>CM062805.1:797199118-799808491 GCA_031772625.1 Pinus tabuliformis | reverse complement strand
TTACCTTATAGCTTTAATTCTATGGACACAATAAATACTAGCCAAAATCAATTAACAACCTAGTAAAAAAGTCCTAGAAAGTCAATATAAGCTTGTGTCATCATTTATAGTTATCTAAAATGTCATAACTTAATAATAATATTTGTTAGCTTTTAATTCTTAGTAACACATAAAATATTATCCCATTTATTAATTTAAATTCTATCAAAAATAAATTCAAAAGACTTATATATAACAAAAGAAATGCATACAAAAATGTACTTAATGTAATGTTACACTAATAATGGTTATTATGATTTTATCAAGCAAATATAAAAATTATTTTATAATATAGTAAAGTTAGCATGCAATTATAATAATAAATAAAATAAATAATAATTATAATAATAAATAAAAAAAGTTGAGAAAAAAATTATTACTTGAGTAATAAAATAATCATAATATATAAAACTAATAATTT
Organism: Pinus tabuliformis; assembly: GCA_031772625.1. Classification (NCBI taxonomy): domain Eukaryota; kingdom Viridiplantae; phylum Streptophyta; class Pinopsida; order Pinales; family Pinaceae; genus Pinus; species Pinus tabuliformis. The sequence continues at coordinate 799,808,031 of CM062805.1, read as the reverse complement.
AAATTAAAAACATAGATTTATATTCATCTTTTTTTTATAAAAAAATGATATTAATTAAATTAATAGTTTTATATATTAATATAATATTTTTTTTATTAATAATCATTTTTAAATAAAAAATAAAAAATTTTTTTAAACTCTATTTTAAATGGAAGAAAAGTGATAGATTTTTATATGGTATAAAAGTTTTTAGGAATATAAAAGTGTGATATTAGAATTTAGAAATAACAATGAAAATGATATCTATATATTATTTATTTATTAATATAATTTTAAATCACATTTTAGGTATTATTTACTTATTAATATTATTTTAAATTATTATATTATTTAATTAAATATCTTTTAATAATAGATTGTATACGAGTAATAGATTGTGTTACAATGATTTTTTGCAGCGCAACAACAAATGAAACTTTTTCAAATGGTTAAATCAATGGTGGTTTTGCAAAGTTATAAAGGTGTTGTTTTGTGACGACTGAATTCAATTGTTACCTTGTTGCATTGTGAAAGAACTAGCAACTGAATTTAATTGTTACATTGTTGCATTGCGAAAGAACTTGTGAAACAATGTGACCTTGTTTCATTGAGAAAGAACTACTGAAACACTGTGACCGCCAATTAATAGTTTACAATGATAGAATGCTTATCAAGAAATATTGTAATGATGTGGGCACGAAAGATCGTAATGATGTGGGCATTGTTCTTGTTTTTGTCATTTCAATGTCTACACTGGCAGAATCGGAATCTGAGGCAGTTCAACTCCGAGTTCGATCAAAAGAAGCAAAGAGAATCGTATACGAGTACCCTTTCCTCCAAATCAATGGATTTGAACGACAACATATTATTTGTTAGTTAGTCCACCTTGGGCCTCACCGCATCTGTTCATTTTCGCCAACGGAAATTGATTATGTTCAACCATGTCAACGACCGCGTGGTGTGGCATTACTGGGACATGCCCCCTACTCCAGCAACTACGTCAAGACCTCTGCCTCCATGGTGATCTTCTATTCTTTAATAATATTTATCTTTAATTCTATGGACACAATAAATATTAGCCCAAAACTCAATTACAACCTAGTAAATAATTCACAGAAAATCAATACTCACACTTGTGGTCATCATTTAAGTTATAGGTTTAATTCTATGGACAGTATAAATACTAGCCCAAAACTCAATTACAACCTAGTTAAAAAATTCCTAGAAAGTCAATATACTTTGTGGTCATCATTTAAGTTATCTCTAATGTGATAACGTAATAATAATATTTAGCTTTAATTCTACGTACACCATAAATATTATCTCATTTATAATTTTAAAATTTATCAAAAAATTAATTCAAAAGAGTTATATATAAGTGAAAAGAAATGTGTACATAAATTTACTTAATGCAATGTTACACAAGTAATAGTTATTATGTTTTTATCAAACAAATTAAAAAATACTTTATAGTATAGTAGAGTAAGTATGCAATTTAGTAATAAAGAAAATAAATAATAAATGTTAAAATTAAGAGAAAAGTTATTAATTGATTAATAAAATAATTATAATAATATGTAATTAATAATTAATAGCTAAAATACAAATTGATATTGATTTTTTAATAAAACAATTGATATTTCTTTTAATTAATAGTCATTTTAAAATAAAAAATAAATAAATTGTTTTAAACTCTATTTTAAATGGGAGAAAAGCCATAGATTTTTATATAGTTATAAAAGTTTTTATGAATATAAATGTGTGATATTAGAATTCAATTGTTACCTTTTGGCAAAGTTATAAAGGCGATGTCTCATGACTACTGAATTCAATTGTAACCTTTTGTCAAAGTTATAAATGCAATGTCTCATGTCGACTGAATTCAATTGTTACCTTGTTGCATTGCTAAAGAACTAGTTTTTTAAATGCAATGTCTCATGTCGACTGAATTCAATTGTTACCTTGTTGCATTGCTAAAGAACTAGTGTGACCTTGTTGCGCTGAGAAAGAAATAGTGAAACAGTGTGATGGGTTTAATAGTTTAAAATGATAGAATGTTTATCAAGGAAAATTGTATGATGTGGACACTAAAGATTGTAATAATGTAGGCACTAAAGATTGCAATGATACAATTATAGTAATAAATAAAATAAATAATAAATGTTAAAATTAAGAGAAAAGTTATTAATTGATTAATAAAATAATTATAATAATATATAATTAATAATTAAAATACAATATTGATTTTTTTTTTTAAAATTGATATATATTTTAATTAATAATTTTATATATGAATATAATATCTTTAATTAATAATTATTTTAAAATAAAAAATAAAAAAAAATTGTTTTAAAGGTAAAAAGTGATAGATTTTTATATAGTTCTAAAACCTGTGATATTTATGAATATAGACCTGTGATATTAAGATTTACCAATAACAAATATATATATATATATATATATATATATATATATATTATTTAGTAATATCATTATATAAAAGTGAACAATAGGTTCTTTGCAGCAGCGCAAGGGGTAAATTGAAACTTGTTCAAATCAACGGTAATGTTTTTTTTGCGGCAGCGCAACGGCAAATTGAAACTTGTTCAAATCAACCGTACGTAGTTTGGCAAAGTTATAAAGGCGATGTCATGACGACTGAGTTCAATTGTTATGTTATTGCACTGAGTTCAATTGTTACGTTATTGCATTGAGAAAGAATTAGCGAACACTGTGACAGAAAGAATCAGCGAAATATTCTGACTGCTGATTAATATTTTACATATTCTGACTGCTGATTAATATTTTACAATGATAGAACATTTATCAAGAAAGATGTGGGTAATAAAGATTGTAATGATGTGGGCACTGTTCTTGGTTTGCGTCATTTCAGTGTCTGCAGGGCGGAATGTGAAGGCGAAGATGGTAACTCGGGTGTATCAGCTATGCACTTGGCTCTACTACCCAACAATAAGATCATCTTCTTCGATTCGACTGATTTCGGCTCATCCAACTTCCCTTTACCCTTTGGGAAATGCGGGATCGATCAATTTCTGAAGAAAGATTGCTGGAATCGTTCTATCGAATATATGGAATATGATTTCCACACGAACCAGGTCAGCTCCTTTCAACTTCAGACGGAAACATGGTGTTCTTCAGGTGCCATGGCACCTGACGGCTGCCTGATCCAGACCTGTGGATTCAACGAGGGAGATGGGACAGTCAGAGTATTCAGTCCCTCCCATTTCTGTGATTGCACCGAAATTCCAAACAGGCGATGGCACGGCACCCATCACATTCTGCCCGACGGTGAAATCATGGTCGTGGGCGGGCGGGGCAGTTCAACTCCCAGTTCGATCCAAAGAAGCAAAGCCAATCGGTGTACCAGTTCCCTTTCCTCCAGAAATCGATGGATTGGAAGGAGAACAATATTATTTATCCGTTAGTCCACCTTGGGCCTGACGGCAATCTGTTCATTTTCGCCAACGGAAAATCGATTCTGTTCGACCATGTCAACAAGCGCGTGGTGCGCGCATTACCCGGACATGCCCGCCTACTCCAGCAACAGCTACGTCCAGACCTCTGCCTCCTCCGTTCTCCTCCCACTGGATGCAGGAGCTAGTGACGCTGAAGTGCTGATCTGCGGCGCTGGAGCTGCTGAGTTTTCATATAGGGAAGTGATCCGATCGAACTCGACCACCAACACCTGCGGACGTCTGAGATTCACGGATCCTGATCCACATTGGCGGATGGAGAGCATGCCCATGCGCCCCACGGTAATGGTAATGGGGGACATGCTTCTTCTCCCAACTGGCGACGTGTTAATTATGAACGGAGCTTCCAAGGGCTCTGGTTCAGGGGACACCATTCTTTATGGTCTTCTTTACAAGCCATCAAGTCCCGGGCCACTTCGGTTTGAGGTGCTCACTCGCTCCGCCACTCCTAGGCTCTACCGTCCCAGTTGCCATATGCTCCCTGATGGCCGCGTTCTTGTGGGCGGCAATAATCTAGACAAATTTAGGGGCGTGCCGTATTCCACAGACCTCAGTTTGGAGGCGTTTTCTCCCCCCTATCTGGCACCTGAGAACGATGCGCATCGGCCCTTAATCACGTCCTGGCCGTCTGCCATGGGCTATGGCCGTACCTTCACCATGAGATTTTACTTGCAAATCTTGGCGGGTCAACAAAAAGAAGCAATTTCTGTTACAATTCTGGCGCCGTCTAATTTTACTACACACAGTTATTCCATGAGCCAGAGGCTGCTCGGACTGGAGATCATTGAGGTTGTGCAAATTTTTGACGTGATATATGAGACTACTGTTACTGTTCCGCGTAATGCAGCCTTGGCTCCTCCTGGCTTTTATCTTCTGTTCCTTGTGCATGCGGGATTCCTAGCCCTGGGAAATGGATAAAGATTACCTGTGATGAACCTAGGTCTATAGAAAGCATGTCTATTAAAGAACCCATGCCTATGGAAGCTGTGTCTGTGTGTAAGGAAACCTGCATGTCTGACGAAGGTGTGTGTAAAGAAGCAGCTACATCCAACGGCCTTACAACTACGATGGCGCCTGCAGTGGCAGGAATGGCTCTGGGTTTGTGTTTTTGTCTTGTATGGGTCAAACGTATTTGCGAGTATCTTATATCTACGGGGCGTACAAGGATGACGCCTCAGGAGACAGCAGTGGCATTAGCAGCGCCTCTGACTGTTTTATTATTGCTTGATCTGCTCTGCTCTCTACTCTAAATCCAAATCCAAATCCATTGCCGAACGCATAAATCCGTTCGACTGACTCACAGCAGTACACCTCTGAAATAAATGAAATATATCCAGCGGAGCGGCAGCTATGTGTTTGACATTTGGCATGAACCTAATTCAGTGCCAAATAAAATAAGTTCAGTTCAGTTATAGATAGATGCGTTTGAATTTTGCCTGAAAGCAATTTAATGTAGAATAAAACAACATTTATATGCTACTGAAAGCTTCATTATATTCATATTTTTTAATTCAGATTTGGCATTTTTTTTATATTCAATCACACTATCTTCATGCATGATATTAATATTTAAATGGCAGATCCACGTTAACTGATTTATTCAATTATCCGGAATTACAGTCGTTTGATTTCAGATTTGGTATGTGTTTTTAAGGTAACATGTACTATTCAATTACAGTATCTTCTGTGAGAATAATGCAGAAATAGAATTAGTTATGAGTGGTTGAACAGAATTAGTTGTAAGTGGTTGAACAGAATTAGTTGTGAGTGGTTAGGAATTAGTTGCACATATTTCCTATATAAGTGTGATGTAATTGAGCAAATAAATGAATGAAGTTGTGTGTCTTTGTTATAGTTTGTGTTGTATTTGTTTTAATATGGTATCGGAGCTCTCTTTTGTCTGCGCCTCTCTCCTCTTCGTGGGCAGTAAGTGACTCTGCCATTAGAGTGTGCGCAGTAACAGTACCAGCAGCACTGACCAGTAAGGCCACGGCAAGGGGAGCCAGAGAGAGAATCTGCAGAGCGGCATCACCGCTGGAAGGAGACAACGCAGGTGAAACCTCGTCGCCGGGCACTGTGGCAGGCGAAAAAGCAGTCAGCAGGCACCGCATTAGAGCGACGGCCACGGTGAGTCATAACGATCAGACGGCCACGTTTTGCATCCGTCTTCTGCTGTTCACTAACAATAGTTGTGATCCTCTGTTACAAAGTTTCAATTGACAGTTTCAACACTTTAATTCTTTTCTGACCGATAAATACAGAGCAAGTAGTCTTCTAGTCTTTTTCCGCTTACACATGACAGACATACTGCACTATTTTTTCTGAGTGTTCTGGCCCTTTTTCTGAGTGTGAAGTGTATACGCAGAGTTTTAGTTATTAAATTTCTCAGGCAGTGAGGCCTGCGGTATTATTGTTTAAGAAGCTTGTGATTTTTTGTTTGAATTTGGTCATTGGTGGAGAAATGGCTAATCCTCTTGCAGATTTATATTTAAATGAGTCTACAAAACTTGATGGAGAAAATTATGTCAATTGGAAATTTAAGATCATCACAGTACTGGAGGCATACAATCTCTGGCCGATTGTCAAAGGTGACGAGACCAAGCCTCAACCTCCTACTGCCACTCAAGATTGGGAGAAGCGTGAAATGAAAGCAAGGGTGCTGCTACGCATGTCAGTGAAGGACAATATTATTCCTCACATTCGGGACTCTGAAACTTCGAAGGCGACATGGGACACTCTCAAAGGTTTGTATGAGACTACTAATGCAAACCGTATTTTATTTTTAAAAACAAAGCTGCTATCTATCAAAATGGATGCCAATGAAAGCATTAGCAACTTTGTTTCCCGAATTAAAGACTTTAGTGATAAGCTTGGTGATATTGGTGAAAAGGTTTCTAGTACAGACTTGGTAACTGTTACTTTAAAGGGGTTAGTCCCAGACTATAAAGTCTTTATTTCAGCTCTCTCAGCTAGACCAACACCTCCTACATTTGAAGAATTGGCTGGAATTATTCTTCAAGAAGAAGAGCGCATGAAAACTTTTGAACTGGAGTCAAATGGTTCTGATTTGGCTTTGACTGCAAGAGGCAAAAGATCATTCCGAGGGAGACCATGGGACAGGAACAGAGGCCGTTTTCAAGCAAAACAAAAAGGTATGGCACTTCCTGATTCTTATGTTAAAAGGAACATTGAATGTGATTATTGTGGAAAACCTGGACATCTGGCTAAAGATTGCTATAGGAGAAAGAATAATGAATCAAATCAAAGACATCGCAGGCATAATGGAAATTACATAAACAGAGACACCTCAGTGAATGATGGATTTAAAAATCTTAAGTTATTTCTTTCTGATGCTGCATTGTCTGCTGAAACTGATGATGAGAATGCTTGGTTTATAGATTCTGGTGCATCGGCACACATGACTTGTAATAAAGAATGGTATGCTAAATATTATGAGAAATCTGATGGTACACACATTTACCTAGGAGATGATAGGTCACTTAAAGTTCAAGGCTATGGCATAATAAATGTGTACTTACCTAATGGACAAATGCGACAGATTCATAATGTGATGTATGTACCTGCTCTCAAAAAGAATTTGCTATCTGTTTCCACTATCACTGATAATCATTTAAAAGTAGAATTTGGTAAATTGGGGTGTATAGTGAAAGATGTTCAGGACCACTACAGGGTTGTTTCTACAGGTACCAGGGTTGGAGGATTATACAGATTGGATGTGACAGTGAAGCGCCATGTTGCATTGACATCCACAGAGACATCGACAGCAGAATTATGGCATCACAGGTATGGGCACCTAAATTACAATGATTTATCGTTGTTACAAAGGAAATCAATGGTTGAAGGTCTTCCTGTTATGAAGTGTGAACATTTACCATGTGAAGCTTGTGCACTTGGTAAGCAGCATAGAGAAGAGTTTCCTGTTCATACTGAGAAACGAAAGTATGATATACTTGAATTAATACACACTGATGTATGTGGACCTATGCAAACTAGGTCCCTTGGTGGTGCTTCATACTTTGTTATTTTTATTGATGATAGATCTAGATATACCTGGGTCTATTTCATTAGAAGGAAAAGTGACATATTTGAGTATTTTAAAGAGTTTCGAAATATGGTTGAAAAACAAACAGGAAAGTGCATTAAAATACTCAGATCTGATCAAGGGGTGAATATAAATCAAAAGTATTTAACACCTATTGTAAATCTAATGGAATTCAACAACAGTTCACAGTGCCACATACCCCTCAGCAAAATGGTGTTACTGAGCGATGGAATAGAACCTTGGTGGAATCTGCTCGTAGTATGCTGCAAGGTAAGAACATCTCTAATGGTTTCTGGGCAGAAGCCATTAACACTGCTGTTTATCTGAAGAATCGATGTCCCACTAAGCAATTAGTTTTTCAAACTCCTTTTGAGGTTCTTTATGATTATAAACCCGATGTGAGTCATTTCAAAGTCTTTGGATGTACTGCTTTTGCTCATATTCCTAAAGCTAACAGAAGAAAACTTGATGCCAAGTCCATCAAGTGTGTTTTCATTGGATATTGTACGGATCAGAAAGCCTATAAATTGTTTGATCCAAGTTCCCATAAACTATTTGCAATTCGTGATGTATTGTTTCATGAGCAGACTGATAAAAGTAATAATGATACATGGCATATGTCTAATGATGCACATATCAAGCTTGATACTTTGATTAAGCAGGAACAGGAACAGGTACAGGTACAGGATCAGGATGATAGCAGCAGTACGAGCACATCTAGCAGCAGTGAGTCATCACAAGGGGGTGATTCACCTCAAATCCGACGAATCATGGATGGAACACCCACAGGCATTGAAACACCAAGAAGGTCGTCCCGACAGACTCGGCTTCCTGCAAGGTATAGAGACTATGCCTTAATGTCTAATATAATGAATGTTGAAGAACCAATTGATTATGAGCAAGCTAAACAACATGAACCATGGATTAATGCTATGAATGATGAGTATGCTTCTATTATGAAAAATCAAACATGGGAATTAGTGGAACTTCCTGAAAATAAAGTTCCAATTGGAAGCAAATGGTTGTACAAAACAAAATTTAAAGCAGATGGTACAATTGATAAATTTAAGGCAAGATTAGTAGCAAAAGGATATGCTCAAAAGGGGGGAATTGATTATGAAGACACTTTTGCACCAGTAGCTAAGTTGAATACAATTAGATTACAGATTGCCTTAGCCACAAAACATAATTGGAATATACATCAAATGGATGTCAAATCTGCTTTTCTAAATGGTGATTTAAAGGAAGAAGTTTATTTGGTTCAACCTGAAGGGTTTGTCAAACAGGGACAGGAGCATCTGGTTTGCAGGTTAAGAAAGGCATTGTATGGTTTGAAACAGGCACCAAGATCATGGTATGTAAAGATTGATACCTTCTTTCTTCAGAATGGGTTTGTGAAAAGCAAAAATGATCCTAACTTGTATGTTAAGAAAGATGCAAAAGGAAATGTTGCTTTAATATCTTTGTATGTGGATGATCTCATTATAACAGGCAGTGCTCACAAGTTAATTGAAGAAATTAAAGTTCAGTTGTCACAGGTTTTTGAAATGAAAGATTTGGGTGAAATGCATTACTGTTTAGGAATTGAGGTATGGAGAGAACCTGGTAAAACTTTGATCACTCAAAGCAAATATACAAAGGAGATTCTTAAAAAGTTCAATATGACAGATTGCAAAGCTATGTCAACTCCCTTAGAACAGAATGCAAAGTTGTACAAAGAAGATGGATCGAAAGAGGCAGATGGAACATTATATCGTCAGTTAGTGGGAAGTTTGAACTATCTCACCACTACTAGACCAGACATTGCATACTCAGTCAATATCCTTAGTCAATTCATGGCTAAGCCTTCAGGAAATCACTGGAATGCTGCAAAGAAAGTTCTCCGATACTTAAAGGGAACAGTGAATCTTGGTATTATGTATACTGATGTATCTGATGTTGCACTGACAGGTTTTTCTGATTCAGATTGGGCAGGAAATCCAGATGACAGACGATCTACCTCTGGCTATGCATTTCATATTGGATCAGGGGTCGTATCTTGGAGTAGTAAGAAACAGCCAACTGTTTCTTTATCTTCAACAGAATCAGAGTACAAAGCTTTGACCAATGCCACCTGTGAAGCTATTTGGTTGCGGAGAATTCTTGCAGATCTTGAAGAAGCGCAAAGTGGTGCAACATGTATCAATTGTGATAATCAGAGTGCTATCAAATTAGCACATAATCCAGTTTACCATGCTAGAACAAAACACGTTGGGTTACAGTACCACTTTGTACGTGAGAAAATTGAGTCAAATGAAATTGGATTGATATTTTGTAACACCAAGGATAATGTGGCTGATATATTTACTAAGCCCCTTGGTAAAATCAAATTTGAAGTTTTTAGAAGTCAGTTAGGTATTGTAGAAAATCCATTTCTCCATTAAGGGAGGATGTGAGAATAATGCAGAAATAGAATTAGTTATGAGTGGTTGAACAGAATTAGTTGTAAGTGGTTGAACAGAATTAGTTGTGAGTGGTTAGGAATTAGTTGCACATATTTCCTATATAAGTGTGATGTAATTGAGCAAATAAATTAATGAAGTTGTGTGTCTTTGTTATAGTTTGTGTTGTATTTGTTTTAATATCTTCATGCATATTTAGATTTACATGGTAGATACACTACAACTGATTTATTCGATTACTGCATCAACCTGAAATAAAATGCATTCAATTATAGATGCGTTTGAATTTTGCCTGAAAGCAATTTAGTTTAGTGTGGAACAAAATATTATTTATATGTTACTGAAAGCTTAACATTAGATTCATATCTTTAATTTAGATTTGGTATTCTTTTGTTTTTCAAGTAAAATGTATTCAATTACAGTATCTTAATGCATATTTATAACATTTACATGGCAGATACACGATAACCGATTTATTTAATCGCTTCATTTTCACGCTACAAAATTAATTTATTCAATTACACAGTAATTTCACACCACACCATAAAGAGAAGCTGTTTTATATTTATATTTCAAGGGTTCATCACAGCAACATGTGTAAGCAAAGCAAAGCAAAGGGCAATGGACGATATGATTTCACAAGTCTATTACTAATTCAAAACTAATTGATTTATTAATTACACGGTCTCTACACAATAATAGGTGGTGATTTCTCTGTTCTCATGTGATCCGTTGTTTAGATATTTTGAATTAACGCCACACGTTCAAGTCTCTATGTCTCTCCTCTCACATCATCTGCACTCAGTTTCCATGAACAAAGAATGTTGCTTCTCACAAACTAAAACACTCTGGCTAACATTTTCTTCCCGCCTTTCAAAACCTCATAATGTTTTTCGTGGGTAATCTTCCCAAAATTTGAATCAACAATCCCTTCCATATCTCTTCTGCCATTTCCAGGTAGCGTAGTCTAAAGAAGCTATAAATTCTGGTAAGATTATAATAAAATCTGGACGTTGGTGTGATCAAGTAATGACTACTAACAATCAGCATGAATTTAGTGTTTTCTTTACCATATATTTTGTTTTCGACTCTTGCATTTAATGTTATGAGAACATTAAGCTATACTATAATGTTATGAGAACATTAAGCTATATTGGTCCACTGACAACTCTATTCATCCCATCTCTGTCCGGAACATATACTCTGTCTTAATCGCTGATTTCCCTCCTATCCCCTTTGTCTTTCCTGTCAAATTCTGGAACGCCCCTTGCCCCCTCAAATCCATCCTTTTTTCATGGCTTCTCTTCTCCAATAAGAATCTCTCCTGGGATGTTCTGCAAAGAAAAGGATGGCACGGTCCAGGCAGATGTCAACTCTGCCTTGCGGAGTTTGAAACAAACTATCACATGTTCTTTCACTGTTCCGCCTCCTCTGCAATCTGGTATGAACTCTCATTTCTATATGGTTTTCCTCACTGTTTGTTTTCCTCTGTTCAGGAAGCTTTTACATGGTGGGGCCTTCAATGCCCCATTGGTAGGCTCTTTTCTGCCTCACATGCTGGAACATTTGGAAGTGGAGGAACAGGCGCATCTTCCAGGCCTCCTGCCTGCCGCTTGTCTCCATTCTTCCTTCTATTTTGGGGTCTATGCCCACTCCGATTTAATTGGCTCCTTTCGCCTTTCTCTTTCTGTCATATGGTCAACAACGCTCCTGTATTTTTGGATCTATCTTTTTCTCTTATGGCTTTTTTACCTGCCCTCTCCTTATGGGGCTCGTTTTCCTTTTGGCGCGGATCTTAAACATTTCGACATTGTGGCTGTGGTTATAGTCTCATATGCTTTTACATTTTCTGCTCTCCATGCACAGCTATACAGGACGAGGCTTCGGGCCTTCTTTCTGCTAAAACTTTCCGACAATGCGGCTGTGGTATAGTTTCTTACGCTCATATGGTTTTACATTTTCTGCACCACGCTCAGATTGGCTGTGGCATAGCTTCTTATGCTCATATGGTCTTTCATTTTCTGCTCTCCATGATCAGATATACAGGTTGAGGCATTTGGCCTTCTTTGTACCCAAGAACTTTATATTTTCTCAATATAATCTATCCTGATTTTTCTTTCTGAAAAAATAGTAGCAAACCCTAAACTGGAAAAGGAAACGCCTGTTTAAATCCAAAAGGTCACATCACTAGTGATAATCAATTTGTTAATATTTATATGGAATACACTAGGTTATAAATATTTATATTGAGAATCATCCCATATTATATGTATTTGTCTTAGAAATCTGAGAACATATATACATTTGTGGCCACATCACTTAGAAATGGCAGATATGTGTTTTTCTCATGCTTTAAAAATAATCAACAATAGTGATAATCAATTTGTTAAATTTTATATGGAATACACTAGCTTATAAATATTTATATTGAGAATCATCACATATTATATATATTTGTGTTAGAAATCTCACAAGATATACACATTTGTTGAAAGAAATCCTGTAAAAGTAATAGAAATAAATAAATAAAATGAAATTAACTTGAAATAAATAAATGAAATGAATTTGACAGAGTCAAAAGTTTTCCAAACCCATTGAATTGGGGAATTTATGAAGTAAATCAACAATTTGTTAATTCCTAATAAAAATGAAGCAAAGTAGTAGTTTGTTTATTCCTAATAAGAATGTACTAGCTTAAAATTTTATGATTGCAATGATTTCAGCAATGGTTTCATCTCACCTTCACAAATAATAGGCAATCAAAAAATGAAATAATGGATCATGATTTTACTCATGAGAAAATAAAGATAATCAAATTTGTAAATGAAATAACAAGGATTACTAAATTCACACTGACCTCAATAAACACAATGATATGAGGAAAGAAATTCACAATGTGAATGTGATGTGATAAAATCAACAAATACAACAACCTTTCAAAATAAAAAAATAAAGATAACCAAATTTCTAAATGAAATAACAAGGATTACTAAATTCACACTGACCTCAATAAACACAATGATATGAGGAAAGCAATTCACAAATGTGATGTCATAAAATCAGATTGGAAGATCCACAAGAAAAATAGGATATTTTTATTGGATTATGTTTGTTTATTTTATCTTAAAATTTTATTTGTCAAATGATAATAACTTTGTAGTTAGAGGGCTTAATTCTCCCTCTACTTGAGTTTTATTGGCACAAGACATGTTAGCCTATGTGGCAAAAAACTGAACATGTTGAAATAGAAATTGTGATTTAATCTTGAATATCATGATCTTGAGGTGAATAAGGGTCTTATCCATAATAAAAACAACCAAAATAAATAATAAATAACTATATATATCTAAAAAAATTACTGAAAAATGTAAAATATAATATATAATTTTATTTAGTGTCATCTCCCTTTTCCAATCAACATATGGTTAAATAGTTTTACTTGCATTAAAAAATATTAAAGTAAAAGTACATTACCACAAATATAATTCTACAACTTTCTCATGAAGTTACCTAGTTTGAATATTAATATTATAAATAGTAAATTAAAATAATACATTAATATTATTTCATATTTATTTACCATTTTTTAATATTATTTCTTCATTAAATTTAATGAAAAATTCAAAAAAGTACTACAAACATCACATTTCAATACATTACCTAACAAGTTAATATATTTACTTAGTGGATGAATAAATAAATAGTAAATAGATTTCATTGCCCAAATACTTTCATACCATTAAATAAAGTCTTAACTTTCCATTCATTTAAGAAAATAACCTTAATAAAACTTCAACTATTAAAAATAAATGTCCACTTTCAAATTTACCTATAACTATAATCAACACTATTTTGAATAAAAGGTGCTACATAGTAGCTAGTCCCTACCTCTTAGTTTATATATTGTTAAATTAAAGTAAAAATATTGATTCAAGATAGTGTTAAGGTTTAGAATCCACTCAATTTATATTTCACTGATTGGCAGCATGAAATATAAAAATAGATTTCCATGAACATTTTCAATATCTATATAATTGATTTTTAAAATATATATTATATTTTATATAGGTTATTATATTGTTTTGCAAAATTAAATAATTACAAGAATATTGCAATTAAAGAAAACATTTTTTAAATAAAATTATAGTTTTTTGAAACATATAAAATTATTAATTAATTATAATGAAATATTACATTTTTTTTTTTTTTAGACAATGTTCGGGTGCTATGTATTGATCTGAAAAAAAGAGGAGGCAGATTGCCTTACATAAGATGCTTCAAGAGCATTTTGTTGCCAAGGAGTTACAAAAAGGGATATTTCCTTGGTTCTTACTTTGATTAGATTGTGCCTATTGCTGCTTATACTACTGTAAACTTTAACATATTGCCGACCCCAAAATTTACATTTACAAAGCATGACTAATCAATCTCAATATGGCTCATCTTTCTTGCAGTTGATCCCTCTGGATCCTGTTCAGCTTCAATTGGTTTAGCGCTGGAGGAGGAAGTGGCATCTTTCTTTTCCATCATTTGCTTGAACTGATTGGTGGCGCTGCTACTTTGCTTGTCTTCTTGCTTCTGTCGATTTGCCTTGCTGATATTAAGACCAACAGTAGTCAGATTCTCGGAAATGCTGAGAACGTTTGGGGGAAGTCGATCAGACTGACTGTAGCTATCGCTGATTTCGCAGGAAGAAGCGCAGCGAAGCTCTGAAGAAGGCCCGCGAGTTAGCTTACGGATATAGGCTTCAGCGATGATTCCTTTCTCTATCTTACAGCAATAGACTTCAAGTGTGGGGAGTTTAGTTTGCATAACATGAATATATAAAGAGTTTCTATGTCTGCGAGATTGGAAAGGAGAGCTGCACTTCCCGATAATTCTCTGACTCGTCCTGCACATGTCTTGACCCAAATCGATTGTTTGATGGCGAGGACGATCTTCTGCGCTATGAATCCTGATTCCCATGCCCTGAACTGGTTGCTTGATCAGACTTTTGACAAAATTTCTCCCATACTTATCTGTTCTATCCTCTGTTTTACTGATTTGTTGGCTGTGGCAGATTCTATTGGGTGTGGTGCCCCGCGTGCTGTTTGGATGTATGACTTTCATGGCAGTGGTTGGATGGTTAGAGTATCATTGCAGCTGAGCTGGCCTTTAGGGCGAGCACAGGCCTTGCTGGCGTGACGGTCAGCTTCCTTATTGAGATCCCTTAGGATGTGGTAGTAGTGGGCTTCCTCCAGCATACCATGAAGAATTGATTCCTGTTGTTAATTTGTTGCAGCAGAGTATTCGGCGAGTTTTGCTTTTGTTCCATAAGCCGGATTATGATCGCAGAGTCGCCAAAGACATTTACCTTTGTGATTCCCAGATTGATTGCTTGGTTGAGACCTTGATATAGGGCCAGACCTTCAGCCCTATTGTTTGAGAGGTCGCCCAATCCCCATTCGAAATGCAGAATAGGCACACCATTTGCATTGCATATGAGACCTCCTGCGCCTGCTTGCCAGGATTAGATTTTGAGGCACCATCGAAAAAAAGGCAGTATTTGTTGCATTTGCTCAACCATAGAGCAAATTCCTCTTCCTTAAGCCTAAGTTTCCAAGCCGTAGATGACTCCTTCAGGTTTGATTTTTCTTTTTCTAATTCCTGGGAGCTTATGGTGCTACTGTGTCCAAAATTAATCAAGTTTCTTTCTTCTACACTGTAATTACTGAGATTGATTTTACTGTGATTGCGAATTGTGACAGCTTCCACCGCAAGACTCATGGCTTTGTGACACATGGTTCTTGTGTTATGTCCTTTGTCTTGGAAAACTTTCTTATTTCTAGCTAACCATATGCTCCAAAGGAGTGTTAGAGGTAATGTGTTCCATATCCTCTGTGATAATTTACTCTTTTTGCTCTTCCATGGGCAAAGTTTCTTCCAGCTATGGACTGTCTCTGCTATGAGTGGTTTTGGATCCCAATCGACTTCCCCAACTGAAGCTATCTCCTTCCAACATTTTACAGCAACTTGGCAGTCTAAGAACAAGTGCTGCATAGTTTCTTCTGCTTGGCAACAAATTGGGCACCTGGAAGGGCCCAGAATGCCCCTTTTTTTTAAGTTCTCAGCGGTTAAGATTTTACCTTTCAAGAGTAGCCAGCAAAAGAATTTTACCTTTGGAGGGGCTTCCGCCTTCCAAACTAATCTCCAGTGATTCCAGATGTCCTGTGGGAAGGCGCTTTCACATAGGTGATGGTACCCTGCTTTAGATGTGTACATGGTTCCCGAAGGATCCCAGCGGTAGCTATCTGTTCCTCCTCTATATATCGGGGCCTTGCTATGCAGTTGGTTCCTTAGAGAATTGAAACTTGTTTCCAATTCCCTTGGATATTCCGGCAGAGTCCAGCCTGTCCAAACTTGGGAGGGGTTTCCCCACTGAGCGATTTGAGCTAGACACCATATGCCTCTGCTATTTAGCCAGTTTATGGCTGGAGTTGCATCTGCATTGGACCCTATAGGGCTCTGGCCTAGGATTCTGTCTCTAGAAATACTGATGCTGCTTCCCCCTCCTGGTACTTTTGATATGTGTTGAGCGATAATTGGGATTATTTTCTTACATAATTTCCAGATGTTGGAGCTGTCCCTGATGGGGATATTGGATTCCAAGAGCTTATGCCTAGTACTGTTGAGATACTTGGCTTCTAAAACTGATTTCCACCAAGCTGTGTCCCCTGTGATTAGTCTCCAAACAGTTTTAGCCCCGAGAGCTAAATTCAAAAGTTTTGGAGACCTTATTCCAAGGCCTCCTTTTTCCTGGGGTTGGATGACGGATTTCCAGCCAACCAGATTAAATTTTTTCTTTTCCGATTTCCCTCCTTGCCAGAGGAAATGTCTAAGAGCCTTTTCCAATTTATGATGGAAAACCATTGGAGCTTGTATCAATGAAAATCGATAGATGGGAAGAGAGGCCAAACCTGATTTGAGAAGGACAAGACGTCCAGCTAGGTTGAGCCACATAGTTCCCCATTGCTGGATTTTCCTTTTGATTTTGTCGAGGATCCCATTCCATGTTTCGATCTTCAGGGGTCATGTACTCACCGGCATACCAAGATAGATGAAGTGACTCCATTCAAGCTTGTATGAGACCTCTAATATATTTGCGATGCTGTGAATGGTGTGAGCTGTTACATTCCATCCATAGATGCAACTTTTAACTTGATTAATTTTCCCTCCAGAGCAGTCCATGAATTGATCCATAATCTTTTTGAATCGCCTTGCAATGGTGTTTGAGGCTCCGCCCATCAAGAGGGTGTCGTCTGCGAATTGGGAGTGGTTGATATTCTTTGTGCCCTGCTCGAATTGGATACCTGTGATGAGACCTATTCTTCGGTGGTAGTCCAAGGCTTTGCTAAGGGATTCAGCCATGAGGATGAATAAGTAAGGGGACAAGGGACAGCCTTGCCTGAGGCCTCGGGAGGATTGAAAGGCTGCACAAGATCTTCCATTCACCAAAGGGGAAACCCAGGGGTTAGAGATGCAAGCTTTGACCATATTTATGAAGGAGGTATTGAATCCCATTTTGAGCAGAACAACAAATAGGAAGGAGTGTCTGACTCTGTCAAAGGCGTTGGCAAGGTCTAGTTTAAGAATGAATCCTTTTTCCTTGCGACTGATGCTAGAATGGATGGCTTCTTGAACCAAAAGAATGGAGTCGGAGATGTGTCGATTGGCTAGAAAGCCTCCTTGATTTTCAGAAATTAGGGAGGGGAGAAGAGGCTTGAGTCTAGAAGACAAAATTTTTGTGATTATTTTATAAGCAGAGTTACATAAGGAAATGGGCCGGAATCTGGAAAAAGTAATGGGCCTGTTCTCTTTTGGGATAAGAGCTAAGTACGTTGAGTTGGTGAAATCCCCTAATTTGCCTTTCCTAAGGACCCATCGAATCATCTTTAGGAGATCCTTTTTTAACATTTGCCAGTACTCTCTGTAGAAACTGATAGGAAACCCATCAGGGCCTGGTGCTTTATCCGGGTGGAGGCTCCAGATGGCCTTTTGAACTTCTTCCTCTTCAACTTCTTGGGTGAGTTTGTTGTTCATTCCTTGAGTGACTTCTCTGGTCATATGCTGAAGGAAACTTGAGTAGTCCTGCTCTTCTTTGTCCTCTGTCAGGAGAGTTTTAAAATGGGAAGTTGCAGCAGCTTTTATGGAGTCTTGGGTCTCATGAGTGTTCCCTTCACTATCTTGGATTTTGCTAACTGTGTTCCTTACCTTCCTGACTGTGGCTTGTTTATGGAAGTAGGAGGTGTTTTTGTCACCTTCACGCAGCCATATTTTTCTTGATTTTAACCGCCATTTGATTTCCTCGTCTCTGACTGTTTGGCGCAGCTTGGTGTATAACCTGATCTCTTCTTGTTTTGTGTGCTGGGTAAGTCCTATAGTTTCGATGCTTTGCTGTATTTCTTCAAGATTTTGTTTGATATCCTTTTTTAGAGCCTCGGGTTCCTTGTAGTTGGACTTTGCCCAAGACTTAAGAGCCTGTCTTGTTTGCTTCAGTTTGGATTCCCAAATGAAAATAGGGGAGCCTTCCACGTGCTGTGACCAAGCTTGCTTCACCGCATAACGGGTTGCAGGGATTTGGTTCCAGAGGGAGGAATATTTAAAAGGGAGGGGACCGAGGTGGCTGTGGATTTGCAAAGAAAGGGTGATTGGGTAATGGTCCGAGGCGGAATTATTGAGAATGTCTGACTGACCGTTGGAGAAAGAGGACAGAAAGGCAGTGTTGATAAGGAAACGGTCCAGACTTTCCATAATGTTACCGGCTCCCAACCGCCGATTAGTCCAGGTATACCTTCGGTTCTTAGGCTTCATGTCGACCAAGTCCTTCTCTTGCATGATATGCTCGAGCCGGTTTCTGAAGTGATCAGTGTCGAAGTTCCCTCCCCTTTTCTCATTGGCGTGCATGACCAAGTTTAGATCCCCTGCTAATATAGGATTGTTGTTTTGATCTTCGTCTAGGTCGGCCTCTAGAGTATTCCATCATGCTTCTTTCTCCCTGTAGTGATTTGGTGAGTAGATGTTGTAAATTTTGACTTCATTGCCATTGTCCTTGCTCTCTAATTTAACACTTATCCAATGTTGTTGTGTTTTGATGAAGCTGCAGCTCCATTTGCTGATGTCCCACAATGTTAATATACCTCCTGAAGCTCCTCTTGCTTCACTTGTGCAGCCGCTGTACTGTTTTTGCTGATCAATGAGTTTGCTAATTTCGGATTGTTCTAGCTTTGTTTCCTGTATAAGGATGATATCGGGCTTTTCACTATGAATTAGCTCCTTGAGGGCCGCTTTTTTGGAGGGGTGCCCTAGTCCCCTGCTGTTCCAAGAAAGTATTTTCAACATGATTTACCAGTGGTATGCAGAGGTGCTCGCCTCTCTTTGCCTTTGATGTTGTTTTCCTTATCCAGATTCCTAGGATGTAGGTTTCAATCGGCGTCTGTGATCCCATTGCTATATCTTTCTGCGCGCTTTCTTCTCTGTGTTGTTTTGCCGACTTCCTACCTGGCCCATGCTTTTTTGGTATCTCGCTAGGTGCTCCATGGTCTTTTGACGAGCTTCTTGTGATCCTTGTTGATGTAGAATCAGGGGAGGGCGGAGAGGGATGAGGGGAAGAGGGGTGGAGGGGCTGATCTGCTGAGGGGTCCTGAATAGGGGCATCTTCAGATAGGGATGCGAAAGGGTTGGATGAAGGAGGGATGGAGGGATCAGGAGGACGAGGGGGGGAGGAGGGAAGGTGAGAAGTGGGCTGCAGAGAGGACAAAGATGGATGCTAGCGGGGAGAAGGAGGATGGGAAGGTTGAAGATGGTTTGGTCCCAGTTGTTCAGATTCAGATTGCTTGAGGTTTGGAGCCGATTTTTTCTTTTTTTACCGTTTCCCATTGTCCCTCTTGCTCTGTTGATTCAATATTAATAAGTTTAGGGCATCTATTAGCAAAGTGTCCGTATTCGTGGCATACCTTGCATTTGAATGGGATCTGTTCATAGTCCAGCTGTTGGATATGGCACCAGTCGTCCACTTTCAGTTTGATTGCTTCTGGCAGACCACGCCCCAGATCGACTTTGAAACATATTCGCGCGCAGGCTTGCATGTTGTCCTTGGGTTCGCTGCGATCTATATATTTTCCGACCGCGTTTCCGATTGCCTTAACCGAATCATCGCCCCAGCAATGCAGAGGGAGATGAGGAAGCCTGACCCAGACAGGAACTGCGCTTGGAATGTCTAGTTCAGGATCGAAGTCCGGGGTCCATTTGTTGAGATAGAGACCCCTGGCATCCATGAAGTAAGGCCCGTTTCTGAATATCAGGTCCTTGTCCTCCTTGGTTTCAAAATGGAAGGTGAAGTAGCCTCTGCCACAAAACCTTATTGAGATTTTTCCTTGAGTCTTATCTGCCCAGTTTCTCTCTACCCACCGTTGCACAGTTTTTGGTGAAGGCCACAGTCCTATAAACTGGCCGATTAATCCTTTCTCTGCTAGTGAGATAGCTGCCATGCGAGGAATGGTCGGAGGCAGTATAACTTCCTGAAGCACATCCAGTTTTTTGACGAACTTGGTAGCCGAAGGTCTTGGTCTTTGCTGGGGCAAAGATTTGATCAGATTCGAAAAGGCTTGCTGCATTGCTGGGTCCTCCCCTGGAGGATCCGGGGGATCCATGGGATCCGCGGGACTGATCAAGGCTGGATCGAAGGCTGCAGGCCGAGGGCAAGCTCAGGCGCGCACGCGCAGAGCAGGGCAGCAACGAAAAAACTCTATAATGAAATATTACATATTAGGAAAACAAATAGAAAACAATTTTATAAATAAAGAATTTTCATGAATCTATTGTTTTTTTTTTCTTTGACAGAAACCGTTAGTATGGTATATTTATTCTTGGTAGAAGTGCCTCAATTCAGGTTACAAAGAGATAGGCAGAGCTCAGATTTCTCCTCGGCCAGGAACCAAATGGCTTCCCCACTAGTGACCCTGCGAATTTTGCAAACTACATTACAAGTAATCTTCTCTATCTTTCCTAAATTGCAGATACAAACAAACTGCTCCAATAAAAGACAGTAAAACATTTTAATCAGACAGTTAAGGGATGTGATCCCAGCCTTGTCTCTATCTCTTAGAAGAACTCCGAGAGGGAGGAGAACTTCTTTCTCTCTTAACATGAAGGAATTCCAGACTCTGAAAGGAATTTATCAGGGATCTAATTCTGCTCATCAATCTTGATAACCTTAAATCTGAAGGAGAAGAATTTTCCACAATGGCCTTTATAATAGACCGGGAATCCCCAAATACTATTGCATCTTTGATACCCAGAAAAATGAGCTACTTGAGCCCCTGGAGAAGAGCCAGAGCTTAAGCTTGAATGCTAGTATTGAAGCCCACTCCCCAGGTGTATCTAAATTCAGTTTTGTCCTCTGCACTTTTGACTACTCCACCTGCTCCAGAAATACCAGGATTGCCTTTTGTTGCCCCGTAAAAAAAGAGAGCATTTCTTGCCTTCTTGATGCAAAACGTAAAGAATTTTGTAGCCTTAAGGCGAATTTGCCAGTGTTTTATAGGAGAGGGATGCTTGACTATATCAATGAAGTGGAGATCAAGAGAAGTGCCCCATTCAGCGTCTTGTTCACTAATATCTGCCCCGTCTAGCTGATCTCCCAAATATTCTTTTAGATTGCTTTTAATTTTTACCGAGGTAATCTTGGGATCGCTCTTATTGTCTCTGAATATCCTTTGACTTCTTTCGAGCCATATATGCTAGCAGATTAATTTGGGAAGGGCGAGCCAGGATTCTTTGATATGAGCATTCTGAGGAGTGCCACCAGGGTACATTAGCTTCCAGTTTGAGAACAGGTCTGAGCAGCGATTGGGGGGGCGAAGTCAATGCTTCATGGGCTTAAGGCCTCTTTCCAAAGTTCAGCAACAAAATTACAGAAGAGCATCAGATGGGAGGCATTTTCTTCGTCTTCCCCACATAGCGAGCAATGAGAGGGCCCCATATAGCCTCTTTTTCGAAGCCTATCGTCGGTCAAAATTCTCTAATGGCAAAGAAGCCAGCAGAATGAATCGATTTTAGGGATCGTTGTCTGAGACCAGATCCCCCGCTAGGGCTTCGGATCAAGAGGAACATGAGGATGAAAAGGGATCTGCCTATAACCCTGCGAAATTGAGTAGCGCCCAGGGATCGGACCCCATCCCCGAGTGTCTGATTTTCTACTGTTCAATGGGGCTTTTCCTTTTAAGAGGGATAGAAAGATAGCGTAATATTTGGAAAGGTTCTTAGGCACCTCTAACTTTTCCCAACTCTGCCAATCACCATTCTCCCAATGTGATATGTCCCACAGAGTTTTAAAACCAGCTCTGTCCATCCAATCTTTCAACAAAACCAGGGAGCGATCATCAGCTAGGGGATCACAACCCATAATATGATCATCCCAGATTTTAATGCGCTTGCCATTTCCAGGGATCCATTGTGCATGGAGATTAATTAAGGAGGAAGCTTTTGTGCACAGTTTGTGGATCATCGTTCCGGAGGTTGTATTGGGATTGTCCAGACAACGTGTTCTCTGCCCACGGAAATATTTTTTCCACAACAATAGTTGAGCCCAACCTAGATTTGGGGCAATTATCCTCCATAACAGTTTTGCACCGAATGCAATATTTTGCTTACTAATGTTCTTGAAGTTCAAGCCACCTTCCATTCTGGGCAAGGAGATTATATCTTAGCTTAATCGAGGGATTTTCTTCTCATTTGCTTTGCCGCCTTTCCAAAAGAAATTCCTTATGTAATCCTCCATTTTCCTCATGATGCCAATAGGAGCCATCATAACTGCAAACTGATAAATGGGAAGGCTGCTCAAGATAGCTTTTATAAGCACTCTCTTGCCAGCCAAATTGAGCCAATTGAAGCCCCAGGAGTGGATTTTGGACTTAAATTTTTGCAGAAGAGATGATGAATGGGCATGGGCAAGGGATTAAGAAAATTGTTGTCAAGGTGGAGTTTGTTGAAATATGATAAAAAAAAATGTAATTATGGGTAAAATTTGTTAATTATTGTCAGTTAGTTTTGCAATGATATTCATAACGAGAAGGAGTTATGTAACGAAGGAAAAGCCCATATTAATTGGGATGGCCCGAGAGGCTTGGATGATGGAGATTCATTCTTGATTAATAGAAGTTTCCAATCCCTTGCTCCGTGGAGATTTTCTTGACACACTATCAAGGTTTTACCACGTAAAAACATCTTGTGTTAATGTGATTAAATTTGTCAATTTTTATGCATCTTTCCCATGTATGTTTGAATGTTGAATAACTCTTGTAAACCCAAGATTATTTCTCTAAGGGAAAGAAAGATGATTTCTTAGCCATTGAAATGGTATATTAGTTTTGACTTGAAGCCCAAAACTCAATTACAACCTAGTCAATATTTCCAAGAATGTCAATATGCTTTGTGGTCATCATTGAAGTTATCTCAATGGTGATCTTCTATTATTTAATAATATTTAGCTTTAATTCTATGGAAACAATAAATATTAGCCCAAAACTCAATTACAACCTTGTCAATAATTCAAAGAAAATCAATACCTTCTGTGGTGACTCATCATTTACGTTATAGCTTTAATTCTATGGACACAATAAATACTAGCCCAAAACTCAATTACAACCTAGTAAAAAATTCCTAGAAAGTCAATATACTTTGTGGTCATCATTTAAGTTATCTTTAATGTCATAACTTAATAATAATATTCAGCTTTAATTCTTAGTGCACAATAAATATTATCCCATCTATAATTTAAAATTTTATCAAAAAATTAATTCAAAAGACTTATATATAAATAAAATAAATGCATACATAAATGTACTTAGTGTAATGTTACACAAGTAATGGTTATTATGATTTTATCAAGCAAATTAAAAATTACTTTACAGTATAGTAAAGTTAGCATGGCAGGTTATCCTAGGTCACCTCGCCTGGCTGGGTTTTCCCTTTGCTTTACGGTTTGAGAGTGCCTTTCTTACTTGTCTTTAGGTTCGTAGATCTAAACTCTCGCTTTTTTTGTTTAAACTTTTGATCAATATTGACAATGTATCGGTACGTCGTATCGAGTGAGGAGATGTCTAGGAAATCCATCTCATCCTGGATGTACATGTGTAGGCAGCTGCGGTACTTGACTACCAAATATTTCTTAGAATCTTTGATACCGAATTTCGTGCAAAGGGTATGAAAAACATTGGTAAACTCTGACACGTCTTGGTCTCTTCGTTGCCGCAGTGTGGTCCACTTTATGTATTTATCCTCATAGCTCCTTATAGGGTAGTACTACTCCTTGATGGCATCCTAGAATGAATTCCAAGTGGGTGCGACTGAAAATAGTGAGGGCGTACTCTCGTCCTTCTTCTCACAGTAGGTTTCCCACCAGTACTTGACATGGGGGGTGACTTTGAGAAGTGCTAACGTAATATTTTCCCGGCTAGAAAAATCATGAACAGAAAAATATCCTTCTAGCATATTTAACCATTTACTACGACTTCTGCATCTATTCGACCCTCAAATATGGGGATGTCAAAGTTAACTTGTATCTTAAAGGGAGTGGCGCTTCCAGAGTAGTTGCTGGAAGGAGATGTGTCACCCTTGGGTAGTCGCTGAAGGATCTGGGAAAATTTGTCCATCATCGTGTTCCTCTGTCACTCGAGGGATTCTTCGAGAAAGAGTTTGAAAGGATATCCTGCCCCCTCTTCTTTCTTCTCTTCTGCCATGGGAGGTTGTCGGGATTTGCGAGGCTGGTCTTGCAAAGGTTCAACCGTTCGAGCTGTAACTCCTTATATCCCGACCTCGTTGGGGACATGCAAAGAAAGACAGAGAAAGAGAAGACCGCTTTGATACCACTGATCAGAAATTAAACCAGAACGCAAAAAATTACAAATATAACCACAAATACAAAGATGCAATAAAAATAACACTTCATTTCAATAATATCAAACACTGAAATATGCTTACAAACAAAATGGAAATAAGGCTAGCTCGAGTGAAGGTAGCTTATCTCTGAGAAGAGATGTGGTGGATACATGCCTCTGAAATGTGTTATAATGAGTCTCAGAGGATTATTTATTATTGAGAAACAATGGAAAGCCCTAAACATCCAAAAACCTAACCCTATGAGATGAAGCACCAAAACTATGGGCCATGTTTGGCTAAATTGGTACATCAACTTCCCAAGGTCGTAACTTTGGCATACAATCTTCATTTGACGCGCAAAGTACCTCGTTAGAAATATCTATCTTAGGATTACAACTTTCAAGTGTTGAAAATTGGCAACAAGAAATTGCTAAAAATAGAAGTGCTAAAAATAGCACAGCTAAAAATAGCAGTTTGGTATGATTGTTGGATTGGGCAACAAGGAATGAAAAATGTAAGTGCTAAAAATAGAAGTTCTATTTTTAGTAGTTCAAGTTGGATTCCTATTTTTAGACAGTCCCTGGTCTAAAATCAAAAGTAAAATTCGAATTTGGTCTTACCAGCAGTTTGAATATTAATTAATTAATTCTCCATGATTTAATTAGCTAAGGAAAATCAAACTTGAAGTCTTTGTGAGAACATGCAATAATTTCTCCACTAATTGGGGAATGTGTCCTTTATTTGCTCCACTGGTTGAGGAATTAAGGATGAGTTCTATATTGAGAGGATTAGTTGACTTAGTTTAACTTAGTCAAGTTCAGTTAGATTAATTTAACAAGTTGTTAAATTAATGAGATATAGTTTGTTGATGCTTGCATGCATGTGACAACTGTTATTTTCAGATAACTGTGTATTCACTCATGGATAACTGATGCATGTCAGTTCTGTCAGAGACCCAGTTGAGAGCAGAGGAGGGACAATGTACTATCAGTTCGATGAATATTTTTCCTATAAAGGAAGCTCATTCATGATGAGGATTTATCTCCTTCAGGTTTGTGTAGTTATTTCAGAGGTCAGTGTTGTGTGTGAGGTGAGAATCACACAGGTTGCAGCTGGAGGAGCCAAGAAAAACTATGGATAGAAATAGGAGGCTTGGAGGGTAGATGAGAAGGTTTTTGAGAAGCCTTTGACTGTCTATGAGCAGCAGAGGAATTGTACTGAGAGCTAGATAGCTTCTGACCTAAGGCTTTGTGTAATCCAAACTATATTTCCACTTGTATGATAATATAGAGATGGGGTTTTAGGCAGGTGCTTTCCCTGAGTAAATTCTTCTGTGTTATGTGTGTTTGATTCCTTCTTATCAGTTATATGTGTTCTTATTGATGTTTCTCATGGTTGATTAAGCTTCCGCTAAATTGTTTGTAGAAGTAGATCAAGTGTTTTGCTTTAGTACATTGCATTACCAGGTGATCTACAGGTGGGAAATTTCTACATGGTATTAGAGCTAGCTGATTTGTAGAAAAAGTTCTACATGGTATCAGAGCTAGCTGATTTGTAGAAAAATTATACAAAATACTACATGGTATCGGAGCACAGGTGATCAAGGAGAGAACAATATACTGAGAGGAGAATTCAAAGTTTTGAGTTTTGGGCCAAGAGTTTGAAGAGCAGATCTGAAATTTTTTTTACAAAATTTTAAAAATAAATAGCAGATTTGGATTCCTTGTGGAAAAATACCCAAAATAATAATAATAATAATAAAAAAAAAAAATTGGTTTAAGAAGAGTTCGGATGAGGGAGATATCACTGATTTAAAATCAACTTTTTTTCCAGAAAATTTCGTGATGATGGTAAAGTGGAAATAGATTACTGTGCTAGCCAAGAGCCTGTATGCACTTGAGGTACAGGATGCATGCAAAACCTTGAGGAGTAAGGAAAAGGTTAGATACTTGGTGGTTGAGAGGGAGAGTAAATTACCTCTAAACATGCAGCACCAGAAGAAGTCTCAGACGATTGTGGAGGAGCCATGATTGGTGCAGCAGCTTCAGGACGTTGTGGAGCAACCACAATAGGGGAATCTATGAGGAGATTGAGCAGAGACATCTACTCATGCAGAGACCTCGAGTAGGGGGAAACTTTGAGTCAAGTGGGCAGACGGATCACATGTAGCCATACCTCCAGGTAGGAGGTGGGGCGATGTGGAGTGATCGTACCATGGAGGAGGGGCAAGATCCTTGAGGTACCCAACCTCTTGGATGAGACCTTGCTATGGGAGCCCCAATGTGGAGTAGTAGGAACTGACTGATTGGGTAGAGACAGATGTGGATGGAGTGGCAGAGAGAGCTACATTGTACGGAATCCTAGGACAACACAGAGCATGCAGGGTACAACAAGGCGAGAGGCACAAGTGTGTTGCACTGTGCAGGGTAGCACAGAGAAGAGTGTAATGGTGCGAGATGCATGGAGATGTTGCAGTAGCGCAGATGTCATAGAGGGGGCACTTGTCTGCAACAGGTAGAGCTTCATCATCAGAGTATGTTTCTAGCCCAATAGAGAGGTCAGTCAGGAGTTTTTTTTTGTCCCAAGAGTTGCTAGAGCAACCACACTTGGTAGAAGTGTTGCATGCAGAACATTCCAGAGGTACAAGATTGGGTTCGAGAGGAAGCATTTCTTGTTGAGAGGGAGTGTTGAAAATTGGCAACAAGAAATTTCTAAAAATAGCACTGATAAAAATAGCAGTTTGGGTATCAGTGTTGGATTGGGCAACAGGGAATGAAAAATGTAAGTGCTAAAAACATAAGTTCTATTTTTAGCAGTTCGAGTTGGATTCCTATTTTTAGACAGTCCCTAGTCTAAAATAGGAAGTAAAATTCGAATTTGGTCTTACCAGCAGTTTGAATATTAATTAATTAATTAATTCTCCATGAGTTAATTAGTTAAGGAAAATGAAACTTGAAGTCTTTGTGAGAACATGCAATAATTTCTCCACTAATTGGGGAATGTGTCCTTGATTTGCTCCATTGATTGAGGAATTAAGGATGAGTTCTATATTGAGAGGATCAATTGACTTATTTTAACTTAGTCAAGTTCCATTAGATTAATTTAACAAATTGTTAAATTAATGAGATACAGTTTGTTGATGCGTGCATGCATGTGACAACTGTTATTTTCAGATAATTGTGTATTCACTCATGGATAACTGATGCATGTCAGTTCTGTTAGAGACCCAATTGAGATTAGAGAAGGGATAATGTACTATTAGTTGGATGAATATTTTTCCTATAAAGGAATCTCATCCATGATGAGGATTTATCTCCTTCAGGTTTGTGCAGTTATTTCAGAGGTCAGTATTGTGTGTGAGGTGAGAATCACACAAGTTGCAGCTGGAGGACCCATGAAAAACTATGCGTAGAAATAGGAGGCTTGGAGGGCAAAGGAGAAGGTTTGTGAGAAGCTTTTGACTGTCTATGAGCAGCAGAGGGATTGTACTGAGAGCTGGATAGCTTCTGAGCTAAGGCTTTGTGTAATCCAGACTATATTTCCACTTGTATGATAATATAGAGATGGGGTTTTAGGTAGGTGCTTTCCCCAGGTAAATTATTCTATGTTATGTGTGATTGTTTCCTTCTTATCAGTTATATGTGTTCTTATTGATGTTGCTCATGGTTGATTAAGCTTTCGCTAAATTGTTTGTAGAAGTAGATCAAGTGTTTTTCTTTAGTACATTGCATTACCAGGTGATCTACAGGTGGGAAATTTCTACATGGTATTAGAGCTAGCTGATTTGTAGAAAAAGTTCTACATGGTATCAGAGCTAGCTGATTTGTAGAAAAATTCTACAAAATTCTACATCAAGTGGCCAACATGGCTAAATATTTATGTTGGCCTTGGTTTTCCCCAAAAAAGTTGTTTGGGGCTTCAAAACGGCTTCGGAAGTTCAGGACCCAAAAAATTGCCAAAAATACTAAACTATGCTAAAATTAAGGAAACTAAAAAACTAACAGAGACAGTGGTGGGGGTCCAAGTAGAATAGGCGGGTGGCCACCAATATCCACCTAGATAAACTTTCCACCAAATATTTTTGACTTCAACTCTAGAAGCAACTTCCAAGAATGTTCATCATCATCGCCTTCCTTCTTGCAATGTGTGCAAGATGGCTTGGCTCCTTGTTCTTTCTTGGTTGTAGTTTCCTTCTTGTCCTTTCCCTTGCTTTTTCCTTTGAACTTTCCATTATGAGGTTTGAAACATGATTTCTTCGGATGATACTCTTTGTCATTCTTTCTCTTTCTCAGGAATTTATCAGGGATCTAATTTTGCTCATCAATCTTGATAACCTTAAATCTGAAGGAGAAGAATTGTCCACAATGGCCTTTATAATAGACTGGGAATCCCCGAATACTATTGCATCTTTGATACCCAGAAAAAGAGCTGCTTGAGCCCTTGGAGAAGAGCCAGAGCTTAAGCTTGAATGCTAGTATTGAAGCCCACTCCCCAGGCATATCTAAATTCAGTTCTGCCCTCTGCACTTTTGACTACTCCACCTGCTCCAGAAGTACCAGGATTGCCTTTTGTTGCCCCGTCAAAAAAGAGAGCATTTCTTGCCTTCTCGATGCAAAACTTAAAGAATTCTGCAGCCTTAAGGTGAATTTGCCAATGTTTTAGAGGAGAGGGATGCCTGACTATATCAATGAAGTGGAGATCAAGAGAAGCACCCATTCAGCGTCTTGTTCACTAAGATCTGCCCCTTCTAGCTGATCTCCCAAACATTCTTTTAGAAGGCTTTTAATTTTTACCCAGGTAATCTTGGGATCGCTCTTCTTGTCTCTAAATATCCTTTGATTTCTTTCCAGCCATATATGCCAGCAGATTAATTTGGGAAGGGCGAGGCAGGCTTCTTTGATATGAGCATTCTGAGGAGTGCCACCAGGGTACGTTAGATTCCAGTTTGAGAACAGGTCTGAGCAACGATTAGGGGGGGCGAAGTCAATGCTCCATGGGCTTAAAGCCTCTTTCCAAAGTTCAACAGCAAAATTACAGAAGAGCATCATATGGGAGGCATTTTCTTCATCTTCCCCACATAGCGAGCAACGAAAGGGCCCCATATAGTCTCTTTTTCGAAGCCTATCGTCGGTCAAAATTCTTTGATGACAAAGAAGCCAGTAGAATGAGTCGATTTTAGGGATCGAGATCCCCAGGGCTTCGGATCAGGAGGAACATGAGGATGTAGAGAAATTTGCCTATAACCCTACGAAACTGAGTAGTGCCTAGGGATCGGACCCCATGCCCGAGTGTCTGATTTTCTACTGTTCAATGGGGCTTTGCCTTTTAAGAGGGATAGAAAGATAGTGTAATATTAGGAAAGGTTCTTAGGCACCTCTAACTTTTCCCAACTCTGCCAATCACCATTCTCCCAATGTTCTCCCAATGTGATATGTCCCACAGAGTTTCAAAACCAGCTCTGTCCATCCAATCTTTCAACAAAACCAGGGAGTGATCATGAGCTAGGGGATCACAACCCATAATACGATCATCCCACATTTTAATGCGCTTGCCATTTCCAGGGATCCAGTGCACATGGAGATTAATTAAGGAGGAAGCGTTTGCGCACAATTTGTGGATCATCGTTCCGGAGGTTGTATTGGGATTGTCCAGACAGCGTGTTCTCTACCCACAGAAATATTTTTTCCACAACGCTAGCTGAGCCCAACATAGATTTGGGGCAGTTATCCTCCATAACAGTTTTGCACCCAATGCGATATTTTGCTTACTAATGTTCTTGAAGTTCAAGCCACCTTCCATTATGGGCAAGGACATTATATCCTAGCTTAATAGAGGGATTTTCTTATCATTTGCTTTTCTGCCTTTCCAAAAGAAATTCGTTATGTAATCCTCCATTTTCCTCATGATGCCAATAGGAGCCATCATAACTGCAGACTGATAAATGGGAAGGTTGTTCAAGACAGCTTTTATAAGCACTGTCTTGCCAACCAGATTGAGCCAATTGAAGTCCCAGGAGTGGATTTTGGACTTAAATTTTTCCAACAGAGGCAGCCAGTCTCTGTTGAGAGCCCTTTTTTGGAAAACAAGAAGCCCCAAATACTTGAAGGATGACCATGAAGAGGAGGCTGCGAAGCCAAAACAGCTAGAGATGGCTTGGAGCGATCTGGCAGTAGAGTTCCAGCAGTAGATATGACATTTGCCTTTATTGAGGCTGCTACCAGAGTCTTCACAATAGGCATCCACCACATCTTTAAATCTTTTAGCCGAGGGCAAGGAGGCTGCACCTAGCAAGAGAGAGTCATCCGCAAATAGCGCATGGTTTATGTTTTTGACACCTTTCGATGTTCAATCCCATTATTTCTTGATCAGTCTACTTTTTATTCAAAAGGAAGTTGAGAATAGAAGCTTGGAGGACAAGAGCAAGGGGGAGAGAGGACACCCTTGCCTCAGCCCTCTAGAGGCTTTGAATAAATCAGTAGCCCTCCCATTCACCAAAGGGGCAATCAAGGGCTCACTAATACAAGCCTTGATCCAGTTGATAAATTTGAGGCCAAAACCAAATTTGTGCAGGACATCCAATAGCGATCTATGTCTCACCCTGTCAAAAGCGCTTTCAAGATCTAACTTGATAACCCTTCCTTTCTCTTTCTGGGTCAAGCTTGAGTGGATCGCCTCTTGGACCAAGATAAAATTGTCCACAATCTGTCTTCCCTGAATAAAACCTCTCTGATTCTCAGGAATAATGTCAGGTAGGATGGTTTTCACTCTGTTTGCGATCACTTTTGTTATTAGCTTGTAGCCTATATTGCAAAGGGAGATAGGACGAAATCTGGTGAAGGAATTGGCGCCTTTTTCCTTAGGAATAAGGGCCAGGAAAGCTGAATTGGTGCTTCCCCAAATTTTCTGACAAGCTTGAGATTTCCGGACCATTATGCATAAATCCTTTTCCACGATCTTCCAACAATTCTGAAAGAATCTGGCAGTAAAGCCATCTGGTCCTGCGGCCTTATCTGGCTCCATTACAAAGAGGGGAGTTTTTATTTCATTATTAGTGACTTCTGCTTCCAAAAACTGATTCTTTCTGGCATAAATCAGAGAGGGCACCTCATTCACTAAAGTTGAAATGTGCCCCAGACCTTCTTTTTCGCTATACAAATTTTTGAAGTGAAGGAAAGCAGCGTTTTTTATGCTTTGTATATCTCTATGTTTGATGTTCTCTTCCTTGATTTCTGAGATGGAATTGAAACTTTTCCGGGCTTGGGCTTGCTTGTGAAAGAAGGATGAGTTCCTATCTCCTACCTTGAGCCAAAGCCTACGAGATTTAATCCTCCAATACTCTTCCTCGGCCAAGCTTGCCTTGAGAAGTTTTTGCTGAAGTTCAGCCTCCTTGTCTAGAATTTCTTTTGTGATCTCTTCATTTTCCAATTTCAGATGATGAATCTCGAGACATTCTTGGATCTTTTTCCTTTCAACTGCTAGGTTAGGAAGGGATTTTACCCAAGTTTTCATTGCACATTTCACTCTCCTGAGTTTTTCCTCCCAAACAAAGAAGGCAGAGTCGTTGACTGGTTGCTTCCAAGTATCTTTTACTAATTGCATAAAGGACTGTTCCTTAACCCAAAGGGGATTGAATTTAAAAGGGCTAGGACCTTGATCCATATGGGCTAGAAGATCAAGTTTGATGGGTCTGTGATCAGAGACACTACAAGGGAGAATATGCATTCTAGACTCTAAACCAAGAAGAAGAAAAGTACTTTGAACAAGAAATCTATCTAACCTTGCATCGATATGTCCCGGACCGAGTCTTTTATTGGACCAAGTGTACTTGCCCGACGAAGGTTTAATGTCGATCATGTCCCAATCCTGAAGCAGGTCCTCAACCGATTCTCACGCTAGATCACTTACAATGCTTCCTCCACGGTTTTCAGCCAAAGATAAGGTGAGATTTAGGTCCCCTGCAATGATGATGTTCGCTAAATCTTCAGAATCTGCCAAACTTCTAATGGAATCCCAGCAGATCTTTTCTCTCCTACGCTGACTGGAACATACATGGTGAAGAGACAGAGGGTCTTATCTGAATCAACGTGTTGCAGCTAAGAGAATGGCCAATGGGTGTTGGCGACCCTTTGATCCTTGAGAATTTGTTTGCGTTCCAAAGGGTGCCTAGACCTCTTGAGGCACCACGAGCTGAAACAACTTGCCCTTCACTTCTCTTACACAATTTTTTACCGATATGGAGGAAGGCCTTGTCCTCCATTTTAGTCTCCTGGATGAGGAGTATATCAGGAGATTCAGATCTTATTAGGCTTTTGATGGCTTCTTCTTTTATTCTGCTCCCCATACCCCTACAATTCCAGGAGACAATCTTCATCACTTGCTTTTTGAATGGAGAGCTCCTTTAGAGCTCTGGGACTGATTTTTGGTCATCTTCAGAGTTTTTGCCAAGAGTTTCTCGATGGTTGGTTGGCTTCCTTGGAGTTTGTCTTTATAAGTCTCCTGTTCTCTTTTTTCACGGGCAAATTTTCGGCCTCTCAATGATCTTCTAGCCTCTCAATGATCTTCACATATTATATATATTTGTGTTAGAAATATCAGAAGATATATACATTTGTCGAAAGAAATTGTATAAAAGTAATAGAAATAAATAAATAAATTGAAATTAACTTGAAATAAATAAATGAAATGAATTTGATAGGGTCAAAATTTTCCAAATCCATTGAATAGAGGAATTTATGAAGTAAATCAACAATTTGTTAATTCCTAATAAAAATGAAGCAAAGTAGTAGTTTGTTTATTCCTAATAAGAATGTACTAGTGTAAAATTTTATTATTGCAATGATTTCAGCAATGATTTCATCTCACCTTCACAAATAATAGGCAATCAAAAAAATGAAATAATGGATCATGATTTTACTCATGAGAAAATAAGGATAATCAAATTTGTAAATGAAATAACAAGGATTACTAAATTCACATTGACCTCAATAAACACAATGATATGAGGAAAGCAATTCACAATGTGAATGTGATGTGATAAAATCAACAAATACAACAACCTTTCAAAATAGAAAATAAAGATAACCAAATTTGTAAATGAAATAACAAGGATTACTAAATTCACAGTGACCTCAATAAACACAATGATATGAGGAAAGCAATTCACAAATGTGATGTGATAAAATCAGATTGGAAGATCCACAAGCAAAATAGGATATTTTTATTGGATTATGTTTGTTTATTTTATCGTAAAATTTTATTTGTCAAATGATAATAACTTTGTAGTTAGAGGGCTTAATTCTCCCTCTACTTGAGTTTTATTGGCACAAGACATGTTAGCCTATGTGGCAAAAAATTGAACATGTTGAAATAGAGATTGTGATTTAATCTTGAATATCATGATCTTGAGGTGAATAGGGGTCTTATCCATAATAAAAGCAACCAAAATAAATAAATAAATAACTATATATATCTAAAAAATTTACTGAAAAATGTAAAATATAATATATAAATTTATTTAGTGTCATCTCCCTTTTCCAATCAACATATGGTTAAATAGTTTTACTTGCATTAAAAAATACTAAAGTAAAAGTACATTTCCACAAATATAACTCTACAACTTTATCATGAAGTTACCTAGTTTGAATATTAATATTATAAATAGTAAATTAAAATAATACATTAATATTATTTCATATTTATTTACAATTTTTTGAGATTATTTCTTCATTAAATTTAATGGAAAATTCAAAAAAGTACAAAAAACATCACATTTCAATACATTAGCTAACAAGTTAATATATTTACTTAGTAGATGAATAAATAAATAGTAAATAGATTTCATTGCCCAAATAATTTCATACCATTAAATAAAGTTTTAACTTTCCATTCATTTAAGAAAGTAACCTTAATAAAGCTTCAACTATTAAAAATAAATGTCCACTTTCAAATTTACCTATAATTATAATCAACACTATTTTGAATAAAAGGTGCTACATAGTAGCTAGACCCTACCTCTTAGTTTATATATTGTTAAATTAAAGTAAAAATATTGATTCAAGATAGTGTTAAGGTTTAGAATCCACTTAATTTAGATTTCACTGATTGGCAGCATGAAATATAAAAATAGATTTCCATGGACATTTTCAATAACTATATAATTGGTTTTTAAAATATATATTATATTTTATATATCTTATTATATTGTTTTGCAAAATTAAATAATTACAAGAATATTGCAATTAAAGAAAACATTTTTTAAATAAAATTATATTTTTTTGAAATATATAAAATTATTAATTAATTATAATGAAATATTACATATCAGGAAAACAAATAGAAAACTATTTTATAAATAAATAATTTTCATGAATCTATTGTTATTATGGATAAACACTTTGAACTATTTATTCATATTTGTGCAATGAATCATTATTCATTTGAAATTTTTGCGTGGTGTGAATTTGATGTTTAATTATGGATTTAATATTTTGATAAATAAAAAAATATTAATTACAATTTGATAAAAAAATTAAAAGTATACTATGAAAATGGTGTGATATTTATTCATCTTCTCTGTGCAATGAATCACTATTCATTGAAATCAATGAATCACTATTCATTGAAATCCTCAAGTTGTGTGAATTTAATGAATCACTATTCATTTGAAATCCTCAAGTTATATGAATTTGATGTTTAATTATAGATTTAATATTTTAATAAATAAAAAATATTAATTACAATTTGATGAATTTTGGAAAATTCATATGTGAAATGTTGTGAAGGGAAAAGAATAAGAATTTGGGTATGTTTTAATTTTAAATGTTGCTATAATTTTAATAATATAAAAAGAAATAGTATTATTAATGAAGATGTTAAATCAATATTTTTTAAATAAAATATTTTAAAATAATTATTGTAATTGTGAAAGATCAAAATTAAAAGTTAAAAACAAATCAAAATATAAAAGTAAAGAGAAATACAAATTATAATATTAATGTATTATAATTTATAGTTGTTTTGATAAATATCAAAAATAAAATAATGGAACCCTTTTAGGCACATTTATGTTTTCTTTTGGAGTATACCCCATCCACATTTGTCTCCAACGACTAAATGCACATCTATATCAATTGTTATGTTAAGGGCACAACTTTCTAACTCTACATATGTTGTTTATGTGGGTGGGAAGCATGAATCGTGATGTGTTCAACATTAAAACAATAAATGAAATATTATAAAATGTGTTGCTTCATGCACACGAATCATGAGAACAACTTGTAAATAGGTAATCAGAATAACAAGGAAACTATATATATAAACATGCATGGATGGCTCCTAGCTATAACATCAAAATACTATCATAGCAATAGATCAAATTGGATGGGTTGTCACCTACCCAACCTTCTTATAGCAAAAATTATGGTATTTGAGATATAAGTATAATTTGTCAGATCCATCATTCATCTACTCAACACAGTGTCAGATCATATCAATCTTCGCTTTTCCGCACGATTGAGATCACATAGGTACAATCACGCCACGACTTTCATCATTACACATATTTAAGAGAGAAACACATTCAACCAATCACAATTGAGATAATTAATTAAAATAATTAATTAATTAATTTTGTTTATAAAGTTAACGTTGTAAATTATTGTTTGAGTTTTCGTAAAATAGTTCATTAATAGGTGGCCAATGCATTACCTAATGCGTTATACATGTCACGATAGGGGATAATAACTTACATCCATTTGAACTATTATTAATAATAATTATAAAATATAACATAAAAATTTTCTCTCAACAAAACTTTCCTTACGTATAATGACTAACATATAATATCCCAATGCCTTTCTTCTTTACTAATGAAAAGTGAAAACCAACAAAAATACATAAGAAATAGTAAAATATTAAAAGAAAATATAGGAAAAGGGAATGTTGATAATGTGATACAACATGCCTAAAACAATTCCTCTTACTAAAGTAGAAGCTAATCAAGTAACTTTGACATCACATCACAATTAATAAACTCTATGAAAATGATCAATATGCATACATACATGAGATGCATAAATGTAACACCCTCCTCCCACATTAACCCAAGTTAAACGGTCCGCTAGGGTAAACATGTGACGAGAGGCTACTATGATATAATTCAACTCCCCATGTACATTTAAGGAAGTGGAACTAGCAAAACTGACCTTTCACACATGCTACAGAACCTCCAGGAGCCAACCAACCTTTCCAGGAGACCAACCCCTCAGGAAACTTAACATTTTATTGACCTAGAGCCTCAATTTCTCCCACGACATGGCCATGCATGTGGTTGGGACCCTCTAGATGCTTTGCCATCAAGGGAACACAAGTGACTAGGGTATTTTTCAGCTAATTATGAGCCTGTGACCCCGAATTTTGTGCCACTTTTCCAAGGCCAGGACTCAGGCCATTTCCCATAACTCCATGGAACTTTGAGAAATGAAAAGTAACATTAAAACAATGATACTAATGAAAATAATTAAACAATACTTCACTTGACCCCTTCTAGCCATGACATGAATTCTGTCAAACATGTCACAAATATGCATTCTATAGGTCGTAACAACATATCTTAGCATAGGGATCTCATACTTATCTCAGAATCGCTAAGAAACATTGATGCCTTATCACATTAGTTGCATTATCGTCTATTAGGTCATATATTCATTATTCATTCATTTACAAATCAAAACATGATGAAAGTCATACATCATCACTATCATAAAATATACTCATAACCAACATATAAACAACATAAATCATAAGGATACAACAAACATAAAATCCACATATAAACCAATACATTTACAAATGAAATACCAAGGAGAAGTAACTCTTATAAATGAATGCATAAGCCAACTAGGTGTGGGACTTCCACATACAACTCGACCATAGATTGTATAAACCAAATCTTTCTTTTAGCCAATCACCCTCGTGCCATATTCCAAGCATGAATGCGGGACTCATAACCAAAATCAACCAAGGCTTCCCGAGGCTACACCACCGCACCCTCATCAATAGAACCAGGGTTTACCACGATCCACACTGGATCTTTAGGCCCTAAAAAAGCATGGATGCTACCATATTTCTCCACCTACAACATGAGGAATTTTCTTGTCTCCTAGTCTCTGTGATTCACCGTACGTCCCGCCATACAATGGTCAAGGATCCATAGGCCTAATCAAGACTCCACCCTCTAGGATTTATTGTATATCGTGTCATTCATCAGCCAAGGATTCCTAGGCCTGGATGAGGGCATCCACCTATAGGATTTACCATATATCTTGCCATTCATCGGTTGAGGATTCCTAGGCCCACCAAGGTAACACAAAATATGGCTTTACCACAACACATAGTATGGTTCAACGTTTACTGGGCCAAGGCTTTACTACAATATATAGTTTGACTCAAGGATCACTAGGCCATTTGTTCTTTCTTTCAGAGACCACCTCACTCAGTTTTGAATCCATCAAGCAATATAGCTCAATCAAAACATGAGAACTCATCACACCATGGCTATTTGGAAATGGCAAGGCAAGGCCGAAGAACACTGTCACGCATATAAAAACCCATGCCAAAGACAACAAGAGGATCAAACACACACATGCATGTACCATCCATGCCAAATCTGGCAAGGAAATCACACATGCAAACTGATACCCGCAAATAATCTCGATGTAGCTGCTTAATCATGCTCTTCCATGCTTGATCCTCGCTTTCCTTTGCCTTATTTTCTTTTCTTAATCCAATGTTGAAGTTCTCCAAGAAAAATCTAAGTGTCCAAGAGTGTGAGAGAGACAATACAGAGAGAGCTCCAAAACTAAACTAGCAAAAGGTAAAATTCACAAAAGGTACCAACTCATCCTCAAAATCCTTTTTATTAATGAGGCCTCTATTTTCTTCATTTTCCATTATTTTCCTTCATTTTCCTCCTCACAGCCAACCTGTGACCTTTCACCTTCCTTTTCTCCTGATTTCCATTATTTTCATAAATAGAATTTCAATTAACGCTTCATGCCTTTCCCTTTTCCATTTCCTTTTCAAATTTGCTTAGCCATACTAAACAAAATGAAAACCCACACTAGGATTTTTTCCCAACGCTCAGCTTGGAATAAGTGTCCCAAAACCATAGTTATTATTTTTCCCTTATTAACTTTTATTACATGGAATTTTCACTAGGGTTGTTATAAAACCCTCCCCCTTGGGGGAACACTGCCCTCAGTGTTCAATGACACCTTCAACCAAGAAGATTTTTGAAATAAAAACATACTTCCCATGGAGCTTTATAACTTAGCTCGATGCAATATTTACAATGATCAACTTGTTGTAAAGCAAACCAACATGACAACAAGCCCCAATGGATAGCTCAATTGGTCGAGCCCTCATTGCTAAGTACCTTGCCTATTGGGAGGTCACGAGGTCAAATTTCCTCGATGCCCTTAGGGTTAGGCCAAATATATTAGGCCAAGTTTGATGGATCTGTGTAGATTACTGTCTGAGGATGAAGCGGCCACTTAGTGACCGCGAACCATGGTTTCCTTAAAAAAGCTTGGGGAAAACACCAACATGACAACATAAAAACATGACACCCATACTTCTTATTGGAGCTTTATAATGCAACTCATGGTAGTATTTACATCCATATACATATACCAAAACATCACACCACAACATGTGCTAAAAACATTCGCTCAACCAACAGATAGTGAAGGATACATAACCCGCATATGATATGTCATCTCCCATGTAGCTTCATGGGGCCTAAAGTTCTTCCATTGCACTTTAACCTGCTCGATTATGGAGCAAGAGCATCTTCCTCTGCAATATACACTGAGGTTTCGACTGAAATTATCCATCTAGATCCACCTAAAATACAGACCAGTCAATCACATGATAAACATCTTTAACATAGTTCTTAAGCAATGACACATGGAAAATATCATGGACTTTCACCATTGAAGGTAATGTAAGTCAATAAGCTACTAGTCCAATCCTTTCAATGACCTTAAAAGGTCTGTAAAACCAAGGTACCAACTTGTCACATGATTCAATCCTGAAGGAGCTCTTCTTCAGGTTGATGTGCAAATACACCTATTCCCCAAATTGAAACTCCTTAAATAACATGTTCCAATCTGCATAATAATTTTTATTTTTTATTTTATTTTATTTTATTTATTTATTTTATTTATTATTTATTTATTTATTTTTATTTTATTTTATTTTATTTATTTTATTATTATTATTATTTTTATTATTTTTTATTATTTATTTATTTATTTATTTTATTATTATTATTTATTATTTTTAATTTTATTTTAATTTTATTTTATTTTATTTTTATTTAATTTTATTTATTTAATTAATTTATTTATTTTTATTTATTTTATTTTTTCTGTTCTATGCCGCCTTTGTTTCTTCTTGATTACCCGCATTTCGTGTTCCATATCTGTCAACATGCACAGTCTAATCAA
This sequence comes from Pinus tabuliformis, assembly GCA_031772625.1. Taxonomy (NCBI): domain Eukaryota; kingdom Viridiplantae; phylum Streptophyta; class Pinopsida; order Pinales; family Pinaceae; genus Pinus; species Pinus tabuliformis. Next base: position 799,767,629 of record CM062805.1, on the reverse strand, counting down.
CACCTTATTCACTAGATCACTCCAACTAATGGGAGTATTACAACCCTAACCATACAATTACTCAAACGGACTCATCCTTAAAGATTCTTGATACCCATTGTTATAAGCGAACTCAACTAGTGGAAGATACTCTTCCCACTTCTGTTGTTGATGCATCACATACGTCCTCAACATGTCCTCCAATATCTTGTTGACCCTCTCTGTTTGTCCATATTTTTGTGGATGATAAGTTGTATTTAAGGTCAACTTTGATAAAAAAAATAAAAGTACACTATGAAAATGGTGTGATATTTATTCATCTTCTCTGTGCAATGAATCACTATTCATTTGAAATCCTCAAGTTGTGTGAATTTAATGAATCACTATTCATTTGAAATCCTCAAGTTATGCAAATTTGATGTTTAATTATCGATTTAATATTTTAATAAATAAAAAATATTAATTACAATTTGATGAATTTTGGAAAAGTCATATGTGAAATGTTATGAAGGGAAAAGAATAAGAATTTGGGTATGCTTTAATTTTAAATGTTGTTATAATTTAAATTATATAAAAAGAAATAGTATTATTAATGAAGATATTAAATCAATATTTTTTTAAATAAAATATTTAGAAATAATTATTTTAGTTGTGAAAGATCAAAATTAAAAGTTAAAAAAAATCAAAATGTAAATGTAAAGAGAAATATAAATTATAATATTAATGTATTATAATTTGTAGTTGTTTTGTTAAATACCAAAAATAAAAGAGTGGCACCTTTTTAGACACATTTATGCTTGATTTTGGAGTATACCCCATCCACATTTGTTTCCATCTATATCAATTGTTATGTTATTTGTACGATGTAGGGAATGACTTTCTAACTCTACATATGTTGTTTATGTGGCTCGGAAACATGAATCGTGATGTGTCCAACATTAAAACAATAAATGAAATATTATAAAATGTGTTGCTTCATGCAAACCAGTCACGAGAACAACTTGTAAATAGATAATCAGATTAACAAGGAAACTATAGATATATACAGACATGGATGGCTCCTAACTATAACATCAAAATACTATCATATCAATAGATTAGATTGGATGGGATGTCACCTACCCAACCTTCCTATAGCAAAAATTGTGGTATTTGAGATATAAATATAATTCATTGGATCCATCATTCATTTACTCAACATAATGTCATATCATATCAATCTTTGCTTTTCCGCACGATTGAGATCACATAGGTACAATCAGGCCGCGACTTTCATCATTACATAATAAGAGAGAAACACATTCAACCAATCATAATTGAAATATTAAATAAAATAAAATTAATTAATTAATTTTGTTTATAAATTTAACCTTGTAAATTGTTGTTTGAGTTTTCATAAAATAGTTGATTAATAGATGGCCAATGCATTACCTAATGCGTTATGCATGTTGCGACAGGGTATAATAACTTACATCCATTTAAATTATTGTCAATAAATATTCTAAAATATCACATAAAATTTTTATCTCAACAAAACTTTCCTTATGTATAATGAATAACATATAATATCCCAATGCCTTTCTTCTTTACTAATGAAAAGTGAAAACCAACAAAAATACATAAGAAATAATAAAATATTAAAAGAAAATATAGAGAAAGGGAATGTTGATAATGTGATACAACATGCCTAAAACAATGCCTCTTACTAAAGTAGAAGCTAATCAAGTAACTTTGACATCACATCACAATTAATAAACTCTATGAAAATGATCAATATGCATACATACATGAGATGCATAATGTAACACCCTCCTCCCACATTAACCCAAGTTAAACGGTCCGCTAGGGTAAACATGTGACGAGAGGATACTATGATATGATTCAACTTCCCATGTACATTTAAGGAAGTGGAACTAGCAAAACAAAACCAAACTGACCTTTCATACATGCTACAGAACCTCCAGGAACCAACCAACCTTTCCAGGAGACCAACCCCTCAAGAAACTTAACATTTTATTGACCTAGAGCCTCAACCGCTCCCACGACATGGCCATGCATGTGGTTGGGACCCTCTAGATGCTTTGATAGCAAGGGAACACAAGTGACTAGGGTATTTTTTAGCTAATTCTGAGCTTGTGACCCCAGATTCTGTGCCACTTTTTCAAGGCCAAGACTCAGGCTATTTCCCATAACTCCATGGAACTTCAAGAAATGAAAAGTAACATTAAAACAATGATACTAATGAAAATACTTAAACAAGACTTCATTGGACCCCTACTAGCCATGACATGAATTCTATCAAACATGTCACAAATATGCATTCTACAGGTCGTAAGAACATATCTTAGCATAGGGATCTCATACTTATCTCAGAACCGCTAAGAAACATTGATGCCTTATCACATTAGTTGCATTATCCTCTATTAGGTCATATATTCATTATTCATTCATTTACAAGTCAAAACATGATGAAAGTCATACATCATCACTATCATAAAATATACTCATAACCGGCATATAAACAACACAAATCATAAGGATACAACAAACATAAAATCCACATATAAACCAGTGCATTTACAAATGAAATACCAAGGAGAAGGAACTCTTATAAATGAATGCATAAGCTAACTAGGTGTGGGACTTCCACATACAACCCAACCATAGATTGGATAAACCAAATCTTTATTTTAGCCAATCACCCTCGTGCCATATTCCAAGCATGAATGCGGGACTCATAACCAAAATCAACCAAGGCTTCCCGAGGCTACACCACCTCACCCTCATCAATAGAACTAGGCTTTATTGCAATCCCCACCGGATCTTTAGGCCCTAAAGAAGCATGGATGCTGCCATATTTCTCCACCTACAACATGAGGAATTTTCTTGTCTCCTAGTCTCTGTTATTTACCGTACATCCCACCATACAATGGTCGAGGATCCCAAGGCCTAATCAAGACTCCACCCTCTAGGATTTACCATATATCCTGTCATTCACTGGTGAAGGATTCCTAGGCCTGGATGAGGGCACCCACCTCTAGGATTTACCATATATCTTGTCATTCATCGATTGAGGATTCCTAGGCCCACCAAGGTAACACAAAATATGGCTTTACCGCAACACATAGTATGGTTCAATGTTTATTGGGCCAAGGCTTTACTACAATCTATAGTTTGATTCAAGGATAACTAGGCCATTTGTTCTTTCTTTTAGAGACCACCTCACTTAGTTTTGAATCCATCCGGCAATACAGCTCAACCAAAACATGAGAACTCATCACACCATGGTTATTTGGAAATGGCAAGGCGAGGATGAATAACACTTTCACGCATTTAAAAACCCATGCCAATGACAGCAAGAGGATCAAACACACACATGCATGTACCATCCATGCCAAATCTGGCAAGGAAATCACACATGCAAACTGATACCTGCAAATAATCATGATGTAGCTACTTAATCATGCTCTTCCATGCTTGATCCTCACTTTCCTTTGCGTTATTTTCTTTTATTAATCCAATGCTGAAGTTCTCCAAGAAAAATCTAAGTGTCCAAGAGTGTGAGAGAGACAATACAAAGAGAGCTCCAAAACTAAACTGACAAAAGGTAAAATTCACAAAAGGTACCAACTCATCCTCAAAATCATTTTTATTAATGAGGTCTATATTTTCTTCATTTTCCATTATTTTCCTTCATTTTTCTCCTCACAGCCAACCTGTGAACTTTCACCTTCCTTTTCTCCTGATTTCCATTATTTTCATAAATAAAATTTCAATTAATGCTTCATGCCTTTCAAAGGCCTTTGCCATTTCCTTTGCCAATTTGCTTAGCCATACTAAACAAAATGAACACCCACACTAGGATTTTTTTCCCAACACTCAGCTTGGAATAAGTGTCCCATAACCATAGTTATTATTTTTACCTTATTAACTTTTATTACATGGAATTTTCACTAGGGTTGTTACAAAACCCTCCCCCTTGTGGGAACACCGCCCTCAGTGTTTAATGACACCTTCGACCAAGAATATTTTTGAAATAAAAACATACTTCCCATGGAGCTTTATAACTTAGCTCAATGAAATATTTACAATGATCAACTTGTTGTAAAGAAAACCAACATGACAACAAGCCCCAATGGATAGCTCAATTGGTCAAGCCCCCATTGCTAAGTACCGTGCCTATTGGGAGGTCACGAGGTCAAATCTCCTCGATGCCCTTAGGGTTAGGCCTGATATATTAGGCCAAGTTTGATGGATCTGTGTGGGTTACTGCCCATGGATGTAGCGGCCACTTAGTGATCGCGAACCATGGTTTCCTTAAAAAAGCTTGGGGAAAAAACCAACATGACAACATAACAACATGACACCCATACTACTTATTGGAGCTTTATAGTGCAAATCATGGTGGTATTTACATCCATATACATATACCAAAACATCACACCACAACATATGCTAAAAACATTCTCTCAACCAACAAATAGTGAAGGATACATAACCCGCATATGATCTGTCATCTCCCATGTAGCTTCATGGGGCCTAAAGTTCTTCCATTGCACTTTAACCTGCTCGATTATGGAGCAAGAGCATCTTTCTATGAAATATACACTAAGGTTCCGACTGAAATTATCCATCTAGATCCACCTGCAATATAGACCAGTCAATCACATGATAAACATCTTTAACATTGTTCTTAAGCAATGACACATGGAAAATATCATGGACTTTCACCGTTGAAGGTAATGTAAGTCGATAAGCTACTAGTCCAATCCTTTCAATGATCTTAAAAGGTCTGGAAAACCAAGGTACCAACTTGTCACACGATCCAATCCTGAAGGAGCTCTTCTTTAGGTTGATGTGCAAATACACCTATTCCCCAACCTGAAACTCCTTAAATAACATGTTCTAATCTGCATAATTTTTTTATTTTTTTTTTCTGTTCTATTCCGCCTTTAGTTTCTTCTTGATTACCCACATTTCATGTTCCATCTCTGCCAACATGTATGGTCTAATCAACACCTTATTCACTAGATCACTCCAACTAATGGGAGTATTACAACTCTACCCATACAATTACTCAAACTGACTCATCCTTAAATATTCTTGATATCCATTGTTATAAGCGAACTCAACTAGTGGAGGATACTCTTCCCACTTTTGTTGTTGATGCATCACATACGTCCTCAACATGTCCTCCAATATCTTGTTGACCCTATCTGTTTGTCCATATTTTTGTGGATGATGAGTTGTATTCAAGGCCAACTTTGTCCCCAATCATACAAAAAACTCCTTCCAAAACTTGGAAGTGAACTTAGCATCCTTGTCTGACACAATATTCTTCGAAACACCATGCAGTATCACTACATGGTTGATGAAGACCTATGATACATCACTAGATGAATACGTAGACTTCATTGGAATGAAGCGCACTAGCTTTGTCAACATGTCCACCACATCCGTGATGGGATCATGATGTCTAGATGTCCTTAGCAAACTTGTGATGAAATCCATGGGAATGACCTCCCACTTCCACTCTGAAATCAAAATCAGTTGTAGTAATCTACCTAGATGCTTACATTCTTCTTTCACCTACTCACAGTGAAAACATATAGCCACAAACTCTACCACTTCATTTTTCATATCCAATGATAAAACTTCTTCAATATTGTCAATGTATTTTGGTATCTTGGGTGACGTGAATACGATTTTGCATGAAATTATCACAAGATAGTATTCTTAAGCTCACTATTGTCTGGCACATATATCATGTCCCTAAATTTGATCAAGACATCTATTGTGAGATGATAGACCACATCTTGATCACCTGTACCCTACTGTAACCTTTGCATAAGCTCCATGTACTTGTCATTATGTTGACCTACCTACAAGATCTAATCATGTAAGTCCATCCCATAAGAACTCATAGTTGTAATATGATTCACCTGTATCTGCCTACTAAGAGAATTTGTAACCCTTTTCTCCATACCCTTGATGTATTTGATCTCAAAGTCAAGCTCATTGATCGTGGCCAACCATATTCCTTATCTAGAATTAAAATTCAGCTGATCAAACAAGTATCTCAACCCACTGTGATCACTCATCAATAAAAACCTCCTTCCAAGAAGATAGTGAATCCACATATTCAACACATGGATGATCACTGCCAACTCAAGATCATGTATCGAGTAATTCTACTTGTTCTCATTCAGTTTCTATTATTCATAACATACTACCTATCCCTCTTGCATAAGGAATCCACCAAGTCCTCTCCTACAACCATCTGTGCATACCACAAACACTTTGTCTGGATTTTCAATCTTTAACACAAGACCATTTATCAACAATTGCTTCAACTTCTCAAAAATTTTGCACATTCCTCTGTCATTGAAATTTATTTCCTTTCCTTTGTAGTCATGTGGTAAGATATGAAATGAGAGAAAAAATCTTGACGAACCTCCTATAGTAACCTGCTAACCCCATGAATCATCTTACCTCATCCACATTATTAGGAGCTGCCCACTCCATGGTAGCCCTTATCTTCTATAGATCCACTACTATGCCTTCCTTGGAGACAACATGTCCCAAGTAATGTACCTTTGTCTAAAATAAATTTCATTTGCTAAGCTTAACATACAACTCGTGCTCTCTTAGCAACCTCAACACTGCTGCTAAATGCTCGACATGTTCTTCCTCATTTTTAGAATATATCAAGATGTCATAAATGGATACAATAACAAACTTGTCCAGATAAGGACGCAACACAATATTCATCAATCACATAAAGGTAGTTGGAGCATTAGTAAAACCAAATGGAACTACAACAAAGTCATAATTCCCATACCTGGTTCATAAAGTTGTCTTGTAAATTTCCTCTTCTTTAATCAGTACTGGATGATATCTTGATCTCAGATCAATCTTTGAGAACATTGTTGCTCCCTTCAACCGATCAAACAAATCATCAATATTAAACAACGAATATCTTTTCTTAATGGTTGCCTTGTTCAACTTCCTATAATCAATGCATAACCTAAGAGTACCATCCTTCTTCTTTACAAACAATACCAATGCACCCCAAGGTGATACACTTGTCCTAATGTAACCCTTATCAATCATTTCCTTCAACTACAACTTCATCTCTATTAACTCTGGTGTGCTCATCCTGTAAGGTGCCTTTGATGCTGACGCATCCTCTGGTACCAACTCAATAGAAAAATTCACTTCCCTATGAGGTGGAAACTCTGAAATATTTGCGGTAAATACATCCTGAAACTGTTGTAAGATCGGTCACCTTCTCAATGCCTTTTCATCCTCAACATCCTTACCTTTATCACTAGAAATATACACTACAAATAAAGCACGCCCTTTTCTACAATTGCGCTTTGCCTACATAGTTGTCACCATTCTAACTGATGTTGCCTTCTTGTAACGTTGTAAGACTCTCTTTTCTCCATTGTCATCCAAGCACTTAATGGATTTTTCATAACAATCCACTTTGGTCTAGTGAAGGTACAACTATTCCATACCCAACAACATAATGTATGATCCCAACGATAATACATTCAAATGTGCTAATGTAGGTATACCATTCAACTCAAAATCACAAGCTCTTACCCATTGATGAACTCTCTTCTTTGTACATGTAGCCAATTGTACTAACCAAGATTCTGCATGCACTTCTTTATTCAAACACAATTATCCACCAAGTCAGGATTAACATAACTATAATTAGATCTAGGGTCAATCAAAATAGAAACAAATTGATCAAAAATCTTACCATCCATCTCAATGATAGATGCCTGGTTATTTTCCTACCTGTTATCGAGTGCTACATAGATACAAGGAATGGTCTGCCCAATATCCCCAACATTCTGCCCCTCCTGTTCACTATAGATATGAGGCCTTCCAGCATGATTCTGCAGAAAATCTGTCTTAAGATGTTCCTTGCCACATGTCCAACGCTCCAACCGTCCTGTACCGCCACCTTTATTCTTGTGTTGTGACGCATATCCCTGTTTAGTTACGTTGAACTTCTTGTATGGTGCAACATTCTCTTTCTCTTCTACATTCTGAGACCTTGTTCTTTTCATATACCATTTACCTTTACCTTTATCTTTCCCTTTCAATCCTTGCTGAGATTTTGTCTTATGCTTTGACTGTTCATAGCAATGTTTCAATTTCCCAATAACTTCCTCAAGTGACTGAGGGCCATCATACTCAATTTGATCTCTAAAGGATAATGGTAATCCACTGAAAAATATCTAAACTTTAGCCTTTCCATCCTTAATATATTGCACATACCTCAATAACTCAAGGAACTTGGTCATATACTCCTCATCTATCATTGATCACATCTTTAGCTCATAAACTCATTGGATTTTCTATCATAGTACCTTTTTGACAAGTATTTCTTCCTGAAGAGTCTCTTGAATTCATCCCAACTCAAGTCTTATGTCCTGATGTCTCTGACCCATTTTACATCTTCCCACCAGATGTATGATTTCCCTTTGAGGCTGAAGATAGCTATTATGGCCTTCATATTCTATGTGTACTCATGCAGTTCAAAGAACTTCTTCATCCCAAGTAACCAAGCCTCTGCATCCTCTATCTTCTTTAAATCCCCATCAAAAGTAGTTGTCTTAGATTTATTAAACTCTTCTAGAAAGTATCCCTTGTCACTTCTCCTGTAAGGGTGATAACAGTGACGATCATAGTTCCTATCAGAACTAGAACTTGAATAGTACCTGTGTCCATTGCCTCTCCTATCTGGAGTGTCCAAGAACCTACATTATTTGATCATGGCATCCATATCTGACCTGTGCTCACCATGATATATGTTGACATATGACCCATTAGTTCTTTCCTCCTATACATGACTAATTTGAAGTTTTCCATGTCTCTGCAGTTCTGACAAACTCTGAAGGATCACTGCATTGAATTCTGCTTTCTTCTCCTGTGCCTGAATGATTATGTCATTATCTTCTTTGAAACTCCTGAATTCTTCCTTCAAAATCCTCAATTTGTTTGCTACGTCAGAAGAGTACCCAACACCACATTTCTCATCTGATCCATAAGAAGCATCTTAGGAGTTTCATTCTACTATCTTGGTAGTCATGTTTGATCTATTTTCTACAAGTGACACCATGTCAGCTAAAACCAAAACATAACATAATCAACATACCTCAGTATAGTTTAGGGGTGGATATATCATCTGTAATATCAACCAGATTAGCACAATACATGTATAAACATAATCATAACAACATATATATATATATATATATATATATATATATATATATATATATATATATCATCCTAACCATAGTCCAGTCATCAATGCATATTCATATTAACCACACCTCATGAACCCATGCATGATAACTACAACCATGTGAGTGTATGCATAATTAACATATGTATGACATGCATTCATACACAATACATGCAAACACTAACATGCATAATCAACGCATAACTAACTTATACTCATGATAAACACATCCAACAACACACCATCAAATTTCACATGGTGACACAATTGCAACCATGGCCAACACCATGCATAAAAAACAAGCTCATAGGCTACAAGCATGAAGAAAACATATGCAACTGATATGTATGCATCACCAACACACTGCCCATCCAATCCAAGGGGTGAACCATGCTCTTATACTACTCTGTAACACCCTCCTCTCACATTTACCCAAGTTGACTGGTCCAATAGGGTAAACATGTGACAAGAGGATACTATGATCTGATTCAAATCCCCATGTACAATTAAGGAAGTGGAACAGGAAAAATAAAACCAAACTGAACTTCCACGCATGCTACAAAACCTTCAGAAGCCAACCAACCTTTCCAGGTGACCAACCCGTGAGTAAACTTAACATTATATTGACCTAGAGCCTTAGTTTCTCCCATGACATGGGCATGCATGTAGATGGGATGCTCCAATCACTCTCACAACAAGGGCATGGAAGTGACTGGGGTATTTTTCAAATAATTCTGAGCCTATGACCCTGGATTATGTGCCACTTTTTCAAGGCCAGGACTCAAGCTAGTGCCCATAACTGCATGGAACTTCTAGAAATGAAAAGTAACATTGAAATAATGATACTAATGAAAATACTTGAACAATACTTGACTAGACCCCTAGTAGCCATGACAACAATTTTGTCAAACATGTCACAAATACGCATGCTACAGGTCTAACAACATATTTGAGCATAGGGATCTCATACTTATTTGAGAATCACTAAGAAGCATTGATTCCTTATCACGTTAGCTACATTATCCACTATTAGGTCATATATTCATTATTCATTCATTTACAAATCAAAAAATGATGAGAGCCATACATCATCACTATCATACAAAACACTCATAACCAACATATAAATAACATAAATCATACGGATACAACAACCATAAAATCCACATATAAACCAGTACATTCACACATGAAATACCTAGGAGAAAGAACTCTTATTAACGAATGCATAAGCCAACCAGGTATGGGACTTCCACATACCACCTGACCATAGATTGGCTGAACCAAATCTTTCTTTCAGCCAATCACCCCCTGTGCCATATTCCATGCATGAATGTGGGACTGATAACTAAAATCAACTAGGGCTTTGTGTGGCTACACCACCTCACCCTAATTAATAGAACCACACTTTACTGCAATCCCCACTGGATCACTAGGCCATAAAAAAGCATGGATTCCAAAAGATTTATCCACCTACACCATGAGGAACTTTCCTGTCTCATAGTCTCTAGGCTTTACTGTACATATTGCCATACAACGGTTGAGGATCCCTAGGCCTAATCAACAATCCATCCTCTAGGATTCACCATATATCCTGCCATTCACTTGTCAAGTATTCCTAGGCTTGATCGAGGGAACCCACCTCTAAAATTTATCGTATACCATACCATTCGTCGATTGAGGATTCCTAGGCCCACCAAGGTAACACAAAATATGGCTTTACTGCAACCCATAGTTTGGTTCAAGGGTTACTAGGACAAGTCTTTACCACAATTGATACTCTGATTCAGGGATCACTAGGCCTTGTTTTCTTTCTTTCAGATACCACCTCACTCAATTTTGAATCCATTCATCAATCCATCTCAACCAAAACATGAGAACCCATCACATCATGACTATTTGGAAATGGCAAGGCAATGTTGAAGAACATTGTCACACCTGGAAAAAACCATGCCAATGATAGTAAGAGGACCAAATACACACATGCATGTACCATGCAAGCCAAATATAGCAAGAAAATCACATATGAAAATTGATACCTACAAATAATCTCGTTGTAGTTGACTGATCCTACTCTTCCTTTCTTGATGTTCTCTTTCCTTTGCCTTCTTTTCCTTTCTTAATCCATTGTTGAAGTGATCCAAAAAAACTCTAAGTGCCCAAGAGTGTGTGAGAGAGAATAGATAGAGAGCTCAAAAATTGAACTGACAAAAGGTACCAACTGATCCTCAGAAGATTATTAATGAGGTCTCTATTTTCTTCATTTTCCATTATTTCCCTTCATTTTCCTCCTCACATGCAACCTATGACCTTTCACCTTCCTTTTCTCCTAATTTCCATTATTTTCATAAATAAAATGTCAATTAATGCATCATGCCTTTCCAAGGAATTTTCCATTGCCTTTTCCAATTTCGTGAGCCATAATAAACCAAATGAACACACACACTAGGATGTTTTGCCTAGCACTCAACTTGGAATAAGTGTCCCATAACCTTGGTTATTATTTCGCCTTTATCAACTTTTATTACATGGAATTTTCACTAGCTTTGTTATAATAAATATGTGCATATACTATTGATTATATCACAATGTCGTGGTGGAAGTTTGAGAGGTCCACTTAGATATGCCATTAAACACTCCAAAATATTCAAATGAAAAGTGCATAATTTGTATCATAATCTCCAAATGAAAATTGGATTATTTGTTTTATATGTAACACAATTGGTTAAAAAAAAAAATCTTCAATATTAGAATTTATGTAATAAGGTTTTAAGTGTTAAGATGATTTTAAAATGGATAAATTTAACTCTTTGAAAGAGAACATCATAGGGAGGGTTTATAGGTGGGTTTAAAAATGGATAAGTTAACTCTTTCAAAGACAACATCATAGTGGGAGGAGCTAGAGGAAGGTTAAAAGATACATGGATAAAAAATGGCATATATTGGGTTGATACACACATTTTCAACTTAAATTGAAAGTAGCGATATGTTTTGTTTCCCTTTTATTTTTTGTTCTCTTAGGTAGGCCTCTTTATGAGAAGGTAAAATAATAGATAAACGACAAAGGTATATTACTTTATGTAGGCTTATTCATGAAAATGTTGAAGAATTGATAGATAAAAAAGCATTTTCTGTAGGCTTCTTCATGAAAAGGTAGAAGAATAGATAGATAACGGAGCAATAATGCAACCATGCAAAAGGTTAGATGAGATCGCCTTCATTGGAATCATTTTCAAATTAAAAGTAAGAAGTACATCTAATTTTACACACAAGTAAAACCTCAACCATTTCTATTCGTGTTCTTTAATTTACAAACAAAATTTACATGATGTAGGTTGTTTTATTCTTTGAAGACATGTTAGCCTATGTGGCAAAAAAATGAACACTTTTGTCACATCTCTTGGATAACAGTCAGAAATTACTTTATCTTGTTCAAGATTTTACTAAATAGAACTCATGAAAGACGAATGACATTTTAGATGAATATTTAAATAGTAAATAATAATTTTTTTTGTAATTATGAAATCTTAGAATTCAAAAAGCGAGGTCGGAAAAAAATTCTAACTTCCCCTTTCTCTCCTGGAAATAAAAGGATATTTCAGTGGAAAGAAAGGGGTTCAGTATTGAATTGAAAAGGAGAAAGGAAAGTCTGTGAAGGAACAACACAATGTTAGAGGGGAAAATCCAGAGCTGGACCTGGGCAAGTGGATAACCTCAGTACATAATTAGAATCAATGGTATTTTAGACTTGACTATAGTCTTTCTCTCTATTACCAGATTTGAGAGATAATACTAAAAATCTTGTTACCTATTGTCTTGGAGTGGAGCGCAGGGGGAGAAGTACACGTGAATGCCCTTCTCAAGGTTGGGTAGAGAAGGTCTCACCTCAGTTGAATTCATGGATTGACATAGATAGATAAGTATTCCAACTTTGCTTAAGTCTAAAGCTATGAGTTCATGAATGAAAATAGATATATATTTGGTTACTGTATTTGGTAAAATAGGTATAAACCCAAGTGTTTATGTTCTACTGAACATAGTAGCTTGAGAGTATGATAAATTGTGTAATCTTCTTTAAGTACAACTGCAAAACTGAATTATGATAACAAAGTGAAATTTTAGAAGAGTCTTTTGAAAATATAGACCAGCAGATTGTAACTCAGAGTATTGTAGGAATTCCTAAATTCTTTATTACTTAGGGTATATTCCCTTACCCCTTTAGATATTGTTATGGAAGCAACAAGAAAATTAGACTCCAAAACGGAAGAACCAAATGCATGCTTAACCATAAATTAAAAAAATGCAGTTGCAACTTCATGTAGGAAATGTATATATGTGTGTCAGCATTACATTAAAAGTTCGAACCATTTTGATTTGTACAAGCAGAGAGTTAACATTGGGTTAACAAAAGGGTTAGGACCAGGCTGTTGCTTCCTGTTAGCCTCCTACTGCAGTAGGTTAATCATCTTTCATGATCGACATTTTTACATGCCAAATATGTCATAATTATCTTGCTGCGATGCTCCATATTTGCTACAGATGACCAGAGAAGTATCCATGAAGGTGTGCCAGTTTTAATGCTACTGCTTTGTTCCATTTTTGATAAGTAATCCATTTTGATCAGTTTTCAGTTAAGGGTAGGCCAAACAACTTAATCTTGGCCTCCCTAGGTTTCAATTTCATGTTGTAGAATATAGAGAATCAACATCTGTCCAAACAGCTTAATCTTGGCAGATTTGTAGTTAGGTAGAGAAACAAGGGTGTTCAATAGCTTAATCTGAGCCCCTGGCTGAAATAAGTGTAGTTGTAGATAGGATGACAGCAAGAAGAAAAGAACAAAAAGCTGGGTATGCTAGTTCAAATGCACCCAAACCAAAAAGAAGAGAAAATGCTAGGCAAGTAGGTCGGGTAGGTAGCTTTGTGGTTGCAGAATCATGGCTTGTGATCCATTTCATATTGTCAAGTGTTATATCTATTCATATCACAAGTGTGAGGCAGTTTTCTAGTTGGAGGACTTCAAGCGAGGCATGACTAACTTCCCCTTCTTCCTTTTTCCCCAAATCACTCACTAACTTCCCCTAAAGAGGTCAAGATATGCTTGATACCTCTTAGATTCATCATTCTCCATATCATTTGCCTTGGTGGAGATCTGCTTCACTCAAGGAATGTTCACATCTCTTCTATCAGTCATTTTCCCCCATTGATAGCCTAAGACATCATTCTTAGCGCTTTTCTCATCATTATCATATTAACTACTAACTCTATTACGTAATTCCCTATCTATTTCCCCTCCCCCTACTAAAACTATGTTAATAGCTCCCCTATATACTTATCCCTCCCCCTGGTTGAAAAATAACCATATACATCCATGGGAATTGCTAATTTTATCAGAAACTCAGCAAGAACCCACACTGCCCCCCTCAAACCATCTTCTCATGCATTTTGGACCCTTTCCAATGCATAGAACCCTTCATCACCCCCTAACTATCTTCCAAATGCATAAGGACTCATTCCTTTGCATAATTCTCCTTCACATGTTTAAAAATCACCCCTTTTACCTTGGTTTGCCTTTATAAGGCATGAAACCCTCTTTGGCCACTAAACCCCCCTCGAAACCACATCACTTTCCTCCTAAATGCCTTTGGACTCCTTCCAAGTCATAAGAATACAAAAACCATGCAAAAACCATGAAAAACCTTCAAAAAAGGATAAAATCCTCCCTTTTTGGGCTATCAGACCCCTTCCGATGCCTTAGAATCCATGCCAAACTATAAAGGAACCCTTCCGATTTCCCAAAAGGCTTGGAAGTTCACAAAAACATGGGTTCGATATAATAAAGTTTCATTTGGTCCCCCTCCGATGCGATATCGCTATCGGGAGGGGGCAACGGCATATATGAGTGAAAATGGCTAAGTCTCAAGGCATGGGGCATAGTGTCGATGGGCCGGACTCAAAAACATATAAAGTGGATCGGTAAAAGCATATCGGGTCCACGCAGTTCGGGGATTCCATATGTGTGCCACCCCCCGGTCCCTCCGACTGCCGATCCACTAATGGATCCAGGACCGTTGGATCAAGCCCCAGATCTGACGGTCCAGATCTTGTCGCGCAGCCCCCACTTCGCAGCGCCCATATACTACTCCGATTTCACGAAACCGAAAAGTTATCAAAAGCCAGTGTTAAAGGGTTTCGGGTCCGTTGGACCCGTTTCAATTGTAAATCCCCGATTTGGGTTTCCACCGATAGGTCGGACCCGAAATAAAATAAAGAGGGCCTGTATAAACTTATCGGGTTCGATGGGTTTTCGGCGTTTTTATGTGGCAACCCCATGACCCTGCCAATATCGAATTGCCGAGTCAATCTCAGCTGCCCATTCAGGCCCAGAGATCAATGGCCCATATTTGATCGCATCACTCCTATATGGCTTCGACCAGTGGAGCCGAAAAGTAATAAAGCGCGACATAAAGGCATATCAGGTCCGCAAAGATTGGTACTATGCGCCCCATATCCGGATCCGATAATTTATAAAGAGCAGTTGAAAGGGATTTCAAGATGCCCATTTTCATTCAAATCCACAAATAAGAGTTCGCCGATGGGCCAGACCCGATCTCAATAAAGAAAGGGCCTATAAGCATTTCGGGTCCGCAGCATTTCAGAAGCACTATGTTTTGGGACCAATGGTCCGCCCCGATGTGATTTGGCGCTGGCCGTTGGATCGGCCCACGCCGGATCCAACGACCAGGATTTAAAGGCTGCTACAGTGCCCACCAAAAGCCAATTTTCCATTAAAATTTCATGTTTGTGACACATTTTCTGGGTTATTCGGAAATGGGCCGTTTTCAAAGGTTTTGTATGCGGCGCCCGCTCCCGCCCAAGTTTAAAGAAATAATGGTTTTTTCAGGCCATTCTTGGATCACTCCAGGCCCAAATTGCCCCAAATAGCAGGCTTTCATCTCAGCAGGCCTTTAGTGACCCTTTACCCATCCAGTTCATGATGTTAAGTGTTGCTAAAGCATTTTGAGTCAGCCAAGGGCCGACAAACACCCAGAAGCAACAAAGCGCCTCGCAGCAGATACTTGGGCCAAATAACGGCCCCTAATGAGATGATGTGACAGTTTAGAGCATTTTTAAAGCCAAGAAAGATCGGGAAGCGACAAAGAGTATCAGGGAAGCAGCAGAGAGTATCAGTCAAGATCTTCCGAAGCAGATGAAAACAGAAGGGCCCCAGCAGATTCGGCAAAGCATCATCAAGCCGTTATGGCTCCCCAACTTACAGTTATGGCCATAAGGCCAGCACACTACTCAAAGACCTCTCTCCCCTCATTTTTGAGGTTGCTGCCTCATGTGCAGCCCTTGTTTACATGACTTGAGATCCCAGCTGCCCCAACGCAGCTGTTTCAGATATTTTATGCATTTATTTCCACCATAGATTAGGTTCAAAAACAATGATTGCAGAGATCTCTTTTGATCTGGTTTCAGAGATATTTTTTGGGATATTTTCCCCCTTGACACCTGTTCAAGGGAAGCCTGTAGCTATTTTTCTTTATATACCACCCTCTTCACTGTTTGAAGGGGTTGGTTGGTTGTATGACTCCTCTAGAGACTCGCTCTGTATCTGATATGATTTCTTTAATCAAAGACTGCTAAAATCTTGGAGGATGGACTATTTGAAGTGTTTTCAATGGTTGAAGAGTGAATGATGGAATTCATGTGCTGCTATATGGATCAATAAGTGTTTCTCACCTCTGTTATTTCAATTTCATACATGCTCAAGTCACAGAACAAAAGATTGGTTTAGAATTTGCTCAACTGCTCTCTATGCTTAGTTTCTGTGGTTTCTTAATGTTTTCCTCTTGATTTAGGCATAAATATGAATTCCTTTATGGCTCATGTTTGATCTATTTCACATATGAATGACTGTTGTTTAAGAATTCTTAGCTGCTCCTAGATAGAGCTCATTCATCTTCCCTCTGTTAAGCTGAGTGAGAGTTTCTATGTTGCCTCTCATTCCTTAGCCCTCATTCTATCCTTTTAAACTTAAGTGTTGTTTCATGAGAAACTACCTTGCTCCTCATTCCTCTTGTGACCAAGAAAACGCACCAGCAGTCCTACTCCATGACTCCATGCCCAATGGTTTGAAACTTACCACACTATGCATTGCCTCTGTAGGTTTTAACCCTGTACAGAAATTACCTGCATACGAATTCTTAAACAAAGAAAATAAACAATGCGAGAGCATAACCCATAAAACACATATGCATAGAGGTTTTTCCATGGATCCCAAAACCAGGACTACCAGCTTGATTTTTCATTATGTTCCTTTCAATGTTACAATACATATTTATACATGCCGAAGCATCCAATACCATGGACCGAAAACCATCGCGTCCAAAAAACATGTGCGAAAATCATGCAAAAAACCATAGGTGGGTCTGCCCAACCTAACATATGGTCCTCGGAAATCTAAAGACCCACAACCCAACACTTTACCCATGAAAATACCCTCTTGAGGGTTAGGACCTCCATAAATGAAAATAATATTGTGAGGAAGTTAATCGAACAACTCAGGGTTATGAGGATTACATGAAATGAGACAGTGTAACAAGCAAAGATACCTTTAGCTGTAGAAAAACGCACGAGCTATGTGTTGAATTAAGCTTTAGGAGAGAAATCCTCTAGATGGTAGAGTATCCTATAAAGAAATTGTTGAATCATAGAAATAATTAAAGAACTCGTTGTTGAGATTGGACATAACCCAGTGAATATCCTAGATTTTTTCGTGAAACAATTGGCTAACAGTGAAAATTTACCCCTTACATTGATTTGCAGAGCTCATCCTCATGGAGATGCGCCGAGCGAATGGAGCCGAATGGGAACATAGACACCCTAGCCAAAACCCTAACTGTTCACAAGCAAGTTCGTGCCATCGGATAGGAATTGTAATGATCAACGGTTCCACAATGTCCAACTGTTTGTGGTAGTGGAACCCACCTGTAATCCTATAAATTTTCTCGATGCTTCGATCAATTCTTTTTGAGGTTTATTAACGTGCTTAATGGGTCTAATTAAAACACATACCATATTGCAAACCTTACACATATGTATTATGTTCATCGATAATGAAGTCAACGTATATATATGATAATAATAATAATGTTAATACCATATTGCAATCTTTATGCATATGCAAATGATATGGTTATGAAGGTATGGGTTTAATATTATAAGTTTAGAATAGACAAATAATAATATGTTTTTCTTTTATATGCCTTTACAAGTTACAAGTGGTATCAGAGCCATAGGTTCTAGCTCTATGACCTTGGGCAAGAAAGTTGTCAATAACCAAATGTTTAAATGCACAAAGAGGAGCAAAGAAACATTATGAGAAGGGACAAGGAACTACCCCTTCTAACCCGGAAATTTGGGTTTAGTTGGGGGGAAATACGACAAATGAGAATGTTGTGTTGCTAGAGTCTGCTCAAAAATTACGAGAAGAAATGATGAACTTGCGCACTGACAATGAGATACCGAGGTTAGATCAAGAGGGAATCCTGAAAATCCTCTTGGATCAACTGAATCTAAGGGATCCATATCTTAGTGCAGATAACGAAAATAAAGAGGAGATAAGGCAGCAACAGAGAGGTCCTTTGGAAACAGAGATGTCCTCTGGAAATAGAGGAAACTCAAATGAATAATGATGAGGAAGAATCAGGGAATACTTCCAGAGGTAGAGGGGCTAAGAAGCCAAGAATTGAGTTACAGGGAGAATTTAAGAAAATAAAAACTCCATTATTTGATGGAGAAGCAGAAGAGGCAGCAGAAGCTTGGTTGATTAATATGAACTAGTATTTTCATATATATGAATATGATGATAATTTAAGGGCTCGACTAGTTGTTTACCAATTGCGAGGTAAAGCCACCCTTTGGTGGGAAGAGATTAAAACAATTCGAAATGTGGATGAATGGGGGGTAACTTGGGATACCTCCCAGAAGTATTTTAAGGATCAATACTTGACAGAAAGGTTCTATGATGAGAAGGTGAAGGAATTCCATGACTTGAGGTTAGGACAATAGTCCATCGATGAATTTATAGCCAATTTATATCTTTGTTGCGCTACGTTTTGTACATGCGAGAGGAGAAAGAGAAAGTACATCTCTTCTTAAGAAGTTTTCCTACTCATATGAAGGAACGAATAGAGTTTGAAAATTCAAAAAAAATGGATGAAATTGTTCGAAAGGCTCGTATCTGCTACGAGCAGATGTGGCAGAAAGGAGAAGGTAATAAGAGTTGGCCAGGAAAAAAAGGGGCAGAAAGGGTTTTCAAGAAATTTTAAGGGCAATAGATAAGGTGGAATGAAAGTTGTATCCATAAAAGAAGGGGGAGGAGCCTTGGGAAAATATCTTTCGCGAAACCAAAATCCAGATGAATCCAAAACAATTGAAACTCACAACAAGACAGAACTTAGGAAGCCACCAAAACCTCTTGTGCAACGTTAGGGTTGTGGAGAACCTTACTGCTACAAGAACTGTCTCACTGCACCAAAAATGGAATTAAAGAAAGTTTTCAAGAAGCTTCCATGGTTGGAGATGTGGCCAAGAAGATACCAAATATTAATGTTGCCTTGGAAGATCATTAGGCAGAGTATCAAACCGCTATGGTGGAGTTTGAAGGTAAGATAGCTATTCTCCGAAGACATGTTAGCCTATGTGGAAAAAAATTGAACACTTTTGTAACATCTCTTGGATAAAAGTCAAAAAATACTTTATCTTGTTCAAGATTTTAGTAAATAGAACTCATGAAAAGACCAATGACATTTTAGATGAATATTTAAATAGTAAATAATATCTTTTTTGTAACTATGAAATCTCAGAATTCATAAGGGAGGTTGAAACAAATTCCAACCTCCCCTTTCTCTCCTGGAGATAAAAAGATATCTTAGTGGAAAGAAAGGGGTTCAGTCTTGAATTAAAAAGGAGGAGAAAGGAAAGTCTATTAAGGAACAACACAATGTTAGAGGGGAAAATCTAGGGCTGGCCCTGGGTGAGTGGATAACCTAAGTACATAATTAGAATCAATGGTATTTTAGACTTGACTGTAGTCTTTCTTTCTATTACTAGATTTGAGAGATAATACTAAAAAACTTGTGACCGGTTGTCGTGGAGTGGAGCTCGTGGGGAGAAATAGATGTGAATTCCCTTCTCAAGGTTGGGCGGAGACAGTCTCATCTAAGTTGAATTCATGGATTGACATAGACAGATAAGTATTCCATCTTTGCCTAAGTCTAAATCTATGAGTTCATGAATGAAAATGGATATATATTTGGTTACTTTATTTGGTAAAATAGTTATAAACCCAAGTGTTTATGTTATACTAAACATAGTAGCTTGAGAGTATGATAAATTGTGTAATATTCTTTAAGTACAACTGCAAAACTAAATTATGATAACACAGTGAAATTTTAGAAGAGTCTTTTGAAAATATAGACCAGTAGATTGTAACTCAGAGTATTGCATGAATTCCTAAATTCTTTATTACATAGAGTATATTCCCTTATCCCTTTAGATTTTGTGATGGAAGCAACTGGAAAATTGGACTCCAATAGGGAAGAACCAAATGCATGCTTAACCATAAATTAAAAAAATGCAGTTACGACTTCCTGTAGGAAATGTATATATATGCGCCAACATTACATTAAAATTTGGAACCATTTTGATTTGTATAAGCAGAGAGTTTACATTGGGTTAATGAAGGGGTTAGTACCAGGCTAGTGCTTCCATAACCAACCGGTCCAGAAGTAGAAATTATCCTACCAATTCTATCTGAAGTATAAGTATTGAAACTAGATACAGTCTAATACTTTCAGAAAATAACACACTCTGCAAGAAGCCTAAGTTATTTATTAGGAAGCAACACAATATAATGAAACAATGACCTTTTCCTTGGAACGAAAATTGACAGAGATATAAAACAGTGACAAAGTTATAAATAGAAACCAACCAGAATTTTGCATTTCCATCATGAGGGAACATCCATCCATATAAACCAGTTGCAGTCAAATGAATAAAACAATATAAGTATAAATATTTAACGAAAATGGAAAATGTCTTTTAACCCAACACTCAGCTTCCCACAACATCGAGTTTATTTCAATAATCGACCTCGACTGACGAGGATAAACCAAATAACATTCATCAGAAACTCAATTACATAGGAATAATGAAATATTTAATAACTAGAAAAAGCAACATTTCCGGAGAGGAAAATACAAAATCCTCGAAGGGTTTTACAAGAAAATTGTCTAAGACATTCCAATTTATGAACAACAACTCTAAATCTTACAAACCCTCATTTCTATTCACTACAAGCCAAATGGCTATGATTAAACAAAAGGAACCTGGTGGTAAGGATATTGAAGCGGTGTGGTACCCGCCATTCGAAACCCACTCAGATGTAAGACTACAAGTTACAAGAAAGAAAAGGTAAGACTCTAAAGAAAACCAATAGAGCACTAGACAAAGAATACACCAATTCTATGCATAACGTTATGAGGAATTTCTTGTATGAATGAAGGTTACCTTCAGCAAGGGTTTTGGTTCCTCGAAAATCTAAAGACCCACAACCCAACACTCTACCCATGAAAATGCCCGCTTGAGGGTTAGGACCTCCATAATGAAAAGAATATTGTGAGGAAATTAATAGAACAACTCAGGGTTATGAGGGTTACATGAAATGAGACAGTGTAACGAACAAAGATCCCTTTACATGTAGCAGAAAGCATGAGCTGTGTGCTGGAATAAGATTTAGGAGAGAAACCCTATAGATGACAGAGTAGCCTGTAAAGAAATTGTTAAATCGCAGACATAATTAAATAACTCGCCGTTGAGATTGAACATAGCCTGGGGAATAACCCAAATTTGTTCGTGAAACACTTGGCTAACGGTGAAAATTTACCCCTTGCATTGAGTTGTAGACCTCATCCTCATGGAGTTGCGCTGAGCGAATGGAGCAGAATGGGAACATAGATGCCCTAGCCAAAACCCTAACCGTTCACAAGCAAGTTCGTGCCATGAGATCAGAATCATACTGATCAACGGTTCCACAGTGTCCAACTGTCTATGGCAGTGGAAACCACCTGTAATCCAATAAACCTTCTCGATGCTTCGATCAATTACTTTTGAGGTTTGTTAACGTGCTTAATGGGTCTTATTAAAACACATACAGTACTGCAAACCTTACACATATGTATTATTTTCACCAATAATCAATTCAACGATATATATGATAATAATAATAAGGTTAATACCATATTGCAATCTTTATGCATATGCTAATGATATGGTTATGAAGGTATGGGTTTAATATTATAAGTTTAGAATAGACAAATAAAAATATGTTTTTCTTTTATATGCGTTTACATGTTACAAGTGGTATCAAAGCCATAGGTTCTAGCTCTGTGGCCTTGGGCAAGAAATTTGTCAATAACCAAATGTTTAAATGCGTAGAGAGGAGCAAAGAAACAATATGAGAAGGGGATGAGGAACTATCCCTTCTAACCCGAAAATCTAGGTTTAGTTCAAAGAAAATATGGCAAATGAGAATGTTGTGTTGGTAGAGACTGTTAAAAAATTATGAGTAGAAATGATGAACTTGTGCTCCGACAATGAGAGACTAAGGTTAGAGTAGGAGAGAATCTTGAAAATCCTCTTGGATAGACAGAATATGAGGGATCCATATCTTAGTGCAGACAACAAAAACAAAGAGGAGATAAGGTAGCAACAGAGAGGCCCTCTTGAAATAGAGGAAACTCAAATGAATAATGATGAGGAAGAATCAGGGAATACTTCCGGAGGTAGAGGGTCTAAGAAGCCAAGAATTGAGTTACAGGGAGAATTTAAAAAATTAAAACCTCCATTATTTGATGAAGAAGCAGAAGAGGCAGCAAAATCTTAGTTGATTAATATGAACCAGTATTTTCATATATACCAAACGATGATAATTTAACGGCTTGACTAGTTGTTTGCAAATTGCGAGGTAAATCCACCCTTTGGTGGGAAGAGATTAAAACAGTTCGAAATGTGGACGAGCGGGGTAACTTGGGATACCTTCCAGAAGTATTTTAATGATAAATACTTGATAGAAAGGTTCTATGATGAGAAGGTGAAGGAATTCCATGACTTGAGGTTAGGACAACAATCCATGGCTGAATTTATAGCCAAATTTACATCTCTGTTGCGCTATGTTCCGTACATGTGAGAGGAGAAAGTGAAAGTACAACTATTCTTAAGCAATTTTCCTACTCATATGAAGGAATGAATAGAGTTTGAAATTCGAAAAAAATGGATGAAACTATTCGAAAGGATCGTATCTACTATGAGCAGATGCGGTAGAGAGGAGAAGGTAATAAGAGTTGGCCAGGAAAAAAAGGGGTAGAAAGGATTTTCAAGAAATTTTAAGTGAAACGGATATGGTGGAATGAAATTTGTACCCAGAAAAGCAGGGGGAGGAGTCGTGTGAAAATATCTGTCGTGAAACCAAAATCCTGATGAAGCCAAAACAATTGAAAATCACAACAAGACAGAACTTAGACAGCCACCAAAACCACCCTTGCAATGTTAGGGTTGTGGAGAACCTCACTACTACAAGAATTGTCCTCACTACACCAGAAATGGAATTAAAGCAAGTGTTCAAGAAGCTTCCATGGTTGGAGATGTGGCCAGGAAGATACGAAATATTAATGCTGCCTTGAAGGATCATCAGGCAGAGTATCAACCCGTTATGGTGGAGTTTAAAGGTAAGATAGGTAACCAAACTGTGTCTATTTTGATTAACCCAGGAGCAACCTTATTTATGTTAGTCCAAAAACAATCGAAAGATTTTATTTGTCAAGTATGAAATTTAAAACTTCATGGCTAGTGAAATTAGCCACAAGGGCAAACGTAGAGTGACAACCAAGATAGAAAATTGTCCTGTAGAAATTGCAGGTCAATCCACTAAACTAAACTTAAATATATTACCTTTGGGTTCTTATGATGTATTAATTGGGATGGATTGGCTGGAAGGACATTGGTCCTTAGTAAATTGTAAGGATAAAACCATCAGTTTCCTCACATAGGAAGGAAACAGACAAGAAATATAGGGTATCAAAATATATACTAAGTTGCGGTCAACCACTGCTAACAAGTTATAGAGATGTGCCCGGAAAGGTTGTCAAATATATGTGGTGCAGGTTGGATATGCCAATTCAAAGGATAAATTATCATCTTTAGAAGATATACCTATTTTCCAATATTTATAGATGTGTTTCTGGAAGATATACCTGGGTTACCTACGAAAAGAAGCATTGATTTTACCATAGAACTTATCCCTGGAGCTACCCTGATGTCGAAAACACCATACCATACGAGTATTCCTGAGTTGACTGAACTCAAAATGAAGCTATAGAAATGACTCGACAAAGGGTACATCCAACTAAGTGTGTCCCCTTGGGGAGCACCCGTACTATTTGTAGAGAAGAAAGATGGAATGTTGAGATTTTGTATTGACTATAGGCAACTAAACAAGTTAACCACCAAGAATAATTATCCTTTTCCTCGAATATATGACTTGTTTGATCAGGTCAAAGGAGCCACTGTATTCTCCAAAATCGATCTTCGATGGGGTATCATCAAATTTGAATTAAAGATGAGGATGTTTGTAAAACAACGTTTAGAACATGCTATGGCCATTATGAGTTTATTGTGCTACCTTTTGGGTTGACTAACGCCCCTACAACCTTTAGGAGTTTAATGAATGGTATTTTCCACCCCTACTTGGAAAAGTTTGTTCTAATTTTCATTGATGATATTTTAATCTACTCGAAAAATGTAGGAGAACATAAGGAGCATCTGAGGATTGTTCTCCAAACCTTAAGAGAAAATCAACTCTATGCCAAATTCAGCAAATGTGATTTTTTTAAGGTACATATACAATATCTTGGGCGTGTGATATCTTCCGAAGGCATTGTTGTTGACCTTGAAAAGATTAGGCCTATCCTAGATTGGCCTATTCCTACAAGTGTAGAAGACATTCGATCCTTTATGGTTTTGGCGGGTTATTATCGTTGATTTATTGAGGGGTTTCCTAGAATTACTTACCCCATGAAATCTCTACAGAAGAAAGGGAGAGTTTTTAAGTGGACAATGGAAGGTCAACTCAGATTCAAACAATTGAAAAATTTGTTAACATCCGCTCCAATACTAAAAGTAGCTGATCCAGAAAAGGAATTTACTATTCGTACGAATGCCTGCTAGCAAGGAGTTGGATGTGTTTTGATGTAGAATGGTAAAGTGGTGTCTTATGAGTTAGAAAAGCTCAAAGAGAATGAGTAGTGATATTTGGCTTACGATCTAGAACTTACTGCAGTAGTGCATGCATTGAAAGTGTGGCACCATTACTTGTTGGGAAATAAATTCTTACTTATGACAGACCATAGCAGTCTAACTAATTTCTTTAAGCACCCTAATTTAAATGCACGCCAAGCTTGGTGGACAACATTCCTGAGAAAATTTTAATTTGATATAATAGACCTTAAAGGAAAGGAAACCGAGTGGTAGATGCTTTAAGTAGAAAGGTTCAATGTGTGTATGAAATTCGGTATCACTGCATAGAGTTTGATGTGACAAAACAACTCAAGGAAGTTTCCCTTAAGGATCCTGAATATAATTTTTTATGGCAGCAAACTAAGAAAATGTAGGATTTGGGGAAACCAACTGAGTGTGGCATAAATGATAGGAAATTGTTGATTTTTAAAGGAAGGCTTATGTTTCCAATCACGTAAGCTTCAAACAAATGTTGTTAGATGAGTTTCGCCGCAGTCCTTATGCCTCTCACCCAGGTTATCAAAAGTTGTTCTCTACATTTAAGAAAAGGTACTTTTGGCCTGGAATGAGGAAGGACATCATGACATACTTGGTGAAGTGTTTAGAATATCAACAGGTTAAAGTTGAGCATCAGCACCCCGGTGGACTGCTCCAACCACTTCCTATACCTGAGTGGAAGTGGGAAATGATTACATTAGACTTCATAAATGGAATGCTGAGAACCCGGAAGCAGCATGAATCCATCATGGTGGTGGTGGACAAGTTGAGCAAATTCACTCATATTATTCTTGTTAAATCTACCTATAAGGCGATGGAAATCACATACATCTTTATGAAGGCAATATTCCGACTACACAGTATGCCGAAAGTCAATCAAGTATTGAAATATATGTTACAAATGTATGTGATGCAACAACCAACCAAATGGGAAGACTATATCTATTTGGTTTAATTTTCTTATAACAATAGCTAACATGAATCGTTAAATATGAACCCCTATGAAGTGTTGTATGGAAGAAGGTGTAGGACTCCAACTGATTGGCATAACTCAGAAGACAAGATGATCTGAGGACCTAAAATGTTAGTAGAAATGGAACAAGAATTGAAGAAAGTACGATAGCATTTGAAAGCGGCTCAATATGGACAAAACCTTTATGCTAATAAAAAGAGAAGTTTCAAATAATTCAAGTCAGAGATTATGTTTATGTCTAGAAAAAACCCAAGAAAATCACCTTGGAGTGGGGTAGTTGTGCTAAATTGGAACCCCGCTACTGTGGCCCTTTCCAAGTTCTGGAAAGGATAGGACCAATGGCTTATCAACTTGCTCTTCCTCATCGCATAAAAGTTCATAATGTGTTTCACGTGTCACTATTAAAGAAGTATGTGTATGACCCCAAGCACATTATTAATTGGCAAGATATGCAAGTAAATATGAATAAATTTGAATTACACTATATTTAAGCTAGAATGAATAACTGATGGTGATAATCATCTTTTTGACAGGTCGAACTGGACGAAGAATTTTTGGTAGAACCCCCATGTATTCTGGATCAAAGAGAAACAATGCTATGGAAGTGAGTTATCACCCAAGCTAAAGTGAAATGGAAGAACTTTAGCTCAAAGGAAGCTACTTGGGAAGACGAAAGTTTGGTGAGACAAGCTTAACCTACTCTGTTCCATGGGCTACAGTAGACACCGAGGATGGTGTTTTGCTTAGGGGGGAGATGTAACATCTCCCAGATAACAGTTAGAAATTACTTTATCTTGTTTAATATTTTACTAAATAGAACTCAGGAAAGACCAATGAAATTTTAGATGAATATTTAAATAGTAAATAATATTGTTTTTTGTAATTATGAAATCTCAGAATTCAAGAAGGGAGACGGGAAACAAATTCCAACCTCCAGGAAGTTAGGAACAGTTAAAGACAGTTACACCTTTCTTTCCTGGAGATAAAAAGAGATCTTAGTGGAAAGAAATGGGTTCAGTATTGTATTAAAAATAAGGAGAAAGGAAAGTCTATGAAGGAACAACACACTGTTAGACGGGAAAATCGAGAGCTCGACCTGGGTCAGTGGATAACCTCAATACATAATTAGAATTAATGGTATTTTATACTGGACTGTAGTCTTTTTGTCTGTTACCAAATTCGAGAGATAATACTATGATTTGATGCAACTACTACGATGGTAAACATGTGACAAGAGGTTATTATGATCTTATTCAACTCCCCATGTATAGTTAAGGAAGTGAGACCAACAAAACAAAACCAAATTGAACCTTCACACATGCTACAGAACCTCCGGGATCCAACCAACCTTTCCAGGTGACCAACCCCTAAGGGAAATTAACATTTTACTAACTTAGAGCCTCAGTCCCTCCCATGACATGGGAATGCATGTGGTTGGGACCCTCTAGTTTCTTTCACAATAAGGGCATGCAAGAAACTATTGTTTTTTTCAATTAGCTCTAAGCATACGATCCCATATTTTGTGCCACTTTTCCAGGGCCAGGACTTAAGCCACTGCCCAGAACTCCATGGAGTTTCCAGAAATGAAAAGTATCATTTAAACAATGACACTAGTGCAAATACTTGAAGAATACTTCATTGGACTTCCACTACCAATGTTAGGAATTCTGTAAAACATGTCACAAATATGCATTCTATAGATCATAACAATAGATTTGAGCATATGGATCTCATACTTATCTGAGAATCTCTAAGAAACATTGATGACTTATCACATTAGTTATATTATCCTCTATTAGGACATATATTTATTGTTCAATCATTTAGAAATCAAAACATGATGAGAGCCATACATCATCTTGTCATAAAAAATACTCATAACCAGCATATAAACAATAGAAATCATAAGGATACGACAACCATAAAATCCACATATAAATCAATAAATTTACACATGAGATACCAAGGAGAAGGAAATCTTATTAATGAATGCATAAGCCAACCAGGTATGGGACTTCCACGTACCACCCGACCATAGATTGGCTAAACCAAATCTTTCTTTTAGCCAATCACCCCCATGCCATATTCCAAGCATGAATGTGGGAATCATAACCAAAATCAACCAGGGATTCCCGAGGCTACACCACCTCAACCTCATTAATAGAACCAGGCTTTACCGCAATCCCCACCAGATCACAAGGCCCTAAACAAGCATGGATGCCACCAGATTTATCCACCTACACCGTGAGGAATTTTCCTATCTCCTAGTCTGTAGGCTTTACCGTACATCCCGCTATACAACAGTCGATGATCCCCAGGCCTAATCAAGACTCCACACTCCAGGCTTTACTGTATATGCTACCATTCATTGGCCAAGGATTCCTCTGCTTGATCAAGGGCACCCACCTCTAGGATTTACCGTATATCACGCCATTTACTGGTCGAGGATTCCTAGGCCAACTAAGTTAACACGAAATTAAGCTTTACCACAACCCATAGTTCAGTTAAGGGGTTACTAGGCCAAGGCTTTACTGCAATCCACTGTCTAATTAAAGGATCACTAGGCCATGTGTTCTTTCTTTCAGAGATTAACTCACACAGTTTCAAATCCATCCTTTATTCCAGCTCAACCAAACCATGAGAACCCATAACACCATGGCTATCTGGAAATGGCAAGGGAAAGTTGAAGAACAATGTCACACTTGGAAAATCCCATGCCAATGATAACAAGAGGAACAAATACACACATACATGTACCATGCATGCCAAATGCAAGGGAATCACACATGTAAATCGATAGCTGCAAATAACCCCTCTATAGTTGCTTGAGCCTGATCTTCCTTACTTCATCCTCTCTTTTCTTTTCCTTCTTTTCTTTTTTTAATCTAATGCTAAAGTGCTTCAAGAAAAATGTAACTATACAAGAGTGTGAGAGAGACAATAGTGAGAGAGCTCCAAAACTGAACTGACAAAAGGTAAAACTATCAAAAGGTACCAAGTGATCCTCAGAAGCCTTTTTATTAATGAGGCCTCTATTTTCTTCATTTTCCATTATTTTCCTTCAATTTCCTCCTCACATGCAACCTATGACCTTTCATCTTCCTTTTCTCTTAATTCTATTATTTTCATAAATAAAATGCCAATTAATGCCTCATGCCTTTCCAAGGCCTTTTCCATTTCCTTTGCCAATTTACTTAGCCATAGTAAACCAAAGGAACACCTACACCAGGATGTTTTTCCCAACACTCATCCTGGAATAAGTGTCCCATAAACGTGCTTATTATTTTTCCTTTATTAACTTTTATTATATGGAGTTTTCACCAAGGTTGTTACAAAACCATCCCCCTTGGGGGAACACCGTCCTCAGTGTTCAATGACACTTTTAACGACTAAAACTATTGAAAGAAACATATAATGGCCATGGAGATTTATAACTTAGCTTGATGCAATATTATAATGATCAACCTGTTTAAAAGAAAACCAACATGACACCCGTACCACTTATTGGAGCTTTATAACACAACTCATGGCCATATTTACATCCATATACATACATACATGCATACATACATACATACATACATACATAATACACACACACACACACACACATGTATATGTATAGTGAAGGATACATAGTCTGCATCTGATCCGCCATCTCCCATGTAGCTTCATGGGGCCTAAAGTGATTCCATTGCACTTTAACCTACTCGATTGCTTTGTTTTGGATCACGAGCATATTTCTCAACAATATACACTAAGGTTCTAGCTGATATTATCCATCTAGCTCCACCTACAATACAGACCAGTCAATCACATGATCAACATCTTTAACATACTTCTTAAGCAATGACACATGGAAAACATCATGTAATTTCACTCTTGGAGGCAATGCATGTCGATAGGCTATTGGTCCGTTGATAGGCTACTGGTCCAATCCTTTCTAGAATCTTGAAAGGTCCACAAAATCGAGGTGTCAAATTGACATACGATCTAATCCTTAGGAGCTCTTCTTCGGCTTGATGCGCAAATACACTTGTTACCCAACCTGAAACTCCTTAAACAACATATTCCAATCTGCATTAATTTCTTCCTGTCTTGTGCTGCCTTTATATTCTTCTTGATTACCTGCATTTCATGTTCCATCTCTGCCAACGTGTCTGGTCCAATCAACACCTTGTTCACTAGATCAATCCAAATGATAGAGTATTACAACTTTGCCCATGCAATGCCTCAAATAGGCCCATCCTTAAATATTCCTGATACCCATTGTTGTAACCTTAGCTTTCCATTCATTTAAGAAAATAACCTTAATAAAACTTAAACTATTAAAAATAAATGCCCACTTTCAAATTTACCTATAATTATAATCAACACTATTTTTAATAACAAGTGCTACATAGTAGCTAGTCCCTACCTCTTAGTTTAAATATAGTTAAACTAAAGTAAAAATATTGATTCAAGATAGTGTTAAGGTTTAGAATCCGGTCAATTTAGATTTCACTGATTGGTAAATTGAGGTATTTTGTTATTTGTAATTCCACATTGTAGCTATCAGAATCCGATCCTACCCAAGTACAATAATAATGTTTTATTAGTCCCACATGTAGCATGAAATATACAAATAGATTTCCATGAACATTTTCAATAACTATATAACTGATTTTTAAAATTTTATTTGTTAAATGATAATAACCTGGTAGTTAGAGGGCTTAATTCTCCCTCTACTTGAGTTTTATTCGCACAAGACACATTAGCATATGTGGCAAAAAATTGAACATGTTGAAATAAAGTGGCAGAGATTGTGATTTAATCTTGAATATCATGATCTTGAGGTCAATAATGGTCCTACCCATAATAAAAATAGCTAAAATAAATAAATATATCTTAAAATTTTACTTTAAAATGTAAAATATAATATATATTTATTTAGTGTCATCTCCCTTTTCCAATCAACATATGGTTAAATAGTTTTACTTGCGTTAAAAAACACTAAATTAAAAATACATTTCCACAAATATAACTATACAATTTTATCATGATGTTACATAGTTTGAATATTAATATTATAAATAGTAAATTAAAATTCTACATTAAAATTATTTTATATTTATTTACCATTTTTTAATATTATTTTTCATTAAATTTAATTAAAAATTCAAAAAATTACTACAGAAATCACATTTCTATACATTAACGAAGAAGTTAATACATTTACTTAGTAGATGAATATATAAATAGTACATATATTTCATTTCCAAATACATTCATACCATTATATAAAGTTTTAACTTTCCATTCATTTCAGAAAATAACCTTAATAAAATGTAGAAATTTCTACAAATCTAGCTCTTATACCATGTAGAAATTTCCACAAATCTAGCTATGCTCCCACGTAGAAATTCCTTGTAGATTCAAACTGCAGATTGTAATATGC
The DNA here is from genome assembly GCA_031772625.1 of Pinus tabuliformis. Lineage (NCBI taxonomy): Eukaryota > Viridiplantae > Streptophyta > Pinopsida > Pinales > Pinaceae > Pinus > Pinus tabuliformis. Next base: position 799,735,613 of record CM062805.1, on the reverse strand, counting down.
TAAAATAATTGACTTGAATCTACTCTACTCATTAGTGAAAATAATAAACCATCAATGAAATCACGAAGCATATAAGAGAAATAATTCAATCACATATAACACGATAATTTTATGAGGAAAGCCACAGCTAAAAACCCCTACTATTTGTATATTTCATTAGTCAAAGAATCTAGATTAATACAATATGCTTTGCTCAACCTTGATCTCAACCTGCACAAGTATTTTCTATCCTCTACCTGACTCATTGACTTTGAACAATACTTAGCCAAATTTCCAATCCTCCAAGCTCCTAATTCCTTGCATTGTTCCCTTGGGAATTAGCCTCTATTTAATGTTGAAATTCCTCAATTATGAATTGTGCAATCCTGATAGGCCTTCCTCTAACTGCATGCACCATCGGTTTAATTTAGATGATTTTACAACTCCTATTACATTGTCCCCGAAATCCAATCTGAGCTAAGTCTTTCTCTCATCTGACATGAATGAGTTAATTATGATCGAATCTTCAGTTTACTAATAACTGCAGATTACACCCCACTACTGCAGGTTACACCCCACTACTGCTGGTTACACCTCACTATAGTAAGTTACACCCCACTGCTGCAGGTCACACCCCACTATAGTAAGTTACACCCCACTGCTGCAGGTTACACTTCACTACTCGATCTCCCACTAATTCTTCCATTAGTTGGAACTAGTTTAACTCACTTTAACTCAGTTAGACCGAATTAAATAATTACAACTCAAAATAAACTCAATTAGTGCTCCTAATTGTAGTAGACACTCTACATGACTCTACTTAGACCCTCAACTCGAATTAACTGAGCTAACTAAGTCAAATTAACTTAGATAACTATTACAAGTTGTCATGAGATGTGGTGTTACAATTTTATTCCCAATTTAAGTCAAGGAAAAATTAAATTAGGATTTTTTCTTGATGCTATTTTTAACCTTTCTTGTTGATATTTTCAACACTCCCTCTCAACAAGAAAGGAATTCAACTCTATCTTGATCCGGTCATTGATCCTCTTGCTACTTAATATTGTGGGCCCTCATAGCAAGGTAATGATCCATGAGATAAAAATACACCTCAATGGATCCTGCCCAGATTTCTGCACTCTTGGGAATATTGCTTCACATTTCCCCACCTCTCACCTGGAGGTATGGCTACATGTGCTTCATTTTCCCACTTGGCTCAAAATTTCCCCCTACTGGAGGTCTATGTTTGAGTGGATCTCTCCACTCGGTCTCCTCCCCGCTTCTCCAATTTCAGTCTCTCCCCAACTTGCTGAGGCTACTTTTGAGGCTGCATGTTGAGAGGTAATTCATGCTCCCTCTCAACCACCAATTATCTAACCTTTTCCTTTCTCCTCAATGCTTTGCATGCATGAGATAAATCTGATATACTCATACAAATTGATTGCTTCTTCTACACCGTTGCTCCAACTACTGCAATAATGAGACTGATATCCCCAGATCCTAAAGTAATAGCTTCCATAGGATTTCTCCCTTTGAAACTAGACTCCCTCTGAGTCTCGTTATCCCTATGGGAAATCTCTTTGTTCCCTCTTGGCAACTTGCATTGCCCTCCTACACTTGAAACTGGACTACAAATCTTTGTGCTAGGAATTCCCTGGCTAGTATTGCACCTGCATAATGCAACAGGGAAATTCAAATTTCCTATGTCTACAATGACAACATTGAGTTATTTTCTTCTATCATGATTTTAGCTCTGATACGATGTAGAAATTTCTACAAATCTAGCTCTGATATCATGTAGAAATTTCTACAAATCTAGTTGTGATGCCATGTAGAGATTCCTTGTAGATTCAAATGGTAGATTGTAATATGCTAAAACAATTGACTTGAATCTACTCTACTAACCACCAAAAATAATAAACAATCAATGAAATCACAAATAATATAAGAGAAAGAATTCAATCTCATATAACACAATAATTTTCTAGGGAATGCCATAGATAAAAACCCCTATTATCTGTATATTTCATTAGTCAAAGAATCTAAATGAATATAATATGCTCTGCTCAACCTTGACGTCAACCTACACAAGTATTTTCTATCCTCTGCTTGACTGACTGCCTTTGGCTAATACTTAGCCAAATTTCCAAGCCTCCAAGCTCCTAATTCATTGTGTTGTTCCCTTGGGAATAAGCCTCTATTTAATGTGGAAATTCCTCAATTATGAATTGCACAATCCACACAATCCTTCCTTTGACAGCATGCACCATCGACTTAATTTAGATGAATTTACAACTGATAGTACATTGCCTTGAATTCAATCTCAACTGGGTTCTTCTCTGATCTAACATGCATGAGTTAATTATGAGTGAATCTTCAGGCTTTGCATGCATGAGCTAAATCTGATCTACTCATACTATTGTTGCTATTGCTTCTGCACTGTTGTTGTAACTACTACAATAATGAGTCTGATATTCCCAAATCCTAAAGTACTAGCTTCCATAGGGATGCTCCATCTGAAACCATACTTCCTTTAAGTATTTATCTCCCTATGGGAAATCTCTCTGCTCCCTCCTAACAGCTTCATTTTTGTCTTGCACTGGAAACTGGACCGCAAAGCTTTGTGTTGGGAATCTCCTATCTGGAATTGCACCTAGATACTACAACTGGGAAGTTCGCACTACCTACATCCTCAATGACAACATAGATTTTTTCTCTTCTATTGTGATTTCAGCTCTGATACAATGTAATACAATGTAGAAATTTCTACAAATCTAGCTTTGATACCATGTAGAAATTCCTTATAGATTCAAATCGTAGATTGTAATATGCTAAAATAATTGAATTGAATATACACTACTCATCATTGGAAACAATAAATGATCGATGAAATAACGAAGCATATAAGAGGAAGAATTCGATCACACATAACACAATAATTTTTTGGGGAAAGCCACAGTTAAAAACCCCTACTACCTTCATGTTGCATTAATCAAGGAATCTGGATGAATACAATATGTGCTACTCAACCTACACAAGTATTTTCTATCCTCTGAATGATTGACTGCCTTTGGCCAATACTTAGCCAAATTTCCAAGTCTCCAAGCTCCTAATTCCTTGCATTGTTCCCTTGGGAATTAGCCTCTATTTAATGTGGAAATTCTTCAATTATGAATTGTGCAATCACCATAGGCCTTCCTTTGACTACATGCACCATAAATTTAATTTTGATGATTTTACAACTGATAGTACATTGTCCCTAAACTCCAATCTCAAATGGGTCTTTCTCTGATATGACATGCATGAGTTAATTATGAGTGAATCTTCAATTTACTGATCACTACAGGTTACACCCCACTACTACAGGTTAAACCTAACTACATTAAGTTACACCCCACTGCTACAGGTTACACCCCACTACTATGGGTTACACCTCATTACCATATCTCCCACTAATTCCTCCATCAGTTGGAACTCATTTAACTATAATTTAACTCTGTTAGATTGAATTAAAAAATTACAAATCAAAATAAACTGAACTAGTGTTCCTAATTGTAGGAGACACTCTACATGACTCTAGTTAGACCATCAACTTGAATTAACTAAGATAACTAAGTCAAATCAACTTAGTTAACTATTATAAGTTGTCATGAGATGTGGAGTTACAATTTTATTCCCAATTTAATTCGAGGACAAATTATTTAAAAAAAAAATCTTGATGTTATTTTTAACATTTCTTGTTGTTATTTTCAACATAAAACTTCAACTATTAAAAATAAATGTCCACTTTCAAATTTACCTATAATTGTAATCAACACTACTTTGAATAACAAGTGTCACATAGTAGCCAGTCCCATATGTTGTGGGGAAAAATGCCTATGCAGGACGATCCTATCCACCTAAGGTGTGACAGTGCCTTAGCAACAAACGAGTACAGCTATGCTCGTTTCTTCCTTTATGAAATGTGAAAGAAGAGAGATCAATAGACTTACCGGTGTCTTCCGTTTGTCCCTCGATCCGGTCTCTCTTCTCTTTGGGTGTTCACAGCTACTTGCCTTCTTGCTTGTCCAGCTTCAACGGGTTCCTGCAAGATCACAAGAGAACAGCTACTTGCGACAAGATAAGAACACTACACAAAGACAGATATTCACATTCATAACTAGTTTAGGATTATAAATAAACCAAATACACTAATACATTCATACATCAAAATACATCAGCATATAGGAGAAACCAAGATAACTTTATTGATGAATAACAAGGTTCAGGAAGAGATACAACCCAGAGGGCTCCAATCCAGCATCTCCTTCCCAGCAAATGGAATTCCTATCTTCACCCCTTTCAAAGCATTAAGCACCCAATGATTCCAGTCTCAAACCAACAACAATTCTTTGCAATAACAAAATTCCAACCTCCAGATCTCATGGAGGAGAGATCCATATATAGATGTTTGGAGAGAGGATGAGTCAGCTTGAGATCTGACTAGTGTCCTCTCCCTCTGTCAGTTCTTGAGTCCACTTGGAGGTTCTTGCTTCCACTTGGATATTTGGAACCTCTTACTCATCACAAGTCGAATTCCCTGAGGCAAGTGTCATTTTGGAAGCTTCCTGGGTTTTGACACCTTGAGAAATGAGCCTGCCACTTGTCCACTCTCGTTCAGCGCAGGTAGCCAGTGTTCCAGTTGACATTCAACGCAGGTAGCCAGTGTTGGCTTTGACATTCAGCGCAAACAGCTAGTGTAGCCACTGAAATGATCCTGAATTGACTTGTTTTGAGCAGTTTTTGGTGGAGAACTTCTGTGAATTGCTGTGGTTTGTTAGCCTTGTTCCTCTAGGGGTAGGAACAACATGTTTAGGGACTTTGGATCCCTTAGATTATGGACATTTCATGCTCAATGCTGTAAGGCACAAAAATGTCTATAACAGTTTCCCCCTAAAGTATGAGGCTGTTTATCGGGCGAAATGCTTTATCAGGGGGATCCGAAGTTCATCCAATGCTGGGAGGAGACCTGTAATAAGATACAATACAATACATTATTTTTCATATTGCTTTCATGATCTAGCTGAGGCGGGCATTCCCATGCTCAACTTTATAAATTCATTTTTCTGTACATAGAACAGACAATCGTCTGATGGTAGACTGATAATTTTGATGAAATTATCATCCTTTGAGTAGGATGATTATCTGCTGCAATGATGTACATGTCAATGTCTTTATCTTTCCTGAATATATATCGCAGCCTGGATGGATGAAACTAGATCCGGGGTCTTCAAACTCGTTCGATCTTCACTCTAAGTACAAGTCGATCCATGTGAGAAATGTTCTGAAGTCGAACATGGAAAGACATCGCCTGATTACCGGTCAATGATGTAAACCGTTAACAAGCGCGAGAGGAATCACCGATAATGATAATGACCCTCAAGGTACTGCAGTACAATTCACGTGGCGTGAATAAAGGACTTGGCGTCGAACACCACGCAAAATCTTTCGGTCGAAGGTCGATGTATACCTATCGCCGGAAGTGAGAAACTTGCCATTGTGGCATGCAAGCTTCAAAGTACTGAAGGGGTTGTTCCTAGATCAACTTCTTGGATAATGAGCTGATGTCGACAAGAAGCGATCCGTCAAAGGAGGGCCTTAATGAATCCCACATCAGTGACACGGAACGGAGCTAATGATTTTAATGGAGGTGAAAACGATCTGTGACATATGATTCAGGGTGGCGGTCATGAAAGGATGAAGGATAATGTATGGCAGTGGATGGGACACGGTTGAATTTTTCTGAACGACTTCTCTTGAACATGTGGCGACACTGATACGATGGATCGGTAGCATTACCCCAAATATGGATGGTATGGCGAGACCATGGATGTGACCGGTGAATGAAACAACCCAACCCGATTGTGGTACGGAGGAAAAGTGTCATGTTCAAGAGCGACTTGCTACCATCAAAGTTTTCTTTAGTTTCTCCCAATTTTTCCCCAGTCATTGCTGACCAGTACCTCTTTATTTTTTTCAAGCTTGAGGAGGATAAAATATGCTTGTTCTATAACCTGCCCTTCGGGCAAGCCCATCGCTATGTTTTAACGAGCCTAGCGATAGTGAAACTCGTTCTCGTCTAAAGACAAGTTTGTCGCTATTTAATGATTTTAACGAGTCTAACGACAAGGATAACTCGGTCCTTTTCATTTTTAGAGAGTCTGAAAAGGTACATAAAGTTAACTCCAAAAGTACTTTTTCGTCATCTAATCCCTTAAGTCCGAAAAAGTATAAAACAATACAGAAGGGATGAGTTTTTGATAGTTTTAACGAGCCGAACAAAACAAGCGCTCGATCTTTTTGTGCAATAATCCCTCAGGTCCAAAAAGATTAAAATCTAGAGGAGGGATAGCTCTTCCTGTCCCTTTAACGAGCTGGAAGGCCAAGGACTCGGCAATCTTTTCATATTTTACGAGTCAGCTGAAAAGAGCTTAAAGAAGACTCTTCTTTTGAGGAACGAGTGATAAACAGGGTTAGCAGCTGATTCCAGGTACAGGTTGGAATTTCCCAATCACGGCAGTGTCACAAGAATGGCTAGGTGAAATCACTCTTCGCAGCTGTTCCTCAAAATGGGTAAACAAACATATGGAGGTGAACGATCGGCCAAATGAAAAGTGGAGGTGACGGTGCAAACACGACCAAGGCTTTAATGGCTGATAAAGTTACATTCACAGTGGTTATTTACCGGGTAGGTTCATTTTTTATTTTAAAATGAGCTTAAACGCTGGTGGAAACACTTGCTCATTGCTTATGTTTATTTTTTAACGAGCATGAAGTCCGCGTTAAAACTGCTCGGATCTTGCGTTTATTTTTTAACGAGCATGAACTTTATGCTAAAACTGCTCGATTACCCAGTCATATGATAAGAGTGTCTCATCAAGATTCTATTTTTTATGGAGCTTCATCTCACTAAGCTTTGCTCCGGATCCTTTCTATATGCAAGTTTGGAAATGACTAATCCTACGAGTTTAAAGGGTTAGAGGTCCTAAAAATTTAAAAAATAAATAGCCGCCCCTTGCTTGCACTCCAAAAGGTTTGCATGCCCCCAGGTATAAAACAGAGTTTCAAGGTTACCTCTACTTCTCTTCCGCCAAAACATTTGTTTTAACGAGAGAGGCTTACCTCTTTCAGGTTACCCAAAGATTGTCTCGTTAATCTTTCAAACAAAACACTTCCTCGGCAATGTCTACCGAAATAGACAAAGGTGAGCGACATAGCCCGCCAACTCACATAACTTTGACAAAAGAATCTTATTCTAGAATAACCCTCTTCCTAGACGGACGGGGTACAGACTAGTCATATTCTCCCGCGGAAACCTACTCTATACCCAAAGTTTCCCTGCCGAAGCAGACCAGGACGCATGCCCCCTGGGTTCCAGTCATATCCTCCCAGATTACTCGCGCTCATCAGGAGGACGGACCGTGGGTTGAGACACTTCTTGCGTGAATAGACCATTTAGGGATGGTACATGACTATTTGCGATGCGTGATCCGAGAAATGAAAGTTGGTCCACGAGCTTGACCACTCTTCCTCCATGCGGAAAACACATTACTCTAAAGAGTGAGGAGACGATGGCTCCCATGCAATATATATAGTCTCGTCCAAGGAGTAGGTTATAATACAAGGGTCCTTGAACGACCATCACGTTCATTTGAACGGTCTTCCCTTTCAATGTTGGGGAGGATCCCTAAAGGTCGACTGGTTCCTTTATCAAAGCCCGATAGATTTCTCATTTCAGGAAAAAGCGCTGGCAAACCAAGCGCTTTCCAAGCAATAGAGGAAAGGATACTCACAGATGCCCCCTCATCAATGATAGTGCCAGCCATTACCATTCTGTATATTTGAACGATAATCCTGAATGGTATGCTTGCTGGCAACCGGGGTCTGCCTAGTTGGTTCCAGTCGAAGGACACAACCAGGTTGCTTGGTGGTGGGACCGAATAGATGGTCGGATATCGCTCTGATGAACTTCCTTCCTGCGATAAAGGAATGGGGGCATTGCCCCCTTGTTCGTCGGAGTCAGTGTTAATGAAGAGAATTTGGACGGTGTCGTCTTTATTCTCCTCTGTGATGGTATCATTCGAAGATAGAGCCTTTGAAGGCAAAACCGGGTCAACTGCCGTCTCAACCTTTTGACTTTCGTCAGGCATGGATCCAGACGGTTCATCTTCAATGATAGGTGCTTCGTCTGACCACCTGGGCGAGCCAGCCGGGTTCTCAACTAGTGAAGGACTTGGCAGGAGTTTTTGATATCCAGGAGGAAGTTGCGCTCGTAAAATCGGGCGATCTTCCAGAACTCTTTTAGCCTCGTCTAAGAAGGGACAACGGTGGATGGCGTGATCACCTTCACACAGTTTACAGGGAAATCTAGCTTTCCCTCTCTGTCCTGGGACATCACTTTCACTAGTCGACGGTGAGCAGTCAACATGGCTATTAGAGGTTGATGCTACCGAATTGTGCAAACGGGGAGACCAGTCCCTTAGTATTCGAGGGATACAGGGACAATCTCTGTGGAAATGGTCTCCCTTGCATATGACACATGGCAATTTAGGCCTGGTCAGTGCTGTGTGTGGATTTTTGTCAGACGACACTTGTTTGCCCCCAGTCGCCTTTGGCTCCTTCTTCTTCTTCTCTTTCTTCTTCTTTTCCTTCTTCTCCTTAGGAACTTGGTTTTTTGTTTTACGAGTTCCATCAAGCGAAGAGGAAGGAGGAGAAGAAGAGTTATATGAGGTAGAAGGCTGGTTGGAAACTCTGGTCTGGTCTAACTGTTGACTCGACTGTTCAGGAATGGTGGTGTTCTGAACGACATTGGTTGAAAAGACCCAGCATGGCAGGCCAATTGTCAGTCCTGGAAGCGACAATGTGGCCATGTGGGGCGCACCAACATCTCCCCAAGAGGAGAAGGGACTAGGATTTCCACCAAGGGGAATTCCTTGGTTGGTGTGCTCCATTTTTTCAACCTAAAGATCAACGCAGGAATAAAGGGTGATTGTTCCGTTTAAAATAAATTTTAACGACGTTTTAGACACAACTTGCTTTTTCAGTTTTAAAGAGTCGAGAAAAAGCTAAAGATGACTCTAGTCTCCTTCGATGTTTTAACGAGCCCGAAGTGACAAATGCTCGGATGGACTTTTTCCGTTATAGAGTTTGAAAAAGGCCAAAAGGAACTGCTCTGGAGTTCTAGGCAGAGGGTGTGCCAAACTTTTCGCAAAACCGCAGAATACTTTTTAGGGTACGGGCGGTCGATCTTCCTGAATGTTGTGTTCAGTGCATTGCGATCAGTAGGGCGGCCGACACGGCTTCCTAAGGATAAAGGTTTTATGCCTATAGGGGTCTCCCAATATATACGCGACGGTACGTGGGAGCACAATCCGTACTGGCGCTATCGTCCTCAGGAGGAATCACCCACCATCCACGAGATCGACAGTCACCAGGCTTAACGACGCCGGAAGAAGTCTCTAGCCTAGACCTCTATATTGTGCGTTATGTTGCAAAGCGTTGTTAAGTTCATTCAATTTATTTTAGGTTGATCTTTTTAGAAGTTTGCCTTTCAAGGTTCACCACGAGATGTATGATACAAATTCCTAAATGCAGTCTAAAGATGATAAGCAAGCTTTATATCTTTTCAACTTTGAAAATCCTAGCTACTAAGGGAAAAGAAAGACACCATCTTTTCTCAAAGAGCAATCAGCACACTCTAATGCACTTTTCCTAAATCCAACATGCAAACTATCAAATGCAAATGCACAATGCAGGTGTTTGTTTTCCAATTTCTTAGTATTGATGCCTACAAAGAAAGCTTTTTGTACAACTTTGAATTTGCTTTTAAATGACCAACACAAACAAGTTTACTTTTTTGAAATCAGAGAAGATAGAAGAGATTACAAACTGTAAATGATGCCACAAACACATAAAAACACTCACAGTCTTTTTGTACAAAAGGAGGCGGAATCTAAGCAGAGAAAAGGAGTTATCAGACTGGTACCTATGTTGGTTACAGGCTGCAAAAATCAGAGATCAAAACAAGGCAAAACAGAGCAGAGAACCCCAGCTGCACAAGGGCAAACTGGTTCAGCGCAACCTCAACACAGGGGTTTTGACATTCAGCGCAGGTAGCCTTCATGGGACCTGCGTTGAAATGCAGAATCCCTTCACTGGGTCTGCGCTGAAGGAGAAACTCTCGTTTCCCTCAGGTTCTGGGTCACAGATTGCTATTTAATTCACTGTTTCAGGCCAAATAAAAGCAACAAGCAAGGTGTAATCAAAGGGATGCTTTGAAGGGCTACTAAGATCTATCACAAGGATCATCAAATCATTTGTGAGTCCATTGTTCAGATCATAGACAAGTCCAATGATTGGATCAAAGCAGCAACTATCTACTTTGCATCCGGGAAAAGCAGATGCAGTTCGATTGTTGTTGTCAAGTCTATGAAACAAAAAATGATAGAAACACAAATAAAATGACTAAACAGATTTCCCCAACGGAGTCGCCAATTTGTTGTGGGGAAAAATGCCTATGCAGGACGATCCTATCCACCTAAGGTGTGACAGTGCCTTAGCAACAAACGAGTACAGCTATGCTAGTTTCTTCCTTTATGAAATGTGAAAGAAGAGAGATCAATAGACTTACCGGTGTCTTCCGTTTGTCCCTCGATCCGGTCTCTCTTCTCTTTGGGTGTTCACAGCTACTTGCCTTCTTGCTTGTCCAGCTTCAACGGGTTCCTGCAAGATCACAAGAGAACAACTACTTGCGACAAGAGAAGAACACTACACAAAGACAGATATTCACATTCATAACTAGTTTAGGATTAGAAATAAACCAAATACACTAATACATTCATACATCAAAATACATCAGCATATAGGAGAAACCAAGATAACTTTATTGATGAATAACAAGGTTCAGGAAGAGATACAACCCAGAGGGCTCCAATCCAGCATCTCCTTCCCAGCAAATGGAATTCCTATCTTCACCCCTTTCAAAGCATTAAGCACCCAATGATTCCAGTCTCAAACCAACAACAATTCTTTGCAATAACAAAATTCCAGCCTCCAGATCTCATGGAGGAGAGATCCATATATAGATGTTTGGAGAGAGGATGAGTAAGCTTGAGATCTGACTAGTGTCCTCTCCCTCTTTCAGTTCTTGAGTCCACTTGGAGGTTCTTGCTTCCACTTGGAGATTTGGAACCTCTTACACATCACCAGTCGAATTCCCTGAAGCAAGTGTCATTTTGGAAGCTTCCTGGGTTTTGACACCTTGAGAAATGAGCCTGCCACTTGTCCACTCTCGTTCAGCGCAGGTAGCCAGTGTTCCAGTTGACATTCAACGCAGGTAGCCAGTGTTGGCTTTGACATTCAACGCAAACAGCTAGTGTAGCCACTGAAATGATCCTGAATTGACTTGTTTTGAGCAGTTTTTGGTGGAGAACTTCTGTGAATTGTTGTGGTTTGTTAGCCTTGTTCCTCTAGGGGTAGGAACAACATGTTTAGGGACTTTGGATCCCTTAGATTATGGACATTTCATGCTCAATGCTGTAAGGCACAAAAATGTCTATAACACCATAGTTAAATTAAAGTAAAAGTATTGATTCAAGTTAGTGTTAAGGTTTAGAATCTAGTCCATTAGATTTAATTTGATTGGTAAATTGAGGTATTTTGTTATTCTTAATTCCACATTGTGGCTATGAAAATTCAATCCTACGCAACTACAATAATAATGTTTTATTAATCCATCACATAGTATGAAATGTAAAAATAAATCTCCATAAATATTTTCAATAACTATATAATCGATTTTTAAAAATATATTATATTTTATATAGCTTATTATATTGTTTTGAAAAATTAAATAATTATGAGAATATTGTAATCAACGAAAACACTTTTTTAAATAAAAAAATAAAATTGTAATTTTTTTGAAATATATAAAAACATTAATTAATTATAATGAAATATTACATAATAATAAAAAACAAAAAATTATTTTATAAATAAAGAATTTCATGAATCTATTATTATTATGGATAAACACTTTGAATTAGAACATACATATTTTAAAGTATACAATATGAAAATGGTGTGATATTTAGTCATCTTTGTGCACTGAATCACTGTTCATTTGAAATCTTAGTTGTGTGAATTTCATGTTTAGTTATGGGTTTAATATTTTGATAAATAAAAAATTATTAATTACAATTTGATGAGTTTTTGAAAAGTACACTATGAAAATGGTGTGATATTTATTCATCTTCTCTTTGCAATGAATCACTATTTATTTGAAATCCTCATGTTGTGTAAATTTGATGTTTAGTTATGAATTTAATATTTTAATAAGTAAAAAATATTAATTACAATTTAATCAATTTTTGAAAATTCATATGTGAAACGTTGTGAAGGGAAAAGAATAAGAATTTGGGCATTTTTTAGTTTTAAATGTGGTTATAATTTTAATTATATAAAAAATATTATTATTAATAAAGATATTAAATCAATATTTTTCAAATAAAATATTTTTAAATAATTATTTTAATTTGGAAAGATCAAAATTAAAAGTTTTAAAAAAAATCTAAATGTAAATGTAAAGAGAAATAGAAATGATAATATTAATGTATTATAATTTATAGTTGTTTTGGAAAATACCAAAAAATAAAAGAGTGGAACCTTTCTGGGCACATTTATGTTTACTTTTGGAATATACCCCATCCACATTTTTTTCGAATGAATAAATCCACATTTATTTCAATGGTTATGCTATATGTATGATCTGTGTGGGGCGAGGCACAAATTTCTTACTCTACATATGTTGTTTATGTGGCTGAGAAAGATGAATTGTGATGTGTCCAACATTAAAACAATGAATGAAATATTATAAAATTTGTTGCTTCATGTACACGAACCATGAGAACAACTTGAAAATAGATAATCGTATTAATAATGAAACTATAGATAGAAACACTCATGGCTGACTCCTAATTATAACATCAAAATACTATCATATCAATAGATCTGATTGGATAGGATGTCACCTACCCAACCTCAGATAGTGAAAATTGTGGTATTTGAGATATAAATCTAATTCGCCGAATCCATCATTCATCTACTCAACGCAACGTCAGATTATATAAATCTTTGTTTTTCCACATGATTGATATCACACAGGTATGATTAGGCAGTGAATTTTCTCATTACACAATAAGAGAGAAACCCATTCAACCAATCACAATCAAAATAAATAGAATAGAATAAAATAAAATAAAATAATAAATTTCGTTTAGAAATTTAACCTTGTAAATTGGTGTTTGATTTTTCGTCAAATAGTTTATTAATATATGGTCAACGCATTACCTAATATGTTATACCCTGTTGCGAAAGGGGATAATAACTTACATCCATTTGAACTATTGTTAATAATAATTCTAAAATATCACATAAATTTTTTCTCTCAACAAAAATTTCTATATGTATAACGAATAACAAATGATATCCCAATGTCTTTCCTCTTTACCAATGAAAAGTGAAAACCAACAAAAAATACATAAGAAATAATAAAATCTTAAAATAAAATATGGGAAAATGGAATGTTGATAATGAGATACAACATGCCTAAAACAATGCATCTTACTAATGTGGCAACTAATCATGCATGTTTTAGATCGCATCACGATTAATAAACTCTATGAAAATGATCAATATGCCTACATACATGAGATGCATAAACGTAACACCCTCCTCCCAGATTTACCCAAGATAACCGGTCTGCTGGGTAAACATGTGACGAGAGGTTACTATGATCTGATTCAACTCCCCATTTATAGTTAAGGGAGTGGGACCAGTAAAACAAAACCAAACTGGACTTCCACGTATGTTAGAGAACCTCCAAGAGCCAACTAACCTTTCCAAGTGACCAACCCCTAAGGCAACTTAACATTTACTAACCTAGAGCCTTAGTCGATCCCATGACATGGGCATGCATGTTGTTGGGACCCTCTAGTCACTTTCACAAAAAGAGCATGCAAGCGACTGGGGTATTTTTCAGCTAGTTCTGAGCCTACGACCCCGGATTTTATGCCACTTTTTCAGGGTCTAGGACTCAGGCCACTGCCCAGAACTCCATGGAGTTTCCAGAAATGAAAAGTAACATTGAAACAATGATACTATTGAAAATACTTGAATAAGAATTCACTAGACCCTTACTAGCCATGACAGGCATTCTATCAAACATGCCACAAATATGCATTCTACAGGTCATAACAATAGATTTGAGCATAGGGATCTCATACTTAAATAAGAATCGCTAAGAAACATTGCTTCCTTATCACATTAGCTACATTATCCTCTATTAGGTCATATATTCATTGTTCATTCATTTACAAATCAAAACATGATGAGAGCCATACGTCATCATTGCCATAAAACATACTCATAACCAACCTATAAACAACACAAATCATAAGTATACGACAATCATAAAATCCACATATAAACCAGTAAATTTACACATGAAATACCAAGGAGAAGGAAATCTTATGAATGAATGCATAAGCCAACCAGGTACGGGACTTCCACGTACCACCTGACCATAGATTGGCTAAACCATATCTTTCTTTCAGCCAATCACCCCCGTTCCATATTCCAAGCATGAATCTGGGACTTGTTGAGGGCCCTGAAATCGGGTCAACAACAAGGGGGATACCCACCTGGTCGGGAACCTGGTTGGCGGCTCCGTGCCCGTTTGGTGTAGCGGGTCCGACTGGGGATAACGGGACCAGCTTCCCGTTCTAAGGGGGTGTGTGTGTGTAGAGTTTGGTGATGTGTGTGTGTGTAGAATTTGATAATGAAAATATGGAATTATTTCTAAGCTAATCTAGTTCTAAACTCTGAGACTGAATCTTATACTACTTTAATGTATCAAGAACAACACATCTAATCTACGCTAACCCGGGATAGAACTTTTTCCATTATGCGATCTAGAAAGATTTCACACAATAACTGGTAATGAAGATTATTCAGCTATTATGAGAATATAAATCAATTAAGATGAACCATCCTGCATAAAAAGTTAAGCAAAACGGTTGTGAACAATATATTGCATAATCAGTTATTCATGTATTAAGCATAAATCAATGACTCCACCGTACAAAAGTGCCAAATGGTAGTCCACTCATTCATACGTTAACATATAAACAACATCAGCTGTATATTACTCTAAGAATGCAAGCAGAAACTCGTCAAGAGATAAAAGTACCATTTATGACTGACTTTATACTCACAGACCTGAAGCAATAATGATCTATTTCTACTTACTTCTAATGCCTACTAAGAGTACAGAAGTGCAACATCAGTAGCAGGTATTAAAATGCAAACATAAATAAATCTTGATCCGTCCATTCATCAAAAACCCCCTCCGAGGGTGCAAAAGTGCATGTTCTGAGGACAAGTTTTTTGACAAATTTCCGGACCCTTCTCCAATGCAACGAGAAGGGTTAAATACTACTAACCGGCTAATTTTAATTACACAAATTTAGGGAACGGCTTCAAATGACCGCCCTTTTACTAAAACAAATTTATTTCTAAAAACTGAATCTAATTTCTAATCATTTCTGTATCTGCTCCTTAGTGCTGTAAGCGATGCGCTGTTCGTCGTGAAAGAGTCGGCTGCTTGTCCTTTCCTTTTGTTCAAGCTTGAAAATTAGAAACAACAAGAGCTGGCACTTCTTTCTGACAAACTGGAAGATATTTTTGAAAGTGTTCTTCTGGAGGAGTGTCTTCACGGCGTGTATACTTAGTACAACTCAGATTTCTTTCAAACTGATTGTGTTGTTGCTATTTCGGTTTCCGGCCGTGCGAATGACTCAATGAGCTGGGGATTTTGTTGCCTGAACGATTTTCTCAATTGAAACTTGTTTCCATTCTTTGTTCCAGGCTTTTCTAAGACGTCTTTCCCCTTAAGCGTTTTTCTTTTTGCTTTACCCAATTTGGGACTCAGGATCTTTCATAAACGCTTTGCTTTTGTGCACCTTTGACTCTGAGTCCTAGAT
This sequence comes from Pinus tabuliformis, assembly GCA_031772625.1. Lineage (NCBI taxonomy): Eukaryota > Viridiplantae > Streptophyta > Pinopsida > Pinales > Pinaceae > Pinus > Pinus tabuliformis. Next base: position 799,719,555 of record CM062805.1, on the reverse strand, counting down.
AGCCTATTTCCATCAGCATTTGTTGAGTGATACTCTGGGATCCGCGGTCCTGCTGTATGCGGTATCCATCTGCGAAGTCATCTCCTCTCTGTTCTTCTAGTTATGGTGCTTTTCCTTAGATGTTTCCTGCATATAGATTTATATCAGTTGCTGACTTATAGTTCACGTAAATGAAAAGAGACAGAAGAAAAGATTGACATGAAAGCAATTAAGTTCTAATGAATGTATAATCATGTCACCCATTATGACTTGACTCTTCGAAAAACGCAACATAATCATCTTTGGATACACAGGCGTACAATCATTAATTTCCCGTAAGGTGCGCGCCTAATTTTAAGCTCACAGATCATGCCGAGGAATGCCTGCGACGATTGGCTTCTGCGATTTGCATCGCAGCATCGAAGATTGCGAGGTAAATAGGTGGCATCGCAGCGATTGATAGTCTCATTTGTCGCACACCATAGATCGCAGGTCGCAGCTTTGCATGGTCGCAGATCACATATCGCAATATCGGTCGTCGGCGGCTCTTTAGGTTTTCCCCTTTTGAGTGTTTTTAATGCACGCAATGCGATGAGTTCTCGCGTCGCTCCTCCTCAGTGTGTTTATGCGCTTTGGGAAAGCGTTCCTTTTTCCTTTGCGACGCGATATAGCTCTTAGGGAGTTAATACAAAAGGTTTTTCAAACAAAATATTTTTTGGATTTTTTGGTTAAGGGTCCCCCTTTGCTTGATGTTATTACTAATATCAAACAAAGAGGGGGGGTTTTGGTGACCACAACAATGGCGATTCACTGTGAATAACCAGTTATCTCTGCATTTCTATTGACCGTTCACTTCCGAAACAGCAAAAATGTGTATACGTCTAAATTTTGTTATGGACAGATAGAGTAGATTGCCCCTCACCTTGTCGACGATATTTTGTCTCAACCCTTTTTATATCCCAATTTCTTGCTTCCTCAGGTTTTTTCTTGCATTCGCATCAGACATTACTTGGTCTTGATAAAAGATAAAATAAGGTCTTCTCTGCGTACTGGCTTAAAAGTATGCTCATTTGTCGTAGGTAGAGCCTCTGCTGCCCGCAAGCATCCATAGCCTCGACAGGGTTACCATGTTATCCAGCAATGATCCTTTTTCCTGCTTGAGGTTACTCGTAACTTTCCAGAGAAAAATCCTTTTTGACACACTTTTCCTTCTTCTTTTTTTAATTCTCTAAAGAACAATGTCTTGGTTTGGTGGCCAAATTATGACACAGTCATTCACCTGATTTACACTTTTGCTGAACAAGCCGGCTCGTGATGAGACCTCTTGTCTTTTGATTGCAACAATCTTAAGTCGTTGCCCTGTTTTGATAGACAGTATTGGCAAAGTCAGCAAGTTATAATATCTGTGATCATGATAAGCTGGCTCGTGATGAGACCTCTTATTCTTTGAGATATAGTGTTTTGTTTGGATTGTTTCTCTGAATGCTGTAATTTCCTTTTAGCAGGGAGGAATTCATTGTTTTTCCTTAAGAAAGCTCTAGACAAATAATAGAGTTTTTTGAAAACAACAGTTTTGCAGAGAATGCTTATTTTATTATTGATGATACCTTTCATGGTGCTGATACAAAACAATTCTTTTACCAGAGGTTGCTTTTGTCAAAGTTTTTTAGAGGTTGAAACGAGTATCGTAATCAAAGTGAAGTTAACTCTATTTGTCAATAATAAAATTTAGATTTTTCAAAAATTTTGCTATTTGTACAAGCGAAATCAAAATCTGATAGAGAATTGGCGTGCTCTTTCATGAATCCTTTTTAAATGATCATTTACAACGGGTTTTATTCATAAAAAGAGAAAAACAAAACAAAATAAAAACTAAAAACTAAATCTATCCTACAAAAAATAGAAGATTTCTCTTCTATGGAAAGTATAATTTAAGAATCAGTCCATTGACCGGTAAAGAATCTCTCCTTCCTGCCAGATCCTGCAACACGAATGTAGACGGGCCTACGACTTCTACAATCTGAAAAGGGCCAAGCCACAGCTTCTGAAATTTCGTATGTTTTCCCTTTTCTTCATGAGCCTTATCCCATTTCAAAACTAAGTCACCCATCTGAAAGTTTTTTCTGGTTATGATGCTTGAGTCAAAAGAATATTTTATTAGCGCTTGGTGATGAGCATGGGTTTTCCTAGCTTGTTCTCTTTGTTCTTCTAGTTTGATTATTTCCATTTGTCTTAATTGTAAAGAGGAAGTAGGTACTTCATCGATATATTGCACTAAAGACAAAGAGGGAATGACTAGTGTCACGCAGAAAGAGTCGTTAGTGCGGACACAACCGACCTTCCTAGAAATCTTAAGACTCTCTAATGACAAACAAGACAAATAAGAGCAATCCTTCCCTAAATATGCCTTTACAATATGAGAAATCAAGTGTTTAGATCCTACCTGTAATCCAACGCTGTTGTAGTAGTCCAGCTTCGTTGATCCGGATGAGCTCCTCCTTCCCTTCGAAACCTGCATTCACCAATAATCAAATGATTAAATAGCACCTGAATATCACATAAAATAAAACATATTTAACATTTAGACCAAGGAGTACATGAAACAACTCATTAATAACAAATTGTTGAGAAGAATGGACTAATTTGTATTAAAAGGTAACAAAAGGAACCATTACAACCTGAGCCTTGGTGTTGTGCAAGCTCCTCCCAGGGTCCACAAGAGTTCTCCCTTACTCTGATCAGCTCACCCACCTCCCAATGGAAACAAGTAAAGATGGTAATCTCTCCTCACAAGCTTCTACAAGGAAGTCCTAATTCCAGCAGCATCTACCCTTAGGAATGTTCAGCTTTCAACCTCTCCTCCCTTTGGCCCAATGCCTGTATTTATAGTGCTCTAGAGGAAGTTATTCAGGTCCACCATCAATGGGATAAGTCCCTCTTTGGATGGGATAGCTCCCCTATTGATGGGATAAGTTCCTCTTTGGTAGGGGTACATGAACCATCTGGAGGCGCTTCATACACGTCAAACATACTTCTAGAAGACTCTAGAAATGACCACAAGTAACTTTTTTGGAGTGAAACTTGCGCCTTTTGACCTTTACAGGAGTACGCACCCATCCCTTTACATACAGAGCGTACAAGTACGCAGGTGTTGTGAACTTGGGTTGCGTACCCGTAGGTGAGGCTAAGAGAAACTGCGTACCAGAGATAATTGACTTTTCTCTCTTTCTTGAAGTTTGACATGGAAAGCAGAGGCATGAGACTTGCCAAGGAGGATAGTATGACAGTGGATGGAGCCATACTAACTGCAAATAGTCATGGTGACATTTTTTAGTGTAACAGATTGCCCCCTAAAGTGCGAAGCCTGTAGTAGATTAGGGTTTTTATGATCTAGGAAGGGTGAAGTACTTTATCATTTCAAGGAGTATCTTGCGGAGGACCTGGTCAGAACCTGCAAATATTCAACACAAAATACATATATAAGATGATATCATCGCTGAGGTAGGCATTCCCATACTCAGATTGAAAACTTTAACTAACAATCTAACTACTACTCTGATACAAGAATGATTTTGCAGTACATCACAATCATAGACTTTTGTAGACACAGTATGGACGCAGCCATCTGTTTATGATTAGTCTACTGTATAATAAATAAAAAACTCCTCGCAGCTTGGATGGTGGAAACTAGATCCAGGGTCTTCATTTCTACCTCCCGAATTGGTACGATTCTATCCATGCGAATAAATGAGTTGATGTCGAGCATGGTAGAAACCACTTGATTACCAGTCAATGATGTAAACCGTTAACAAGTGTGAGAGAGACCACCAGTGATGTCAATGGTTCTCAAAGTACCCAGTACAATCCATGAAATGTGAATGAATGAGTTGATGTCGAACACGTCACGGAATCCTCTGATCGAAATTCAATGATGTAAACTGACGTCAAAGGCGAGAAACCTGCCATTGATGCATGCAGACTTCAAGGTACTGTCGATTTCTAAGTCATCTTTCCAGATAATGTGCTGATGTCGATAGAAAGCGACCCGTTGCAGGGAAGCCCACAACACAAAATCATTGTTCAAGTTGAAGAAATGTTGCTGTAAGGACTGACTCAAGGATGGTCAAATGGATGACAAGTATTTTGCATATGAATGGTTTATTTGCAGAGACCTCTTGAACACATAACGACACGACAGATGGTTTGGTGACGATTGACCCAAAGTTAATACCCGGAAACGGTTGAAGACTTTCAAAGTGGTTTGATCAACTTTTAAGGCAAAGGATTTCCCAACCCAGGTGAATGAAAAGTGTCGTGTTCAAGAGTGGTGATACGGTTCTTCTGTAACAAAGGATGACAAATTGGTTCATTCTTCTCTCTTTTCCCCCACCATTTCTGGCAAGTACCTCTTTATTTTTTACAAGCTTGAGGAGGATAACATATGCTTGATTATAAGCTCATCCTTCGGATGAGTCCAACTTAGTTTAGATTCGGACCCTAAGAAGGAGTGGTCCGTTCCTGTTTGTAATCGAACAGGTCCTTTACTGCGAAATTTTAACGAGTCCAGTATAGGAGAAACTCGGCGTTTTTCATATTTAGAGAGTCTGAAAAAAGTAAAGAAGACTCCACGGTGAACTTTTTCGTAAATTTGTGTCTCCCAAGCCCGAAAAAGTATAAAATAATACCTGAGAGAATCGCTTGATCTTACGACCAAGGAGTACTTTCATGATTAGTGTCTCTGACCTGAAAAGTAAAAAGCGATCAAGGACACGTCGTTTTATTTCCGTATCGAGTTTGAAACGACAAAAACCCGGCAACCTTTTCCTGTTTTTACGGTCAGAAAAGAGCTATAAGGGGACCGTCTTTTAGTTCCGTTTTAACGAGTGTAAAAGAAACGCTCGACAATCTTTTCATTTTTTAGGAGTCAGAAAAGAGCTTAAAAGATGACTCTGATGTTTTGGTTCGTGAAAAATGATGATTTTACTCTAAAGTCCTTTTGTCCTGCACAAAAACGACACATTACTCATACCTGTTTAAGATGGGTAAAAATACATTGAAAAACGTCCTTTCATGGTGAAAAATAAACAAACTTAGCATTCATTCATCCAAAAAACCTATAAAAAAACTTTTTACCATGTCATTTTTACCATTTTACTACTGAGGTTGAGAAAAGGGCTTTTGACAAGAAAACTTCCCGTGGACATTGCGGAGAATCCGACTGTCAGAATCGAACGCCGTCTCATCAGGTATTCTACAACATCCTTCTCTTAATTTCCATCCGTTTAGAATTCATTTTTAGGTTTTTATTTGATTTTTTGGAGGTCTTGGGGTTTCAAGATGCGCCCTTTGGGGTACGCAGGTAATGCACTGCTGACCTGCGTACCCCGATATTTTCTCAATGGGGAAAATACCGGGCGTACGCACCCGGCCTTAGGGGCAGCTGCGTACATACGCTTTGTTCCTAAAAGCCGGGGTGCGTACCCCGCAAAACGCGTTTTGAAACCCTCATTTCTCCAAAATGGACCAAAATTTTAAAATTTTATGGACTCTAATAGATGTTTTATGATGTGCATGGTGCACACCATGCTTGATTGGCGTGAAAGAGAACACGAGGACGTTTATTTGGCCGTAATAGGTCATCAACCTTCTATTGATGCGTTAAAGGCATGCGGTCTCTATAAATACTGGGCCATACCTGGCATGAGGGCCCAGGTGCCATTCTTAGAGTGGCTGGTTGAAAGGTGGAATATTCAGGATCAATGTTTTTACGTCGGAGAAAACCAGCTCGAGATAGAATCCTCCGACATATACTTTCTCACTGGCTTGCCTAACAGGGGCGAGCAACTCTCTCTATTCGGGACTAGGCCAGGTGGCCAATCCCTTGCTAGTCTCCGGCTAGAGTGGTGTAACAATCAAAACCAGGAGAAGGGGATAGAAATCAAATATATATCCCGACCTGAACTCATGGTAATTGCCTTTACAGTTACCAGACTCTGCGGTGCTGCCGCTTTGCACATAGCCACTGGATCCCAAATGCGGATGGCTATAGATTGCTTCCAAGGCACCATTTTCAACTGGTGCGATGCTGTGTTGGCCAATATGAAGGGCCAACTAACCAGGGCAAAGAGAGGACAACTGAAGACCTTTGGATATGGGCCTTTAGTCGTGAGCTTTGCCCTAGAGAGAGTTCCAATGCTGATCCCCCAGCATCTTACAGTTTCAGTTGGGGCTCCTCGGGAGCCTAAGTTGACGAGATGGGTCGCAGTAATGGCCCGACATCCTGACGAGGGAGCAGCAGTTGTTCGATTTCCTGATGGTTACTTTCAGTGGCTGGAGAGCCAGGTCTTTGCGATTCAGGATTTTCCGTACGCCGGAATGGATTTTCGCAATGATCCGGACATGGTTCTTCCACAGGGAGAACAATGGGACGACAGAGGTATTTCAGTCTTCACAAGTTTTTAAATTATGTATGTATTTTTTTTTGTTTTTTATATATCGTCTCAAAACTGACAGCACAAATTTTCAAAATGCAGATGTAGGTCCACGGCGTCCGGCCAACCTCCGGGCTTTTGAGAGGAGAGTACCAGCTGTACCAGCAATAGCCCCACAGGATGCAGCCGCAGAGACCTTAGCCGAGCTGGAACAGGATCTAGAGCGTCTGACGGCAGATATACCAGAGACCACTATAGATGACATTCCTATCCGACTTCAGCTCTACGTGGTCGCAGTCCCAGGACCTTTCAGAAGTTTCCTGTGTAGGGTAGCGCGGGCAGTGGTCTCGTATAGAGAGCACCACCAGTGATTGGCTAGTCGCTTTTGTAGACACATATGACATTTTTGGTTTTTTGTACTTATCATTTTTGCCGATCATAAGGTGTTTTTCAACCTATGATCGAAGACGATGTATATTTTTGACACACTCCTATCTATATATATCATTATTACCGGCTTATTTTGTTAAACATGTGTGATGAAATGTTTATAATTTTACATTTATGATTGTTACAAATGTCTATTTAACATTCGAGACGCCATTGCATCTGCTAATTTATTTAAAGACCTTGGAATATGCTGATATTCAATGTAATCAAATTCACGTTCCAAGAGACGCACCCTCAAAAACAATCTTAATAACACTGGATTTCTAATGGCATAGACTCTATTAAGCTGTAATACAACGAGTTCAGAATCTAACCTCACTATCAAACTCCGAATCCCAAATGAAATAGATTCAGATAATAACTCAATCACTGCACTGTATTCTGCAATGTTGTTTGTTGTTTGACCGAGGCTCACCCCATGCATAGAAACTAACTCGTCAGAGGGCGAATAGATAACCCAAGCTGCGGAAGAGATATTCCGTGTACTACGACAAGCACCATCAACAAATCCAATGTACGTTTGGAGAGGCGTCGACATCTGCAATATCAAGAGTAAAACCAAGATAAGCCAGAATAACGACAAAAACACACTCTTTAAACTAAGCACACAGCCTAAACTTAAGCAAACACACCAGTTAAAAAGAAAATTAACCTAACTAGGACTAACTAAATCTACATACCCACCATTTAAGCATAATACCTCTTTAGGTAAAGTCCGTTTCTGGGCTTACCCAAAGAGTCCCCATCAAAATCTACCAGCGCATAGGCCCCTTTTGCCAGCTTTCGCTTGATAATGTAGGGCCCATGCCACATGGGAACGAATTTTCCAGCACCTAATTTATTGTTAGCTTGATCATATAATAGCACTAGGTCTCCTTCCGAAAAATTATGAGGGGTCACGTTACGGTCATACTGAGCTTTCATCCTTTTTGCGTGAGACTCGATTGCCAAAGCAGCGTCACGTCGAGTCTCATCTAATTTAGATAAGTATAACAGATGCTTCTCCTCTTCGGAAGTAGCTGGGAGTAATTCGATAGCCATTTGAAGTGATGGGATTTCGCATTCAATGGGCAACACTTCTTCCAAACCATAAACTAGTTGGAAAGGAGTGAACCCTGTTGATGTTTTTACTGAGGTTCGATACGCCCAAAGCGCTGAGAATAACATGTTGTGCCAATTTGACCGATGAATACCAATGATTCGTCGGATCATGATAACTAGAACTTTGTTGATGGATTCAACCAAACCGTTTGCTTGAGGATAATAAGGAGTAGAACTATCATGGCGTAAACCAAGCTGGCTTGTAAGTTCTGTCATCATAATGTTTCGAAAATGGCGCCCATGGTCAGTGATTATTGCTTGCGGGACACCAAACCTAGCAATAATATGATTGAATATGAAAATTGTTGTTGTTTTGCCGCTTGCCTCGAATGTAGGCATCGCCTCGGCCCATTTAGTAAAATAATCAACCGCAAGGATGATATACGCATGCCCCCCGGTCGAGTGAGGGTTACAAGTAATAAAATCGATACCCCATTTAGCAAAAGGACCAACGGCAATTATAGGGTGGAGAGGAGCAGGTGGTGCGCGCATCTTGCGATCAAACACTTGACAGTTGTGGCATTTTCGGACTGCAATGATACAATCTTTAAACATGGACGGCCAGAAATAGCCAGCACGCAACACCTTCTGGGCTGTGGCATACCCAAACATATGAACGCCACATGCTCCAGAATGACATTCATTCAAAACCCTTTCTGCCTCTTCATGAGTTAAGCAACGACGAAAAACCAAGTCCGCCCCACGACGATAAAGAGTATCTCCAATAATTCTGTATTGTTGGGACTGGAATCGAATTTTCTGGCGTTCCGACTTTGAAGCTTCGGGCCGAAAGGATTGGGTTTGGAGATAGACGATTATATCCCCATACCAAGGATCTAAAGTGCTAATAAGAAACAGAGACTCGTCCGCAATGGGTTCCTCTGCCACAGTTTCCGTGTCAGCACGCGGGAAGTCACACATCAATTCCGCAAAAACTAAGGATTTCTTAGACTTGGACTTCTCGAACTCCAAATCGAACTCCTGCAGGATAACAATCCATTTGGAGTACTTGCCCCCTAGCAATTGTTTTGTCAAGATATAGATCATAGGGTTGCAATCCGAAATCACTGTAGTTTTACGGAGAAGAATGTAATGACGAAAACGCTGGACAGCCTGCACTGCTGCCAGGACCAATTTCTCCACATGCGAATATTTTAGCTCAGTGGGATTTAACGTCCTACTAAGATAATATATCACATGTTCTGTTCCAAATTCATATTTCTGAACTAAGACCATTCCAATGGTGGAGTGGGAGGCGGCGAGGTACAAAAAGTAATCCTGGTTGTAGTTGGGAGGATGCAGCAATGGTGCATGGGTCAATGCGTGCTTAAGTGCATCAAAAGATTTTTGAGCTATCTCATCCCAAGAAAATTGAGCGTTTTGTTTCAACAACCGAGTGAAACCCTTTGTAACCTCGGCGTAGTTAGGAATGAATCGACGTAAAAAGTTTGCTTTCCCTTGCAAACTTTGGAGTTGGCGCAAACGCGAAGGAGGAGGCAATTTGATGATAGCTTCGACCTTCGAGGGATCGACGCGGATACCGGCTTTTGAAACGACAAATCCTAGCAATCGTCCAACTTCTATGCAGAAGACACATTTGTGTGGGTTCAACCGAATATTCCGACACCTCATAAAAATAGCGTGCAAATGGACAAGGTGATCAGCTCGATGTAAAGAATGAGCAGGCAAATCATCGAGATACGGTTGAACAATGTGCTTGATGTCGTGAAACGCGTAAGACATTGCCCGTTGGAAAGTGGCTCCGGCATTCTTAAGTCCGAAAGGTAATTTGCAATAAGCAAACGTCCCCCAAGGACAAATGAAAGCCGTTTTTGGTTGATCGGCAGGTAGAATATTGATTTGGTTGTAACCGGAAAAACCGTCCATAAAGGAAAATATTTCACTGTCGGCACAATCATCAATTATTTGATCTTTTGGACAAGCACGATTTATATCCCTATAGTCGATACATATTCTTATTGTTCCTTGTTTCTTGTTAACCGGAACAATATTCGATACCCAATCCGTTAACGGGATCGGATAAATGAAACCTGCTTTCAACAGCTTCTCGACTTCTGCTTTAATCGCAGCCGCTTTCCTAGGGTGTATCTGACGCAGACGTTGCCGAACGGGTTTAGCGTCCGGGTAGGTCTTGATTTCATGAACAACAATGGAGGGATCAATTCCTGGCATTTCCTCATAGGACCAGGTAAACACGTCGCATAATTCTTGAAATAGGACCTTGTATGTTTGAATTTCGTTATCTGTACACGAGGCACCTATATGAATGTTTTCAATAACTCCGGTTTTGACTGAAATGTCGATGGCAATAGTTTGGGAAATGTTTCCCAAATTCAACTCTGAATCAGGATGTTTCATGGGATTCTGAGCGTCCTTGACATATTCAGCTGTAAAAATTGATGAAAAATCATTTCCAAAGTCATCGGCCTCAGGTAAAAACGAAGATCTATGATGAAGATCTTCCCATGGTAGATCATTTACACTGAGGATTTCGCGAAGTTGTTCGTCAGATGACACAACTTCGGGAAATGTTATCCGTTCTGAGGTTGATGTGAAAAATGATTCCTCACGGACCACATTCATTTGGTCGAATTGGGTTGAACTAGAGTCGGAAAAAGACTGCACGGCCTCATAAGCAATTTCATATGGACTCAAAGGCATTGCATTACCAAAGGAGTCTATTTTAGATTCAGATGGGACAATCCAAGGATCATCGTAAATAATAGTGTCTGAAGTAATCATATGAATGGATGCGAATGAAGGGTTTGCATTGATGGAAGGAAAGGGAAAAGTTCCCAGTAAACCAGAATCTTTAACCAATCCTACACCAACATCCCTGTAAGGGATAGTCGTTTTACCGACATGCTGGATACTCTCTGAAGAGGCTGGGTCGGATGAAAAGTAAGCCAGCTGTTCTATCGTCACGACCTTACCATTATGTGGGAACTTTATAACTCTGAAGACAGATGACACAACCGCTGTCATAGCGTAAGACCAACTGCGACCCAAAAGAAGGTTGTAGTCTAGAGGGGCATCAACCACCTCCACATCCAGACTAACGGTTTTTCCTTCAACCCCTATAGGCAAATCCTGTAGAATGCCAAACGGATGGAACCCACGGCCATCAAAGGCCTTAAGAATCGTCGGGGATTGGTTCAGTGAAGGAGAACCAAGCGATCGCCAACACTGAATCGACATAATACACGTAGAAGCTCCTTCATCAATTACAGTCTGATGAATAGGCCTGTTTTTTACTATCACTGGAATCTGGAAAGCCATTTGATGAGGGAGACGCGGTGTACTATTTTCTAGATCAAAGATTATCAGGTTCGGGTCCTGAATATCAACAGCTCCTATAGCCGACAAGAGTAATTTTCGTTGTGCTGGGCATGATTGCAGCACTTCCAAAGCCGACATTGCTGAGGGTGAAACAGCTAAATCCTCAACAATGTTATAATTCTGAGCTGCTCTCGCATGTGGATTGAAAGCAGACTTTCGAAGTATACCCTTGGCGGGCGGTTTAATTATCAAGTCTGGGTTAGGTTTCTCGATCTGTAGTGGATCGGGACCGGGAGCTGAGGTTGATGGATTAGAATGAGAAGATTCTGCTTCTTTACCATCAACAAGATTCTTACTACCATAATCTTGTGATCGAGTCGCAATCCGTACATGAGACATCATCAATATGGGCTCTTCACTGGCACTCGAGGAAGAACCTATCATCTTACTCTCCTGCTTTGGAAATGGATCTTTCAAAACAGCAGGAGTTGGGGAACCTTTAACGATTTTCACAACCTCTGCCCGATGAGGGCAATCTCTTGTGAAATGATCTTCTTCACAAATTAAACAAGGATAGCGAGGTTTGCGCTTTTCGTCGTTAGATTCCGACTTCTCTTTTTTCTCCTTTGGAGCCTTGTCTGCTTTATCCTTCTTCTTGCCTTTCTTCTTACCACCGTTTTTTGATTTAGCCGTAGATGACTCTACAGTATGAATATCGGCAGTAATTTCAGGAGAAGATTCTCCTGTCGGGGAGCCCGATAAGGTTATTATTGGAGAAGAATTCTTTGAGGATTTCTTCTTACTTTTAGTATTCACCGTACCAATCATGCCATCAGCAGCATGAGACTCCGAAGGAGCAGCAGCAATTTGATTCGACTTAGGAAGATCTGGGATCTTCTCGTGTAACGTACCCGACTGAGTGTAAACTAAGTCAAGGTACTGGGCTTGAGCAATGACTTGCTCCTCAGTAACTACTCCGGCCTTAGCTACATCTTCAGTAATCTTCGGTAATAATGATTTTACAAACCATTCAGCTAAGATTTGGTCCGGGATAAAAACTTTCACTAAACGTCTTCGACGTCTCCATTCATGAATATGATCGGAAATATAAGTGGAGGTCGACTGTTTTAATGAAGTTAATAGCTCCGTGCCGTTATCGTATCTGACCGGCAATTGAAAATGAGTTAGGAACGAAGTAGCTAACTGACTAAAATTGTAAAAAGAGGCCCGTGGTAACTCAATGTACCACTTGGCCGCGAGACCAATGAGCGTACGCTGGAAAAGACATAAGCGGATCGAGTCATCTGAGATAGAATTTGAAGCACACCAGAGGTGGTAAGTCATCACGTGATTGGACGGATCCTCTCCAGACTTACCTTCGAACTTGGGTATATCACTGGGCAACTTATTTGGCATTGGCGGCCAGAAGGGAAGATATTGAATTGGATCGTTCGTTAGGCGCGTCAAGTCTGGTAAATCCAAAGTTGCGATAAACGGTAACTGCCGGTTAGGATCTCTGAAACTCTGGGTCACAAGACCAGTTCCAGGAGGAGGATATCCAGGATAACTAGGAACAGGAATCGCATTAGGGATATTATATCCTCCTGGAAAACCAGGATTAACCGGACCGTACTGGGGTTGTTGAGGTTGTTGATAAGTGTACCCAGGATACGGTTGATACTGGTAAACCGGTTGTTGGATAGCAGGACCGAATTGGTACTGTCCCAGGTACTGTTGGTGGGTAAATTGAGGTTGAGTTGTTACAACAGTACTTAAACCAGGCTGCCCTACAGGCATCTGGACTGTGGTTTGAATCGTAGATCCGGACAACAGTAAAGATGTCTGAGGAGTGGTCACAAAGACAATAGAAACCGGAGCTGTCGATACTCCAGAAGTAAGTGCGGTAGATGTTGCGGTAGTTACAGCAATCGTTTGAGATGGAGTACTAGGTGCAATTGGCGGCTGAGTAACTACCGAAGTTACAGAAGTTTGAACATTTGACTGGAAAGGTTGCGGTTGCTGGGGTGGACCAGAAACTACGGGTTGTCCAGTTTGAGGTACCAACTATATACTTGGCTGCAACACCTGTTGACCTTGTGATGGATCCCACACTATCATTCCGGGGTATTGACCCGTAACAGGTTGAGGATACTGAGATCCATAACCGGATTGAGGATAGGATTGATAACTGAAAGGTATAGTCCCCATACCTTGAACATATGACTGACCTTGAGGTGGTTGATAACCTTGACTCGAGTATTGACCTTGAGGTTGATAACCTTGGGGTAAATACTGATACTGGGGTTGACCTTGACCTTGAGGTTGATACCCTTGAGGTTGATACCCTTGGGGTTGATACCCTTGAGGTAAATATTGATACTGAGGTTGACCCTGGGGTACATATTGAGGCTGGGGTTGACCTTGAGGCATGTATTGTACCACGGGTACATACTGACCTTGAAACTGCCCCCCAGACACAATTTGTGTACCCTGAGGTTGCCCCCCAGGCGTTAATTGAGGCTGCCCCCCAGGCGGTAATTGACCACCTTGAGGTTGAGAAACGGGAACTGAACCTGACATCATGTAAATGTCCCCTACACCCAACGGTTTGTTACCATTGTTTCTGGCTAATAACCCATGATCAATGGGTTGAGGAGATGCCCCCGCAAAGGTACCAGAAAGTGATTGATACCCGACGGGAACAGAAGGACCGCCGTGCAAAAAAGATTCAGGAGATTGAGTAAACACGGACGACTGACCAGACATATTTACAGGAGTATAAATACCTCCAGGCGGAAAAGGAGTACGAGGTGGAGAAAAACCTACCCCTGAGTTGTCTAAATAATTGGTTAACGAAAGGTACCAAGTAGTGCTTCTAGGAGGACTATAAAAGATAGATTCACACTCCCTGAGATCAATAGTAGGTTGATCTTCAAGGGTAGATACGCCTAATTCTTCCTCTGGAGCAAGCTCTTCAATAGCTATCAAACCAGTAGGAAGATTTTCGGTGATGACTCTTTCTACCCTAGGTGAATCTGGTACACTAGAAGTTGGAGTAACAGGTTCAGATATTTCAGGTTCTTCGCCTATATCACTAGTAGATGAAAAACTACCAGCAAGCTCAGAAACTTCAACTGCTTCAGGATTATAACCTGTCTCTAGACTTTGGTAATCTTGATGGACTACCAACGAAAACTCTCCTTCTTCTGGTGAACCTACTCTACTGCCGCTAGGAGGAGTTACAAGGACCTTTAAACCTTCGTAATGACTTGGGACCTCTTAAGGAGATTCACCCCGAAGTCTACGGGATCTTCTCAACAATTCGGCCACAGAAACAACCTCAGGAGACTTGCCCCGAAGTCTACGGGACTGTCTCGGTAATTCCGCCACAGTTAAAAACTTTTAACTACTGCACACGCAAACAAAGTAAAATCTCAAAACAAACCAGCTAAAGTCTCTAAAGAACCAAACAAATTTGAATCATACGCCTAAAGAATCTAGGGCGTCAAACCAAGCATAAACAATAGCCTTCCAGACCGAAAACGCTAGTTGGAGATGAAACCCAACATCGTTGGATTCAGTACAGAAGTGGTGGGTGGAACAGTTACCCCGGCAACCTGCTTAATGAATAGACCGGCACAAGTTCCTCCACTTTAACCGTCTCGAGTGAAGTGAACCCCTCGGAAAATCCAAGTGATTCTAGCCGACGTCTGCTCCAAGTACAATGGGATCTTCCCTCCACCGTCACCTCGGTAGAATCCTAAAGATAATGGTCACTAAGGTTACCAACCGCAACAAATGCACCTGGGGGAACAGTCTACACTCCGACAGCACGCAAGGGCAGAGTATCAAGCTCAATCCCCTTGTCGATTCATTGACAATAATCCAAGGTTTATCGACAAGTGACCCCTGGCTCCTCGACAATGGTTAATTCGAAGTTTACCGTTTGTAATACGTGCGTGTCTGGCGTCGTTCCCAACGAGGGAGGATTGATCCCCTCACTGGTTCGGACACGAGCTCGTGCTTCTCCTTTAAGAGGAGCTTTCCCAGAGTACAAATGAGACAATTGGATTTATTCTATCACAAGATAAGCTACTTGTTTGGTTTTGTTGTCTTGGAGAGTTAATTACTCTCCTACTCCAAGACACTAGCCTGATCTAAATTGGTGTTTCAGAGCCCTAGTAAATAAAAGTTACTACGTTGATTTTACTTTAAGCGTTAATTTTATGGTTTTTCTTAAAGACAAAAGGTAGTGGAGATGAAACTGGTGGTGTGTAGACTCGACTCGCAACCACTACAAAGATGCACCTAAGATGATTTACACTACTTTTCCTTTTCAATGAATCTCCTAACTAAGAGAGTTGGAAAATGAAAATTTTATAGAAAACAACTTTCTTAGTAAAGACAATCAAAGAAACAATTCTCTTTATCTTTTCAAAGCACACAACTCATGGCCACTAATTACTCTACGAAATTTCCTTTTTCTTCCAAAATCTACAAATGCTACCAAAGCAAACTTTGTCCAAAAGAATTTTTGTGTTTTTTCTATGTTAATAAAGCATATGAAACTATTTTATCAAATCGAATTTAACAAATCTAATACAATCAAATCAAATCACTCAAAAGCAAATTTACCTAAAAGTAAAAAATAATGAGGACAAAAGCCTACAAGGATGATTCCCGGATGTTTTACTTAGTCAAAATGCAACTAAGGATCAGTTCATGCAGAATCATAAACTAACCAAAAAACAAAATCGAAATCTTTTTGTTCTTTTTTCTCAAGAATGGAATTCAAAGCTTTAACAAACAAACTTTTCGAGATTTGCAAAGAGAAGACACAAAGGCAGGTCTCTCACTAGGGTGACTTCTATGATAGGCCCGACTCCTAAGAGGACTGATCAAAACCAGGGAGATCCAAAGTTTGACAACCTCTAACGCCAATGTCACTACAGGACCGGTTAAAAATCAAACCCTAAGGCAAAATCCCTATGAATTCCACCAAAACCCTCGACACTAACGGGACAAGTTCAGGTGAAGATCTTTGACAGTAAACTGATGTATCTGGGCAGTAAAAACAAAGTAAAAGCAAAATCTAAAAGAGCAAAAAGCAAAAATTGAAATTTTCTCAAAATTGACAGGGGTACGCAGGTCATCTATTCACACAGGCGCGGGTACGCACTATGCACAAAGACGCAGTGCGTACAAGTACGCACTATGTTAAACCAAGAGACTGCGTACTGCTGGCAAGACTAAGAAAAATAAAAAACTAAATTGACTCTAAGCTAACCCACCCAAATACACAGCTAAACAACCAAAAATCAGAAAACAAGCAATTTTTCTCAGATCAAAATATCAAATCAAAAAGAACTCAAACACATTCATGGAGTCCCCAGTGGAGTCGCCATTTTGTCACGCGGAAAGAGTCGTTAGTGCGGACAAAATCGACCTTCCTAGAAAGCCTAAGACTCTCTAATGACAAACAAGACAAATAAGAGCAATCCTTCCCTAAATATGCCTTTACAATATGAGAAATCAAGTGTTTAGATCCTACCTGTAATCCAACGCTGTTGTAGTAGTCCAGCTTCGTTGATCCGGATGAGCTCCTCCTTCCCTTCAAAACCTGCATTCACCAACAATCAAACGATTAAATAGCACCTGAATATCACATAAAATAAAACATATTTAACATTTAGACCAAGGAGTACATGAAACAACTCATTAATAACAAATTGTTGAGAAGAATGGACTAATTTGTATTAAAAGGTAACAAAAGGAACCATTACAACCTGAGCCTTGGTGTTGTGCAAGCTCCTCCCAGGGTCCACAAGAGTTCTCCCTTACTCTGATCAGCTCACCCACCTCCCAATGGAAACAAGTAAAGATGGTAATCTCTCCTCACAAGCTTCTACAAGGAAGTCCTAATTCCAGCAGCATCTACCCTTAGGAATGTTCAGCTTTCAACCTCTCCTCCCTTTGGCCCAATGCCTGTATTTATAGTGCTCTAGAGGAATTTATTCAGGTCCACCATCAATGGGATAAGTCCCTCTTTGGATGGGATAGCTCCCCTATTGATGGGATAAGTTTCTCTTTGGTAGGGGTACATGAACCATCTGGAGGCGCTTCATACACGTCAAACATACTTCTAGAAGACTCTAGAAATGACCACAAGTAACTTTTTTGGAGTGAAACTTGTGCCTTTTTACCTTTACAGGAGTACGCACCCATCCCTTTACATACAGAGCGTACAAGTATGCAGGTATTGTGAACTTGGGTTGCGTACCCGCAGGTGAGGCTAAGAGAAACTGCGTACCAGAGATAATTGACTTTTAAATGACTTTTCTCTCTTTCTTGAAGTTTGACATGGAAAGCAGAGGCATGAGACTTGCCAAGGAGGATAGTATGACAGTGGATGGAGCCATACTAACTGCAAATAGTCATGGTGACATTTTTTAGTGTAACAACTAGGTGAGTCGGAAGAACCACTTCTCTCCCATAAACTAAATTAAAGGGAGAAGTGCCGATTGAAGCTTTCTTTGTGATTCTATCAGCCCATAAAGCATTTACCAGCGCTTTGTGCCAATTCCTTTGGTTTTGGTCGACTGCTCTTTTGATAATTCTGATTAGGTTCTTGTTTGTTGATTCAGCCAATCCATTACCTCGCGGATAGTAGTTGGCAAAATATTTCAGTTTGAACCCTCTTTTAAGCGCAAACTCAGTCATAATATTTCCAGAAAAATATGAAGCGTTATCAAACATTAATGTTGTTGGCAATCCAAACCTAGTGATGATAAATTGATCTATGAATTCAATAATATTTTCAGAATGAACTGTCTTGAGAGGAACTGCTTCTACCCATTTGGTAAAATAATCAGTTGCCCTAAGGATATACTTATGCTGCTTAGAAGAGTGAGGAACGATCTCACCTATTATGTCTAAGCCCCATTGACTGAATGGTTGGTCGATGATGACTGGTTGTAGCGGCATGGACAGTTTCCTTTGTTTTCCTGCAGTAGTCTGGCAGACTTGGCATTTCCTTACGTGATTGTATGAGTCTTTGAACAGCGTGGGCCAATAATATCCTGCACGCAAGATTCTATGTGCAGTCGCATCTCCGGCATAGTGTCCGCCCGCTGGTCCATCGTGGACTTCCTGCAAAACCTTTTCGTCTTCAGTTTTCTCAAGACACCTAAGAAGCACAGAATCGTAATTCCTTTTAAACAAGACATCATTTACGAGCTGGTATTGTTTAGCTTTTAATCTCAGAGCTCTTTTCTTGGTATGATCCAGACGTGATGGAGCATACCCGTTCTTAAGAAAATAAATGGTGTCAGCATATGATGATTCTGCATCGTTTAGGCTTACCTCATACACTTGTACCTCTTCAGATGAGTTCTCTGGGATTTGCGATGCTCCGGCTAACATCTTGCAGAAGCCTTGACCTCTTACGATGTTTGCTAGTTTGATCTCAAGATCATATTCTTGTAAAGCGGTAATCCAATTAGCTCTCTTTTCGCCCACGTCTTTCTGCACCAAAAGGTTTCTTACCACCGGAAACGGTACTACGACTTTAGTGTGGGCTTTAAGCAAGAAAGGTCTGAAATATTTGATCGCTTTGAAAACAGCATATACTTGTTTCTCTACGTCTGAGTAATTAATTTCAGCACCTTGTAAGTTTGAGCTAAAGAATGCGATTGGAGCTTCCGCTTTCTCTTGATTTGCTTGGGTCAAAATCGCGGCATAGGATTTCTCTGAGGCAAAAGTGTATAAGGTAAAAGATTCTGAAAAATTTGGGGTGGCCAAAGATGGAGAATTGATGATAGCTTGTTTGATTAAGTTGAACGCTTCGTGCTCATCTAGACCCCATTTGAAATTTGAATTCTTTTTTATAATATTTTGTAAGGGAGAAATAATACGTGAAAAATCTGGGACAAATCTTTTGACAAAATTGATCTGTCCAAGGAAGGATTTGTTGTGGGGAAAAGTATCCAACACGGAATGACCCTATCCCACTCTAAGGGTGATAGTTCCTTAGCAACAGCTGAAGCAAAGCTATCTAAAGTTACTTCTTTATGACATGCAAGAGATGAAAGGAAGAGATCCACTTACCGATGTCTTGCGCAAATGGTCGATCCAATCTCCTCTATTTGCCGCTTGCTCCCAGCTCCAAGTCTTCTCACGGGCCCAGCTACACGAGATCCTGCGAACAAGACAAGAAAGGGAAACTACAAGAAGTATGCATTCATAATTGATTCAAGGATTAGCATAAATCAAATACGCAAGTAAGACAATACACCATTGAAACACATGCGAATAGAAGAACCTCAAATGCTTTATTAATATAAGGAAGTAAGGTTCAGGCGATGATACAACCGTAAGAGGTCCAATCCAGCATCACCTTCCCGACGGAAAGAAATCTCCTCTTCACCTCCCTCAAGCAATCACCCAATACTCTCAACTGTAAACCAACAACAATTCTTTGCACAAAATTTCGGCCTCCAGATCCCATGGGATGAGATCCTTATATAGAGTTTTGGAGTGAAGATAAGTCAGCTTGATGTGTGACTTGTTGTCCTCTTCAACTCCAGTTGTTCTTCAGTCCTTGAGTCCACTCGGAGTTTCTACCTTCCACTTGGAGTTTTAGAACCTCTTTACTCATCATTAGGCGAATCTTCTGATCCAAGTGTCATTTTGGAAGCTTCCTGGGCACTGGCACATTGAGAAAAGATTCCTCCACATGTCAAAGTACACCCAGCGCAGGTAGCCTTTGTTGCACTTGCTATGCAGCGCAGGTACACCATAGAGCTTTTGACATTCAGCGCAGATGCTTAGTGGAGCAGCTGCTTTGATCCAAAATTGACCTGTTTTTGAGTGTTTTTCAGTGGAGAACTGATTTGAAGTGCTGTGGTTTGCTGACCTTGTTCCTCTAGGGGTAGGAACAACATGTTTAGGGACTTTGGATCCCTCAGATTATTGACATTTCATGCTCCATGCTGTAAGGCACAAAAATGTCTATAACAGTTGCCCCCTAAAGTATGAGGTCGTTTATCGGGTGAAATGCTTTATTAGGAGGATCCGAAGTTCATTCAATCGTCGGGAGGTGACCTGTAACAAAATACAATACAATACATTATCTTTTCATACTTTCTTTTCATGATCTAGCTGATGCGGGCATTTCCCATGCTCAGCTTTATAAATACATTTGTTGTACATAAACAGACTATCGTCTGATAATAGACTGATAATTCTCTGCTTTTAATTATCATCCTTTTAGTAGGATGATCATCTGCTGCACATGTCTATGTTTTTATCTCCTGAATATATATCGCAGCCCGGATGGATGAAACTAGATCCGGGGTCTTCAAACTTGTCCAACCTTCACTCTAGTACAAGTCGATCCATGTGAGAATTTCTTGAAGTCGAACATGGAAAGACATCGCTTGATTACCAGTCAATAATGTAAACTGTTAACAAGCGCGAGAGGAATCACCGATAATGATGATGACCCTCAAGGTATTGCAGCACAATTCACGTGGCGTGAATATAGGATCTGACGTCGAACACCACGCAAAGTCTCCCGGTCGAAGGTCATTAATGTATACCTATCGCCGGAAGTGAGAAACTTGCCATTGAGGCATGCAAGCTTCAAAGTACTGAGGGGGTGTTCCTAGATCAACTTCTTGGATAGTGAGCTGATGTCGACAAGAAGTGATCCGTCAAAGGAGGGCCTTAATGAATCCCACATCAGTGACACGGAACGGAGCTAGTGATGATGGTGAAAACGATCTGTGAAATATGATTCAGGGTGGCGGTCATGGAAGGATGAAAGATGATGTATGGTAGTGGATGGGACCCGGTTGACACTTTCTGAATGACATCTCTTGAACATATAACGACACTGATGTGATGGATCGGTAGCATTACCCCATGTATGGATGGTATGGCGAGACCATGGTGAAGGGACCGGTGAATGATAATAACCCAACCCGATATTTACGGAGGCAAAAGTGTCATGTTCAAGAGCGACTTGCTACCATTTAAGCTTTGAGGTTCTCCCAATTTTTCCCCAGTCATTTCTGACCAGTACCTCTTTATTTTTGTCAAGCTTGAGGAGGATAACATATGCTTGTTCTATAACCTGCCCTTCGGGCAAGCCCATCGCTATGTTTTAACGAGCCTAACGATAGGGAAACTCATTCTCGTCTAAAGACAAGTTTGTCGCTATCTAATAGTTTTAACGAGCCCAGCGACAAAGACAACTCGATCCTTTTCATCTTTAGAGAGTCTGAAAAGGGTACATAAAGTGGACTCCAGGGATCCTTTTTCGTCATCTAATCCCTTAAGCCCGAAAAAGTATAAAACAATATAGAAGGGATGAATGTTCGATATCTTTATCGAGCCGAACTAGACAAGCGCTCGATCTTTTTGTGCAATAATCCCTCAGGTCCAAAAAGATTAAAATCTAGAGGAGGGATAGCTCGTCCGGTCCTTTTAACGAGCTGGAAGGCCAAAACTCGGCAAACTTTTCATATTTTACGAGTCAGTGAAAAGAGCTCAAAGAAGACTCGTATTTTGAGGAACGAGTGATAAACAGGGATAGCAGCAGATTCCAGGTACAGGTTGGAATTTTCCAATCACGGCAGTGTCACAAGGATGGCTAGGTGAAATCACTCTTCGCAGCTGTTCCCCAAAATAGGTAAACAATCAAGTGGATGTGAATGATCGGCCAAGTGAAAAGTGGAGGTGACGGCGCACAAACACGACCAAGGCTTTTATGGCTGATGAATTTACGGTCTCAAATGGTTATTTACCGGTTCATTTTTTCTGGATGAGCTTGAACTCTGGGGGAAGCTTGCTCACATGCTTATGTTTATTTTTTAACGAGCATGAAGTCCGCGTTAAAACTGCTCGGATCTTGCGTTTATTTTTTAACGAGCATGAACTTTGCCAAAACTGCTCATTTGATAAGGTCAAATTCATATTTTACCATGACTAGTTTTTCTTTTCCAGAGATAGTACTGTTTCATCAATTGCTGCAACAAACTTGTTAGAAACGGATAACATGAAGTAAAAATACTAATATTTCACTTTGAACTACGTAAAAATCAATTAAAAGATGTTTTTACCTCTCATTTTACCATTTCATGTGCATTTGGTTTGTTGGAGCTTTGGAGGTGCCTCTTCCTCTCGATTTTTCACCAGCTGATTTCGGGAGATTCTGTGGACGATTTTCAGTGACGTTTCCACCAGGTAGGAGCTAAACCCTAGCTCTATCTTTTCATGGTCTTATTTCTCAGTTTTATGCTTGTTTTCCTGCCCCCATGAGCCCCTGGGGTTTCTCTAGGGCGCTCTGCCATCAGCGCAGGTGCCGCATATCGAAACCTGCGTTGGGGGTTCTCATTTTCAAAGGCAGTTTGTCTCCCAACGCAGGTGAGACCCTTCCCTACCTGCGTTGGGCGCAGAAAACATCTTGGTTGCACAATATTTCATGAGATTTTTGCCATTTTCTTTACTCAGTCAGGGATCTTACTCCTCCTCTTGTTTGTCTTGCAGAGTTTATTGGAGCAGAATGACTCTTACGTGGCGAGAACGAGAGCATGAAGAGGAGGACATGATTGCCCTCCATGATCCTGTTACCGTGAGCGCGTTGCGGAACTGTGGCTTGCTAAAATTCTTCCGCATATCTAGCATGAGGGCACAGATACGTTTACTGCAGTACTTGCTTGATGCTTGGGATCTTGTTAACCAAGTGTTCCAGATTAGGGACAAGTCCATCCCTTTGACCATAGTGGACATTTACTTCTTGACTGGGTTGTCAAGGCGGAGTGCCCCCATTTCCTTGTCCGGTTCGGCCCGGGGGAGCGATTCCGTGAAAGATTATATCCATCAATATTGTAGGGAGGGATCCCAGCCGAGTAGAGACGGCAAGGTTTCTATCCGTGATATCACTGACAGGTCTCTCAGGTCCATTCTGTACACGATTTGTAGGATGGCCGGCAGCGCATCCCCTCATGTTGCCAACAGGTCTTATGTGCAGCACGCCCTGGAGTGTCTTCAGCCGAAAGTTTTTAACTGGTGTGATGCAGTATTGGTTCAGATGAAAAACCAGTTGACCAAAGTAAAGGACGGGAAACTGAATAATTTTGGCTTCGGTTCAGTTTTGACTGCCTTCGCTTTGGAGAAGATACCCTTGATGCAACCTCAGTATATTATTCTCGACTTGCCATCTCCTACTGAGCCACGCATGCAGAGGTGGGTTGACCACATGTCCAGACATGCAGGTCAATCTCAGATTACTTTTACTGATGCCTTCTTTAGGTGGTTCGAGCGGCAGGATATGGCTTTTTCCGAGTATCCATATATTGGCATGGATTTCCGAGGTGATCCGGATTTGGTGCTACCGGATGGCGAGCAGTGGGGTGATCTTGGTAAAATCTTGACCTTATCACTATTTACTGTTTTATAATGTCCTTGTGCTTTACTCTATCAAGACTCTAATCAAACTCATGTGTGCATGCAGATGTTGGTCCCGTCCGTCCAGCAGTTCGTCCGAGAGCTCCGGCCGCTGCCCCAGCAGGGGAGGCTCCAGGGAGAGCTATTCTCCGTGACCTTGACTTGGCCGAGACTCTTGCAGCTGTGCAGGAACAGGTCGAGGGTCTTACCCTTGGGATTCCGGATGTACGGATTGACGAGTTGCCTCTGCGATTGCAGCGACATACTGCTGGTGTTCCTAGACGATGGTCTCGTCTTCTGCGCATGATCGCACAGGCCGTGGCATGTTATCATGAGCATCACTAGGCTAGGGTGCCCCCCAGCCATTTTTGAGTTTTGGGGTCGTATGACCGATTTTGTCTTGGTTACAGAACATTATATGTAAACCGTAAACAGTTATATATATTTTTGATTTTCGGGGTTTATTCCAGTTTTTATGTGATCCATGTATGAAACATCGATGATGCTTCTCTTTTTATCAATTTTGCAAATGTCTATCTAACACATAGTTTGCTAATGAGTCGGTTAATGTGTTTAAGTTTCTGGAAATGTGTTGATATTGGATAAAATCAAACTGTCTTTCCAAGATTTTAACTCTTAGGAACTTGCGATAAATAGCTGGATTTCGGACAGAGTAGGTACCATTGAGCTGTAGTACCACGAGCTGTGAGTCTAGCCTGACGACTAGCCGGCGTATGCCATGGGTGATGGCATCAGAGAGGAGCTCTATCAACGCGCTATACTCAGCGATATTATTTGTTGATTGACCAATACATACCCCCCTGAAACTCACTAACTCGCCGCTTGGGTCAAAAATGGCCCATGCTGCAGAGGATAGGTTCCTCGAACTACGACTCGCTCCGTCAGCATATCCAACCCACGGTTCCAATGGATTTGACATCTGCAATAAGTGTAAAAAGCGGATTACTTAAACCGGAACAAACGCTTTAGCGAAAACAAAAATGTAACAAAAGCATACAGGTTACTATTAGGCATAGTAACGCTTAAGGTACAACCCGTTGCGGGGTTGCGCCAGTGGAATCCCATCATAATCTACCAACTCGTAGGCTCCTTTTGCTAATACACTCTTAACAATATAAGGGCCCATCCATAAGGACTTAAATTTCCCAACTCCCAATTTATCGGATTCTTGGTCATAAAGCAAGACCAAATCACCTTCCGAGAAGACACGGGGTTTGACATTTTTGTCGAACTGCGCTTTGACTCGTTTCTTATGGGCTTCGTTGGCCAAGGCAGCATCACAACGGGTTTCATCCAACTGGATTAACTCCAAGAAACGAGCTTCTTCTTCTAAGGTTCTGGGGATGAGATCAATTGCGAGTTTAAGGGACGAAATTTCACACTGGATTGGTAGGATCGCCTCTAGGCCATACACTAGTTGAAACGGTGTGAACCCAGTGGCATTCCTTACCGATGTTTGGTAGGCCCACAAAGCCGAGTACAGGATCAAATGCCATCTTCTTTTGTGAACCCCCACCATCCTTTGCAGCATGCGCTTTAGGACTTTGTTGATTGCTTCAACCTGTCCGTTAGCTTGCGGATAGTACGGAGTAGAGCTGTCGTGAGACAATCCTAGTTTGGCAGTTAATTCAACCATCATGTGATTGCGAAAATGCGATCCATGATCTGTCACTATGGCCTGTGGTATGCCGAATCTAGCGACCACATGATTAAAAAAGAATAGGGCTGTTGTTTCACCAGTGTTATCCAATGTAGGCATCGCCTCGGCCCATTTGGTAAAATAGTCAACCGCGACTATAATATACCCATGCCCCCCGGTCGAGGTGGGGTTACATTGCATGAAATCGATGCCCCACTTGGCGAAAGGCCCCACAGCTATTATTGGCTGTAAAGGAGCGGGGGGTCTTCTGGTTTTGCTATCAAAAATCTGACATGCATGGCAACTTCTGACTGCGGTTATGCAATCTTTGAACATGGTTGGCCAGAAGTATCCTGCTCGTAAGATTCTTTGTGCTGTAGCATATCCAGATTGATGCCCCCCACAGGTGCCTGAATGACATTCATTCAGGGCTTTTTCGGCCTCCTCATGGGTTAGACACCTTCTCAGGACCGTATCGACACCACGACGGTAAAGCGTATCACCGACGATCATGTAGTCTTTTGCTTGGTATCGAATGCGTTTTTGTTCTGAGTGAGAGGTATCTGGCCGAAACTTTTGGGTTTGGAGATAAACTATTATATCTCCATACCACTCATCACTTGCTGATATCAGAAACAAACTTTCGTCCACGATCGATTCTTTGGACGTTTCATCGTTGGACGATGATGGGAGATCGCATAATAATTCTGCGAAAACTAAAGCTTTCTTTGATTTGGATTTCACAAATTCCAGATCAAACTCTTGAAGGATAGCTATCCACTTTGAATATTTGCCCCCAAGCAACTGTCGCGACAGTATATAAGTCATGGGGTTGCAATCTGACAATACGGTGGTCTTCCTGAAGAGGACATAATGCCGAAATCTTTGTATCGCTTGAACAGCAGCCAATGCTAGCTTTTCAACATGAGAATATCTACTTTCTGTATCATTTAAGTTTTTACTTAAATAATATATAGGGTGTTCAATTCCATCGACTTCTTGAACTAAAACCATTGCTATGGTCGTATCTGCTGCAGCCAGATACAGGTTAAAGTCCCTTAGATAGTCTGGGGCGTACATTAATGATGCTTTGACTAGCACTTCTTTCAAAGCATCAAAGGAAGCTTGTGCAACCTAGTCCCAGACGAAAGGTACATCCTTTTTCAGGAGACGGGTATAACCTTTAGCAAGTTCTGCGTAATTTGGAATGAACCTCCTCAGAAAGTTTGCTTTCCCTTGGAGTTTCTGAATCTGAAGTAAGTTCGAAGGTGGAGGTAAATTAATGATTGCCTGCACCTTGCAAGGGTCGAGACGAATCCCATCCTTGGAGACTATAAAGCCAAGTAAACGACCAGAACCGACGCAAAACACACATTTGTGCGGATTGAGTCTTATCTTGTAGTGTCGGCAACGTAGAAATATTGCTCTTAAATGCTGCGGATGATCAGTCCGCTTTTGCGAATGAGCCGGAAGATCGTCGAGATAAGGTTGAACGATGTTCTTGATGTCATGGAAAGCATAATTCATTGCTCTCTGAAACGTCGCTCCTGCGTTCTTTAATCCAAAGGGTAATTTTCGATAAGCGAATGTGCCCCACGGACAAATAAATGCAGTCTTTGACTGGTCCTGTGGGCGGATATTAATTTGATTATACCCGGAAAATCCGTCCATAAACGAAAAGATTTCACATCCGGCGCATTCATCAATTATCTGGTCGATGAAGGGTGTAGGGTAGTTGTCCTTTGGACAGGCTTGATTTACATCCCTATAATCGACGCACACTCGTATCGTTCCTTGTTTTTTCATAACAGGGACAATATTCGATACCCAATCGGTTAGAGGAACCGGGTAGATGAAACCAGCATGGAGAAGCTTCTCAACTTCTGCTTTAATGGTAGCAGCCTTCTTGGGGTGTACCTGCCGAAGCCGTTGTCTTACTGGTTTGACATCAGGATACATCTTAATTTCATGTTCAACAATACTCGAGTCAATGCCTGGCATTTCATCATATGACCAGGCAAAGACATCTCTAAATTCACGGAAAAGAGCTTTATATATTTCTTGTTCTGAAGGGGAACAACCTTTGCCGACATAAATATTCTCTACAATGTCTGTTTTGGTCGAGATATTTATGGCTATAGTTTCTTCTATATTGGATAGGTTTCTCTCTGAGTCCACCGTATTTACAGTATTCGTTAAGAATTCAAATACTGAGGGGTGATACAGGTCGCCTTGAGTATCTTCCCTAGGAAGGGAACGATGGTGGTTATCATCCCATGGTGCCCCCTCAATCCACATTGATTGCAGGATTCCTTCGTCACTTGCATGCACTCGTGACCAAGGATCCAAAGGGGTACCACATTCTCCTGAACTATCTACCCAAACGCTTGACGAGCATTGATTTGGGCTCGCCTCCCATGCCTGAAACATTGATTGCTACAATATTTCGATTGGGCTCGGGTGCAAGACCATTGCCCGATCCATGATGACTTTGTCTTTTGCGACCTTCGTGGAAGATATCATGTTGCAGGTAGCCACCAATGGTACATTTCCTATGTACATATGATTTGGTAGCGAGAAAGTCCCCATCATCGTGGGGTCTTTCAACAGGCCTACTCCTATATCTTGAATTGAATGATCGCTTTCATGGATCATGGGAATGCTTCCCGTAACTTGTGAACCATTAAGGAGGAATTTCTGTTGGTCGACGACCGTAATCCCTCCTTCAAACGGGAATGCGATCTTCCTAAAATAAGTCGACACGACAGCTGCCATGGCATAAATCCATGGTCTTCCCAGTAGGATGTTGTAATCCAGATTTCCATCTATGACTTCAACATCAATCTCTACTGTTTTTCCACCTAGTTCAACCTTCAAGTTACTTAGAATACCGTAAGGGGTATATGTCCTACCGTCGAAAGCCTTTAGTGTTGTCGAAGATCTCGACAAGGTTGGTGACCCTAGCGTTTTCCAGCAGCTCATCGACATAATACATGTAGATGCCCCCTCATCAATAATTGTTCTGTGAACAGTTTTGTTGAGGGCCTTCACTTGAATAAGGAAAGCTAGTTGAGCTGGTAACTGAGGGTCATACCCTTTGTGATCAAAGGACACAAGATTGGAATCCTTAGGATCAACCCCCCCTATTGCCGATAACAATGCCTGCCTTTGGGATGGACAATTTTGTATTACTTCTAGAGTCGACATAGCGGATGGCGATTGAGCCAAATCTTCTACTATGTTATAATGCTACGCCGCTTTGGCACGAGGATTAAAAGTCGACTTGTGTACTACACCCTTAGGTGGTTTTATCGTTAATTCTGGCATTATGGGTGGGACAACTTCTGTCGAAGTTGTGGTCGAACTACTAGGTTGATCTTTACCTTTTTCGTTTGACAGTTGCGGATTCCCGTAATCTTTGTTCCTTGTCGAAATCAAAGCATCGTTCTGCTGCTTGGAGATCGATAACATCAGGACTTGCGACGGGGAATCATTTCCACTATCAACCATATTTTGACCTGGATTGGGAAATGGATCTGTCAACATAGCTGGGTTCTTTGGACTTTTAAAGAATCTCTTGAGCTCAGCTTTGTATGGACAATCTGTTGTCTTGTGATCTTCGTCACAAATCATACAGGGCCATTTCTTTTTCCCTTTCTCAGGAGGGTTTGAAGAAGTTTTTTCAGGTGACGGATCATCCTGTTGCTTCTTCCTCCCTTTGTTTTGTTTCTTCTTGCTTCCTGGTTGATTGGTTTCTTTGCCTTTATCTGCTGATATGGCATTTACTTCCGAAGCAAGAATCTCTTCATGGGCATTTCGATCTGAAGTCTTACGGGC
This sequence comes from Pinus tabuliformis, assembly GCA_031772625.1. Taxonomy (NCBI): domain Eukaryota; kingdom Viridiplantae; phylum Streptophyta; class Pinopsida; order Pinales; family Pinaceae; genus Pinus; species Pinus tabuliformis. The sequence continues at coordinate 799,690,347 of CM062805.1, read as the reverse complement.
TTTCTGAGGTGAAGCCTTTTTCGACTTCGCGCTTGCAGTGCCAATCACGCCATCTCCCGCATGAGAGTCAATATTCGATTTAGGAGGGGGAGGAATTGAAAATTCAGGTCTGGGGGCATCAGGTATTTTGTCGTAGAGCGTGCCAGACTGAGTATATACCATTTAGCCGTCGAACCTGTCAATGTCCTCTGGAAGAGGCGAAGTCTTATCGAATCATCGTTCAGAGTGTTCGATGAACACCATAGATGAAAGGTCATGATGTGATTCGACGGGTCTTCACCTGGATTTCCATTGAATTTAGGAATGTCGGAGGGAAGTTTGTGAGGAATCGCTGGCCACCAAGGGGCATAAGCAATCGGATCGTTTGTCAACCGATGTAAATTGGGTAACTCTAGAGTTGCCACGAATGGTAGCTGTTGACTCAGATTAGGCGAAGCGTACCCAGGATACGAAGGGATCGCCTGAGCAGTTGGTCTTTGCATACCGGCATAATGTATTTGATGCTGGTATGATTGATACGGTTGGTGGACTACCCCACTGTAAAGTGGTTGGTTTTGACCGTATTGCAGGTACGGTTGTCCATTGTTCGCAAAAATCTGCTGCTCGGTACCTTGGTACACTTGCTGGAACTGCGGTTGTTGATACTGCACCAACCATGGTTGTGATACCATTGGTTGTTGTGCGATGCTTACCACTGGGCCAAGATGAGGGGTAAGGGTACCCGTTTGTGCTTGTGTCGCCCCGCCAGTCGGCGATTGTGGTTGGGTTGCAGGGTCAAAGGGTTGTTGCATTACAACCTGGGAAAACTGAGGTTGACATGCAACAGGTATCGTTTGAACTTGTGACACAGTCACAATTGCTGGTGTCGTCGGGATGTTCGTCACAGGCATCTGTTGTTGCATAGAATACACAACTCTTGGTTGCTGGGGTAGCATAGGTATCCAACCACTTGTAGTTATTCTAGTATAACCTGAGTATGGTTGTGAGCTCCCGTATGGGTAACCTCCCGAAGGGGGTAATGAAAAAGCATATTGCCCCCCATACGGTGGTGGCCCGGAACCGAGAGGATTTATTACACCTCGAGGACCGGATTGCCCAAACTGATTTACGAAAGGATCAATCTGTTGAGTTCCAACATAGGAGTTACCGGGTATTATCCCGGGAGAACAAACAGGAACAGACCATACTGTCGTCACAGCCCCCGAAGGGACCCCCTCCAGCTGTTGAGAGTTAGGGACAGATGGTATGCCGGCGAACATTGTCGGAATGACTGCAGGGAGTTCTGCTGTCGCTGTGTCATTTGGCACAGTCCTAGATGTTGACGGTTGTTCAGACATTTTGAGTCTATCCAGTAGATTGCCTAGTGATTCTTCAGGAACTTCTCTGGGTGATAGGCTAGCTTCTGATGCAGTAGGAAGTAGAGTGATCCCTGCTCCAAAATGTGTTGGAGTAGTTGCTTGCGGATCTTCTACAATTTCTTCTATTGCGATCAGACCGGGTGGAAGAGGAAGACTGTCAGGTCCGTAGAATATTTCTGGTGCCGAAGAAGGGGTTGTTTCGACAGCGACAGTTGTTTGAGGAGCAAGACTCTCTGAACCGATCACTGATGGAACTGATTCAGTAACATAAGTATTTGCTCTTAGACTAGGATCAGTGTTACTGTCCTTCTGGGGCTGTTGAACTTCTTCAATAGGGGCAGGGTTTCCAGAAATGTTTGGAGTAACTGGAACCTCAGATGTCGTCGGAACACTTGTTCTATCTTTGACAGGAGATTTGGAACCAGTTGAACGAGATTGCTTTGCCCGGGTTGTTTTCGATTCCGGAGACAAAGACGGTTGACTCGTGCGCCTCCGCGAACGGCGGTTCATCGATTGACTTTCTTCCACGGTTGCGGATTACTTGATCAACCAACAATGCACAGGGTAAAAATGTGTTTTCGAATTGAATTAATTTTAGACGCTTTTTAAGACACAACTTGCTTTTTCATGTTTTAAGAGTCGAGAAAAAGCTAAAGATGACTCTAGTCTCCTTCGATGTATTAACGAGCCCGAAGTGACAAATGCTCGGATGGACTTTTTCAGTTATAGAGTTTGAAAAAGGCCAAAAGAAACTACTCTGGAGTTCTAGGCAGAGGGTGTGCCAAACCTTTCGCGAAACCACAGAATACGTTTTACGGTACGAGTGGTCGATCTTCGTGAATGTTGTGTTCACTGCATCGCGATCAGTAGGGCGGCCGACACGGCTTCCTATGGATAAAGGCTTTGTTCCTATAGGGGTCCCCCAATATACGCGACGGTACGCGGGGGCACAAGTCCGTATTAGTGCTATCGTCCCTCAGGAGGAATCACCCACCTTCGTAGAGATCGACAGTCACTATGTTTAACGACGCCGGTTCACGTCTCTACCTAGACCTCTACTGTCTTTCGTTATGTTTCAAAGCGTTGTTAGGTAAATTCAGTCCGTTTTAGGTTGATCTTGCTTAGCAGTTTGCCTTTATGGATCACCACGTGATGTATGATACAACTCCTAAATGCAGTCTAAGAATGATAAGCAAGCTTTTTCAATTCTTTCAACTTATGAAAATCTTAACTACTGAAGGAAAAGAAAGACATCATCTTTTCAAACAGATCATAGAGCACACACTGATGCACTTTCCTAAATCGACATGCAAACTTTCAAAATGCACATGCACAATGCAAGTATTTCTTTTCTTCTTCCTTAATGTTGATGTATTACAAAAAGAAAGCTGTTGTATGATTTCGAATTCAATTTCAAGCGAAAGCAAACAAGTTTTTGTCCAATAATCAAAAGAACACCTTAAGATTCACTCGTTTCAACACAAGAAATACTGAAATTCGAACCATATAACGAAAGCAAATGTTCAAGTAGCTATGAACAGCAATAAACTAGCTCTTAGAATCACAACGACACTTTATCACAGGTCTAGATTCAAGAGGTCACAGCAAGACTAGTTCACTTTCGCTACGGGAAACTGTGAATGACAGCAAGAAATACAATAAGAACAATCACGGTTTCTTCATGCAACTGAGGCGGAATGAAGGCAGAGAAAGGTAGTTTCAGTTGGGTATACAGGTTGACAACAGGCTGCAAAAACAATATTGAAAACTGGGCAACAGAGAGTAGGGAACCCCAGTTGCACAAGGCAAAACTGGATCAGCGCAGGTACTGCACTGTCAATCTGACATGAAGCGCAGGTAGCCCCTTCGGGACCTACGTTGCAGCGCAGGTAGCCTTTGTTGCAGCTGCACTGAAGAGACAACTCTCGTCTCTCTCAGGTTCCGGGTCACAGTTTGCTCAAAAATCAATGGTTTTTGGCCAAATCAGAGGCTATCAGCCAAGTATACCCTAGAGGATGATTAAGGAAGATGAACACTATCACAAAGAGCTAAAAAGAGTCCTTGTGGATCAGCTCTTCAAATCATAAACATGCTCAGCACTGAGCTAGAGTAGCTGCCCTCTACTTTGCATTCGAAGGATTCGAATGCAGTTCGATTCGGTACTCCCTTTGTTTAGGAAATGAATAGCAAGAAACACAAGCTACCAACAAGACACGATCCCTAGCGGAGTCGCCAGTCTGTTGTGGGGAAAAGTATCCAACACGGAATGACCCTATCCCACTCTAAGGGTGATAGTTCCTTAGCAACAGCTGAAGCAAAGCTATCTAAAGTTACTTCTTTATGACATGCAAGAGATGAAAGGAAGAGATCCACTTACCGATGTCTTGCGCAAATGGTCGATCCAATCTCCTCTATTTTCCGCTTGCTCCCAGCTCCAAGTCTTCTCACGGGCCCAGCTACACGAGATCCTGCGAACAAGACAAGAAAGGGAAACTACAAGAAGTATGCATTCATAATTGATTCAAGGATTAGCATAAATCAAATACGCAAGTAAGACAATACACCATTGAAACACATGCGAATAGAAGAACCTCAAATGCTTTATTAATATAAGGAAGTAAGGTTCAGGCGGTGATACAACCGTAAGAGGTCCAATCCAGCATCACCTTCCCGACGAAAAGAAATCTCCTCTTCACCTCCCTCAAGCAATCACCCAATACTCTCAACTGTAAACCAACAGCAATTCTTTGCACAAAATTCCGGCCTCCAGATCCCATGGGATGAGATCCTTATATAGAGTTTTGAAGTGAAGATAAGTCAGCTTGATGTGTGACTTGTTGTCCTCTTCAACTCCAGTTGTTCTTCAGTCCTTGAGTCCACTCGGAGTTTCTACCTTCCACTTGGAGTTTTAGAACCTCTTTACTCATCATTAGGCGAATCTTCTGATCCAAGTGTCATTTTGGAAGCTTCCTGGGCACTGGCACATTGAGAAAAGATTCCTCCACATGTCAAAGTACGCCCAGCGCAGGTAGCCTTTGTTGCACTTGCTATGCAGCGCAGGTACACCATAGAGCTTTTGACATTCAGCGCAGATGCTTAGTGGAGCAGCTGCTTTGATCCAAAATTGACCTGTTTTTGAGTGTTTTTCAGTGGAGAACTGATCTGAAGTGCTGTGGTTTGCTGACCTTGTTCCTCTAGTGGTAGGAACAACATGTTTAGGGACTTTGGATCCCTCAAATTATTGACATTTCATGCTCCATGCTGTAAGGCACAAAAATGTCTATAACAGGATTGCATGGCTTTCTTGTTATGGGGTATGGATATTTCGGAAATTTCCTTGATTCTGTCGGGTTCTATATGAATACCAGATTTCGACACTATGAATCCGAGCAATTTCCCTTCGCTTAACGCAAAGAAAGATTTCTTTGGGTTGAGCGAAATCCCATACCTCAAGCATCTTTGAAAGATTTGCTTCAAATCTTTGAGATGGTTGTTTCGTTTTTTGGAGTACACTGTTATATCATCCAAGTAAATCACTACTGATTTATTGACTAACCCTTTAAACGCGATGTCCATGGCTCTCTGAAAGGTAGCTCCGGCATTGATCAGACCAAATGGCATCTTCCGATATGCATAAGTGCCCCATTTGGTTCGAAACGTAGTCTTTAACTGATCATAGGGATGCACCAGTACTTGATTGTATCCTGAAAATCCATCCAGGAATGACATTAATTCTGAGCCTGCTACCGCCTGTAATATTTGCTCCATAGGTGGGAGGGGAAAGTTATCTTTCTGACAGGCTTTGTTGAGATTTCGGAAATCGATACAGATTCTAATGTCTCCGTTTTTCCTCCTAACGGGCACCATATTGGATACCCATTTAGAATGCCTGACGGGGAAGATTATTCTGGCTCTCAACAACTTATTAAGCTCAGTTTTTAACTGATTTTCTAGGTTAGGGTGTATTTTTCTGAGCTTCTACTGGACAGGTTTTTCATTGTCAATCATAGGGATAACATGTTGAATGATAGAAGTGTTGTATGTTTTTAGCTCATCGTAATTCCAAGCAAAAACTTTTTTGTATTGTCTCAGGAGACGCATATATGCTAATTTCTCTTCAGGGGCTAGGCCGTGACCTAGGTTAACGTTTTGTGGCTTCTGATCGGTCCCTAGGTTTACTAATTCATAGTTCAGGGTAGAACTGCAAAGTTTAGCATTGGCGGACCTTTTAAATTGACTTTTCAAATCATATAAATCTTCTAACTTGACCACCGATTTTGGTATAGCATTGTCAGAGCCATTTTGTTGTATTTGATGATCATGATGGTCTTCGTCGATTATCTGATTTGAGTAGGATCCTTCAGAAGTAAGGAAATTTACGATGTCAGGATCGTCGTTGAACACTCTCTAATTGGTGATATTGTCAGGGATGGATGGTCTAAAGATTAATTCTATTGAAAACCTATCAGGACTAAAATCTTCAGAAGGGATAAGTCTAGAGGCTACGTTAGCTAACAGGTCTGCGCTCGCGTTTTGGATTCTTGGAATTGACGAGATGTTGAATGCTATGAAATGTACAGTGAGATCTTGAACTAATGATTGATAATGCTTTAAATGACTTGACAGGCAATGTATGGTGTTACGTACCTGTTTTACGACGATCTTCGAATCTCCAAAGACTTGAAGATACTTAACGTTTAATCCGATTGCTTTGTATAGGCCTTGAACCAAGGCTTCGTACTCCGTTGTGTTGTTCGTGCAATCGAACTCAAGTCTGCATGTGAGCATAATCTTATTCCCGTCTGGGTTAATCAGAACGCATCCTGCTCCTGCTCCCTCATTTGATTTAGATCCGTCAAAATATAAATTCCAAAATAAAGATGTATTTACAAAATTATCTAAAAAACTAAAACATTTTGAGTCATCAGTTTGGGAGAAATTTTCAACTTGGGATAAAACTGAATTCTCTAAGTATGGTGAAATATGAGCATTGAAATTACCTAGGAAAGAATCTGTTGTGTAATTGCCTACAATGCTGCTATTGTACGTTATGGCCTCATTTTCTCCTTCCAGTTCTGTCACTATGTATTTTTGGTGCAATTCTCGTTCAACCTTTATTTGATTTGGTTTACCATTGTATGGTAACCACATGTGCAACCAATCGGTTGAAAAATATCCGTGGAGTTTTTCCGACCAATCCCTGCTAAGAATCAAACCATAGAACTCAGGGATATCAGCTCCTAGAATGTTGATAACCTGACACACTTTTGGGTTAGACGACAATCTTATGGTCACCTGATTAAGTTCACCAATCACTTCGACTTGGGATCGATCAAGTTGAACTATACGTACTGCGGATTTTTGAGGTTGCACATTCAATTTGGCACATATTGACCTGGGTAAAATATTCGTTGAAGCACCAGAATCGACCAAGCAATTGTGCACGTTTTTGTTGAAGATTTCATATGTGAGAAGAAAAGGAGGAGTATGAGATCTTGATCTTCCTCCAATCAAGGCGATGTCATTTGGATCAATTTTATTGATCGTGTTGGTTGGAGGCCTTCCCAGATTGTGAGAAGCTACAGCTGTAGGTAAAGATGTAGTAGGCACAGCATGCAATTCTTTCATCATTATTTTCTGCTGGTGTTTCAATTTACTCAATTCATACAGAGTGATATTAGCCCTAGTCTTCTTCATATCATCAATGATGTTATATTCCATTTCATCCGACACTATTAGTGTTCTTGATGGAGGCATTTGATCAGATTGGACTGGGCTAATCTGGGTCGCTTTAGCAGTTGTCTTTTTTGTTGCGACCTTTTCTTTTGTTGCAGGGCTTGCACCCTTTTGTTTTGGGGTAGTTAGGGGAGGATCAAGTTGATTTTTTCTTCTCGTGCTAACAGGCAATGCTTCTTGATCCTCTTCTTGTGGGAGGATGAAGTCCCACATTCCTTGTAGTTCTACGACCTCTTCCTCGTCGGTCTGCCCTTCAGTGGTATTCTCTTCTTCCTCGTCTTCTTCAGATTCAACGTTTGAGACAACACTAGGTGGTCTTACCTCCATGGGAGGATTTCTTTTAAAAGTCCTAAAGGGCTTTTTCGAAGAAGTCTCTGCTACTTGTTTCTTAATATCAATCATCTCGTTTGACATGGCTTTCAACACTTTTTGTAATCCTTCCAAATCGAAAGGATCTTTCGTTTGCTTCTTCTTGGTGTCTTCTTTGAAACAGATCTTCTTAGATTTGTGTTCTTCTATAGCAGATCTCTTTTCTAGGGCTACCACGCGTTTTTCCACTGCTAACGCTTCTGTCAAGTTGTCGACTAAGGTGGTCTTGTTTGCCCTATCTACGAAGATAGCCAAGTTTGGAGGTAAAGCCGTGATGTACCATTCACATCTTACTTCCTCGCTGGGTTGTGAGGCAGCGGGGATTTTGTTGAGGATCTTATTGAACCGTAAGTTAAAATCTTTAATGGGTTCTCTAGCCTCAGCCTTAAGATTAGATAGGTCATTGATCAATGTCGTCGTGGATCTGTCATCACCAAACTTGGTGAGGAACTGACTTTGAAAAATGTCCCATCTTGTGATGGATCCGGAAGGCAACGAAAAGTACCATGACCCGGATGTTCCTTGCATTATATAAGGGAAAATCCGGACAACAGCGTCTTCGTTAGTGACTCCGTTGAGATTAACAGAAAGCATGAAATTATTGATATGTTCCTCGGCTAGCATTCCTGCTTCCGGATTGAATTTAGGCAGCCATTTCTCAGGATGGGCCAGTATAGGGCTCAGGGGTGGAGGCATTAAAATCGCCCCAGGATTGTTCCATGGAGACTGGGCCATCGTTGAGTTGCTAGTTAATGGAAGTGCAGAAGACGATCCCTGATGCTGAGAAGATGAAGATATTAAGATCTTTGATGTTTGAAGAGGAAGGTTTGTAGAAGATGGGTGAGTGAGTTGGAATGAAAGAGTGGGTGGTTGACTTCACGGTGAGGGAGTTGATATGGACGAAGTGGATGAAGGAGTCTGACTGTTAGACTCTGGTGGTGTTTTCCTTGCTCTTTTCCTGGTAGGGAGAGGGAGTTCACTTGGTTGTATGCCAAATTTTTCACTCTTTGATCTGGTAAGGGGATGAGCAGGGTTGTACTGCGAAGTCACGTTTCTTTTAGATTTATCAGACCTCTGGTTAAAAATAGAGAATACCTGGAGTTTACGAATCAAAGTTCGAATTTCAGGGGGTTCAATGATAGATTGGTCTGATATATTCGAATATGTAGCAGTGGTAGATACTCGAGCGACTTCAAATTCCGGGTTTAACCGTGTTGGAGAAGTCGAGGGAGTTGATGAGGATGTATTACTCTCAGAATGGTATTTAGATATTTCTTTAGGTGCCATTCATAGTTCGTGCCCTCCTTCTAGCGCCAAATATGTTGAGGGCCCTGAAATCGGGTCAACAACAAGGGGGATACCCACCCGGTCGGGAACCTGGTTGGCGGCTTCATGCCCATTTGGTGTAGCGGGTCCGACTGGGGATAACGGGACCAGCTTCCCGATCTAAGGGGGTGTGTGTGTGTGTAGAATTTGATAATGAAAATATGGAATTATTTCTAAGCTAATCTAGTTCTAAACTCTGAGACTGAATCTTATACTACTTTAATGTATCAAGAACAACACATCTAATCTACGCTAACCCGGGATAGAACTTTTTCCATTATGCGATCTAGAAAGATTTCACACAATAATTGGTAATGAAGATTATTCAGCTATTATGAGAATATAAATCAATTAAGATGAACCATCCTGCATAAAAAGTTAAGCAAAACGGTTGTGAACAGCATATCGCATAATCAGTTATTCATGTATTAAGCATAAATCAATGACTCCACCGTACAAAAGTGCCAAATGGTAGTCCACTCATTCATACGTTAACATATAAACAACATCAGCTGTATATTACTCTAAGAATGCAAGCAGAAACTCGTCAAGAGATAAAAGTACCATTTATGACTGACTTTATACTCACAGACCTGAAGCAATAATGATCTATTTCTACTTACTTCTAATGCCTACTAAGAGTACAGAAGTGCAACATCAGTAGCAGGTATTAAAATGCAAACATAAATAAATCTTGATCCGTCCATTCATCAAAAACCCCCTCCGAGGGTGCAAAAGTGCATGTTCTGAGGACAAGTTTTTTGACAAATTTCCGGACCCTTCTCCAATGCAACGAGAAGGGTTAAATACTACTAACCGGCTAATTTTAATTACACAAAATTAGGGAACGACTTCAAATGACCGCCCTTTTACTAAAACAAATTTATTTCTAAAAACTGAATCTAATTTCTAATCATTTCTGTATCTGCTCCTTAGTGCTGTAAGCGATGCGCTGTTCGCCGTGAAAGAGTCGGCTGCTTGTCCTTTCCTTTTGTTCAAGCTTGAAAATTAGAAACAACAAGAGCTGGCACTTCTTTCTGACAAACTAGAAGATATTTTTGAAAGTGTTCTTATGGAGGAGTGTCTTCACGGCGTGTATACTTAGTACAACTCAGATTTCTTTCAAACTGATTGTGTTGTTGCTATTTCGGATTCCGGCCGTGCGAATGACTCAATGAGCTGGGGATTTTGTTTCCTGAACGATTTTCTCAATTGAAACTTGTTTCCATTCTTTGTTCCAGGCTTTTCTGAGACGTCTTTCCCCTTAAGCGTTTTTCTTTTTGCTTTACCCAATTTGGGACTCAGGATCTTTCATAAACGCTTTGCTTTTGTGCGCCTTTGACTCTGAGTCCTAGATAGCCTATTTCCATCAGCATTTGTTGAGTGATACTCTGGGATCCGCGGTCCTGCTGTATGCGGTATCCATCTGCGAAGTCATCTCCTCTCTGTTCTTCTAGTTCTGGCGCTTTTCCTTAGATGTTTCCTGCATATAGATTTATATCAGTTGCTGAATTATAGTTCACGTAAATGAAAAGAGACAGAAGAAAAGATTGACATGAAAGCAATTAAGTTCTAATGAATGTATAATCATGTCACCCATTACGACTTGACTCTTCGAAAAACGCAACATAATCATCTTTGGATACACAGGCGTACAATCATTAATTTCCCGTAAGGTGCGCGCCTAATTTTAAGCTCACAGATCATGCCGAGGAATGCCTGCGACGATTGGCTTCTGCGATTTGCATCGCAGCATCGAAGATTGCGAGGTAAATAGGTGGCATCGCAGCGATTGATAGTCTCATTTTTCGCACACCATAGATCGCAGGTCGCAGCTTTGCATGGTCGCAGATTGCATATCGCAATATAGCATATCGCAATATCGGCCGTCGGCGGCTCTTTAGGTTTCCCCCTTTTGAGTGCTTTTAATGCACGCGATGCGATGAGTTCTTGCGTCGCTCCTCCTCAGTGTGTTAATGCGCTTTGGGAAAGCGCTCCTTTTTCCTTTGCGACGCGATATAGCTCTTAGGGAGTTAATACAAAAGGTTTTTCAAACAAAAATATTTTTTGGATTTTTTGGTTAAGGGTACCCCTTTGCTTGATGTTATTACTAATATCAAACAAAGAGGGGGGTTGTTGGTGACCACAACAGGACTCATAACCAAAATCAACTAGGGCTTCCCGAGGCTACACCGCTTCACCCTCATCAACAGAATTAGGATTTATCACAATCCCCACCGGATCACTAGGCCCTAAACAAGCATGGATTCCACCATATTTATTCATCTATACAGTGAGGAAATTTCCTGTCTCCTAGTCTCTAGGCTTTACCATACATCTTGCCATACAATGGTTGAGGATCCCTAGGCCTAATCAAGACTCCACCCTCCAGGATTTACTATATATCCTACCATTCACTGACCAAGGATTCGTATGCCTGATCGAGGGTACCCACCTCTAAGATATACCATATATCCTACCATTCACCAGTCAAGGATTCATAGGCCCACTGAGGTAACACACAATTTGGATTTACCACAACCCACAGTCCGGTGTAGAAGTTACTAGGCCAAGGATTTACTACAATCCACAGTCTGATTCAGGGATCACTAGGCCATGTGTTCTTTCTTTCAGAGATCACCTCACTTAGTTTCAAATCCATATGAAAAGTCAAGTGGATTTTCAATGAATAATTTATCCTCTTCATTGTCGGATGATGGAATGACATACGTTGTGTCCTGTGATTGATTGCAATGGGTGCATCCGTAGATGAAGGTACACATGTGAAATCATGGATGGCAGGTTCACCAAAGATGTCAGGAAATAACGGAGGGGGCTTGAACAAAAGGGAGTCATCCTTCGCCGAGTGTTTATACTCAAGATCCTAGTCATACTCTTCATGAATGAAAACACATGTTGGTTGTGCAACACCAACTCCATCATTGGCCTGATCCTCATTCACAATAAGTGTAGAGTACGGAATGGAAGAACACAAGAAAATATCATCTGGAGGATCATCCAAGTATGAATACGGAGGTTGTGGGACAGAATGCATATGACAACTAGACAGACTCACAACCAAATCTGCGTGAAACTTAAGCGAACTGATGCTGGGAAGATGTCAAAGTTGAACTGATGTGCGTGCCTAATCTCCTGTATCACTCTACAGTGGTGGAGTTGTTTGATGAAGGGATGATGGAAAGTCACTTGTGACAGTGACCGTATCTATCTGTGATTGCACAGTTGCATCACTAAAGTATGTTGAGCGAGGCTTGGGCTCATATTTCTTCTTGGGATTGACAGATTTGATAAGGCAATACTCGAATCTGTCAATGAGATATTGAAACTTCATTTGGCTTCTCGGAGCTTGAAACTGAAAAACACGGAAGTGTTGCCAAAAATCATGAGGTGACTCATGCAGAGCCTTCCGTTGTTGTAATAGTTTGTGGTCAAGATGTTATGGATCAAAATGATAGAAAGTATCTTTAATGATATCACCGAAGTGCATAAGTGAGTGCACGATATTAGCTGATAGGCTGAGAAACCACCAATGTGGGGATTCACGAAGTGTGTATGCAAACAACGAACTGGCCTATTCGTCATAACATCCATCTTCCTCGTCAAGCATGGCAAGGAATTCATGTAAGAGCACAGGCCAGGCCACTTCACCTTCACCACCATACGTGTTTGTAGACAAGAGATCAAAAAACTCCCTCGTGATGTGGACAGGTTCAACATGTGAAAAAAATCATGGAGTGTTGAGAGTGCAAGACTCCATGATAGATGTGCAAAGGTTCAAAACCAGATGAGAGGACACAGCTTGTCATTTGGCCTTCTTCTAGTGCTAGAAAAGTTGACGGTGTTGGACCTGCAAACATGTCAAGGGATCTCCCCAGTAAGAAGTCCCAATTAGACCTCAGACCGTTTGGCATAGGAGTCCCAGTAGTGGGTCATACGGTATTGCCTTGACTGCGGTTTTGCATAGAGGCAAGTAAGATGTCCCTATTGGTAGAAAGGGAGTTGTAGCTGTGGCAAGAAAAGGAAGGTGCATGAACGGTTCTAACACACTGAGAGTGGGGTGAGTGCGCCCCTTGGAAACCTGTGATAGCACGTGGCTTGGAAGGGAACACACGAGCGAAGATACATCACAAAATTGGAAAGCAAGTTAGCTAACAATCCAAAGTGATGGTTAAACCAATCGGCACATTTCAGTAAAATTCATACATATACATAATAGTTCATACATACTTATACATAATAGTCCATACATGCATGCATAAGAAAACATATACATATATTATTTAGAGTAAAAAGATAGTTGGAATACAATATGACATATGCATGAAACATGTTGGCTCTATTATATTAAGAAGTGTAAGTTCTAGTCATACAATACATCCATGTCCAACCACTAGTTCTGACAATGGAACGTTATAGTCACAACTGCCTACTCCTCCAAAGAGATATACTAGCTCTCGGCATTGGTGAAGCCATGGCTCATTACAATATTGTCCAAGCTCTCTCTAAGATACTCCTATCAGAAGCTTGGCTGACCAAAATCCTATACAATGAGTTATGAGGGACTATTTATAGAAAAGGGTAGGGTGACCCTTGAAATTCCCCTTTGTGACCATTCTTCTACCCTCATGACTCTTCATCTACTCTATGACTGTTACATCCAACTATCAACACTTGAACGTCCACTTAACAAGATGTTACATACATTCTGCACATGTATCCATGTGAGACAAAATGGCTTGAGCCAGCCATGCATGACATCACTAACACTTAGACCATTGTGGTGAGACCAACTCTTTGACATCCTTTTGATGGTCGATGGTGGCAAACTAATGCCAAGCTTGGTCGTCCATGATGGTGTCCGTGCACTTAGTGGTGACATCTAGCTGAAACAAACTCTTGCCTTCATTGCATCCAGGTACACTGATATGGCTCCTCCATCCAACTCATTTGAGAGTATGTGCATGGTTGTCTTGGGTGCGACCGAACCGGAAACATGTTGATGCATAGTGTCTGCGCCGATCTCCAAGAATGTGCTAGTGGTCGTGCGCATCAACTTGTCAAAATACATGTTCAACTCCAGTTGGACTTGCTTCTTGTCTTTGCCTCGTTGAGTGTGCCAAATGGGTGGGATCACATGCGTGTGCAAAATGACATGCATGCTGCTGAATTCCCTTGCATGTGATCAAAACACTGCTCACCTTGTCTACTCTGTGCCAACTGCTGGGATGGATCTATAACTTGTATGGGCGCAGTTTCATCCATCTCTGCATGTTTCGCCCCCTACTATACATGTTCTTGCTGTAACTCATTCTCTCATCTATGCAACTCATGTTCTTCCTTAATTTGTTGCTTCAGCACATGCAACTCCTTCTTTATTCCATTCTTTGCCTTTGCGCGATCTTCATGTCGCATCGTCACCTCATAGCCTCAATCTCCAAAGCTGCTTTCATCATGAGCAGATATTATTTGAACTTGCAACTTTGCTCTTCCTCTATGTTGTCAACAACCTTCCTCTTGCATTCGCCGCGTGAAGGTGTCCTGCCTTCTACTACTGCTGATGGTGCTTCTTGTTGTGATGTCATTTCCATTGATCTTGATATCCTTTTCCATGAGCAACTTGATGTCTTCGTGGATAGCAATGTTCATAGACATGTGATCGAATGCATCCCCAGTTGCGCACTTAATAGTGTCTTTAACTCTGCTCTCCTTGAAGTCATTGTACTTGTTCTGCTGAGAGACAGATGAACACCTGTGATGCCTGGAGACATAGCAACACTCATGGCAAGTAATCTATCAGTTGAAACCAAAACAAACTTGAGGACTGACTTGCAACCTACCTATTTGATTGAACATGAAGGTTGCACAATTTCTGCCGAGAGGTCGGGAGACTGACTGCCAAAACTACGCAAGGCACATTTTGGGCTGTCAGGAGGCCGAATGACTGTTGGAACTATGTAATGCATGGTCCAAACTAGCCTACTGAGGACTGAAACTACGCAATGTGCAATTTTAGTCAGTAGTGACATGTAACCAACAAACTGCATTGTGCAGTTTCTAAGGCCAACAAGACACTTCCTCCAAGAATTACACAATGCAAGCTTGGAGGTCAGTGCTGGACCAGACTTGTGCAATTTTTGGAGGGAAGGTAGAGCCTTTGCTTCCGGAAATGCGCAACGCTAGCTGGGCAAGGCACAGTCCAGGCCAAGGCAGCCCAGTGTGGCCAACGAGCGACTAGAAACATGAGAGGTTTGAGTGCATGGTGAGATAAGTGCAAACAAGAGTGAATGATCATACATGCCAACAACAAGTGCATGATTTTTAGAAAATGGGAAAGCATGCATGTGTTTGAAGCGAGTCACTGCAATGATGAACGTTCGTGCAAAACAGTGTCATGCATGCGACAACAGTGAGATGCAAATGCAAACTAAAACAGTTCTTCTATAAGGTAACATGCATCAAAATGACAACAAGCGCTCACTAAAATCAAGAAGACAACACTCACACAAAGTGAAACATAAAAAGCGACAAAAACGCAACGCAAGACATGAAAAGCGAGCTTACCTTGAAACAACTTAGCTGAATGTGCCGATGAATCCTAGATGTAATGTGGGATGTCAGAGTTGTAAGTTCTATGTGAGGAATGAGCTCTACAACATTTGGTTGATGAGTTTTGATAAAATTAAGGTTGTGACGTGCATGCCACAAATCTAGAAAAATCAACACTTAGTGGGAGGTTTCTGAAATGATTCTTGCATGCAACCTCCATCTACTAAAAATAGATCCCTAAATCAAGGCATGCCTTTGCATGTTGCCTTGGGAGAAGCAGTCCATGGATGCAAATCAATTTTGCTCAAACCCGGAGGGAATTGATCAACCTGAAGGCACATGCATCGGTCTATGAACTAGGGATGAAAATATGTGCAGTTTCTGAGCTGAGCAGAGATGGCTATCCCAAAGAGATTACACAATTTCTAGGAGGAACAGGTGACTGTCTCCCAGGATTGCGCAATTTCTGGCTGAGCAGCTACCTTGGGTCAAACTGCGTAATTTTCTTAAGGAAGCATGTCTGACAATATTGCACAATTTCTGAGCCCAGTAGGATGCCTGGTTGGATTTGCACAATTTTTGTTAGCTGTTGGGCTGGCTGTCTCAGAGGGATTGCACAATTTCTGGGCTGAGCAACTGACTGCTACCCAGAATTGCGCAATTTCTGGGCTGGATTGCGTAGTTTTTCCAATGAAGGTTGACAGGCAGGATCGCACAATTTTTGAGCCCAACAAGCTGCCAGACATAATTACACAATTTCTAGAGGGAAGGCTGATTCCCCTCCATAATTCCATAATTTCTTGAGGGAGTTGCTTAGCCTGTAGCTGGACCAAGTCCAAAGAAAAAACTTGTGAGGGGGATGAACCAAGCTATCATGCAGAGACTCGCAATCTGCTAGAAAATTACTAAAGCTTATGTACTTGACAAGGCAAGACATGCTTCTAAGGAAGGTTGGTAGGGAGGCTCCAAAACAAATCTAAGGAAAAATTTTGGAGGGTGGTTGTAGCCGCTACAACACAATGGTTGTGAATTTAGTTCTCTAGAATTTGAACAATACTGTAAGGATGAAGGAATTGTTAGACATAAAACTGTTGTTTATACTTCTCAGCAAAATGGTGTTGATGAACGTATGCATCAGAATCTTATGGATAGAGATAGAAGCATGATCAGCAATGCTAACCTGCTAAAAGATTTGTGGGGAAAAGTAGTATCTACTGTTTCTTATTTAGTTAACAGATCACCTTCAATTGCAATTAATTGTAAAATTCATGAAGAGGTTTGGTTGGGTTAGTCTTGTGATTATTCACATTTAAGGATTTTTGGTTGTGATGCCTATGCTCTTATTCCTAAAAATCAACATTCAAAACTAGATCAAAAATCAATATGTTATTTCTTTATTGGGTATGACTATGCGGTAAAAGGATACAGGTTCTGGGATCCTACTTCACGGAAGATAGTCATTAGTAGAATGTAACATTTGATGAATATTCTCTTTTAAAGTCAGATCTTGAAAAAATTGAACAGGAACAGGTATCACCAAATCAAAAAATTCACTTGGAGGCTAGACCTTTTTCAGAAATTCGAAATGAAGGAGAGACTTCTAGAGGAAAAGATGAAGAGGATTCCAAGGAAACTATCGAAGTTTCAGAACCAGTTCAGTAACTAGTCACTCTAAGAATGTCTACAATGGAAAGAAAAACACCTGAAATGTATGAATATTTTTCCTCATCTTTAGCAATGATTACTAAAGATGGGGAAACATCTTGTTATCAAGAAGTAGTGGATGATACAGATAGCGGAAATTGGAAAAAGGCTATGGAAGAAGAAATGGATTCCACAGCCAAGAACAATACCTGGGATCTTGTAGAACTTCCTGAAGGGAGAAGTTTTGTTGGATGCAAATGGGTCTTCAAATTGAAATGGAAAGTTGATGGAAATATAGAAAGGTATAAGGCGAGGCTAGTCGCAAAAGGGTATTCTCAGGTTGAAAGTATTGACTTTCATGAGATTTTTTCACCAGTCGTAAAACTTGTTTCTATTCGTACTGTGTCGTCACTAACTGCATTACTTGACCTTGAGTTAGAACAATTAGATGTTAAAAAAACTTTTCTACAAGGTGATTTGGATGAAGAGACATATATGGAATAGCGAGAAGGTATTGTACAAGGTCAGAGCAGAAGATTAGTTTGCAAGCTTGGGAAATCATTGTATGGCCTGAGGCAGTCTCCCATGCAATGGTACAAGAAGTTTGACTCCTTCATGGTGCGACAGAACTTTATTAGAAGTGAGTATGATCATTGTGTATGATTCAAGAATTTAAGTAGCATATTCATTATCTTGGTTGTGTATGTTGACGATATGCTTATTGCAAGCAAAAATCATGGAAGAGATCAACAGGTTAAAAGCTATGCTCTTTAGGACATTTGATATGAACGAACTTGGAGTGGAAAAAGATATCCTGGGCATGGAGATACACATTGACAAAAAAATGGAATGCTTTGGTTATCACACCAGAAGTATGTGGAAAGAGTACTTGCAAATGGAGCAATTACTTTGATGTCAAAGCTTCAAGAAATAGTTGCTTTACCCACCACCGAATCAAAGTGTATAGTTTCTTCAGAAGCCAATAGAGAAGCAATCTGATAGAAAGGTTTTCTTGATGAGATTAGAAGGACGCACGAGAAAGTGAATGTATTCGGTGACAGTCAGAGTGCTATTCATTTGGATACAAATCCATCTTATCACTGCAAGACAAAGCACATTGATGTAAGGTATCATTTTCTGAGACATGTGATCGATGGCGAAAAAGTAGCTCTCAAAAACGTCCATACATGGGAGAATTGTGCAGACATATTCAAGAAGCTAGTTACAGTAGAGAAGTTGCGATGGTGTTTGGCTTCTCTTGTTTTGTAGAAGAGACGATGAATGGGCATGGGCAAGGGATTAGGAAAATTGTTTTCAAGGTGGAGTTTGTTGAAATAGGACAAGAAAATGTAATTATGGGTTTACAAAAGATTTTAATTACTGTCAGTTAGTTTTGCAACGGGATTCATATTGAGAAGGAGTTATGTAATAGAGGAAAAGACCATATTAATTAGGATGGCCCGAGAGGCTTGGATGATGGAGATTCATTCTTGATTAATAGAAGTTTCCAATCCCTTGCTCTGTGTAGGTTTTATTGACACACAGTCAAGGTTTTACCATGTAAAAACATCTTGTGTTAAAGTGTGATTAAATTTGTCAATTTGTATGCATTTCTTGCTGTGTATGTTTGAATGTTGAATAACTCTTGTAAACCCAACATTATTTCTTTAAGGAAAATAAATATGTGTTGTTAGCCATTTAAATGATATATATATATGCCATTTAAATGATATATATATATATATATATATGTGTGTGTGTGTGTGTGTGTGTGTGTGTGTGTGTGTGTGTGTGTGGTCATCATTTAAGTTATAGCTTTAATTCTATGGACACAATAAATACTAGCGCAAAACTCAATTACATCCTAGTCAAAAATTCCTAGAAAGTGAATATACTTGGTGATCATCATTTAAGTTATCTCTAATGTGATAACTTAATAATAATATTTAGCTTTAATTCTAAGTACACCATAAATATTATCTCATTTATAATTTTAAATTTTATCAAAAAATTAATTCAAAAGAGTTTTATATAATTGAAAAAATGTATACATAAATTTACTTATTGCGATGTTACACAAGTAATAATTATTATTATAAAATGTTTTTTTGGAATAAGTCACATTGAAGATTTTGGTCGACGTATTTCAAACCAACAAGCGTTATTATGTTTTTATCAAACAAATTAAAAAATAATTTATAATATAGTAGAGTAAGCATGCAATTATAGTAATAAATAAAATAAATAATAAATGTTAAAATTAAGAGAAAATTTATTAATTGATTAATAAAATAATTATAATAATATGTGTTTGTAATTAATAATTAAAATACAAATTGATATTGAATTTTTTATAAAAAAATTGATATTGATTTTAATTAATAATTTTATATATAAATATAATATTTTTAATTAATAATATTTTAAAATAAAAAAATAAAAAAATAATTTTAAACCCTATTTTAAATGGGAGAAAAATGATAGATTTTTATATAGTTATCAAAGTTTTTATGAATATAAATGTGTTATATTAGCTATTAAGAGTGAAAAATGAATTTTTTTTAGTGTAACAACAAACGAAACTTGGTCAAATGGTCAAATCAACGGTAGTTTGGAAAAGTTATAAGGGCAATGTCTCATGACTACTAAATTCCCAGCATAACATTGTGACCTTGTTGCATTGAAAAAGAACTAGCGAAACATTGTGATGGAAAAATTATAAGGGCAATGTCTCATGACTACTAAATTCCCAGCATAACATTGTGACCTTGTTGCATTGAGAAAGAACTAGCGAAACACTGTGATTGTCGATTAATAGTTTACAATGATAGAATGTTTATCAAGAAAGATTGTAATGATGTGGACACTAAAGATTGTAATGATGTGGGCACTAAAAATTGTAATGATGCAATTATAGTAATAAATAAAATAAACAATAAATGTTAAAATTAATAGAAAAGTTATTAATTGATTAATAAAATAATTATTATAATATGTAATTAATAATTAATAATTAAAATACAAATTGATATTGATTTTTTATAAAAAAAATTGATCTTTATTTTAATTAATAATTTTATATATGAATATAATATTTTTAATTAATAATTGTTTTAAAATTAAATAAATTGTTTTGAACCCTATTTTAAATGGGAGAAAAGTGATAGATTTTTATATAGTTATAAAAGTTTTTATGAATATAAACCTGTGATATTAAGATTTACAAATAATAAAAAAAATATCTATGTATCGTTTATTTAGTTATATCATTATATAACCTATTAAAAGTGAACAATGTTTTTTTGCAGCAGGACAACAGTAAATTGAAACTTGTCGAAATCAATGGTAGGTAGTTTGGAAAGTTATAAAGGCGATGTCTCATCCACTGAATTTAATTGTTACCTTGTTTCGTTGGGAAAGAATTAGTGAAACACTGTGACCTTGTTGCGTCGGGAAAGAATCAGCAAAGCACTGTGACATTGGATTAATATTTTACAATGATAGAAAGTTTATCAAAAAAGATTGTAATGATGTGGGAACTAAAAATTGTAATGATGTGGGCACTGTTCTTGGTTTGCGTCATTTCAGTGTCTGCAAGGGTGGAATCTGAAGGCGAAGATGGTAAGTCAAGTGTATCAACCATGCACATGGCTTTACTACCCAACAATAAGATCATCTTATTCGATTGCACTGATTTCAACTTACCCAAATTCTCTTTACCCTTTGGGAAATGTCACATTGATCAATTTCTGAAGAAACATTGCTGGGATCATTCTATCAAATATATGGAATATGATTCCCACAAGATCCAGGTTAGCTCCTTTAAACTTCAGAGGGAAACATGGTGTTCTTTCGGTGCGATGGTCCTTGACGGTTGCCTGATCCAGACCTTTGGTTTCAACGAAGGAGATGGGACAGTTAGAGTATTCACTCCCTCCAATTTCTATGATTGGACCGAAATCCCAAACAGGCGATGGTACGACACAAATCACATTTTGCCTTACGGGAAAATCATGGCCGTGGGCGGGAGGCAGCAGTTCAACTCCGAGTTTGATCCGAAGAAGCAAAGCGAATCTGTGTACGAGTTCCCTTCCCTCCAGGAATTGATGGATTCGAACGAGAAGAATATTATTTATCCGTTAGTCCACCTTGGTCCTGACAACAATCTGTTCATTTTCGCCAATGGAAAATCGATTATGTTCGACCATGTCAACAAGATTGTGGTGCGGCATTACTTGGACATGCCCGTCTATTCCAGCAACTATGTCTAGACCTCTACCACGTCCGTTATCCTCCCAATGGATCTAGGAGCTAGTGATGCTGAAGTGCTAATCTGCGGCGCCAGAGCTGAGTTGGCATTACTTGGACATGCCCGTCTATTCCAGCAACTATGTCTAGACCTCTACCACGTCCCTTATCCTCCCAATGGATCTAGGAGCTAGTGATGCTGAAGTGCTAATCTGCGGCGCCAGAGCTGAGTTGGCATTACTTGGACATGCCCGTCTATTCCAGCAACTATGTCTAGACCTCTACCACGTCCCTTATCCTCCCAATGGATCTAGGAGCTAGTGATGCTGAAGTGCTAATCTGCGGCGCCAGAGCTGAGTTGGCATTACTTGGACATGCCCGTCTATTCCAGCAACTATGTCTAGACCTCTACCACGTCCGTTATCCTCCCAATGGATCTAGGAGCTAGTGATGCTGAAGTGCTAATCTGCGGCGCCAGAGCTGAGTTGGCATTACTTGGACATGCCCGTCTATTCCCGCAACTATGTCTAGACCTCTACCACGTCCGTTATCCTCCCAATGGATCTAGGAGCTAGTGATGCTGAAGTGCTAATCTGCGGCGCCAGAGCTGAGTCAGAGGCTACTCAAACTGGATATCATTGAGGTTGTGCAAATTTTTGACGTGATATATGAGATTACTGTTACTGTTCCTTGTAATGCAACCTTGGCTCCTCCTGGATTTTATCTTCTGTTCCTTGTGCATGTCGGGATTCCTAGCCCTAGGAAATGGATAAAGATTAATTGTGATGAGCCTAGGTCTATAGAAAGCATGTCTATTAAAGAACCCATGTCTGACGAAGGTGTGTGTAAGGAAGCAGCTACATCCAACGGACTTGCAACTACGATGGCGCCTGCAATGGTAGGAATGGTTATGGGCTTGTTTTTTTGTCTTGTATGGGTCAAACATATTTCAGAGTATCTTATATCTAGGGGGCGTACAAGGATGATGCCTCAGGAGATAGCAGTGGCATTAGCAACACCTTTGACTTTTTTATTATTGCTGGATCTGCTCTACTCTCTACGCTAAATCCAAATATATTGCCAAACACATAAATCCGTTCGACTGACTCATAGCAGTACATCTATGAAATAAATGGAATATATCCAGTGGTGGGAGCATCATCATCTATGTGTTTGACATTTCGCATGAACCTAATTCAGTGACAAATAAAATAAGTGTAGTTATAGATAGATGTGTTTGAATTTTGCCTCAAAGCAATTTAATGTAATAAAACATTTATATGTTACTGAAAGCTTCATTATATTCATATTTTTTAATTCAGATTTGGAATGCATTCAATCACAATATCTTCACAATATCTTCATGCAGGTTAATATTTAAATGGCAGATCCACTATAACTGATTTATTCAATTATCCAGAATTAGAGTAGTTTGAATTTTGGGGGAAAGCAATTTAATGTGGAATAAAACAACATTTATATGTTACTCAAAGCTTCATTATATTCATATTTTTAATTTAGATTTGGTATGTTTTTTTTAAGGCATCATGTACTATTCAATTACAGTATCTTGATGCATATTTAGACTTACATGGCAGATACATTACAACTGATTTATTCAATTATTGCATGAACCTGAAATAAAATGCATTTAATTATAGATGCCTTTGAATTTTTTTCAATTATTATGAATCCCCTTACATTATTCTACCATAATTCTTGAAAAAGCTAAGTCATTCTATCAGGTTGGAAGCTGAAACTTTCAGAAGGACCATGTGAGAGAGGCCTTTAATCATGATTAAGGATTATCATTGATCGCCAACCACCCCCAATTAAAACCATAAATCTGGCCATTGTGCTTCAAAGGTTGTTGTTTAGTGATAGGTGAACAACATTAAATAAAGCCCCCTAAAAACTAATGGAGCCCACTCTGTTTCAAGGGCCAGCTTGAACCTAAAGGCTAGCTGAGTTGGTTTCCTAGTGTAGTTTTTGCAACCAAGGACTGCCTACGGGAAATAGGTACAACATATGGCGCCATTGCCGGGGAGTGAAGTAACAAAGATATCTTTCTCTGAGGAATGATAAAGATTAGATCTATTCCTTGCTAGTGAACAAGGAGTAGGAATTTATTATTGGTTGCATTTCTTTCACTTGGTGACTCCACTTTGTAATTCCACTAGGTAACCATCCCACTGTTTTGAAATTTCAGCTGCCTTTACTTTTACGCAAGGTTCATTGATACTTGTAATTAACAATATATGTCTTTCCCTCTTAGCCATTGTAAGAATCTAAAATGTCTACAGAGGATGCAACTTTTAATGTACACCCGTGAGTATATGTTTTCCATGGTATTTTATGTTCATATTGTATATATTCTTCATACTTCTGGCAACGTGGTTTGTCAATAAATCCACTCCGCACTTGGTTACATTGGAAAGAAGATTACACCTAACAGTGTAAAATTTTCCAGTTCAGTTAGATAGAGGTGTGGTATTGATTAGCTACTTTCAAATTCAGGGTGCAGTAGATCTACAATTGTTTCAGTTATATTTCAAGATTGCAGTATTAAGTTTGGTTTGGTTGAGTGCAATGACTTTGAAGGTATTAATTGATTGACTCCATAGCCCATGAATTAGGCACTCTTATGCTTATTTCCACTTAAAGTACTTCAGCACTTTTCAATTTTCAGATTTCAGAATGAATAAGTCTCTAGATTAGTGCCATCAATATAAGTTGCCATTCATAGTTGCAGGTTTAATATGTAGTAGCTGGATGATGGGGATTGGATATACATTACATGATGGCAAATCAGTGATCAATGATTCTAGGGTATGAATCCATGCCCAACACATAAGTCATTTGGTCTACTAGTTCTCTGCATCCCGCAGGGGGAAGCAGTGTCCATTGGAGCCGATGTTGTAACATATTTTGGCACACTGAAAACTTAAAAAAAAAAACAGTGAGAAATTGCCACTTTCCTTATGGGATAAATGCTGACAGATATAATTATTATTCTTTTGAATGGTTTATTCGTTTTATATATATTAATTTTAATTTAAAATATATTATTTTTATCGAAATAATTGAAAACCATGTCAAAAGGTAAACTAATGGCCCACCCCACACTCATATGTTTAAAACCCCCCTTTTTTTTCCCATGCCTTGAGATATGGGCACATTAATCCAAGGGTTAAAAATACTTTTCGAGCCCCCATTTCTTCCGACATTTAATTGGGGGAGGGGTCTGAAAAGTAGTTTTAATGGCAGGTCCCCAAACCTATGTGTCACCACCTTTTAATTTTGCACCCCCCCCCTCCTAAACCACTTACCACTACCCCCCCTCCCCCCCCCATGAACTTTATTGTTTTGACTTTTATAAATGTGTTGGAATGGAATTTGATACGATTATGAAATAAATGCTATGTGGATGGGAGCCCGAATGCAAAGATAAGGTGAAATTACATTTTACATGAAATTCATAGATGGAATACTAAGTTGGTGAAATGATATAAGTGTAAAGTGATTTTACAGTGACACATAAAATGAAATTCACGGATGCCATGAATTTATCAGAGAAAATAAAAGGAAAATTTCATATGAAATTAATGTACAGGTGACCAAAGATGGCATTCATGTAAATGCATTTCACGATAGGAGATTAAGGTAAAAGAAACATGGTGAAATGAATTTACGAGCATGGTGAAATCAATTTACAGGTGTAATATCATGTTGCAGATGAAAGTAACAGAGTAAAGTGAAAATACTCTACCAACCACACTAATCAACACATGTTTTTGCAAAACCATCCACGTATTCTACAAGGGTAAAAGGAACTTACATGATTAGTGTGATAAGTGAACATCATTAAACAAAGCCTCGTAACAACTTAGGGAGCCCCCTGTGGTTCAAGGGCCAGCTTTAACCTAAAGGCTGGTTGATTTGGTTTCCTGGCATAGTTTTTGCAGCCAAAGACTGCCTAGGGACATAGGTACAACACGACACTTGAACTTCCACTTAACAAGACGTTACATACATTCTGCACATGTACCCCTGTGAGACAAAATGGCTTGAGCCAGCCATGCAAGACATCACTAACACTTGGACCGTTGTGGTGAGATCAACTCTTTGACATCCTTATGATGGTCGATGGTGGCAAACTAATGTCAAGCTTGGTCATTCGTGATGGTGTTTGTGTGCTCAATGGTGACATCTAGCTTAAATGAATTCTTGCCTCCATTGCATCCAGGTACAATGATATGGCTCCTCTGTCCAACTCGTATGATATCATGTGCATGGTTGTCCTGGGTGCGACCGAACCGGCAACATGTTGATGCATAGTGTCTACGTTGATCTCCAAGCATGTGTTTGTGGTTGTGCACATCAACTTGTCAAAATACATGTTTAGCTCCAGTTGGAATTGCTTCTTGTCTTTGCCTTATTGAGTGTGCCAAACGGGTGGGATCGCATCCGTGCGCATAATGACATGCATGTTGCGGAATTCCCTTGCATGTGATCACAACAATGCTCACCTTGTCTACTCCGTGCCAGCTGCTGGGATGGATCTATAACTTGTACAGGCACAATTTCATCCCTCTGTGCATGTTGCACCCCCTGATGTTCCTGATCCTGCTGCAACTCATTCTCTCATCTATGAAGCTCTTGTTCTTCCTTGAGGTGTTGCTTCAGTACATGCAAATCCTTGTCTGTTCCATTCTCTACCTTCATGCGATCTTCATGTCACGTTGTCACCTCATAGCCTCAATCTCCAAAGTTGCTTTCATCATGAGTGGATCTTCTTTGAACTTGCAGCTTTGCTCTGCCTCTATTTTGTCAACAATCTTCCTCTTGCATTCATCACGTGCAGGTGTGTTGCCTTCTACTACTAATGATGGTGCTGCTTGTTGCGATGTCGTTTCCATTGATATTGATATCCTTGTCCATGAACAACTTGATGTTTTCGTGGATAGGCAATTTCATAGACACTTGACCGACTGCATCCCCAGTTGCGCTCTTAATAGTGTCTTTGATTCTTCTCTCCTGGAAGTTGTTGTACTTGTGATGTTGAGAGATAGATGAACATGTGTGATGCCTGGAGACATAGCAACACTCATGGCAAGAAATTTGTCAGTCAAAAATGAAAACAAACTTGAGGAATGACTTGCAATAGACCTATGTGATTGAACGTGAAGGTTGCACAATTTCCACCGGGAGTTCGGGAGACTGACTGGAAAAATTGCACAAGGCACATTCCGGGCTATTAGGAGGCTGACTGACTACTAGAACTACGCAATGCAAAGTCCAGCCTGGCCTGGTAAGGACTAAAATTGCACAATGCACAATTTCAGTTAGTAGTGACATGCAACTAGCAAACTGCATTACGTAGTTTCTGGGGCCAACAAGACACTACCTCCAAGAATTGAACAATGCAAACCTGGAGGTTAGTGTTCGGCCAGACTTGCACAATTTCTGGAGGGAAGGTAGAGCCTTCGCTTCTCGAAATGCGTAGTGTTAGCTGGGCAAGGCACAATCCAGGCCAAGGCAGCCCAGTCTGACCAACAGGTGACTAAAAACATGGGAAGTTTGAATGCATGGTGAGATGAGTGCAAACAAGAGTGAATGATCATACATGCAAACAACAAGTGCAGGATTTAGAAAATGGGAAAGCATACATGTGTTTGAAACGAATCGCTACAACAACGACCATTCGTGCAAAACAATGTCAAGCATGCAACAACAGTGAGATGCAAATGAAAACTGAAACGATGCCTCTACAAGCTCACATACATCAAAAAAATAGCAAGCGCTCACTGAAATCAAGCAGAAAACACTCACACGAAGTGAAACACAAAAGGCGATAGAAACGTAGCGCAAGACATGCAAAGCGGGCTTAGCCCGAAACAACTGAGCTAAATGTGCTGATGACTCCTAGATGCAATGTGGGATGTCAAAGCTATAAGGTCTATGTGGGGAATTATCTCTACAGCATCTAGCTGATGAGTTTTGATAAAATCGAGGTTGTGACACGCATGCCACAAATCTAAGAAAAGTGACACTTGGTTGGAGGTTTTGGAAATGATCCTTACATGTAACCTCCAGCTGCTAAAAATAGATCCCTGAATCAAAGGATTCCTTTGCATGCTGCCTTGGGAGAAGTAGTCCATGCATGCAAATCAATTTTTCTCGGTCCCGGAGGGAATCGATCAACCCAAAGGCACATGCATCGGTCCACGAGCTTGGGATGAAAATATGTGCAGCTTCTGGGCTGAGAAGAGATGGTTGTCCTAGAGGGATTTTGCAATTTCTAGGAGGAACAAGTGACTATCTCCTAGGATTGTGCAATTTTTGGGCTAAGCAGCGGTCTTGGGTTAGACTGCGAATTTTCTCAAGGAAGCATGCTTGACAATATTGCACAATTTATGAGCCCAACAGGATGCCTAGCTGGATTTGCGCAATTTCTACTAGTTGGTCCGCTGGCTGTCCCAGAGGGATTGCTTAATTTCTGCGCTGAGTAGCTGACTGCTGCCCAGAATTGTGCAATTTCTAGGCTGGATTGCACAGTTTTTCTAGTGAAGGTTGACAGGCAAGATTGCAATTTCTGAGCCCAGCAGGCTAGCAGACAGGATTACGCAATTTCTGGAGGGAAGGCTGGTTACCCTCCAGAATTGTGCAATTTCTTAAGGGCGCTTCTCACCCCGTAGCTGGACCAAGTCCAGGGAAACAACCTGTGAGGGGGATGCAACAAGCTATCATGCACAGACTGGAAATGTGCAAGAAAATCATTAAAGCTTATGTAATTGAGAAGGCAAGACATGCTTCTGAGGAAGGTTGGTAGGGAGGCTCCAAAATGAAGCTAAGGCATAATTTTGGAGGGTGGTTGTAGCCACTACAACACAATGGTGGTGAATTTACTTCTCTAGAATTTGAACAGTACTGTAAGGATGAAGGAATTGTTAGACATAAAACTGTTGTTTATACTCCTCAGGAAAATGGCGTTGATGAATGTATGAATCAGACTCTTATGGATAGAGATAATAGCATGATTAGCAATGCTAGCCTGCAAAAGGAGTTGTGGGCAGAAGTAGTATCTATTGTTTGTTATTTAGTTAACAGATCACCTTCAATTGCAATTAATTATAAAATTCATGAAGAAGTTTGGTTGTGTCAATCTTGTGATTATTTACATTTAAGGATTTTTGGTTGTGATTCCTATGCTCTTATTCCTAAAAAAGAGCATTGAAAATTAGATCCAAAATCAAAATTTTATGTCTTTGTTGGGTATGAATATGCGGTGAAAGGATACAGGTTGTGGGATCCTACCTCATGAAAGATAGTCAGTAGTAGAGATGTAACATTTGATGAATCTTCTATTTTAAAATCAGATGTTGAAAAAATTGAATAGGAACAGGTATCACCAAATCAGCAAATCCTATTGGAGGCTAAACCTTTTTTAGAAATTCAAAAGGAAGGAGAGACTTCTGGAGGAAAAGGTGAAGAATATGCCAAGGAAACTGTTGAAGTTTCAGAACCAGTTCAGCAACTAGTCACTCTAAGAAGGTCTACAAGGGAAAGAAAAACACCCAAAAGGTATGAAGATTTTATTTCATCTTTTACATTGGTTACTGAAGATGGGGAACCTTCTTGTTATCAGGTTTCAGTGGATGATATAGATAGTGGAAAATGGAAAAAGGCTATGGAAGAAGAAATGGATTCCTTAGCCAAGAACAATACCTAGGATCTTGTAGAGATTCTTGAAGGGAGAAGTGTTGTTGGATGCAAATGGGTCTTCAAATTGAAATAGAAATTTGATGGAAGTATTGATAGGTATAAGGCGAGGCTAGTCACAAAAGGGTATTTTGAGGTTGAAGGTATTGAATTTCATGAGATTTTTTCACCAGTCGTAAAACTTGTTTCCATTTGTACTATGTTGGCACTAACTGCATTACTTGACCTTGAGTTAGAACAGTTAGATGTTAGAACAACTTTTCTACAAGGTGATTTGGATGAAGAGATATATATGGAATAGTCATAAGGTTTTGTATAAGGTTAGAGCAGAAGATTAGTTTGCAAGCTCTGGAAAACATTGTATGACCTGAGCCAGTCTCCCAGGGAATGGTACAAAAAGTTTGACTCCTTCATGGTGAGACAGAAATTTATTAGAAGTGAGCATGATCATTGTGTATACTGTTGGCATTATGATGCATGTGTTGTACTTGATGGAAACCCACTTGTAAAAGAACAACTCACTTATATATAACTAGATGAATCTACAGAAGAGATATCAGATGTCATAGAATACATGGGATGCAGGACAGCTCAAAGGAATTAGTTCAGATGTAATGAACAATGACAACTCATTAAGATGATAGTTCTCAGTATGGAAATTTAGCTTTGCCATCAAGTCCAAAGGGGGAGATTGTTGACATTGTGATACAAGTGTTGTCCTTGATGGTAACTCACACAGATGACAGATCATAGTGCAACAAGTCAGTAGCAAAGAATTGATGATCAGACTACAAAGAATGAAGAAATAAAAGTATATACGCAAGTTCACTATATACCAAGTCGCGTATATACGCAAGTTCGCTATATACCAAGTAGTGTATACACGCAGGATCACTATATACAAAGGTGCGTATATCGTACACACGCACTTTCACGCAAGGAAATGTGCCTACATGTTGGAAAACTAAGTTTTGGGTTCGTGGTATTTGGTCCATGGTATTTTGGTATTTGGTCCTTGGTATTGTGTCCGAAGTGTTGAACCCATGTATTGGGTCCTTAGTATTGGTTCTAAATGGTTTTGGACCATGGTATTGAGTAAGGCCTAAGACTATAAAAGGAGAAGAAGATCATTAGGCAAATGCATTCAGAAAGTCTTGAATATCTAATGAAGTATGAGATCCAATATGCAGGTTATGGGTTCATGATTCTTTGAGCTAAGGAATCTCGACGGTTGATGGAGAACAAGATCTAAGGATAGATCGGGATCTAATGGCTTCAAATGAAGCATCTCTATACGGTTTGATCATGCTTATTCTAGATCTGTATACTGACACATGTAATGTTCTGTAAATATTATGATCTGGGTATAACTCAAGTTTGGAATAGCTGCAAATCATGAATGAATATTTACAGAAGTATACGCTGGTTGACTTTGATAAAATTGCATACATACGCAAGTTAGATACATCTGAATAGCATATACCATATAAACTATGATGTTTGAAGTTACAGGTGGTTCTAGTTGATGATGCAAAGTCTGAGTCCTGGTGACTGTTTACTGGTGTCAGTATTCTGCATATTTAGATTGGTTGAATGGGTTTAGCTTCAGTGTTGATGGAAGAGATCTAATCACAATGACTTATCTTTATGTAATCTGATGAACTAGATCTGGTTTCTAACACACGTATTATCCTTGTATATGTAATGATCTGGGTATGTCTGAAGTCAGGAAGTGCAACGAAGTTATAAGTAAGTATTTGATGACATATACGCTAGTTCTTTTTGGTGAAGTTGCGTATACACACTAGTTCGACTCTTCCAAGTAGCGTATGCACTCTGATGCTTGATTTTTGATGGTACAGTTAGATCTGAACATTGTTGCAGAGTTTTGTGTTTTGCTCTGTGTTCTGGTGACTGCAATTTGTTGACAGGGTTTCAATGATTCAGTATTGGGTGATTCAGAGATTGATGATGCTAGTGTTGATTGATTGTGTGCTTAAATGATATTGATGGGTCCAGTATGAAAATTGGATGAAACGTGGCCTTCATATTATGGTGTTGTGCTTCAGGAGTATCCAGTCTGAAAATTTATGAAACGTGGTACCTGGAGGAAGAAAGATAAGGTTGTAGCCTTCTGTAGGTCAACACCTACGTACTAGTACTTCAGCTAGTACAAGAGTTGAGGGGGTTGTAGCTCCCTTCCAAGAGAAGCTGGAGAACGAGAGAAGGTAGTAGCCTTCCGCAGGTAGAAGCCTGCGTACCGGTATAAGACTGCGATAGTACAGAAATATTGTAAAAGGAAGTTTCTTATTAAAAGAATATAAAGACGAATTGTAGTAGGTGGTTTTCACCCACATTGGGTTTCCACCTTATATCATGGTGTTCATGTGTGCTTCTTGTGTGTGATGATCTGTTGTGTTTACCATTCATATGATTAATGAAGTTCTGATGCACTAATTAAAGATCAACATTTAATGAATTAACTGAATCATAAGTTTACTGGATATACGCTAGTTGCATTAGACACAGTTGCGTGTTCACGCGGGTTCACTTAACTGAAGTAGCGTATATGAATCTGAGTATGGAAATGAAAAATTGTTTGATTTGATAATACTGATTCCCCCCGCCTCTTAGTATTATTTCCAACAATTGGTATTAGAGAAGGTCCTTTGGTAGAAGCTTGATCACTTGAAGGAGATCTGTAGAACAATGGGAAAGAAGCTTAAGAAGAAAGCGCCTAAGAAGAAGAAGACATCTCAAAGGAACCATGACAGTGGGAGAATCGATTGGGGAATATGTGGAAGAAACACTTCAGATTCAGAATCACTTCAGAATGAAGATGAACAAGCAAAAGAACTATTAGGTATGAATTTGTTATCCTTTGGTGATACATTTCTATATCCATTTGAAGATGATGAAAGTGATAGCGAAACAACTGAATTTTCTCTTATGGGTGAGAAAGAAAGATATCAAATAGAGGAAAAATTTAAAAGGCTTACAAACAAAATTAGAGATCAACAAGATATGTTGAACAAAAGGGAATGTGCCTTCAAAGAAGAAGCTACCAAACTAAAAGCTCAACTAGAGGAAGGAAACAAGATAAGGAAGTTATTCATGGACAAGGAAGACCAATGTCAAAAGTTGCAGGATGAAGTGACATCATTAAGAAATGAAGTCAATGAAAGGAGCACAACAATCAAGAAACTTAGAGATAGATCTAGTTACTATGAAAATCTTGAAGCCAAGATCCTCTCACTAAAATAATATCTTGAAGAATCTAATAAGTAGAATAAAGAACTATTCCAAGCTCTTGAAAAACAGAAAACGAAGTTCTTGAATTAAGATATCAGTTGGAAGAAGGAAGAAAAACTGAAGGAGTCATGAAGAAGCAGTATCTTGAAAAGGAAGAGCAACATCAGGTTGAGGTAAATATTCTAAAATATAAATTAGAAGAAAAGGATAAGCTCTTACGATTTCAAGATAGTACTAAGATATTGGATGATATTCTTAGTAGTCAAAGGTCTCCTGCTATCAAAACTGGTATTGGTTTTCATGAATCTGTTGAAGGAGAATCTAGTTCACAAAGTAAGATAAGGGAATCTAATGCAAAATCTGAAATGCTCAACAAGGAGATGAGAGGTCAATCCCATCGACAACCAAGGAAAGAAATTCTTCAAAGAAAATCTTTTATTCCTAACAATGGAAGTGATAGTCGGTCAATTCCTCAAATGAATAATGTTGAATGTTTGTATGTCATAATTTTGGAAATGTTGCAGGGAGATGTAGAAGTAGAATGGTTCAAGACCATCACACGGAAAGCTCATCATGTTCCAGGTACTTTAAGGGATATTGTTTTTCTTGCAATATGTTTGGTCACAAAGTTGTTGATTGTTGTAGAAGGAATATGAAACATACGAGATGTTATGCATGTAACAAGCTTGGAAATATAGTTGATGAATGCAGGAACAAAGTACGGGCACCATACTGAAAGGAGAAAATATCATCACACTTGAAGATATGGAAGAAGAAGGAAGTACTGTCAGGAAAATGTGGCACAACATAATGTACAGACATAACAGGCTCAGAGGGAACTGAAAGTGTGAAACTTCAGTGTTCTAAATCTCATACACAAGTTTCATGAAGAAAATTCGCGTATATACGCGAGTTAGACACTGCACAGTTGCATATATGATAGTTTGAGGAAAAGCAGTAGGTCAGACTCAGGAAAAGGGGTCTGATATGATTCAGTCCATTATTTGCTCTATTTGATAATGGTTACAATCTACTGATGATGTGTGGAAATGTTTTGATACTTGTAAGATGTTTAAAAGTGTTTTGATCCTAAATTAATGATGATGATGCCTTGATACTTCTTGCTAATATATGCATGATCAGATCTGACAGTAAGCGAGATGGCACAGGTTTAGGGGGAGCATATTGATCTGAATGGAAAATGGCATCAACCCATGGTACTCATCCACCCATATTATTCATTGACCCATGGAATTTACCCATGGTATTGTAAATGGCATCCTCCTGTGGTATTGTAAAATCCACCCATGGTATTCATTCACCCATGGAATTGACCCGTGGTATTGTAACTGAAAAATACTATAAGTAACAAGTCACATTTTGGAAAAGGACAGATTGTCCGCCACAATGTAGCCTTTATAGTTCAGAGGCATGTAGCCACCACATCTCTTCTTAGAGATAAGCTACCATCGCCCTAGCTGGTTTATTTTCATTATTATTTTAAATAAAAGTTTCTCTTTGGTTTTGTTTATTAGGCATTCTCCTCTTTTTCTTCTAGCAATTCAAGTTTTTAGATCTTGGGGGTCTCTCCCCCCAAGATCCATTTCAATCTTTCAGATCTTGGGGGTCTCCCCCTCAACATCCAGATCAATGGAATTAGAGTAGGTTATGATTCCATGGGAACGAGGGTTTGATGCATATTTCAATTTCAAATTTTGCAGCAATATTCAACAAACTTTAGGAATTTTTTTCGGCGGCGACTTTGCAGATCAGATCTGAAACATTTGGTACAAAATTTACAAAAACAAATACCAGATCTGGATTCCTCTCGAAAAATCACCCAATTTCAAAAAACAAATGGGTCAAATCGGAGTCCGGATGTGGGAGATATCGCTGATTTAAAATCAGCTATTTTTTCAAAACTTTTGTGACGGCGGAATAGTTGCAGTGCGAATCTGAGATTTCAGAGTGTCCAGATAAGGATTTCCAACACATGGGAAGATGTAAAATGGTCCTTTTGCTTCCAAAAACAGGTTATAATAAACATTCTTAGTTATATTGGCCGAGTTATGTCCATTTTAATTCTGGAGCAGCATTCGGAGTGGGTTTCCATTGGAGACGTGCACTCCCACCCCACTTTAGTAGGCACCTGCTTCACATTCATCAGTTTCAACATAGCAGCATTTGGCTTGGGTTATTTGGAGACGTGCCCTCCCACCCCAGGCTATGTAGGCACCTGCTACTTCATCAGCAACCAACATAATGGTTATGGGTCAACAGCATAAAATCCTTGTCATCGAAGTCCATTTGCTAGGCTGCACACTGTCAGAATCATAGTTGGTCACAAGCATTACAGGGTATCTCTATCCTCGGATCTTTGTTTATCAGGGTTTTGGGTTAGCCACATAAAACCCTTACCTTCAGTGGCTCTTCATATTCAACAAAGGCTTCGCAGGAGGGAACTTTACGCAATGGGGACCATTGCTTCTTAAGGAGGGAGGAATGATCCGAATGGAAAATGGCATCAACCCATTGTACTCATCCACCCATATTATTCATTGACCCATGGAATTTACCCATGGTATTGTAAATGGCATCCGCCCGTGGTATTGTAAAATCCACCCATGGTATTCATTCACCCATGGAATTGACCCGTGGTATTGGAACTGAAAAATACTATAAGTAACAAGTCACATTTTGTAAAAGGACAGATTGCCCGCCACAATGTAGCCTTTACAGTTCAGAGGAATGTAGCCACCACATCTCTTCTCAGAGATAAGCTACCATCACCCTAGCTGGTTTATTTTCATTACTATTTTAAATAAAAGTTTCTTTGTGGTTTTGTTTATTGGGAATTCTCCTCTTTTTCTTCTGGCAATTCAAGTTTTCAGATCTTGGGGGTCTCTCCCCCCAAGATCCATTTCAATCTTTCAGATCTTGGGGGTCTCCCCCTCAAGATTCAGATCACATATGTCTTTAATAATTCATTGTTGGCATTATGGTTAGTAGTCCTTGGTGATGATGCTTATATGGCTAAATGATACATCTTGCTATGGTTATGAGTTGTCCATGACAAAATCTCATATGATTCTTGGGGTTACATAGTTGGTGTTCAGATCAGATTTGTGGTTGATGATGCATATATGGTGCTTACATGGTGATCTTCTTAAGGATAAGGAGAAGTACAAAGCTTGAATACACAATTTCATTACTTGATGATGAGTCACTCATATGCTGTTGTCGACATATAATACAGTTATAATGCAGGATTCCTATAGTTCCTGGCGCTCACATGGATGAGGATTGTTGTTGTTACATAGTGCTATATACAGTATGCGGGATACATGGATGATTACTCAAAGTTTCATTGTTGGAGACATGATGATGATAATTTCTTACCTATATGATGATAGGTTGATACTTACATATGTTGATTGATGCAGATGTTCCCAAGATGATATATAAGATCATGCAGATCTTGATGCTTGATGAGATGGCTATGGCGTTTTTCACATATGATATAATGTGAATGATTCGGTTGCTGGTCTAGATGCTATTGACAGATGCTTATGGAGAAGATCATACATTGTGTATGATAGTTGTTGATGACTATCATGGTCTTATTTAGATGTTTGGTATTTGTTATAAATGTCATGTAAAGGTCAAGACTCTTGATGTATTAGTTTGTCTCTATCTATTATAGTCATTTGATGAATCCATTCTAGTCATATGTTGTAATTTGTACCCCCACTATGCAAGGAAAGGATGACGTAATATTTCAGTCATGTATAAACAATTGGTATCTGGTGTATCCCCACTTGGTTGGGTGGATGAGTCAATATTGGTATATCCCCACTTGGTTGGGAGATGGATGTATGTAAGAGTCTTTGGTGATAGGAAGGTCATTTATGATAGAGTCATTTTCTTCTTGTAGAACATCTTTTTGCAAAACTTGCGTACAGTCAAGGGGAGCATGAACAACACACTTTAGTAGAGCAGTGAATTCAGTAGGTACTCAGGGGGAGTATGGACATCGGAATGTATATCAAGGAAGAGAATATCTTGGTCCGCCCTTTGCCCTTGATGTCAAAGGGGGAGAGTGACTTGGTATAGTTGTTGCCATCAAGTCCAAAGGGGGAGATTGTTGGCATTATGATGCATGTGTTGTACTTGATGGAAACCCACTTGTATAATAACAACTCACTTATATATAACTAGATGAATCTACAGAAGAGATATCAGATGTGATAGAATACATGGGATGCAGGACAGCACAAAGGAATCATTTCAGATGTAATGAACAATGACAACTCATTAAGATGACAGTTCTCAGTATGGCAAGTTAGCTTTGCCATCAAGTCCAAAGGGGGAGATTGTTGGCATTATGATACAAGTGTTGTCCTTGATGGCAACTCACACATATGACAGATCAAAGTGCAACAGGTCAGTAGCAAAGAATTGATGATCATACTACAAAGAATGAAGAAAGAAAAGTATATATGTAGGTTCACTATATACCAAGTCGTGTATATGCGCGAGTTCGCTATATACCAAGTAGTGTATACACGCAGGATCACTATATACAAAGGTGCGTATATTGTACACACGCACTTTCACGCAAGGAAAGGCATGTACATGTCAAAAAAATAAGTTTTGGGTCTGTGGTATTTGGTCCATGGTATTTTGGTATTTGGTCCTTGGTATTGCGTCCGAAGTGCTGAACCCAGGTATTGGGTCCCTAGTATTGGTTCTAAATGGTTTTGGACCATGGTATTGAGTAAGGACTAAGACTATAAAAGGAGAAGAAGATCATTAGGCAAATGAATTCAGAAAGTCTTGAATATCTGATGAAGTATGAGATCCAATATACAAGTTATGGGTTCATGATGCTTTGAGTTAAGGAATCTTGGGGGTTGATGCAGAACAAGATCTAAAGATAGATTGGGATCTAATGGCTTGGAATGAATCATCTCTATACGATTTTATCATGCTTAGTCTAGATCTGTATATTGACGCATGTAATGTTCTGTAAATATTATGATTTGGGTATAACTCAAGTTTGGAATAGCTGCAAATCATGAATGAATATTTACAGAAGTATACATTGGTTGACTTTGATAAAAGCGCATACATACGCAGGTTAGATACATCTGAATAGCGTATACCATATAAACTATGATGTTTGAAGTTACAAGTGGTTCTGGTTGATGATGAAAAGTCTAAGTCCTGGTGACTGTTTACTGGTGTCAGTATTCTGCATATTTAGATTGGTTGAATGGGTTTAGCTTCAGTGTTGATGGAAGAGATCTAATCATAATGAATTATCTTTATGTGATCTGATGAACTAGATCTAGTTGCTAACACACGTATTATCCTTGTATATGTAATGATCTGGGTATGTCTGAATTCAGGAAGTGCAGTGAAGTTATAAGTAAGTATTTGATGACATATACGCTGGTTCGCTTTGGTGAAGTTGCCTATACATGCTAGTTCGACTCTTCCAAGTAGCGTATGCACTCTGATGTATGATGTTTGATGATACAATTAGATCTAAACATTGTTGTAGAGTTCTATGTTCTGCTTTGTGTTCTGGTGACTACAGTTTGCTGACAAGGTTTCAATGATTCAAAGATTGATGATGCTAGTGTTGATTGATTGTGTGCTTCAATGATATTGATGGGTCCAATATGAAAATTAGATGAAACGTGGCCTTCAGATTATGGTGTTGTGCTTCAGGAATATCCAGTCTGAAAATTTATGAAACGTGGTACCTGGAGGAAGAAAGAGAAGGTTGTAGCCTTCTGTAGGTCAGCACCTAAGTACTAGTACATCAGCTAGTATAAGAGCTGAGGGGGTTGCAGCTCCCTTCCAGGAGAAGCTGGAGAACAAGAGAAGGTAGTAGCCTTCTGTAGGTAGAAGCCTGTGTACTGGTATAAGACTGCACTAGTACAAAAATATTGTAAAAGGAAGTTTCTTATTAAAAGAAGATATAGACGAATTGCAGCAGGTGGTTTTCACCCACATTGGGTTTCCACCTTATATCATGGTGTTCATGTGTGCTTCTTGTGTGTGATGATCTGTTTTGTTTACCGTTCATATGATTAATGAAGTTCTGATGCACTAATTAAAGATCAACATTTAATGAATTAACTGAATCATAAGTTTACTGGATATACGCTAGTTGCATTAGACACAGTTGCGTGTGCACGCGGGTTCACTTAACTGAAGTAGCGTATATGAATCTGAGTATGGAAATGAAAAATTGTTTGATTTGATAATACTGATTCACCCCCCCCCCTCTCAGTATTATTTCCAACATATACTTCAAGAGTTTAATTAGAATATTCATTATCTTGGTTGTGTATGTTGACGATATGCTTATTGCAAGTAAAATCATGGAAGAGATCAATAGGTTAAAGACTCAGCTCTCTAGGACGTTTGATATGAAGGATCTTGGAGCGGAAAAAACGTATCTTGGGAATGGAGATACACAGAGACAAAAATGAGGTTCTTTTGGCTCACATTGTCGATAATGAAATGCAATGATAACCCTTCACCCACATCTGTGAGTGGAATAGGTGTTCCCCCTCCTCTGGATCTTCAGGCTCAATCTTTTGGATCTTGGTGGAATGGTACTGGGCTCCGTGTCAATGATCTTCTTCCGTTTTTCATTCCCTTTGTCGAGTTCTGTCTCAGATTCGAAACACACGTCTAACTCAAAAGCCTTCAGCTTGACCATTAGTGACTGCTTAGCTCAACACTCACTTGTGTTGTGAGTGGATCTCTTATGGAAATCACACCACTTTCTAATCTCCTTATTCATATTCGTGGTATTATTCTTTGCTTGCAGCTTTGGCGGGTTATACTAGGTCGCCCCGTCTTGGCTTTACCATTTTCTCTACGGTTTTGGGGGTGCCTTTCCCTTGCTTCAGCATCACAGATATAAAATCTTGCTTTTTCTATTTAAACTTTTGATCAATATTGACAATGTATTGGTACGTCGTATTGAGCGAGGAGATGTCCAGGAAATCCATCTCATCCTAGATATACATGTGTAGGCGGCCACGGTACTTGACTACCAAATATTTCTTAGAATCTTTGATACCGAATTTCATGCAAAACCTGCAAAAGGAGTTGTGGGTAGAAGCAATATCTACTGCTTGTTATTTAGTTAATAGATCACCTTCAATTGCAATTAATTGTAAAATTCCTTAAGAAGTTTGGTTGGGCCAGTCTTGGGATTATTCACATTTAAGGATTTTTGGTTGTGATGCCTATGCTCTTATTCAAAAATATCAACATACAAAATTAGATCAAAAATAGAAATGTTATGTCTTTGTTGGGTACGACTATGCGGTGAAAGGTTACAGGTTGTGGTATCCTACTTCATGGAAGATAGTCATTAGTAGAGATGTAACATATGATGAATCTTTTCTTTTAAAATTACATGTTGAAAAAATTGAATAGGAACAGGTATCGCCAAATCAACAAATTCAGTTGGAGGCTAGACTTTTTTTAGAAAGTCGAAAGGAATGAGAGACTTCTAGAGGAAAAGTTGAAGAAGATGCCAAGGAAACTATTGAAGTTTCATAACCAGTTCAACAAGTAGTCACTCTAAGAAGGTCTACAAGGGAAAGAAAAACACCTGAAAGGTATGAAGATTTTTCTTCATATTTTGCAATGAGTACTAAATATGGGGAAACTTCTTGTTATCAGGAAGCAGTGGATGATATGGATAGCGAAAAATGGAAAAATGTTATGAAAGAAGAAATGGATTCCTTAGCCAAGAACAATACTTGGGATCTTATAGAACTTCCTAAAGGGAGAAGTTTTGTTGGATGCAAATGGGTCTTCAAATTGAAATGGAAAGTTGATGGAAGTATCGAAAGGTATAAGGCGACTCTAGTCGCAAAAGGGTATTCTTAGGTTGAAGGTATTGACTTTCATGAGATTTTTTCATCAGTTGTAAAACTTGTTTATATCCGTACTGTGTTGGCACTAACTGCATTACTCGACCTTGAGTTCGAAAAGTTAGATGTTAAAACAAATTTTCTACAAGGTGATTTGGATGAAGAGATATATATGGAATAGCCATAATGTTTTGTACAAGGCCGCAGTCGAAGATTAGTTTGCAAGCTCGTGAAATCATTGTATAGCCTAAGGCAGTCTCCGAGGCAATGGTACAAGAAGTTTGACTCCTTCATGGTGAGGCGGAACTTTATTAGAACTGAGTATGATCATCGTGCATACTACAAGAGTTTACGTAGCATATTCATTATCTTTGTTGTGTATGTTGACAATATGTTTATTGCAAGAAAATCCATGGAAGAGATCAATAGGTTAAAGGCTCAACTCTCTAGGACGTTCGATATGAAGGATCTTGGAGTGGAAAAATATATCTTGGGCTTGGAGATACACAGAGACAAAAAAATTGAAAGCTTTGGTTATCACAGTACAAGTATGTGGAAAGAGTACTTGAAAAGTTTGGTGTGAACAATATGAAACCTGTTAATCTTCCATTAGCTTCCCATTTTAAAGTTTATTTAGTTTTGAGTCCTAGAACTGATGAAGAAAAGAAGTATATGTCTCGTGTACCATACGAAAATGTTATAGGCAACTTAATGTATGTGATGGCATCTACAAGACTTGACATTTCACATGAAGTTGGAGTTGTGAGGAGGTTCATGGAAATCTAGGTGAAGAACATTGGTGAGTAGTAAAATGGGTGCTTCGGAATTTAAGGGGCACAAGTGACCATTGCATCATCTTTAATGGTAGTGAAGGATCAGTCTACAGATATATGGATGCTGATTATGCAGGTGATTTGGACAAAAAGAGATCTACTACAGGCTATGTATTTACTCTTGCAGGTGGAGAAATTGGTTGGATGTCAAAGCTTCAAGAAGCAGTTGCTTTTTCCACCACCGAATCAGAGTGTATAGTTGCTTCAAATGCTAGTAAAGAAGCAATTTGGTTGAAAGGTTTGCTTGATGAGATTGGAAGGACGCAGGAGAAAGTGAATGTATTCTCTGATAGTCAGAGTGTTATTCATTTGGCTACAAATCCATCTTATCACAGCAAGTCCAAGCACATTGATGTAAGGTATCATTTTCTGAGACATGTGATCGATGGCAGAAAAGTAGCTCTCAAAAGGGTCCATACATGGGAGAATTGTGCAGACATATTCACGAAGCCAGTTAGAGTAGAGAAGTTGCGATGGTGTTTGGCTTCTCTTTGTTTGCAGAAGAGATGATGAATGGACATGGGCAAGGGATTAAGAAAATTGTTGTCAAGGTGGAGTTTGTTGAAATATGACAACAAAATGTAATTATGGGTAAAATTTGTTAATTACTGTCAATTAGTTTTGCAACGGGATTCATAATGAGAAGGAGTTATGTAACTGAGAAAAAGCCCATATTAATTGGGATGGCCTGAGAGGCTTGGATGATGGAGATTCATTCTTGATTAATAGAAGTTTCCAATCCCTTGCTCCGTGGAGGTTTTCTTGACACATTGTCAAGGTTTTACCACGTAAAAACATCTTGTTTTAATGTGTGATTAAATTTGTCAATTTTTATGCATTTCTTCCCATGTATGTTTGAATGTTGAATAACTCTTGTAAACCCAAGATCATTTCTCTAAGGGAAAGAAAGATGAGTTCTTAGCCATTGAAATGGTATATTAGTTTTGACTCCAAGCCCAAAACTCAATTACAACCTAGTCAATATTTCCAAAAATGTCAATATGCTTTGTGGTGATCATTGAAGTTATCTCAATGGTGATCTTCTACTCTTTAATAATATTTAGCTTTAATTCTATGGACACAATAAATATTAGCCCAAAACTCAATTACAACCTTGTGAATAATTCGCCGAAAATCAATACCCTCTGTGGTCATCATTTACCTTATAGCTTTAATTCTATGGACACAATAAATACTAGCCCAAAACTCAATTACAACCTAGTAAAAAATTCCTAGAAAGTCAATATAATTTGTGGTCATCATTTAAGTTATCTTTAATGTGATAACTTAATAATAATATTTAGCTTTAATTCTTAGTACACAAAAAATATTATCCCATTTATAATTTAAAATTTTATCAAAAAAATAATTCAAAAGACTTATATATAAACAAAAGAAATGCATACATAAATGTACTTAATGTAATGTTACACTAATAATGGTTATTATGATTTTATCAAGCAAATTAAAAATTACTTTATAATATAGTAAAGTTAGCATGCAATTATAATAATAAATAAAATAAATAATAAATTATAATAATAAATAAAAAAAGTTGAGAAAAAAATTATTACTTGAGTAATAAAATAATCATAATAATATATAACTAATAAATTAAATTAAAACATAGATTTATATTCATCTTTTTATAAAAAAATGATATTAATTAAATTAATAGTTTTATATATTAATATAATATTTTTTTATTAATAATCATTTTTA
This sequence comes from Pinus tabuliformis, assembly GCA_031772625.1. Classification (NCBI taxonomy): domain Eukaryota; kingdom Viridiplantae; phylum Streptophyta; class Pinopsida; order Pinales; family Pinaceae; genus Pinus; species Pinus tabuliformis. The sequence goes on along the minus strand of CM062805.1, from coordinate 799,647,660 downwards.
AATAAAAAATAAATTAATTTTTTTAAACTCTATTTTAAATGGAAGAAAAGTGATAGATTTTTATATGGTTATAAAAGTTTTTAGGAATATAAAAGTGTGATATTAGAATTTAGAAATAACAATGAAAATGATATCTATATATTATTTATTTATTAATATAATTTTAAATCACATTTTAGGTATTATTTACTTATTAATATTATTTTTAAATTATTATATTATTTAATTAAATATCTTTTAATAATAGATTGTATACGAGTAATAGATTGTATTACAATGATTTTTTGTAGCGCAACAACAAATGAAACTTTTTCAAATGGTTAAATCAATGGTGGTTTGGCAAAGTTATAAAGGTGTTGTTTTGTGACGACTGAATTCAATTGTTACCTTGTTGCATTGTGAAAGAACTAGCAACTGAATTTAATTGTTACCTTGTTGCATTGCGAAAGAACTTGTGAAACAATGTGACCTTGTTTCATTGAGAAAGAACTACTGAAACACTGTGACCGCCAATTAATAGTTTACAATGATAGAATGCTTATCAAGAAAGATTGTAATGATGCGGGCACGAAAGATTGTAATGATGTGGGCACTGTTCTTGGTTTTTGTCATTTCAATGTCTACACGGGCAGAATCGGAATCTGAAGGCAGTTCAACTCCGAGTTCGATCAAAAGAAGCAAAGAGAATCGGTATACGAGTACCCTTTCCTCCAGGAATCAATGGATTTGAACGACAACAATATTATTTGTTAGTTAGTCCACCTTGGGCCTCACCGCAATCTGTTCATTTTCGCCAACGGAAAATTGATTATGTTCAACCATGTCAACGACCGCGTGGTGTGGCATTACTGGGACATGCCCTCCTACTCCAGCAACTACGTCGAGACCTCTGCCTCCATGGTGATCTTCTATTCTTTAATAATATTTATCTTTAATTCTATGGACACAATAAATATTAGCCCAAAACTCAATTACAACCTAGTAAATAATTCACAGAAAATCAATACTCACACTTTGTGGTCATCATTTAAGTTATAGGTTTAATTCTATGGACAGTATAAATACTAGCCCAAAACTCAATTACAACCTAGTTAAAAATTCCTAGAAAGTCAATATACTTTGTGGTCATCATTTAAGTTATCTCTAATGTGATAACGTAATAATAATATTTAGCTTTAATTCTAAGTACACCATAAATATTATCTCATTTATAATTTTAAATTTTATCAAAAAATTAATTCAAAAGAGTTATATATAAGTGAAAAGAAATGTGTACATAAATTTACTTAATGCAATGTTACACAAGTAATAGTTATTATGTTTTTATCAAACAAATTAAAAAATACTTTATAGTATAGTAGAGTAAGCATGCAATTATAGTAATAAATAAAATAAATAATAAATGTTAAAATTAAGAGAAAAGTTATTAATTGATTAATAAAATAATTATAATAATATGTAATTAATAATTAATAGCTAAAATACAAATTGATATTGATTTTTTAATAAAACAATTGATATTTCTTTTAATTAATAGTCATTTTAAAATAAAAAATAAATAAATTGTTTTAAACTCTATTTTAAATGGGAGAAAAGCCATAGATTTTTATATAGTTATAAAAGTTTTTATGAATATAAATGTGTGATATTAGAATTCAATTGTTACCTTTTGGCAAAGTTATAAAGGCGATGTCTCATGACTACTGAATTCAATTGTAACCTTTTGTCAAAGTTATAAATGCAATGTCTCATGACGACTGAATTCAATTGTTACCTTGTTGCATTGCTAAAGAACTAGTGTGACCTTGTTGCGCTGAGAAAGAAATAGTGAAACAGTGTGATGGGGTTTAATAGTTTAAAATGATAGAATGTTTATCAAGGAAAATTGTATGATGTGGACACTAAAGATTGTAATAATGTAGGCACTAAAGATTGCAATGATACAATTATAGTAATAAATAAAATAAATAATAAATGTTAAAATTAAGAGAAAAGTTATTAATTGATTAATAAAATAATTATAATAATATATAATTAATAATTAAAATACAATATTGATTTTTTTTTAAATTGATATATATTTTAATTAATAATTTTATATATGAATATAATATCTTTAATTAATAATTATTTTAAAATAAAAAAAAAAAAATTGTTTTAAAGGTAAAAAGTGATAGATTTTTATATAGTTCTAAAACCTGTGATATTTATGAATATAGACATGTGATATTAGGATTTACAAATAACAAAAATATATATATATATATATATATATATATATATATATATATATATATATATAGATATATATATCATTTATTTTATTTAGTAATATCATTATATAAAGTATTAAAAGTGAACAATAGGTTCTTTGCAGCAGCGCAAGGGGTAAATTGAAACTTGTTCAAATCAACGGTAATGTTTTTTTTGCGGCAGCGCAACGGCAAATTGAAACTTGTTCAAATCAACCGTACGTAGTTTGGCAAAGTTATAAAGGCGATGTCATGACGACTGAGTTCAATTGTTATGTTATTGCACTGAGTTCAATTGTTACGTTATTGCATTGAGAAAGAATTAGCTAACACTGTGACAGAAAGAATCAGCGAAATATTCTGACTGCTGATTAATATTTTACAATGATAGAACATTTATCAAGAAAGATTGTGATGATGTGGGTAATAAAGATTGTAATGATGTGGGCATTGTTCTTGGTTTGCGTCATTTCAGTGTCTGCAGGGGCGGAATGTGAAGGCGAAGATGGTAACTCGGGTGTATCAGCTATGCACTTGGCTCTACTACCCAACAATAAGATCATCTTCTTCGATTCGACTGATTTCGGCTCATCCAACTTCCTGTTGAAAATATAATTTCAACTGCGATACAGTTGAGCCATGCAGCAGCATGAGGTCTCTAACCGTGCAATTCACCGAGAATCAGGAGGCAAAAACACTCCAAGATCAAATTGCAGCTGCAGCGATATGAATATCGCCGACGAGCGATCGCCGATATCGCATCGGCAAAGTCGAAGTGAAGGAATTATAAAGGAGCTTTTGTGTTTCCGACGAGCGATCGCCGATATCGCTATCGGCACATCGCTATCGGCAATGTCATAGGGTCGGGGTCTTTGACATGAGTAAAGTTGTGATGCGATGAAGGGCGGACCCGATGGCTTCCCAAAACCAAATTGTATAAGGTTTGTCTTTTCCGTTGACCGCCGTGGAGGAAACGCTGAGGCTTTTAATGCTGTTCGTATTGTTTGGTGGAGGCCCGTTTTAAATGGTTATGGGCATACGTCCCATTTATATTTTTATATATGCATTTACGTAAGTTTAGGTGTAGGCCATTTAATATGGTTATGGGCCACGTTAGTTTTTTTTTTTATTATGTTTTCATATATGACTATGTGTGTAGTAGTTTTAGTGCAGAGTGGCTGCAGGAGCATATAGTGTTGTGCGCGTTTCTTTTGGGTGAGGTGTATTGTGCCTGCGCACAATTTTTATGTAATTGTATTATATTGTGGCTGCGCTCGGTGGAGAAAATTTTTGTTAACGCACAGCAAATTTTTGTTAACGCACAGCAGTGCGAGATATGAAAGAGGTGATGTAATTGTTTTTTTTTGACCCCCATTGTAAAACAGAAGATTATGTAATTTTCACAGCAGTGGAGTATGTAATTTTTGTGGTAAATGTTGAACGCACAGCAGTGCGGAAAATGGAACAGGGGAGGCATGTAATGTTTGTTTGTCATTGTAAAACATAGGAGCAGCAAGAAATTGTTTTGAAATATCCACAGCAGTGGAAAATCTGTGAGAGCAGCAGAGTTTTATTTTTGAATCCCTCTTTGCACAGAGGATGAAGTTTGTATCAGTCTTTTGTTTAAAATCAATAGAAGTTTTTTTTACTGTGTAATGGACTGTGTTCTGAGTTAATTTTTTTTTATTAAAGAGGTTCTCTGCAAATGATCCGGGACAAAGGAAACAGAGCATTGGCTCTGTGGTGTTAAGTTTGTTTGGTTTTGGTATTTTTCTCCATTAAAAAAAAAATTATCCAACAGTGGTATCAGAGCTAGTCCAGGCTCTTTGAAGACTCAAAGAAGCTGAAGGAAGGTGTTGTTGCAGCAGTCAAACCTCTCCAGCAGTGTGAAGCCACAGCCAAAAGGGTTAAGGTATTTCTCAAAGCTTTCCTTTGTGTTACTGTGAAAGAAACAGTCAGCGATTATGGCAAGGTCAAAGAAGAGAGCCTCCAAGCCAGTTAAAAATGTGTCTCCCTCCTCTACTAAACTAGAAGGAAATCTATTTGAAAACATAGTATTTGAAACCCCAAAGTTTGATGGAAACTTTGATGTATGGGAAATAAAGATGAGGGCTTTCCTAATGTCTGAGGGGATTGAATTCTGGGAGTCAGTGATTGATGACAGCAATATGGATAAAGAATCCATGGAGTATGATGCACAAGCAGCAAAACTAATCTTGGATGGACTCCCTGATTCTGTGAAGAGGAATCTAAGAAAATACACATCAGCAAAGGATATATGGGACAGACTGCATGACCTTCATGCAAAGGGAGCACTGACCATGACAATGAGTCAAGAAGAACCCATCATAGAAGCTGAGAATGAAAAGCTTGACCTCATCAAGCTTCAAGTAAAGGAAAGGGATGAAGAGCTAGCCAAGCTCAAGAAGGAGCTTGACCAATGCAAGAAGAAACATCATGAAGAAGTCATATTTATGACAAATCAGCTGAATGAAGCAAAGAAGCAGGCAGATGCCTTGACAAGTCAACTTGAACAAAGGCACATGAGAGTGAATAAGCTTGTAGAAGAGATTGGACAATACAAGGTAGAGGTATCCTCCCTTAAGTCCGAACTACAAGAAGCCAAGAAGCAGGCACAAGGAGCTGAAAAGAAAATGAAGAGCAGTCAAGCAAAAGATGAAGAAATTTCCAAAATGAAGACAGATATTATCTCCTTCAAAATAGTAGCAGCTGAAGCTACTCGTAGCAAGGAAGAAATTGAGGGACAACTAGCAAAGAAAAATAATGAATGTGAAAAGTTAGAAGAAGAGATTGTCCTCCTTAGGAAGAAGGTTGAAGGGCTGAACAAAATAATGAAGAGCTCTCAAGCCTTGGATGATATGCTCAGCTATCACAGATCTCCATATGATAAATCAGGACTTGGGTATGTAGGCGAACCCTCAATCAAGGATGAGGATGCTTTAAGCAAAGGAGATGTGAAGAAGCTAGAAAGAGATTGTGAAGCTCCTAGTTCCAGCAAAGGCAAGGAGAAAAATGAAGGCTGCAATAGAAGAGATCCTGCTCCAAGTAGAAGATCAGCTCCAAGAAGAAACGTAGCTGATGTCAAAGAGGTAAGAGGCAATGGTTATCAACAAAGATTCTCAAGGCAGCAAGGCTTCAGAAGTACACCAAGAAAACCTCCATCTCCCAGGTACCAAAGCTCATTTTATGGTTATTGTTATGCTTGCTCAAACTTTGGTCATATGGCAAAAGACTGTAGAGCATTTCATGGAGATAGATGTTGTGGTCTTCGACAACCTCCAAGAAACAATTTTAGAAGAAATCATGAAATGTTATTCATGAATAATGTTGAATGCTTCAAGTGTCATAACATTGGGCATATGGCACGTGACTGTAACTTAAGATGGGCTCCTATACAAGCTAGACCCATGCAAAAGAAGAAAGTTACACAAGTATGGAGAAGAAAAGAAATACAGTGTGAAAGCCCCTTAAGCAACGCAGCTGATCTAAGTTTGTTTTGAGAAAACTTGTTAAAAGAAGACAAGCATACATTAAAGGGGAGCTTGAATATTTTTATTTGCTGAACTGTATTAACAGTCATTTGTTGATGGAGGATGTATTGCAGCGCAGCAGTTGCAAATGAAATCTTTGTTAATCCCTCTGAAAGGTAATATGCAGCAGTGATGAAATCAGCAATGTTTTTGCTTTGTGTTCATGCAATATGCACAGAAATGCATAAGAAAGAAAAGATGGCAGCGCTGAAATGTAAAGAGCAGCAGCGAGATAAGAGAAAAATGCAAAGCATGGAGACCCTCACAGCAGTGGGAAGATAGAACATAAAACAGCAGTTTTTGAATTTTTTTTGGAGCACATGGATTAGAATGAACAACAGTTTGAATTTTTTTGTGATGCACATGCATTGAAATGCATAGCAATGGAAGGTAGTTTCCTTCTAGGTAATGTGATAGAACATACTCACAGCAGAATGAGTGTAATGCACAGCAGATGAAATGTTTTGTATTGGGAATGAAAATGCAGAGCAGTGAGAAGAAAATGAGAAGGCAAAACGCAGCAGAGCGTAAATGCCCAGTGGCTGAGAGTGCAATGAAATTTCTCACACAACAAAAAAATATAATGTTTTTCTTCATATGCAATGCAGCATGCAAAGAAATGCATAAAGAAAAACAGGGACAACAGATTTTTTAATGCACATGGATGAATGAGAATGTGTATGGCAGCAGAAAATCGAAAGGAATTGCACAACAGTGCATTATGAAAATAAAAAAAATGAATACTAAGATTGTGTGAAGCAAGGGTGCATGAGAAAAGGCAGCAGCCTGTGTTATTTTTTTGTGTGGAGAATGAAGTGCCAAGAGTATGGGCACAGCAGTATGATGAAACAAAAGGCAGTGACAGTGCAAATTGCAGAGGCAATGCAGCAGCAAGAAATTTTGAACAGCAGCACATGCAAAAGAAATTTTCCTTACAGCAGTAATGGTAAATGTAATGAATTTGTTGTTCATTGAATTGATATGCAATATATGCAACAACAGTGAGTGCGAGAAATATTTACACACAGCAGTGTAAATTTGTAAATTGGGACAGTGTAATTGTTCCAGAAAAGACAGAGTATTTTGTCTTTGAAAAGTGCAGAAGCAGTGCAAGTGTAAACACAGCAGTGTGGGGTAGACGCAGTAAAGAAGATGGCACAACAGTGCAGCAGAGAATATGCATCAGCATAAGAGAACATTGTAATGAGATTGCACACACAGCAGTGCAACGATTGTTTGTTTTGGAACTGCATGTAAAGCAGTGCCTGTTTGTAATCCCTCTATTAAAGAGGAAGGTGCTTTTCAGCACAGTGTCGTGGTGAATCCCTCTATCAAGAGGATGATGCTTTTTAGCATAGTCACAGGTGAATCCCTCTGTCATGAGGAAGGTGCTCTTAAGCACAGTTTCAGGTTAATCCCTCTATTAAGAGGAAGACAACTTTGTTTGTTTGTGAACTGCATCAGAAGCAGTTGGTGAATCCCTCTATGTGAGGAAGATGTCTTTGTAACAGCAGTTGGTGAATCCCTCGATGAGAGGAAGTGCTTGGGTAAGATTGAATGCCCAGCAGTTGAAATTAAAGGGGAGTGTTGAAAATATAATTTCAACTGCGATACAGTTGAGCCATGCAGCAGCATGAGGTCTCTAACCGTGCAATTCACCGAGAATCAGGAGGCAAAAACACTCCAAGATCAAATTGCAGCTGCAGTGATATGAATATCGCCGACGAGCGATCGCCGATATCGCATCGGCAAAGTCGAAGTGAAGGAATTATAAAGGAGCTTTTGTGTTTCCGACGAGCGATCGCCGATATCGCTATCGGCACATCGCTATCGGCAATGTCATAGGGTCGGGGTCTTTGACATGAGTAAAGTTGTGATGCGATGAAGGGCGGACCCGATGGCTTCCCAAAACCAAATTGTATAAGGTTTGTCTTTTCCGTTGATCGCCGTGGAGGAAACGCTGAGGCTTTTAATGCTGTTCGTATTGTTTGGTGGAGGCCTGTTTTAAATGGTTATGGGCATACGTCCCATTTATATTTTTATATATGCATTTACGTAAGTTTAGGTGTAGGCCATTTAATATGGTTATGGGCCACGTTAGTTTTTTTTATTATGTTTTCATATATGACTATGTGTGTAGTAGTTTTAGTGTAGAGTGGCTGCAGGAGCATATAGTGTTGTGCGCGTTTCTTTTGGGTGAGGTGTATTGTGCCTGCGCACAATTTTTATGTAATTGTATTATATTGTGGCTGCGCTCGGTGGAGAAAATTTTTGTTAACGCACAGCAAATTTTTGTTAACGCACAGTAGTGCGAGATATGAAAGAGGTGATGTAATTGTTTTTTTTTGACCCCCATTGTAAAACAGAAGATTATGTAATTTTCACAGCAGTGGAGTATGTAATTTTTGTGGTAAATGTTGAACGCACAGCAGTGCGGAAAATGGAACAGGGGAGGCATGTAATGTTTGTTTGTCATTGTAAAACATAGGAGCAGCAAGAAATTGTTTTGAAATATCCACAACAGTGGAAAATCTGTGAGAGCAGCAGAGTTTTATTTTTGAATCCCTCTTTGCACAGAGGATGAAGTTTGTATCAGTCTTTTGTTTAAAATCAATAGAAGTTTTTTTTACTGTGTAATGGACTGTGTTCTGAGTTAATTTTTTTTTATTAAAGAGGTTCTCTGCAAATGATCTGGGACAAAGGAAACAGAGCATTGGCTCTGTGGTGTTAAGTTTGTTTGGTTTTGGTATTTTTCTCCATTAAAAAAAAAAATTATCCAACACTTCCCTTTACCCTTTGGGAAATGCGGGATCGATCAATTTCTGAAGAAAGATTGCTGGAATCGTTCTATCGAATATATGGAATATGATTTCCACACGAACCAGGTCAGCTCCTTTCAACTTCAGACGGAAACATGGTGTTCTTCAGGTGCCATGGCACCTGACGGCTGCCTGATCTAGACCTGTGGATTCAACGAGGGAGATGGGACAGTCAGAGTATTCAGTCCCTCCCATTTCTGTGATTGCACCGAAATTCCAAACAGGCGATGGCACGGCACCCATCACATTCTGCCCGACGGTGAAATCATGGTCGTGGGCGGGCGGGGGCAGTTCAACTCCCAGTTCGATCCAAAGAAGCAAAGCCAATCGGTGTACCAGTTCCCTTTCCTCCAGAAATCGATGGATTGGAAGGAGAACAATATTATTTATCCGTTAGTCCACCTTGGGCCTGACGGCAATCTGTTCATTTTCGCCAACGGAAAATCGATTCTGTTTGACCATGTCAACAAGCGCGTGGTGCGGCATTACCCGGACATGCCCGCCTACTCCAGCAACAGCTACGTCCAGACCTCTGCCTCCTTCGTTCTCCTCCCACTGGATGCAGGAGCTAGTGACGCTGAAGTGCTGATCTGCAGCGCTGGAGCTGCTGAGTTTTCATATAGGGAAGTGATCGGATCGAACTCGACCACCAACACCTGCGGACGTCTGGGATTCACGGATCCTGATCCACATTGGCGGATGGAGAGCATGCCCATGCGCCCCACGGTAATGGTAATGGGGGACATGCTTCTTCTCCCAACTAGCGACGTGTTAATTATGAACGGAGCTTCCAAGGGCTCTGGTTCACGGGACACCATTCTTTATCGTCTTCTTTACAAGCCATCAAGTCCCGGGCCACTTCGGTTTGAGGTGCTCACTCCCTCCGCCACTCCTAGGCTCTACCGTCCCAGTTGCCATATGCTCCCTGATGGCCGCGTTCTTGTGGGCGGCAATAATCTCGACAAATTTAGGGGTGTGCTGTATCCCACAGACCTCAGCTTGGAGGCATTTTCTCCCCCCTATCTCGCACCTGAGAACGATGCGCATCGGCCCTTAATCACGTCCTGGCCGTCTGCCATGGGCTATGGCCGTACCTTCACCATGAGATTTTACTTGCAAATCTTGGCGGGTCAACAAAAAGAAGCAATTTCTGTTACAATTCTGGCGCCGTCTAATTTTACTACACACAGTTATTCCATGAGCCAGAGGCTGCTCCGACTGGAGATCATTGAGGTTGTGCAAATTTTTGAAGTGATATATGAGATTACTATTACTGTTCTGCGTAATGCAGCCTTGACTCCTCCTGGCTTTTATCTTCTGTTCCTTGTGCATGCGGGGATTCCTAGCCCTGGGAAATGGATAAAGATTACCTGTGATGAACCTAGGTCTATAGAAAGCATGTCTATTAAAGAACCCATGCCTATGGAAGCTGTTTCTGTGTGTAAGGAAACCTGCATGTCTGACGAAGGTGTGTGTAAAGAAGCAGCTACATCCAACGGCCTTACAACTACGATGGCGCCTGCATTGGCAGGAATGGCTCTGGGTTTGTGTTTTTGTCTTGTATGGGTCAAACGTATTTGCGAGTATCTTATATCTACGGGGCGTACAAGGATGACGCCTGAGGAGACAGCAGTGGCATTAGCAGCGCCTCTGACTGTTTTATTATTGCTTGATCTGCTCTGCTCCCTACTCTAAATCCAAATTGCCGAACGCATAAATCCGTTCGACTGACTCACAGCAGTACACCTCTGAAATAAATGAAATATATCCAGCGGAGCGGCAGCTATGTGTTTGACATTTGGCATGAACCTAATTTAGTGCCAAACAAAATAAGTTCAGTTCAGTTATAGATAGATGCGTTTGAATTTTGCCTGAAAGCAATTTAATGTAGAATAAAACAACATTTATATGCTACTGAAAGCTTCATTATATTCATATTTTTTAATTCAGATTTGGCATTTTTTTTTATATTCAATCACACTATCTTCATCTTCATGCATGATATTAATATTTAAATGGCAGATCCACGTTAACTGATTTATTCAATTATCCGGAATTACAGTCGTTTGATTTCAGATTTGGTATGTGTTTTTAAGGTAACATGTACTATTCAATTACAGTATCTTCTGTGAGAATAATGCAGAAATAGAATTAGTTATGAGTGGTTGAACAGAATTAGTTGTAAGTGGTTGAACAGAATTAGTTGTGAGTGGTTAGGAATTAGTTGCACATATTTCCTATATAAGTGTGATGTAATTGAGCAAATAAATGAATGAAGTTGTGTGTCTTTGTTATAGTTTGTGTTGTATTTGTTTTAATATGGTATCGGAGCTCTCTTTTGTCTGTGCCTCTCTCCTCTTCGTGGGCAGTAAGTGACTCTGCCATTAGAGTGTGCGCAGTAACAGTACCAGCAGCACTGACCAGTAAGGCCATGGCAAGGGGAGCCAGAGAGAGAATCTGCAGAGCGGCAAGGGGAGCCAGAGAGAGAATCTGAAGAACGGCATCACCGCTGGAAGGAGACAACGCAGGTGAAACCTCATCGCGGGCACTGTGGCAGGCGAAAAAGCAGTCAGCAGGCACCGCATTAGAGCGACGGCCACGGTGAGTCATAACGATCAGACGGCCACGTTTTGCATCCGTCTTCTGTTGTTCACTAACAATAGTTGTGATCCTCTGTTACAAAGTTTCAATTGACAGTTTCAACACTTTAATTCTTTTCTGACTGATAAATACAGAGCAAGTAGTCTTCTAGTCTTTTTCCGCTTACACATGACAGACATACTGCACTATTTTTTCTGAGTGTTCTGGCCCTTTTTCTGAGTGTGAAGTGTATACGCAGAGTTTTAGTTATTAAATTTCTCAGGCAGTGAGGCCTGCGGTATTATTGTTTAAGAAGCTTGTGATTTTTTGTTTGAATTTGGTCATTGGTGGAGAAATGGCTAATCCTCTTGCAGATTCATATTTAAATGAGTCTACAAAACTTGATGGAGAAAATTATGTCAATTGGAAATTTAAGATCATCACAGTACTGGAGGCATACAATCCCTGGCCGATTGTCAAAGGTGACGAGACCAAGCCTCAACCTCCTACTGCCACTCAAGATTGGGAGAAGCGTGAAATGAAAGCAAGGGTGCTGCTACGCATGTCAGTGAAGGACAATATTATTCCTAACATTCGGGACTGTGAAACTTCGAAGGCGACATGGGACACTCTCAAAGGTTTGTATGAGACTACTAATGCAAACCGTATTTTATTTTTAAAAACAAAGCTGCTATCTGTCAAAATGGATGCCAATGAAAGCATTAGCAACTTTGTTTCCCGAATTAAAGACTTTAGTGATAAGCTTGGTGATATTGGTGAAAAGGTTTCTAGTACAGACTTGGTAACTGTTACTTTAAAGGGGTTGGTCCCAGACTATAAAGTCTTTATTTCAGCTCTCTCAGCTAGACCAACACCTCCTACATTTGAAGAATTGGCTGGAATTCTTCTTCAAGAAGAAGAGCGCATGAAAACTTTTGAAATGGAGTCAAATGGTTCTGATTTGGCTTTGACTGCAAGAGGCAAAAGATCATTCCGAGGGAGACCATGGGACAGGAACAGAGGCCGTTTTCAAGCAAAACAAAAAGGTATGGCACCTCCTGATTCTTATGTTAAAAGGAACATTGAATGTGATTATTGTGGAAAACCTGGACATCTGGCTAAAGATTGCTATAGGAGAAAGAATAATGAATCAAATCAAAGACATCGCAGGCATAATGGAAATTACATAAACAGAGACACCTCAGTGAATGATGGATTTAAAAATCTTAAGTTATTTCTTTTTGATGCTGCATTGTCTGCTGAAACTGATGATGAGAATGCTTGGTTTATAGATTCTGGTGCATCGGCACACATGACTTGTAATAAAGAATGGTATGCTAAATATTATGAGAAATCTGATGGTACACACATTTACCTAGGAGATGATAGGTCACTTAAAGTTCAAGGCTATGGCATAATAAATGTGTACTTACCTAATGGACAAATGCGACAGATTCATAATGTGATGTATGTACCTGCTCTCAAAAAGAATTTGCTATTTGTTTCCACTATCACTGATAATCATTTAAAAGTAGAATTTGGTAAATTGGGGTGTATAGTGAAAGATGTTCAGGACCACTACAGGGTTGTTTCTACAGGTACCAGGGTTGGAGGATTATACAGATTGGATGTGACAGTGAAGCGCCATGTTGCATTGACATCCACAGAGACATCGACAGCAGAATTATGGCATCACAGGTATGGGCACCTAAATTACAATGATTTATCGTTGTTACAAAGGAAATCAATGGTTGAAGGTCTTCCTGTTATGAAGTGTGAACATTTACCATGTGAAGCTTGTGCACTTGGTAAGCAGCATAGAGAAGAGTTTCATGTTCATACTGAGAAACGAAAGTATGATATACTTGAATTAATACACACTGATGTATGTGGACCTATGCAAACTAGGTCCCTTGGTGGTGCTTCATACTTTGTTATTTTTATTGATGATAGATCTAAATATACCTGGGTCTATTTCATTAGAAGGAAAAGTGACATATTTGAGTATTTTAAAGAGTTTCGAAATATGGTTGAAAAACAAACAGGAAAGTGCATTAAAATACTCAGATCTGATCAAGGGGGTGAATATAAATCAAAAGTATTTAACACCTATTGTAAATCTAATGGAATTCAACAACAGTTCACAGTGCCACATACCCCTCAGCAAAATGGTGTTGCTGAGCGATGGAATAGAACCTTGGTGGAATCTGCTCGTAGTATGCTGCAAGGTAAGAACATCTCTAATGGTTTCTGGGCAGAAGCCATTAACACTGCTGTTTATCTGAAGAATCGATGTCCCACTAAGTAATTAGTTTTTCAAACTCCTTTTGAGGTTCTTTATGGTTATAAACCTGATGTGAGTCATTTCAAAGTCTTTGGATGTATTGCTTTTGCTCATATTCCTAAAGCTAACAGAAGCAAACTTGATGCCAAGTCCATCAAGTGTGTTTTCATTGGATATTGTACGGATCAGAAAGCCTATAAATTGTTTGATCCAAGTTCCCATAAACTATTTGCAAGTCGTGATGTATTGTTTCATGAGCAGACTGATAAAAGTAATAATGATACATGGCATATGTCTAATGATGCACATATCAAGCTTGATACTTTGATTAAGCAGGAACAGGAACAGGTACAGGTACAGGATCAGGATGATAGCAACAGTACGAGCACATCTAGCAGCAGTGAGTCATCACAAGGGGGTGATTCACCTCAAAGCCGACGAATCATGGATGGAACACCCACAGGCATTGAAACACCAAGAAGGTCGTCCCGACAGACTCGGCTTCCTGCAAGGTATAGAGACTATGCCTTAATGTCTAATATAATGAATGTTGAAGAACCAATTGATTATGAGCAGGCTAAACAACATGAACCATGGATTAATGCTATGAATGATGAGTATGCTTCTATTATGAAAAATCAAACATGGGAATTAGTGGAACTTCCTGAAAATAAAGTTCCAATTGGAAGCAAATGGTTGTACAAAACAAAATTTAAAGCAGATGGTACAATTGATAAATTTAAGGCAAGATTAGTAGCAAAAGGATATGCTCAAAAGGGGGGAATTGATTATGAAGACACTTTTGCACCAGTAGCTAAGTTGAATACAATTAGATTACTGATTGCCTTAGCCACAAAACATAATTGGAATATACATCAAATGGATGTCAAATCTGCTTTTCTAAATGGTGATTTAAAGGAAGAAGTTTATTTGGTTCAACCTGAAGGGTTTGTCAAACAGGGACAGGAGCATCTGGTTTGCAGGTTAAGAAAGGCATTGTATGGTTTGAAACAGGCACCAAGATCATGGTATGTAAAGATTGATACCTTCTTTCTTCAGAATGGGTTTGTGAAAAGCAAAAATGATCCTAACTTGTATGTTAAGAAAGATGCAAAAGGAAATGTTGCTTTAATATCTTTGTATGTGGATGATCTCATTATAACAGGCAGTGCTCACAAGTTAATTGAAGAAATTAAAGTTCAGTTGTCACAGGTTTTTGAAATGAAAGATTTGGGTGAAATGCATTACTGTTTAGGAATTGAGGTATGGAGAGAACCTGGTAAAACTTTGATCACTCAAAGCAAATATACAAAGGAGATTCTTAAAAAGTTCAATATGACAGATTGCAAAGCTATGTCAACTCCCTTAGAACAGAATGCAAAGTTGTACAAAGAAGATGGATCGAAAGAGGCAGATGGAACATTATATCGTCAGTTAGTGGGAAGTTTGAACTATCTCACCACTACCAGACCAGACATTGCATACTTAGTCAGTATCCTTAGTCAATTCATGGCTAAGCCTTCAGGAAATCACTGGAATGCTGCAAAGAAAGTTCTCCGATACTTAAAGGGAACAATGAATCTTGGTATTATGTATACTGATGTATCTGATGTTGCACTGACAGGTTTTTCTGATTCAGATTGGGCAGGAAATCCAGATGACAGACGATCTACCTCTGGCTATGCATTTCATATTGGATCAGGGGTCGTATCTTGGAGTAGTAAGAAACAGCCAACTGTTTCTTTATCTTCAACGGAATCAGAGTACAAAGCTTTGACCAATGCCACCTGTGAAGCTATTTGGTTGCGGAGAATTCTTGCAGATCTTGAAGAAGCGCAAAGTGGTGCAACATGTATCAATTGTGATAATCAGAGTGCTATCAAATTAGCACATAATCCAGTTTACCATGCTAGAACAAAACACGTTGGGTTACAGTACCACTTTGTACGTGAGAAAATTGAGTCAAATGAAATTGGATTGATATTTTGTAACACCAAGGATAATGTGGCTGATATATTTACTAAGCCCCTTGGTAAAATCAAATTTGAAGTTTTTAGAAGTCAGTTAGGTATTGTAGAAAATCCATTTCTCCCTTAAGGGAGGATGTGAGAATAATGCAGAAATAGAATTAGTTATGAGTGGTTGAACAGAATTAGTTGTAAGTGGTTGAACAGAATTAGTTGTGAGTGGTTAGGAATTAGTTGCACATATTTCCTATATAAGTGTGACGTAATTGAGCAAATAAATGAATGAAGTTGTGTGTCTTTGTTATAGTTTGTGTTGTATTTGTTTTAATATCTTCATGCATATTTAGATTTACATGGTAGATACACTACAACTGATTTATTCGATTACTGCATCAACCTGAAATAAAATGCATTCAATTATAGATGCGTTTGAATTTTGCCCGAAAGCAATTTAGTTTAGTGTGGAACAAAATATTATTTATATGTTACTGAAAGCTTAACATTAGATTCATATCTTTAATTTAGATTTGGTATTCTTTTGTTTTTCAAGTAAAATGTATTCAATTACAGTATCTTAATGCATATTTATAACATTTACATGGCAGATACACGATAACCGATTTATTTAATCGCTTCATTTTCACGCTACAAAATTAATTTATTCAATTACACAGTAATTTCACACCACACCATAAAGAGAAGCTGTTTTATATTTATATTTCAAGGGTTCATCACAGCAACATGTGTAAGCAAAGCAAAGCAAAGGGCAATGGACAATATGATTTCACAAGTCTATTACTAATTCAAAACTAATTGATTTATTAATTACACGGTCTCTACACAATAATAGGTGGTGATTTCTCTGTTCTCATGTGATCCGTTGTTTAGATATTTTGAATTAACGCCACACGTTCAAGTCTCTATGTCTCTCCTCTCACATCATCTGCACTCAGTTTCCATGAACAAAGAATGTTGCTTCTCACAAACTAAAACACTTTGGCTAACATTTTCTTCCCGCCTTTCAAAACCTCATAATGTTTTTCGTGGGTAATCTTCCCAAAATTTGAATCAACAATCCCTTCCATATCTCTTCTGCCATTTCCAGGTAGCGTAGTCTAAAGAAGCTATAAATTCTGGTAAGATTATAATAAAATCTGGACGTTGGTGTGATCAAGTAATGACTACTAACAATCAGCATGAATTTAGTGTTTTCTTTACCATATATTTTGTTTTCGACTCTTGCATTTAATGTTATGAGAACATTAAGCTATACTATAATGTTATGAGAACATTAAGCTATACTGGTCCACTGACAACTCTATTCATCCCATCTCTGTCCGGAACATATACTCTGTCTTAATCGCTGATTTCCCTCCTATCCCCTTTGTCTTTCCTGTCAAATTCTGGAAAGCCCCTTGCCCCCTCAAATCCATCCTTTTTTCATGGCTTCTCTTCTCCAATAAGAATCTCTCCTGGGATGTTCTGCAAAGAAAAGGATGGCACGGTCCAGGCAGATGTCAACTCTGCCTTGCGGAGTTTGAAACAAACTATCACATGTTCTTTCACTGTTCCGCCTCCTCTGCAATCTGGTATGAACTCTCATTGCTATATGGTTTTCCTCACTGTTTGTTTTCCTCTGTTCAGGAAGCTTTTACATGGTGGGGCCTTCAATGCCCCATTGGTAGGCTCTTTTCTGCCTCACATGCTGGAACATTTGGAAGTGGAGGAACAGGCGCATCTTCCAGGCCTCCTGCCTGCCGCTTGTCTCCATTCTTCCTTCTAGTTTGGGGTCTATGCCCACTCCGATTTAATTGGCTCCTTTCGCCTTTCTCTTTCTGTCATATGGTCAACAGCGCTCGTGTATTTTTGGATCTATCTTTTTCTCTTATGGCTTTTTTACCTGCCCTCTCCTTATGGGGCTCGTTTTCCTTTTGGCGCGGATCTTAAACATTTCGACATTGTGGCTGTGGTTATAGTCTCATATGCTTTTACATTTTCTGCTCTCCATGCACAGCTATACAGGACGAGGTTTCGGGCCTTCTTTCTGCTAAAACTTTCCGACAATGCGGCTGTGGTATAGTTTCTTACGCTCATATGGTTTTACATTTTCTGCACCACGCTCAGATTGGCTGTGGCATAGCTTCTTATGCTCATATGGTCTTTCATTTTCTGCTCTCCATGATCAGATATACAGGTTGAGGCATTCGGCCTTCTTTGTACCCAAGAACTTTATATTTTCTCAATATAATCTATCCTGATTTTTCTTTCTGAAAAAATAGTAGCAAACCCTAAACTGGAAAAGGAAACGCGTGTTTAAATCCAAAAGGTCACATCACTAGTGATAATCAATTTGTTAATATTTATATGGAATACACTAGGTTATAAATATTTATATTGAGAATCATCCCATATTATATGTATTTGTCTTAGAAATCTGAGAACATATATACATTTGTGGCCACATCACTTAGAAATGGCAGATATGTGTTTTTCTCATGCTTTAAAAATAATCAACAATAGTGATAATCAATTTGTTAAATTTTATATGGAATACACTAGCTTATAAATATTTATATTGAGAATCATCACATATTATATATATTTGTGTTAGAAATCTCACAAGATATACACATTTGTTGAAAGAAATCCTGTAAAAGTAATAGAAATAAATAAATAAAATGAAATTAACTTGAAATAAATAAATGAAATGAATTTGACAGAGTCAAAAGTTTTCCAAACCCATTGAATTGGGGAATTTATGAAGTAAATCAACAATTTGTTAATTCCTAATAAAAATGAAGCAAAGTAGTAGTTTGTTTATTCCTAATAAGAATGTACTAGCTTAAAATTTTATGATTGCAATGATTTCAGCAATGGTTTCATCTCACCTTCACAAATAATAGGCAATCAAAAAATGAAATAATGGATCATGATTTTACTCATGAGAAAATAAAGATAATCAAATTTGTAAATGAAATAACAAGGATTACTAAATTCACACTGACCTCAATAAACACAATGATATGAGGAAAGAAATTCACAATGTGAATGTGATGTGATAAAATCAACAAATACAACAACCTTTCAAAATAAAAAAATAAAGATAACCAAATTTCTAAATGAAATAACAAGGATTACTAAATTCACACTGACCTCAATAAACACAATGATATGAGGAAAGCAATTCACAAATGTGATGTCATAAAATCAGATTGGAAGATCCACAAGAAAAATAGGATATTTTTATTGGATTATGTTTGTTTATTTTATCTTAAAATTTTATTTGTCAAATGATAATAACTTTGTAGTTAGAGGGCTTAATTCTCCCTCTACTTGAGTTTTATTGGCACAAGACATGTTAGCCTATGTGGCAAAAAACTGAACATGTTGAAATAGAAATTGTGATTTAATCTTGAATATCATGATCTTGAGGTGAATAAGGGTCTTATCCATAATAAAAACAACCAAAATAAATAAATAAATAACTATATATATCTAAAAAATTTACTGAAAAATGTAAAATATAATATATAAATTTATTTAGTGTCATCTCCCTTTTCCAATCAACATATGGTTAAATAGTTTTACTTGCATTAAAAAATATTAAAGTAAAAGTACATTACCACAAATATAATTCTACAACTTTCTCATGAAGTTACCTAGTTTGAATATTAATATTATAAATAGTAAATTAAAATAATACATTAATATTATTTCATATTTATTTACCATTTTTTAATATTATTTCTTCATTAAATTTAATGAAAAATTCAAAAAAGTACTACAAACATCACATTTCAATACATTACCTAACAAGTTAATATATTTACTTAGTGGATGAATAAATAAATAGTAAATAGATTTCATTGCCCAAATACTTTCATACCATTAAATAAAGTCTTAACTTTCCATTCATTTAAGAAAATAACCTTAATAAAACTTCAACTATTAAAAATAAATGTCCACTTTCAAATTTACCTATAACTATAATCAACACTATTTTGAATAAAAGGTGCTACATAGTAGCTAGTCCCTACCTCTTAGTTTATATATTGTTAAATTAAAGTAAAAATATTGATTCAAGATAGTGTTAAGGTTTAGAATCCACTCAATTTATATTTCACTGATTGGCAGCATGAAATATAAAAATAGATTTCCATGAACATTTTCAATATCTATATAATTGATTTTTAAAATATATATTATATTTTATATAGGTTATTATATTGTTTTGCAAAATTAAATAATTACAAGAATATTGCAATTAAAGAAAACATTTTTTAAATAAAATTATAGTTTTTTGAAACATATAAAATTATTAATTAATTATAATGAAATATTACATATTTTTTTTTTAGACAATGTTCGGGTGCTATGTATTGATCTGAAAAAAAGAGGAGGCAGATTGCCTTACATAAGATGCTTCAAGAGCATTTTGTTGCCAAGGAGTTACAAAAAGGGATATTTCCTTGGTTCTTACTTTGATTAGATTGTGCCTATTGCTGCTTATACTACTGTAAACTTTAACATATTGCCGACCCCAAAATTTACATTTACAAAGCATGACTAATCAATCTCAATATGGCTCATCTTTCTTGCAGTTGATCCCTCTGGATCCTGTTCAGCTTCAATTGGTTTAGCGCTGGAGGAGGAAGTGGCATCTTTCTTTTCCATCATTTGCTTGAACTGATTGGTGGCGCTGCTACTTTGCTTGTCTTCTTGCTTCTGTCGATTTGCCTTGCTGATATTAAGACCAACAGTAGTCAGATTCTCGGAAATGCTGAGAAAGTTTGGGGGAAGTCGATCAGACTGACTGTAGCTATCGCTGATTTCGCAGGAAGAAGCGCAGCGAAGCTCTGAAGAAGGCCCGCGAGTTAGCTTACGGAGATAGGCTTCAGCGACGATTCCTTTCTCTATCTTACAGCAATAGACTTCAAGTGTGGGGAGTTTAGTTTGCATAACATGAATATATAAAGAGTTTCTATGTCTGCGAGATTGGAAAGGAGAGCTGCACTTCCCGATAATTCTCTGACTCGTCCTGCACATATCTTGACCCAAATCGATTGTTTGATGGCGAGGACGATCTTCTGCGCTATGAATCCTGATTCCCATGCCCTGAACTGGTTGCTTGATCAGACTTTTGACAAAATTTCTCCCATACTTATCTGTTCTATCCTCTGTTTTACTGATTTGTTGGCTGTGGCAGATTCTATTGGGTGTGGTGCCCCGCGTGCTGTTTGGATGTATGACTTTCATGGCAGTGGTTGGATGGTTAGAGTATCATTGCAGCTGAGCTGGCCTTTAGGGCGAGCATAGGGCGAGCACAGGCCTTGCTGGTGTGACGGTCAGCTTCCTTATTGAGATCCCTTAGGATGTGGTAGTAGTGGGCTTCCTCCAGCATACCATGAAGAATTTGATTCCTGTTGTTAATTTGTTGCAGCAGAGTATTCGGCGAGTTTTTCTTTTGTTCCATAAGCCGGATTATGATCGCAGAGTCGCCAAAGACATTTACCTTTGTGATTCCCAGATTGATTGCTTGGTTGAGACCTTGATATAGGGCCAGACCTTCAACCCTATTGTTTGAGAGGTCGCCCAATCCCCATTCGAAATGCAGAATAGGCACACCATTTGCGTTGCATATGAGACCTCCTGCGCCTGCTTGGCCAGGATTACATTTTGAGGCACCATAAAAAAAAAGGCAGTATCTGTTGCATTTGCTCAACCATAGAGCAAATTCCTCTTCCTTAAGCCTAAGTTTCCAAGCCGTAGATGACTCCTTCAGGTTTGATTTTTCTTTTTCTAATTCCTGGGAGCTGATGGTGCTACTGTGTCCAAAATTAATCAAGTTTCTTTCTTCTACACTGTAATTACTGAGATTGATTTTACTGTGATTGCGAATTGTGATAGCTTCCACCGCAAGACTCATGGCTTTGTGACACATGGTTCTTGTGTTATGTCCTTTGTCTTGGAAAACTTTCTTATTTCTAGCTAACCATATGCTCCAAAGGAGTGTTAGAGGTAATGTGTTCCATATCCTCTGTGATAATTTACTCTTTTTGCTCTTCCATGGGCAAAGTTTCTTCCAGCTATGGACTGTCTCTGCTATGAGTGGTTTTGGATCCCAATCGACTTCCCCAACTGAAGCTATCTCCTTCCAACATTTTACAGCAACTTGGCAGTCTAAGAACAAGTGCTGCATAGTTTCTTCTGCTTGGCAACAAATTGGGCACCTGGAAGGGCCCAGAATGCCCCTTTTTTTTAAGTTCTCAGCGGTTAAGATTTTACCTTTCAAGAGTAGCCAGCAAAAGAATTTTACTTTTGGAGGGGCTTCCGCCTTCCAAACTAATCTCCAGTGATTCCAGATGTCCTGTGGGAAGGCGCTTTCACATAGGTGATGGTACCCTGCTTTAGATGTGTACATGGTTCCTGAAGGATCCCAGCGGTAGCTATCTGTTCCTCCTCTATATATCGGGGCCTTGCTATGCAGTTGGTTCCTTAGAGAATTGAAACTTGTTTCCAATTCCCTTGGATATTCTGGCAGAGTCCAGCCTGTCCAAACTTGGGAGGGGTTTCCCCACTGAGCGATTTGAGCTAGACACCATATGCCTCTGCTATTTAGCCAGTTTATGGCTGGAGTTGCATCTGCATTGGACCCTATAGGGCTCTGGCCTAGGATTCTGTCTCTAGAAATACTGATGCTGCTTCCCCCTCCTGGTACTTTTGATATGTGTTGAGCCATAATTGGGATTATTTTCTTACATAATTTCCAGATGTTGGAGCTGTCCCTGATGGGGATATTGGATTCCAAGAGCTTATGCCTAGTACTGTTGAGATACTTGGCTTCTAAAACTGATTTCCACCAAGCTGTGTCCCCTGTGATTAGTCTCCAAACAGTTTTAGCCCCGAGAGCTAAATTCAAAAGTTTTGGAGACCTTATTCCAAGGCCTCCTTTTTCCTGGGGTTGGATGACGGATTTCCAGCCAACCAGGTTAAATTTTTTCTTTTCCGATTTCCCTCCTTGCCAGAGGAAATGTCTAAGAGCCTTTTCCAATTTATGATGGAAAACCATTGGAGCTTGTATCAATGAAAATCGATAGATGGGAAGAGAGGCCAAACCTGATTTGAGAAGGACAAGACGTCCAGCTGGGTTGAGCCACATAGTTCCCCATTGCTGGATTTTCTTTTTGATTTTGTCGAGGATCCCATTCCATGTTTCGATCTTCAGGGGTCTTGTACTCACCGGCATACCAAGATAGATGAAGTGACTCCATTCAAGCTTGTATGAGACCTCTAATATATTTGCGATGCTGTGAATGGTGTGAGATGTTACATTCCATCCATAGATGCAACTTTTAACTTGATTAATTTTCCCTCCAGAGCAGTCCATGAATTGATCCATAATCTTTTTGAATCGCCTTGCAATGGTGTTTGAGGCTCCGCCCATCAAGAGGGTGTCGTCTGCGAATTGGGAGTGGTTGATATTCTTTGTGCCCTGCTCGAATTGGATACCTGTGATGAGACCTATTCTTCGGTGGTAGTCCAAGGCTTTGCTAAGGGATTCAGCCATGAGGATGAATAAGTAAGGGGACAAGGGACAGCCTTGCCTGAGGCCTCGGGAGGATTGAAAGGCTGCACAAGATCTTCCATTCACCAAAGGGGAAACCCAGGGGTTAGAGATGCAAGCTTTGACCATATTTATGAAGGAGGTATTGAATCCCATTTTGAGCAGAACAGCAAATAGGAAGGAGTGTCTGACTCTGTCAAAGGCGTTGGCAAGGTCTAGTTTAAGAATGAATCCTTTTTCCTTGCGACTGATGCTAGAATGGATGGCTTCTTGAACCAAAAGAATGGAGTCGGAGATGTGTCGATTGGCTAGAAAGCCTCCTTGATTTTCAGAAATTAGGGAGGGGAGAAGAGGCTTGAGTCTAGAAGACAAAAATTTTGTGATTATTTTATAAGCAGAGTTACATAAGGAAATGGGCCGGAATCTGGAAAAAGTAATGGGCCTGTTCTCTTTTGGGATAAGAGCTAAGTACGTTGAGTTGGTGAAATCCCCTAATTTGCCTTTCCTAAGGACCCATCGAATCATCTTTAGGAGATCCTTTTTTAACATTTGCCAGTACTCTCTGTAGAAACTGATAGGAAACCCATCAGGGCCTGGTGCTTTATCCGGGTGGAGGCTCCAGATGGCCTTTTGAACTTCTTCATCTTCAACTTCTTGGGTGAGTTTGTTGTTCATTCCTTGAGTAACTTCTCTGGTCATATGCTGAAGGAAACTTGAGTAGTCCTGCTCTTCTTTGTCCTCTGTCAGGAGAGTTTTAAAATGGGAAGTTGCAGCAGCTTTTATGGAGTCTTGGGTCTCATGAGTGTTCCCTTCACTATCTTGGATTTTGCTAACTGTGTTCCTTACCTTCCTGACTGTGGCTTGTTTATGGAAGTAGGAGGTGTTTTTGTCACCTTCACGCAGCCATATTTTTCTTGATTTTAACCGCCATTTGATTTCCTCGTCTCTGACTGTTTGGCGCAGCTTGGTGTATAACCTGATCTCTTCTTGTTTTGTGTGCTGGGTAAGTCCTATAGTTTCGATGCTTTGCTGTATTTCTTCAAGATTTTGTTTGATATCCTTTTTTAGAGCCTCGGGTTCCTTGTAGTTGGACTTTGCCCAAGACTTAAGAGCCTGTCTTGTTTGCTTCAGTTTGGATTCCCAAATGAAAATAGGGGAGCCTTCCACGTGCTGTGACCAAGCTTGCTTCACCGCATAACGGGCTGCAGGGATTTGGTTCTAGAGGGAGGAATATTTAAAAGGGAGGGGACCGAGGTGGCTGTGGATTTGCAAAGAAAGGGTGATTGGGTAATGGTCCGAGGCGGAAGTATTGAGAATGTCTGACTGACCGTTGGAGAAAGAGGACAGAAAGGCAGTGTTGATAAGGAAACGGTCCAGCCTTTCCATAATGTTACCGGCTCCCAACCGCCGATTAGTCCAGGTATACCTTCGGTTCTTAGGCTTCATGTCGACCAAGTCCTTCTCTTGCATGATATGCTCGAGCCGGTTTCTGAAGTGATCAGTGCCGAAGTTCCCTCCCCTTTTCTCATTGGCGTGCATGACCAAGTTTAGATCCCCTGCTAATATAAGATTGTTGTTTTGATCTTCGTCTAGGTCGGCCTCTAGAGTATTCCATCATGCTTCTTTCTCCCTGTAGTGATTTGGTGAGTAGATGTTGTAAATTTTGACTTCATTGCCATTGTCCTTGCTCTCTAATTTAACACTTATCCAATGTTGTTGTGTTTTGATGAAGCTGCAGCTCCATTTGCTGATGTCCCACAATGTTAATATACCTCCTGAAGCTCCTCTTGCTTCACTTGTGCAGCCGCTGTACTGTTTTTGCTGATCAATGAGTTTGCTGATTTCGGATTGTTCTAGCTTTGTTTCCTGTATAAGGATGATATCGGGCTTTTCACTATGAATTAGCTCCTTGAGGGCCGCTTTTTTGGAGGGGTGCCCTAGTCCCCTGCTGTTCCAAGAAAGTATTTTCAACATGATTTACCAGTGGTATGCAGAGGTGCTCGCCTCTCTTTGCCTTTGATGTTGTTTTCCTTATCCGAGATTCCTAGGATGTAGGTTTCAATCGGCGTCTGTGATCCCATTGCTATATCTTTCTGCGCGCTTTCTTCTCTGTGTTGTTTTGCCGACTTCCTACCTGGCCCATGCTTTTTTGGTATCTCGCTAGGTGCTCCATGGTCTTTTGACGAGCTTCTTGTGATCCTTGTTGATGTAGAATCAGGGGAGGGCGGAGAGGGATGAGGGGAAGAGGGGTGGAGGGGCTGATCTGCTGAGGGGTCCTGAATAGGGGCATCTTCAGATAGGGATGCGAAAGGGTTGGATGAAGGAGGGATGGAGGGATCTTCATCACAGCAACATGTGTAAGCAAAGCAAAGGCCAATGGACGATATGATTTAACAAATATGCAGATCAATAACTCTATTACTAATTGATGTATTAATTACACGATCTCTACACAGTAATAGGTGGTGATTTCTATGTTATCATGTGATCGATCTTAGACGTTGTTTACATATTTTGAATTAACGTCACACGTGTCAAGTCTCTATTTCTCTCCTCTCACATCATCTGCTGTCAGTTTCCATAATGTTGCTTCTCACAAACTAAAACACTTTCTTCCAGCCTTTCAAAACCTCATAATGCTTTTCGAGGGTAATCTTCCCAAAATTTGAACAACAATCCCTTCCATATCTCTTCTGCCATTTCCAGGTAGCGTAGTCTAAAGAAGCTATAAATTCTGGTAAGATTATAATAAAATCTGGACGTTGGTGTTATCAAGTAATGACTACTAACAATCAGCATGAATTTAGTGTTTTCTTTACCATATATTATGTTTTAGACTCTTGCATTTAATGTTATGAGAACATTAAGCTATACTAGAGTAGCAAACCCTAAACGGAATCACTAGTGATAATCAATTTGTTAATATTTATATGGAATACACTAGGTTATAAATATTTATATTGAGAATCATCCCATATTATATATATTTGTCTTAGAAATCTGAGAAGATATATACATTTGTGGTCACATCACTCAAAAATGGCACATATGTGTTTTTCTATGCTTTAAAAATAATCAACAATAGTGATAATTAATTTGTTAATATTTATATGGAATACACTAGGTTATAAATATTTATATTGAGAATCATCATATATTATATATATTTGTGTTAGAAATCTCAGAAGATATATACATTTGTTGAAAAAAATGGTATAAAAGTAATAGAAATAAATAAATAAAATGAAATTAACTTGAAATAAATAAATGAAATGAATTTGACAGGGTCAAAAGTTTTCCAACTCCATTGAATAGGGGAATTTATGAAGTAAATCAACAATTTGTTAATTCCTAATAAAAATTAAGCAAAGTAGTAGTTTGTTAATAAGAATGTACTAGTGTAAAATTTTTATTATTGCAATGATTTCAGCAATAATTTCATCTCACCTTCACAAATAATAGGCCATCAAAAAAATGAAATAATGGATCATGATTTTACTCATGAGAAAATAAGGATAATCAAATTTGTAAATGAAATAACAAGGATTACTAAATTCACACTCACCTCAATAAACACAATGATATGAGGAAAGCAATTCACAATGTGAATGTGATGTGATAAAATCAACAAATACAACAACCTTTCAAAATAAAAAAATAAAGATAACCAAATTTGTAAATGAAATAACAAGGATTACTAAATTCACAGTGACCTCAATAAACACAATGATATGAGGAAAGCAATTCACAAATGTGATGTGATAAAATCAGATTGGAAGATCCACAAGAAAAATAGGATATTTTTATTGGATTATGTTTGTTTATTTTATCTTAAAATTTTATTTGTTAAATGATAATAACTTTGTAGTTAGAGGGCTTAATTCTCCCTCTAGTTGAGTTTTATTGGCACAAGACATGTTAGCCTATGTGGCAAAAAATTGAACATGTTGAAATAGAAATTGTGATTTAATCTTGAATATCATGGTCTTGAGGTGAATAGGGGTCTTATCCATAATAAAAACAACCAAAATAAATAAATAAATAACTATATATATCTAAAAAATTTACTGAAAAATGTAAAATATAATATATCAATTTATTTAGTGTCATCTCCCTTTTCCAATCAACATATGGTTAAATAGTTTTACTTGCATTAAAAAATACTAAAGTAAAAGTACATTTCCACAAATATAACTCTACAACTTTATCATGAAGTTACCTAGTTTGAATATTAATATTATAAATAGTAAATTAAAATACTACATTAATATTATTTCATATTTATTTACCATTTTTTAATATTATTTCTTCATTAAATTTAATGAAAAATTCAAAAAAGTACTACAAACACCACATTTCAATACATTAGCTAACAAGTTAATATATTTACTTAGTAGATGAATAAATAAATAGTAAATAGATTTCATTGCCCAAATACTTTCATACCATTAAATAAAGTTTTAACTTTCCATTCATTTAAGAAAATAACCTTAATAAAACTTCAACTATTAAAAATAAATGTCCACTTTCAAATTTACCTATAATTATAATCAACACTATTTTGAATAAAAGGTGCTACATAGTAGCTAGTCCCTACCTCTTATTTTATATATTGTTAAATTAAAGTAAAAATATTGATTCAAGATAGTGTTAAGGTTTAGAATCCACTTAAATTAGATTTCACTCATTGGCAGCATGAAATATAAAAATACATTTCCATGAACATTTTCAATAACTATATAATTGATTTTTAAAA
The DNA here is from genome assembly GCA_031772625.1 of Pinus tabuliformis. Classification (NCBI taxonomy): domain Eukaryota; kingdom Viridiplantae; phylum Streptophyta; class Pinopsida; order Pinales; family Pinaceae; genus Pinus; species Pinus tabuliformis. The sequence goes on along the minus strand of CM062805.1, from coordinate 799,619,887 downwards.
TATATATTATATTTTATATAGCTTATTATATTGTTTTGCAAAATTAAATAATTACAAGAATATTGCAATTAAAGAAAACATTTTTTAAATAAAATTATAGTTTTTTGAAATATATAAAATTATTAATTAATTATAATGAAATGTTACATATTAGGAAAACAAATAGAAAACTATTTTATAAATACAGAATTTTCATGAATCTATTGTTTTATTGTTTTTTTTTTTGACAGAAAAGGTTAGTATGGTATATTGATTCTTGCCAGAAGTGCCTCAATTCAGGTTACAAAGAGATAGGCAGAGCTGAGATTTCTCCTCGGCCCGGAACCAAATGGCTTGCCCACTAGTGAGCCTGAGAATTTTGCAAACTATATTGCGAGTAATCTTCTCTATCTTTCCTAATTTGCAGATAGAAACAAACTCCTCCAATAAAAAACAATAAAACATTTTAATGAGACACTTAAGGGATGGGATCCCAGCCTTCGTATCTGTCTCTTAGAAGAACTCCAAGAGGGAGGATAACTGCTTTATTGGCTTCAGCATCGGCTTCTTTGTTGTTATCTCTCTTAACAATTCCATACTCTGAAAGGAATTTACCAGGGATCTAATTCTGCTCATCAATCTTGATAACCTTAAATCTGAAGGAGAAGAATTGTCCACAATGGCCTTTATAATAGACTGGGAATCCCCAAATACTATTGCATCTTTGATACCCAGAAAAATTGAGCCCCTTGGAGAAGAGCCAGAGCTTAAGCTTGAATGCTAGTATTGAAGCCCACTCCCAGGCCTATCTAAATTGAGTTCTGCCCTCTGCACTTTTGACTACTCCACCTGCTCCACTTTTGACTACTCCACCTGCTCCAGAAATACGGATTGCCTTTTGTTGCCCCGTCAAAAAAGAGAGCATTTCTTGCCTTCTTGATGCAAAACTTAAAGAATTATGCAGCCTTAAGGCGAATTTGCCAGTGTTTTAGAGGAGAGGGATGCCTGACTATATCAATGAAGTGGAGATCAAGAGAAGCGCCCCATTCAGCTTCTTGTTCACTAAGATCTACCCTGTTTAGCCGATCTCCCAAATAGTCTTTTACATGGCTTTTAATTTTTACCCAGGTAATCTTGGGACCACTCTTCTTGTCTCTTAATATCCTTTGATTTCTTTCCAGCCATATATGCCACCAGATTAATTTGGGAAGGACAAGCCAGGCTTCTTTGATATGAGCATTCCGAGGAGTGCCACTAGGGTACGTTAGCTTCCAGTTTGAGAACAAGTCTGAGCTGAGATTGGGGGCGAAGTCAATGCTCCATGGGGTTAAGGCCTCTTTCCAAGTTCAGCAGCAAAATTACAGAAGAGAATCAAATGGAAGGCATTTTCTTCGTCTTCCCCACATAGTGAGCAACTAGAGGGCCTCATATAGCCTCTTTTCGAAAGCCTATCGTTCTCTCATGGCAAAGAAGCCAACAGAATGAGTCGATTTTAGGGATCCTTGTCTGAAACCAAATCCCCTACCAAGGCTTTTGATGAGGAGGAATATGAGGATGCAGAGAGATCTGCCTATAACCCCATCCCTATTTTCTGCTATTCAATAGGGCTTTGCCTTTTAAGAGGGATAGAAAAATAACCTAATGTTTGGAAAGGTTCTTAGTCACCTCTAACTTTTCCCAACTCTGCCAATCACCATTCTCCCAATGTAATATGTCCCACATGAGATTCATATCTTTAATTTAGATTAGGTATTCTTTTGTTTTTCAAGTAAAATGTATTCCATTACAGTATCTTAATGCATATTTATAACATTTACATGGCAGATACACGATAATCGATTTATTCAATCGCTTCATTTTCACGCTACAAAATTAATTTATTCAATTACACAGTAATTTCACACCATAAAGAGAAGCTGTTTTATATTTATATTTCAAGGGTTCATCACAGCAACATGTGTAAGCAAAGCAAAGGCCAATGGACTAGATGATTTCACAAATATGCAGATCAATAAGTCTATTACTAATTCAAAACTAATTGATTTATTAATTACACGGTCTCACACAGTAATAGGTGGTGATTTCTCTGTTCTCATGTGATCCGTTGTTTAGGTATTTTGAATTAACGCCACACGTCTCAAGTCTCTATTTCTCTCCTCTCACATCATCTGCACTCAGTTTCCATGAAGAAAGAATGTTGCTTCTCACAAACTAGAACACTCTGCGCTAACATTTTCTTCCCGCCTTTCAAAACCTCATAATGTTTTTCGTGGGTAATCTTCCCAAAATTTGAATCAACAATCCCTTCCATATCTCTTCTGCCATTTCCCAAAATTTGAATCAACAATCCCTTCCATATCTCTTCTGCCATTTCCAGGTACCGTAGTCTAAAGAAGCTATAAATTCTGGTAAGATTATAATAAAATCTGGACGTTGGTGTTATCAAGTAATGACTACTAACAATCAGCATGATTTTAGTGTTTTCTTTATCATATATTTTGTTTTCTACTCTTGCATTTAATGTTATGAGAACATTAAGCTATACTATAGTAGCAAACCCTAAATGGGAAAGGAAACGCATGTTTAAATCCAAAAAGTCACATCACTAGTGATAATCAATTTGTTAATATTTATATGGAATACACTAGGTTATAAATATTTATATTGAGAATCATCCCATATTATATATATTTGTCTTAGAAATTTCAGAAGATATATACATTTGTGTTGTGGTCACATCACTCATAAATGGCACATATGTGTTTTTCTGATGCTTTAAAAATAATCAACAAGAGTGATAATCAATTTGTTAATATTTATATGGAATACACTAGGTTATAAATATTTATATTGAGAATCATCACATATTATATATATTTGTGTTAGAAATCTGACAAGATATATACATTTGTTGAAAGAAATAGTATAAAAATAATAGAAATAAATAAATAAAATGAAATTAACTTGAAATAAATAAATGAAATGAATTTGACAGGGTTAAAAGTTTTCCAAATCCATTGAATAGGGGAATTTATGAAGTAAATCAACAATTTGTTAATTCCTAATAAAAATGAAGCAAAGTAGTAGTTTGTTAATAAGAATGTACTAGTGTAAAATTTTATTACTGCAATGATTTCAGCAATGATTTCATCTCACCTTCACAAATAATAGGCAATCAAAAAATGAAATAATGGATCATGATTTTACTCATGAGAAAATAAGGATAATCAAATTTGTAAATGAAATCACAAGGATTACTAAATTCACACTGACCTCAATAAACACAATGATATGAGGAAAGCAATTCACAATGTGAATGTGATGTGATAAAATCAACAAATACAACAACCTTTCAAAATAAAAAATAAAGATAACCAAATTTGTAAATGAAATAACAAGGATTACTAAATTCACAGTGACCTCAATAAACACAATGATATGAGGAAAGCAATTCACAAATGTGATGTGATAAAATTAGATTGGAAGATCCACAAAAAAATAGGATATTTTTATTGGATTATGTTTGTTTATTTATCTTCAAATTTTATTTGTCAAATGATAATAACTTTGTAGTTAGAGGGCTTAATTCTCCCTCTACTTGAGTTTTATTGGCACAAGACATGTTAGCCTATGTGGCAAAAAATTGAACATGTTGAAATAGAAATTGTGATTTAATCTTGAATATCATGATCTTGAGGTGAATAGGGGTCTTATCCATAATAAAAATAACCAAAATAAATAAATAAATAACTATATATATCTAAAAAAATTACTGAAAAATGTAAAATATAATATATAAATTTATTTAGTGTCATCTCCCTTTTCCAATCAACATATGGTTAAATAGTTTTACTTGCATTAAAAAATACTAAAGTAAAAGTACATTTCCACAAATATAACTCTACAACTTTATCACGAAGTTACCTAGTTTGAATATTAATATTATAAATAGTAAATTAAAATACTACATTAATATTATTTCATATTTATTTACCATTTTTTAATATTATTTCTTCATTAAATTTAATGAAAAATTCAAAAAAGTACTACAAACATCACATTTCAATACATTAGCTAACAAGTTAATATATTTACTTAGTAGATGAATAAATAAATAGTAAATAGATTTCATTGCCCAAATACTTTCATACTATTAAATAAAGTTTTAACTTTCCATTCATTTAAGAAAATAATGTTAATAAAACTTCAACTATTAAAAATAAATGTCTACTTTCAAATTTACCTATAATTATAATCAACACTATTTTGAATAAAAGGTGCTACATAGTAGCTAGTCCCTCTCTCTTAGTTTATATATTGTTAAATTAATGTAAAAATATTGATTCAAGATAGTGTTAAGGTTTAGAATCCACTCAATTTAGATTTCACTCATTGGCAGCATGAAATATAAAAATACATTTCCATGAACATTTCAATAACTATATAATTGATTTTTAAAATATATATTATATTTTATATAGCTTATTATATTGCTTTGCAAAATTAAATAATTACAAGAATATTGCAATTAAAGAAAACATTTTTTAAATAAAATTATAGTTTTTTGAAATATATAAAATTATTAATTAATTATAATGAAATATTACATATTAGGAAAACAAATAGAAAACTATTTTATAAATAAAGAATTTTCATGAATCTATTGTTTCTTTTTTGGACAGAAACGGTTAGTATGGTATATTGATTCTTCGCAGAAGTGCCTCAATTCAGGTTACAAAGAGATAGGCATTTCTCCTCCGCCAGGAACCAAATGGCTTGCCCACTAGTGAGCCTGTGAATTTTGCAAACTATATTACAATTAATCTTCTCTATCTTTCCTAATCTGCACATAGAAACAAACTCCTCCAATAAAAGACAATAAAACATTTTAATCAGAGAGTTAAGGGATGGGATCCCAGCCTTCGTCTCTGTCTCTTAGAAGAACTCTGAGAGGGAGGAGAACAGCTTTATTGGCTTCAGCATCAGCTTCTTTGTTGTTATCTCTCTTAACATGAAGGAATTCCAGACTCTCAAAGGAATTTATCAGGGATCTAATTCTGCTCATCAATCTTGATAACCTTAAATCTGAAGGAGAAGAATTGTCCACAATGGCCTTTATAATAGACTAGGAATCCCCAAATACTATCACATCTTTGATACCCAGAAAAATGAGCTGCTTGAGCCCCTGGAGAAGAGCCAGAGCTTAAGCTTGAATGCTAGTATTGAAGCCCACTCCCGAGGCGTATCTAAATTCAGTTCTGCCCTCTATACTTTTGACTACTCCACCTTCTCTAGAAATACCAGGATTTCCTTTTGTTGCCCCGTCAAAAAAGAGAGCATTTATTGCCTTCTTGATGCAAAACTTAAAGAATTATGCAGCCTTAAGGCGAATCTGCCAGTGTTTTAGAGGAGAGGGATGCCTTACTATATCAATGAAGTGGAGATCAAGAGAAGCGCCCCATTCAGCATCTTGTTCACTAAGATCTACCCCGTCTAGCTGATCTCCCAAACAATCTTTTAGATGGCTTTTAATTTTTACCCAGGTAAACTTGGGATCGCTCTTCTTGTCTTTGAATATCCTTTGATTTCTTTCCAGCCATATATGCCAGCAGATTAATTTGGGAAGGACAAGCCAGGCTTCTTTGATATGAGCATTCCGAGGAGTGCCCCTAGGGTACGTTAGCTTCGAGTTTGAGAACAGGTCTCAGCGGAGATTAGGGGGGGCGAAGTCAATGCTCCATGGGCTTAAGGCCTCTTTCCAAATTTCAGCAGCAAAATTACAGAAGAGCATTAGATGGGATGCATTTTCTTCGTCTTCCCCACATAGCGAGCAACGAGAGGGCCCCATATATCCTCTTTTCTGAAAGCCTATTGTCGGTAAAATATCTTTGATGGCAAAGAAGCGAGCAGAATGAGTCGATTTTAGGGATCGTTGTCTGAGACCAAATCCCCTACCAGGGCTTCGGATCAGGAGGAATATGAGGATGTAGAGAGATCTGCCTATAACCCTGCGAAACTGAGTAGCGCCCAGAGATCGGACGCCATCCCCGATTTTCTGCTATTCAATGGGGCTTTGCCTTTTAAGAGGGATAGAAAGATAGCGTAATCTTTGGAAAGGTTCTTAGGCACCTCTAACTTTTCCCAACTCTGCCAATCACCATTCTCCCAATGTGATATGTGCCACAGAGTTTTAAAACCAGCTATGTCCATCCAATCTTTCAACAAAACCACGGAGCGATCATCAACTACGGGATCACAACCCATAATACGATCATCCCAAATTTTAATGCGCTTGCCATTTCCAGGGATCCAGTGCGCATGGAGATTAATTAAGGAGGAAGCTTTTGCGCACAGTTTGTGGATCATCGTTCCAGAGGTTGTATTGGGATTGTCGAGACAGCGTGTTCTCTGCCCACATAAATATTTTTTCCACAACGCTAGCTGAGCCCAACCTAGATTTGGGGCAATTATCCTCCATAACAGTTTTGCACCCAATGCGATATTTTCTTACTAATGTTCTTGAAGTTCAAGCCACCTTCCATTCTGGCCAAGGAGATTATATCCTAGCTTAATAGAGGGATTTTCTTCTCATTTGCTTTGCCGCCTTTCCAAAAGAAATTCCTTATGTAATCCTCCATTTTCCTCATGATGCCAATAGGAGCCATCATAACTGTAGACTGATAAATGGGAAGGCTCTTCAAGACAGCTTTTATAAGCACTCTCTTGCCAGCCAGATTGAGCCAATTGAAGCCCCAGGAGTGGATTTCGGACTTAAGTTTTTCCAACAGAGGCAGCGAGTCTTTGTTGAGAGTCCTTTTTTGGAAAAAAGGAAGCCCAAAATACTTGAAGGATGACCATGAAGAGGAGGTTGAAAAGCCAAAACAACTAGAGATGGCTTGGAGCGATCTGGCATTAGAGTTCCAGCAGTAGATATGACATTTGCCTTTATTGAGGCTGCTACCAGAGTCTTCACAATAGTCATCCACCACATCTTTAAATCTTTTAGCTGATGGCAAGGAGGCTGCACCCAACAAGAAAGATTCATCCACGAATAGCGCATGGTTTGTGTTTTTGACACCTCTTGTGATGTTCAATCCCATTATTTCTTGATCTATGTCTCACCTTATGCAACAGAAATCTATGTCTCACCTTATCAAAAGCGCTTTCAAGATCTAACTTGATAACCATTCCTTTCTCTTTCAGGGTCAATCTTGAGTGGATCACCTCTTGGACCAGGATAAAATTGTCCACAATCTGTCTTCCCTGAATAAAACCTCCCTCATTCTCAGGAATAATGTCTGGTAAGATGGTTTTCAGTGTGTTTGTGATCACTTTTGTTATTAGCTTGTAGCCTATATCGCAAAAGGAGATAGGACGAAATCTGGGGAAGGAATTGGCACCTTTTTCCTTAGGAATAAGGGCCAGGAAAGCCGAATTGGTGCTTCCCCTATCTGTGTTAATTGTAAATCCCAAGAGGAAACACTTCAACACCTCTTGGACTCTTGCCCCTTAGCCAATCAATTGTGTTAGAAGGCAAGCTTCAGATGTCAAAGAAGATGCAGACTTGCGGACGACATCACCAACTCATTGCGCCATTGGCAACGGAATCCATATAAAAGTGAAATTCTCAACCATTTATGGAAAATAATCCCCGGGCTCCTCTTATGGAGCGTATGGAAGAAAGGAACAAACGCATATTCAAAGATCAATGCTCCCCGCTAGAAAGTATCTGGAGCACGCTCTGTGTGAATCTCAAAGAGATGCTGATGCTCCTCTCATGGACAAAGGAGGACATTCCAACTCTAAACAATGAGAAAGCCATTTGGGAGAATTGGCACATGCAACTCCCTCAGGAATCTCACAACAAAGTCCCTCCTAAAAGCAGCAACATAAAAAAGGTCTCCTCGACTACCCCTCCAAAGCATACCTTCAAGCTTAACTTTGATGGAGCCTCAAAGGGTCCTGGAAATGCAGGCTTTGGCAGAATTTTTAGAAATCATGAAGGCACACCCCTTCTGATCTACTATGGAAACATTGGGTGGGACACCAATAACTCGGCTGAGTTAGAGGGTCTATGGCAAGGTCTCCTTCTTTCATGGAAACACAACTTCCACCCCCTAGAGGTGGAAGGAGATTCCCAAATCCTAATTAATATGGCCAAGCAACTCCTAAATGGATCTCATGCAAGGAAAATAGCCACCATTTGGAGGCTTGAAGCAAGACTGGAAGCCATTGAACAAGCGCTTCACATAAACAGGGCCATCACCTTCAATCACATAAAGAGGGAAGGCAACAAGGTCGTAGACCTTATGGCCAATTTAGGAGTGGAAAATGAGAATACTCTACTCACAGGGACTCTAGACATTATATCGAATCATGATCAGGCACAGGAATGCACTCGTCTGGTTCAAAACGATGCTGCCCCCCGGATGCGGGTGCTTGAGGAGATGGGACGGGCGATCACCCACGGCCACCTGCCTGCCATGCGCAGAGGAGCTATTTACACATGGGAGAAGGGACACTCTTAGTTGCACGGGATCAGAATTAAAGGCATACAACAGAGGAGCATAAATGCTTCGTTCACCTTCGCACGCGAAGCAGGGTCAAGCTCCTCAGCTCCCATGAATGCCACAGTAATGGCGGGAGAACCTCGAGGCAAACGTAGATGTGTTATATATGGCTGCGGTATGGGACTCACAATGAAAATTCAAGGTCTGTTCCGTTTGTTTCTGCAGCGCTGCTGGTCGCTCCAAACTTTTGTCTTTCTGTTTGGGCCACTCCCCCGCCTGCATATGGTCTTTCCTTGGCTGTTCTGGGATTCAATTTCGCTGTGAGCTCTATCTCGGCCTCAGGCATAGAGACTCTGTTGAGCCCTGCAATCATGGTTCGGCCTTGACAGAGAATGCTCAGTTGTCGAGGCACCTCTCGAGGTGGGTCCTCGCGCCCTCCAGTCGATGAAGACTCTCCCCATCACTGCCATTGCCACTACCCTCGCACTCAAGGAGCAAGCCTCCTTTGGTCCAGCCAATTTCTGGATGCCAGCGCTCCTGGGTCCTCTTCCTCGCCCTCCTTTGGCTCAACAATCTTTAATTTCAACAGTTCTTTGAACCGTCCCCAGATCAACGCCCATGTTTCGGTGCTATTCATTGAGGAAACCCAAGATGAGGGCGATTCCAGAGCCCATCGGGGGACGACGCCAACTGATGGCTCTGCAAGAGCCATGGAGACACCCTCTGCAGATCCTGTGAATGTTTCGGATAGGCCATTTTCTGGTCCCACGAGCGCTAGGGAGACGATGATCCGCTAGAACGAGGATGTCAAGATGGAGCCCTTTCCGATAGCTATGGAGGAGGCTCAGGACATGGCAGAATTCGGGTGGTGTAGGGTAGTGGAGGAGGATCCGGAAGACTAGCTGTGTCTTCTTATCACGTCTCTGCATCCCAATAGTGAGGGCATTTGGTAACTCTTGTTTTTTCGGATATGCTCTTGTGTCAAAGCTATGGTGTTACTGTCTGTGTCAATGCTGTTGAGATTTTGTCTGTGTTTAGGTTCTAGGACTTTTTTTCTCTGTGGTTGGGAAAGTTTTTGGCTCCCCTGCGCGGGATTAGTTTGCTGCTCCACTGGCGCCCCTATGTGGAATTGTTTTTTGGTCTGGTTCATCCTCTGAGACTGCGGACTCTGCTGTTCCACGCTGCCACCACCTCCAGGAAGCTGGTTCTTCTTGTCATGTAATAATATAATCGTTCTGTGATAATGTAAATAATAGAATAGTTTTATCGAGACAAAAAAAAAGAAATAACAAGGATTACTAAATTAACAGTGACCTCAATAAACACAATGATATGAGGAAATCAATTCATAAATGTGATGTGATAAAATCAGATTGGAAGATCCACAAGAAAAATAAGATATTTTATTGGATTATGTTTGTTTATTTTATCTTAAAATTTTATTTGTCAAATGATAATAACTTGGTAGTTAGAGGGTGATGGCCCAGCCCTCCAACGTGGCGTGCCGTGTCAACTGGGCAGAGTTAATGCGACTGACGTTGGTGTAAATGTGAGTGTACAGGCCTCTAGATTTTTCGGAGGGTTTGTAACCGGCGGTACCGGTTGGGAAACTCCACCTGTGGGTTCTGTCCGGCAAGTCACTCCCGCCTTTTGTCAAGCCAAAACCTCGGTTGTGTTGGTCATTTCGTCGTTTGCTGTGTTAAACCCCGGCCCTGCTCTGTGGAGGGTTTTATACTTACAGTTTCTTCGTTCCGGCGTTGAGTTCTCTGGTTCCTCCGGCCTCTCGCTAGTCTGCGCGTTGGGATTCCTGTGAGAGCGACATACTGTTGGTTTCTTACGCCATCATGCGTTTCATTTGCTGTTTCTTCGTTTGTTTTCCGTCGAATAGTTTCTTTCCACACAGTCTTAACTTGTAATGGGTTCTGTAACAGGTTCTCTTCGGCTTCACGCTTCAATAAACCACTTCGTTTCAACCTTGTCTCGAAAGTAAGCTCTGGTTCAATGCCAGACTCTGTCGTTGCTTCTTCTCTAGGCTTTGACAAATTTGTTCCTTGTTCTTAAGGTTATGGGTATCGGTGGGTTTTTCCAATGCTGCCTCTGCAACTTCAGGTGAGAGCCACAATCTAAGGCTCGTTCGTTTGTTGGCTTCCGCTTTATTTGTTTTTCTCGCTTTTCTTTGTGCTAATCCATGCCCACACTCGCTCTTGCAGGTTGCTTCAGGTGGCCGCCGAGGGTTTATACTTCCTGCGTTTCTGGGGATAACCCGAACCCTCAAGCCTTATATCGGGTAGGGTCCTTCCGGCGTTGTTTCCGCTTATAAGTTTGTAAAGAAATGGAAGTTCTTTTCTGTAATAATTTATAGTCACCTGGGTTATGGTCGACCGATATTCCACTCTGTCATTTAGTGCTTGTCTGTAGGTATTCGTTGTTCTGTAGGTTGCAAATGAAACTGTATGGTCCTCTGTCGGTTCTGTCAGCCGTTTGTGGCTTCCACTTCGCTTGTAATGGTTTCGTTTTGTAAGGAACTCGCTCTAGCGAGCATGTTATGCTCAGACAACTTCTATTATGCGCTTATTTATATTGATTTAGTTAAATGAACTACTGTGTTGTCATTTCCAGCTATTACATGTCTTTCTAAAAGTACAAAATACTCGTATATTCGTTACCTGGTTATGTTTGTCGAGGTCGGTTGTCCGCCTTCCTTTCTGTGTGGAAATAGCTGCCTGTAGCGGCGTGTGCTCTATTGGTTACAGCTTACTATCTTCATTTATAGGCTCACTGTAATTATATGCTTACAGTACTATTATTTCAATGGATGCAATCACAGATAATATTAACCGAATGAATTAATTTAGCAGTGGTTCAAAATAAACAATTTTATTACAGAGGAATGTTTCTGTGTCTCTCTTCTCTCGAGGGGTCTCTCTCTCCTTTTTTTCTCCTTTTTTTAACATCTGGGAAGCATAACTGCTTCCACTTCCAGTTGAACTGTCTAACCAGAATTATTACAACTGCCAACCAGTTTGTTTTCACTAAAATGCTAATTTACTGTTAACTAATTTCTAAACTAAAACAATTCACAGTTTGCAATTTCTATGGTCTCTAACGACCTTCTGGGAAATAAACAAATAATAAAGAAAATTAAAACAAATGACAAGTTTGATAACCTGTCCAGCTATGCATGTGTTCTCTGCTAGTTCTTGTTCTCTCCATGAGACAGTCAACCACCTTCTGTCTCCTCGGAGCTGGATGCTCCTGCATCAGGCTCCCGGGGTGGCAAAAAGTCATGGCTCCGTTCCATGAGATCGTCGACAGAATAGCCTGCTTTCTGTATCTGTGTTGCGTTGAGCCACGAACTGTCCTCTATCGGACGGTTCTTCCACTTGACCAAATATCACAGATATTCCTTCCTGCGTGTGCGCCTAGCTACCTGTGTGTCAAGGATCTTCTCGATCTCAAGGGGTTGTGCCACTGGCATCTGCCTCATCCACGAACTTTCCTCACAACTGGTGTCCCGCGGTGGCTCTGCTGCTGTATCGTCTCTCGGATCAGCGACATAAGGAAACAGATCTGCCACGTTAAAAATGGGAGAAATACCAATCCCTGGTGGCAACTGTAACTCATAGGCGTTCGCAGAAAATTTGCGAATGATTTTACAGGGACCGATCTTCTTAAATTTTAACTTGCTGTACTCCCGTTTTGGAAACCGCTCCTTATGTAAATACGCAAGGACTTCATCTCCAACGTTGAACTGAACTTCCCGGCGCTTGGAATCAGCTCGCTGTTTATACCTTTGACTGCTGTCCTGTAATTTCAGCTTGACCTGCTCATGTAAATTACTCATTGCTTGAGCGAAATCTTCTCCATCAGCACTTCGTTTTTCGAGCTTCCCCAAATCTCGTAATTCATGCACTCCGCGTGGATGCATGCCGTACAAAATCTGGAAAGGACTATAACCAGTACTGCGATTAGGTGAATCGTTATATGCGAATTCCGCCTGAGCTAGTACACGGTCCCACGTCCGGGAATTCTCACCTGTTAAACTCCGAAGCAAGTTCCCCAAACTCCGGTTTACAACCTCCGTTTGGCCATCAGTCTGCGGATGATAGGCGGAGCTGAACTGTAACTGGGTGTTCAACTTTTTCCACAGGGTTCGCCAAAAATGACCGGTGAACTTTACATCCCTGTCGGAGATGATGGACCTTGGAAGCCCATGTAATCGAACAATCTCAGTGAAAAACAAATGTGCTATATAAGTAGCATCACTGGTCTTCTTGCAAGGTACAAAGTGCGCCATTTTTGAAAAACGATCTACCACAACCATTACTGAATCGAAACCCCGCTGTGTCTTAGGCAAACCCAGAACAAAGTCTAAACTGACGGAGTCCCATGGTCGGTTCGGAACGGGTAATGGTAAATACAGACCTGTATTCTGACTGTGTCCCTTTGCCAGTTGGCAAACCTTGCACCTACTCACATACCTTTGTACATCCCGCTGTAATTTTGGCCAAAAATAGAAATGTCGTACCTGTGCTACTGTCTTATCTATACCGAAGTGTCCAGCCAAACCTCCACTATGTTTTTCCTGAATAATGTTTTCTCGCATAGAGCAGTTGGGAATACACAGCTGTCCTCCCTTAAACAACAATCCCTCCTGTAAATTATAGTCCAACCACAGACTGCTGTTCCTCAACAGAGGGTTTTGACAAGCCTCATAGGCTTCCTTAAAATCGGCATCTGTTTGATACAGCTCTTTCAGGTGTTCAAAGCCTAAAACCTGCATCGTACCTTCCTGTAAGAGTAGAATCCTTCTACTCAGCGCATCTGCCACCTTGTTTGCTTGCCCACTAATATGTTTTAGTACAAACGTGAAATTCTGTAAGTACTCTACCCATGCTGCATGCTTATGGTTCAATTTATGTTGCTGCATAATGTACTGTAATGCAGAGTTATCCGTAAACAAAACAAATTCATTACCCAACAGATAATGTCTCCAATGCTTTAACGCTTGTATAATTGCATAGAATTCTTTGTCATAGGTTGAGTATTTCTGTCTACTCTCGTTCAGCTTTTCACTGAAATATGCGACTGGTCTATCCTCCTGACTTAGTACTGCCCCAATGGCCGTACCACTGGCGTCACAACGAACCTGAAAGGGTTTGTTGAAGTCAGGCAGCCTCAATATCGGCCTTTCGGTAATCTTCCTTTTCAAAATCTGAAAACCTCTTTCCGCTGCTTCAGTCCAGTGAAAAGGCTGATTTGTCTTCTTAATCGTATCCAGCATAGGTGCGCAGATCTCACTGAAATTCCTGATGAATTTCCTGTAAAAACTTGCTAGTCCGTGGAAACTGCGGACTTCAAATAAACTTCCCGGAGAAGGCCAGCTAACTATAGCTGCCACCTTTTCTGGGTCCATCTTTAATTCGTTTTCTGCAATTACAAAACCCAGATACACTAACTCCCTCTGAAAAAAAGTACACTTTTTCAGATTGATCAGCAATTTGTTTTGCTGCAGCTTCCTCAACACACTGCGAACATGTCTGAAATGTTCTTCCTTAGTTTTACTAAAAATCAAGATGTCATCCAAGTAAACTATTACGAATTTCCCAATAAATTCCTTCAGTACCTCATTCATCAAGCGCATGAACGTACTGGGAGCATTGCTCAACCCAAATGGCATCACCAGCCATTCATATAAGCCTTCATTCGTCTTGAAAGCTGTCTTCCACTCATCTCCTTCCCGAATTCGGATCTGGTGATATCCACTTTTCAAGTCAATTTTCGAGAAATAAGCCGCCCCACTCAAACAGTCCATCATATCGTCCATTCTCGGTAAGGGAAACCTGTACCTAACCGTAATTTTGTTAATGGCTCTAGAGTCCGTGCACATTCGCCACTCTCCTCCTTTCTTTGGAGCCAAAACGGTTGGTACTGCACAGGGGCTCATGCTCTCTCTAATCAATCCTTTGTCCAACAACTCCTGGACCTGTTTCCTGATTTCTTCATGATCCTTGGGACTCATACGATAAGCTGCTTTATTTGGCAGACTTGCCCCTGGTATAAAGTCAATGCAGTGACTAATACCTCTCCTGGGTGGAAGTTCATCCGGAAGGTCATCCACCACAATGTCTCCAAACTCCTGCAGCAGCTTTTGGATTTCCTCGGGAAAATCTGAAATCTGTGTATGCAATATCACTGCTTTTGGTCTTCGTATGACAGCAAAATTTACTTCACTGTCCTCAATCTGTTTTATAAATTCCTTTCCGCCCATCAGCAATGCTTTCACCCCACTGGCTTCTGCTGCACTTTCCTCTTTGATGGGTACAAGCGTGTGCTTGATCCCATCTTTGACAAACTTATAACAATTTGTTTTCCCGTCATGAACTGCACTTCTGTCAAACTGCCAGGGTCGTCCTAGCAATATATGACAGACATCCATCGGCATAACATCGCAGATAATTTTGTCTTTATACCTGCCTATCTGAAACTCCACCTCACACTGTTCGTCAACTAACAGTTGGTGTCCTTTCTGCAGCCATGACACTTTATATGGAGTGGGATGTTTCAACTTTCTCAATCCAAGTTTCTCCACCATCTCTACAGCCACCAAATTGTCGGTACTTCCACTATCGATGATCAGCTTGCAGCACTTACCTTGTGACTTGCAAACAGTTCGGAACAGAGCTTTTCGCTGGTCAGGTTCTGCATTTTCCTTTGCTGGTTTTAACAACACTTTATTCAACACCAAAGCTTCACCCGTCTCTGGTGTGTTCTCCACCTCCTGAGGTGTTGCCTCAGCATCCTCTGGCTGAGCAACATACGCTCCTCTTCCACCTACCGGTTCACCTTCAGGACAGTCATACGACTTGTGTCCTAACTTGTGGCAACGATAGCACTGGACAGTTCCCCTGCCCCGACCACTTCCTCGCCCTTGCTGAGCTGGTCGTCCTCCTCTAGTGCTATTGTCCCTCTCTGCTGTGCCAGCAGACTTAGAACTGCTGCCTTCTTCACTGGAACCTGCACTTCTACCTCTGCCAAAAACCTTACCTTTTCCTCTGCCAGTTCCGCCTCCTCTCCTGGCATTCTGTTTTCTGTTAATTTTCTCCTCTGCTTTCAGTGCAAACTGATAAGCTTCATCCAAAGTTCTGGGCGAGAGGATACCGATTTCATCCAGGATTTCCCCCCTCAACCCATTTACAAACCGGGCTGTCTTTTCTGGGGTATCTTCCACGTACCCTGCTCGCAGGTTCAACTTATAAAATTCTTCTGTAAATTCCTTAACAGTCATCCCTCTTTGTTTTAAATTCTGCACCTGTCTATACAACATGATCTGATAGTCTTTCGGCAGAAACTTTTCCTTCAGTTTTGCCTCCATCCTGGCCCACTTCTTTATAGGCTGTTTGTGTTGCCTCTTCCTTTCCGCCTGAACGCTGTCCCACCACAAGGACGCATGTCCTTTCAACTTTGTGGCGGCGAACTTCACCTGCTTATCCTCACTGGTTTCCTCAAACTCAAAATATTTATTCACTTCACTCAACCAATCCAATAACACATCTGCAGACAGACTTCCGTCATAAGTGGATAGCTCATGCTTTGGCTTATGACTAGACAGCAAAACTGACTTTAATAACCGGAGTTCCGGTGTCACCCCTTCAACCTCATCTTCTGGTTCTGCCACATCCTCATCACTATCATCTGCTGGGTTCCTCCTTCCCCCAGCTTCTACCACTGCTAATCTTTCTCGCAAAACGCGAATCTCCTCGCGGAGTCCCTCTTCTGCTATTCTCCGAATCGCTCTTCCTCTTCCTCTTCCTCCTCTACCACCCTCCATTTCTCCTATTTGTCAACCTGGCTCTGATACCACTTTTGATGGCCCAGCCCTCCAACGTGGCGTGCCGTGTCAACTGGGCAGAGTTAATGCGACTGACGTTGGTGTAAATGTGAGTGTACAGGCCTCTAGATTTTTCGGAGGGTTTGTAACCGGCGGTACCGGTTGGGAAACTCCACCTGTGGGTTCTGTCCGGCAAGTCACTCCCGCCTTTTGTTAAGCCAAAACCTCGGTTGTGTTGGTCATTTCGTCGTTTGCTGTGTTAAACCCCGGCCCTGCTCTGTGGAGGGTTTTATACTTACAGTTTCTTCGTTCCGGCGTTGAGTTCTCTGGTTCCTTCGGCCTCTCACTAGTCTGCGTGTTGGGATTCCTGTGAGAGCGACATACTGTTGGTTTCTTATGCCATCATGCGTTTCATTTGTTGTTTCTTCGTTTGTTTTCCGTCGAATAGTTTCTTTCCACACAGTCTTAACTTGTAATGGGTTCTGTAACAGGTTCTCTTCGGCTTCACGCTTCAATAAACCACTTCGTTTCAACCTTGTCTCGAAGGTAAGCTCTGGTTCGATGCCAGACTCTGTCGTTGCTTCTTCTCCAGGCTCTGACAAATTTGTTCCTTGTTCTTCAGGTTATGGGTATCGGTGGGTTTTTCCAATGCTGCCTCTGCAACTTCAGGTGAGAGCCACAGTCTAAGGCTCGTTCGTTTGTTGGCTTCCGCTTTATTTGTTTTTCTCGCTTTTCTTTGTGCTAATCCACGCCCACACTCGCTCTTGCAGGTTGCTTCAGGTGGCCGCCGAGGGTTTATACTTCCTGCGTTTCTGGGGATAACCCGAACCCTCAAGCCTTATATCGGGTAGGGTCCTTCCGGCGTTGTTTCCGCTTATAAGTTTGTAAAGAAATGGAAGTTCTTTTCTGTAATAATTTATAGTCACCTGGGTTATGGTCGACCGATATTCCACTCTGTCATTTAGTGCTTGTCTGTAGGTATTCGCTGTTCTGTAGGTTGCAAATGAAACTGTATGGTCCTCTGTCGGTTCTGTCAGCCGTTTGTGGCTTCCACTTCGCTTGTAATGGTTTCGTTTTGTAAGGAACTCGCCCTAGCAAGCATCTTATGCTCAGACAACTTCTATTATGCGCTTATTTATATTGATTTAGTTAAATGAACTACTGTGTTGTCATTTCCAGCTATTACATGTCTTTCTAAAAGTACAAAATACACGTATATTCATTACCTGGTTATGTTTGTCGAGGTCGGTTGTCCGCCTTCCTTTCTGTGTGGAAATAGCTGCCTGTAGCGGCGTGTGCTCTATTGGTTACAGCTTACTATCTTCATTTATAGGCTCACTATAATTATATGCTTACAGTACTATTATTTCAATGGATGCAATCACAGATAATATTAACCGAATGAATTAATTTAGCAGTGGTTCAAAATAAACAATTTTATTATAGAGGAATGTTTCTGTGTCTCTCTTCTCTCGAGGGGTCTCTCTCTCCTTTTTTTTAACATCTGGGAAGCATAACTGCTTCCACTTCCAGTTGAACTGTCTAACCAGAATTATTACAACTGCCAACCAGTTTGTTTTCACTAAAATGCTAATTTACTGTTAACTAATTTCTAAACTAAAACAATTCACAGTTTGCAATTTCTATGGTCTCTAACGACCTTCTGGGAAATAAACAAATAATAAAGAAAATTAAAACAAATGACAAGTTTGATAATCTGTCCAGCTATGCATGTGTTCTCTGCTAGTTCTTGTTCTCTCCACGAGACAGTCAACCACCTTCTGTCTCCTCGGAGCTGGATGCTCCTGCATGAGAGGGCTTAATTCTCCCTCTACTTGAGTTTTATTGGCACAAGACATGTTAGCCTATGTGGCAAAGAATTGAACATGTTGAAATAAAGTGGCAGAGATTGTGATTTAATCTTGAATGTCATGATCTTGAGGTGAATAGGGATCTTACACATAATAAAAACAACTAAAATAAATAAATAAATAACTATATATATCTAAAAAATTTACTTAAAAATGTAAAATATAATATATAAATTTATTTAGTGTAATCTCATTTTTCCAATCAATATATGGTTAAATAGTTTTACTTGCATTAAAAAATACTAAAGTAAAAATATATTTCCACAAATATAGCTCTACAACTTTATAATGAAGTTACCTAGTTTGAATAGTAATATTATAAATAGTAAATTAAAATTCTACATTAATATTATTTCATATTTATTTACCATTTTTTAATATTATTTCTTCATTAAATTTAATTAAAATTTCAAAAAATGCTACAAACATCACATTTCAATACATTAACTAAGAAGTTAATATATTTACTTAGTAGATGAATAAATAAATAGTAAATAGATTTCATTGCCCAATCAATTAAATAAAAGAATAAATGAAAATTATATTAAACTCTTTATTAGAATAAAAATAAATTCCATCCTAAATTTAATTAACAAACCACTCCTCATATCTGGAACTTGTCGGTCCTGCACGCTCCCTCATCTTCACCTATTTATTCACCTTCACCCATCTCTGACTTCTTCAATAATTCTCATCCTACCACAGTGGCTGGTTCGAAACGTCGATGCACTAAAACAACAGATGCGATGAATCCTGAAGATGCAACCACACAGAATGCAAATCGCAGAAGTCTCAAATCCATGACTTTCATACCATTAAATAAAGTTTTAACTTTCCATTCATTTAAGAAAATAACCTTAATAAAACTTCAACTATTAAAAATAAATGTCCACTTTCAAATTTACTTATAATTATAATCAACACTATTTTGAATAAAAGGTGTGGCATAGTCACTAGTCCCTACCTCTTACCTCTTAGTTTAAATATAGTTAAATTAGTAAAAATATTGATTCAAGATAGTGTTAAGGTTTAGGATCCAGTCAATTTAGATTTCACTGATTGGTAGCATGAAATATAAAAATAGATTTCCATGAACATTTTCAATAACTATATAATTGATTTTTAAAAATATATTATATTTTATATAGCTTATTATATTGTTTTGCAAAATTAAATAATTACAAGAATATTGCAATTAAATCAAACATTTTTTTAAATAAAATTATATATTTTTTGAAATATATAAAATTATTAATTAATTTTAATGAAATATTACATATTAGGAAAACAAATAGAAAACTATTTTATAAATAAAGATTTTTCATGAATCTATTATTATTATGGATAAACACTTTGAATTATTTATTTATCTTTGTGCAATGAATCACCATTCATTTGAAATTTTCTAGCGGTGTGAATTTGATGTTTAATTATGGATTTAATATTTTGATAGATAAAAAATTATTAATTACAATTTGATAAAAAAATTTAAAGTACACTATGAAAATGGTGTGATATTTATTCATCTTCTATGTGCACTGAATCACTATTCATTTGAAATCCTCAAGTTGTGTGAATTTAATGAATCACTATTCACTTGAAATCCTCAAGTTGTGTGAATTTGATGTTTAATTATAGATTTAATATTTAAAAAAATAAAAAATATTAATTACAATTTGATGAATTTTGGAAAAGTCATATGGGAAATGTTGTGAAGAGAAAAGAATAAGAATTTGGGTATGTTTTACTTTTAAATGTTGTTATAATTTTAATTATATAAAAAAAAAAATAGTATTATTAATGAAGATATTAAATCAATATTTTTTAAATAAAATATTTTAAAATAATTATTTTAATTGTGAAAGATCAAAATTAAAAGTTAAAAAAAAAAAATCAAAATGTAAATGTAATGAGAAATATAAATTATAATATTAATGTATTATAATTTATAGCTGTTTTGATAAATATTAAAAAATAAAAGCGTGGACCCTTTTTAGGCACATTTATGTTTGCTTTTGGAGTATACCCCATCCACATTTGTTGCCAATGAATAAATGCACATCTATATCAATTGTTATGTTATATGTACGATGTGATCTGTGTGGGGTAGGGCACGACTTTCTAACTCTACATATGTTGTTTATGTGGCTGGGAAACATGAATTGTGATGTGTCCAACATTAAAACAATAAATGAAATATTATAAAATGTGTTGCTTCATGCACACGAATCATGAGAACAACTTGTAAATAGATAATCAGATCAACAAGGAAACTATAGATATAAACACGCATGGATGGCTCCTAACTATAACATCAAAATACTATCATATCAATAGATCGGATTGGATGGGATGTCACCTACCCAACCTTCCTATAGCAAAAATTGTGGTATTTGAGATATAAATATAATTCGTCAGATTCATCATTCATCTACTCAACGCAGTGTTAGATCATATCAATATTTGCTTTTCCGCATGATTGAGATCACATAGGTACAATCAGGCCGTGACTTTCATCATTACACAATAAGAGAGAAACACATTCAACCAATCTCAATTGAAATATTAAATAAAATAAAATTAATTAATTAATTTTGTTTATAAAGTTAACCTTGTAAATTGTTGTTTGATTTTTCGTCAAATAGTTCATTAATATATGGCCAATGCATTACCTAATGTGTTATACCTATCGCAGCGGGGGATAATAACTTACATCCATTTGAACTATTGTTAATAATAATTCTAAAATATCACATAAAAATTTTCTCTTAACAAAACTTTCCTTATGTATAATGAATAACATATAATATCCCAATGCCTTTCTTCTTTACTAATGAAAAGTGAAAACCAACAAAAATACATAAGAAATAATAAAATATTAAAAGAAAATATAGGAAAAGGGAATGTTGATAATGTGATACAACATGCCTAAAACAATCCATCTTACTAAAGTAGAAGCTAATCAAGTAACTTTGACATCACATCACAATTAATAAACTCTATGAAAATGGTCAATATGCATACATACATGAGATGCATAAATGTAACGCCCTCCTCCCACATTAACCCAAGTTAAACGGTCTACTAGGGTAAACATGTGACGAGAGGATACTATGATATGATTCAACTCCCCATGTACATTTAAGGAAGTGGAACTAGCAAAAAAAAACCAAACTGACCTTTCACACATGCTACAGAACCTTCAGGAGCCAACCAACCTTTCCAGGAGACCAACCCCTCAGGAAACTTAACATTTTATTGACCTTGAGCCTCATCCACTCCCACGACATGGCCATGCATGCGGTTGGGACCCTCTAGTTGCTTTCGTAGCAAGGGAACACAAGTGACTAGGGTATTTTTCAGCTAATTCTGAGCCTATGACCCCCGATTCTATGCCACTTTTTCAAGGCCAAGACTTAGGCCATTGCCTAGAACTCCATGGAACTTCCAGAAATGAAAAGTAACATTGAAACAATGATACTAATGAAAATACTTAAACAAGAATCACTAAGAAACATTGGTGCCTTATCACATTAGTTGCATTATCCTCTATTAGTTCATATATTTATTATTCATTCATTTACAAATCAAAACATGATGAAAGTCATACATCATCAATATCATAAAATATACACATAACCATCATATAAACAACATAAATCATAAGGATACAACAACCATAAAATCCATATATAAACTAGTACATTTACAAATGAAATACCAAGGAGAAGGAACTCTTATAAATGAATGCATTAGCCAACTAGGTGTGGGACTTCCACATACAAATCGACCATAGATTGGCTAAACCAAATCTTTATTTCAACCAATCACCCTCGTGCCACATTCCAAGTACGAATGTGGGACTCATAACCAAAATCAACCAAGGCTTCCCGAGGCTACACCACCTCACCCTCATCAATAGAACCAAGATTTACCGCAATCCCCACTAGATATTTAGGCCCTAAACAAGCATGGATGCCGCCATATTTCTCCACCTACAACATGAGGAATTTTCTTGTCTCCTAGTCTCTTGATTTACCGTACATACCGCCATACAATGGTCAAGGATCCCTAGGCCTAATCAAGACTCCAACCTCTAGGATTTACTGTATATCCTGCCCTTCACCGGCCAAGGATTCCTAGGCCTAACCGAGGGCACCCACCTCTAGGATTTACCATATATCTTGTCATTCATCAGTCGAGGATTCCTAGGCCCACCAAGGTAACATAAAATATGGCTTTACTGCAGCACACAGTATGGTTCAGCGTTTACTAGGCCAAGGCTTTACTAAAATCTATAGTTTGATTCAAGGATCACTAAGCCATTTGCTATTTCTTTCATAGACCACCTCACTCAGTTATGAATCCATCCAGCAATACAGCTCAACCAAAACATGAGAACTCATCACACCATGGCTATCTAGAAATGGCAAGGCAAGGCTGAAGAACACTGTCACGCATAGAAAAACCCATGCCAATGAAAAAAAGAGGATCAAACACACACATGCATGTACCATGCATTCCAAATCTGGCAAGGAAAACACACATGCAAATTGATACCTGCAAATAATCCTGATGTAGCTACTCAATCATTCTCTTCCATGCTTGATCCTCACTTTCCTTTGCCTTATTTTTTTTTTTCTTAATCCAATGTTGAAGTTCTCCAAGAAAAATCGAAGTGTCTAAGAGTGTGAGAGAGGCAATACAGAGAGAGCTCCAAAACTAAACTAACAAAAGGTAAAATTCACAAAATTCACAAAAGGTACTAACTGATCCTCAAAATAATTTTTATTAATGAGGCCTCTATTTTCTTCATTTTCCATTATTTTCCTTCATTGTCCTCCTCACAGCCAACCTGTGACCTTTCACCTTCCTTTTCTCCTGATTTCCATTATTTTCATAAATAAAATGTCAATTAATGCTTCATTCCTTTCAAAGGCCTTTGCCATTTCCTTTGCCAATTTTTTTAGCCATACTAAACAAAATGAACACCCACACTAGGATGTATTTTCCCAACACTCAGCTTGGAATAAGTGTCCCATAACCATAGTTAATATTTTTCCCTTTTTAACTTTTATTACATGGAATTTTCACTAGGGTTGTTATAAAACCTTCCCCCTTAGGGGAACACCATCCTCAATGTTCAATGACACCTTCAACCAAGAAGATTGTTGAAATAAAAACATACTACCCATGGAGCTTTATAACTTAGCGCGATGCAATATTTACAATGATCAACTTGTTGTAAAGCAAACCAACATGATAACAATCCCCAATGGATATCTGTTATATACCTAGGGGGATAATATGGGGTACCAAGGTAATAATGTAATAATTGGATGGGCCATAGTAATAAATAAGGTGGTTAACCCATATCATGTAAGGGACCACAAGTAGTTAATAATAATGTAATGGGCCCATGGTATTAGTTGATGGTATGAGGGAACCATGGTAATGACCCATGATATTGTATGTATGAGGCCTATATAGAGGCTAAAGACTCCATGTCAAGGAAGATAGTCAATGATTATTGTATGAATATGCATATGGCTTGTGGAGTGTTCTCCTTCCTTAAGGAGTGAATGTATGGTGTTGCCCTACCTTAAGGGTTTTGATCAATAAAGAAGCATTTCTATCTATTTCTATCTTGTTATTCTTGGGTTATTTCTATTATCATAATGTTATATACCTAGGGGGGATAATATGGGGTACCAAGGGAGGTACCCAAGGTAATAATGTAATAATGGGATGGGCCATAGTAATAAATAAGGTGGTTAACCCATGTCATGTAAGGGACCACAAGTAGTTAATAATAATGTAAAGGGCCCATGGTATTAGTTGATGGTATGAGGAAACCATGGTAATGATGCATGGTATTGTATGTATGAGGCCTATATAGAGGCTAGAGACTCCACATGGAGAGATATGAAGAGAAGTATTCTTGTATGAACAGGCATATGGCTTGTGGAGTGTTCTCCTTCCTTAAGGAGTGAATGTATGGTGTTGCCCTACCATAAGGGTTTTGATAATGAAGAGAATCATTTCTATCTATTTCAATCTTATTGTTCTTGGGTTATTTCTATTCTCATATATCTTTTGGATCAGATCTACAACAATTGGTATCAGAGCACTTTCTTGGGCACAAAAGTGGAGATTTTTTTTTTTTTTTTGCAGGGTTTCGGGGGCGGCGACTTTGCAGGTCAGATCTGTACGTTTTGGTGCAAGATCTACAGAATTTAATTGAATATATGTATTCCTTATGCAAAAATAGCCGATTTCAAAAAAAAAATCGGTTGAATCGGAGTCCGGATGAAGGAGATATCGCTGATCTAAAAATCAGTGGGGTTGCAGACAATTTTCAGGGCAGCGAGTTTTGCGGCGCAGATATAGAATTCTTGGTGCAAGATCTGCAAGATATAATTGTAGATCTGGAATCTTTGTGAAAAAACACCCAATTTCAAAAAAAAAATCAGTCGAATTGGAGTCCGGATGAGGGAGATATCGCTGATTTAAAATCAGCTCTTTTTTGCAGAATTTTTGGGTGACGGCGGGAAAGTAGCAGCGCAGATCTGTAATTCCAGTGTCTGAATCAGGATTTCTATCACATGGGCAGATGCAGAATGGTTGCTCCATTTCCAAAAACAGGTTATAATAGAGATTCTGAGCAATATTGACGAAACTGTGACAATTACAAATTTTCTCCAAGTAAGTGAATTTTTTCTTTATGGCGGCCCTAGGTCAGAATTTCAGGGACTTGTATAAATTTGATGGCTCTCATCCAGCCAAATGGCTAGCACAAATGGAGAAATATTTTAGATTGAATTACATCATGGATGATGAGACTCAGTTGGGTGTGGGAATAATGTACTTGGACAATGAAAGACAACAATGGTGGCAATGGCATCAACGTTGCTATCAAAGGCCCTTGACTTGGGACACATTCACAAAAGATCTTATGGACCACTTTGACCGTAAAGCTAATCTTGTGGATAAGATCACACAGACAGACACACAGCCTAGCAAAGATTTTATAGAAAAGAAGGAAA
This sequence comes from Pinus tabuliformis, assembly GCA_031772625.1. NCBI lineage: Eukaryota > Viridiplantae > Streptophyta > Pinopsida > Pinales > Pinaceae > Pinus > Pinus tabuliformis. Next base: position 799,594,650 of record CM062805.1, on the reverse strand, counting down.
CCAAGGAACCTAAAGGGTTATTTTCTTCTGGTATCTCCTTATTGCAGGTTCATGGATTGATTCAGAAGGAGAAAGTCATTGTGTCTATAAATCCGAGTTGCAAACAAAATCTCATAAATGTCAACTTGGCAAAAAAATTGCAAATTCCAGCAAAACACGTGGAAAACACACAAGTGGATGGTGAGGATGTTCAAGTGTACAAGGATTTGAAGATTTCTATGGATAAGTATGTGTTGCATGGTGATTTTTATACTTCCGAGATGGATAATAGGGATGTTGTTTTAGGATATCCTTGGATGGAATCCGTGGGTACTATCAATATTAATGTGCAGAAGAAATTCCTGAAGCTATGGTATAAAAAGAAGAAAATTACATTACAGGATATTTCCATCCATAAACAGGTAGAGCACATGGAGGCTGAAGCAGAAGATGTTCAAGGGACTGACATATCAGATGATGAACCTTTGATGATCGACAATCAAACACAAACAGAGGCTGCAGAAGAAAAGGTTACAGGTGATGATATATCAGAGGAGGGCTCAGTGGTTGAAGTCATATTGAAAAAGAAGACACCACAACAGGGTGAAGTCAAGCAAAAGCCATCGTGGGTTAAAACTTCAACATATCATCACCCACATCACCACGCAAGACAACCATCAAGATGGAAACCAAGTAGTCACATGACGGATAGAAAGGAGAGACGATCCACCTACTACACATCAACACAGAAGAGCTGCCACGGTCAACTTCCATCTCAAGCGAGCGAGGCACCAGCGAGATCGAGGGTTCACCTTTCTCTTGGATGGCTAGATGCACGTGCATGGTATTAGTGGACTACTCTTTTGAGTAGATCTTATTATTTGTGTTCTTCCCATGTTTCGGGGACGAAACATGCTTAGGGGGGTGGAATGTTATATACCTAGGGGATAATATGGGGTACCAAGGGAGGTACCCTAGGTAATAATGTAATAATGGGATGGGCCATAGTAATAAATAAGGTGGTTAACCCATGTCATGTAAGGGACCACAAGTAGTTAATAATAATGTAAAGGGCCCATGGTATTAGTTGATGGTATGAGGAAACCATGGTAATGATGCATGGTATTGTATGTATGAGGCCTATATAGAGGCTAGAGACTCCACATGGAGAGATATGAAGAGAAGTATTCTTGTATGAACAGGCATATGGCTTGTGGAGTGTTCTCCTTCCTTAAGGAGTGAATTTATGGTGTTGCCCTACCATAAGGGTTTTGATAATAAAGAGAATCATTTCTATCTATTTCAATCTTATTGTTCTTGGGTTATTTCTGTTCTCGTATATTTTTGGATCAGATCTACAACACATAATATCTTTGGGTTAGATCTATAACAAGTGGTATCAGAGCACTTTCTTGGGCACAAAAGTGGAGAATTTTTTTAATTTTTTGCAGGATTTCGGGGGCGGCGAGTTTGCAGATCAGATCTGTATGGTTTGGTGCAAGATATACAAAATCTAATTGCAGATCTATATTCTTTGTGAAAAAATATCCGATTTCAAAAAAAAATCGGTTGAATCGGAGTCCGGATGAAGAAGATATTGCTGATCTAAAAATTAGTGGGGTTGCAGACAATTTTTCAGGGCAGCGAGTTTGCGGCTCAGATCTGGATGTCCTGGTACATGATATGCAAAATATAATTGTAGATCTGGATTCTTTTTGAAAAAATACCCAAATTCAAAAAAAAAAATCAGTCGAATCAGAGTCCGAATGAGGGAGATATTGCTGATTTAAAATCAGCTCTTTTTTGCAGAAATTTTGGTGACGGCGGGAGAGTTGCAGCACAGATCTGAAATTCTAGTGTCTGGATCAAGATTTCTATCACATGGGAAGATGCAGAATGATTGTTCCATTTCTGAAAACAGGTTATAATAGGGATTCTGAGCAATATTGATGGAATTGTGACCATTTCAAATTTTCGCCAATTTTTTGTGATGGCGGGCCTAGATCTGAATTTGAGGGACTTGTATCCATTTGATGGCTCTCATCCAGCCAAATGGCTAGCACAAATGGAGAAATTTTTTATATTGAATTACATCATGGATGATGAGACTCAGCTGAGTGTGGGAACAATGTACTTGGACATTGAAAGATTGCAATGGTGGCAAGGGCATCAACGTTGCTATCGAAGGCCCTTGACATGGGACAAATTCACAAAAGCTCTTATGGACCACTTTGACCGCAAAGCTAATCTTGTGGATAAGCTCACACAGACAGACACATGGCCTAGCAAAGATTTTATTTTTACAGGAAAGAAGGACACCAAGGAACCTAAAGGGTTATTTTTTGCTGGTATCTCCTTATTGCAAGTTCATGGATTGATTCAGAAGGAGAAAATCATTGTTTCTATAAATCCTAGTTGCAAGCATAATTTCACCAATGTTAATTTGGCAAACAAATTGCAAGTTCCAGCAAAACAAATTGAAAATACACAGGCTGATGACGAGGATGTTCAAATTTATAAGGATTTGAAGCTTTCTATGGATAAGCATGTGTTGCATGGTGATTTTTATAATTCAGAGATGGATAATATGGATGTTGTTTTGGGATATCCTTGCATGGAATCTGCGGGTACTATCAATATTAATGTGCAGAAGAAATTCCTGAAGCTTTGGTATAAAAAGAAGAAAATTACATTACAGGACATTTCCATTAATAAACAGGTAGAGTCCAAGGAGGCTGAAGGAGAATATGTTCCAGGGTCTGACATATTAGATGATGAGCTAGTGATGATAGACAATCAAACACAAACAGAGGCTGAAGCATAAAAGGTTACAGGTGTTGATACATCAGAGGAGGGCTCAGTGGTTGAATTCATATTGGAAAAGAAGACACCACAACAGGCACCACAGCAGGGTGAATTAAAGAAAAAGACACCGTGGATTAAAACTTCAACATATCATCACCCACATCACCCCGCAAGAAAACAACCAACAAGATGGCAACCAATTAGCCACAAGGACAACAACCCTCGTATGATGGATAGCGAGGAGCGAAGATCCACCTACGACACATCAACACAGAAGAGTTGTCATGGTCAGCTTCCATCTCAAGCGAGCGAGGCACCAGCGAGATCGAGGGTTCACCTTTCTCTTGGATGGCTAGATGCACGAGCATGGTACCAGTGGACTACTCTTTTGAGTAGATCTTATTATTTGCGTTCTTCCCATGTTTCGGGGACGAAACATGCTAAGGGGGGTGGAGTGTTATATACCTAGGGGGGATAATATGGGGTACCAAGGGAGGTACCAAGGTAATAATGTAATAATGGGATGGGCCATAGTAATAAATAAGGTGGTTAACCCATATCATGTAAGGGACCACAAGTAGTTAATAATAATGTAATGGGCCCATGGTATTAGTTGATGGTATGAGGGAACCATGGTAATGACCCATGGTATTGTATGTATGAGGCCTATATAGAGGCTAGAGACTCCATGTCAAGGAAGATAGTCAAGGATTATTGTATGAACAGGCATATGGCTTTTGGAGTGCTCTCCTTCCTTAAGGAGTGAATGTATGGTGTTGCCCTACCTTAAGGGTTTTGATCAATAAAGAAGCATTTCTATCTATTTATATCTTGTTATTCTTGGGTTATTTCTATTATCATAATATCTTTGGGTTAGATCTATAACAATATCTCGATTGGTCAAACCCTCATTGCTAAGTACCTTGCCTATTGGGAGGTCACGAGGTCAAATCTCCTCGATGCCCTTAGGGTTAGGCCCGATATATTAGGCCAACTTTGATGGATCTATGTGGATTACTGCTTGTGGATGTAGCGGCCACTTAGTGACTATGAACCATGGTTGCCTTAAAAAAGCTTGGGGATAAAACCAACATGACAACATAACAACATGACACCCATATTCCTTATTGGAGCTTTATAATGCAATTCATGGTGGCATTTACATCCATATACATATACCAAAACATCACACCACAACATATGCCAAAACCATTCGCTCAACCAACGAATAGTGAAGGATACATAACCTGTATATGATATGCCATCTCCCATGTAGCTTCATGGGCCCTAAATTTCTTCCATTGCACTTTAACCTGCTTGATTATGGAGCAAGAGAATCTTTCTCTACAATATACACTGATGTTCCAACTGAAATTATCCATCTAGCTCCACTGGCAATACAGACCATTCAATCATATGATAAACATCTTTAACATAGTTCTTAAGAAATGACACATAGAAAATATCATGGACTTTCATTGTTGAAGGTAATGTAAGTCGATAAGATACTAGTCCAATCCTTTCAATAATATTAAAAGATCCGCAAAACCAAGGTACTAACTTGTCACACGATCCAATCCTAAAGGAGCTCTTCTTCAGCTTGATGTGCAAATACACCTATTCCCCAATCTTAAACTCCTTAAATAACCTGTTCCAATCTGCATAAATTTTTTGTCTGTTCTATGTTGCGTTTAGTTTCTTCTTGATTAACCACATTCCATGTTCCATCTCTAACAACATGTCTGGTCTAATCAACACCTTATTCACTAGATCACTCCAACTAATGGGAGTATTACAACTCTACCCATACAATTACTCAAACGAACTCATCCTTAAAGATTCTGGATACCCATTGTTATAAGTGAACTCAACTAGTGGAAGATACTCTTCCCACTTATTTTATTGATGCATCGCATAAGTCCTCAACATGTCCTCCAATATATTTTTGACCCTCTCTATTTGTCCATATTTCTGTGGATGATAAGTTGTTTTGAAGGCCAACTTTGTCCCCAATCCTGTAAAAACTCCTTCCAAAACTTGGAAGTGAACTTAGCATCCTTGTCTAACACAATATTCTTCGAAACACCATGCGGTATCACTATATCTTTGATGAAGAACCGTGCTACATCACTAGATGAATAAGTAGACTTCACTGGAATGAAGCACGCTACCTTTGTCAAAATGTCCACAATAACCATGATGGGATCATGATGTCTAGATGTCCTCAGCAAACGTGTGATGAAATCCATGGAAATGACCTCCCACTTCCACTCTAAAATCAAAATCGGTTGTAGTAATCTACATAGATTCTTACATTCTTCTTTCACCTACTGACAGTGAAAACATATAACCACAAACTCTACCAAGTATTTTTTCATATTCGGCCATGATAAAACTTCTTCACTATTGTCAATGTATTTTGGTATCCTGGGTGACCTGAATACAGTTTTTCATGAAATTATCACAAGATAATCTTCTTAATCTCACTATTGTCTGGCACATATATCATGTCCCTAAATATGATCAAGCCATCTATTGTGAGATGATAGTCCACATCTTGATCACTTGTACCCTACTGTAACCTATGCATAAGATCCATGTACCTATCATTATGTTGACCTGCCTACAAGACCTAATCATGTAAGTTCATCCCATAAGAACTCATAGTTGCAATATGATTCACCTGTATCTACCTACTAAGAGAATTTGTAACCCTTTTCTCCATACCCTTGATGTACCTGATCTCAAATTCAAACTCACTAATCGTGGCCAACTATCTTTCTTATCTGGCATTAAAATTCAGCTGATCAAACAAGTATCTCAACCCACTGTGATCACTCATCAATAAAATCCTCCTGCCAAGAAGATAGTGCATACACATGGATGATCACTACGAACTCAAGATCATGTATTGGGTAATTCTGCTCGTTCTCATTCAATTTTCGTTATTCATAGCATACTACCTATCCCTCTTGCATAAGGAATCCACCAAGTCTTCTCTTGCAAGCATCTGTGCATACCACAAACTCTGTCTGGATTTGCAATATTTAACACAAGATCATTTGTCAACAATTGCTTCAACTTCTCAAAACTTGTTGCACATTCCTCTGTCATTGAAATTTCTTTCCTTTCCTTTCTAGTCATGTTGTAATATATGAAATGAGAGAAAAAATCTTGATGAACCTCCTATAGTAACCTACTAACCCCATGAATGATCTTACCTCATCCACATTTTTAGGAGCTTCCCACTCCATGATAACCCTTATCTTCTCTAGATCCACTACTATGCCTTCCTTGGAGACAACATGTCCCAAGTAATGTACCTTTGTCTAAAAGAAATTGCATTTTCTAAGCTTAACATACAACTGATGCTTTCTTAACAACCTCAAAACTACTACTAAATTCTCGGCATGTTCTTCCTCATTTTTAGAATATATCAAGATGTCATCAATGGATACAATAACAAAATTGTCCAGATAAGGATGCAACACAATATTCATCAATCATATAAAGGTAGTTGGAGCATTAGCCAAACCAAATGGAACTACAATGAACTCATAATTCCACACCTAGTTCATAAAGTTGTCTTGTAAATTTCATCTTCTTTAATCAATACCTGATGATATCCTCATCTCAGATCAATCTTTGAGAACATTTATTCTCCCTTAAACTAATCAAAGAAATCATCAATCCCAAGCAATGAATATCTATTCTTAATGGTCGCCTTGTTCAACTTCCTGTAATCAATGCATAGCCTAAGAGTACCATCCTTCTTCTTTACAAATAATACCAGTGCACCCTAAAGTGATACACTTGTCCTAATGTATCCCTTATCAAGAATTTCCTTCAACTGCAAATTCAGCTCTATTAACTCTGGTGTGCTCATCCTGTAAGGTGCCTTTGATGCTGGCGCATCCTCGGTACCAATTCAATAGAAAAATTCACTTCCCTGTGAGGTGGAAAATCTAAAATATGTGCGGCAAATACATCCGGAAACTATTGTAAGATCGGGTACCTTCTTAATACCTTTGCATCCTCAACATTCTTACCTTTATACACTACAAATAAAACACGCCCTTTTCTACAACTACACTTTTCCAGCATAGTTGTCACCATTCTAACTGATTTTGCCTTCTTGTAACCTTGTGAGACTCTCTTTTCTCCATTGTCATCCAAGCACTCAATGGATTTGTCATAACAATCCACTTTGGTCCTGTGAAGGTACAACTATTCCATACCCAACAACATATTGTATGATCCCAACGATAATACATTCAAATGTATTAATGTAGGCATACCATTCAACTCAAAAGCACAAGCTCTTACCCATTGATGAACTCTCTACTTTGTACATGTAGCCAATTGTACTAACCAAGATTCTGTATGAACTTCTTTATTCAAACACACTTATCCACCAAGTCAGGATTAACATAACTATAATTAGATCGAGGGTCAATCAAAATAGAAACAACTTGATCAAAAATCTTACCATCCATCTCAATGATAGGTGCCTGGTTATTTTCCTACCGGTTATCGAGTGCTACATAGATACAAGGAATGGTCTGCACAATATCCCCAACATTCTATGCCTCCTATGCACTATAGATATGAGGCCTACCACCATGATTCTGTGGACTATCTATCTTAAGATGTTCCTTGCCACATGTCCAATGCTCCAACCATCCTGTACCACCACCTTTATTCTGGGGTTGTGACGCATGTCCCTGTTTAGCTACGTTGAACTTCTTGTATGGTGCAACATTCTCTTTCTCTTCTACATTCTGAGACCTTGTTCTTTTTGTATGCCATTTATCTTTACCTTTATCTTTCCCTTTCAATCTTTGCTGAGATTTTGTCTTACGCTTTGAATGTTCATAGCAATGTTTCAATTTCCCAATAACTTCCTCAAATGAACGAGGCTCATCATACTCAATTTTATCTCTATATGATAATGGCAATCCACTGAAAAATATCTGAACTTTGGCCTTTCCATCCTTAATATATTTTACATACCTCAATAACTCAAGGAACTTGGTCATATACTCCTCATATATCATTGATCCCTGAAGAGTCCCTTGAATTCATCTCAACTCAAGTATTATGTCCTGATGTCTCTGACCCATTTTACAGTTTCCCACCAGATGTATGATTTCCCTTTGAGGCTAAAGATAACTATTATGGCCTTCATATTCTGTGTGTATTCATGCAGTTCAAAGAACATCTTCATCCCAAGTAACCAAGCCTCTGCATCCTCTAGCTTCTTTAAATCGCCATCAAAAGAAGGTGTCTTAGATTTCTTAGACTCTTCTAGAAAGTATCCCTTGTCACTTCTCCTGTAAGGGTGATAACAATAACAATCATAATTCATGTAAGAACTAGAACTCGAATAGTACCTGTGTCCATCACCTCTCCTATCTGGAGTGTCCAAGAACCTACCATATTTGATCATGGCATCCCTATTTGACCTATGCTCACCATGATATCTACTGACATATGGCCCATTATTTCTTTCCTCCTATCCATGACTAATCCGAAGTTTTCCATGTCTCTGCAATTCTGATAAACTCTAAAGGATTTTAATCAATGGAAAAAACCTGTGAGCAAATTTTGAAACCGACGTTTCGGACTAGCTAGGTGAGTCCATCATCAGGGAAATGAGATCTGCATTTTGAGAAGAGAGAGTCTAGCAATTGTGAACCTATTAATAGAAGGATAGAGAGGATAGAGAGATAACTTTGGGCATGTGTGGTCGGCTAGATTTTCATATATTTAAATATAAATTAATTAAATAAATTTTTAATTTTGTTTTAAATTTTATTTTATTTTACTTTAATTGATCAACTTAAACCTAAATTAAAAATAAAATTACTGTGACCTAAATTAAAGATAAAATTAAAATCTGATTTAACCTAAATTAATATAACCTAAACTAACTTGAATTAAATTAATTATAACCTAAATTGATTTAACCTAAACTAATTTAACCTAACATACTTTACTTTAACCTAAATTAAATTAATATGACCTAAATTAAATTACTTTAATTTTACCTTAATTAAAATAATTTGACCTAAATTAATTTTATTTAGGTTAAATTAATTTAACCTAAATTTTTTTATTTTAATTTAAGTTAAATTAGTTAACCTAAATTAAAAATAAAATTCAAATTAATTTAACTTAAATTAATTTAAACTAAATTAAATTACTATGACTTAAATTAAAATGAATTAATTTAACCTAAGATAAAGCTAAAATAAAATTAAAATTAATTTAAACTAAATTTTAAAATAAAATCAATTTAATTAATTAATTAATTAAATTAATTTTAGTTTAGATTTTGTTTTAATTAGTTAATTATATTTATATATATATATATATATATATATATATATTTTTATTTTAATTAAATTGGATTACTTTAAGTTAAATTAGTTAACCTAAATTAAAAATAAAATTCAAATTAATTTAACTTAAATTAAATTAATTTAAACTAAATTAAATTACTAGGACCTAAATTAAATTGAATTAATTTAACCTAAGATAAAGCTAAATTAAAATTAAAATTAATTAAACTAGATTTAAAATAAAATCAATTTAATTAATTAATTAATTAAATTAATTTTAAATTTAGATTAGATTTTGTTTTAATTAGTTAATTAATTTATATATCTAAATATAAATATATATATATATATATATATATATATATATATATATATATATATATTTTATTTTAATTTTAATTAAATTGGATTACTTTAAGTTAAATTAGCTAACCTAAATTAAAAATAAAATTCACGTTAATTTAACTTAGATTAAATTAATTTAAACTAAATTAAATTATTATGACCTAAATTGAATTGAATTAATTTAACCTAAAATAAAGCTAAATTAAAATTAAAATTAATTTAAACTAATTTTAAAATAAAATCAATTTAATTAATTAATTAATTAAATTAATTTTAAATGTAGATTAGAATTTGATTTAATTAGTTAATTAATGTATATATTAAATATATATATATATATATATATATATATATATATATATATATATATATATATATATATATATATAAATTTTAATTAAATTGGATTACTTTACTTTATTTAGTAAGGGTTTCCAGGTACTACTCAGTTTCAGACCATCATCCCTATTCATATTATTGGAGGATTTTTCAATTTCAATAGCTTCCTTAATTCTTCTTTTTAAATAGTGGTCTTCCTTATGGATTAGTTTAGCTTGTTCCATACATATATAGTGAGAGGAGGAACAGGCGTGCTCAGCTAGACCTGATTTATCAGACCTGTTTCTAGTAATATCACTAATGTGTTCTTTTAATCTTACTCCAAAAGATCTTCCTGTTTCACCTATATAAACTTTACCGCACGAACAGGGAATTGAGTAAACGCCTTTGTGATTTTTAGGGTCAATTGCATCTTTAGCAGATTCAAGCATGTTTCTTATGGTGTTAGGGGGTGTGAAAGCTACCATGATGTTGTGCTTAGCGAGAACTTTGGCAATTTTATCAGTGATTCCTTTGATATAGGGAAGGGAGATTCTAGGTTTATCAAACGATTTTCTTTTAATTTGTTTATTGGTTAAGGAATCTTTAATTATTTTACGAATGGTGTGGTATTGATAACCATTGTTTACAAAAACTTTATGGAGATGGGTAAGTTCTTCATCTAGATGTTCAGGGTCGGAGATTCTAGAGGCTCTGGTGGTTAGGGTTTTGATGACACCCATTTTTTGCTTAGGATGGTGGTGGGAGTTTGCATGAAGATATCTGTCGGTGTGGGTTTGCTTTCTGAAGACCTGGTGGCTTAGCTTTCCATCTTTCTTGGTGAGGAGGACATCTAAGAAGGGGAGCTGGTTGTCTTTCTCAATTTCAATGGTGAATTTTATGTGCTGAGAGAGGCTATTTATATGAGATAAGAATTCCATGAGCCTATCCAAACCGTGGCTCCATTTAGCAAAAATATCATCTACAAATCGTTTCCATTCTTCAGGTGTAAAGGGGAAAGACTTAAGGGCCTTTTGCTCAAAGTGTTCCATGTAAAGATTGGCAATTAATGGAGATAATGGAGAACCCATTGCAACACCATGAGTTTGCTCATAAATTTTACCTTTAAAACTGAAGTATGAAGATTTAAGGCAAATGCTTATAAGTTCCACGGTTTCTAAGTCTGTAATGTTTTTTAAGACTTCTAATGCTTCATCCACTGGAATCATAGTGTAGAGAGACACAACGTCAAAGCTAACCATTAGGTCATTGTTGTTAAATTCTAGGTTTTTGATCCAATCTATGAAGGAGGAGGAATCTTTGATGTAAGAGGGAGTGTTCCCTACTAAAGGTCTAACCTTACTTGCTAGATATTTGGCTAACCAATAAGTGGGGGATCCTATAGTGTTCACTATAGGTCTTAATGGAACACCAGATTTGTGGATTTTAGGCACTCCATAAATTCTAGGGATAATGGCATTATTAGGAATTAATTTTTTCTTGATAGAGGTATCAAGGGAGGAGCTTTTAATTTTATCACTTACTAGGCGAAGAATTTTGCTGCTAGGGTCTTTGTTTAAAACTCTATAGCAACCACTGTTGACTAAGTGATCTTCCATTTTATGCTCATAATCAGTCCTATTCATGATGACAGTGGCATTACCTTTGTCAGCTTTTAAGATAATGATGTTTTTGTTATTTTTGATGTTTTTTAGGGCTATGGCTTCTTCTTTGGATATGTTGCTGGGGGGAGGTCTGGCATTTCTAAGAATTCTGGAAACATCTTGTCTTATTTCTTCTGCTTTGTTTTGGTCATTGTTTTTTATAATGACTTCAATGTTACTTATGATGTCATATATAGGAATTTTGGCTAGGGACACAGCAAAATTTAAACCTTTTTCAAGAAGCAATTTTAAGTTGTCATCTATCACTAGCTGAGAGAGGATTACTGCATTGAATTATGCTTGCTTCTCCTGTGCCCGAATGCTTTTGTCATTATCTTCTTTGAAACTCCTTAATTCTTCCTTCAAAATACTCAATGTGTCTACTACGTCAGAAGAGTACCCAACACCACATTTCTCATCTGATCCATAGGGAGTGTCTCAGGAGTTTTATTCTACTATCTTGGTAGTCATGTTTGATCTATTTTCTACAAAGTGACACCATATCAGCTAAAACCAAAACATAACATAATCAAGATACCTTAGTATAGTTCAGGGGTGGATATCTCATCTGTAATATCAACTATATTAACACAATACATGTATAAACATAATCATAACAACATATATATATCATCCTAACCATAGCCTAGTCATCAATTCATGATCATATTAACCACACCTCATGAACCCATGCATGATAACTACAACCATGTAAATGTATGAATAATTAACATATGCATGACATGAATGCATACACAATACATGCAAACACTAACATGCATAACTGGTTCATAACCAACCTATACTCATGATAAACACGTCCAACAACACACCATCAATTTCACATGGTGACACAATTGCAACCATGACCAACACCATGCATAAAAAACAAGCTCATAGACTACAATCATGAAGAACACATATGCAACTGATATGTATGCATGACCAACACACTGCCCATCCAATCCAAGGGGTGAACCATGCTCTTATACCACTCTTATGCTTGATCGTTCCACTAGGGTAAACATGTGACAAGAGGATACTATGATCTGATTCAAATCCCCATGTACAGTTAAGGAAGTAGAACCGGCAAAATAAAACCAAACTTACCTTCCACGCATGCTACAGAACCTTCAAGAGCCAACCAACCTTTCCAGGTGACCAACCCATGAGGAAACTTAACATTATACTGACCTAGAGCCTCAGTTTCTCCCATGACATGGGCCTGCATGTAGATGGGATGCTTTAGTCACTCTCACAGCAAGGGCATGGAAGTGACTGGGGTATTTTTCAACTAATTCTGAGCCTATGACTATAGATTATGTGCCACTTTTTCAAGGCCATGACTCAAGCCACTGCCCATAACTACATCAAACTTCCAGAAATGAAAAGTAACATTCAAACAATCATACTAATGAAAATACTTGAACAAGACTTAACTAGACCCCTACTAGCCATGACAGGAATTTCGTCAAACATGTCACAAATACAAATTCTATAGGTCCAACAACATATCTGAGCATAGGGATCTCATACTTATCTGAGAATCACTAAGAAGCATTGATTCCTTATCACATTAGCTACATTATCCTCTATTAGGTCATATATTCATTGTTCATTCATTTACAAATCAAAACATGATGAGAGCCATACATCATCAATATAATAAAAAACACTCATAACTAGCATATAAATAACATAAATCATAAGGATACAATAGCCATGAAATCCACATATAAACCAGTAGATTCACACATGAAATACCTTGGAGAAGGAACTCTTATTAATGAATGCATAAGCCAACCACATATGGGACTTCCACGTACCACCCGACCATAGATTGGCTGAACTAAATCTTTCTTTCAGCCAATCACCCCCTATGCCATATTCCACGCATGAATGTGGGACTGATAACTAAAATCAACTAGGGCTTCCTGAGGCTACACCACCTCACCCTCATTAATAGAACCACACTTTACTGTAATCCCCACTAGACCACTAGGCCCTAAACAAGCATGGATTCCATCAAATTTATCCACCTACACCATGAGGAACTTTCCTATCTTGTAGTCTCTAAGCTTTACTATGCATCCTGCCATACAATGGTTGAGGATCCCTAGGCCTAATCAGCACTCCATCCTCTAGGATTTACCATATATCCTGACATTCACTGGTTAAGTATTCCTAGGCCTGATCGAGAGAACCCACCTCTAAGATTTACCATATACCATGCCATTCATCGATCAAGGATTCCTAGGCCCACCAAGGTAACACAAAATATGGCTTTACTGCAACCCACATTTTCGTTCAAGGGTTACTAGGACAAGTATTTACCGCAATCCATAGTCTGATTCAGGGATCACTAGGCCTTGTGTTCTTTCTTTCAAAGACCACCTCACTCAATTTTGAATCCATCCATCAATCCATCTCAACCAAACCTGAGAACCCGCCACATCATGTCTATCTGGAAATGGCAAGGCAATGTTGAAGAACATTGTCACACCTCGAAAAACCCATCCCAATGACAATAAGAGGACCAAATACACACATTCATGTGCCATGCATGCCAAATCTAGCAAGAAAATCACATATGAAAATCGATACCTACAAATAATCTCATTGTAGTTGATTGATCCTACTCTTCCTTGCTTGATGCTCTCCTTCCTTTGCCTTCTTTGACTTTCTTAATCCAATGTTGAATTCCTCCAAGAAAAATCTAAGTTCTCAAGAGTGTGAGAGAGAGAATAGAGAGAGAGCTCAAAAATTGAACTGGCGAAAGGTACCAACTGATCCTCAGAAGATTTTTTATTAATGGGTCTCTATTTTCTTCATTTTCCATTATTTCCCTTCATTTTTGTCCTCACATGAAACCTGTGACCTTTCACCTTCCTTTTCTTCTAATTTCCGTTATTTTCATAAATAAAATGCCAATTAATGCCTTATGCATTTCCAAGGAATTTTCCATTGCCTTTTCCAATTTTGTTATCCATAATAAACCAAATGAACGCACACACTAGGATGTTTTGCCTAGCACTCAACTTGGAATAAGTGTCCCATAACCTTGGTTATTATTTTTCCTTTATCAACTTTTATTACATGGAATTTTCACTAGCTTTGTTATAATAAATATGTGCATATACTATTAATTATATCACAATGTCGTGGTGGAAGTTTGAGAGGTCCACTTAGATATGCCACTAAACACTCCAAAATATTCAAATGAAAAGTGCATAATTTGTATCATACTCTCCAAATGAAAACTGGATTATTTGTTTTATTTTGTTATCGGGAAATCTAGTTTCCACTCGGAGTTGCTAGTCCCACTAAGACTGGTAGCTATCTTAGAAACAAACAAACTAAAACTACTTTTGTTTTCCTTTATGAGAAGTAGATAGGAGTGGAATGAAGGACACCAACCTCAGTCTTGCGCTTGGTTCCTTGCTTGATTCCTCTCCCTTCTGACAGATCCTTTCCGCTTCTCCTTCATCTACCCAGCTTCAAAGAGCACCTGTGGAATAAAAGTAGCATAATACTATTAAAGAACAGAGATCTACAATCATAAACAATATAGGACCAGATGTATATTGACCACACAAATGCATATATCATCAAACATACAAGAATGTGGAGGAAAACTTGAATAGCTTTATTAATATCAAGAACAAGCAAAGAGGATTACAACCAATTTTTCTGACCCAGTGTCACCCTTCAGCATGAAAGCCCTTCTTTCAACTCATGAAAAGCTTAGATCACCCAACACTATGATATTCCAACAAGAAACCAACAACACTTCCTTACAAGATACAAAATTCCAGCCCCTGGATCTCTGGGATGAGGGATCCATATATAGATGATAGCAAGTGGGTGAGTCAGCTTTTGGGATTTTGATTAGTGTCCTCTCTCTGATAGTTCTTGATTCCACTTGGAGAATGATGATCTCTTACTCATCCCTGGGCGAATTCAGAGAGGCAATTGTCACAGGAGAAGTTTTTGGAAGATTCCATGATCATCCACCTCGCAAACTGTCTCTGTCGTTTGTCCACTCTCGCCTATCACACCCCATAGAAGGGCTTTTCAATATGAATCACACCTCCCATGTGCATTAGGTGGGATGCATCGCACTTTGACCATGGAGTAGTTGAGATGGTCCAGTTTTGACTAGTTCTGAGTAGTTTTTCATGTAGAACTTCTGGGAGATGATGTAATCAGCTGACCTTGTTCTTTTAGGGTATGGAACAACACTTGTAGGTACTTAGGAGCCCTTGGTTTATGGACATGTTTGATTGGGGTTGCAGTGCCCAAAAATGTCTATAACAGTTGCCCCCTAAAGCATGAGGTCGTTAATCTTTTGATGTCGGGTGAAATGCTTTATCATGAGGATCCAAAGATTTTTCAAGCTGGAAGGTGACCTATAATAAGATACAATACAATACATTATCTTCATAATATTTTTCATGATCTAGCTGAGGTGGGCATTCCCATGCTCAGCTTTATAAATTCATTTTCATGTACATAAGATAGACAACCGTTTGTGCGGGAGACTGATGATTCTAATAGAGTCATAATCCTTTGATTCGGATGATCATCTGTGCAGTAGAAATGTACATTTGATGTCTTTCTTTTCCTGAATATATCGCAGCCTAGATGGATGAAACTAGATCCGCGGTCTTCAAACTCATTCAATCTTCACTCGGAGTACAAGTTGATCCATGTGAAAGATGTTCTGGAGTTGAACATGGAAAGACATCGCCTGCTTACCAGCCAATGATGTAAGTTGTTAACAGGTGCGAGAGGAATCACCGGTAATGATGATGACCCTCAAGGTACTACAGTACAATTCGCGTGGTGTGAATGAGGGACTTGGCATCGAACACCACGCAAAATCTTTCGGTCGAAGGCCATTGATGTAAACCTGTCGCCGAAAGTGAGAAACTTGCCATTGAGGCATGCAAGCTTCAAAGTACTGAAAGGGTTGTCCCTAAGTCGAGTTCTTGGATAATGAGCTGATGTCAACAAGAGGAAACCTGCCATAGGAGGGCCTTAATGAATCCCACATATATGACACGGAACGGAGTAAATGATTTTGGAGGTGAAAATGATCTGATGATACAGGGTTCAGGGTGGCGGTCATGAAAGAATGGAGCGTGAATGTATTGCATCGGATGAGACACAGGTGAATTCTCTGAGCGACTTCTCTTGAACATACCGGCGACACTGACATGATGGATTGGTAGCGTTAACCCCAAATGTGGATGGTGTGATGGACCAATGGTGATATAACCAGTGAACGGAACAACCCAACCTGACTCGGATGCGGAGTGAAAGTGTCATGTTCAAGAGCGACTTGCTACCAATAAAGTTTCTTCAAGTTTTCTTCCCAATTTTTCCCCAGTCATTGCTGACCAGTACCTCTTTATTTCTGTCAAGCTTGAGGAGGATAACATATGCTTGTTCTATAATCTGCCCTTTGGGCAAACCCATCACTATATTTTAACGAGCCTAGCGAAAGTGAAACTCGTTCTTGTCTATATGGACAAGTTTGTCGCTATTTGGTTTTAATGAATTTAAAGACAAAGATAACTCGCTCCTTTTCAATTTTAGAGAGTCTGAAAGGGACTTAAAGGAAACTCCAATAATCCTTTTTCGTCATGTAATCCCTTAAGTCCAAAAAAGTATAAAATAATACGAAAGGGATGAATTTTCGGTAATTTTAACGAGCCGAACAAGACAAGCACTCAATCCTTTTGTGTAATAATCCCTCAGGTCCAAAAAGATTAAAATCTAAAGGAGGGATAGCACTTCCGGTCACTTTAACGAGTTGGAGAGGCCAATTGCTCGACAATCTTTTCATTTTTTACGAGTCAAGTGAAAAGAGCTTAAAGGAGAATCGTTTTTTGAGGAATGAGTGATAATTTTGGGTAGCAGTTGATTCCAGGTAAGGTTTGGAATTTTCCAGTCACAGCAGTGTCACAAGGATGGCTAACAATATCACTCTTTGCAGCTATTCCTCAAAAGGGGTAAACAATCAAATGGAGGTGAATGATCGGCTAAAACAGAGTGGAGGTGATGATGAGAACACGACCAAGGCTCAAAAGCTAATGATAATGCATTCACAATGGTTATTTACCAGAAATTGGTTCATTTTTTAATGAGCTTAACCTCTGGGGGAATGTTTTCTCATTTCTTATGTTTAATTTTTAACGAGCTTGAACTCCACATAAAAACTACTCGTATCAGTCATATAATAAGGATATCTCATCTAAGATGCCATTTTTTATGGAGCTTGCACCTTACAAAGCTTTGCCCTAGATCCTTTCTTTATGCAAGTTAGGAATGACCAATCTTATGAGTTTAAAGGGTTTGAGAATCTACAAACTAAGAAAATAAATGGTCTCTCTTCACTTGCATGCAAAAAGGTTTGCATGCCCCCAGGTATAGTGACAAATTTCCAGGTTACCATATAGAAGTTCTTGCTTTTGCAAGATAGTTTCCATCCACACTGTAGATAGAAACACTTCCTGGCTCAGTCCATCTGGACCAGGGTGGTTCTAAATCCCAACCTCCTAACCTTGACGAAGGAATCTTATTCCAGTCTAATCCCATTTTCCTAAATGGATGGGTGTGTCAGACTAGTCATATATCCTCCATGGAAACCTACCCTATACCCAAGGTTTTCCTGCTGAAACAGACCAGGGTGCATGCCCCGTGGGATTCGGCCATGTCCTCCCGAATCACTCGTGCTCATCATGTGGATGGATTGGAGATTGATGAGACATTCCTTGCGTGAAAAGACCATTTAGGGATGGTATTTGACTATTAGCTATGTGTGAGCTAGGAAATGATAGCTAGTCTACGAGCTTGACCACTCTGCATTCATGTGGAAAACACATTACTCTAAAGAGTGAGGAGACAATGGCTCCCATGCTATAAATATAGTCACATCCAAGGAGTAGATTATAATCTAGACGTCCTTGGACTACCATTAAGTTCATGTAAACAATTTTCCTTCTCAACATTATGGGCACATTGGGAAGGATCCCTAACGGTCGACTGGTTCCTTTGTCAAAGCCTGTCAGATTTCTCATCTCAGGCAGAAGCGATGGCGAACCAGGAACTTCCCTAGAAATTGAGGAAAGGATACTCACAGAAGCCCCTTCATCTATGATGGTACCGACCATGATCATTTTTATACTTGTACAATGATTTGGAATGGCACATTAGCCGGTACACGGGGTCTGCCTCGTAGATTCGAATCGAAAGAAATGACTAGGTTGCTTGGAGGTGGGACCGAATAGACGACCGAATATGACTCTGACGAACTTCCTTCCTGCGGTAAAAGAATGGGTAGACTACCGCCATGTTCATCAGAGTCTATGTTTACGAAAAGAATTTGGACGGTTTCGTTCTCATTCTCTTCGGTGATTGTGTCATCTGAAGATGGACCTTCCAAAGACAAGACCGGGTAGACTGCCGCCTCAACCTTTTGACTTTTGTCTGGTATGGGTTCAACGATTTTATCTTCAATGACAAGTGCTTTGATCAAACACAATGGCATGTCAATCAAATTTTCAACCAGTGATGGACTTGGCAAGAGTTTCTTATATCCAGGAGGAAGCCGTAACGGTGAAGCCAGACGGTCATCCAAAACTCTTTTAGCTTCGTCCAAGAAGGGACAAAGGTGGAGGGCATGATCGCCTTCACATAGTCTACAAGGGAATTTACATTTTCCTTTTTGTCCAGGGACTTCATTTTCACTAGTTGATGGTGTACACTCAACATGATCGTCAGAGGTCGATGACACCGGATTGTGGAAACGGGGAGACCAGTCCCTTAATATCTGAAGGATGCAAGGAAAATCTCGATGATAGTGGTCTCCTTTGCAAATGACGCATGGAAATTTAGGCCTGAACGGTGCAGTGTGTGGATTTTCGCTAGACGATCCATGGTTGCCCCTTTTCGCCTTTGACTCCTTCTTCTTCTTCTCCTTCCTCTTTTCAGTTACTTGGTTTTGGGCCTTACCGGCTTTATCAAGTGAAGAGGAAGGAGGAGAGGGAGAATCGGATGAGGTAGAAGGTTGGGGGGTAACTTTAGTATCATCTAGTTGCTGACTTGATTGTTCAGGAATCACAGTGTTCTGAATGACGGAGGTCGATAAGAGCCATATTGACAAGCCAATCGTCAATCCTGGAAGTGACAATGTGGCCATATGAGGTGCACCAACATCTCCCCAAGAGGAGAAAGGACTACGATTTCCTCCAAGGGGAACTCCTTGGTTGGTGGACTCCATTTTCCTCAACCTAAGACCAACGCAGGAATGGTGATATTATTCTGATTAAAATAAATTTTAGACGCTTTGACACAACTTGTTTTTTCAATTTTTAAGAGTCGAGAAAAAACAAAAGATGACTCTAGTCACCTTTGATTTTTAAAGAGCCTGAATTGACAAGTGCTCAGATGGACCTTTTCCTTTAAGGAGTCTGAAAAGGAATGAAAGGGACTACTCTAGAAATCTAGACAGAGGGATTACCAAACCAATCACAAAATTGCAGAATACTTTTTACGATACGGAAGTCAATCTTTCTGAATGTTGTGTTCAGTGCATTGCAATCGATAGGGTGGAAGACACGGTGTTAACGGGAAAAGTGTCTATTCAGAACGACCCTATCCCACTAAGGTGTGACAGTGACCTTAGAAACAAACAGAGAAAACTACTTTTGTATTCCCCTTTATGAACTATAAACAAAGAGAAATAGGATGAACCAACCTATGTCTTGCGCTAGTCCTTTGATACAATCTCTCTTCTCTTTGACAGCTCCCAGCTACCTGCTCCCTTACTTGCCCAACTTCACCAAGTACCTACAAGATCACAGAAGAAGGAAACTATACAAAGACATGGGTTCATACTCATAAAAAGCTTAGGATCAGATTTAAGATAAACATACAAATGTAACAAACATCAATGATACACAAGCATGTAGGAGAAACTCAAATAGTTTTATTGATATAAAAAGAAGATCCAGGAGGAGCTACAACCGATGATTCCTGATCCAGCGTCAACCTCCCAGTAGAGAAGTCCCTTCTTCACCTCCAACAAAGCATAAATCACCCAATACTCATATCTATCTCAAAACCAACAACAATTCTCTGCAATGTACAATATTCCAGCCTCTGGATCTCTTGGTGAGGGATCCATATATAGATGTATGCAAAGAGGATCAGTCAGCTCATGAATTGATTAGTGGCTTTTCTCTGTCAGTTCTTGCTTCCACTTGGAGACTGAGAGCCTCTTACTCATCCCTGGTCGAATTCAGTGAGGCAAGTTTCATTGGAGAAGATTCTGGAAGCTTCCATTGTCTGCCCACCTCGTGGAATGACTCTGCCACTTGTCATTTCCCACTCAACGCACCCTGGTAGTGCATTTAGGTGCATTGCAACGCACCTAGCTAGTGTACTTGGGTGCTTTGCAACGCAGCTAGCTAGTGGAGCAGCTGAAATGATCCTGATTTGACTAGTTCTGAGCAGTTTCTGGTGGAGAACTTCTGGGAGAAGCTGTAATTTGTTGACCTTGTTCCTTTAGGAGTTAGAACAACACTTTTAGGGACTTAGGAGCCCTTGGTTTATGGAAATTTCATGCTTAGAGCTATAAGGCACAAAAACGTCTATAACATTTGCCCCCTAAAGTATGAGGCCGTTTATCGGGTGAAATGCTTTATTAGGAGGATCCGAAGTTCTTTCAATGCTAGGAGGAGACCTGTAATAAGATACAATACCTACATTATCTTCATACTGTTTTCATGATCTAGCTAAGGAGGGCATTCCCATGCTCAGCTTTTATAAATTCATTTTCATGTACATGGGACAGACAATCGTTTGATGGTAGACTAATGGTTCTGATAGAGCCATCATCCTTTTGGTAGGATGATTATCTGTGCTGCAATGCTGTACATTTCAATGTCTTTATTTTCCTGAATATATATCGCAGCCCAGATGGATGAAACTAGATCCGGGGTCTTCAATCTCGTCCGATCTTCACTCGAAGTACAAGTCGATCCATGTGAGAAATGTTTTGAAGTCGAACATGGAAAGACATCTCTTGATTACCAGTCAATGATGTAAACTGTTAACAAGCGCGAGAGGAATCACCAATAATGATAATGACCCTCAAGGTACTGCAGTACAATTCACGTGGTGTGAATAAAGGACTTGGCGTCGAACACCACGCAAAATCTTTCGGTCGAAGGTCATTGATGTATACCTGTCGCCTGAAGTGAGAAACTTGCCATTGAGGCATGCAAGTTTCAAAGTACTGAATGGGGTGTTCCTAGATCAACTTCTTGGATAATGAGCTAATGTCGACAAGAAGCGATCCATCAAAGGAGGGCCTTAATGAATCCCACATCAATGACACGGAACAGAGAAAATGATTTTGATGGAGGTGAAAATGATTTGATGATATATGGTTCAGGGTGGCGTTCATGAAAGAATGAAGTATGATGTATGGTAGTGGACGGGACACAGTTGACTTCTCTGGATGACTTCTCTTGAACATGTCGGCGACACTTATGTTATGGATTGGTAGCATTTACCCCAAATGTGGATGGTACGGCGAGACCATGGCGATGTGACCGGTGAATGAAACAACCCAACCCAACTCAGGCACGGAGTGGAAGTGTCATGTTCAAGAGCGACTTGCTACCAATAAAGTTTCTTTGAGTTTTCTTCCCAATTTTTCCCCAGTCATTGCTGACCAGTACCTCTTTATTTTTGTCAAGCTTGAGGAGGATAACATATTCTTTTTCTTTAATTTGCCCTTTGGGCAAACCCATCTCTATGTTTTAACGAGCCTAGCGATAGTGAAACTCGTTCTCGCCTAAAGACAAGTTTGTCGCTATTTAATCTTTTTAACGAGTCTAACGACAAAGCTAACTCAGTCCTTTTCATTTTTAGAGAGTCTGAAAAGGTATGTAAAGGTAACTCCGAAATTCATTTTTCGTCATCTAATCCCTTAAGTCCGAAAAAGTATAAAATAATACAGAAGGGATGGATTTTCGATAGTTTTAACGAGCTGAACAAAACAAGCGCTCGATTTTTTTGTGCAATAATCCCTCAGGTCCAAAAAGATTAAAATATAGAGGAGGGATAGCACTTCCGGTCGCTTTAACAAGATGGAAGGCAAAACTCGGCAATCTTTTCATATTTTACGAGTCAGTTGAAAAGAGCTTAAAGAAGACTCGTCTTTTGAGGAACGAGTGATAAAATGGGTAGCAGCTGATTCCAGGTAAGGTTTGGAATTTTCCAATCATGGCAGTGTCACAAGGATGGCTAGTGAAATCACTCTTCGCAGCTGTTCCTCAAAATGGGTAAACCATCAAATGGAGGTGAATGATCGGCCAATGGAAAAGTGGAGGTGACGGTGCAAACACAACCAAGGCTTTAATGGCTGAAATGCTTCATTCACGGTGGTTATTTACCGGGGAATAGTTCATTTTTTAACGAGCTTGAACGCGGGTGGGAAAATTTTCTCGGTCTTATGTTTATTTTTTAACGAGCTTGAACTATGTGTTAAAACTGCTCGATTATCCAGTCATATGATAAGAATGTCTCATATAAAAACGACAACTTTTAGATTTTTTCCCCACATCCTTTCTTTATGCAAGTTAGGTGACGACTAATCCTACGAGTTTAAAGGGTTAGCCTACGGGTTTAAAGGGAGGACCTAAAAATTTTAAAAATAAATAGTCACCCTTTGCTTGCACTCCAAAAGGTTTGCATGCCCCCAGGTATAAAATATGGTTTCAAGGTTACCCCTCAATTTGCAGACAAAACATTTGTTCTATCAGGATAGGCCTACCTCTTACAAGTTACCCAAAGATTGTTCTATTCGCGGTGCAAACACAACACTTCTTTGGCGATGTCTACCGAGATAAACAAGGGTGAGTGACAACGTCCGCCAACTCACATAACTTTGACAAGAGAATCTTATTCTAGAATAACCTCTCTTCCACCGACGGATAGGGTACAAACTAGTCATATTCTCTCGCGGAAACCTACCCTATACCCGAAGTTTTCCTACCGAAGCAGACCGGGACACATGCCCCCTGGGTTTCAGTCATATCCCTCCGAATTACTCGTGCTCATCGGGGGGAAGGACTGGGGATTGAGACATTTCTTGTGTGAAAAGACCATTTAGGGACGGTATATGACTATTTGCTATGCGTGATCCGGGAAATGAAAGCTAGTCCACGAGCTTGACCACTCTTCCTTCGTGCGGAAAACACATTACTCTAAAGAGTGAGGAGACGATGGCTCCCATGCAATAAATATAGTCTTGTCCAAGGAGTAAGTTATAATCCAAGGGTCCTTGAACTACCATGACGTTCATGTGAACTGTCTTCCTTCTCAATGTTATGGGCACATTGGGAAGGATCCCTAAAGGTCGACTGGTTCCTTTATCAAAGCCTGTCAGATTTCTCATCTCAGGCGACAACGATGGCGAACCAAGCACTTTCAAGCAATAGAGGAAAGGATACTCACAGAATCCCCCTCATCTATGATGGTACCAACCATGACCATTCTATATATTTGAAAGATAATTCGGAATGGTACGCTTGCTGGTAGGCGGGGTCTGCCTAGTTGATTCCAGTCGAAGGAGACAACTAGGTTGCTTGGAGGTGGGACCGAGTAGACGGCCGGGTATGGCTCTGACGAACTTCCTTCCTGCGGTAAAGGAATGGGTAGATTTCCCCCATGTTCGTCGGAGTCTGTGTTGATGAAGAGAATTTGGACGGTGTCATCCTTGTTCTCTTCAGTGACTGTATCATCCGAAGATAAAACCTCTGAAGGCAAGACTGGGTCAACTGCCGCCTCGACCTTTTGACTTTCGTCTGGTATGGATTCAATTGGTTTATCTTCAATGATAGGCGCTTCAGCCGACCATCTGAGCGTGCCAGCTGGATTCTCAACTAGTGATGGACTCGGCAAGAGTTTTTTATATCCAGGAGGAAGTCGTAATGGTGAAACCGGATGATCATCCAAAACTCTTATAGCTTCGTCTAAGAAGGGACAACGGTGGAGGGCATGGTTGCCTTCGCACAGTTTACAAGGAAATCTAGCTATCCCTTTTTGTCCTGGGGCTTCACTTTCACTAGTCGACGGTGTGCTTTCAACATGATCTCCAGAGGTTGATGACACCAGATTGTGCAAACGAGGAGACCAGTCCCTTAGTATCCGGGGGATGCAAGGACAATCTCTGTGAAAGTGGTCTCCTTTGCAAATGACACATGGTGATTTAGGCCTGGTCAGTGCTGTGTGTGGATTTTCGTTAGACGACACTCGCTTTCCCCCATTCGCCTTTGGCTCCTTCTTCTTTTTCTCTTTCTTCTTCTTTCCCTTCTTCTCCTTAGGGACTTGGCTTTTAGCTTTACCAGTCCCGTCAAGCGAAGAGGAAGGAGGAGAGGAAGAATTAGAGGAAGTAGAAGGCTGGTGGGTAACTCTGGACTCGTCTAATTGCTGATTCGATTGTTCAGGAATAGTGGTGTTCTGAACGACATTGGTTGAGAAGAGCCATGCTGGCAAGCCAATTGTCAGTCCTGGAAGCGACAATGTGGCCATATGGGGCGCACCAACATCTCCCCAAGAGGAGAAGGGACTAGGATTTCCACCAAGGGGAATTCCTTGGTTGGTAGGCTCCATTTTCTCAACTCGAAGATCAACGTAGGGAAAGGGTATGAATATTCCGTTTAAAATAAATTTTAACACGCTTTGACACAACTAGTTTTTTTAGTTTTAAAGAGTCGAGTAAAAAACAAAAGATGACTCTAGTCTCCTTGGATTTTTAATGGGCCTGAAGTGACAAGTGCTTAGATGGACCTTTTCCATTAAGGAGTCTGAAAAGGAACGAAAGGGACTGCTCTGGAGGTCTAGGTAGAGGGAGTACCAAACCAATCGCAAAACTGCAGAATACTTTTTACGGTACGACAGTCAATCTTCCCGAATGTTGTGTTCGGTGCATTGCGATCAGTAGGGCGGCCGACACGGCTGCCTATGGATAAAGGTTTTATGCCTATAGGGGTCTCCCAATATATACTCGACAGTACATGGGAGCACAAGCCCATACTGGCACTTATCGTCTCAAAGTGGAGGAATCACCCAACCATCAGTGAGGACAACAGTTACCAGGCTTTACGACGCCGGAATACATCTCTACCCTAGACCTCTAAATGTTGTGCGTTAAGTTACAAATCGTTGTTAAGTTCATTGAATTTATTTTAGGTTGATCTTTCTTATGAAGTTTGCCTTTTGCGATCACCACGATATGTATATGTAATTCCTAAAATGAAATCTAAAGATGATAAACAAGCTTTTATCTCTTTTCAGCAATGAAAATCCTAGCTACTAAAGGACAAGAAAGACACAATCTTTTCGCAAAGAGCAAAGAGCACACTGTAAATGCACTTTTCCTAAATCAAGCCAAACAGACTGTCAATATGCAAATGCACATGCATGTGTTTTGTTTTTCACTTTCTTAATATTGATGCCTAAAAAGAAAGTTGTTGTACAAATCTGAATTCGCTTTCAAGTGGAAAACACAAACAAGCTTCTTTTCGAAATCAAAAGGTAGAGATGATTACGACACTTTATGATTTTGAAATAAATACTCATTTCGACACTAGAAAGTGACAAATTCAAACCAAAGGCAAAAGTAAAAGCATAATCGACTATCAACAGCAAATAAACTTTCTCCTATGATCAAAATCGACACTTGCAACAGATCTAAATCAAAGGACGACAGTACGACTATTATACTTTTGCAATGGAAAACTGTAAATGACGTAACAAACACATAAAAAACATCTACAGTGTCTTTTATACAACTGAGGCAGAATTACAGCAAAGAAAAGGGGTTTTTAAACACACACATACACTGATCACATGCTGCAAAAATCAGAGACAAAAAAAACTGAAAAAATGAAGCAAAGAACCTCAGCAGCACAAGGCTAGGCTGATCAACGCACCTGTTACACAGAGAAACTGGGTTGCAACACAGGTTTCCCTCTCAGGAACTACGCTGAAATGCAGAACCTCTTCACAGAGCCTGCGCTGGGGCAGAAACGAGAGTTCTATCCGGGTTCTGGGTCACGGTTTGCAGTTTAATCTATGGTTTTTGGCCGAGTAAAAGCAATCAGTAATGCACAATCAGAGGGTAGATTTAATGAAGGTCTAACAGCTATCACAAAGGGAAATCAGATCATTTTTGAATCAGTTGTTCAAATCATAAACAGATCCAATGAATGGATTGAAGCAGTAGATGTCTACTTTGCATTTGTTAATGGCAAATGCAGTTCGATTCGCTACTTCTAAGTTTATGAAACAAACAGTAAGAGAAACACAAACTAACTAACTAGACGATCGTCCCCAATGGAGTTGCCATTTTGTTAATGGGAAAAGTTTCTATTCAGAACGAACCTATCCCACTAAGGTGTGACAGTGACCTTAGAAACAAACAGAGAAAACTACTTTTGTATTCCCCTTTATGAACTATAAACAAAGAGAAATAGGATGAACCAACCTGTGTCTTGCGCTAGTCCTTTGATCCAATCTCTCTTCTCTTTGACAGCTCCCAGCTACCTGCTCCCTTACTTGCCCAACTGCACCAAGTACCTGCAAGATCACAGAAGAAGGAAACTATACAAAGACATGGGTTCATACTCATAAAAAGCTTAGGATCATATTTAAGCTAAACATAAAAATGTAACAAACATCAATGATACACAAGCATGTAGGAGAAACTCAAATAATTTTATTGATATAACAAGAAGATCTAGGAGTAGTTACAACCGATGATTCCTGATCTAGCATCAACCTCCCAGCAGAGAAGCCCCTTCTTCACCTCCAACAAAGCATAAATCACCCAATACTCTGATATCTATCTCAAAACCAACAGCAATTCTCTGCAATGTACAATATTCCAGCCTCTGGATCTCTTGGTGCGGGATCCATATATAGATGTATGCAAAGAGGATCAGTCAGCTCATGAATTGATTAGTGGCTTTTCTGTGTCAGTTCTTGCTTCCACTTGGAGACTGAGAGCCTCTTACTCATCCCTGGTCGAATTCAGTGAGGCAAGTGTCATTGGAGAAGATTTTGGAAGCTTCCATTGTCTATCCACCTCGTGGAATGACTCTGCCACTTGTCGTTTCCCACTCAACGCACCCTGGTAGTGCATTTAGGTGCGTTGCAATGCACCTAGCTAGTGTACTTGGGTGCTTTGCAATGCAGTTAGCTAGTGGAGCAGCTGAAATGATCCTGATTTGACTAGTTCTGAGCAGTTTCTGGTGGAGAACTTCTGGGAGAAGCTGTAATTTGTTGACCTTGTTCCTTTAGGAGTTAGAACAACACTTTTAGGGACTTAGGATCCCTTGGTTTATTGACATTTGATGCTTAGAGCTGTAAGGCACAAAAATGTCTATAACACACGGCTTCCTATGGATAAAGGATATAGCCTGTTGTGGTCTCCCAATATATACTCGACGATACGTGGGAGCACAAGTCCGTACTGGCACTTGTCATCTCAAAGAGGAGGAATCGCCCAACCAACAGTGAAAGCGACAGTTACCAGGTTTTACGACGCCGTAATACGTCTCTAGCCTAGACTTCTAGATGTTGTGCGTTAGGTTCCAAAGCGTTTTTAGGTTCATGAAATTTATTTTACAGTTGATATTTCTTAAGAAATTTTCCTTTCAGGTTCACCGCATGATGTAGATGTACAATTCCTAAAATTCAATCTAAGATGATAAATAATCGTTTAATATTCTTTTTGCAATGAAAATCCTAGCTACTAAAGAAAGAGAGATGATATTCTTTCAACATAGAGCAGAGAGCACACACTAGATGCACTGTCCTAAATTAAACCAACAAGCAGTCTAAATTCAAGTGCACATGCATGTATTTGTTTTCAACTTTCTTAATTTGTGAATGAAAAGAAGAATGCTAAGTACAAATCTGAATTATCTTTCAAAGTGACAGTACTAACAAATTTCTCTTCAAAAAGAAAGGAAGATAATGACGACACTTTACTATTTTGAATTGAAAACTGCTTTCGACACTTTGAAAAACTACTAATTCAAATCAAATACAAGAGTAACTGTATAATCGACCATCAAGAAGAATAGAATTCTTTTCTTTGACTGAAAACGACACTTGTGACACTTTCAAATCAAAAGACGACAATTCGACTATGTTATTACTTTGCAAAAGAGAACTGAAAATGGCGGAAAATACATAAAAACATTCACATTTCTTTGCATAATGGGGGCAGAATGATGGAAAGGAAGGGGGTTTCCACAGTGGTATACTGATCACAGATAGCCAAACTCCATAATAGAGCTGAAAAGAGTGAAGAAAAACCAAGACCTGGAGGCAAAATTAGCCTTTTCTCGCACTTGTAACACAGGGAAACGGGGATGCATCCCACCTACTGCACACGAGAGGTGCGATGCATACTAGTTTCCTTGAAGAGAGGGTGCGATGGTACCAGGACAAGACTTTACTTGGCTCTTTGTCATAGTTTGTAGCTCAGTTTAGGGATTTAGGCCGAGCAAATGATGTATAGTAAATAGAAATCACAGGGGCTGATCTAATGAGGTTACTAGAGCCACCACTAGGGCAATTAGAAAGTTTGCAAATCGATTGTTCAGTTTATAAACAAAACCTGGAGATAGACTGAAGCAGCATTGATCTACTTTGCACTTGCATAGCAAATGCAGTTCGAAGGCTAGCTGGCTTGACTTCAGGCTCCATCTGCAAGTTTATAAAACAAATAAATATGGACAAACAAACAATCTATTCGCTCCCCAGTGGAGTCGCCATTTTGTTATCGGGAAATCTAGTGTCCACTCGGAGCTGCTAGTCCCACTAACACTGGTAGCTATCTTAGAAATAAACAAAATAAAACTACTTTTGTTTTCCTTTATGAGAAGTAGATAGGAGTGGAATGAAGGACACCAACCTCAGTCTTGCACTTGGTTCCTTGCTTGATTCCTCTCCCTTCTGACAGATCCTTGCCACTTCTCCTTCGTCTACCCAGCTTCAAAGAGCACCTGTGGAATCAAAGTAGCATAATAATATCGAAGAACAGAGATCTACAATCATAAACAATATAGGACCAGATGTATATTGACCACACAAATTCATATATCATCAAACATACAAGAATGTGGAGGAAAACTTGAATAGCTTTATTAATATCAAGAATAAGCAAAGAGGATTACAACCAATTGTTCTGACCCAGCGTCACCCTCCAACATGAAAGCCCTTCTTTCACCTCATGAAAAGCTTAGATCACCCAACACTATGATATTCCAACAAGAAACCAACAACACTTCCTTACAAGATACAAAATTCCAGCCCCTGGATCTCTGGGATGAAGGATCCATATATAGATGATTGCAAGTGGGTGAGTCAGCTTCTGAGATTTTGATTAGTGTCCTCTCTCTAATAGTTCTTGATTCCACTTGGAGAATGATGATCTCTTACTCATCCTTGGGCGAATTCAAAGAGGCAAGTGTCACAGGAGAAGTTTCTGGAAGATTCCATGATCATCCACCTTGCAAATTGCCTTTGTCATTTGTCCACTCTCACCCATCGCACCCCATACTAGGGCTTTTCAGTATGCATCGCACCTCCAGTATGCATCGCACTTTGACCATGGAGCAGGTGCGATGGTCCAATTTTGACCAGTTCTGAGCAGTTTTTCATGGAGAACTTCTGGGAGATGATGTAATCAGTTGACCTTGTTCTTTTATGGTATGGAACAACACTTTTAGGGACTTAGGAGACCTTGGTTTATGGACATGTTTGATTGGGGTTGCAGTGCCCAAAAATGTCTATAACATATATGTAACACAATTGGTTAAAAAAACTCTTCAATATTATAATTTATGTAATAAGGTTTTAAGTTTTCAGACGATTTTAAAATGGATAAATTTAACTCTTTCAAAGACAACATCATGGGGAGGGTTTATAGGTGGGTTTAAAAATGGATAAGTTAACTCTTTCAATGACAACATCATAGTGGGATGAGCTAGAGGAAGGTTAAAAGATACATGGATAAAAAAGGGCATATATTGGGTTGATACACACATTTTCATCTTAAATTGAAAGTAGCGATATGTTTTGTTTCCCTTTTATTTTCTATTCTCTTATGTAGGCCTCTTTGTGAGAAGGTAAAATAATAGATAAACGAAAAAGTTATATTACCTTATGTAGGCTTATTCATGAAAATGTAGAAGAATTGATAGATAATAGAGCATTTTCTATAGGCTTCTTCATGAAAAGGTAGAAGAATAGATAGATAGCAGAGCAATAATGCAACCACGCAAAAGGTTAGATGAGGTCGCCTTCATTGGAATCATGTTCAACTTAAAAGTAAGAAGTACATATAATTTTACACACAAGTCAAACCTCAACCATTTCTATTCATGTTCTTTAATTTACAAACAAAAATTACATGATGTAGGTTGTTTTATTCTTCGAAGACATGTTAGCCTATGTGGAAAAAAAATGAACAATTTTGTAACATCTCTTGGATAACAGTAAAAAATTACCTTATCTTGTTCAATGTTTTAGTAAATAGAACTCATGAAAGACCAATGACATTTTAGATGAATATTTAAATAGTAAATAATAATTTTTTTTGTAATTATGAAATCTCAAAATTCAATAAGGGAGGGCGGAAACGAATTCCAACCTCCCCTTTCTCTCCTAGAGATAAAAGGATATCTTATTGGAAAGAAGGGGGTTCAGTATTGAATTGAAAAGAAGGAGATAGGAAAGTCTGTTAAGTAATAACACAATGTTAGAGGGGAAAATCAAGAGCTAGACCTGGGTGAGTGGATAACCTCAGTACATAATTAGAATCAATGGTATTTTAGAATTGATTGTAGCCTTTCTCTCTATTACTAGACTCAAGAGATAATACTAAAAAACTTGTTACCCGTTGTCCTAGAGTGGAGCTCAGGAGGAGAAGTAGATGTCAATGCCCTTCTCAAGGTTGGGTAGAGACGGTCTCACCTCAATTGAATTCATGGATTGACATAGCTTTTCTTAAGTCTAAAGCTACGAGTTCATGAATGAAAATGGATATATATTTGGTTACTATATTTGGTAAAATAGGTATAAACCCAAGTGTTTATGTTCTACTAAACATAGTATCTTGAGAGTATGATAAATTGTGTAATCTTCTTTAAGTACAACTGCAAAACTGAATTATGATAACAAAGTGAAATTTTAGAAGAGCCTTTTGAAAGTATAGACCAACAGATTGTAACTCAGATTATTGCAGGAATTCCTAAATTATTTATTACTTAGGGTATATTCCCTTACCCCTTTAGATTTTGTGATGGAAGTAACAAGAAAATTAGACTCCAAAACGGAAGAACCAAATGCATGCTTAACCATAAATTAAAAAAATGCAGTTACGACTTCATGTAGGAAATGTATATATATGTCTCAGAATTACATTAAAATTTGGAACCATTTTGATTTGTATAAGCTGAAAGTTTACATTGGGTTAATGAAGAGGTTAGGATCAGGCTGTTGCTTCCACAACCACCCAGTCCAGAAGTAGAAATTGTCCTACTAATTCTATCTGAAGCATAAGTATTGAAACTAGATACAGTCCAATACTTTTAGAAAATAACACACTACAAAAAGAATAAGTTATTTATTAGGAAGAGACACGATATAATGCAACAATGACCTTTTCCTTGGAACAAAAATTGACAGAGATATAAAACAATGACAAAATTATAAATAACAACCAGCTAGAATTTTGCATTTCCATCATGAGGGAACATCCATCCATATAAACCAGTTGCAATCAAATGAATAAAACAACATAAGTATAAATATTTAATGAAAATGGCAATTGTCTTTTAACCCAACACTAAGTTGCCCAGAGCACCGAGTTTAGTTCAATAGTTGACCTCGACTGACGAGGATAAGCCAAATAACATTCATCAAAAACTCAGTTACATAAGAATATTGAAATATTTAATAAGTATAGAAAGCAACATTTCCGGAGAAGAAAATACAAAACCCTCGAATGGTTTTACAAGAAAACTGTCTGAGACATTCCAATTTCTAAACAAAAACTCTAAATCTTAAAAACCCTCATTTCTATTCACTACCAGCCAAACAACTATGCTTTAAACAAAAGGCACCTAGTGGTAAGGATGTTGAAGCAGTGTGGCAACCACCATTCGAAACCCACTCAGATTTAAGCCTACAAGTTACAATAAAGAAAAGGTAAGACTCTAAAGAAAACCAATAGAGCAATAGACAGAAAAACACCAATTTTATGCATAATGCTATGAGGAATTTCCTGTATGAACAAAGGTTTCCTTCAACTACGGTTTTGGTTCCCCGGAAATCTAAATACCCACAGCCCAACACTCTGCCCATGAAAATGCCTGCTTGATGGTTAGGACCTCCATAAATGAAAAGAATATTGCGATGAATTTAATCGAACAACTCGAGGTTATGAGGGTTACATGAAATGATACAGTGTAATGAACAAATATACCTTTAGCTGTAGCAAAAAGCACGAGCTATGTGTTGGAATAAGCTTTAGGAGAGAAATCCTCTAGATGGCAGAGTAGCCTATAAAGAAATTGTTGAATCGCAAACATAATTAAAGAACTCGTTGTTGAGATTTAATGTATCCCAGTGAATAACCCAGATTTGTCCGTGAAACAATTGGCTAATGGTGAAAATTTACCCCTTGCATTGAGTTGCAGAGCTCATCCTCATGGATATGCGACAAGCGAATGGAGCAGAATGGGAACATAGACACCCTAGCCAAAACCCTAATCATTCACAAGCAAGTTCGTGCCACCAAATCAAAATCGAAACGATCAATGGTTCCACAACGTCCAACTATCTGTGGTAGTGGAACCCACCTATAATCCTATAAACCTTCTCGATGCTTCGATCGATTCTTTTCGAGGTTTGTTAACGTGCTTAATGGGTCTAATTAAAACACATACCATATTGCAAACCTTACACATATGTATTATGTTCACCAATAATGAAGTCAATGTATATATATGATAATAATAAGGTTAATACCATATTGCAATCTTTATGCATATGCTAATGATATGGTTATGAAGGTATGGGTTTAATATTATAATTTTAGAATAGACAAATAAAAAAAATTTTATTTTATATGCCTTTACATGTTACAAGTGGTATCAGAGCCATAGGTTCTAGCTCTATGGCCTTGGGCAATAAAGTTGTCAATAACCAAATGTTTAAATGCACAGAGAGGAGCAAAGAAACAGTATGAGAAGGGGACGAGGAACTACCCCTTCTAACTCGGAAATATGGGTTTAGTTGGGGGGAATACAACAAATGAGAATGTTGTGTTGCTAGAGACTGTTAAAAAATTATGAGCATAAATGATGAACTTGCGCACCAACAACGAGATATTGAGGTTAGATCAGGAGAGAATCCTGAAAATCCTCTTGGATCAACCGAATCTAAGGGATCCAAATCTTAGTGCAATCAACGAAAACAAAGATGAGATAAGGTAACAACAGAGAGGTCCTCTGGAAACAGAGGAAACTAAAATGAATAATGATGAGGAAGAATCAGGGAATACTTTCGGAGGTAGAGGGGCTAAGAAGCTAAGAATTGAGTAACCTGGAGAATTTAAAAAAATAAAACCTCCATTATTTTACGGAGAAATAGAAGAGGCAGGAGGAGCTTGGTTGATATATGAACCAGTGTTTTCATATATACGAATACGATGATAATTTAAGGGCTCAACTAGTTGTTTGCAAATTGTGAGGTAAAGCCACCCTTTGGTGGGAAGAGATTAAAAAAGTTTGAAACGTGGACAAGTGAGGGGTAACTTGGGATACCTTCCAGAAGTATTTTAAGGATAAATACTTGACAGAAAGGTTCTATGATGAGAAGGTGAAGTAATTCCATGACTTGAGGTTAGGACAACAATCTGTGGATGCATTTATAGCCAAATTTACATCTTTGTTGCTCTATGTTCCGTACATGCGAGAGGAGAAAGCGAAAGTATAGCTCTTCCTATGAAGTTTTCCTACTCACATGAAGGAACAAATAGAGTTTGACAATTTGAAAAAATGGATGAAACTATTTGGAAGGCTTGTATCTGCTACGAGTAGATGTGGTAGAAAGGAGAAGGTAATAAGAGCTGGCTAGGAAAAAAAGGGGTAGAAAGGATTTTCAAGAAATTTTAAGAGCAACAAATAAGGTGCAATGAAAGTTGTACCCAGAAAAGAAGGGGGGGGAGCCCTGGGAAATTTCTTTCACGAAACCAAAATCTAGATGAAGCCAAAACAATAAAAACTCACAACAAGACAGAACTTAGACAGCCACCAAAACCGCCTTTGCAATGTTAGGGTTGTGGAGAACCTCACTACTACAAGAAATATCCTCACTGCACCAAAAATGGAATTAAATCAAGTGTTCAAGAAGCTTCCATGGTTGGAGATGTGGTTAGGAAGATACCAAAGATCAATGTTGCCTTGGAGGATCATCAGGCACAGTATCAACCCGCTATGGTGGAGTTTGAAGGTAAGATAGCTATTCTCTAAAGACATGTTAGCCTATGTGGCAAAAAATTAAACACTTTTGTAACATCTCCTAGATTACAGTCAAAAATTACTTTATCTTGTTCAATATTTTAGTAAATAGAACTCACGAAAAGAATAATGACATTTTAGATGAATATTTAAATAGTAAATAATATCTTTTTTAGTAATTATGAAATCTCAAAATTCAATAAGGGAGGTCGGAAACGAATTCCAACCTCCCCTTTCTCTCCTAGAGATAAAAAGAGATCTTAGTGGAAAGAAAGGGGTTCAGTCTTAAATTAAAAAGAAGGAGAAAGGAAATTATGTTAAGGAACAACACAATGTTAGAGGGGAAAATCGAGAGCTCGACCTGGATGAGTGGACAACCTCAGTACATAATTAGAATCAATGGTATTTTAGACTTGACTGTAGTCTTTCTCTCTATTACCAGATTCGAGAGATAATACTAAAAAACTTGTTACCTGTTATCGTGGAGTGAAGCTCATGGGGAGCAGTAGACGTGAATGCCCTTCTCAAGGTTGGGTGGAGATGGTCTCATCTTAGTTGAATTCATGGATTGACATAGATAGATAAGCATTCATCTTTTCTTAATTCTAAATCTATGAGTTCATGAATGAAAATGGATATAAATTTGGTTACTGTATTTGGTAAAATAGGTATAAACCCAAGTGTTGATGTTCTACTGAACATAGTAGCTTGAGAGTATGATAAATTTTGTAATATTCTTTGTGTACAACTGCAAAACTGAATTATAATAACAAAGTGAAATTTTAGAAGAGTCTTTTGAAAGAATATCAGTAGACTGTAACTCAAAGTATTGCACGAGTTCCTAAATTATTTATTACTTAGGGTATATTCCCTTTTCCCTTTAGATTTTGTGATGGAAGCAACTAGAAAATTGGACTCCAAAACAGAAGAACCAAATGCATGCTTAACCATAAATTAAAAAAATGCAGTTATGACTTCATGTAGGAAATGTATATATGTGTCAGCATTACATTAAAATTTGGAACCATTTTGATTTGTATAAGCAAAGAGTTTACATTGGGTTAACGAAGGGGTTAGTACCAGGGTACTGCTTCCACAGCCAACCGGTCCAAAATTATAAATTTTCCTACCAATTCTATCTAAAGCACAAGTATTGGAACTAGATACAGTCCAATGCTTTCAAAAAATAACACACTCTGCAAGAAGCCTAAGCTATTTATTAGGAAGCGACATAATATAATACAACAGCGACCTTTTCCTTTGAACAAAAATTGACAGAGGTATAAAACAGTGATAAAGTTATAAATAGCAACCAACTAGAATTTCGCATTTCCATCATGAGGGAACATCCATTCATATAAACCAGTTGCAGTCAAATGAATAAAACAACATAAGTATAAATATTTAATGAAAATGGAAATTGCCTTTTAACCCAACACTTAGCTTCCCACAGCACCGAGTTTAGTTCAATAGTCGACCTTGACTGACGAGGATACGCCAAATAACATTCATCATAAACTCAGTTACATAGGAATACTGAAATATTTAATAAGTACAAAAAGAAACATTTCTGGAGAGGAAAATACAAAACCCTCGAAGGGTTTTACAAGAAAATTGTCTAAGACATTCCAGTTTTTGAACAACAACTCTAAATCTTAAAAACCATCATTTCTATTCACTACAATCCAAATGGCTATGCTTTAAACTAAAGGAACTTGGTTGTAAGGATATCGAAGGAGTGTGGCAGCCGCCATTCGAAACCCACTCATATGTAAGCCTATAAGTTACAAGAAAACAAAGGTAAGACTCTAAAGAAAACCAATAGAGTGCTAGACAAAAAATACACCAATTCTATGCATAACATTATGAGGAATTTCCTATATGAAAGAAGGTTACCTTTAGCAAGGGTTTTGGTTCCACAGAAATATAAAGACCCACAACCCAACACTCCACCCATGAAAATGCCTACTTGAGGGTTAGTACATCCATAAATAAAAAGAATATTGTGAGGAAGTTAATCGAACAACTCAGGGTTATGAGGGTTACATGAAATGAGACAGTGTAACGAACAAAGATACCTTTACCTGTAGTAGAAAGCACGAGTCGTGTGCTAGAATAATCTTTAAGAGAGTGTTATCACTCTGATATTTCTTTTGAAGTTAAATGAAGAAAGAAAAATCAAATGCAACCACAAACCACTTTTGGAGATCACGACCTAGCCTTCTTGATGCTCAGAGAGGTCTCTCTCTTTATAATTTAACTTTGTTTTAGTTAAGATGATTTTAGGCTAGTTATTGCTTGCACTTGGGGTTTTGTTTTGAAATTTGGTGGTGGGATCACTTTACTTACATGAACAGAGGTTTGGTTCCTACCATTTGGCTATGGAGTCAAATGTCAGACAAACAAGACTAGATTGAGTTCTAAAAATAGTGTCTGCAGGGCAACATAGATGAGTTACTATAGATCTCAAAGGCTAAATGGTGAATGGCTTCAAATCGGATCTAGGGAGAAATTAAGGGTTCCCTAGGCCAGAATTTGGAAGGAATGAAAGAAGTCAACTGGGAGAGGAGAGAAATTAAGGATTCTCAAATTTGGGTATCAGAGGAAATCATGTAAATGACTAACTGTGAAAAATAGAGTGTAATTAAACAAGTTTTCAGTGATATTTCTAGTTAATTCATTTATATTTTGAACACATTTAAGATTATGAAACACATACGGTAAAAAAATCACACAAAGAAAGTACTTCACTGCAAATGGCTCATCTCATGAATCTTGTAGCGAAATCTTTTATTACTTACTCTAGTCTGTTGACTTGAAAATGGTACAATCACCCTTAGGTTCAAGATCAAAATAACTCTACAAATGTAAAATAATCCACCATAATACTTCGAATTTTGAAGTATTTATACAAAAGGAATTACAAAATATTTGAAACTGCTTTCAGAACTAATCTAGGAAAAAAGGAATATCTTCTTGCAAGAAGATAGAGACAACTATTGAATTGCTGCTTATTGTCCCTGTTATTAAGGTTCTGTTGGCTTTGTTCTTTGATATTTTTCCCTTTATGATGCTTGGTAGTTTGGTCTTCACACTAGATGTTTTGTTTTACTTTAATATTTCATCTGATACACTTTAACCGTGCTAACCTGTCAATATCCTTTTACCTTATTGTTTCACTTTTTACTGTAGATTTATAATTTACTGTCCTTTTACTACAGTAAATAATTCAGTTTTTCCCATCTTTCTTCATCTGGTAATTGGATATTGATCATTTTTCTGTATATCTCATCTGCCTCTGTATATTTGGCAAAAGTGGGCTTATTAATAAACAGGTGTTTCACCTCATGCTAGAGGTAAAACAAGTTTTAAAAAGTTTGGTACAAGACTTTGCCTGT
This sequence comes from Pinus tabuliformis, assembly GCA_031772625.1. Classification (NCBI taxonomy): domain Eukaryota; kingdom Viridiplantae; phylum Streptophyta; class Pinopsida; order Pinales; family Pinaceae; genus Pinus; species Pinus tabuliformis. The sequence continues at coordinate 799,556,176 of CM062805.1, read as the reverse complement.
TGGTATGCCCTTCATAGATGAAGTGATCCCCTATTCTTTGGCCACCTCCCTGATCTTCTTGTTGTAATCTACATGTGTCATTAACTTGTCATTTATAACTAAGGGATTAGTTGAACCCTTTTCCTTCAAAAGTTCAAATTTAGCCATGAACCTGTCAATAGCTAGCTGCATGTTCTGACACTTATCTTCTAAATTCAACATCAAATTCCTCTTGGTGAGGACTCTTCTGACTTCCGAAATTGTACCTTTCCTATCAAGTATCTCAAGCTCTTGCAGTTCATATTTATTCTTGGAGTTGAGGAAGTGGATGATTCTTGCTACTTCCTCTGGCATATCTCCAAGTTTTATTTTAACCCTTTCAAAGGCTTCTGTAGCCTGCTTTATTAAATCTATCTACTCAAATATGACCTAGGTGGATGGCCAAATATCATTGAGAGAGTCAATGATATTGCCCCACAGTTGCTCTTCCTCATTTTGATTTCTTTGAATCTGTCTTTCATGTCCCTTTCCTTGTCAGCTGGCCTGACATAGGAAGAAATCTCCATACTGGGTTGTCTATCTACCAACTGTGTGTTGGATGTTGAGGGATGTTGTGTCTCCTCTGATGCAGCTGCTTCTTTTCCTTTCTGTCTCATTGCCTCAATGTCAATTATTTATTTTGATTCAATGTTATCCTCTTGTTCAAAGACAAGATTCAATTTGGGCCTCTTGCATGGCTTAATCAGCTCATCAGTAGTCTCCATGGCAGAGCTAGATGCCTCATCCTTGCTCGTCTTAGGATTCTTCTCCTCATTTACTGGGGTCTGTATGATTGGAGGAATGTTCATTGGCCCTCCCTGTTCTGGAACCTGCAGGAAAGAGTTATGATCAAATTGTCTCTCCAAATCAATAAGTGTATTCTCTATGTCCACAACAGTGTTGTCCATGGCAATTAAGGTGTTCTCCACCCACTCATCTTGGTTAGCAAATTGTTCAATGTCATTACTTGGGTGGTGTATGTATGCTACCAACTTGACCTTGAGTCCGAGCTTGTTTATGACCCCATGAGGGTCATAGTGCCAGATTAAACTGTTTTTGAACTTCATTAATTGAAGTAACTTGTTGGCCTCTGGTCCAACTTCTCTATTGTTGCAAATAAGTGGGCCCATCCGGTTCTTCACTTTGAACTGGGTTTTCTTCCTATAACCTAGGAAGTTGATATCATCAGAGTTGATCATCTGCCTAATGTAATCAAGAGCAAATATCCTCATTGGGAGGTACTTGGGCAACTTGTAGGGTGCTAGCTCACAGCCATAAATCCTGATCTCTATGTGGTTTTGGTACAAGTATCAATCTCCCACCTTGTTGTTCTTGGCTAACTACAATACTCTTTTAATCGCTAGGTTGATTCTAGTCTGAGTCTTAGAAGTCAACATGTTCATGACTGGATATACAAAAGAGTCAATAAAGTCTTTGTAGGTGAATGAAGTGGAAAACTTGTGGACCAAGGGTGTCTAGTAGATGACTGGTCTCTCCTTTCCCTTGGTGTCCAATTTCTGGACCCTCAAAGGGAACTTATCTATTTGGTAATACAAGAACATATGGAACAACACTAAAGAGTATTTGAAAACTCTTTCAGTGGGAAATTTAGTGAATTGTTCATGCATTATGTCTACAATGAACTGGGCATAATCATACATGACAGTAGGAGGCTTGCCTAGAGTGAAAATGGATAAGAAGGTCATGATGACCTCATCCACATGCTCATCTAATGTAAATTCTAGGATGCATGAGAGCATGGTGATTATTCTTCTGCCAATTTTTGAAAAAAAAAATAGTGGCAAGATAGGATGGAATGTCTTTATGAGTATGTTTCTCCTCAATGATGAAATTATGAAATATTTGTTTGATCTTGGCTCCAGGCTGAGTCCAGTGTGATGTACAAGTTCAACAGGTTTCCAATGGACAAAGGAGTCAAATTAGGACTGGGTTGGATTTGCAGCATCTGGTTGATGGATTCAGTAGTGATGGTGAATAATATCTCATGGTTTGGTGCCTCAATAGCCCTATGGCTTGGAACATAACAAGCATGACAAAAATGTACTATGTCTGGGAATGGGTGGACTTCTGGGAATGTATATTTGGGAAAATTGGATTCCCAAAGGTTTATATCATCATCATGGTTTAGGAACCTATCCTTGTCCTAGCATTGGATTCTCGAAAGGTGGCGAGGGTTTTATCTTTAATTTGAAAATCCCTGTCTTCCAGGGCCAAATGGTTGATGTCTAAATGAGGGGTTGTCACTAGTCTGACAGCCAAAGAGGTTGGGGCAGCCATATTTGTGATAAAATGTGGGAATTGGGCTTATGCTGTCTGTGGGGATGAAGTCTTGTTAACTCTGGTACAGGGGTAGGGTATTGACAGTTTTCAGGTAGGAGTTTTGGTAGGAGAGGGAATACTCTCAATTTAATGGAATTTAATTAAATTCAATCAATTATTTCATGAATTTTACTGTAGGTTTTAAACTGAGAGTGTCGTTCTAGTTTTATGTCGAAATACCTAGTAATTATGGTCGAGGCTGCAAATTGGTCTTCAAATGGCGACTGCAGAGGTTTTTGTGGCTTCAGGTGTGCTGTGGATGGTTGAAATGGGTGTTCGGAGCTTCTTCAAGCTGCAATTGGTAGTCAGAACTGGTCACAAAATCTTGGGGGCGCAGGAGGGCTAGAACTCTTTCACAGAGAAAATGTGTGAAAAGAGTGAAAATGGGGGCCTGTGGGCTTTTAACCGGGAACAGTTAGAAAATTAGTGGAGAAAATGTTTTTATGAACAATGATAGTTTTACTTTATGGCAGGGAGGTGGTATTTGGGGGATATCGCTCCATTTATGGGGGTTGGGCAGTATTTTCCCGAGAACACACAACTTAGAGCGGTGTCGCCACATAACCCAAGGGGGCCCGGGCAATACTGCCATATCGTGTGCTCTCGGACTGGTAAAGGTCGGGCAGTGAGCGGGTGAAATATGGGTGAGGGACATAGGATCTGGGGGTGGACAATCCAATGGTCATCGCGTGGCGGAGATGCACGGCGGGAGATGGGGCGGGATTTAGCAGGGCCCATGGTTAATTACCCTTAAGTGTAATTAATCATTCTATATGTGTGGGGTTAATAAAGTAATGTGGGTTTATGAAACATAACGAATAAAAGTGAATTCCTGCACATTGAAACACATGATTAAACATGATAGATGTGCTTATGCCTCAAATAGCTTGTATTTCTGCAACCTTTCTTCTACTTACCCTAACATTTTTTCTTCACTTTATTGGGTGCACTTAAGCTAGCAAACCCTTCTCTTTCCTTTTTCTTTTATGAAACAAACTATATAATTCTAACCTTATATATTCCAAGGGCTCAGATTAAAGTGATGAACTCCTTTTATTTTTCTACCTATATAATAATTTGCCAAGATTAAACTGTTTGGTCATATTTTTATTCTCTAACTATAAACATGAAATTCAAAGCATGAAGTAGTCAATATTAAATAGTTTGACTATCATGGGTTGTGGCATGTATGACAAGCTGCACACAACCATTATTTAAGACAGTAAAGTAAAGAGTAGTGGCACTTGGACTTGCACACTTTCATGATCTGTTTTTTGTTTGGGGTTCATATTTTTTCATTTTTTGATCTTTTATTATTTTTCTTGTCCTTTGATATTTCTTTTAGGACATACCCTCTTTACATTTTTTAATTTAAATACGGAAAACATTTGCAGAAAGCAAAGGTATGTATAATATTACAAGACTTAACCTCAACCAATTCAAAAATTATGAATCCTATCACTATAGGACTCTAAAAGTGGCTCCACATGGGGATGGCATTTCCTGGTGAAATGTCAAGGACTCTAAAGACCATTAACCCTTGAATTGCGACTGTAGTTACCTTGTAAACTATGCTTCTGTGATTCTACTTTATTGATACTTATGATAGTGAATCCTTCAAAGCTTAGGGCCTTCTCTCCGAGCTTCAACTTCAAAGAATTACCATCCAATCCAATCTACACTCTGCAATGTTATGTACAATGATGAAAAGTAAAGTGAACTAATGTGAGTTAGTGGAAAAATAATGCTTTAGCATCCTATCATTAACAGGTCCTCCTGGTAGATCTGATCCATCTATCTCTCTCAAGAAAAAGGCATCGTTGCCCTTGTATCCATAAATGACATAAGGCCCTTGTCACAAAAAATCAAATTTTCCATGCTTGCATTTGTCTTCTCTCCTTGAATCCCACTTAAGGACTTTATCTCCTATGTAAAAATCATCTAAGTTAGTCTTTTTATCAAATACTTTCTTGATTTTTTCTTCGATTACCTGTGATTTTACATATACTTCTTCTCTGATCTGCTGAAGGCGTATTGTTTGGTTTATTCTTCTCTGAATATCATTTGGTTCCACTTGTAATTCCTGAATGATATTCATCACTAGAACTCCCAAGGATGATGGGAAAACTACATCCATCCCATAAACCAGCTGATAGGGTGATGTTCCAATGGACTTCTTAGTAGTCAGTCCATCTACCCGTAAGGCATTGACTAACTTCTTGTTCCATGTCTTTTTGTTATCTTCCAGCAATTTTTTAATGATATTGACCAGGCTTTTGTTAGATGACTCTGCTAGTCCATTACCTTGAGGGTAATAGGCTGTGGAATGGCCAAGGGTGATGTGGTACTTGTTACATAAATATATCATTCTCTTGGATTTAAAGGCAGCTGTATTATTAGTAATGAGCATCTAGGGACATCCAAATCTTTACAGGATATTACTCTCTAGGAAAGAAATTATGATAGTGTCCGTGGCTTGCCTAGAAGGTATGACCTCTATCAATTTGGTAAAATAGTTAATGGCTGTCAGAATCCACTTGTGTTGAGCTGAGGAGGCTTGGTGTATTTCTTCAATGAAGTCTAACCCCCATTGTTGAAATGGAAATTCAATGGAAATTGGTTTAAGAGGCAAGGGTAAATTTTTCTCCTTCCCTCAAATACCTGACATTGATGACAGGAGGTCACATGTTTCTTAACATCTACAAAAAAAGTAGGCCAGTAGAAACCAGCCCTTAGGATTTTGTCAGTAGTAGTCTTCTAGTACAAGTGTCCTCCACAATCCCCTGCATGAAACTCTTGCATGATTTTATTAGCTTTATTTTTCAATAAACAATTCAAAATAATACCAATATTGTCTTTCCAAAACAATTCATTATCTATGATACAATATTTTAATGAATTCATATTTAAAAATCTAGCTTTAGTTCTTGCCAAACCAGGAGGAGCTTGTAAATTTTGTAATACAAATATTATATCTGCATACCAGGGTGAATCAGTAAAAGGTTCAATGATCGGTAGAGTCGCCATCTCTTCTTGATCATCAAGGGCACTAATGAAGTTTATGTCAAGGGTCTAACAGTTCGATTCAGCCATGAGTTTGGCTAAACCTTGGCCTTTAATAAGCTTAGTTGGTTTTATCTCTATGTCATATGCCAATATTGTGGCAATCCACTTGCCTCTTTTCCCTTCAGGCCCATTTTGTGTCAAAATGTCCTTAACTACAGAATTTGGAACATAAGCAATAATGTGAGAATATAGAATGTATACTCTGAAGCCTTTGATAGCCTTTGCTAAACCTAATGCTTGTTTTTCCATGATATTGTATTTGAGTGTGGCATCTCTTAAGGATTTACTAAAAAATGCAATTGGTTGTTCATATCCTTGGTTTTTGTTTTGCAGCAAGACTACTGCAATGGTATGTTCTGAAGCAAAAGAAAAAAATATAAAATCCTTGTTAAAATCGTGACTTATTAGGACTGGAGTCTTGGTTAATGCTTCCTTGATGGCTTCAAAGGATTGTTTGGCCTCCACTATCCATTTAAGTGATGAATCCTTTCTTAGCATGTTATTTAACTCTCTAATAAGTTCTGCTAGATTTGAAATGAATCTCCTAAGAAAGTTTATCTTGCCTAGAAATGACTGTAACTCTCTAAGGTTTCTAGGATGGGTAATGGTAAAAATGGCCTCTATTCTAGCAGGATATATTCTAATCCCATCTTTAGATATGATGTGCCCTAACAGGTTTCCCTCTTCCATACCAAAGAGTGTTTTCTTGGGATTTAAAGAAACCCCAAATTTTCTACACTTGATAAATACTCTTCTAAGGTGGTTTAGTTGTTCATTGTCAGATTTAGAGAAGATTATGATTTCATCCTAGTATACTACTAGGAAATCATGGATCTCCTTGGCAAAAACTATATCCATATCTCTTTGAAATGTTGCACCCACATTCATTAATCTGAAAGGAATCTTCAAATACATGAAGGTACCCCATGGAGTAGTAAATGTTGTTTTGGCTTGGTCCTCAAGTTGGACTAAGATCTGGTTATACCCAGAGAATCCATCTAATAGTGAAATCCTATATGATCCTACTACCCTCTGTAGTATATGGTCTATTTTTGGTAGAGGATAGTTATCTTTTAGTTTGACCTTGTTTAAATTTCTAAAATCTACACAAAGTCTAATTTCACTTGTTTTTTTCCTAGTTTTGACTAAGTTTGAAATCCAGTCTGAGTATCTAATGGGGGCTATTATTTGGGCATCAAACATTCTTTTAACTTATTTCTCAATAGAGGGCATAAGAACTGGGTTTATTCTCCTAAGTTTCTGTTTGAAAGGTTTATGATCTTCTTTTAGAGGTATTTTGTGTTGGATTATGCTGGTGTCATAATATTTTAAGTCTTCATAACTCCATGCGAATACATCCTAGAACTCTTTAAACATATTGATGTATTTAACCTTTTCCTCTAGATGTAAGGCTTTTTATAATTTAATGATTTTTGGTTTATCCTTAGTTCCTATGTTAACCTCTTCTATGTCAGCTCTCAGAGGTTCCATTTTGGGTTTCCTAGCTACATCATTAGAGTCAAACAAATATTCCAAAGGTACTAATCCTTTAGGAAAAAAATTATTTTTCAAATTAAGAATCTCAAGATCATCATTCATTATTTCTTCAATCTCTACATTCTCTAAACTATCTATTTCTACTCTAGTAAATTTAGTTGGTTTAGGTATATCTAAAATATTTACATCTATTTTAGTTTCTATATTATTGTCTACTTTACAGTCAGTATATATCTTACAATTCTGAAATTCCCCTTTATTGTTCATGAAATCGTAAATCTGAGAATCCTGGGAGAAAATCTTCCAATACTTCAGTTTATCTGGTATAACAGGCCTATCTCTGACTTCTGCAATGTACTGATGGTTGGGTTGAAATGGAAATTTACAAGTACTAGCAAAAGTGGTCAAATTATGGGCCTACATGTTTTGTTTTCTATGAATGGCAGCGAAGTTTGATTCATGGAGGTCTTCGATCAAGTCTAGAACAACATCCCTATATCAACCAAGTCTAGGATTGTCCACAGAGTATTCACCATTAATCTGTTTAATAATCAGCTTTGAGTCTCCTATGATGGAAACTGTTTTGGCTCCCATTTTCCTAACCAATTGTAACCCTAGAATTAGGGCTTCATATTCGTCCATGTTATTGGTACAATTGAAGTTCAACCTGAAAGCATGTCCCTCAACATGATTACTCTCCATATTATGGATCCACACTCCTACACCAACCCCTAACCTATTGACAGACTCATCAAAGTCTAGATGCCATATTGACTCATGAAATATGTTCTCACTGTCAGTTGTTCTGTATTTCAAGTCTTTAGTTGTGATTTCCTTATTATCATTTTCTGCATTGTACAATATAAAAGAGTCCATATCTAAATGCATGGAGTATATGGGAAAGTTTTGTGGTTTTTCCTCACTACTGACCATGTATTTCATCAAGGTCTCTCTATACAATTTTCTCGGTTGGGCAAAAACAGATACGGTGGCATAAGACATATCCAACTGCAAGGATCCCTGCAGTTTTGCTCCCCATGAGCCAGATAGTAGCATTCCATATTTCAGTGGGATGTCTGCAACTACAATGTCCATTATAATGCTCTTTGCAGGGCGCTGGACAAGAGTTACACATGAGTCTTTGATCAAGCTAAGGCATTTAACCGGGCAGCTGTCAAAAGAAAACAAATCCTTATATGGCCTGGTGATGTCAAGGTTCAGTCTTTCCATTATTGTCTTTGGCATCAAATTGTGGGATTCCCCTGAGTTCAACATAGCGTTATACAAAATTTTGTCATGAATGTTTACGGCTTCTTTAAATCCCCATCAAAAGTAGGTGTCTTAGATTTATTAAACTCTTCTAGAAAGTATCCCTTGTCACTTCTCCTGTAAGGGTGATAATAGTGACAATCATAGTTCCTGTCAGAACTAGAACTCAAATGGTACCTGTGTCCATCACCTCTCCTATCTGGAGTGTCCAAGAACTTGCCATATTTTATCATGGCATCCCTATCCGACTTGTTCCCACCATGATATGTATTGACATATGACCCATTAGTTTTTTCCTCCTATCCATGACTAATCTGAAGTTTTCCATGTCTTTGCAATTCTGACAAACTCTAAAGGATTACTTCATTGAATTCTGCTTCCTTCTCCTGTGCCGACATGATTATGTCATTATCTTCTTTGAAACTCCTTAATTCTTCCTTCAAAATCCTCAATGTGTCTGCTAAGTCAGAAGAGCACCCAACACCACATTTCTCATCGGATCCATAGGGAAAGTCTCAAGATTTGTATTCTATTATCTTGGTAGTCATCTTTGATCTATTTTCTACAAGTGACACCATGTCAGCTAAAACCAAAACATAACATAATCAACATACCTCATTATAGTTTAGGGGTGGATATCTCATCTTCAATATCAACTAGATTATCACAATACATGTATAAACATAATCATAACAACATATATATATCATCCTAACCATAGTCTAGTCATCAATGCATCTTCATATTAACCACACCTCATGAACCCATGCCTGATAACTACAACCATGTAAATGTATGCATAATCAACATATGTATGACATGCATGCATACACAATACATGCATAACTGGTGCATAACCAACCTATACTCATGATAAACACATCCAACAACACACCATCAAATTTAACATGGTGACACAATTGCAACCATGACCAGCACCATGCATACAAAACAAGTTCATAGACTACAAGCATGAAGAACACATATGCAACTGATATGTATGCATGACAAACACACTACCCATCCAATCCAAGGGGTGAACCATGCTCTTATACCATTTTGTAACACCCTCCTCCCACATTTATCCAAGTTAACCGGTCGACTGGGGTAAACATGTGACAAGAGGATACTATGATCTGATTCAAATCCCCATGTATAGTTAAGGAAGTAGAACTGGAAAAATAAAACCAAACTGACCTTCTATGCATCCTACAGAACCTTCAAGAGCCAACCAACCTTTCCAAGTGATCAACCCTCAAGGAAAATTAACATTATACTTACCTAGGGCCTCAGTTTCTCCCATGACATGGGCATGCATGTAGATGGGATGCTCCAGTCACTCTCATAGCAAGGGCATGGAAGCGACTGGGGTATTTTTCAACTAATTCTAAGCCTGTGACCCCGGATTATGTGTCATGTTTTCAAGGCTAGGACTCAGGCCACTGCCCATAACTGCATGGAACTTCCATAAATGAAAAGTAACATTGAAACAATATACTAATAAAAATACTTGAACAAGACTTGACTAGACCCCTACAAGCCATGACATGAATTTCATCAAACATGTCACAAATACGCATTCTACAGGTCTAACAACATATTTGAGCATAGGGATCTCATACTTATCTGAGGATCACTAAAAATCATTGATTCCTTATCACATTAGCTACATTATCCTCTATTAGGTCATATATTCATTGTTCATTCATTTACAAATCAAAACGTGATGAGAGCCATACATCATCACTATCATAACACATACTCATAACCAACATATAAACAACATAAATCACAAGGATACAACAACCATAAAATCCACATATAAACCATTACATTCACACATGAAATACCTAGGAGAATGAAAACCTTTTAATGAATGCATAATCCAACTAGGTATGAGACTTCCACGTACCACCGGATCATAGATTGGCTGAACCAAATCTTTCTTTCAGCCAATCACCCCCTGTGCCATATTCCATGCATGAATGTGGGACTCATAACTAAAATCAACTAGGGCTTCCTGAGGCTACACCACCTCACCCTCATTAATAGAACCATGCTTTACCGCAATCCCCAATGGATCACTAGGCCCTAAACAAGCATGGATTCCATCATATTTATCCACCTACACCATGAGGAACTTTCTTGTCTCGTAATCTCTAGGATTTACTGTACATCCTTCCATACAACGGTTGAGGATCCATAGGCCTATTCAACACTCCATCCTGTAGGATTTACCGTATATCCCGCCATTCACTGGTTAGGTATTCCTAGGCCTGATCGAGGAAACCCACTTCTAAGATTTACCGTATACCACGCTATTCTTCGATCGAGGATTCCTAGACCCACCAAGGTAACACAAAATATGGCTTTACCGCAACCCATAGTTTGGTTCAAGTGCTACTAGGACAAGTCTTTACCGCAATCCATAGTTTAATTCAGGGATCACTAGGCCTTGTGTTATTTCTTTCAGAGACCACCTCACTCAATTTTGAATCCATCCATCAATCCATCTCAACCAAAACATGAGATCCCATCACATCATGACTATCTAGAAATGGCAAGGCAATGTTGAAGAACATTATCACACCTAGAAAAAACCATGCCAATGATAGTTAGAGGACCAAATACACACATGCATGTACTGTGCATGCCAAATATAGCAAGAAAATCACATATGCAAATCGATACCTACAAATAATCTCGTTGTATTTGATTGATCCTACTCTTCCTTGCTTGATGCTCACTTTCCTTTGCCTTCTTTGCTTTTCTTAATCCAATGTTGAAGTGCTTCAAGAAAACTCTAAGTGCCCAAGAGTGTGAGAGAGAATAGAGAGAGAGCTCAAAAATTGAATTGACAAAAGGGACAAATTGATCCTCATAATCTTTTTTATTAATGAGGTCTCTATTTTCTTCATTTTCCATTATTTCCCTTCATTTTCCTCCTCACATGCAACCTATGACCTTTCATCATCCTTTTCTCCTAATTTCCATTATTTTCATAAATAAAATGTCAATTAATGCCTCATGCCTTTCCAAGGCATTTTCCATTGCCTTTGCCAATTTCTTTATCCATAATAAACCAATTGAACACACACTAGGATGTTTTGCCTAACACTCAGCTTGGAATAAGTGTCCCATAACCTTGGTTATTATTTTTCCTTTATCAACTATTATTATATGGAATTTTCACTAGGTTTGTTATAATAAATCTTTGCATATACTATTGATTATATCACAATGTCGTGGTGGAAGTTTGAGAGGTCCACTTAGATATGCCATTAAACACTCCAAAATATTCAAATGAAAAGTGCATAATTTGTCTCATAATCTCCAAATGAAAATTGGATTATTTGTTTTATATGTAACATAATTGGTTAAAAAAAGCTCTTCAATATTAGAATTTATGTAATAAGGTTTTAATTTTTAAGACAATTTTAAAATGGATAAATTTAACTCTTTGAAAGAGAACATCATGGGGAGGGTATATAGGTGGGTTCAAAAATGGATAAGTTAACTATTTCAAAGACAACATCATAGTGGGAGGAGCTAGAGGAAGGTTAAAAGATACATCGATAAAAAAGGGAATATATTGGGTTGATACACACATTTTCAGCTGAAATTGAAAGTAGCGATATGTTTTGTTTCCCTTTTATTTTATATTCTCTTATGTAGGCCTCTTTAATATATAAACAACAAAGTTATATTACTTTATGTAGGCTTATTCATGAAAATGTATAAGAATTGATAGATAACAGAGCATTTTCTATAGGCTTCTTCATGAAAGAGTAGAAGAATAGATAGATAACAGAGCAATAATGCAACCACGCAAAAGGTTAGATGAGATCGCCTTCATTGGAATCATGTTCATCTTAAGAGTAAGAAGTACATCTAATTTTACACACAAGTAAAACCCCAGCCATTTCTATTCATGTTCTTTAATTTACAAACAAAAATTACATGATGTAGGTTGTTTGATTGGTGATTGTTTACCATGTTTTATATTGAATAAAAGCTTGAAAAGGGTTTCTCTTAAGCTTTATGAGCTAGAATCATCTTATAATTTGGTTCTTTATAACCATATGTATATTTGTTGTGATGTTATGTAAAATTTCTCAATGACATTATGTGCTCATTTCCACACTTCCATTCGATATTTCTATAAAAAAGTATTTTAATTAAATTAAGAAATTGTTTCTCCTAACCAAGGCTTTAAAATACAAACATTGTTTTTATATGTTTCAATCTCAGAGGGTCTAAGAATACTTTTCTGCAATGAACTTTTCATGGGTTAAACTAAATTTGAAATGTCATCTATTATATAAGCTATAAAGAAATCACAATCTATCTTTTTAAGGTGTTTGACTACAATTTCTTTTTTGAAAGAATGTTATACTTGACATTAACTCATTTTATTAAAAAATCATGAAATTTTTTTATCGACTAAATTTTATTATTTATTGTGTATATTAATATAAAAGAATGAAGATTCAATGGTTATTCCAAGTGTGTTTGAGTATGCTTAGTTAATATGGCTATAGGATAGAGTAATAACTCATATGTGGCTTAGGATATTTATTCATATAAAGTTCTTTTTGGTATGGAATTTGTAAGAAATATATAGAACAAATTTCCTTTAAAAATAGTGGAATCAAATCAAATAATTTATAAAACCAAAACCTTAGCTTTTCTATTCAAAGACATAATGCTCACAACATTTCTATTAAGACTATTTTTAAGGATATTAATATATTAAAATTCAACAATGTTATGTGTAGGAATTACTTTTCTTTTGTCCTTTTTCTATTGATGTTACTATATATTTATGTTAATTCAAAAAAAAAAAAAATCTACCCATACTTTTTACAAAGTCACTAAAGCCATATTAAAATCTATCCTATAATATGTAAATTTAATAGAAGTATCCCAACAATGTTTATCTAATAGATTAGTATATTATAATAATTCTACTCAAATTTATTGTGTTAAAGTTCTTACTAAATGGTATTTCTATAATAAACTACATAAAACTCAAGTTCAATATTTTTGTGGTATATGTGGAATATTGCATATTAAAATATCAAGACCTTATTTTTAGTTACCTAAAACATGTATATAAATTATTATTTTTAATTTTTTGTAAAAAATAGTTCTACTTTTTTAGTTTTGTCCATAAGCATATTGTATGGTTTGTGAATATTTATGTTGATGGTGCTCGACCTGAAAACATTCAGGGGATCACCCCAATATGAAGTCCCAACTAGACCTCACACTGTTTGGTGTGGGAGTCCCATCCGGTATGATGGCCCGATTGCCATTATCTTAAGTGTTTGCCTTAGCTCTTGCTTGTCAGCATAGGAGAGTGGTATGCTTTGTCTTTGAGTAGTGAGGTTCGCATGCCTGGTGATTGATAATGTTACTTGTGGCAAGGTTCTTTCACCGGAGAGAGAAAGGGTGGGAGTGAGTCCCAAGTCGGATGGGAGGAAACCCAACTCTATTAGGAACACACAACACAACAGGATGTGCGCAGCTTCTAGAGGAGGAATCCACATGGATGCGACAGTCACAACACACAAGGGAAGATAGCACATACAACACTAAGTGGGAAATCCATGTGAGTGCGACGGTCGTTATAGCAAGTTCACATGAAAGGTTCTGTCTGATGTCCGGGAGGTAACCAATATGGGCAGGACAATGTTAACAAATTATACAACACATTTTCATTAATATATATGTATTATAGCAGTTTAGTGAATCAAAGTGTTAAATACAGGTTAAAGAAACATGCATTACAAGTGTTCAAGACTAATCTTAGAAATAATTACAAAACATGTGTGAAAACATGCTAGCCTGTTAGCAGGCTTCTAAATCAAGCAAAAGTTCCAAGACACATCGATACACCATACATCACTAACCCCATTGTCGGCGCATTGGGATCACTACTTACTCCTCAAAGAAAAGATTATAGACTCTCAAGGCTATATGGGAGGAGCCAAGGTGAAAATTCCTTTGCATGTACAAATGAGGGGGTATTTATAGCCAAGGGTGAAACTGACCCTTGTGACTATTCGACTTCCCTCATGACTATTTGACTTCCATGACCTTTCAACTTTACATGACTCTTCATATGACAAGTGGGTCTCTTGGACTTCCACGTTATATTACATTGATCAACAATATGGCCCACAGTAGGGATGTGGACGACATGACTCATGAAAAGACTCGACATGACAGTGCTGGTACATTCGTGTTGTTGTTGGTGTGCATGTTGAGCTGCAGTGCTTCTGGGTGATGGATGTCCTCATGGTGTCTCACAGCTTCACCTCCGCATGGCAAGATGTGCAGAGTCTTCGATGGTTGTTGGGTTTGCTGGATGTTGCATTTGCACATTGCTCCTTACTTGTATGTTGGTATGCTTGACAAGTTCATCCATTCGCGAAAAGTGTATGTTCATTCATTCGTCCAATCGCGAACACATCTTTGCATGTTTGTTTGTCTGTCTATCCACAAACAAATCTTTGCACGTTCATCCGTTTTTAAACGTGTCCTTTTGCATGTACTCCCCTTGTTCATCCCATCCATCATCACACCATGTTTGTTCGTGTACCTATATCTTCAATCACTCATGACGAGACAACATCAAATCCATAAACCTCCTAGTCTACCATCATGCATGATCATTTCGGATGCAGGTGACCGAGAGAGAAGACAAGGTTACGAAACTGAATGAAGAAATTTTTGAGCTGGGATGAGGACTCTGAGCACAGCTGGTGAAAAATCTGCAGAAGTCACTAGGAGATGGTGACGGGCAATCTGGACCAATAGTGACTGTCCGCAAGATCCAGCTCCGCTAGAGGACAAATCTGCATAATTTTTCGGAGTAGCAGTCCAGGCTACGGGAAGGCTGGGCAGGGAAAATCTGTGCAATTTCTAGAGGGAGTGGGCAGCGGGCGCTTGGCAGCAAAAACTATGCAATTCCTGGAGGGAAATGGCAGGAGGTTGCGATAGCTTTCCAGCAAAATATGTGCAATTTCTTGAGGGAGTTGGCAGCGGGCTACTGGGTTTTGCTGGCGGGAAAAACTGTGCTGATGTTGGGAGGTTGACCTACTGACCACCTCTACGCAGTTTCTAAGCTGACCGGACTATTAGGCAATATAGAGCTTGCTCATGAAATCTTTTTAGTTTTTTGGGTGAGCAAACGGTTGGCTGACTGCTAGGCTGGATGGGAAAACTGCACAATTTTCTGAGGGAGATAGGGATGAGCATTGGGTATCTTTCTAGTCTATCTGCACAATTTCTTCAGTGAGAAGAGCGGGAATGGTCTGCAGCCTATGTGCAATTTTTTAGGGGAGTCGGTCCCGGGGTGACTCTCGGGTCAAACTATCCAGTTGACCAGCAAGAGGGTTGATTGATCATCTTGCAGGTACTGCAACTTGAAATGGCTTGTTGGTGCTTCTGTGTTGTTCTGGGTGAAATTTGATCAAGTCGATGGTGGGGTGAAGGTATGGCTATTAGAGGGTAATATGGTCATCAGAACTTCAACAAAATGACTAAGTGTGTGAGAGAGTGAAAAGGTGCATATGTGAACTTGCAAACACACACTTACATGACTTGATGACGAGACGACTCAAACCATCTAGACACACATGCTCAACATGACCAACCGAATGTGCAAGTCGACAAGCGCGACGCTTGTGATTGATCATTGGAGGACCGTGAAGATGCTTACACTACAGTGCATACGACTCCCTGTGTGAGTGCAACGAATGTTTACATAGCGATTCATAGCATGTACACATGAAGCAGAGACCTTGTGTACAACCAAAACATGGTTGCAAGCATGACATTGTTACCAACAAGCAAAATTTGTCTGTTGAATGATCAAGAAATGTGGGTGCAAAGACCCATGCAATCTCACGGGGTGAACCTGAGTGCATGCAAACACCAAGTAAAACTCTCAACGGAGGCTTTGAAATTGGATGCGGGCCAAAATTTTGGAGGGTGTTGTAGCCGCTACAACACTTGTCGACACATTGGTAGAACTTCAACTTCTCTGTTTTGGTTCATTGACAACATAGGACATTGGTCTTTTAGGGAGTATTTGATCATTGCGTGGGTTACTTCGGCTTCCCCACTTACCCCATCGATAGACATGGTTCACCATTTTCCAACTTAGTCAAATGCAACAAAAGTTCAACTTGATCACAATGTTTTGAAATCAGGAAGGGTAGTTTGGCTCTCAAGTTGAATATTTTCAGAGTATAAGTTTACATTTTTGGTCTTGCTCCACTGCTAGTAGGCCTAGACAATGCCCCGATAGAGTCACACAGGAACACACACATTGCTCCACTGCCAGCGAGCCTGGTGAGTACCCTAGTGGAGTTGCATGCTTCACCCCTCTATGTAGGAAGCCTTCCTCTTCTTTTTCCTTTGTATTTTTTAAGAGTACTGTGTATAGGCACTTATTTATTTTTTGGGGTGGAAGATGGATCCCGACTTATTGAGAGAAGGATAGGTTGTTCCTTCAAAGAAGCATGTAAGACCTTTGACATAGGTTTGCTCATTTAGATTTCCCCTTCTCCGTTTCTACTAATTGGATGAGCTTGAACACACAAGGAAGAAGGCTAAGTATAGGCATGGGTTTCCCAGTGTGGACACAGGTTCATGGTTGGACCAAAGCTCCCCTTGCAGATGGCTAGTATTTTCGATCAATACTTCATCGGCCGAAGGTTACAATCAAGCACAGAGAAGACGGACACAAGACTGGCCAAGTGCTACAATGTCACAAGTTTCTTCATATCTCAGCCACATACTCATTCAAAATTCATAACTCAGTAGATGGCAACACTTATTTCCGGAAAACAAAAATAGCAAGGTATCAAGCAAACCAAACAAAACGAAAACAAAAATAGTAATCAAATCAAACAAAGTGAAAAAAACAAGCAGTAAGCAGACTATGTACATGGCGTGTGGCACGGCCCAACCTAATAAAAGTAGTGTTTGAGATCTTGGACATTGGCAGGAAGGTTGTCAAGCCTCCCATCAAGTGATTGCAAATGGTATGTGTGTGGGCCAAGCTTCTCATGGATTGTGTATGGACCAATCCATAGGGACTAGAACTTCATGTGCTTGCCTTTTTCTTCATGGGATTTATCCCATTTCAATACCAAGTCACCAACACTGAAGTTAGATTTCCCTGCAGACTTCTTATTGAAGCATCTCTTGATATAGTTCTAGTGGAGTGTATATTTTTCTTTTGCTTTCATCCTTTCTTCCTGAAGCTTGTGGAGTGTATCCATCCTACACTAGGATAGCTGGCAAGGCTTGCCTTGGGATTCTTGAGATAGCTAAAGTGCAGGAAAGTAGATATTGGGTGGTAGAATGGTCTCTTTATCATAGACCAGAAAGTACGATGAGTCATTCAGAGAGGGTTTGGGTGTTACGCGGTCAACCCATAATGAATTCTTTAGGTCGGAATTCCAGTTGAGCTGCTCAAAGTAAACAATGTTTTTGATTATGCAGATAAGGTTTTTCTTCATGGATTCACTGAGACCGTTTCCCTACGGGTAGTAGTTGGATGAGTGTTTCATCACAATACCATTTTGTAATGAAAAATCATAAAGTTTCAAAGATGAAAAGTACATTGCATTATCAAAAACAAGTGATACCAGAACACCAAAGTGATGCAGAGCATTCGGACTTAGCCACCAATGTGATTGTTTGTTCACATGTTGTGGCTAAATGAGTTGAATTTCATTGACCTGAGTGGTCAAAAGTCAGTTTTAGTAGAGATGGTTGGATCTCTCGAAGATGATCTTTACTTCATTATTGTAATAATTAGAAAATTGTATTATTTTAGACTAAGGGATGATTTGTTAGCATAGGTGTGTAACAAAGCTTAGGAATAGAGATTTAATTGTTAGATTGATTAAAATAGAGATCGAGTTGTTAATGCAGTTAGAATAGGATTTGACTCATAAAAGAGAAAATAATGTAATGGAGAAGGATTAGCTGAGATGATAGGGATTTGAGTGAGTAAGCGAGAGTTTGAGTGATAGATAGGGTTTGAGGTTGTGACAAAGGTCAAATAAAACTGTTGTAATTAAGCCGAGAGGGCCAATACCCTGTAATTCCTATTTTATTGAATAAATTGATTAAGTGTGCAGTTGTGTGTTAATTATGGTGCAGAAGTTCATTTGTTTTTTCGCATCGGTGTTCTAGACCCTAAACAGGTATTTCCTCTATTTTAACGTTTTAATTATAAATCTCGACGTTTATGTGTTTTATCAGTAATTGTTTTCATTTAGTGTTAAAGGTTAATATTGGGATTAAGTGCTAAACCTTCCTTAAGTGCTTTATTAAAATTTTTATTTAAAGCATGTGGGTTGTATATGATGAGCGGGAAGTGGTATATCGTGTGCTCAAAATGTCGTAAGTGGTAATATTCCAAGTCTGCACGATTAACCTCAACGCTCAACACGTAGCATATGGAGGAGAGAGAAAACAACTTTTGTTGTGTACCCCCGAAGTGATAATGACTATGCTAGAGTCCGCGCAAGATCGCGTGACGACCATCGGATCGGACGGAGTAGATCGACGGTGGAAAATTGATGGGTCAATTGGTGATCAAGGAAAGCGATAGAGAAGATCAACGGTGCAGATTGAAGTGCTTATTAAAAGGTAAAGTTAAAGTGGGTCTGATAGTGTTTAGTGAGAAAAGCAGGACCCTCAAGGGAAAAGGTCACATACAAAATCCGATTAAATGTAGTTGATTGGTTATAAAATTAACCATTAGTCTATTTTTAGACTACCACCTTATTTTGTCAACCTCCTGTGTCATTTTTGGTATCAGAGCATAGAGATTGAGTTTGGCTGTAGTAAACATGCCACCGAGGAGAGGAGCTGGCATAGGTCGAGGAAGACTTGAAGAAAATGCAGTTCTACTGGAGGAGGTCTAGATTCTGTGTACAAGGATGTATACAATGGAGACTGCTCAGAGGAGAGCACCTGATGAAGGAGTTTCCAGTGTTGCAGAAGAATCTTCTAAGGAAGAAGAAGAGGAGGAAAACAGAACTACCAAAGTTATCAAGATGTTTGCTAAAGTAGGTGGAAAACCAAAGGTGGAAATTCATGTGTATGAAGGGAGTCTCAATTCAAAAGAGATGATGGATTGGATCAGTTCATTAGACAAATATTTTGACTATGAGGAGGTTGATGATAAAAAGAAGGTGAAATTTGCAGTTACCAGACTGAAGGGTCATGCAACTATTTGGTGGGATGAACTACAAACATATAGAACAAGAAAAAGAAAGTCCAAGATCAAGAAATGGGATAAAATGGTAGTAAAATGAAAGCTAAATTTATGCCAAAATATTATTAGTTAAATATTTTCAAACAGTTATAGAATTTAAGGAAAAAAGGAATGTCTATCAAAGAATATACAAAAGAGTTTTATAGGCTAAGTATTAGAGCAGGACATGCAGAGGATGACATGGAGAAGGTAGCCAAATACATCAATGGCTTGATATGTGACATATAGGATGAGATCAACTTGCTTAGTCTGAATAAAATTGAGGATGCCTATCAAGCAGGTTTGAAGGTAGAAGAGAAGATGTTGAGGAAACAAAACCAGAGTAATAGAGGGAAAAGTTCAGTAAGAAGTAGAGGAACTACCAGATCAAGGTTTCAACAACATCATAGTGAAGCAAGAAGTTCAAGTAGTAGACCACCACAGAGAGGAGACTTTAATAGAGGGAGATTTTTACCTAGAGGAAGAGGCCGAGGAAGAGATATTCAATGTTATACATGTTGAGAATGGGACATGGATCATGGGACTATCCTCATAATAAAGCAATAAGTAAGAGGAATGTTAATGTCGCTGAGGTAAAGGAAGAAAAGCCTCAAACTCCAGACAAGGAAGAATCCCCTAAAGTAGGAGAACCCCTATTGTTGAAAAGGGTATTTCTTAAGGCAGAGAAAGAGATAAGAGAACCAACTCAGAGAAAGATTTTATTCAGAACTACATGAAAATCCAAAGGCAAATGTTGTAAAGTGATAATTGATAGTGGAGGCACTGATAACCTTGTTTCTACAGAAATGGTGGACAAGCTAGGATTAGTGAATACAATACACCCTACTCCTTACAAAGTGTCATGGTTGCAAAAAGGACATCAAATTATTGTGACAAAACAATGCAAGGTAGAGATACAAATTGGTACTTATAAAGATGTGATATTGTGTGATGTAATGCCAATGGATGTATGTCATGTATTTCTAGGAAGACCTTGGTAGTTTGATAGGAAAGCTATTCATGATGGGAGGAGAAATACTTATACTCTGGAGAAGGATGGAAATAATCATACACTACTACATTGAAGGATGAAGGTGACAAAGGAAAAACTGGAAATAGTTTTATGCTTATGAGTTGAAAGGCGTTGTTGCAAGAGGTTGGAAAAGGTGAAGAAATGCATTTTACTGTCATAGGGAGACCTAAGGTAATTTTGACTTCCACAAACTTAGATGATTTACATGAAAAAATCAAAATTTTGTTGAATTATTTTGCTGATATTATTGTGGATGAGTTTCCAAATGCATTGCCACCAATCAGGAGTATTAGTCATCATATTGACCTAATACTAAGAGCAAGTTTGCCAAAAAAAGCAGCATACAGATTAACTCCTCAAGGGAATGCAGAATTTGGAAGACAAGAGCAAGAACTAATGGATAAGGGACTAATTAAAGAAAGTCTTAGTCCATGTGTTGTACCAACAGTACTCAGTCCAAAGAAAGGATGTGAATGACGTATGTGTACTGATTCCAGATCCATAAATAAGATCACTATCGAGTATAGATTTCCTTTACCAAGCATGGATGATTTAATGGATTGTTTGAGTGGGTCAAAGTATTTCACTAAAATAGATCTGAAGAGTGGATATCATCAAATAAGAATTAGAGAAGGAGATGAATGGAAAACTGCATTCAAAACAAACAATGGTTTGTATGAGTGCTTAGTGATGCCTTTTGGACTCACTAATGCACCTAACACATTCATGAGATTAATGAATGAAGTCTTGAAGGAATATGCAGGCAAGTTTGTTATTGTTTATCTTGATGATATTCTAGTTTTAAGTAGAAGAAAAGAAGAACATCTGGAGCATCTTAAGTTGGTTTTAATAACTCTACAAAAAGAGAAACTACTGATAACTTTGAAGAAATGTAGTTTCATGAAAGAAGAATTAATTTACTTGGGATTTGTAGTTTCTAAAGAAGGTTTGAAAATGGATCTAGAGAAATTCCAAGCGATTTGGAACTGGCCTATTCCAAGGAACATATTTGAGGTAAGAAGTTTTCATTGTCTTGCAAGTTTTTATAAGAAATTTATTAGAGGTTTTATCCAGATTTGTGCACCAATTCTTGAAACAATCAAGGAGACTAATCAGCCATTGAAATGGATAGAAGAAGCAGACATAAATTTTAAGTTGCTAAAGAAGAAAATCATAGATAAACTAGTTTTAGCTTTACTTGATTTTGAAAAAGTATTTCATGTTGAAACAGATGCTAGTGGAGTTGCAATTGGAGCAGTTTTGAGTCAGGAACAGAGACCAATAGCACACTTTAGTGAGAAACTAAATGAAGTGAAGAAGAAGTATTCTTCTTATGATAAAGAATTTTATGCTATTGTGCTAGATTTAAAAAAATGGAGACATTATTTGCTACCAAAGGAGTTTATATTGTATTCTGACAATCATGCATTACAGTTCATAAACAACCAGCCAAAATTGAACCAAAAACATGCCAAGTGGGTAGAGTTTCTACAGAGCTTTACTTTTGTGATCAAACATACCAGTGGTAAGTTGAACAAGGTTGTTGATGCTTTGAGCAGGGTAAATTTCATTGTGCAAGAATTAAGAGTTGGTATTGTAGGATTTGAAGAAATGGTTGATATGTATAAAGATGATGAAGATTTCAAAGATATTTATGCGGCAATACAAAATCCAATAGTTCATAACAAGAGTCGGTGGTTAGATTATCTTATCCAAGGAGGTTTACTATTTAAAGGTAACAAATTGTGTATTCCCAAATTTTCTATGAGGGAAAACATAATTAAGTAGAAACATAGGGGAGGACTATCTGGTCACTTTGGATAAGACAAAACCTTTTCTCAGGTAAATGCTTTTTACTATTGGCCAAAGATGCAAACTAATGTTAAGAGATTTGTTGGGAGGTGCAGGATATGTCAGCATGCTAAAGGGAGAAGCCAAAATACAGGATTGTACCAGTCATTACCAATACCAGACCGACCATGGGATGTAGTTAGTATGGATTTTGTTTTGGGGTTACCTAGAACTCAAAGGAGGAATGATTCCCTCTATGTTGTGGTAGATAGATTTTACAAGATGGCACATTTGATTGCATGTAAGAAGACTAGTGATGCAACACATATTGCTAATTTGTTTTTGTCAGAAGTTGTAAGGTTACATGGATTGCCTGTAAGTATTGTGTCTGATAGGGATACAAAGTTTGTTGGGCATTTATGGAGAACCCTTTGGAAGAAACTAGGTGCTAACCTTAGTTTCAGTTCAGCACACCATCCTCAAACAGAGGGATAGACCAAAGTGGTAAACATAAGCTTGGGTAACATATTGAGAAGTTTAGTGTATCAAAATCCTAAGCAGTGGGATTTAGCACTTGCTTAGGCAGAGTTTGCTTATAATGACACTCCAAACCGAAGTACTAGAATGAGTCCATTTTAGATTGTTTTTGGAATGAATCCAAGAGGTGTGTATGAGCTCAAAAATTTGGGTAAACAGGAGACAAGAAGTGCAAAAGCTGAAGAGTTTGCAGAGAAGATGCAGAGACTACAAGAATATGTCAAAGGCAGATTGCAGGAAAGCAGTGGAAAATACAAATAGAGAGCTGATATGAAGCGAAGAGAAAAAGAATTCCAAGTGGGGGATTTAGTGATGGTATACTTGAGAAAAGAAAGATTTCCTGCTAAGACTTACAATAAACTAAAGATGAAAAAGATAGGGCCATGTAGAATTGTAAGAAAGTTTTCAACTAATGCTTATGAAATTGAATTGCTAGAAGGAATTGGAATATCACCTATCTTCAATGTTACAGATTTGTATCCATACCAAGAGATAGAGACAAAGCTATAGAAGGAATCTACAGAAGATGAAGTTCAAACTTTGAACTGGGAAGAACAAATGCCAAAGACAGTCAAGAAAGAGGTGGAAGCTGTTTTGGAGAAAAGAGTATCCAAAAGAACCAGAGGACAAGTTTATTTTCAGTATCTAGTCAAATGGAAAGGACAACCAGTGGAGGATGCTAGTTGGTTGACAACAACAGAGTTGCAGAAGTATGGAGTAAACCCTGAAAGTCTAAGGGATGATTCTTTTCTTCCCTGAGAGTCTGATGCAGGAGCATTCATACTTAACCAACAATGTGATTGTTTGTTCACATGTTGTGGCTAAATGAGTTGAATTTCATTGACTTGAGTCGTCGAAAGTCAGTTTTAGTAGAGAGGATTGGATCTCTCGAAAATGATCCTTACTTCATTATTGTAATAATTAGAAAATTGCCTTATTTTAGACTAAGGGATAAGTTGTTAACATAGGTGTGTAATAGAGCTTAAGAATAGAGATTTAATTGTTAGATTGATTAAAATAGAGATCGAGTTGTTAATGCAGTTAGAATAGGATTTGACTCATAAAACAGAAAAGAATGTAATGGAGAAGGATTAGTTGAGATGATAGGGATTTGAGTGATTAAGCGAAATTTTGAGTGATAGATAGGGTTTGAGGTTGTGATAGAGGTCAAATAAAACTATTGTAATTAAGCCGAGAGGGCCAAGACCTTGCAATTCCTATTTTATTGAATAAATTGATTAAGTGTGCAGTTGTGTGTTAATTCTGGTGTAGAAGTTCATTTGTGTCTGTGCATCAGTGTTTTGGACCCTAAACGGGTATTTCCTCTGTTTTAACATTTTAATTATAAATCTCAGCGTTTATGTGTTTTATCGTTAATCACGGTCATTTAGCATTAAAGGTTAATATTGGGATTAAGTGCTAAACCTTCCTTAAGCACTTTATTAAACTTTTGATTTAAAGCACGTGGGTTGTATTTGATGAGCAAGAAGTGGTATATCACGTGCTCAAAAGGTGGTAAGTGGTAATATTCCAATTCCATGTGATTAGCCTCAACGCTTGACACATAGCAGACAGAGGAGAGAGAAAATAACTTTTCTTGCATACCTCCAAAGTGATAACAACTGTACTAGAGTCCGCGCGACAACCGTTGGATCGGACAGGGTAGATTGATGGTGGAAAATCGATGGGCTAGTTTGCGATTGGGGAAAGCAATAGCCATTAGAACTGGAGAGAGAAGATCAACGATGTAGAGTGAAGCACTTGTTAATAGGTAAAGTTAAAGTGGGTCCGATGGTGTTTAGTGAGAAAAGCAGGACCCTCAAGGGAAAAGGGTCACATACAAATTCTGATCAAACATAGTTGATTGGTTATAAACTTAACCATTAGTCTATTTTTAGAGTACCACCTTATTTACTCAATCTCCTTTGTCACAAAGTGTGAGATGATGTTTCTGTTGGAGGAAGCTGATGACCTCTTAGTCATTGACTTGCTTGAATGGAATTGAATCTGTTCACCGTGTGAAGTAATCAGTTTCCGTCAGAATGTAGCGGCGTTGTTTTGATGAACATGGGAAATTTTCCCCAATGATGTGCAGGCCCCATTGTTGGAATGTTTCGGTCACTACAACAAGGTACAGTGGGGCTAATGACCTTCATGTTCTGTCAGTGCATCGCTGATAGACCAAGCACTTGTAGGTGTAAGCGTGTGCACCCTTGAATAATGTGGGCCAGTAGAAACCAACTCGCATAAATTTGTGTGTAGTGGTGTTTCCTGCAAAGTTACCCGCAATGGGTTCGTCATGCAAATCTTGTAGTACCTTCTCTGATTCATGTGCCTCTACGCACTTGAGAAAAACTCTGTTGTTGTGCTTCCTATAAAGCACTCAGTGCACTAACTGATATGCTAAAGCTTTGAGGCACAAATCCCTCTTCCTTTTGATGGAAAAGTGAGAGGGTACAGTGTCATG
Source organism: Pinus tabuliformis (assembly GCA_031772625.1). NCBI lineage: Eukaryota > Viridiplantae > Streptophyta > Pinopsida > Pinales > Pinaceae > Pinus > Pinus tabuliformis. The sequence goes on along the minus strand of CM062805.1, from coordinate 799,530,868 downwards.
CTCAAGGTACTGGCACACATTTTCATACCAGGAATTTTCATCTTCAGTGGGTTTTGCTCGCACTACATCATACATTTCAACTTCTTGCTCCTAGCCGATGATACCTTCTTCCTCCTCCTGTGCATGTATTGCTTCAGTTGCGAGTCTATAGAGCCCATGGCCTTTAACTGTGTGAATTGGCTTGATGTCAAGATCATATTCTTGCAATCCTGTCATCCAGTTCACATGTTGTTCACCCAGTTCTTGTTGTACAAGTAGTGTGCGGACCGCTGGGTGAGGGACGTAGACTACATGGTGGTTCTTCAGCAAGTAGGGTTTGAAGTGTTTCACCACCTTATAAACTACATATGCTTGTTTGTCAACAGCGGGGTAGTTGAGTTTGGGTCCCTACATGCTTGTGCTCATGAAGGAGATGGGACGTTCGTTTTTCATCTCGTCCTTCTGAGTGAGTACTACAGCGATCGAATTATCGGAGGCGAAGGTGTATAGCAGGAAGTCTTTTTTGAAGTTTGGGTTGTAGAGTGCAGGTGCTTTTGCAATAGACTGCTTGATATGGGTGAATGCATACTTTTCCCCCTTACCCCAGCTATAGACTACATCCTTCTTGGTCATGTCCTACATGGGTTTGAATATCTGCGCATAATCCAAGATGAACTTCCGGAGGAAGTGTTAGGGTCATATAATAATAGGATTCGTGATTTTGAATTGACTATGATTAGTCTTGTAATATTGTACATACTTTTTCCTTTTGCAAAATGTTTTCCCATATTAAAAACAAAAAATGTAAAGAGGATGAAGCCCTAAAAGAATAATCAAAGGAGCAAAAGAAAGAAAAAAATAAAAAATATATAAAATATGAACCCCAAAAAGCGATAAGAATAGATCATGAAAGTGTGCAAATTTAAATGCCACTCCTTTTCACTTTACTTTGGAAAATAAGGTTGTTTGCATCTTGTCAAAAATGCCACAATCCATGATGGTCAAATAGTTTAATCCTGATTCATTCATGCTTTAAATTTCATGTTGATAGATAGAGAATAAAGATCTAGCCAAACTATTTAACCTTGGCAAATTAATATTTAAGTAGAGAATAATAATGAGATCATCAGTTTAATCTGAGCCATTGGAAGTTATAAGGTTAAAATTAAATAGTTTTCTTATCAAAGAAAAAGAAATAAAGGGTTAGGAAGCTCAAATGCACCAATAAATGAAGAAAAAATGCTAGGATAAATAAAGGGTAGGTAAAATAAGTTTTGGAATCAACAGGGTTGCTAGCTCAAATGCACCTTCATCATACTTGATCCTATGTTTCATGTTCAAGAGGAATTATCAAAGACAAAGGACATTCACTAAAGCTTATTCACTAATTTCCCCTCATTTCATTAAACCCCTACATGTCTAGTTTATTAATTACCCTTTCATTATCCCTTCATTACCTTTCATTCCCTAATTCTTTTTCCTTCTTCATTCCTAAGCACTATTTCCTTTTCATTTCCCCTTGTAAAAATATCCCCTCCCCTTCATTTCACTTCCCCCCTTATTTCATCCCATTTCTCCTTCCCAAAACCCCTTTCCCTAGTATGAAACCCATTCCCATCACAAATATAATTTTTCCCCTTATTAAATTCCCTTTTTCCCTTAAAAACCCATTTATCCTACGTTATTTCCTAACCTTTAGTCCCTCTTTCTGTATTTAACCCCCATGTTATAATTCCCCAACCCTCACTAAACCTTTAAATATATTAAACCGACCACATTATTTATCCCCAGGCCCCGCCAACCACACCCTGACTCAATCCTTGCAACTCCGCTGCACGATAGCCCTCTGATCTCCCACCTCCAGATCTGATGGCCCATATCCATATCATGCGCTCCCATCTTCTGACAGTTAAAATACTAAAGCACACAAGATTCATGGTTTTGGTCGATCGTCGTTTCGTTATGTGGCAGCACCCACTATTCATTTATTAATCCTGCACCAAAATTTATACTACTATTGGTTAAAAACAAAAAAAAAATCCCCCTTTTCACTCATTTTCGTTGCAAATACCTCTGTTAACCAATTCCAATGCCCGGGAACCCTGCTCAACTTTTTTCTACCCATTTGCAACCTAAAGACCCTGCTGACTCCAAATTGAAGCCTCAGAAACCTCTGTTGCTACCAAAGAACCCTGTCGGCACACTTAATCGTCATTTTTCCAGGTATTCTTGAAAGAACCAGAACGACCCTATAATTAAGATATGCACACTATTTATATAAGGTTAATTAATTAAATTAATTTAAAAACCTTACCAAACTGAAGAAACCCATTGTGCATCTGAAGAAACCCTTTTCTGCAAACTGTATTCACCCTTCCCACTCTTCCAAAGCTTCTAACCTTATTCCTAAAAGCCAAAGAAAGAGTAATTCAATAGAATAAACCAAATTATGGCTTCCCAAAGCATTCTGAACAAGAAACCTCTGCAAACCCCTCACCTAGACATTGATCACGTCTCATTGGTTGAAAGGGATTTCCAGATCAAAGACACATCCACCTCTAGCTATATATTAAAACTCCACTGCTGGAGTAAAGATAAATTCCTTAACCAGAATAATGACATTCACTTATGGGAATCAAATTTTCCCAAATACTTTTTCCCACAGGTATACGTGTTCCCAGAAATCATCCATTTCTGCCAAGCTTGATATATCCCAAGTCAAAGAGCCATAGTCTCTCCTGACCAATAGATTTTATTCACCATTACTACAGAGTTAATAAATCAAATGTTGCAGGTCCAGCCAAGCCCAAATGAAACCTGATTTTCCATTGAAAACCTACTTGAACTTTACATAAAGTTGGACCTTCCCAAAAAGGGCTCAAATCTTTTAGACTTTCATCCTAGAAGAGTCTCATACTCCTATAGACATTCCTCCATACTCTGCCACCATTTTCTCTGAGAGGGAAGACAAATTGTAACCATGATGTCTTGTATCCTTGGGTATACTACTAATGAATTTCTAGTTGAACATGTACTTGCTTTCCTCTCTATTTTTTTCCCAAGCAAGCCTCGAACTACAATTTTCAATTTTGCCTAGTTCTTGGTAGACAGAATCCATGATCAATTTATCAGACTTCCAAATGAAAGAGTATTCAAATACTCTTCAATATTGTTCCACATGTTCCTATATTTCCAGTCAAACAAGTTTCGAGTTAGCATCCAAAAATTGGACACTAAGGGCCAACCAAGACCTGTCATCTTTTGGACACCATTGATCCAAAAATATTCCACTATTTTTAGTTATAAGGAGTTCATTGATTCCTTTGTTCATCCAGTTGTAAATATGCTAACTAGTAGCAATCAACCCAGGATTAGTGATGAGATAAAAAGAGTTTTGCAGTTGTCTAAAAACAGTAGAGTAGGAGACTGGTATCTATACCAGGACCACACTGAAATCAAGATATATGGATGCCAGCTCACTCCCTACAAGCTGCCTAGATATCTCCCCATGAGAATATTTGCATTAGAATATTTCAGGCAGATCATAAACTCAGATGATGTCAATTTTCTGTCAGCTAGGAAGAAAACACAGTTCAAGATCAAAAACCAGCTGGGCCCTTTTATTTGTAATAATAGGGAAGTTGGACAAGAAGCAGAGAATTTTTTATAGAAAATGAAGTTTAGTAGCAGTTTCATGTGGCAGTATGACCCTAATGGAGTCATAAACAAATTAAGGCTCAAATTCAAATTAAGCCCTTTTATGCATGAGTCCAGGCCAAACATTGAAAAATATGCCAACCAATCATAGTGGTTGGAAAATATCTTAATAAATGTGGAAAAGTAGATAGATATTAGTTCCTTTCTATAGATTCCAACCCGACAAGAACAAATTAATATTAGTCCCCTTCTACAGACTCTAGCCATGCAGGACATAAATGTAAAAAGAAGCAAGGAAGAAGGTTCTAGCTCTAAAATTGATACTACAGATGACAAGTTTGAAATCATGTACAGGAAGAAGCCCAAGCTTAATCCTATAAATGAGAAAGAAGAGACCATTGAGATAGTTGAAAACATTGATACTGACACAATGGTTAAAAATAATATAGCTCTAGTAGTTTCAGAGGAAACCCATCAACCTTCCACCTCAAATACATAGATTATTGAAAAACAACTTAGTATTGAAGTCTCTTCACCTAGCAAACCAGTGGATAAAGAGAAAGATATAAAAGAGAAGTATAAAGAAATCAAGTTGAGGAATGAGGCATTGAAGTCTGAAACATATGCCAAGTAATTCAAATAGACTCCTACCAATCAGAAGAGGTTGATGTCAAATGTTGACATTAAAACTAGTAAAATGAATATGACCTTTTTGCAGCCTACAATCCAGCAGCCTAAAGAATCAACAGATTATAGGAAGACATAGTTTGAAGTTGTGGCTAGGGATGCTCACCCTATTGATCAAATTGAATTTCATAAGCAAACAGGTGAAATGATTTACTCGATAATGACTAACAAAGCAATAACTGTGTAGAAACTTCAAAGTTCTCTAGACAACATCACAACACAGTTTAATCTAGAAAAGGCATCCTCACAAGCCAAGGATAACAGAATCAAGTCACTGGAGGACTTGGTGATTGAGATTGGATATAATCCAAATGACATCAAGGTAGCAGAAAAGCTCATAAAGAAGAAAAATGAAGACATTGTTGCTTTAAAGAAACAACTGAAGTTGCCTCCTTCTGAACATCCATAAACCAAGGAGGTCCTAAATGTTGGATTGTGTTATATTCTTTCCATGACTAGATTATGTAGTTAACTAGGGGGTTAGAGGGGGGGGGGGGGAGCACCCCCTTCATTGCGATGATTGTGTAGCAAGGGGGGGTCATTGGGGGTTTGAGGTGTACCCGTAACCCCACTTTATGGGTTCCGGGGTAGCGCCTTGGAAAATTTTGGTTTTGGACCCTATGTTAGGTTGGGCGAACGCACCTATGGTTTTGTGCATGATTTTCGCACATGTTTTTTTGGACGCGATGGTTTTCAGTCCATGGTATTGGACGCGATGGTTTTTTGGTCCATGTATAAATATGTATTATAACATTGAAAGGAACATAATGAAAAATCAAGCTGGTAGTCCCGATTTTGGGGTCTAGGGGAAAATCTCTATGCATATGTGTTTTATGTGTTCTACTCTCACATTATTTATTTTCTGTGCTTTAGAATTTGTATGCAGGTAATTTCTGTACGAGGTTAAAACCTACATTTGGTATCGGAGCAGATTTGGCTTCAAGGGGACACCTTTGTTGCTGAGGGGTTTTGCTCGGGCCTGTGGTAGACCCTATTCAGTGGGAGATCTACGAGATCGATTCTGGTGGTGAAAGAAGATGGCGAGCAGTGGAAAGATAGAGATCGAGAAATTTAATGGTCAGAGTTTTGAGTTGTGGAAACTCAAGATGGAGGATCTGTTGGTTGATAAAGATCAGTGGATCGCGGTAGATCTAGGTACTAAACCAACGGGAGTGTCCGATGACGAATGGAAGAAGTTGGATCGGAAGTCAAAGAGCACAATATGATTATGTGTCTCAGATTCAGTATTGCTGAATGTATCAGGGGAAGCTACAACAAAGGCTTTGTGGGACAAATTAGGGACTTTGTACCAATCTAAGTCTCTGGTGAATAAACTATTCCTGCGGAAAAAGTTGTATAACCTAAGGATGAAAGATGGAGACTCGGTGACAGAGCATCTGAACGCATTTAATACTGTGGTAAGTCAGTTAGCATCTGTTGATATTAAAATTTCAGATGAAGATAAGTGCATCAGTTTGTTGTGTTCTCTACCAAATTCATGGGATAGTTTGGTTATTGCAATAGGCAGCAATGCAACTGCCTTGTAGTTTGATGAAATAGTCTCAGCCTTGTTGACGGAGGATATGAGATGGAAAAATATGGAGAGATAAAATGGTGATGCCTTGTCTGTATGAGGACAGTCCTTGAACAGAAACAAAAATAAGTCATCGAGTGGGAGATCTAAATCTCTAGGAAAACCTTTAAAGGTGGTGTACTGGAAATGTGGAAATGAAGGCCACTTCAAAAGGGACTGTAAATCTAAAGCTCCTGACAAAAGAAAGGGATTTGATGGGCTCCTTCTGCAGAGGCGAAAACCACCTCAGATGAAGGTGGGGATGTGTACTTGGCTTCTTCAAGTACACATGTAGATCATGAGGCATGGTTGATTAACTCAGGTGCATCCTTTCACTTCACTCCCCATAGAGAGTAGTTCTGCGAGTATTAGAAATATGATGGTGGTGATATCTTCTTGGGGGATGACAGGAAGGCTAGAATAATTGGTCGTGGAAAAGTAAAGTTGAAGTTGCAAGGTGGAAGGGTTAGAACGCTTCCAGGTGTTCTACATATTCCTGCATTAGCTAGAAATTTGATTTTTGTAAGCAAGTTAGATGATGCAGGTGTAAAAACAGTGTTCAAGAAGGATACCTGCAAAATGGTTCGGGGAGCACTGGTATTGATGCGAGGAGTTCGAATTGGAACTCTGTAAAAGCTACAAGGTAGCATTGTTATTGATGGATGCAATAGTTCTATGGTTCCTGAAAGTGGAGCAGAAAATCTAGTGGTCTCTAGAGAGAAGACCATGTTGTGGCATCAAAGGCTTGGACATATTGGAGAGAAGGGCCTTCGAATACTTCATGGTAAAGGTATGGTAGAAGGTATGAGTAATAGATCTTTGGATTTTGATTTCTGTGAAAATTGTGTGTATGGGAAGCAGAATCGAGTGAGTTTCCCCTCTAGTGGTAAGAGGGCAAAACATATATTAGAGCTTGTGCACAGTGATGTGTTTGGACCTGTGAAGGTTCTATCACTAGGTAAGTCTATGCACTATGTATCATTTATAGATAACTTCTCAAGGAATACATGGATATATTTCCTTAAGAAGAAATCTGAAGTCTTTGACAGGTTTAAAGAATTTAAGGCTCTAGTGGAAAACCAGACAGAGAAGAAGATAAAGGTGCTGAGGACAGATAATGGTGGAGAGTTTTGCAGTAAGGAATTTGAAGAATTCTGTAAGAAGTGTGGTATAGCATGGTAGAAGACTACTCCATATACACCTCAGCAAAATGGAGTTGCAGAAAGAATGAACAAGACGTTGATGGAAAGGGCAAGAAGCATGCTCAGTGGTGTTGGGTTAGGACAGGAATTCTGGGCAGAGGCGGTGGATACTGCATGTTACCTGGTCAACAGGTCACCTTCATCAACGTTGGAGGATAAGACTCCACAAGAGGTATGGACTGGTAACAAACCCTCTCTTTCACATCTAAGGGTATTTGGATGTGATGCATATGTACATTGTCCAAAGGAGAAGCGAACCAAGTTGGATAGTAAATCTGAAAAGTGCATCTTTATTGGGTATAAGGATGGTTTAAAGGGTTATAAGCTTTAGAAACCAGTCACATAGAAGGTTGTGTACAGCCGAGATGTGGTGTTCAGAGAGGTAAAAGATGTTATTAAACATGAAGTCCAACCAAAGGAACTTGAGAAGATAGAGTTTGAGCTAAAGGAGGAAGAATCAGACTCTGCAGCAGAGGAGGAATCAGAAGATGAAGAGCCACAAACTCCGGCTATGAGAAGATCAGTTCGAGAAAGAAGGTATCCAGAAAGGTATTGTCCATCTGCTTTTTGTTCAAATTTTTCTTTGTCGATTACTGATGATGATCCTAGAACTATGAAGGAAGCAGTAGATTCAGAGGATGGAAAACTATGGAAAGAGGCCATGGTTGATGAAATGGCATCTTTGCACAAAAATGAGGTTTCGGTTCTGGTGGAGTTGTCAGCTGGAAGGAAACCCATTGGAAACAAATGGGTGTTCAAAAAGAAGACAAATGCAGAAGGAAAAGTGGAGAAATACAAAGCTCAGTTGGTAGAAAAAGGTTATTCCCAAGTGCCGGGAATTGATTTTGGTGATATTTTTTCTCCTGTTGCCAAGGTAACTTGTATTAGATTACTTTTATCTGTTGCTACTACTTTTGATTTTGAGGTAGAATAGATTAATGTGAAGATAGCATTTCTTCATGGGGATCTGAAAGAGGAGATCTACGTGAAGCAACCTAAAGCCTTTGCGGTGAAGGGTAAGAAAGAACTGGTGTGTAAGTTAAAAAAGTCTCTGTATGGGTTAAAACAGTCACCAAGGATGTGGTATAAAAAATTTGATACATTTATACGGGGACTTGGCTCCACCAAAAGCAAAGAAGATCATTGTGTGTATTTTAAATTAATTGGTGACCGTGTTATTTATCTGGTCTTGTATGTGGATGATATATTGTTGGTTGAAATGACAAAGAAATTATCCAGGATTTGAAGACCCAATTGTCCTCCAAATTTGACATGAAAGATCTTGGTGCTGCAAACTATATTTTGGGCATGGAAATTAAAAGAGATCATACAAAGAGGAAGCTATGGTTAAACCAGAGGAAGTATGTCGAGACAATACTGCAGAGGTTTAATATGCAGGATAGTAAACCAGTGAAGGTTCCTATTCCTGTAGGTGTGAGGTTATCTACTGAACAGTGTCCCAAGACACAAGAAGAGGAGGAGGACATGTCCCGTGTTCCATATGCAAGTGCAGTCAGTAGCCTGATTTATGAAATGGTTTGTACTAGACTAGACATTGCACATGCAGTTGGAGTATTGAGGAGGTTTATGTCAAAACCAGGGAAGGAGCACTGGACAACGGTGAAGCGGGTTTTCAGGTATTTGCGTGGCACTAGTGATTATGGTTTGTGCTACCAAGGAAGACCAGGATTGGACAGAGTGTTGGATATTCATGGCTTTGTTGATGCAGACTGGGCTGGAGATCTGGATCAGAGAAGATCTACAAGTGGGTATGTGTTTAACCTATTTGGAGGTGTAGTCAGTTGGATGAGTAAGAAACAATCTGTAGTGGCACTATCAACCATAGAGGCAAAATACATGGTAGCCACTCATGCAAGAAAGGAAGTAGTTTACTTCAGAGATTGTGTTCAAGTATGGGGTTAGTACAAGAAGCTATAAGGATAGACTATGACAGTCAAAGTGAAATTTTCTTGGCAAAGAACCCCGCATATCATTCAAAGACAAAGCACATTGATGTTCAGTATCACTTTGTCAGGGATATGATAGAAGACAGAAAGGTGTTGCTGGTAAACATGGACACTTTGAAGAATACTGCAGATACATTGACAAAATCTGTGAGCTCTGAGAAGTTCTCTTGATGTAGAGAAACCATTGGCATTTCAGGGCTGGAAAAATGACTAAGCTCTCTTGTGGCCCCGTGTGGAAAGAAAACAACAAGTGGGATAATGTTGGGTTGTGTTATATTCTTTCCACGACTGGCCCACGTAATTAACTGGGGGGTTGGAGGGGGGGCGGAGCACCCCCTTCATTGTGCCGATTGTGTAGTGAGGGAGGGTCACTGGGGGTTTGAGGTGTACCATAATCCCACTTTATGGGGTCCAGGGTAGTGCCCCGAAAAATTTCGGTTTTGGACCCTATGTTAGGTTGGGCGGACCCACCTATGGTTTTGTGAATGATTTTCACACATGTTTTTTTGGACCCGATGGTTTTCGGTCCATGGTATTGGATGAGATGGTTTTTCAGTCCATGGTATTGGATGCTTCGACATGTATAAATATGTATTATAACACTGAAAGGAACATAATGAAAAATCAAGCTAGTAGTCCCAATTTTGGAAACCAGGGGAAAATCTCTGTGTATATGTGTTTTATGTCTTCTTCTCTCACATTATTTATTTTCTTTGTTTTATAATTCATATGTAGGTAATTTCTGTACGGGGTTAAAACCTACAATAGAGAGCCAAATCCAGCAGGATGAAATGATGGAACTCATTCTTCAACTAAATGCTCAATTGAAAGAAATGGAGAATGAATTGGACAATTTAATATAGCTGAAAAAGGCTAGCATTGAGATAGCTAATACCACTGTTATTCCTACAGTTACTACAACAGTTCCTTCAACTTTGGTAGCTTCATTGGCCCCAACAACTCCAGTAACTACAACACTTCCAACTGCATAAGCAACTACATCAGCAACATGTTCAACAACAACAACAGTGCATCCTAGTGATGAAGCAAGTAAATTGGTCAAAGCCATGGAGGACATGTCCATTCAGACCATTGAAATAAATAGAATTAAAGAATATATAAAAATTCTAGAGGATGAAAAGAAACTGGCTCAAATCATGCATAAAAATGAAGTACAGAAATCAAACAGGCTGACTGAGAGGATAAAGAATTTAGAAAAGGAATTAACATTGAAGGAGCCACTTGCCCAAGAAAAAGAGTAGCTATGGGCCAATATCATTGACTCTATCAATGATATTTGGCCATCTATACAAGTCATCTTTTAAAAAAATGATTTAGTCAAAGAGGCTAGTGAAGCAATTCAAAGGGTTAAGGCTGAACTTGGAAATATGCCAGAAGAAGCCTCAAGAATAGTCCAATTCCTTAACTCAAAGAATAAATATGAATTGCAGGAGCTCAGCATAGCTAACAGAACTAGCACTATACTAGAGGTGAAGAAGGTAATCACCAAGAGGAACTTGATGATGCATCTTGAGGACAAATGCCAAACCATGGAGCTAGCTATAGGAAGGTTCATGGTCAAATGTGATGCTTTGAGGAAGAAAGGTTTGCCTAATCCATTGGTAATAAATGACAGGTTAATGCCACATGAAGAGTATGACAGGAGAATCAGAGAAGTGGCAAAGGAGCAGGCCAATAGTTCCTCTATGAAAGGGATGCCTATAGGAAATATTCTTTACCAAACTTTTGAGAGCCTCTTTTACCTATAGCATGAGGTAAAACATCTTTTTGTAAACAAGCACACCTTTGCAAAATACATAGAAGCTGATGAAGTCTATGGAAGAATGGTAAATATTAAATTACCAGATATAGAGACTTGGGAAAAATTAAATGATTTATTGTGAAAATGCAAGGTAAACAGTGGATACAGAGCATTGAAAGAAAAACAGCAGATCAACTAAGTAAAAGAGTATCAGTCAAAAGGCAAAGTAAAAGAATAGTCATCGTGGAAGACAAACAACAAAAGATAAAAAAGCAGCATAATATCAAAGAAGAGCCAGCTGCAAACAATAAAAGAGGGACAACTTGCATCAGTTACATATCTGTCTCTATCTTCTTACATGAAGATATTTCTTTTTCCTTGAATAATTCCTAAATCAGTTTAGATTATTAATTTTTTGTATAAATACTTCATAATTCGAAGTATTAAGTGTGGATTGCTAAACATTTCTATAGTTGTATTGATCTGAAACCTAAGGGTTCATTGTACCACTTTTCAAGTCAACATACTGGACTAAGTAATAAAGGCATTGCATTACAGGATTCATGTGTTGGGCCACTTCAGTGAAGTATTTTTTGTTTGTCAAATTGTTATCTTGTTAAGTGTTTCACATACTTGCATGTTATCTAAATTGAATGAAATAACTGGAATATTATTACAGAATTTGTTTAAGTACACTATGTCTTGAACAGTTATTCATTTTAATGTTTTCTTCTGATATCCAGAGTAGGGAATCCTTCATTGCTCCCTAGTTTGGATAGACCTCTATCATTTCCCTCATTATCCAGTTTGAGGAATCCTTAACTACTCCTTGACCCCGATTGAAAACCACTTCACCATCCAGCTAAAATATCTGAATTTACTCAAGTACCTTGCCCTGTGAACACTATCTTTAGAACTTGATTTAGTCCTGTTTTCTTGACACTTGTACCCATATCCCAATGGTAAAAGACATCCCTCTTTCCATCTAAGTTAGTGATTCACCCACCAAATCAAAATCAACACCCAATCAAGCTTAAATAAATAGCCTAAAATCAATTAACTCAACAAAGTTAAATCATAAAGAGAGAGCCCTCTCTGAGCATTAGGAAGCATGATCCTGATCTCAAAAGTAGGTTTGTGGTTACGTCTAATATTTATTTTGACACAAGATAACAACCCTAGGGAAATTTTAGAGTGATAACATAGTGGCGACCATACTGGGGAAATTCCTCAATCTTATAAACCTTAAAGGAAATCTTAAATCTTGTCTCTACATCTTAAGGTCATTTTAGGGTTGTTAAAAAGTTTCTCTTATAAAATTAAAATTATGGCTTCCAAAAGAACACATTATACTAGGGCACATCCAGATCCAAACCCTGCTATAATAGTTAATGATCTTGACAGAATTTTAAGAAAACATAAAAAGGTAGAAAGCCAAGGAAGTTTTAGTCAGTTAGTTAAATCAAATTCACTTCCTAAAGAGTTATCAAGTTTAGATGAAATTCAATTTGATTTACCATTTGAGCTTTCTATATTTCGTACCAAATCTGAAAATTCAATTCATGATATTGTAATAGACCCCAATTTTATTCAATTTATTGAATCAAAGAATGTTCCTATACATCCTGATTTAGATCAACATGTTTTGGATACTTTTGACAAACTAGATGCTTTAACCTCAACTTTGATAAGGCATATAGATGAGGGTTATCTTCAACAATTAGTTGAATTAGCTGCCCTAACTACTTCTACCCCTGAAATTTCTATGAAATCTTCAAAAACTGTAAATACAGCTTCATTTAGTACCACCTCACCTATAATATCCACCACAGTTCATTCCCCAAAACCATTCATACCTCAACTTCCTCTCCAACCGAACATCTCAAGTTCATATAGTTCATCTACAGCCATTTCAAGTTCTTCTTCAAGCACCACTACTTTACCCCCCAGTCAAACCAAAGCCTTAGCCATGGCAGATAGATATGCACCTTTGGTCTTACCAACTCAATTACATGCCATGCCCCAAGACTACCAGAGTAAAATCTTTCTGTTTGATGCTACTGGTCAGTATACTGCTCAAAAACATGTGAATAAAATGACTGATTATTTTGAGTTACATGAAATTGATGAGTCTAATGTGCAAATGAGATTATTGGCCCAAACACTAGAAGGAGGCGTCAAAAAAAGGTTTAAAGGTTTACCTGCTAATCATATTGTTGATTTAGCTGGTTTCCATAGATTGTTTTTTCAATAGATGGGAAAGAAAGAAAAACCCTTTACAAATATTGTCTGAATATGAAAACATTAGAAGAGATCCTAATGAATCTGTTCAGGATTATTGTACTAGGTTCAACAGTATCTATAATGCAATCCCTGCAACTATCAAAACTCCACTAGACTTGGCACTAACCAAATTTCCTGATGGTTTTGACACTGATATGTCTTACTAATTAAGAGAAAGAAACCCTAAAACATTGGAACAAATGAAAAATAATGTTGTTAGTGTAGAAGCCAACCTATTAGCTAAAAGAGCTAGGAAGAGAAATGAAAAAAGAGTAACCATTAAGGAAGAGTCACAACACTGGTAAATCTAAATAAGGGCAACCTGATCAATAGATTAGACCACCTTTCCAAGAAAACTATGCTAACAGTTCTCACCTAAATGAAGAAGAGGAAGACACTCATATTAACTTAATAGGAACAAATGATGGTAATACTATTTTTCTTACCCAAGAAGAATAGTAAGTATGCATGTTACAACAGTTATAGTTAGAATCTGGAGAGTCCTTTGATTATAAACAAGGTTATGAATTTTCCATTAATGAAGTTCACAAGCAATATAACCTTAGTAGTAAGAAAAATACAGAAGGCCCTACTAATAAAACTATCCAAACTCAAACCAAGAAAACAATAGGAGGTCCTGCAACCAAATTGCTGCAAATTCTCTCTAGAGAAGCCTAAAAAACTTCCATTCCAAACATTGCAGCCAGTCCAAAAATTGTGGACATTACAGATATTGTTGTTAAAACATCAGCTAATCCTAAAACATCTGCTGCTGTGAAAACTTCAAAATATGTCCCAAAACCAACTTATACTCAAGCTTCAAATGTTGTTAAAGTTTCAACTACTTCCCAAACTATTCCAAATCAGAAAATTAAAAACAATAAAACAGTTGAGACCCAAACAGAAACTGAATCACCAACTGAAGACAAGAAATAAAAGGCCAAACAAACTCCAATTGCTAAAGAGGAAAAAATTCAGTTAGGCAAAACACAAACTCCATTTAATATCCAAACTGAAATTGCCAACTTGAAAATATCAATTCCTCTAACAGAATTGATAAAAAATGACTCCTACAAATCCCAAATCACTGAAACACTAAATATAGATGAAGGAGAAGACTGTTAATCTAAATGATGACCAACCAAAATTAATATTTAGTCTTGAGGTAAATGGAAAACATGAACAAAGTGGTGTTCCTCCATTCTACATTAGCTTGACTATTCATGATCAAATCTTGCACAATGCTATGTTAGATTCAGAAGCATCTCACAATTTAATGCCTAAATCCATTATGGAAACATTCGATTTAGATATAACCAAACCATATAAAGATCTTTTCTCTTTTGATTCTAGTAAAGTTAAATGTCTGGGCCTAATAAAAGCCTTGTGTGTCACCTTAGTTCAATACCCAGGTAAGAGTATTGTCATGGATATTGTAGTTGCTAATATCCCTCCAAAGTATGGAATGCTATTATCTCGCTCATGGGGAGCAAAATTGCTAGGATCTCTACAGTTAGACATGTCATATGCCACAATTTCAGTATTTGGTCAGCCCAAAAATCTTTATAGATAAACTTTAATGAAGTAGATGGTAAGTAGTTCAGAAAAACCACAGAATTACCCAATATACTCCATGCATTCTTATATGGACTCATTTATCTTGTATAATTCAGACAATGGAAAAAATGAAATCACAGTTGTAGAAGAAAAATACAAAGCACCTGATAGTGAAAACATAACACATGAGTCTCTATGGCATTTAGATTTTGATGGCTCTGTAAATAGATTGAGAGTGGGTGCAGGAGTCTGGATTCATAATATGGAAAATAATCATTCTAAAGGTCATGCCTTTATATTAAACTTTACATGCACAAACAACATGGCGTAGTATGAAGCTTTAATCTTAGGACTACAAATTGTAATAAAATTTGGAGCCAAGAGAGTTTCTATCATGGTTGACTCGGAATTCATCATAAAACAAATTAAAGGAGAGTATTCTATGAATAATCCTAAACTTAGCCAATATAGAGAAACTGTTCTAGATCTTATTAAGGAACTTCTTGAAACTAATTTTGCTACTATTCCTAGGAAACAGAACATGCAAGCTCACAGCTTGGCTAATTTTACTAGCACTTTCAGATTACCTTTTCATCCCAACCACCAGTGCACTGCAGAAGTAAGACACGGACCTGTTATACCTGATAATCTGAAATATTGGCAGATTTTTTCAAAAGTTTCAAATCTTTGATTTCATGAATGTTGAGGGAGAATTCCAAAACTGTAACATAGATACTGATTGTACAGTAGATAACATCATAAATAGTGAGATAGATATAAATGCTTTAGATGTAAATAAACCCACTAAATTCACTAAAGTAGAAATAGATAACTTAGAAAAAGTAGAAATAGAAGAAATAATCAATGATGATTTTGAGATTTTAAACCTTAAAAATAACTTTTTGCCTAAGGGATTAGTCCCATTAGAAGATTTGTTTGATTCAAATAATGTAGCTAGAAAACAAAAAATGGATCCTTTAAGATCAAACATAGAAGATTGTAACATAGGAACAGAAGAAAAATCTAAGCTTATTAAAATATCCAAAGCATTACCTCCAACTGAAAAGCTGAAATACATAAGTCTGTTTAAATAATTTCAAGATGTCTTTTCTTGGAGTTGTGAAGACCTCAAATCTTATGACACCAGCATTATCCAACATAAAATACCTATCAAAGAAGATTAGAAACCATTCAAACAAAAACTTATGAGAATTAATCTAGTCTTATGTCATTAATTGAAAAAGAAGTAAAAGGGATGTATGATGCACAAATCATAGCACCAATTAGATATTCAAATTGGGTCTCTAATTTAGTCACCACAAGAAAGAAGACAGGGGAAATCAGACTCTCTGTTGATTTCAAAAACTTGAACAAAGTATCACTGGAGGATAATTATCCCCTCCTTAAAATGGACGAAATTCTACAGAGGGTGATAGGATCATCTAGAATATCATTACTTGATGGGTTTTCTGGATACAACCAAATTTTAGTTCAACTAGAGGATCAAGGAAAGTTTGCATTTACCACTCTTTGGGACACTTTCATGTATTTGAACATTCCTTTTGGATTGATGAATGTAGGGGCTACCTTTCAAAGATCTATGGACATAGCTTTTGCTAAAGAAATCCATGACTTCTTAGTTGTTTACCAAGATTATATTTCAGTTTTTTCCAAATCAGATAATGAACACGTAGATCATTTGAGAAGAGTTATTATTAAATGAACAAAATTTTCCATATCCTTAAATCCTAAAAAATCACTTTTTGGACTAGAAGAAGGTAAACTCTTAGGACAAATAATTTCAAAAGGGGGAATTAGGATATATCTAGCTAGAATAGAGGCAATCCTAAACATTAGCCACCCTAAAAACATTAAAGAATTACAATAATTCTTAGGTAAAATAAATTTTCTTAGAAGATCCATTTCTAACTTAGCATAACTAATCAAAGAATTGAATAAGTTAAAGAAAGATTCAACACTTAAGTGGACAGTAGAGGCTAAGCAGTCTTTTGAGGAAATCAAAGAAGCCCTTACTAAAACACCTATCCTTAGAAGTCCTGATTTCAAAAAAGATTTTATATTTTTTTCTTTTGCTTCAGAACATACAATTGCAGCAGTCTTGTTGTAAAAGAATGATCAAGTTTATGAGCAACCTATTGCATTTTTCAACAAATCCTTGAGAGATGTTACACTAAAGTACAACATAATGGAAAAACAAGCACTTGCTTTAGTAAAGGCTATTAAATATTTTAGAGTGTACATTTTATACTCACACATCATTGCATATGTTCCAAATTCAGTAGTAAAGGACATTTTAACATAGAATGGGCCTAGAGGAAAGGGAGGCAAATGGATTGCCACTATTTTTGAATATGACATTGAAATAAAGCCTACAAAACTTATCAAAGGCCAAGGTTTAGCTAAACTCATGGCTGAATCAAACTTTCAAGCCTTAGATATAAATTTCATTGGTGCCCTGGATGATCAGGAAGAGATGTGAGTCCACTGATCAGTGAAGCTTTCATAGATTCACCTTGATATGTAGATATCATATTTGTTTTACTAAACTTACAAGCTCCTCCTGGTTTATCTAGAACTAAAGGTACATTATTGAAAATGAAATCAATGAAATATTGTATCATAGATGATGCTTTATTTTGGAAAGATAATGGTGGAATTTTGTTGAATTGTTTATTAAAAGATGAAGCTGACAAAGTTATGCAAGAATTTCATGCAGGAGATTGTGGAGGACACATATACTGGAAAACAATTACTGATAAGATTTTAAGGGCAGGTTTTTACTGGCCCACCCTTTTTGTAGATGCCTGAAAATATGTGATCTCCTGTCATAAATGCAAAATATTTAAAGGCAAGAAGAAACTCTTTCCTTTACCGCTCAAACCCATCTCAGCAGAAATCCCTTTTCAAAAATGGGGTTTAGACTTCATTGGGGAAATTCACCCACCCTCCTTAGCCCAACATAAATGGGTTTTGACAACCACTAACTACTTTACTAAATGGATAGAAGCCATCCCTTCTAGACAAGCCACAGACTCTGTCATCATTTCATTCCTTGAGAACAACATCCTTTCTAGGTTTGGATGCCCACAAAAGATCATTACTGATAATGCAACTGCTTTCAAATCCAAGAAAATGGTAGACTTTTGTAACAGATATCACATTACCCTTGGCCATTCCACTGCCTATTACCCTCAAGGTAATGGACTTGCAAAATCCTCAAACAAAAGCCTTGTTAATATCATCAAGAAACTATTAGAAGACAATAAGAAGACTTGGAACAAAAAGTTGGTTAATGCCTTATGGGCAGATAGACTAACTACCAAAAATTCGATTGGTACATCTCCTTATCAACTAGTATATAGAACGGATTTTGTCTTTCCATCCTCTTTAAGAGTACCAGTGATGAAAATGATTCAAGAGTTGCAAGTACAACCAAATGATATCCAAAGGAGGATAAATCAGACAATACATTTGCAACAAACCAGGGAAGAATTCTATCTCAAATCTCAAGTGATCCATGATAAAATCAAAAATATTTTTGATAAGAAAATCAAAGCTGATGATTTTTACATAGGTGACAAAGTACTCAAATGGGTTTCCAGAAGAGAAGAAAAGGGTAAACATGGTAAATTTGATTTCCTATGGCAAGGCCCTTATATCATTTATGGTTGCAGAGGTAACAATGCATTTTTATTGAGGCAATTAGATGGAATAGATCTACTAGGCGGACCAGTCAATGTAGAATGTTGAAGCATTACTTGTCCCTAGATTAACATTAGTTCATTTGTTTACTTTGCTCATTATATATAACATTACAAAGTTTAGATTGGATTGGATGATTATCTTTTGAGGTTGAAGCCCGAAGAGAAGGACCTAAGCTTTGAAAGGTGTAGCATCATATGTATGAATAAAGTATATCATAGAGAAACAGTTACAAGGCAACCACAATCAAAGTTTCAAAGGCTATTGATCTTAAAGTTCTTAGCATTTCACCAGGAAATTCCATCCCCACGTGGAGCCACTATTAGGGTCCTATAATAATAGGATTCATAATTTTGAATTGACTATGATTAGTCTTGTAATATTGTACATACTTCTGCTTTCTACAAAATGTTTTCCCATATTAAAAACAAAAATGTAAAGAGGGTGAAGTCCTAAAAGAATAATCAAAGGACCAAAAGAATGAAAAATATTAAAAGATATAAAATATGAACCCCAAAAAGAGATAAGAATAGATCATGAAAGTTTGAAAATTCAAATGCCACTCCTTTTCACTTTACTTTGCAAAATAAGGTTGTGTGCAGCTTATCAAAAATGTCACAATCCATGATGGTCAAATATTTTAATCTTGATTCCTTCATGCTTTAAATTTCATGTTGATATACAGAGAATAAATATCTAGCCAAACTATTTAATCTTGGTAGATCAATAGTTAGGTAGAGAATAATAACGAGCTCATCAGTTTAATCTGAGCCATTGGAAGTTATAAGGTTAGAATTAGATAGTTTTCTTATCAAAGAAAAATAAGTAAAGGGTCAGCAAGATCAAATGTACCAATAAATGAAGAAAAAATGCCAAGATAAATAAAGGGTAGGTAAAAGAAGTTTTGGGATGAACAGGGTTGCTAGCTCAAATGCACCTTTATCATACTTGATCCTATGTTTCATGTTTAGGAGGAATTATCAAAGACAAAGGACATTCACTAAAGCTTATTCACTAATTTCCCCTCATTCCATTAAACCCCTACATGTCTAGTTTATTAATTACCCTTTCATTATCCCTTCATTACTTTCATTCCCTAATGATTTTTCCTTCTTCATTCCTAAGCACCATTTCCTTTTCATTTTCTCTTGTAAAAATATCCCCTCCCCTTCATTTCACTTTCCCCCTTATTTCATCCCATTTCCCCTTCCCAAAACTCCTTTCCCTAGTATGAAACCCATTCCCATCGCAAATAATACTTTTCCCCTTATTAAATTCCCTTTTTCCCTTAAAAACCCACTAAACCCCTTTATCCTAAGTTATTTCCTAACCTTTAATCCTGCTTTATGTATTTAACCCCCACATTATAATTCCCCGACCCTCACTAAACCTTTGAATATATTAAACCCACCGCATTATTTATCCCTGAGCCCCTCCAACCACACCCTGACTCAGCCCTTGCAACTCCGCCACATGATATCCCTCCGATCTCCGACCTCCATCTCTGATGGCCCATATCCATATTGCGCGCTCCCATCTTCCAACAGTTAAAATCCAAAAAGCACGCGAGATTCACGGTTTTGGCCGATCACTATTTCGCTACATGGAAACACCACGTTGTATCGCATGCTCTCGAAAAATACCGCCCTCCACCCAAAAGCGGTGTGATATTGCATAAAACCACCTCCCTGCGTAAAATGAAACCACCCACTGTTCATTTATTAATCCTGCACCCAAATTTAACCACTGTTGGTTAAAAACCAAAAAAATCCCCCTTTTCACTCTTTTCACTCATTTTCATTGCAAATACCTCTGTTAACCAATTCCAACGCCCAGGAACCCTGCTCAACATTTTCTACCCATTTGCAACCTGAAGACCCTTCCGACTCCAAATTAAAGCAGCACACATACAATTGAAGCCTTAGAAACCTCTGCTGCTACCACAGAACCCTGTCTGCACACTTAATCGTCATTTTTCCAAGCATTCTTGAAAGAACCAGAACAGTGTTGTAATTAAGCTCTGCACACTATTTATATAAGGTTAATTAATTAAAAAACCATACAAAACTAAAGAAACCCACTATGCATCCAAAGAAACCCTTTTCTGCGAACTATATTCACCCTTCCCACTCTTCCAGAGCTTCTAACCTTACTCCTAAAAGCCATAGAAAGAGTAATTCAATAGAATAAACCAAATTATGGCTTCCCAAAGCATTCTGAATGAGAAACCCCTACAAACCCCTCACCTAGACATTGATCACCTCTCATTAGATGATAGGGATTTCCAAATCAAAGACACATCCACCTCTAGCCATCTATTAAAACTCCACAACTCAAGTAAAGATAAATTCCTTAAGCAGAATGATGGCATTCACCTATGGGAATCAAATTTTCCCAAATACTTGTTCCCACAGGTATACCTGTTCCCAGAAATCATCCATTTCTGCCAAGCTTTCTATATCCCAAGTCAAAGAGCCATAGTCTCTCCTAACCAACAGATTTTATTCACCATTACTACAGAGTCAATAAATCAAATGTTGCAGGTCTAGCCAAACCCAAATGAAACCCCATTTTCCATTGAAAACATACTTGAACTTTACATAAAGCTGGACCTTCCCAGGAGAGCTCAAATCTTTCAAACTTTCATCCTAGAAGAGTATCATACTCCTATAGATAGTCCTCTATACTCTGCCACCATTTTCTCTGAGAGGGAAAGACAAATTGTAACTATGTTGTCTTGTATCCTTGGGTATACTACTGATGAATTTGTAGATGAACCTGTACTTTCTTTCCTCTCTATTGTTTGCCTAGGCAAGCCTGCAGCTACAATTTTCAATTTTGCCCAGTTCTTAGAAGACAGAATCCATGATCAATTGATCAAGCTACCAAATGAAAGAGTATTCAAATACTCTTTAGTATTGTTCCACATGTTCCTATATTTCCAATCAGACAAGTTTCCAGTCAGCATCCAAAAATTGGACACTAAGGGCCAACCATGACATGTCATCTTTTGGAAACCATTGATCCAAAAATATTCCACTATTTTTAGTTATAAGGAGTTCATTAATTCCTTCGTTCATTCAATTGTAAATATGCTAACCAGTAGCAATCAACCCAGGATTAGTGATGAGATAAAAATAGTTTTGCAGTTGTCTAAAAACAGTAGAGTAGGAGACTGGTATCTATACCAGGACCACACTGAAATTAGGATATATGGATGCCAGCTCACTCCCTACAAGCTGCCTAGATATCTCCCCATGAGAATATTTGCATTAGAATATTTCAGGCAGATCATAAACTCAGATGATGTCAATTTTCTGTCAGCTAGGAAGAAAACACAGTTTAAGATCAAAAACCAGCTGGGCCCTTTTATTTGTAATAATAGGGAAGTTGGACAAGAAGCAGAGAAAATTTTACAGCAAATGAAGTTCAGTAGCAGTTTCATGTGGCAGTATGACCCTAATGGAGTCATAAACAAATTAAGGCTCAAATTCAAATTAAGCCCTTTTATGCATGAGTCCAGGCCAGACATTGAAAAATATGCCAACCAGTCAGAGTGGTTGGAAAATACCTTAATAAATGTGGAAAATAAGATAGATACTAGTTCCTTTCTACAGATTCCAACCCTATAGGAACAAATGGGTATTAGTTCCATTCTACGGACTCCAGCCATGCAGGACAAAAATGTAAAAATAACTAGGGAAGAAGGTTCTAGCTCTAAAATGGATACTACAGATGACAAGTTTGAAAGCATGTACAGGAAGAAGCCCAAGCTTAATACTGTAAATGAGAAAGAAGGTACCATTGAGACAGTTAAAAACATTGATACTGACATAGTGGTTAAAAAGAATACAGCTCCATCCGTTTCAGAGGAACCCCATCAACATTCCACCTCAAATACACAGATTATTTAAAAACAACTTAGTATTGAAGTCTCTTGATCTAGCAAACCAGTGTATTAAGAGAAAGATATAAAAGAGAAGTATAAAGAAATCAAGTTGAGGAACGAGGCATTGAAGGCTGAAACATATGCCTATTACTTCAAACAAAATCCTAACAATCATAAGAGGTTGATGTCAGTTCTTGACATTAAAATAGGTAAAATGCAAATGACCTGTTTGTAGCCTACAATCTAGTAGCCTAAAACATTAGCAGATTATAGGAAGACAGAGTTTGAATTTGTGGCTAGGGATGTTCACCCTATTGATCAAATTGAATTTCATAAACAGGAAGGTGAAATTATTTACTCGATAATGACTAACAAAGCAATAACTGCACGTAGAAACTTCAAAGTTCTCTAGGCAACATCACAACATAGTTTAAGCTAGAAAAGGCATCCTCACAGGCCAAGGATAACAGAATCAAGTCACTAGAGGAGTTGGTGATTAAGATGGGATATAATCCAAATGACATCAAGGCAACAAAAAAGATCATAAAGAAGAAAAATGAAGACATTGTTGCTTTGAAGAAACAACTGAAGTTGCCTCCTTATGAACATCCACAGACCAAGGAGGTCCTAGAGAGCCAAACCCAGAAGGATGAAATGATGGATCTCATTCTTCAATTAAATGCTCAATTGAAAGAAATGGAAAATGAATTGGACAATTTAATACAGATGAAACAGGCCAGCATTGAGACAGTTACTGCCATTGCTATTCCTACAGTTACTACAATAGTTCCTTCAACTTTGGCAGCTTCATTGGCCCCAACAGCTCCAGTAGCTATAACACTTCCAAATGCATCAGCAACTACATAAGCAACAAGTTCAAAAATAGCAGCAGTGCATCCTAGTGATGAAGAAAGTAAACTGGTCAAATCCATGGAGGACATGTCCATTCAGACCACTAAAATAAATAGACTTAAAGGACTGTGAAAATGCAAGGTAAACAGTGGATACAGAGCATTAAAAGAAAAGCAGCATATGAGCTAAGTCAAAGAGTATCATATGAAAGAGTATCAGTCAAAAGGAAAGGTAAAAGAACAATCAGCGTGGAAGACAAACAAATAAAGAGAAAAAGCAGCATAATATCAAAGAAGAGCCAGTTGAAAACAATAAAAGAGGGATAGCTTGCATCAGTTACATATCTGTCTCTATCTTCTTGCATGAAGATATTTCTTTTTCATTTAATAATTCCTAAATCAGTTTAGGATATTTTGTAATATTTTTAGTATAAATACTCCATAATTCGAACTATTAAGTGTGGATTGCTAAACATTTCCATAGTTGTATTGATTTGAAACCTAAGGGTTCATTGTACCACTTTTCAAGTCAATAGACTATACTGAGTAATAAAGCCATTGCATTACAGGATTCGTGTGTTGGGCCACTTGAGTGAAGTATTTTATGTTTGTCAATTTGTTATCTTCTTAAGTGTTTCACATACTTGCATGTTATCTAAATTGAATGAAATAACTGGAATATTATTATAGAATTTTTTTAAGTACACTATGCCTTGAATAGTTATTCATTTTAATGTTTTCTTTTGATATCCAAAATAGGAAATCCTTCATTTCTCCCTAGTTTCGATTGACCTCTATAATTTCCCTCATTATCCAATTTGAGGAATCCTTAACTGCTCCTTAATCCCGATTGAAAACCACTTCAACATCCAACCTAAAAGATCTGAATTTACTCAGCTACCTTTCCCTATCAACACTATCTTTAGAACTTGATTTAGTCCTATTTTATTGACACTTGACCCCATAGCCCAATGGTAAAATACATCCCTCTATCCATCTAAGTCAGTGATTCCACCACCAAATCAAAATCAAAAACCAATCAAGATTAAATAACTAGCCTAAAATCAATTAACTCAACAAAGTTAAATCATAAACAGAGATCCCTCTTTGAGCATTAGGAAGGCTAGATCCTGATCTCAAAAGTAGGTTTGTGGCTACCTCTAATATTTCTTTTGACACAAGATAGCAACCCTAGGGAAACTTTAGAGTGATAACAGGAAGTTTATCTTTCCTAGGAAGGACACCATCACTCTCTTAGTGGTTGGGTGAGGGATCTATGTAATAGTCTGGACCCGGTTTGGATCAACCTTGATCCCTCTTTTGGCAACGATATGTCCAAGAAGGTTCCCCTCAGACACTACAAATATGGTCTTTTTGGGACTCAAGTAAATTCCATATTTCCCACATCGCTCAAATTTTTTCTTCAGATAGCGTATGTGGTCCTCATGCTTCCTTAAGAAAATAGTCACATCATCAAGGTATACCACTACACTCTGTCCGATGAGTCCACGGAAGGTGATGTCCATGGTGCGATGAAATATTGCGCCTGCATTCACAAGCCCAAACGAAATTCGTCTATATGCGAACGTACCCCACTTGGTATGGAAGGTAGTCTTGAGTCTATTAGGTTTTGCTACAAGAACCTGATTGTATCCTGAAAAACTGTCGAGTAAGGAAAACATATGTGCCCCAGATATTGTTTGCAAAATGCTGTCCATAGATGGCACATGGTAGTTTTCTTTGTCCGAGGCGTGGTTCATATTCCAGAAATCAACACACAGGCGGATTTCCCTGGACTTCTTCCATACAGGAACAAGGTTTGAAACCAAAGTAGAATGATGAAATTTGTATATGATCTGTGCATCCAATAGCTTGGTGAGCTCTTTCTGTATGAGGGGTTCAAGTGACGGATGTACTTTTCTTAGCTTCTGCTGATATGGATTGGCCCCTTCTTTGATTAGAATGATGTGTTGGATTATCCATGTGTCATAAGTTTTTAGATCATCGTACATCCACGAGAACACATCCCGGTACTATTTGAACAAGTGGACAAAGGCTTGCCGCTCTTGCTGTGTGCAACACATACCAAGATTCACGAACTTAGGATCTTGTTCTATTCCCAAGTTGATCAACTCATGCATCATGGTGGAGCTACTGGTTTTGTTGTTCCTCGGTCCCTGAAATCATTCTTTCAAGTCATAAAGGTTTTCCAATGATGCCACTCCCTTCTGGATGAGGTGGCCTTTCTTTCTACCAACTTCTTCTTGCAGAGATTTCTCACGCTCATCTTCATCCATTGCTGCATCCTTGAAGGTGTCAGCATTGGCAATGAAATGCAATATTTGTTGATCATCATCAAACACGAGTAAGTTAGTTATGTTATATGGGATAGATGGTCTATATAAAATTTCAATAGTAAATATATCCCTAATCAGTGACATCCTAGAGGATGTGTTTGCCAGAGAATTGGCCACTGTATTACGCGTATGTGGTACATCAATGATTTTAAATGCTTGGAAGTTAGAGATCAATCGCCATACCTCTTGCTGGTAACTTTTGAGATGCGGTGATAAAAAATGAATGTTGTTACGTACCTTCCATACCACTATCCTTGAATCATCTACCACTTTGAGCATGCCCGCGTTGAGGCTAATGGCTTTCTAAAAGCCCAATACGAGTGCTTCGTACTTAGCAATGTTGTTCATGCACTCGAAATCCAAGCGACTCGAAATCATATGTTTCGTGTAGTTTGGGTTGATCAATACACACCTGCTCCTAAGACGTTCTATGCCTTTGATCCGTCGAAATACATGGTCCACAACTTGTATGTACACGGATCATTCGACGTGCTTGCACTACTGCTACTGTTGTTGCCACTGCTACTGCTATTGCTACTGCTACTACTACTATTGTTACAATGTACTATACATGGTTCATTTCCATAAAATGGGCAAAGAAGGAGACCCAACTGCATGTCTGGTGGGGTTGGGGTTGGTCGTGCAAGATAACACCCCAACGTTGTTTCTAGGAAGTAGTTTCCAAACATGAGTTTTTCGAAGGCCAATGGTTCATTTTCGCCATTAATGGGAGTGACATTGTGCCTCATATACCTCTTAGATAACACTCGTATTTGATTGTTTTTACCCTTTTATGGAAGCCACATGTGCGACCAGTCTGTTAGCGCTTGGATTCACCTAGGCTGAGATAGACAAACTCTCAAGGCTACATCAAACCATTTCACCTCGTAGCTAGCCCTACGAGGTATGAGAAGGCTCTCTCGGGTCAGATTTGATAGATCTTATAATATAATAAGCTGACCAATTAGGATCAAAGATATTAGGCTAGTAAATTGATAAGGGGGGTTGATTTAAAGATTTTTTGGGTTTTTGGTGGCAATTGGAGGGAGTGCAATTTAGGGTGCGGGGATTGAGCTCAGTTTTTGCAGGTGGGTCTTTGGGGCAAGGTAGGAGTCTATGCTGATGCCTTTAACTAAAAGAGATGATCAGGGAAGAAAGAAGAGAGGCTAAAGAGGGCAAACAATGAATTCGAATCCTCTCTAGACAGTGGAAAACATAAATTTTAAACAAAATTGAAAGCTGAGCATGGCATGCATGAATTCAAACTTTATCACTTCTTTTGTTTAAATAGCAGCAAGAGATCAAGAAATGGAACATATAAACACACTTACAATAACAGTAGGAGACACACCATCAACATAATAATCCACAAGAATCCACAATGAAGTCTGCAAAACCCTGGCCTTCCTTTTCCTCAAATTGCAGAAAATACAAGTCAAAAATACAATAGCACTTCTCCCTCTAGAGTCCAACCATCAAAATGAGAAAGAGAAGGCATAATATAGATGGTAAAACCTCTTTCCCCACCTCTAGGGGTCGAGCTCAGCTTCCTAGGAGCTGTTGCAACTAATTCTAAATCAGTCACTAGATAATAGGCCAGCTCAACAACCTACCTCTAAAACTTAGGAAGCTTATCTATGCATTAAATATTTACTATTTACATCAAAGAAGCTTCTAGAAGTGGTAAAGAAGAGTAAAAGTATCTAATGCCATGAAATTTACACAATAATCCATCATTTACATGCCCAAATAGTCAACCAAAGTGAAAATAGTGCTTTTCTGGCCGAACTAGTCAAAAATTGGCAAATCTGGAGGTTTTGGTCGCGCCCCTGGAAGTTCTGGTCGCGCCCCTTTGCAGCTACTTTTGAGTGGGTTCCACTGATCCAAATCAGGTGCAAGATGGCTCATTGGAAAGCTTGGCCTGTCTACTTTCCATCCCAAGTGGAATTTCTGGATTTGGTGTTGATTTGACCCCTCAAAAACCATTTCTCCCAAGGTCACTTTCTGCAACTCAAAAAGTGGGCAGAAAGTCATTTTTAAGGTGTATTTTGAGCTTTTGGAGGCTCAAAACTCAAAATTAGGCTGCCCCCAAGTACTGGTAATTTTTCTTTTTGCATGCCCTTTCCAAAAATGCCAAGTTTGCAAAATTCCGAGCAGCCCTTCAAAATGGTCTCACCCGGGGTGGGACCAAACCGTGGGCAAAACCTGTAATTTTACCAAAAATTTGCAAAATGCTCCAAAATTCTCAAAATTTTCAGATTTTGATGTTAGATCAAGGCTGATCAGTACCATGATGAGTGAGGGCCGGGGTGAGACCAAACCGTGGGCAAAACCTGTAATTTTACCAAAAATTTGCAAAATGCTCCAAAATTCTCAAAATTTTCAGATTTTGATGTTAGATCAAGGCTGATCAGTACCATGATGAGTGAGGGATGCCTCAGCCAAGATGCGGAGTGGATTTGTCCTTTTCTTCTTCTTCCGGGCCTCTGACAGCTCTCTTTGGAGAATTTTCATTCTCGCCTTGCAAACATGTAATCTTGCCCAGTAGTGTGTCTTCATGTTCCGGAGCAGCTCTTTGTCACGGTTTGCCTTCTCTAACAGTCCCTCCAAGCGCCAATTTGCTCGGATGAGCAATAACTCTCTATCCTTGGGCAATGGGTCCCCAGGCCTCCTGCGGTTGATGTCTCGGTCGAATCGAATCCTCCATAACTCATCCAACTCCTTCTCGGTCTCCAGCTGTTTGGTCCGCTGCTCTAAATAAGTGATAGTCCACTGAGCCATCTCAAGCTTCCGCTGCAACACAAGGTTCTCTTCCTTGAGCTCATAGAAATCTGAAGAAGGAGGAGAATGAGCATCACGACCAGTGAAATCATCATGTGCCTCGCCAACTACCTCATCCTCAACCATGGGCTGCTTGCCCTCTCGTACTGCCTGTGCCGATGAAGAAAGCGAGGCCCCTTCCACCTGATGTGGAGATAACACTCGCTGCTCTGATGATGAAGACGAGACCCCTTCCACTGGCTGTAGAGAAAGTACTCGTCGGGCTGCTGCAAATAAGGTCCTGTGACCTCTCTGATATGTGACCCGAGGAGAAGAAGCCATGTGTCTCGGGATGCTGGTCTCGGGCTGATGTGATGGCCCTCCCTCCTCATGAACCGCCACAGGCCCTGAATGTGGCTGTGTGAAAACATCTCGGGAGATGAAATCCGCCCAAGGGATGCCCTGCTGGCTCAGCTGATGGGAAACTACTAGCTGAATAAGACCATGATGGCATAGGCTCCGGAGCTGCTGTACTGGAGTCTGTCTCCGAAAGGTAGTGGCTATCCTCTGAATGTCATGAAATAAGTATGCCGAGATGTTCATCATCCTCACTCTGGTGAAGTGCATCATCATGCGGATATGACAAGAAAATACTCGTGAGAATCTCCCCTCGCATGTGAAGTAGTGCATAATGAGTCTCATGGTGTCTATATACTCTGCTCGGAGGAACTTGATAGGAAAGTTCCTTGTCAAGTGATGCACATAGGCAGGCCTAACATATGGCTCATAGTATACCAGGTCTACCCATTTGCGCTTTGGCCATACCTCACCCACATTGGGTATCCCGGTAGCATCTGTGATAGCCTCTGGAGAAAACACAAAATTTACCCCTGCAAGGGTGACCTGCCTGTCATGGAGATGGAGGACAAACAACCGGGCCAAGTCTCTGTGATGTTGGATGTGTGATAGCCTCTCACAAAACTGAAAACAAGCCATATGCTGAAAACAAGACACTGCCAATGGGCAAGCCTGCAACTCTGTCAATGATGTGGGCTCTTCCCTCCTGTGATGACCACCCTTGCCTCCCCTACGAGGCCTCTGCTGTGTATGAATCTCAGAAGATGATGATCGGTCATCACCTTGCTCATTAGTCTCAGTGGTTGACATGGTGTTATTGAGCAAGGTGGAAAAAACAAGTCAAATTGACCGCTGCCCTGCCTGCAAAATGCTGTGAAGTATGTTGTTTTCAAGGGGAAACATCATGAGGGATATGTTAGGGGAGGGAATTTACATATAGGAAAGGGAAAAAATATATATATAAGCAGGGAATTCTGAAGGAAAACATCACATAATGTTAAACATGCCATCTCATCTTTCATCATTTGCAAATCAATACTTTATTTAGGGAAACTGTGATTTTTAATCACCAAGGGAAAGGACAATATAGAATTTTCATCATGATGGAAGGAAGGATGTCATGGGCATAGGGGGATAAGGCAGCATCAAATATCAACATTTAACAGGCTGCTCATTTCATTTTGTCTTTGAATGTCTATTAAGAGCATACTCTGTTTTTTATAACTTTTAGAATGACCATTCAATGCTTTTGGGAAACAGTGATTTTGTATGTTTGATCACCAAGGGAGGGAAGGGTTACGGTGATAGGTTTGCAATGGAAATAGAGTATGATGTCTTGTGAGTTAGGGAGATGAGGGGATATAGAGAAATAGGTTTAAGGAGACAATAAAACCCATCACCAAAATCTGCCAAACAATTTTCATAACAGCAGTCTTTCCATGGTGCTGGCAGTTTCCATCATGCTTTACCATAGGGAATTAGGGTTTCACTATGTGCTTTGATCATAGGGAGGGACATTCAATTGCATAAGGAGTTTTAATGAAGGGAAATGCAATTGAATTAGGGTTTTAATATAAGGAATGGATAGGGAAAAACAGAGTTTTATGGATAGAGAGATGATACCATGCTAATGAGAAACCCTAACACAACAAAACTGTTTCCTTTGACAATTATGCAGCTGTATTTTTGATGAATTTTGTGATGACTTTAACACAGCTTTGAATCTTTGACATATACACAGCAAGATGACACTTTTCTTTATTTTTTATAAGGCTATGCAAATGACATTTTCACTGTTTTTACAATTTCTTATGTGCATGCCTTGTCATCACTTTTCTTTTTGTTTTTTTTTACAATGTTTTCTTTTTTACTTTGCTGTGTATTAATGTATGCAAATTTGCTGTGTAGAGAGAGTAGGGTTTTAATCATATAACATGGGGAAAAGGTAGGGTTTGTAGGGTTTGAAAGGACTAGGGTTTGCACATGATTTAGGGGTAGGATTTGATAGGATTTAAGGGGCAGGTTTGGTATGACTAATTTGCAAATGAGATTAACAAATATAACATGTTAACATATGTAATTTAATTTTGGGAAAATGAATGGAGGGATATAAGGAAAAAAAATTGCCTTTAAAAACAAACAAACTGTCATACATATTGCTTGCAAAACATCAAGTCATTTAGCTTATTCTCTATTGATTCCTTGCATAAAATCATGAGCATTACCTTCCTTTGCAACCACAAAACCATCACACAACACGTGGAAGAGACATACCTCAACAAAATCGAGCAAATTTGAGGGAGATTTGGCGTTTGGGTGAGTTTTTAGGGCGGGCAGACTTTTTGGTCGCGCAAGCTGCCAGTTTGGTCTCACCCCTCCGTTTGGTCGCGCCTGTGTAATTTAACACAGCGCGTTGGCCTTTTTTTGGTCGCGCCCACCCACGTGGTCGCGCAGCAGAATTACCCTTGTAATTTGCAGAATTTTGCCCGAGTTGCCTCCTCTTGCCTCTAACATGAATTTTTGACCTTCATATGCACAATAAGAGTAACTAAAGAGGGAAAATTGCTTTTATAGGTTCATTTCAAAAAAAATTTAACTTTAGAACCCACTTTCTAATGTTTCCACTTGGACATTCTTTTTTAACACTGTTTTGGAGTCATTTTGTCCTGAAATGAGCCTTTTGATGCGTTTGACTACTTTCTTTTTGCAGGTTGACCGCCTGAGGGACTGTAGTGAAGGAACCAGGGTTATTGCCGGCACTTTTACAAATTTTTGAGAATTTCTTTATTTTTTTGAATTTCCACATGGCCTTGGACTTAAAAACAGGGTTTTTAAACCCAAGGCATAAAATGAGCTATAGCTGAAGAAAATGATAATGAAACGTATGTACAAGACTCCTTCCAGCTTGTTGGGCACCTACTGACCATGACTCATGACCTTGAAATGATTTTGACTCAAAACCCTAGACCTAAGACCATGGGACCTTAAGACAAAAACAAGAACAAGCCTGACTCAATTACATTGTTGTATGACCTGATCCAGCAAAGCCAATAAGACAAAGACCAGCTCCTCCATTCAGTGTTATGGCATGCCTAGCGGGATGGAAAACTGACACTGATGAGACACCTATAAATGCATATGCAAAGAGTTATTGATCACTGATGGAGGGCTCAAGACCGACACTAACACAGTCCATAGCAAAGTATCCATTCAACTTGTTGGACCAGTCTCTATTGAGTAGTAATCCATATGCTTCTGGTATGTCCACAACAATGATGTTGATGCAATGGTGGACTCTACCATCATGAGATAGTCAGATGATAACTTCTTGAAGTTCACCAATGGCTGGTATAGATGTTCGATCAAGTTGGATGATTTATGCAGATGTCTTGCTCCATTGTGCATTTATCCTTTTGGAAATGGAGAGTGACATGACATTGGATGTCACACCAGAATCAACCAAGTAGTTGTGAATATTACAATTGAATATTTCAAATGAGAGCAGGAATGGAGGGAACCCCGAGTTTTATTCTTCCATCCGGAGTGTGTTTAGCACATTTGAAAGTGATCCGGGAGGTGTGCTTTCTCCCTTGCTGGTAGAGGTTGTGATGTCCATTACTTTCTATCCCAGTGCACGTAGCAGGATGTCCCGCTGACTTTGAATCTTAGCTAACTTGAACAAACTGATGTTCGTACGAATTTTCTTCATGTCATCCAAAATGTTGTAATATAGTGGGGTAGGATCACAAAGGTTTATGGGTAAGACTGGCAATTGTGTTGTCTAATGGATTATTCTGTAGTTTTCTTCTCATGGACCTACTCTTGTCCACCGCTGTCTTCCCGGGCTTTCTTTTGTTTTCTTCTTGGGGATGGCTGGTTGATCAACCTTCCTCATCAGCAGTCTCATCTTTTCTTGCACTTCCCCAACTATAAAGGGAGCCCCCTTACTTCTGAGATTGTAATGGTCATTTTTCTTTTGGGGTTGTTCCTCGGTGTTCATCCTCAGCATTGCTTGCAAGCACTAATACATGTTTACCACATGCCCAGAACTTGATTCCTCATCAGGTGTGACATCTTCATCATTATCTGTATCTCCCCGTTATTCCTGCATACTTTTGTCCATGTCAAATGTGTGTTGTATACTGAGTCTGCAACTCGCTTCCAGTTTGAACAAGAATTCTCTAAGTGAACATCTTCATGAAATGAATAGAATTTGAGGTTCACACACCGTTCGATCTGGAACATAGAGCTCTACGTAGTTTTCATTGGGAGACAATTTCTGCCTTATGACATGCTTCCTTGTCTCTGTCTAGGCAGATGTTTGTTTGTAAAAATGTATGTTTTTCATTATTTAAGCTCGAACACTTATGATTTCAAGCTCTTGACAAGGCGAGTGAGGGTTTCAATATTTCTTGTTTCCTTGTCTCTACCTTTGCTCGCCACTGCCTGGGACTTCCTACTCATGTCTCTAGAGTCCTTTGTTGGTTCATCATCCTTAATGACTCCAATCACGCGCAAGTCTTTCTCAACAATGATTTCCTCTTCGCAGTTTTCTAGTAATGTTGGTTTCGTAGCCCTCTTGACGAATTGCACAATGTTGGTCAGCAGTGCGGATGTGTAGTAATCAATAGTGATGGAGTAATGAGGTTTCATGTCTGCTACAAACTTGTTCAATATGCGCAGAAACCTTTGATTGAAGTATCTTGCCTTTTATTCCCCCCCCATCTTCAGGCTTCCCAATTCTTTGAGCAACATGGCTGGGGTGTTTTCATCAATAAATTTTTCAAGAAACATGTGTTTGAATGCACCCCAGTTCTTTATGGAGTTGACAAGAAGGTTTTGATACCATGTTTCCATGCAATCATCCAAGGTACATGTAAACAATATACATGCTACGTCATCATACCGTACCTCAAGGGTCTGCAGCTACAGGTAGAAGTTGTCCAAATGGTCTTATGCCTTCACTATTCTATCAGGGTTGGACTTGTTGCTCATTTTCTCCATCGTCTTCGGCATCTTGTGAAAAACACCCGGGAGAGCTAGTGGTCCCCAAATCATCCATTCCAGATTTTGGTCAGCCATGTCTTCTTCTTCTTCATCCTCTTCCTCTTCTTCAGAATCTCACAGTTCCGACTCTGAGTCTATTGGTTCATCTCCACCTCCACCTCCTCCGCTACCTTCCCCTCCTCCTCCTATACTAGAGTCTAAGCCCAAGATCACAAGGGTGTCTCTTTCTCCCTATCGAAAGATTGGATGCTCCTCTCCATCTTCAACAGCTTCTTCCAAACCTTCAAGTGTGGAAAGAATTGATTCTTCCACTGATGATACAACAACCCCTATGGGAGTGGTTTTTGGCTTCCTTGATGAATACGGAAGATGTTGTATTCCTGGGATCACTCTGACTGGTTTTGTGAACTGGCGGGTGATGGGACGAATAAATCGAAGGTGGTGATATGGAATTTCATGCTCAGTCCTTGGAGGTGAGGAGTAACCAACTGTAGAGTCGTGTGTAAGTGAGAGGGAGTGCAAGTTACTGGCTTGACCAGATGTTTGATGAGTGAGTGTGAAAGGACATTCAACCCTAAACAACTGGTGGCTCTCCTTCTAGTGCCACAAAAGAAGATGGTGCTAGACCTGCCAACATTCAAAGGATCAGCCCTATATGAAGTCCCAACTAGAGCTCACATCATTTGGTGTGGGAGTTCCATTTGGTATGATGGCCCAATTGCCATTATCTTAAAATTTTCCCTTAGCTCTTGCTTGTCAGCACATGAGAGTGGTCTGCTTTGTCTTCGAGTAGTGAGGTTAGCATGCGTGGTGATTTATAGTGTTAATTGTGTCAAGGTTCTTTCACCGGAGAGAGAAAGGGTGGGAGTGAGTCCCAAGTCGGATGGCAGGAAACCCAACTCTATTAGGAACACACAACGCAATAGGACGTGCGCAGCTTCTGGAGGAGGAATCCACATGGATGCAGCAGTCACAACGCACAAGGTAAGATAGCATGTACAACACTCAATGGGAAATCCACGCGAGTGCGAATGGTCATTATAGCAAGTTCACGTGAAAGGTTCTGTTTGATGTCTAGGAGGTAACCAACATGGGTAGGACAATGTTAACAACTTATACAACACATTCTCATTAATATATATGTATTAGAACAATTGAATGAATCCATGTGTTAAATACAGTTTAAAGAAACATGCATTACAAGTGTTCAAGATGAATCTTACAAACAGTTACAACACATATGTGAAAAAGTGTTGGCCTGTTAGCAGGCTTCTGAATTAAGTGAAAGTTCCAAGACAGATCGATACACCATACATCACTAACCCCATGGGAGGGGCATTGGAGCCACTACTTACCCTCAAAGAAAAGATTACAGACTCTCAAGGCTATGTGGGAGGAGCCAAGGTGAAAAGTCCTTTGCATGTACAAATGAGGGTGTATTTATAGCCAAAGATGAAACTGACCCTTGTGACTATTCGACTTCCCTCATGATTGTTTGACTTCCATGACCTTTAAACTTTACATTACTCTTCATATGATGAGTGGGTCTCTTGGACTTCCACGCTACATTACATTGATCAACAATATGGCCCACAGTAGGGATGTGGATGACATGACTCATGACAAGACTTGACAGTGCTGGTACATTCATGTTTTTGCTGGTGTGCATGTCGAGCTGCAGTGTTGTTGGGTGATGGATGTCCTCATGGTGTGTCACAACTTCACCTCTACATGGCAAGATGCGTGTATTCTTCGATGGTTGTTGGGTTCACTTGATGTTGCATTCGCACTTTTCTCCTTGCTTGTATGTTAGCATGCATGACCGATTCGTCTGTTCATGAAAATTGTATGTTCATCCATCCATCCATTCACAAACACATCTTCGCATGTTTGTCCATCCATCCACCCATGAACACATCTTTACATGATTGTCCATTTGTGAACATGTCCTTTTGCATCTACTCCCCTTATTCAACCCATCCGTCGTCATGCCATGTTTGTTCCTGTACCTGTATCTACAGTCACTCATGACAAGACAACATCAAATTTATAAACCTCCTAGTCTACCATGATGCATGATCATTTCAGATGTAGGTTACTAGGAGAGAAGACAAGGTTACAAAACTACACAAGGCAAGTTTTAAGCTGGGATGAGGGCTTCGGTCACTGTCGGTAAAAACTGTTCAGAAGACACAAGGAAATGGTGATGGGCAATCTAGATTGGCAGTGACTGTCTACGGGATCCGGCTCAACTGGAGCACAAATCTGCACAAATTTTGGGAGAAGTAGTTCGGGCTGCAAGAAGGCTGGGGAGGAAAAAACTACACAATTTCTGGAGGGAGCAGGTAGCGGGAGACTGCTAGAAAAAACTTTAAAAGTTCCTGGAGGGAACTGGAAAAGGACTACAGGAGCTTGGTAGCCAAATCTGTGGAATTTCTAGAGGCAGCTGGCAGCGGGCTGCTGGGTGCTACTAGCGGGAAAAACTGCGTTTCAATGCCAGGAGGCTGACCTGCTGACCACCTCTACTCATTCTATGAGCTAAGGAGACTGATGGGAAGCAGAGGGATTTCTCATGAAATCTATGTAGTTTTTTGGGTGAGCAGTGGGCCATTGACTGGTGGGCTAGCTAGGAAAACTGTGCAATTTTCTGAGGGAGACAAGGATGGGCACTGGGTGTATGTCCGGCCTGTCTATGCAATTTTATCATTCAGTGGAGCGGGCATGGTCTGTAGCCTCTACGCAATTTTGGGGGAGTCAGTCTTGAGGTGACTATCAGGTCAAACTCTCTGGCAAACCAACAGGAGAGCTGATTGATCATCTTGTGGACAACGCAGCTTGAAATGGCATGCTGGTGCTTCTGCATTGTTTTGGGTGAAATTCAATCGACTCAATGGCAGGGAGAAGGTCTGGGTGCTAGAGGGTGATCTAATCGTTAGAACTTAAGAAAAATATCTAAGTGTGTGAGCGAGTGAAAAGGTGCATATGCGAACTTGCAAACACACACTTACATGACTTGATGACAAGACGACTCAAACGATCCAGAAACACATGCTCCACATGACTGACCGATGGTGCAATTTTACAAGCACGACGCTTTTGATTGATCATTTGAGGACCACGATGATGCTTGCGCAGTAGTGCAGATGCCTCTGTGTGTGAGTGCGACAAATGTTTACATAGTGAGTCATAGCATGTACACACGAAGTGGAGAGCTTATGTACAACCAGAACATGGTCGCAAGTGTGACATTATTACCAACATGCAAAAGGTGTCTGTTGAATGATCAAGCAAGGTGGGTGCAGAGACTCACACAAGCTCATGGGGTGAACCCAAGTGCATGCAAACATCAAGAAAAACTCCCAAAGGAGGCTCTGAAATTGGATGCGAGCCAAAATTTTGGAGGGTGTTGCAGCCACTACAACAATTTCCTATTAAACTTGTACTTTTCTCATTTTCTTCATAGATATATCTCTAAATTCCTTCTAAATATACTAATCTCAAAGAAATAATAAAATAAATGTGTAAGTCCACTAAATATTCAAACATTGAACTTTTATGTCCAAAGAAAGATATCAAAATATGGAATGTCATGTATTTTATGAAGATGTTGAAGAAACAAATAGTGTATACAAAGTTATTATAGGTTAAATATCTCACGTGTTCTTAAAAAATCACATGTCAACTTATTTTCATGCATTTCCCTATGTAACTCTATGCACTTCATTATAAGTCTTGTAGTTCTAAAATTCTTATCCATCACCAAAAAAGAATTTTCTATTCCAAAGATTAAAGTTGATGCCTCATTTCTTTAAGGGGCTAATCTTAGTAACATAAGCATGAAAGGAACCATTTCAAGAATATTAATTAAATAAACAATAGTGTTATTCTTAATTAAATAAACAATAGTGATAGGAGGAAGATATCATCTAACAAGAGTTTGAATTCACCGAATTCCAAATTCAATTTCAAATTTAAATGAACAAAGTGATGTTATAATAGAAATTTCTTAATGAAACCACAAACAAAAGAAAGTAGTAAATATATGATATAATTGAAGTTTATATGTGTAATTGGAGTGCCTAAAATACTCAAAACTAAGGTATTATTACCTCCAACTTTTAAGATTCTAGATTCTAAAAAAAATTGGAATCCAATACATGAAATGGCTTCAAATATATCTAAGCACCAAGTTGTAAAGTCATACTTTGCAAATAGAAATAATATTGTAGAAATTAACATGTTGTAACAAAAGGTGATGATAGATTAGAAATTATAGTATAAGGTTTTTTATTTAATTTTTATTCAATAGGGTATTTTTAGATGAAGTAGACATTTAGGAAATGCAACACAAGGAGAAGGGGTTTGGATTTCTTGTTGCTAGCATTGTAAATGAAATAGGGAAAGCCCACTTGATGAAGTAGAAGAGAGGTAGTATTAGTGCAATATATGTAGGAGGTTGTGCCTTGTGGCTCAAATTTTGGAGAGAAGTGGTGCTAAGAGTGCCATGACTATAATCAAGTGGCAACTCTTTTAGTCATACTTTTTCATTTATAATGATCTTACTTCATTTATTCTTTTACCCATTTTTAATTTTCATATTCATTATATGAAACGACATAAAATGGTTATAAAATTGGTTGAATTAGTGTTGACATATGTGAAACAACATTGAATATTTTTTTTGTTTTTTTAGTTTGTTAGGTGACAACAACTTTCAACATGGCAAATTTTAGGTGTCTCCTCTTGTCTACCATGGAGTTTTGAACTTCTGCACAATACAGAGTGAGGATTTTCATCACATGTTTTTTTAAACATTATTGAATTTCAAATTGTGTTCTTTCTTCCCAATTTCATGCTTATTTAATTCTTTTAATAAGTATCCCGTGAATTTTGTATTGTATTGATTTTGATTTTTCTCCATTAGATACAATTTTAGGTATACCTCTCTACAAGATAACATTTGTTATAAACTCAGAAGTGTAATTGAATTAGTTATATATGTTTTATTGTGTAATTTTTTTATCATAAAAAATGTGATAAATAAATTTGATTAAATTTATATGTCACACATGTAATGATACATCTTATTATTTTCCTTATTTTTAAAATCATTATATGAAATGAGTAATATTATTTATGCTACAATGCATGAAAGGTGTTAACCATTTAGTTATGAATTGAGGTGGAGTACTGAGAAATACAAAACTATTTTACATTTACTTAAAGTCAGTTGCAATGAATTATATATAATGAACAAAATTGTTTATATTTCAATGCATGAAAAACCTTATAGCTTCGTTATGAATTTAGGTCAAGAATTGAGAAACACAAAGCTAATTGACAATTACTTAAAGCCATTTGCACCAAATGCCATTATACCTTACAGTCACCATCATGAGCTTGGTGGCAAAAACAAAATATACGAGCAAAATAATGCATTGTCATTTCCATTATGCTCATTTACTAGATTTCCGAATGAGTGAGAAAAACACAAACATGAGAAAAATGATAAATGATCGTCTCACTCATTTATGATATTTCTCAAATCAACTTTGATGGTGAATGATCCACTTAAGCACACACAATAAAAAATTAATTTTACATTGATGAAAAATCTGATATAATATGGTGGCATTCCCATATTTGTTTTTCACTCAATTGGTTTAGTATGATGTTGGAAATGTGCTTTGATTACATAGAAGTTAGAAATATAAAAATAAGGAAAATATGTTTAAACATTGGTCATGTTTTACTATAATGTGACCCATGGACAAGGTTAGAAAGCAATAATAAATGAAACAGTTGGACTAGGTACTTACTGCATTGTCCACAGGGAGGACTTCCGTAGGAAGGTGTTGACATGGCTAATGTTTGCTATGCCAACAAGGGGAACTAACCCGATCGTAAGCCTCAATTAGGCCTAATTTTTTTTGTAATAGCTAGTTCCAACGGGTTTTAAGGGGACCCGTAAACTGTTAAATGCATTGATAGATTGCTTACGGGTGGAAGACTTCAATTAAATCAACAAAATAAAACAACTAACCTCTATGTGTTAAATCCTATCTATACTACTTCTAACTACTCTAATCTAGTCCTAGCTATCCTAATCAACCCTGCAAGAGCATAATACAGAGGTTTAAACATCATATATATGTGCAGTAGGAGCGTGATAAAGAAGATTAAACATCATGCATAAATTCAAGTCCAAATGAATCAATCACTGAATTCACATCTAGACAAGACTGTATTAAATCTAAATTTCAATCTAATCACTCATATAGGAATCCACATTCTTTTATGGAATTAAAACTACAACTGATGTTTAACTTAGTTTAAAATCAGAGACCATTCACAAGTTAACCATGAAACTGAATCACATTCAATTTAACAAGACCAATAGTGAACTGTAAGTCATCAATATGCATAAATACAAATCACATTTACATTCATGCCAATAATCACACTCTGGTCCAAAACATATAAAAGAACAATCAAATAATTTTGAAACTAAAGGCTCCTTCTTCCCCTAAAATAGTCCTCCTTATTCACAATAAAGTAAAACTGTTTTTCTCCAAAATCCAAAGCCCTTTCTCCTCTTCGGAGGTAATACTTATGCAAATGCCCCTGACTCTAGGTCTACCTTGCCTCTTCATCTTCCCACTATTTCAGATATGCAAATCGAGTACACAGAGATAGGATCGCCAACGTGACCGTTGGCACGTAAAAAACATAACGGCCAGATCGAATACTTCCCTAAGGAAGAGAACATATTTTGGTAAAAGGGTGACTGTATGTTGCCTTCTCATAATGAAGACTGGGATAGCTCTGCTTATGGAATGTACAGGCAACGCGTGGGGTTCCGACCCGTAACGCTTGCAGCCAGACCCTTAAACTTAGCACTTCTGCATACATGGCTCTTCGAATCCATTCCTATGTCCTTTACTTCTCACCTGCAAGGATAGCTATCATTAGCTTGATGATTATGAACAATAAAACATAAATGTTCAATCAAACGTAAATCTTTCCTTCATTCATTTGATAAACTACGAAACAAGTGTGAAAAGGATTTATGCCTGATACCAAGTCAATCATACAATTTCCTGCTCAACCCATAGGCTTGGAACAATTTTTTGAGGGCCTTTTTTTTAAAATGCAATTGGGTATCGGCCCCTCCGTGGGTCGCAGTACCCATGCCTTCCACTTCCCCGATGTGCAATTACACTATCAGGACTCCACAGACTCGCCTTTTACACTGAAAACCTGATCCCTTTGTAATTTCGGAAAATTTGGAAAACATATGAAAACACAGGAAATCCTTCCCCGATCGCTCAAGACGGACCTCAAATGTTATATTTTGGGGTCTATAAATATCATCGGGTCCAGCTTATCACATATCGCAATATGCACAATCCTGGGGCTCCACGGATCACGATATGCAATAGGGCTTTAAACCTGAAAATATATATATCGTATTTGATAGCTCGACGGGTCTACCATATCGCTACGTGTATGATGTATAAGGTATGGGTCCCACCGATACGCGATATGTGATTGGGGGCCAAACACGACAATGTATACAATGCGGTTCATAGTTCCGACGGGTCCGGAGGCTAGGGGCGTGCCATATACATAAACCTTGGACTTAGGCCAATTGCGATATGCGACGGGATTTCAGACCCAAAAAATATATATATATTGTGGTTCATAACACCGTCGGGTCTGGGCCTTATGGCATGCATTAAGCACCCAAATTGAATGCAATAAGCGAAAGAGGGAGGATATACGTATTTTGTGAAGGGTTTCCTTTGTAAAGGGATTATAACGAACAATGATGTGATGAAGGGTTTTGGAAGCTAGACAAACACCGATGAGCATATGAATGAAGGGCTTAACAAGGTTATATGTGAGGGATTTGTTAAGGGGCTTTCACCATTTGTGAATTGAAGATTCGGCTCTTCATGGAGTTAAAATCATTGCGATGAAAAGGATCATTCAGAGAGATGATAGATCAAACTTATAGGGGACCCATTCAAAATTTTCTATTAGAGCATGTTTTAATAGGGTGGTAGTTGTGGCCACAACAAATGGCGAACTGCTGGGTGAACCAGTTATCTCTATTTCCAAATAACCTTAAGATCAATAAAACATCAGGATGTTAATATAAACTTCAAATGCAAACTATATATATGGACAAGCATGGGTTCCACTTAAACATTAACTGCTTTAGGAGGGATAGAGACAAATAGCTTCTACCTGCTGATATGATTTTTACAGGCATTCTCCAATGGCAGTATTATGGGGTTTATTGACCTTCCTTTACCTGTTTCCCAGTTTCAAAAATCCCTTTGGGGCCGTCACTGGTCTGTCCATACCTATTTAGGTGTGTACCTCAGCTCTTTATTTCTTATCAAGCTTGATGTAGACATGTTTTTCTTGTACTTTATATGAGAATTTCAGTGCTATATTTTCATTGATTGAATGGGGTGCAGTCATGGATCATGCCACATTTTTAAACCACTTAAGCAAGGTTGGGCTTTCTGTGTTAATCGGTACTCTGAGCCCAGCAATAGTCCTTATTCTAACCGGCTTCCCAAACAACCTATCCTTCCAGATTGGCACAAGGACTTGACATTTCATTTATTTTTAGATAAGTCCTTCCAGTTTCGGGCACAAGGACTAGAGCACAATTAGATTTGCCACAGGGTATGAGACAGTGAGCTTAGCCCATGAAAGGAGGTTTACTTTTGAGTAACAGGTATCATACCATTTAGTGTGGTGGATGAGACCAATGGAGAATGACTGTAAACCTCACAAGCAAGTATAGGCTAGGTCTGAGTGGGATTTACTTAAATGCAGTGTTCCTCCATGCTAGTCCAGCTGTAGTTACACATTTTTTGTTTTCTAAAGATGCCCCCACATGCTCCAGATATCCAAGTTATCAACAGATCTGACACAGTTCCCAACAGATGCCAATGAGGGGTTTCGGTTTGCATTCCACCGCTGATTCTCAAGTGCTCATGGGATGATAGAAAGTTTGTTTGATTTGCAAGGAAATGATGGATTCAGGAACAACAGAATCATCAACCAGTTAACGAGGAAGGGAAAGGCCAAGAGTAGTGAATGAGGGAAAATATGAAAGGTAGAATGAGACTGCA
The DNA here is from genome assembly GCA_031772625.1 of Pinus tabuliformis. Taxonomy (NCBI): domain Eukaryota; kingdom Viridiplantae; phylum Streptophyta; class Pinopsida; order Pinales; family Pinaceae; genus Pinus; species Pinus tabuliformis. The sequence continues at coordinate 799,488,102 of CM062805.1, read as the reverse complement.
GGACTACAATCAGCTACCTGAAAAGGAATGTAATTAAAAAAAGTAGGAAAATAGACTTGGCAGAAAACAAAGGAAAGGACAGAAATGCAACTAAACTAATGGCAAAATGAAATGAACTCTAACCTACTCAAGAGGCAACCACCAATGTGGTGGCTACTAGAAGTATCTCTTCAAATGCTAGCCATTAACAGGGAGCTTTTCAGTATCTCCCTGTAATGTTTTCAACCTGTAGGTCCCTTAACCAATTTTTTCAACAACTGGAATGGGCATAGCCATAGGTGTTGGAATTTTGTGTGTTTACCCTTCGGCTCACTCAGCTTGTCCCATTTCAGGACTATCTCCCCTACTTAGAAATATTTTTCTCCTAACAGATGATGATCAAACCATTTTTTTACAATCATATGGTGATTTTTGAATTTAATTTTGGCTCTATCCCTTAATTCCTCCAACTTCATCAATTGGTCGATCCTTTCTTGAAGCAGGGCTGAAGGGGTTCCTCTTGAAGCTTGAGAGAGTTGTAAGGATGGAAGGGCAACGTTTGGGGGCAGGATGGCTTCTTGTCCATAGACGAGGAAGTATGGGGAGTTTCCTAAGGCCACTTTAGGGGTGAACCTATCGACCCAAAGGGCATTTTTCAAGGCGTTGTGCCAATTCTTCTGGTTATTATTGACTGACTTGCGGATTATGAAGATAAGGTTCTTATTGGAATACTCTGCAACTTCATTTCCTTGGGGGTAATGGTTTGCTGCATATTTTATGTGGATTGACTTATTAATGGAAAACTCAGTCAGTCTCAGAGATGAAAAGTAAGAAGCATTATAAAAAATGAGAGCGTCAAGGATGCCATACCTGTTGATAATGAATTTCTCAATGAATGATATTACCTCATCTTCATTCACCTTCCAGAGAAGGATGGCTTCGATCCATCTGGTGAGGTAATCAGTCGTTGTGAGTATATACTTGTGTTGTTGTGAGGATTTTTGAGTGATCTCGCCTATGACATCTAGGCCCCATTGCTGGAACGGTCAATAAATCATAACAGGCCTGAGGGGAACAATGGGCTTTCTTTCTCGTCCTGCGACGGTTTGGCATGCCTTGCATTTGCGAGCATAGGCATGCGAGTCTCTAAACACTATGGGCCAATAATATCTGGCTCTCAATATTTTGTGAGCAGTGGTCTCTCCGCCATAGTGACCACCTACTGGGCCGTCGTGCATTTCTTTCAATACATGGTTGGCATCATCTTTCTCCAAACACCTTAGCCAGATTCCATCATGATTTTTTCTATATAAGATGCTTTCATCCAAATGATACAGATTGGATTTCAATCTGAGTGATCTCCTCTGTGATGCATCCATGTGTTCAGGACATGAACCCCACACTAGATAGAAACGTATGTCGTGGTACCATGACTCAGGGTCCAAAAAGGTTTCTGATGCTTCTTGCTCATACATTAGTGCTTCATTACTCCATAAGAGCTCCTCCCTGAGTCCCCTTTGTGCATATTGCACGCTCAGCATTCCTGATTCTTTGGGTGCTTCCTTTTGGTCCACTAAGGCTTTTGCGCTAGCCTACAAAGTCCTTGCCCTCAAACTATCCATGACGGCTTTATCTCCAAGTCGAACTCTTGAAAGGCGGCTATCAAGTTCCCTCTTCATTCACCCATTTCTTTCTGCATGAAGAGGGATCTTATAGCAGGATGGGGCATGATGACTTTGGTCTTGGTCTTTAGTAAGTAAGGGCGGAAATTTTTAACGGCCTTGAAAACTGCATAGCCCTATTTCTCCATGTCTAGGTAATTTAGTTCCGCTCCTTAGAGATTTGAACTCATGTAGGAAATGGGGACTTCATTTCCATCATCATTTTTTGAGTGAGAATTGCGGCATATGAAGGTCAGAAGCAAAGGTGTATAAGAATAATCCTTTGCCAAAATCAGGGCTGACCAGTGCAGGAGCTTCAACAATGGCTTCCTTGATTCACTTAAATGCTTCCTTGGCTTCATCGCTCAATTTATACACAATGTCCTTCTTCATCATCAACTGCAAGGGGCATACTATTTCTACAAAGCCTGAGACGAATTTTCTAATGAAATTAATCCTCCCAAAGAAAGATTGCATGGATTTTTTATTAGCAAGGGGTTGTATTCTCATGATGGTTTGTATTCTTTCATGATCAATCACAATCCTGTATTTAGAAATGATATGACCCAGTAGTTTCCCCTCTGTGGCTGCAAAGATGCTCTTCTTGGGATTCAAAGAAATTCCATACCTTCAACATCTTTCGAAAATCTGCCTCGGGTGATAAATATGATCCCTTTTGTGATATGAATACATAGTGATGTCATCCATGTACACTGCTACTTATCTTTTCATCAACCCTCGGAAGGCTATGTCCATAGCTCTCTGGAATGTGGCACTCTTTTTAATGAGCCCAAATGGCATTTTGCAGTATGCATAGGTGCTCCATTTGGTGTTGAAGGCTATCTTAAGCTAATCCCCATGAGATGCCAGTATCTAATTATATCCTGAAAACCCATCTAATAGGGACAACATTTCAGACCCAGAAACGCACTAAAGGATGTGTTCCATAGAAGGGACAGGATAGTTACCCTTTTGAGATGCTCTGTTCAGGTTTCTAAAATCAATACACAGCCTGATGTCTCCATTTTTCTTTCTGACTGGCACGAGATTGGCTACCCAGTGGGTGTGTCTAACGAGGAAGATGATTTTAGTATCCAGCATCTTGTTCAGTTCTTTCTTCACCAATGGTTCTATGCTTGGATGCATCTTACGCATATTTTGTTGGTAGGGCTTGGCTTCCTTTTCCAAAGGGATCACATGGTGCATAACACTGGTATCAAAGGTCTTTAGGTCTTCATATGTCCATGAAAAGACATCCTTGTATTGTTTAAATAGTTTGACAAATGCAGCCTTTTCTTGCGGAGAGCACCCCAGGCCCAGATTGACATTTTATGGGTCTTTTTCGATCCCAAGGTTGATTGTTTCATACTTCATGGATGAGTTGTGTGTTTTGCAGTTAGTCAGTTTCTTGAATTTATCATGCAAGTCATACAAGTGCTCCATCCTAACCACTGATTTTGGAATCACATTGGGCTGATCCTTTTCCTCATCTTCCTTTTCATTCATAAGCTTGTCATGCTCCTTTTCGTCGATGACTGCACTCTTGAATGTCTTCTCGTAGTGCAGGAACTCAAGGATTTTCTCATCATCTTTGAAAACTTGCCAATTTGAGATGTTATCAGGCACGAATGGTCTGAAAATCAATTCAATAGAACATTTATTTTTCTTCAATCTAAAATTGGGAAAAAGTTTAGCAACCATATTAGCCATCAGATCAACATCTTGGTTTTGGCCTCAAGGTATGTATGTAATATTAAAGGAATCAAAATTGTCAATTAAGTCCCATACCTCATGCTGGTACCTCACCATGTGTGGAGAATTGCAATGTATCTTTTTCCTCACCTGATCTACGATTATCTGCAAGTCACCAAAAACTTTAAGATTTTTCACATTCATACCAATGGCTTTCTTCAGGCTTTGCAGCAGGCTTTCATATTCCGTTGTGTTATTGGTGCATGCAAACTCCAATCGGCTAGCCATTAGATGTTGGTTCCCTTGCGGGTCAATGAAATACTTCCAGCACCTGCACCTTCAAGGTAGTTAGAGCCATCAAAATGGAGTGTCCAGAATATAGCATCTAATGTTACATCAGTTGAACTACTATCTAAGAAATTAGTCCTATCATATATTATAATACAGGATAGCTCATCAGTTGGATTATGGGAGGGAATTTCCAACTGTGTGTGTGTCAAAGTTTCTTCAAAAAATTTTGCATGAAACTCTCCAAAATGGGTTTCTATAGCATAGACATTGAAACTATAGTTCCCAAGGATGGAGTTGGTAAACATTATAGGTTCGTTGGGACCATTTAGTTCCGTTACCACATACTTCATGTATCTTTCCCTATCAACTCTCAGCATATCACCTTTTCCCTTCTGAGGCAACAAGAGATGGGACCAATCAGTTGAGAAGTATCTGTTCAATTTTGTCGACCAGTCCCTGCTAAGCAGCATTCCATAGGCCTCGGGTATATCGACTACCACTATATCAATGACTTGTGTGTACTGTGGTTTAGCAGCCATTCGAATCAACACATCCTTCAATTCTCCAATTACTTTCACATTTGTCCTATCTAATTGCATGATTCGAGTTCTAGATTTTTCAGTATGGCCTTAATTCTTATAGCAATAGCATAAGGCATGACATTGGATGAGGCACCGAAATCTACCAAGAAATTGTGGACATTCATGTTGAAAATTTCAAACGTGATGAGGAACAATGGAATCATAGATTTTGATTTCCTTCCTATCATGGCTGCGCTGACATCTTAGGGTTTTCGATTCATTTTAGATAACATGGCCTCCATAGCGGATGGTATTTGGGTTGCACTAGTGGTACTAACAGGTTTGGACATTGGCTTCTTGGTTTGGGTGCTTAAGGTGGTGGAGGTTTTGCAATTCTGCTCATTCATAACTTTCAGCAGCAAATCTCTTTGCTGCGTTAATTTTAACAAGTCAAAATATGTGATATTAGCCCTAGACTTCTTGAGATCATCCACAATATTGTAATCAATGTTATAAACAAGATAGGGTAGAGTAAACATACCTGTTTTTCCATTCTTAAGTGGGAGTTTACCCTCTTGAGTAGCTCGTTGCAGTGGGCGATGCATTTTCTTTCTCTGGGTGACTTGCAACAGGGGTATTCTTAGATTGACCGCCAGGCCTACTCTTCTCGAAAGAAACTCTAGGAGCAGATGGTTTCACAGGGCGAACATCTTGCTTTGTTCAGTCTAAGGGATTTTTCGCACCTGGTAGCAACCCTTTACTTCGTGTGTGGATTTTATTAACGTTGATTTCTACAGTGTTATCTCCATCGTCGTCATTCTCATCACTATGGAAATCCCACAACACATTAATTTGGATCTCCTCATCCGAGGGTTCTTCTACTTGGTATTCATCCTCGTCTCCTTGTTTTAGTTCGAGCTCTAGTATGGGTTCTTCTTTGTTAAGGAGCGATCCAATAAAAGCCAACTCTCCTATGTTTAAAGCCCCTTCATTAGGTGGAGTAGGCAATGCAAGCTAACCATGACCACCTTCTATTTTCTTCTAATAGAAAGGTTTGAAGGGTTTTCTATTATTATAATCTCCCCCCTTCCCACTTTTACTCTCTCCATCATTTCTTTTCATATCAATGACTTTGTTTGTTAGTTTCTTAATGATTCGATGCAAACCTTCCACATATGTGTCATCCTTTTCTTTGGTCTCAGCCACTTTGTTGCCACTCCCACTACTCTTCTTGGATGATTGGGAGGCTTTCTTCACTTCAGTTGTATAATGACATGTTGTGAGGCTAATCATTTCATTTTCAACTTTCACCACTTCATCAATAGCACCTTGTAAGGTTTGCACATTACTCCTTTTAACCCACATCGCTGTAGGGACAGGGAGAGCAGAGACATAGAACTCCATGAGCACTTCGTCAGTAGGTCTAGTGGTGGCTGGGATTCTGTTGAATAGAGTGTTGAATCGGATGTTAAAATCCTTGAATTTCTCGTTGGTTTCCATTTTCAGACAGGATAGTTCTAAAACTAAGGCCGCAGGTGTTTTGTCATCACCAAACTTGTCTAAAAAGGCCTGCTGAAAAGCATCCCAAGAGGTAATCGACCCTATTCTCAAACTGAAATACCATGTGGAGGTTGCACCAGTCAAAGTAAAAGAGAATAGGTGGCACACCACATCTTCATCAGTGACCCCCAACCTGCATAAGGCTAGGAATAAAGGGCGAATATGGTTATCAACAGTATCTCCCCGCCCAAGGTCAAAATTAGGTAACACTCTTTCTACATTTTTTGGTAAGGGATGTTGCTTCCTAGGTACCGCTACAGCATCCTGTGCAAGCTAGGGAAGGAGTGCTCCCGGAGGAAGTGGGGGTTGATTGCCACCCAGAGGAAGAGGTGGAGGTTGATTCCCACCCAGAGGAGGAGGTGGAGTTTGATTCCCACCTTGAGGGGGAACGTTGGCCATACTATGGACAAGGAAGTTTTGGTTGGAGGCTTCTCCATTAAGATTCTAAAAATCAAGCGAGGAGTTACCATTATAAATGGAATCCTTAGGAATTTCTTCCCAAGGGGTGTCGATACTTTGCAAGGATTCTAGCACAATATCTTCAAGAGAAGTGGTTGTAGATGTATCTTCACTCAGGATAAAGATCCTTGGCTTTCTCATAGTTGTCAAAGGTAAAGAGTGAAAGATGGGAAGCTAAGAGAGGGAATGAGCATAAGCCTAAGTAAGTGTTCTGACTAGTTGTTCCTGAGTGACAGGATACTCCCACAGTCTCTCTTCCTTGGGTGACCCAGAAACAGGACTTAGAGGTGTCTCTATTTCTTCAAAATGAGGCCCTTTCAAATGTGTGGTAGGATCTCTCCGACCCTTACGATCCATACATTAATCCTTTTGGATCCATGTGTGACACTTATAGATGAAATCTTGAAAATCTTGGGATGGCGGTTCAAGCCCTCCTAGTGCCAATTTGTTGACATGGCTAATGTTTTCTATGCCAACAAGGGGAACTAACCTGATCATAAGCCCCAATTAGGCCTGCTTTCGAATAGCTAGTTCCAATGGGTTTTAAGGGACCCCGTAAACTGTTAAATGCGTTGATAGATTGCTTCCAGGTGGAAGACTTCAATTAAATCAATAAAATAAAATAGTTAACCTCTATGTGTTAAATCCTATCTATACTACTTATAACTATTCTAATCTAGCCCTAGCTATCCTAATCAATCCTGCAAGAGAATAATACAGAGGTTTAAACATCATATATATGTTCAGCAGGAGCGTGATAAAGAAGATTAACATCATGCATAGATTCAAGTCCAAATGAATCAATCATTGAATTCACAGTTGGACAACACTGTATTAAACCTAAATTGCAATCCAATCACTCATATAGGAATCCACATCCTTTTATGGAATTAAAACTGCAACTGATGTTTAACTTAGTTTCAAATCAAAGACCATTCACAAGTTAACCATGAAACTGGATCAAATTAAATTTAACAAGACCAATAGTGAACTGTAAGTCATCAATATGCATAAATACAGATCACATTTACATTCATGCCAGCAACCACACTCTAATCCAAAACATATAAAAGAACAATCAAATAAGTCTGAAACTTAAGGCTCCTTTTTCCCCTAAAACAGTCCTCCTTGTTGACAATAAAGCAAAACTGTTCTTCTCCAAAATCCAAAGTCCTTTCTCCTCTTTGAAGGCAATACTTATGAAAATGTCCCTGACTCTAGGTCGACTCTGCCTCTTCATCTTCCCACTATTTCAGATATTCAAATCGAGTACACAGAGATAGGATCACCACCATAACTGCTGGCACGTAGAAATCATAACGGCCGGATTGATTCCTTCCCTGAGGAAGAGAACAGATGTTGGTAAAAGGGTGACTGTATGTTGCCTTCTCATAATGAAGACCGGGACAGCTCTGCTTACAGAATGTACAGGAAATGTGTGGGGTTCCGACCGGGAACACTTGCTACTAGACCCTTAAACGCAACACTTCTGCATACATGGCTCTTCGAATCCCCTCCTGCATCCTTTACTTCTCACCTACAAGGATAGTTATCATTAGCTTGATGATTGTGAACAATAAAACATAAATTTTCAATCAAACATAAATGTTTCCTTCATTCATTTGATAAACTACGGAACAAGTGTGAAAAGGATTTATGCCTAATATATAGTCAATCATACAATTTCCCGCTCAACCCATAGGCTTGGCACAATTTTTTGAGGGCCTTTTTTTTAAATTGCAATCAGGTATTGGCCCCTTCATGGGTCTCAGTACCCATGCCTTCCACTTCCCCGATGCGCAATTACACTATTGGGACTCCACAAGCATGCCTTTTACACTTAAAACCCGATCCCTTTGTAATTTCAGAAAATTTGGAAAACATATGAAAACATAAGAAATCCCGCCCCGATCGCTCAAGCCGAACTGCAAATGTTATATGTTGGGGTCTATAAATATCGCCGGTTCCGGCATATTGCATATCGCAATATGCACAAACCTGGGACTTTGCCGATCGCGATATGCAATAGGGCTTCAGACCAGAAATATATATATCATATTTGATAGCTTAGCGGGTCAGCCATATTGCTGCGCGTATGATGTATAAGGTCTGGGCTCTACCAATATGTGATATGCGATTAGGGGCCGGACCCGAAAATGTATACAATGCGGTTCATAGTGCCGGCAGGTCCGGAGGCTCGGGGCGCGCCATATATACATAAGCCTTGGACTTAGGCTGATTGCGATATGCGACGGGCTTTCAGACCCAAAAATATATATATATTTTGGTTCATAACGCCATCGTGTCCGAGCCTTATGGTATGCATTAAGCGCCGAATTGAATGCAATAAGCGAAAGAGGGAGGATATATGTATTTTGTGAAGGGTTTGCTTTGTAAAGGGATTATAACAGGACAATGATGCGATGAAGGGTTTTGGAAGCCAGACAAACCCCGATGAGCATATGAATGAAGGGCTTAGCAAGGTTATATGTGAGGGATTTGTTAAGGAGCTTTCACCATTTGTGAATGGAAGATTCGGCTCTTCATGGAGTTAAAATCACTGGGATGAAAAGGATCATTCAGAGAGATGATAGATCAGACTTATAGGGGGCCCATTCAAAATTTTCTATCAGAGCATGTTTTAATAGGGTGGTAGTTGTGGCCACAACAGAAGGATCTAGACTATCGAGGATTTTGGACTCTTCCTCTCACAATATAATTTATTATTAATTGAAATGAATGGAAAGGATTATTCTGTGTAGATTGTTATCACCAAAAAAAGATCACCTAGCCATCTCTAACTAGGTGGATCGAAATACACCATGGAGGATTAATTTTACCATAGTAAATCACTTTCACTATGGAAAATAATTTAGTGAACCACTTTTACTAAATTATTTTTTATTTAAATAAAAAAACCCATGAGAATAATTAGATAAATCATTATTTATTTAAATTTCACTAGGAATAATTATTAAATCACTATTTAAATAAGTATTCCTTGTCACATTTGACTAAATCCCCTAGGAATAATTAAATAAATCTCTATTTATTTAATATTCCTTATTTCTATTATTGGAATAATTATTAAGACACTATTTAATAATTATTTCAATTTCACATGATTCTTAATTCTCACGAAATAATTAATAAATCATTTTATTTGTTAATTATTTCTAAATAAATACATTTAACCATTTTAAATGTACTTTCCCTCTCCAATAAATATAATAAAGTATTCCAAGGGGTTAGATCTTGATTTGATTAATATTATTTTATTATTCTTCATTTTTGAGATTAACTCAATACTTTGTTATAAATAGCAGTGTTTTCCATTCATTCTTCACCATGATCATAATCACCATTCCCATTATCATCTTTTTTCTTTGAGCTCCCATTTGAGTTATCGACTTTTTGTTTGGGTTTTTCACATATTGATAGAGAATATCATTTTCTGAAGCATCAAGGACATCAAAGGAACCATCCCACGGAGGGGGACTTACAAACCCTTTTTGTAGATCTCCTCCACTAGGTATTTTCAATAAAGAATTTATTCAATTAAAGTTTTTCCATTTGGGTTATTGCATTGGATATTTTTTTATCGTTGTTTTCTATGCTGGATCATCTATACTTTTGTTGTAGTTTTTCCATTTTTATTGCAAATCTGAATCACAAGCATCCATCAACTTGTTGTTAGGGTCACTTGTCACCTGGTGACTTAAGTCAAGCGTTTTTGGTACACCTTACAAGAAATTTCACACTAGCACGGATTTCAATTTCATGATTTTTGGTTCGCAGTGTCTCTCATTATCTCTCTTTCTTTAATTTATTAGGGCATCAGAAAATCAGGTGTTCTCACATGTCATGAAACTAGTTGTAACGAGAGCGACAACATTGGACATGTTGGAGACTCTACACCACTCTGATACTAGCAAGGAAGTCATTTCATTGCACTATGAAAATTTTCTTCCATGGCTAACAAATGCTTCACCTATAGGGGCACACCCTTCAGGTATTCTTCTTCCTCAATTTCCTCTTCTTCTTCGGACTCATATTTTGCACAGAAAACCAAGAGGGAAAGGCAATTAAATAATAGATTGAAAAAGTTGTTACAGTGTCATTGAGTTAGTTTCCCTACAACAGGTGACAAAAACATATGGTAAACATGTGACAAGATAAATGACTAACATATGGCATGTTCCTAAAGGATGGGGGAAAACACAAAAGATTATGAATGGACTCCCCCTTAAAGAGCGCCTTTAGCATAATTATTTTAATGCATTAGGGTTGTTACTTGCAAACACAGTTGATTTTGATGTATCCATGTGAGAATTAAGGATATATTTATTTCACTGCATCAAGGTCATTACTTCCAAACAAAGTTTTTCTTTTAAATCAAAATTAGGTAGATATTTTAAAAATTATAAATTTAATTTGTTTTATTTATTTATATATATTAAAATAGGTTTTAAATAATATAATAAAAATTAATAATTTTTAGCACACATTCAATAAAAAAAAAAGACATTTCCTTCGTACTCTATTTTAGGACTTCTTAATGAAAATGGTTTCTATAACATGTTTTAGAGTCTCTTGGCATTTCTTTCGTACTCCATTTTTAAACTTCCCAATAAAAATGGTTTCTATAATATGTTTTATAGTCTCTTGACATTTCTTTTGTACTCTATTTTTAAACTTCTCAATAAATATGACTTATATAATATGTTTTCATGTTGACTATATAAAATGTTCCATAATGATATTCATGCGGGCCTAACTAATAAAAGGAAATAAATGGAAGTAAATAGGGAAAAGTGTAAAATGTTTACAAAGTAGCTAATTTTATTTTTATGATTGTTACAACTCTCAATCTTCCATGATAAATGAAAGGTTTAGAGGTAGCTAGTTTATGCTTGTTCAAATCCTTCTTTACAAACATGAAAAATCAGGAAGTTGCACTTAATCTTACTAGAATTATAAATTATTCCTATTATAATTTTGACTATATTCCCAAATCCCTTCACTATATTATTGAATCCCAACTTCTTTCGTATATATTTATATGTAATCCCAACTTAGAAACTATTAGTGACTCTGTGGCATTCATCATCATAAAACATAATATTATAGTTTGAAATTTGGTTTAAGAATAGAAAACTTAAATTTATTGGTCATAGAAAACAATCGTACCATGGCAAAAAAATTACATTGTTGCATACAATGATGTGAAGTTTCTTAACAAATTTCATGCCCAAGTTACCAAGAACATATTTTTGTGCATGACCATGTAAACAATTTTATATCTAATTTCTAGTGTTGTATAAGATGAATGTTTTTTGCAATGATGGTTATGAAGCATATAATAGTTTTCATTTATGAGAATTTGCAAAAATTGAGTAAAGTGTCTCTCTGTGTGTAAAATTTATTATCATATAAAATATATTTAATTATTGTAGATATTATATAATAAGTTTGTTTTTTATAGTTTGTGCATAGTATTATAGTGTGGTTTAGCTATGGTGATGAATTCAATGATTTTTTATTTTTTAAAACAAAATATTTGAATTAGTTGATATAAATGAGATTTTGTGTTTACGAAGGTGGTATGTGTGTAGGGATGTCCATTTACAGAAGGGTTTCCTAAAAGATAATAGCTAGATCCATAGAAATAACAATGGTAGGATGAAATGGAGGCCATATAGCTAAGGTGTATATAGAATATCATAAGGTGAAAATTTTCAAAACAATGAACTTTAAATTTTGATGCAATTTCATGATAAGAATATATGCTTCTCCAAAATTTGTCAAAATTAGATTAGGGATCTTATTTATTGCTAATATCACTATTTGTGATTATTTTCTAAGTGAATAGTTTCATGGAGGTGTTGGGTGTGTTTTAACATGCTTTATTTTTTATAAGTTAGTTGTTATTTTATAAAAGATGGTATTAAAAAAATAAAGAAAAAATGAAAATAGGAAAATATAGGAAATAAAAAAAGAGATGAAATAAAACCCCAACAAAAGAAAATCAAAAGATTTGTATAAGTGTGCTTGTTTAAATGCCACTTCATGAATAAATTCTATTTGTAATAATAAAGTTCTGTGTGCAGCTTGTTTTTATGCCACAGTCTTTTCTTCTGATATGAATCAAACTGTTTAATCTTGATTAGATCATTTAAATTTTTTCTAGACTAGAGAATAAATTCAACCAAACAGTTTAATCTTGGTTGAAAATTAGAATTTTGAATAGATTAGGACAAATAAAAGGCCTGAAATGCTTAAAAATTGGCCTAAAGTTGGTTTAGATTAGGTTTATATTAGTTAAATTGTTTATTAAGGGAAGCTAGTCTAAACACGCCCTAGTTAGATTAATTTTCATTATTGTTTAATTACCTTGTTAAAAGGGGTGATTAATATTTGTAAATAAACACATTTTATGCTTTTTAACCAAAGTTATATATGAAAAAATGATTTTGTTGGGCGGTGATAAAGCTCATGAAAAGATCGACGGTCGTCAGCCTTCCCACCCAAATCAATGAAGGGAAGCCTCTTCACACCCCCTTGCTATGAAATGAGATAACGATGAGTTGGGAAGGGGGGGGGGGGGGGGGGTGTTGCAAAAAATGGTTTTTCTCATGCACGCGCCTCACGTACATGGCACTCCCTCAACACTTCACACCCCCCTCGCTCCAAACCACTTACGACTACCCCCCCTGAAATCTACCATCCACACTCCAGCGTTTCTCGATACTGCGCTAATGGTCACTCCTCCCCTGCCATCATCCTCCAATCACTCCATTCCATGTGCCCTTGCCTGATATCTCCTAACCGTTCTCGTGTATATGTTTCCGCTATTAATGCCTTCTCGTTGATGCTCTTCCTTCCCGTTAATGCATTAATTTATTGATTAGCCGATCAGCAACAACCTCTTGCTGTAACGGTAGTCTTAATTCCTTATAAATATTCATCTCCCCCGTTACATATACCTTTCTTCTACTATTCTTTCAATGTTTATGTTCATTGTTCTTTTCTTCAAATTCTCTGTTAAGTTGAGCCTGTAACTAGAAGTATCCTCTAGCTACCTCTACACCTTTCTGTCATTCAACATTACAACTCTATTATATCATGGCCCCTAAGAAAAAGGACAAACCCTCTGCCAACCCCTCTGCAACTCAAGAAACCCCAAAGGCATCTGATTCTTTGGACCTGGACCATATCCCATTAGCCGACCAATAATTAAAAATTGCAGACGCTAAAAGTGAATTTTGTGGAGTACTAAAAAAGGTATGTTTTTTATGATCATTTCAGTATCTTTTCAGTAGAACTTGCAAACCTTTTTGCATCATAAACTTGGAAAACGATAAAGAATTATAACAAAACATGTGAGATGAATATGCAAAACTAAAACGCTAACAATTGTCATTTCCTTATGCAGGAAGGAGTGAAAACGAGAAGCTGTCGTTCCAAAGGAAAGGACAAGGATGAGATAACCGATGTCCATTTGACGGGAGACTGAATGCAAACAAGGCAAAGCAGATCAAAGTGAATCAGCCCTGAAAAGGAGGTGAGGATACCAGCTAGGTGCAGGAGAGAAAGGAAATGATCAAGGATTAACGGTTCGGCGAATCCCTCAGGATCCTTGATCCTGAGGGATCGCTGTTTTATCTATTTTTGCACTTAGATACCTCCATCGTCACCCTTATAAAAGGGACAACACTGTTAGCTCGGGAGAGAGTGAGACATGATTATGTTTTTATGTAATTTCTATTAAGATCAAAACTTTGATCATCGAGTCTCGATAAGAACTGGTTTATTGTAATTTTGCTTTATGCATTAACACAAACTTGGTGATTACTTCATCTCTGAGCCTGGATTAACCTCAAGCGGTGTACCCCTGGAGGCTAAGGGCCTAGCCCTGGAGGACACTTGCTCCTGTATTATTATGATTTGGCTTCTACGTGGTTTTCTTATCATCGTTATTTGGTAATTTGATGTGTTTTATAAGTTTACATCACATGTTCTATTATGTTTAATTCATTAAGGTTTTCGCAGACAGAACTATTGTATTGACTCTACATCATATTACTGTTCTTTTCAGAGTTGATCGAATATCACTAGTCTTAGTAGAATACCGTTACTATTCCATTACAGAGCTTTTGTGTTGTGCAACTGTACATTCACGTTACAGAATTCATCTTGGGAGTTATGTTCTTTACGATTGTTGAATTAATGAACAATGCTATTCTATTTTGAAATGCAGTAGTATTCCTTCTAACTAATATTGATGCTTAGATCAGATTACTATTTAAGTGTGCTATGTGCATATATGGTTTTCAAGCGTAGTTCCATAGTTTATCAGTAATCGGTGCTGTTCCATTAGGGTGTGCTATTCGATCTGCCTTAAGAGTGAAATATTGATGTTTGATTACGATTAATGCATTTGATTTGATAGATTAATTTTGTTACTGCTTGTGAGACTTAGTTGCTGTTCTATTTCTTATCTGTTTTTCCATTTAAGAATTGTTGTTCCATTATAGACTTGCTGTTTGATTCCTTATTTGTTGTCCCATTTTCTTATATGTCATTCCATTTACTGGCACTTGTTATTTTGGTGTGGGAGACGATCTAAGGCTGTAGTGAGCCTTGGCATTTACTGTCTCGCTCCCAAATCCACGATCTGTTCTCTAATTTCCTTTTCCATCAGTTTCCAAAGGGATGGGTTATCACTACTGAACCCTTCACTGATAAGTTGCTTAGTCTTTTGAGTGTGTTATTTACTCTTTTGAAGTAGTTAAGCTATAGACAAGCATCCGTTTACTCTTGTATTTCTGAACACTGTACTACTAGCATTACTCTGACAAATGATAGCCTCAGACTTAGACACTCTTTGAAATAACAAAACACTCCCAGATTGACATATTAATGTGAGGTAATTAGAGGTGAAAGAGACCCTTTTTATAGCTCTACATTTTGGCGCCGTTGTTGGGGAAAGAGTGAAGCCATTTCTCCTTTTTTCAGAGTAATGTACGAACCTGCTAGGGAAGAGTTGGATTTTAAAAACGGAAGGTAAGAACCTATGTACAGAGAATGTAAAATCCCTACTCCTCTGTTCGCTTTCCTAACAGATTTGTTGTTGCTTTGTTTGAATAGAATTTAGTAGTTCATTTGAGTGCATGACTAAGCAGAAAAAACCAGAAAAAAATACCAAACCTCTACCCAAGCCAGAAAAAGCTAAGGGGCTGGTGACCCTTGGTCGAATGACCTTCATAGATGAAATCTACAAGAAAGCAGAATCTCAGCCATCAGTAGGACCCAGGAAAATCATTTCTAAATAGCCTACTAGTTCCCTTCAGGCCACAGGATCACCATCTGTAGCCTTTGCTGAGGTGCATAGTCAAACTAAAGAGTAGGACTTTCAAGAAATTGAAAATTCTACTCTAGAACTATTGCAGGAAGGGAATTTTAGAAATATTTGTGAAGGGGAAGGAGAAACAGGGAAAACCGAGGAACCAAGATCTCTTATTGAAACAACTCAGCCATTAAATAGCCTAGACAAGGGAAGTGCTGCAAAAATCATTGTTGAAGAAACCCAATCTCCTCAGACATCAGGAATTCTCATTATCCCAGATAGAGGAAGTGCTATTAAAACTATTCCTATCAAAGCCATTCCCTCTCAATCTAGGAATACCCTCCTAGATATCCTAGAAGGCTATTGGCACATATTCGACCCTAAGGCTCAAAATCAGCCAAACACTCAAACCTCTACATTAAAATACCCTATAGTAGATTCTGCAGCAAATGCACCTATGAAAGCAATCCCTCTTCAACATATCCCTACATTTCACGGTCTTACATCGGAAGATCCGGATGCAATTTTATTTGAATTTGATGTGTTGTGCAGGGGATATGATTACACCACCGACCCCCAGAAACTGAAACTATTTCCCTCTACATTAAAAAGGACTGCTTTAAGATGGTTCATGGGATTAGGTGGCGGGGTTATAAATAACTGGGATCAAATGAAAGAATCTTTTCTAAAAAAATATCAGGATTATTGCAGGTCTAGAGAACTAAAGGACGAAATATTCCAGATGACAGCTAGACCGAATGAAACATTAGAGGAGTATGTGGAATGTTTCCAGTATAATCTGCAAATATCTCCTTATGCATCACTACCTTTACCTGATAATGTGTTAAAAACAACATTGATAAGGGGCATGAAGGAACAATGGATCGAAACATTAAACATCATGGGAAAAGGGGATATTTATCAAGAAAAAATTGTTGACATTATTGATTTATGTATCAGGAGCTCAAGAGGTAGCACAAGAGTAAAATCGGCAGAACATGATCGGTTTGTAAGAGATAATAAAATTTCAACGGAAGGAGTAACACGTGTAGAAATTGGAAATTTATTGGAAAATTTTAAAACTGATATACTAGGGACACTGACTACACAACTTGATATTATGCAGGCCAAATAGAAGCAAATGGAGGTAGAACAGAATTTGGCGATCTTCTATCCCCGATGCAAGAAAAATCATAGTCACAAGGAGTGTCCACTAGATACAGTCCAAACATGCGCCATCTGTACAAAAGATCACCTTACGGAGAGCTGCCCCTCACTTCCTGGATTGAAAGCGGTATATAAGGAAGCGGAAGAAGAACCATAATCAGTGTATTTGATCAACCAGTGCCATCAGTGGCAGCCGAGACAATCTAGTATGTTTCCAGACCCAACTTCTTCTTTTCAGCCTCCACATTATAATGCTCAACAATATAGTATGTGGAAAATTCAATCCCAACCCCCGTTTCCAAACTGGTCACCACAGTCATTTCCTTCTTCAAACCCGTGGCTGAATCAAGCAAGCCAATCTGGTTGGTCGAATTTTCCTTATACTCCACCATATTTGCAAGTTAACTCATATCCACCGCAATGGACTCCCCCTACTTCACAAAGTTCAGCCTGGCAGACAATGTTGGAAATAATACTGAGAGGGGGGGTGAATCAGTATTATCAAATTCTTTTCAATATGCCTTCCAGATTTATACTTTAATTAATTTGTATGTTAGTGCCATATAAAAATGAACAAGAACAAGAAAAGCATACCAAAGAACACCAGATATAAGGTGGAAACCCAATGTGGGTGAAAACCACCTGCTGTAATATGTCTCTATCTTCTTTCAATTAGAAACTTCTTTTACAAGGATTTTGTACTGGTGCAATCCTTTACCAGTACGCAGGCTGCAACCTGCAGAGAGCTACAACTCTCTCTCGTTTTCTAGTCTCTCCTGGAAGGGAGCTACAACCCCCTTTGCTCTTCTACTTCTTTAAGGACCACGTTTCATTAATTTTCAGACTGGATCCAAGAAGATCAAATAATCATCAAGTACATGCAAATCACCCAATCTCCTTATACAATCAACCAATGAATCACCCAACTTCTCAGAATGCTGTAAACATAAAAGTAATACTAGAAATCTAAACCCAGAACTCTGCAGCAATAGATAAAAGACAGCCAACAAATGTTTCAAGACAGGTCCGCAACTTCACCGATATAAACCTGGGGATATCCGCAGTCTTTCTGTGCCTGAACTGTGCAGATCCGCACTGGATCCTTCTACTGAACTGCTTACCTCAGCTCAGATCCGCACCTTCACTGTCGGTCTAACAGCGTACCTCTGCACTACTCCTTCTGTCCCTCTGCATACCTCCGGAATGTGCTTTCTTCTGCGCTGTGTACCCCGCATTGTGCCTTCTGCTGCGCTACGTACCCCCGCACTGCGTCTTCTCCTGCACTGCAAACCCCCGCACTTATGCCGTGGATCGCTTGCGAACCTCTGATTAGGGCCAAATTAACAGTCCTCCAATGTGTCACAGACAGTCAGATCCATAGATCTGATCATGCACCCGAGAGATCACGACTTATCAATAGATTTGCCTTAAGTTTTCTCCTTGATTTAGATCTAGCTTTGTAAAACCAATCACCCAAAATTTCAGATCTTAAGATATTCAAATTTCACAAGTTTCTAGCCAAGTGATCTCCTTCCCCTTTTTATAGTCAAACCCTTATCCACACCATGGGACAAAACCATCAAAACCAATACAAGGGATCCAAACCGGGGTTCAATAAATTAGATCCTATACCACGAGCCAAAACCATAGGATCGTAAAAAAAACGGGCTAAATACCAAGGGCCAAACATAGGATACCCCACATGAGCGCGCTTTTATGCATTGGAGTGAGTGAATTGGGGGACCGCACCTTATGAACGGTGAACCTGCGGGTATGTCTGCACTCCCTAGACGGTGAACCTACGGGTCCGCACCTTTTGAATGATGCACCTGCGAACCTCTTATTTTCCATTATTTTAAGAGCCTGAATAGAGTTTTGCCACTTGAGTGAGTTGCCATCAAGTACAACACCTGTACCATAGAGCCAAACTAGAATCATAATGCCAACAATCTCCCCCTTTGGACTTGATGGCAACCTCAGGATCCTCATCGTCATTCTCCCCCTTTGACATCAAGGGCAAAGGGTTATGCTCCCCCTGAGACCATGCTTGAATCTTTGATCATGCTCCCCCTGACGATAAGCCAGATCTACAAACCATAATCCACCATACACCATAAGAGACATATTGCAGCAAAATTTAGATCAGCATCCATGATCTCCTTCTGTACTTCCTCCAAGATCTTCTACCATAATGCCAACAATGCATTATATGCTCCCCTTGAACTTGTGCCATTCGATCTTCGACCAATCCGCAACCCAACCTGCATACAACCAACAGATGAGATTCAACAACAGGATGATGCATCAACAACCCCCAGCTTTTGCCTGAGGTATTCAAAGGTCTCCTTGGACAATGGTTTGGTGATTATATCAGCAACTTGTTCCTTAGAAGGAACATACTCCAAGTTGACCTTTTGTTCAAGCCCTTGTTCCCTGAGAAAGTGATACTTGATCGGTATGTGCTTGGTCTTTGAATGCATGACCGATTTCTTTGAAATATTGATTGCACTTGTATTATCACATAAGATGGAGATAGGTGGAGTACAAGTGATCTGAAAATCCTGCAAGGTCTGTATCATCCAAAGGAGTTGAGTGCAGCAAGATGCAGCAGCCACATATTCCGCTTCAGCTGTAGATAAAGCAATCGAACTCTGTTTCTTGCTGAACCAAGATACTAATCTGGAACCCATAAAGAATGCACCACCACTTGTGCTCTTCCTGTCATCCACGCTTCCGGCCCAATCTGCATCTGTATAAGCATGAAGTGTGAGATCTGTATCTCTAGGATACCATAAGCCATAGTTTTGAGTTCCTTGAAGGTACTTGAAAATTCTCTTCACTGCCTGAAGATGAGTTTCCTTTGGATTTTCCTGAAATCTTCCAACTATTCCCACTGCATGCATGATGTTTGGTCGGGTACCTGTTAAATAAAGTAGACTTCCAATCATAGATCTGTAGGTTGGTTGGTGCACTGTTGCTGATTCATCATTTGCACTAAGGCTACATCCAGTGACCATGGGGGTACATACTGGTTTTGCATATTCCATGCCATATTTCTTCAAAATCTGCTTGAGATACTTGTTTTGAGACAAAAAGATCCCGCCTTCATTTTGTTGGATTTGCAATCCAAGAAAATATGTCAGTTCTCCAAGCAAAGACATTTCGAATTCTTTCTGCATCACCAAGGTAAAGCTTTGACTCATAGCTTCTTCATTGCTGCCAAAGATAATATCATCTACATACACAACAAGTATTAGTAATTTGTCATTTTCAATTTTTATGTAAATATTGCTATCTGCCGATCCCTTTGAAAAACCTTGTTGATGAAGATATTTGTCTAAACGGTAGTACCAAGCCCTTGGAGCCTGTTTAAGACCATAGAGAGCCTTCTTTAGTCTGAATACAATATTTGGATCATTCCCAAGGATGAACCCATCTGGTTGCTCAATGTACACTTCTTCTTCGAAGTCCCCATTCAGAAAGGCTGATTTCACGTCCATTTGAAAAACTTTGAACTTCTAAAAGCTTGAGAGAGCAAGGAACATTCGGATGGCCTCAAGTCTAGCAACAGGACCAAAGTTTCTTCGAAGTCTATTCCTTCTTGTTGAGCATACCCTTTACACACAAGTCTAGCCTTGTTTCTAATTACTTCTCCATTTTCATTCAACTTATTTTTGAAGATCCATTTTGTCCCTATGACATTCTTATCTTTTGGTCTAGGAACCAACTCCCAAGTGTCGTTCTTTTCGATTTGCTCAAGTTCTTCATCCATCGCCTTGACCCAGCATTCATCTTTGCATGCCTCTCTTACATTTTGTGGTTCAGTGGAGGAGAGTAATGCCAAATAGCTTGAGGCTTCTGCAATTGTTCTTCTTTTTTGTACAGCTGCTTCTTTCTGCCCCAAAATCTGAGATTCTGGATGATTCTTTGGAACGTACCTGGATGGAGACTTCTCTTCTATCCTTATTTTCTCCTCAGGTGCCTCTTGAGGTTCTTCTTCATCATTTTTCTGATTTGGAGAGTAGTCTTCATCCTCTTCAATATTTTCATGATTTACTTGCCTAGGGATGTATCCTTTTTCATCAACTACTACATCAATGTTGTCAACAATTCTTCCAAGTCTTTTATTATAACACTTATATGCTTTGCTGTGGGGAGAATAACCAAGGAGAATGCCTTCATCTGCTCTAGGTTCAATTTTTCCAAGTTGTTCATCAGTGTTCTTGATATAGCATTTGCTCCCAAAAATTTTGAAATGATTTACTGAAGGAGTCTCACCATACCAGAGCTCATGAGGAGTTTGAGTGTTGTTCACTCGGACATTTGTTTTGTTGAGAATAACAATCGTAGCAAATTCAGCTTCACCCCAGAAGGTTGCAGGAGTCCCAGATTCATCAAGCATAGCACGAGCCATTTGTTGGACCATTCTGTTCATCCTTTCCACCACTCCATTTTGCTGAGGAGTCCTAGCTCTAGAGAATTCCCTTCTTATTCCATGTTCCTCACAGAAATCAAAAAATTCATTTGAGGTAAACTGCCCACCTCTATCGGACCTGAGGCACTTAATTTTGTGATCTGATTCGTTTTCAACCAAGGCTTTGAAAGATTTGAATTTTTCGAATGCTTCATCCTTGTGTTTCATAAGTCCCAACCAAACCATCCTGGAGAAGTCGTCAATGAATAATATAAAGTATTCTTCTCCTTGAGGTGACCTTGTCCTAAATGGACCACATACATCTGTATGGACTAGTTCAAGAGGCCTACTGGCCGATCCTTCCTTCTTAGGGAAGTTAGTTCTAGTTTGCTTACCAAACTGACATGATTTACATATGGTGTTGTCTGGAATTTTGATATCTGGAAGACCACGAACTGCCTGGTATTTGCATGTTTTCCTTATTTGTGAAAAGCTTAGATGCCCCAACCTTCGGTGCCATAACCAATGTTCATCATCCTTGCTCAAATATCATTGTTGTTGTCCTTCTTCAAATATGTATAGATTATTTGGAGTTCTTCTACCTTTGATTACTGTTTTTCCTGTATCAAGATCACGAACGCTACATCCATTTGATCGAAATATTACCTCGGTTCCTTGATCGCACATCTGACTGACACTCAGTAGATTATGCTTCAAACCATCAACATACAAAACATTTCCATCTTTGACCTTTTCTTTCAAATGAGCAGTGCCTTTTCCTTTTATGGCTGCAGGTGTATCATTTCCAAAAGAAACTTTCTTACCCTTTTCTAAAGCAGTATATGATTCAAGTTTTTCTTTATCACCTGTCATATGCTTCGAACATCCACTGTCGATGTACCATAGATTTTCCTATACTTCTGCATAAAAAGTTATCCCACATCTTTCTGGTTGTGGTTCCTTTATTCTCCATGTTCTGGTGCTTGAGGCTTGTTCCTTTGTCTATCGAAACCTACTCCTACATTCAGAATCTTCATGACCAAAGTTATTACAGATAGAACATTCAATTTCATTTTCAAGTGCCGAAAAGTTGTTATAGGTCCTTTTCGTAATCCCAGTCATACTTCTTTGTTTTTGAGCTTCTCTAGTCATGATTGTCTTATAAGCAACACATTGAGCTGCTTTGTGACCGAAGTTATGGCAAGAGAAACATTGGCCATTGAAGAAGCTTCTGCGATTATCAAATCTACCAGCCATATGATTGTAATTTCTATTGTCATCCATTCTTGAAGCAAATTGAGAAGTTTTTACCTGTGGCTGGTTGTAGCTTTTGTTCACCCTTAAGATGGATTTCCCCTGGTTTACCTGGTAGTCTTTGTTTGTTCTTGATATAATTCGTCCCTGCCTTATTTGGTGATCTCCATTGGATTTTTGCTCCTTCCTCCTTGTTGCATCAAGATAGCTCTTTGAGGTGGATGCTTGAGATGTTTCTCCATTATAACCCAGACCTGTCTTGATTAGTGGAGAACGATGTACATTGATAATCTCATCCAGAGTTTCAGATCCTTTAACAAACTTAAGATTAAGAACCTTTGTTTTCTCAATTTCTTTTCTAAGGCCAACAATTTCACATTCTAACTTCTCAAGAGATTTTTCCTTTTCATCAAGTTGGAATTGCAGAGTATCAATGATCATATCTTTTTCTTCTAAACATATTTTGAGTCGAGAAATCTCTTCATAAAAACCATCTACATCTATAGCATCCATGTAATCATCATCTTCAAAGGCCATTAAAAGTTTATAATAATTACCTTGTTCATCTTCATCACTATTTGATAGACCATCATTGTCTTCATGAGTGTAGTAACTTTTCTTAGTTGCATTCTGTTTCTTGTTCCATCTAACAGGTTCCTTCCCTTTGTCGATCTTATCCTTGTGAGGACATTTGACAGCATAGTGACCGACTCTTCCACAAGCAAAGCATTTGAAAGGTAACTTACCTCGGAAACGGCCAGTACCCCGTTGAAGATTTCTGACAAAATTTGATTCTTCTTCCTCCTCTGACACGTGTCCTGACTCATAGTACTCTCCTTTTCCTGAAGCCTTGAAGGCAGCATCTCTCCTGT
Source organism: Pinus tabuliformis (assembly GCA_031772625.1). Lineage (NCBI taxonomy): Eukaryota > Viridiplantae > Streptophyta > Pinopsida > Pinales > Pinaceae > Pinus > Pinus tabuliformis. Next base: position 799,464,883 of record CM062805.1, on the reverse strand, counting down.
CTGATGGACCTCCTTTCCTCATTTCATAAGCAGTTAGAATTTCGTGCAGCTGTGACATTTTAAGGCTTTGTAGATTCTCCTTTTCTTCTATTGCAGAAACTTTAGATTCAAACCTAGGGGACAAAGATCTTAGAACTTTTTCAACCACAACTGCCTCTTTTATTTCTTCACCCAATTTTTTCATACAATTAACAATCTCAACTACACGAAGAAAATAGTTAGCCACACTTTCATCATTATACATCCTGAGATTTTCATACTGAATTCTGAGGGTTTGAAGTTTTGCTCGTTTTACCTGATCATCTCCTTCATAGCTCAAAACAAATTTGTCCCATATCTCTTTTGCGGATTTAAACTGCATTACCTTAACAAATTCTGATTGAGATAGGCATCCTAATAGAGTATTAACCGCCTTTGCATTTGTTTCATATTTCTTCTTCTCAGCCGGATTTGTAGGAGTTGCTGATGGAAAAGTATACCCTGTATCTATGATATCCTAGACTTCTGTACCAAGAGATTGAAGATAGGCAGTAACTCTTACCTTCCAATAAACGAAGTTTGTCCCATCAAAAATCGATGGCCTGATTGATGCTTCCCTCTCGTAGTTGCTCATGATGAAAGATCTTTCTTCAAGCGATCAAGCTTCTTCCGAAGAACCTGCTCTAATACCAATTGTTGGAAATAATATTGAGAGGGGGGGTGAATCAGTATTATCAAATTCTTTTCAATATGCCTTCTAGATTTATACTTTAATTAATTTGTATGTCAGTGCCACATAAAAATGAACAAGAACAAGAAAATCACACAAAAGAATACCAGATATAAGGTGGAAACCCAATGTGGGTGAAAACCACCTGCTGCAATATGTCTCTATCTTCTTTCAATTAGAAACTTCTTTTACAAGGATTTTGTACTTGTGTAGTCCTTTACTAGTACGCAGGCTGCAACCTAAAGAGAGCTACAACTCTCTCTCATTTTCCAGTCCCTCTTGGAAGGGAGCTACAACCCCCTTTGCTCTTCTACTTCTTTAAGGACCATGTTTCATTAATTTTTAGACTGGATCCAAGAAGATCAAATAATCATCAAGTACATGCAAATCACCCAATCTCCTTATACAATCAACCAATGAATCACCCAACTTCTCAGAATGCTGTAAACAGAAAAGTAATACCAGAAATCTAAACCCAGAACTCTGCATCAATAGATAAAAGATAGCCAACAAATGTTTCAAGACAGGTCTACAACTTCACTGATATAAACCTGTGGATATCCACAGTCTTTCTGTGCCTGAACTGCGCAGATCCGCATTGGATCCTTCTGCTGATCTGCGTACCACCACTCTTACTCCTTCTGCTGAACTACGTACCTCATCTCAGATCCGCACCTTCACTGTCGGTCTAACAGCGTACCTCTGCACTAGTCCTTCTGTCCCTCTACGTACCTCCGCAATGTGCTTTCTTCTGCGCTGCATACCCCGCACTGCGCCTTCTGCTGCGCTGCATACCCCCGCACTGCGTCCTCTCCTACGCTGCGAACCCCCGCACTTACGCTGTGGATCCCTTGCGAACCTCTGATTAGGGCCAAATTAACAGTCCTCCAATGTGTCACAGACAGTCAGATCCACAAATCTGATCATGCACCCGAGAGATCACAAATTATCAATAGATTCGCCTTAAGTTTTCTCCTTGATTTAGATCTAGCTTTGTAAAACCAATCACCCAAAATTTCAGATCTTAAGATATTCAAATTTCACAAGTGTCTAGCCAAGTGATCTCATTCCCCTTTTTATAGTCAAACCCTTATCCACACCATGGGACAAAACCATCAAAACCAATACAAGGGATCCAAACCAGGGTTCAATAAATTAGATCCTATACCACGGGCCAAAACCATAGGATCGTAAAAAAAACGGGCTAAATACCAAAGGCCAAACATAGGATACCCCACGTGAGCGCGCTTTTCTGCATTGGAGTGAGTGAATTGGGGGACCACACCTTGTGAACGGTGAACCTGCGGGTATGTCCGCACTCCCTGGACGGTGAACCTGCGGGTCCGCACCTTTTGAACGATGCACCTGCGAACCTCTTATTTTCCATTATTTTAAGAGCCTGAATAGAGTTTTTCCACTTGAGTGAGTTGCCATCAAGTACAACACTTGTACCATAGAGCCAAACCAGAATCATAATGCCAACAGACAAACTGGCAGAGACCGATGCATTAGCCAGTAGGAACTATTCCGCTCCCTCAACCTACACTGCCAGCCTTACAACAAAATCCCCAGCCTAATCTAAGACCGCAACTCCCAGCCCAACCCAACCCCAATCCAAATAACAGACCGGTCCAATCTCTCCAAATTATAGAAACACCAGAAATAGTAGCCGATCTGAGGGAGTGCAATGATCTTCAATTAAGATTTGGGCATATTATTGAAACTGAGGGAGATAAAACAGTTCAGATTGAATATCAGTTACCAAGAGAACATCTGTTGCAACAAGAGGATGTGAATAAACAAAAAACTCATAATCAAGCAACCACATCCTCTCCTCCGTTCCTAGAACGATTAGTCATACCTCGACCTATACAATATCCTGATTTTGACATTCTAGGAGAATTACAAAATCTGTACATAAAAATTCCATTCCTCCAAGCCATTCAAGACATCCCCATATACGCAAAAACTATTAAAGAATTGTGCATAAAGAAACCAAGGAGGAAAATAACAAATAATCCAAGAGTCCAAGTAGTCGGCACTTTATCTGACTTACTATCAGGGAAAGAAACACCCATTAAATATGAAGATCCAGGAAATCCAATTGTAACTGTCCAAATTTATGGTCAGACCCTGTCTAATGCCTTAGTTGATCTAGGAGTTGCAATTAATATCTTAACAACCACTACTTGCCAAAAGCTGGGCATTACATCTGTAGAACCCACCTCTACCTTGTTAGAATTGGCTGACCGATCTGTGGTTAGGCCGGAGGGTACTCTACATGATGTCATGTTCTCTGTTGATTCCTGGGAATATCCAACCGATTTCCTGATAATAAATCCTAAAACCTGACTTGATGGACACCCGATGATTTTAGGTAGACCTTGGCTTGCCACTGTCGATGCTTACATTAGCTGCCGGCAAGGAAATATGACCATAACCAAAGGACCAAATATCAAGAATTTAGTTCTATATCCTCCAGCACAGCCAAGTGTCACAGTAATCAAAACTAATAAGCACCCTGTATCATACCTTACTGATAACATTAGATCTCCATTAACTATACAAGAGGCACTTGATTTTAAAGATCAAACAGAAGATGATGCCATTAATAATTTCATTAGTTAAACTGAATCTAGATCCTGCATATAGTGTCACATGATAGAAGCAACATTCGATAATGAATTAGAAGAAGATCCTCTGAAAGATACACATGATCAAACAATACCTGTTATTTCTATTGTAAATAGTAAAATTGTGGAAATTGAATCGGGAAAAACCTTAAACATTAATGCCAACCTCACACCTGATCAAGAAATGAAGCTCATCCATTTGTTAAGAAAATATAAAGAAGCATTTGCATGGGATTACCCTGATATGAAAGGAATTGACCCCCAATTATGTACACACCACATTTATATAGAAAAGGATGCCAAACCTATTCGTCAACCTCAAAGGAGACTTAATCCTCATATAAAAGATGTGGTAAAATCTGAACTTCAAAAACTTTTAGATGTCAATTTTATCTATCCTACCTCTGATAGTAAATGGGTCTCTCCGCTTGTGGTGGTACCAAAAAAGAATGGGAAATGGAGAATCTGTGTGGACTACAAGGAGCTAAATAAAGCGACACAAAAAGACCACTTTCCTCTCCCATTCATAGACCAAGTATTAGATACTTTAGCAGGAAAGAAATTATTTTCTTTCCTGGATGGCTTCAGTGGATACAATCAGATTCAGATTGCCACTGAAGACCAAGACAAAACTACTTTTACTTGTCCTTGGGGAACATTTACCGAGTTCTACCTTTTGGCTTATGCAATGCTCCTGCCACATTCCAAAGAGATATCCTTAGCATTTTTGCAGATTTAATAAATTACGGACTTGAAGTATACATGGATGACTTTACACCATATGGAGATGATTTTGATCCAGCATTGGACACCCTAGAAAAATTCCTACAACGCTGCATTGCTACCAGGCTTTGCTTAAGCCACGAAAAATGTTATATGATGATGATTGAAGGACTTATCCTAGGGCATTATATTTCAGCAGCTGGCATTCAGGTAGACTCAGCCAAAATCCAAATACTTTTGCTTATTCCCACTCCTACTACTCAAACAGAGGTACGCAGTTTTCTTGCATTTTCTGGTTATTATAAGCGATTTATAGAACATTTTTCACACATAGCTGCACCTCTATATGCACTAACTGGTAACGTTGATTTTCTTTGGACAGAAAGATGTCAATGTGCTTTCAAGGATCTGAAGAAGCTCGTATCCACAACCCCAGTTCTTCGAGGACCAAATTGGGATTTACCATTCCAGATATCATATGATGCCTCAGATACAACCATTGGAGCAGTCCTTGGGCAGGAAGAGGATAAAAAGCCATATGCAATTTATTACATCAGCAAAAATTTATCCCCTGCTGAATTAAATTACACTATTATTGAAAAAGAATTCCTAGCTGTAATACATGCTGTCAATAAGTTTAGACATTACATTACTGGATATCCTGTTATCTTGTATACAGATCATTCTGCCATAAAATATTTAGCAAATAAGCCTGTTACAAATTGCAGAATAACTAGATGGCTGATTTTATTGCAGGAATTTGATATCATAATCAAGGATCGACCTGGCAAAGAAAATCCTGTAGCCGATTTTCTCTCAAGAATGCCAAAGCCAATCGATGCAGCAGCAGTTGAAGGTCAATTTCCGGATGAGCATTTGTTTGCTGTTGCTGTTCAAACACCCTGGTATGTTGATGTTGCCAATTACCTAGCAGTAGGTAAACTACCAAAACATCTAACCCCTAATGATCGGAAACAGATTGTTCAGAAGAGTGCTCAATTCTCGTGGATTGGGGGATATTTGTTTCACACAGGGGCAGACATGCATATCAGGAGATGCATCCGAGAAGATGAAATCTTTGACATTTTAAAAGCCTGTCATGATGGACCATGTGGTGGACATTTCGCTGAGCGCAGAACTGGACATAAAGTGCTGCAGATAGGGTATTATTGGCCCACGGTTTTCAAAGATGCAAAGAAATTTGTCCAAGCTTGTGACAGCTGCCAGCAAGCAGGACGTCCTGGTTAGTTTGATGAGATGCCTCTGAAACCACAGTTAGTCATTGAACCATTCGAGCGACGGGCTCTTGATTTCATTGGACCTATCAACCCATCATCAAACCAGAAAACATATATTTTGGTGGCAACAGAATATGTCACCAAGTGGGTTGAAGCAGAAGCATTGCCTAGAGCTACAGAGGACTCTGTCATACAGTTCATGTTCCAGCTATTTGTACGTTATGGCCTTCCAAGAGAAATAATTACAGATGGTGGACCACAGTTTGCTGGGAACAAAATAGCTGCAACACTCAACAACTATCATGTCCAACACAAAATCACTACTCCATACCACCCACAGGTGAATGGGCAAGTAGAAAGCAGCAACAAAATAATAGAAGCAATTCTAACAAAAACCATTGCATCACATAGACATGATTGGGCTGCCAGACTACCTGAAGCACTTTGGGCTTACAGAACAACATGGAGAAGCACCACTGGTTACTCACCTTATCAATTAGTGTTTGGAAAACAACCCATTTTTCCCATAGAATTCGAAATCCAAACATTACGGACAACACAGGAAGTTGGCTTAGATCTAAGCGAGGCACAAATTAATCGATTGCAGCAGATCCATGAGTTGGACGAAATTAGGCTCTCTGCACTTCAAAATACTACCCTAATCCAACAGCAGCGAGCTAAATGGCATGATGCTCTCATTAAAAATAAAGTCTTCCACGAGGGGGACTGGGCTCTGTTGTACGACTCTAGGTTTCAGGACTTCCCTCGGAAACTCCAGACTCGTTGGTTGGGACCATACGAAATCCAGAAGGTACATGACAATGGGACCCTTACTCTAATCACTATTGATGGTTCTGGATATGCCTTCAAGGCAAATGGCCACCGAGTTCGCCTCTATCACAAACCACTCACTCAGGAGTCCTGCCAGCAGCTACACCGAGACTTTGATATGGATATTCTGGGGGAGGAAGATAATTCTTCCTCACCTGTAATTCACTAAGGGATTCATTTATTTTTACAGTCTGTACTTAAGTTCTTTTTTTGAATCATTTTTGTACATAATTTTGAATTAATGTTTTGCTGTCATTTTTGTTGTTCCTTTTTCAAAAGAACAGCATTTTCTTCCGGCTTCTCCTTTTTCAAAAAGAGCAAATTCCGCTGGATCAGCCGTCATCTCGTTGTAATTAGGACCTTTTTCTTTATTTTTGTGTGTTTTGCTGTTCCTTTTCCAAAGGAATAGCATTTTCAATTTTTGTCGTTCCTTTTCCAAAGGAATGGTATTTGTGTGCTTCTGCTGTTCCTTTTCCAAAGGAACAGCATTCTTGATTTTCTGTTGTTCCTTTTCCAAAGAAACAACATTCTTGATTTTTTGCTGTTCCTATTCCAAAGGAATAGCATTCTTGATTTTTTTGCTGTTCCTTTTCCAAAAGAACGACATTTGCTTGTTCTGTTGTTCCTTTTCTAAAGGAACATCATTTCGATTTCTGTTGTTCCTTTTCAAAGGAATGGCATATCTGTGTGTTTTGCTGTTCATTTTTCAAAGGAACAACATGTTCAATTTTCGTTGTTCCTTTTCCAAAGGAACGACATTTTTGCATATTTTGTTGTTCCTTTTCCAAAGGAACAACATTTTTTATTTCTGTTGTTCCTTTTCCAAAGGAACGACATTTCTTGCGTCTTTTGTTGTTCCTTTTTCAAAGGAACAACATTTTTAGTTACTGCTGTTCCTTTTTTAAAATGAACGGCATTTCTGTGTGTTTGTTGTTCCTTTTCCAAAGGAACAGCATTTTTGATTCTGTTGTTCCTTTTTCAAAGGAGCGGCATTGGAATGTTTTACTGTTCCTTTTCCAAAGGAACAACATCTGTGTGTTCTGTTGTTCCTTTTTCAAAGGAACGGCATTTGCATTTTCTGCCATTTGAGGTCTCTTGTTGGCCCTTTTTCCAAAAGAAACACCACTTGCATGCTTTTTCTCTCCTTATGAGACAGCTTATCTCTTTTGCTGATCTAAATTAAGGATGCTTATTGCTCCTGTTCTTTCAAGTCTTTTAGAATATAGCTATGCACGTATGCAATGGATACAAAACCTCAACATACTGAAATCAGCTAATCATAAATCGCTATCTTTATAAGGCTCTGCATTGGTAAGAGGAAAAAAGGAAGGACACACTTATTTATCATCTTTTTCTATCATTGTTCTACTAATTCTGCTACGATTGGTCATCTTCATCATGACGACCCTTTTCAATCCTCTTTGGTTATTATTTAGGAATAAGAGCAAAGGGTTTGTATCTTCCTATTGAGATGTTAAGACTTCTTCCACCATTCCTACTCTTAAGGAGTGTTGAACCACCCCTTGTGTATAAATAAGGGAAAGTACTTTGTGAAAAAGAAAGAAAAAATTAAACATGACTTATAAGTTGTCAAATGCAGGATAGGGGGTCTCATCAAGAGCCAGCCTACCATGATCATGAGGACGAAAGTGAAGTGGCATTCCCACTATGGCCACCACACCAGGGATATGGTCCAAAAGGTATATCAAATAAACAACCCTTGGAACAGGAGGTCTCATCACGAGCCGGCCTGCCCACTTTTCGCTCCTTCCTCATGAATGGCATTATGGTTAACTAGTCACCAAGCCAGCATAATGGCCTACATTTTGACATTACATTCCCTAAGTATACACAAAGGATCATGGTTCCATGGGTGAAATAAACAACTCTGCCAAGGTTATGGACACCTGTCGGCAGCAGAGCACTGTTAATGGTATCGAAGTCACATTATTTACACCAATAGGTGAGTTATTAACACCCTTCTGTTTCTTATACCTTAGTAATTAATCACATATCATTCCCCGAATTATATAATGCATGTAAATTTATTATCACCAATCATGGCAGAACAATTGACAATGACCACAGGGATTTAGAAAGTACGACAAATGTCTTATCCTCCCAACCTCGCATCATATCACAACAGCCTCTTACGTAATAAGCGATCTAACTCTACGCCTCGATTTCGGTAATTCGCTATTTTTGTAAACATGGCATATTTCTATACACTGTTCCTTTATGACTTTGTTTCAGAGCGGGCGCTGCTCCTTTATTTGACGGCTGGGACAGCCTATCACATTGCGGGGGGGGGGGGAGGTTAACCTCATTATTCCCTGGATTACATGTCAGCTTACTATTCGGGAAAGTTGTGTACTAGGGTATGGCATGGCTCAACGGCATGCTATTTTTATTTTTCTGCACGAATTGTTGTTCATAAGCCATTTTTATGGTATACTCTATTTATTGAACAAGTCTTGCGTCTATTAGCCTCTCTGTGTTTCAAACAGCACGAACAGTTGCTGTTCCATTGAGAATTTACAGTGAAACCATGGGAGGAAGATCGATCCGGAGGGAACCGCAGGTGTTGGCAGTCTCCACTGCTGCCCGGGAAATCCTGGCAAGAGCAGGGTGGCTGACTTATCTCAACCGCTTGCAGGAGTCTAACGAGACAGTGGCAATTGAATTTCTGCAGAATTTGCAAGAATATTACTCCATAGTGAGGGGGAGACATATAACAGTCACCGATGACATAATCACAGAAGTCTCGGGACTACCAGCCATCAAACCTGTATGGACGTTAAAAAAGGAGAGATTGCAGAAGATTATAGAAATCTTCTAGGATGAAGGCTAGAGCCTGGCAATTAAAGGAAAGGGAGTTCTACCAGCAATGCTAGGAGAGCCCTGGGTAGAATTAGCAAGGACCGTTCAAAGCTACATCACCCGTGAAGGCAGAAAAGACGTGGTAAGACCACGACATCTTAAACTCTTAGTTGTTCTAAAGTAGAAATGCTCTGTAAATTTACCTGCACTTTTGAATTCGTTACTTCATGACGTTGCACGGAGCATAAAAAAGGCACAACATGTAGAGTTAGTTGTTAGTCATCATGGGTTGATTCGGTTAATTGTTAGTCATAGCCTCACCCAGTAGCCGAGCAGCTGGGAAGAGCTAATTGCAATGGTAGATGGGGGGTTGACGGCACCATCCCCAAAATGTAAGCATGCCAGTAGTACACCAGAGCGTCCAAAAAAATGCATAGAATTAGGAAAACATAAACATGCCACCAGTACATCCGAGCGTCCAGAAAAACGCAAGGAATCAGCAAAGTGTAAGCATGCCACCGGTACACCAGAACAACCAGAAAAATGCAGGAAATTGGTCTGGTTAGCACAAATACGAGGGAGGCTAGAGAAGCTCCAGGAAAACACCAGCTGACCAATAGAAATTGAAGATGAGAAACCCTCACAACCAGAAGAAGAGGCCAAGCAACCAGAAGGAGAAGAGAAAGAAAAGGTCGAGCAATCTGAAGAGGAGGCCGAGCAATCCGAAGAAGAAAATGAAGAAGGAGTCGAGCATTCTGAAACAGAAGCCGAGTAATCTGAGAAGGAGAAGGAAATGGAACAGTAGGAAGGTAGCCCATTGTAGGACCCAGTGGGAGAAGATGAATTGGCCGAAGTCCTGGCCAATATGGGCGAATATGGCCAACCTTCCAGCCCATCAGACCTCCATGACGAAAAGAAATCCCAGGAGGAAAATGAACCTGAAGAACAACATGCAAAGGAGGAAGAAGAAGAGAATATGCATGTTCATGATGAAGAAACGATAGGATATACTAAACAAGAACAATCCATTCCTAACCAGAAGACTCCGAAAGAAATTCCGGAGTAGCCCATTGTAGGACCCAGTGGGAGAAGATGAATTGGTCGAAGTCCTGGCCAATATGGGCGAATATGGCCAACCTTCCAGCCCATCAGACCTCCATGACGAAAAGAAATCCCAGGAGGAAAATGCACCTGAAGAACCACATGCAAAGGAGGAAGAAGAAGAGAATATGCCTGTTCATGATGAAGAAACGATAGGATATACTAAACAAGAACAATCCATTCCTAACCAGAAGACACCGGAAGAAATTCTGGAGGAAGCGGGGGTGGAAAAAGAAGTCGCCCAAGAAATGACAGAAGCAGTTATGGTTCCTGCCCCAAAACAGCCAGAGCAGAACAATGAAGAGACACCCCAGAAGGAAGATCCGGGGACTAGTCACAGTCCAGGCCACAGTGAACAGCCTGTTGTTCCTTCTAAGGAAATTTTGGAAATCAAAGAACTACGAAAGGAACAGCAAATATTATTGAACATAATAGTCCAGCTCCACCAGCAGATTAGGATCCTGAAAGCAAGGCAAAGGGTAAAAAGGACTTCATGAATGAAAAAGGTAACCATTCCAGCAAAACCCCGCAAGGCAAAGGGGCGGAGGATCAAAATTCATCCTGTTGTTCAAAACCCTGTCGAAAACCAAATTGTTGTTCCAAATGATGCGGAGGAACAGACTGCTTTTCCATTTGAAAAGGAACAACAACAGACTGATATTCACGTTAAAATAGAAATGGATGACTTGGTGACCTGTGATAAGGAAATTCAGACGGAGGCACCACCTTCAGGAGTGATAAGGGTTCTGAACTCAAAGCAACGCAATAGAAAGTTCAGGTAAAACTCCCAGCCTCCACTGCTGCATGGAGAAGAGATCCAAAAACAGTAACACTGTGAAAGGGGTTGAAGCAAGCTCAGCAAGAAGCAGAAAATCTTAGAGATCAAACGGTCCCTCGCGAAAAGTATGAAGAGCTACAACATCAACTTAGGAACGTCAATCAATCTGAAAGCCAGGCTTTTGAAGGTTGGCGGAAGGAACAAGAGAAAGCTGCAAAGGTAACTCGTAGGCTAGATATTGTTATCAAGCAGATGGATACCTTGTGTTCTTTATACAATCACGTCTTAGCATGTAGAGCCCCTACCAAAAATTATGCCATGTTTCTACTAGAACGGTATTTGCAATTAAAAATAAAAGTTGTTAAAGCAGGTGCTCCCAAACAAATTAACACTGTCAATGATTTTATAGACTGCTGTAAGCACGACGGGGTAAAAGTCCAGGGATTGTTGTGTGAGTTCTATCTACATAACCTTGTATTAGACCAAGAGACTGAGCTGAACCCTGGCCCTTTTGTGGGAGACATCCAATTGCAGGCATTCATCTCATTCGGGGTTAATTAGATTAAATGGCTTAAAGCCTATAATACTTTCCAGAGGCAAGAAAACGGCTTAGATTTGTGGGTAAGGGCTGAGCCTAGGAACCCAGTACAGTTGTGGAAAGCACATAGAAACCTCATGAGGACTCCGGGTGTAATTGAAACATTAGGACCCATGCATGAGGCACTCATTCGACACAGATTAGAATACTTTCTTTCCATCAAAGACCTTGCCATTGATGCAGCTAAATTTCGGTATCAAATCTCTAATCCGAATATCCAGCTCAGGGAACCATTTAAGTATGAGAATTTTAAATTAGTTGCCAACTGTTTGCACCTTTATGGCGAAATAATTTTGAGGGCAGGGCCATCCTGGTTAGGATATAGGTTCCGGAGTCCAATTATTTGGCACCCTGCACCCGGATACCAAGCCCTGTATGAGATGCCCGAGGGTCAGACAGGCCATTTCTTTGACTACCTAGTTACTCATCATGGCTGTAGGCCTCCGCATGAGATTCCATCTCCAGCCTATTCTCTCACTGCCTTGCATGTCAACTACAACGTTTTCATGAGGGCATGAAACAGGGTAAGCAGGGGGGTGTGTGGAGTACTAAAAAAGGTATGTTTTTGATGATCATTTTAGTATCTTTTCAGTAGAACTTGCAAACCTTTTTGCATCATGAACTTGGAAAATGATAAAGAATTATAACAAAACATGTGAGATAAATATGCAAAACTAAAATGCTGACAATTGTCATTTCCTTATGCAGGAAGGAGTGAAAACGAGAAGCTGTCGTTCCAAAGGAAAGGACAAGGACGAGATAAGCATTGTCCCTTTGACGGGAGACTGAATGCAAACAAGGCAAAGCAGATCAAAGCGAATCGGCCCTGAAAAGGAGGTGGAGATACTAGCTCGGCGCAGGAGAGAAAGGAAATGATCAAGGATTAACAGTTCAACGAATCCCTCAGGATCCTTGATCCTGAGGGATCGCTGTTTTATCTATTTTTTCACTTAGATACCTCTGTCTTCACCCTTATAAAAGGGACAACACTGTTAGCTCGGGAGAGAGTGAGACATGATTATGTTTTTATGTAATTTTTGTTAAGATCAAAACTTTGATCATCGAGTCTCGATAAGAACTGGTTTATCGTAATTTTTCTTTATGCATTAATACAAACTTGGAGATTACTTCATCTCTGAGTCTGGATTAACCTCAAGCGGTGTACCCCTGGAGGCTAAGGGCCCAGCCCTGGAGGACACTTGCTCCTGTATTATTACGATTTGGCTTCTACGTGGTTTGCTTATCATTGTTATTTAGTAATCTCATGTGTTTTATAAGTTTACATCACATGCTCTGTTATGTTTAATTCATTAAGGTTTTCACAGACATAACTATTGTATTGACTCTGCATCATATTACTGTTCTTTTGAGAGTTGATCGAATATCACTAGTCTTAGTAGAATACTATTACTATTCCATTACAGAGCTTTTGCGATGTGCACCTGTACATTCACATTACAGAATTCATCTTGGGAGTTATGTTCTTTATGATTGTTGAATTGATGAACAATGATGTTCTATTTTGAAACGCAGTTGTATTCCTTCTAACTAAGATTGATGCTTAGATCAGATTACTATTTAAGGGTGTCGTGTGCATATATGGTTTTCAAGCGTTGTTCCATAGTTTATCGGTAATCGGTGTTGTTCCATTAGGGTGTGTTGTTCGATCTGCCTTAGGAGTTAAAGATTGTTGTTTGATTACGATTAATGCATTTGATTTGATAGATTAAGTTTGTTACTGCTTGTGAGACTTAGTTGCTGTTCTATTTCTTAGCTGCTGTTCCATTTAAGAATTGTTGTTCCATTTCGGATTTGTTGTTCCATTACATACTTGTTGTTCGATTTCTTATTTGTTGTCCCATTTTATTATCTGTCGTTCCATTTACTGGCACTTATTATTTTGGTGTGGGAGACGATCTAAGGCTGTAGTGAGCCTTGGCATTTATTGTCTGGCTCCAAGATCCACGATCTGTTCTCCGATTTCCTTTTCCATCAGTTTCTAAAGGGATGGGTTATTCACTGATAAGTTTCTTAGTCTTTTGAGTGTGTGATTTACTCTTTTGAAGTAGTTAAGCTGTAGACAAGCATCCATTCACTCTTGTATTTCTGAACACTGTACTACTAGCATTACTCTGACAAATGATAGCCTCAGACTGAGACACTCTTTGAAATAACAAAATGCTCTCGGATTGACATATTAATGTGAGGTAATTAGAGGTGAAAGAGACCCTTTTTATAGCTCTACAAATTCGACACGTTCACATTGCACAACTGGTTGAAGCAGACATATCTTGATTCTAAGGATGAAATAAAACTGGGGGAATCCAATCTACCTTTGTACATGTTTCCCAGACTTATTCCTTTCTTGATTTAGTTATCTGGTGCCAATCCAAGTACAATCCCTTACAAAGAACAGTTGTAGCTCAGAATGGAGACATTCTGATAACTATTTCTGCAGAAACCATAAACAAAATTATTTTGATACCTAACAGTGATTCCCTTAGTTTTTTCACTACAACCTTAATTGACTTATATCACAAGTTGAACTTCCCTCAAAGAGCTCAAATCTTTGAGATCTTTATCGTTGAAGACGTTGAGCTCCCAAAGAAGAATCCTCCTTACCTAGCAACTATGTTCCCTGAAAGAGCCAAACATATAATTTCCCTTATTTCTTGCTTATTAGGCTATCAATCACACCAATGGGTATATGAAGCTATCCTAGGCTATTTTTCCATATTTTCAAAAGAAAAAATGCATGCCTTCATGCATAACTATAGTCAATTTTTAGATGAATCTATGCATGAGCAATTGATGAACCTCACTACTGAAGGAGTGTTTAAATACTCCTCTATCCTATTTCATATGTTTATTTTTCAGCAGGGAGACAAGTTGCCTATTGTTTTGCACAAGCAGGATGATCAGCAAGAGAATCAAGTTGTTATTCACTGGACTTCATTAACTAGAAAGAACTCAACTAAGTTCATATTTTCTGATTTCATTGACCCGGTTGCACAACTTCTTAGCAGTCAGAGTGAACCTAGGATCAACATAGAAATTAAAAGGATCCTGAACCTCATTGATCAACTCAGAATAGGAGACTGGAATCTTTACTAGAACTACACAGAGATCAAAGTATATGGTTGGGATTTGGCTCCATATAGGTTACCAAAATATGTTCCAGTGAGACGTTTTTCTCTGGAATATATCATGCAAATGATGAATATGGATGAGCTTCATTTCATCTTAGTGAAGAGGAGATCAAAATTCAAGATAAAGGCATAGGTTGGATCATTCATTTGTAACATCGGATCAACCGGATTAGAGGCAGATGCTATATTGAAACAAATGGGTTTCCAACCCAACTTTACCTAGTCCTATGATCCATTCAGCATTATTTCAGACTTAAGGGTGGAACTCAAAACCACTCCTTATAATCATACAACTAGGTTAGAGATTGATAAGTTCAGAAATCAGGAACAATGGGAAGAGAATACTCTTCAAGAAGTAGAAGAACATGTTTTACCTCCTTCTACTCTATAGACTACTACTTCTCAAACTAAGCATGAAAAGAGACCTAGAGAAGGATCATCATCATCAACAATTGGAGAAAAGGAATCCGTCCACTATCAAAAGAAATCAAGGATTGAATCAAAGTATACTACAACTACTATTACTACTTAGGGTCAAAAAGAGCCTATTATCATCAATTTGGATGATTCACAAGTGTCTGTAGGAACATAGGAACCTGTAATTTCTACCCATTCTTCTTCTTCTACTTCACAGAATTTGCTAGAAATTACTCAATCTCCAGGAGAAAGTGAAACCGAGGAGCCAAATGTCTTCACTAACTTCCTCGAAATCAAGAAGAAGAATGAAACTTTAAAATTTAATTTTAATGCACGGTTTTGGAAGTAGACTTCCACTTCACATCATAGATTGTTGACAACATTTGATAGTGAGAAGGGAAGAATGAAAATGGCATTTCTGCAGGCTCAAGTCCCTTTTCCTAAAGGTTCTTCTGATTATAAGAAAACTATATTTACATTTGATGCTAATCAGATACATCCAATTGATCAAATGGACATGCATAGGAAGTCTGGTGAGATGATGTTCTCAACCATGACCAACATTGCTATGGAATTTTCAAAGCTTAAAACTATTATTTTTAAGTATGGGGGATTTAAGCGCGCTTGAGCCAGAGGAGTTCTGGGATGGGTGACCTCCTGGGAAGTCCTGGTTACCGGGTGCAAGCCCCGGAAGTGATGATTGATGCTATGTGATTCGTTCTCCACATTTCACTAGTTTCAATCCCACTTCTTCACCCCTGTGAGCATCACCCGATGCAATGAGTGCTAAGTGAACTATTCAAAAATCATGAGAAATTAGTCACTTTACGACTACCTCTCATGGAAATGGTCATACGTTTGAATGACTTACTTAACGCAGTTGAATCCCAAAAATGATATCTAATTAAAACTATTATGTCAAATGTGCATTCATAGTTGAAGATTGATAAAATATCATCTTCAGCTAAAAACAATAGGGTTAAGTCATTGGAGGACTTAGTAATTAAAATTGGATATGACCCTACTGATGTCAAGGTTTCTAAAGATATTATCAGGAAGAAGAGCACAAACATTGCATTATTGAGAAAACAATTGAAACTGCCTTCTACAGAGGACCTCCAGACCAAGGAGATAGTAGAGAATGAACAACACAAAGAAGAAATGCTAAAAATGATAATTGAGTAGAATGTACAATTAAAACTATGGAGGATACGATTAAGAATTTTCTTAAGGAAAAAAAGCAATTTACTCAATTAGCTATATCTCCCATCACAACTATCCCTATTACAATGTCTAGAACAGTAAGGGGATCTACATCAGCCACAAGGGAATCCACATCGACAGCAGAGGATTTGATCAAACTTTCATAGGATCTTATTCACTCGAACCAACAGAATGAAAGACTTCATAAGAAATTTCATAATTTGGAAGCTCAAAAAATAAAGAATGATAGTTTGTATGTTGAGGAAATGCATAAAATGCATAGGTTGAACAAAAGAATTGAGGAGTTGCAGAGTCATTCATTGATGGCTCAGACCTTGGCCCAAGCCAAGGAATGCATATGGGCAGATATCAATTAGGACATCACTGAAGTATGACATTCCATTCAAATAATTTTTGAGTAGGAGGAACTCATAAATAGATGTCAGGTAGTCATTGATGAAGTGAAGCAACTTCTCAAAGATAAACCAAGTAAGGTTGTAGACACGATCAGAGTTCTTAACTCAAAAAACAGGACCGAGTTGGAGCATATTCAAATTCTGGACAAAACAGAAACCATCTTGGAAATCAAGAAGGTGTTGCAGAAAAAGAACTTGATGATTCAGTTAGAGACTAAGTGTCAAACTTTGAAGACTTTTGTCCAAATTTTTCATTTTAAATTTAATTTATTGAACCAGAGAGGACTACAGGATTAGTGGCCCTAAATGACACGATGAACGGCCTGGAAGAATACTTCCAAAAGTTTTATACCATAGCCATTGATAAATCAAAATTTGCAGGTATAAAGGGGTTACAAGGAAGCAAGCATTAGAAGCTTTAGATTTTTATTTGACTATTAAGCATGAAATTAAACATTTTTTTTTAATAAGCCCACTTTTGAGAAATATACCGATTTTGATGAAATTTATAGAAAATTGGCAAATATTTCTATACCAAGTGAAGACCAATGGGATCATTTGTGTGAATTTATTGAGTAACTCTCATCAACAACTGAAGGACAGCTAGGCAGCACTTTGTGGACACCACATCATCAACAGTTTCCTAAAGGATAGTTCCAGCACTTAGCAGTTTTGAAATTCTGCAATTTTGTATTATTTTTGTAATTTTGTTTTGAAAATATCTATTAGAAATTTTTGTATAAATAACTCCTCCTTCGAGTTATTAAGGGTTAAACCCTTGGATGAGATTAGAGAATAGAATTATAACTGAGCTGGAGATTTGCAAAGTTAATGAAAGGATTCTGAATTTTCCTACTATATTTTTCTCTTCTTGTAAGTTTTCATATGTGCTTCTTTCATTATGTATTTCTTCATATATTTAATTCTTTATGCAGATATTTGGGTGAGATCATAATAAGTATCAGGCAGTCTTAAATCCCCTATGAAGTTATCAGCAATAATTAGGGACTAGCTTATAAGACTATATGTTATTATAAACTCCATTATATCAATTAATTGTCACACAAATCTACATTCGTTTGAAAATATTTTGTTCTATAGGAAACATTATTTTCCTATATTCTTTGCCTATAGCCAATCAAATATTCTGTCTGAATGTTTAGCAAATTATACTTCATCAATATTCTACTATTCATTCACTTTAAATCAATGTAACTATATCTAGACAAATAGTAGCCCTTTCGTCTAGCTTAGTAACTGTTAAGGCTTAAGCACCTGTTTTCAATAATTCATTACATTGGTCATTGATCTGAAATTCACTCGTGTGTGACCTCAGTTAAAGAATTATTAATAAATGAAGGTATTACAGACTCATGTGCTGGTGTGTGTCTATGTTATTTTAGGCAATGGATCGATCAGATTGCAAAATACATAGACACTAGAAAATGGAAAAAAGTAAGGAAAAACACATTAAGAAAATGCAAGAACACAACAATTAATAAGGAGTTCACCCTATTCTCCAAGGCTACATCTCCGGTCCAGCTTTCAGTGGTGGCCTTCTTTTATTGTGTCTTTAAAGAAAATAATTACAATGAGGAGCTCAATTCGAGTCTCTTGAAACTGAGAATGTTTGGTAGGGTGGTTCTTCGATTCTCCAAGCCACTAGAGTGCACAGACTCTTTTCCTTTCCAAATCTTGACCTCTCTGGTCTTTTATGGGAGGAGCCCAATGTGGTGCTCAATTCCCAACAGATATCCTCACAGGGATGGCTTGGACCTCTCCAACCTTCAGTCTGCTCAATGCTACCTATGGTCAGCTCGACTCTCTATTTTCTGCTTCTTGCTTTACTGTATTCTCTCTCGCTTTCTCTATCTTCGTTCTCTTCCTTTCTTCACCTGTTCTGCTCTCTCGTTTTTCATGGCTAAAATCCAATCTGTCCCATGATTGTTCGCTCCCTCTTCCACCCCTTTGGTTCACCTACTACTATTCGCTTTGAGTTCCCTACCTCTACATCTTCACCAACGTCTCACAAGGAGTGGCCACTTGTCCTCCTACGCACTGCGCCAGCTTGTCCTCAATGGTTTGGTAGTTTCAGTTACACTGTGGAATGACTCATCCACCAACTCGGCAGTCAAATCGGATGTCAAATTCTTATGTGTCGCGTCTTAATCCCCTGTCGAATTTGGTTCCTCCATCGGACGCAATCTCCACCGTCAGATCTGGAGCCCCCAGATCCTATGACATTCACTCATTTCGTGCGGTTGACTTGCTCGACCGTTAGTGCACGATGAGTGGCGGTTTTCTCTCTCATCTGTCAAACACGCGTCGAGCGCTGAATGGAATCACTCGTTTTGCTCCAAATCTGCTTACCGCCCAAGGATGCCTCTGATATATATCTCTGGTTTTCGAGCACGGGTCCCGCCTTAGGTCTTAGCACTTTCCCCACGGTTTCCTGGCTTCCCATGTGACTGGGAGCTCGAGGCCTTTCCTTTTCGAGGGGTTTTACCTAGTGAGCACGATTAGTGCTAAGCGCTAACCGCGCATTAGAAACGCCCTTTGTTTCTCGATCTGGGCTTCCCAAGTGCCAGTTTTTCCTCCTGTGCAGTCTCCATGGGCCTCGGTCAACGTTCTTTGACCGAGGTCCTCATCGTTCCTTACTGGCTACAAACTGCCACCGTCCAGAGGTTTTTCTAATCGCTCTTTATCCATAATTTCGAAGTCTGTCCTGATTTGATACAGTCATGGCACTTTGATTATTCTTCATGGACCCAATTTGGATCACGGACTTCCCACTGAAAAAGATTTTGGACCACCAAGAGTTGGTTTTCAAGCATCAACTAAGTGAGGATAAAATTGTCTCACTTGTCCAATCTCTATACACTTTGCACTTCTCGGCTTTGAACCCTTGAGCCAAACTCTGAGGTACTCAACATCTCCTCTCTGCGTCGTCCTCACCTTCCTGTCCAGAACTGTGTCTTCCTGCAATTCGTTAAGATATTCAGGTAACAGGTCATCAATAGAAGGCAATTGACTCTGCTCTTTGGGATCCTCAATTAATGAAGGTTCAAACAATCTCAAGCAATCTACATTTACGACTGAGTAGATGTGCATGTAAGCTGGTAGATCAAGGCGAAAAGAATTTTCACCAATCTTCTCAAGTATCTTGAAGGGGCCATACCTGATAGGCTTTATCTTTTTACCTTCACTTTGCATCCTGTCCTTACTGATATACAACCAGACTTGGTCACCAACTTGGAAACTATGCTCCATTCGATGCTTGTCATGCCTTGCCTTGTATCTGGCTTGGCTATTTTCTAGTTGCTCCTATACTGCCTAGTGGATCTCTTGGATCTATTAAATGAACCTAGTTGCCTTGTCCACATCATTGTGTCCCTCAACTGTGGTGTCTTTACCAAAGACAAAATCCAAAGGAGACCTTGGTGTGAAACCAAAACAGGTCTCGAAAGGAGATCTTTGTGTAGAAGAATGTTTTGCCTTGTTGTAAGCATGTTGCACATAACATAAATGTTCATCCCAAAGGTTAGGATGTTTGCTGCAATATCCCCTGAGTAACTGGATCACTGTCTTGTTGACTACTTTGGTTTGGCCATTAGTTTGTGGATGAAAAGTTGTGCTTTTTTCAATTTTGTGTCCATCAGTTCCCACAGACTTGACCAAAACTTCCCCACAAATCGGGTATCCCGATCAGATATAATGGAAGTGGGTAATCCAAAATGAACCCATACATGTTCAAAGAACAGTTTCACAGTCTTTTCAGCTGTAATCTATTTATTTCAAGGTATCAAAATACACATTTTTCTGAACCTATCCACAACAACATACAGATAATCATGACCTTTCCTATATTTAGGCAGTCCTCCAACAAAATCCATGGAAACACTTTCCTAAGGGCGAGAAGGAACTGGTAATGGAGTGTATAAGCCTAGTTTTATGTTGTTGGGCTTGCTTTTAGCACACATAGTACACCCTCTTACATATCTAGAAACTGTCTCATTCATTTTTTGCCAATAACAGAATCTTTGCAACTGTGCAACTATTTTACTTACCCCAAAGTGACCTGATATTAAAGAAGTGTGTGCTTCTCAAATTATCTTTACTCTTTCAATTTGTGGAATGCATAACTTCCCACAATGGTATAAGAGTCGGTCCTTTACATGATAATCCAATTCTTCTACTCTTTTGCCTTGACTTAAAGTTGCATATACATCTTTAAAGCCTATATGTTGAGCATATTGTTCAATGTAACTCTCATGTAACACAGAATTATGCTTAAGTATAGTGGATGCATTTATAATAGGTCTAGATAACATGTCTGCAACTTTATTATGTATTCCCTTTTTATATCTGATGACTAAATGAAACTGTTGTAGAAAACCCATCCATCTATGGTGTCTTGATTGCTGCAACTTAGTTTGGGAGTGTAGATATTGAAGTGGTTGATGATTAGTATGTATTACTGTATCTTTGCCCATTAAATAATGTTTCCACTTTTTCACACTCTGTACTAATGAATACAATTCTTTGTCATATGTAGGATAGTTAACTACTACAGAATTAAATGTCTCAAAATGATAACATATGGGTTTACCGTGTTGTGTCAATACTACTACCATGGCATAGTCACTGGCATCTGTTTGGATATCAACTGGTCTCTGAAGATCAAGAAGTGCTAGTACAGGTCTTGCACTAATATTTTCTTTCAAGGTGTCGAATTCTGCTGTTTGCCTCCCCACTGAAACACCTTGTTCAATCCTGTTAAAGCATGTAAGGGAGCTGCAATTAGGGAAACGTTAGAAATGAACTTTCTCCAATATTATGCTACCCCTAAGAAGCTCCTAACTTCTGTAGCAGATTTGGGTTTAGGCCAATTTACAATGACTGCACCTTAGAGGGTTCTATCTTCAATTCACCACCCCCTACTATATGTCCCAAATAATTCAAAGATGTTTTCCAAATTCACATTTTGAGAGTTTAACATAAAGTTTTTCTCTTTTCAAAACATTTAGTGTCTTCTTAACATGATTTAAGTGTTCTTCCCATGTTTTGCTAAATATCATAATGTCATCCAGATACCAATAACAAAATCATCAAGAAAAGGTCTGAGTACATCATTCATTAATCTCATGAAAATAGTAGGAGCATTAGTTAAGCCAAAAGGCATAACCAGCCACTCATACAATCCCTACTTTGTCTTGAAAGCAGTCTTCCATGCATATTGTTCTACAACTCTAACCTGATGGTATCCACTGTGCAAGTCCAATTTGGAAAAGTAAACAGCTTCCTTCAATTGATCTAAAAGATCATCTAGCGAGGAAGGGGATAACGATTTTTTACTGTTATCTTATTCAGTGCTCGATAATCAATGCACATTCTCCACGAGCCATCTTTCTTCCTCACCAAAATGATTGGTGACCCACATGGTGATGTGCTAGGTCTGATGAACCCTTTCTTGAGCAACTCCTGCACCTGCTTCTTGATTTCAACATTCTCTAAAGCAAACAACCTGTACATTCCAATGTTAGGAAATGGAGCCTCTTGTTGCAAAATAATATCATGCACTACTTCCTTTTTGGGTGGCAGACCTTTGGGTTCTTGAAACAAGATATCATACTCTGAAACAACCTTTTCTAAATTAACTTACTGTTCAGCATTACAGCCTTCAAATACATTGGTTTTATCAAGTTTCTTTTCCTTTACAACCATTAGTAAGAATTGTTTTCATGAATTTATCATTCTTTTCATCAGCCCTAAGTTTATGAGAGTATAATTATTCTTGAGCTTATGAGATCTTACAAAGTATTCGATTCCATCTTTAACAAGTAGATACTTGTTCTCAGCTCTATAGAAAATAGATTTTCTGTCATACAAGTAAGGACTTCCTAAAATAATTCCGCATATATGCAAAGGAATTATGTCTAACTCAACCTCATCTACAAATGCTGACCCAAAAGAAAACTTGAGTTTTCACTGTCTAGTCACTTGTAGTTGTGCTTTATCATTCAACCATCCTAATGGGTATGGTTTCTTGTGAGGTGTAGTCACTAATCCCAATTTCTTTACAATTGCTTCAGAAATTAAATTTACTTGTGAGCCACTATCAAACAAAGTATCAATCTTTTGATGTTTGGGAATAACTCGAATATGGAAAATCTCATGTCTTTTTCTCTCATTTTCTTCATCAATAGTAGATTGTGCAGAATTACAAGTAGATGCTTCAGAATTCTTGCCTTTTATACCTATGGTTGCAATAGTTGTTTCATCTCCTGAGTATGGCCCCAAATATTTCTGAATAGCTGCAGCAGTCTTCTTCTTCTTACCCTCAAACTTCTTGGGTCTCAGCTCTGGATGCAGAATCCAACAGTGCTTGTCATCATGCCCATCCTTTTTACAGTGAGTTCATGAAGCCTTGCTTTTTTGTGCAGTGTTAGCCTTCCTTGCTTTCCATTTCTGCTTTGTTTTCTCCTTATTCTTGCTTGCAATGGGTTGGGATGATCCCCCAACTTCTGGACTTCCATTCTTTCCTCTAGCTTCTAGATGAGTAGCCTATACAAATACCTCATCTATACTAGTGGGATTAAACATGAGGATAGTGTGCCTCATGTACCTGTGTAGACCACCTATGTACTTCAACAAAGTCTCAGGTGAGTCTAATGAGATTCCTAGAATCAATGCTCTCCTTCTAAATTCTTGAGTGTACCCTTGCACACTTTTCCCTTTCAACTATCGAAGAGTTTTCCAACTCATCATGGCTTGCTGCATGTAGGCCAATGGATAGAACTGATTTTTGATTGCATAAACAAATTCACTCCAGATAGAGATAGTCTTACCATGTCTCTTCAGATTAGCTTGGGTTCTGCCTTCCCACCAAACCAAGGTTGTGCCTCCAGGGCATAGGCTTTCCAGCTGAATCTTGCTCTTGTCTGATTCAATATTCTGCACTCTGCAATAAACATCAATTTGTCTAATCCAATTGTCCAAATTTTCTGCATTCAACTCTCCATCATATATAGGCAATTAAAATTTAACATCTAGTTTAGTCAAAGATGCTTTCTTTTTGTGTTCAGGGCTATTAGGAGGTGTGAGAAAGTGTTATTCTTTCCCTTTGCCTTTTGAGTGGTCATGGAAATGAGATTCATCTCTCCTTTGTCTTGTTTAGAGCCTAATGCATCTTCATCCTTATGTTTTCTAAAGTCCTTATACATTTCCTCTACCATGACTTTATGGCTAGGAAACTATCTATGAATTGAGGGTTTGGTCCCATAGAACCTTCCTCTAACAATGTCTTTTGCGGATAGACTCTCCCAATTTTAGGATTAGTTTCGACCAACTGTCCTTCTCCTAATTTGAGCTTTGATCTAGTTAGCATTCAACAACTAAACCAACACAAGCTTGTCTAACCTTACATCCTTGAGCTCTGATACCACTTGATCTGAAATTCACTTGTGTGTGACCTCGATTAAAGAATTATTAATAAATGAAGGTATTACAGACTCATATGCTAGTGTGTGTCTATGTTATTTTAGGCAACGGATCGATCAGATTGCAAAATACACAGACACTGGAAAATGGAAAACAGTAAGGAAAAACACAGTAAGAAAATGCAAGAACACAACAATTAATAAGGAGTTCACCCTATTCTCCAGGGCTACATCTCTGGTCCATATTTTAGTGGTGGCCTTCTTTTATTGTGCCTTTAAAGTAGAGAATTACAATGAGGAGCTCAATTTAAGTCTCCTGAAACAAAGAATGTTTGGTAGGGTGGTTCTTGGATTCCCCAAGCCACTAGAGTGCACAAACTCTTTTCCTTTCCAAATCTTGACCTCTCTAGTCTTTGATGGGAGGAGCCCAATGTGGTGCTCAATTCCCAATAGATATCCTCACAGGGATGGCTTGGACCTCTCCAGCCTTCTGTCTGCTCGATGTTGCCTATGGTCAGCTCAGCTCTCTGTTTTCTGCTTCTTGCTTTACTGTCTTCTCTCTCACTTTCTCTGTCTTCGTTCTCTTCCTTTCTTTGCCTGTTCTGCTCTCTGGTCATTCATGGCTAAAATCCATTCTGTCCCATGACTGTTCGCTTCCTCTTTTGTCCCTTTGGCTTGCCTATTGTTGTCCGCTTGGAGATCCTTGCCTCTACATCTTCAACAACGTCTCATAGGGAGTGGCCACTTGTCCTCTTATGAACTATGCCAACTCGTCCTCAACGGTTCGGTACTTTCGACTACACTATGGAATGACTCATCTGCCAACTCGGTGGTCAAATCGGACGTCAAATTCTTATGTGACATGGCTTAATCCCTTGTCGAATTCGGTTCCTCCATTGGACACAATCTCCACCATCAGATCTGGAGCCCCCAAATCCTATGACATTCGCTCATTTCGCGTGGCTGACTTGCTTGACCATTAGCACATGATGAGCGGTGGTTTTCTCTCTCATCCGTCGAACACGCGTCAGGCGTTGAATGGAATCTCTCGTTTTTCTCTAGATCTGCTTACCACCCAAGGATGCCTCTAATATATACCGCCGATTTTGGAGCGTGGGTCCCGCCTTTTGCCTGAGTGCTTTCCCCACAGTTTCCTGGCTTCCCATGTGAACAGGTGCTCGGGGCCTTTCCTTTTCAAGGGGTTTTTCCCAGTAATGCGTGATTAGTGCTAAGCACTAACCGTGCATCAGAAATGCCCTATGTTTCCCGATCTGGGCTTCCCAAGTGCCAATTTTTCCTCCTACGCAGTCTCCATGGGCCTCGTTTAGCGTGCTTTAACCAAGGTCCTTGTCGTTCCTTGTTGGCTGCAAACTGCCACCGTCCAGAGGTTTTCCTGATCTCTCTTTATCCATAATTTCGAATTCTGTCCTGATTTGATACAATCATGCCACTTTCATTATTCTTCATGGATCCAATTTGGATCAGTCATCCATAAATTTAAAAACCAAAAAAACATTTTAGATGCTATGTCATGACTAACTGACCTAGAGTCATCTCAGAAGACAACATCAGACTGGTGTCATTGTCGAGGACGAAAATTGAACTATTTTCCCTGGGACAACGATTAAAAACTTTTTATTTTAGGTGAATAAATAAATTATAGGTTAAAAATCATTCACCTGGCGACTCCACTAGACCAAGCTGACTCCTTCAAAACATACTAGATCTCACTCTAACTCTCAAATTATATCTCCTTTATTTGATCCTGAGAGCCTGGTGAGAGAGGCCTTGTTTAGAAGGAGAATTGAAGCTTCTGCTTCTTCTTATGTACCATTACAACCTAAATATATTCCATCTTCTAATCTCTTTAGCTCTGTTCCATCCCAATTGGATTTGGCTTATCTAACACCTAGGGTTTTAGAACTTTTATCTAAAGGAGTTGATCTGTAGTCAACTCTCTTAGTCCAATCTTTGGAATCTTACAAACTTCTTGAAATATTTTGAGATTCTCCCAAGTCAGAGGATGAACTAGATGTACATTTACAGGAGCTAAAACAAACTAATTTTGTCTCCCCCAATCATTATGCATTCCCAACCACTTCTACCCAAACTGAAGAAACCTTCTATGTATATTCAAACCCTCTATTTGAATGTAAAGAGCGGGTTGAAACAAAGGTTCAGAAGTTAGTAATAAAAACTCCTTTAAAAACTTTTAGGTCTCCTCCTCTTTCCCATTCTCCTCCTCCCACCTTTACACCTCCATCTTGACCCACTGCTTCACCACCTGCCTCATCATCCTCCACCACATCATCTCCAACCTCTTCTACTAAATAATATTCTTCTTCATCTTTAGATATGGAATTTCTACATATAATCCAAGCTATATATGTTGCCCTACATCTTCCCAACCAGTTAAACAATTTTCCTGATGGGTATTTGAAACACCTGCCCAAGGTTAATGGTGAAATTGGCTTGTCTATAGAAGATCATCTAGCTACATTCCTAGATTTTGGAGATAATATGAATATAGAACATGAGGATGTATATATGCATTTATTTGTTCAATCTTTAGAGGGAAATGTTAGGATATGGTTTAGGCAACTGAGGGCTGATTCAATTCAGTCCTGGAATGATTTAACTACTATATTCAAGAATCAGTGGGGTGTCAAAAAGGATGTAGTTTACTACCTTACTGAGTTTGAAGAGCTTAAAAGGAACCATGGATAACCTGTGGCATATTTCATTAAACGATTTAATAAACTTTACCACAAGATGCCTCCTAATTGTAAACCTCCTGTTGCAACAACAAAGGTTAGGTTTTCCAAATCCTTTGATGATGACTTTTTAGTCATGCTGAGGGAAAGGATATGTCCTACCCTTTAGGATATGCAAACTAATGCTATAGAAGTTGAGGCTAACACATTAGCTTCATCTAAACTCAAAGCCAAGGATGAAAATGCTGAAAGAAAAATGAAGGCTAAGGAGGAAGGATCTTCCTCAAAGACCAAAAACAATGATAAAAAAATAGATGATATAACATCACTACTTAGAAAACTATCTAATAGTATTTCTAAAATTGAAATTCATACTAGAACCATACAACAAACTGTTGTTAGACCACAAAATCAGTTTAGAAGAGCCCCTCAAACTCAAATTTTACAGAGGCCTAACATTGATCAATAGATCCAACCTCCTCTGATGATTGATGACCAACAACTAGATGATATTGGTCCTCTAATTTCCGAAGATATAAATAATTTTGATTCTACATCTGTACATAATTCTATTGTTCCTCACCCTTCAAATCAGTCTTCCCAAAATCAAGAAGACAATCAAATTTCTAAATACCATGCCTTCTCTGAATTCCTAATTGGTGAATTGTACAAAAGATACGATCTTAGACCTAGGGCAAGGCCTGGTAGACCTCCAAAAGGTCCCATTCAAAATGAACCTCAGATAAAATCTATTGAAACCCAGACAACTATCATTCAACCATTAAATCAAATAGGTGAAACAAGTCAAATTGATAAAACTATTTTGACAACCTTCAATGTTGAAAGAGAACTGGAAAGGGTTAAAATACCAATTCCCCTAGTTGAACTATCAAAAAATATAGGGTATAAGAACCAAGTTTCAAAATGGATTTCGTCATCCAATGTGGATGCTGAAGGGGATGTGATAAGCCTAGAGGACTAAAAACCCTCAATATTTTTTGGTCCTAGCTCTGACATGATAGATGAGAATGTACCACCATTTTATGTGACTCTGGAAATTCATGATTTCCTGCTATATAACTGTATGTTAGATTCTGGGGCTTCCCATAATCTAATGCCTAAAGTGATCATGGACCAGTTGCAATTAGAAGTCACTAGAACTTACCATGATATTTACAATTTTGTCTCCAAGAAAGTTCCTTTTCTTGGACTCATTAAATATTTGGTGGTAACCTTAGCTCAGATGCCTGTCAAAAGTGTGGTTTTAGACATAGTAGTCACTTACATCCCTCCAAAATTTGGCATGTTGCTGTCAAGATATTATTGTGCTAAGATAGGAAGAATTCTACAAATGGATATGTCTTATGCCACTATTCTAGTGCATGGGGGTGAGCAACTCAGGCTGTATAGAGAGGACAGATTTATGAACACCATTTGTAGAGCTGATCAGGCTAGGAATCATCCTATTTATGTTGTTGACCAAGACTTTGGTTGTTTTGAACTATCTGTAAATAATTCACAAAATACTAAACTAACTATTCAATATATTGTTGATCAACTTAAAACCATTGAAACTGATATTTGGAAAATGTACTTTGATGTTTCTTGCTCAAAGGAAGGAGAACGAGCTGGAATTGTATTAATTTCTCCAGATAGTGAAAACATTACCCAATCATACAAACTTGAATTCGATGTAACCAATAATGTAGCAGAGTATGAACATTTTCTTCTAGGATTGGAGTTAACAAGAAGTCCTAAGGTGCAGAACTTAAGTGTATACAATTATTCTAAACTTATTGTCAGACAAGTTAGGAATCAGTGTCAAACCAAGCTCCCAAAGTGAGATCTTATAGGAATGAAGTTTGGGATTCAATTGAAAATTTATTTTCAACATTCAATATTATTGTTATTCCTAGATATCAAAACATGCATGCAGATTCCTTGGTTGTCTCTACAAGTTCCTTTAAAATCCTCGATATGATGCTTGTCCAGTATCAAATTCAAGTCAAGTATAGATCATCTATTCCTGATATTCTTAAAAACTGGAAATTTTTTATGATGATGAGCAACGAAAATACTTTTTGCAAGTCATAGATGGATTCTCAAACACATAAGTTAAAGAAGAACCACTTGATAATCTTGAAATTGACAACGAAAATCAACCACCACAATTTGATTCTACAATTTCTGATCATAACATTATCCAACTCAGTAACAATTTTATTCGAAAAGGGTTAATCCCTCTTGAGAAGATCTTTGATCATAATGATTTCCCCAAAAATCCACTTCCTGATTCACCTAATGAAAATATTGAGATTTATAACATTGGAAACTCTGAAGAGATCAGAAACATTAAACTTTAAGCATCCATGTCAATGGAAGCTAAAGATAAATATTTAACCCTCCTTAAATCCTACAAATATTTTTTTGCCTGGTCTTATAATGAATTAAAAACATATGATACATCTCTTATTGAACACAAGATTCCATTAAAACCATAGGAAAAACCTTTCAAACAAAAATTTAGGAGTATTGATCTTGTCCTTCTTCCTGTAATTGAAAAAGAACTAAAGAAGCTATCGGATGCTAAAATAATACTTCCATTAAGATACTCATATTGGGTAGCCAATCTAGTTCCAATGAGAAAAAGAAATGGTGAAATTAGATTATGTGTGGATTTTAGGAATTTGAATAAGTCTTCCCTGAAGGATAATTATCCATTACCTAAGATGGATCAATTACTTCAGAAAATTTTAGGAGCCCAGAGAATTTATATGTTAGATGGATTTTCTGGATATAATCATATTATGGTTAGTCCAGAGGATAGAGAAATAATTTCATTTACAACTCCATGGGGCACATTCATGTATAAACGGATGCCTTTTGGGTTAACTAATATTGGAGCCACATTTCAACGTGCTATGGACCTTGCATTTGTAGGTAAGACCAACAAATCTTTTGTTATTTATTTATATGAATTAATTATTTTTTCCAATTCTAATGAAAAGCATTTGAAGCATTTGAGAAAGGTTTTTGATGGGTGCAAGAAATTTGAGATTTCTCTTAATCCCAAGAAGTCTTTGTTTTCACTCCAAGAAGGAAAATTTCTCGGCCACATCATTTACAAGGAAGGAGTAGTCATTGATCCTAAAAGAGTTTCAACAATTCAGGCACTCATATTACCAAGGAACAAAAAGGAAGTTCAAGCTTTCCTTGGAAAAATTAATTTTTTACGAAGATTTATCCCTAACTATGCTGGAATAGTTAAGGACATAAGTGATATGCTGAAAAAGAATCATGAAATCAAATTGACTTTTCCTGCTAGGTATGCATTTGATAAGATTAAAAAGGCCATTGTAGAAGCTCCCATCTTAGCCAGTCCAGATTACTCCCAACCTTTCAATGTCTTTTCTTTTTCTTCTGAAACCACATTAGTTGTTGTTCTTTTGCAAAGGAACAAAGATGGAGATGACCAACCCATTGCATTTTTTAGCAAGGTTATGAGAGATGCTGAGCTAAATTATGACATCATTGAAAAACAAGCATACTCTTTATTTCAATCTCTGAAAGCCTTTAGATTCTATCTCCTCCACTCTTCTATCATTGCCTATGTACCTAATAGTGTTGTCAAAATTGTTCTAACTCAGCCTGACACTGATGGAAGGAGAGGGAGATGGATAACTAAAATTTTAGAGTATGATCTCATCATCAAGACTACCAAACTGATAAAAGGTCAAGGCCTGACCAAGCTCCTTGCTGAATCCAATTGCAAGATCTTAGGAATAAATTTTGTTTTTGACATCCCAGCTGAGAAGAATACACAAGAACCTTCTGCAACCCCCACACAGGAGAATCCACAAGAACCTTCTGAGAGCCCAATTGAAATAATCCACAGGAACCTTCTAAGAGCCCAATTGAAAAGAATCCACAAGGACCTTCTGGAATCCCCATATAGGAGAATCCACAAGAACCTTCTACATCAGATCGGAAAATTTTGATTCACATAGATGAAATTTTTTTGTTATTGGATTGGTACTTTGACATTGTGAACTTTCTTAGAGAATTTGAATGTCCAGTTGAATTTAGCATAAATCAATGTAAAACACTGAAATTGAAAGTTGTAAAGTATTGTATTGTGAATGCAAATTTGTACTGGAAGGATCCTCTTAATATCCTTTTACTTTTCCTAACAGAGAATGAAACAGAAGGGATCATTGATGAATTTCATGCAGGAATTTGTGGAGGCCACTATGCTTGGAGGGCCACAGCATACAAGATCTTAAGGGCAGGGTTTTATTGGCCTACTCTTTTTTCACAGGTGGGAGCAAAGGTTAGGAGTTGTACACAGTGTCAAATGTTTGCTGGAAAGCAGAGATTAGCATCTCTTCCATTGGTTCCAGTCTTAATTCAGGCACCATTCCTTCAACAAGGATTGGATTTCATTGGTGAAATTCATCCTCCATTAAGCAGTCAGCATAGATGGATATTGACTACTACAGAATACTTTACCAAATGGGTAGAAGCCATTCCAGTCATAAATGCAACTGATAATGTTGTTATCAAGTTCATTGAAGAATATATATTGTCTAGATTTGGATGCCCTCAACAAATAGTGATAGACAATGCACAAGCATTCAACAGTACTAAGATGATTGAGTTCCGTCATAAATATCAGATCTTGTTGCATCATTCTACACCATATTATCCACAAGGAAATGGAGTGGAAGAGTCCTCAAATAAAAGTTTGGTTAAATTAATAAATAAAATATTAGACGATCATAAGAGGAGTTGGGACAATCATCTTATTTATGCGCTTTGGGCCAACATAATTTCACCCAAAAGATCAACAGGTAAATCCCCTTTTCAACTTGTTTATGGAAAAGAAGAAATATTTCCCACACATTTATCTTTTCCTCTTTTGAAATTTTTTCAAGAGTCAAATAAAGAAGTTGATGAATTCTCTTGAAGAATAAATCAGATCATAGAATTGAATGAGGATAGAGATGAAGTACATTACAAGCTTAATAAATATCAGAGTAAAATAAAAATCTTGTTTGATAGGAATGCCATGGAAAGAGATTTCAAGAAAGATGATTTGGTACAGATATGGGATGCTAGGAGAGAAGACAGGAAAACATGGCAAGTTTGACAACCTTTGGTTGGAATATTTTAGCATTGTTGAGGTCAAGGGTAATAACACTTTCATTTTGCAGAATTTGGAGGGAGAGTATTCCTCATTGCCTATCAATGGGAAGTACTTGAAGCACTATATTCAGTACTGAGAGGTTTCAATTCATTCACAACTGTATTTTACCAAAGATTTTAATTTTACATGCAGTGTGTGTTTGTTTCAACAAAAGACCCCATTAGTCCAAAGAGAAGGCACATGGATCTGCAAGTTCTCTACATCCTACAGGAGGAAGCAGTCCCCAGTTGGAGACGATGTTGTAACATGCTTTATTTTTTATAAGTTAGTTGTTATTTTATAAAAGAGGGTATAGAAAAAGTAAAGAAAAAAAATGAAAATAGGAAAAAATAGGAAATAAAAAAAAAATGAAATAAAACCCCATCAAAAGAAAATCAAAAGATTTATATAAGTGTGCTTGTTTAAATGCCACTTCATGAATAAATTCCATTTGTAATAATAAATGTCTGTGTGCAACTTGTTTTTATGCCATAGCCTTTTCTTCTAATCTGAATCAAACTATTTAATCTTGATCAGATCATTTAAATTTTTTTCTAGACTAGAGGATAAATTCAACCAAACAATTTAATCTTGGTTGAAAATTAGAATTTTGAATAGATTAGGACAAATAAAAGGCCTAATATGCTTAAAAATTGGGCTAAAGTTGGTTTCTATTAGGTTTAGATTAGTTAAATTGTTTATTAAGGGCAACTAGTCTGAACGTGCCCTAGTTAGATTAATTTTCATTATCATTTAATTACCTTATTAAAAGGGGTGATTAATATTTGTAAATAAACACATTTTATGCTTTTTAACCAAAGTTATATACGACAAAATGATTTTGTCGGCAAGTGATAAAGCTCATGCAAAGATTGACGGTCATCGACCTTCCCACCCAGATCAATGGCGGGAAGGCTCTTCGCACCCCCTCGCTATGAAATAACATAACGGTGAGGGGAGGGGGTGTGAAAAATGGTTTTTCCCATGCGTCCCTTCGCATACGTGGCACTCTCTCAACACTTCACACCCCCTCGCTCCAAACCACTTACCACTACACCCCCCCCATCTGAAATCCGCCATCCACACTCCCGTGCTTCCCAATATCATGCCAACGGTCACTCCTCTTGTGCCATCATCCTCCAATCACTCCATGCCATTTGCCCTCGCCTGATATCTCCTAACCATTCTTTCTTATCCATTTCCACTATTAATGCCTTCCTCTTACTGCTCTTCCTTCCTATTAATGCATTAATTTCTTGATTAGCCAATAAACAATGACCTCTTTCTATAACAGTAGTCTTCATTCCTTATAAATATTCATCTCCCCTGTTACATCTACCTTTTTATACTATTCTTTCATTGTTTTTGTTCACTGTTCTTTTCTGTAAATTCTCTATTAATTTGAGCCTATAACTAAAATTATCCTCTAGCTACCTCTAGGTGCCCAAGGAAAATGACAAGCCCTCTACCAGCCCCTCTGCAACTCAGGAAACCCCAAAGGCCTCTAATTCTTTGGACCTGTACCATATCCCATTAGCCGACCAATAATTTAAAATTGCAAACACTGAAATTGAATTCAACATGTTCGAATTGCACAACTGGTTGAAGCAGACATATTTTGATTATGAGGATGAAATAAACCTATGGGAATCCAATCTGCCTTTGTACATGTTTCCCCAGACTTATTCCTTTCTTGATTTAGTTATCTAGTGCCAATCCAAGTATAATCCCCTACAGAGAAAATTTGTAGCTCAAAATGGAGAAATCATGATAACTATTTTTGCATAATCCATAAATAAGATTCTTTTGATACCTGATAGTGATTCCCTTAGATTTTTCTCCACTATAGCCTTAATAAAACTATATTTCAAGACCTTCCCTCAGAGAGCTCAAATATTTGAGATATTTCTTTGTGAATATATTGAGCTCCCCAAGAAGAATCCTCCTTACCCAACAACTATGTTCCCTGAAGGAGCCAAACATATAATTTCCCTTATTTCTTGCTTATTATGTTATCAATCAGACCACTGTGTAGATGAAGCTATCATAGGCTATCTGTCCATCTTTTCAAAAGAAAAAAAGTCTGCCTTCATGTATAACTATAGTCAATTTTCAGTTAAAGATATACATGAGCAATTTATGAACCTCACTACTAAAGGAGTGTTTAAATAATCCTCTATCCTATTTCATATGTTTATATTGCAGCAGGGAGGCAGGTTGCCTATTGTTTTGCACAAGCAGGATGATCAACAAGAGAATCACGAAGTTATTCACTGGACTTCATTGATTAGAAAGAGCTCAACTCAGTTTAGATTTCCTGATTTCAGAGACTATTTCATTCACCCAATTGCACAGCGTCTCAGCAATTAGAGTGAACCAAAGATCAGAACAGAAACTAAAAGGATCTTGCACCTCAGTAATCAAGTCAGTATAGGAGATTGGTATCTTTACCAGAACTACACAAAGATCAGAGTATATGGTTGCGAGTTGGCTCCATATAAGTTTCCAAAATATGTTCCAATGAGCATTTTCTATCTGGAATATATTAGGCAAATGATGAATATAGATGAGCTTCATTTAATCTCAGGGATGAGGAGATAACAATTCAAGATAAAATCATAGGTTGGACCATTCATCTGTAACACTAGATTAGCTGGTTTAGAGGAAGATGCTATATTGAAACAGATGGGTTTCCAACCCAGCTTACATGGTCCTATGATCCATTCAGCATTATTTCAGACTTAAGGGTGGAACTCAAAACCAATCCTTATAATCATACACCTAGGCTAGAGATTGAGAAGTTCATAAATCAGGAAAAATGGGAAGAGAATACTCTCCAAGAAGCAAAAGAATAGGTTTTACCTCCTTCTACTCTGCATACTCCTACTTCTCAAACTAAGCATGACAAGAGGCCTAGAGAAGGATCATTATCATCAGCAATTGGAGAAAAAGAATTCATCCACTGTCAGAAGAAATCAAGGATTGAATCAAAGGGTACTACAACAACTACTACTACTACTACTACTCAAGGTAAAAAAGAGCCTATTATCATCATTTTGGATGATTCATAGGTATCTATAGGAATAGAGGAACCTGTAATTTCTACCCCTTCTTCTTCTTCTACTTCACATAATTTTCTAGAAATTACTCAATCAATAGGAGCAAGTGAAATAGAGGAGCCAAATGTCTTCACTAACTTCCTCGAAATCAAGCAGAAGAATGAAGCTTTAAAAGATAATGTTTATGCATATCTTTGGAAGCAAACTTCCACTTCACAACATAGATCATTGACAGCATTTTATAGTGAGAATGGAAGAATGCAAATGGCCTTTCTGTAGGCTCAAGTCCCTTGATGCTAATCAGATACATCTAATTGATCAAATGGACATGCATAGGAATTTTGGTGAGATGTTGTTCTCAACCATGACCAACATGGCTATGGCATTGTCAAAGCTTAAAATTTCTCCATTAAATGTCCAATTACAGTTAAATATTGAGAAACTATCATCTTTAGCTAAAGACAATAGGGTTAAGTCATTGAAGGAATTAGTAATTAAAATTGGATATGACCCTACTGATATCAAGGTTGATGAAGATATTATTAGGAAGAAGAACATAGACATTATACTATTGATAAAACAATTGAAATTGCCTTCTACAGAGGACCCCCAAACCAAGGAGATAGCAGAGAATGAAAAACACAAAGAAGAAATGCTCAAAATGATAATTGAGTAGAATGTACAGATTAAAACTATGGAGGAGCATATTGAGAAATTTCTTAAGGAAAAAGATAAATATACTCAACTAACTATAGCTCCCATCACAGTTATCCAGATTACAGTGTCTAGAATAGTAGGGGAATCTACATTGATAGCAGAGTATTTGAACAAACTTTCACAGGATCTCATTCACCAGAAGCAAGAGAATGAAATACTTCATAAGAAATTTCAAAATTTGGAATCTTAGAAAATAAATAATGATAGTTTGTATGTTGAGGAAATGCAAAAAACCACATTGATCCAAATTAGATCCTTAAACACTGCTATAGTTTCTTGAACTTTTTAAAACTCATACCAAAGTTTCAAAGTTCTATGGATGTCTAGCTTATCAGAAATAACCTCTGGACAATGGCAATTTGTGGTCAGCACGGAGAAACAAGGACCCTCGGTCAAAGCACGCAAACCGTTGGCCCATGGTAACCACCTGCTGGCACAAACTGGCAAAATGGGAAGTCAGATCCAGGAACCGAGGCAGTTTCTGATACGCGATTGTGAAGGAAAGCCCCGAGTGCTTCGTCACAGGGAAAAGCATAGAACCACACGGAAATCGCCAATTCCGTCAGAAAGCGGGTCCCGCGCTAAAACCGGCGGGATATCGGAAGGCCCTCAAGCAGTAAGTAGATTCGGCCCAGTCCCGCGCGATTCCATACAATGGGTGACACGTGTCCAGTGGATGAGAGAGAAAACTGCTCTCATCGCGCAGGTAAAGGGCATGCTACTTACTCGCGTGATATGGACAGAGACCGTAGGATCTGGAGGCCCTAGATCAATAGTAGAGAAGCAACCCACTGGATGACTAGATTCGACAGGGAAATAGGCTGAGGTGGATAAGATTTGAGATCCGGCATGACCGATGAGTTGGCAGAGGGAACGGTTTCGCGGGCGATCTTGGAGCAACGGAAATAACGACTGTTCAAAGTGAACTGGCACTCAATTCGTGAGGGAAATAGGTGGCCATCTCTCTGTGAAGGGTTACAGTGATGATGACACAGAGCAGGGGAATTCTAACGGAAAAAGGTAGGAGATCCAGAGAGCCGGGAAGCAGAAATGAACAGTCAGGGAGAAGATTGGCTTTAAGCTACAAATAGACAGAGAAAGCAGAGAGGGGAAGAAGCAGTAAAAGAGAGCAAAGAGAGGGAGAAGCAAAAATTGCAGAGAATAGAGAAGCTGAGCTGACCTGCAGGGCAAAGGAAACATCGAGCAAATAGAGACAGAGAGAGTCCGAGAGTCTATGAACTCCAGATAAGGCTTGAGAGGTTCAAGCAACTCCTCTGTGTATACCTGTCATGTATTGAGTACCAAATTGGACTCATACTACTGAGACCAATTGAGGCCAAGTTTCAGTAAGGGGATTTTGTGTACTCTAAAGACTTGGGGGATCCAAGTACAGCCCTACTGATCATTATCTATTAAGTGAGACTCAATTTGAGCTCACTGTTGTAAAACTATGCTTTTTAAGACACAATAGAAAGGCCACCACTGAAGGTTGGACCAGGAGACGTAGCCCAGGAGGATTGGGTGAACTCCTTATTAAATTTGTTGTGATTATGTGTTTTCTTGTTGTGTTCTCTTACTGTTTTAGTGTCTGTGTATTTTGCAATCTTATCGATCCATTTGATAAAATAACATAGACACCCCCTAGTACATAAGTCTGTAATACCTCATTAATTAACTAAGATAATTTACAAGTGATTTCAGATCAAGTGGTATCAGAGCTCCTAGGTTGTTAAGGTTAGACAAGCTTGTGTTGGATTTTGTTGTTGAATGCTAACTAGATCAAAGCTTAAATTAGGAGAAGGCGAGTTGGTCGAAACTAACCCGGAAATTGGAAGAGTCTGTCCTAAGAAGAAAATGTCAGAAGAAATTCCCTTGGGACCAGAACCCCAATTCATAGATAGTTTCCTGGTCATGAGGTCCATGGTAGAGGAAATGTACAGGGAGTTTAGGAAAGGTAAAGATGAAGATTCATCAAGCTCCAAAGAAAAAGGAGAAGAAGAATCTCTCCTCCATGACCACTCTAAAGGCAAAGAGAAAGCAGAAAACTTGCTCACACCTCCTAATAGCCCTGAACATAAAAAGAAGACATCTTTGATTAAATTAGATGTTAAATTTGATTTACCAATATATGATGGAGAATTGAATGCAGAGAAGTTGGATAATTGGATCAGAAAAATTGATGTTTATTGCAGAGTGCAGAGTATCGAATCAAACAAGAGTAAGATTCAGTTGGCCAACCTATGCCTCAGAGGCACTACCTTGGTATGGTTAGAAGGCAGGACACAAGTTGACATGAAGAAACATGGTAAGATTCTTTTTGTCTGGAGTGAATTTGTTTCTGTAATCAAAAAGTAGTTCTATCCACTAACTTACATGCAACAAGCCATGATGAGCTAGCAAACTCTTCACCAATGAAAGGGAAAAGTGTACAAGGTTACACCCAAGTATTCAGGAAAAGAGCTTTGATTCTAGGAATTTCATTAGACTCATCTGAGACTCTGTTGAAGTACATAGGTGGTCTACATAGCTACATGAGGCACATTATCCTCATGTTTAATCCCACTAGTATAGATGAGGTATCTGTTCAAGCTACGCATCTAGAGGCTAGAGGAAAGAATGGGAACCCAAAAGTTGGAGGATCATCCAAGCCCATTGCAAGCAAGAATAAGGAGAAAAGAAAACAAAAATGGAAAGAGAGGAAGGCCAACACTGCACAAAAAAGCAAGTCTTCATGCACTCACTATAATAAGGATGGGAATGATGATGAGCACTGTTGGATTCTGCATCCGGAGCTGAGACCTAAGAAGTTTGAGGGCAAGAAGAAGAAGAAGATTGTTGTAGCTATTCAGAAATATTTGGGGTTGGACTCAGGAGATGAAACAACCATTGTAGCCACAGGTATAAAAGGTAAAATTCTGAAGCATCTACTAGTAATTCTGCACAATCTATTAATGATGAAGAAAATGAGAGAAAAAGACATGAGCTTTTCCATATTCGAGTTATATCCAAACATCAAAAGATTGATACTTTGTTTGATAGTGGCTCACAAGTAAATTTAATTTCTGAAACAATTGTAAAGAATTTGGGATTACTGACTACACTTCACAAGAAACCATACCCATTAGGTTGGCTAAGTGATAAAGCACAACTACAAGTGACTAGACAATGTAAACTTACATTTTATTTTGGGTCAGCATTTGTAGATGAGGTTGAGTTAGATATAGTTCCTTTGGATATATGTGGAATTGTTTTGGGAAGTCCCTACTTGTTTGATAGAAAAGCTATTTTCTATAGAGCTGAGAACAAATACCTACTCGTTAAAGATGGAATTGAATACTTTGTAAGGGCTCATAAGCTCAAGAATAATTATACTCTCATAAACTCAGGGTATATGAAACGAATTGTAAATTCATGCAAACAATTGTTACTGATGGTTGTAAAGGAAAAGAAACCTGATAAAAACAATGTATTTAAGGGTTGTGATGCTAAACAACAAGTTGATTTAGAAAAAGTTGTTTCAGAATATGATATCTTGTTTCAATAACCTAAAGGTCTGCCACCCAAAAAAGAAATAGTGCATGCTATTAATTTGCAGCAAGATGCTCCATTGCCTAACATCGGAATGTATAGGTTGTCCGCTTTAGAGAATGCAGAAATCAAGAAGTAGGTGCAGGAGTTACTTGAGAAGGGGTTCATCAGACCTAGCACATCACCATGTGGGTCTCCAATCGTTTTGGTGAAGAAGAAAGATGGCATGTGGAGAATGTGCATTGATTACCGAGCACTGAATAAGATAACAATAAAAAATCGTTATCCCCTTCCTCGCATATATGAT
Source organism: Pinus tabuliformis (assembly GCA_031772625.1). NCBI lineage: Eukaryota > Viridiplantae > Streptophyta > Pinopsida > Pinales > Pinaceae > Pinus > Pinus tabuliformis. The sequence continues at coordinate 799,425,318 of CM062805.1, read as the reverse complement.
CTATTAGATCAATTAAAGGAAGTTGTTTATTTTTCCAAGATAGACTTGCATAGTGGATATCATCATGTCAAAGTTGTAGAACAAGATACATGGAATACTGCTTTCAAAACAAAGCAGGGATTGTATGAGTTGCTGGTTATGCCTTTTGGCTTAAATAATGCTCCTTCTACTTTCATGAGAATAATGAATGATGTACTTAGACCTTTTCTTGATGATTTTGTTATTGTATATCTAGATGACATTCTTATATTTAGCAAGAAGTGGGAAGAACATTTAAAGCATGTTAAGAAGACACTAGATGTTTTGAAAAGAGAAAACATTTATGTTAAATTCTCAAAATGTGAATTCGGAAAAACATCTTTGAATTATTTGGGACATATAGCAGGGGGTGGTGAATTGAAGATAGATCCCTCTAAGGTGGCAGTCATTGTAAACTGGCCTAAACCCAAATCTACTACAGAAGTTAGAGGCTTCTTAGGAGCAACACAATATTGGAGAAAGTTCATTTCTAACTTTTCCTTAATTGTGGCTCCCTTACATGCTTTAACAAGATTGAACAAGGTGTTTCAGTGGGGAGGAAAATAGCAGAAAGCCTTTGACACCTTGAAAGAAAAGATTAGTACAACACTAGTACTAGCACTGCTTGATCTTCAAAGACCATTTGAGATCTAAACGGATGCCAATGACTATGCCATGGGGGTAGTGTTGATACAACACAGTAAACCCATATGTTAACATTCTGAGACATTTAATTCTGCAGTAGTTAACTATCCCACATATGATAAAGAATTGTATGCATTAGTACAGAGTGTGAAAAAGTGGAAACATTACTTAATGGGCAAAGAGATAGTTATACATATTGATCATCAACCACTTCAATATCTACACTCTCAAACTAAGTTGCAGCAATCAAGACACTATAGATGGATGGGTTTTCTACAACAGTTTCATTTAGTCATCAGATATAAAAAGGGCATACACAATAAAGTTGCAGATATGTTATCTAGACCTATTACAAATGCATCTACTATACTTAAGCATAACTCAATATTGCATGAGAGCTACATTGAACAATATGCTCAAGATATAGATTTCAAAGATGTATATGCAACTTTAAGTCAAGGCAAACGAGTAGAAGAATTGGATTATCACATTAAGGACCAACTCTTGCATCATTGTAGGAATCTATGCATTCCACAAACTGAAAGAGTAAAGATAATTCGAGAAGCACACACTTCTCTAATATCAGGTCACTTTGGGGTAAGTAAAACGGTTGCACAGCTGTAAAGATTTTTTTATTGGCCAAAAATGAATAAGACAGTTTCTAGATATGTAAGAGGGTGTACCATGTGTGCTAAAAGCAAGCCCATCAATAGAAAACTAGGCTTGTACACTCCACTACCAGTTCCTTCTCATCCTTGGGAAAGTGTTTCCATGGACTTTGTCGGAGGACTGCCTAAATCTAGGAAAGGTCATGACTATCTATATGTTGTTGTGGATAGGTTCAGCAAAATGTGTATTTTGATACCTTGTAATAAACAGATTATAGCTGAACAAATTGCAAAGATGTTCTTTCAGCATGTATGGGTTCATTTTGGATTACCCACTTCCATTGTATCTGATCGAGACACCCGATTTGTTGGGAAGTTTTGGTCGAGTCAGTGAGAACTGATGGACACCAAACTGAAGAAAAGAACAACCTTTCATCCAAAAACAGATGGCCAGACAGAAGTGGTCAACGGGACAGTAATCCAGTTGCTCAAATGCTATTGCAACAAGCATCCAAAACTTTGGGATGAACATTTGTGTTATGTGCAACATGCTTACAACCAAGCAAGACATTCTTCTACACATAGATCTCCTTTTGAGACCTGTTTTGGTTTCACACCAAGGTCTCCCTTGGATTTTGTCTTTGGTAAAGACATAGCAGTTGATGGACACAATGATGTGGACAAGGCAGCCAAGTTCATTGAATAAAGCCAAGAGATTCACTAGGCAAGACAAGAATAGCTGGAAAAGAGCCAACCCAAATACAAGGCAAAGCATGACAAGCATCGGATGGAGCATAGTTTCCAAGTTGGTGATCAAGTCTGGCTATATATCAGCAAACACAAAATGCAAGGTGAAGGTAAAAAGCTAAAGCCAATAAGGTATGGACCTTTCAAGATACTTGAGAAAATTGGTGAGAATGCTTTTCGCCTTGATTTACCAGCTTACATGCACATCTACTCAATCGTTAATGCAAATAGTTTGAGAATATTTGAACCTTCATTAATTGAAGATCCCAAAGAGCAGAGTCAATTTCCTTCTATTGATGATCTGTTACCTGAATATCTCAATGAATTACAGGAAGATACGGTTCTGGACAGGAAGGTGAGGACGACACTCAGTGGAGACGTTGAGTACCTCAAGATTGGACTCAAGGGTTCCAAGCCAAGCAGTGCAAAATGGATAGAGATTGGACAAGTGAGACAGCTATACCCTCACTTAGTCGATGCTTGAAAACCAACTTTTGGTGGTCCAAAATATTATTCAGTGGGAAGGCCGTGATCCGAATTGGATTCTTAAACACTCTTATAGTTTCCTGAACTCTGTAAAACTCATACCAAAGTTTCAAAGTGCTATGGATGTCGAGCTTATCAGAAATAACCTCTAGACAATGGCAATTTGTGGTCAACACGGAGCAACGAGGACCCTCGGTCGAAGTTCACAGACTATTGGCCCATGTTAACCGCGTGCTAGCACAAACTGGCAAAATGGGAAGTCAGATCCATAAATGGAGGCAGTTTTTGATACGCGATTAATGCTAAAGCGCTAATCGTGTATCACAGGGCGTCCCCCTCAGTGAAGGAAATCCCTGAGCGCTTGGTCATGGGGAAAAGCATAGAACCGCACGGAACTCATCGATTCCATCAGAAGGTGGGCCCCACACTAAAACCGGTAGGATATTGGAAGGCCCTCAAGCGGTAAGCAGATTCAGCCCAATCCCGTGCGATTCCATACAATGGGTGACACGCGTCCAATGGATGAGAGAGAAAACCACTCTCATCGCACGGGTAAAGGGCATGCTACTTACCCGCGCAATATGGATGGAGACCGTAGGATCTGGAGGCCCCAGATCAACGACAGAGAAGCAACCTGATGGACGACTAGATTCAACACGGAAATAGGCTGAGGCAGATAAGATTTGAGATCCAGCATGACCGATGAGTTGGCAGAGGGAACGATTTCACGGGTGATCTTGGAGAAACAAAAAATAACGACCGTTCAAAGAGAACTAAAACTCAGTTCACGAGGGAAACAGGTGGCCACCTCTCTGTGAAGCGTTACAGTGATGATGACGCAGAGTAGGGGAATTCGAGCAGACAGAGGTAGGAGATCCAGAGAGCCAAGAAGCAGAAACAAACAGTCAGGGAGCAGATTGGCTTTAAGCCACGAACAGACAAAGAAAGCAGAGAGGGGAAGAAGCAGTAAAAGAGAGCAAAGAGAGGGAGAAGCAAAAATTGTAAAGAACAAAGAAGCCGAGCTAACCTGCAGGGCAATGGCAGCATCGAGCAGATAGAGACAAAGAGAGTTCGAGAGTCTGTGAACTCCAGAGAAGGCTTGAGAGGTTCAAGCAACTCCTCTATGTATACCTATCAGGTATTGAGTACTGAATTGGACTCATACCATTGAGACTAGTTGAGGTCAAGTTTCAGTAAGGGGAGTCTATGTACTCTAGAGACTTGGGAGATCCAAGTACAGCCCTACTGATCATTATCTGTTAAGTGAGACTCAATTTGAACTCACTATTGTAAAACTCTACTTTTTAAGACACGATAGAAAGGCCCCCATTAAAGGCTGGACCAAGAGACATAGCCCAGGAGGATTGGGTGAACTCCTTATTAAATTTGGTGCGTTTATGTATTTTCTTGCTATGTTCTCTTACTGTTTCAGTGTCTGTGTATTTCGCAATATTATCGGCCCGTTGCATAAAATAACATAGACATCCCCTAGCACATAAGTCTGTAATACCTTCATTAATTAACTAAGATAATTTACGAGTGATTTCAGATCACACATAGGTTGAATAAAAGAATTGAGGAGTTGCAGATTCATTCATTGATGGCTCAGACCTTGGCCCAAGCCAAGGAAAGCATATGGGAAGATATCAGTCAGGACATAACTAAAGTATGGCCTTCCATTCAAATCATTTTTTAGTGGGAGGAACTCATAAATAAATGTCAGGTAGCCATTGATGAAGTGAAGCAGCTTCTCAAAGATAAAACAAGTGAGGTTGTAGACATGATCAGAGTTCTTAACTCAAAAACTAGGGCTGAGTTGGAGCAGATTCAAATTCTGGACAAAACAGAAACCGTCTTGGAAATCAAGAAGGTGTTGTAGAAAAAGAACTTGATGACTCAGTTAGAGACTAAGTGTCGAACCTTGAAGACTTTTGTCCAAAGGTTTAATTTTAAATTTAATTTACTAAATTAGAGAGGACTGTGAGGATTAGTGGTTGTAAATGACATGATGATCAGCCTAGAAGAATACTGCCAGAATATTTATACCATAGCCACTGATAAATCAAACTTTGCAGGTATAAAGGGGCATATTACAGGAAAACAAGCCTTAAAAGCTTTATATTTTGATTTGACTATTAAGCATGAAATTAAACATATTTTTGTGAATAAGCCCACTTTTGAGAAATATATCGAAGTTGATGAAGTTTACAGACAATTGGCAAATATTTCCATACCAAGTGAAGACTGATGGGATCATTTGTGTGAATTTATTGAGTAACTTTCATCAGCAATTGAAGTACATCTAGGTAGAACTTTTTGCGGACCACATCATCAACAGATTCCTAAAGGATAGTGCCATCACTTAGCAGTTTTGAAATTCCTACAATTTTGTACTATTTTTGTAATTTTGTTTTGAAAATATCTAGTAGAAATTTTTGTATAAATAACTCCTCCTTCGAGTTATTAAGGGTTGAACCCTTGGATGAGCTTTGAGAACAGAATTGTAACCAAGCTGGAGATTTGCAAAGCTAATGAAAGGATTATGAATTTTCCTACTATAGTTTTGTCTTCTTGTAAGTTTCATATGTTCTTATTTAATTATGTATTTCTTCATATATTTATGTCTTTATGCAGAGATCTAGGTAAGATCATACTGAGTATCAGTCAGTCTTAAATCCCCTATTGAATTTATTAGCAATAACTAGGGACTAGCTTATAAGGCTATCTATTATTATAAACTCCCCTATATCAATTAATTGTCACAAATATGCATTCGTTTGAATATATTTTGTTCTATAGGAAACATTGTCTACCTGTATTATTTTCTTATAACCAATCAAATATTTTGTCTGAATATTTAGCAAGTTATACTTCATCAATATTCTGTTATTCGTTCACTTTAAATCAATCTAACTATAGCTAGACAAATAACAACCCTTTCATCTATCTTAGTAATTGTTAAGACTTAAGCACCTGTTTTCAATAATTAATATCATTGGTCATCCATAAATTTAAAAACCAACAAAACATTTTAGATGTTATGGCATGACTAACTGACCTAGATTCATCTCAGAGGACAACAGGGAGCAACCCAACTTGGCCTAGTTTTTGGTGAAGGCTATGCATTTGGAGGAGAGTGAGCAGTGAAGAATGCAGTGAAGTGTGAAGTGGACTGCGTAGTGGAGAAGTTTTGGATATACCACGCGTTATAATGGCTTAGATATAGGGTGAATTCCCTTCCTTTGGTAATGTTGTAAAATATCAATGGTTTTCGTACCATAGTTGCTCGTATTATGGAGTCCATGGTCTATGGACCATGGTATTGTAACGATATACCCTAGATGTAATAATATATATAGGGTAAACTAATAAGAATAATAATCATCTTTATGGTCCATATCAGTGTTTATGGTTGAATTATTGTGATCTCTAGTTTGTGCGAAGGGAAGGGTCTGAAGCTGAGTGCGCAAAGGCCTGAGTCTGCAGTTGAGTGTGAAAACGACTTGCAGCTTAGTGCACAGGTAAAGGACTATTTTTTGTACAGGAATTATTATTATAATCAAAATTTCTTATGGACATAGTCCCACATTAGGATGAAGGACGGTAAAATATGTGTCTTCATGTGTATATTTTCTTATTATCTGTTGGAGCATAGCAGTTTATTACAATTGCATTTTGTTATAGCATAGTGATGATTTATGGGTTTATATGACATGTTTATGTGATTAAATGAATGTGGCAAAGTAATCTATGTATTTTAAAGATAAAAGAACATAAAAATACCACATCGCATCATCCTACAAGGCTACAGAAACCAGGTTCTGCATCCTCCCCTAGTCACTTTGGGTGAGACTGTGATATGCTTACAGGTCATTGCCAAAAGGGCTAGTGATTGAGGGTTTTGTTGGTGTGTAGTATAGATCGAACTTAGGTCAGGACAACCTAAACCAACAAATGGTTTCATTGTCAGGATAGGGATCTATTTGAGGGATGTGTTTATGTGGAATCTGTCGAAGAAGGAAATCAAATATTGGCTAGAATCGAAGAAACGAGAATTTGCAGATCAAGAGAACAGAAACCCTTGTCTGAAGTTTGATGCTTGGTTACAGAGATATGTTTTCATAGATAAATACGAAATTTTATTCACATCATTTTTAGTTTAATTGTAAGAGTGGATATCAAGGTTGACTAAAAGAAATACATGTTTTAAAGGTGGAGAACCTACAATGTGGACTCCTGAATTGGTACAGCAACCCAAGAGCACTGCCAACAGGATTTTAAGGGATGTTGATTTCTAGATTGATAGCATCTTGGGAGGATTTATTACTGAGTTTGTAGTAGACCAGACCATATCCTACAGTGAAGCAGAATGAAGATTCTTCAAAGGACTACGAGGTAAGTATTTGAAATATTTGAAACTCTCGATTAAGATGCTTTTATGTGAAAAGGGAGTTTTACAGATGTAGCCATATTTCTAGTTTACTTATGTTTGGAAGAAAATAGAATAAATTTTAGCAAGATATTGGAACAATGCGAAGTGCAAAAAGATATAGAATAGATATCAAAAAGAGATCTCGTAGACCTTTGTAAAGATTGAGTATAGTCCTCTTTTGAGTGAGTCTGAAGGTGAAAGGGAAGATAGCCACCATGATAAGCCCCATGTAGATTCAAAGTATTCACCTTCCAAGCCAGAGAGTTCACAGAAGCTAGAATCCATCAAGACCCAGGGTATTTTTGACCCTCCCTCTCCCCCTCCCCCTCCACCTCCAAGAATAAATATGGTTGATGATATTAAGCTGCCTTTTTTCAAAGGAACTAGATCAGAAGATCTAGAGTATTTTTGGTTTTATGTGAATCTATATGGAACACGAAGCAGATCAATGATGAAAATATAAAGAAAGAACAACTCATTATGATGCTTCGAGATAGAGCATTTACATGGTATATGAAGTATTCAAATAATCAAATTAGAACATTTGTAGATATTAAAGCAGCACTAGTAAGAGAACTTAAGAAGCCGAAGTTTGAGTCGTAGTGCATCACTGAGTTAAAATAAATTAAACATAAACCTACTGAGTCTGTTTTGGAATTTGATCGGAGATTTAAGGAATTGTTGGATCAAGTGAGCTTCGAAATAGCTTTGTAGCAACATCAAGAATGGTTTATAGTTGCGATGTTACTGCATATCAGATTACCATTGATGCAAAAAAAGATAACAAGTCAAGTTGAACCTCTACATATTGCAATGAAGTTGGAAGCTTTGCCTATAGGAGATACTAATGTAGGTATGCAATAGATTCAGAGTCATCTAGCGAACCTAACCCTACAGATACAAGATATCAAGAAAATAAAAGAAGTCAGAGAAGAAGTATGGTGTACAAAGCTCAGATCGGAAGGCCATTCTAAAGAACAACGTCCTATCTTTAGGGATTACATGGTGAGTGTGGCACCGAATCCCTTGAGTGTAGGATCCAACCTATGGTGCGAGATATGTAAGACCAAAGGTCAACATCGATCAAAATACTATTACCTATTACAGAAATATGTGCAGACTCCGACGAGCCTATATTGCAAATTATGAAAATCAGTAGGACATGATGAGAACAATTGTTGAGCTTATGAACTAATGATGGAGCACAGTGCTGAGACTTATAGAATACAAGTAGAAGAACATGGACATGAAGGCAATGGACAAGATGCTGGGCAAGGAAACTACCAAGGAAGAGGTCGAAATGCTAGAGCTCCTCGAGGACGTGGATATATTATTTTCTATAACTATGGCCAGGCAGGTCATTTTGCGAGAGATTGTCTGAACCATACTACGACATGTAAGTACTATAAATATTTTTACCATGTAATTGAAGAATGCCATGTACTTATGGAAAAAATGCAAGAAAAAAGGAATCAACAATCAACAGAGAATATTCAAATGATAATCGTTGCAAGAAGGAATGACGAACCACGAATTAGTATTATTACTAGAAATGGAGCTACGACTTGTAGCGATAAAGTGGATGGAAAGAAAGAATATGAAACTACATGCGTTAGAAAAACTATTGAGAAAGCTCTAGTTTTTTATATTCAAAAGTAAAAAGAAGTGCTTATGGAAGCAAAGTGAAGCTTTATGGATGATGGATCTTTAACCTCTAGTGTGTAGCCAAAGGGTGATTAGAAAAGCAACTACAACGTATCATTAGCTTCAACATAGAATCAAGTTTCAACGCAGAATCAATCTCCAACACAAAATCAAGTTTCGACACAGAATCGAGCTCTAACACAGGATCGAGCTCTGACACAGGACCAGGAGTTAGAAGGAGTAAAATATACAGAATGAGTCAAAGAAGAGTACTACGCAACTGATATAGATAATATATATCAAATGACAACACAAGAACAATATTTTGTTAACCCTACTGCAAATGGAAAGTTGAGTTGGAGCATGGTAGTTCTTGTGCATAAGACTTAGAAGAAGAATTGGAGAATTGGCATATCATGCTACATGAAGTATCTACAAGGCGTTGTGCAAGAATTTCCAAATCAGTTCATTGTATGACATCCGAGATATGTAATATGCCTTCTTATGATGGCTTGGGTGATTTAAATAATTTCCTTGATGATTATGAAGAACAAGTTCTAGAGAGTTAAAGATTGTTAGCCTTGGATATAACCTTGAAACATACTCCTGCTATATGGTGGGGTATACACAAGAAGAATATAGGAGATAGGAAGGATGTTGAAGGTTGTTGTGGATGATATTCGATCAAATAAATACATTAATGGAAATAAAATATGATGGTAAAACTAATCCTAGGGATCATATCCAGTTATGTACTACAGCATGGAAGGAAATTCCATAGCAATAATGGGTACATGGATTCATTCATACATTAGAGGCAATCCCTAAGAACTGGTACGTAGAAACATAGCTTCGACATGGTACTGTGATTTGGGACAATATGGTTGATGGTTTCATATTAACATTCAGCTTTGAGGATGATTGCCCATACCTAGATTTGGCCCTTCAAACATTCAAGAAGAAGATATTTGAGTTTGAAACCCCAATGACATGGAAACAACCTGATTGGGATGCGCAGATAGAAAATGAACTAGAATGTTATAACCTTACTGTAGAAGAAGAAGAAGATCCTCACAACATCGACATAGCAGAATCAAAAGGATACCGTGAAGTAAATTGGCTTGAGTTAGAGATACCAAAAATAACAAAGCCACTGAAGACCAATAAGGTGAACATAGGATCAAAGAAGGAGCCAAAGTTTGCAACAATAGGATATTATTGGGATGAAGAGACATTCAACAAAGTTATAGAATTGATTCATGAATATCAGGAACTATTTCCCACAAAGTTTTTATAAATGAAGGTTATAGTAGGAGATCTAGGAGTTATGAAGATTTCCCTTAAGCCTGATGTGAAGCTAGTTGAGCAAAGACCCTACATAATGAACCCAAAATATAAGGAGAAAGTAAATATAGAGCTTGATAAGATGATAGTAGTAGGCATCATTGAACCAGTGGAAGAATCAGAATAGGTGAGTCCTATGGTGGTGCAAGAAAAGAAAACTCAAGGAGAAATTAGGATCTGTGTTGATTTGAGGAAGTTGAATGATGCTTGTTTACATGATCCCTTACCTACCCCTTTCATAGATAAAGTTCCAGACAATGTAGGAGATCAGGAATCTTACTCATTTACAGATGGATTTTCAGGTTATCATTTGATTAGGATTGCACCTGAAGATTAGTATAAGACCACATTTGCTACAGAATGGGTCTCATATTAATACACGGTAATGCCTTTAGGACTAAAGAATGCCCCTGCTATATTTTCTAGAGTGGTGGTTGCAGTTTTTAAAGAGTACATACACAATTTTTTGGAGGTATATTTCGATGATGATGATGATGATGATGATGATGGTTAACGTCCACTGAGACCAAATTGGTCTATCGGACCTACAATTTTCTTAATTTTTACTTGTCTGGCTCCTCGTCTTTCTTGGCGAGACTGGTGTTGTAGCTTTCTTTCTTTTCTCTACGGTCTTCCAACTTCCTTTGTCTTGCATCTCCTTCATATCTTCTGGTTCTTGGGACATTGTGTCTTAGCTTCGCGATCTATAGTCGGAGAAGTTTGGTTTAGGAGATCTGCTTTGCTGTTAAATGAAGATTTATTTTCTGCGGTATTCAAATCCTCATAACTGTTGATTTGTTGGGGCGGGCTTTCTCCTTTCTTGCTTTGAGAGTTGTTTCCTTCTTCCTTGATTTCTTGTGACTCAGAGTTTTCTCTAGAATATTCTTCTTTGATGACAGTGTAGTGTTCTTTTTGTGCTCCTTCCCACCATGTAGATCTGTGGTGGTTTTTTCTAGCAAAATTTTTCTCAGAGGCTTTTGGGCAATTTTTGGCTAGATGCCCCGTCTCAAAGCACGATCGACATCTGAAGAGGACACTTTCATAATCAAGCTTCTGGTTCCACACATAGTCTTTACTTGTTAGGTTTATTTCCACTGGGAATCCAGCGCTGAAATCCATTTCCACACAGATGCATGCATAGGTGGTTCTGGCATATTCTTCTGTTTCTGGGCACCTGCAGTAAAATTTCCCAATTGCATTTCCGATGGCTTTTAGCGAGGAGAGATTCCAGAGATGCAAGGGTAGGCTTGGAAATCTCACCCAAATTGGTGCTGAGGTTATCACTGCTGTAGAGGGATCGAATGATGGGTTCCATGGCTTCATGAATAGGCCTGATTTTTCCCAAAACCAAGGGCCGGAATCTAGAATACATTGTCTGCTTTCAGGATTTTCAAAATCTACTATAAAGAAACCTCTAGCACAGGGGTAGATATTAATTTCATGATAGGCTTCCATACCTCCGAGATCCAATTGTGGAGTGCTATCAGCCGCGGCCAAAAACCATTGAACCGGCAAATTAGGGCACTTTCGGAGAACTTCAAAGCTTCATCGAGTGAGTCCTGGACCACTTGGATAGTGGGAGCTGGGGCTTCACTCACGATATGGGCAGGAGATTGCCCTCCAGAGGCGGATGAGCCACCAGTTATTTTTGCGAAGCTCGGAGCCATATTTTACGCAGATCTGCACCAGATCTGAGAATGCTGGAACAACAGCAAATATTTGAACCGCAGACCCTAAGAATGCTGGGACAGCAGCTGTGTCCTCCACACGTTACGTTGCCTCCAAAAGATTACGAACAGCTTTTGACCAGCTACGTCCTCCACACGTTCCGCTGCCTCCGAACATCCACGGGATCTGTGGAAGAGATCTGAAATGTTGAAAAACCAGAATAGATCTACGGAAGAGATCTGAAATGTTGAAAAACCAGAAGAGATCTGCGAGAAAACTGTGAGATCTGCGAGAAAACTGCGAGATCTGCGAGATCTGCGAAAAAAAAAATCTACTTGAAAAACCAGAAGAGATCTGTGAGAAAACTGCGAGAACCGCAGAGAACCGCAGAGAATGATCACCGGAGGATCACTGGATAGTATTTGGGTTGTTAAGAAAACATGTTAGAAGTTTAAGACTTATTCTTGACACATGTAGACAATATCATATCTCTTCGAACCTAAAGAAGTTCATATTTTGTGTACATTTTGGCATATTGTTGGGACATATTGTTTGTAAGCAAGGATTAATGGTGGACCCTGCTAAGATTCCTATCATTGTGAACTTGCCTCCACCTAAGAAAGTAAGATAGCTTCGCAGTACATTGGGACATATAGGGTATTAAGGGAAGTTTATCAAGGGGTATGCTCAGATTACTACGCCTATGGAGAAATTATTGAAGAATGATGTAACTTTTCAGTGGGACGAAGAATGTCAAAAGAGCCTTGACATATTGAAGGAAAATATGGTAGTTTCACCTATATTAGTGTCCCCGAATTGGAATAAGGAATTTCATGTCCATGTGGATGTTCTGTATAGCTTTGGGAGTGGTACTAGCATAGCCTGGAGAAGGAGAAATTGATCATCCTATAGCCTTTGCAGGTAGAAATTTGTCCAAGGAAGAAAATAATTACACAACTACATAAAGGGAAGGATTGGCTATGGTCTATGCTTTGTAGACGTTTAGACATTACTTGTTGGGATCACACTTTAAAATGCTCACGGATCATTCTGCACTAAAGTATTTAGTTAATAAACTTGTTTTAGGAGGAAATATATGTAGATGGTTACTATTATTTCAAAAATATGACTTTGAGATCATTGTTAAACCAGAAAGGCTGAATGTAGGACCTGCCCATTTATCAAGATTGGAAACAGGGTAAGAACCAACCAGTATAGAGGATAATCTCTCTGATGCACAGTTACTTACAATCACAATTACATACGACCATTTTGCAGATATTATTCATTTTCTAAATACAAGAATGGCTCCTTCAGAATATACTATGCATCAAAAATAAGAAACAAAGTAGTTGAGAGACTCTGGATGAGTCACATGTGAGTGTTGTTGGACTGTTGGGCGCATCCCAACTTGGCCTAGTTTTTTGTGAAGACTCTGCATTTTGAGGATAGAAATGCGCAATGAAGAATGTAGCAGAGTGTGAAGTGGATCATGAAATGTAGCAATTTTGGATATACTACACAGTATAAGGGCTTCGAGATAGGGCAAAGCCCCTTCCTTTTTTAATGTTGTAAAAGATCAATGGTTTTTGGACCATAGTTTCTTGTATTAGAGAGTACATGGTCCATCCATGGTATTCTAACGATGTGCCCTGGTTGTAATAGAATATAGGGTAAACCAATAATAAGAATAATCATATTTATGGTCCAGATCAGTTTATATGGTTGAATTATTGTTATATGTAGTTTGTGCCGAAGGGAAGTCTCTACAACTGAGTGCGCAGAGGCCTGATTCTGCAGCTGAGTGCACAGATGACCTGCAACTTAGTGCGTAGGTCAAGAACTATTTGTTGTACAATAATTATTATTATAAGCAACAGTGCTTGTGGATGTAGTCCCATATTGGGATGAACCATGGTAAAATCAATGTCTTAATGTGTATATTTTCTTATTATCTGTTGTAGCATAGTAGTTTATTATAGTTGCATTTTGTTATAGTGCAGTGATGATTTATGGGCTTATATGACATGCTTATGTGATTAAATGAATGTGGTGAAGTCATCTATGTATGTTAAAGATAAAAGAACATAAAAATACCACATCGCATCATCCCTCAAGGCTGCAGAAACCTAGTTCTGCATCCTCCCATAGTCATTTCGAGTGAGATTGCGATTTGTTTGTAGGTCGTTGCCGAAAGGGCTAGTGATTGAGGATTTTGTTGGTGTGTAGTATAGATCGAACCTTGGTCAGCCCAACCTAACCCAACAGGAGGTGGTGGGGTTGAGTTTGACAAAGTGGAGAATAACTTATTGTGTGTTTTGAATGGTTCAATATCTATGCTTTCACTAGCTTGAATTGATCTAATGTGAATAGAAAAATGTTTGAGATTCGTGAATCCTGATTTTCCATGAGTCAATTATGTGAAAGTCAATTCTCTGCAATTATGATCTAAGATAGGTAACAATGATGAATATGGGACTAGACTGGTCAATATGAGCTCAAATCACTAAGCAACTCTAAAAGTCCTAGATGATGGGAACGTGATAGATGGTATATTCTAAAATACACAAATGTGACAAATGACATTTTATTAAAGATTTATTAGGCATGACTAGCTATCATGTGGGCTATGTCGGTGCATGTTAGAATCTTTCCATCCATGCGAGAAATATTGGTAACCATAGTTGCACATTTTCAAAGTGATACATTCATAAAGAAGATTGAGAGATCCTAAATTTACCATTTATGGTGGATAAAGCTACCATGATTTTTAACCATAGTATATTGTCAACACTTAATTATTTTAAGAAGTGAAATTGATTTATAGAAATAATATTTGTAAAATCTCAACAAAATACAACAGTTCAAGAAAATAAAAATATTAACAAATAGTAAAAAATGAACTCATGGTGACTTTAATCCATAATTGACATTTCGTTGCACATTATCATCAATTCATTACAAAGATAATAGAGACCAAGAAATTGAAATGCAAGGAAAAAATACATGGAGCATGGTGTCTTGTGGTTCTTTTAAATGGATGAGCTTACACATGAGACTTTGGGGTTTTAAATTCCTTTCATCATAACATGTGTTAACAAATCTATAAAGATGGACAAGTTGAGGTTAGTCTTAACTTAGATTTAATTGTTAAGAGGGATTTAATTCTTGAAGACACAAATACACTGAGAAATATTTGAGTCACAAGGATTTTCTCAATATATATATAGATTCAAATACTACATATAGATTGATTTATATGTATTTTTGGTAGGCCCTAGAAGAGATTGATTAGTTGGAGAGGTAGAGGGTTTGGTGTGTCCAGTGGTGTGGAGTAAATGACCTCTTAATTCCACATGAAAGCATATTGGGATCTCAATCCTTCAAATATATGGTCAATGCAATGTTTGTAGTGTCACTTCTGAATAATATTAATTGTAGAATGGTAGCAAAAAATCCATGTTTTCATGGCGGTGTATACAATCACCTGTTTTGGGTGCATTTACCCATTAGAATATGATTTATCGTGAGGTAATTTGGGTTAGATATTTGTTGTAGCAGCCACAACACTCTCCATAATATTGGCTTACACTAAATTTCAAAGCCTTCCTTGGTATTGCACATTGTTGTCACAAACACCGAAACTCAATTCATGTACTTTCTTGAAGTATTTGTCTCCCCTTTGCAAGTTGGGTAAACTATCATCTTTTGGCATGATTGGTTGCTGCACAATGTGTAGAAGCTTTGATGGTTTCAAGGGTCTATATTTGTGTATATGATTTTTTCTAACTATGTAATCATCTGTCGCACTCACTCACAAAGTTTTAATTGTTGTTGCACAACTATCGTCACAGTTGTCCCAAAGTCTATCTTAAGTGTTGCACTTGTCATAGCTAGTCATAAATTTATTACACAAATGGAAATGAATTTTTCATGGGTCATGGTTGATCTATGTTTTTGTGTTTTCAAGTATTCTAAGTGTGAGATCATAGTCGAAGTCTTATCACTGTTCACATCAGTCTAACTTGTCTTACACTTAGCCATTTCTCATAAAGCTTCCTGAACAAGAAACTTAGCTTCCCCTGGCCTCCCTAAACTACACACTATGTAGTTTCAATCCTCTATCTATGACCTTTCCCCTTGGAATTGTGCAATGCGTAGTTCCTTCCTCCCTAGATTGTTACACTATGTAGCTTATATATCCAAGCCCCAACCTTGACATCCAAAATTGTGCAATGCGCAACCACAAGCCTCAAGCTCATTATTTGAGCCTATGAACTATGTAGTTGCATAGCAACAAAACATCCCTTGTCTCTTGGAACTATGAAGTATGTCCTCTTAGTGCCCATCCCCTCAGCCTGTCCCACTATCTCTCATAACTGTGCAATTTTTTCACTCAATCCTGCCTAAACTGTGCACTGCACAGTCTTAGGGATTGAACCTCGCCCCTCACTACGCGAACTGTGAAGCTGCATAATCACTAAGCCCTCTCTCCTAGCCTGTCACCTAGATCTAGCTCAATTAATGGATAAAAATGCATTGTCTTAGAATAGGGGTTTTCATACTAATGTCATCTCGTCATGAGTGAATTTCATATGCAGGTACTCTATCATACCATGGAAAGATGATGAAGAAGGATATGAAGGAGGGAAGCATGCTAAAAGACACACTTTTAGCTGAACACACTAGTCAATAAATCAAGAAAATCGAAGGGACACTAGTTTGCGACCACCATTCAAGACTTGATATCGTTGAAGATTATTCATCACCAAGCCACGCAGAGGTTAAGAGAAAATAATTCTTAAGAAGAAATTCATCACTCAGTAGCAACAGTGGCTTGACATTGCCACATCATCAAGTAGTCCATGTCAGTAGTGTCATGTCATGTCATGAGTAGTCACATGCCACACCTTGTGGCCAATGATGTAACATATATTTCAAGTTTGTATTAAAGTGAAAGTCCAAAGGACATGTGTTGAATACAAAGAGTCATGTAAATTTGAAAAGTCATATGAAGTCAAACAGTCGTGAGGGTAGATGAAGAGTCACAAGGAAGGTGAAGCATCACCTCCTGATTGTTATATATACTCCCTCATTGTAAGAGAAAAGGAGTTTTCACCTTGGATCCTCCCACAAAGCATTAGAGATATAAGTGTCAGGCGGAAAGAGTCGATAGTGCGGACACAACCAACCTCCCTAGGAGCCTAAGACTCTCTAGTGACAAACAAGACAAACAAGAGCGATCCTTCTCTAAACATACATTTACTATACGAGAAATCAAGTGTTTAGATCCTACCTGTAGTCCAACGCTGTTGCAGCAGTCCAGCTTCGCCGATCCAGATGAGCTCCTCCTTCACTTCGAAACCTGCATTCGCTAAGAATCAAATGATTAAATAGCACTTGATAATCTCATAAAATAAAACATATTTAACATATAGACCAAGGAGTACATGAAACAACTCATAAGTAACAAGTTATTGAGAAGAATGGACTCATTTGCATTAATAGGAAACAAAAGGAACAATTACAACCTGAGCCTTGGTGTTGTGCAAGTCCCTCCCAGGGTCCATCAAGAGTTCTCCTTTACTTTGACAAAGCTCACCCACTTCCAAATAGAACAAGCAAAGATGGTAATCTCTCCTCACAAGCTTCTAAATGGGAGTCCTAATTCCAGCAGCATCTACCCTTAGAAATGTTTAGCTTTCAACCTCCTCTCCTTCTGGCCCAATGCCTGTATTTATAGTGCTCTAGAGGAAGTTATTCAGGTCCACCATCAATGGGATAAGTCCCTCTTTGGATGGGATAGCTCCCTTATTGATGGGATAAGTTCCTCTTTGGTAGGGATACATGAACCATCTGGAGGCACTTCATACACGTCAAACATACTTCTAGAAGCCTCTAGAAATGACCACAAGTAACTTTTTTGAAGTGAAACTTGCGCCTTTGACCTTTACAGGGGTACGCACCTGCCCCTTTACATACAGAGCGTACAAGTACGTAGTTTTTGTGAACATTAGGTGCGTATACGCAGGTAAGGTCGAGAGAATCTGCGTACCCAGAGATAAACACATTTACAAAGACTTTCTCTCTTTTTTGGAGTTTGACATGGAGAGCAGAGGCATAAGACTTGCCCAGGAGGATAGCATGACTGTTGATAGAGCCATACTAACTGTAAATAGCCATGGTGACATTTTTTAGTGTAACAGATTGCCCCCTAAAGTGCGAAGCCTGTAGTAGATTAGGGTTTTGTATTATCTAGGAAGGGTGAAGCGCTTTATCATTTCAAGGATTATCTCGTGGAGAGCCTAGTCAGAACCTGCAATTTTCAACACAAAATACATGTATAAGATTATATCATCGCTGAGGTAGGCATTCCCATACTCAGATCAAAACTTTTAACTAACAGACTAACTACTCTGATACAGGAATGATCTTGCAGTACATCATAATCATAGACTTTTGTAGACACAATATGGACGCAGCCATCTGTTTATGATTAGTCTACTAGATAATGAATACAAAACTCCTTGCAGCCTGGATGGTGGGAACTAAATCCAGGGTCTTCATTTCTACTTCCCGAATTGGTACGATTCTAGCCATGCGAATAAATGAGTTGATGTCGAACATGGTAGAAACCACTTGATTACCAGTCGATGATGTAAATTGTTAACAAGTGTGAGAGAGACCACCAGTAATGTCAATGGTTCTCAAAGTACCCAGTACAATCCATGAGATGTGAATGAATGAATTGATGTCGAACATTTCACGGAATCCTTCGATCGAAAGTCAATGATGTAAACTGACGTCAAAGGCGAGAAACCTTCCATTGATGCATGCATACTTCAAGGTACTGACGATTTCTAAGTCATCTCTCTAGATAATGTGCTGATGTCGATAGAAAGTGACCCGTCGCAGGCAAGCCCATAGCACGAAATCATTGTTCAAGTTGAAGAAATGTTGCTGTAAGGACTGACTCAGGGATGGTCAAATGGATGACAAGTATTTTGCAGATGAAAGTTTTGTTTGCAGACCTCTTGAACACATAACGACACAATAGATGGCTTGGTAACGAATGACTCAAAGTTAATCCCCGGAACCCGGCTGAAGACTTTCAATGTGGTTTGATCAACTGTGAGGTAAAGGATTTCCCAACCCAGGTGAATGAAAAGTGTTGTGTTCAAGAGTGGTAATAAGGTTTCTTCTGAGACAAAGGATAACAAATAGGCTCATTCTTCTCTCTTTTCCCCCACCATTTCTGGCAAGTACCTCTTTATTTTTAACAAGCTTGAGGAGGATAACATATGCTTGATTATAAGCTCATCCTTCGGATGAGTCCAACCTAGTTTTGATTCAAACCCTAGGAAGGAGTGGTTCGTTCCTGTTTGTAATTGAACAGGTCCCTTACTGTGAAATTTTAACGAGCACAGTATAGGAGAAACTCGGCGTTTTTCAATTTTAGAGAGTCTGAAAAACTTAAGAAGACTCTAGGTTGAACTTTTTCGTAAATTTGTGTCCCCCAAGCCCGAAAAAGTATAAAATAATACCTGGGAGAACCGCTTGATCTTGCGACCAAGGAGTACTTTCATGATTAGTGTCTCTGACCTGAAAAGTAAAAAGCGATCAAGGACACGTCGTTTTATTTCCGTATCGAGTTTGAAACGACAAAAACCCGGCAATCTTTTCCTGTTTTTACGGTCAGAAAAGAGCTATAAGGGGATCGTCTTTTAATTCCGTTTTAACGAGTGTAAAAGAAACGCTCGGCAATCTTTTCATGTTTTAGGAGTCAGAAAAGGGCTTAAAAGATGACTCTGATGTTTTGGTTCGTGAAAAATGATAATTTTACTCTAAAGTCCTTCTGTCCTGCACAAAAACGACACATTACTCATACCTGTTTAAGATGGGTAAAAATACATTGAAAAATGTCCTTTCATGGTGAAAAATAAACAAACTTAGCATTCATTCATCCAAAAAACCTATAAAAAGACTTTTTACCATGTCATTTTTACCATTTTACTATTGAGGTTGAGAAAAGGGCTTTTGACAAGAAAACTTCCTGTGGACATTGCGGAGAATCCGACCGTCAGAATCGAGCGCCGTCTCTTTCAGGTATTCCACAACATCCTCCTCTTCAATTTCATCCGTTTAAAATTCATTTTTAGGTTTTAGTTTGATTTTTTAGGGGGTTTAGGGTTTTAGGATATGTTTCTCGGGGTACGCAGGTGCCCAATGGGCGACCTGCGTACCCCGACCTTTTTTGTATATAGGAAAAAGGTCGGGGTACGCAGCCCGCCTTCAGACCAGCTGCATACCGCCGCTCTGTGTTCTGAACGCGGGGTGCGTACCCCGTGAAACACGCATTTTGAAACCCCAACCTCCAAATTCAACCAATCAAATTTCTTCTAATGAATTCTAACTATTGTTTTTTGGTGTGTAGGGCATTCACCATGCTAGATTGGAGAGAAAGAGAACACGAGGACGTTGATTTGGCCGCAATTGGTCATCAACCTTCTATTGATGCGTTAAAAGCATGCGGACTGTACAAATACTGGGCCATACCTGGCATGAGGGGCCAGGTGCCATTCCTTGAGTGGCTGGTTGAAAGGTGGAACATTCAGGATCAATGCTTCTACATCGGAGAGAACCAGCTCGAGATAGAGCCCTCCGACATATATTTTCTCTCTGGCTTGCCAAATAGGGGCAAGCAACTGACTCTGTCCGGGACTAGGCCGGGTGGCCAATCCCTTGCTAGCCTCTGGCTAGAGTGGTGCAACAATCAGAACCAGGAGAAAGGGATAGAAATCAAGTACATATCCCTACCCGAACTTATGGTGATAGCCTTTACTATTACCAGACTTTGCGGCGCAGCCGCCTTGCACATTGCCACCGGGTCCCAAATGCGGATGGCGATAGATTGCTACCGAGGCACCATTTTCAACTGGTGCGATGCTGTGTTGGCCAATATGAAGGGCCAACTAACCAGGGCAAAGAACGGACGACTGAAAACCTTTGGATATGGGCCTTTAGTTGTGAGCTTTTCCCTAGAGAGAGTTCAAATGCTGATCCCCCAGCATCTTACTGTTCCAGTTGGGGCTCCTCGGGAGCCTAAGTTGACGAGATGGGTTGCAGTAATGGCCTGGCATCCTGATGAGGGCGCGACAGTTGTTCGATTTCCTGATGGTTACTTTCACTGGCTAGAGAGCCAGGTCTTTGCTATTCAGGATTTTCCCTATGCCGGAATGGATTTTCAGAATGATCCGGACATGGTTCTTCCACAGGGAGAACAGTGGGACGACAGAGGTATTTCATTTTTCACAAGTTTTTAAGTTATGTATATTTTTTTGTTTTTATATATCGCCTCAAAACTGACAGCACAAATTTTCAAGATGCAGATGTAGGTCCACGACGTCCGGCCAACCTCCGGGCTTTTGAGAGGAGAGTACTAGCTGTACCAGCACCAGCCCCACAGGATGCGACCGCAGAGACCTTAGCCGAGCTGGAACAAGATCTAGAGCGTCTGACGGCGGGTATACCAGAGACCACCATAGATGACATTCCCATTCGACTTCAGCGCTATGTGGTCGCAGTCCCAGGACCTTTTAGGAGGTTCCTGTGTAGGGTAGCGCGGGCAGTGGTCTCGTATAGAGAGCACCACCAGTGATTGGCTAGTCACTTTTGTAGACACATATGACATTTTTGGTTTTTTGTACTTATCATTTTTGCCGATCATAAGGTGTTTTTCAACCTATGATCGAAGACGATGTATATTTTTGACACACTCCTATCTATATATATATATATATCATTATTACCGGCTTATCTTGTTTAACATATGTGATGAAATGTTTTTAAATTTACTTGCATGATTATTGTAAATGTCTGTCCAACATTCGAGAAGCAATTGCATCTGCTAATGTATTTAAAGACCTTGGAATATGCTGATATTCAATGTAATCAAATTCACATTCCAAGAGACGCACTCTCAAAAACAACCTTAATAACAAAGGATTTCTAATGGCATATACTCTATTAAGCTGTAATACAACGAGTTCAGAATCTAACCTCACTATCAAACGTCGAATTCCAAATGAAATAGATTCAGACAATAATTCGACCACTGCACTGTATTCTGCAATGTTGTTCGTCGTTTGACCGAGGCTCACCCCATGCATAGAAACTAACTCGTCAGAGGGCGAATAGATAACCCAAGCTGCGGAAGAGATATTCCGTGTACTACGACAAGCACCATCGGCAAATCCAATGTACGTTTGGAGAGGCGTCGACATCTGCAATATCAAGAGTAAAACCAAGATAAGCCAGAATAAAGACGAAAAACACACTTTCTAAGCTAAGCACACTATCTAAACTAACAAACATACTAGCTAGAAAGAAAACCTAACCTAACTAAAAGTTCTCCATACCCATCATTTAAGCATAATACCTCTTTAGGTAAAGTCCATTTCTGGGTTTACCCAAAGAGTCCCCATCAAAATCTACCAGCTCATAGGCCCCTTTTTCTAGCTTTCGCTTTACAATGTAGGGTCCATGCCACATAGGAACGAATTTTCCAGCACCTAGCTTATCGTTAGCTTGATCATATAATAGCACTAGGTCTCCCTCCGAAAAACTTCGAGGGGTCACATTTCTATCATACTGAGCTTTCATTCGCTTTGCGTGAGTCTCGATTGTCAATGCAGCGTCACGTCGAGTCTCATCTAATTGAGCTAAGTATAATAAACGTTTCTCCTCTTCGGAAGTAGCTGGGAGTAATTCGAAAGCCATTTGAAGTGATGGGATTTCGCATTCAATGGGTAACACAGCTTCCAAGCCATAAACTAGCTGGAAAGGAGTGAACCCTGTTGAAGTTTTCACTGAAGTTCGGTATGCCCATAGCGCTGAAAATAACATGTTGTGCCAATTCGACCGATGAATACCAATGATTCGTCGGATCATGATAACTAGAACTTTGTTGATAGACTCAACCAAACCATTGGCTTGCGGATAATAAGGAGTAGAGCTATCGTGGCGCAAACCAAGCTGGCTTGTAAGCTCAGTCATCATGATGTTTCGAAAATGGCTCCCATGGTCAGTGATGATCGCTTGTGGGACACCAAACCTAGTTATAATGTGATTGAATACGAAAACTGCAGCTGTTTATACGCTTGCGTCGAATGTAGGCATCGCCTTGGCCCATTTAGTAAAATAATCAACCGCGAGGATGATATACGCATGCCCCCCGGCCGAGTGAGGGTTACAAGTAATAAAATCGATACCCCATTTGGCGAAAGGACCAACGGCAATTATAGGATGGAGAGGAGCAGGTGGTGCGCGCATCTTGCGATCAAACACTTGACAGTTGTGGCACTTTCGGACCGCAATGATACAATCTTTAAACATGGACGGCCAGAAATAGCCAGCGCGCAACACCTTCTGAGCTGTGGCATACCCAGACATATGACCGCCACATGCTCCAGAGTGACAATCATTCAAAACCCTCTCAGCCTCTTCTTGAGTTAAACAACGTCGAAAAACTAAGTATGCCCCCCGGCGATAAAGTGTATCTCCAATAATTCTGTATTGCTGGTATTGAAACCGAATTTTTCGACGCTCCGACTTTGAAGCTTCAGGCCGAAAGGTTTGGGTTTGGAGATAGATGATTATATCCCCATACCATGGATCTAAAGTACTGATAAGAAACAAAGATTCGTCCGCAATGGACTCCTCTGCCACAGTTTCTGTGTCAGCATGCGGGAAATCACACATCAATTCCGCAAAAACTAAGGATTTCTTAGACTTGGACTTCTCGAACTCCAAGTCGAACTCTTGCAGGATAACAATCCATTTAAAGTACTTGCCCCCTAGCAATTGTTTAGTCAAAATATAAATCATAAGGTTGCAATCTGAAATAACTTTAGTTTTACGGAGAAGAATGTAGTGACGAAAACGTTGGACAGCTTGAACGGCTGCCAGGGCCAATTTCTCCACATGCGAATATTTTAGCTCAGTGGGGTTTAATGTCCTACTAAGATAATATATCACATGTTCCGTTCCGAATTCATCTTCTTGGACTAACACCATTCCAATAGTGGAATGCGAAGCTGCGAGGTATAAGAAGTAGTCTTGGTTGTAGTTGGGAGGATGCAACAACGGTGCATGGGTCAACGCGTGCTTAAGTGCATCAAAAGATTGTTGGGCAATCTCGTCCCAAAAGAATTGAGCGTTCTGTTTCAACAACCGTGTAAAACCTTTAGTGACCTCGGCGTAGTTTGGAATGAATCGGCGTAAAAAGTATGCTTTCCCTTGCAAACTTTGGAGTTGGCGCAAACTCGAAGGAGGAGGCAATTTGATGATAGCTTCGACCTTCGAGGGATCGACGCGAATGCCGGCTTTTGAAACAACAAATCCCAGCAATCGACCTGTTTCTATACAGAATACACACTTGTGGGGATTCAACCGAATACGATAATGCCTACACCTCATAAAGATTGCTCGTAAGTGGACAAGGTGATCAGCTCGATGTAAAGAATGAGAAGGCAAATCATCGAGGTACGGTTGCACAATGTGCTTGATGTCGTGAAATGCGTAAGACATCACCCGTTGAAAAGTGGCTCCGGCATTCTTAAGCCCAAAAGGTAATTTGCAGTAAGCAAATGTCCCCCATGGACAAATTAATGTCGTTTTTGGTTGATCAGCAGGTAGAATATTGATTTGATTATAGCCCGAAAAACCATCCATAAAGGAAAACATTTCACTTCCGGCACAATCATCAATTATTTGATCAATATAGGGCGTAGGATAGTTGTCTTTTGGACAAGCTCGGTTTATATCCCTATAGTCGATACAGATTCTTATTGTTCCTTGTTTCTTGTTAACCGGAACAATATTCGATACCCAATCCGTTAACGGGATTGGATAAATGAAACCTGCTTTCAACAGCTTCTCGACTTCTGCTTTAATCACAGCCGCTTTTCTAGGGTGAATCTGACGCAACCGTTGCCGGACGGGTTTAGCGTCCGGGTAGGTCTTTATTTCATGAACAACAATGGCAGGAACGATTCCTGGCATTTCCTCGTAAGACCAGGCGAACACGTCGCGGAATTCTTGGAATAGGGCCTTGTAAGTTTGAATTTCATCTTCTGTACATGAGGCACCTATATGAATGTTTTCCTCAATTCCGGACTTCACTGAAATGCCAATGGGGATAGTGCGAGAAATATTCCCTAAATTCAACTCTGAATCAGGATGTTTCGTTGGATTCTGAGCGTCTTTGACATATTCAGTGGTAAAAATAGATGAAAAATCATTTTCAAAAGCATCATCCTCAGGTAAAAACGAAGACCTGTGATGGAGATCTTCCCATGGTAGATCGTCTACACTTAGGATTTCGCGAAGTTGCTCGTCAGATGACACGACTTCGGGAAACGCTATCCGTTCTAAGGTTGATGTGAAAAGTGATTCCTCACTGACCACATTCATTTGGTCGATTTGGGTTGAACGCGAGTCGGTAAAAGACATGACGGCTTCATAAGCAAATTTCATATGGACTCAAAGGGATAGCATCACCGAATGAGTCTATCTCAGATTCAGATGGGACAATCCAAGGATCGTCGTAAATAATGGTATCTGATGTAATCATATGAATTGATGCAAATGAAGGGTCTGCGTTGATTGGAGGGAAAGGAAAAGTTCCCAGTAAACCAGAATCTTTAACTAAACCTACGCCAACGTCCCTGTAAGGGATTGTCGTCTTACCGACATGCTGGATACTCTCTGAAGAGGCTGGGTCGGATGAAAAGTATGACAGCTGATCAATTGTCACGATCTTGCCGTTATGTGGAAACTTTATTACTATGAAGACCGATGAAATGACCGCTGTCATAGCATATGACCAACTTCGACCCAAAAGAAGGTTGTAGTCTAGAGGGGCATCAACCACCTCCACATCCAGACTAACGGTTTTCCCTTCTACCCCTATAGGCAATTCCTGTAGAATACCAAACGGACGGAACCCACGGCCATCAAAGGCCTTAAGGATGGTCGGGGATTGGTTCAGCGAAGGAGAACCAAGCGATCTCCAACACTGAATCGACATAATACACGTGGAAGCTCCCTCATCAATTACAGTCCGATGAATAGGCCTGTTTTTGACTATCACTGGAATCTGGAAAGCCATTTGATGGGGAAGGCGCGGTGTACTATTTTCTAGATCGAAGATTATCAGATTCGGGTCCTGAACATCAACAGCTCCGATAGCCGACAAAAGTAATTTTCGCTGTGTTGGGCATGATTGCAGCACTTCTAAAGCCGACATTGCTTAGGGTGAAACAGCTAAGTCCTCAACAATGTTGTAATTCTGGGCTGCTCTCGCATGTGGATTGAAAGCAGACCTTCGAAGAACACCCTTGGTGGGCGGTTTGATTACTAAGTCCGGGTTAGGTTTTTCGATCTGTAGTGGATCGGAACCAGGAGCTGAGGTTGATGGATTAGAATGAGAAGATTCTGCTTCCATACCATCAAAAGGATTCTTACTACCATAATCTTGCGATTGAGTCGCAATCCTCACATGAGACATCATCAAAATGGGTTCTTCACTGGCAGTCGAGGAAGAACCTATCATCTTACTCTCCTTCTTTGGAAATGGATCTTTCAACACAGCAGGAGTGGGAGAACCTTTGACTATTTTCACAACCTCGGCCCGATGAGGGCAATCTCTTGTCAAATGATCCTCTTCACAAATAAGACAAGGATATCGAGGTTTGCGCTTTTCGTCATTGGTTTCCAACTTTTCTGTTTTCTCCTTCGGAGCCTTGTCTGCTTTAGCCTTCTTCTTTCCTTTCTTCTTTCCCCCGTTTTTTGATTTGGCCATAGATGACTCTACAGCGTGAATATCGGCGGAAAGTTCAGGAGAAGACTCTCCTGTCGGGGAATAAGGCAAGGTGATTATAGGAGTAGTAGAATTCTTGGAAGATTTCTTCTTGCTCTTTGTGTTCACCGTACCAATCATACCATCAGCGACATGAGATCCCGAAGGAGCAGCAGCGATTTGATTCGATTTTGGAAGATCCGGGATCTTCTTGTGTAACGTACCTGACTGAGTATAAACTAAGTCAAGGTACTGTGCCTGAGCAATGACTTGCTCCTCAGTAACTACTCCGGCCTTAGCTACATCTTCAGTAATCTTTGGTAATAATGATTTAACAAACCATTCAGCTAAGATTTGGTCCGGAATCAAAACTTTCACTAACCTTCTTCGACGCCTCCACTCATGAATGTGGTCAGAAATATACGTGGACGTCGATTGTTTTAGTGAAGTTAATAACTCCGTGCCGTTATCGTATCTGACCGGCAACTGAAAGTGAGTTAAGAACGAGGTAGCTAACTGGCTAAAATTGTAAAAAGAGGCCCGTGGTAACTCAATGTACCACTTGGCCGCGAGACCAATGAGTGTACGCTGGAAAAGACGTAAGCGGATCGAATCATCCGAGATAGAATTTGAAGCACACCAGAGGTGGTAAGTCATCACGTGATTGGACGGATCCTCTCCAGACTTACCTTCGAACTTGGGTATATCACTGGCCAACTTATTTGGCATTGGCGGCCAGAACGGAAGATATTGAATTGGATCGTTCATTAGGCGCGTCAAGTCTGGTAAATCCAAAGTTGCGATAAATGGTAATTGCCGGTTAGGATCTCTAAAACTCTGGGTCACAAGACCAATCCCAGGAGGAGGATATCCAAGATAGCTAGGAACAGGAATCACATTAGGGATATTATATCCTCTTGGAAAACCAGGATTAACCGGACCGTACTGGGGTTGTTGAGGTTGTTGATAAGTGTACCCAGGATACGGTTGATACTGGTAAACCGGCTGCTGGACAGCTTGCCCATATTGGTACTGTCCCTGGTACGGTTGATGAACAAATTGTGGTTGAGTAGTGACAACCGTACTTATACCAGGCTGACCTACAGGCATCTGAACCGTAGTTTGAATTGTAGATCCAGATAAGGGTAAAGATGTCTGAGGAGTAGTTACAGAGACAGTAGAAATAGGAGCTGTTGATACTCCAGAAGTAAGTGCGACAGATGTTGCGGTAGTTGTAGCAGCCGTTTGAGATGGAGTACTAGGTGCAATTGGCGGCTGAGTAACTACCGAAGTTACAGAAGTTTGAAAATTTGACTGGACAGGTTGCGGTTGCTGGGGTGGACCAGAAACTACGGGTTGTCCAGCTTGAGGTAACAACTGTATACTTGGCTGCATCACCTGTTGACCTTGTGATGGATACCACACTATCATTCCAGGGTATTGACCCGTAACAGGTTGAGGATACTGAGATCCATAACCGGATTGAGGATAGGATTGATAACTGAAAGGTACAGTTCCCATACCTTGAACATATGACTGACCTTGAGGTGGTTGATAACCTTGACTCGAGTATTGACCTCGAGGTTGATAACCTTGGGGTAAATACTGATACTGGGGTTGACTTTGACTTTGAGGTTGATACCCTTGAGGTTGATACCCTTGGGGTTGATACCCTTGAGGTAAATATTGATACTGAGGTTGACCCTGGGGTACATATTGAGGCTGGGGTTGACCCTGAGGCATGTATTGCACCATAGGTACATACTAACCTTGAGGCTGACTCCAGACACAATTTGTGTACCTTGAGGTTGCCCCCCAGGCATTAATTGAGGCTGCCCCCCAGGCGGTAATTGACCACCTTGAGGTTGAGAAACGGGAACTGAACCTGACATCATGTAAATGTCCCCTACACCCAACGGTTTATTACCATTATTTCCAACTAATAACCCATGATCAATGGGTTGAGGAGATGCCCCCGCAAAGGTACCAGAAAGTGATTGATACCCGGTGGGGACAGAAGGACCGCCGTGTAAGAAAGATTCAGGAGTTTGAGTAAACACGGACGACTGACCAGACATATTCACAGAAGTATAAATACCTCCAGGTGGAAAAGGAGTACGAGGTGGAGAAAAACCTACCCCTGAGTTGTCTAAATAATTGGTTAACGAGAGGTACCAAGTAGTACTTCTAGGAGGACTGTAAAAGATAGATTCACGCTCCCTTAGATCAATAGTAGGTCGATCTTCAAGGTTAGAGACGCCTATTTCTTCCTCTGGTGAATCTGGAACACTAGAAGTTGGAGTAACAGGTTCAGATATTTCAGGTTCTTCGCCTATATCACTAGTAGATGAAAAACTACCAGCAAGCTCAGAAACTGTAACAGCTTCGGGATTATAACCTGTCTCTAGACTTTGGTAATCTGGATGGACTACCAAGGAAGATTCTCCTTCTTCAGGTGAACCTACTCTACTGCCACTAGGAGGAGTTACAAGGACCTTCAATCCTTCGTACTGACCCGGGACGTCTTCAGGAGATCCACCCCGCGATCTACGGAGTTTCCTCAACAAATCAGTTCCGGTAACAATCTCAGGTGACTTGCCCCGAAGTCTACGGGACTGTCTCGGTAATTCCGCCACAGCTAAAAACTTTTAACTACTACACACGAAAACAAAGTAAAATCTCAAATCAAACCACCTAAAGTCTCTAAAGAACCAAACAAATTTGAATCATACGCCTAAAGAATCTATGGCGTCAAACCAAACACAAACAGTAGCCTTCCAGACCGAAAACGCTAGTTGGAGATGAAACCCAACATCGCCGGATTCAGTACAGAAGTGGCGGGTGGAACAGTTACCCCGACAACCTGTTTAATGAATAGACCGGCACAAGTTCCTCCACTTTAACCGTCTCGAGTGAAGTGAACCCCCCGGAAAATCCAAGTGAGTCTAGCCGACGTCTGCTCCAGGTACAGTGGGATCTTCCCTCCACCGTCACCTCGGTAGAATCCTAAAGATAATGGTCACTAAGGTTACCAATCGCAACAAATGCACCTAGGGGAACAGTCTACACTCCGACAGCACGCAAGGGCAGAGTATCAAGCTCAATCCCCTTGCCGGTTCCTTGACAATAATCCAAGGTTTACTGACAAGTGACCCCTGGCTCCTCGATAATGATTAATCTGAGGTTTACCGTTTGTAATACGTGCGTGTCTGGCGTCGTTCCCAACGAGGGAGGATTGATCCCCTCACTGGTTCGGACACGAGCTCGTGCTTCTCCTTTAAGAGGAGCCTTCCCAGAGTACAAATGAGACAATTGGATTTATTCTATCACAAGATAAGCTACTTGTTTGGTTTTGTTGTCTTGGAGAGTTAATTACTCTCCTACTCCAAGACACTAGCCTGATCTAAATTGGTGTTTCAGAGCCCTAGTAAATAAAAGTTACTAAGTTGATTTTACTTTAAGCGTTAATTTTATGGTTTTTCTTAAAGACAAAAGGTAGCGGAAATGAAACCAATGGTGTGTAGACTCGACTCAAACCACTACAAAGATGCACCTAAGATGATTTACGCTACTTTCTCTTTCAATGAAACTCCTAACTAAGAGAGTTGGAAAATATAAATTTTATAGAAAACAACTTTCTTAGTAAAGACAATCAAAGAAACAATTCTCTTTATCTTTTCAAGCATACAAACATGACCACTCCTTACGTGCACGAAAAATTCTTTTTCTTTCAAAATACCCCAAAGCTACTTGAAACAAAACTTTTCAAAGGAGATGTTTTTGTATTTTTCTTATTTAATAAAGCATATAAATCTATTGTAACGAAAATCAATCTCAAAATCTATAAAATCTATGAAAAATTGACTCATAAGCAAATCAAAAAGAAATTTACTCTAAAGCAAACCTAACGAGGCAAAAGCCTACAAGGATGATTCTAGGTTGTTTTACTTGACCACAATCAAGCCAAGGACCAGCTAATGCAGAATCAAAAGACCAGTCAAAACAAAACTCAAATATTTTTGTTCTTTTTGTAAAATGGAATTCAATACTCAATCAACAAGCACTTCGAAATTCGCCAAAGAGACAACTCAAAGGTAAGTTGTTCTCACAGGTAGACTTTATGACAGGTCCGACTCCTAAGAAGGCTGAAAAAACCAGAGAGATCTAAGGCTTGACAACTTCTATCGCCAAAGTCACTACAGGACCTACTCAAAAATCAAACCCTAGGGCTTAAACTTCTATGAAATCCACTAAAACACTCAATGCTATCGAAACAAGTTCAGGTGAAGATCTTTGACAGGAGACTAATGGATCTGGGCAGTAAAAACTAAGAAAAAGCAAAATCTAAGAGGAAAAATGTAAAAAATGCAAATTTCTTAATTTTTAGCAGGGTACGCAGGCAACCTGTTAAGACAGGTGCGGGCCCGCTCTGTGCACACATCAACAGTGCGTACAAGTACGCACTGTGCAATACTCAGAGGGTGCGTACTACTGGAAAAACCAAGAAAAACTAAATTCAATCTAACCCTAAGCTAGCCCACCCAAATACAAAGTCACAGAGCCAAAAACCAGAAAATAAATGACTTTTCTCAGATCAAAGTTGCATACAAAGGAAAAAACTTTCACATCAATGGATTCCCCAGCGGAGTCGCCATTTTGTCAGGCGGAAAGAGTCGATAGTGTGAACACAACCAACCTCCCTAGGAGCCTAAGACTCTCTAGTGACAAACAAGACAAACAAGATCAATCCTTCTCTAAACATGCATTTACTATACGAGAAATCAAGTGTTTAGATCCTACCTGTAGTCCAACGCTGTTGCAGCAGTCCAGCTTCACCGATCCGGATGAGCTCCTCCTTCACTTTGAAACCTGCATTCGCTAACAATCAAACGATTCAATAGCACTTGATAATCTCATAAAATAAAACATATTTAACATATAGACCAAGGAGTACATGAAACAACTCATAAATAACAAGTTATTGAGAAGAATGGACTCATTTGCATTAATAGGAAACAAAAGGAACAATTACAACCTGAGCCTTGGTGTTGTGCAAGTCCCTCCCAGGGTCCATCAAGAGTTCTCCTTTACTTTGACAAAGCTCACCCACTTCCAAATAGAACAAGCAAAGATGGTAATCTCTCCTCACAAGCTTCTAAATGGGAGTCCTAATTCCAGCAGCATCTACCCTTAGAAATGTTTAGCTTTCAACCTCCTCTCCTTCTGGCCCAATGCCTGTATTTATAGTGCTCTAGAGGAAGTTATTCAGGTCCACCATCAATGGGATAAGTCCCTCTTTGGATGGGATAGCTCCCTTATTGATGGGATAAGTTCCTCTTTGGTAGGGATACATGAACCATCTGGAGGCGCTTCATACACGTCAAATATACTTCTAGAAGCCTCTAGAAATGACCACAAGTAACTTTTTTGAAGTGAAACTTGCGCCTTTTGACCTTTACAGGGGTACGCACCTGCCCCTTTACATACAGAGCGTACAAGTACGCAGTTTTTGTGAACATTAGGTGCGTATACGCAGGTAAGGTCGAGAGAATCTGCGTACCCAGAGATAAACACATTTACAAAGACTTTCTCTCTTTTTTGGAGTTTGACATGGAGAGCAGAGGCATAAGACTTGCCCAGGAGGATAGCATGACTATTGATAGAGCCATACTAACTGTAAATAGCCATGGTGACATTTTTTAGTGTAACAATAAGCTAGTTATTTTGGGAGCAAGGAGTGGCTCCAATGCTCCACTACGTGAGCTAGTGATGTTCATTGTATACATGTGTCCTAGACATTTTACTTAATAACATAAACCTTCAAGGCCAACACGTTATTCATGCATGGATTATGAATGTTTGTAATACTATTCTATGGATGTTTGTACTTCATGTTTTCTTTCACATGTGCTAAGACAGTTGAACTATTTCAGTTTTTTAGTACTTATCTTATTGAGAATGTGTTGTAATGGTTGTTATTGTTGTCCCATCCTTGTGGACTACTCTGCGGGATATTAGAAATACTTTTCTCATTTGTTGGTTACAACGACCATCGCTTCCTCTATGGACTATTCCACTGGATGTTAGATGGGTCCTTATAGTTCAAGTTTTCCTATTCTTAGCTAGTACTACTACCTCTCTCTTAGAGTCTCACTTTCCTTCCCTCTCTGCAGTATAATAACTTCAACACATTTACAACTGAACACTCACGAGGAACACCTCCTTCCTTTTTGAAGGCACCATTACATCTCTCTCTCTTGTTGATAGTTAGTGACAAGGAAAATCTTTAAGAACTTGGAATCCTAGCCTTTATATCAAATGGGACTCCTACACCAAATCGTGTGAGGTCTAATTGGGACTTCATATCAGGGAGATTCCCTGAATGTTAGCAGATCCAACACCATCAAAATTTATGGAGCTAGAAGAAGGGTAGCTAGAATTTTATGATTGATAACCCCACCAACCCCAATCTTACTTCCTCTGGTCAAGGCAGTAACATTCCCAGCAACTCCCTTGTGCACATTCCTAAAGTTGGTAATTCTTCTTAGCTTGGAACTGCACAACCTTACAAAGTCTCTTACGATCAGATCTGGGCCATCCACCCCATCACCCAAAAGTTTGTGAGAGTTATTGGATTGATACTTGGAATAGAAACTCTTCCATGTTTTCCAAAGAAGAACCAAACCACCCCCACTGGGATAGTGGTCTCAATAGTTGAAGAGTTGGTTCTCACCAACCTTGAAGAGTTATCAGACTCTGAACAAAATGCAGAAAAACCAAAACAACCCCCAACCTTCAACAGTAGTGACAATAATAACGTAGTGCTCTCGGGTGATACTTTCAGTGTTTTTGGTGGAGAAGAAGAAGAAGAAGAAGACCAGTCAGATTCTGAAGAAGAGGGGAAGACAACGAGGAAGACATGGCAGACCAAGATTTGGATTGGATGTCTTAGCGCCCACTTGTAATACCGGATTTGTTACACAAGATTCCAAGGCATCTGAAAAATATCCTAACGAAGTATGACCGTGAAAAAATAGTAGAGGTGGAGGATCATTTAGACAACTTCTACCTACATCTACAAACACTTGATGTACGCTATGATAATTTTGCATGTAGACTATGTGTACCTTAGATGGAAGAGTAGTTGTATGGTATCATAGTCCTCCTTAGAATTCCATCCAGAACTGGAGGGGGTTTAAGAAAATTTTCCTCGAGAAATTTGATGATGACAAGAGCCCCACCATGTTGTTGAAAGAGTTGGGAAATCTCAAGATGGAGCATAAGGAAAAGGTGAAATATTTCAATCAGAGGTTTAACCATATTCTGAATAAGTTCCCAGCAAACACTAAACCTCATGACTCCATCACCATCGATTATTACACTTATGCCTTTCCAACCAACATTGTGCAGTTTTTAAAGAGAACTATGAAACAATATCTTTGGCTAGTAGTGGCTACAAGGGTTGATGACTAGCCAGCTAGAAGAGATGATGGGAGAAAAAATTTCTCCTATGGGGTCACCCACTTTTTGGTGGGTAACATTTGGCTCCAACTAAGACATGAGCTCACCGTAGAGTGCATGGTCCATGTACTCTAATAACGAGTTCATGAGAACTCCATCAATCCCTGGGACCACATACTTGTAATCTACACATTGCAACAAACTTATTTGGGAGCATGTGCACTGGGGGTAGGGTATTTCCCATGTTTTATACAAGAGTATAAATTCATATAGAAAATAAAATTTGTTCTAAATGCAATATAATCTACATGAAACATGATATGAATGTTATTAGCATGATCACGCGATATGAAATGCACCTAAACTACTATGCATGATATTTGAATGTGCTAAGTATATTCATATGATCAATGTAGCCAACATATGATCAAATCAATAGAACACACCTTGTCACTATGATTCATTATGAGATAGGACATGAAAACCTTACCACTACCCTTGCAAAAATGGTATGTTGAATCATGAGGGTGGGATATGGGAAAATAAGATGATTGTGGATTGCAAAAAGGAATCATGGATGCAGGCGAAAAAGGGGAATCAAGCTTGCACCATCGAGTCATCCATTCAAGCTTGAATGTAGATTAATAAATGATCAAGTTTAGGCATTTCCTCTCAATAACCTTATTACGTATGCATCTCTCCTTGATGTCATTAGGGGCATGTTTGGAGGGGTATGATGAGGGAGATGGCTGGTAGGGAAGACCATTAAAACTAGGTTTCTCATTACAAGTATCATATTAAGAAGGGGAAATCAACATAGGTTCATGATTTTCAAAATCTATGCATTTGGGAATAATAGCAGGACGATATAAGGATGACACAAATACATATTATTGCTCATAAATAAGGTAATGAAAGATAAGGCTCTCATTAATATCATCATTGGTATCATAAAATAGGTCATTGTCACAATGATGTCCACTAAACTCCCATTTCCCTTCTTCTATACGCAAGTAATCTATAATGTCAACCTTTAGGGGATGAATAGGATCATCCTTTTCAAGGTGTTTAGGGTGATCATCACCAAACACAACATCCATGAAAGGGGTGGGGATTTACTCAACTTCTCTTCCCAAATATTCATCTTCATCATGATCCTCACCATGCTCCTTTTTAAAATCATCCTCGAGATATCCATCAATGTCTTCATCTTGATGATCTAGGGAGGACTCTTCCTCTTTCTCATGGTGTTCTTATCCAACTTCTTCAGGATCTCCCCAATGTTCTTCCGGTATATCAAGATCTATAATTTCTTTGGGAATGGAGTGAAATTTTCAATAGGCTTGGTTCAGATTGCAATATTTCACCCAAACAACATCACATAAAACAATTGTTGAATAGTACTTGTAAGAGAGCTCAAGAAAGAGGATATCAGTAATATTTTCTTCATATTTGCACCATACTTCATCAAATTCCTTCCTTCACTCACTGCATAGGTTCAATAGGATATTCATATCAAGGAAATCCCTAGTGAGCAGCCAATAATACTTCTTATATTCATTCACATTCTCTTGAATTATTTGGAAGTTTTCTTGATTCAAGCCCTCATTACTCTCTTGGCCATCATAAGGAAGTTCATATACTATTTCTTCATCACTAGAATGATCTTACCTTTCTTTTATGTGACCTGACAGGGAAACATTAACTTGTGGATGGTGATGATCTTCTTTGGCCTTTGCACCTTTAGAAAGACGAAGAAAAAATTATCTTATGGCCAAGCCTTTATGTACATCTTCATCAGTCAATAATTGTGGCCTCCAACACTGAAGAAATTTTCCAATCAAAACTTCAAATGAAGTGATGCTTTTAGGGTCACATAAATCATTGACTTGACATGTCCCAAGAGAAACAATGAATAATTTTCCAAAGTATCTTGGTGAATGATATTTACTTCTGAAACATATGTGATGAACCTTGCTATGTGATCAAGTGTTGACAATGGATTACGATCAAATTTTGGGATGTTTGGTGTAGAAATGCATCATAATGATTTGGGTATCCAGGAATTCCCTTAACATCCAAAGTGGGGAATATCTCATGCAAATTCCAAGAATCCATTGCCTTGAACCTTGCATATCAGAGAGATGAGGAGTCACCAAGGGGAATTTAAGGTGCCTTGAAAGATGTTTGCTCCACGCTACAAGCATTGAATTTTGGAGTTCAATGAAGAATGAGGGATTTCTTCTTTCAATGGAGTCACTAAAATAGGATCCCTCTTGTTAGATATACTCTCTTCAAAGGGAAAAAGATAATTCATCAAATCATGGGGAGACAGACTTGCTTCCATCCCTAGCAACAACACCAAAAATGTTGTTGCAGAATCTAGTAGGCCCTGGAGAGGGGTACCCTACAAGGTTATTACTAGACTAAGAGACAACAATGAGGTAATTTCCCACTGTCACCATAGCCAAAACCCCTCACTCTTTATAGAATTTCATTGATGGGAGGAGTCCCAATATGTGTATGGTCACCTAATGGATATTCTAGGTTTGAGGTGTGAGGTCACATGAAGAGGTCTCCAAGGGAAATACTCAATTTTAGGTTAAAGGCCTCTTTATGAATAGGAGGTAATTTTCTTTCCATATGGAGGCCTAGAATGGGGCATAAGGCATTGGGATTGGTTAGTAGTTTGAGTATTGGGATGGCCAAAGTTCAAGGCAAGGAGAAATGGTTTCTAATAATGATTTTCAATGGCACATGAAACCCTCAAATAAGACCCTAAGTTGAAGCTAGAAACAAAATAGGGTTAGATTAGGGCCAATAACTAAGGAAAATAAATTTATGGAAAAAATTGAAGTGAATTCCTACCAAAAGAAGGGATTTTGTGATAACCACTATTACCTTGGTATTTAAACTCTTCAAAACTGGAAATTCCTTTTCCATGGGAATTTCCACCAAGCCCTAGTTTGACCACTTAGCCTTAAAGGGGATGGATTAGGTAAGAAGGAAATAAGATAAAAGTATATGGATGAAGAATGATTTGATCACCACCAAAGGATGACCAATGCCTTGTTCCTTGGGAGAATGGAGTCTATGAGTTGATTGAATAGCTAAAAGTTGTTAAGGAGAAAGGATGATTGATTCCCTAGCCTATAATACCCTAGTGATTACCTAGGTAATGGATAAATATGTTTCATGGGAGAGATAATAAAATTTCACTAGTACGATTAACATTCACATGTTATTCATGAGTAATTCATGCAATAATGATATCTAGAGTATACCAAATATATTTTCAACTAGTTAGGGCACAATAGAAAACCATAGATTCAATATATTTCATACATTAGACATAAAGGAAATATCTATCCAACAAAATACTCACTTACCAGATAAAATGCATGAATTTCCATCCATTGATCCAAGACAATAGCTCCAAAGACAAACGAATAGCTCCAAATGTCAAAATTCATTCATAAATCCAATTTACTCCACAAGAGAAGAAGGTAGAAATCTCAAGAGGACAAAATATCCAATCGAATTGTTGATAAGATAAAAATGATTCATCTCCTCTATTTATATGAGAATTAGTAGTGTTCCTTTTAGTTTAAAATCCCATACAACAATAAAATATGCCACTACGAAAAGTTAGGTCACAAGCCAACCTACTAGGTTAGACAAAACCATAAAAAAATTCCCACACGTGTGAGTCATAGGGAAATAATTGTTGATGCCATCCATGCATGAGGATCTACAAGGAATGAATTGAGGGATAAAGGTTCCATATGCAGTGTGAAAGCCCTTTAAAATCATGATGTGAAGGTTGACCTTTGCATTTCTGTCAAATCTCACTATGGGCCCCAAATTTCATCTTGGGAGTCAGAATGTGGTCTTCAGGGTCTCCAATAGGGAAAAGTGCCCATCGTGTCTCCAAAATTCAAGGATTTTAAAGTGCTACAAGCCCTCCCATGTATTAAAATTTGATGCCATCATCATCTGAGCTCTAGATTAGCTGTCATATCTCTAGAGTGCTAAGGTCGACCATGGGCACACTGGATCCAATGTATGATATCCTGAAGAATCGCAAAATAGTGTGCAAAGTGATAGAACACCCTAGTGTCCATGGGTGAAAATGTCATGTTGGAGGCTCTCAATGGTTCACCTGTGAGTGTCAATATGCTCCTTTGGAGGCCTAAGCCCCAATTAAGTTTCCCAAGTCATAGTTGTGGAATCGCTTAACAATCACATCATAAAATATAGCAAGAAACAAATTATTAGGTACAACAATCATTTATGCATATAAGTGGACCAATCTTGAAAGAAATGGGCTATTTAACAATTTAAATAATACTTCCTTTCCAAATTTGGGGCTTCAAAATTGCAATGGTGTTACTTCCCTAGGTACGATAGCTTTTAATTTTCAATATCTTTTCTTGAAATTTTCCAGGGAATGAAAGGAAATTGAATTAAGGGGCATCACGGGGAAACTAGAGAAGATAATCAACTCTAATGGCATGAAAAAGATTTTGAATAAAGAACAATGAGGAATAATTTCACAATTATGCTCACTATATGTTCAAACATCGAAATCATCTATTTCTATAGATCTACAAAGAATCTTGGACAATCATTCCAAGGTATTTGAGACTCCCAAAGGCCTCCCACCTATTCATGATCATGATCATGTTATTCACTTGATTCCAAGAAGCGTTCCTCTAAACATCAAACCTTACATATATCCCTATGTTCAAAAGAGCTAAATTGAATGTATGGTTGCAAAATTGCTAGAGGCAGGTATAATTCAACCTATTCAAAGCCCTTTATCTACTCCTGTAGTATTGGTACACAAGAAGGATGGATCATGGTGTATGTGTCCGGATTATATGGAGTTCAACAAGCTCACTATTAAATATAAATTTCCCATTACTTTAATTGATGAATTTTTGGATGAATTATATGGAGCAATTTACTTCACCGAGTTGGATCTTCATTCAGGATATCATATAACCTAGTCAATACTTCTTAGAATGTCAATATGCTTTGCGGTCATCATTTAAGTTATCTACAATGTGATCATCTATTCTTTAAAAATATTTAAATTTAATTCTATGGAGACAATAAATTTATCCCATTTATAATTCAAACTTTTATCCAAAAATTAATTCAAAGTACGTATACTATAGGTTTTAATCCCATACAGAAATTACCAAACTTGGTTAAATCAAAATGCCAAGGAGAATAAAAAAAATTAAAATTCTCCACTAGTTTCTTTTAATTTGAAAAGTTCTTCTTATATTTAAAGAAATATAAGAAAATTATTACATTTAGAAAACCCAATATTGGAAGGGCAATTATTTGCTAGACATTGCTTGATGATCTTCTTCAATGTAGGGTTCATTGGTGGGAAACATTATTTGTTGATGGACACACTCTTGTTTGTGTTGTTTTCTATAGGCCTTCGCATTGTTTAAGGATAGTTGTGATTTTTGTTTTATGAAATCTTTTGTATGTTTTTGTAATATCCCCAATTTTGATTTTTCATTTGAGGAGATTAATGAAGTTTATTGGGGAGGTGCTAGGCATAGAACAATTTTGTAGTTCAAGTTTTGAATATGATTTTGGCTTGAGGAGCTTGGGTGAAAAGGAAAGATTGCAGTTCATTGGAAGGTGGGGGTTACAAGAGAGAGAAAAATAGAATTCACACTTGTGGAGCAAGAGAGAGAAACAGAAAGGGGTGAACTAGTGGAAAGTGGGGTCCACCAAGGGGGAGAGAGGCCAACAATTATAAATAGAGAAAGGAGGCTCTCATTTGGAACATCTTTGGTCATTTTACAATTTCGACATTAGTTCTCTTGAGCTACTTAGCCAAGACAACTGTGTTGTTCAACACAAGGAATTTTTGAGTGGGAGTTCCACCGCTACCTTCGATGAACTTCAAGTCTCACCCTAAGGGAGTAAAAAAGAGTCAATTTTAGGGCTTCTCTAGGAGTTACATTGCAGACCATTTCCAGCTAGAGCGTGTTTCTCTTAGGGTGCAGAAGGAAATTTAAAGGGGCTGAGAGAAGCTAGCAAACATTGGAGTTTTGGCCAGAGAATTTGCAGATATTTATACATAGGGTGGTGATTTGCAGGGCCGAGAGCGCTACATTTTGGAGGGTCGAATTTATCTATTTCAGGGGTTTCTAGATAGCTATTATGCATACATTTTGACAGGAGATTTGGGGAGTTCAGGATAAGGAGAAATAAAGAGGCTTGGAGGAGTTATTTGTAGGGGTTGGAAGAGATTTTTCTAGTAATTGATTGGCCTTCTACAACTAAATTCTTTATACAGTGCGTTCTTCCAACTATTTAGAAACATACACATTTCTTGGGGTCCTTGGGGCACGTTGGATTCAGCCTAAACCCTTTCTGGTTTTTTGTGGGTTTATTGAGAGGAGTCTCCGACTAATTTTGTCGAATTTTTTGGGAAATATTCAAGGATGAAATCCTCATTCTTATAGCAGGGCGCATTGCTAGTTAGTTGGAGAATCTACATCACTTGGTGGGCTCATTTTTGGCTTGGAGTTCGGCCAAACCCTCTCTGGGTATTTCTAGGGTTTTGGAGAGGAGTTCATGCTTGCAATTTCAGGGTGATCTGAGCATTCTTCAGGGCAGAACTTTCAGTCTCATTCTAGCAGCAGTAGTAGTGATTTTATGGGTAGTGCGCAATATTAGTTTGGGCCAGTATTTCGTCCATATTAGAGTTGTACTGCATGGGTTTGCATAGCTTGCATAGCAAGTTCAGTTTCCCAAACTTCAACGCATTTTATGTACTCTTTGATCATAAAATTAATAAAATGGCCCAGATTGTGTTTTTAGACATTTTGGTGTTTTAATTATTGTATATGAGTTCCAATTTATTTATTGTTCCTAATCCATTACTTAGTATTAATAGTTCCTAATCCATTACTTAATATTAGCTGTTAAATTCCAATTTTAGAATATCACAATTTTTGTTAAAATAATTTTATAAATTCTAATTATTTAATTTAAACTTAATGTTACAAATTCAACTCAATACTCGATATTTATAAAATTGATTACATATACAATAAAAACCCTAAAAAGTTGATGCTAAATCCTCTTTTAAGTGTTTTTGAAATAAAATAAATAAATAAAATATTATTAAACCTGAAATATAAATGTAACATTAATCAAACAAAATTAATATATATAAATATTGAATTGACATAATCTAGACAACTAAATTTATAACATTTTCATGTTCAGTGAACTAATTGATATGCTAAATTGTCTTTAAGTGTTTTCTAAATAAAACAAATGAATAAACTATTCCTATGCCTGGAATATAAATTGAACAATTCATCTATTTTAATTAATATATATGGATATTGAATTGACTTAATCTACCCAACTAAGTTTATAACATTTTCATGTTCAATTAACTAATTACTTTTACTTCGTATAATTGCTTTCACATTCATTAATTAAATATATTATATTTATATATTTAATTATTTATTTATTTTTATTTTTTATATTAATTTAATTAAATATATTATATTTATATATTTAATTAATTATATATTTTTATTTTTTATATTAATTTAAAACTATATTACTTTCGTAGGTTTATTTTTCAACATTTCTATTAAAATAAACCATTTATCTGTTTTCAATATAATATATAATATATTTGGCATGTTTTTACTTTTTGGGTGTCAATTACAATTAAACTATATACATCATTTATAAAGCATTGCACAATATATTTCATCCAATATAATGTGAGTTTTATTTGTTGAGTTTTATTTGTTTTCAATATATCATATTGGCATGTCTTTATTTTTATTTTTTGGGTCAATTACTATATATATATATATATATATATAGCATTTATATATTAGTGTACAATCTATTTTATCATATTCATATAAGAAACTTATCTATAAATATTTGTATTAAACAATTTTTATTTGTTTACTAGTTAATGTGAATTGATCAATGACATGTCTAACTTGTGGCTTGAATAGCTACAAATTAGGGGTATCTAAGCTATCAAAATCACCCAAAGATTCCACTGAACCACCATCCCTTAGCATGGTTGGATTTTTGCCCATAAAGTTTCAAATTGGTCAATTTTTCATCACAAAATACTTTAACAAAATACATCTCACCATCGATTCTATGAATTAAAATATATTTAATATGAAATTTCTTTTCACATTTTAATAGAACTTTTTCTAATAAAACATATATAAAATAAATAAATAATGTTTTTTCTAATTATTTCAATTGAGTGTAAAATGGAAAAAATGTATTCTAGATTATTATTCTTATTTATAAAAGCATTTCACTATTATTAAAAAAATTCTAAGTAATTCTTAAAAATATTCTAAAATTTGTAAATCAATAAAAAATTATAACTTTAATTTAATTAAAATAGAATTATATATAAGATACACATCACCACCATAACTATTTAGTACTAGCTTAGATCAATCTTAACTCCAATCTACCAAGGGCCTAGAGGGATCAAATATCTTTTCACTTTAAAAGAGGTTTGCATTTCAAGAAATTTGACCCCTCTAAACGCTTGATAGATTCAAAGTTAAGATGGATCTAGGTTGCTTTCATTATTAATTATAATTATAATTACAAATATAATTATTTTTATTTTATTTTATTAATTTTAATTTTAATTTATTTTTACCAAGTCAAAATGTTAATCAAATGTTTGCATAGTAGTTAAGTTTACTTACCTCAAATATAAATAATTTTTTTAATAAAAAGTCTATCATATGAAGGAAAATCTTGGATAACATATAATATTATAGTATTATATGTTAACTAATACCACCCCCACCCAGCCCACGGGGCTTTGGATTGACGGTGAATGGGTGCGCTGTTAAGACACTCCTTGCGTTAGGTCACTGGTTCAATTCCCCGTGGGTACTTAGTTTAGTCTTAGCCTAGAAAAAAAAAATACCACCCCCACCCAATACAAATCAGCCATGGGTGGGGGAAAGTACTAATTAAAATGTAATATTATTACATTTTACATAGTATTTCATGTCACCCTAGCCTAAATATTAAATTTTACTCAATATTTCACCTCACCCATGTTAATAGTTGAGTTTGTTTATTTTTAAATTTCAAATATAAAGAAAAATTACAATAAGAAGTGGACCAATTGAGGGGAAATATTGGGTAAAATGTAATATTATAGTATTATTTTACCCAATATAACCTAGTAAAAAGTGGATGGAGGTAGGCACAAATATTAGATAAAATGTAATAATTACATTTTACTTAATATTTCCCCCACCTCCTTCCCTCACCTTAGCTCACTTTCATAGTTAAGCTTATTCATTTCTAAACTTCTCATCCTAGATCCATTAGAGCTCTATATAATCATTATTACACATAAGTTAAGAGAATATATTATAGATATTATATTAAAGTGATTATCAAAGAAGTCATTAGAATGAAGAAGTAACTATTATTATGTACATTGCACAACCTGCTTAACCCTACTCTTCTTAAAACACCTTCTTGAATCACCGAATAGCCTCAAGGAGCACAATGAGTATGTTGGGCCATTTTTAGTAGACCACATGCATCTACAACCCCAGTCCTCTCTTCGCTTGCCACAGTCATGTGGGCAATCCAGAAATTGACTCCAGATCCTGTCCATGCAGTGGCTACATCAAACAATGTACAAACTACTCA
The DNA here is from genome assembly GCA_031772625.1 of Pinus tabuliformis. Lineage (NCBI taxonomy): Eukaryota > Viridiplantae > Streptophyta > Pinopsida > Pinales > Pinaceae > Pinus > Pinus tabuliformis. The sequence goes on along the minus strand of CM062805.1, from coordinate 799,381,673 downwards.
CATTCTCATGGACAATGTAGGGATACACAATAACATAAATCCACTCTTAAAAATTATATACTATTCTCTTCCCATATTCTTGGTCTTTCCAGTGAATCAACTCTATAAAATTAGAGGGTATATTTTATTAAAAAGATTTGAATAACCTTAAATGAAACCCCAACAACACAACAATTCAAACAATTCTTTCGAACTGCTCACGTGTTGCTCTCAGCCAAGGGAAGGACAACCCTTGCAAGGATTTTTGATGTACTATCTCGTCTCAAGCCTCTTCCTAATGCATATAATCGAAGCTCTCAGACTTGATCCATTACGTCGGACCCTACATACCTTAAAATAATGAATCTATCTAAGAACCTTGAGGTTGTAACCCTTAACCCTAAGATCTACAACATAATCAATGCTATTAGGGCAAGCATAGCATTATAAGAAATAAGTACCGAGGTCAGGTGAAGGGTCTTGACCAAAAAATGAAATGAAAAGGTCTGAAGCTTCTATACATATATACACATTGTGTATTCATACATTTAACAATAGAAACAAAGCATACAAAAAGACATAGGGCCACTGAATAAATCCATACAAATGCCTAGTGCAAACATATCCATAATTTTTTTTACCTTTACAAGGTACATGGATCAAATGTCATCATTTTCTACAACTAATTATGTATCTAAATATAACTGTAATATCCCCAATTTTGATTTTTCATTTAATAGGATAAAAAAAGTTTATTGAGGGAGTGCTAAGCCTAGCACAATTTTGTAATCTGAGCACTGGAGACATTTTGGGCACGTGGGACTTAGGAGAAATCCAAAATTCCAACGTTAGTGGAATGTGGGGGCCAACCATCATGGAATACGCACCCTTTAGAGGAAAAGTCAATTTTTTGGGAAGGTGGTCTAAATAGTTGGCTAAGAGACCCACAAGGGAAAAGGAGGCAACAATTATAAATAGGGGGTTGAAGGCAGCATAGAGCACTTTTGATCATTTTTCATTTTACACATTGTTGCTCAAGTTGTTCATCTAATTCACGTGTGTTTTTTAGCGCCAGAGGTTTCCAAGGGGAAATATCACCCTCTTCTTCGGTGGACCACAAGTGCCACCCTAGGGAGGGAAATTCTACTCATCTTGGGTAGCTGAGAGGATACCACGTAGTAGCACGAGATGTTTGCATCAATGGGATGCAGAAAAGGGAGATATGCAAGGCTTGGAGAGGTATTGTGCCAGAGGGAAGAGATATGTCGTTGCTGGGATATTTCTGTAACAACCCTGATTAAGATTCTATGTAATAAAAGTTAATAAAGGCAACATAATAACCATGGTTGATGGGACACTTATTCCAAGCTGAATGTTGGGCAAGACATCCTAGGGGGTGTTCATTTGGTTTTTTATGTCTAAGGAAATTGGAAAAGGCAATGGCTAAGGATTTGGAAAGACAAAATGACATTTTTGGCACATTTATTATGAAAATAATGGAAAGTAGGAGAAAAAGGAGGTTAAATGCCACAGGTTGCATGTGAGGAGGAAATTGAAGGAAAGTAATGGAAAATGAAGAAAATAGAGGCCCCATTCATAAAAATGCTTCTGGTGATCATTCGATAACCTTTTGTTAGTTGTGTTTTGGAGCTCTCTCATTATTCTCTCCCTCTCTCTCTCACTCTTGGACACTCAGAGTTTTCTTGGTGCATTTTGGCATTGGAGCAAGAAAGACAAAGAAGGAAAGAGGAAGCAAAGATCAAGAAGGGAAAGGCAGGATCAAGCAACTAGATCAGGATTATTTGTAGGTATCAATTTGCATATGTATTCTCCTTGCTAGATTTGGCATGCATGGTATTGCATGTGGTTCCTTTGTTGTTGTAGCATAGGTTTTTCCAGGTGTAATAGTGTTTTCAACCTAGCCTTGCCATTTCTGGATAGCCATGGTGTGATGGGATTCTCATGTTTTCGTTGAGACGGATTGTCGAATGGATTCAAAGCTGAGTGGGGTGGATCTCAAAATGATAGAGCACATGTCCTAGTGATCCATAAACCTAACTGTAGATCACGGTAAATCCTCTGGCCTAGGGACCCCTGAGACAGACTATGGGTTGCGGTAAATCCATGATTGTGTCGCCTCAGTGAGCCTAGGAATCCTTGCCGGTGAATGACAAGATACACGGTAAAGCCAAGAGGTGGTTTGATCTCCATTGGGCCTAGTAATCCCGGGTTTGGGATATGAGTAGACCTTGGAGAGTGGATCTCGGTTTAGCCTCGGTATGCCATGGTTGGTGCTTTGGTTGGAGTCCCACATTCATGCTTGTAATATGGCATAGGGGTGAATGGATGAAGAGAGATTTGGCTCAGCCATTCTATGGTCAGGTGGAACATGGAAGTCTCGTCCCGAGTTTGGTTTTGTGTCGTTAATGAAAGGTTATTTCTCCTTGTATATCTATGAGTATTTTGATAGCTTATATGTGGTCTATATGGTTGTACTTTCATGAGTATTTATGTTGTTATTGTGTTGGTTATATGTGTGTTTTATGACAACAACTATGTATGGATTTCAACATGTTTTTACTCGTAAATGAATGGATAATGTATCTATGGCCTAATAGATGGTAACACAACAAATGAATTGAGGGAACAACAATTCTTAGCGATTCTCAAAAAAGTACAAGATCCCTATGTTTAATTCTCTTGGTTACACTTGTAGATTATATGCTTACAACATGTTTGACGAAATACTTTTCATGGCTAATAGGGATATGATTAATGTCTTGTTTAACTTATTGCTTTTGCATCATTGTTTCCCTATTATTTTATTGCTCCTAACTTATCATTCCATTCTGGGCAGTGACTTGGGCTCTGGGCTTGAAAAAGTGGCTCAAATCTCAGGGACGTTGGCATAACGCTGGTAAATTGGGTCTCTGGATGCTAGCAAGAAAGCCTGTGAGAGAGAATTTTGGTTTCTAGATGCTGTCATTATTACACAGGAAAATGACCTCCTCACCATCTTAGAGGAGAAATGTAAGATGACTGAAAGACTAACCAAGTTCACAAGCCTATTTGTCAAGCTAACACTCCCTAGGAACTATCAACCTACTTTATAAAGATTCCTAGCAATGCATCAGGTGCATTAGTGCCCAAGGTAACTTTTTTTGTTGCCTCGGGAAGAGAATTAGTCAACCTAAGTGAGTTTCCATGAGTCAAAGGAACAAGTTGACCAAGAAATATCCCAATATTCAGTCCTATGTCAGCTCATAAAAGCAAGGAAACATCTAGATTCAACCTGTTTGGAGGAATTACTATTCCTAACGGAGTCTACAAATGGGGAAGATCATAAAAGCATGGAAACATCTATGCATTCACCCAAAGGAACTCATGAAGGATTTGGCAAGGCTTATCCTATCATGCTATATATGTGAGGCTAAGGCCATTGTGGAAAGGGTTGAAACATTTGAAAGGATTGCCTATTTGACTGTCAAAGCTAGTATCCGACAAAGGCACTACAAGAGGTTAAGAAGGGAGAGAGAGAGAGGAGTTGGAGGAGTAAGGGAAGGTTGATACAACCGATGGTTGTAATCACCCTTTTCTATCATTAATATAGACCTGCAATTGTGTTGTCCACTCCATGGCGTTGGTATTGTAATTAGTTTACATGTTTATGCAATGTCATTATTATGAGTGGCTTAGATACATGTAATTAGATATATCTATATGTTAGTGCATTGATTGTCAAAGTTATATGCTGTGATATTATGCCTTGTCTTGGCTATGTGCAGGTTTTGATCTTGGAGCTAGTTGAGGGGTCTTCCACTCCACTACTTTGCAATCTCCAACAACACCACACTAAGACTTGAGGTAATAAGTCCTTCCTGCTTTCATTTTCATTTGACTAACATGGATATGCATGTATCTTTATGCCAGTTGAAACTAATCTTATAGTATGTGAAGGATGTCGGGAAGATCCTTGAGGGTATCTCCATCACCAAACACCTTTGCATTAATCCCTATAGCAGAATTGGCGACTCCGTTGGGGACTAAACTTAGTTCCCGGTTTTCTCCCAGACAGTTCCTAGATCTCTCTTTCCTCCAGACCTTCCTGTACTTCTTGATCCCCTTTCTAACCACTCAGGACTATACAACACCCTTCTCTCTGTGCTTAGCCCTAGATCTGATCCCCACAACCTTCTTTTTGAGCCTATTTCCTCACTTACACACCCTGCTAGTGTAAACGGTGCTTTATAAAGCAATGTAGCCTTGCACATAGAGCGTTATTGCAGTCACTAACTCTTTGTACTTTCTGCTACAGTGTGTTAGCCAACCACTTCTTGATAAAAAGACTATTCTATGACCTCATGGTTTGGGAAATCTGCTTGTAGACTGATTAGGGATCTGCAGCTGTGCATGTTTGATTGATATTTGTCTCCTGAACAATTTTTTCTTCTAGAGAAATAGCTTTACTTCTTAAAGCTTTTTTCATAAAAAAGAAAATACCAAATTTTTTTACAGTTTTCTACTTAGTTGGATAGATCTGTATTTATTTGGTTTCAAAAGTTGTTAGTGAGCATTATAGTTCTGTCAGTTGTGCTTGTATTGTACTGTATTGTATACATGATATATACATTGACGTATAAATGACTCTTCCTTTGTAGAAGCAACTTATTCATCGAAAGTGAAATTTAAAAGCATTGTTTTTGCATGATTTGAGTCAGAGCCCCACATAACTTCATACATAAACACCCGCACTGAAGACTTTAACAAAGTAAATTTAAAATTTACCTACTAAAATCAATCAACAACTCTTTTTTGAGTAAACACATATTATTTTAGGCTAGGATCTTGGGTTAGGAAGTTGTGATTTAACTGCCCAAGATCATACACCGAAACTAGTGTCATTAACGATGGAAATCCTTCTACACTCATACTATCCCGGACCACTATAGTAAAATCAGAGCTAAATATGAGACAAAATCAGACTGTAAACGAAGTTATCTCACCTTCGCTTACATATCCTTTGCGTATTTTGTGTATCGAGGATCCCTTCGGGGATATCGGAGCTGAGTTGGGGACTCAAGTATCCTGCCCACATAGTGTATTGTCTGTGACTATGTCACCCCCGATAGTGTCTGTGATTTGAGGTAACCATAGTGGCCATACTTTTAGGGATGAACACAAGTTGACTGGGGTGGGCTGCCCTGGTACCTAACATAGACAAACCTACTCTATCTTCAGTTTTTGGGAGGGTGCTTGTCTTCACGAGAGTACTTGACCCCTTCATCTGAGGTTCGACTGAAGCTCAAGAGTAATCGTAACTATACATTTGGCCAACTCTCTCTTTTATCCATTTTGATACTGGGTTTCATCTCTAGCAAACGGTGGTTATCAGATAGGATCATACCCTCTACTTGTTGATTGATTTCTTTAGAGTATTTTTTATTTTTATATTCCATCTTGTTATCACCGAGACTGTAATAAATATCATTGTAAAATATATTGATAAAATTTACTGGTCACCGTGGCTACATCCAGCCCTCGTCGTCAATCTAGACAACTGTTAGGTCTTCCCCCACTCATTGTGGAGGATCCGTCGAGCCCCAGTGAACCGGATTACCCATCTTCGGGCAATCAGTGTCCAAGATCTGACACTGAATCAATTTGGACATCCCACGACTCATTCTTACTGGAATATTTCTTTACTAAAGGTTTCATTGCTCCATACAATCCTCCGATCATGAATCCATTGGGACCACTCTTGATTCTGGTTGCATTCGTACCTCCTATGTCTTTTGTTGGACCTATACCTACCATCCCATCGACGACTAATGGGTCATGGGCTTTTGTGGACAATTTTGGTCCACCTCCACCTCCCCAGTCGACAGTCAGTACCACACCTATGATGGCAAACCTCGCTATCCCAACTGTCCCAGGTTCAAACCCTATCATGACACCCAACACGAGTGGAACCTAGTACATACCGGTTTCCGCCCCTTTTTTGTTAACTCTCGGACCTTCGACAAGCACTACATATAGTGCTACTTATAATGCTACATATAGCATGGTTAGCACGGGTCCCTTCAACAACCATTTTGGTTGGAATCCATTGTTTAGTTCCAACCCCCAGGTTCAAATGCCTAGGGGAACCATTCCCAATATGCACATACCAGCCGGGAACATTACATTTCCCCCTTCATTTATAGGACAATAGGGACATTCATTTATTGACATGAACCCTCCTTATGTCAGTCAAGGGCATACGGATAATTACGTGGCTAGCAGGATCCCTCAACAAGGTTTCACTCGATCCATATGACCACCCCACTCTCAACCTCAAATGATTCAAGGGGTCACTCCTTACCCTGGGGCAGTTGTATCCCCCAGCATAACAACCATTATGGACAACCACAATATATGACTATGCCCCAAGGAAATTATTATTCCACACATCCTATGTATAACATTGGGAACAATACGATGGGAGGACCGCAAGGATCCTCAAGTCATATGGGATCGCCTTGGTTCGAATCAAGGGAATTAAATACCTTGCTTTTCTTGGCAACACTTCACATCCCCAATTTGAACAAATTCACCGATGACCCGATCTATCACAACTTACTATGGCCTCCAATCCCACACAAAATTCCCACAGACATCTCGAAGTTCAAAGGGAAACAAGGGGAGGATCCAGGTACACATATCACCACCTATCATTTATGGTGTGTTTCTAACTCCATGGTGGATGATAGTATCCAACTTAGGCTCTTTCCCCGCACCCTTACTGGAAATTCAGCCAAGTGGTACATTGAGTTACCATGTGCGTCAGTCAATACCTTTGGCGATTTAGTGATGGAATTTTTAAAGCACTTTCAACTACCCATCCACTATGAAACTGGGATGGAACTCCTTAATTATTTACATTAGGACACTACTACTCACATATCTGATCACATCCATGAATGGAGACATAGGCGGAGGCTAGTCAAAGCTCCTCTCCCAGACTATCTATTAGCTGATTGATTCTGCAAATCTCTTCTCCCTCAAATCGCTAAAGATGTCACCTTAGGTGGTGCGGTCACGGAAGACCAATCCATTCGTTGTGCCTAACACTTAGATTTGATTTATTCACAGTCTGGAACATTATATGATGCCATCCCTAATTCCCCTAGAAAGTTCAATGCTCCCACTACTCAGCAACCCAGTGTGCACGTTGATGCTATTATTGACCCTACCTCCGCAGCTACTATAAAACAACTTAGCGGTCATGTTGCCTAGTTGTCAATTCACCCCGCTACCCAATCGACTAATCTTCCTATTTCCGCGATAAATTATGTGTATTCTACACAAAAACCCGACGGTAAGAACAAGAAGAACAAGAAAAAGACTGCTCCCTCTGAAGAGCAGTACAACCCAAAGCAGAAAGTTGCTACACCTCCTAACAATGGAAAAGACAAATTCTTCAAGTTCCCTTGAAAAATCTATGTGGAATACCATATTGTTTGTCCGCTTCTCCATGAATGCACATATTTCCTTGCTCAAAAAGACATTCGTCGGACCCCTACAGTCCTAAACAACCCTTTCCCTGCTCAACAGCAGTAACATCTTATTACAAACCAACCCCAACACCGCAAGGGGGCAACGGTGGTTTGCATCATCCTTTAGATGATGAAGGACCATCTACCATTTACACCTTTGAAATGGTAGATCTTCAAACAAGAGCCAAAACTTATGGAGCTCCAGTCGCTAATGCCGAGGAAGCCTCCTTGAGTCAAAACCCATCGTAGCAGAACAATCTTCATATCGAAAGGTCGGTTTTTGATCTTGTGATTCACCCCCCAAAAGGGGCACTTCGTTGCACAACACATAATACATCTACACGTGCTGCCCAAAACTACAGTATTGTAGAAGATTTGGTGCAAGAACCGTCAGCTATGTCGACACTCGAAGTATTGCAAACCTGTCCAGCACAAATGAAAGCTCTGCTTTCGAAAATTGGTGGGGTCGACCCTCAGGATTCCATGCTTGCAATTTTTGACATGGAAAAACGTAAGCCTCCCCTTTCACACTAGCTTGCACTTCAGGTGCAAATATTTTCGAAAGGGTGAGCGGTACACAGAACTGTCATTGACGAAGGTGCCTCAACTTCCGTCATGTCAAATTCATGTTGGCTCGCTCTGGGTTCTCCAACCCTATCACCGCCGTCGAATTCCCTTAAATCTTTCGATGACCACACTTCCATCCCAAAAGGTTTCCTTGCCAGCTACCCCATCACTTTGAGTGGGAAAACGATAACAATGGATATCAAAGTCGTAGATCAGAAACTCGACTATAATCTATTGTTGGGTCGTAGTTGGACTTACGCCATGACCGCCATTATGTCTATTGTATTTCGTATCATCCTATTTCCCTTGGATGGAAAGATAATCACAGTGGACCATCTATCCTTTTGCACCCCAAATTACTCCCCATTACCTAGTGGCTTCGTACCCTTAGTGGGTGGTGTTCTTGACTCTTACGTCAGTATCGGTACCAGTCTATTGAATGGCTCTTCCTAGATGGTTTGTTTTCCTCTTCCACTGCCCGCAGTTCCAAAGGCAATCTCTATGGTCTCATCTATTCCTCATGAACCGACCAATCCTTGGATCCTCCCACCCCCTTCAAAAATTGACTCTTATGGAGAACAAATTCCACTATCACCAGATGAATTGGCCTACCAAGCCATTCAATTTGCATCCAAATCTCTGGTCACTTTGGTCACGACCAATGGTACCACCTCCTCTCCCATAAATTCTCCTTCTAACGATCTCCTCAATCAAGTCCTACCTTCGAATGAAGCTATTCGAGAGATCATGTGTTTAGAAGAGCAACTTTGGGAGGATTCTCAACATCGTGTTTCGATATCTGATTTGAACACGATGCCCATTCAAATCCTATCTTTGGACACACCTGAAATCATTCCCTCACCTTATACGACTATCCAAACTTTGGACTTGGAAGGGAACATGGGAAATATTTCAAAGACATTTCTCATCGATATTTCAATCAAAACAAACATCATGGAAAACATCCAGGTCGGAGCTGATTGCACGCTTAAGGAAATTACAAGCTTCACCTTCCTTTTAAGGAATTCTGCGATGTATTTGATTGGTCTTATGAGGAAATTCCTGCCATAGATCCATCTATTGTCGAGCATTAGATCAAGGTATATGAAAATGCCAAGCCTGTCCACCAAAGGCTTCGACCAGTCCACCCCCACAAAACTATGTTAGGTCCTTATACTACTACTGTAACCCCTTATTGTTATTAGTACAATCCCCTTATTATATTGTTGTGCCCATGTAGTCCCCATATTGTTATTATTGTGCCCCATAGAAGCCCACTATTGTTATTATTGTGCCCTTACATTATTATTGTTATGTCGGCTCTAATTATATTATGACCCCTTATACTCCTATATATAGAAAAGAGGTCTTGTCATTTGTATCATCTAAGAATTGTCCATTAGTGTAATGTAAAGGATGTTGCCCCCTCGAAGAGGGTGAATTCTAAGGCATTGATCTATCTTTTATATCTTTTTGTGAGCTGGTTTCATAACATTTGGTATCAGAGCTTTGGATTTTAGGGTTTCATTGCTCCAAACATGTCATCATGGAATTTTCGCTATAACTTTTTTCTGCGCCATTTCAGAAGCAAAAAACAAAACCCATTTGATATGAAAGCTTGCTGATCTTCACATCTGAATTTCAGGTCTTGTCTCGCTATATTTTCAGAGATATGATCTGAGGAAGTTAGGGTTTTTGTAAGCTCCATAATTTCATCTAAAACAGATCATCGTGGAATGTTCACTATAACATTTTCGCTACAAAGTTTCAGAATCTAACAAAAAAACCCATTTGAGAAAAGATCGGTCTGAACCTCGGGTCCAAATTTTAGATCTTGGTTCACTATATTTTCAGATATATGATCTGAGGAAGTTAGGGTTTTTGCAGACTCGTGAATTAAATCCTAAACAAGTGACCTTGGGAAAAGCATCATAACTTTCTGTCTGAGCATCAAATTGAAATTTCGTAAGAAGTTACAAAAAGAAGACAAACTGTATTTTGTTTTGGTATAAGTTTCAGAACCAGATGAGCTGTATTTTGTTTTGGTATAAGTTTCAGAACCTAAGGCTGAAACAGTGATACTTAGCACGTCGTACAAGTTCACTCTACTGAACTAGTCTATAATTAGGTCATCGCGGGATATTGGGAATAAATCTTTCTTCAGGAACCAATTGTGATTAGACTTGCAGAGTTAGAAAGAGGACTTAGAGGGCTATTGTAGACCAAAATTTCATAACTTAAAGATCCAAAAGTACAGAGTTATAGTCGTTTCAAGATTGAGCTCTTAAAATCAAGAAAAAGCAAGATGAGGAAGTTTGATGACAAGGATCCGGTAAATTGGATACTATAGATGGAGAAATATTTTTATATACATGGTGTACCACTGTTACAAAAGGTATGTATTTCATCTAATTATTTATAATCGAATCAATTTTTATGGTATAAAGGGCTTTGTTCTCGTAAACCACTTGTCACGTGGTAAATTTTCATGGAGGAAATGCTAGCACATTATGAGGATACAAAGAGAAACACCTTCTTTATCCAATTGATAAATCTCAAACAAAAGGGTTCAACGGTACAAAAAATTGAGGACTTACAAAAATTGAATATAAGGGTAAATGATATTCTAGAGAAGAAAATAGTTGATGTCTTCATAGGGACTTTAAAGGATAACCTTCGACACGAGGTTCGTCTTTGGGAACCTGATTCATTAGAGAAGACATTCAGGTTGGCAAGAAAAATTGAAAGCGAAATTATGGAAACAAGGAATCCCACCACTCACGACTATAATTATGCAAGTGTTTTTTCTCGTAGCCTTCCATAACCTACAAGTTTTACAACATAACAATTGGAAGAAAAAGAAGAAAAAGGGCTTTGTTACAATTGTGATAGCAAATACACTAAAGGTCATAAGTGTGCTGAGAAGAAATTATTTTACATAGATTATGAAGAGGAGGAAGAAAAGGATCAAGAAACATCAAAAGAAGAGGATATACACCAGGAACCCACCCTAGAGAAAGAATAAATGAATCCGACCATATCATGTAAAGCATTGGAAAGAATTACCACTCCTCAAACTCTCAAGATAGAAGGACATATCAAGAAGAAAAAGGTTCAAGAAGTGAAATATCACATCAAGAAAGAAGAAATGAGTCCAACCATATCTTGTAATGCATTGGCCAAAATTACCACTCCTCAAACTATAAATATAGAAGGACATATCAAGAAGAAAAATATTCAAGAAGTGAAAGATCACATCGAGCATCAAGAAATGAATCAGACCATATCTTGTAATGCATTGGAAGAAATTACCACTCCTCAAACTATCTTTATAGAAGGACATATCAAGAATAAAAAGGTAATAGTGTTGATTGATTTGGGAAGTACCCATAATTTTATTCATTGTAAGATAGCGAAGGAATTGAATTGCTTCCTATATCCAACACCAGAGTGTCGGGTGATGGTTTCAAGTGGAGGAACCATAAATTGCTCTGGAAAGTGCCATAATATCAAGCTATCCATGGGAGAATATGTATTGAACAACCCAATTCTTTCCATTCCAATGGGTGGTGTTGATGTTTTACTAGGAGTCCAATGGCCACAATCTTTGGGTATGATAGCTTTTAATTTTCAAGAACTTTTCTTGGAATTTTTTTGGGAAGGAAAGGAAGTTGAATTGAGGGGTATCGAAGGGAAACCGGGAAAGATAATAAACTCTAACAACATGACAAAGCTTCTAAATAAAGAACAACGGGGTGTAATTGCACAATTATGTTCACTAGAGGATCCCACATCGAAATCATGTATTTCTCCATATCTCAAAAATGTTTTGGACAATCATTCCAAGGTATTTGAGACTCCCAAAGGCCTCCCACCTATTCGTGATCATGATCATGATATTCATTTGATTCCAGGAAGTGTTCCTCCAAACATCAAGCCTTACAGATATTCATATGCCCAAAGGAGTGGGAACTCATTCAAAAGTTGCAGAAGATCCCAATTCAAATTGTATTGCGAGAACTTGACAAGGAAGGAAAAATAATATTGGAACTTGAAGCAGTCACAGAACCGAGAAATCAACAGCTACGAAATAGATCAATTTCAGAGTATCTCATCAAGTGGAAGAACTTACCCACTGAAGATTCCACATTGGAGGATAATAATTTATATAGAAGCATCAAGAACTACTCAAGCATTGAAGATAATACTTTTTGAAGGAGAGGGGCATGTTAGGTCCTTATACTACTAGTGTAACCCCTTATTGTTATTAGTACAATCCCCTTATTATATTGTTGTGCCCATGTAGTCCCCATATTGTTATTATTGTGCCCCATAGAAGCCCACTATTGTTATTATTGTGCCCTTACATTATTATTATTATGTCGGCTCTGATTATATTATGACCCCTTATACTCCTATATATAAAAAGGAGGCCTTGTCATTTGTATCATCTAAGAATTGTCCATTTGTGTAATGTAAAGGAGGTTTCCCCCTCGAAGAGGCTGAATTCTAAGGCGTTGATCTATCTTTTCTATCTTTTTTTGAGTTGGTTTCATAACAAACTACAACCATCAAGACTGATGTGGAAAAATTGTTACGTGTTGGTTTCATCTACCTCGTTCCTTTAACAGAATGGGTTTCCAATCTGGTTCTTGTAGACAAGAAACAGGGTACCATCCACATCTGTGTCGACTATCGGGACTTGAATGTTGCATGTCCAAAAGATAATTATCTGACACCATTTATCAACCAAATAATCGATGACTGCGTCGGTTTTGAATCCTTTTCATTCATGGATGGTTTCTCAGGTTATAACAAAATTTCCATAAAACCTGCAGACCAACACAAAACCGCCTTCATTTTCCCTTGGGGAATATTTGCATATCAAAAACTCCCATTCGGTTTAAAGAATGTTGGAGCAACATTTAAATGGGCCATGGACTATGCATTCCATGATATCAAACATATTATTCAGCCTTACTTGGATGACCTTCCAACCCATTCCAAGAAGCGAACTCAACACCTAGTTCATTTACGAGCAATTTTTCTTAGGTGCAGGTTCTATAACATACGTCTAAATCTGCATAAATGCATTTTATTTGTTGAGTCTGGACACTTACTTGGTTTCATTTTCTCCAAGTATGGGATTAGGGTTGATCCCAATAAGTTAAAAGCAATTACTCAATTTCTCGAACCGCAATCCATTTTGCAGCTCCAACGTTTGCAAGGGAACACAAACTTCTTACGATAGTTCATCATAAATTATGTCGAGTTGACAAAAGGATTTATGTGACTACTAAAGAAGGGAGTGCCATACTTGTGAGATGATCAAGCCCAACGATCATTTGATGCCTTGAAAAAGGCACTTATATTAGCCCCACTACTCAGTGCTCCCAACTATGGACGTGGCTTTCTCCTCTATCTGGCAGCCTTGCCATCCTCTCTTGGAATGGTGTTGGTCCAAAATCATGATGACCTAAGTGAGCATGTGATCTATTATCTGTAGAAAGGCCTGGCTGGACCCGAACTCAAATATTCACATGTGGAAAAGTTGTCCTTGGCAGTTGTCTTGTCTGTCAATCGATTCCAACATTATATATTGTTGTGACAGACTATCGTCATTGCTTTAGAGAATCCCATGAGACAAATTTTGTCTCGTCAAGTCATTGGAAGAAAGTATTCCAAATGGATAGTTATCCTCAACAATTTAATTTGCCTTTCACCACTGCCAAAGTGAAAAAATCCTTAGTCTTCCCTGAACTTTTGTCAAATCTTCCCATTGTTGATCCCAAAGAGATAGCCCATGATCCTCTCCTAGATGAAGGTGTCTATCTGATCTACTCTACTGACCCTTGGTATGGTGACATTCTTGTCTACCTCCTAGTGCAACGTTTCCGCCCTAAACTATCGTCAGGTGATTGTCGTCACATCTGCCACCAAGCGCAGCATTATTCAGTTTTAAATGATACTTTATATCGTCGTGGTGTTGATACAATTCTTTGAAACTACCTCACTCATGAAGAGGTGGAACACGTTTTAAATCACTTCCATGCTAGGGCATGTGGCGATCATCTTTCCAACATGTCTACTACTCAAAAAAAATTACGCGCAAGCTACTACTAGCCAACCTTGTTCAAAGATTGTATCAAGGCTATCTGATGGTGCCACCCTTGTCAAGTGTTTACAAAGAAAATGCGCACTCCTCTGGCCCTACTGCACCCAGTCATCTCCTTTGGCCCTTTTTCCAAATGGGGCATCGAGTTCGTCACATGCAACTCCACTTCCTCTGCCGAAAACAACTACATTATTGTAGTTGTGGACTATTTCACGAAATGAGCCGAAGCCCTTCCCACTTTCGGGCCAATGGAGAAACCATGGCATTATTCTTGTTTAATCAGGTTATCTGTCGGTTCGGTATTCCCGACACATTCATTACAGACCATGGTTCTCATTTTCATAATCATATGATGTCTGACTTAACATCATTGCTCGGTTTTCGCCAAGACCAATCATCCTCCTACTACCCCAAGCTAATGGCCAAGTAGAAACCATTAATGGCATCTTAGATACCCTGATCCGCAGGTTAGTAGGTAATCACAAAACCCATTGGCATCGAATTTTATATCCTACACCATGGGCATACCGAACTTCAATAAAAACAGCTACTAGATTTACACCATTTCAACTAGCTTATGGCCGGGAAGTAGTTTTACCTATTGAAAGTCAGATTCCTTCCTTACAAATTGTTGTTGAACTCTTGCACGGCACCACTGTCGAAGAAGAGCACCTGCTATACCTCAATCAACTGGATGAAACCCATTGAGATGCCGAATTGGCACTCAAAGCCCACAAGCATCGGGTCAAAGCCCAGTATGACAAAAAGGTCAAGCCTTGTTCTTACCAAGAGGGAGATATTGTTTTTCTCTATGATAAAAAACATGACCTCTTGGGGGCAGGATCACTTCAACCCTTATGGCTCGGTCCATATGTCATCACTAAAGCCCTCTCAAAAGGGGCATATGAACTTCAGGACTAGGAAGGAATCTCGCTTGATGAACCCCAAAACAGGATCTACCCAAAAAAGTATTATGCCTAGTACTACATTAGGCATGTGCTTCATAATTCTATGTATTTATAAGTTTTTCTTCTTTTAGATGTGACTGGATTTTTTTTGGTATTTTCTGAGTAGTTGTCTCATACATATTTCTCGTTATGCAGATGTCTTCATCACCCTTGGCATACGTAGGATACGCGAATGGTGCTAGTTGTCACACACGGCACATTTCATCAGCTGCTTGGGTCATTTACACACCTGAGTCAGAACTACTTTGTTTCGGGGAAGTCTTTCTTCGTACCGCCACCAACAATATTGCTAAGTATATGTCTGTAATTTCACTTCTCACTAAAGCATCATCTCGGGACATCTCCAATCTGGTGGTCAGGTTAGACTCTCAGCTTGTCATTATGCAATTGACAAATCATTATCACATTCGTAATCCAATCTTGTTACATCATTATTTAAGGGTATGACTCTTGGAACATCAATTTAAGTTAATTACATATGAACACATTCCTCGAGAATTGATTCATTGGCAAACTATGTGTTATATTGGCATCTGTCTTATTTATTATAGATACATGTATGAAAGTAAAAATTTACACAGTTAAAAATTTACAAAAAAAACACTTAAAAAAAATTTACATCATAAAATACCAATATATATATATATATATCGAATCCAGTCTTTTACATCAGAAAAGTTCCCAAAACTTAGGTGTTTTTAAGTACAAAATGGCTACTAAGTCTAGCTATAACACCCGTTGGTTATACCATGAGCCTGCTAATAGAGTCTACTGCTCCTTTAAAAACAAGACAACTCTAGCTATCCTCTGAGGAGGAACCAGAAACTGCTCAGGCACACCAACAGTGTGTCGCTACATGTGAGCAGGAATATCCCTCATAGGAAGGGGGGAAACACCCATTCTTAGACCTTTGAGGTTCCTCAGAACCTCGCGGAGACTCTAAGAATCACCCCCATGTTTGGGTAGTTGGGCCCTCGCCTGCAGGTCGCACCAATGCCACATCTGTGTCAAGCAAAAAGCTTCATGTCAGTACTTGTTCACGCATAAAATAAACATAAACATTCAAAATCTCAAAAATGCTTTAAATACTCTAAAAAACCTTCTTACCTTAATTCCCCCTGTTTGTACCAGGTGGCAGTATCAATTCAAGATCACCTATAAAGTCCATGCCCTCGTAGGCATACTCATCTATCATCACAATCTGACCACTGGGCCATTCAAAGAAATATTCTTCGAAAACATGCCGGATGGGCCCCCCTCCAGTGCGAGGATCGAGAGATGCCCATCACCTTTGCCTAGGCTCTCTCGGATCAAGTGGACCTAAACTCATCCGTGGTCGCATAACTGGCACCCTCTCAAGTATAAAGGATACAATGAGAGTACTGTACCCAAAACTTTGTTGGGTCAGAGTCTTACATGCAGTCAACTCCACCTTTAGTTGAGGAAGCACTGCCTCGCACCAGTTGAAGATCTATGGCTGGACACAATCAATGGTGAGCAATAGTTGGTCCTTTGTCGCAACATGTGGACTCATAGACCCCACCAAGCACACAATCATCCATAATATGACCCTCATAGTCCTAGATCTGATTCAATCTATAGGGACCTTGTTGCTCACAAGTTCGCTCTCAGGGATACAATAAGCCCAGATCATCTCTAAGGTGGATTAGGGATCAATCCTACCACCGGTCAAGTTTGCTCATGCTCCTCTGCATGAAAAACCAGTAAAAAAATAGATGTCATCTCTTTCGATGGCAAGCCCATGGTCCCTAATCCTAAACTCCCCTTGGTGTTCATCCCAATGCTCAATGATCTAGCATAATAGTTCCTCCTGACCTTTCATTAGGTCAAGCTATGCATATTTCATCAAAACACATCAGCACAATGCAAGTATACAAGCTTGATCATTTCACATAAGTAATTCTTATTGATCATGGGCCCGTTCTCTCCATAAACTAGTCCTGATTGATCAAAACCTGCACAATTCAACCCAAAAATCATTGCAAATGGGGAAATGCTTGGGAAATCACTTGATGGGGTTTTAGAATGCGCCCTCATGCATTCATGCCCCCCTTTATGAAAATCAGGGTGGACTAACGCCTTGCTCTAGGTCGTGAAGGGTATTTAACACTCCCTCTAGACCTAGAAGGGGGAATTAGTCACATTTAATGACCTAGGGTTTCCCCAAAGTCTAAAAACCCACCCCCAATTGTTATGAAGAATTTGGTATCTACAGATAAATACTAATTCCATAGATAAGTAGCTATATCTAGAACAATAGTTTAAAGCACTTTAACCTTTTCCTATAAACAATAGATAAGACAAAGAGAATGAGAGGACCTACTTGTACTTTTGCTTTCCTCTTGTCTCCTTTGTATCGATCCTATCGCTCCTTCCCGTACTTAACGTGCTTGATAAGTACCTATAAACATCAACAGAATAAAAAGAACCAATAAAAGCAAAATATCTATTGATTACAAGTAAATGGAATCAGATACATTCACACATATAAGCATCACATATCAAGATAAGCATATGGAAAAAGGTGCAAATACTTTATTGAATAGGAGGAAGAATTACAACCATGAAGCTTGATTCGAATTCACTCCTCCAGCTTTGGTTCCATCCACATCACATCATAAGCATGACAATCTGGTAGCATAACGACACTTTCAATAGTCTCAAATCTCAAATTAACATTATCTCCTTACAATTCATCAAATTCCAACCCCTGATCACTTAGATGAGTGCTCAATTTATAGGAAGATGGAGGAGGTTTTTTCTTCAATGAGGGTAATGAATGGCCTTCCATACTTAGAATTAGTTCCATGGAGGAAGGGATGAGAGGATAGGAGGTATCTTAACTCATTCCTCATCCATTTTCAAGCTCATAGGAGATGATAAGTGTGGGAATCTTCTAAAAGGCTCCAGAAGATCAGAATATTCCCAAAAACTTATGTGAATTTTGCTCAAACTCGCCCAACGCAGGTCAAAGAGGGCCTAATTTCTCTGCAGAGCACACTGGCATGGACTTAACTACTCTTCAACGCACCCTTGCATGGGCCTAATTGTGCTGGTCCTTTTAGAGGCAATTTCAGGATGTCTTCAGGCCATGAAACTATCTGGGAAGGAGGCATTCAAAAGGTTGACTTGTTTAGGGCATGTAGCAACTGAAATTAGGGTTTGATGAGCCCTAAAACACTGATCTGGATGATGGGAGTGATCTACCCAAATGGATCTGTAATAGCTGCCCCCTAAAGCATGAAGTTGAAAATGTAATGTCGAGTGAAATGCTTTACGATGTGATCATGAGGTTCCGAAGTGGTTAGTGACCTGCATCGATTACAATACATAATATCATGATATTTTTATTTTTTCTCATGAATTGCTGAGGGAATGCATACCCATTCTCAGCATATAAACTTTAATTACAAGTACATAGACACTCGTCTGCAGATATAGACCCATGATCAGAATGACCATCAATGTAAGGCCATTGTACGAATGATTTGGTATATTTCCTGAAATCGCAGCCCGGATGGATGAAACCAGATCCGGGGTCTTCTATCTCGTTCAATCATTCACTCAAGTACAAGTCTAACCATGCAAATATGTGATCTGAAGTCAAACATGGTAAGGCATCGTCTGATTTCCAGCCAATGATGTAAGTCGTTAGCAGACGCGATCGAAATCACCGATAATGATAATGATCCTCATGGTACTGTAGTACATTCTGCATGGTGTGAATGGATTTTTTGATGTCAAACACCCTACAAAGTCTTTCAATCGAAGGCTAGTGATGTCAACCTATCACTGGAAGCGAGAAACTTTCCATTGATGTATGCAAGTCTTAAGGTACTGGAAGGGTGTTTCTAAGTCAACTTCTTGGATAATGTGCTGATGTCGACAAGAAGTGACTCGTCGCAGGAGGGCCTTGATGTATCCCACATCAATGACACGAAATGAGTGTAATGATTTTTGAGATGGAATTTGACACAAATGACACAAGGTTCAAGAATGGCGGTCATGAAAATGAAGGTTTATGAGTACTACAAAGGATGAATTTTAACTAAATGACTTCTCTTGAACATGTCGGCAACACTAAAATGAATTGGTAGCATTGACCCAAAACAAAGTGATGGATGGTATGATAGGAAAATGGTATGATAACCATCAAGCTGATAACCCAACCCAAATAGTCACGATGATGAAGTTAAAGTGTCATGTTCAAGAGAAACCTGCTACCAAAGTGGTTTACCCCTTTTTCCATTTTCCCTAGTCATTGCTGACCAGTACCTCTCTATTTTTATCAAGCTTGAGGAGGATAACATATGCTTGTTGTATAATTCCACCCTTCAGGTGAATCCATCACTATGTGATGTTTTAACAAGTCTAGCGAAGGTGAAACTTGGTCTTGTCATGATTGACAAGTTTGTCGATATTTGATGTTTTAACGAGTTTAACGACAAAGATAACTCTGTCCTTTTCATGTTTAGAGAATTTGAAAAGGGACGAAAATAAAACTCCACAAGTTATTTTTGATAGATTTGTCTCTCAAACCCGAAAAAACGTAAAACAATATGAGAGAGAACCTATTGACCATGTTCAGTCAATGTATTCCTTTTTCGTAAATAATCTATCTCGGTCTGGAAACTAGTTAAAATTATACTGAGTAGATGTCATGTTGGGTTGTGTTATATTCTTTCCACGACTAGTCCACATAGTTAACCAGGGGGTTAGAGGAGGGGCGGAGCCCCCCTTCGTTGCACTGATTTTGTAGCAGGGGGGGTCACAGGGGGTTTGAGGTGTACCGGTAACCCCACTTTATGGGGTCCGGGGCAGCATCGTGGAAAATTTTGGTTTTGGACCCTATGTCAGGTTGGGTGGACCCACCTATGGTTTTGTGCATGATTTTCACACATGTTTTTTGGATGCGATGGTTTTCGGTCCATGGTATTGGACGCAATGGTTTTTAGTCCATGGTATTAGATGCTTCGGCATGTATAAATATGTATTATAACATTGAAAGGAACAAAATGAAAAATCAAGATGGTAGTCCCGATTTTGGGATCTAGGGGAAAATCTTTGTGTATATGTGTTTTATGTGTTATGCTCTCGCATTGTTTATTTTCTATGTTTTAGAATTCGTATGAAGGTAATTTTTGTACGGGGTTAAAACCTACATTTGGTATCATAGAAATTTTGGCTTCAAGGGGACACCTTTATTGCTGAGAGTTTTGCTCAGGCCTGTGGTAGACCTTGTTCAGTGGCAGATCTGCGAGATCGATTCTGGTGGTGAAAGAAGATGGCGAGCAGTGGAAAGATAGAGATCGAGAAATTTAATGGTCAGAGTTTTGAGTTGTGGAAACTCAAGATGGAGGATCTGTTGGTGGATAAATATCAGTGGATCGGGGTAGATCCAGGTACTAAACCAACGGGAGTTTCCGATGAAGAATGGAAGAAGTTGGAGCAAAAGGCAAAGAGCACAATACAATTGTGTATCTCAGATTCAATATTGTTGAATGTATCAGGGGAAGCTACGACGAAGGCTTTGTGGGACAAGTTAGGGACTTTGTACCAATCTATGTCTCTGGTGAATAAACTGTTCTTGCGAAAAAGGCTGTATAACCTAAGGATGAAAGATGGAGACTCGATGATAGAGCATCTGAATGCATTTAATATTGTGGTAAGTCAGTTATCATCTATTGATATTAAAATTTCAGATGAAGATAATTGCATCAGTTTGTTGTGTTCTCTACCAAATTCGTGGGATATTCTGGTTATTGTAATAGGTAGCAATGCAACTGACTTACAGTTTGATGAAATTGTCTCACCCTTGCTGACAGAGGAGATGAGACGGAAAAATATGGAGAGACAGAATGGTGATGCCTTGTTTGTACGAGGACAGTCCCAGAATAGAAACAAAAATAAGTCATTGAGTGGGAGATCTAAATCTCCAGGAAAATCTATATAGGTGGTGTGCTAGAAATGCGGAAAGGAAGGCCACTTTAAAAGGGACTCTAAATCTAAAGCTCCTAACAAAGGAAAGGGATCTAATGAGGCTCCTTCTGCAGAGGCGAAAACCACCTCAGATGAAGGTGGGGATGTGTATTTGGCTTCTTCAAGTACACATGTAGATCATGAGGCATGGTTGATTGACTCAAGTGCATCCTTTCACTTCACTCCCCATAGAGAGTGGTTCTGCGAGTATGAGAAATATGATGGTGGTGATGTCTTCTTGGGGGATGACACGAAGGCTAAAATCGTTGGTCGCAGAAAAGTGAAGTTGAAGTTGCAAGGTGGAAGGGTTAGAACGCTTCCAGGTGTTCTACATATTCCTGCATTAGCCAGAAATGTGATTTCTGTAAGCAAGCTAGATGATGCAGGTGTAAAAATAGTGTTTGAGAAGGATACTTGCAAAATGGTTCGGGGAGCACTGGTATTGATTCGGGGAGTACGAATTGGAACTCTGTACAAGCTGCAAGGTAGCACTGTTATTGATGGGTGCAATAGTTTTGTGGTTCCTAAAAGTGGAGCAGAAAATCTAGTGGTATCTGGAGAGAAGACCATGTTGTGGCATCAAAGGCTTGGACACATTGGA
Organism: Pinus tabuliformis; assembly: GCA_031772625.1. Classification (NCBI taxonomy): domain Eukaryota; kingdom Viridiplantae; phylum Streptophyta; class Pinopsida; order Pinales; family Pinaceae; genus Pinus; species Pinus tabuliformis. The sequence goes on along the minus strand of CM062805.1, from coordinate 799,359,908 downwards.
GAGAAGGGTCTTTGAATACTTCATGGTAAAGGTATGGTAGAAGGTATGAGTAATAGCTCTCTAGATTTTGATTTCTGTGAAAATTGTGTATATGGGAATCAGAATCGGGTGAGTTTCCCCTCTGGTGGTAAGAGGGCAAAACAGATATTAGAACTTGTGCACAGTGATGTGTTTGGACTTGTGAAGGTTCTATCACTGGGTAAGTCTGTGTACTATGTATCATTTATAGATGACTTCTCAAGGGATACATGGATATATTTCCTTAAGAATAAATCTGAAGCCTTTGATAGGTTTAAAGAATTTAAGGCCCTCATGGAAAATCAGAAGAGAAGAAGATAAAAGTGTTGAGGATAGATAATGGTGGAGAGTTTTGCAGCAAGGAATTTGAAGAATTCTGTAAGAAGTGTGGTATAGCACGACAAAAGACTACTCCATATACACCTCAGCAAAATAGAGTTGCAGAAAGAATGAATGAGACGTTGATGGAAAGGGCAAGAAGCATGCTCAGTGGTGTCGGGTTAGGACAGGAATTCTAGGCAGAGGCGGTGGACACTACATGTTACCTGGTCAATAGGTCACCTTCATCAGCGTTGGAGGATAATACTCCACAAGAGGTACGGACTGGTAAGAAACCCTCTCTTTCACATCTGAGGTATTTGGATGTGATGCATATGTACATGTTCTAAAGGAGAAACGAACCAAATTGGCTAGTAAATCTGAAAAGTGCATCTTTATTGGGTATAAGGATGGTTTAAAGGGTTATAAGCTTTGGAACCCAGTCACATGGAAGGTTGTGTACAGCTGACATGTGGTATTCAGAGAGGTAAAAGATGTTATTAAACATGAAGTCCAACCAAAGGAACCTGAGAAGATAGAGTTTGAGCTTAAGGAGGAAGAATCAGACTCTACAGCAGAGGAGGAATCAGAAGATGAAGAGCCACAAACTCCGGGTGTGAGAAGATCAGTTCGAGAAAGAAGGTAGCCAGAAAGGTATAGTCCATCTTCTTTCTGTTCAAATTTTTCTTTATCTATTACTGACAATGATCCCAGAACTATGAAGGAAGCAGTGGATTCAGAGGATGGAACACTCTAGAAAGAGGCCATGGTTGATGAAATGGCATCTTTGCACAAAAATGAGGCTTGGGATCTGGTGGAGTTGCCGAGTGGAAGGAAACCCATTGGCAGCAAATGGTTGTTCAAAAAGAAGACAAATGCAGAAGGAAAAGTGGAGAAATACAAAGCTCTATTGGTAGGAAAAGGTTATTCCCAGGTGCTGGGAATTGATTTTGGTGATATTTTTTCTCTTGTTGCCAAGGTAACTTCTATTAGATTACTTTTATTTGTTGTTGCTGCTTTTGATTTTGAGGTAGAACGGATGGATGTAAAGACAACATTTCTTCATGGGGATCTGGAAGAGGAAATCTACATGAAGCAACCTGAAGGCTTTGCAGTGAAGGGTAAGAAAGAACTGGTATGCAAGTTAAAGAAGTCTCTATATGGGTTAAAATAGTCACCAAGGATGTGGTATCAGAAATTTGATACATTTATACAAGGATTTGGCTTCACCAGAAGCAAAGCAGATCATTGTGTGTATTTTAAATTAATTGGTGACCGTGTTATTTATCTGGTCTTGTATGTGGATGATATGTTGCTGGTTGGAAATGACAAAGAAATTATCTAGGATTTGAAGACCCAATTGTCCTCCAAATTTGACATGAAAGATCTTGGTGCTGCAAACTATATTTTGGGCATGGAAATTAAAAGAAATCGGGCAAAGAGGAAGCTCTGGTTAAACTAGAGGAAGTATGTCGAGACAATACTGCAGAGATTTAATATGCAGGATAGTAAACTGATGAAGGTTCCTATTCCTGTAGGTGTGAGGTTATCTGCTGAACAGTGTCCCAAGACACAAGAAGAGGAAGAGGACATGTCCCGTGTTCCATATGCAAGTGCAGTCGGTAGCCTGATGTATGCAATGTTCTTTACTAGACCAGACATTGCACATGCAGTGGGAGTATTGAATAGGTTTATGTCAAAACCAGGGAAGGACATTAGACAACAGTGAAGCGGGTTTTCAGGTATTTGCGTGGCACTAGTGATTATGGTTTGTGTTACCAAGGAAGACCAGGATTGGACAGAGTGTTGGATATTCATGGCTTTGTTGATGCAGACTAGGCTGGAGATCTGGATCAGAGAAGATCTACAAGTGGGTATGTGTTTAACCTATTTGAAGGTGCAGTCAGTTGGATGAGTAAGAAACAATTTGTAGTGGCACTATCAACTACAGAGGCATAATACATGGCAGCCACTCATGCAAGCAAGGAAGTTGTTTGGTTGTAGAGATTGTGTTCAAGTATGGGGTTAGTACATGAAGCCATAAGGATAGACTGTGACAGCCACAGTGCAATTTTCTTGGCAAAGAACCCCGCATATCATTCAAAGACAAAGCATATTGATGTTCAGTATCACTTTGTGAGGGATATGATAGAAGACAAAAAGGTGTTGCTGGTAACGGTGGACACTTTGAAGAATACTGCAGATGCACTGACAAAATCTGTGAGCTCTGAGAAGTTATCTTGGTGTCGAGAGACAATGGGCATTTCAGGGCTGGAAAAATGACTAATCTCTCTTGTAACTCCCTGTGGAAAGAAAACAACAAGTGGGAGAACGTTGGGTTGTGTTATATTCTTTCCACGACTAGTCCATGTACTTACTCGAGGGGTTAGAGGAGGGGCGGAGCCCCCGCTCGTTGCGCCGATTGTGTAGCAGAGGGGGGGTCACAGGGGGTTTGAGGTGTACCCATAACCCCACTTTATGGGGTCCGGGGCAGCACCCCGGAAAATTTTGGTTTTGGAACCTATGTTAGGTTGGGTGGACCCACCTATGGTTTTGTGCATGATTTTCGCACATTTTTTTAGATGCGATGGTTTTTGGTCCATGGTATTGGATGCTTCGACATGTATAAATATGTATTATAACATTGAAAGGAACATAATGAAAAATCAAGCTGGTAGTCCCGGTTTTTGGGATCCAAGGGAAAATCTTTGTGTATATGTGTTTTATGTGTTATGCTCTTGCATTGTTTATTTTCTGTGTTTTAGAATTCATATGCAAGTAATTTCTGTACGGGGTTAAAACCTACATGTCATTTCCAATCTATTAACGAGCTGAAAAGGACAAGCGCTCAATAATCTTTTCATATATCGAGAGTCTAAAAAGATATTAAAGAGAACTCCACTTTGAGGAATGAGTGGTGTCTAGGATAGCAACTGGTTCCGATGATGTTATAACTTCTCAAAACATGTTGATTTATGTGAAGAGGCTGGCTAATAAGACCACTCATTACAATTGTTCCTCAAAAAGGGTAAAACAACAAAGTGAAAGTGCATGATCAGCCAAGCAGATAGTGATGATGGAAGGAGAAAAAACAAATCTCATCTGACGGAAAAGGCTGATAGAATGGAAATCACGAGGGTTAAAATGGAAATGGGTTCAATTTTACACAAGCTTGAAATGAAAAACTATGCTTGGATTCAATTTCATTTTTACACAAGCTTGAAAGGAAGAACTATGCTTGAATTCAGTTTCATTTTTACACAAGCTTGAATCATGAAAAACTATGCTTGAGATTGGTTTACATGCCCCCCAAGCTTCATTACATTCACCAAAGTAGACTACTCATGGCTATCATGTGCATGAATTGAAGGTTCATTTATGATATCAAGTGAAAGACTGGACTGGGATTTTATAATATCTACTCAAAGACTCGACTTGGAACTTTGTTCCAGGGGACCTTGTTTCATTTTTTTAATGAGATTGAAACAAGACAAGGAACTCTGCTCAGATTTATTATTTCATTTTCTAACGAGCTTGACACAAGACAAGGAACTATGCTCATACTCCTTGTTTCATTTTTTAACAAGCTTGACACAAGACAAGGAACTATCCTTGTATTCCTTGTTTCATTTTTTAACGAGCTTAACACAAGTCTAGGAACTATCCTCATATACTTGGTTTCATTTTTTAACGAGGTTGACACAAGACAAGGAAATATCCTCATATTCCTTGTTCACGATCCATAAGAGGTCATGTCTTCCCAGAGGTTCTCATTATATGGGAGAACAATGCTCTAGAAGGGATCCGTAGCAAGAAATCCATTAGAGAGATCTGGTTCCAATGCCCCTAGTACATATTGTACAGCATCACTGAATTGATCGTCAGTTGATGTAGGCATGGAATGGGTTGCCACATAATTAACCCATGGTGGGGATGATACCATTGGTACAAAAGGACCATTTAGGGAAGATGGTTGACTGGAAGCCATATTTGGACCAGGAAATGAAAGCTGGTCAACGATGACAATTTTGCCTTCATGCAGGAAACACCACTCGGAAGAGTGTTGAAACAATAGCTCCCATATCATAAACATAGTCGCGCCCAAGAATTAAATTGTAGTCTAAAGGGCCTGGGACTACCATCACATTGAGATAAACAATTTTTCCTCCCAAAGTAATAGGAAACTGAGGAAGGATCCCTAATGGTTGATTGGTTCCTCTGTTAAAAGCCAACAGATTCTAGGTAACTGGCACAAATGGTGGTGAAATGAGCACTTACAAAGCAATGGAGTAAGGGATACTCATAGATGCACCTTCATCTATAATAGTGCCATATAAAATCATATTATAAACCTACACTATGATTTGGAAAGGAACATAAGAAGGAAGATGACATCCTACCAGTTGATTCCAATTAAAGGAAGTGACCATACTACTTGGAGGGGATACTTTAGAAATGGGAAAATTAACCCCTTGAGTTATGAGAGCAGGAGGATTTTCCTCCTATCTTGATGGAACGGGAGGATTGCCCCCAAGCTCATTGGAATCGAAGAAACAAAAATAACCTAAGTGGTATCATACTCATTCTCTACGGGAAAGATACGATTAACTGAAGGTGAAATCGAGTCAACTGTTTCCTCGACCTGTGATTGGTTAGGTACAGACTCATGGTATTCACATTTAGAGAGAGTGGGTTTGACCGATGGCTGATTTGGGTCAGTCACTTTATCAACTAGTGAAGGATTAAGGGATAGTCTCCTATAACCAGATGGAAGTCATTGCGATGAAGTAGGATGCTATCCAACACTTTTTTGGCTTCATCCGGATAGGGACAAAGGTGAATGGGGTGATTCCCTTCACATAACCTACAAGGAAACTTAACTTTACCATTCTTACCACGAACTATACTACCACTAGTTGATGGTGTGTCACCAACATGATCTCCAGAAGTTGATGACACAGGATGACGTGAGCGAGAAGACCATTCTTCTAAGATCTGAGGAATATCAGGAAAATTTCAAAGAAGATGGTCTCCCATACAAAGTTTGCATGGATATTGAACTTTGTGAGGCTTATCGGATGATTTATCATCAGAAGTTGCATTCAAAGGAATGGTTTCTTGGTTGCCTCCCTACTGAATTTTCTTCATATTCTTATTCTTCCCTTTCTTCTTCTTCTTAGACACTTAGTTAAAGTACCAATACTTTCACCAGGCAAAGAGGAAGAAGGGGAGGAAGAAATAACCGAGGAAGAAGGGGAGGAAGAAATAACCGAGGAAGAAGGCAAAGGGTCAACTTTAGGATCAATTGGAGGTTGATTTTGTCCAATTGGAGGAGTACTCGATTGCGAAGAAATCATGAAATTTTGAACCAAGGAGGTTGAAAACAACCATACTGGCAAGCCAATGGTAAGTCTCGGAAGGGACAATGTAGCCATATAAGGAGCACCAATATTTATGAAAGGAGGAAAATGACTAGGATTCCCATCAAAAGGAATTCCTTGATCAGTGGACTACGAATTTGTCACCATATGTCTCAACCTAAGATCAACTAAGGAGTGAGCATGGAGGATGTTATCCATGGTCAATTAAATTTATTTTAATCAAAATAACAAAACAAAATAAAAGAGGTATGATCTAGGAAAAACGATTACCAAGTAACTGTGAACTGCATAATACCTCCCGGCGAACTGAGAAGTACGGGAAGGCAATCTCCCCGAATGTTGTGTTCGGTGTATCATAGTGTACAAGGCAGCCGACTTGGTTACTTAAGGATGGATACAAAACTAGTGTTGTCCTCCCATATATATCTGAAAGTACATGGAAGCCCAATCCATATTAGCACTGTCTAATGCAAAACCACATAGTGAGAGCATTCCCATACACTTTACGTACTGTAATACCGCCCTATATACCCGAAGGTACATGGACGAGATATGATATACTCACATACGTGGAAAGAGGTATCACACTCGGGATGTATCGCAGACAAGTTAGCGACAGCTGCTATGTTTTACGACGCCGAAACATGTCTCTAGCCTAGAACCTCTAAATGTTATGTGTTAAGTTACAATGCTCCATTAGGTTAATTCAAATGAATTTTAAGTTGATCTTCTTTAGAATTTTCCTTTCAAGGTTCACCGCGTGATGTATGTTTGCAATTCCTATAATGCAATTATTATGATAAACATTCTTTTCATTCAATTTGAACAATGAAAACCTTGGCTAGAAAGGGATAGAGAAATCAGATCTTTAACAAAGAGCAAAGATCACATCTAATGCAATTTCCCTAACTATTCCTATAATGCAATTATTATGATAAACATTCTTTTCATTCAATTTGAACAATGAAAACCTTGGCTAGAAAGGGATAGAGAAATCAGATCTTTAACAAAGAGCAAAGAGCACATCTAATGCAATTTCCCTAACTATTCCTATCAAGCAATCACAAACTACAATATGCACAATGCAAGTTTTTCTTTTCAATTCCCTTAATGTTGTGATGAACAAAAGGAAACTAATGCACATATAATCAATCGATATTTTTTCAATAACAGAGACTTTACGACAATTCCGTTTCGAAAGAAATGAAGACTTTTACGACACTTTCTTTTGAAGAAAAATTAATTGAATATAAACTAACTTTGACAATTAATTGATAGTGATAAAGAAATCATTTAAGAAACACTAAACAATCAAGGCCAAAGTAGGGATAGGAAAGGAAATACAATGTTGATTTCAGAGATATAACATTCATTAATCATTCAACAAGTAGAAACATAAGGAAATTTGGTGAAAAACCCCAATCCAAAGGTGGAAATTTGACCTAAGGTGGATCAGCGCAGGTCTGAATGGGAGACAGTGCGCTGAAATGCACTTTCTCTAAGCCAAGGGTAACTGATCAACGTAGGTCTGAATGGAAGACAGTGCATTGATTAGTGCAAGTCTGAATGGGAGACAATGCACTGAACAGCGCATTGTACCCTGACCAAGGGTGCATTGATTCCAGCACATTCCTAAAGTAAGCATTCCAGTGCAAATTTTGACCAAAAACATCAAAAGGGCTGAAATAAGATCAATGAAGGCAAGTAAAGTCTGCTAGAGTGTCCTAGGATGTGGATAAGCTACTTGGAATGATGATCATTCCCTAGTGAAGTTGCCAATTTTTTATGAAGAATTTGGTGTCAACGGATAAATACTAATTCCCTAGATAAGTAGCTGTATCTAGAACAACAATTTAAAGCACTTTAACCTTTTTCCTATAAACAATAGATAAGACAAAGAGAATGAGAAGACCTACTTATACTTTCGCTTTCCTCTTGTCTCCTTTGTATCAATCCTGTCGCTCCTTCCTATACTTAACACACTTGAGAAGTACCTGTAAACATCAACAAAAGACGAAGAACTAATCAAAGAAAAAGATCTATTGATTACAAGTAAATGGAATCAGATACATTCACATATATAAGCATCACATATCAAGATAAGAATATGGAAAAAGGTGTGAATACTTTATTGAATAGAAGGAAGAATTACAACCATGAAGCTGATTCAAAGTCACTCCTCCAGCTTTGGTTCCATCCACATCACATCATAAGCATGACAATCCAGCAGCATAATGAAACTTACAATAGTCTCAAATCTCAAACTAGCATTATCTCCTTACAATTCATCAAAGTCCGGCCCCTGATCACTTAGATGAGTTCTTAATTTATAGGAAGATGGAGGAGGTTTTGTCATCAATGAGGGTATTGAATGGCCTTCCATACTTATAATTAGTTCCATAAAGGAAGGGATGAGAGGATAGGAGGTATCTTAACTCATTCCTCATCGATTTTCGAGCTCATAGGAGATGATAAGTGTGGGAATCTTCTAGAAGGCTCCATAAGATAAGAATATTCCCCAAACCCTATGTGAATTTTGCTCAAACTCACCCAGTGCAGGTCAAAGAGGGCCTAAGTGCTTTGCAGAGCACCCTAGCATGGACTTAATTGCTCTGCAGTGCACTTTGCATGGGCCTACCTACGCTGGTCCCTCTAGAGGTCATTTTAGGATGTCCTCAGGCCATGAAACTATCTGGGAAGGAGGCATTCAAAGTGTTGACTTGTCTAGGACATGTAGCAACTAAATTAGGGTTTGATGAGCCATAATGGTATTGATCTAAATGATGGGAGTGATGTGACCAAATGGATCCGTAATACCAATGTAGCTAAAAAGGTTAAATAATGCAGGATAAAGGTTTTGACATCTACTTGGGACAGACGGAAAGTTGAATGGTCACTTGGATTGCTCGCAGTCGTCCATGGAAAATTTGCTCCTCTTTAGCTCTAGAACACTCTCACATCACTAAAAAGATGCAAATGATGAAAGTGGAGGCGTAAAATTCCCTTATAGTCACTCTAGAGATATGAATTGTCTTAATTAAAGTCATTAAAGTAGAAGTAGTTCATTTCCTATGATATTTATCAAGCGCCATGTCCACATATTGTTAGAAATTACTCATGTTTTGATGAAAGGACTTTTAGGGTTGAATTGTAGAAATAATCGTGTTCGATTCTCTATGAGAACTTTCTTTTATGGGATCCTTTCTTGCTCTTAAACTGAAAAATCCCCAATTTTTTTGTCATCGGTCTCGTTAAAATCCTACGACGATGATATGAGCGCTTTCTTGCTTTTAAATTGAAAAATCCCCCAGTTTTTCCCTTCTTCGGGCTCGTTGAATCTACGAACAAGGAATGAGCAGTTATTTTCCCTCTTTTTCCTCACTCATTAAACTAAAAAATATACCTCGAGTTTTCTTCATTTGACTCGTTAAAATTTGATCAATATCTATTAATTTTTTCGTCGCATGACTCATTAAAATTTCATGACGAATATCAAGTTTACACAGTCTCCTTGTACTTGTAGCAAAATGAGGCAAACATCTGTTGAGCATAGGTTTATCTCTTTATCCAGACTTAGTAGATTAACTTACGGAAAAGGAACCTTTTCGAGTATACTATTAAACCATTGTCACACACGGTTCAAAACTATGACAAAGGGACCACACTATAGTTGTTCTTTATGATCTTTTCAGACTCTCAAAATATGAAAGGACCACCGAGTTTACCCATCTAGACTCATTAAATTAAGTAGATGAGGAATGGAGTCACTCTTTTAGACTCTTGAAATATGAAAAGACAAATGAGTTTACCCGCCTGGACTCACTAAATTAATCAGATGGGGAAAGTGGACAGTACAATTGTTGTATGTCAGTATTTTGAAAAGAGTTTTTTGGCAGCAGTCGCTCCCTTGAACATGGCACTCCCTCAGCAAAACCTTCCTTGTGACAGCCTCTCAATATGAACCTTATCAGGGATTCTCCCACTTGTTGTTTTCTTTCCACAGGGGGCCACAGGGGAGCTTAGTCATTCATCAAGCCTTGAAATGCCCATTGTTTCTCTACACCAAGAGAACTTCTCAGAGCTCATAGATTTTGTCAATGCATCTGCAGTATTCTTCAAAGTGTCCACTTTTACCAGCAACACCTTTTTGTCTTCTATCATATCCCTCACAAAGTGATACTGAACATCAATTTGCTTTGTCTTTGAATGATAAGCATGGTTCTTTGCCAAGAAAATTGCACTTTGGCTATCACAGTCTATCCTTATAGCTCCCTGTGCTAATCCAATACTTGAGCACAATCTCTGCAACCAAACTGCTTCCTTGCTTGCATGAGTGGCTGCCATGTATCCTACCTCTATAGTTGATAGTTCCACTACAGATTTTTTCTTACTCATCCAACTGACTGCACCTCCAAATAGGTTAAAAACATACCCACTTATAGATCCTCTATGATCCTGTTCTCCAGCCCAGTCTGCATCAACAAAGCCACAAATATCCAACACTCTGTCCAATCCTAGTCTTCCTTGGTAGCACAAACCATAATCACTAGTGCCACACAAATACCTAAAAACCATCTTCATTGTTGTCCAGTGCTCCTTCCCTAGTTTTGACATAAACCTACTCAATACTACCACTGCATGTGCAATGTCTGGTCTAGTATAGACCATCGCATACATTAGGCTACCGACTGCACTTACATATGGAACATGGGACATGTCCTCTTCCTCTTCTTGTGTCTTGGGACACTGTTCAACAGATAACTTTACACCTATAGGAATAGGAACCTTCACTGGTTTACTATCCTGCATATTAAACCTCTGCAATATTGTCTTAACATACTTCCTTTTGTTTAACCAGAGCTTCCTCTTTGTCTAATCTCTTTTAATTTCCATGCCAAAAATATAGTTTGCAACACCAAGATCTTTCGTGTCAAATTTGGAGGACAAATGGGTCTTCAAATCCTGGATAATTTCTTTGTCATTTCCAACCAGCAACATATCATCTACATACAAGACCAGATAAATAACGTGGTCACCAATTACTTTAAAATACACACAGTGATCTACTTTACTTCTGGTGAAGCCAAGTCCCCGTGTAAATGTATAAAATTTCTGATACCACATCCTTGTTGACTGTTTTAACCCATACAGAGACTTCTTTAACTTGCATACCAGTTCTTTCTTACCCTTCACCGCAAAGCCTTCAGGTTGCTTCATGTAGATATCCTCTTCCAAATCCCTGTGAAGAAATGTTGTCTTCAAATCCATCTATTCTACCTCAAAATCAAAAGCAACAACAACAGATAAAAGTAATATAATAGAAGTTACCTTGGCAATAGGAGAAAAAATATCACCAAAATCAATTCCTGGCACCTGGGAATAACCTTTTGCTACCAACCGAGCTTTGCTCCACCTTTCCTTCTGCATTGGTCTTCTTCTTGAACACCCATTTTCTTCCAATGGGTTTCCTTCCACCTGACAACTCCATCAGATCCCAAGCCTCATTTTTGTGCAAAGATGCCATTTCATCAACCATGGCCTCTTTCCAGAGTTTTCCATCCTCTAAATCTACTGCTTCCTTCATAGTTCTAGGATCATCATCAGTAATAGATAAAGAAAAATTACAGAAAACAGATGGACTATACCTTTTTGGCTTCCTTCTTTCTCGAACTAATATTCTTACACTCGGAGTTTGTGTCTTTTCATCTTCTAATTCCTCCTCTTCTATAGGGTCTGATTATTCCTCCTTTAGCTCAAACTCTATCTTCTCAGGTTCCTTTGTTTTGACTTCATGTTTAATAACAACTTTCACCTCTTTGAACACCACATCTTGGTTGTACACAACCTTCCTTGTTATTGGGTTCCAAAGCTTATAACCCTTTAAACCATCCTTATACACAATAAAGTTTCACTTTTCAAATTTACTATCCAACTTGGTTCGTTTCTCCTTTGGAACATGTACATATGCATCACATCCAAATACCCTCAGATGTGAAAGAGGGGGTTTCTTACCAGTCCATACCTCTTGTGGAGTCTTATCCTCCAACGCTGATGAAGGTGATCTGTTGACCAGGTAACATGCTGTCTCCATTCCCTCTACCCAAAATTCTTGTCCTAACCTGGCACCACTGAGCATGCTTCTTTCCCTTTCCATCAATGTATTGTTCATTCTTTTTGAAACTCCATTTTGCTAAGGTGTATATGGAATAGTCTTCTACCCCATACCACACTTCTTACATAATTCTTCAAATTCCTTACTGCAAAACTCTGTCCTGAGCACCTTTATCTTCTTCTCTATCTGGTTTTCCACCAGAGCCTTCAATTCTTTAAACCTGTCAAAGACTTCAGATTTCTTCTCAAGGAAATATATCCATGTATTCCTTGAGAAGTCATCTATAAATGATACATAGTACACATACTTACCCAATGATGGAACCTTCACAGGTCCAAACACATCACTGTGCACAAGCTCTAAAATCTATTTCGCCCTCTTACCACTAGAGGGGAAACTCACCCAATTCTTCTTCCCATATACACAATTTTCACGGAAATCAAAATCTAGAGAGCTATTACTCATACCTTATACCATACCTTTACCATGAAGTATTTGAAGGCCCTTCTCTCCAATATTTTCAAGCCTTTGATGCCACAGCATGGTATTTTCTCCAAAGACCACTGTATTTTCTGCTCCACTTTCAGGAACCACAAAATTGTTGCATCCATCAACAATAGTGCTACCTTGCATCTTGTACGGAGTTCCAGTCCGAACTCCCCGCATTAATACCAGTGCTCCCCAACCATCTTGTAGGTATCCTTCTTGAACACTATTTTTACACCTGCATCATCCAGCTTGCTTATAGAAATCATATTTCTGGCTAATGTAGGAATATGCAAAACACCTAAGTGTTCTAACCCTTCCACCTTGCAACTTCAACTTTACTTTTCTGCGACCAATGATTCTAGCCTTCCTACATCCCCTAAGAAGACATCACCACCATCGTATTTATCATAATCATAGAACCACTCTCTATGGGGAGTGAAGTGAAAGGATGCACCTGAGTCAATCAACCATGCCTCATGATCTACATGTGTACTTGAAGAAGCCAAGTACACATCCCCACCTTCATCTGAGGTGGTTTTCACCTCTGTAGAAGAAGCATCATCAGATCCCTTTCCTTTTTTAGGAGCTTTAGATTTACAGTCCCTTTTGTAGTGCCCTTCCTTTTTGCATTTCCAGCACCCCACCTTTACAGGTTTTCCTGGAGATTTAGATCTCCCACTCGATGACTTATTTTTGTTTTTGTTCTAAGATCGTCCTGGTACAGAAAATGCATCACCATTCTGGCTCTCCATATTTTCCGTCTCATCTCCTCTGTCAGCAAGGATGAGACTATTTCATCAAACTGCAAGGCAGTTGCATTGCTACCTATTGCAATAACCAGACTATCCAACTAATATAGTAGAGAACACAAAAAACTGATGCACTTACCTTCATCTGAAATTTTAATATCAACATATAATAACTGACTTACCACAGTATTAAATGTGTTTAGATGCTCTGTCACCGAGTCTCCATCTTTCATCCTCAGGTTGTACAGCCTTTTCCGTAGGAACAATTTATTCACCAGAGACTTAGATTGGTACAAAGTCCCTAACTTGTCCCACAAAGCCTTAGTCGTAGCTTCCCCTGATACATTCAACAATACTAAATTTGAGACACGCAATCATATTGTGCTCTTAGCCTTCCGATCCAACTTCTTCCATTCTTCATCGGACACTCCCATTGGTTTCGTACCTAGATCTACTGCAATCCACTAATATTTATCCACCAACAGATCCTCCATCTTGAGTTTTCACAACTCAAAACTCTGACCATTAAATTTCTCAATCTCTATCTTTCCACTGCTCGCCATCTTCTTTCACCACCAGAATCGATCCCGCAGATCTCCCACTGAATAGGGTCTACCACAGGTCTGAGCGAAACCCCTCAGTAACAAAGGTGTCCCCTTGAAGCCAAAATAGTTCTGATACCAAATGTAGGTTTTAACCCCGTACATAAATTACCTGCATACGAATTCTAAAACACAGAAAATAAACAATGCGAGAGCATAACACATAAAAACACATATACACTGAGATTTTCCCCTAGATCCCAAAACTAGGACTACCAGCTTGATTTTTCATTATGTTCCTTTTAATGTTACAATACATATTTATACATGCTAAAGCATCCAATACCATGGACCGAAAACCATCGCGTCCAAAAGCATGGACCGAAACCAGCACGTCCAAAACCATGGACTGAAAAACCATAGGTAGGTCTGCCCAACCTAATATAAGGTCCAAAAAAAGATTTCTCGGGGCACTGCCCTGGACCCCATAGAGGGGGGGATACCCACCCCCCTAAAACCCCCCCGCTCTGCCACCCCTCTAACCCCTCGGTTCACTACCTGGGCTAGTCGTGGAAAGAATATAACACAACCCAACATCTTGAAATATGAAAAGACCAATGAGTTTACCCATTTGGACTCACTAAATTAATCAGATGGGGAAAGTGGACAATACAATTGCTTTATGTCAGTATTTTGAAAAGATTTTTTGGGTAGCAGTTGCTCCCTTGAACATGGCACTCCCTCAGCAAAACCTTCCTTGTGAAGGCCTCTCAATATGAACCTTACCATCCTATGAGTTTAGCCTCTATACCCCGATGTTCTTGCATCCCTGTATCCTAACACTCTTTGGTGTTCATGAGTCTAGTGTTGCATGGTTAAAACCGTTGCGTCATGCCTTCTATTGTTCAAGGGAAAAACTTTATCTTCTATTTCCTCCATCAAACCATCAAGCATATTCTTCCATCATTCCCTTGGTCATTTTGACCCAATGCTCAAACTATTCTCCAAAAAATAATCATTCTTGTCCCATTTCGTGTCGACTGATGTAGGACACATTATTACCTACCTTTCGATAGGTCTCTTCCTATCGACTTCAACACGCTATCTAAGAAGCAAACCCTGAAACGCTTCAATGCCTTGGAACTTGCAGACATCAGTGGCAGGTTACCTTGTGTTTGGTCAGGGGTTTTCATTATTAGCTCTTGATTAAAATATTTTATGAGTTTTCGATGACAAAAACATTATTCAAACTCGCTAGATCATAATGTGCATCTTGGAGACCATCACCATTATAGATGGCCATCCTCATGTCTATTAAAGGTCTCCATTATTGACTGGTAATTAGACAATTTCGTACATGTTCAACCTCAATGCCTTTATTCACATGTATTGAACTATGTTGTTAAGGTGAAGTGGAAATCAAGATCTTCGGTAGAGGCTTACATCACTCAGCCTTGTTTCCTCTCCCAAGTTTCGTATCTTATTTTTTGAAGACATCTCATCAGAATGATCTTATTATGAAACAAGTTCTATATTGTTCTTATCGACGAACACAATCGTCATATCTCTTTTTTGAGAAATCGCTCTGATATAGCTACTGAGCATGGGAATGCTCGACTCAGGACGTGATTTTAGATTTTTGATATATATATGTGTTGTATCAGGTTTCTCGTATTCCCGAAGCTCCAATCCTCTCTCATTTTTTTCCAAAGAAGGTGATAGTTATATAAAGTATTTCGGCCATCGTCTCTGCCTCTGATCTCACACTTTAGGGGGCATCTGTTACACAGGAAAATGACCTCCTCACCAGCTCAGAGGAGAAAGGCAAGATGATTGAAATACTGACCAAGTTCATAGGCCTATTTGTCAAGCTAACGCTCTCTAGGAACTAACAACCTGCTTTATAAAGCTTCCTAGCAATGCATCAGGTGCGTTAGTGCCTGGGGTAACTCCGTTTGTTGCCTCAGAAAGAGCGTTAGTCAACCTAAGTGAGTTTCCATGAGTCAAAGGAACAAGTTAACCGAGAAATATCACGATATTCACTCCTATGTCAGATCATAAAAGCAGGGAAACATCCTAATTTTACCTGTTTGGAGTAATTACTATTCCTAATGGAGTCTACAAATGGGGAAAGAGAATAAAAGCATGGAAGCATCTCTGATTTTTCCCAAAGGAACACATGAAGGATTTGGTAAGGCTTATCCTCTCACGCTATATATGTGAGGCTAGGGCCATTGTGGAAATGGTCAAAACATTTGAAAGGATTGCCTATTTTACTGTCAAAGCTAGTATCTGACAAAGGCACTGCAAGAGGTTAAGAAGGGAGAGAGAGAGGAGATAGAGGAGTAAGGGAAGGCTAATACAATCGATGGTTGTAATTACCCTTTTATATCATGAATATAGACCTGCAATTGTGTTGTCCACTCCATGGCATTGATATTGTAATTAGTTTACATGTTTATGCAATGTCATTATTATGAGTGGCTTAGATACATGTAATTTGATATCTCTATATGTTAGTGCATTGATTATCAAAGTTATATGTTGTGATATTACACCTTGCATTGTCTATGTGCGGGTTTTGATCTTGGAGCTAGCTGAGGGGTCTTCCACTCCGCTACTTTGTGCTCTCCAGCAACACCACACCAAGACTTGAGGTAATAAGTCCTTCTTCCTACTTTGATTCTCATTTGACTAACATGGATATGCATGTATCTATGTGCCAGCTGTAGCTAATCTGATAATCTGCCAAGGATCCTGGGAAGATCCTTGAGGGTATCTCCATCACCAAACACCCATGCATTAATCCCTATAGAAGTCATGCCTATAACATGAGAGCGATTGATACTTAAGATGTCCAAAACATCAGTGGGCCCCAGGGATAGGATGTCTGAGTGGCTAACATGTCTCCTGAGGGTTCTGTTGTTGATGTGGATGGGTTGGTTGTTTTGTTTCATCGATTCCACTTCCTTAAGGTCACACAGGAGGTCAAATCCAATCATAGTAGTCTCTCGTCGCATGTTTACCCCGGTTGGCTGCTTACATGGGTAGATGTGTGAGGAGGGTGTTATAGAGTGGTATCAAAGCATGGTTCACCACTCAGATTGGATGGGTGGTGTGTGTTGGTCCTGGATGCATGTTAGTTGCATGTGTGTCTCTTACACTTGCATTCCATGTGCTTGTTTCATTTTCTTGATGTTGATCATGATGGTAGTAAGGTTGTTATGGAAAATTTCAAGGAGGGGTGATGAGTACATGTACTATTCTAGTTTTGGTTCTGATAGACACCACGATTGTCATCGTTATCATCCTTACAGGAGGAATGATAGGGGATACTTACCAGATGAGTTTAATAAAGCGAATACACCTAATTTTGATGGAGATATGAAGAAGCTGGAAGATGCAGAGGCTTGTATAATTGGGATGAACAAATTTTTTGACTTGCATAATTACACAGATAGCATAAAGGCCAGAGAAACGATCTTCAGCATGAAAGGTAAAGCAAACATTTGGTGGGAAGATTTTAAGCAGGTTAGAGACATCAGGATGGATGACTTGAGCTGGCAAGAATTAAAGAGGCTTTTCAGGAAAAAGTACTTGTCATAGAGGTACTACGACAGTAAGGCCAAATAATTCTATGAGCTAAAGATGGGGTCAATGAAATATGAAGAGTACACGACCAAGTTTCTAGAGCTATCAAGGTATGTACCGTGTTGAACCTCAGACTTACCCTCTCCTTGACATTTGTTCTCACCTTTTTCTCTCATTTTCTCATTATACTACAGACCCAATCAATGATAAATGCTAGGTTTTGTGTTAGGGAAAGCATTAAAATGAACACCATATTATATTTTCATGTTCTTGCTATTTTAATAGATTTTTTCAAATTAGCTACATAACGCAGCCTATTCTGCGGCTAACTGTGGATTCCGTAGCTACTCTCATGGTTTGGCAGGTTCTAGGCGTCAAATGAAGAACTGGGCCACATGGGCATTTCTAGAATCATCTCCACATGGATTCTATCCTATTCACTCGGTCCAAATCAACGAAAAAGCAATCCTAAGGTCATGGTCAAATATGGAGTCAAAATACGTTATCTAGAAGTAGTAGCACTCTTGATTTGCTCTTTTGTAGCTAATCACGAGTCTAACAGTTTTGTTGAAGATTTAATTCAAATTAGCCACCTGTACCTGATCAGAAGTTAAACAGTCCTATTGCAATTCGAATTAATCCTCTTGTAGCGAGTTTTTCTCATAAATAGTCATGTTGGATTTAATTCGAATTAGCCACCTGTAGCAATTTTTTCTCATAAACAATTATGTTTCCTATAAATATGGGTTGCCTGGAACCGAGAAGAAGCTAGAAGTTAGAAGGAATTACGCTAAGTTCAGGATTTTTGTTGATGCTCTATATTCAGACTTTGTTTTGTTCATAATACAAACTTCGTGTTGTCAATGATGGTTTAAAGTGCATCCTTAACTAGCTAGCATTCCATCCACATCAGTGGCAGAGGGCCCCTGCACTGATGGAGGTTTTTCATTTGTTTTTTTCAGTTTAATTTCTATTACTCTGTTTTCAACAAGTCTGTTTTATAATTTAGATTGATATTTCCTTTTAATTTTAACCAATAGTGTAAGGATAAAATCACCACTGTGCAACGTTGTTCTTCTAAGATATTTTGTGGAAAAAAATGACTTTTTTTCCAAACTGAATGAAGATTGAAGTAATAAGAATACACAGTTGCTTAGTTTTCTTACTGTTTTGTCATTCATTCTCTTAGAACAGAATTTTCAATTAACTTTGTTAATGGATGTTTTCAAAAACCATTTCAAAATGATGATGGTCCTAACTTAAATGGTTAAATATATAATTCATACAATGATTGAATTTACTGAGTACATCGTTAGTTTTACATGCTTTTACCTCCTTTTTTTTCTGCTTTCAGGTCCTTACTTAGTTGCATCATTGATATTCCAAAAAAAAATTTCAAGGAGATTGATTTAACCATATTCCAAAATTGAATGGTTGAATGTTTAAATGAATGCAATTACTAAGTTGCCTTCCATCAATATCACTCTTGGTTTTAAGAATTAAATCCATGGATTAGGACTAATGATAAGATAAGATAGATGCTTTGTTTTCTTATTAGGTTCTAACTAGCCAGCAATTCTTGGTCCATATTTAGGAAATTAGATTAACTTAGGAACCTTTCCTTTATTTTAAAATTCATTAGATCCACTTAAATTTTCTCATAGTTTCAGGTTGTACATTCTTAGACATCAAAGAACATAAACCCCCAAAACAAACATAAAATACAAAACAACGTAGTAATAGAAAGGTTAACTAAGCACATACAGTGCATCACACTTCATCAATTTACAAACCTTGGTTGATAATTTATGCAAGCAATTTAGGACACTAAATTGACTGAACATTTTGCCTCTATTGTCAGGGAAGTTTAATTAGTTAAATTCATCTCTTACATCCAAAAAAATGATATGTGTAGAGAAAGAGACTCTAGGGGTAGATTCATAGCTAGAGGGAGGAGTTTAATTCCTACAACACCACTTACTCCACCAAGACTAAAAATAGATACACCTCCATCTCAAACTCATATTCCTAGCCATAGACCTCCTAATGTTCTAAGGTCAGAAATCCAATCAAGAGGATCTCCTACTTCATCTACTTAGGCAATCCTAGCGAAAGAAAATCTTGGATCTCCAACAGAAGGAGTAGCCATTTTCACATCTACAAGGGAACATATTTTAGTTTAAGAATTAAGAATACCTAGTGGAGAGGGAGAAGTAGAACCATTATTCCACATACCATTAATAGAGGAACTAGACGAAGAGAAATTAACCTTGTAGGTTGAATCTTATATTAACTCTTAAGAAACTATAATGGCAGGAAGAGAAGAAGAAGGAGAGGATAGAGAATTTTCACTATTTGGAGGACGAGGAGGTAGAGGAAGAGGTAGAGGAAATAATGCAAAAGGTAGAGGAAATAATGGAGGAGGTAGAGGAAATAGGGAAGTTGATAATTCTTTTGGATTCCCTATAGTTGACGAAGAAATAGATTCCACAATGAAAAATATCTCACCTTCCGTCCTCCCAAATTTTCATGGATTAAAAAGTGAAGATCCTGAAACCTTTTTATTTGAATTTTAAGTCTTGTGCAAAATTTATGATTATTTATGTTACACAGTAATTTGTCACCATCCCTGTTACTCCTCTTGTCGTACCTTGGAGGACCCATCCCGGGAGTTATAAGAAGTGACAAAGTCTAAAAACACTTGCATTATGTTCCCCTGAGTATATACTCCATGTTCCCTGAGGACATCTTCTGCAGATTATCCCTGAAAAGTGATCTTTTTCCATTCGCGCAAGTTCACAGTATTCTACCTGCACCAATGGTGGAGATCCTCAAAAGAGGGCGCGACCATTGGCGCCCTGTCTTAGAGCAACAGTCGCGCCAACCAAATTTAGTCGTGCTTTTTGCCTTAATGCACGTCCGACTATTGTTTCCTTCATTACATGGAGCTTTTCTGAGGATAGAAAATCAGTCTTTTGTCGAGCTTTATCCATCTTTATGGCTTTTGCTAATCCGCGAAAGGTGTCCAGGTTCATTGCATCCTCCTCCCTTCTCCATCTATATAAGCTTGTCATTATGCATTGGACAGGCTAGAGTGTTGGTGTTAATGTTATGCTAGTGATTTGGTGATTGAGTTATAGTAGTGATGATTATTGGTCATGGAGTGTTAGATGTTGAGTTCTTGGAGGGATGCTAGTGAGTTCTAGAGAGGTTATGTTGCCGGAGAGAAGATGCATGTCAAGACACATATAGTTATTCGCCCAGCCAGGAGAAGGGTCGACGTCAGAACAATGGTTGTAACTTTTCCTGTTTATTAATTGATGAGCGACTGCTATTATAGTTCCAAGCTCATTATCTGTCATGGTGATATGTTGATTTATTTCCTTTCTGACTGAAATATAGTTGTGCCTTGGTAGTTTCTATGTTGGTATCTGTCTCTTCCTTTGCATGTGTAGGTGTTCGTTTAAGATCTGTTGGAGCAAGGGAGCGAGGATATCAACTCTGCTTCAATCATAGCGTTGGACTCCAGGTTAGTCTTCTTGATTCACCTTTGATGCATAACTAGGAACTTGCGTAGCAGCGTGGTTTGTTTGTGGCTAGTTCTGTGATAGGCTAGTGGGATCGCCTCTGTCCGCAGAGGGGATTACCTTACCAACAAATTGGCGACTCCACTGGGGAGTAACTATTTGATTTTTGTCTTGCATGTTAATTTTCTTCTGCTTGCTTGAGTGCATGAGATTCCTGAGTCAGTTTTGAGTTGATTCTTTACTGTTTCACCCATCTGAGCACTGTCAACCCGACCTGAGGTCATATCCTTTATCTTTTTAGTTGGCAAGCTTAATTGGCGCGGTTATTTCTCTAACAGTCGCGCCAGTTAGCGCATGTTGCTCAAAAGCAACTCGCGCCAATTCTGTGGTAGCGCAAGTTGCAGGCTGACAGTCACGCCAGCTCTGTAAATTTTGCCTGTGTGTGGGTGGAAAGCTCATTCAGTCTCTTTATATATCTCTTTCGGCCTCTGAAACTGTGTTGAACCTCTGCTTGACTGGTCTTAGCCTGTATCCCTCAGCTGTTTGCTTATTTCCAGTGACTTTGCATGTCTAGCCTTCTGTGGGAAGTTTCGGTCTCTTGATTATCCACTCAGCTTGTTGATTGTGTTCTGCACTTATTCAGTGATTTGTTAAAGCTTGATCTTCTATACTCTGAATACTTCACTTCTAGCTTCTTTGGATTTCACTAGTCTTTGTGTTTTTCCTTGCTTGCATGGTTCATTTTGTGTTTTAGAATTGGTTCTATTTCATTGACTGAACTTGGATTGTGCATATCTCTTAGAATTTGTTTACATGCATCATGCCATCTTAAAGGAAAGAAAAACAAAAAATCTCTTGCATCATAGTAGTTAGCATTTATTGTTATTTGTTGCTATTAAAAAGAAAAAGACAAAATTTCGTTTCTTGTTATTAGCTGCATTAGGATCTTTGTTGAAGTGATCATTTCGTTTGTGAAAAAGATCTCAACCCTCCTGTAGATAGAATTCATTGAATCAAATGATTTAATTTTGGCATATAGTTTGCATGTAAGAAGTTTTTGAGATATCACATACGGTAGGACCAAAAAACTGAAACATAATCAAAGATAAACTTTAAAATGAACTCAATGAACATAACAACGCATTAGAACATAACGCAAACACTCTAGAGGTCTAGGTTAGAGACGTGTTCCGACATCTTTAAACCTGGTAGTTTATCGTCGAGTGGTTGGGTAATTCCTCCACGGTGAAACGATAGGTGCCAATACGGACTATGCTCCCACGTACCATCGAGTATATATTGGGAGACCCCTATAGGAATAAAGCCTTTATCCATAGGAAGCCGTGGCAGCTGCCCTATGATTCGCAATGCAGTGAACACAGCATTCACGAAGATCGACCACCCGTACCTTAAAAAGTATTCTGTGGTTTTGCGAAAAGTTTGGCACACCCTCTACCTAGAATTCCAGAGCAGTCACTTTTGATCCTTTTCGGACTCCCTAAACGAAAAGGTGCCTGTGAGCGTCTTGTCACTTCGTGCTCATTAAATATTCGAAGGAGACTAGAGTCATCTTTTACCCTTTTCTCGACTCTTAAAAAATGAAAAGGTTAAGTTCAGTGTCTTAAAAAATATTGGCCACGATAACATTACCCAATTAGATTTTGTTTGCGTTAGCTTGAGTAGGGTTATTTCTCGTTCAATGGCAGCCTTTCCGGTGCCCACCGGCCAAGGTGTTCCTCCTGATGGGTACCCTCGCCCATTTCCTTCTGTTGGAAATGTTGGTGTTCAGTATATCGCAACATTGTCTTTGCCTGGGTTGACCATTGGTTTACCCGTATGGTTGTTTTCAAACTCGGTGGTCTCAAGTGTGATGACTCCTGTCCCACCACCACCTCCTCCACCCGGACAACACCATGTTGATTCTAAGGTGGACCCCTTCCCTTCTTCACCTATTGCTGCGTCCTCATCTTCTACTTCGCCTGGTGAAACCTTGGATTTCACTAACCAGGTGGCTAAGAAGAAGAAGAAGAAGACCAAAAAGAAGAAGTCTCCTAAGGGAAAAGTCGTATCTACCACGAAGCTATCAGAAGTGGAACCACCTTCTGCTCCTCCGCAGAAGCTCCGGTCTCCTTGTCGACTATGCAAAGGGGACCATTTTCTTTCTGATTGTCCTGGCATTCCCAGGATCCTAGATATATGGTCCAGTGACCCGACTCACCCCTTACTATCGCAAATCGACGATACCTTACTAGCTGGTAACAAAAAAGGGAAGGTTCGTTTCCCTTGTCGACTTTGTGAAGGTAATCATCTCCTTCGCCTTTGTCCACTTATGGATGAGGCTTCCCACCTTTTGGCAACTCTGTCGGATCCCTTACCCCAACTACCCACTGGATATCAGCGTCTTTTTACACCTGCAGAGCGTCTCTCCACTAACCAAGTGATCAAACATGATTCCTCTTTGGTCCAGCTTTCTCTTCCTAAACCTACCTGTGCTCCGCCTGCTCCAGACCAGTCCCTGGTCGGAACAAGTGATTTATGTTCATCATCTACGCACTACTTGATCATCAAAGATGAACCCCCTGAGTCCAAACCAACCGAAAGTCCACAGTTCCAGCTTACAAGTAACCCGGTCTTTCAAAAGGTCCAGCTTACAAGTGACCCGGTTTTGCCTACAGAAGTTCCATCTTCAGCTGCTCTTACATCTGAATCTAAACCAGACGAAAGTCAAAAGGTCCGGCTTACAAGTGACCCGGTTTTGCTTTCAGAACTTCCACCCCTAGATGATCCTACATCTGAATCCAAACCAGACAACAGTCAAATGGTCCGGATTACAAGTGACCCGGTTTCGCCTTCAGAAGTTACCTCCTCAGATGATGTTATCACTGCCAAGAATGACGAACCCACCGTCCAAATTCTATTCATTGACATAGACGTTAATGATCAAGTGAGCATCCCTCTCATTTCTTCACAACAGGAAGAAAGTCCATTAGAGGCATATCCGGCTGTCTATCCAGTCCCACCTCCGAGTAACCTAGTTATTTCCTTTAATTGGGATCAACTAGTCAATCCTCGGTTACCAGCCTCCATACCATTTCGAATTATAGTTCAAGTCTATCGCATGGTTATGGCTGGTACAATTATTGATGAAGGATCTCCTGTGAGTATCCTTTCTTCAACAGCTTGGGAAGCACTTGGTTCCCCACTGCTTATGCCTGAGATGCGAAGCCTTATAGGTTTCCATCGAGAATTCACTCGACCTTTAGGAATTCTTCCCAATGTACCTATCACATTAGAAGGGAAGACTATCCAAATGGGTCTCATGGTAGTCCAAGGTCCGTTAGATTACAATTTACTCCTTGGACGAGACTATATTTATCGCATACATGCTATTGTGTCCTCACTCTTCAGAGTGATGTGTTTTCCGCATGAAGGAAGAACGATCAAAGTCGTAGACCAACTTTCATTCCCCGGTTCACACTTCACATATAGCCATCTGCCATTCCTAAGTGGTCTTATTTCCACAGGAAATGCCCCAGCACCCACCCCATCATTCTGATGACGGCAGCTCACCCGGGCGCGTGATTGAAGCCCGGGGGCATCCTCCAATCGAGTCTTTCCAAGTAAACCTTCATTCCATCCACTCCGTGAATGCCATGAAGCTTGGGGGGCATGTACCTCGATTGGTACAATCATGCTGGGGGCATGCAACAAAATTTTTTTTTAACAAGCAAAGTTCTCCATGGTTCAAGCTTGTGTAAAAATGAACCCATTTACATCCCGTGATTGCCTTTTATCCGCTAAAATTCTGCTAGATGAGCCTTGGTTGTTTCATTCCATCGCCACCATCTTTTTGGCCGATCATATGCTTTCACTTGGTTGTTTATCCTTTCCTGAGGAACCGCAGCGATGAGTGGTCTTATTAGCCAGCCTCTTAACCTATACGTGTTTCAAGTAAAGTTCCACCATTACCGGAACCAGTTGCTATCCCTTATACCACTCGTTCCTTCAGGATGAGTCACCTTTACGCTCTTTTCTGACTCGTAAAATATGAAAAGATTGCCGAGTATTTTTCCCTTTTTGACTCATTAAAGAAAATAAAAATGGAGGTCCGCTTTTAGCTCTTTTCTGACCATTTAAAGAGGAAAAGATTGCCGAGTCGCTCCTCTTGACTCGTTAAATGGTGATAAGGGGCGGTCGTTTTAAGTTCTTTTTGTCGACCGTTAAAACATAAAAAGATTACCGGGTTTTTGTCGTTTCAAACTCGTTAGTGGTTACGAAACGACGTGGTTTTGACCGCTTTTTTACTTTTTCAGTTCGAAGTCACTAATCATGAAAAGTACTCCTCGATCGTAATGATCGGGCGGTTCTTTCGGGTATTATTTTATGCTTTTTCGGGCCCGAGAGGCACAACTTTACAAAAAAGGACATCCCTGGAGTTTCCTTTTCTGATGTCTTTTCAAACTCTCTAAACATGAAAAGACGCCGAGTTCTTCCTTTGTCAGACTCGTTAAAACTTAATGACATCGGATTTTATCACAATACAAGCGTATGCTATCCCCATCAAGCTTGTTAAAAATAACTGGGGTACTCGCCAGAAATGGCGGGGGGAAAAGAAAATTTTAAACCATAATTATTACCGTAAAGGCAGTATGTCGCTCTTGAACATGGCACTTTTTGTTTTCGTGTCCGGGGTGGGGATATTTCATCTCATATCTTTCACTTGCTTCCATGGATTTGGGTACCCTATTTGACCTCTCATTCACTCATTTCCTCTTCATAATGACCTTTGATACATTGATGTCAAATACTGCCAATTCCGTTAATGTGCCACCGATATGTTCAAGAGAAGTTGACCTCTGATTCAAAACTTCATCTCTTTGTCTCGTGTCGATGATGTGGGAAACATTATGGCCCACCTTCGATCAAGGTCACTCCCTGTCGACTTCAACTCATTATCCAGGGAATTGATCTAGAGACTCCTTTCCGGTGCCTTGGAGCCTGCATGCCTCAATGGCAGGTTCTTCGTGTTCGACGTGAGGTTTTCATCATTGGCCTCCAATCGAATCATTCTACGGGTGTTCGACTTCAGATCATTGATTCACACGCCGTAGATTGTACCTATAGTACCTTGAGGGCCATTGTCATTATTGGTGGTACCTCTCGCGTCTGTTAACAGTTTCCATTATTGACTGGTAATCAGGCGATGTTCATGCATGTTCGACTTCAGCTCATATATTCACATGCTTGGACTTGTACTCTTGTTCGGGTCGAGATGGAGCGCAAGACCCTGGATTGTGTCTGTTGTAATCTAGGCGTGATTCTTGATACTTGACTCATTCACTGGATGGCTGCGACCATACCTGAGTCAAATCATTGATCCTAACCAGATGGCTGCATCCATACTATGGATCCAGATTATTTATGTACTCTCTTATGGATGGCTGTGACCATACCATGTACATCATGTAATTGAACTATCAGTCATGTCTCTTAATACAGCTCCTCGGCGGCAGTAACTATATGTGCTCTTGTGTGCTCTTATGTGTGTTCTTGTAAAGCATTTCACCCCTCTCCACCTCTCGGGCTTCATGCTTTAGGGGGCATCTGTTACACAGTAATTTGTCACCATCCCTGTTACTCCTCTTGTCGTACCTTGGAGGACCCATCCTGGGAGTTATAAGAAGTGACAAAGTCTAAAAACACTTGCATTATGTTCCCCTGAGTATATACTCCATGTTCCCTGAAGACATCTTCTGCAGATTATCCCTGAAAAGTGATCTTTTTCCATTGGTGCAAGTTCACAGTATTCTACCCGCGCCAATGGTGGAGATCCTCAAAAGAGGGCGCGACCATTGGCGCCCTGTCTTAGAGCAACAGACGCGCCAACCAAATTTAGTCGTGCTTTTTGCCTTAATGCACGTTCGACTGTTGTTTCCTTCATTACATGGAGCTTTTCTGAGGATAGAAAATCAGTCTTTTGTCGAGCTTTATCCATCTTTATGGCTTTTTCTAATCCGTGAAAGGTGTCCAGGTTCATTGCATCCTCATCCCTTCTCCATCTATATAAGCTTGTCATTATGCATTGGACAGGCTAGAGTGTTGGTGTTAATGTTATGCTAGTGATTTGGTGATTGAGTTATAGTAGTGATGATTATTGGTCATGGAGTGTTAGATGTTGAGTTCTTGGAGGGATGCTAGTGAGTGCTAGAGAGGTTATGCTGCCGGAGAGGAGATGCATGTCAAGACACATATAGTTATTCGCCCAGCCAGGAGAAGGGTCGACGTCAGAACAATGGTTGTAACTTTTCCTGTTTATTAATTGATGAGCGACTGCTATTATAGTTCCAATCTCATTATCTGTCATGGTGATATGTTGATTTATTTCCTTTCTGACTGAAATATAGTTGTGCCTTGGTAGTTTCTATGTTGGTATCTGTCTCTTCCTTTGCATGTGCAGGTGTTCGTTTAAGATCTGTTGGAGCAAGGGAGCGAGGATATCAACTCTGCTTCAATCATAGCGTTGGACTCCAGGTTAGTCTTCTTGATTCACCTTTGATGCATAACTAGGAACTTGCGTAGCAGCGTGGTTGATTCACCTTTTTGACTCGTTAAAGAAAATAAAAATGGAGGTCCGCTTTTAGCTCTTTTCTGACCATTTAAAGAGGAAAAGATTGTCGAGTCGCTCCTCTTGACTCGTTAAATGGTGATAAGGGGCGGTCGTTTTAAGTTCTTTTTGTCGACCGTTAAAACATAAAAAGATTACCGGGTTTTTGTCGTTTCAAACTCGTTAGTGGTTACGAAACGACGTGGTTTTGATCGCTTTTTTACTTTTTCAGGTCGAAGTCACTAATCATGAAAAGTACTCCTCGATCGTAATGATCGGGCGGTTCTTTCGGGTATTATTTTATACTTTTTCGGGCCCGAGAGACACAACTTTACGAAAAAGGACATCCCTGGAGTTTCCTTTTCTGATGTCTTTTCAAACTCTCTAAACATGAAAAGACGCCGAGTTCTTCCTTTGTCAGACTCGTTAAAACTTAATGACATCGGATTTTATCACAATACAAGCGTATGCTATCCCCATCAAGCTTGTTAAAAATAACTGGGGTACTCGCCAGAAATGGCGGGGGGAAAAGAAAATTTTGAACCATAATTATTACCGTAAAGGCAGTATGTCGCTCTTGAACATGGCACTTTTTGTTTTCGTGTCCGGGGTGGGGATATTTCATCTCATATCTTTCACTTGCTTCCATGGATTTGGGTACCCTATTTGACCTCTCATTCACTCATTGCCTCTTCATAATGACCTTTGATACATTGATGTCAAATACTGCCAATTCCGTTAATGTGCCGCCGATATGTTCAAGAGAAGTTGACCTCTGAAAAAACAACCTCCTTCTGATAGTTCGCACAATCTTGATTCACAACTTCATCTCTCTGTCTCGTGTCGATGATGTGGGAAACATTATGGCCCACCTTCGATCAAGGTCACTCCCTGTCGACTTCAACTCATTATCCAGGGAATTGATCTAGAGACTCCTTTCCGGTGCCTTGGAGCCTGCATGCCTCAATGGCAGGTTCTTCGTGTTCGACGTGAGGTTTTCATCATTGGCCTCCAATCGAATCATTCTACGGGTGTTCGACTTCAGATCATTGATTCACACGCCGTAGATTGTACCTATAGTACCTTGAGGGCCATTGTCATTATTGGTGGTACCTCTCGCGTCTATTAACAGTTTCCATTATTGACTGGTAATCAGGCGATGTTCATGCATGTTCGACTTCAGCTCATATATTCACATGCTTGGACTTGTACTCTTGTTCGGGTCGAGATGGAGCGCAAGACCCTGGATTGTGTCTGTTGTAATCCAGGCGTGATTCTTGATACTTGACTCATTCACTGGATGGCTGCGACCATACCTGAGTCAAATCATTGATCCTAACCAGATGGTTGCGTCCATACTATGGATCCAGATTATTTATGTACTCTCTTATGGATGGCTGCGACCATACCATGTACATCATGTAATTGAACTATCAGTCATGTCTCTTAATACAGCTCCTCGGCGGCAGTAACTATATGTGCTCTTGTGTGCTCTTATGTGTGTTCTTGTAAAGCATTTCACCCCTCTCCACCTCTCGGGCTTCATGCTTTAGGGGGCATCTGTTACACAGTAATTTGTCACCATCCCTGTTACTCCTCTTGTCGTACCTTGGAGGACCCATCTCGGGAGTTATAAGAAGTGACAAAGTCTAAAAACACTTGCATTATGTTCCCCTGAGTATATACTCCATGTTCCCTGAAGACATCTTCTGCAGATTATCCCTGAAAAGTGATCTTTTTCCATTCGCGCAAGTTCACAGTATTCTACCCGCGCCAATGGTGGAGATCCTCAAAAGAGGGCGTGACCATTGGCGCCCTGTCTTAGAGCAACAGTCGCGCCAACCAAATTTAGTCGTGCTTTTTGCCTTAATGCACGTCCGACTGTTGTTTCCTTCATTACATGGAGCTTTTCTGAGGATAGAAAATCAGTCTTTTGTCGAGCTTTATCCATCTTTATGGCTTTTGCTAATCCGCAAAAGGTGTCCAGGTTCATTGCATCCTCCTCCCTTCTCCATCTATATAAGCTTGTCATTATGCATTGGACAGGCTAGAGTGTTGGTGTTAATGTTATGCTAGTGATTTGGTGATTGAGTTATAGTAGTGATGATTATTGGTCATGGAGTGTTAGATGTTGAGTTCTTGGAGGGATGCTAGTGAGTGCTAGAGAGGTTATGCTGCCGGAGAGGAGATGCATGTCAAGACACATATAGTTATTCGCCCAGCCAGGAGAAGGGTCGACGTCAGAACAATGGTTGTAACTTTTCCTGTTTATTAATTGATGAGCGACTGCTATTATAGTTCCAATCTCATTATCTGTCATGGTGATATGTTGATTTATTTCCTTTCTGACTGAAATATAGTTGTGCCTTGGTAGTTTCTATGTTGGTATCTGTCTCTTCCTTTGCATGTGCAGGTGTTCGTTTAAGATCTGTTGGAGCAAGGGAATGAGGATATCAACTCTGCTTCAATCATAGAGTTGGACTCCAGGTTAGTCTTCTTGATTCACCTTTGATGCATAACTAGGAACTTGCGTAGCAACGTGGTTTGTTTGTGGCTAGTTCTGTGATAGGCTAGTGGGATCGCCTCTATCCGCAGAGGGGATTTACCTTACCAACAATTTACAAGACTCTCAAAAACTCAAATTGCTTCCTTCAACATTGAAAGGAGCTGCTTTAAAATGGTTCATGGGATTGTCACTCAGTCTATTAGAACATGGAATGACATGAATAAAGTGTTTTTGGACATGTATTTGGATTATTTCATGCCTATCAATAAAAAATATGAGGTGTTCAAAATGATGCAAAGAGAGGATGAAAATTTGGAGGATTTAATTGAAATATCCAACTATAACTTAAAAAAGATCAAAATGGATAACTTAGATCAAGATACTTTAAAAGCTCTTTTATTCAAAGTCATTAGAGATGAGTGGATATACATCCTTAACATGATGGGGAAGGGAGATATCTCTCAACTCCCATTAAGTGACATTGGAGAATTATGTGTTCATATCTCAAGAAGAAAGTCGAAAATTGGGAAGGTCCAAGAGATCCTTCTCTTGTTAGAGTGAATAAATCTGCAACTGGAATATTGAGTAGGGCAGAAATTGGAAACATGCTTGATGAATTTAAAACAGATATTCTAGGGAGCTTTAGTGAACAGATAGACACTCTTAAGTTACAAAACAAGTAGAAAGCCGAGACTGATGCTTTAGCTATTTTCTGTCCCAAATGCATAAAGAAGCATGCTTTAAGAGAATGCCCTTTGGATGCAAAAATCATAGAGAATTGTGTGATTTGTTAAGAAAACCATGAGACCAAAAGTTGTCCTTAAATTCTTGGTCTTAAGGTTGTTTTCCAAGAGGAAACAATTTCAAATCCAATAGAATCTCTTTGCTTTGTCTCTAGAAGACCTTGGCAGGGGCAACAAAACCAAGTTTTTAACAACCAAATGTATATAGATCCATCACCAAATTGGAATTATTGGCAGCAACCTTAGCCTCAATCTCAATCTCAATCTCAACATTGGGCTCAAGGAATGAAAAATCCCTGTGGAAGATTCTCTCCATACTATCAATATCCTCCATCATATCCAAACTATCTTCCCAAACAAATTCCTCAACAAAATCAACCCCCGACTTCAAAACCAAAACCCTCAACTTTCACTGTTATTCCCACAGGGAGAAAATCAGTTACCTGCCCAACCATTACCAAAACCCAACAATAAAAATCCTCATAATACATATATGGTGGAAGGAAAACAATTTCCAACTTATATGATCTCTCCTTTAGATCTCAATGATGTTCACCTGAGATCTGGTAGGATATTAGAAATGAAAAATCCTTCTGTATTTATTCAAGAACAAGGCAATTCTAAGGAAGATTCTCTATAGCCAAATAAAAGTTTTGAAGGAACATCTCTTCAAAACCATAATATTGAAAATGAAAAATAGAAATAACCAATAAACTCAACTCCTATCATAGAGCAACCACTAGTATCCACTTCTACACCTCCTTTTCCTGAAAGATTACAATTTGATAGAGGGGTAGAAAAGCATATTATGTTGCCTAATTATGATTTTCTAGATGAATTGAAAAATGTCTATATCAAAATCCCTTTGTTACAAGCCATTAAGGAGATTCCAATTCTAGCTAAAACAATAAAGAAATTGAGCATGAAGGAACCATGAAGAAAAACAAAAGAATTAAAAAGGATTTAGCTGGCAGGAAAAATAGCAAACATAATGAAGGGAAAAATTGCCATACAAAAATATGTAGATCCAGGAAGTCCAGTTGTAAAAACACATATCAATGGATTTGAAATTTTGAATACAATGATTGATCTAGGAGCAACTATAAACATCACGAGAAAACAAACCATGGAACAACTCAAACTTCATAATCTTCTTTATACACCTACATTACTGCAATTGGCAGATAGATCTGTAATCAAACCAGATGGTGTGTTAGAAGATATTTCAATGTCCTTAGACTCTTGGTAGTACCATGTTGATTTTATGATATTAACCCCAAATAGAAATCTAGGAGGGAATCCACTTATATTAGTAAGACCTTGGCTGGCTACAAGTGATGCTTTCATTAGTTGTAGATCTGGTGATATGTATATCTCTTATGGTAATTAAACTAAGAAATTCACTCTATATTCTCCAGCAAGAAAAATCATAGAGATAGATGACAAAGAATGGATTGATGATGAAAATCATATTCAGCCTCTATTTACTATTTCAACCATTAGTGAAGATAGTCAAATCTTAAATATAATGGAAAATTTTGAATCATCTCCAGAATATGAACATGATCAATTTCAAGAAAAATCCAATATTGAATTGTCATCTAGCTAGATGTCTCTTTATTCTATGGAAGAATTTGGCAGCTCTACAGTTGAAATCTTTCCACGAAAAACATTGAACATAAACAATAAATTGGAAAAATTACAACAGGAATAGCTAATCAAAACATTACAACAACATTCTTCTGCATATGCATGGGAATACACTGACATGAAAGGAATTAGTCCTAAGACTTGTATACATCACATCTACATTGAGGAAAATTATAAACCTATCAGACAACCTCAAAGAAGGATGAATCCAAATCTTAGGGAAATTGTGAAAGAGGAGTTGCAGAATTTGTTGAATGTAAACTTCATTTACCCAATTTCAAACAGCCAATGGGTTTCTACTCTTGTGATTGTGCCTAAAAATAATGGTAAATGGAGGGTATGTATCGATTATCGGGAATTGAATAAAGCTACCCTAAAAGATCATTTTCCTTTTCCATTTATAGATCAAGTTTTAGATGCATTAGCAGGTAAGAAGTATTTCTCATTTTTGGATGGTTTTAGTGGTTACAATTAGATTTAGGTAGCATCTGAAGATCAAGATAAAACCACATTCACCTGCCCATGGGGAACTTATTCCTACCAAGTACTCCCTTTTGGATTGTGCAATGCACCTGCAACATTTCAAAGAGCAGTACTAGGAATTTTTCTAATCTAATACATGATTGTGTAGAGGTGTATATGGATGACTTTACAGTTTATGGGAATACATTTGAAGAAGCTTTAGAAAATTTGGAAAAAGTTCTTAAAATATGTAAGGAAGAAAACCTTTCACTAAGCCATGAAAAATGTTTTATGATGTTTACAAAAGGGATTGTTTTAGGACATCACATTTCAAGAGATAGAATTAAGGTTGATAAATCTAAAGTTGAAGTCATCTCTAAATTATCAATTCCAAGTTGTCAAAAGGATGTTAAAAGTTTTCTAGGATTCACAGGATACTATAGAAGGTTTACATAAAATTTCACTAAACTAGCATCCCTACTCTTAAAATTACTCACCAAATATTGTGAATTCAATTGGAATCTTGATTGCCAGTTGGCATTTGAGACTTTAAAAGAAAAAATTTCTGAAGCACCCATCTTAAGAGGTCCAAATTGGAAACTGCCTTTTCACATTTCAACAGATGCTTCAGGTACAACTCTAATAGATGTATTAGGACAAAAATATTTGATCCCCTATGCCATCTATTACACAAGCAAGAATTTGACTCCCACTGAGTTAAATTACACTGTAACTGAAAAGGAATTCTTAGTTGTTGTTAATTCTATCAACAAGTTCAGACATTACATAACATGCTATGAAACCTTTGTTCATACAGATCACTCTGCAATTAGGTACTTAATGAATAAACCTATTACTAATGGCAGAGTTACAAGATGGTTATTACTCCTGCAATAATTCAACATCAATGTTCTAGATAGACCTGGAAAACAAAACACAGTTGCTGATTTATTGTCTAGAATTCAAAATATCAAAGATGACACTCTAGTTGAAGATAAATTTCTTGCTGAATATCTTTCTGCAGTAACTACTCAAACCCCTTGGTTTGTAGATATTGCCAATTACTTAGTCACAGGAAAATTACCTTTACATTTGTTTCCTAAGGAGAAAAGAAAAATCATTCAAACAAGTGCAAGTTACTCATGGATTACTAATGAATTGTACGAGAAGATGAAATCCCTGAAATTCTTAAGGCATGTCATGATGAACCTTGTGGTAGACACTTTGTTGATAAGAGGACAGCCTATAAAATCCTTCCTTTTGGATATTATTGGCCCTCCATCTTCATAGATGCCAAAGAATATGTCAAAAGTTGTGATAGCTACCAAAGGGTAGGAAAACCTGCTCCTTCAGATGAAATGCCACTACAAACTCAGGTACTCATTGAACCTTTTGAAAAATGGGCCTTGGATTTTGTTGGACCAGTTAATCCTCCATCTAAACAAAAGAAGTATATTTTGGTATGGACTGATTATGTCACCAAATGGGTAGAAGCTAAAGCATTACCTTTTTCTAATAAAAAATTTGTAGTTAATTTTCTTTTTTAGGACATATTCACTCATTCTGGTGTTCCAAGAGAAATTGTGACAGATCAAGGATCTCAATGTACATCTAAAATGATGGAAAGACTTGTGGAAGAATACAAGATCAACCATAGAAAGTCTACTCCTTACCATCCACAAGCAAACGGTCAAGTTGAATCTACCAATAAGGTGATTGAAGGAATTCTCACTAAGACTGTACATCTACACAAAAGAGACTGGGCAAAAATGCTTCTTGAAACCTTATGGGCCTATGGAACTACATGGAGGAACACAACAGGACATACTCCCTGAGCTTGTTTATGGGAAACAAGTCTTGTTCCCTATAGAGTTTCAAATCAGAACCTTCAAGATGGCAATCCAAATGGGACTGGATTTATCAGAAGCACAGAAACATAGATTGGAGCAACTCAATGAGCTTGATGAAATCAGGAAAGATGCAACAAAAAGAACCAGTTTAGTCCAGTAGAAAAGGGCTAAATGGCATGATAATTATATCAAGGAGAAGAAGTTTCAAGTAGGGGATTGGGCACTTTTGTTCAATGCAAAATTCAAAGATTTTCAAGGGAAGTTTCAGACTCATTGGCTTGAGCCATATGAGATTGAAGAAGTCTTCAATAATGGAGCAGTGAGAATAAGGAAAATAGATGAAAGAATGGTACCTCTTCTTGTGAATAGTCATCGGTTGAAGATATATCATAAGCTAATTTCAAGAGAGGATTTTGTCAAAATTTTCCAAGATAACACTGAAATGAAGTTGGTGAAGAAGAATTCTTCTTCTCCACTAACTTAGTTTTTTGCAGTATATATATATATATCTATAAAATAAAAATAAAATAAATAATAATAATAATAAAATGTATAAGTAAAACCAATTTTTCATTGGCATACTTATACATGAAATATAGGGTGAAAATTAGAGATATCTAATATCCTATATTTTCCGTTTTCTTTCTGTAATAAGTAGTGACATAAAGCTACATTCATTTGCAATTCCTAATCTGCAAATTCATTTCATTCCATCTCACCCCATTTTTATTTTTTAGTTTCATTCCATATCACTTCACTTTCATACCCTTTCACTGTCATATTCCATTTCCATTTCATTTCACATTCATGTTCTATAGCCATACTTCATTTTTATCATGTTTTACAACTAATTCCATTCTGCAGCTAATTTTATTCTGCATCCATATCTCATTCAGCAGCTCTGACATAATTATACAGCTTCCAAACAAATGATGATTGAGGGAATTGAAGAATCTTGTTTTTGAAGACCAATATGCTAAAAGGGTATCTACGGATCAACATCAAAGAAAACAACAAATGAAAAGGTTAAGTTCTAAAAGGTAAAGTGCAAAAATTTATTTTAAATAGCAAGGTTAAAACATAAATCATATATAATATGGATATTCATATGTTTCCTTAGCGAATCATCATTTGATTTGATTGCAATCTCCATCATAATACATATCCACCACATCCTCCATATTCTATCACATAACAGTCCATAATTAACTCCCTTGTTGTTATTAATGGTCAAGACTACGACATGACATACTTGTCCACATTTCTCCAAAACCCAGACCATCTACTTATTTCATTCAAACCCGGAGTTCCTTTCACCATATTCACAATCAATTCATTTCAAAAAACCAGGAAGGGTAATTCTGAAGGTTGAGAACTAGTAGAAGGCATGGGGCTAATTGCCAGATCAGAACCCGTAGGAGCAAAGTACATGGAAGGTTACCCACAGCTCAAAGAAATGTTCCAGAAAGCTGGATGGCTTAAATTCATCGAGAAATTTGATGGTTTTCATAAGGATATTATAAAATCATTTGCTCGATCTTTTGATGGCACAAAGATAGAAATTGGAGATATTAAGTTTTTAGTGACTGAGTCATTCATAACTGAGGCTACAAAACTTCCAAGTCATGGTGAAAGATGGTTCAAAAACAAGGAGTTCCACAGTGAATCATGGAAATTAATACTCAAATTCAGGTATGGATGTCTCTGTTTTTAGAAAAGGAATTGTCATTTCAGCTCTTAAAAGTATGTGTAGGAACATACTCTTGATATTACAAAAATTTATCACCTATGAGGGGAGATTTGGTTGCATGTATGTTTACCATATCCGTTTACTGATGAAATTCTTAGAAAATGGAGAAATCAATCTTCCTTCCTTCTTGCTAAATAGTTTAAGAGGGATGGCCTCAAATGTGCAAAAGAAAATAGAGTTCATAGATACAACCATGTAGCATCATGGGCTGATAAAGGTATTGATTGAGTTTCATTTAAAAATCATAGGAGATACCTGGGAGAATTTCCTTATTAGAAACCATTTCCAAGAAGCACCAAAGCCACCTAAAGAAGATAATGTCAGAAGAAGTAGAATAAAGAAGACTGGTATAACTATTGAAAATAGACCTAAGTCTTCATTACAGAAATATGATGAAAATTTAATCTCTGAAGAACTGATAGAAATCAGGAATCAAATCAAGGCGAGAGGAAATATAAGAAAGGCGAAAAAGGTCACAAATGAGGAGAATGTAAGTCCTCCACAACCTAGAAAAAGCTCTAGACTCAAAGGTTTGGTAAAGAAAACATTATCAAAAGGGACAAAGTTTATAAATTTAGACGAGGAAACCTTAGAAACATCTCCTGTTAACATCTCTTCTGCACACAGTCCTCAAAATTCTCATGTTCATCATTTTGAAGGTAGCCCAAGCAGAAGATCTCCAAGCATAGATCCAGTGCAACAACAAATATATGATTATATAGAATCAATGGAGAAGAGAAGTGCCTCAATAAATCCAGAACCTTCTATTAATCCACAAGAACCTCTAATTGATACTCTCAAATATGAAATTTATGAATTAGAGATATTGAACAGACATATCAAACAAGAGAATGAAAACTTGAAGGAACAAAATAAATTGGACAAGGCAATTCACGATAATACCATTCCGCATCTAGGACTATGGTATAAGAAAAACAGAAAATTGAAAATAAAGAATAAGATTTTGAACAGAGTAGTCATTAACCTTAAGTACAGGCTTTTTATGAGAAAAACCAGAATGACAGACACTTCAAAGAAGAGCGAAAGAAGGAAATTGGATGTACTAGCAGAGGTGTCTGAGCAAATGCATTAGGGAGGAAGAACTCACATTTTTGGAAAATTTCTTGAGGACATGCAATGATTTTGCAGTGGGGGTATGTTGAACCTCATAATTACCCTCTCCTTGACATTTGTTCTCACTTTTTTCTCTCATTTTCTCATAATACTACAGACCCAATCAATGATAAATTCTAGGTTTTGCCTTAGAGAAAGCATTAAAATGATCACCATATTATATTTTCATGTTCTTGCTATTTTAATAGATTTTTACAAATTAAATACAAAACGCATCCTATTCTGCAGCTAACTGTCAATTCCGTAGCTACTCTCATGGTTTGGCAGGTTGTAGGTGTCAAATGAAAAAATGGGCCACATAGGAATTTCTAGAACCATCTCCACATGGATTCTATCCTATTCACTCGATCCAGATCGACGGAAAAGCAAGCCTAAGGTCATGGTCAAAGATGGAGTCAAAATGTGTTATCTAGAAGTAGTAGGACTCTTGATTTCTTAATGAAATGAAATTCAGGACTGGTCCCAGTGCTTTCTGAATCCTCTATGTTATCTTCCCTCTAGAGCTGGAGCTAGTAGGCAGAGCTAGGCACCCTATGAATTATATCTGTAAATCGCGCAACCCTCCGTATTCACGAGACAGACTCTGTGTTACCAGTAGCTAGTCACTATGAATTGATGACAGTAGCTTCAGTAGCACCCATCATGCCATCCTATTTCTTGGCCATCAGATTGAACTTCTGTATGCATCCATTACTTTCATGGCTAATCAAGAGTCTAACAATTATGTTGAAGATTTAATTCGAATTAGCCACCTATATTTGATAAGAAGTTAAACAATCCTATTACAATTCGCATTAAGCCACTTGTAGCAAGTTTTTCTCATAAACAGTCATGTTAGATTTAATTCAAATTAGCCACCTATAGCAAGTTTTTCTCATAAACAGATATGTTATTTTCTTATAAATATCGGTTGCATGGAACCGAGAAGAAGCTAGAAGTTAGAAGGAATTACGCTAAGTTCAGGATTTTTGTTGATGCTCTATATTCAGACTTTGTTTTGTTCATAATACAAACTTCGTGTTGTCAATGATGTTTTAAAGTGCATCCTTAACTAGCTAGCATTCTAGCCACATCAATTGCAGAGGGCCCTTGCACTGAAGGAGGTTTTTCATTTGTTGTTTTCAATTTAATTTCTATTACTCTGTTTTCAACAAGTCTATTTTATAATTTAGAATGATATTTCCTTTCAATTTTTAACCAATAGTGTAAGGATAAAATCACAACTGTGCAGCCTTGTTCTTCTAAGATATTTCATGGAAAAAATGACTTTGTTTCCAAACTGAATGAAGATTGAAGTAATAAGAATACACAGTTGCTTAGTTTTCTTACTGTTTTTTCATTCATTCTCTTATAACGGAATTGTCAATTAACTTTGTTAATGGATGTTTTCAAAAACCATTTCAAAATGATGATGATCCTAAGTTAAATGGTTAAATATCTAATTCATACAGTGGTTTAATTTACTCAGTACATTGTTATTTTTACATGATTTTACCTTCTTTTTTTTCTGCTTTCAGGTCCTTACTTAGTTACATCACTGATATTCCAAAAATTCATTTCAAGGAGATTGATTTAACCATATTCCAAAATTGAATGGTTGAATGTTTAAAAGATGCAATTATTGAGTTACCTTCTGCATCAATATCACTCTTGGTTTTAAGAATTAGATCCAAGGATTAGGACTAATGATAAGATAAGATATATTCTTTGTTTTCTTATTAGGTTCTAACTAGCCAACAGTTCTTGATCCATTTTTAGGAAATTAGATTAACTTAGGAACCTTTCCTTTCCTTTAAGATTAATTATATCCACTTAAATTTTCTCATAGTTTCAGGTTGTACATTCTTAGACATCAAAGAAAAAAAAACCCCCAAAACAAACATAAAATACAAAACAACGTAGTAAGAGAAAGGTTACCTAAGCACATCTAGTGCATCACACTTAATCAGTTTACAAACCTTGGTTGATTATTTATGCAAGCAATTTAGGACACTAAATTGACTAAACATTTTGGCATCATTGCCGAGGAAGTGTAATTAGGTAACTTCATCTCTTACATCCAAAAAACAATGATATGTGTAGAGAAAGAGACTCTAGAGGTAGATTCATAGCTAGAGACAGGAGTTTAATTCCTACAACACCACTTACTCCACCAAGACTAAGAAAAGATACACCTCCATCTCAAACTCATATTCCTAGCCATATAACTCCTGAAGTTCTAAGGTCAGAAATCCAATCAAGAGGATCTCCTACTTCATCTACTGAGACAGTCCTAGAGGAAGAAAATCTTGGATCTCCAACAGAAGGAGTAGCCTTTTTCACCTCTACAGGGGAACATATTTTAGTTGAAGAATTAAGAATACCTAGTGGAGAGGGAGAAGTAGAACCTTTTTTCCACATACCATTGATAGAGGAACCATAGGAAGAGCAATTAACCTTCCAGGTTGAATCTTATATTAACTCTTAAGAAAATATAATGGAAGGAAGAGAAGAAGAAGGAGAGGATAGAGAATTTTCACTATTTGGAGGACGAGGAGGTAGAGGAAATAGGAAATTTGATAATTCTTTTGGATTCCCTATAGTTGATGAAAAAGCAGATGCCACAATGAAAAATATCTCACCTTCTTTCCTCCCAGATTTTCATGGATTAAAAAATGAAGATCCTGTAACTTTTTTATTTGAATTTGAAGTCTTGTGCAGAACTTATGATTATTTACAAGACTCTCAAAAAGTCAAATTGTTTCTTTCAACATTGAAAGGAGCTGCTTTAAAATAGTCCACGGGATTGGTCACTCAATCCATTAGAACATGGAATGACATGAAGAAAGTGTTTTTGGATAGGTATTCGAATTATTGCATGCCTATCAATCACAAAGATGAGGTGTTCAAAATGATGCAAAGAGAGGATGAAAATTTGGAGGAATATTTAATTGAAAGATTCAACTATAACTTAAAAGGAGAAAAAATGGATAACTTAGATCAAGATACTTTAAAAGCTCTTTTATTAAAAGCCATTAGAGATGAGTGGATAGACATCCTTAACATGATGGGGAAATGAGATATCTCTCAAATCCCATTAAGTGACATTGGAGAATTATGTGTTCATTTCTCAAGAGGAAAGTCCAAAACTGGGAAAGGTCCAAGAGATCCTTCTCTTGTTAGAGTGAATAAATCTACAACTGGATCAGTGAGTAGGGCAGAAATTGGAAACATGCTTGATGAATTTAAAACAGATATTCTAGGGAGCCTTAGTGAACATATAGACACCCTTAAGTTACAAAACAAGCAGAAAGTCGAGACTGATGCTTTAGCTATTTTCTATCCCAAATGCATAAAGAAGCATGCTTTAAGAGAATGCCCTTTGGATGCAAAAATCATAGAGACTTGTGTGATTTGCTTAGAAAACCATGAGACCAAAAGTTGTCCTTCAATTCCTGGTCTTAAGGTTATTTTTCAAGAGGAAACAATTTCAAATCCAACAGAATATATTTGCTTTGTCTCTAGAAGACCTTGATAGGGGAAACAAAACCAGGGTTTTAACAACCAAATGTATATACAGCCCCCACCAAATTGGAATTCTTGGCAGAAACCTTGGCCTCAATCTCAATCTCAATCTCAACCTTGGGCTCAAGGAATGCAAAATCCTTATGGAAGATTCTCTCCATACTATCAATATCCTCCATCATATCCAAACTATCCTCCCCAACAAATTCCTCAACAAAATCAACAGCCCCAACTTCAAAACCAAAAACCTCAACTTTCACTGCCATTCCCAAACAAACCAAATCAATTACCTGCCCAACCATTACCAAACCCAACAATAAAAATCCTCAGAATACCTATATGGTGGCAAGACAACAATTTCCAACTTATATGATCACTCCTTTAGATCTCAATGATGTGAAACTGAGATCTGGTAGGATATTAGAAAAGAAAAATCATTTTGTAGTTATTCAAGAACAATACAATTCTGAGGAAGATTCTCTACAGCCAAATAAAAGTTTTGAAGGAACATCTCTTCAAAACCAAAATACTGAAAATGAAAAATAGAAAGAACCAATAAACTCAACTCCTATCATAGAGCAACCACCAGTATCCACTTCTACACCACCATTTCCTGAAAGATTACAAGTTGATAGAGGGGTAGAAAAGCATATTATGTTGCCTAATTATGATTTTCTAGATGACTTGAAAATGTTTGTATCAAAATCCCTTTGTTACAAGCCATTAAAGAGATTCCAATTCTAGCCAAAACAATACAAGAATTGAGCATGAAGAAACCAGGAAGATAAACAAAAGAAGTAAAAAGGATTCAGCTCGCAGGAAAAATAGCAAACATAATGATGCGAAAAATTTCCATACAAAAATATGTAGATAGTCTAGTTGTAAAAACACATACCAATGGAGGTGAAATTTTGAATACATTGATTGATTTAGAAGCAACAATAAACATCATGAGCAAACAAACCATGGAATAGCTTAAACTTCCTAATCTTCTTTATACACCTACATTACTGCAATTGGCAGATAGATCTGTAATCAAACTAGATGGTGTGTTAAAAAATATTTCAGTGTCCTTAGACTCTTGGGAGTAACCTATTGATTTTATGATCTTAACTCCAAAGAAAAATCTACAAGGACATCCACTTATATTAGGAAGACCTTGGCTAGCTACCGCAGATGCTTTCATTAGCTATAGATCTGGTGATATGTATATCTCTGATGGTAATTCAACTAATAAATTCACTCTATATCCTCCAACAAGAACAATCACAGAGATAGATGAAAAAGAATGGATTGATGATGAAAATCATATTCAACCTCTCTTTACTATTTCAACCATTAGTGAAGATAGTCAAATCTTAAATATAATGGAAAATTTTGAATCATCTCCAGAATATGAACATGATCAATTTCAAGAAAAA
This sequence comes from Pinus tabuliformis, assembly GCA_031772625.1. Taxonomy (NCBI): domain Eukaryota; kingdom Viridiplantae; phylum Streptophyta; class Pinopsida; order Pinales; family Pinaceae; genus Pinus; species Pinus tabuliformis. The sequence goes on along the minus strand of CM062805.1, from coordinate 799,317,557 downwards.
TTCAATATTGAATATTTTTCATCTAGGCAGATGTCTCTTTATTCTATGTAAGAATTTGGTAGCTCTAGAGTTGAAATTTTTTCAGGAAAAACATTGAACATAAACAATAACTTGAAAAAATTACAACAGGAAAATCTAATCAAAACATTACAACAACATTCTTCTCCATATGCATGGGAATACACTGACATGAAAGGAATTAGTCCTATGACTTGTATACATCACATCTACATTGAGGAAAATTGTAAACCTATCAGACAACCTCAAAGAAGGATGAATCCAAATCTTATGGAAATTGTGAAAGAGGAGTTGTAGAAATTGTTGAATGTAAACTTCATTTACCCAATTTCAGACAGCCAATGGGTTTCTCCTCTTGTGATTGTGCCTAAAAATAATGGTAAATGGAGGGTATGTATTGATTATCAAGAATTGAATACAAGCACTCTAAAAGATCATTTTCCTTTGCCCTTTATAGATCAAGTGTTAGATACATTAGCAGGTAAGAAGTATTTCTCATTTTTGGATAGTTTTAGTGGTTACAATTAGATTTAGGTAGCACCTAAAGATCAAGATAAAACCACATTCACCTACCCATGGGGAACTTATGCCTACCAAGTACCCCCTTTTGGATTGTGCAATGCACCTGCAACATTCCAAAGAGCTGTACTAGGAATTTTTTTCTGATCTAATACATGATTATATAGAGGTGTCTATGGATGACTTTATAGTTTATGGAGATACATTTGAAGAAGCTTTAGAAAATTTGGAAAATGTTCTTAAAATATGTAAGGAAGCAAAGCTTTCACTAAGCCATGAAAAATGTTTTATGATGTTTACAGAAGGGATTGTTTTAGAACATCACATTTCAGGAGATGGAATTAAGGTTGATAAATCTAAAGTTGAAGTCATGTCTAAGTTATCAATTCCAAGTTGTCAAAAGGATGTTAGAAATTTTCTAGGATTCACAGGTACTATAGAAGATTTGTAGAAAGTTTCACTAAACTAGAATCCCCACTCTTCAAATTACTCACCAAAGATTGTGAATTCAATTGGAATCCTGATTTCTAGTTGGCATTTAAGACTTTAAAAGCAAAAATTTCTGAAGCACCCATCTTAAGAGGTCCAAATTGGAAACTACCTTTTCACATTTCAACAGATGCTTCAAATACAGCTCTGGGAGTTGTATTAGGACAAAAAGATTTGATCCCATATGCCATCTATTACACAAGCAAGAATTTGACTCCCACTGAGTTAAATTACACTATAACTAAAAAGGAATTTTTAGTTGTTGTTCATGCTATCAACAAGTTCAGACATTACATAACATGCTATGAAACCTTTTTTCATACAGATCACTCTGCGATTAGGTACTTAATGAATAAACCTATTACTAATGGCAGAGTTACAAGATGATTATTGTTTTTGCAAGAATTCAACATCATTGTTCTAGATATACCTAGAAAACAAAACACAGCTGCTGATTTCTTGTCTAGAATTCAAAATATCAAAGATGACACTCCAATTGAAAATAAATTTCCTGGTGAATATCTTTTTGCAATAACTACTTAGACCCCTTGGTTTGCAGATATTTCTAATTACTTAGTCATAGGAAAATTACATTCACATTTGTTTCCTAAGGAGAAAATAAAAATCATTCAAAAAAGTGCAAGTTACTCATGGATTACAAATGAATTGTATAAAACAGGTCCAAATCTCATGATCAGAAGATGTGTTCGAGAAGATGAAAATCCTAAAATTCTTAAGTCATGTCATGATGAACCTTGAGGTGGACACTTTACTGACTAGAGGACAACCTATAAAATCCTTCATTTTAGGAAAACCTGCTCCTTTAGATGAAATGCCACTACAAACTCAAGTACTCATTGAACCTTTTGAAAAATGGGCCTTGGATTTTGTTGGACCAATTAATCCTCCATATAAACAAAAGAAGAATATTTTGGTATGCATTGATTATGTCACCAAATGGGTAGAGGCTAAAGCATTACCTTTTGCTAATGAAAAATCCGTAGTTAATTTTTTTTTTGAGGACACCTTCACTTGTTTTGGTGTTTCAAGAGAAATTGTAACATATCAAGGATCTCAATTTATATCTTAAATGATGGAAAGACTTGTGGAAGAATACAAGATCAAACATAGAAAGTCTACTCCTTACCATCCACAAGCAAACAATCAAGTTGAATCTACTAATAAGGTGATTAAATGAATTCTCTCTAAAACTGTACATCTACACAAAAGAGATTGGGCAGAAAGGATTCGTGAAGCCTTATGCGCCTAAAGAACTACATGGAGGAACACAACAGGACATACTCCCTATGAGCTTGTTTATAGGAAACAAGTCATGTTCCCTATAGAGTTTCAAATCAGAACCTTCAAGATGGCAGTCTAATTGGGACTGCATTTATCAGAAGCACAGAAACATAGATTGGAGCAACTCAATGAGATTGATGAAATCAGGCAAGATGCAGTTCAAAAAACCAGTTTTTCCAGGAGCAAAGGGCTAAATGGCACAATAAGTATATCAAGGAGAAGAAGTTTCAAGCAGGGGATTGGGCACTTTTGCTCGATTCAAAATTCAAAGATTTTCAAGGAAAGTTTCAAACTCATTGGCTTGGGCCATATGAGATTGAAGAAGTCTTTAATAATGGAGCAGTGAGAATAAGGACAATAGATGAAAGAAAGGTACCTCTTCTTGTGAATGGTCATCGGTTGAAGATATATCATAAGCCAATTTCAAGAGAGGATTTTGTCAAAATTTTCCAAGATAACACTGAAATGAAGTTGGTGAAGAAGAATTCTTCTTCTCCACTAACTTAGTTTTTTGCGGTATATATGTATATCTATAAAATAAAAATAAAATAAAATAAAAAAACATAAAAAAAATAATAATAAAATGTATAAGTATGAAAACCAATTGTTCATCGGCATACTTATACATGAAATATAGGGTGAAAATCAGAGATATCTAATATCCTATATTTTCCGTTTTATTTTTGTAATAAGTAGTGACATAAAGCTACATTCATTTGCAGTTCCTAATCTGCAAATTCATTTCATTCCATCTCACCCCATTTTTATTTTTTAGTTTCATTCCATCTCACTTCACTTTCATTCCCTTTCAGTGTCATATTCCATTTCCATTTCATTTCACATTCATGTTCCATAGCCATACTTCATTTTTATCATGTTCTACAACTAATTCCATTCTGCATCCATATCTCATTCAACAGCTCTGACATAATTATACAGCTTCCAAACAAATGATGATTGCAGGGAATTGAAGAATCTTATTTTTAAAGGCCAATATGCTAAAAGGGTATCTGCAGATCAACATCAAAGAAAACAACAAACGAAAAGGTTAAGTTCTAAAAGGTAAAGTGAAAAAGTTTATTTTAAATAGCAAGGTTAAAACATAAAGCATATATAATATGGATATTCATATGTTTTCTTGACGAATCATCATTTGATTTGATTGCAATCTCCATCATAATACATATCCACGACATCCTCCATATTTTGTCACATAACGGTCCATAATTAACTCCCTCGTTGTTATTAATGATCATGACTACGATGTGGCATACTTGTCCACGTTTCTCCAAAACCCCTACCATCTACTTATTTCATTCAAACTCGCAGTTCATTTCACCATATTCGGAGTCAATTCATTTCATAAAATCAGGAAGGGTAATTCTGAAGGTTGAGAACTCTGTGTAATAGAAGGCTTGGGCCTAATTTTCAGATCACAACTGGTAGGAGTAAAGTACATGGAAGGATACCCACAGCTCAAAGAAATGTTTCAGAATGTTGGATGGCTTAAATTCATCGAGAAATTTGATGGTTTTCACAAGGAGATTACAAAATACTTTGCTCGATATTTTGATGGCACAGAGGTATAAATTGGAGATATTAAGTTTGCAGTGACTGAGTCATTCATAACCGAGGCTACATAACTTCCAAGGCATGGTGAAAGATGGTTCAAAAACAAGGAGTTCCACAATGAATCATGGAAAGTAATACTCAAAAACCCAGGTATGGATGTCTCTTTTTTTAGAAAAGGAATTGCCATTTTAGCTCTTAAAATTAGGTGCAGGAACATGCTTTTGATATTACATAAATTTATCACCTGTGATGGGAGATTTGGTTGCATGTATGTTTACCATATCCGTTTACTGATGAATTTCTTAGAAAATGGAGAAATCAATCTTCATTTCTTCTTGTTAAATAGTTTAAGAAGGATGGCCTCAAATGTGCAAAAGAAAATAGAGTTCATAGATACAACCATGTATCATCATGGGCTGATAAAGGTATTGCTTGAGTTTCATTTAAAAAGCATAGGAGATAACTGGGAGAATTTGCTTATTAGAAACCATTTCCAAGAAGCACTAGACTCATCGAAAGAAGATAATGTTAGAAGAGGTATAAGAAAGAAGACTGGTATAACTATTGAAAAAAGACCTCAGTCTTCATTACAGAAAGATGATTAAAAGTTAATCTCTAAAGAACTAACAGAAATCATGGAGCAAATGAGGGCGAAAGGAAAGATAAGAAAGGAGAAAAACGTCACAAATGAGGAGAATGTAAGTCCTCCACAACCTAGAAGAAGCTTCAGACTCCAAGGTTTGGTAAAGAAAACATCATCAAAAGGGACAGAGTTTATAAATTTAGACAAGGAAACCCTAGAAACATCTCCTGTTAACATCTCTTCCGCACACAGTCCTCAAAATTCTCATGTTCATAATTTTGAAGGTAGCCCAAGCAGAATATCTTCAGGCATAGACCCAGTGCAGCAACAAATATATGATTATATAGAATCAACGGAGAAGAGAAGTGCCTCAATGAACCCAGAACCTTCTGTCAATCCACAAGAAACTCTAATTGATACTCTCAAACAGGAAATTTTTGAATTAGAGATATTGAATAGACATATCAAACAAGAGAATGAAAACTTGAAGGAACAAAATAAATTGGACAAGGCAATTCACGATAATACCATTCTGCATCTAGAACTGTGGTATAATAAAAACACGAAATTGAAAAGAAAGAATAAGATTTTGAACAAAGCAGTCATTAACCTTAAGTACAGACTTCTTATGAGAAAACTCAGAATGAAATCACTTCAAAGAAGAGAAAAAGAAGGAAATTGGATGTACTAGCAGAGGTGTCTGAGCAAATGCATCAAGGAGGAAGAACTCACAATTTTGGAAAATTTCATGAGGACATGCAATGATTTTGCAGTGGGGTTATGTTGAACTTCAGAATTATCCTCTCCTTGACATTTGTTCTCACATTTTTCTCTCATTTTCTCATAAGACTACAGACCCAACCAATGATAAATGCTAGGTTTTGTCTTAGGGAAATCATTAAAATAATCACCATATTATATTTTCATGTTCTTGCTATTTTAAAATATTTTTGCAAATTAGCTACAGAATGTAGCCTATTCTGCAGCTAACTGTGAATTTCGTAGCTACTCTCATGGTTTGGCAGGTTCCAAGTGTCAAATGAAGAACTGGGCGACATGGGAATCTCTACATGGATTCTATCCTATTCACTCAGTCCAGATCGACAGAGAAGCAAGCCTAAGGTCATGGTCAAAGATAGAGTCAAAATATGTTATCTAGAAGCAGTAGAACTCTTGATTTTCTCTTTCATAGCTAATCAAGAGTCTAACAGTTCTGTTGAAGATTTAATTTGAATTAGCCACCTATAGTTGATAAGAAATTAAATAGTCCTATTACAATTCGAATTAAGCCACTTGTAGCAAGTTTTTCTGTTATGAAACCAACTCAAGAAAAGATAGATCAACGCCTTAGAATTCAGCCTCTTCGAGGGGGCAACCTCCTTTACATTACATAAATGAACAATTCTTGGATGATACAAATGACAAAACCTCCTTTCTATATATAGGAGTCTAAGGAGTCACAATATAATCCAGCCGACCTAACAATAATAATATAAAGCCACAAAAATAACAATAGAGGGATTCTATGGGCACATTAATAACAATATGGGGGCAATGGGGGCACAACAATATAAATAAGGGGTATAACTACAATAGTAATGGGGTAATCACTAGTATTATAGGGACCCAACATGCCCCTCTCCTTCAAAAAAGTGTTGTCCTCAACGCTTGAGTAGTTCTGGATACTTCTGTATAAAATTCTCATCCTCCCATGTGGAATCTTCAGCGGATAAGTTCTTCCACTTGATAAGGTACTCTGAAATTGATCGATTTCGTAGCTGTCGAGTTCTTGTTTCTATAACTGCTTCCGGTTCCAATATAATTTTTCCTTCCTCGTCAATTTCTGGCAATATTGTTTGAACTGGGAGCTTGTCGCCTATAACCTTCTTTAAGCATGAAACATGGAAAACTGGGTGCAATTGAGAAGCTGCAGGAAGCTCCAATTTGTATGCCATAGTACCAATCTTTTGCAACACCTTGTACGGACCATAATACTTTGGTGATAATTTATTATCCTTCTTATCTTGCTTGAGGGACATTTGCTTATATGGTTGTAGCCGTAGGAATACCCAATCACCTACATCAAAACTTCTTTCACTGCGATGTTGATCTGCCTGTTGTTTCATTCTATTCTGCGCCGACACGAGGTTATCCTTTAAGAGTTGGAGGACTTGTTGTTGATGTTCGATGTGATGTTCCACTGCCTGAACCTTAGACTTTTCTCTTAAATATGATGTGATGGATGGTGGTTGATACCCATAAAGTGCCATAAATGGGGTCATCTTTGTTGCTGTATGAAAGGAAGTGTTATACCACCATTCAGCCAGTGACAAGCATTTGACCCATTGTGTCTGTTTATCAGATACAAAGCAACGAAGATATCCTTCCAAACATTTGTTTACTATCTCAGTTTTCCCATCAGATTGAGGATGATAAGATGAGCTATGAGCTAACTGAGTACCAAGACAAGAAAATAATTCTGTCAAAAAATTTCCAGTGAAAATGGGATCTTTGTCACTTACAATAATCTTTGGGTTTCCATGTAGCTTTTGAATTGTTTCCATAAATGCAATAGAAACTGTACTGGCTTTAATTGGATGTGATAATGCACAAAAGTGTGCATACTTGGTAAGTCTGTCAACTACCACCATGATGACACTCTTTCCCTCAGACTTGGGTAAACCTGTGATAAAATCCATTGATACCTCCTCCCAACGTTGGCTTGGAATGGATAAAGGTTGTAATAGACCCGGTGTCTTAATTGTTTCAACTTTATTTTGTTGGCAAACCAAACATTCTGCCACAAACTTTTGAATATCTGATTTAAGGCCATCCCAAAAAAATTCCTTCTTAACCCTGTGGTAAGTTTTTAAAAATCCTGAGTGCCCTCCTAAGGGAGAAGTGTGCAATTCCATAAGAATCTTTTGTTTTAGCTGGGAATTCTTACAGAGGTATAAGCGATCTTTGTACCATAATGAATCATTTTTCCAGCTAAATGTATCAGACCTACTGGAATCTTGTTGTAGCTTTCGAATAAGTGCCCACACTTCTTCGTCATTCTTCCATTCCTCCCTTGCTTCATTTATCCAATCTGGTTGGATGATAGAAATAGCGCACAACAATGCTTCCACATCCTCATCATTCCTTGAGAGTGCATCTGCCACCACATTTTGCTTCCCTTTTTTGTAGATGATTTCAAAGTCATAACCCAACATCTTTGTGACCCACTTTTGTTTCTCTTCAGAGGATAATCTTTGTTCTAAGAAGTATTTAAGGCTATCATGATCCGTTTTTACCTTGAAGTGTCTTCCCATTAGGTAGGGTTGCCATTTCTTAAGTGCATGGAGTATTGCCAACATTTCCTTCTCATAAATAGCTTTGCTTAGAAACTTTCCCTTGATTGGACGACTTTCAAAAGCAATGGGTCTTTCATCTTGCATTAGAACAGCACCAATTCCATTTCCTGAAGCATCACATTCCACAATAAAGGTTATTGTGAAGCCCGGTGTAGCTAAGACCGGTGCTTGGCACATTGCCTCTTTAAGATGTTCAAAGGCCTTTGTTGCTTCCGGAGTCCATGAAAATGCATCTTTCTTCAATAATGTCGTTAGAGGTGTTGCTATTCTCCCATAATTCTTAACAAACTTGCGATAATACCCTGTCAACCCAAGAAATCCGCGCAAATGCTTTATCGATGTGGGGATTTTCCATTCCTTAATGGCTTTAATTTTGGTAGGGTCTACCTTAACTCCTTCATGAGATACAATATGACCCAAATATTCCACCTCCTGGACTCCGAAGAAACATTTGGATATTTTGTCATATAATTGTTTCTCCTCCAATAGTTGTAGCACCCTGTCAACATGTTCAACATGATCCTTCCAAGACTTGCTGTAGATAAGTATATCATCAAAAAATACTAACACAAATTTTCTAAGGAATGGTTTGAAAATTGAATTCATCAAACCTTGAAATGTTGAAGGTGCATTGGTAAGGCCAAAAGGCATGACCAAAAATTCATAATGACCCTCATGAGTTCTAAATGCCGTTTTCGGAATGTCTTCAATCTTCATTCTGATTTGATGATATCCTGAACGAAGATCCAACTTGGTGAAGTAAATTGATCCATGCAATTCATCCAGTAATTCATCAATGACAGGAATGGGGAACTTATCTTTAATAGTGAGCTTGTTGAGCTCCCTATAATCCGGACACATGCGTCATGATCCATCCTTCTTGTGCACCAATACTACTGGAGCAGAGAAAGAACTTTGACTCGGTTAAATTATACCAGCCTCTAGCATTTCTGCAACCATATGTTCAATTTCACTTTTTTGGACATAGGGATATATGTACGGCCTGATGTTTGGAGGAACACTTCCTGGAATCAGATGAATAGCATGATCATGATCACGCATAGGTGGGAGACCTTTGGGAGTCTCAAATACCTTAGAATGATTGTCCAGGACTTTTTGGAGATCTGGATAAATAGATGATTCTAATGTGGAAACATCTAGTGAACATAATTGTGCAATTACACCCCTTTGCTCCTTTTTTAAAAGCTTTGTCATACCATTAGAGTTGATTATCTTTCCTGGTTTCCCTGCAATACCCCTTAATTCAACTTCCTTTCCTTCCGTAGAAAATTTGATGAAAAGTTCTTGAAAATTAAAAGCTATTGTACCCAAGGATTGTAGCCATTGGACTCCTAGTACAACATCAGCACCTCCCATTGGAATGGAAAGCATTGGGCTAGTCAATACATATTCTCCCATGGATAGCTTGATATTATGGCACTTTCCGGAGCAATTTATTGTTCCTCCATTTGCAATCATCACTTGACACTCTGGTGCTGGATATAGGAAGCAATTCAATTCTTTTGCTACCCTACAATGAATAAAATTGTGGGTGCTTCCTGAATCAATCAACACTATCACCTTTTTCTTCTTGATTTGTCCTTCTATCTTGATGGTTTGAGGAGTGGTAATTCCTGCCAATGCATTACAAGATATGGTCAGATTTATTTGTTCTTCATCTAGGTTTTGTTCCTGGAGCATATCCTGTTCTTTTGACCTTTCTTGCTCCTTTTCTTCTTCCTCTTCACAATCTATGTAGAATAATTTCTTCTCAACACACTTATGACCTTTAGTGTATTTGTTATCACAACTATAACAAAGCCCTTTTGCTCTTTTTTCTTCCAATTGTTGTGGTGTCAACCTTATAGGTTGTGGAAGAATAGGGGCAACTGCACTTCCGTCTTTATAGTTGTGAGTGGTATGCTTCCTGGTTGCCATAATTTTGCTTTCCATTTTTCTTGCTAACCTGAATGCCTTCTCTAATGAATCAGGTTCCCAAAGTCGAACATCATGTTGGATATTATCTTTTAAAGACCCTATGAACACATCAATCCTATGTTGCTCTGGAATATCTTTTACCCTTATGTTCAATTTTTGGAACTCCTCAATGTGCTACATTATTGAACCCTTTTGTTTGAGACTTATCAATTGGCTAAAAAAAGTGTTTCTTTTTGTATCCTCATAATGTGCTATCAATTCTTTCGTAAAAATTGCCCAAGTGATAAATTTTTTACGAGAGTAAAGCCATTGATACCATACAAACTGATTTGGTTCCAAATATAAAGTTGTCATACATACCTTTTGTGTGTTTTGCACATTATTGAGATCGAAGAACTGCTCCATCTGTAATATCCATGTGGCGGGATCCTTGCCATGTCTGTCTTCAAATCAGTCCTCAAATCTGTCTTCAGATCATCCATCTTAGCTTCCATGCCCTTTATCTTAGATTCCACATCATTTATCTTAGCATCTGTTAACTTTTGTGAGCGTGACATTTGTTGCACTTGTTCTTGTAATTTTGATATATCATGTAGCATTTATTCCTCTTCTTCATGAGTCATGCTAGAGCTTTCAGGTTCCTTACTAGGTGTTTGCATTTTCTTTCCTCAGGGCATCAGTTACCGATAATAATGCTTTACTATGCCCTTTGAATTCCTTCAAACCAAGCTTATGCAAAAATTAAAAAAAAAAACTACACACCTTTTTTTACTTTGTAGAAGCCTGATATTGAATCTAATGTATCTCTGTAATTTCGAATCATCCAGTTCTGAAATTGTGACCTGTAGTAGCCTTCTATGTCCTCTTTCCAATGCCACTAGTCTGATCCAAATTGGATTCTCCAAGAAAGCGTTATGCACAATCTCCCGCAGTGACCTGATTATAGACTAGTTCAGTAGAGCGAACTTGTATGAAGTGCCACATCTCACTATTTCAACCTTTGACTCTAAAAGATATATAAAAGAAAACTACAGTCCGTCTTCTTTCTGTACCTTCTTACGAAATTTCAATCCGATGCTCAGAAAGAAAGTTATGACGATTTTCCCCAGGTCACCTGTTTTGAGTGTAATTCAGGAGTCCGCAAAAAGACCAACTTCCTCGGATCATATCTCCGAAAATATCGCGCAAAAAGCTCTGAAATTCGGACCCAAGGTTCAGTGCGATTTCTTCTCAAATGGGTTTTTTTTGCAACTTCTGAAACGTCACATAAAAAAAAAGTTATAGTGAAAATGCCACGATGACTGGTTTGGAGCAGCGAAACCCTAGAATCCAAAGCTCTGATACCAAATGTTATGAAACCAGCTCAAGAAAAGATAGAAAAGATAGATAAACGCCTTAGAATTCAGCCTCTTCGAGGAGGCAACCTCCTTTACATTACATAAATGAACAATTCTTGGATTATACAAATGACAAAACCTCCTTTCTATATATAGGAGTCTAAGGAGTCACAATATAATCCAGCCGACCTAACAATAATAATATAAAGCCACAAAAATAACAATAGAGGGATTCTATGGGCACATTAATAACAATATGGGGGCAATGGGGGCACAACAATATAAATAAGGGGTATAACTACAATAGTAATGGGGTAATAACTAGTATTATAGGGACCCAACATTTTCTCATAAACATTCATGTTAGATTTAATTCGAATTAGCCACCTGTAGCAAGTTTTTCTCATAAACAATTATGTTATTTTCCTAAAAATATCGGTTGCATGGAACCAAGAAGAAGTCAAAAGTTAGAAGGAATTACATTAAGTTTAGGGTTTTTGCGAATACTCTGTATTTAGACTTCATTTTGTTCATAATACAAACTTCATGTTGTTAATGATGGTTTAAAGTGCATCCTTAACTAGATAGCATTCTAGCCACATCAGTTGCAGAGGGCCCCTGCACTGAAGGAGGTTTTTCATTTGTTGCTTTTAGTTTAATTTATATTACACTGTTTTCAACAAGTCTATTTTCTAATTTAGAATGATATTTCCTTTCAGTTTTTAACCAATAGTGTAAGGATAAAATCACAACTGTGTAGCCTTGTTCTTCTAAGATATTTCGTGGAAAAAATGGCTTTGTTTCCAAACTGAATGAAGATTTAAGTAATAAGAATACACAGTTTCTTAGTTTTCTTACTGTTTTGTCATTCATTCTCTTAGAATAGAATTGTCAATTAACTGTGTTAATAGATATTTTCAAAATACCATTTCAAAATGATGATGATCCTAACTTAAATGGTTAAATATCTAATGCATACAGTGAATGAATTTACTCAGTACATTATTAGTTTTACATGCTTTTACCTCCTCCTTTTTTCTGCTTTCATGTCCTTAGTTGCATCACTGATATTCCAAAAAATCATTTCAAGGAGATTGATTTAATCATATTCCAAAATTGAATGGTTGAATGTTTAAATGAATGAAATTACTGGGTTACCTTCTACATCAATATCACTCTTAGTTTTAAGAATTAGATCCATGGATTAGGACTAATGATAAGATAATATAGATGCTTTGTTTTCTTATTAGGTTCTAACTAGCCAACAATTCTTGGTTCATTTTTTGGAAATTAGATTAACTTAGGAACCTTTCATTTCCTTTAAAATTCATTAGATCCACTTAAATTTTCTCATAGTTTCAGGTTGTACATTCTTAGACATCAAAGAACAGAAACCCCCAAAACAAACATATAATACAAAACAACGTAGTAAGAGAAAGTTTAACTAAGCACATACAGCGCATCACACTTCATCAGTTTACAAACCTCAGTTGATATTTTATACAAGAAATTTAGGACACTAAATTGACTAAACATACCGTATCTTACAGATGAGAAGGCTAAAGTTCAACGGTTTGTCAGTGGTTTTCCATTAGTATTTAGAGATCAGATTGGGTATGATGAGCCTCGGTCACTTGAGGAATTCATTGAGAAATTGAAACATTGCTATGAACAGTCAAAGCGGAAAAATGAATCTCAGCAAGGATGGAAGGGAAAGGACAAAGGTAAATGTAAATGGAAGCCTAAGAGGACAAGGCCTCAGAATGCAGATGGAAAAGAAAACATGGCACCACAAAAGAAGTTTAACAGCTAGACATGGACATGAGTCGTATCAGTGACATAGAGGTGTTGGTACTGGTCGATTGGAGTGTTGGACATGTGGCAAGGAACACCTTAAGGGAGATTGTCGACAGAATCAGGGTGGTAGGCCCTAGATATACAATGCACAGGAGGTGCAAACTGTTGGGGATGTAGGGAAGAGCATTCCTCGTAACTATGTAGCAATGGACAACAGACAGGCAGAACACCATACATCTATCATTGAGATGGACGGTAAGCTTTATGATCAAGTTATTTATATTTTGATTGACCTTGAATCTAATTATAGCTATGTTTGTCCTGACTTGGTGGATAAGTGTGGCTTGAGTGAGGAATTGCATGCAGAGTCTTGGTTAGTGCAGTTGGCTACCGATACAAAGAAGCGAGTTCATCATTGGGTAAGTGCTTGTGCATTTGATTTAAATGGTATGCCTATTGCAACACATTTGAATGTATTACCGTTGGGATCATACAATATATTGTTGGGCATGGATTGGTTGTATCTTCATAGAACCAAGGCAAACTATTATGACAAAGCTACTGAGTGTGTTTATGACAATGGGGAACCAAGTGTTTTGCAAAGTAAGAAGAAAGATATATTGGTTAGGATGGTGACAGCTATTCAAGCAAAGTGTAGTTGCGGGAAAGGGTGTATGTTATTTGCAGTACACATTTCTAGTGACAAGGGTAATGAGGTTGAGGATGAAAATGTGTTGAGCAGATACCCAGTGTTGCAACAGTTTCAAGATGTATTCCCAAAGGACATTATAGAGTTTCCAACTCACAGGGAGGTAGGATTTTCTATTGAGTTGGTGCCATGGGCAGCTCCAGCATCAAAATAACCTTACAGGATGAGCACACCTGAGTTGGTTGAGTTAAAGCTACAGTTGAATGAAATGTTGGACAAGGGATAATTAGGCCAAGTGTATCACCTTGGGGCGCATCGATACTGCTTGTGAAGAAGAAAGATGGTACTCTTAGATTATGCATTGACTACAGGCAATTGAACAAAGTGACCATAAAGAATAGGTACCCTTTATCGAGGATTGATGACTTGTTCAATAAGCTAAAGGGAGCAACAATGTTCTTGAAGATTGACTTGAGATTCAGATATTATAAGGTATACATCAAAGAGGAGAACATTTACAAGACAAATTCCGGACCAAGTATGGGCATTATGAGTTTGTTGTAGTTCCATTTGGCTTAATTAATGCATTTATGTGCTTGATGAATAGTGTGTTGCATCCGTATTTAGATAAGTTTGTTATTATGTTCATTGATGATATACTAGTATATTCTAAAAATGAGGAAGAGCATGTCGAACATTTAGCAACAATTTTGAGGTTGTTGAGGGAGCATCAGTTGTATGCTAAGCTCAACAATTGTAGTTTCTTTCAAAATGAGGTACATCACTTGGGGAATGTTTTATCCAAGGAGGGAATTGCAGTAGATCCAGAGAAGATAAGAGCCATCATGGAGTGGGTAGCTCCTAAGAGTGTGGATGAGGTGAGATATTTCATGGGGTTGGCAAGCTATTATAGGAGGTTCATCAAGAACTTCTCGAAGATTTCTTATCCTATCACATCATTACAAAGGAAAGGTAAGAAGTTTGAATGGATAGAGGAGTGTGAGGCTAGTTTTGAACAACTTAAGCGGTTGTTGACACATGCACCAGTGCTACAGATTGCAGATCCGGACAGAGAGTTTGCAGTGTGCACAAATGCTTGTAAGAGAGGACTTGGTGGAGTCATTATGCATGATGGATAGGGGGTATGCTATGAGTCACAGAAACCAAATGAGCACGAGGAGAACTACCCAACACATGATCTTGAGTTAGCAGTGATTATACATGCATTGAAGATGTGGAGGCACTATCTTCTTGGCAGGAGGTTTGTACTGATGAGTGATCATATTAGGTTGAGGTATTTATTTGACCAACTGAATCTGAATTCTAGACATGCTAGATGGTTGACAACAATCAGTGAGTTTTATTTCGAGATCAGGTACATCAAAGGTAAAGAGAACATGGTGGCAGATGCTCGCATTAGGCGGATACATGTAAATCACTTGGTAGCCATGAGATCCTATGGGATAGACTTACAAGATAGGATCTTGCAGGTAGGTCAACGATATGTTAGGTATATGGAGATTGTGCACATGTTGCAACAAGGTGATGGTACAGGTACAAGTACAAGTACAATTCATGGTACAGGTATAGGTACAGGTGTAGGTGTAGGTGTACAAGATGTGGATTATTGCCTTACAACGAATGGATTGGTTAGATTCAGAGATAGAATATATGTGCCAAATAGTAGTGATCTCAAGAAGGTGACCTTGAGAGAGTTTCATGCAAAATCGTACTCGGGTCACCAGGTTATCAGAAGACACTGACAACAATAAAAATATATTATTATTGGCCGAATCTGAAGAGGGATGTAGCAAAGTTTGTGGCTAGGTGTTTTGATTGTCAGCGAGTGAAGGCGGAGTGAAAACATCCAGGTGGAATGCTACAGCCGATCGTGATTCCAGAGTGGAAATGGGAGGTCATTTCCATGGACTTCATCACAGGGTTGCCATCCAGGTGGAATGCTACAGCCGATCGTGATTCCAGAGTGGAAATGGGAGGTCATTTCCATGGACTTCATCACAGGGTTGCCAAAGACAGTGAGACAACATGATTCCATTATCGCTGTTGTGGATAGGTTAACAAAGGTTGCACATTTCATTTCGGTGAAGTCTACATTCTTAGCTAGTGATGTGGCACATGTATTTATCATATATGTGGTCATGTTCCAAAGAAGATTGTGTCGAACAGGGATGTGAAGTTCACTTCCAAGTTATGCAAGGAGTTATTTGCAGGTTTGGCCACAAAGTTGGCCTTCAACACGACTTATCATCCACAGACAGATAGACAGACAGAGAGGGTCAACAAAATATTGGAGGACATGTTGAGGATGTCTGTTATGCATCAACAACGGAAATGGGAAGAGTATCTCGCCTTGGTTGAGTTTGCATACAATAATTATTATCATGAGTCATTGAGGATGAGTCCTTTTGAGACATTGTATGGACGAAATTGCAATACTCCCATCAGTTGGAGTGACAAGGTTAACATAGTGTTGATTGGACCAGACATGTTGGTAGACGTGGAACATGAAATGCAGATTATAAAGAAGAATCTAAAGGCAACACATGAAATGCAGAGGAGCTATGCAAATCGGAACAGGTTGTTGAAGGAGTTCCATGTTGGGGAACAGGTGTACTTGCACATCAAATCAAAGAAGAGCTCCTTGCAGATTCGATCATGTGTCAAGCTAGCACCACAGTTTTTTGAACCCTTCAATATCATTAAGAGGATTGGGCCAGTAGCCTATCGACTTGCACTACCTCCAACAATGAAAGTCCATGATGTTTTCCATGTGTTATTGCTTAAGAAGTATATTAAAGATGTTGATCATGGGATTGATTGTTCTGTATTGCATGTGGAACCAGATGGAGAATTCCAGCTGGAGCCTTAGTGTATATTGCAAAAAAAGGTGTTCATGCTCCAGAACCAAGCAATCGAGCAAGTTAAAGTGCAGTGGAAGCACTTTACGCCCGATGAAGCTACATGGGAGATGGCAGATCAGATGCAGGTTATGTATCCTTCCTTGTTTACCTGTTGAGGCAAAGCAGTTTTGACTTGGTGTTTCAATGTGATGTTGGTATATGCCTTGGTATATGGTCTGGTATATGTTTTGATGATTTTGTTATATGTACATATGTATATGTATGTAAATATCGCCATGAGCTAAGTTATAAAGCTCCAATAAGCGATATGGGCATCATGTCATTATGATGTCATGTTATTATGTTGTTATGTTGGTTTTCTTTTTAACATGGTGATCATTGTAAATACTGCATCGAGTTATGTTATAAATCTCCATGGGAAGTATGTTTTCTTTTCAGCGATTTTGTTGAGGTATTGGTGTGGTTTAACAACGAGGATGGTGTTCCCCAAGGGGTGGTTTCTGTAATAGCTCTAGTGAAAATTCCATGTAATAAAAGTTAATAAAGGCAAAATGATAACCACAGTTGATGGGACACTTATTCCAAGCTAAATGTTGGGCAAGACATCCTAGGTGGTGTTCATTTGGTTGTTTATGACTAAGGAAATTGGCAAAGGCAATGACTAAGGCTTTGGAAAGACAAAATGACATTTTTGGCACATTATTTATGAAAATAATGAAAATTAGGAGAAAAAGGAAGTTAAAGGTCACAGGTTCCATGTGAGGAGGAAATTGAAGGAAAATAATGGAAAATGAAGAAAATAGAGGCCTCATTCATAAAAAGGCTTCTGAGGATCAGTTGGTAATCTTTTGTTAATTGAGTTTTGGAGTTCTCTCATTATTCTCTCTCTCTCTCACTCTTGGACACTTAGAGTTTTCTTGGAGAATTTTAGTATTGGAGCAAAAAAAAAAAGAAGGCAAGAGGAAGCAAAGATCAAGCAGGGAAAGGCATGATCAAGCAGCTACACCATGATTCTTTGCACGTATCGATTTGCATGTGTATTTTCCTTGCTAGATTTTGCATGCATGGTATTGCATGTGGTTCTTTTGTTGTTGTGGCATGGTTTTTTCTAGGTATAACAATGTTTTCAGCCTAGCCTTGCCATTTTCGGATAGCCATGGTGTGATGGGGTTCTCATGTTTTGGTTGATCTGGATTGCCAAATGGATTCAAAGCTTAGTGGGGTATCCCCGAATGATAGAGCACATGGCCTAGTGGTCCCTGAACCAGATTGTGGATCATGGTAAAGCCATTGGCCTCGTGACCCATGAGCCAGACTATGGGTTGCAGTAAAGCCAACATTGTGTTGCCTCAGTGGGCCTAGGAATCCTTACCAGTGAATGACAAGATATATGGTAAATCCAAGAGGTGGTTTGCTCTTCGTTGGGCCTAGTAAGCCCGGGTTTGGGATATGCGTTAAATCCTGGAGAGTGGATCTCGGTTTAGGGCCTAGTAATCCGGGTTTGGATTGCAGTAAAGCATGGGAGACTAGGAGACAGGAAAATTCCTCATGGTGTCAGTGGAGAAATCCGGTGGCATCCATGCTTGTTTGGCCTAGTGATCGAGTGGATATCATGGTAAATATTGTTATGATGTGTTTATTGTATTTGCCTAGTGATCCGGAATGGATTACGCTAGAGCCTGGTTTCTCTTGATGAGGGTGAGGTGGTTTAGCCTTGGTATGCCCTGGTTGTTTTTTTGGTTGGAGTCCCACATTCATGCTTGGAATATGGCACAAGGATAAATGGATGGAGAGATTTGGCTAAGCCATTCTATGGTGGGGTGGAATATGGAAGTCCCATCTCAGGTTTGGTTTTGCATCATTCATGAAAGGTTATTTATATGAGTATTTTGATGGATTATATGTGGTATATATGGTTGTACTTTGATGAGTATTTCTATTGTTATAATGTTGGTTATATGTGTGTTTTATGATAACATCTATGTATGGCTTTCATCATGCTTTTACTTGTAAATGAATGGATAATGTATCTATGGCCTAATATATGGTAATGCAACAAATGACTTGAGGGAAAATGGTTCTTAGCGATTCTTAGATAAGTACAAAATCGCTTGGTTTAATTTGGTTGATTACATCTGTAGATTACATGCTTGCGACATGTTTGAAGAAATGCTTGTCATGGCTAGTACGGATCTGATTAATGTCTTGTTTAACTTATTGCTTTTGCATCATCGTTTCCCTGTTTTTTCACTGCTCCAAAGTTATCATTCCATTCTGGGCAATGACCTAGGCTCTAGGCCTCAAAAAGTGGCTCAAATCCTAGGGATGTTGGCATAACATTGGTAAATTGGGTCTTTGGGCGCTGGCAGGCAAGCATGTGAGAGCGACTTTGGGTTTTTGGATGTTATCATGCCTATAGGATGAGAGCGACTGAGGCTTCCAGAACATCAGTGGGACCGAGGAACAAGATGTCTGATTGGCTAACATGTCTCCTGAGGGTTTTGTTGCTGATGTGGATAGGTTGGTTGATGTGTTCGGTCGATTCCACTTCCTTAAGGTCACATAGGAGGTCAAATCCAATCATAGTAGCCTCTTGTCGCATGTTTACCCTGGTTGGCTAGTTACTTAGGTAGATGTGTGAGGAGGGTGTTACAATTTCCTCACATAAATACTTGTCGAAAGGAGGAAATTTCCAAGAGAAGTGGTGCCTTTCTCAGCGAAACAAATTGATGTGGTTGGGCTTGTGTTATTTTTCCCCAAGACAACGTAGGGAGGGGTGGAGCTTTTCGTCGGAGGCCCGGTGAGAGGGATTGAGGAGATGGGGTTGTTTGGGATTTGATTGGAGGGCAATTGGAGGAGATTTCCTAGCTTTTGAGGAGCAGAAAACGCTCCAACTATCACATATGCAATTTTCCAATAGCAAAGGAGGGTCAAGCATTTTGGAGTCAATTTTGGAGCATTAAAACTAGGACAAACCCTTTTTGGGTTTTTTTGGTTTTATTAAGGAAAGGCCAAGTTTAATTTGGCAAAATTTTTGGGTAGATTTGAGGGGTCAAATAGGGGTGCCAACTTAGCCAACAGCTAGAGGAGTTAGGGGAAATTGGGCCGAAATTCTGAGGTCAACATTTGGCCAATTCCTTCATGGGTTGTTCTGGGTTATTGGTGGAGATCCCAAGGTTAATTTCCCGGAATTTTTTGAACACCAGAAGAGGCCTTAACAACCATTTCTTGCAGCCAGAACTGTAGATTTCAAAGGGACAACATGGAGCTTGGTTGGAGACAACCACACTTGTGTCCGAGCAGCTGATTTCATCACCTAGGCATTGTTAGCTCGCCTTGAGCAAGCCCGGGTGCATGCATTTTGATCTTATCTCGTACCCAACATTTTTTTTATTTTTGATAGCATCGTATATGCTCTAAGTCTCAAAATTTGTAGGGAGACTTAGAAATCATTTTGGGAAATTCGACCTAGAGACAATTTTATTAAAATAATTAATTATTTTTAATGGGACCCTAAGTCTAAAATTAGGAAATTAAAATAATTAATGGGTATTAATCTAAACTGTGGGTGTAACGTCTATAAGAAGACGAGACTCAATCCAAAATGATCTAAGCCATTGATTAGAAGTTAATCTAGGCCGTTGGTTGTCCAACAGAAAGATATAAGAAGAGGTTTGAGGGGCACTTGGAAAACACACAAAGAGGGGATACTTGGAAAAACACAGAGAGTGGCTATCAAAAGTTTGATTTTTTGAAGCAGAGCAGTTGTTAGATAGATTTTTGAAAGTGATGTTTTGCAGTGAGGGGCAGGGATAGTATCCGAAGGGAAATCTTTCCCAGTCGGAGAATACTCAAAAGCGAAGAGAGAGAGATCTAGTAGAGGCAGTGCAGAGCTAGAGAGGTTGACACAGAGCCACACAGAGGTAGCAAAGGTTGATGCAGATGCAGTGCAGAAGCCTTGAGGGACCCTGTAATTTGCTAGAGGGGTTGATTTCTGCACCTGGAAGCCGGGGTGTGAGACCATGAGAGAAGAATTCAGAATCTCATAGGAAAATCAATTAGCTGGGAAGAGTGACGCAGGTCCTAGACAATGTGATGTTGCGCTAATGCAAACACTATGCAGAGGCAACCAGGGGTTATTCATTTAAGGGCTGGATCAACTAGGACTTCCACTGATAGTGTGAGGTAATCTTACAAATCTCTTTGTTAGTGATATTCTTTGTAACTGGATTGTCGGGAAGGTATCCAAATATTGTATTCAGAAATTACTACTGCATAATAATTACACCCTCAGAATTGTTGCACCAATTTCCCGCCTTGGGTTTTTCTAGGGACATTTGTCAAAAAATAACTGTGTAAATGTATTGTATCTCTTTCTTGTTTAGTTTCTTGTTTCCACTTATAATTTAAAAGATGTAGACTGCAATGTATTAGTTTCGATATTTACTATAGGAAACAGTAAATAACTTGATTAAGTAATTATCAAGTAGGAGAAACTTAATCAGTTGTTGCAATAGAAATTTGGGCATCCAAATTTTCACATGGTATCAAAGTTGTCGGTGAAACAAGAGCAGTGTCGGAAGAGCCCAACGCTGAAGGAGGAAGGCGGTTCAAAATTCCTACAGAGACAACAAATCAAATTCCATGAGGGTTAAGTAGTCAGGCCAAGAGGGTAAGATTTTCGTGGTAAATCTCTCTAAGTGAGTCGATAAAGAGGTAGGATTGCCAGATTGAGTTTTGTTAGCGGCAAAGGGAGAAACACAGCAAAAGATTCAACGAAGAGGGGTTTCTGGTGGGATGCAGTTTTCTGCAGGTAGTTGCTAGGCAGAAAGATGTCAAAGGGAAGAGAGAGACACGATTGAGGGAATTCTTCCTTAGAGGACTTCCAACCAAGGAGTCTGAATTCTCACTTTCTTAGCAACAACATGAGAGAGGAGGTCATTCGACATTTCGATTGGCAGAGATGGAAACCAATGGACTGAGAGATTAGGGTAGGTTCGATGGCGCATCCAACTATGTGATCTGGAAGGCAAGGATTTCATGCCTTCTGGATGAACATTTTCTCAAATTCTACGTCAACAGCGTGGTAGTTGAGCCCGCGGATCTAGATCCACTCAAGGAGTACAATGGAGAAATGGCGAAGACAAAGAGAATGATCCTCGATGGAGTAAAGGATCATATAGTTTGTCACGTCACTGGCAGAAACACTACCAAGGAGATGTGGGATGCATTGTCGACGCTGTATCAAGGATCTTCTGAGCAGCAAGAGATGTACTTGGAGCAGAAGATGAGATCTATGTAGATGCAGAAGGGCGAACACATTGATCCGTTCCTTGCAAAGCTTCAGGGGACAATAGATGAGTTGGTAGTTATGGGATCAACACCTCAAGGTTCCGAGATGGTAAGACTAGCATAAATTTAGTATCTGCGGAGTGACAAGTCTTTGTCCAAAGCATCCTCGGCAAGGCGACTTTGCCAAACTGGGATGAAATGTTGGAAACTCTTAAGTAAGAAGAGTTGAGGAGGTACTTGGTCAAGTGTAAACTTGACGGAAGTAGCAACAGTGAGTTGAAGCCCAAGGAGGAGGAAGAGAATGCAACCCTCGCATCCAAGGGGCAGCGGGAGCAACGAAAGAAAAGAAATATGTTTCGAAGATCAAATGCTTCAAGTGTGGCGAATTCCGTCACTACGCAACATCGTTTCCTCTGAGGAACAAGTACAAAGATGAGAAGCATGATCTGAAGGTTGCAGTCACAAAGATCGAGGAGGAGTTTGCCATGACTACTCAGGCATCTCCAGGAGGCAGGTGGGGTGATTTAGAGATGTAGTTAGAAAAGACAACAGTTGGGCGGGATCCTTGAGGAGTCCATCTCTGGGATCAATTCCTTGCTACAGGAGCCCAGATTAGGAGTGATAGGATGCACTACTATTAGTTGGTGTAGAGGACTATCAGAGTGACAGTTGCAGTGCCTAGGAGTGCCAGAGACTGAGCAACACAGAGCTAGACTTGGCAGTGGTGCAGTTGGCACAGAGCAGAGGTTAGTCATCAGGTCAGAGGCTTCAAAGGGTCAACGTAGAGACTAGCAACAGTCAAACTCTAGCAATGAGATGCATCATACTAAACACTAGTTCAGTAATTTTGGATGCTTTTCCGTTGTTGATGCAATAGCAATAGAAATAGCAGTTGGAGAAGGTTGCAGTGCAGAAGCAGTTGGCAGTGGCAGTTTCAACAACAATACTGATGCACAATTAAGAGGGAGTTGCAGTATGGATGTAGTGTTGACAGTGGCAAGGTCAACGACAGTACAGATACAACATTTGCACAGTAGTTGGTGGATAGGATGTCAGACATCAGATCGCAGAAGGAGATGTTATAGAACATAGTAATGCTTTAGCATGGTGCATTGTTAGAGCACATTCCTCGCTAAAAGGGAGTGTTGATTTCTGGTAGCATTGGATGTGCTCTAAGTCTCAAAATTTGCAGGGAGACTTAGACACATGCATTTTCTAATACCCATAAATCATTTTGGGAAATTCCACCCAGAGACAGTTTTATTAAAATAATTAATTATTTTTAATAGGACCTTAAGTCTAAACTTATGAATTAAAATAATTAATGGTTATTAATCTAAAATTTGGGTGTAACTTCTAGAAGAAGATGAGGATTAAGCCAAAATGAGAAAAGCCATTGATTAGAAGTTAATCTAGGTCGTTGGTTGTCCAACAGAAATATATAAGAAGAGGCTTGAGGGGCACTTGGAAAACACACAGAGAGGGGAGATTAAAAGTTCGATTTTATGAAGCAGAACAGCTGCCGGAGAGATTTTCGATAGCGATATTTTGCAGTGACAGGCAAAGATAGCATCTGAAGGGAAACATTTCTTGGTCGGAGAATACTCAGCAGAGAAGAGAGAGAGAGATCCAGTAGAGGCAGCGTAGAGCCAAAAACGTTGATGCAGAGCCACACAAAGGTCGTGAAGACTAACGCAAAGGCAGTGCAGAAGCCTTGAGGGAGTCTGAAATTTGCTGGAGGGTTCAATTTCGACAGCTAGAAGTCGAGGTGTGAGATCGGGAGAGCAGAATTCAGAATTCCAGAGGTAAAACGATCAACCGGGAAGAGTGACGCAGGTCCTAGACAGTGACGTTGGGCTGAAGTAGACACGACGCAGAGGCAACCAACAACTGTTCATTCAAAGGCTGGATCAGCGAGGACTTCCAGTGATAGTGTGAGGTAATATCACAAATCTCTCTGTGAGTGATATTCTCTATAACTGGATTGCCAGGAAGGCATCCAAAGATTGTATTCAGAAATTACTATTGCATAATAATAAAACCCTCAGAGCTGTTGTACCGATTGTCCTACATTGGGTCTTTCCAGGGACATTTGTCCAAAAATAATTGTGTAGATGTGTTCTATCTCTTTATTGTTCAGTTTCTCTTTTCCGCTTATAATTTAAATGGTGTAGACTGCAGTGTATTAGTTTCAATTATTACTGTAGGAAACAGTAAGTAACTTGATTCAGAAATTATTAAGTAGGAGAAACTTAATCAGTTACTGCAGTAGAAATTTATGCATCCAAATTTTCACACATTTATCTTAATAAAATGGCTTAGCTCAGTGGAGATTTTGGCATTTTCTAGGTGTTTAATGTGGTGTAGTTTTATGTGTGTGTTTTTGCTATGTTTGCTTGTTTATCATTGTAAATTTCCATTAGGAATACTACAGTGGCATCAGAGCCATGATCTTGGCCAGTTGTGGGGCAGCCAACTAGATCAGGGAAGATTTGTGCATGTATAAACAGTGGTGGGTTAAACCATAGACGACCCAAGGCTCAAAGGGGATTTAATATGTGTGAATTATTGATCCAGTTGATGAAGGTGCCAGACCAAATATATCCTCTTCTTGACATAAGAGACACTAGAGTTGCACAGGTTGTGGGGGTGCAACCATCTACACAGGATTGTGGGGAGCTAGTAGATACACCCAATGTGACGCAGGGGTCACCTGTGTTGGAGACTCCCTTGACCATGCTGGTTGAAATCTCGGTGGAGAGAATAGAGCATACCCTAGTAGTGCCATCTATTGAGGTGGTGACTAAAGTTGTGTCTGTGTTTTTGGGTGATAGCAGCACACATTAGATGGGTGAGGTGCTAGGAGACATATCCACCCTTGATGAGGTGCCATGAGATACATAGGTACTAGAAGGTGGTCACACACAACAATGTCATCAGTTTTAGGCCAAACTTATAGCATTAAAAAGGAAGGCCACATCAGTATGAGAGGCTATTCTGATACAAAATGAGGAGCTAGAGGGCATGAGAGTGGTTTGTGTCGAATCAGCAGCCAAGTTGGCTCACATTGGGGAACAATTGGATTCCCTAATGGTACAATTAGAGGGCACATTGGGGAGTCAGAGCAACCCTCTTCAACATACATAGACGGGGCTAGCAGCATTGTTGGGTCACCTTTGCCCATTGGAGAGAGAGAGACGGAGCTACCTAGTCAGATCTCATGTGTTGAACTAGATAGCAGGATGAGACGATCAAAGTTGCACAAGGTTCATCATCCGCATGCTAGGGTTGTTTTATGTGCAGGAATGCGTGCATTCGATCCATTTCTTGGGGTTGGATGGTGAGAGATTCTAAGTTGGTACTTGATGGAGTGGACTATGGAGATGGTGGTGAACTTGGGTGTAGCTCAGCAAGAGCTTCCAGGCACTGGGGATACTGGAAGCCTAGACTGGCATTGGGATTTGAGTGGGACTACCTATCATTTCCCAGGTATGCTAGTTAACTACGACCTGGATGGTATAGTTGACCTAGCAGTTGAGCGTGCACATTTGCTAGGGGAGTTTTGGTCAACACTAGTGGCCAACTAGTTTATGGACAAACTCCTTGAGTTTTCTTTGTATGGTGATTGTACACGAGATCACGAGATGATCAACATACTTTGGCAGGAGTTTGTCGGAGGAGATGGCATTGGCAGGCCACCAAACGGTACCTTGTATGGAGCTAAGGATTCTTCATATTTGTGTGGGGTATAGATGACGCAGAGGAGCAGGGTAGTTGTGGCATCACTATTGACACATAGGGAGATTCACTTCTTAGATCCCTCAGGGAGGATTTGGAATGGAGATCCATTCATCAACGGGTACAGTGATCCGACGGTGGAGGTGATGATATCGATCAGGTGTGGGCCAACTCGTAGAGATACAACTCTAGACCATCACATCCAGGGATGTGTGGGAGCATCTAGCATTGAGCAATGGTCCACAGGTGGTCATGGAGATGCATAGTGGTGTGCCATAGTGTGTTGGATTGCATTGTGGAGGAGTGTCTTACATCACATTGAGAAAACGTGGGGAGTGACTAGTGCCTTCACACAAACAAGGCACGGTACAGTACATGGTGGTATAGCGGTAGCTGGGGATATCATGTGGTGTACATGGACAGGCTGCGACATACAGTTGGATGTCAAGGAGTGTGGAGGTACTTGGTGCTATGTAGTGGCATATGGCGCAGCACAATGGACCCTTGGAGCATTGCCTCCAATGAGACTTGTGGACAGGGGCATTAGGTGTACCATTAGGTGCAGCTCACCCGGGATCGACGAGGATGCTGTTGAGCTCCTAAGGATGCCATATTCAACAAAGACAAGTCTTCAACTGATTTATCAACAGATCCAAGGCAGAGAGAGGGGCATCTATAGGGTTATTCTTTAATACCCGTGCAGACTCTTGATCATACCCTTGGGGACCTACTCACCCATGACTCTCTAGTTG
Source organism: Pinus tabuliformis (assembly GCA_031772625.1). Taxonomy (NCBI): domain Eukaryota; kingdom Viridiplantae; phylum Streptophyta; class Pinopsida; order Pinales; family Pinaceae; genus Pinus; species Pinus tabuliformis. Next base: position 799,291,333 of record CM062805.1, on the reverse strand, counting down.
AGACGTTCGATGGAGGCACGAGCTGATGAATACAGACTTAGGGATGGCGTGGTTTATTGCTGAGGTGGCATAAGTTCCACTCCTGGGCTCACATGTGGGTATTTGATTGCAAGGGAACTGCATGATGCACTTATTGCGAGATAGTCTGAGGTGTCACAGGAGCCTGAGGGAGGGTGGATGTTAGACTTTGTCTACAAGAGGGCACCCAAACTCCGAGAAGTATCTAGGTGTATCATTAGGAGTTGGGATAGCATATTTCACTGCGTGGTATGGCAAGAGCAAGGTAGGTTGGTGTGTGTGAGACAAACTCCTAATACTTGGGGTCCACCCATGGGATACATACAGGGGTCAGAGATGAGGGCCAAATGGGTTCTAGCAGGTAGCATCGCTACGCAACGACATCCTGTGAGGAGTGGGAGTTATAAGCTCCCAGTATGGTTGGGGGATCATGGGATCTAGTTGGCGGGTGGGTCACTCCACTTTATGATGAGAAGGTTCATGGTAGAGGGTGATCCAATTCATCTTGGGTTTGACACTTGGGGGATCATTGAGACCTCTACTGCATGGCGAGGCAGACTTGCCCTGTTGTTGCTCTGGGTGAGATTGTCAGTGGAGGGGTAGATATTGGTATCATGGAGATGCCCGAGCAGGATGAGCTTTGTCTTCACAGAATTTTCGCCACTAGGCCCCAAAGAGGAGGATACAGTTCGCTCATGATGGGGAGTATGTCATAGTCAGAGTAGCACAACATTAGCATGGTTGCACCAGTCTGAGATTAGTGAGGGACCTAAGCATTACAACTCTTCACAGCTTAATAACCTTCAAGAATGATCTGGATACTATAGGGGAAGATCATGCAGATATTCCATTAGGCTTTAGCGAGTCACTAATGGAGTGGGGGACTTCACTAACAAGGCAGGTTGGTCAACAGGATGATATTTGGAGAAGCTCATGTGAGCGAAACACTATCTTTGCAGGGATTGGGTGGTATCTTCCAGAGTATACTCTTGGAGTGCATGTGATGGCCTATGTGGTAGGACAACTCCATGAGGATTTGGGCATAGTTCCACATTATCATTATCCCCTACTCATTGATGGGATGTAGAGGACTTTTGGTACTTATACTAGGGAAGATAGTGAGTGGAGCAAGGGGAGCTTCAGGTTGGACAAGATGGCTTAGGATCTTGGTATAGAGGGATTCCTTCATGTCAGGACAGTGCAGAGGTTGGGGACGACTCAGTGGTGCATCTAGGACACTTACACATTTTGCAATGACAATGGGGAGAAACAACTAGAGAGGATGCTTGTTCTGGGATTGCTTGAGGACAAGCAATTTTTGGCGGGAAGGATTGTAATATCCCCAATTTTGTTTTTTTATTTAATAGGATTAACAGAGTTTATTGGGGGAGTGCTAAGCCTTGGGTATGTGGGACTTAGGAGAAATCTAAAATTTCAACCTTTGTGGAATGTGGGGGCCACCCCTCATGGAATACACACCCCCTGGAGGAAAAGTCAATTATGTGATAAGGGGGTCGAAATATTTGGCTAAGGGACCCATAAGGAAAAATGACGCAACAATTATAAATAGGGGGTTGAAGGCAGCGTAGAGCACTTTTGATCATTTGTCATTTTACACATTGTTGCTCAAGGTGTTCAGCTGAGTCACAGGGGTTGTTTAGCACCAGAGGTTTCCAAAGGGAAATCTCACCCTCTTCTTCGGTGGGCCACGAGTGCCACCCTAGGGAGGAACATTCTACTCATCTTGGGTAGCTAGGTAGATACCATGCAATAGCACGAGTTTTTGGCATCAGTGCGACGCGAAAAAGGGAGCTATGTAGGGCTTGGAGAGGTATTATACCGGAGGGAAGAAATATGTTGTTGCTGGGCTATTTCCTCACATAAATACTTGCCGGAAAGAGGAGATTTCCAAGAGCAGTGGGGCCTTTCTCAGCATAACAAATTGGTGTGGTTGGGCCTGCGTTATTTTTCCCCAAGACTACGCAGGGAGGGGCAGAGCTTTTTCTGGGAGGCTCAGTGAGAGGGATTGAGGAGCTGAGTTTGTTTGGGATTTGATTAGAGGGGAATTGGAGAAGATTTCCTATCTTTTGAGGAGCAGAAAACACTCCAACTATCACAAATGGCATTTTCCAGCAGTAGAGGAGGGCCAAGCATTTTGGGGTCAATTTTGGAGCGTCAAAACTATGACAACCCCTTTCTAGGTTTTCTGGGTTTATTAAAGAAAGGCTAAGATTAATTTGGCATAATTTTCTAGGCAGATTTGAGGGGTCAAACAGGGGTCCCAAATCAGCCAACAGTGAGAGGAGCTAGGGGAAATTGGGTCAAAATTCCAAGCTCAACATTTGGCCAATTGCTTCGTGGGTTATTGGTGGAGAACCGAGGTTAATTTCCCGAGATTTTCTAAGCACCAGAGGAGGGACATCGTATAGCTTGGTTGGGGACAACCACACTTGTGTCTAAGCAGCTGATTTCATCACCTAGGCATTGTTACCTTTCCTTGAGCAAGTCCAGGTGCATGCATTCAAATCTTATCTTGTACCCAACATTTATCTTAATAAAATGGCTTAACTTAGTGGAGATTATGGCATTTTCTGAGTGTTTAATGTAGTGTAATTTTATGTGTTTTTGCTATGTTTGCTTGTTTATCATTGTAAATTTCCATTAGAAATATTGCAATAACATCAAACTAAGATGGATCTAGGCTACTTTACTTTTCCATTTAAATAGGTTATATTCCACATGAATACCATTGGTCATTTTCATTTTTTATTTTTGTTATTTTGTTGTTTTTATTTTATTTTCAAGGAGTTAAATATGTTTACATTACATTAGGTTACATTAAGTTACACATCTCTACCATATATTAATTTTATTTTGACCAAACATCTCTAGCATACTCCATTGGAGAACACCTCTCAACTCAATAAAAAATGAATAAAATTATTAAAAAATAAAATATTATATTATATTTTAAAATAAAATTATTGTATTCAAAATCTAAAGTCCAAAGTCAAGTCCCACTAGCACAACCAGTGGAGGATGGACTTCGTTAGCAAGGCGACCCAGGATTGAACTTCACAGAGGCTATTGCGCTCATGCTAGAGAGAGGAGACACGCTAAAACCCAGTGAACTTAGGGTTGGTGTGACCAAGGTTGGGTGTGATCCTTGGGTGATTTTGACGGCTTAGATGCCCATGGGTCAAGCCTGAATAAACCTTGACCAAAAAAAATTAATATGAAGTTCAAAAACTCCCAATGCTAAATTAACTATTTTAGTTTAATTATTAGTTTATTTTATTTTAATTTTAATTTTACTTTTATTGTTATATAATATCACTAAGTTAAAATGTTAAACAAAATAAGACAAGACATTACAACATCTCTACCACATTAAGCTAGAGAGTGCTTCTTAACGCAATAAAACAAACCAATATATATTTTTTTATTTTCGTACCAAAATTTATATAACAAATATATTACCATATATATATGTAAAAATCAAATGAATAAACACAACCAAAATAAAAGAACACGTCCCAATTTAGTGTAAAGCAAGCACACATTTTTATTTTCATGAAAGGACGTCTATAAAAATATATATTAACAAATAGACAATCGTGAGAGTTGAGGGGATAGACGTATTGTCAAAATAAAAGGACGCATCTCAATTGCAAAACAAATAGAACTACAATTTCGTACAGCAGGATATACAACAAAAACGTGCAGCAAAATAACTTTGCAATCACTTTCTGTATCATGGCACAGGAAGTTACTTCGGGCACATGTCTCTTAGAATCTTACAATTAATAAGGTGATAATAGCGACAATGATCATAAAATAGTACCCTATGACAATCATGACAAGAACACTGACAAAAATCTAACTGTAAACTCTGCTCAATGTAGGACAAAATATCTATGACAATCATGAAAGGAGGTCATAAAATATCTCTGGCCTTTTATAGCGTCTGAGAAACAATGCCTGCAAAAGGTGAAAAATTATTAAAAGGCTTATATAATAAAATAAAATGAAATTTTGTTCATGCCATCAACAAAAACAATGTACTATTGACATCACAACATCTGTAGCTGTGATTTACATAGATATATATAATAATGCTATTACTAACTTTCGCGTAGCCATATGTAATGATGCTATTACTAACTTTTAGAATCATAGTTTGGAAGCTACAAATAAATTATTGCTCGGTGGCTTATTGTGCTTCTCAAAACATAAATCCAAATAAGTTAGGAAAAGTTAAGTCACAAAAATTCAAAAATCTGCTGCGAAAATACTAATCTAATTGAAAGGGCAGTAATAAGGAGATCTCACACGTTTTCTCCATGTCACCAAACACATTCAAGAGTTAAAAGTCACAAATTCAAAATCCTGCTATGAAAATAACATCCTAATTGAAAAGGTAGTAGTAATGAAGTCTCACGTTTTCTCCATGCCATCAAACACATTCGATAGGGAAGGCTTAAAATCCTCATTGACATTACCTAAAACGTATCCTTGGATTGGGAAAACCAATGCTCCATGATTGCTTGAATGAGACAATAAAGAATATTTCTTTGATTGGAAAAATGAAAATTCAGAAGGCTTTATAGCTCACATGGTCTACTTTCTGCATTCTCAATCATGTGGACTGTTTCTTAGTGCACGTAAATTGAGATCCTCCGATAATACATAGAATGGAAAGCCATTCCCACGTGGCTTTTAGTAAGGTTGATAGTTTTCCTTCTTAAATAGTCCATGCAAATAATATAAATTGCACTTGCAAATGTAACTTGAGAAATTCAAACACACAATGACTTGTCATCAGTTATACTAGTCAAGATGATATGACCTTTATTATCAATAGAATCCCAAAGCACATATGTTTGGAGCCTTCTATTAACGGATATCTTGCTTGAGTGAAAACTCCTAAAAAATTGTTAGAAAATATTTGTTGGATTATTACCAGATGATGACCATTGACCGTTCCAACTAGAGCTTTGACTTCCAACTTTGCTAGCTAAGGTGGCCCGACATTTCTGTATGTTTTAACAGTTCAATTTGTCTACAGAAGTAGATTTATTATACAGATCATGAAATTATTGCAGATTCTATTGTATCTTTTATTGTATAATTTGTATCTACTGATATCCCAATAAGTGCAAGTTAATAGAGCATGTTATGCAAGATTAGATAATTGCTATGCATGTAGAACATTACACACCTTTGCAGCAAGACTATAAATTCATGAGCACCTTTTGGTTAACATTATGTACTCTAAAGGATACCAATCTCAACAAGCCCAGAACTTACTGTTCTTATATAAATAGACAGTTTAAGGTATTGAGTCAAACAATCTCAACAAACCCAGAACTTTCTATTCTTCAATAACTAGACAACCTAGGGTATTGAGTCAAACAATTTATGGTTTGCAAATATTCAGCCAGCAACATTGTAATCTGTTGGACAAGCACGTTCCTTGAATATAACATAGCTGCAACAAAGCTATTCATAGTTTCACTAGATAAACTTGCCAATAAAGGGTAGCCTAGGATTTCAACTAACTTTCCCATCACAGCTATCATTAATGATGCATAATGTCAATTCTCAAAATTTGAAAAAATGTCAGTATAACTGTCACGAAGAGTAAATAAAAAGACCCATCAGCAATTAGAAGAAACTTTGCTCAGACTAACGCAGAATATTGAGATTGAAACAGGAAGAACAAAGATCATTACTTCTAGGTTGTCACGAAGAGTAAACAAAAAGACCAATCAGCAATTAGAAGAAACTTTGCTCAGACTAACGCAGAATATTGAGATTGAAACAGGAAGAACAAAGATCATTAATTCTAGGTAGGTGACAAGAACAAAGGTAGAAGTTCTAGCCCATTCAGTGTGGTATTCAAACCATTCTTGACTTATTGGATTTAATGCTTTCAAACTGCTTAAACAAGATATCTGACGCTTCATCTAGTTTCCAAGTTCCAGCATTTAACGTCTTAACTGTTTGAAATTTGAATTGTGCTTGCTTGATGAATAAAGTATTCTTTAGCATTCAAAGACATATATCCTATTTTTCTAGCAATCTTAAGGATATTATCCTTCCAAGGATCATCGAAAAGACCAAAAACTCCAGACTGGACTTCTTTAAAGTTGGGACTGTTGAAACTTTAACTATGGTTGGTCTTCATAATGTTTAATGTATCATGTATTTATTATGATTTGTAATATTGTATAGCATAGAGTCAATACGAATTTATTTGAGTCAAGAGAAAATTATTTTATTATTGTCCCATTTGGATATTTAAAAAAGAAACAAAAATGATTTTTAAAAGAGTATTTTCTGTCCCCAAGTTGACCAAGTCAGACCTCCAGAAGACAAGTCAGCTCAGCCTTTAGAAGCACCTTTTCGGATGAGAAAAACACTATATATTGGCATCATTACCTCACGATTTGGAAACTAAATCGCACCTCTTCTGTGGTGAAGAAATTTGGTGTTATCTAAGGCTCTTATACGAAGCTCTGGGCAGACTTTCTTCTGTGGATATACGAAGTTCTGGGCAGGCTTTCTCTGTAGTCATGCGAAGCTCTCATCTGGGGATATGCGTAAATATGAGGCTCATTATATCAGGAATCAAGGATGAAATTAGAGCTCCTGTTGTGGATAGATATTTGGCATCTTATGGATTTTTTTGTGGACTCTCTAGTGGACTGATATGTGGCATATAGTGAACAGACCTGTGGCTGATCTCATATGGATTATTGTCTTGATGTAGGGCTGACTTGGCACTTGGATAATTTGGTCTACTGGTCAGTTTGGTTATGACTTCGATATCCCTCTTGTTGATAATGTTTCTATAAGGAAAGGATTGCTGGGTTTTTCCCATTGTGTCTAAAATTGTCTCTTGTACACTGTGATCTCCATTTTCTTGTACTTGAATGGTTAAATTACTAAAGTATAATTGCTTGATTAAGAATAAGGAAAGGCTAAAAAGAACAATAATATCTTCACAAGTAATTATCAAGATTAGAAATATAATTTGCAAACGAATTTCATCATGGTATCAAAGCTATTCTGAGATGAAGTCCGAATTATCTCTGTCTGAATTATCCCTGTGATGAATTCTGGAGGCTCTCAAGCTAAGAAATAAGTCCTCTCTGTAATCCGAAGTCCTCTTTGTGATAAGAGCTACCAAGCCTTGATAGAAGAAGAAAGAAATGGAAGAACTGGAATAATGAAGCAAAACATGAACTGTACTAAAGAAGAAAAAATTTAAAGTATGTCTTGATTGAATGTGTCAAAGAGAAGTCAGGCATGCAACAGATAGCAGCTTGGGAGCAAGACGGTTCTCCCAGTAAGAAGGAGGAGATCATGATAAGATGTTTTCCTTAATTGAAAGAGCAACCCTGGATTTTGAGAGCACGAAAAAGGAGCCTCATGATTGAAGAATGATCTCAATGATTTGTTTTTGACAAAAGAGGGACTCATGAGTCAAAGGAAAAAGGTATTGCTCTAGATGGAGCTGGAAGAAGCATTTGACATGAAGGATCTTGGATTGATACACTACTATTTGGGATTTGAGGTTTGGCAGAAAATGAGTGAAATCTTCCTTGGTCAAGGGAAGCATGTGACCAAGATCCTCCAGAAGTTTCGGATGATGGATTGTAGAACTATGGCAACTCCTACCAGAAAAAGTTGGGGAGTTCTGATATTATTGATCCATCATTGTACCAAAAGCAAAATTGTGTTGCATTAGACATTGCAAAAGATAAACATATGATAGCAGTGTAGTGAGTTTGGCTCCATAATATGTTTGATGGACTATTTGATGGTGTGTTGGATTTGACTAGGATACTTTGTAATGATCAAATTCGTATGAAGATTGTTAGAGAACCTGATTTTTCTTGGAAGGTCGAAGCACACTATGATTTGAGATATGGTGCAGGTGGGAGCCAAGAAGCTACAATAGATCTTCTCGAATGAACAGGTAGTTGATGTAAGGGAAGCTTGGGTACTTCGCAAACAAGCTCGGACTTGTGGATAACTCCTCCCAGATTAAGAGGGAGTGAGGATGGACACCTATTTTCTCCCTGTGTCATGTACTATGACCGATTAGGATTAACATCTTAAGTCAAGTACATGGACCCAAATAGGGAGAATGGTAGATTGGATAAGCATCTTGGACTGACATTCTTGTGTCATGTACTATGACTGATTAGGATTAACAGCCTAAGTCAAATACATTGACCCAGTTTAAGAAGAATGGTCCGATGGACCGACATTTCCTTGTGCCAAGTACTATGACCAATTAGGACTAGCACCCCTAAGTCAAGTACTATGACACCGAATTAGGAAATGATCCTGTGGAGTGTTGAAGAAAGTGTAACTAGGTTCAGTCTTCATAATGACATGATATTTGTAAATGATGAAATAAAAGAAATAATTTTTTTTTTGTATGCCTTGCTGCATGGGTTTCATGAGCAAGAGGTTTATTTGTTAGTGGCTCCCATTGAGAGCCTTAGGATTTATTTTAAGTCAAAGAGTCAATGTCATGTATGAAGAAGCTCTTCTTGAGCCTATGTTTAATGTATTCAAGTCTATAGAAATATGTAGAAGCCCTCCAAAGACAAGCACAATCCCTCTTGAAGTAGTTCGCCTACAAATGAATTAAATACACTCAATTCGGCTCACTTGAAGTGACACATCTCTTCATGAATGCAAGTTGGCTTATTATGGAGATGAAACCACTATAAATACCCAACTAGGGTCTGCGCAAAAGTACAGGACAGTAACTCAGATCATCTGAAACTTTGGACAAGTACAGTGGTTCAGGATTTTTGGACAAGTACAGTAGTTCAGGATTTTTGGACATGTACAGTGGTTCAGAATTTTCGGACAAGTACAGTAGTACAATGTTTCAGATAAGCATCTATGTTTTCAGATGGGTACCACATGCCATTAAAGAAAATTATATCCTTCCTATTCATGCACGACTTGTTACCCACCAAAGGTGGGTGACCCCTACAAGAAACTTTTCTCCTAGTCATCTCTTCCAGCTGGCAGCTAGAAGCCCTGAAAGCCACTTTGTAGCCAATGTGATGCGACATTCATATCTCTGCCACCTGCATCAGTAATACATTTCCTCGCCCATTTGTCATGGGCACATGTTGGAAGGTGGGCTTCTAATCAAAAGGTAATTTATTCATTTTGCAATTGGGTGCTTATGCTTATTTGTATTTGGGCATTTTGGCATGGATTATGGGTTGACTTGAAAGAAAGAAGGTTCTTGGCAATAGTCCTTATCCCTGACCTTAAATAGGAGATTGATTTTCTATCCTAGTCCAGTGGACCATCCCCAATGGCCCATGGCTTTATGAAGGGGCACTACTTGGAAATCCATGATTGAGATAATGTGTCCCATCTATCCCTTTTCCATGCTTATCACTTCCCATCATACATTATGAGCCCTTATTCCACCTCCCTTCTTTGAGTCAACTGACAATTAGTTTATTTGGATTTGGCCTCCACACATCCTCATACCTTGGGTAGGGCTTGCAAATGCACCTTGAGAGGTTGATGCAACTAAAAGAAAAAGAAAGAGCATATATAAAGGCCACAAGAAAACAAAAGAAAAATCGAAATGCAAAAGATAGTCGGGACTTATAAATTAGCATGTGGGCAAAAGTCAAGCATGAGCTCTACCTCTATCATATGGACATCACGTGGTTCTTAGGCCAAATGTTGCCCTATGTCATAGAAGATAAGGAACCCTTGCATGTCCCAACCCCTAATGGGTGATGAACTGGCCCATCTTAAAGGGGGTAATAACTACTATAAATAATACAAAGAAAGCTCTCATTCCTTGAGCTACGAGCAGTAAGACAAGGAAAAATCAAGAAAATGTAAAAGACAATATAGAGGGGTGGAAACAAAGGCCAAGGTAACTCATGCATCCATGATTGCTCCCTTCTCACATCTATGCACCTAGGATGAGGTACTACATCATAGTTGGTCCCTTTGACCATGGCACTTGGCCATGGAGTCCTTTTTCCCCTTCGTCCCATCATTATTCACATGCCACCTATCAATTGAAGGGAGGACTGCGGACATGTCACTTCCCTTTGGGCCCTGGGGGTTGGAGACACCAAATAGGGTCATCTATTAGCCACTCCTACCTAGGCAGGTAGCACCATTACGTGACTAAGGCTCGAATTTTGGAAGAGAAGCCACACATGAAGTGTTATTATGCCCGTTTCTTTCTATTATAAAATCAAAGATAATGTAGATTTTCTTACTTGGTAATTACTCGTGAAAGTTAATATTTTTTCTTTTGTTATTTATTGTTCCTTCTTCATCAAGCAATTATACAAATTATTCTTCCAAGATCACAAATGAAGAGACAAAATTTTAGCTTCTGAGCCAGGGCAAAATCCCACAAGGGGGAAAACCCAACAATCCTATTCTTATTGAATCAAGTCAAAATGAGATATCCAACCTAAGACTAGAACTATCAAACATTCCAAGTCAGTCCTCTCAATCTTCTTCAACAGGTCAAAGTCAACAGAAGTCAAAATTGGTCAAAATCTATGAAACCGGATTAGATGAAATGGGTTGACGTGTCGCGAATCAGCGAATCCGACACGATTCGTGTCCAAAAATCGGGACACATTGTGTCTGATTGGGACAGGATTGAATCCGGATTGTGTCCCAATCGGACATGACATGTCCCGATTTCAGGACACGAATCCGGAAAAGACAACTGCACAGCATAAAAAAAGGCGATTTCTTGTTCTTTTATTTCATTTTCACTTCACTCTTTTGTTGTGGGTTTGCTGTGGGTTTGGAGCAAGGAGCAAAGGGTGTGGGAGCGTTTTCAAGGAGATTCAAGCAACAGGTAAGTGCATTTCCTCTCTATTTTTTTGCATTTTTATTACAGCAGTTTGCATATGCATTTCTTTTACAAATTTGTGCATTTTTGGTTTATTTTTTTACAGTATTCATGGCTCAATCAAAGGCAGCAGGAAAGGGGCAAAGGAAGGGGAAGAATGTCCCCATTGGAGATGCCCCTCCTCTCCCAATTTCATCAAAGTCTGCTGCAAGTATTCCCTCTATTGCAAGTAATTTTGAGGGAAGACTTCCTCCTCAATGTAACATTGATAAATATCCCTTGTGGAAATATGTCTCAAGAGAGCAAAGGCCAAGCAACAAGGTGAAGGGATGAGGCAATGTGAATTGGAGATGCAACTTTTGCCACAATACTTCTACGAGCACATATTTCCATGTGAAAGGCCATTTGTTGGCTTCACCAGGTTGTGGAGTTGGAGCTTGTACAAAAGTGGCTTTACCAAAGAGGAGAGAAAAGGAAAGAGAGTCCAATGTTGGTATGGCAAATGTGGCTACAAAATAAAAAAAACCAAGAATGATGACCCCCCTTCATTTTTGAGGAAAGGCAACAACAAATTCCCATTTGAGAGTTCTAGTGGGGGACAAGCAACAAAAAAGAAAGGTAATTTCACTTGGTCCAATGTACAGAATTTTTCAAAAGGAGAAACGGGAAGAGATTGATCTCACCATTGATTTTTTTTCTATCAAAACTTCATATCCTTTAATGTTGCATGCTCACCTCTATTTATTGAGATGTGTTGAGCTTTAAGTCAAGGGGCTCCATCAGGGTATGTGCCTCCTGGTTGAGAGAAGCTTCGAACCACATTGTTGACGAAGGCAAAAAAAGAGGTGCAAAAAATGCTTGAGCCTATTAAAGCATCATGGCCAACATCTGGGGTTAGCATTGTTTATGATGGATGGACAGATCCAGCATGACACCCACTCATCAACTTCATGTTGTCTTCCTTGAATGGTCCAGTTTTCTTGAAAGCAGTGGATACACTTGGAGAATATAAGGATGCACAATATATGGGTGAGTTGGTTATTAACGTTATTGAAGAGGTAGGTGTTGATTCTTCTGTGCAAATCATTACAAATAATGCACCTTTTTGCAAGGTTGCTGGCATGATTGTGGAAGCTAAATATCCACAAGTGTTTTGGACACCTTGCATTGTCCATTCAATGAACTTAGCACTGAAATCCATTGCTTTTGATGTGCTTTGGATTGGTAACATTATTGAGGAAGCACGACATATTCGTAACTTCGTACAAAATCATACAAATGCCCTCACTATCTACAAGAAGTACAACAATCTATCATTGTTGAAGATTGCAGATACACGGTTTGCCTCTTCATTTATCATGTTGAAGAGGTTGAGGGAGGTCAGGACCGCTCTTAGGGCTATGGTTATTTCAAAGTTTTGGTCTTTTTGGAGAAAGAAAGATCAAGTAGCCTCTAAAAGAGTGAAGGACACAGTGCTAGATGATGCTTGGTGGGAGAGGGTAGATGTACTTTTTCAGATCATGGACCCTATCATTTCTTTGCTTCGATTTGCAGATACAGACCAACCCATCCTAGGAGAGGTTTATGAGGGATGGGATTCCATGATTGAGTCTGTGAGGAGCATTATTTTACAGAGTAAGTGCCCCGAGTATGAGACATCACCAGAGGCCTTCTTCACCACTATACAGGATATTCTTGTCAGCAGATGGGACAAGAATTGCACACCTTTACATTGTTTGGCTCACTCATTGAACCCAAAATACTACAGCCATGAGTGGGTGAATGGTGCACCTTCGTGCAGATTCCCTCCTCACATGGATGGTGAAATCTCATAGAGGAGGAAAGATGCATTCAGGCAAGTTTTTCAAGATAGAGCATTCCCTGATGAGGTGGAGGATGCCTTTGCAGAGTTTTCCACTGGCACTGGTCAATTCGCAGGATATGATCTGATTAGAGACAAGGGGGTTAAGAAGCCCTATTCTTGGTGGGCAAATCATGGGGCAACAAACCCTCCTCTACAATAGTTAGCCATGAGGCTCCTCTCTTAGGTGATTTCATCCTCTTATTGCGAGAGGAATTGGAGCACATATGGGAATTTGTAGTGTTAAGAAGAGCAGGCTTGAGCAGTCCAGGGCAGAGACAATGGTGTATGTGCACACCAACCTTTGTCTTATTTACAGGTAGACGAAAGAGTGGTTGAAGGGAAAGACAAAGATGTGGGATGTCTTTCCTGATGATATGGGTCTGTACGACAGTGTTGGCATTGGCCAACATGGATCTCAATGATCCAGTTCTTGAGCCTATTAGATTTGATGATGGTGATACTGTAGAGGGGTCATCCTCCACACCAATAGATGCAGAGATGACTTTGGATACAGGGGAGGAGGATGCAACAAAGGAGAGCAGTGGTAATCATGACGATGAGGACAACGACGTTGATTTTGATGTTGACTATAAGGATTGATGACTCATGAGTCATGAGCTACCTATTGCCTTGAGGCTTGTATACTTGTAGTTGATTTGTATTTTCTATTTCTATTTGCCATTGGCATTGCACTACCTATGTAACACATTTTGATTTTGATGACTTAATGAGAAAACTACAGCTGTCAGTGTCTTTATCTTACTATATTGTCTTTCTCCTATTGGATCATTGATGAATTGAATATGTATTATGAATTCAGAATTTATGATTTATAATTTATTTGACATGTCACAAATTACAATTGTATTTGAATTTTGTATGTACTATACATAATGTTACTTACTTTGTAAACAGTAAAACTTACATCTAGATGAAGATTAATGTTTGAAATCAATGAATAACGTATCCAAACGTGTCTTGTTCCGAGGGGTCAACGTGTCCTTATCCAACACTCGAATCCCCGTATCCGTCAAATCCCGAATCCACGTGTTAGGTGACTTAGGTCAAAATCTTATTCAATCTGGTCAAAGCTTCTGCTAATTGGTCAAACTTTCGATCTTGCTGCATAATCTAAGTTCTGGTCCTATAACTGTCTCAAAGAATCACAAAATACTCGCACGTGTGATTGTAATAGATCAAGAGCAAGGTTTGGTCCTCCTTTTTCTTTGACTTTTCTTTGTCTCTCCTGAAATTCAACTTGTTTCTCCTTCTTCCAATCACAAAAATTGACTTGCTATTTCATAACTTGATAGATTCAAATAGGTCGAAGTTTCTCCTTTATATAGTTGTCCAGAGTGGTGAAATCTAGCCGGCCGACTTGGATTTTAACTGACCTTTTAGACAAAAATAAAATTCATTTCTTTTTCTTTTTCAAATGTCAAAAACGACACGACTCATATACAATCTTCTTTGACTCTTTTCTGACTTATAAAGCATGAAGAACATGCTTGAACAAAAAAAAAAAAAAAAAAAATCAATAATTATTTTTTATTACCAAGAACAACATTAGTTACATTTCAACACTTTCAAGCTTGGTTCACTTAGATACACTAATGATTCATTTACTTGAAGTTGCAACATTGGATATTGTGTGTAATTGGTAGGTGGTTCCATCTATGGGTATGGGCAACTTAACTGGAGTCTAGGTCCTCCAAAGGGACATATTGACATATTGAGAGCCATGGGACTCCAGATAGTTGGAGAGCATCATTCATAGTCATGGGCAACTTCAACACCCACAACTTCTACACTTCGGCCCATATTATCCATGGGATGATGCACTTGTGAAATTTCCATGATTGCAATAAACTGGATATTTATCTTCTAACTACTGCAGTTTATTTGTCTTCTGAATTATTAATTCGACAAATAATGATAAATTCACTATTGCAATCTTCACAATGAAAACAATATGGAATATAAAAACAGGAACTAAGAAAATAATGAACACACATAAAATATGATGCCATTATTTTTGGACAATTGTCCCTGGAAAACCCTGCAGGGAAAACTAATGCAACAGATGAGGGTTTTATTATTATCTTCAACAATTTGAGAATACAATGAACTGCTTTCCTTTCACTGGCAAACCTCCAGTCAATATTGATCTCTACTAACAAAATATACTAGAGATTAACTATCTCCCTCTACAACTAGATCCTACCTCTTCCCTCTACAACTAGATCCTGCCTCTTCCGAAAACTCGCACTTCTTGTCTGGAAATGCATATGATTGCCTCTAGAAATTTGTTTAGCCTCTAGAACCTCCTCCCAACAAGTCATCTTGCCTCCTAGACTGCTCATGGCCTACTCGCTCTCCTTCCAGATGATAGATCCAGCCTCTAGCTCATTGAACGAGCTCCTCTGCTAGTCGCATTGTCTATTGGCAGCTTGCATTGGCTGAATATAACCTCCTTTGCAGATAATTCGACCTCCTCTTGCTGTCTCCCAGACATTGGAAAATACTGAAGAAAATTCCTCCGGACTCCTGCTCTCAAATCTCCATTGATCTCTCTGTCTTTGATGCTTCCCTAGCTTCAACTGCGCCCTTGCTAAATACCTGCAACTGGGTAGTTGAACTACTCATAATACAACTGATGCCCATCTCCAAGCCATTTGACTTGCTCTTATAATCTCTCGTTGGACTCTCAACAACCACAATCACATCTCAACCGATGGCTAAGAGCCTTTTGACTTCATCAATAGAAGCCTCTAGAGCAAAATCAAACTTCCTTAATTAATTTCCTTTAATTCAACAATTTTCTGAAATTAGACTTAGGAATTATTTAATTATTGGATAATTGATTTAATTAAGGCGTCTCCAAGTCTTTTCTCGCGAAACCTTTTATGGGTTTTGGATATTTCATGTTTCGTAGCCTCTTAGACATCATAGAGACTAGAATACTTGTCCGTTACTACCAAAAACTAACACTCCCTCTTAGCGAGGAAAGTGTTCTCCACTATACCCATCTGCTCTTTAAAGTAGACAAACTTTGCCCTTCCCAAGGCCTTCATGGGTGTATCAGT
Organism: Pinus tabuliformis; assembly: GCA_031772625.1. Classification (NCBI taxonomy): domain Eukaryota; kingdom Viridiplantae; phylum Streptophyta; class Pinopsida; order Pinales; family Pinaceae; genus Pinus; species Pinus tabuliformis. Next base: position 799,275,477 of record CM062805.1, on the reverse strand, counting down.
TACCTGCTACTCTGTGGGCACATGTAGATGAATTGATCCATGTTGCTGGTGTCTAACATCTATGATACCTCCTTCCTTCACATCTTCAAGCTGATTTGACTTCCTCTCACTAGAAATCACTGTGAAGAAAATATATTGGTTATCGTTGTCCACCATGCTACTGCGCATACTCTGATCTCACACAATTGATGCCTCTACGTTGCTACAACCACTACAATTGTGTGTATTGATCTCTCCCTGATCTACTGAGTCACCGCAAATGGCTCTGCAATTGTCTACCAAGTATTTGATTGCGCCTCATAACTGGCTTTGCAATTGTCTCTCAAGTATTTGATTGCACCTTGCTAACACTTCGATCCTCCTGCTACTTTACTACTTTGGGTCCCCATAGAAAAAGGTGTTGCTCCAATTGAGGAATCTCCTTAACAAAAACTAGATCTAATCTACTGATCAACCCTCCATGCCTAGATATAGACCTCTTGATGCTCCTCCCTCGGACTCTACCTGATCTGGCATATTGGAGTATCATACTCCTCCATCTGAGGATAATGCTACAAACATAGCAAACTCATCCTCCAATTTGGTGAAAAAGTCATCAATCTCTGCCGAAGTTGCTATCTGCTTCCCCTTCTTGTCCTTCTTCCTCTTTGGATGTTGGTTGATGTAGTGACCAAGTTCACCACATCCGAAGCACTTGACCTTCGACAAGTCCTTTTTTTATTAACGACAAATATCGATAAACTCACACTGCAATTCTTCACAAATAAAATACGCTACGGAAAAAACAACAAAAAAAATAAATAAATAAAATATATATATATATATATATATATCTATATATATATATATATATATATATATATGTATTGAAACTGAGAAAATAATGCGCACACACAATAAATTTGACACCATTATTTTTGGCCAGATGTCCCTGGAAAAATCCCGAAGGGAAAACCAGTGTAGCAGATGAGGGTTCTTTATTATTTAGCAATTTTAGAAATTACAACTGGTTTTCGTAGAATGGCAAACCTATGACAAATATTGATCTCCACAACCAAAATAAATTGGAGACTCATTGTCTTCCTCTGCAACTCGATCTAACCTCTCCCAACCAGTTCACACTTACTTTGGCTATTCGCACTTCTTGATTGGAATGCGCACTACTGGTCTCGGGAAATTTCTACAACCTCTGGAAAAACCTCCCTGCAAGTAAAACTGCCTCCTATAGCTACTAGACCCACTTTCTTTGTCTCTGAGAAATAGTTCCAACAATTGGAAACTGAAATGTGGTCTTCTCTTGCAACTCCACTTGATGAACTAGCTAACTCACACTATTATTTCGGCCTCCTTCTACAGGTAATTTCAGCCTCCTCTTCCTGTCTCTAGAACACTGGAAAATACTACGGAAATCTCCTCCGAAATCTTGCTCCCAAATCTCTGTTGAAACCCTTTTGCCGGTGTCTCTCTAGCTTCAACAGTGCCCTCGCTGAATAACTACAACTAGGTAAGTCGAACTGCTCTGTGATTAATGTGAAAATTCGAAATCCCGAAATTTAACAATTTATTTAATGTTTCCTACAACAAATACTGAATAACTCACACTGCAACCTACACAAATAAAACTCGAAATAATAAATGCTGGAAGAAATGCTAGCGCACATAAATTTACACAGTTATTTTTGGACCAATGTCCCCAAAAAATCTCAACTTGGGAAAACTCACACTGCAATTCTTCACAAATAAAATACACTATGGAAAATAAAATAATGGAACTAAGAAAATAATGCACACAATAATTTTGACACCATTATTTTTGGCCAAATGTCCCTGGAAAAACGCCGAAGGGAAAACCAGTGTAGCAAATGAGGGTTTTATTATTATTTAGCAATTTTAGACATTACAACTGGTTGTCATAGAATGGAAAACCTCTGAGAAATACTGATCTCCACAACCAAAATAAATTGGAGACTCATTGTCTTCCTCTGTAACTTGATCTAACCTTTCCCAACCAGTTCGCACATCCTTTGGCTATTCGCACACTTGATTGGAATGTGCACTTCTAGTCTCGGGAAATTCGTACAACCTCTGGAAAAGCCTCCCTACAAGTAAAACCGCCTCCAATAGCTACTAGAACCACTTGCTTTGTCTCTGAGAAATAGTTTCGACAATTGGAAACTGAAATGTGGTCTTCTCGTGCAACTCCGCTTGATGAACTACCTAACTCACACTGCTATTTCAGCCTCCTTCTATAGATAATTTCGGCCTCCTCTTCCTGTCTCTAAAACACTGGAAAGTACTAAGGAAATCTCCTCCAGAATCTTGCTCCCAAATCTCTGTTGAAACCCTTCTGTCGGTGTCTCTCTAGCTTCAACTGTGACCTTGCTGAATCACTGCAACTAGGTAAGTCAAACTGCTCTGTGATTAATGTGAAAATTTGGAATCCCGAAATTTAACAATTTATTTAGTGTTTCCTACAACAAATACTGAATAACTCACACTGCAACCTACACAAATAAAACTCGAAATAATAAATGTTGGAAGAAATGCTAGCACACATAAATTTACACAGTTATTTTTGGACCAATGTCCCCGAAAAAACCCAACTTGGGAAAACCGGTGCAGCAGTGAGGGTTTGTTTTATTATGCAGCAATGAAATCTAAGTACATCTATGGATGCCCAAGTGGCAATCCAAACAGCAAGAAAATTTGAGTAAAATACTGAAGGGAATTACCCTTCTCCCACAAGCAATATCTGGCTGGACTTTCCCTATCAAGGACTCGGCCTCCTGGAGCATTGCATCAGCCTCTGCGTTGCTCTGCGTAGCTGGATGGACTAATTGCTTCAAACTGGGCTCAGATGAAGTCGTTCTGCCTCTAGATGCTGAGAAAAGAGTCTCTTCGGCTTTCTGGGACTCCTTCCCGACCTCTAGAACTGAGAATGAATTTTCTTCTCCCCAAATCAAACAGCCTGACTGAAGCTATTGCACTACCCCTCAGCGCTACCTCTTTGGGATAATTCGACTCACTTTCTATTGCCTCCCCCGATCTGGAAAATCTTTCCTCCGGATCACTATCTCTGCCCCTCACTCACTGCTTTGATCTCACTAGCTCTCTCTCCGGCAACTGACTGCTGCTACACAAGAAATCGATCTACCCATGAAATCGAACTGCTCAAGTGTCTTCACCAAGTGCCCAATCACTTCTTCTTATAATCCCCTGTTGGGACTCCAACGACCAAGATCAAATCTTAATCGATGGCTAGGATTAACTTGAAGTTGATCCATGTGAGTTTCTAGTCATTCACACCTTGACTTAATTAATTCTAATTAATTAGTCATATTCCCTAAGTTTAGACTGAGTAAATATTTAAAAACTGACTAATAATCTAATTAAGCAATTTCTAGACGGAATTTCTAGAAACGGCTTATGGGTTTTGGAGATATCATGTATTCTAGCCTCCACAAAATTTCAAAGCTAGAACAAATATGATGCTACAAAAACTAACACTCCCTCTTTGTGAGGAATGTGTTATAGTGCTCTACTACACATCCTGTGACAACACCCTGTCTCTGCATCATCTCTTGTCATGCTGCTAATGTTTGGTTACTGCTTCCCACCAACCACTACGCAACTGTGATATCTATTGCATCTATGTTGTTGCTGACCCTGTTGTACTGTTGCCAACACCACGATCTCCATCTCATTTGTTGTTGTTGCAACTACAACTGAGAAGCATCCTAAACACTGAATCAACTGTGATCAGTATGATGCATCTGTCTCCCGAGTCTCTGACTATTTGCTAGTATTTGCACTGTCACTGAGGAATCTGCATTGTTGCTGACTCTGCACTGTGCTCCCCAACATCTCACTGCTACTAGACTCTACATCTGTCACTCTGGCATCTAACTACATCTACTGCCACTGATCCCTTCTGCTACTCAATATTGTGGGCTCCCATAGCAAGGCACTGAGCCAAGAGGTGGACCTCCTCAAGGATCCTACCCATCTGTAGCACTCTAGGGCTACAACACCAAGTCACCCCACTTCACTCGTGGGGGTATATCAACAAACATGGCAAAGTCTTCCTCCAGCGTATCGATCTCTACGGATGTTGCCTGCTAATCCTACTTCTCCTCCTTGTCCTTCTTCTTGAGAGAACACTGGGTACTGTAGTGACCGAGCTCACCACATCTGAAGCACTTGACCTTTGACAAGTCATTCTTTTTCTTTCACTGCTCCCCCTGTCCTTGACTAGGACCCTTAAATGCGAGGGCCACATTCTCCTCCTCCTTCACCTGTTTTGATCTACTGCTGCTGCCACTAATGGAGCTCTTTAAAAGAGCTCGCCTCAACTCCTCCTACTATAAATTGAATCACATCCTGTCCCAACTTGGCAAGGTATCTCTGCCCAAAATACTTTGGACAAACACCTGCCACTCCTCGGAGACACTATTTAGTGCCAATCACACTAGCTCTGTGGGTTGAGGCACTGCCCCAACAGCTAACAACTGATCTCGGACCTCTTGAATCCTGGTGAGGAAGGGGTCTATGCTTTCCCCTTTTTGCATCCTGATGCATCTCAGCTTCTCCTCTAAGTACATCTTCCACTGCTCAAAAGTGCCCTGGTACAGTGTGGAGAGAGTCTCCCACATCTCTCTGGCAGTACCTTTCCCAGCTATGTGTGAAACAATGTGATCTTGGACCTTGTCTAGGAGCAACCTCTTTGCTCACGCCATCTCCTTTCTATACTCCTTCAACTGATCTGCATCCTGGGCCACTACTACCACTACATTAGGTCATATTCATCTAGAAGGAAGGACATCCTTGCCTTCCAGATGACATATTTGGAACATTGTTTTAAAACTCTGACTCGGTCGAGGGTAGACTCCGACTTGGTATCGACTCATCCGGCTCGATTTCAATGACTCGGTCGTTGTAAAAAATACATTAAATATTTATTTTTTATAAAAACACATAATTTTAAAGATTTTCATTCATGTTTCCAAACACATAGCATTAGAATATAGATAGAAGACAACATATGATCAAAGTAGGCTCATGAATATATCCATTATATCAAAATGGCACCCATTGCACTATCCAATACATACACGATGATGATATACAAATAAAAACAAAAACACATAACCAAGGAGGCTATAAATGGCCTCTACAACAAAAGTCTGTGACCAGTACTACTGGCTACTGCTAGAGTTTCCAACATCCTTTGGCTCAGTGTTACTTGGGAGCGGGAGCGAAAGAGGGGAGCGAAAGCGGGGAGCGAGGGCGAAAACGGGACCGGGATCGAAATTTTCAAAAGCTCCCGGTTTGGGAGCGAATCCCAAAGGAGTTTGACAACCAATGTCACTAACATCAAGGTACATGGAGGGATTGGTGCTCTTGATTAAATACGAGTTATATACCCTAATACATGACAAAATTCAATGGAAACATCGCAATCCCCCAATCCTGAAATCCTGAAAAACTGATAAGTCTGCTGGATTTTGAATGAAATCTAAAATTCTACTTTCTCCATATGCAATCCAATGAGGCCAGAACCACTCTCAATCATCCTGAGTCATTTCATGGTAATGTTAAAAATTTAAGTAAAAAGATGAAAATGAAGATTAAGGAGAATGTCACTTTTACTTTAACAATTTAACATTACCATGAAATTTGAATAGCATATCAATACTAGGAGAGGGGAATGGACCCCAAAGACCAAAAAACCAATTAATAAAACCATTTGGAGTCCCCCACACTTAGAAAAAAACATAAAAAAAATAAAAAAAATTGTGTTTTTGGGGGTTCACTGGCTGCTTTCCTTGACCCAGCCGGGTTGCAGTCGGTCGAACTGGTTCAAACACCAAGTTGAAATTTTTTTGGCTGACTCGGACCAACTCGGCCGAGTCGGTTTCGAGCTGGCCGGGTTTAAAAACACTGATTTGGAAGCACCATCCAACCTGTCCTAATCTCAAAGCCCAATAATGGTCATCTCAACAAATGTCGAAAATCTCCTCTTCCCTTCTGCTCAGCTATTGATCAGTTATTTGCACTCCCTTCTAGAGTGAGAAACTCTGCTCACAACGACTGTTGATCTGCAAGGGAAATCAAACTTCTTGAGACTAGAAGTTCCCTAAGGAAAATTTTCCCTCAGTGTGTGCTCTTCTTCCAACTAACGCCAGCTCTGCTCTAGCAAGCTACTGCAAAACTATTACGTTCAACTAGAGATTTGCTCTTGCGAAAAATTCTGGGTTGCTCCCTCTGCCTCTGGAATCCCTCGATCTGGAGAGATTGAATTTTTCTGTCACCCTCTCAGAAAAATCGAATCTCCTCAAGAAACTCGGCCTCTCGACAAAGTGATTGCGCTGCCTCTAGGGTTTCGATATGTGCCTACACTGGATAACGAAACTCCTTTCTCCACTACTGAGCTCTTCGACTATTCATCTGCACTCTAATACCATGTGAAAATTCGGAATCCCAAATCCTATTGCAACAACTGGGGATTATTCTTCTAATTGTTATTTTAAATTTAACAATTTTTTTACTGTTTCCTCCAACAAATACTGAATAACTCACACTGCAACCTACACAAATAAAGTTGTGGAATAATAAACAATGGAAGAAATGATAGCACACACACATAAATTTACACATTTATTTTTGGATCAATGTCCCCAGAAAAACTGGTGCAACAGTGAGGGTTTATTTTATTATGCAGCAGTGAAATTTGAGTACATCTATGGATGCCCAACTGGAAATCCAAACAACAAGAAAATCTGAGTAAAATACTGAAGGGAATTACCCTTCTCCCACAAGCAATCTCTGGCTGGACTTTCCCTATCAAAAACTCGGCCTCCTAGAGCACTGCGTCAGCCTCTGCATTGCTCTGCGTAGCTGACTGTACGACTTGCTTCAGACTGGGCTCAAATGAAGTCACTCTGCCTCTAGATGATGAGAAAATCGTCTCTCTGGCTCTCTAGGACTCCTTCCCGACCTCTGGAGCTGAGAACAATTTTCTTCTCCCCAAATCGAACTGCCTAACTAAAGCTACTACGCTGCCCCTCATCACTGCCTCTCTGGGATAATTCGGCTCACTTGCTGCTACCTCCCCGAATTTGGAAAATATTTCCTCCGAATCACTATATTCGCCCCTCACTCACTGCTTCGATCTCATTGGCTCTCTCTCTAGCAACTAATTGCTGCTACTCAAGAAACCGATCTTCTCATGAAATCAAACTGCTCAACTGTCTTCTCCAAGTGCACATAGACTTCCTTCTTATAATTTCATGTTGGGACTCTAATGGCCAAGATTAAATCTTAATCGATGGTTAGGGTTAACTTGAAGTCAATCTGTGTGAGTTTCTAGATCATTCACGCCTTGACTTAATTAGTTTTGATTAATTAGTCATATTCCCTAAGTTTAGACTTAAAAAATATTTAAAAACTAACTAATAATCTAATTAAGTCATTTCTAGGCAAAATTTCCAGAAATGATTTTTGGGTTTTGGTGATATCATGTATTCTAGCCTCTCCACAAAATTTCAAGGCTAAAACACATCCGATGATACAAAAACTAACAATTAACTGTCTCTCTCCAACCCCATTGACCCTGCTCTTATAATCTTCTGTTGGGCAACTAATGACCATGATCACATCTCAATCGATGGCTAAGATCATCGTGACTCCATCAACTTACTTTTCCAGAAGTTTCTAGAGCAAAATTGACCTCCCTCAATTAATTTGATTTAATTAACTACTTTTTCTAAGTTAGACTTAGGAAATATTTATTATTGGTTAGTTAATCTAATTGAGGTGTTTCTAAGGCTTTTCTCGCGAAACCTTTTTTGGGTTTTGGAGATCTCATGTTCCTTAGCCTCTTAGACATCATAGAGACTATAACACCTATTCATTGCTACCAAAAACTAACACTCCCTCTTAGTGGGGAAGGTGTTCTCCACTATACTCATCTGCTCTCTGAAGTCGACAAACTTTGCCCTCCCTAAGGCCTTCGTGAATATATCAGCGATCTGCTGCTTTGTGGGAACATGTTGTAGCCAAATTGATCCACGTTATCGGTGTCTGACATCTGTGATACCTCCCTCCTTCACATCTTCAAGTTGATTTGACTTCCTATCACTGGAAATCATTGTGAAGAAAATATATTGGTCATCATTGTCCACCATGCTACTGCGCATACTCTAATCTCACACTACTAATGCCTCTGCATTGTTGCAATTGTGTGTACTGATCTCTCCCTGATCTATTGAGTCATTGTAGCTGACTCTGCAATTGTATCTCAAGTATCTGATTGTGCCTCACAACTAGATCTGCAACTCTCTCGAGTATCTGACTACGCCTTGTTGACACTTTGATCCTCTTGCTCCTTTACTACTTTGGGCTCCTATAGCAAAAGGTATGGGTCCAACTGAAGAATTTCCTTAACATCAACTGGATTTGATCTATTGATCAAACCTCCATGGCTAGATCTAGACCTCCTGTTGTTCCTCCCTCAAACCCTACCCGATTTGGCATACTGGAGTATCATACTCCTCTATCTAAGGATAATGCTTCAAACATAGCAAACTCATCCTCCAATCTTGCGGACAAGTCATTGATCTCTACCGAAGTTGCTATCTACTTCCCCTTCTTGTCCTTCTTTTTCTTTGGACACCGACTAACGTAGTGACCAAGTTCACCACATTCAAAGCACTTTACGTTCAACGAGCCCTTTTTCTTCTTTTCTCCTTCAGAGTCTTGTCCTTGGCTGGGACCCTTCTTCACTTTTCCCTTCCTTGCAAGAGTGACGTTGTCTTCCTCTTCCTCTACCTTTAGTCCCTTGCCACTGTTGTTGGGAGTACCCTCGACAAGATTGAGCCTCGACAAAGATAGATGAATTGTTGCAGTTGGAGAGAAGCCGACAGAAGATGAACTAGTGCATACAACTCTAAACGGGTTTACCAAGGAATGGCGAACCTTCATTCAAGTGATTACTGGATGGGATAAGCTACTAGATTGGAAACACCTGTGGAGTTACTTCACTCAGGAGGAGTTGCAGCTCAGTCTCTTCGAGGGTACTACCAACAGCAGTGGCAAGGGACTGGAGGTAGAGAAGGAGGAAGAAAATGTCGCTCTTGCAAGGAAGGGAAAAGCGAAGAAGGGTCCCACCTAGGGATAGGACTCTAAAGGAGAAAAGAAGAAAAAGGACCCGTTGAAGGTCAAGTGCTTCGAATGTGGTGAACTTGGTCACTGTGTTCGTGAATGTCCAAAGAGGAACAAGAACAAGAAGGGGCGAGTCTATCTAATGGATAGGTGTTGCCTTCTCAACACCTATCCATTATACAAAGTTGCCTTAAATGCAAGTTGTCAGCGCATGGTTCCACTGCTCATGGTTCTACCAAAGGTATGCCAAGGTTCCATGAGCATGAGAATTGCATATGAAACCTTGATGTACCTTTTGTGGAACCATGAACATAAGGGATCGTCCCTAACAACTTGCATTAAGACGAGTCTGTATAATGGATAGGCGCTGCCTAAGCTTTCAATGAGGTAAATGGAGCATATGGCAACCTCAGTCAAGTCAGCAAGTTTCCCAAGATATGTAACCTTGACAAAGAGATCTTACAAGCTTACACTCCTACAATATTTTCATAATGTAAATGGAGCATTCCAATAGTAGAATCTTTAGAAGAACCATTGTGTTACCATCATTCCCATGTTTCACATGTTGGAAATCTTCATTATAAGAGAAACATGGAAACCTGGTTTCTTTTGAGAAAGTTGCATTCATACTGAAATATTTTGACACAAGGTTAGTTGGCATGACTTCTATGTTTCGGATCTCATCGCAAGAGTAAAATGTCAAAGCAGAGGTGCTGCACCAAGTTATAGTATTTGTTCTTGAGAAGATGGGTTCTTGACACCTTATTTTAGTAGTATAATACCTACATATTTGCTAGAACAGATCTATGTTGGGAACAGAACTCGCTGAGAGACTAAATTTGAACTTCGAAGGAATCTTTTGCAATTCTCTAGTCAAGAACCATGGTGACTCCACGGAAGAACTGATGGCTGGAAGAAAATATCAAAACATGGAACCTCGATCTGTAGTTTAGTTACGACAGCATTGTCGCTTTAAAAAACAGCCCTCAAGACACACCAAACAATGCGCACTATTGATCTGTTGGAGACTTATATCACATTTGAACCCCATCACATGGGCAAATTTGGAAGGGCAGTGTTTGCCATGCATTCAGAAGATCTCAATGCTTAAATAGGTGTAACGTGTCCACAATTTTAGAGTTTATGGTCACTTTGACCTCACTCGTTGGTTTCAAACATCCAACCAGGTAATGGGACATGCAGCCACCTTTAAAATGTTAAAGCCCACTTTTTCTCAGGTTTCAAATAATTCCTTCTCCTTCAGCTAATTTCACAAAGGAAAACATTGTATAGGCACTATCATTAGTTGCAACATCAACGGATCCATTCATATTTCATCTTCAAGCATTTCCAAACGTGTGATGAACAGATACTTTGCATTCACATAACTATGTTTTAGATTTATTTGTGAGGTAGTATCAGAGGAGACAGCATGTTGAGTTGTTTAGAGATAATGATTTATTTAAGATGTAACAAAAGTATACCTCGATTGCAAACGCCAGACGTAGCAATGTTGCTTCAGACCAAGGGCGTCCAATAAATTGAATGCCAATTGGCATCCCTGACTTATCATATCCAACCTATAAAAATGTCCCAACAAAATATGCAAATTGAACGAAGTACAAAAAATCAGGAAAAAAAAATCTGCTGAGTGCAATAAAAGGTTAACATAGCCATTATACAAAGGAGATTGGATAAGAACCAACCGGAACAGTGATAGCAGGCAGTCCAAGAAAATTCCCTGCTACTTGGTACCTTACAAGTGCAGCTACTCATAAGAGGTAATTACAGTTAGTTGTTTGAAAATGACAAGTATTCACTTATACAAGCCCACAAATGTACAAGGATATATATATATATATAATGTGCCAAAGGAAATTGACATAATGTAAAAGTCGTTAGACACTCATTAATGTTAAAAGCATTTCTTTCAAAATTAGCTTACCACCATTGATATAATCAAGCTCCCCATATTTCAGGGCATCTTCTTGAATAGAATATGCAGTTACCCTGTTGAAGAAAACAGTTAAAAAGTCAAATGGATAAAATAAAAAAGCTCAAGATCCGCATGTGAAACTTTCAGTTCTGATTAATTGCACAGCTTCCTTTTTATCAAGCACTGCCCCGTGTTTTATCCTTTCGTTAACTTCAGATATCATTTCAAATTTTGGATTTACAGAAAACCAGACAAGATATCTCACCTTTTTTAACCAAAGCAGCCAACTAAATTTATCCTATGTGACGTATTAACGAGCTTAAGTTTCCTTAGACTTGTTTACTGAACTGAGAACAAACACTCCCAACTAGTGGAAAGAAAATGTATTTCTAAAATTTGGCAGAATGAAATATCAGAGAATCGTGATGGCCAACGGCTTTAAAAATAAAAACAATCTTAGATTAACTAGAAAGAGAACAGTCATTACCAATATGAAAACCTAAGCAATTGTGTATCCAGTACTCCTCCGTGCTCTTTAGAAATATAAATATAATGAGGACCCCCACCTCCACGATTCTGCGACTCACAAGCCTACACAACAGTCGAAGGCTCTAACTCAAAGCAGCAGGGTAGGTCATCAGAGTTTGCAATCGGCATTTATCAAAGTCAAAGTTGCTCGCCCAGGCTAGAGGCAGTGATTTGTATATATATATATGTATATATATAATTTATTTTTTAATTTTATTATAATGATAGTGATATAAATTAAATGTAAGTATCAAAATATTTATTTTATTATATATTTCTTATTATAAAAAAAAAAAATTTATTAAAAAATCATTAAAAAAAAAAAAAATGTTTTAAATAATAATAATAATTATTATTATTAATTTATTTAGATTTTTTAATAACTATTTAGATGAAATTAAAAGAAAATGATCAATTTTCCAAGTTGCAATTTTTTTTAAAATAAAATGAGATTTGGGTCTTCTAAATATTTAGTAGATCTCAATTAAAATGAATTTCAACTAGTTTAATTATTAATTACTATTATTATTATTATTATTATTATTTTTATTTCTATATAATTTTATTAGTTAAAATGTTTTATTGATAATTATAATGATTAATTATTTTATTTTATTTTATTTTATTTTTGTATAAATGAGATTCATTCTATTTTATCATAGAGATTTTTAATTTGTAAATAAGTTTTGTTACAATACCATGACATATTAATACCACATGCTCAACAAACCATAATTTATGTCTGTACAATATTTTTTTTATTAATCATTACATTACCCCTGACCTGTGGCTTGAGAAACCGTGACCTCGGGTCATCTAAGCCATCAAAATCACCACATGATTGGATTATTACCCACAAAGTTTAGAATTAGTGACCTTCACATCACAAAGTGACTTAATAGTACAACCCATCGCCATCTATTCTACCCACAATGGGCTTTTAATTAATCAATTTAATTAAAGGAAAGAAATGACATAATTATTTTGAAATAAATCTCAACCTTTGATTTGTAATTACTACTAACAATATTCTAAAATATTCCATGGGGTTAAATACATATCGTCCACTTAATAATTATTGATAATTAAATTAAAATTTTGAACATTTCAATCTTTCACTATCAAATTTGTGTCCAACTTCAAATTCATTAAATTTATATTTAAATTCAAACAATTTTTTTGTCCAACTTCAAAATCACCAAATTTAATTTCAAATTAACAAAACCAACTCCTAAATTCTACCAATACACTCCATATTTATATGTTCATATAAACATATAAATATTATATTTTTCAAAATAAATATTTTAAATTTAAATTTAACTTCCACAAAATATATATACTTCTCACCAATACACTCCATATTTACATGTTCATATAAATATTATATTTTTCAAAATAAATATTTTGAATTTAAATTTAACTTCCACAAAATATATATACTTCTCCCTCTTATTTCATCATTTCCTAATAAAGTAACTATGAAAATATCACAAATCTGTGTCACATCTAAAAACATCTCCATACTTCCTCTGGGCATTTAGCTTAAAATATTTACTCATCTTTTGTAAGCTTTCCATCTCTATCAAACTCTTAAGAAACAACTTAAAATCTAAATTCCAAAACTACAAGTACATGCCTCTCACAAATTTCTCCCACCTCTTCAGTGAATATCCATGCATATGGTGCAATGTTACCAAACTCAACTCAAATAAAGATCCCTCAACTTTCAGTAATCATTTAACTAATAGAATATTCACTCTTACTTCGTAAGTTTTTCATTCTTATCAAATTTTTAAGAAACAACTTAAAAACTAAATTCCAAAACTATAATTACATGCATTTTACAATTTTTTCTTCTCACTTTTTTCATGAATATTTATGAAATGAAATGAATATAATATATGGGACCATTAGTTTCCCTTTCTTTTGTCTTTTGCAATTCAATTTTTTTATTATTCAAATTTATGATGAGCTAACTCAACCTTATTGCACCATGAATATAGTGCAATGTTACCAAACTCTAAGAAAGTCTTGGCTAGTCAAAAAATTATAAATTTATTCAAAAAAAACTTTAAAAAGAAATATTGAATAATTTAAAATAAAATTTAAATTTACATCAATAATGTCTTAAAAATATTGAATTACAAAAACAAAAAAAAACTCATAATTTTATACACTATTTTTAACTTGATAGATGTTAAAATATCATTTCATTTTAATACCAAAACGATTTCAATACCAAAACGAGAAATGAAAACTAGAAACATTGATCCAAAATGAGAAATGAAAACTTAAAGCATTGTAACTAAATTGAAAACAGGTTCGTCAGTCATTCTTGAGTTTACCGTTTTGACTCAGGTGGAGTTTTGCTCGCGCTTACTTACGAGTCAAACTTTATGACTCGTGAGAAAAGCCAAACTTGATTATCAGTATCCAAATTTGACTTACGAGGTTTTGGAGGATTTTGGAGGATTTTGTCACTTTAACTATTGCACTTCGGCGTTTATCCCGCGCTACATGCTTCCGTTGCTCCACAGCTGATCTATGTTGCTTCGCAGCATATTGTAACATTGCGAATTCAATTTCACTTTTGTAAATATGTGTAATGGTAAATTTCAAGTTAATACCGCTTTTTTAGAGAGACTCAGAGAGACTCACCCCCTCGTTTTTAAAACTATGATTTTTATCATCTTGCAGTCTGTGTCTTTTGTGTTGGATTTAGAGACGTCTAATTACAAATATTAAGTTGGACATACGTGCATTGTGATTATAATGTCAAATACTGTCAGCGAGATTACATTTATGTAATGATTAAAATATGCCAAATAATGTGATTAATTAAATCATGGCATTATACGTATTTAAATAAGGATTTGGATACAAATACATATAGAATAATGTTAATCAATTACAATTGTTAATGGACCGATTATAATTGATTAAAAATAATAGCAGTAATAAATTTGAGCTGAATAAGGAAATCAGAATCTATTCTGATTGATTGATTGATTGATTTCAAAATCTGAAATTTCAGATTTCTTGACAGACTTGTTTCAGCTAAATTTTAGGCTGCCCTAGGATTGTGGTTTTGCACTGCTATAAAAGGGCTGAGTCTCCAAGGCTTGCAATCACTCAGAAAAATTGTCTGCTCCATTGAAGACTAGATACTCTGTCATTTAGGATAGCCAGAGAAAAGGATTGCAAGTTCTTGGAAGGATTCAAGAGCCAACAACTCAAGTAAAGCCCAGGAGCCTTTTGAAGATGGAAAGTAAGTTCCGCTGTGCATTGATTTTGATTTCTTACAAAGGAATAGATCTTGGTTAAGGGGTTTAAAGTAATTAAGAAAACCCACAAAGTAAATCTTTCAATTGGTATCGGAGCACCCTTATGTAAGAATCCGTAACTGTTTTTTTTTTTTTTTTTTTTAAATTTCGTTTTGAGTTTTTGAGCTGCCAAAGATCAGGGCCAACTGTAACTTCATGTAAGATATATGTTGGTCCCTCTGTTTTCTGTGAAATCTAATATTTGTACTTGACCATCATGATATAGTCTATTTGTTTGTTTCCTCTGAAATAAAAAAAAAAAAAAAAAAAAAAAAAAAGAGATAAGACGATTTGTTTCCTCTGAAATAAAAAGGAGTTAACGGTCTTAGACAGCAGCCTGAAATAACTCGCTTCTGAGAGGAATGCAAACTTCTGGAAATCATAAATACAAATCGATATTAGTACGGATTTCAAAGTTTATTTTGCAGCCATTAATTTTTAGATTATACGACTTATCAATGGTTTCTTAGTTGAGTTTAGCTCAGGAAGAAACTATTTCTGATGTCATACATCAGAATGACATATAAAAAAAAAAAAAATTAACAGGCGTGAATTGAAGAAGGATATACCATAACACATAAGGTGGACTGAATCATGTCTCTTATGTTATATCCAACATATGTGACATAGGTCAAATTAAAAATACAGACTGAGATTTCTCTTAAAAGTGGCCTGTATGTAGTGAGGATGGCAGTTGCAAGGGACTAACATTCACGGTGGAATTTAGACATCCTCCAATGCCATTAAAATATGCCTCAACTATTTATTTGTAAATGCCACGTCAGAGTAATTAGCATAATGTAAATTGAGGTAAGGGTTTTATTCACTGCGCAATTTTTACTCCACCTTGTAGAGATTTGGTGAGACTCAGTGTGGGACTGATATTTTTTTCACTATCTATGAATTAATCATTCAATGCCCATACTTCCTCAAAATGATATGGTTTTTTTTCTTTGCTTACTGTTGTGAGGACGTCTCATGCTAAAGCCACATGTTATCTCTATTACAATGGCATTATTGGTAGCTCTGTGTGGAGTGGATCTTCCACTGCCTTTTATTGTCACAGAAATTTGTGTGAATCCTGAAGGTTCTGATTATTTTTTGGAATATTCATCTTCGATTAACTGTTTTTTGGTATATTGTATGTGGTTCTATTGTAGTCCCAATAAATTTAAAATCACTAATACAACAAATTTGTTATTTTTAATAATGTGAATTCTCACTGCCCGTGCTCAAACGCTGTATTTCGTTGTTGGGGAAGTGGGTGATGGTGGTTTTGAATGCAGTGTTGTGCAACACAACAAAATTGTACTTTTATTTCAAAATTACCATGTTTCAAGAAGGTTATGGTGGCTCTGTAACAACAAAATGATATAAATTATAATTATGAAGTATTCTAACTAAGTTATTTCCCATTTTCAAAATCTTTTTTATTGTTGTTTGCTCTGGTGGGTTTGTGTGCAATGCTGTCCAAAACAACAAAATGGTATGTTTAATTCTGAGCATTTTCAGCGTGTTGGTTGACAATGTTATATAATAAATCTAGCTGAGTTGTGGCGTTGATTTATCTTTGGGATCTGGCTTTCTGGAGAGGGCCATTTTCAAAGTGCTTGTCATATGCAGAACCCTGGTCATGACAGTCTTCATTTGCATTAACACTGTTGTTTTAATATTTATGGATAATTATTTTGATGAATATAGTTGACATATTAAATTTAAAAGAGTTATGAGATACTATATTCTATATAGGACGAGTGGATTCTATAGGTACGTCCTAGATTAGGTTTTAGACATAATTTTGGAATCTAACTAAAGACGGTGTTTGGTATACATGTGTTGTTTTCGCATGAGTCAAGCATTGATGTTCGCAAACGAACCGCTCTCTGTAAGACGATTGCAAGGATGACTCATGACAAGTTGAAGTAACGTGCTGGCAATGGACGTGGGTGTTAGCTTTCCCAAAGGAGGGTTGGCGCCTGCTAAGTTGTTTGGTGCATAAGGGTAGCCTGAAGGTAATGATTGCACCCAAAGGTGTTTCATTACTGAATGGTGTTTTGGCTAAAGTTTTAATGGAGCAAATAGTTTTACACATGCCTTTAGATAGATTTTAGAATTATGATTAAATCGTGACGCATCGTATCTAAATTATTTCCTTGTTCTTGAATTTTTCAGATCCAAACATAATGTTAAGTCTAAGTCAGATTAAGCCCCTCATGGGGAACAATTTCAAACAGTGGGAGGAAAAGCTGAAATTAGTCTTAGGGATCATGCAATTGGACACAGCACTGAGATTTGATTGCCCCAAGCCTAATAAAGAGAGTGAGGTAACTCCTCAAGAGAAGGCTGATATTGCTAGATGGGAGCATTCAGATCGCATGTGCATAATGGTGATGAAGCAAACGATCCATGAGACCTTTCGAGGCATCATACCTAATACAGAGACAGGCGTTGTTGCTTACCTTAAGGCCCTTGAAGAAAAATTCACAAAGAGTAAAAAGACTGATGTTAGTACACTCTTTGTGAAGTTGGCAACAATAAAATACAAGGGAAAAGAAGGGGTTAGAGAGCATGTTATTGAGATGACAAGACTTCAACGTGCCTTGAAAGGGCATAATTATGACATCTCTGATGAGGTTCTCATTGAGTTCATTTTTCTGTCTCTCCCGTCTAACTTTAGTCAATTCAAGATGACTTATAATTGTCAAAAAGAGACGTGGACATTACCTGAGTTTGAGGCTTGGTTGGTGCAGGAGGAAGAGAGACAGAAAATGACTAAGGGAGAAAGTGCTCATGTAGTAACATCTAATCCTAAGGGTAAAGGCAAGAAGCGCAAGTTTACTGCCAAGGAAAAGGGACCTACCAAGGTAGCTGCAAACAATGCCGCGCAGAAAAGCAAGAAGGAAGATACTTCTGCGAAAGCAGGAGAAAGGAACTGTTTTTTCTGCAAAGCGCCAGGACATACAAAGAAATTCTACACCAACTATCATGCATGGTTGGCAAAGAAAGGTATGTCTCTTGCTTTGGTTTGTTCTGAAGTTAATTTAAGTTCTGTATCTAGATATACTTGGTGGATAGATTCAGGTGCAACGACTAACATCAGTATGTCGATGCAGGGTTGCCTAAGCCATCGCAAGCCAAGTGAGGCAGAGCGCTACGTTTACGTAGGAAATGGCAATAAAGTAGAAGTGGAAAGCATAGGAAAATTTAGATTATTATGTAAGACAGGATTTTATTTAAGTTTTGATGCTTTAGTGGTTCCATCTTTCAGAAGGAACCTAATTTCTATATCTTATTTGGACAAAAATGGTTATGTATGTTCATTTGGTAATGGAAATTTCAGTTTGTGTCAAGATTCTAAGCTTCTTGCTTCTGGTATCCTGTCTTCTTATGATAATCTTTATTTTCTAGATATAGACACTTCACATTCAGAGGCACTGCATATAGATAATAGAAAACGTAAATTAACTTGCGAGAAATCTGCAACATTATGGCACAAGCGATTAGGACATATCTCTATGAAAAGGATAGAACGTCTTGTGTCTAATGAAATTCTCCAACCTTTAGATTTTACAAACTTAAGTGATTGTGTAAATTGTATAAAGGGAAAACAAACTAATAAACGTAAGTATGATGCAAAAAGGTGTAATGATGTCTTAGAATTGATTCATATGGATATCTGTGGTCCTTTTCCAAAGGCTACAAGAAATGGTGACCGTTACTTTATCACATTCATAGATGATTATTCAAGATATGGTCATATTTACTTAATAAAAGAAAAGGCAGAAGCATTAGACGTGTTCATAAAGTTCAAAACGGAAGTTGAGTTACAACTTAACAAACGTATAAAGTCCATTCGTTCTGATCGTGGTGGTGAATACTACGGTCGTTATGATGGATCAGGAGAACAGCGTCAAGGTCCCTTTGCAAAATACTTAGAGGAATGCGGAATTGTGCCTCAGTATACGTTGCCAGGTTCGCCTGCAATGAATGGTGTTGCTGAGCGACGAAATCGCACCCTTAAAGACATGGTGAGAAGTATGATTGCTCGTACAACTCTACCTGAGAATTTGTGGGGAGAAGCCTTAAAGACTGCAGCATACATACTTAATAGAGTGCCTACTAAAGCAGCTAACAAGACCCCTTACGAGTTATGGGTTGGGCGCAAGCCTAGCTTGAATCATTTGAGAGTTTGGGATGTCCATGTGAAGCTAGGCCTTATAAGCCAAGCAAAAAGAAACTGGACGAAAGAACCGTTAGTTGTTACTTTATAGGCTATTCTGAACGATCTAGGGGGTTCAAATTCTATAATCCAACAGAACATACAGTTTTCGAGTCAGGAAGTGCAAAATTTTTTGAGGATAATGAGTTTGTGGGGGGAGATATGACAAAAGATAGTATTTTTGAAGAAGAAGAGACGAATGCGAATGAGACTATGGACCAAAGTCCTAGTTTTGTTCAAATTCCGATTGCGTTTAGAAATACATCTTTTGACAATGTGCAAACTTCATCATCCCAAACAACTCAGTTAGAAACTCAACATGGAATAGAGAACACAAATGGACCTGAACCCAACCCAAACCCTCACATTGACATGACAAATGTTGATGGCCTAGGGCCTGTGGGAGAGTCAGAAGTTGGTAATGATGTTCTTCCTCCTGTTGAAGATCAAGTTGTAAATGAACCTCAAGAAAATCTAGAGCCTGTGCCAATTAGGAGATCTACTAGAGAGAAAAGATCTACACAATCAAAGGATTATGCATATCTTCAAGAACATGAGTTTGACATTGGCATGTTTGAAAATGATCCTGTTAATATCAAACAAGCTGTGGAAAGCTCTAACTCTCAAATGTGGATTAATGCCATGAATGAAGAGATGAAATCTATGTATGACAATGACGTTTGGGATATCGTTCCGTTGCCTAAAAACAAGAAACCCGTTGGTTGCAAATGGATTTTTAAGACTAAGCGGGATTCTAAAGGCAATGTTGAAAAATACAAGGCACGTCTTGTTGCGAAAGGTTTCACACAGAAAGAAGGCATTGATTATAAAGAGACTTTCTCTCCAGTTTCATCGAAAGACTCTTTAAGGATTATATTGGCGCTTGTAGCACATTATGATTTAGAACTTCATCAGATGGATGTAAAGACGGCGTTTCTCAATGGTGACATTGATGAAACGATCTATATGAAGCAGCCAGAAAACTTTGTATCAGGTGATGCAGGGTCTATGGTTTGCAGACTTAAGAAATCTATCTATGGGCTAAAACAAGCATCTCGACAATGGTATTATAAGTTTCACCAAGTTATTAGCTCATTTGGTTTTGAGTCTAACATAGTAGATGAATGTATATACCTTAAGTTCTGTGGGAGTAAATTTATTTTCTTGGTTTTATATGTAGATGACATATTGCTTGCCAGTAACGATAAGGACATGTTGCATCAAACTAAGAATTTTTTATTTAAGAACTTTGAAATGAAAGATCTTGGTGATGCATCATTTGTTCTAGGGATTGAAATACTTAGAGATAGATCTCAAGGTATTCTGAGGTTATCCCAGAGGAACTATATCGATAAGATTCTAACAAGATTTGGCATGCAAAACAGCAAACCAGGAGATACCCCTATATCAAAAGGAGATAAGTTTAGTCTGAAACAATGTCCCCAAACTGACTTAGATAAAAACCTCATGAAAGATATTCCCTATGCCTCGGCCGTGGGTAGCATCATGTATGCACAAGTATGCACGCGTCCGGATATTGCGTTCATTCCCGGATTGCTAGGGAGATATTTGAGTAACCCAGGTATGGAACACTGGAAGGCAGCCAAGCGAGTGTTGAGATACCTAAAGAGAACAAGGGACTATATGCTCACGTATCGGAGATCGGAACAGCTCGAGGTCATTGGATACACCGACTCTGATTTTGGAGGATGTGTCGACAACATGAAGTCAACATCAGGATACATCTTTATGATGGCAGGTGGTGCTGTGTCATGGAAGAGCGCTAAACAGTCATTGGTAGCCTCCTCCACTATGGCAGCTGAATTTGTTGCATGTTTTGAAGCATCTAATCATGGCGTATGGCTGAAGAACTTCGTCACAAGTCTGAAAATTGTGGATTCTATTCAGAAACCACTCAAATTATTATGTGACAACAATTCAGCAGTGTTATACGCAACCAACAACCGAAGTTCGTCAAAGTCGAAGTACATTGACATTAAGTTTTTGGTTGTAAAAGAGAGAGTGCAGAATAATGAATTATGTATAAAACACATAGGTACAGACTCCATGATTGCGGATCCTCTTACTAAAGGATTACCACCCAAGAAGTTTCACCAACATGTTGCTTGTATGGGTGTAATATCTGTTTAGGATAATTAGAAAAATGTGGGAGTCTGAATATGTTTTAAGTTCTGTTTTTTGATGTTCTATGTAATGCAATTGTAAACAATTTTGATGATATATACAAGTTGCATTCAGTTTCAGTTTCATTATTTCTTTCTTTAAAGTTTAAATTTTTTGGCCTCATAAAGTAAAGTAAAGGTGACTCAATTAGAAATAGGCACGTCTAATCACACTTGCGTGAAATTTCTAAACTATATGTCCAAATCAGATTCATGTCATTCAGTTATGTTGGCAGCGTGATTTATGTCAGTTTAGTTGCGAATAAATGTGACAAATGCCGCTTAAGTCCTTTGTTAGCATAATTGATGGACGGAATTGTTTAAGAAATACGATAAGTAAAGACAGAAAAGTTGCATGCAATAAAGTTAAGGATATATAATCAAAAGGTTGAACTTGTCCATGTGGGAGATTGTTGGATTTAGAGACGTCTAATTACAAATATTAAGTTGGACATACGTGCATTGTGATTATAATGTCAAATACTGTCAGCGAGATTACATTTATGTAATGATTAAAATATGCCAAATAATGTGATTAATTAAATCATGGCATTATACGTATTTAAATAAGGATTTGGATACAAATACATATAGAATAATGTTAATCAATTACAATTGTTAATGGACTGATTATAATTGATTAAAAATAATAGCAGTAATAAATTTGAGCTGAATAAGGAAATCAGAATCTATTCTGATTGATTGATTGATTGATTTCAAAATCTGAAATTTCAGATTTCTTGACAGACTTGTTTCAGCTAAATTTTAGGCTGCCCTAGGATTGGGGTTTTGCACTGCTATAAAAGGGCTGAGTCTCCAAGGCTTGCAATCACTCAGAAAAATTGTCTGCTCCATTGAAGACTAGATACTCTGTCATTTAGGATAGCCAGAGAAAAGGATTGCAAGTTCTTGGAAGGATTCAAGAGCCAACAACTCAAGTAAAGCCCAGGAGCCTTTTGAAGATGGAAAGTAAGTTCCGCTGTGCATTGATTTTGATTTCTTACAAAGGAATAGATCTTGGTTAAGGGGTTTAAAGTAATTAAGAAAACCCACAAAGTAAATCTTTCATTTTGGTCTTCCAGCCCAACGACTACACCCAAACACCAAACCCTGCTTCCTAAATCTTCAATATTGTTCGTTTCTAAGTTAAACCATGATTGTTGTTTCCACTCCGGAAAAACCCGCAATACTGTTGTGACTTCTATTCGGCATACCCCATCACTTATCTCACGCCCCAAATTTCATTTGAATTTTTTTGCTCCAAAGTGACTACTAAACTTAAAAAATTACTAACGCCCAGCATCAATCATTACTCCACGAAACATATTTGTTTCAGATCAAATTCCTTCCCCCAAGGAAAATTGATATCCACCAAAAAAAAATGAAAGAGTTGTGTTATAAGACCAACAATTTAGTCTATCAAACTCAGTGTTTTCGTTCTTGGCGTAGAGTTTTAAGGCACTTGAAACCATAATTATTGAAATACGATTTTAAAAAAAAGTAATACAACTAGGTGGAGGAATTGCCCAATTTCCATCGCCGCCCGAAAAAACGTCCGTCTTCAACCATCAGCAATTCCTCCGCCCTCCGCCACCTTTCGCGAGCTCCGCCACCCTCCTTTCCCGACCGCTCCGTTCGAACATGTCAGACTGCTCCGTTCCACCCTGTCAGACAGTGGATAAGACAGTGCACGATACTCATTCAATGCAACTTGGGTGCTCAAAATTTCAAAATTCAAATGTTATTTCCGCGGCCAAAGTGCCCACGAAATTTCAATTGAAAAATTCATCGAGCAGAGATGGATTTGTATGAATCGTTCATATCTCTCGACGTAATCATGGGAGGTGTATGAATCGTTCATATCTCTCGGCCTCATGGGAGGGGTGAGCTCGCTCTTGTCTTCGATCCCCTCTCGAACTTGGGGCGGTCGTGATGTCTGTGCTGGCAGTGGGAATAGTTTGGCACATTCATAGCCAGAGGAACTCCTGCGCTTACCTGGTTGCGTTTAGCTGCTACAAGCCCCTGGAAGACCAAAAAATGAACACACAGCTCTCTGAATACGTCATTTGCAAGACCGATCACGTCATTTGCAAGAGCGATCTGATGCCTCGGGTAAACATTCACATAAAATCGGGCCTCGGGCAGGAGTCCTACGTGCCCAATTCTTTCTTCCAGGGCGACATTGTGTCGTCAATGGCCGAAGGGTGGCTAGAGATGTAGGAGGCCTTTGTTTCTACACTCGATAGATTGTTCATAGACAACGGCTTCCTGATTTATCGTAACTGATTGGCAAGGCATAGCCGTTCCATATAGAAATTTATCGCCTTCTCCGACGACGGACTGTTGCTCGAGTACCGGCCAGATGGAAATACTACACCAGAGTGCATTAGAGAAACGGGAGGCAATCCATATGGGTTCTCTCTTACTCTCCGATGGTTCCACTGAAGGATTTCGATGTATCAGAATGGAGCCCGACGAGAACCTGTTGGTGTACATGCACTTAGACTAGTTGTGTTGGTGTACATGCACCTAGATTAGCTCCAGTTAACTTATTGCTTGCATGTACACATTAACATAAGATATAGCACACTTAGCTTTAGTTAGCTTTAATTATTGCATGTACAACTAAGCTTAACTTAGTTGCTTTTATGTATTTATTCTAAAACTAATATTGTAGAATTAATTTTCATTCTTTTCTCAATTGTTGTTGCTTCCTTCCTTCTCTTGCAAGCTTGTTTATTGTTTTGCAGATCTAGATCTGTGTATCTCAAAAATCTTACATGGTATCAGAGCACAGGGATTTGTAAACAGTGCACAAGCAATTTTATTTGCAGGTTCAGAAGATTGAAGTAACAACAAAGAATGGAGTCTAAATTGGAGTTTCCACAATCGGCAATTCTCACTCCATATAATTATTTCGAATGGAAGCCAAAGATTCAACTTCATCTCAGAAGTAGAGGCTTATTTCGAATAACCATGGAAACGGAAGTTGAACCAACATCGGCAATGGAGAAAACAAGATATTTCAATTGCATGGACGAGGCCTTCGGCATCCTATGTTTATCTATTTCTCCGGAACTGCTATTTCATGTTGAATCATGTTCAACTCCAAATTAAGTATGGAAAATTTTGGAAGGATTGTTTGGAAAACAGGATGAAATGCAAGGTCACATTCTCGAAAATGAGTTAAACTCATTAGATCCGAGAAACTTTGAGAACATTCAAGATTTTTTCACAAGGTATAAAGCCTTGCTGGTTCAACTGAAAGGATGCGGGATCGACAAATCCAAGCAAGAAAATCAGTTGATTCTTTCCATTTTATCAAAACTTGGTCCAGAGTATGCAGTATTCGTCTCTACATTCCACACAGTCAGATCTGCAACTAGTGCAGCTTGGAAGTTGCCCTCACTGGATTCTTTTATTCAGTCTTTGATGCATGAGCAAGATAAGCTCATCAAAATGGGCACACTTAAAAATTCCAAAGCGCATGCACTTACTGTGCATGCAAAAGGAACGACAAATTCCAAAGACCATTAGAAAGGAAAAGGGAAGAAGGATCCTAATCCAAGAAAGGGAGGACATCCCAAACCCCCTGATGGATCATCTGGCTCAAAGGAAAGGAAAGGAATGAAAGGGCAATCAATGTGCAATTATTGCCACCGTGGTTTTCATCCTGAATCTGCATGCATGAAGAAGACTATAGATCTTATGGCGCAGACACTCCAGCAACACAATCTTGGAGACCACATTCCTGAGAATGCTAAGAAGAAGTCTGGAGAAAAAGCACCAGATCCAAGAGGTAAAGGGCATGCTTTGATTGCTCTTCATTCTGCACCACAAGAATGGATCATCGATTCAGGAGCTTCACATCATATGGCTTCTTCAAAGGAATCCTTTTCTTCTCTACATGCATACTCAGGTCCTCCCATTCTCATGGGGGATAATTCTGCAGTTGCAGCAACTGGACAAGGAAGAGTGCAATTCGAAGATGGAAGCTTTGAAAATGTCTTGCATATTCCAAGGCTTTCTGTGAATCTTGTCTCAGTGTATCAGATGACACACACAGGCAGCGGAAGGAAAGTGGAATTTACCCCAGATTCTGTGAGCATTTATGAGATGCAAACCAATTTGAAGATTGCATCTGGCAAGCTTGCTTGCTGGGCAATGAAGAGCAGTAGTACTCCGCAACTATCTTCTGGACATGATTCATTAGAAAGGGCTCGGATGTTTGATCTTAATATCGAGGATTCGGCAGAGATGCCAATTTCCTTGCTGAGGGTGAAGAGAATGGCACTTGTCAAGGCTTGCTTGAGCAGCACCTTTGCCATAATTGCGGCGGCTCTGTTTGTCGTCTCCATGAACCGGGTCTTCGGTTCTTGGAATTTGGGGAAGTCGAACCAGAGAACCAGAAATGAATACCATCGGGATTACTTGAAGATGGGCTGCAATGAAACGATTGCAATGCACCTTCGGCAGCTCACTGTTGAGCCCCACGTCGCCGGCACAACAGAAAATTTCGCTACCGCAGAGTATGTGTTGTCAACCTTCAAGAAGTACGGCTTGAGTGATGCTTATTGTAAGGATTACAATGTCCTGTTGAGTTATCCTCTCAGCAGGTCTCTCACACTGAGGTCGCCCGGTGTGGAGACTCTGAGGCGCTTCGAGCTGAGAGAAAAAGAAGTTAAGGGAAATCCTTACAGTAGCTGGAGCTCGAAGGCCATTCCCAGCGTTCACGCCTATTCGCCCTCGGGAACTTCGGTTGCAGAGGTGGTGTATGTTAACTATGGGCGTGTCGAGGATTTCAGGGCATTGGAACGCATGGGCGTTAATGTCACAGGCGCCATTGTGATTGCTCGGCACGACAAGATTTTCAAAGGCGACATTGTCAAGAATTTTGCCAGGGCAGGAGCCTCGGCCGTCGTGATTTACTCGGACCCTTTTGATTTTGCCGGTACGGGTAGCGAAGGAAGTTATCCCCTCACCAAGTGGCTGCCTCACAGTGGTGTCCAAAGAGGCACGGTGTTTCAGAAACCTGGAGATCCTCAGTCGCCTGGCTGGCCCTGTGGCAGCAGCACCAGGGATTCAGAAAAGCTGTCCGCCAATGATTTGAAGGCGCTGCTGCCCTCAATTCCTTCTCTGCCCATATCGGTGGAAGACGTCGAGGTAATCATGAAATCTCTCGATGGGCCGCTTGCTCCTCCTCATTGGCATGGTTGCTTAGACTTAGCTGCCTATCGTGTTGGCCAAGGACCTGGGATTCTCAACTTACACCTCTTGATATTCAGATTTAGGGCCTCTCCTAAATCAATTTCAGCAAAAGTATTCACAGGAGGAGGTACATGGACTCCGCTTGTCTCCACAGGAATGTCTTCGTATGCATCGAAGTTTATACCCGTATTCACCTGGTCAAAGACGTCGTCAGCTTTCAAGTCATTGGCGAAGGGGTTTACTTCGCGTTCACGAGAGCCACCAGAACGAGCGTTGGAGGTAGTATTACCCCACCCGCGTCCTCCCGATGCACCCCATGAGGGTTTTTCGCCCCAGACCAGCGTCTCATCCCAACCTAGAGACTTTTCAGATTTTTCTCTACTTTTGCATTATATTTTGAGGGGGGGTTTTCTTCCCACTGGGTTTTCCCTCTTTCCTCCTTTTTATGCATTGTATATGGGTACCTAAAATGGCCGTGTTGCCGGGACTCATTCATTTTGCATCACACTCACCTAAGTTATGCTTAAGGGGGGGTGTTGGTGTACATACACTTAGACTAGCTGTGTTGGTGTACATGCACCTAGATTAGCTCCTGTTAACTTATTGCTTGCATGTGGCACATGTACACATTAACATAAGATAAAGCACACTTAGCTTTAGTTATTGCATGTACAACTAAGCTTAACTTAGTTGCTTTTATGTGTTTATTCTAAAACTAATATTGTAGAATTAATTTTCATTCTTTTCTCAATTGTTGTTGCTTCCTTCCTTCTCTTGCAAGCTTGTTTATTGTTTCGCAAATCTAGATTTGTGTATCTCAAAAATCTTACAGAACCTAAAGCTGTATTTGCAAACGCCGTCCAGATTGAAAGTAGAGAGCGATTTCTTCATAGATTTCTATATTTGCAAACGCCGTCCAGATTGAAAGTAGAGAGCGATTTCTTCGTGAATTTCTTTAATGATATCTACCGCCTTCCCAACTACTGCGGCCCTTACGGTATTTGTGTAAATCCTGGAGCACGGTACACACCCAAATTCCGTCTCAAATGTGACAAATATCATTAACTCACCAATGCATTCAAATGTGACAAATAGCGTCAACTCTCGAATTACATTGGTAGTGTGAAGGTTATTCTTTGCGATGGGGCATGAAGCGGCCACCAAGTTGGACTCGAGCGTTACAATACGATAGAGCCTCAATGCGGTAGACAACGCCGACTGTCATTATTCCAGTGCATTAAGACATTCATGATTCGAGAAATTTTAGGTTTTTTTCTTTTTCTTTTTCTTAAAGTCTGTCACCGTCCAAGCGTATTAACCCAATAATGTGCAATGCATTTATCATGGCATTGATGATTGAAGTGACTTTAGTTTTTCCGCAACACTAACTGGTATTAACAGGTTTTATAAAGCAAAATTTAACTTTAAAGTTTTGATTAATGAGTTGGACGAATCTATTACAATAAAATATTCCCATGTGGATAAGAAATAACAAGGGAATTGCAGGCAATTGGAGTGGTCAGTTCATGTGCCATGTGTTGATGATGGTAACCATTTTGAAATCACATTTTCAGCCTTCATTAATGTACATTTCCGAAAGCATATATTGTCATCTGGCAAGATATTTTAGAGTGTGCACCTAATTGAAATAAAAAGTTGGTTACTTTGATTTTCTTGATTGAATAGAAATTATGTTTTTATGTATATATTGTATTTACAAATTTATGACATTCTATTTATGTATATATATTATTCAATTAATTTGTATTACTTCTAGAAAAGAATTAGATTATATCTTTATTTTCTTAAACACAATACATAATGATATATTTATATTTTTTTAAAATTAGATATTGGGATTCAACATGGGTCATTTTTCTTTCTTTCTTTTTCATGTACATTTATGTAATCCAAGAGATTGTTAGGAGTAGATGAGACAATGATATTGTTTCCTTGAGACATTTCCCTTGTCGAAGCTTTTGGCACATTTGTAGTTTCCTTGTCAGTATACAAGTGGTCTGATTCGTGGGTACATATGTGCTCACTCATTGGCAGAGCCAAAAATATGGCAAAACCTTTTCCTTGTTCAATCGAGAGGTGAACTTCCTCTGTAGAGGGACGCAATCATTGTACATGAGGCTAAGTTGAGTTTGAAGGAGTTGCTTTCGTTGTAGGTGTCTTTTGTTTCT
Organism: Pinus tabuliformis; assembly: GCA_031772625.1. Classification (NCBI taxonomy): domain Eukaryota; kingdom Viridiplantae; phylum Streptophyta; class Pinopsida; order Pinales; family Pinaceae; genus Pinus; species Pinus tabuliformis. The sequence goes on along the minus strand of CM062805.1, from coordinate 799,246,726 downwards.
AAGTGGTATTCTTATTGTGATTTGTAGTAGTCTTATGTCCTTTTGATCCCTTCGAATCTTGCAAGCCATGGTTCGTTTTCTTAGGATCCTGGTGGGTATTGGACCCTTGCAAAAAGCGGCAAGCATTCTAGAGATGTCTAGGCTATTGACAAGTCTTGCAGTGAAAAACAGTATTCTCATAATCCACTGGTTGTGAATAAACCCTACCCCTCCAATTCAGGAGGATTTTATATGATAATCGTTTAGTGAGGTCCACTTCAACACATATGCGAACGAATGTGATAATTTCTTTAGCCATCCTATCATTGTCAGTTTTGATGTAGTGACCTATTACATTACCCACATTTTCCAAAACATATGGATGAGACAAATGGATGGGAAGGTTAGGGAGACTTACCCAGATAGGAGTTACTATTGTTGATATGGAAAGATGATTAAAATCAGGGAACCATGGTTTAAAAAAGAGGTCGGAGCGACCCCAAAACTAAGGTCCTTGATCCAAAACCTTTTGTCGGTCCGCTAGATTTTCGAAGAACACAACAACGAAGCCTTTTGAGAAAAAATGTAGCACAATATTCTGATATAAATTATATTTCACCCACTCCTGAAGGGCATATGTTGAGGGCCAAAAGCCATTAAATCGACAAATAAGCATTTGTCGTTCATAATCTGAAACCAGGAATCTACATATCAGGACTTTAAGAGATAGCATTTATGTTACCTAATCTTCCACAAATGTCGGTCCTAATAGATCTTTAGGGTTTGGTGGTGGACATCCAAACTTATGAACATCCTTGAAGGAATTGGGTTGGGATGAGGAGGACACACCCCAACCTTTAGCTCTACCCCTTACTCTTGAAACCAAATAGATCATAGCGTCCCTAGTTAAGCCATACTCACTGAGGGTTTTCTAATCCTGAAGTTATCAACCTTCATATAAGAGCTGAAAATTGTCATGGGGTTCTCACCCAATCCTGAATCCTAGTTGTAAGTGTGGAGATGAGATTTGTGGCTTTGACCTGTAGACAAAGGGAACCTCCTAATATTAGTTTCACAAATATGGTAAAATTTGCTAGATCTCGGGTAGTGACCTCCTCCTAGGAATAGAAAAACCTTGCAGAATGGAGGTCCTTGAGAGTTGAGGTTTCCTCTAGCCTAGTGAAGGCCTTCCAACACTCCCAACAAAATCATTTAAACATAGCTTCGAGTGATCTGACAATGGCACAACACTAGATCCAATTTGAGCAGCAATGGCATTCTCTTATGAATTTTGGGTCAATGTTTCATAATCAAGCCCATTGCAACTTTCGTGTTGCATAAAGCCAAGATCTCTGCAAGGGTGTTGATCTTCAAAGACAGGAGCCGCCTTGTGGCCATCCCACACACCTACAAGTCTTGTCCTATAAACAAATATTGTGGTATAGCATTCAACAACTCTAGCAACTATCGCCGGCCTCCCACGCTTGTTTGCAAGCATTCAACAACATTCAACTTCAGGGGTCCATTCCTTGTTAGCGTGAAGGAGCCCTGAACAACTTACATGGTTGCGGAGGATGAGTCGAAGCATAGAATTATCTAGGGTTTTCAAAGCTTCATCCCAGTGGAAATTTTTTGCTTATACTTTGTACAATTTATTTTATTTTATTTATTTTGGTTAGGTAAATATCATTTTTTACAAGTTTTGAATTCGTGAATGAGTGTTTTAACTATTCAAAGTCCTATGTGCTAATAAAAAGTATTTTTTAATATTTTTTAATTTTTAAAATTTTATCACTCTTTTGAATTTTTTTATTATAAAGATTAACAATAATTTTCCAATTAAGTTTTTAGAATGTTATTGAAGAATTAATTTCTTATTGAAATATAGTATTTTTTGTGCAGTACCTAATTTACCACTACCTTCCTCTAGGGGCAAGGCCCATTAGTGTTGTGTTCATCTTATCTTAAGATCGAATATTTGATTCTTACAATCTACATTACATGATAAGCATTATTGTCCTACTTTGATGCCAATGTTGCTTGATTTTATGCAAACCAATCATTTGTGCCATCATTTGAAGACAATTGCTCACAAGATTGTTAGTATTTGAATTTTGGTTTTTCTCATTTCTTTTGAGCCTTACTCTTAGGGACAACATGGATTCCTGCTTCATTGGAAAATCCAACACCAAATGTTAAGACCCTAAGCCGGAGAGAACACACAAAATGTGTTTGTGTGAAGACGGTTTGTACTAAAATTGTGGACTTTGAACAACCTTTTGCCACCTACTCGCATTCTACAAGTGAAAATGTTGGATAGAGAAGGAATTCATGGTCAAGTATATTGTTGATGCATGTAGGTCTCTATCTCTTTTCTCAAACCTCTATGCTTGAATAACCTTCGGATTGAGAAGGAAATCATGGGAAGGTAGATTTTTGATGCATGTAGGCCTCTATTTCTTTTCTCAAAGCTCTATGCTTGTAATCTCTCTTGGATTCAAATACCAAACCATAGGATTCTACATTATATATACTCCAAATGACATTAAAGGCCAAGAGGCTCTATGATAAAGTTCAAAACAGGGCCAAAACAATGTTTTTATTCTCACCAAATTCAAGCATGACTACCATTTCCATCATGGTCCCTAAAGCATTGAACCCCTTTAGTTGACCACCTTCCATTGTTTGCACAACTAAAACCATTTTCCTTTCTTTCTCTTCTTTCATTTTCTTTCTTTCTTTTCTTCTTTATTTTTCTTTTTTTCTTTCTTTATTTTCTATTTTTTTAGTTAGGCATTTTCCCAATGTTTTTCATTTTCTAGCATGCACGTTTCATTTATGTATTAATTCTAGGGAAGTTGAAAGCTATGCTCTTTTTCCTTTTCTAGAGTATATCCAATAAAATGGTATTGGAAGAATGTCGATAATTTAAATTTTTAGTAGTCGAGAATTCTAGTTATGCCATATACCAAATTTCTAAGAGTTGATTATTTTTGTTTCAATATTCCAAGACACATTGCTCGTTTTATTTCAAAATGAGAAGATTCTTCCCTTTCCTATGCAATTTAATTATGCCTATGGTGATTTATTATGCGCTGACGAGTATCAAAGTCGGTTGTCGTGGCACCATCTCGTGCCGGCTACCTACCAGATCTTCAACGAACCCACGTGACTTACCGTCTTCAGCCGAGAGATCGAACAAGAAATCACGACAGCCACTGCTAATTCTGAGCATCCCGATTTCTGGCAGAAACCGCAGTGATCCAGATCTGTCGTTGCCTTGAAAGAGCAGATTGCAGAGAAGCCATGGGTGGTTCGTGAATTTGTATGTGGCCTTCTAGCATTTGGCTCACAGCACTGGCCGCTGGTCTCATGGCAGGATCTTCTTGTATGCACCAAAGTGCCACCATCACAACTTTTCTCACTTCATCCTCTTCTGGCACTCCATCTAGCAAACGAGGATCCACGATTTCCATTAATTTCCCCTCCTGAAACCTCCGAATGGTCGCAGTAGCAGTCTTCTGCTGGAGCTGAGAGGTCCACACACCGCTGCCCGGATACGAGCTCCAGCAACACGATGCCCAAGCTGTAAACGTCGCTCTTGCTGCCGACTCCTGTCTCCATGAGCCATTCAGGCGCCAGGTAGCCCGGCGTGCCTCTCATCCGTGTCAGAACTCGGCTATGCTCATCAATCCGGTCGATGAACTTCAACAGACTAAAGTCTGATAACTTAGCCCTGAACTTGTCGTCGAGGAGAATGTTCTCAGGTTTCACATCGAAATGCATAATACATTCACGGCATTCTTCATGTAAGAACACCATCCCACGGGTTGCGTCCACTGCGATGCTCATCCAGGTACCCTAACTCATACGCTTTTTGTCCTCTGTGGAGAAAAGCTAGCCATCCAAGGAGCGGTTGGCCATGTATTCGTAGATGAGCAGGTGGTGGGATTCTTCCGCGCAGAATCCCCGAAGTCGGACGAGGTTGACATGGCTCAGGCTTCCCAGACTGGCTATCTCCCTTCGAAACTCGTCATAACCCTGGGAAGCCTCTTCCAGTTGCTTCACGCCAACCATGGTTCCGTCTCTCGAGATTCCGACCGAAGCCGTCCGTGATTTTCTTCAGTTCGTCGAACGTGAATCTCGGAGGCAGAACTGACAGCGTGTTCAAGAAACGATTTTTCAGTCTTCCAGGGGCTTGTAGCAGCTGAACGCCACCAGTAAGCGCAGGAGCTCCTCTGGCTGTGAATGTGCCAAACTATTCCCACTGCCAGCACAGACATCACGGTCGCCCCAAGTTCAAGAGCCGAAGTAGGGATCAAAGACAAGAGCGAGCTCACCCCTCCCATGATTCGGCCGAGAGATATGAACGATTCATACAAATCCATCTCTGCTCGATGAATTTTTCAATTGAAATTTCGTGGGCACCTTGGGCGCGGAAATAAGATTTGAATTTTGAAATTTTGGATACCCAAGTTGCCAAGTTGCATTGAATGAGTATCGTGCACTGCCTTATCCACCGTCTGACAGGTTGAAACCCACCGTCTGACAGGTTGGAACGGAGCAGCTGGGAAAGGAGGGTGGCGGAGCTCCGGAAAGGAGGTTGAGCACAGATTTCCACAGTGCAACGAAGACTAGGCAATTCCTCCGTCTTATTAGATTATTTTTAAAAAATTTAATGGTAAAATTTGATAATAGATATTTTATAGATTTATATTTTTTTTATTTTTTCCATAATTTATTTTAATATTTGAGTAATTTTTATTAACTCTAAATAATATAGTAATTTTATAAATAAAATTTATCTAAAAAATCTACCATTCATCTTTTATTTCTAAAACTTATAAAAAAAAAAAATTATAATGTTTTTTTTTTTAATGTTTTTTTTTTTAATTTAAGAACGTAATAAATAAATGCACATAAGGAGAAGCTATTTAGGAGGACAATGGCCATCGCTGGGGTTTTCGCTCGCGCTGGTAATGAAATCACAGTCAATGCGGTCGATGGCGGTGGCATTGCAGGGCCGGCCACAGCCAGTACCTTCCACGGGATCGGTTTCAAGAGAGTGTGCTCTGACGCTTATCGAATCGCCGGCACGGGCTTGGCTACGCGGCCAAACACCAGGAAAAGATCTGAAACCCCTGGTACAGCAGACAACCCTCGCCCAAATCTTCATCTGATTGATGGGCCAAAGGCATCAGAGGCGGATCTGGTAGAGAAGATCGCCAAGAGGCAAGAGATCAGAAATCGGCCCACAAAAATGATTTTTGGGTTCAGAATCCACCTTGGAGGCGGACAATTGTCAGGGTTTGGCTTTACAGCTCAAGTCAACACAGTCCTTCCACTCGCGATTTCTGCATGCAAGATCGGGGGAATGCGGGTTGCAGTTTTGACCCATCACAAAAACGCACGGCCCAAACACAGCAGATCTAGGAAGGATCCTCCTGAGCAAAGGCCCAATGTCTGCAGATCTAGGCCGGATCTAATAGGAGGATATACGCATCGTATCAACAGAGGTTTGGCAGTCCGTGACGTGCAAACGGGAGATCGCCCCATCAGGCGCCCAGACCTGGGAAGCTGCTCATCAGATCGGGCCAAATATTGCAGATCCAGGGTGGATCAATCCGATCTGGCCAGATCCAAGCAGAAGATAGGTGGAAACCCGCCAGATCCAGAATCCGCAAAACTGGATCTGGCCAAGGTAGACTCAGAGGATCTGAAACAAATCTTTATCAGATCAACAGAAGGCAGACACTTGTGTGTGCATATCCGGGAACGGATGAGGGTATTGGAGCTAAAAAAAGAGATCCAGGACAAACTGGGAATTCCAGTTGCAACACAAAACCTATTATTTTCAGGGTACTGCTTACAGGATCAGCTCACACTCCAGCACTATAGGGTTGCAAGGGATTCAACCATCATCCTCAACCTGTGATTGCGAGGTGGATCCAAGGGAGCCTCCTCAAAACCCACAGGTACCTATCGCGATGCAGCGAAAGAGAAAGAACCTCAAAAGGGGAAAGAATCCACAGCTACAAATGAACCTCCAGGGCAGTATATTGTGGATCAATCGCCAGAGAGTCCCTCTATCTCCTTGGATTTACCAGAGGTAAAATACATATTCTCAGATCTACAAAAAAATGTTGTTATCTGTAGATTTAACGGTTTTTGGCCTAGAACTGATGCTTTATACCAATGGATCCACACGGTCTGGACAAAAAACTGCCAAATACACCTTTGCTCTAAGGGCTTCTTCATAGTAATTTTCCTATTAGAAGAAGAAAAGGAAAAAATACTCAATCAAGGGCCATGGTTCTGGGGCAGTGTTGGACTCTTTGTTACCCCATGGTTCCCGGAGTTTGATGCCAGCACTATGGTGGTAACAAGGATGCCAGTTTGGGTCAGGCTGCATAATCTCCCGTTACATTTTTGGCACTCCAAGGCCTTAATAGCTATTGGGAATACCCTCGGGAAAATTTTAAAGATTGATACAGAGAGACATATAAAGGGAATTTTTACTTTTGCTAGAATATGTGTCGAGGTAGATCTTAGCCAAGGATTACCTAAAAGCATCATTCTGAACTTCAACAATTCACAGTGGAAACAATCCTTGGACTATGAAAATACAGCTTTCAGATGCAGGGGATGTCAACAAATGCATGTAAAAGCCTCAACAAGAGCAAGCCACAACAAAGGAAGCCCAAAGGATGGCAGAATATAGATGATGTCATAAAGAAGAGAGTTCCGGAAAAGAAAGCCCCTCCGAAACCAGAAGACGAAGAATCAGAAGCAGAAGAGGATGATACCATCATAGAGGAAGCTGAAACAGGGAATCAGAAGGAAACCACATCAGACAACAAGGTCCCACAGTTTGATAAACGATGACCAGAACATGGGAGGGATAAAGCGGCACCATCGATCAGACACATCAGATTCAGACAAGGAATCAGGATCACAGAAAGCTGAAACACAGTTAGTAATAGCCTCGATCGAGCCCACCCAAGGCGAGTGGCGCAAGGTCGAAAAGAAAAAAGGAAGAAAAACCTGAAGCGTGTCTATGCATATTCAGGTTTTCTTGCTTTCACTATTTTCCCTCTCTCTCTCCCATCATTCTTTGCACGTTAGTCATGTAACGTTGCGTCGGGTGCCAATGCACTGGAGGCCATTGGGCAGCTTATGGAAATGCATCATGCATCTGCAATTGTAACTTTTCATTTTTTAATAAAAGGTTACAGATTTTTCCACTGGAAAAAAATAAATAAATGCACATTAATAAAATTTATATTAAAAAATAATTTATTTATAATTTTACCATAAAAAAAAAATACAATCACTCACAAAATTAAATCAGTTTCACACGTTTTTTCTTTTGATCATTTTTAAGTTGTGAGATTGAAAAATACAACATTTTTAAAATCTCACTTTTCCCATTTCTTTCTTTGTATATGCCATGCTCTATCTATTTCTATTGGCAACTTATAATTTTGGATGAGCTATACATTTTCAATTAATATGATATACTAATTAGCCTATGCCGGAGAATTAACCTGCTATATTAACAACTTATGGTGCGAAATCGAATTGTTTGGCACTCACCGAATTGGCAAATTGACAAAATTCCGTAACTATGCTTGAAACCTTAGAAGCGCTGCTTTTGTCCGCATTTTTTGCCCGAATTCAGGCCAATTTGGTAACTCTGCTTGAAACCTTAGAATCTTTTAGCGCTGCTTTTGTCACTTGAAATTACAGCCTGAATTTTGTCATTTCCTTTGTTCCCGTCGTTGCAAATAGTGCTTTTTTGAGTAGTCCTCTGCAGGGTTGTCACCCACGTTGCATCTCTCTGCGACCTTTGCTACAATTTGGTGTCAAAACACAGCCCACGCGCACCTTTACACATGCACCTTACGCTGGGTTGCACCATTCCGACTATCGGCCCCCACAGAGCCTCTGTGGCCTTGAGATATTGTGTTCTCTACACTGGCGTAACCTTTGATACAATTTTCAGGCGGCAGCAGAGGAATCGGTGGAAAGGACATTAAAATTTAAAAGAAACTATTTTCATTCATCCTTGGTTGTAAAGATATCTCCTTCGACCATTCACCAAAGCCAAATCAAACAACTTGCAACCTCAAACTTTCAGAGAAAACGGTAGAAGATTAAAGGATGCAACGGAGTCAAGCTATGTGAGCATTTTAATGAATGAATTCACATGCTCAATAACTCTGATGATTGAGATACAAATATGATATCCTTCATATCCAAATTTCATTTCGAGATACATTTTTTTTTGTTACGCTGATTTAATTCCAGAAAGATATAGGAGGTTTATTATATTCGTTTTTAGAATAAATTTACAATTTTCTCTCCCATTCCTGCTATCATAGCCTTTTCTCTATTCTTTTTATTTCAACCCAAAGTATAACTTCAAGCATTCAGTTGTGGAACTGTGCTTTTCGGTTAAAATAAATTAACTGATTTAAAAAAATCTGAAATTATATAATATAATTAAGAAACAAAATGATTTTTTTATTTACATTTAATAATATAATTTTTAGAACTTTTGAATACATCAATAGAATAGATGTAGAATTTTAATTTTATAAATTAAATAACTTAAATTTATAATTCTTCAAAATTTCTACCCAATTTAAAATTAAATTAATAAATAATCCAATATATAAAAAATTTAAGCCAAAATATAAATACGTTTTAAAAATGATTCATCTCAGACCCTGGTTGGTTTTGGCTTATAGGGCAGGGGATCACGATAAATCCTGGCCATTGATCTTTGACAGGTGGGATTTTAATTACCACCTTCGCGGTCCCCTCCGTTGAGCAACCGAGGGCTTGGGGAAGAATTTTGGATCGTCGGATCATGTAGGTTTGTTCTGCTATTTCATCACATGCCAATTTCTTCCTCTGGTCAGACGATGGTGAAACACTGTTGAACGAAGCTGGCACGGGGCTATTCATTCGTGAGTAATGGACGTTCACTTTATCTACAAAGTCTCCGTGTGCAAGTATGTTATATGTGTTGTTCGACTTTCCATCAAATGATACATTGCTTTCAGATTGCGTAAGATTTGGAGATATAGTTGCACGCACAATTGAAAAGCCAACATGTGTAGATTCAAACGATAGACTCCAATGCAATCTTCCTGAAGAGGTGATGAAGAGGTGCCTGGGTTAATTTTCTTTATTGGGAAGAGTTAATTGGTAAAATTATGATTTAATTAATTAATATATTTTTTAATAGTTTAATTATTAGGAAAAAATTTGAAAGTATGGTGAAGAATTTGAGAAAATTATAGATTAGTTAGTTCTTATTTAAGAAATAAAGAGATTAGATGAGAAATGTTAGGATTTATAAGAGATAGAGATTAGATGAGAAATGTTAGGAGATATTTTGGGAATTAGTTTACAGATTTAAAACCTATTTAAGTTCTAATCTATTAATATAAATTGATATAAACATATAAAACACAAAAACATGTATTAGGTGAGAAATGAAAATACCAATCATTAAACCATGACTTTTATTGTAATTATTTTGTTTTATTAATTAATTATTTCTCCATTTTGTGTTTACTTTCCGTATTGATCAAAGTGTTTTGAAATATAGTTATTTATCCCTGCGTCATAATTTTGGTACCAGAGCCTTCCTTTCTTGGAGATTCCGCACTGCTAAATGGCAATCATTCGGTTTTGTATATGAATCCTTTGAATTGTAAACGTGATGTGGATGCAAAGGATTAAGGATCTAGCTGTTAATTGTTAGTTCAGGGCCATGGCTTCACTGATTCGGGACTTCCTTTCAATCCACGAGCTTTGAAGAAACAGCTGATGTAACGTTGAAAGAAGTCGTATGCAGCTGCCTCAATATCACAATCATTGGCAGCCTCAGCACATTGCAGATAGCTCGCGAAAGGCCGGTCCGTGTGATAAGTATGCATCATAAACATTGAAGGGATGAACAATAGATTATTCCATTGTTTGGATCGATGGAAAATTTCATAAAGAGATGGTTACGATTGCGTTCAACTTTACAGTTACATTTTGTCTTGAGGAGCGCCCAACATTGGCAATAACACCCAGCGAAAGTGTCAATGGTTGGATTAACTGCAATAAAGAGACACAGACAGATTTCTGGCTGGAGAATATCAAGGTTCACATAAGTCAAATATTCAAAATAGAAATTCTATTTATTAAGCCAAAGAATAAGATAATGGTGTGTTTGCGTCGTTGGAAATACTCTTCGAAAGTTCCCGTGAAAATGTTACCTTAAATCGTTAGTGTTTCTTTTTAGATCCACTATATATATGAAACCATTTATTTACTTTCATTTCAATAAATTTTGACGAGTGAAAAGCATTTAATGAGGTAGAAGTAAATATTAAAGGTAGAAGTGTTGTATTCAAGGTAAAAGTAAATAGTAAAGGTAAAAGTGAAAGTAAATAATAGAGATAAATTGATGTTATAGAGCATGATGGTTTTTATGAAGATAAAGAATAATTGGTTGGAATAAATGTTGAATGATAAATGGTGAGTTGTTTCATAACGCTGGTTTCATAAAACCATGTGTGGGTTTGAGAATGCATAGCTATGTAATGTTACATGCAAAAATCATGAATAGTATATATATATATACTATCAACAAATTTTCAAGGTATTTTAATTTGTATATCGGTTGAAATATCTTTTTGATTAAATGAAGAATTGATGTCAAAGTCTGGAGTCAAAGTTATAAGTCCAGTCAAAGGTTTGAGTCCTTGATTGTAATGGGTACATGATTGGTGAAGCTCACACCCGAAAAGTCTGATCATTGTAAAGACAATTTGAAGAAATACTGTAGTTCTTTGTAGCAAAAGAAAACAAAGGAACAAGAAGTGCTCAGGAGTAAATTTCAAGTGAAAGGAACCATTGACCAAGTTCAGAGGAGATAACTTGGAAAAGTGATTAAGTTGCAGGTTACAATGAACAAGGTGAAGTTCACGAAAGAAGATGAAGATGGATCAAGAGAAAAGTCACAACGATAGCATAACAGTTAGCATCGCTGATGAAGAGAAAGAGATCGTGGAATTGAAGGCATGACTTGACATATTAATGGAGTTACTACAAAGACAGAGACACAGATGGGTAATAAAGAGAATAGTTAAATGGTCAATTAAACAGTGGATGGAAAGAACACTGAAGCGCAAACGGAAAGTTTTAGAAGTAGAGAAACTCCAAACGAATATAGATATATTTGTGAACCAAAGCAAGGGCCATTGCTTGGTGACAACGATGATGAAATGAACATGGGTTTGATTCCCACAGACGACGCTACAAATTTTTCAGAGGACCAACATGAAAACCGGAAGACAGATTCATTTGTCAAACCTCATGTTTTTAAATCTAACAATTGGTGTGTGGATGTAGGATATGTTGATATGAAGCCTAAGGATGAAACTGTTGATAAAATGAAAATTGATCATCAAATGAATAGGTCAAATGTCAACATAAGAAATATTGTAGCAAAACTAAAGTTCTTAGAAGAATAGTTGGACAATCCAAAGCCAGAGTGTGACCCAAAGGAAATTATGATGGATTACAACATGCCTTCAAGTCGACAAATATGGTGCAATGGAAGCGTAAAGATTGACAACAAAGTTTAGCAAACAAACAATTTAAATGTGTAACTAGAAGACAAATTAGATATCAAAATTAAAGAGATGAAGAAGTTGATGTTGAAAGAATCTCAGGAAATATTCATTGAAGAAAGAAAAAGCAAAGATGACCATGGATTACTAATAACTGAACAATTATACATCAGCAACGAAGGAGGGCAACTAGAACATAAAGTTTAGAAGCCTGGAAACCAGAAAAGGACAACCACAAAACAACAACATGACAGAGCAACTGATTTACTGCAAGTGAAAATTTGGGATCCAAGAGGTTTTTTATCATGATTGGTGGGCGGGAGACCATGCTTTTATTTTACCTGGGGAGTCTGATGTAGGTGCATCTAACCTGGGTCAATTTTTTATTAGAGGAGTTAGATTTTAAAGTTGGGATTTAATTAATTAATGTATTTTTCTAATAGTTTTAAGAGAGAATGATGATTGTAAATAGGAGAAGATTCGAGAGTATTGTGGAAGGTTTAAGAAGATTATGGATTAGTTAGCTCTTATCTAGGGATAAAGGATTGGATGAGAAATGTGAGGGATCATGAGAGATATTTTGGGAGTTAGTTTAAGGATCTAGAACCTACTTGGGTTCTAATCCATTTGTATAAATTGAGGTGAGCCTATGAGACATAAAAGAATGTATTGTGTGAGTGAGTGTGAGGAATGAAGAGGCCAATCATTGGGCCATGATTTCTTCTGTAATTATTTTGTTTTATTAATTAATTATTCTACATTTTGTGTGCATACTATTGTTGCTTTCAATATTGATTAAGGTGTTTTGAAATATGGTTATTTATACCTGCGTCACTTCCCAATTTGGGCATATCCGCTAATGGGATGGGTTGAGTAGAGGATTAAAAGAAGCTAGGGTGGTTGGAAAGATTAATGGATGTAGGGTTACAACAAACATAAATCTTTCACATTTAATGTTTGTTGATGATATCTTATGTCTTAGTATGGCAAAACTCTCAAAATGACAAATCTTTCATCAAATCATTACAAAATTTGGGAAGATCTTTGGACTCATCTTAAATAAAGAAAAATCAAAACTCATCTCAAATAGCATTGAAGAGGAGACTAAGCACATAGCATATATTTTTGGGATTAGAGTCAGATATCTGGTTGGTGGTTTCAAGTATTTGGGCTTTCATGTGAAGCCTTGCAACTATGAGAAGCAGGACTAGACCTGAATTATTGAGAAAATTGAAAAAGAAATGACCTTAATGTGAAAATATATGGATTACATTGAGTGGCAGGATGATCATGATCAAGGTTGTCTTACAAGGCATATCAGTCTATTGGATGCATCTATTTCATTTACCAAAGTCGGTTATCAACAAGATTGATTCAATTTTTGCAAAATTTCTCTAAGTGTGAACTGGAAGCAAATCAAAATTCCATCTATCAAAAATTTCCACCATTTGTAGACCGATTGAGGAAGGAGCTTGGGCCATTAAAGACACAGTATTTCAGTATGGATCTACTTACCAAAAATCTATGGAGGGTTTTCATGGGAGCTAGTATTTGGCATGATATCATAAGCGACAAATATCTAAATCATGCTAATTTCGAAGATTGGATATTAGCAGGGGTGCCAATGAAGAAAAGTGCCTTATTTATATGGCGCAATCTGATGAAATCTAAGCCATGGTTGTGTGGTAATCTTAGATGGATGGTTGGTTGTGGTAACAAAAATTTAGTAGGTTTAGATGTGATCATTGGATTGCAAGGGGTCCATATCCTTTCTCTACCCATTATTCAGTTTTTGAATGACCATGGGATTTTGACCCTAACTCATATAGGAAGACCGTAGAATGATGGTTCCCTCTATACTAAATGGTCGAATGTTGAAGAGTTGGCTCTCCCTCCTGCATTGGTTGTCGAATGGGGGTCCTACCAATTAAAATTATGCCAAGCAGGGATCGTTCTATCAAAGAAGGACAATAGACTCACTTGGGGCGACTGCTCCAATGGAAGCACCATCTCTGCCAAGGCAATTTCTTTATTCATCACCAAACAACATCGCCATGAACATTGTACAAAATGGCTGGCCCATATGTGGAGGTGGGAGTTACCAACAAAATTAAATTGCTTCACCTGACTTGTGGTTCATAACTGAATCCTCACCTAGGACAATTTAGCTAGGCAAGGATTCCATGGCCCAGGGCTCTATCCACTATGTCGATCGACAAGCGACAAGGTTTCTCATCTTCTTCTGCGCTGCCCTTTATCGATTTCCATCTGGGAGGAGGTCTCCAATACTCTTAAGATTAATTTGTTGGTGGACAGGTCCTCTATTGTTGCATGCCTCCTTAGATGGCCCACTTGCCACCGAGAATATAGGTCAATTCTATTATATATTTTGTTGGGAACGTGGTGATGTAGGAATGACTGCATATTCGAGAATAAACCACCAAATTTGAGATCTACCACCCTGAGAATCTTTATGGAAATTGGTCCATGGAGACCTATCTGTCATAAAGCGCAGATAGGTTATTTTGACCAAGCCTCTGTAAATGGTGAGTGCAGGTGTGGAGTTGTAATCATCTTTAGACCTTCCCTGGCCTTTCATTTCTTCTGTTTAGGATGCCTGGCACTAATGTTAGAGTAGAGGTACTAGCTTTGTGGGGTGATAAGATGTGCTTCTTAGCTCGCTGCAGAGGAGATTTTGATAGTTGGAGACTTGAAGGTGGCAATTGATTGGGTCAAGGGCTATTCCTCATTTGAATTTCCATCACTACTTCATTGGATGGAGCAAATTCAGTCTATGTTGGCCTCTTTTTCTTCCATCTCTTTTTGTCATCTCTTCCGAGGGCGAATGACTTGGTACACCAACTATCAGGCCCATGAGTTGAGTCGAGCGCACTCACGTGCGACGAGCACCCGTATTGACCAACTTGGGAAAAGTATGACGACAGGACAACATTTGGTTAAAGGCGACCAAGTTGTAGCGAGCACCCATGGGCAATAGTCGCTCGTACTACCCAACTCGAGTTGATGTGCGACGTGGTGAACATGTTGGGTGAGCACGTTAGTTAAAGGTGACGAGTGAGCGCACGCCCATAGTGAGCGGGCGAGACGAGCGGGCGTCGGGAAAGACGTGCGGATGAGTCGTGCGACAATAGTTGGGCAAGTCGGGAGAGCGGGCAACCAACCCGAACAACCCAAACTAGAGAAGTGCGACGAGTTAAGCATTGGTCGAGTTATACGATGAGCAAGCCGAGTTATATGAGGGGGCCAACGTAAGTATAATGGGCAGGTTGATATGTGGAATTGTGAATGGGCCGACCCATGATAAAGTGAAGGGTCACATCCCATGGATGTGCCACGATCGTGTGGCATGGGTATAAATAAGAGATGGCAATGGAATTGGGAGGATTATCGAACCATCAAATTCATAAAATAGAAAACAATGAACATGAAGAACGGGCAAGCCGAAGGCAACAAGCAGAAAGGCGGAAGGGCGCAGGGCCATAGTATGTTGGGCAGAACTTGGGGTTTCTTAAGACTGGACTGAGACACTTACACAATAGCCGCACTGCATAACGGTGTTGTAGGTGGGCGGACAAGTGCGGAAGAGTACAACGACTGGGTCAAAGAGCCAAAGAGTGTTTGGGGAGTAGGGAGACAACTCCCACGCGGTTTCAATGTTCAGGCACACGATAGAAGTGGTAATGGGTGGGCCAATACTCGCCCGGGTCTGCACACAAGCGCGACCTAAATAGAGGACAAACCGACTCGAGGGTGACCCAACACAAAGACGCAGGTGCAGAACTGTGCGACGGTGGGTAAGGCACGGGGGTGTGCCGAGAGGTGAAGAGGGCATGCAGCAGTGCGACAGGAGGGCAAAAGGGCGCGAGTAGACAAAGACAATGGGCGGTGGACACAACAATGTCAAGTATTTCGACATTTGGGCAAATCGTGCACAGAGGCATGACTAGTTATTTCTACAAGCACGACTTGTAAAACAATAGTGCGCTGACCGTGTTTGTTGGTAGCACGACATTTGTAATTTTATGTACAATTGAATTACAAAACTTGTGTTTATTATTGATATTGGGCATACTTCAGTTTATGGGAGTTGCCCCTCCCTTTATGATGATGTGTTGAATGTTTTTATCCGTTGTGCATATTTATTTGATGCAGAGTAATTGAAGTTTATTTCCGCTATGATATAACACTTGAAGTAAAATTTGGCTAAGTGTTTGGTTAGGCATAGTCCGCACATTTGAGTATTGGTGAAAAGAAAAAGTGTGGCGGTGTCGCACTCACCTATGAGTGGTTGAAAGACTACCACCGGGATAGGGGCATGACAGTTAGTATTAGAGGCCACTTTCTGCAGGGCTTTGATTGAAGTTGAAGAAGTTCGACAGGGACAAGTTGCAGGGTCGAAGTTGAATGGATTAGTGTATGGTATTAACAAGATCACAAACAAAATTGATGGCGAACCAAGTGGAAGAACCTCAAGTGACAGGTGAATGTAGCAAGGATGCTGAGATAGATTTTATGGACAGGGTATGGGATCGTATGGAGGAGTTTGTTGCGGAGATGACTTCATTGAAGGTCGAGAATGATGAACTCCGGGATAAGTTCACGAAGTTGGAAGAAGCACATGAGAACCTCAAGGTTCGGTACGAGTATACTGAATGGAAGTATGCACAAACAGAGAAGGAAGTCAAGAACATTAGGGCTGCAAGAGATCAAGGTTTGGACGAAATCTTGAAGTTGCAAAAAGCTCTTGACGATGCTTGGAATGAAATAGTTGTTTTCAAGAAAGCAGTTGGGCAGGGACCAATTGGAGGGACTGCTCATGTGAAAGTCAAGGAACCTGATTCTTATGATGGGATGAGGAGCGCAAAAGCGCTTGGAATTTTCTTATGGGATATGAAGCAATACTATGATGAAGCCAAGGTCAACGTAGTTGCTCAATTCCTTACTAAGGATGCTAAGATGTGGTGGAGACGGAAGTTAGATCGGATTGCCAATGGTGATGTTGATGACATCTCTACTTGGGACAATATTAAGAAGCCTTTGCAGGCTCATTTTAGCCCACAAGATGAGACTTGGGATGCAAGGACGAAGATTAAGTACATTAAGCAAACAGGGAGTCTGCAAGCATATCAACGGGAATTCTCGAGTGCGATCTTGGAACTACCTGACATGGTAGAGAAAGACAAGGTGTTCAATTTCATCATAGGATTGAAACCTTGGGCACACAATGAGGTGAAGAGGCAAAAGATCAAAACTCTAAAAGAAGCATTTGTTGCGGTTGATCCATTGGTAGAACATTATGATGAAGGGACCAAAGAGAAGAAAAATAAGTTTGATAAACCAAAAGAGAAGTCTACAAAGGAGGAGCATTCGAGATCGAATGACAAGTCGAAGACGAAGAAGCCTCTGAAATGTTGGTTTTGCAGAGAGAACCACACGGTGAAGAATTGTCCTTCTAGACTAACGGTGGCTGCAGTAGCACAAACCAATGCAAAGAAGAAGAAGGAAGATCCAGCAGTTGGGGTGATGCAGATTTTGGGAGCTATGGTAGCTACGAAAGTTGTCCCAAGGCGGGATCCTGAGAGGAACAAGTTGGAGTATGTTAGCATGAAGGTTGGGCAAGGCACTTTACTCATAATGGTGGATAGTGGTGTGACTCATAACTTCATCAGGGAGGAAGCTGCGAGGAAAGTTGGGTTGAAGTTATCACCAACCCAAGCTCGTCTTAAAGCAATGAACTCTCCACCAGATACAGTTATTGGCATGGCAGAGAATGTGGATGTGAACATTTGTGAGTGGTTTGGGAATCGAATTCACGATTATGTGGATGGATGACTATGAAGCTATATTGGGTATGGAATTTTTGAAACAACATGAGGCTATGATGGTGCCACATATGAAGAAGTTGTACATTTATGACGGACAGGATGAACCTTTGGGGGTATCGACCGTGGTAGCTATGTCAGTTGGGTGTAAATCAACATCGATGAATGTGGAAGACAACAAGCGGGATGAAGAACTCTATAAGAGGTTGTCTTCTGCAGAGACAAAACTTATGGAGCAGTCACAGGTTATTAGAACATTATCTAATAGCATCATGGATTTAATAGGTAGGCTAGAGGCAGTGGAAGGAAATGATGCTAGACCAGAGACTCAGGAGGAGAGTCGGGAAGAATACATGCAGAGATTGGAAGAGGAGGATCCAGACAGGTGGATTGAGCTATTAGCCAAGGATGAGGGAGAGACTTTGGCCTCCACATCCTCCCCTTCTTCTTAGACTGACTTGGAGATGAGGCTCCTTGATTGTTTCTCATGGCAATGAGTCCTCTATATTTATGAGAAAACACTTGGGACGAGAAGGACATGATTGACAGTTGGATGCGAAGATGGTCATGATGATGTAGGGAGCATATGTTCTTGTGGGGGCGATGTTACGGTTGGATTAGCTACCCAACTAATCACCATCATAGGGGATCCAACACATGATTTTCTTGCAGAGTTTGACAGATTTGTAGAATGGAGCAGGTCATGGGTGGAGCTATCTGGGTGCCCACATATATGGATATGTCTTAGCGATGGAGGTTTTTGAGATGGTGTTGTCGAGGGCGACAACATTTTTAGTCTGATGGAGAATGTCAAGCCCACGAGTTGAGTTAGGCGCACTCACATGCGACAAGCGCCCGTATTGACCAACTCGGGCAAAGTGCGATGACAGGACAACATTCGGTTAAAGGCGACCAATTTTTAGCGGGCACCCCCATGTGAGACGGGCGCCTGTACTACCCAACTCGGGTTGATGTGCGACGTGGTGAACACATTGGGTGAGCGCGTCAGTTAAAGGCAACGGGTGACCGTGAGACGGGCGGGTGTCGGGCAAGACATGCGAAAGAGTTGTTCAACGACGGTTGAGTGAGTCGGGAGAGTGAGCGACTGACCCAAGCAACCCGAACTAGAGAAGTGCGACGAGTTAAGTGTTGGCTGAGTTATACGATGGGTGAGCCAAGTTATATGAGGGGGCGATGTGTGCAATTGTGGATGGGCCGACCCATGATAAAGTGAAGGGGAGCGTCCCTTGGAGGTGCCACGACTGTGTGGCATGGGTATAAATAAGAGATGGCAATGGCATTGGGAGGATCATCGAACCATCGAACTCATAAAACAAAAAACAACGAACAAGAAGAACGGGCAAGCCGAAGGCAACAAGCGGAAAGGCGAAAGGGCGCAGGGTCGTAGTTTGTTGGGCAGAACATTGGGGTTTCTTAAGATTGGGCCGAGACACTTACACAACAATCGCACTGCATAACGATGTTGCAGGCAGGCGGATGAGTGTGGAAGTGTACAACGACCGAGTCGAAGAGCCGAAGAGTGTTTGGGGCACAGGTAAACAATGCCCACGTTATTGCAGCATTCACGCACATGATAGAAGTGGTAACAGGTGGGCCAAGACCCGCCTGAATCTGCACACAAGGGCGACCTAACCCAAGAGCAACTTGACCGGAGGGCAGCCTGACCGAGGGTGGCCTGACCGAAGGGCAACCCAACTTGGAGGGCGCAGTTGCAGAACTGTGCGATGGTGTGTTGAACGGTGGGGTAAGGCATGGGGGTGTGCCGAGAGGTGAAGAGGGCGTGCAGCTGTGCGACAAGAGGGCAAAAGGGTGCGGGTAGACCAAGACAACAGGTGGTGGAGACAACAATGTCAAGTAGTTTGGAATTTGAGCAAACCGTGCACGGAGGCACGACTAGTTATTTCTGCAGGCACGACTTGTAAAACGAGAGTGTGTTGGTCGTGTTTGTTGGCAACACGACATTTGTAATTTTATGTACAATTGAATTACATAACTCGTGTTTATTATTGATATTGGGCAGACTTCAATTTATGGGAGTTGCCCCTCCCTTTATGATGATGTGTTGAATGTGTTTATCTACTGTGCATATTTATTTGATGAAGATTAATTGAAGTTTATTTCCGCTACGATATAACACTCGAAGTAAAATTTGGCTAGTTAGGCGTAGTCCGCACATTTGAGTATTGGTGTAAAGGAAAATTGTCGCGATGCCACACCCGCCTATGAGTGGTTGAAAGACTACCACCGAGATAGGGGTATGACACCAACTATCTAAGTGAGGTGCCCATATCTTGCCAGGGCAGATACATTTCGACTATTTGGTCAACGACTCCATCTACAGTTCGAGGGCTTTCACCTTTTGACTGAGGCTCTGAATGTTTTTCCTTAGGGCACATGCTTTTTTGCTTCTTTTTGCAGGTTCCATCTCTCAAAACTAGGCATATGATGCAGGGCACCTCTATGCTCAATGTTTATGTATGGTTGTATTATCATTTGTCTAGCCTATTTTGTCATTTTTTGATCCATCTTTGTTCCCATATGGAAGCTTCACATCTCTTTTCAGTCTTTTGAGGCAACTTGGAGGTAATGTATGTTCACAGAACTTTGCAAATGTAACTGTCTTTCGTGTTATCAATGAAAGAGGTTTTTTTTTTTATTATGAAAAAAAAGACCAATGCAATCCAAATACCAACCACTCATGACCGTGGAAGCCCACTATCTTCCCTCTAGTCATGGGAAATGAGAAATAAGTTCCATGTTGTGGACCGTATGGGCCATATTTTTTTCACATTGCTCTCAAATGCTAGCGATCTTCTCACAGGGCCACAGTCGTGGGCAATAGAATTGTAACTCCCCCTCATGGAAGTGAGACTTTCTTTGGGACAATCCAATTCTATCTCATCAGTTTTGTTCCCCCTTGTTCCTCCATGTTGGAAGAATACCCGATCGTTGCCGCTCGAAGAAGGGAATAATCTAGGAGAGGGTATATTTATAGCCTTGATTGTCATTCCCAGGGGAAGAATAGTGTAGCACCTTTGATTATCTTCGACTAGTTGCTTCTATTCTCATTGTTGCTTCGAAGTGGTGATCCGCGACAAATTTCATGAGTTTTACCAAACACTTGTGTACATACCAGTGCAATTGTCTATCAAATGTGCCTCCATTCTATTGCGAGTGCTTGCATCTGCTACAACGTTGCAGCGTAAACCTTTCGATTTATCCTTGCTGAAGCGACCACATTGTAGCTACAGACTAATTTCTCTCTTCATGTTTTGAAAAGACCTTTAAGACAAACTTTAGGATTATATATAAATTAAGTCCTTAAAATCTATTTATTAGAATTGTGCCAGCTTACAAATAAAATGAAATGATATTTTAACATATGGGACTATTAGTTTCCTGCTTTTCGCCTTTTTCAATTCAACCCTTTTCTTGTTCAAAGTGATGATGAGCTAGCCCAACTTTCCAACAATCCCCTCACTGAAAAAACAATGCCAGGAAACCAATGCTAGCATATTCCCATAACTTTCTTTGATGCCTTTGAATGCATCACATTCCAAAATGAAATGTTTTTCCAATTCCACTGCCCCAAACGTGCAAAATGTACACACCCGTTCTTCCCAAGCTTCTTTAGGCCTTTTCCACCGTCTTGTTACATCTATTTATTAGAATTATGTCGACTTACAAATAATCTTTGTAACTTTCCTTTCTTGTTGCACAACGTTGATTTCTCTTGCCTTTTTCACCACACAACTACGAATTCTTGTGTGCACAATCCCTCGATGCCTTATCCCTGCAGTGGTCCTTTGGTTCTTTTACACATGTTGCAATATAGATAATGATTTAACACACAAATGGGAGAGATTACAGTGAGAGGCACCTTACAGTTCACTATAGGGAAGATGTGTAGATGCTAGATGTTATTGCACCTAAAAGGCATGTCTAGATGTTAAATATACACATTTTTTAAAGTGAAGGATGTCCTGCCAAAACTAAAGTGGAGTTTGCTCTCAATCTCTATGATTGATAAGAATGTGTTTCATGTAATGTTCTAGGATGGATAGGCACTGATCAGACCCAATGAATCTAGCTCTAAAGAGGAACATATTATGGGAGTTAGAGAGAAACTTGTATAGGCTAAAGGACTAGCCTATTCAAGCAATGGAAAAGAAGCAAAAAAATGACAAATAACAAGGTGCAGGAAGCTCCGAAATTTGGGCAACTCAAAGGGAGTCATCCTTTACATTAAGGCAGGAAGGAGTAGTTGGAAAATTCCTCCAAGTTTGTCAAGGTCTTCTAGTATGAGATGACCTTACAAGATGTTCAGAAGTAGGAGGATTTTATGAACCAAACCAAGGGGGGCAGGACTTTAAGGATGTTTCTAGGCCAAGTGGTAGGGAAGGCTTCTAGTTTAGAGGGAACAATCAAAGTAGCGGATGCAGTACCATGATTGAAATTAGTTCCGGGGAAGAAGTATCTCTCGTGTTAAGACAAAGTGTTGATGTCTGTAGATCAGACATGTACTTCTACACATGCCTAAGTGTCTAAGTGTGCAAAAGTAGCCCACAGATCTCCTTTGGACACTTTCTCTAGTGTGAACAAGTTGCTTTTGTAACTTAACCTAAGTTTTGACTTAGAAAAACATAATTATTATGTTGGCTAATTGAGCTAAAGTAAACTTAAAGTGAAATAATTATTTTAATTATTATGTTTTAATCTTAGCCTTTGATTTCAAGTGAAATGAGCTTTAATATCCACTACCAATCACTTTGGATATTAGGGTTATCGATTTAACACAATGTAAAGTGATAAAAGAAAGGCTTAGGAGAGGAAAAAAACACACCATACAACAACACAAAACATTGAAAGAGGCATCGCAATGAAGAGTGTGATACTTTAGTGTGTTGAGCTTGAGGACGTGCAGAAGGGGAGCTTGGAGTTCCAAATGATCCAAGGGGATTGAGGATTGATCTAGAGCTTGATCTACTGGATCAAATCCAAAGCATTGTAATCTATATTTTTCTTAGTTGGGTCATTATCCCAAGATAGGAGCCCAAATAAGTTCTAAATCTTAATGAAGAGCTGAATCTATTTGTATCCTTATGTTTGAGATTGCTTATTTTTGCTTCCACTAATTAAATTAAGAATCTAGTTATGTTTTCATTTAATAGATTTGTACTCTATTAGGGCAATAAATTGTCAAGCACTAGATTTATAACTAGATTTATAAGAAAGTTAACATTTTATTTTTTCAACTTTATATATATATAATCATAATCTTATAATACGGTAACTTTTAGTTTTAGGATGATCTATATATTTGCTCAAATTTCCATATTTACCCAACATTACTTCCACTTTTGTTGTAGTGATGAAAAATCTCTTAAATCATCGCTAAGTTTTTAGTAAATGTAGACATAACCATAATTGACAACTTAGCAACTTCTAACGTCTGTTGGATGAGAGTAATACAAAAATAGCAAATATAAGCATTTGTAGATTACATGATTTTTCACCGGAAGGGTTCTTTTTACTATGAAGATTCTTTTAATAGTAAAGACGCATTAATAAGGATAATAGCCAAATTACGGTCGAACTGACAATGCTAGTTTTCATCAAGTTATTTTGCACTTTTGCTGATGTAACTTTGTATAGTCCAAATTTCAAGCAAGTTTAGCATAGCATTTGCCCATCGATAAAATCGTTTTAATCATATTATCAAAATCAACAAAAACACTCCCTTAAATATTGCACGTTATTGTTTGATATATTTACCCTGTTGTCGGAGTCACAATGACATCTGCTTTCTTGAAGATCTCCATATGATAATGCATTTGACGGTACCTACAAATAAACAAAAAAAAATTAAAGTAAAGAGATGGCTTGGTGGACTGAAAACATTCCATGCACAAAATT
Organism: Pinus tabuliformis; assembly: GCA_031772625.1. NCBI lineage: Eukaryota > Viridiplantae > Streptophyta > Pinopsida > Pinales > Pinaceae > Pinus > Pinus tabuliformis. The sequence goes on along the minus strand of CM062805.1, from coordinate 799,223,328 downwards.
GACTGAAAATTAACAATTTATTAGAAAAGAAGGGTCTGAAATCTTAAATTTCAGATCTACGTCACATAAAATTGGGAAGCGAGTAAAACATTTAGAAATGACATTTATTAAAAAACCATTAAAATTGAAACAACAGCATTTCAAACTTATGACAAAAAACAACATATTTATAATATCTAAGTGTATCAATAATGAATAAGGAGACTTGACTTTTTGAATACATGGTTTGCACACATAAAAGCTCTCATTATTTTGCAACTACTTTTTAAGATATTTATATATTTATATGTAACTATATAAATACTAAATATTCTAGATATAGTTTTTTAAATAACACTTTTTAAGCCACATATTTATATATTCACACGTAAATGTATAAATATTAAATAGGAAGATAACTTTTAAATACACAATATATACACAGTTTTAATTAATTTTAAATATACACCGTTTTAATTAATTTTAAATTATTTTTTCTGAGACAAAGAAAAGCAGTTGTCTATAATGAGACTTTTTGGAAGCCTTTCCGGTGGGTTTTTTCGGTCAAAATCCGGCAGCAATTTATTGGAATCCCAAGTTTGATAGCTAGTTTCTGCACAATCAAGGCGTCCCAGGGGTTTTTCAAGGTGCTGAATCCAAATATGCAGTTAAAAAACCATTTTAACTGCAACAAATCAAGATTTAACCTCAATTTCTTCTGCCGGATTCCGTCACCGGAATCTCCAAAAAGTCGCATTATAGACAACTCCCAAAGAAAATAGGGAGCTAATACTAGTGACAAATAGCAAGTAATTTGAAAATGAAATATGGATATAACAGATAAATGGAAAGCGTTAAATATGGATTACTATACACAAACAACATCAATTAGTGCCTCTTATTTGTGCCCCTTTTGGACAGTGGAAATAAATGTCTCAAGGAAGATCACGCTAGACTATGGCCAAGGGATAATAACCAAGGTGAAGCATGGGAACAAGAATACAACCAAAAGAAATCTATCATACAATTCAACCTATGATCCATACTAAAATGCCCTTAAATATTAAATGAAAACACTTGATTACAAAAATGGTTAATATACATCACAATAAATGACCCACCTTCATCTAATGAGTAAGTTAGATGAAATAAAACAATGATTAGAGCATGGATAAAAAGTCTTTGAAACTAGCTATCTATGGATCATAGAGATGCTAGCTGGCAAGCTGAACAATTAAGAGAATTTTTTTCTCCTAGGGGTTACCCACTTCGGTGGGTAACAAGAGCCATAGTGCCTCAAATAATAAATCCCATGATCAATCAATATGTAATCAAACCCTCTAGCTCATCATCATCTATGGAATCAAGTGAATACCCCAACTATACCAGGCTCATAATGATAAAATCACAAGGGTTAACGAAGAAATCCACTAATAGTACCCCCATGCAAAAATAAGAGGTAACAAACTTTAGGGTTAAGTGGGCCTCTCTCCCATTGTGATAAGGCTAAAAGGGTATAGGTTCGATAGAATTCCACTTCCATGTGCCCCGAGTTACAAAACCTACGAATTTACACATAAATCAATCTTTAAATACTCATTTCACACACTTACACAGTTCCGAGATAAACCTCTGTATATACAAGTATAAACAACTGATTACATATCGAGACCCTCTGTCTCACAGGCTTGATCTTCAATATCAGTGGCCTCCTCCCGAATCATTCTACCCGTAAGCTTACATTTATACCAGAAAGGTTTTGTTGAACTAATTCTGGTTCAAACCCTTAATCTACTACACTGACTCCTAAATGTCCTCTAAGTCCACTTCTAACTCCAGTTAATCCTTAGGAACTCTTTCTAGTTCCTCGAATCATGAAACTGCCTTAAGAGTTATAATTGACTTCTAACTCTCTTGTCATTATTAACCACTCATGTTCTCCTTAATTCGAGAGCATTTACAACATTCTCACAACATCTAATTAATTCTTATCCTACTCACTCAAAAGCCTAAATATTACATTAATTCATCACTTAGGAATCCAACTTCCTTAAAACACATGACCTGCTACGTCTACTAAAATACAATGATTTTCTCTTGGGTTGAATGCTCCTGCATCAGAGTCCCAAAGTAGAAATTATTCATGATCTCCTAATCATGTGTTGATAAAAACCTGCAGGGTCTCAGACTTTAGTTTGTAGTTGCCAAAATGTCTTGCACCTTTGCTACTGCTATATTTCTGCTATCTTCTGTTTCATCTTCCTCTCCTTGTCAATCAGGTTCAAGTTCTGATTGATCATCCTTCCTACTGCTATCATTTTCCTCCATATGGACTGCTTCATCATTAACTACCATAACTCTTCAATCTCCATCTCTAGCATATCTTTGGGCTGGTCCATATTCTGCCATTCACTATTACCTCTTTTTCTCTGCTTCAGGTTGTTGTTGTTGTCCACTAACTCTTCAAATTGATGTTGGTTATTTTCACTTTGTAGTTGTTGGTTTATTTTTTCTTCTACTTTTTCTCTTGCTCCCACTTTTTCTGCCCTAGATATTGTTGTAGACATTGTTGTAGTTACTTCTCTAGGTACCACTGTAGACATTGCTTCCACCCAAACTTCTTGAATATCCTTAAGGATATCTCCTTTTGCAACATCTAATTTCTGCATTGGATTTTGACTTTCCAGCATTATTTCCAGCAATTGAACATCTTTGTTCCATGGATTAAATTCTTCCACATAATCTCATTCTTTCACCTTTACTTGGCTGCTCATCTATGCCAAATTTTCTCCAGCATCTGCAACTAAACCTGCATTCACAAAACATTTGTTAAAATAAAAAACACAAGGCTTCTGTACCTTATTTTCCTTTGGCAAAAATTCAGTTTGCTGCTCTATTTTCTCCTCCTCTATCAGCATATCAGTCTGCTGATTTATATTCTCAAAAGAATTCATGAGACTGTCAGCTAGTCTCTCCTCCATACCATCTTTTTCAATGATATCTCTCTACTTTTGTTCACAGTAGTGAACTTCTTCTTCTGTAGTCTGCTACTGGTTAACTCTTCTTTGAAATTGTTTGATTCTCATTGCCTCCCTTTCATCCTTACCCTCTTGTTCTTTAAGAACCTCCATATCATTTTCAAACAATCTCTGCCCTTCCCCAATGACATTCATTGGATCATTTCTTTGGAACAACATTTCTTCAGTCTTCATTGGAATAAGACTGCCATCTTTCTCCTCTATGACAGTTCTAACATTCTGGTGCCTACTCCCAAGTGACTCTTTTGTCTCCTTCTGGTTCTGATATCTTGCTATCTCAGTCTTAATCTGAACAGATTTCAGATTCTGCTCCTTCTCTCTGACAAACTCTAAAGTTTGTTCATCCTCCTGTGATGTACTTGCGATCATCCACAAATTATTAATTTTAAAATCATAGGACCTAGCAGTCTTACTCGATTCTTCAGTCATCACATTTCCTTGTTGCTCTGAATCTTCTACATGATTCAGCTTCTCAGGCTCAACTTCATCTCCTTCCTTCACAAGGAATGGTTCTTGTCTTGTAAGAGCTCCAATTATTAATTTGTCAATGAGTTCTTTCTGCTGTAACAACTCAATACTTTCCTCATTTGAGAGGTCTTCTTCATCATACTCTGCTCTAGAGTACCTTTTATCCCCTAAAACACATTGCTCCTCATACTTCAGTTCAAGAGCTCTATTCAACTTCACTTCAGAGTATTCATCTTTTGTAAGATACTCCTCCATGCTTTCGATAACTTCACAAGACTGTCTATCCTCTCCTATGCATCCTGCAAGCACACCAAAACTATTAGGTTCAACAACATAAGGCTTGATGGCCTTATACATCAGCGCTTCATCGTCAGTCAGCATCTCCTCATGTTGTTTTGAACTATCCCAATAGTCCATGAGATCTTCACTTGATCTCCATTTTTTAGCTTCAATGTAGTATTCACTTTCTCCCAGAATTTCTCCCTATTCTGGTTCACAAATGGCCTCTTCCATTTCCAACTCAACTTCCTTGAGTTTTTCCCTTAGCCACTTTACTTACTTTTGTTGTAGCCTTCTCTGCATCTCATGCCACTCCACTGGGTTCTTCCTTAATACCCAACCTTGTCTCTAGTTTTCTTCTAGCCGCGTTGTTAACACATCATGTTCTTTTCTTATCTCAGTCAACTCCTTGTCAATCTCCTCTTGACTCAGTCTCTTGCCATTGCTTTAGCATTCTTCTTCTCATATCTTTTGTTGTGGCTTCTCTTTGAACCTCTGCTATGACTATCAGTAGTCATCTTCTTCTCCTCTTTCTTCATGAGCTCCTCACTCATATGCAACAAGTCTCCGCAACAGCTAGTCCTCCTCGCTGCAATCTTACCTCACTAAGCTCTCATCACTCAGTCTTTTGGTAAGCACAGTCCTCTATCTAGAACCTCCTCTTGAGCAACACCTTTGCTCCTTCTAGGCTTCTGCAATCTCTCACTCTCTCTTGAGAACACTTCAGCTATCCTCTTTGTCCAACCTCTTGTTGGATTCTTCAGGTTCACTACCACTTTTCCTTCAGAGTGTTTTCCTTACTTTGCCTTCAAGAACACATTTGGTTCTCCTCTCACAGCTTCTCTTGTTGTCGTTTGCTGAGATGCTTCATCTGCAACCACAATCTTCAGTTTCAATTTGAAACAAAACACACTATCTTACCTCCAAGACCTATGTATGATCTTATTCTCCCATTCTTCTGCACTTTGAATGGATTGTCCTCTGTTTGGTCTCCAAGTCCTCTTTCCTTTAGAACTTGTACTAAGCAATCTTGCTCTCACTTTTCTTCAAAGAATCCTCTGTCCCTATCTACTCCAAGCCTCCGCTAGAATTACTAGAATCTCCCAGGAACTTCAAAAGTTCCCCCTACAATCTTCTGTTGTGGTCTTTATCATTTATTCACATTTGAGTGAATCTCCATTCTCCTCAAGAAAACAAACATCACTGTGTTTTCTTTATTCTTTTGCAGTCTCTTCTTCGTAGAGTATCGCTTACTCTCATCTTATCTCATGTCTTCTACTTATCAGATTCAAATATCCTGATCTCTTCTTTCTTCTGCAATCACTCTTGTATTCTGCACAATTCTGCTTTAATCAAAAGAGCTTAAACTCGCTCTGATACCACAAATGATGCAGGGTTACCCCCGCTTACACCCATAGTAGGCATGTAAAATGCATAAGCACATTAGTCCCAGGGATTTTAACTCACCATCAAGTCAAAATCTTCAACCATCAATGGTTAAGCCCCCCTTGTTAAATTCAACAAAATCATTCATTACAATAGCTCAGTCTTCATTTCCTTCTATCAGGACTATAACCACCCTTATAAAACTTAGTTAGACCTTACCCGCACATTAGGCCTTCATAACATTGTTGCTGCATATATATAACCAAACCCCTCTTTAAACTTTGGTTAATGCGCACTTAACCCATAAACCTACAACCGCGCATTATTTCTATTATACCCCTTAATAGAAATACACATAAACATACCTTTTACCACTTTTCAAAGCCTTTGCACATTTTCCAATGTTTGCCCTTTATCGCTGATCACAATCGCGATTCTCCACGGTCACCCTACACACTCTACCTTCCGCCTCCAATATGCGATAATCTATCGGATCTCAAAAATTATACACCCACCACTATAACTCCATCGGGTCCGTCTTGTGGCTTCAATCCTTTCTGCTGTGTTCTGCCTTCTCCGATCTCCAATCGCGCTTAATGCTTAATCCTAACTTCAAAAGGAATACTCCCGCATCTATAGATCATCGGGTTCGCGCATCAAAGCCTTCTTCTATACTCCGATCCAACTCCATGTAACATTTATGCTCCGACTTAATCTTTGTCATTGATCTTCCACCATCAGATCGACAACTGATATCCTTTCCTATTCACCAAACTAGCCCGACAATCCTCCGCCGTGGATCTGCACTCAACAAATCCAACGGTCCACGATGACTTCGAGTGAGCAAGTAGTACAAGAAATACCTGCCCAATAAGGCGGTTTTCCTCTCTCCTCGACTGCTACGTGTCGCGATATGTATGGAATCGGGTGATTACCCCTTTTTACCACTTATGGTTTCTGCCTCGCCCGAAATACCACTTCCGCTTATAAAAACCACTTTGCCCCCGACTATCTTCTGTGCTCTTCCACCATGCGAATCAATCCTGCCATTGATCTGTAAGATCCCACGGTTACTGTGCTTCACCTCTGCACTTCGCTGCTCTTCTCTTCGCTTATGGGTTACGCTATTTTCAGCGTTTTCTCTGTGATTCGGGTTTCTTCAAAGGTTCCATTCTTCTGCAGCTCAACTCACTCCTGAGCTTGACCTCTGTGAAATCTCACATCACAGTCTCTCCACAGTTTCACTCTGATCCTTCAACTGGATTCAATGATCCATTATGATTCCTCCAAATCATTCTTCTCCTCTGGGTAGTTCTACAGAACTCCGTCTGCAACCTTAGTTACAGAACCTACGAATTCACACATAAATCAATCATTAAATACTCATTTCACACACTTACAGAGTTCCGAGATAAACCTCTGTATATACAAGTATAAACAACTGATTACATATCGAGACCCTCTGTCTCACAGGCCTGATCTTCAATATAAGTGGCCTCCTCCCAAATCATTCTACCCGTAGGACTTACATTTATACCAAAAAGGTTTTGTTGAACTAATTCTGGTTCAAACCCTTAATCTACTACACTGACTCCTAAATGTCCTCTAAGTCCGCTTCTAACTCCAGTTAATCCCTAAGAACTCTCTCTAGTTCCTCGAATCATGAAACTGCCTTAAGAGTTATAATTCACTTCTAACTCTGTTATCATTATTAACCACTCATGTTCTCCTTAATTCGAGAGCATTTACAACATCCTCACAACATCTAATTAATTTTTATCCTACTCACTCAAAATCCTAAATATTACATTAATTCATCACTTAGGAATCCAACTTCCTTAAAACACATGACCCCCTATGTCTACTAAAATACAATGATTTTGTCTTGTGTTGAATGCTCCTGCATCAAACTCCCAAAGTAGAAAATATTCATGATCTCCTGATCATGTGCTGATAAAAACCTCCAGGGTCCCAAACTTTAGTTTGTAGCTGCCAAAATGCCTTGCACCTTTGCTGTTGTTGTATTTCTGATGTCTTATGTTTCATCTTCCTCTCCTTGTCAATCAGGTTCAAGTTCAGATTGATCATCCTTCCTGCTGCTACCATTTTCCTCCATATGGACTACTTCATCATTAACTGCCATAACTATTCAATCTCCTTCTCTAGCATATCTTTGGGCTAGTCCATATTCTGCCATTCATTGTTACCTCTTTATCTCTGCTTTAGGTTGTTGTTGTCGTCCACTAACTCTTCAAATTGATGTTGGTTATTTTCACTTTGTAGTTGTTGATTTACCTTTTCTTCTACTTTTTCTCTTGCTCCAACTTTTTCTGCCCTAGATATTGTTGTAGACATTGTTGTAGTTACTGCTTTAGGTACCACTGTAGACATTGCTTCCACCCAAACTTCTTGAATATCCTTAAGGATATCTCCCTCTGCAACATCTAATTTCTACATTGGATTCTGACTTTCCAGCATTCTCTGCAGCAATTGAACATCTCTGTTCCATGGATTAAATTCTTCCACATAATCTTCTTCTTTCACCTTTACCTGGTTGCTCATCTGTGCCAAACTTTCTCCAGCATCTGCAACTAAACCTGCATTCACAAAATATTTGTTAAAATAAAAAAACATAAGGCTTTTGTGCCTTATTTTCCTTTGGCAACAATTCAGTTTGCTGCTCTATATTCTCCTCCACTATCAACATATCAGTCTGCTGATTTGTATTCTCAAAAGAATTCATAAGACTGTCAGCTAGTCTCTCCTCCATGCCATCTTCTTCAATGATATCTCTCTGCTTTTGTTCACAGTAGTGAACTTCTACTTCCGTAGCCTGTTGCTGGTTAACTCTTCTTCGAAATTGTTTGATTCTTACTGCCTCCCTTTCATCCTTACCCTCTTGTTCTTTAAGAACCTCCATATCATCTTCAAACAATCTCTACCCTTCCCCAATGACATTCATTGGATCATTTCTTTGGAACAACATTTCTTTAGTCTTCATTGGAATAAGACTGCCATCTTTCTCCTCTATGACAGTTCTAACATTCTACTGCCTACTCCCAGGTGACTCTTCTGTCTCCTTCTGGTTCTGAGATCTTGCCATCTCAGTCTTGATCTGAACAGATTTCAGATTCTACTCCTTCTCTCTGACAAACTCTAAAGTTTGTTCATCCTCCTGTGATGTACCTGCAATTATCCACAAATTATTAATTTTAAAATCATAAGACCTGGCGGTCTTACTCGACTCTTCAATCATCACATTTCCTTGCTGCTCTGAATCTTCTACGTGATTCAGCTCCTCAGGCTCAACTTCATCTCCTTCCTTCACAAGGAATGGTTCTTGTCTTCTAAGAGCTCCAATTAATAATTTGTCAATGAGTTCTTTCTGCTGTAACAACTCAATACTTTCCTCATTTGAGAGGTATTCTTCATCATACTCTGCTCTAGAGTACATTTTATCCCCTAAAACACATTGCTCCTCATACTTTAGTTCAAGAGCTCTATTCAGCTTCACTTTAGAGTATTCATCTTCTGTACGATACTCCTCCATACTTTCGACCAGTGTTGATAATATCGCCATGATATCGGCGATATTCGGAAATATCGCGATATTTTATGGTTTTGAAAATATCGCGCGATTTCCGATATATCGCCGATATTTCGGAAAATATCGTGCGACGACGTAAAATATCACCCGGTGACAGCGAAATCTTTACGCGCAGCTTATAAAATTTGATTTTTGGTTTTTTTCATGTCATTTTGTTTTTTTGAGCGCTGGAGAAGGAATGTGGTTGCTGCCAAGGAGGGTTTGAACGTTCCATAGCCATTATTGCCAATTTGCCACCAAGAACGAAGATTTCTCTAAGCTGCAAGTGCCAAGAACAGTGAGACATCTCATTCTTCCCTACAATCATTTTGCTTGGTTTTTGTTTTCCATTTCAAAATGCAAGGGTTTTAAATTTATCACCATAGTGTGCACTGTGTAGGAGAGAGATGCATTGAAACTCTTTGCAAAACATAGTGATTCTCACTGCTCAGAACAAACATATATTCCAAACATTAATTGCTACATCTGTTTCAAAAGATTGCACAAGTCATCAAGGTTTGTCACTATGTTTTCATTGCTGCCATCATAGATCACTGTTAGTGTCAAAATTTCAAATTATTACCACTGTTAAGATTCTTCAATTGGTGATGGAAGGGAAGGCTATCCTATTCCTAGAGAAAAAGAAACAGCTTCACAGTAGATTAGAATGGAATGAAAATACTGGACAGTGGATAATTAAGTAACGAACTAGTTTACCTGTTCTAATTTTTTGATCCATATATGACCAAAATCAGTAAAATCATGACCAAAATAGGTCCAAAAAATAGAACAGTTAGACAATTCCTTCACATGACAATTTTTTTACCTTCTTGTTGAAGTGCATTTTGAATAATAATTGAAGTAAATGGCTGATCTTCATCTCACTAAAACAGATTGAAAATCCATTTCTATTTCACATCAGATTGGAACTATTAACTTAAGAAACTCTCCATGCCACTATTATGGCCATACATCATCATCGAGTTACTTAGAGGATCATTGTTGTCAGGAGAGTCAAGCTCACTGTGATGTGTCACATCTATATCAGGCCTGTATCATTGTCAAGTGACAAGTCATCATCAGGTTCATATCACTGTCAAGGTAATACAAATACAAAAGAGGTCACTGCTAGGAGGTTGAAACCGTTGAATACCGAGGTCTAATAATGCACCTACAGCAGTGGTATAATAATTAATTATTAATTAAGTAACAGTCACCTCATTTCCTCATTTCCTTGGCATATCATTTGCAATTTTGCATTCACCTCATTTCCTTGGCATATCATTTGCAATTTTGCATTGTTAGGCTCTTTCATTGCTTGGCATCTTTGGTTAAAGTGGCAATTATTGCATGATACAAGCTCACTGCCCTCTTAACTTTTAAGTCTGCTCTTTTTAAAATTTTTCATGCCCATTGCAAAATTGCAAATTTGCAAATAATGTAGCAAAAAAAGTTAAAACTGTTTTGTAAAATGATGTGGTTATTAACTTATTTGTAATTTTGTATTACTTATTAAGTTACTAATTCCAAATTTTTTTTGGTGCTCTAGGTTTTCTTTTGAGTTAGCCCACTACAAAATACAAATATGCGACCCATTTTGGGAGTATGGGAGCCCTGATGGTGGGACAAATCGTGCATATCTTACATGCAAATTGTGTGGGACCAAGATGACAGGTGGGATTACACGACTGAAATACCATCTTGCTAGACTCAGTGGACATGATGTTGGGGTTTGTACAGTTTCTAGTCTGGAGCTTATACAAAAAGCTCTTGAGGCAATTGAAGAAAAGGACAAAAAGAAGGAAGAGGCGGAAAGAAACAAAGCTGAACGTGCAGGTAGATCTTTCGGGATATCTTCTCCTGATTTTGGTGTTGAGGGTAGTGGGCCTAGTGGCCCTAGTGGGAGGGGCTCCACAACTGGCACACCATCACATGCTACTGCTAGTGTGAGTGCGAGGTCATCATTTTTTGTTCCACGAACAGGAGCTGGAGCACAACCTGGCATAAAATCGCTTGTTAAAAAGAAGGAGAAGCAAGAAGCAGATAGAGTCATGGGGAGGTGTATTTTTTGGAGCGACTTACCTCTCAGCATCACAAAAACCAATCCATTTTGGCAGCCAATGTGTGATGCTATCGCTGTTGTGGGCCCAGGGTACAAAAGTGCCACATATGAGGAGTTGCGGGGGCCAATTCTTCAAGCAGAAAAACAGGACATCAACTCTAGATTGGCGGAGTTGAAAAAGACATTGGGAAGTCACTGGATGCAGAGTGATGTCTGATGGTTGGATAGATAGGAAGGGTAGGACCCTTCTAAATTTCTTGGTACATTGTCCTAAAGGTACCATGTTTATTAAATCGTTGGATGCATCAGAACATATCAAAGATGCAGCAACGATATGTGAGTTGTTAGATGGGTTCATTCGGAAGATTGGTGTGCAGAATGTGGTGCAAGTCATAACAGACAATGCAGCTAATTATGTGTCTGCCGACAGAATGCTTATGGAGAGGCATCCCACATTGTTCTGGACTCCATGTGCAGTGCATTGTCTTGATTTGTTGCTTGAGGATATGGGGAAACTCTCCTTCATCAAGGAGGCAGTTGATATGGCTAGGAGCATCCCCAAGTTTATTTATAACCATGCTTTTGTTCTTAGCCTTATGAGGAGGTTCACTAGAAACAAGGAGTTGCAGCGTCCTGCCATCACACGTTTTGCCACAACCTTTATTACTCTTCAGTCTTTGCTTCGATGTCAGTTCGAGTTGAAGCAAATGTTTGTGTCTGATGATTGGCGTAATTGTAGATACAACAGGAGACCTGATGGGAAAGCCATTGCAAAAATGATGTACTCTGAGACATTTTGGCATGGAGTAGAAGAAGCATGTGCAGTTAGCGAACCTATAGTAAAGGTTCTTAGATTGGTGGATGGAGAGAAGCCTGCAATGCCTTATTTGTATGAGGGCATGGATAGGGCCAAGGAGGCCATTCGTTCCTATTATGCATACAAGGGTTTTGCTGGCCTTGATAGGCATATGATGTTATGGGATGTGATCGATAGTTGGTGAACAGGGATGCTTCATCGACCCATTCATGCAGCAGCACTCTTCCTCAACCCCGCATTTTCATAAAAATGCAACTTTGATTTTGATGGCGAGGTGATGGAAGGGCTCCATTCCTATATTCAGAGGATGGTACCTGATCCTGAGCTTCGTAGCAAAATCAATCGCGAGATACATTCTTATCGGGATTGTATTGGCCTATTTGGCTTTGATGATGCTATTAGGGAAATGACCCTCTTCATGCCACGTAAGTGACAAGTCATCACTCATTAGAAATTAGAATTTTAAATTTAATTATGTTTTAACTTTTAACTTTTTGAATTTTTTATTTCATTATTTTGTTGTAGATATTTGGTGGCGAAGCTATGGTGCAAGGGCACCAAATTTGCAAAAATTGGCTATACGAATCTGGAGTCAAACATGTAGCTCTTCAGGGTGTGAGCGCAATTGGAGTGTATTTGAGAAAATACACGCCAAAAAGCGCAACAAGTATAACTTTGAACTCAAGCCTTCAGTTGAGCAATTACACTTATTGTAATTTTTAATTTTTAATTTATGACCTTCAAGTGTCAAGAGTCAAGAGTCAAGACTCATTACTTTTTTTGACACTCTTACAGGTTGGAGTTCGCATGCCTCAACGATTTGGTGTATGTGCATTACAACATCCGACTTCGAGTGAGGCAAATAGAATCACCAATGGATCCAGATGCCATTTCCTTAGACAATATTGATGTATTGTCTCCGTGGAGGGTGGAGTCAGAGGAGCCCATATTGGAGGAGTCACCTTCATGGTTAGAGCCAGTGGCAGATGATCCATTAGAGCAGGGGCAGCAAGAGGCGGACTCGGAGTCAGAGGAGCAGCAACACTTAGAGGAGGAGCAGGAGGAGGAGGAGGAGGAGGAGGACACTGCGGGAGCATCAGCATCAACACCATCTGCTATAGATATAGGAGAGCATAGCTCCATACCTAGCACTCATTATTTGACATTAGGTGCACAGGCAGGGTCAGGGCCTTCTACTACTAGGGGCAGGCCTGGCAAATAGCCCATCATGTTTTCTCGTAAAAGGGGGAAAGGGCAGTAGATAGATAGCTGCTAGTTTTATTTGTTATGCTACATGTAACTCATGATGATGAGATACTTTTATATATGTGATGTTATTTTGTATTGGTTCTCCACATTTGAGTCCTTGAATGGACAATTATCAAGGATCAGCAGGATTTGGTATCGCCTTTGATATATCATTTCTATTTGACATCATATATATATCAGTGTTTTCTTCAATTTTATGTGCCAATGTGTTTATTTTATGTTGTTATTGCTTTATATGTTTAAAAATATGAAAAAAATGAATATATTATGCATTTTTTATGCTTGCCGATATTTGCCGATATTTTCGTCGATATTGCCGATAAGATATTTTCTGGACCCTCGCCGATATTTTCCCGATATCGATATTATCAACACTGCTTTCAACAGCTTCACAAGACTGTTTATCCTCTCCTATGCATCCTGCAAGCACACCAAAACTATTAGGTTCAACAACACAAGACTTGATGGCCTTATACATCAGCTCTTCATCTTCAGTCAACATCTTCTCATGTTGTTTTGAACTATCCCAATAGTCCATGAGATCTTCACTTGATCTCCATTTTTTAGCTTCAATGTAGTCTTCACTTTCTCCCAGAATTTTCCCTGTTCTGGTTCACAAATCGACTCTTCCATTTCCAACTCAACTTCCTTGAGTTTTTCCCTCAGCCACTTTACTTGCTTTTGCTGTAGCCTTCTCTGCATCTCATGCCACTCCACTGGCTTCTTCCTTACTACCCAACCTTGTCTCTAGTTTTCTTCTAGCCGCGTTGTTAACACATCAAGTTCTTTTCTTATCTCAGCCAACTCCTTTTCAATCTCCTCTTGACTCAGTCTTTTGCCATCTGCTTTGGCATTCTTCTTCTCATATCTTCTGCTATGGTTTCTCTTTGAACCTCTGCTATGACTATCAGTAGTCATCTTCTTCTCCTCTTTCTTCATGAGCTCCTCACTCATATGCAACAAGCCTCTGCAACAGCTAGTCCTCCTCGCTGCAATCTTACCTCACTAAGCTATCGTCACTCAGTCTTTTGGTAAGCACAGTCCTCTGTCTGGAACCTCCTCTTGAGCAACACCTTTGCTCCTTCTAGGCTTCTGCAATCTCTCACTCTCTCTTGAGAACACTTCAGTTGTCCTCTCTGTCCAACCTCTTGTTGGATTCTTCAGGTTCACTGCCACTTTTCCTTCAAAGTGTTTTCCTTACTCTGCCTTCAAGAACACATCTGGTTCTCCTCTCACAGCTTCTCTTGTTGTCGTTTGCTAAGATGCTTTATCTACGGCCACAATCTTCAATTTCAATTTGAAAAAAAAACACACTATCTTACCTCCAAGATCTATGTATGATCTTATTCTCCCATTCTTCTGCACTTTGAATGGATTGTCCTCTATTTGGTCTCCAAGTCCTCTTTCCTTCAGAACTTGTACTAAGCAATCTTGCTCTCACTTTTCTTCAAGAAATCCTCTGTTCCTGTCTACTCCAAGCCTTTGCTGGAACTACTACAATCTCCCAGGAACTTCAAAAGTTCCCCCTACAATCTTTTGCTATAATCTTTATCATTTATTCACATTTGAGTGAATCTCCATTCTCCTCAAGAAAACAAAAATCATTGTGTTTTCTTTATGCTTTTGCAGTCTCTTCTTCTTAGAATATCACTTACTCTCATCTTATCTCATGTCTTCTACTTATCAGATTCAAATATCCTGATCTCTTCTTTCTTCTGCAATCACTCTTATATTCTGCACAATTCTGCTTTAATCAAAAGAGCTTAAACTCACTCTGATACCAAAAATGACACAGGGTTACCCCTGCTTACACCCACAGTAGGCATGTAAAATGCGTAAGCACATTAGTCACAGGAATTTTAACTCACCATCAAGTCAAAATCTTCAACCATCAATGGTTAAGGCCCCCTTGTTAAACTCAACAAAATCATTCATTACAATAGCCCAGTCTTTCATTTCCTTCTATCGAGACTCTATCCACCCTTATAAACCTTAGTTTAGACCTTACCCACACATTAGGCCTTCATAACATTGTTGCCACATATATATAACCAAACCCCTCTTTAAACTTTGGTTAATGCGGACTTAACCCATAAACCTACAACCGCGCATTATTTCTATTATACCCCTTAATAGAAATACACATAAACATACCTTTTTCCACTTTTCAAAGCCTTTGCACATTTTCCAATGTTTCCCCTTTATCGTTGATCGCAATCGTAATTCTCCGCGGTCACCCTACACACTCTACCTTCCGCCTCTGATATGTGATAACCTTCTAGATCTCAAAAATTATACACCTGCCACTATAACTCCGTCGGGTCCGTCTCGTGGCTTCAATCCTTTCTGTTGTGTTCCACCTTCTCCGATCTCCGATCGCGCTTAATGCTTAAGCCAGACTTCAAAAGGAATACTCCCGCATCTATAGATCATCGGGTCCGCGCATCAAAGCCTTCCTCTATACTCCGATCCAACTCCATGTAACATTTGCGATCCGACTTAATCTCCACCGTTGATCTTCCGCCATCAGATCGACCGCTGATATCCTTTCCTGTTCACCAAACTAGCCTGACAATCCTCTACCGTAAATCTGCACACAATGGATCCAACGATCCATGATGACTTTGGGTGAACAAGTAGTACAGGAAATACCCGCCCAATAAGGCGATTTTCGTCTCTCCTCGACTGCTACATGTCGCGATATGTGTGGAATCGGGTGATTACCCCTTTTTACCACTTATGGTTTCTACCTCGCCCGAAATACCACTTCCACTTATAAAAACCACTTTGCCACCAACTATCTTCCGCGCTCTTCCACCATGCGAATCGATCCTGCCATTGATCTATAAGATCACAGGGTTACTGTGCTTCACCTCTGCACTTCTCTGCTCTTCTCTGCTCTTCTCTTTTCTTATGGGTTTCGCTATTTTCAGCGTTCTCTGTGGTTTGGGTTTCTTCAAAGGTTCCATTCTTCCGCCGCTCAACTCACTCCTGAGCTTGACCTCTGCAAAATCTCACATCATAGTCTCTCTAGAGTTTCACTCTGATCCTTCAACTGGATTCAATGATCCATTATGATTCCTCCGAATCATTCTTCTCTGGGTAGTTCTACAGAACTCTGCCTGCAACCTTAGTTACAGAGCCTACAAATTCACACATAAATCAATCGTTAAAGCCTCATTTCACACACTTACACAATTCCGAGATAAACCTCTGTATATACAAGTATAAACCACTGATTACATATCGAGACCCTCTGTCTCATAGGCTTGATCTTCAATATCAGTGGCCTCCTCCTGAATCATTATGCCCGCAAGCTTACATTTATACCAGAAAGGTTTTGCTGAACTAATTCTGGTTCAAACCCTTAATCTACTGAATTGACTCCTAAATGTCCTCTAAATCCACTTCTAACTCCAGTTAATCCCTAAGAACTCTCTCTAGTTCCTCGAATCATCAAACTGCCTTAAGAGTTATAATTGACTTCTAACTCTCTTGTCATTATTAGCCACTCATGTTCTCCTTAATTTGAGAGCATTTACAACATCCTCACAACATCTAATTAATTCTTATCCTACTCACTCAAAAGCTTAAATATTACATTAATTCATCACTTAGGAATCCAACTTCCTTAAAACACATGACCCCCTATGTCTACTAAAATACAATGATTTTCTCTTGGGTTTAATGCTCCTGAATCATATTGAGGGAGCAATCATGGAGGTATGAATTACCCATTTCTTTGGCCTGCTTTTCGCACCCCTTTGGTGTGCTTTTCAATTTTTTTTATAATGCTTTGATAGGAGCATAGCTTAGGTGTCCAAGCTTGATTTTAATGATGTAGCATTTATTTACCCCTTAAGGATGAGTCAGATTCTCACTCATCAAGGTTGGGACATGCAAGGGTTCCTTTATTATGTGATAGAGCATCTAGAGCTTAGGAACTGAGTGATGGCTAATGAGGGTGGTAGAGCTCATGCTAGACTTTTTCCCACGCAATAATTATTTTCCCAACCATCTTTTGCATTTCATCTTTTCCTTTTCTTTTGTTGTGACCATCTTATGCCTTAACCCTTATTTTAACTACATCAATCTCCAAAGCAAATTTTTTGGCCCTAACTCAAGAATGCAGATATGAAGGTGTGAAATCCCAATGAACCAATGACAACAAACCTGAAGAATGGATGTGGCATCAAGGGAAAGATGAAACATGTTAAGTACAAAATGGTTATGGACATGCTACTTCAATCCAAATTTTCCAAGTAGTGCCCCTCCCATAACCCCAAGGCCTCGGAGAAGGTCCCACTAGACTAGGGCTAAACACTAACCCCTTGGTAAGGTGAGATAAAAAGTTTACAATCAAGATT
Source organism: Pinus tabuliformis (assembly GCA_031772625.1). NCBI lineage: Eukaryota > Viridiplantae > Streptophyta > Pinopsida > Pinales > Pinaceae > Pinus > Pinus tabuliformis. Next base: position 799,206,077 of record CM062805.1, on the reverse strand, counting down.
GGTCAATCATCCAAATCACCCTTTTATCCATGTTAGAATGCTTAAAAAAATTAAGTGAAATCACATGATTGCAAATTGTTAAAGTACCTACTGAGTGACAACCCACCTTCCTTCGAAAGGAATGTTAGATAGTGAGAGGTGTATGACCAATGCAAATGGCAGAGGTGTGTGGCATATCATTATCAATGTGTAGGTTTGATGCTTGGCTGGCTATCCAAGATAGGAGAAAAAAAATTCTCCTGTGGTTACCCACTTTTGGTGGGTAACAAGCAAGCCATAGCCCAACTTCTGAGACACAATCAAAATTTTTGGATGAGAGTGCAAGAGTTGTGTGCTATTAGAGAACCTTTGATAAAGGTTCTCTATTTGGTTGATGGTGACAAGCCTATAAGGGGATACTTGTATGACGCCCTGGATATGGTCAATGAAGCTATCCATTGGTTCTATAAGGACATGTGGGGGGGTTGCGGGGGAGCGACATGGAGGAATTCACTACACAAGCCAAGATATGGAGTGTGATTGATGAATGATGGAACAATACTCTCCATTGTCTAATTAATGCAGCAAGGTTCTACCTCAACCCCACATACTCTTATGCATATGGTTTTAGATTTGATGCAAAGGTCATCGATGGATTTTTCCAATGTGTAAAGAGGATGTGTTGACTCCCATTAAGTGCTCAGAGATTTCCAAACAAATGAAGATATATAAGCTAAGTAATGGGACATTTGGTTATGATATAACTATCCTAGATAGGACCACTAGAATGCTAGATAAGCTACAAGTAAAATTTGTTTCAATCTTTCAATTCCAATGACTTTCATTTCTATCTATTTTATTCAATGGAAATATATTGTGTTGCCTTCCTTTCCATTTATTTGTTGTATATGTTCGGTGGACAAATTATGGCGAAAGTGTCCCAAAGTTACAAAAGATTACCATTTCATTGTTTAGTCAAACGTGTAGCTCTTCAGGGTGTGAGTGCAACTAGAGTGTTTTGAAAATATACTTCAAGAAGCACAAGTAGTTAGGGATGTTCAAATTAAACTTTTGTTCATTTAATATTTCATTAATTCTAATTTATGCCCATAAGGCATCCTCTATTAACAAAATGGCCCTCATGCAAGTCAGATGTCCATCACCTTTATGACAGTCTGTTAAGTTTTGGTATGTTCTATGTTAGAGCAATTTATTTAATTTCTTTTCCATATTAGCAATCACATCTACTACAATCTTAGGTTGCGAGTGAGGTAGATTGACAAAGTACCCAACATGAATACCATTTCATTGGATCTGATTAACACCATGAGTTTGTGGAGAGTGAAGACCAAGAGTATTGTCATGGAGGAGGCCACAAAATGGTTCAATCGTGATGCTGATGATTTGGAGGAAGAGGATGTGAAAATTCTATCACCGCAACAACTGATTTATTTTACCTACTTATTTTCCCAATAAGTTATTAATGAAAATCCTTCAGTAAACATTAAAATAAATTATGTTGCAGATATCACGCCATAATACAGAAACAAACACATGCACAAGAATTAACACATTGACACAGATATTTGGACAATAGTCCTCGAAAAAACCCAACGTGGGAAAACCGGTGCAGCAAGGGAGGATTTTATTATTCAACAATTCTTCAGTACAACAGGGTGCCAAACTGGCTTACCCAACAGAGAGAAAATTCTTTAGCACTTCTCCCAGTCTCAGTGTCAGCCTGGTTGAACTCTACGTAGCTCCCAGACCCTCTGCATCAACCCCTACCTCTTTGCATCAACATTGGGCCTCTCTGCGTCACCCACGTAGGCCCTCCATTGACTACGCAATCTGTTGCCTCTGCATCTGCCTCTCCAACCTCTGCGTTGTTCCCCTAGTGTCGTTCTCGACTCTCTGTTCCGTACTTGCTGCCTACTGCTGCTCTCCAGACCACTAGTTCAAATTTCTCAGCTAACCCCGCTCCAGAAATCGAACTGACTAGTTTCCCTCAGTGTATTCTCCAACTGACCCTCAAGCCTCTTCTTATACTTTTCCTGTTGGTCCTTCAACAACCGAGATTAAATCTCTAACCAATGACTAAGATTAGATTTGGCTTGACCCATGAATTTTGGAACCTTCTAACCCAGTTTTATATTAATACCCATTAATATTTTATTATTCCTAAGTTTAGACTTAGGAACTCCATTAAAAATATTAATTATTTTAATATCTCCCAAACCGGTTAGAATCTTCCCAAACCATTTCTGGGTCTTGAAGATCTCACGTTTTTTAGCCTCTCCACCAATTTTCATGGCTAGAGCACATCTGATGATACCCCAAATCAACACTCCCTCTTAGCAAGGACTATGCTCTAGTAATACTCCACACTGATTATCTGACACCGGTCCCTGTGCTGATGTTAGGCCTCCCCACCCAACATCCTCTGCACTGTTGCATCCTGTACTGCTGCCCATGGCTCTATCATTGCCACTACTACATCTGTACTGCAGCTCCCTCTGCATCCGTGCTATTGTTGGTCCATCTTCCCAACACTGCATCTGCACTGCAACTCCCTCTACATTCGTGTTGCTGCTGGTCCTTCTTCCCAACACTACATCTACACTGCAAACTCCTTCTCATCATGTTGCATCGTGCTACTGCTGATTGCTACTGCATTGCAACATCATACCCATTTCTGCTACTGAAATGGATTCTTTATCATCCCCATCTTCTCCCTGAAATAATCAAACTTGGTTCTTCCAAGGGCCTTGGTAAGGATGTCTGCCACCTGTTCTCCTATAGGAGTGTAGCTCAACTGTACAGCTCCTCGTTGGACACAGTCTCTGACAAAGTGACACCGGATATCAATATGCTTTGACCGATCGTGAAACACTGGATTCTCAGAGAGCTTGATGCAACTCTGATTATCACACATGATCCTGGTCGCCTCCATCTTTCTTCTGAATAGGTTCACAAGCAATTTTCTAAGCCATATGGCCTCGCACGAAGCTGTGCTTGTGGCCATATATTCTGCCTTAGTTGAGCTCAGAGCCACGGATTTTTGTTTCCTACTTCACCAGGAGGCCATCACTGATCCAATGTTGAAACAGTACCCAAAGGTACTTTTCCGATCCACTAAACTTCCTACCCGATCTGCATCACTAAACCCACTCAATCTGATATCCTTACCCCTAGTGTACAAGAGTCCATAATCGACTATTCCCTGTAAATAGCTAAGAGCATGTTTGGTTGCTGCCCAGTGCGCCCTCTTCGGCTCCACCATGAACTGACTGAGGGTGTTGACAACATAGCAAATGTCTGGCCTGGTATTGACCAAATACATACGGGACCCTATGAGCTACCTTTATAAGGTGGGATCAACATCTTTGTCTTCTGATGCATCCATCTTATTCCAGTTGGTTATCATTGGAGTAGCCATGGGTCTACAGTCCTCCATCCTGAATCTCTTTAGAATTTCTGTAGCATATCTCCCTTGCCCAAGGAAGATCTCCCCCTTTTGTTTCCAAACATCCAACCCCAAGAAATAATGCATTCGTCCAAAATCCTTCAGGTCGAATTCCGTGGCTAGATTCTTCTTGTAGTCCCCTATGAGCCTGGATGATCCTGTCAGGAATAGATCATCCACATATAATACTAAGATTAAGGGCTCATTCTCTACAACCAGAGAGTAGAGATTTGGATCTGCATCACTCTTGACAAATCCCATTTTCTGCAAGTAGCCATCGATTCACCCATACCATGCTCTAGGTGCCTGTTTCAGCCCATACAAGGCTTTCTTCAATCTACATACATGAGACTTCTTCTCATGTGTCTCAAAGCCCTCTAGTTGTTCAATGTATACCTCTTCTTCTATCACACCGTTCAGAAATGTTGTTTTGACATCCATCTAATGAATCTCCCATCCCATCTGTGCTGCAAGAGATATCACGGTTCTAATAGATGTATACCTGGCTACCAGGGCAAAGGTCTCTTCGTAGTCAATTCCTTCCTTCTGAGCATACCCCTTAACCACAAACTTGGTTTTGTATTTCTCAACACTGCCGTTTGCAGCGTATTTAATCTTGCAAATCCATCTCGAACCTACCACTGATTTGTCTTGAGGCCTTGGCACTACCTCCCAGACATTGTTCACCATTATGGAGTTGTACTCCTCTCCCATCACATTTAGCCAAACCTGATGTTGAGTTGCCTCCTGAAAGCAGGGAGGCTCCCCATCCTGAGCTACTAATGCTTGATATCTATCTGGTTGTTTTCGCTCCCTCTTATTGTTCCTTGGCCAACTGATGAAGTCCTCTGCATCTTGCAGAATCTGATGAAGTTCCCTGCTCGTTCTTCCTCTACCAACAAGTGCTTCTGTTATCTCCTCCTGATCCTGTGATTCTTCCTAACCCGAGGAAGAATTCTTTTCTTCTATTGGTTGAAGAGGTTTGACCAACGGTTCCTCTTTTGATTGCTCCTCGGAAGGCATTTCTCGAGATTTCCTGAAAGCCCTGTCTTCCATGAACTTCACATCTCGTCGAACTACTACCTTCCTGCTCCCTGGAAGATAGATTTTGTATGCCTTAGCGTTCTTGCTATATCCCACTAGATATCCTTTCTCTGAAGTTTGATCTAGCTTCTTCCTCTTTTCCTTGGGTATGCGGCAATATGTTAATCTCCCAAATATCCTGAAATGACCGACTTCAGGCGTCTTCCCTGTGAAGACTTTCTCTAGAGTAATCTTGCCCAATGTCCGATGAGGAGTTCTATTCTGAACATAGACTGTTGTGTTGCATGCTTTTGCCCATAGGAATTTTGGCATATCCTGATCATACATCATGGCCCTAGCTGCTTTTACAATAGTCCTGTTCTTTCTTTCTGCTACTCCATTCTTCTCTGGATTGTAAGGAGTTGTCCACTATCTTTTGATGCCCTCCTTAGTGCAAAAATTAGCGAGTCCTTATCGACATACTCTCCCCCATTATCTGAGTGCAAAACTTTCATTTTCTTCCCAATCAGATTCTCCACCAGAGACTTGAACTCTTTGAATCGAGAGAAAACCTCGTCCTTGGTTTTCATAAAATAAATCCAAGTTTTCCTTGAGTGGTCATCAATGAAGGTGAGGAAGTACTCGGCACCATTAAGAGCTTTAGTGGACATGGGTTTGCAGATATCTGAGTGTATCAATCCTAGTACACCCTTGGCCCCGTTTTTACTTCTAGGAAATGTTTCTTTGGCATACTTTCCTATAGCACATCCTCTACATACATCATCTCGTTTCGTACTAAGATCCGAAACTCCTGTTACAGTGCTCCTGAGAATTCTCAGAGCCCCATGGTACAAATGTCCCATTCTTTTGTGCCATAGTTCGTTCAAATCCTTGTCCCCATAACTGCCTATTAGTGCCATTGGTGATTCTAGTTGTAGTCTGTACAACCTGTTACTTTTGATCCCGATCTGCACTTTCTTTTTCTAGCTCGAGTGATTGACGTATACTTTCTCCTTGATGAAAAAAACATCATAGCCTTTGCCTTGAAGTTGCGACACAGAAAGTAAATTCATCCCCAATCCTGGTACATGCAGCACATTGGTAGCACGGAACCACTCTCCTGTTTCTGTTTGAAAAACTATGGTACCCCTCCCTATTGGAGTACACTTTGCCTTGTTCCCCATGGTGATCTGAAAGTTCATCTTCTCCTCCCGATAATCTGAGAAACATTCCCAGCTTCCTGTCATATGCCAAGAAGCTCCACTATCTATATACCACACCTCTGATGATGCAGAGCTAGTCACACACACCACTTCTTTTTCCAGCCTAGAAGTCAACATAGAGAAGTCGAAAGCACTTTCTCTTGTGCAATTTTCCAAAAATCTGTGAGTCTCCTGACGTAGATGCCTCTGCATCATGGTCTCAACCCATAATTGATTTTCCCTTGCTGTCTCTGATTGCTCGCTCTGATACCATGTGAAAATTCTATCACTGCAACAACTGATTTATTTTACCTACTTATTTTCCCAATAAGTTATTTATGAAAATCCTTCAGTAAACATTAAAATAAATTATGCTGCAGATATCACACCATAATACAGAAACAAACACATGCACAAGAATTAACACATTGACACAGATATTTTGGACAATAGTCCCCGGAAAAACCCAATGTGGGAAAACTGGTGCAACAAAGGAAGATTTTATTATTCAGCAATTCTTCAGTACAACAGGGTGCCAAACTGGCTTACCCAACAGAGAGAAAATTCTTCAACACTTCTCCCAGTCTCAGCGTCAGCTTGGCTAACCTCTGCGTAGCTCCCAGACCCTCTACGTCATCCCTTGCCTCTCTATGTCAGCATTGGGCCTCTCTGTGTCACCCACGCGAGCCCTCCAATGACTCCGCAGTCAGCTTCCTCTACGTTTACCTCTCCAACCTCTGCGTTGTTCCCCTGGTGTTATTCCCGACTCTTTGTTCCATACTTTCTACCTCTTACTACTCTCCAGACCACTAGTTCGAATTTCTCAGCTAACCCCGCTCCAGAAATCGAACTGACTGGTCTCTCTCAGTGTATTCTCGAACTGACCCTCAAGCCTCTTCTTATACTTTTCTCGTTGGTCCTTCAATGGCCGAAATTAAATCTTTAATCAATGACTAAGATTAGATTTGGCTTGATCCATGACTTTTGGAACCTTCTAACCCAGTTTTATATTAATACCCATTAATATTTTATTATTCCTAAGTTTAGACTTAGGATCTCCATTAAAAATATTAATCATTTTAATATCTCCCAAACCATTTCTGGGTCTTCGATATCTCATGTGCTTTAGCCTCTCCACCAATTTTCATGGCTAGAGCACATCCGATGCTACCCCAAATCAACAGAGGAGGTATCGAAAGATGTTCCACCTCTGGGAGAGATGTATTTGGAGAAAGATAAGGACATTGCGAGTGTGTCATAGCCAACGCCATTCACTCGACAAAGGGAGATAACTAGGGGAAGCATTGGAAGACAACCCACTTCAACTTCCACCTTATCCCCAACAATTGCTCCTTCCACCTTAGACTCAACCTCAACACATCCACCTACTGCTTCCAGAGAAAAAGTGCCAACAGTGACCTTTGTCTATAAAAAGGGTAGAGGGCTCAGGGAACCATTGATATCTTAGTGCATTATGATTATCCTTGTAGTAATTAAATGCCTACGATGATAATGCATCAATATCATCTCATGAGATACATTTATTTTTGTTTTGATGTGACTTTTTGTATTATACTGTCAAGACTTATGACTGAAGACAGATATCACATTTCAGTACTGATTTTTGATGTACCACTTAACATCTTATGCATCTTATACATCAGTTTTATTTTCATATTATGTAACAATGTGTTTGTTTGAAATTGAGCTTACTTTAGAAGTTTAAACAATTGAAAAACATTGATTATTTTTGTATTTTTTAAGTTTTCTAATAATTTCCAACAATTTCCCCATTATTGCTGGTAAGTTATGTTCCGAACCCCTGGTGATAGATTCCTGATAACAATAAATGTAACATTGCTTCAGCCTACTAGTATAACAGTTGGTGTAATCTTTTTGAAAATGTAACGGAATGTAAAACACATTTTTTCCAAAATAGGGAAAAAGTTTCTTGTGAATCAATACATAGAATAATAAAGATAAGACAAACGCCAAAACCAAACATAACTTACCTCAATCGTTGGGCATTAAGGAACTCTTTGCTGCTAAAAGAACGATATACGCGAAATGCAAACCTTGCATCCCATCCCGACACTGCCATACCTCTAATCCAACAAAGATCATTTTAACATCAATAAGCATGCAATTGGAATTTAAACCATAGCAATTTCTATGCCAAAACAAATGAAATACCCTCACAAACACTTATTCTACAAGTTGAGAAACATACGACTTTTTAAAAGAAGGGCCAACAGAACTGTTGCATTCACAGCCGATTGTTACATAATGTGCAAGGCGCATTTCTTCTATCTCTGGCAAAGTCACCTCCAAAATCTTCAAACATAAGGAAACACAGCGTTCACAAGTCAAACCCTAGAAGGGATAAAAGGTCATTTTTTTGTTTTAACACAAAAGGGGCTGCATTTTATTTCTATATCTAACTAAAAATTCAATTTGCCTTGCTCTATAAGGTCAACATTTTCTTTATGAAATAGTATTTCAAAATGAAGTATCAGGCTTGCTAACATGTGCATTCACCGTTGTCTTTCTAAAAACAACTACCAACTTTGGATAGATACAAACTGAGACACTCGGATACTCAAGAGTCAATATCACACACTAGCATATAATCACATGAAATAACAGATTTGTTGTATTAACCATAAAAGGTGCAGTAATTCCATCTACATATATACCTTACATCCATACTCTCCTGCCAGTAGATCCAATGCATGATGACAAGCTTTGCTTATACCCTCATCACAGTCGTCAAACCACTGTTCACCATGCAACAAAAGTAGAAATTAAACACACATTAAAAGCAATAACGGGAGCATAATGCATAAGAGAACATTTTATGATTGCATTTCTACTCCTTTCTTGAAGGAAACCGATGTGAATGATAAGGGAATTAAAAGTACAAATACAGGCAAGTGTATATTCATAGTACCTTCGTGTATTTTGCAAGCTTGAGATCTCCAACTGACTTATCGATTTGCAATGATGGTAGCTTTACCTGGGGCTGAGAAACCACCATATGAGAAAAAAAAAATCCTATAGACCAGAAAAGACAAAAATAGAGTGAATGACAATCTAGATGATTAAATATTCATGTTCACTGGGTCTTAGTATCTCTACTTTCATGTCAATCAATGACTAAAATATATTATTTCAACTGTGAATATTAATACATAGTTTAAAATATCCTCCATTTGTAGCAGCCCCTAAGAGTTAGATACATACTACTCCAGTTATGATTAGAGGTTAATTGATTTTCCATGTTTGTACACTGTTAGGCCATTTGCCTTACGGTAAAGCAAAAGTTGCTGATACATATAAAATAACATTGTATCCTTATGTCTTTGCCTATTTGAACATATGATCCAATTTGGGTGCATGTTTAGCATTGATTCGCTAAGAAATCTGAAAAATACAATGTTGCTACCTGTAAGTTTGAAAAAGTTAAAAGTAACTACCACTTGATCCTAGGACCATGGTTTTCTATCTATAAAGCGCATTGGAAAACATAAGGAAGTAGTGATTTTACTTGCTTCTTTGATCCCATTTTAAACAATCATCCAATAGACTTGTCCCCTGTACAGAATCCATGGCATTTTATACTATGCAGTATCTTTTGTGTAATTTGAAATGAGTTATTAATAAAAATTTGCATTACATGGAATTGTAAACTTTCATATTATTAAAAAGTATATTTTCCCACTTAAAATTAGTTATTTTACTATTATTTTAATTTCCCAAGTCAATTCACGATCTATTCACAAGTTTGAGTCAACTCTTACTCTTCAGCCTTGCCAAGTAAGTCTCTCAGTTGAGTCCAGTAACATTGGTCAAAACATGACTTAAAAAAGTGATCAGTTTGTTGATTATTCTTATAATAGAAACTGATTTCTTAATCTGATAATTACTTCCAATGATTTGTATTCTCAAGTTGTCTTATGTCACTTATATCATTAAGTAATTATCAGTGTTGCAAACATATCGATAACATCCCGATATTATCTCGAAATCATGATTTTTTGGCCTAGGCCCTAGCCAATGTTTGCCAATTTTTTACCGATATTTTCCCAATTTTCCCGATTTTTTGGTTTTTTGGACCCTCACTGATTTTATCCCAATGCCGATCGATGTTCGCAACATTGGTAATTATACATAGAAAATCTCAACTATAATGCAATAATAACCATAGGATCATAAAGAGACAAGATTATCTTGGGAAAAACCCAACCAAATTTTCTTCTAAGGAGAATTCAATCTTCAGCAAAGTTTACAATATAAATTGTCTAGAAATCTGTGCCATTTTCCAAGCACAAAATACCAGTCAAACCTGGTCAAGGAGAGAGAAAATATGACTTTTGTTAGCTTAGTCAAATCTGGTCAACAGGCTGATTTTCAGTCTGTTCTGCTTTTGGTCAACAGTGGTCAAAGGAGGCCGAATTTTGGCCCTGCAACTTCCTCAGAGAATTTGGTCAAACTGTTACAGTTGACCTGCAGTCAACCCTAGTCAAACACATTCGGTCAACATCCAGCTTTCAGCCAGGAAATTCGGTCAACGTTCACTCAAAGATGCCCGGAATATTTGCTCCAATAATCAGTCAAAGATTCAATCAAAGCAGCCCAGAAAAACACTGGTCAACGAGGCCAACTTCTCTTTCAGATTTCGCTGGTCAACTTCAGACTTCTGCTCCTTCACACGTGTGAACAGATGACTTCTTGTTGTTGTGAGTGATCCAAATTATTGTCAAGTGAGGAGGTCGAATTGTCTTATTTATAGTGGTCAAATGGGTGCCCTTTTGACCAAGGGTCACCTCTAATGGTGCGGCCGACTTAGGCTTCTTGGAGCCTACATCGACTATTAAAAATTGAATTTTTCTTTTAATAATTATAATTTCTGTTGCTGATTTGAAAAGCTCCTTGGCATGCGGGAATACCTCCCGATGCTACAAAAATCAACGCTCCCTCTTAGCGAGTGAGGTATTCTCCTACAACAGATTTCCCTTTAGCTAGGAATTCTCCTTCATAAGAAAATTTTCATGAGCTTGTCATAATGATGCATGCCCTTTTGATTAACATAAATATCCAAGGAGGGCCAGATTCCTTTTTGGCTCCTTAGGAAAATATATCACAATCCTTTGGTCATGACCTTAGCCTAGGCATCAAATTTTTTCTACTTCTCAAGAAAATTTGCCTTTGGACTATTCACCTTTCTAGTCAAAGTCCTTTGTGACCTACCCAAGTCCTTCTGGTATTTTAAAGGTGAATTTCATCTATCTCCTTTGGTCAACATAGCCAAGTCCTTCTGGCTTCTAAGGAGAAGATCTGTCCAATATTATAGTTTCCCTGGAACATTCACTTTTGGTCGACCTAGCCAAGTCCTTTTGGCTTCAAAAGTGAATGTATACATCCTTTCTTGGTCAAAATCCTTTATGACCCAGCCAAAAATATTTTTTGGCTTCCTCATCATTTCCTCCAATGAGGGAGACATCTAGCATCATACTAAGCTCAAATTTGTCCAGCCTCTCCTATGAAATCCTCCATAAATAATGAAGTCTATTGTATGAATATTAAAAGGGGCCTCTTTGATATTTTTTAATATGTAACTCTATGGTAATTCAACCTCTCTTCTGAATTAACGTGTCCTGTGAGCGTTGGTGAACACGAAGAGACATAGGAAGCCAGAGATCGGGAAGATGAAGATCAAGCGATCAAAGGAGGAAGCCAAAAGGTCGAGTGAGCACAGAGTAAGCGGAAGTTCAAACGAGCAAAAGGGAAGCCAAAGGTCAATGATCCAGGTGGATGTTGGTGGCCACCCACCTATCCCATTTGGACCCCCACAACTGTCTCTTTCAGCTTTTTCAGTTTCCTAAATTGTAGCACAGTTTACTATTTTTAGCAGTTTTTCGGGTCCTGAACTTCCGGAGCTGTTTTGAGGCCCTAAACGACGTTTTTTTGGGAATCTGGGATAGATCTTTCTAACGAGCTATCGTACGCGTCAAACGGAGATCGTATGCCAAAGCTACGACCCCGGGAAATTGATGTACCAATTTACCCAAACAGGGCCCACAATTTGGCGTTTCATCTTCTAGGGGTTAGGTTTCGGGATGTGAAGGGTTTTCCATTGTTTCCTAACAATAAATAGGCCTTCGAGCCTCATTGTAACACGGTTCGGAACAGTTCAGAGGCATGTAGCCGCCACATCTCTTCTCAGAGATAAGCTACCATCGCCCTAGCTGGTTTATTTCCATTTCTGGTTGTAAACATATTTCAGTATTTTCCATTAATGAAATGAAGCATTATTTCCGCTGCATCTCTGTGTTTATGGTTATTGCATCTCTGTTTTTATGGTTATCTCTATAATCTATTGCGTTCCTGTTTAAATCCGGATCAGTGGTATCGGAGCGGTCTGCTTTTTCTCTGTTTTTCTTTGCATGTCCCCAACGAGGTCGGGATATAAGGAGTTAGGGCTTGAACTGGTCGAACCTTTGCAAGACCAGCCTCGCAAATCCCGACGGCCTCCCATGGCGGATGAGAAGAAAGACGAGGGGGCAGGAGATCCTATCAAAATCTTGCTCGAAGAAGCGCTCGAGCGGCAAAGGAACGCGATGATGGATAGCTTTGCGCAGATCCTTCAGCGGCTACCCAGAAGCGACACATCGGCTTCCAGCAGCTACTCTGGAAACGCCACGCCCTTTAAGGTACAAGTTAATTTTGAAATCCCCATCTTTAAGGGTCAGATAGACGCAGATGCTGTAGATAAATGGTTAAATCTTCTAGATGGGTATTTTTCTGTTCACGAATTTTCAAGTCGGGAAAAGATTGTTTTCGCTCTTCTCAAAGCAGCCCCCCACGTCAAGGACTGGTGGGAAACCTACTGCGAGCAGAAGGATGAAAGTACAGGCTCACTATTTTCAGCCGCACCCACTTGGAATGACTTCCGGGATGCCATCAAGGAGCAGTACTACCCTGTCGGAAGCTATGAGGACAAATACATCAAATGGACCACACTGCGGCAGGGACGAGACCAAGATGTGTCGGAGTTCACAAACATTTTTCATACCCTTCGCACACAGTTGGGTATCAAAGATTCTGAGCTGCATCTGGTACTCAAATACCGCGGCTGCCTGCATAGATACATCCAGGAAGAGATGGTGTTTTTGAACATCCCCTCACTCGGCACAGCATACCGATATGCTGTCAAAATCGAGCAAAAGTTCAAACAGAAGAAGCGAGACTTTGGATCTGCAAATCCGAAGCCCAAAGGACAAAGCCAAGGCGGGGTGACCCAAGACAACCCGTCGAAGCCGCAAGAAAAGAACAACACCATGAAGTCAAAGAAGGACACAGGGAAGTGGTGTGAATTCCACAAGAGTCCCACTCATAACACAAGTGAGTGTCGGACCAAGCAGTCGTTGGTGGCTGAGCTGAAGGCTTCCGAATCAGATGCATGTTCTGACCCTGAGCCAGAACCCGACAAGGGGAATGGCAAAGGGAAGCAGATCATTGATGCAGATCCGAGCGCCATTGTTGCCACCGCCAAGATCCAGAAGAATGAACCTGCAGATCCAGAAGAGGGGGAGCGCCTTTTCCACTCACAAATGTGGGTGAAGGGTTTGCCGCTGCAATTCATTGTCGACAGTGGCAGCCAAAAGAACCTCATTTCAGCAGAGGTCGTGAAGCGGTTGGGCCTACCGACTACACCACACCCATAGCCGTACAGTATCGGGTGGCTTCATGAAGGACGATATCTCAAAGTTCGCCAGCAGTGCCGCCTTCCCTACAGCATCAAGCCCTTCACAGACGAGGTATTGTGTGATGTTACACCTCTGGATGTTTGTGATGTATTATTAGGTCAGCCATACTTGTGGAGGCGACATGCTGTGTATGAGTCCAGGGCTCGTGCTGTCATTATTTCTTTGAATAATTCATTATACAGGATACCGGAGGTAGCCCCACCTACCGCCGCATCTTTGATCACTACCAAGAAAGGCAGCAAGCTCATATCACAGACCAGGAAATTCATCTGTCTGGTTCACTCCCAAAGTAAGGGGAAGATCGTTGCTACATCCATGACCCCTGCAAAGGGTTCCTCTACGCAGCAGCAACAGCAAAGGGATACGGTCATGACAAAACACAGGAACAACTTCTCCTCACCCACATGGGTACCACACAAGTTTCAGGTGGGCAACAAAGTCTGGTTGCATCGACAGAAAGAACGCCTTACCAGAACCCATCAGAAGCTCAGACCACACCGACATGGTCCTTACAGCAGTACCAAGGCTATGGGAAACAATGCTTTGGAGCACAACATTCCTCCATTCCTTCGCCTGCACCAAATGTTCAATGTGGACCATCGTCGACCATGCTTCCCACCATCACTGGACACATCAGCGATTGCAGGACAAGTTCAGCAGATGGAGGAACTCAACGCAATGGGGACCATTGCTTCCTAAGGGGGGAGGAATGATCCAGGTGGATGTTGGTGGCCACCCACCTATCCCATTTGGACCCCCACAACTGTCTCTTTCAGCTTTTTCAGTTTCCTAAATTGTAGCACAGTTTACTATTTTTAGCAATTTTTCGGGTCCTGAACTTCCGGAGCTGTTTTGAAGCCCTAAACGACATTTTTTTGGGAATCTGGACCCATGTTGCCTCCCAAAGTGGTAGAACTCGGATAGATCTTTCTAACGAGCTATCGTACGCGTCAAACGGAGATCGTATGCCAAAGTTACGACCCCGGGAAATTGATGTACCAATTTACCCAAACGGGGCCCACAATTTGGCGTTTCATCTTCTAGGGGTTAGGTTTCGGGATGTGAAGGGTTTTCCATTGTTTCTCAACAATAAATAGGCCTTCGAGCCTCATTGTAACACGGTTCGGAACAGTTCAGAGGCATGTAGCCGCCACATCTCTTCTCAGAGATAAGCTACCATCGCCCTAGCTGGTTTATTTCCATTTCTGGTTGTAAACATATTTCAGTATTTTCCATTAATGAAATGAAGCATTATTTCCGCTGCATCTCTGTGTTTATGGTTATTGCATCTCTGTTTTTATGGTTATCTCTATAATCTATTGCGTTCCTGTTTAAATCCGGATCAGTCAAGGGTATCAGTATACGAAAACAAAGAATTGCCTCTGTAAGTGGTTGTTGGCGAACTAGAAGAAAGGAAGAAGCGGTAGGTCCAGCAAGATAGGAAGAAGCCAAAGGTCAAACAAGACAGGAGGAAGCCGAAGGTCCAGTAGGACAAGAGGAAGCCAAAGGACGAGCAACTCTATTGATTGGATTCACCTTTGAAAGGCTTAGACCAGTGTTGGGTTAATCAGGTACATAACGCAACCTAAAGCACAAATTTGTAAAGGGATAAATAAAGTTTCATCTAACATAGCTTGAAGGGAACAGTAACCAGCAACAGCATTGAAGCGTATGTGAATTTGTTTTCAAGGAAGTAAGAGATAGCTAGAACAGTGAGAAGCAATCACGCCTGAAGCATTTACAGTGACAGTGAGAACAGAGGCTTGAAACTGAGAGTTGATTCTTGTGCAGAGCTTAGTGCAGTTAATTGTAGACACACTGAAGTTGTGTGGAGACATTATTGGAGATCATGATGGCTATTTGATATCATCATGAGATAACTTTTTGCAAACTCTGTGTGGACAGTATGAAGAGTTGTAAAGACTCCTTCATATGAAGACTAGTTGTCATTGATGCTGTAGCATGGAGACTACAGTGAAGCTGTAAACTGGCAAAGGGTTGGAGCCCTTGGGGTTGGTGCTTCAGAAGTTGGAACTATTGGTGTCCTTGGAGTTGGTGCTCCTATATCCAAAGATGGTGCCTTGACAACAGAGGGTTGGAGCCCTTGAGGTTGGTTCCTCGGAACTGGAAGGATTGGTGTCCTAGGAGTTGGTGCTCCTAAGTCCAAGGTTGGTGCCTTGACAAAACAGAGTTGGTGCTCTGGAGGTTGGAGCCTCACAAAAGTCCAAGTTGGTGCTTGGTAACAGATTGGAACCATATATATATTGTATCTATTTTATTGCAAAGATTATATTAATAAAAGCATTTATTCTTGTTGTTCATCTTGTGTTTTGAATATAAATGTTTTGACTAGAAAAAATAACAATTGGAAAGAAATATTGATTCACCCCCCCTCTCAGTATTTCCAACACCGAGAAGGCCCTAGCAGCAGTTCTTTGCAGCCAGCAACATATTTTCTGGGTAGTTTCAGTGTTGATAATATCGGCGGTATTCGAAAATATCGTGATATTTTCAACAAAATGATATATCGCCGAGTAAATATCGCAATATTTTCAAAATATTGGCAAAATATCACGATATTTTGAAAATATTGGCTATGTTTAAAAATCTGAAAAAAAATATAAATAAAAATAAAAATAAATAAATAAATTTGATTTTTTATGCTTGCTAATATTTTCTCCGATATTGCCGATAAGATGTTTTTTGGACCCTCGCCGATATTTTGCCAATACCGATATTATCAACACTGGTTTCAGCACAGAGCCAGAAGAGAGCAACAACAGATTTGAGAGGGATTTATTATTGTTCATTTGGTCTTAGCTAGATTGCCTTGACCAAGCCTAGGTGCACTCTTTCCAACACCACATTGTACCCTCTTATTTACTAATAAAATGGCTTTGATCAGCGCAGTTCATGGAGATTTTTGGTTATTAAACGTGCTGTAAATTTTTGTGTGTGTTTCTACTATGTTTGCTTTGTTTAACATTTTATATTTCCATTAGGAATATTATAGTGGTATCAGAGCATGATTTTGGCCAGCTATGGGTCTACATCACACAAATGCTTAAGTGGTATTATGGACTAGAATTACAGAGGGATAAAACACTAGTCCCACATTATTCTCCAGTTTGAACTTATGCCCAAAACAAAAGTGTCTCAACAGGAGCAATTTGAAAATGTTACTAGGAGCATCAAGAGACTAGCAGGGCTTCTCGAAGAGTGGTTGTTAGCAAGGGAAACAAGAAGAAACAATAGTTGTCGACCCACGGATGAAGAAAATAAGAGCATGATTGTTGAACGAAACGCTAGTAGTAATACTGCAGAGACGAAGATGGGAGGCAGAGGTAGAGACAAGATGAGAGAGAACATACCCATGGAGGAGGGAGTTCATCTAGATACGTCCCAGTCGGTTGAGCATGAGGCTAATGGCATGCAGGAGGAGCACAAGAATACACTTGGTGTGACCCATGAGTCACCTCTGTTGGAGATTCCTTTGGTAGCCGCAGTAGACAGATGGGAGGAGGCAGTTATGCACACATCCATTAATGAAGTATCCATTGATGAGGCATCCTGGTCTATGACAGCGCTTCCAAACGGCAGCGACCGATAGCTAACTAATAAGCATGTCTTGGACGTTGGTTTGTCTATGGAGGAGCAGTTGGAGGCTCCTGTCGAGCCCATGATGAGGAGGATGTGTAGCCATCCTTCAAGCTAGCCATTGATGAGGGGCACCATAGAGACCACACATTGGGATTCCAACACAGTTCGCTTCAGAGGCGCATTGACAGGATCTACAATGTTATCAGCCCACCCCTACGCATTGGATGGAGAGAGGCGTAGTTGTTTAGACATACTAGAGGGGATGACCACATTACCAGCACTATTAGAGCACCTTTTCCCATTGGAGAGAGGGAGACGAAGCTACCTATTCAGATCTCATGGGTTGACCTGGATAGCGGGATGAGACGATCAGAGTTGCACAAGGTGCAACATCCGCATGTCGGGGTTGTTCTATGTGTAGGAGTTCATGCATTCGATCCCTCTCTTAGGGTTGGATGGCAAGAGATTCTAAGTTGGTACACGATGGAGGGGACTGGACTCATGGAGATGGTCATAGCTTGGGGTAAAGCTAAGTGGGAGCTCTTAGACACCGAAGGCGCTAGAGGCCCAGGTTGGCATTGGGATCCAAGTGGAGCTCCCTATCTGCTATCAAACGTGCGGGATGGCTATGGAATTGATGAGGTAGTCGACCCAGTGACTGAGCACATAGATTCCCTAGGGGAATTCTAGTCGGCGTTAGCGGACAGGCGGTTTGTGAGCAGGCTCCATGGATTGTATTGGCATGTTGGTTGCACATGGGGTCGCAAGATGATTAGCATTCTCTGGCAGGAGCTGGTGGGAGGAGGTAGCATGGGTAGGCCACAGGACTAGGCATGGTATGGAGGCGATGTTCTCCCATTGGGGTATTGGGAATAGGATTCACCGAGGATCAACACAACAGAGATATCCCCACTAACAGGTGTGGAGTTAGGCCGCTTAGGATTACCAGGGCAGATGAGGAGGTGTAGATCACTTTGTGGTAGGTGTACTAGCAGCGTGGTGTTTGCATGGGCACATATGGGAATCCCTATGGTACATAGGGGCATGGCATTAAGCATTGGTATCCAAGGGTGCATGGAGTTGTGCCACGGAGTTCATTGCTATGTAGAGGAGTGTAGGGGTACGTACTTGTGTGCAACCAAGCAAGATGATGCACAACAAGTTGTCAGAGTGTTGCCATCAGAGAGATATCCTGACGAGGGCATCAAGCACACCATTGGGTTTCGCACACTCAGATTTGGAGAACAATTTGATCACAAGGTCGACTGTGAACTTCCATCTATCACTCTCCAGCATTACACACTGACACAAGGGACTTGGATATCATCTCCTGATGCTCTCATCATGAGCACCAGGACCCATGAGGTTCATCTGAGACAGTTGGATGGGACACAGTGCATTGGGAGAGAAGCTTTCCAATTGTGGCATATGGTCAGGACGCGAGTTAGTGGATGCAGACTTGCGGGTATTCTGATCTCCTACAAAGGTAGTACTTGCACCACCCTTGAGCCCACACTCAGGGTGATACATGATCCTCTTTTGGTGAGACATTCCGAGGTGTCTCTGGAGCATCTACAGCAGTTGGTGGACCTTACTTACAGGCGGGTATTTAGACTCTAGGAAGTATTAGGGAGCACTTTTAGGAGATAGGACAACAGATCCCACTGTGTGGTATGGTCAGCGCAGGGTTGTGTCGCACGCACCAAATTGGTTCGTGATGTATGGAGTTCATATATTGATTTCACACAGGGACCTGAGACATGGTAAATGTTGGTTCCATCAGTCGTCAGGACTATGTCGCAGTCATTCTGGCTGTGGAATTTAGGGGTTTGGTTGGTTGATTAGACACTCTACTTCATGGTGAGTGGGATCAAGACGGGAGATGACCCAGCTCACCCTTGGTTTGACATGTGGGGGAGCATTGAGGCCTTGATCATATGGCAAGGTTGGTTTTTCTTGTTATTGCTATGAATCAGGGTGAGTGTTGGATGGGTACGAGGTGACATCATGGAGGTGCTTGGTATAGATGCCTCGGGACTCCATAGATGTTTTTTCGTCAGGTCCCAAGAGAGGTGGATACAACTTGAGCATGGGGGGCAGACTGTCATGATCAGAGTTGCGCAACGACAACATAGTGGCACCCTTTTTAGACTAGCGTGGGATCCGGGCATCATAGGACTTGGCAGTACAACTACCCTTAGGGATGAGCTGATTTCTACAGGGGAAGATCATTCAGATATTCCATTGGGCTTTGGTGACTCACTAATGGCATGGGGGACTTCATTAGCATGACAGGAGGGCTAGCAGGATGATATCAAGAGAAGCTCATGTGAGCGAGAGGCTATCTCTAAAGGGATTGGGTGGTATCTTTGAGAGTATACTCCTAGAGTGCATGGGATGGCCTACGTGGTAGAACAACTTCATGAGGAGTTGGGCATAGTGCCATATTATCATGATCCCCTACTCATTGATGGTATACATGGGACTTTTGGTACTTATGCTAGGCAGGGCAGTGAGTGGAGCGAGGGGAGCTTCAAGTGGGATAGGATGGCGTGGGATCCTAGTATTGAGAGATTTTTTCATGTCAGGACAGTGCAGAGGTTAGGCACGAATCAGTGGCACATCGGGGACCCTGGCACATTTTTGCACGGACAATGGGGAGCAACAACTAGAGAGAGCATTGTTGGGTAGTTGCCTGAGGACAAGCAACGTTTTGGCAGGGAGGACTGTGATATTCCCACTTAGCAATATTGCTAAGAGAAAAATCAATCTTGCCCAATTTTGTATTATTTCATGTTTGCACTTAGGAGATGTGGGTTCAGAGCTCCCACATGAATTTTGGGATTAATTGGGAGCCCAAACATTAGGAAGGAAGGGAAATATTGCAACTCTAGTGGAGCGTGGGGGCCACCCCATGGAGAATTACGGCCCACATTTGGAAGACACTCATTGGAGAGAAGTTGGTGGGGAAAGTTGAGTTGGGCCCACATGGGTATCTTGGAGGCTCTTTGATAAATAGAGCAAGAGGCACTCATTTTGGTCATTCATGTTGATTTCTAGTAACATCGGATATGCTCTAAGTCTCAAAATTTGCAGGGAGGCTTAAATACATGTATTCCACAATACCCAGAAATCGTTTTGGGAAATTCCACTCGGAGACAATTTTATTAAAATAATTAATTATTTTTAATGGGACCCTAATTCTAGACTTAGGAATTTAAAATAATTAAAGGGTATTAATCTAACTGTGGGTGAAACTTCTAGAAGAAGACAAAGATTGAGTCCAAATGATCTGAACCATTGATTATAATCTAATCTGGGTCATTGGTTCTCAACTGGAGGATTATAAGAAAGACTTCGACGGGCATTTGGAAAAACACCAGGCAGATACTCAGTTACCCGAGTAAAATCAATTTTCTCACTGGTCGAAGTTCAGCAAGAGGAAATCGATTCAGAGAGAGAGTTCCAGGTGAGGAGGAGAGAGAGGGTAGAAACATCAGTCACTAGTGCAAGAGGAGAAAAGAAGGGACAATGCATAGGTTGTGATGAAGAGGGACAGAGCATAGGCTAGCGCTGAGACTATGCAGTCCTCACGCAGAAGCTAACGCAGTGAGATGCAGAGGGGGCAACAGGTCCTCTCCTGGATCAGAATCTCGCCAGGAAGTGTGAGAGAACTGTCAGTAAATTTCTCATAGAGATTCCTCTTCTATTTTGCTGGTTGTATCTTGTACATGAAATTTTTGCTGAAGATTAATAAAGAAACCCTCATCTGCTGCACCGGTTTTCCCGCATTGGGTTTTTCTGGGGACAGTTGTCCAAAAATAACTGTCATTATGATTATACTTGTGCTAATATTTTTCCACAGTATTTTAATTGTGAAGGCTGCAATAGATTTTATTTCGATATTTGTCGTAGAAACACTGTGAATAACTTATTCTGAATCAAAAGGTAGAACAAATAATATCAGTGACTATAGTTGGATTTCTATCTAGAAATATTCACATAGTATTAAAGCACAGATCGTAAGCAGAAGAGTGCAAAATCAGAGAGGAAAAGGATTTCGAAATTTCTGCAAAGGCATCAATTCAAAACCCCAGAGGCAACGCAATTCGAAGGCCAAGGAGGACAAAGTTTTGAGGAGAAATTGATTTCTCTGAGTGAGTCGACAGAGAAATTCGATCTCCAGATCAAAGCTTACCAGAGGCAGAAGGGAGCAACATATTTTTTCTTGCAAAGCAGATCTTTGGCTGGGATGCAGATATTTTGCAACAGTTGTTGGGGCAAAAAAGCTTCAGAAATCAATAGGAAAATAGCACAACAAAGGATGCAAAATCAAGATGTCTCTGGATTATCTTCTAGATTAAAAGAAGAATTCGCATGCTTGGAAAGTTCAGCATCAACAGATGTTTGGTACATTGATAGCGGGGCTTCAGCCCATATGACTGGAGTACAAGAATATTTCTCGAGCTATCAAGAAGAACAAATGGACTTCCAAATTACTATGGGAAACAGAACGAAGTGTACTTGAGTAGGGAGAGGCACCATAGCATTTCAGACGAAAGCAAGAACCAACATCCGAGGCACTAATGTTTTGTATGTGCCCGGTTTAGGAATGAATCTAATTTCAGTGTCCCAGTTACAGGACAAGGGATACGATGTATACTTCATTGGAAAGAAGAGACAAATTGGAGCTCAAAGCAACAGATTGTATAGGTTGTAGCGTGAGTCTCCAATGGCACTAATAGGCAACAATCTTAATAGTGAAAAGGAATTGAATGAGATATGGCACAGGTGAATGTGACACTTACACCATGGAGCACTGAGGACGCTCAAAGAGACTATTACATGACTTCAAGTTCTTAGTACTGAGCATGATGATATATACAGAGGATGCATACTAGGGAAGTAAGCTAAAGAAACTTTTTCCATGAGTAAAAACAAAGCAGAGGGTGTATTGGGATTGATACACTCAGATATTTATGGTCCAGTGTCCACAACAGCTCCTAGTGGTGGTGAATACTTCATCACCTTTATTGATGGTCACTCTAGAAGAACCTGAATCTATTTCTTAAAGATCAAGGATGAGGTATTTGATCGGTTTAGAGAGTTTAAGACTCTCGTTGAAAACCTGATAGGGAAAAAGATAAAGGTATTGCGTTCAAACAATGCTGGAGAATATACAGACAAATACTTCACGGATTTCTGCATAAAAGAGGGCATCAAAAGAGAATGGACAACTTCATATAATCCGGAGCAGAATGGAGTAGCAGAGTGTAAGAATAAAACTATTGTTGGGGCAACAAAGACTATGTTGTATGATCACGATTTGCATAGATTCTTATGGGCAGAAGCTTGCAACACAACGGTGTATATCCAGAATAGAACTCCCCACAGAGCTTTGGGGAAGAAAACGCCCGAAGGTGTCTTCCCAAGGAAGAAGCCGGAAGTCAGTCATCTCAAAATATTTGGAAGTGTGGCATATTGTCACACTCCAAACAAGAAGCGTAGTAAACTGGATCAGACTGCAGAAAAGGGGTACCTCGTAGGATATAGCGAGACATCAAAGGCATACAAAATCTAGATTCCTAGCAGCAGGAAGATTGTAGTAAGACGGGATGCAAAGTTGTTAAAATTGGCAACTAGGGCCAAACTCCACATGGGTCATCTTATTTATCACAACTAATATTTTTCTTCGATTCCTCTCTCCGAGAGGTGTAGGATTGATCTAAAGATCATCCAATTCTAACATGTACAAATCAAGTTATGAATTTATTTTGATTATGGTCAAATTGTCAAGGTCGGCCAACAAACTTATGTAGGCTCAGAAGCCCAACAGTCACGTCTATTCATCCTCAACATTGCATATAAATAGAATGTGACTTAGCCTCATTTGGACTCACTTATCTTCACACTTTTCTCTCTCTCCTCATTGATTGGGTATGGATTTCTGGGCCTCTCTCTCTTCACATGTCTAAAATTTCAAGAGAGCGAAATATCAGGAGGCCAAAATTTAAGGAGAGCGAAATTTCAGGGGGCCAAAATTTCAGGAGATTGAAATTTTAAGAGAGCGAAATTTCAGAAAGCTAAAATTTCAAGAGACCGAATTTCTGAACAGTTTTGACCAAATGTTGACCAGCATGCGTTGACCTCCTTTGACTGCGGTTTTGTGAGGGTTGTCTCTGTATGGGCAGGCCGCATTTCTGGGCACAGAAATCGAGGCTAAACATTGATTGTTGACCAACGTTGACTGCAGCTAGGACTAACCGCAGGTGAGCTGTCTGACTAGACTTTGTCTGGGCTAAAAATTTGATTGTTTTGAGGGCTATTTTATCTTGTTCTTTGGAGGTTGAAGTTGACCAGTTTACTAAGGGTCAAATCTGCCCTGTTGACGAGCATTCACTTTTCTGGTTAGGGCTCTTTTGTTGCTGTTATAAATTATCACATTTGTAAATTGTACTATCTCTCTCTACTGAACTATTGAAGACTAAAAGAAGATTTGATCAAGGGTTTCCCCACATTGGGGTTTGTCCCTAGCTAGTGCCACATCTTGTGTCCTCTTGTCTTGGCTTGTCTTCTATTGTTTATGTTTATTTTCTATTTTCATTTTACTATCATGTTGATGTGATTGCTAATCTGAATAATGATACTGGGCTAATAAAGAAATTGAAGTAAAATTGCTCTAAAGCATAGAACATACCATTGTTGCCTAAAATCAACATGGTATCGAAGTTGAGGTGAAGATAAAGCCCAAGCAAGAGTGAAAGAGCAATCACCAAAGACAATTGGACAAGGACAAATGGTTCAATGGGTTCCTCAACCTACTTCCCGGCTGAAGACAAGCTCCATGATAAAACTGACTATCATGGATGGAAGATGTCTCTTGATTTGACCTTGGAAGAAAAATAAGTGATGGACTATGTGCAGCATAAAATCCCTAAACCTTCTTCAAATGCACTAGTTGCTACGAAGACCAAGTACAATAGGGCTGAAGTCAAAGAAAAGAAGATTATCAGGGATTCCATTGACAAGCATCTGGTGGCCTACATCTCCGAATTGATGACCTCCAAGGAGATCTACGATAGGTTGGTCGACATGTTCAAGGCCAGTAATGCTAATCAAATTCTATTTCTCAGGAATAAGTTGAATGATATTAAGAAGGGCAAGGACGAGGATATTCAATCCTATTTCTTGAGGATTAATGAGATCAAGAATGATCTACTCTCGATTGGAGAAGTCATTCCTGACAAGGAACTTACTCTCACAACCCTTGGAGGACTCCCACCTGAGTGGTATGTATTTAGAATCATCGTCCTCAACAATGATTGAATTCCAGGGTTTGAAGAATTGATGTCGAGATGCATTCAAGAAGAAACAAGAATGGTGGAGCAAGAAATAACTCTAATAGAAGCAACCCCACTACATTCTCCGCTCATGCCAAAAGGAGAAATAATGCAGGGTTTAAAGGTCATTTCCATGGAAAGCGTAGATCTAAGGGAGGAAGGAAGGGCAGGTGTTCTGTTTCCAATAATTTTGGCCATTATGCAAGGGAGTGTCCAAATAGAAGGGACACATCGCATGATGATGACCACAATCATTCCATGGGCAACTTCAACAACAATGATCAAAGGAATGGCAGGTCCAATGGCAAAGGAAAAAGGAATGCGGGACATCAAGGAAATGGTCGACCCTCCAAGAATTCAAGAACTCCAGGGATGAAGAATCAAATGTTGTTAACAATAAGCAAAAAAAGTACAATCTTATATCGGCCCTCTCCAATACCTCTCCTCTGGACACTTTGAGAAATTGGTCGATTGATAGTGGTGCCTCAAGGCACTTCATCAGATACAAGGAAGTCCTCTCTAATCTAATAGAAAAGGAGACAAACTTGGAGATCATCCTTGGAGACGATGCCACTTATCCTATGAAGGGATTAGGGAATGTTACCCTTCAATAGAATCAAGGTAACACTATTCATTTGCAACAAGTACTATATGTACCTGACCTCAAGAACAACCTAGTGTCCATTTCAGCCATGGAGGACAAAGGATTCAAGGTGGCATTCATCAATGGAAAGGTATGTGTTTGAAAAAGAAATTTTAAAGATGCTTTTACTTTTGGGTTTAGGGTGGACACTTTGTATCAAGTTGGAGGAAGTCCATTGGGAGCCATGTCTTGCAACACATCTCTACAATTTGAACTATGGCACTGGAGGTTTGCCCATCTTCATTATAAGGCCCTTCCCGATGTGAGACAGATGGTGAGAGGTATGCTTGAGTTCAAAGTAGAGCATGAAGGTATATTTCTGGGATGTTCCGAAGGAAAACTTTCAAGGGGACCATTCCCCTCAAGTAATAACAAGACCATAGATATATTGCAATTGATCCACTCTGACATATTTGGTATGATGCCCGTAAACTCTTTGGTAGGATACTTATATTATCTCACCTTTACGGATGACTATTCTCGCAAGACCTAGATCTACTTCTTGAAGAAAAAGGATGAAGTGTTCACCTAGTTCCGACACTTCAAAGCCTTGATCGAAAACCAATTCGAGAAGAAAATCAAGATATTGAGGACTAATAATGAGACCAAGTACGAATCTAATGAATTCCAAGATTATTTCAGAGAAGCTGGCATTAAGAGGGAGACTATAACACCATACACTCCCGAGCAGAATGATGTGGCTAAAAGGAAGAATCGCTCTATTGTAGAAGTTGTTCGTACCATGCTTCATGATCAAGGCCTTCCAAAGTTCCTATGGGTTGAAGCTGCAAATACTGCCGTGTATATTCAAAACCGATGCCTTCATTAAGCATTGGACTCCAAGACTCCTGAACAAATGTCCACTGGTAAGAAACCCGATGTCTCTCATTTTAGAATTTTTGGAAGTCTCGTATATTTTCATGTGCCGAAAGAGAAAAGAAGCAAATTGGGTGCATCTGGGAAGAAAGGAATCTTTGTGGGCTATAGCGAAAATTCTAAGGGATGCATAATTTATGTGGTTGGCCAAAACGAAGTTGAGATAAGTCATGATGTCACCTTCTACGAAGATATGGCCCTTAGGAAGATCAACAATCTTCCCATCCTAAGGAAGGACAAAGGAGCTGATACCGAAAATCAGGGTGAAAAAGAAGACCAAATGATGCCTAATGTTGATGAACCTATGGATCCTATTGATCCTCCTCTTCATGAGCCCTCCTCCTCTAAAAGGAGACCCTCATGGCTTAGGGAGACGCTCGAAAATGTCGACAGACACATTGCACCAAGGGGACTTTCTGTGAAAGCAAGAAGCCAAACATGTATCAAGGATATTTGACCGCCATGAACATTATCATTCAAAATGAGCCTTCATCATTCAAAGAAGCCATGAAGCATCAAGTATGGAAGGATGCTATGAATGAAGAAAACAAGTCAATTATGACGAATGATGTCTGGGATGTGGTCCCTAGATCCCAGAACAAATCGGTTGTCACCTCTAAGTGGCTCTACAAAATCAAGCATGGAGATGATGGAAGTGCAAAAAAGTTCAAGGCTTGCTTTATTGCTCGAGGCTTCTCTCAAAACGAAGGTGTAGATTACAATGAGATATTTGCACCCGTTGCCCGATACACCAAGATCTACTCGATCATAGCCCTTGTTGCCTTGCAAAGATGGAACCTACATCACATGGATGTCAAGACCGCTTTTTTGCATGGTTGAATCAAAGAGGAAGTCTATGTGGACCAACCCAAGGGGTTTGAGGTTCATGATCAAGAATCTCATGTATGCAAGTTGAAGAAAGCTCTCTATGGATGTAAGCAAGCACCTCGGGCTTGATATAAGAGGATCGATAGCTATCTGATGAAGCTAGTATTCACTAGAAGTGAAGCCAATCCGAACCTTTACTTTAACGTTGAAAATGATAAACCTCTCATTCTAGTACTTTATGTGTACAAACTCTTTCTGACAAGTGCAGACCCTCTCATTCACAAATGTAAGAGGGAGTTGGCTTCTGAATTTGAGATGAAGGACCTAGGACCGAAGCACTATTTCCTAGGGTTGGAGGACTGGCAAAAGCCAGGTGAAATTTTCCTCTCTCAAGGAAAATATGTTGTGAAGATATTGGAAAGATTCGGGATGGTGGACTGCAAGCCTGTGACTACTTCGATGGAACTTAACTTTAAGAAGTTATGTGGTAGTGCTGTTGGACCTGAATTGGGAAATGCTTCTAAGTATCGTCAACTCATAGGAGCATTGATGTTCTTGGTGAACTCTCGTCTGGACATATGTTTTGTAGTTAACACATTCAACCAATACATGGTTGAGCCTCATCATATACATTGGCTTGCTGCCAAGAATCTTCTCAGATATCTTCGGGGAACAATCACTCATGGATTGAGATACACTGCCAAAAATGTGAGGCTGCACGGTTATTTTGATGCCCGTTGGGCTGGCAGTGTGGTGATTCGCAAGAGCACTTCTGGATGTTGTTTTTATTTGGGTGCTGCTTCGATATCCCAAATGAGAAGGAAGCAAAAATCGGTTGCCTTGAGCACCGCTAAGGCCAAATACATAGTTTCTAGTATGGCCTCCTGTGAAGCCGTCTGGTTGAGGAAGCTCTTCAGTGAGCTGTTTGGACATGTGTTGGATACCACCATGATCCTCTGCAACAACTAGAGTGCAATCCGATTATCAGAGAATCTTGTGTTTCATGATCGCTCCAAGCATATAGATATCAGGTACCACTTTATCTGGGACATGGTACAACGAGGAGCTATAATGCTCCATCACATTGGGATTGATGAGCAAGTTGCCGATATTTTGACAAAGCCCCTAGGAAGGTCAAATACTTGGCCTTCTGAGAATGACTTGGAGTTGTGGAGAGACCCTCCTATGAGGGTCTTGTATGAGATGGACATTTGAACTCGGGGAGCTCAGGGGGGGCCTGGGGTACTTCTTGGAGCAGTGAGCAACAATAGGGTGAGTGGTTCAGCCTTCCCCTAGTGGTTTGTTGTGCACAGGGTGAGTGGTTCATCCTTCACCTATGATACCTGTTGGCGACATGTAGACAGGACGAGTGGTTCATCCTTCTCCTACTGAGACATCTTACCCATGTAGTCTACGACTCATGGAAAGTACCTCTCATCTGGAAAATGAGTAGGGAAATGAGGATAGGGACCATAGTACTACCGATGGACGCATCGTGTACTACCGTACTCCCTATGCTAGGATGACCGATATTGATCTGGGATCAATTGGAACTGACTTCGGGTCAATAAGAGTGGTATGAGACACTCTCTTTTGATTGGAACTGACTCCAGGTCAGTAAGAGTGGTATGAGACACTCTCTTTTGATTGGAACTTACTTCGAGTAAGTGGAGAATAGTATGATACATTCTCGATCACTTCTTCATAGTTCAACAGAGCAGAGCAATGCATTGATGGCAGAGATAGTACAAATTGGTAGATGGATTAGCAGATGGAGTTCTCACTAGTTGAGAGGGAGTGTTAAAATTGGCAACTAGGGCCAAACTCCACATGGGTCATCTTATTTATGACAGCTGATATTTTTCTTGAATTCCTCTCTCCGATAGGTGTGGGATTGATCTAAAGATCATCCAATTCTGACATGTACAAATGAAGTTATTAATTTATTCTGATTATGGTCAAATTTTCAAGGTCGGCCAACAAACTTATGTAGCTCAGAAGCCCAACAGTAATGTTTATTCATCCTCAACGTTGCATATAAATAGGTGACTTAGCCTCATTTGGACACACTCATCTTCACACTTCTCTCTCTCTTCTCTTGGATTGGGTACTGATTTCTGGGCCTTTGTCTCCCCATATGTCTGAAATTTCAGGAAGCCGAAATTTCAAGAAGCCGAAATTTCAAGAGAGCGAAATTTTAGGAGGCTGAAATTTCAGGAGACCGAATTTCTGGACAGTTTTGACCAAGCGTTGACCAGCATGCGTTGACCAGCATGCGTTGACCTCCTTTGACTGCATTTTTGTGAGGGCTATCTTTGTTTGGGCAGGCCACATTTCTGGGCACAGAAATCGAGGCTAAACATTGACTATTGACCAGTGTTGGCTGCAACTAGGGCTGACCGTAGGTGGCCTGTTTGACCAAACTTTGACTCGGCTAAATTTGATTGTTTTGAGGGTTGTTTTATCTTGCTGTTTGGAGGCCAAAGTTGACTAATTTTGACCGATTTGCTGAGGGTCAAATCTGCCCTTTTGACCAGCATTGACTTTTCTGGTTAGGGCTCTTTTGCTACTGTTAGAAATTATCAGATTTGTAAATTGTACTATCTCTCTACTGAACTATTGAAGACTAAAAGAAGATTTGATCAAGGGTTTCCCCACATTGGGGTTTGTCCCTGGCTGGTGCCACATCTTGTGTCCTCTTGTCTTGGCTTGTCTTCCACTGTTTATGTTTACGTTCTATCTACATTTTACTATCATGTTGATGTGATTGCTAATCTGAATATTGATACTGGGCTAATAAAGAAATTGAAGTAAAATTGCTCTAAAGCATAGAACATACCATTGTTGCCTAAAATTAACAGAAGTTCATGGAGGATAAAGCTTTCAAGAAATCCTGAGAGATGCCAGCAAAAGATCAGTTCGTAGATATTCCTTTAGTCCAGCGATAGTAGGGGCAGCAAGGAAGACAAGCAAGAGGACAGACACCTGGAACTAGCACAATGACCAATACCAGTATTTCCTTAGAAGAAGGAAATCCAAGTAGTTCTCAGTAGGTAGAACAGCAGGAACACGAGGGGCATTTTATCGAGCCTCCCACCACCAGTGGCAGAACCAGTAGAGAAGTGGGACAGACAATGAGGGACGCATGAGGGACGCAGAGGAGTTTGTCGGAGGCCAAAGTTGACTAATTTTGACCGATTTGCTGAGGGTCAAATCTGCCCTTTTGACCAGCATTGACTTTTCTGGTTAGGGCTCTTTTGCTACTGTTAGAAATTATCAGATTTGTAAATTGTACTATCTCTCTACTGAACTATTGAAGACTAAAAGAAGATTTGATCAAGGGTTTCCCCACATTGGGGTTTGTCCCTGGCTGGTGCCACATCTTGTGTCCTCTTGTCTTGGCTTGTCTTCCACTGTTTATGTTTATGTTCTATCTACATTTTACTATCATGTTGATGTGATTGCTAATCTGAATATTGATACTGGGCTAATAAAGAAATTGAAGTAAAATTGCTCTAAAGCATAGAACATACCATTGTTGCCTAAAATTAACAGAAGTTCATGGAGGATAAAGCTTTCAAGAAATCCTGAGAGATGCCAGCAAAAGATCAGTTCGTAGATATTCCTTTAGTCCAGCAATAGTAGGGGCAGCAAGGAAGACAAGCAAGAGGACAGACACCTGGAACTAGCACAATGACCAATACCAGTATTTCCTTAGAAGAAGGAAATCCAAGTAGTTCTCAGTAGGTAGAACAGCAGGAACACGAGGGGCATTTTATCGAGCCTCCCACCACCAGTGGCAGAACCAGTAGAGAAGTGGGACAGACAATGAGGGACGCAGAGGAGTTTGTCGGAGCTCCTAGAACCGAGAAGAGACAGTGTAGATAGCCTGACAGGTACCAAAATTTGGTAGCACGGGTTAAAGAACCCTCTAGCTTTCGAGAAGTCGTACAACACCAAGTATGGTGGATTCCATGATAGAAGATTATAGTTCTATCATGACGAATGATGTCTGGGAAGTGGTACCTAGGCCAGAGGATAAATCAGTTGTAGGATAAAGATGGATCTACAAGATCAAGTATGTTGCAGATGGAAGTATAGATAAGTACAAGGCTAGGTTCGTAGCAAAGGGGTATTCACAAAAAGAAGGAATAGACTATGAAGAGACCTTATCCCCAGTAACCAGATATACCTCTATCAAATATGTTATATCCCTAGCAACTCAAATGGGATGGGCAATTCACTAGATGGATGTGAACACAACATTCTTGAACGAGGTGATAGAAGAAGAGGTGTATATAGAACAACCCAAAGACTTCGAAACTCATGAGAAGAGAACTCACGTATGTATGTTAAAGAAATCCCTGTATGGGCTCAAGCAGGCACCCAGAGCATGGTATGGTTGGATTGATAGTTACTTGCAGTAGCTGGGATTCGTCAAGAGTGATGTTAATCCCAATCTCTACTATCTAATGGTGGAGAATGAGCCACTTATTTTGGTATTATATGCGGATGACTTGTTTCTAAGAGGGTCAACTAGGCTCATAAAGGACTGCAAGAAGAATCTTGAAGTAGAATTCGACTTGAAGGATATGGGGTTGAGGCATTATTTTCTAGGGTTGGAAATGTGGCAAAAGAATGGAGATATCTTCCTTGGACAAGAAAGATATGCTACAGAGGTTCTAAAGAGATTCAGAATGCAGGATTGTCAGCGCATGGCTATGCCCATGATCACCAACTAGAAGAAAATAGATTCATCAGGAGACAAGGAGGTGGACCCCACCTTATACAGACAACTCATTGGGTCGCTCATGTATTTGGTCAACACTAGGCCAGACATTTTCTTTGCTGTCAACACCCTTAGTCAGTTCATGGTGGAACCAAAAAGGGTTCATTGGGCAGCAGCTATGCACATTATTAGATATGTGAGTGGAACAGTTGGATATGGGTTGAAATACACCCGAGAAGATGACGTCATATTGAATAGATTCAGGGATGTAGATTGGACAGGTAGTTCAGTAGACCAGAAAAGTACCTCCCGGTATTGCTTCAGTGTTAGATTAGGAAATGATCTCTTAGTGCAACAGGAAGTAGAAGTCGGTAGCTCTAAGCTCAGCCGAAGCAGAATATATGGCGGCCAACACAGCTACGTGCGAAGCTATATGGATTAGAAAACTGCTTGTGAGTTTGTTCAGGAAAAGGATGTAGTCGACCAATATTTTCTAAGATAATAAGAGTTGTATTAAACCCTCTAAGAATCTAGTATTTCATGATCAGTCGAAACACATTGATATCAGATGTCACTTTATTAGAGATTGTGTTCAGCGTGGGGCAATACAGTTGTAGTATGTCTCCATAGGAAATCAAGTAGCAGACGTACTCACAAAAGCTCTGAGAGAGCTAATTTCACCCAGTTCAGGGAGCAGATGGGTATGGCAGAGAATCCGCTTCAGTAGCAAAAAGAGATGGTTTCTCGGTTGCAATGACATAAAGTTGCAGTACAGATGCAGTGTTGGCAGTGGCAAGGTCAGCAGCAGTACGGATGCAACATTTGCGCAGTAGTTGGTGGGCAGTGATGTCAGACATTAGCAGCACAGAGGGAGATGTTACAGAATAGGGTGATGCTTCAACAGGGTGAATTGCTAGAGCACATTCCTCGCTAACAAGGAGTGTTGATTTCTGGTAGCATCGGATGTGCTATAAGCCTCAAATTTTGCAGGGAGGCTTGGACACATGTATTCCACAATACCCAGAGATCGTTTTGGGAAATTCCACTTGGGGACAGTTTTATTAAAATACTTAATTATTTTTAATGGGACCCTAAGTATAAACTTAGGAAATTAAAATAATTAAAGGGAATTAATTTAACTGTGGGTGAAACTTCTAGAAGAAGACGAAGATCGAGTCCAAATGATCTAAGCAATTTATTAGAATCTAATTTGGGACGCCGGTTCTCAACTGGAGGATTATAAGGAGGACTTCGATGGGCATTTGGAAAAACCCCAAGCAGATACTCAGTTACCTGAGTAAAATCAATTTTCTCACTGGTCGAAGTTCGGCAAGAGGAAATTGATTCAGAGAGAGAGTTGCAGGTGAGGATGAGAGAGAGGGTAGCAGCATCAGTCAGGAGTGCAAGAGCAGAAGACGCAGAGAAGACAAGGGACAACGCAAAGGCTGTGATGCAGAGGGATAACGCAGAGGCTGACACTGGGACTGTGCAGTCCTCACACAGAAGCTGACGCAGAGGGTGCAGTAGGTCCTCTCCTGGATCAAAATCTCACCAAAGTGTGAGAGAACTGTCAGTAAAATTTCTCACAAAGATTCCTCTTTTATTATGCTAGTTGTATCTTGTATATGAGATTTTTGCTAAATATTAATAAAGAAACCCTCATCTGCTGCACCGATTTTCCCACATTAGGTTTTTCCGAGGACAATTGTCCAAAAATAACTGTCATTGTGATTATATTTGTGTTAATATTTTTCCTTGCATTTACTTTCCACAGTATTTTAATTATGAAGGTTGCAGTAGAATTTATTTCGATATTTGTCGTAGAAACACTATGAATAACTTATTTCTAAATTAAATAGAATAAATAATATCATTCACTGCAGTTGGATTTCTATCTAGAAATTTTCACATTTCATTCATCTATTCTAAAATTGTGTCTTTGACATAACATGCTTGAGCTGAAGTCAAGTTTGCAGTGTTGTTTAGCACACGAGTGTCTCCGACCGGAGATCTCAACCCTTGCTTCGGTAGACTTCGAGTGCCAGCCCAAGGAGGGAGTCCTACCTATACCAATTCGTACTGGCAGTAGGGAGTGCGAGTTTGTGGAGAGGATAGGCAGCAACAGTACAGGGACTGCGCATTTCTTGAAGGAGGCACACTTGTAGGTTGAGGAGTGAAGGGAGTTAGGGGCTGAAACTTGAGGTGGAGTTCGGGGAAGTGTTGTGGAGGCTTTTCCAACATTTTGACAGAGCAGAAAACACAGTATGTGCTACAGGTTACATCTTGTGCTTGTGGAGGAGGGCCAAGCATTTGGGGGTCAATTTTGGAGCGTCAAAACTAGGACAAACCCTTTCTGGGTTTATTGAGGAGAGGCCAACATTAATTTGGCAGAATTTTTTAGGCAAATTTGAGGGGCCAAACATGCGCCCCAACTTAGCCAACAGCTAGAAGAGCTAGGGGAAAATTGGGCCGAAATTCCAAGCTCAACATTTGGCCAATTCCTTCGTGGGTTTTTGTGGGTTATTGGTGGAGAGCCCGGGGTTAATTTCCCGAAACTTTCTAAGCACATGAGGAGGCCCTAGTAGCAATTCTTTGCAACCAACAGCATATTTTTGGGTAGTTTCAAACTTTCAGCGCAAAGCTAGAAGAGATCAGTAGCAGATTTGAGAGGGATTTATTATTGCTCATTTGGGCTTAGCTAGCTTTGCCTTGAGCAAGCTCAAGTGCACTCTTTCCAACACCACATTGTACCCTCTTATTTATGTTAGGATATTCCGACACATAGGAAATAGTTAAGTATAACTTGGTCTAGTGTATAGTTAGGCAAAGTGTGTTTCTTTAGTATGTACTTTTTATAACTTACAATCCAACGGTCACAATATGTTCTAGACATGAAGTGATTCGACGGTTCATTCTCTCCTCGGTATTACCAACACTTGATCCGTGGCTTAACATCCGATTGGTCCATGATCTCTATTTAAAGAGCATGGAGGGTCATTTGTAAGGTGATCGTTCATGAGAGAAGCTTATGTAAATTTTCTTTTTTTTACATTAATAAATTGCCTGAAGTGGCCGCGTTGGTTCAAGTCGTGGACTGTTTCCCTCTTTTAGGGTTTTAACCACGTCAAGAATACTAGTGTACTAATCTGTGATCTATTTGTGAGCAATGTCCTTTGGTGTTCTATCTAAGGAACTTACCCTGTAAATTCCTACATGGTATCAGAGCTATTCGAGGGCCGCATCCGTTGTTGATCCAAATCTGAAGTCGGTACAACTACATCCCACTGTCGTTTTCTAGATCTATTGTTGCTGACCGCTTTCGGGCCAAGAGCACTGCCCTATTGTGTTAGGAGCATCTGTTTCAATGAGGAACCCCTTTCGTTTCACGCGAAAAGGTTTTCGGTAGCCCTAGCTACGTCATTTTTAAGATCTGGAGGTATACAGTCTTTATTTGTAGTTATAGTTATTTATCTCTCTGTTTATTTCAGTTTATAGTCCTCTATTAAAAAAAATATTACCGGATCTATACCTTTCATTTTTGTGTATGCTTTTTGCCCCGCGACTCTGTGCGATTTGGGCAAACTAGAAACAGAAAGAAAGGATCTCTCATGCGTATGCTCTTTTCCATCGCGCATTAGTGTGATCTCGGAAAATCAGAAACATTGAGAGAAATATTTAGTTTTCGGTCAAATCTAACTTTAAGTCATAAGGCTTGGATTACTTTTGCTTGTTTGTTTTGGGTTGTGGTTTTTTTTTGTTTTTGTAGGAAAAAGGGGTTTTTCAAGTAAGCACGCACTCCAAAGCTTCAGTGAGCAAAAAATAAAAATAAAACCTCTCTTCCTCCTTTTCAAAAATTACTAACCTTTTAAACTAGCTCACTTGGTCCAAAGTTACTTTATGAGAATTGGATTCAAGTCATTCTTTTTGTTGAGTTACTTTTTCAGAAAACACATGTAACTTATGTTTTAAAGTTACTTTATGTAAAAGTGTTCTCACCCATTATAAAAAGTGAGTCACTTATAATTCTGAAGTCTCTTTCTCTTTTACTTAAGTTACAATTTAGTGGATAACTCATAAAGTACCATTGTAAAAGTGACTTTCACTTATTTATAAAAGTGGGTCACATAAAGTAATCTTTTTTTTAAAGTGAGCTAATTATATTAAGTTTGGAAAGGGGGGGATTTTTTTAAATATAGCATTATAATTCACTTCCCAACATTCACATAGTTCGTCAGCATCTTCAACAACTTTTCTTCAAAAAGGCATAACTTCTTCATCCAGAAGCCCTTTTCAAAGCCTTTTTAACCGGCCTAATTTTTCGAGATCTTTCCATTGGAACACTTAGTTTCAGCATCTACAGCTTCAATTTCTTTTAAAATGAAAAGTCCATGCCTAGTTATTCTTGACAGCAGCAACTATTTCCAATGGCTATCCTACATGGTGTATTTACTTAGAAGTAAAGGTCTTTATAGAATAGTCTCAAGCCAAGAGTCTAAACCTAAAGATGAAGATAAGCAAGCCAAATGGGAAAATAAGCAAGATCAAGCACGTGGGTTGATAGGGATGTCTATTTCTCTAGACCTTAGCTTCCATATCACAGAAATTGATACCCTTGATAAAGCAATGAAACAAAGAAATAAAGCTTTTGGAATTAAAAATGAAAATAGAGCCCGTCAACTCGAAAATGAGTTGCTTACATTGGACCCCAATAATTTTTCTTCCATTGAAGATTTTTTTCCAATTTCAAGACCCTTAGACTTCCTTTGGAAGGTGTTAAGGTTAAGAAAGAACATAGTAGCCTTATCTATTCCATTCTTACTAAGTTAGGACCAACCTACACTGTATTTGTTTCCACCTTCCATTCTACTAGAGAAGCCTGCATTTCTCAAGGACAAGACTACAAGTCCCCCTCTTTTGATGCCTTTTGTGATTCTTTAATAAGAGAACAAGAAATACTTTTACATCTTGGTCTTCTTAATATTGGAAACTCTTCTAATAAAGCCTTAGCAACCCAAGAGCAACCAAGTTCAAAAAATCCTAAGAAAGAGAATCCAAAAAAGAATGGTCCTAAACCAAATAAGGGTCCTAAGCAATTTTAGTCTCACAATGAAAAATCAACTCAACAAAATGATAAGACAACTAAAAACAAAGGGAAGAAGACTGATAGACATTGAAACTTTTGTAATCATGATGACCACTTAGAATCCAAATGCTTTAAGAAGATGGAAGCCTTGGAAGCAGCAATGAAGAAGCATAACATCCATTCCGAGCACTCTTCAACTTCAACTTCATCTTCAGGAATAACACTTTCTACATGTGGTTGTCAAGCATCTTGGTCTAGTTATGCACTAAATGTATCTTCTTTTTCTCATTCTCAAGAGCGGCTCATTGATTCTGGAGCTTCTTATCACATGGCCAAAAACAATGCCATGTTTTCTTCTTGAAATGATTGTAACACCAAAAATATTTATGTTGGTGATGATAGATCTCTTAGTGTTGTAGGGACTGGAACTATTCATCTAGACAATGGTCAATTTAATGATGTATTATGTGTTCCTACCTTATCTTGCAACCTTCTATCTGTATATCAGATAACTCATTCAGGTGAAGGTAAAACCGTTGAATTTTCACCTCATGATGTTGTAATTAAGGACCTAAGAGATCCTAGACAGATTTTAGCTACTGACATTGTTGATAATTCTACAAGGTTGTATAATTTTAACAACTTTGGGTCATCAACTCTTCCCTCGGTATTTGTTGCTCATAATGATGAAGTGATCAAACTTTGGCATGAGCGATTTGGTCACTTAAACTATCGCTCCCTTCAAAATCTATGTAAAGAAAATATGGTGACAGGTCTTCCTATGGTATCTTGCAAAGACTGTGTTTATTCCGGATGTGTACTCGGCAAACATCATCGGGATAGTTTCGAAAAACATGCCTCTTGGCACGCCTCAGCCCCTTTACAACTTGTGCATAGTGATATATGTGGTCCACTTTCAGTTGTTTCATTCTCTAGCTACAAGTATTTCTTAACTTTCATTGATGATTTCTCCAGATGTACTTGGGTATACTTCTTAAAACTCAAGAGTGTAGTCTTTAACATGTTCTTGGCCTTTAAGGCCTTTGTTGAGAAACAATCTAGACATCAAATTCTTAAGCTAAGATCTGATAATGGCAGAGAATATGTTAACAATGAATTCACCAACTTTTGCACTGAGCATGGAATTCAATTGTAACATATTGTTCCATATACTCCACAGCGAAATGGTGTAGCTGAAAGGAATATTTGCACCTTAAAGGAAATGGCTAATTGTATGCTTCAATCTAAAGGACTTAGTCTTAATTTTTGGGCAGAAGAAATTAACTGTGCAAATTACATAGTAAATCGCACTCCTACTAAGGTTTTAAAGAATATCACTCCAGAAGAAGCATGAAGCTCAATTAAACCAGATGTAAGTCACTTTCGTGTTTTTGGAAGTGAAGCATGGACCCATATTCTAGATGAGAAACATAAAGCCTTAGAACCTAACAGTGAAAAATGTATTTTTGTTGGATATTTTGAAGATGTCAAAGAATATAGACTTCAACCTAAATCCAAAAATGTTATCATTAGAAGAGATGCAAAGTTTGCTGAAAATATATTAGCCTACGAGCCTAGTTCAGTGGATGTGCCACCTCTCTCTATCCCTTCTACTTCTGAAAATATTTCTTCTTCAGATGATGACAGTGAGGATGAAAATCCTCTCCCACCTTCTCGGGATCCTCCTTCAGCTCCTCAGCTTCCAAAATGGGTCTGTGCTACTCGGGATGCAGCACGTGCTCTTGCCAGTGATCCTACAGATCAACGTCGTACACATTCTCAGTTCGATAGAGCCTCTTACTTACTTGCTCAAGCTTCAATGAATTATGATCCTGACACCTTTGTAGAAGCTTCAAGCCATCCAGATTGGGACATAGCTACGAATGAAGAATATCATTCATTATTGGCAAATGATAAATGGGACCTTGTTCCTCTTCCAAAGGGACGAGAACTTGTTAGATGCAAATGGGTTTACAGAACCAAGTTTGGACCAGATGGAAAAGTTGATAAACATAAAGCTCGTCTTGTTGCTAAGGGGTTTTCACAAGTTGAAGGCATTGACTTTACTAAAACTCGATTTATGGTTGGAGTTCAGAAAGTTGTCACTAAGGGGGGGATAGGCTCTAATGCCTCCTTCCTTCTCTTATTGTGTCATCTTTGTACATCCTTCAATCCTATCCAAATTTGTTCTTAAGGGGGGATGTTAGAATATTTTGACACATGGGAAAAAATTAAGTATAACTTTGTCTAGTGTATAGTTAGGTAAAGTGTGTTTCTTTAGTATGTACTTTTTGTAACTTACAATCCGACAGTCACGATATGTTCTAGACATGAAGTGATTCGATGGTTCATTCTCTCCTCGGTATTACCAACACTTGATCCGTATCTTAACACTTGATTGGTCCATGATCTCTATTTAAAGAGCATGGAGGGTCATTTGTAAGGTGACTATTCATGAGAGAAGCTTATGTAAATTTTCTTTCCTTTACATTAATAAATTTCCTGAAGTGGTCGCATTGGCTCAAGTTGTGGACTGTTTCCCTCTTTGAGGGTTTTAACCACGTCAAGAATATTGGTGTATTGATCTGTGATCTATTTGTGAGCGGTGTCCTTTGGTGTTCTAAGGAACTTACCCTGTAAATTCCTACAATTTATTGATAAAATGGCTCAGATCAGCGCAGTTCATGGAGATTTCGAGTTGTTAAATGTGTTGTAAATTTTTGTGTGTGTTTCTGCTATGTTTACTCTGTTTAAAATTGTATATTTCCATTAGGAATATTTCATCATCAATCCAATAATCATTCCTGGTATCCGCTTAGTCATTTTTAATTTGATGTGTCTTGAAGACTATTCATCCAAAGGAAGCTAGATCAAATGGTGTTGTCATCAAGATTCTAAGGTGATCTCTCTATCGTTGAAGCAAGGTCCTTACCATTGTAGACATCATCAAGAAGTCATCATTGATCTTCATCAACAAAGACTCCACCATCAAAGGATCCAAAGGGATATCCATCTTTGTGGGATCAAAGATCATTATTGAACAAAACTTTCTTCATCGAGGAGAAGTTTTATATTCTTTATATCATCATCAACATCAAGGAAGCAGCAAGAAGAAGGAGCATCATATCAAGTAAGTATATTTATGTCCACATTTGAATCTGTCAAAATGTCTTTTTGCAAAGAAAGCAACAAATTGGTTGGGGCTTCAAACTATCTTGCATGGAAGAAAAAGACAGATCTGAATCTCATTGAAAATGAGGATATTGAATATGTCAAAGGATCTATCACTAAACCAAGAAAGGAATATGCTCAAGCTCTTGCAAAGTATATGAAAGGGGAAGTTAAGGCTCAAGGGATTCTCATCGAATCCATCAAGGATCCCCTCATCCCGTATGTATCTAAATTCAAAACTTCAAAAAAAATCTATGACAAACTGGTAGAGTTGTATTCCGTAAGCACTGCTGGAGAAGTCATCTCATTAACGCAACAACTCTACAAATTGAAAATGTCAAGGGAAGATGGAATAACCTCATACTTCATGAGGATATCTGAAATTTGGTATCAACTACAAGATTTGGGAGAAGTCATCTCTGATAGAGAAATGACTACAGTTGTATTAAATGCACTACCAAAAGAGTGGGGTAACTTTACTTCAAGTATTTATGGGAAGAAAGAAGCTACTCTATTCCAGGATCTATGGTCACTGTGCAAGATTGAAGAATATAGACTAAAGGCCAAATCTGATGTGGGAGCATGTGAGCAAAACCAAGCATATGCTGCAATGACAAAAAGAAAGGGAAAGTTTGGTCCTCAGAAAAAGAAGAACATGGCTAAAATACAACGCTATGGGTGTCAAGAATATGGGCACTATAAGAGAGATTGTCCTAAGCTAAAGAAGGACAATAAAAAAAGAGGAAGAGAAGAATCCCACATCACCAGGGAAGTGGAGGAAGCTGAAAACAAGAATTACAAGAAGGAGGAAGTAATAGATCTCCACTATTGAGATCAATGTTGCACGAAGCGGCGAGTATCGGATTCTTGAAGGAGCTACGAGGGTTTGAAGCAGAAATGGCGACAAGGTCTGGCAAGGAGGAATACCGTGTATTTGCGGGGGGGCTTTCCTGGGATACATCGGACAGAGAACTTGAGAGCACCTTCAGCCGTTTTGGCAAAGTCGTGGATGCTCAGGCGTTTTGCAGAACGGCAAGCTGCCCTCCGACGGTCGAAAATGCGGCAGCTGAAACTGAGAAAACGTCGGTCGTTGTTGAAGAATCTGTCGTTTCTGAAAAGTCATCTGCAGGGGACATTAAGACTTCAAATAACAATGCTGTAAAGAAGAGGAAAAGCGGCAGGAACAGTGCTCAAAACTACAGGGATTGGGAGGATTTGAAGGATTGTTGCTTGGAGCCGGAGCTTAGCCGGACTGATCAGAATCTTGGAAGCGATTTTGGCAGCGTCACATCCTTGGTTATTGTCCAGATCTGCAGCCTTCGTATCCTCTGGGTCACAGATCTGCCTTTAATACAGATCTGCGGCCTTCGAATCATCAAGATCCGATGTCAAGGGTCATGGATTTGCTCTGAATCAGGAGCACAGACTATGCATGGTAGTCAGATGATCAGATCTGCAGGTAAACCAACAAATCTGGAGCCCAGAAGATCTTGGGGTCTTAAAAAAACCCAGATCGATGGACAAGCAGCTTGCAGGAGGCAAGTTCAGACGAGATCAACTCTG
This sequence comes from Pinus tabuliformis, assembly GCA_031772625.1. Lineage (NCBI taxonomy): Eukaryota > Viridiplantae > Streptophyta > Pinopsida > Pinales > Pinaceae > Pinus > Pinus tabuliformis. Next base: position 799,164,805 of record CM062805.1, on the reverse strand, counting down.
AAGCAGCCCTCCATCGTGAACCAGCTGGATCTACCAGAAGAACCTCATGCATTCCAGATCCAAGTTATTCTTTCCGGCAAAACGACAATGTTATGGGTTTGCGCAACAGATCTTGTGCAGGATCTTCTGCAAAAACTTGAATGCCGGCTGGGGATTCCCTCCTCCTGCCTCAGACTGCTGTATAAGGGTAAGCAGCTTATGCATTCCCTTCCTCTTTCTTTTTACAACATTCAAAAGGACTCGTCTATTGGGGTTTCTTTCCGTCTAAGAGGTGGTTCAGTTGGGCAAACCTCCTCTGCCCCATCTTTCTCTTACAAAGATGCAGCACGCAAAAACGCTGCCCAACCTCAGTTCTCTTCAAAGGCATCCCAGCTAAATGAAGCTCCAAAGCAGTTTCTGGTAGACAAATCAGAGGAAATCCCCTCCATCGACTTCTCTACTCCTAGGGTTGAAAGCCGCTACCAGAGCTTTGCAGAATCTGCACTCATTTGCAGATTTAATGGCCTATGGCCTCACACAGCAGATCTTTATCAATGGGTCCATTCCTCCTGGACTAAAAAATGTAAAATCTTCTTATGTTCAAAAGGTTTTTTTCTAGTGCTTTTTGAATCAAGCGAAGATTACCAGAAAGCCTTAACGGGAGGCCCTTGGTTCTGGGGTTCAGCTGGGCTTTTTCTAACCCCCTGGTTTCCTGACTTCGACCCCTCCACAGCAGTCATTTCCAAGCTTCCCATTTGGGTCAGGCTCCCGAATCTTCCGGCTCATTTCTGGGACTTCTCTGTCTTCCTAGCTATTGGAAACACTTTGGGACGATACCTGGCTACAGATACCTCAAGAAGGGAAAATGGTCTCTACACTTATGGCAGACTGTGTGCAGAAATAGATATCAGCAAAGGACTGCCGGATCAGATTAATCTCAAGTTTGGAGATTTCCATTGGACTCAACCACTGGATTACGAGAACACAGCCTTCCGCTGTCGCCATTGTCATCAAACAGGGCACCTTCAAAGCACATGTTCACAGCTCAAAGATAAAAAGAAGAATCTGAATCGTAAGCCCAAATCCAAGAGATGGATTCCTTTTGAACCACCCCATCCGCTGTACGATTTAGGCTTCTCGAGCTCGAAGGAGGAGGAATCGGAGGCAGATGAGCAGATTGATGAGGAAATTGAAGCTGATCTACAGAATGAGGCAATTCCGAAGGATGCCCCCTCGGCTCACCAGGAGGCTCCCTCAAACCAGCAGTTGTCTCAGAAACGTACCCATATCTCTCCATCCCCAGACTCTGACAAGGATGATCAGCCATCAGGACAAAATAATCTACAACTTGTCATGACACAGCCAAACTCCACTGGGTGGATAAAAGTGAGCAAGAAAAAAGGCAAAAAATGTCGATTTGCAGGAAACAACCCTTCGGGGTAGCCTTTGAATCAGTACTTTCCTTTGTATTCCATTGCTTCTTTGACCTGTCCCTTGTCTATCTATTCGGAGCAAGGTTGATCTCCTATCACCTTCGGCTCCTTAGCTTCTCTGCTAAGCCTGTTTTCAGGCCTGATTGTACTATATTTTACTTCACATAATAGAATTAGTCTTTACTCAGAAAAAAAAAAAATGTTGCACGAAGCGGGAGCGAAGCGGAAGCGCGGAAGCGGAAGCGGGAGCGCGGAAGCGTCATTTTCCAAAAATCTAGGAAGCGAAGCGTCCGCGGAAGCGTCTGCTATATATATATATATATTTTTATATTTTTTTGCATTTATACTCAAAACAAACATCCCAAATACCAAATTAATTAGAACCTCTTTCATGATTATCACTAAAAATATTCTATAAATATCCAGTGAAACTGAAATTTTTACCATCTAACTAATAATAATTAATATTTAAATTAAAATTTTGGAAACTATTTAAAAATAATATATTTTTAATATTAATAAATATTTTAATAATAAACAATCCAATAAATAATGAAATGAAACTCAAAGAAATTATAAAAAAATATAAAGGTACGATGTTCAAGGAAGACTTTTGGTAGAGAAATGTCCGGAGTATTGTAACTCTGTCAACCGAAGGCTATTTACACACTAATTATTTATTTAAAAATACTTTAGCCATCTCCCATGCCTTGAACTTGAAGGCACGGAACCTTATTTTCCTACTTTAATTTTTTGATTGACTTTAAAGGATACATATTTTAATATATTTTTCAGGGGAGAGAAAAACGAGATACACTTTTTCAATATATTTTTCAGGGGAGAAAAAAACCGAGATACACTTTTTAATATTATATATTTTTCCTGTATTCTCTCTGTTACCTAAATACGTCGAATATTGCTCCCAGTGTATACATATATACCCATGCATACACGTATATATGAAGAGAGTCTAAAATACGGTAACCACAACTGAAATACGAAGTCGATTAGCTGGAAGGAGGAAGACCAGGCAGGCAGAAAAGTTTAAAAGAGAAGCTTCTCAACCGGCGGTCACATGCGACGATGTATATCCCACATTTTCAAAGCTGTTTACTTTTACACATAGCGAGAGAGGAAACCGTTCGAAGTCAAATTTCGGGGCCTCTTAATTTTTCGGGGTTCAAATTAATTTTTCGGGGCCCACGCTTCCTGGTTTCGCTTCCTAAAAACCAGGAAGCGCATTAAAAAAACGGAATCGCGCTTCGGACAAAACAGAATCGCGCTTCCTGGGGCGCTTCCGGAACGCTTCCGTAAGGGGCGCGATTCCGGCCTAGGATCCGGGGGGGGCGCTTCCTGCAACTCTGATTGAGATAGTCTTCCTCGCCTAGTTCTTTTCTAGTTTTTGTTTCTAAATTTTCCTGTTGTAAAGTAGGAGCATGATAGGATGCATCATGGAATCGTAGAAGAATTAAAAGCAAAGCACTCGTGACATCATCATAGGGAAGCATGAATGGTAGCTAAATTAAATCCATGGAAAGAAAGAAAAAGGTCATCTAATACAAGGCTCACCATAAATATGTCAAGACTCAAGAGGAAACATCTACTAGATGGGGATACTCTAGATCCTCAAGATTCTTTGATGGAATCTTCATCAGGTTCACCGATCAAGAGAGGAAGCAAGTGTTTCATCAGAATTCCAAACCTATGGAATTCATGGGATGATGGTATGATGACATAAACGGAGAAGCAAATCAAGGGATTGAAGCTCTTTCAATCAAGGAATCTATTGCAGGAAGTCTAGATGACCCAAAGGAAAATGAGGTATGTATGCTTACAGTCTATATTGAAGAGTCATGTCATACGGTTGCAGGTAACATGGATCAATGTTCTATCTTGAGAGCATAATCAAAGGAAGGATCTCCTCCTTCGAAGGAATGCAAAAATGCATAGGTCAAACATTCACTAGACGAAATCAACATAATATGTCCTCCTCATATGTAATATGCATAGTATTCAAAACCGGCCCAGCTAACTGGTTACCGGTCTAACCAGCCGGTTAGCAAGCCCACCGGTTGGAACCGGTCAAAAAACTCGGTCAGACACCCTGTTTAGCCAAAAATTGGAGCTAACCAGTCATAACCAACTGGTTTACGATGGAAACAGCCAATTTTGTCCTAAATCAGCCGGTTTATTGCCAAGGCAAGTATAACCCCTACAAAATGCATTTTTGTGAGTTTTGAAGCTGTTTTGAGGGAAATTTGGGGTTGTTTTCCTCCAAAAATAGTCCCTCCAAGAAAAACATGCCTACCCTCTCATTTTCCTGACACATTTTAACCCTAACAATGGTGGAAATTAATGGTAATGTTAAATTCTTAAAGTGACATTTCCTTTAATTTTCATTTTCATCATTTTACTTAAATTTTTAACATTACCATGAAATGACTCAGGATGTTTGAGAGTGGTTTCGACCTCATTGGATTTCATATGGAGAAACTAGAATTTTAGATTTCACTCAAAATTCAGCAGACTTAATGGTTTTCAAGATTTCATGGTTTGGGGGTAAACAATAAATGCAATCGGAGCTCCCAATGATGAGCAAAACTCCTGATCTAGATCTCATTGTGTTGGACGATATTGATCCAACATCAGAATGGGTGGAGGAGACTAAAGAACCTGTGTTTGAGGCTGATTTTGATATCGACATGGCTTTAGCGGGGGATGAAGCAGATTATGTGGCGGCATCAGAACCAGGATCAGTGGCGGCATCAAGGAAAGGAAAAAAACCAATGGAACGCACTAGTCATGTAGGTCGACAAACTCGTGCTTCCATTAGGTCCACTTCTATTGTTATTGGTGGCATTGATACTAAGGTTGCAGATCAGGCTGAGGCATCCTCAGACTCTGAACCAGATGATGTCTATGTAGCTCTTGATGATGATCTTGTGGCTAGTAGTGGTGATGAACTTGATGATTGATCATGTGTACACTGTAGACTTGTAGTAGGCCAATGGCCTCATAGCTTGCAACATTGTTTTTGGACTTTATAAGCCATTTAGAGCCTCATTGCTTATGTATTTTGCTATTTTGTCAATGATATGTATTGCACTCAGTGCCATTTTGATATATTCACCTTTACATGGTATATAAATGAGCAAACTTTGCATATTTTGTCTCTTTTGGCTTGGAATCATGGTTTTAAATCTTAAAAAGAGTTTTGTTTCATTAAAAATTAATTATTTAATGTATTTTTTTAAAACCGGTTCGTTTAGACCAAACCAGTCCCGGTTAGACCGGTTCCGGTCAGTAAACTGGTTCATTAGGTGGACCGGTCCGGTCACTGGTTCCGGTTTTAAAAACTATGGTAATATGAGATGGTTGACTAAAATTAAGGAACTCTAATTGGAAGTTCCTGGGAATGAAATGTGTGAAGAAAGGAAGAAATCATGGAATATGCAACCATGGAAAAAGGAAATCAACATCCATAGACCAAGAATATTTGACTAGGATATATCCATGAAAGATATGAAGATTCTAATGGAATCTGGAAAAAGAAAGAGAACTGTAGTAGTGGCTACAACCACCCTCCAAAATTTTGCCTATGTTTCAATTTTGGAGCCTTCCTTCCTATCCACGGGAGCTTATCTTGTATTGTTGTCAAATACTCGTGATTTGATTGAGAATTATATTTTTCATTTGTGCTTGTGTTTGCTCATTTTTACACATAGCTGATCTTTCTACGTCAGAAGCTAACCTCCTAACTTGGTCACACAATAGTTCTAGGCTTGCCTCCAGAAACTGCGCAATACTTGAACGCAGTCAGCATTGATTATTAGAATTGTGCAGTTCAGACTGACAGTCAACCTTCAGCTTCGAAATTGCACAAGCATGGAAGGCGGCCCAACACTGAGTCCAAAAACTGCGCAATCCCTCACTGAGCCGAAAAGTTGCCCAATTCCCCAGAATTGCACAATCTTTTCCCGGTAGCATGCATGGCAAGTTTCCCCAAAAAAGCAAGAAAACTAAAGGGAAAAAAAGCATCCTTAGGAAGTAGGGTTCCATTATTAGTTTCCTGAAGGTGGCACATTGTTATTTTTAGAAGTTCTGCCAAGTGTCGCTTTTTGCGCATTCGATCTTGGAGCTCTAACATTCCCGAGGAGATCAAGGAACCTTCAATGGATTTTCCGTTGCTTTTCCGGGTGAGTTTTGCTTTTATTGTCTTTTGTCGCCTTTTCTGTCGGTTTTTGTCATTTCGCTTGTGTGAGTGTTGTTTTGCTTGTTTCTCTTCATGGTTGCTGGTGTTTCAACATATTTTAGCTTATAGAAGTGTTGTTTCAAGTTATCATTTGCCTTTCACAAGTGTCGCATCGTTTCTTTGTTTTTGCACCGATGGTCGCCGTTGCGATGACTCTCTTCACCAATTTGATTTTCTTCCCATTTATCCAGTTTCTACACTTGATCTATCATGATTCATTCATACTTAGTCAGATCTACACTCAAGCTCACATTATCACTCAGATTTGCTCGTTTTCCACACTTCCCTTGGGCATATTCACACTTTCTTTAGCCGATTTTCAGTTTGCCCAATTGGGCACTGCGCAATCCTAAGGTTCAAGTTGAGAGCTTGACCTCTAGAACCGCAGAGTGCGCAATATAGGCTGGCCCGACTGCACATTGCGCAGTTCCACGACCCCACCTGCTTCCAGAGCCACGATCTCTCCCAGACCACTGCCCAGGCTGAACTGCGCATTGCGCAGTCTCAAGCCACAAGCTTCATACCTAGCTGGTGGGACTGCGCAGTTCGCACAAGCTGCTAGTCCCTGTTGCCAATGAAAATTGCGCAATCCTTCCCATTAGATGCCTGGTTTGCTGCTTGATCATGCCTTGTAAGTATATTTGCTTAAGACTGATATTTTCTTACCATGAGTGCCTTTTCTGTCCCACAGGTACTAGAGTTGTTGAGCACCTCTCTCCAGTAGTCACTGTTACTATGGCACCAAAGGGGGTTGCTTCAAAAGAGACCAATGAAATCAGTACTGGGAAAGCAATTGAGCAAGCACAAGTTAACTTCCCAATATATGCGGACACTCAATTGTTTATAGAAAAGGAGTCAACACTAACATGGCAGCAATTCCAGTAGGAGTAGCAGAAGGCAGCAACCCGGTACAAGATAAGGGAAAGAGAAAGGTTTCAGACAAAATAGAAGGAGAACAAAGCTGCAGAGTGAAAGTGGATTCAATCCTTATGCAAGCAGCTTTGGCAATGGAAGTAGAGGATACAAAGAGCAGAGTGGAGGAAGAGAGGAAATAGAGCTTGCAGAAACTAGAACTGATGGCGCATAAAACAAAACAAGAACTGAGGGAAGAACTGGAACATAGAAGGAGAGAACAAGAGGAGAATCAGAAGCAAGAAGAAGAAGACATGCAAGGCACAATGGCGAAAGAAACAACATCGATTCAAGTTGAAGAGCAAGAACAAAACTAGCCAGCAACAGAGGGAGAGAGCAAACAGATGCAAGACCGGGAGCTTGCTCAGTCGATTGAAGATTTGATTGAAGTTGCAGACATGGAGTTGGGACCAGAGCCACAGGATGAAGATATTGATCTAATGCTTAGTGCACTGCAAGTCATCGTTAAGTCTCCACCACCTCCAGCTGCAAAGTTAGCTCCGAGCGAAGAAGAGAATGTTGTTCCTCTTGATGATGATCCGGTAATGGACTTTTACAATGTCTTATGACGAATTATAGAAGAGAATTGTACAAGCACGAAGAAACAATTTTCTAGATGATCATGCATCACTAGCGAGAGTGATCGTGGTGAACACCAGCAAGAATCCAAATGCCATTTGCCAAAGCCAACTTGGCCTTTGTAGGTACAGCAAGATCAAACACTCAGTATTTGACGATCGATAATAAGTAATTGGCATAGAACTTACAAGTTGCCCAGTAAGAGATAGAACAGCTCCACGCCGCAGCACAAAACGTGGTCTCCACACAGGTCTACTTGGAGGAAATGAGAGCAACGATACTTGGTGAGTATCAACACTTGGAGAGACCATGCAAGACCTTTATGAAGAGCTCATAACCATACATAAGGTAGTTGTTCACTTGCATGGTTTGCAGCAGCAGAGAAGGGAATTGGTCAAGACTCTTAGGAATGTGAAAACTTCCATCACCGCCGTGCAAGAATGGACAATGTGATACAAAGGGGCACTGCTTACTTTGATAAAGAAGATGAAGCCACAGGCAAAGCTGGGGTAGCCAAGAGTTCGAATGTTGATGCAGAACAACAAGCAACTCGCCTATTTCATTGAAAACATTCAGGCCTCATATGTATTGTTGTACAACAATTTGGATTTCATGGTGAGAACCCAGATCTCATCAGTCAACTCACTCACCGAAGCTAAACGTAAACACCAAGTCAGGCAGTAGATTGAAGAGTACTTGGAGCAACTGAGACAGGTTGCCATCAAGGAGGATTTAGAGTTGAACAGACAAAACATGTAGAACAACATCAGTGGTCTTGTCATGCTCAGAACCAAGTTACTCCTACTCAAGAAAGAAGTTAAGGTTGGCTCTGATTCATTGTACCTGGATGCTATGATGGCTAGAATCTGCTTCTAGCCTGACACCATCATGCAATTTGGGGATGTCATCGCACAGTACCAAGTTTGGCATCGATTGTGAAAATTTGGATGCCCAAATTCCTACTGCAGCAACTGATAATATTTCTCCTACTTGTTAATTTACTTGAACAAGTTATTTGCAGTTTTCTACGGCAAACATTGAAATACATACACTACACCCTACACCATTTAAATTTATAAGCGGAAACAAGAAACTAAACAGGAAATAAATACAACACAATGACACTTATTTTTGGACAAATGTCCCTGGAAAAACCCAATGCAGGAAAACTGATGCAACAACTCTGAGCGTTTTATTATTATGTAGTAGTAAATCTAAATACAAACTCTGGATGCCTTGCTGGCTATCCAGTACAAAGAATATCACTCGGCATAATAAATTAGTGAGATTACCTCACTCTACACTAAAAGTCCCAGCTGATCCGGCAACTAAAACAACATGTCCCCAGATACTTCTGCGTTGTCCCTACGTAATCACTATGTGGGATTGTGTCACTACCTTTGAGGAACTGCGTCACTTCCTCTACTAGATCAATTTTCTCTTAGGAGCCTCGATTTCAGCCCTCCCAACTCAAAACATCGAACTCCCAGCTAAATTTTGGACTTCTACACTGAAGGCACTGCGCTACTCTGCGTGAGCCCTTTGTGGCTCTACGACACCCTCACTAGCCATTGCGTTGCCTCCTCTACGTCTTTCTCTACCTCTCTGTTGCGTATTCTTGGCTCAGGAGAAGATTCTCCAACCAAAAACTATCTCTGCCCCGCTCTACGTGATCACCACGAAATCATTGCACTGCTCTAGCCTTAGCAATTCGATTTGACTGATCAACTCTCAGTGAGTTCTCTAGGTGCCCATCAAGCCTTCTCTTATAATCCTCTCGTTGATCAATCAACAGCCCATATTAGATTCTAATCAATGGCTAGGATGATATTGACTTGATCTTCGCCTTCTTCTAGAAGTTTCACCCACAGTTTATATTAATACCCTTCAATTATTTTAATTTCCTAAGTTTAGACTTAGGGTCCGATTAAAAATAATTAATTATTTTAATAAAACTATTTATGGGTGGCATTTCCTAAAACAATTTATGGGTATTGGAGAATACATGTGCATAAGCCTCCCTGCAAAATTTGAGACTTAGAACACATTCGATGCTACCAGAAATCAACACTCCCTCTTAGCGAGGAATGTGCTCTAGCAATGCAACCTGTTGAAGCATCACTCTATTCTGTAACATCTCCTTCTACGTTGTTGATGTCTGACATCCTGTCCACCAACTACTGCGCAAATGTTGCATCTGTACTGCTACTGACTCTGCCACTGTCAACACTGAATTTGTACTGCAACTCCCTCTCAATTCTACATTCGTGTTGTTGTTGGCACTGCGACTGCCAACTGCATCTACAATGCAACCTTCTCCAACTGCTGTTGCTACTACATCAACAATAGAAAAGCATCCCAAATTACTAAACTAGTTTTCAGTATGATGCATCTCGCTGCTGGAGTCTGACTGCTACTAGTCTCTACGCTGACCCTGTGAAGCCTTTGCGCTGCTGTTGACCTCTTCTTTGTGCCATCTGCACTGCTGCCAACTCTGCTCTGCACTGCTCAGTCTCTAGCGCTACTAGCCACTGCAACTATCACTCTTACACTCCTCTGCATCAACTGGCCCAGTCCATCCCGCTACCTCTGTTCTGGACTCTTGTAGCAAGGAATTGATCCATGAGGTGGGCTCCTCAAGGATCCTGCCCATTTGTAGCTCTTTCGAACTACAACTCTAAATCAGCCCACCTCCCTCCTGGAGGTATCTTGATTGTCATGGCAAACTCATCCTCCTCGATCTTCGCGGTTGCAACCTTCGGATCATGCTTCTCATCTTTGTCCTTCTTGAGAGGCCATTGTGTTGTGTAGTGACCGAGTTCACCACACCTGAAGCATTTGATCTTCGAGACGTCCTTCTTCCACCTCTGCTGCTCCTGTTGCCCCTTGGATGCGAGCGTTGCATTCTCTTACTCCTCCTTGGACTTCGACCCACTGTTGTTTCTTCCGTCAAGTTTACACTTGACCAAGTCCCTTCTCCACAGCTGCTAACTCATCTCAGGTCTCATAAAGCTTCATGAGGAACAGATCAATGCATTCCCCCTTCTGCATCTGCGTAGATCTCATCTTCTGCTCAAGGTACATCTTTCGCTGCTCAGAAGATCCCTAATACATCGTAGACAATGCGTCCCACATCTCCTTAGAAGTCCCTCTGTTAGCGACGTAACAAAGTACATGATCCTTCACCCCGTCTAGGATCATCCTCTTTGTCTTTGCCATATCTCCCTTGTACTTCTTGAGCAGATCTGGATCCGCGGGCTCAACCACCACACTGTCGACATAGACTTTGAGAAAATTTTCATCCAGAATGCACGACATCCTTGCCTTTCAGATCACATAGTTGGATGCCTCATCCAACCTATCTTGATCTCTCAGTCCACTGGTTGCCATCTCTGCCAAATAGAAAGTCGAATGACCTCCTCTCTCCTCTGCGCAACACTAGATTGGCCTACGCACTCCCTTTTGGAGCTTGTAGATCTACTCCTCTCCGTTGCTGCTTAGCTAGGAAGAATTCAGACTCCTTGGCTAGAAGTCCTCTGAGGAATAATTCCCTCAACTATGTCTCTCTCTTCCCTCTGACGTCTTTCTTCCCAGCAACTTCCTACAAAAAAATGCGTCCCACCAGAAAAACCCCTCTTTGTTGAAGCTTTTGCTGCGCTGCTCCCTCTACCACTCACAGACTTCGATTTGGAAATCTTACCTCTCTGTCGACCCACTCAGAGAGAGATTTACCACGAAAATCTAGCCCTCCTGGCCAAAACTGCACAAACCCTCAAGGGATTCAAATTTCTGCCTTTGCAGGAATTTCAAACTTCCTCCTTCCTTCAACGCTGGGTCTTCCTTCTTTGTTCTTCTTGCTTCACCTGCAGCTCTAATACCATGTGAAAAATTGAATGCCCAAATTCCTACTGCAACAACTAATAATATTTCTCCTACTTGATGATTTACATGAACAAGTTATTCGCAGTTTTCTACAGCGAACATTGAAATACATACATTGCAACCTACACCATTTAAATTTATAGGCGGAAACAAGAAACTGAATAGGAAATAGATACAACACAATGACACCGTTATTTTTGGACAAATGTCCCCGAAAAAACCCAATGAGGGGAAACCGGTGCAGCAACTCTGAGGGTTTTATTATTATGCAGTAGTGAATCTGAATACAAACTCTAGATGCCTTGTTGGCTATCCAATGTAGAGAATATCACTCGGCAAAAGATATTAGTGAGATTACCTCACTCTATAGTGCAAGTCCCGGCTGATCCGACAACTGAAACAACGAGTCCCCGGCTACTTTTGCATTGTCCCTACGCAATCACTGCGTGGGCCTACGTCATTGCCTCTGAGGAAATGGGTCACTTCCTCTACTAGATCGATTTGCTCTTACGAGCCTCGACTTCAGCCCTCCCGGCTCAGAACATCGAACTCCCAGCTAAATTTCGGACTTCTACACAGAAGACACTATGCTACTCTGTGTGAGCCCTTTGTGGCTCTGCATCACCCTCACTAGGCACTGCATTGCCTCCTCTGTGTCTTTCTCTACCTCTCTGTTGTGTATTCTTGGCTCAAGAGAAGATTCTCCAAGCAAAAACTATCTATGCCCCTCTCTACGTGATCACCACAAAATCACTGCGCTGCTCTAGCTTCAGCAATTCGATCTCACTGATCAACTCTCGGTGTGTTCGCCAAGTGCCCATCAAGCCTTCTCTTATAATCCTCTTGCTGATCAATCAACAGCCCAGATTAGATTCTAATCAATGGCCAGGATCATATTGACTTGATCTCTGCCTTCTTCTAGAAGATTCACCCACAGTTTATATTAATACCCTTTAATTATTTTAATTTCCTAAGTTTAGACTTAGGGTCCCATTAAAAATAATTAATTATTTTAATAAAACTATCTCCAGGTGGAATTTCCCAAAACGATTTCTAGGTATTGGAGAATACATGTGTCTAAGCCTCCCTGCAAAATCTGAGACGTAGAGAACATCTTATGCTACCAGAAATCAACATCGATACGTGGTCGAAAAGCATCAAGTAGAAGTTGTCGAGCTAGAGTGTTCCCAAACTCAAGCATCATAGTGTTTTGTCTTGTTAGGCTGTCAAGTTGTCTCTACCCTATTTTGTCCTATATGGGTATGAGTGTAAATTTTAATATTATTTGTAATTATGTTGAAAGTGAAATTCCAAGTGTCAATATTGGAATATGAAGAGTCATGATGTAATGTAATGAGTCATTTTTGTAAAGAAGTTGTAGAGTCATGAGGGCAGTCCAAAGGTCACAAAGCAGAGTTGAAGAGTCACCTCTCTTGTTATAAATAAAACCTCATAACTTATGTAACGAGCTTTTAGGAGCCAAGCTTTTGGGGCTTAGAAGGAGCTTGGTAGTATTGTGAAGAGCCTTGGCTTCTCCATAGCTTAGAGTGAGTGTACTTCTTTGGAGGAGAAGTTGTTCCTGACTTTAATGTTCCATTATTGGGGCTAGTGGTTCGTCAAAGGTGTATGTATGAATGGAACTTTCACTTATAATAAAATCAAAGCCAACACACTTTCATGCATATGTTGTGAATATAGTAGGATTATTCTTGTTGTATTTCCAATGTATGTTATTTATAACTTACGCTTATGCCTATGAACTATTTCGTTTGCATTTGTATGAATCTTGTTGAATGTGTATTGTTGTATTAATTCACCACTTTAACTTCTGGACTATTCTGTGTCTTATCCTGTGATGTCATTATGCTTGTGTGTTCCTTTCAAGCTACGTACTATGACAGGCTTCCAAGGGGTGCACTTCCTTTTCCCTTCATGAGTTGGAACCTTCATGCATCGTACTTGACTCTCCACAAGGTCACACACTTTATCTCACCCAAAGTTACCATACTTCACTCTGTGTTTTCACAGTCAAAGCATAACATTACCACCCACTGTTGGGACTCCTACTCCAAACAGTGTGAGGTCTAGTTGGGACTTCATATCGAGGAGATCCTCTGAATGTTGTTGGGTCCAACACCGTCAACATTTCTGGCACTAGAAGGAGGGCCAGATGACAAGTTGAGCCCTTGAAGTCTGTTTTGAATTTTTGCACACATTTAATGACTTCTTCCACAATCATAACCCAACATGTTTTTCTAGAAACGTAAGTCTGCAAGTGCCAACAAGTATCATAGATGACTTGTCAACTCTCAAATTCAATGGCGAGGGTGAGACAACCTTATTTGAGCATACTGCTCATTTTCTTGAATTCTACACTAAGCACAACATCCACTGTGAGGATGTTGGCTGTAGGTTGTTCATCCTCACGTTCGAAGGGTGCGTAAGGCAATGGTGTCACACATTGACCAATGCCTCCATACACTCTTTCGAACATCTTGTCACAGAACTGTTTCGCGCTTTTGATATGCATGATCGTAAACGTTTGTGCAAGAAAATTTTAGAATTGCGAAAATCACCTGATGAATCACTGCATCATTTTCACAATCGTTTCATGCATCTTTGCTTTGAATTTCCGAAAGATGAAGTTGATTGGAATTTCTTGTCAGGAAGATTTCAATATCTTGTTCACATTTCAGAAAATCCGCACGAGTTAGAATCTTTTGAACCGCTCCCAACATACCTCGGTGTTAGAGCTTCTAAATCTACGACGGACAAGGTTGCTGTTCCAAGTGACCCTCCGTCCTCTTCTCATCAAACATCTCTATTTCTGCAGATTGAGGTGGGAGAGATTCAGAATTCATCTGTTGATCTACCACCATCTTCTCCCACCCCACATACTCAGAATTTCAGCGCAGGTTTGGACTGTGAGTTTGATTATTATGATGAAGTGTTATCTCCTCATCCTCCATCCTTTGGTCCCTTTGATCCTCCAGATTGTGAGTTTTCATGTTCACCTGTTTCAAATCTCTCATGTGACGTTCACGAGGATCAAGTATTAGATGGAGTTGGTGTTAAGCAACCAAATTGCAATATCATTCACAACGATTATGTGGGGGAGCCCATAGTTGAACAAGAATCTGCGACGAACGATGATTCTCTTCCTTTCGCACCTCTCCTTCATCATCCTGACATTTCCCACGATTCTGTCATTTCTATTGAATCTTGTGAAAATTTAGTTTCTGATGTTGCTACTACTTCTAATCATTCCCAGAACACATGGGATGTCAGTGTTTGATCCAGATGTGGAGAGGACAAATCTTTTATTCTAGATCCTCCTAATCTCTCATCTCATCTTTCTAAAAACTTAGAGGGTGAAATTCCTTGTTTTCAATCTTCCCCTCTTTGCGATTCATCAGATCATGAGGATGCCTCCATTTGTGATCTTGAACTTTCTGATCATGGCTATCACAACCTCTTCATTGATTCATTTGGTCACGATTCTGAATTTTCCGCTGCTAATCTTTCCTAGCCACCAATCTCTGACAATCTACTTTCAGATCAGTTGGAACTTCCCTAAGATGTCGAGCCACTTCAGCCCGAGCTGATGGTTATGTCAGGTTCTCGTAGTCTTGAGGTTAGTTCCGCTTCTAATCAAAATAGTGTTGAATATTTTGAGGCTCCTCATCACTCTATCACACCTATCGAAAATCAATCTGTATTACAATTCTCACATCCCCCATCTGTATTACACGATCCTATCGCTCAGCCATTGGAGGAGTAGTACATGGCAAGCACTGTTGCAAAATGGAAAATTTATTCTTTCTTCATGTTCACTCATCTTCGCAGTTCGAAAGTTTTTCCCTACACGTCTTCGACTTGCAGTGTGTTTAAACACCATGGTACATCTGCAGAGTGTCTTTCATGCGCTTTTTGTTTTTACTTTTTTGCGTGTTCATTCAAACTTCGAACGTTTTGGTTTGTATTGTCTTATCTTTCTTGTTTACTATTTTGCTCGTATATCTTTCTTGACATGCATTCCCTCACCCACATAGGCTAGTCAGTGCGTCGGTGGCTGCATTGGAAGTATCATTTCACGTGAGTCTGGCCTATTCACTGTTAGGTTAGGAGTAGTAGTCATTTGCTCTTCTTGCTTGTTTCTTTGAATTGCTTTCATTCACTTTTCGCTTCGCTTCTTTCCTTTTGTTTGTTTTCTTTTTAGTCATAGGATAGCTTCCACATGAGACCATATTTGGTTTCTCAGACAAGCAGAGTGAAGTCCAAGAGGAAGTTGTATGACTATCAACGTTTGGTTATATGTCTATTCCCTCTCTTTATGAAAATCTTGCATTTCTTTTAGTCGACAACAGTCTAATGGAAAATGCGTTCCTTTCGAAGAAAGTCACAGTGAAATCACAATGATTGCACTTTTAATTAGTACCACCAACTCTAATCAGACTTCTATTTTTCAGTTAATTCTTGTCAACTAAGTCGAGTAGAGTAAGGAGGGGAGGAAAACATTAACAAGTATGTCAGAGGTATATATAAATATCCTTCTCTGAAGGGACAACCTCTTCTTCTCTCAATAAGTCAAGATCCCTCTTCCACCCCCATGAAATAAATAAGTGCCTATGCCCAATTCTTTGAACAATAAAAATGAAAAGTGAAATAGAGGGCGAAAGAAGAGAAAGGCTTCCTGTGCACAGAGGTGAAGCAAGCAACTCTGCCAGGGTACTGTCTAGGCTCGTTGGCATCGGAGAAATATTTGTGTTCCTGAGGTCACTCCGTCGGGGTACTGTCCCAACCTGTTGGTAGCGGAGAAACACCAGAGATGAAAACTAAGACTCTGACAATCTCTTTTACTTGTGCATTTATATACTCCTCATCCCCAATCGAAACAACTCAGTCTGACTTGGCTTGGTATGTGTGCTGCTGATGAAGAGAATGGTAGGGACTATATCTTTAACTCAAGCTAAGTGAAGAAGTTGCGATAATCAATGAACTGAACAATACTTCCAGAAGAGTTAGACATGTTTTGCATGAGACAAGATCCATATAGAGAGTTGGAGTTCTACCAGTGTGTCGCCAGTGTTGTAGCGACTACAACCACCCTCCAAAATTTTTCCTATGCTTCGATTTTGGAGCCTTCCTTCCTATCCACAAGAGCTTATCTTGTACTGTTGTCAAGTACTCGTGATTTGATTGAGACTTATCTTTTTCATTTGTGCTTGTGTTTGCTCATTTTTACACGTAACTGATCTTTCTAAGTCACAAGCTAACCTCCTGACTTGGTCACACAGCAGTTCTGGGCTTGCCTCCAAAAACTGCGCAATCCTTGAAGGCAGTCAGCCTTGATGATTGGAATTGCGCAATTCAGACTGGCAGTCAACCTTGAGCTCAAAAACTATGCAATCATGAAAGGAAACCCAACACTGAGCCTAGAAACTACGCAATCCCTCACTGAACTCAGAAACTGCGTAGTGCACTGAGCCGGAAAGTTGCCCAATTCCCTATAATTGCGCAATCTTTCCCGGCAATGTGCATGGCAAGTTTCCCTAGAAAAACAAGAAAACTAAAGGGAAAAAACACATCCTTAGGAAGTAGGGATCCCTTATTAGTTTCCTGAAGGTGGCACATTGTTATTTTTAGAAGTTTTCGCCAAGTGTCGTTTTTCCTTGATTTAAGGCATGCACGTCATAAACCCTCATTTTTCTCAAATACAGTTAATTGACGCCTCTAGAGTTCATTTGCACATTCGATCTTGGAGCTCTAGCATTCCCGAGGAGATCAAAGAACCTTCAATGAAGTTGTCGATGTTTTTCCGAGATAGTTTTGCTTCTATAATCTCTTGCCACTTTTTCTATAGCTTTTTGTCGTTTCGCAGGTGTGAGTGTTTTTTTGCTTGTTTCTTTTCATGGTTGCTGGCATTTCAACATATTTTAGCTTGTATAAGTGTTGTTTCAAGTTATCATTTTCCTTTCACAGGTGTCACATCTGTTTCTTTGTTTCTGCATCGATGGTCGCCGTTGCGGTGACTGTCTTCACAAATTTGATTTTCTTCTCATTTATCTAGTTTCTACACTTAATCTATCATGATTCATTCATACTTAGTTAGATCTGCACTCAAGCTCACACTATCACTCATATATGCTCGTTTTTCACACTTCCCTTGGGTAGATTTGCACTTTCCTTGGTCAGATTTCACTTTGCCCAACTGGGCACTGTGCAATCCTAAGGCTCAAGCCAAGAGTTTGGCCTCTGGAACTACGCAGTGCACGGTACATGCTAGCCCAGTTGTGCATTGCACAGTTCCAGGGCTCAGCCTGCTTCCCTAGCCATTGCGCAGTCTCTCCCAGACCATTTGTGTAGTCTCTCCCAGACCACTATGCATTGCACAGTTTCAAGCCACAAGCTTCATCCCTAGTTGTTGGGGCTGTGCAGTGTGCAGTTCCCACAGGCATCTAGTCCCTCTTGCCAGTGAAAATTACGTAATACTTCCCATTAGATGCCCAGTTTGCTGCTTGATCATGCCTTGTAAGTAGATTTGCTTAAGAATGATATTTGCTTGTCATGAGTGTCTTTTCTGTCCCACAGTTGTTGAGTACCTCTCTCTAGCAGTCAATGTTAATATGGAACTAAAGGGAGTTGCTTCAAAAGAGACCAGTAAAAGCAGTACTGGGGAACCAGTTGAGAAAGTGCCAATTAACTTGCCAATATATGCAGACACTCAATTGTTTATAGAAAAGGAGTCAACACTAACATTGTAGCAATTCTAGTAGCAATAGCAAAAGGCAGCAACCTGATACAAGATAAGAGAAAGAGAAAGGTTGTTGACAGAATAGAAGGAGAACAAAGCTGCGGAGTGAAAGCAGATTCAATCCTTATGCAAGCAGCTTTGGCAGCAGAAACAAAAGATACAGAGAGCAGAGTGGAGGAAGAGAAGAAATAGAGCTTGCAAAAAATGTAACTGATGGCGCATAAAACAGAACAAGAACTGAGGGAAGAACGAGAACATAGGAGGAGAGAACGGGAGGAGAAGTAGAAGCAGGAAGAAGAAGAAAGGCAAGGCGCAATGGCAAAAGAAACAACTTCGATTCAAGTTAAAGAGCAAGAACAAAACCAACCAGCAACAGAGGGAGAGAGCGAACATATGTAGGACCAGAAGCTTCCTCAGCCGATCGAAGATTTGATTGATGTTGCAGACATGGAGTTGGGACTAGAGCCGCAGGATGAAGATATTGATCTGATGCTTAGTGCACCGCAAGTCATTGTTCAGTCTCCACCAGCTCCATCCGCAGAGTTAGCTTCGAGCGAAGAAGGGGATGTTGTTCCTCTTGATGATGATCTGATAATGGACTTGTAAAATCTGTCTTATGATGAATTCCAGAAGAGAATTGTACAAGCATGGAGAAAGCATTTTCTGGATGATCATGCATCACCTACATTCACTAGAGAGAGAGTGATAATGGTGGACACCAGCAAGAATCCAAATGCCATTTGCCGAAGCCAACTTGGCCTTTGTAGGTGCAGCAAGATCAAACACTCAATATTTGATGACTGAGAATAAGAAATTGGCATAGAACTTACATGTTGCCCAGCAAGAGATAGAACAGCTCCACGCAGCAGCCCAGAACGTAGTCTCTGCACAAGTCTACTAAAAGGAAATGAGAGCAACGATACTTGGTGAAGTATCAACACTTGGAGAGACCATGTGGGACCTCTATGAGGAGCTCATAACCATACATAAGGTAGTTGTTCACTTGCATGGTTTACAATAGCAGAGCAGGGAATTTGTCAAGACTCTTAGGAATGTGCAAACTACCATCACCGTTGTGCAAGAATGGACAATGCGATACAAAGGGGCACCACTTACTTTGATAAAGAAGATGAAGCCACAGGCAGAGCTGGGGAAGGCAAGAGTTCGAATGTTGATGCAGAACAACAAGTAGCTCGCCTTGTTCATTGGAAACATTCAGGCCTCATATGTACGGTTGTACAACAGTTTGGATTTCATGGTGAGAACCCACAAGATCCCATCAGTCAGCTCACTCACCGAAGCTAAACGCAAACACCAAGTTAGGAAGGAGATTGAAGAGTACTTGGAGTAGCTGAGACAAGTTGCCACCAAGGAGGATTTAGAGTTGAACAGACAAAACATGCAAAACTACATCGGTGGTCCTGTCCAGATCAAAACCATGTTTCTCTTGCTCGAGAAAGAAGTTAAGACTAGTTCCAAATTATTGTACCTGAATGCTATGGAGGCTAGAGTCCGCTTCTAGCTTGACATGGTCATGAAGTTTGGGGATGTCATCGCAAACTACCTTGGCATCGATAGATGGCTGAGAAGCATCAAGTAGAAGTTGTCGAGCTAGAGTGTTCCCAAACTCAAGCATCATAGTGTTTTGTCTTGTTAGGCTGTCAAGTTGTCTCTACCCTATTTTTTCCTATATGGGTATGAGTGTAAATTGTAATATTATTTGTAATTATGTTGTAAGTGAAATTCCAAGTGTCAATATTGGAATATGAAGAGTCATGATGTAATGTAATGAGTCATTTTTGTAAAGAAGTTGGAGAGTCATGAGGGTAGTCCAAAGGTCACAAAGGGGAGTTGAAGGGTCACCCCTCTTGCTATAAATAGAACCTTATAACTCATGTAACAGGATTTTGGGAGCCAAGATTTTGGCTAGGCTAGGCTTAGGCTTAAAAGGAGCTTGGGAGTATTGTGAAGAGCCCTAGCTTCACCGTAGCATAGAGCAAGTATACTTCTTTGGAGGAGCAAGTGTTCTTGACTTTAAAGTTCCACTATTGGGGCTAGTGGTTTGTCAATGGTGTATGTATGAATGGAACTTTCACTTATAATAAAATCAAAGCCAGCACCCTTTCATGCATATGCTGTGCAGTGTGAATATAGTAGAACTATTCTTGTTGTATTTGCAATGTATGTTATTTAGCTTACGCTTATGCTTATGAACTATTTCATTTGCATTTGTATGAATCTTGTTGAATGTGTTAGGTCCCTATAATACTAGTGATTGCCCCATTACTATTGTCATTGTAGCCCTTATTGTTGTTATTGTGCCTTTATTGTCCCCATATTGTTATTAGTGTGCCCCATAGAAGCCCACTATTGTTATTGTTGTGCCCTTATATTATTATTGTTATGTCGACTTTGATTATATTATGGCCCCTTAAGACTCCTATACATAGAAAGAAGGTTTAATCATTTGTATGATCCAAGAATTGTTCATTTGTGTAATGTAAAGGAGGTTGCCCCCTCAAAGAGGCTGATTTTGAAGTCATTGATCTATATTTTCTATCTTTTTGTGATCTGGTTCATAACGGAATGTTGTTGTTGTATTAATTCATCACTTTAAATTGTGGACTATTCCGCATCTTAGCCCGTGATGTCATTATGCTCGTGTGTTCCTTTCAATCTACATACTATTACAGGCTTCCAAGGGGCGCACTTCCTTTTCCCTTCGTGTGTTGTAACCTTCATGCATCGCACTTGACTTTCCGCAAGGTCACACACTTGCTCTCACCCAAAGTTACCATACTTCACTCTGCGCGTTTTCACATTCAAAGCATAACACTACCACCCACTGCTGGGACTCCTCCAAATGGTGTGAGGTCTAGTTGGGACTTCATATCGGGGAGATCCCCTGAATGTTGGCAGGTCCAGCACAATCAACAAGACCCTTGACAATATATATATCCCTGGGAGATGTGTTGATATGTATGCAGGATGTTCATGCAAAATAGAAGATGTCATGATGAAAGACAATCACAAAGGTAATTTTGATTTATATGTTCATTTCTTATGTTTGAACAAATATCTAGATGGTCTTATGCAGCGCTGTTGAGGAAAGATCTGTGGACATAGTCCACCATCGATGCTCATGTAGTAGGATGAAAGATCCTTATGGAAACATGGCATGAAGAAGGAAGCATGGCATGTAGGAAGGACAGATATGTACATATGGATTACTTTCCGATGATGACATGACTGACTCATGGATGAAAGTGATGGATGGTCTATGCCCTATGAAGAAATCCCAAACATGAAGAATCCTAGATAACGGAAATAAGTTCATGACATCGTGAGGAGGAGTTATTCAAGCAGCTGGTTGTCCCATCATCTCCACCTGAGGAGCTGTTGTAGGTCCCTAATTAAGAGGGAGCCTGGAAACAAGTTTCTTGGTAGAAACTTGGAAGCAAAATTCCTAAGCCAAGAGGGAGCTTAGGTACATTCCTTCCATAAGAATGAGTACATTCCTTTATTGGAATAGATATGTCCTCCTTAATTAAGACGGAGAGATAGACACATCATTCTTGTCCTCACTTGGGAAGACAGAATCGAGGATTGGGTAAACATCTGGCATCTAATGCTCTTTGAGGATGTGTTACGGAATCCAAGATAAGAGTAGTTATACAGGACCGATATTCTTTGAGAACTAGGAATCCAAGATAAGAATAGTCACGGTGGAATAGACCCTAAGAACTTGGGTGGGGTATGTTCCGAGAGAGACAATGATGAGGGTGTCTATACATCATTGGTCTCGCTAGCATTGTGCTCAGATCTCGTGGAGAGATAGAGTTGTTAGTCAAGGCCTTTCTATGTGACAATGCTGGTTGATATGATGCTATACGAATGAGTTACCAATCCGACTCTTCTTATGAGAAATTCTTCAGATTGAGAATGACCAAGTACCATTATGAATACCTCCCTAGTTGAGAGGGAGTGTTGAAAAGTGTAACTAGGTTCGGTCTTCATAATGACATGTGTAATTGTGATTTTACGTAATTGATGAAAAGAAGAAAAATACAATTATTATTGTAATGCTTGTCTCATGGACCTCATTTTGGGCAGCCTTGTAAGGCACATCATTGTGGTCAAATAATCTTTCTAGGAGTAATCAGACCCTTAGGAAAATGATTGCTAGGAGGTTGGACAATGCTATCTTTGCCAATTTTGTTTCTAAGCTGGGATTGGGGGCTTTCTTCCAAAGCTTCATTCCTTGGTCAATTTGCATTTCAGAAAATTTATCAATGACCTGCAAGAACCTGTTCACTTTATCATCATCTTCAATCTTCTCCTCCTCAGCCCAAAAAATTGGTTTCTTGAGCTGCAACGAGGCCTTCTGAGATTCTTCAATTTGGAGGACACATGCTCCAAAATCAGTGTGAACAGCATAAATAGGATGATTAGAAGGATTCTTCTCATCACTGATGATGTGTGCCAATTGTGCTTCTCTGTATAATCTCCTGCTTTCTCCTCCAAAAACTGGGACAGTGGCATAAGATAGGTCATTCTGCAATGTCCCACCTAGTCTCTTAATCCATCCTCTTGACAACAACATGCCAAATTTGGGAGGGACATCTGCTACCACAATGTCCATCACCATGCTCTTCTTAGGCAGCTGGGTTAGGGTAATGGATAAATCTACATTTTACTTTCCTTGAATCAAATGAGAATAAATCATGATAGGGTCTGGTGATATCAAGGCCTAACTCTTCCATGACAGCTTTTGGCATCAGATTGTGGCTAGCCCCTGTGTCTAGCAGGCAATTATGGAGGATTTTGTCATGAATAGTCAAGGAGACATAAAAGGATGGAGAATTATCATCAGCGGGTTGAATCATTGGGCTAAGCACAACTGCAGGTTTATCATCTTGCAAATTGACAGAGAGAGTGGAGGTTTGTGTGAATCTCAGCTCAAGAGCTTCAAGGATAGGCTTTCTAAACACTTCACTCTTTACAAGTTCTACCAGAGGCACAGATATTTTTAACTTCTGGACTTCTGACTCAAAGTTGAAAGAGGAAGGTAACCTGTCAGAACCTCTTACCTCTTGAACTGGTGCTTTGAGGATCACTCGGTCAGCTGCTGGTCTTTTCTGTCTTATATTCTGTGACTCTGTTTGGACAGCAGCTCTTTGGGCAGGATTCTCCTTGACATTTTTTGCATTTGACCTCAGATTATATCTTTGTTGCTCCTCAGTTTGTAGAAAAGCCTCTCTGTCCCACTCCTGACTGTCTTGTTCCTGCAGCAAGGATTTTTCGTATGCAGCCAATGTCAAAAAGGCAGCACTGCCTTTATCTTCCATACCATGAATTTCATCCTCATCTTCAATCTGCTCCTCCTCCATGACTACATTCTGGAAAGGAGATTTAACCTTTTGTTCTTCATTTGTTTTTTTACCCCTTTGAATGATTTGTAATTGCTCATTTGCTCTTCTGAAAGGATTTGGGTTTCTTGGAGCAAATGTGTTATGTTGCCTTGTCTTTCCTGAGTTCTACTCAACCTCCAACTTAGATATCTTAGCAGTCAATGACTCTATTATTCTAGTCATTTTATCAAATTTGGGATCGGAAGATGATGCAGAGGAAGTAGAAGCCTGACCTCTCTGCCTCCTTCTGTCAGCTTGACTTTTGAGTTTTTCTACAACCATGATATTAGACTCTACTTCTAGGGCTGCATCCTGCATGTCTGCCAGAGTAGCACATCTTCTTTCTCTTAATAATAGGTAGAAATCAGAGTCAAAAGCATTGGCATAAGTGAGTTTAGCTAAGGTAGGGGTTGGCTTTACCTCAGCTGGTATCTTACTATACATACAATTGAATCTCTTAGTAAAATCGGGCAAAGATTCCCCATTTTCTCTCTTCAAGTTACCAAACTCAGTATGGTAATATAGCAAGTCTTTTTTTATCTCCCCAGTGCTTCAAAAATGCATCATTTAAGGCTTCAATATCAGCAATAGATCTAGGGGCTAGTTCTCTGAACCACTTTCTGGCCTCTCCATCAAGGCCCTGGACAAAAACTCTCATCCACACATCATTTTCACTTATATCTAAGTTATCAGCATAACTATAGAAAGCCTCAAAGTGTTCTTCTGCTGTTACTCCCTCTGTACCAGTAAACTTGGGCATATATTTCTGATATTCTCCCGCAGGCATAGGATTCAAAGGAACAGGCAAGACCAAAAGTCCATATCTAGTAGCGACAATTCTTTCTATCTTAGTGGGTGCTTGCTGGCCCGCCATGACTGGGGTAGGTGGAAGGATACTGACAGATTTAGTAGGGAACAATGAAGTGGATGATAGAGACAAGGGAATACTATGGACTGTATGGGATGCTTTCTTTGGACTAAGATCCAAAGGGGAATTAAATGGACAAAGAGCCGTATGAATCTCTACAGTTGATTTTTCACAATCAATGCTAGGTTCCAGATCCTCAAACTGTGTATCTTCAACTAAAAACTTCTCATGCAGAGACAAATAAGATTTCTTGGGCTTACCTGATCCGGATGCTCCTTTCTGTGCTGTTTTCTTCGACTTGACAATCTTCTCAAGGTCAGGTACTGGTTCAGCTGGTGATTTCTGAGGATTTCTTCAAGTGTGTCTCACAAACTGAGCCAGGACTGTGATGTGGAGTCGCTAAAGGTTGGTCTTCCTCCAGTGGAGTCGCCAGATAGATGATTACAACCAGAAATGTGCCCAAACTTTGTCTATCATCAAAATCTGGAACTGTCTTGTCTCCCAGGGAATCCGAGCTTCAATCTCCTCTCCCCGGCAACGGCGCCAATTAATGTTATCACCCCAAGAAACTCTCCTAGGTTGTATCTCAGAGATGCTCGAGAACATTACAAACTCAACAAAATGTTGGAGATGGATGAATGGAAGGAATGACGCTTGCTCAAGCCAGATAACCACTTCTACTATGCTTAACTCTAGACATGGGTGAACACCCCCAGACTACAAGGCTTTAGACCACCAATTACTCACAGTTTGAGGATTAGGTGAACATGGAGAATATTGACCACACCGGCAGATGCACAAGACCATGTGATAGCCGGCTGCAACCAGTAAAGAGGTCTGCAAATCTATTTCCTAATGCACAGACAGGAGGACAGCTCTCTGGCACTAAGTAAAAAGAAACCTGCATAACACATTCAATGATACATACTAGACTTCAACACAGAGGTGGGATGACATCCCCTCTAATGTTAAATATCAAGAGCACATGAACAAATGCATAACAAGCACAGCCTAGAACAGAATAGAAGTGGAAAGTGAGCAATTAACAGCAAAAGAAGCTTGTGTTAGCTGAAAATGAAGACCAGGCTTTGCAAGTATCAAAGTAGTTACAGTCTCCAGAAGTTGAACCTTACATCAAAACAACAACCATCAATCATCATAACATCTGTGTTCTGGATATATATATAGAGGTTGATTACAAAAAATGCTCTGCTATTCTATGCATGGAGGGTCATAATTGGCCACCAACCACTTTAACTATCTAAAATGGGCCTCTGCTACAACCTGCTGCTTCAATGAATGAATTTGACATTCTCTGGTACTCTGTTGTACTCCTCGAGCAGGTGAAGTGTTATATTGAAGAAGTTCCATAACTAATAAATGCCATAATCTGCTCGAGGCATGTCCTTCTCGTCCTTCAACCATACTGCTCTTGAATGCAGAGGTTGAGGATTAACTTTGCAGAGTGCTGAATACTGGCTGCCTTCTTCCTTCAGATGCACGGGATAGGCCAAAGACATGAAAACTGCATGGGGAATGAATGGAGGGCAGGGAATAAATATTAGCCATTGGATCACATGGATGGACGGCGGAGATCTATCGGCGGGAGACATTGGGAATGAATAGTCTTGAGCCGTTGGATCTTGGGCGGATAGATCCAACGGTTATCGGGGGCGGAAGGTACACGGACGATAACGAGCGGGGGACGGGCGAATGGCGGTAAGCGGTATGTATCACACCGCTTTAGGGAGGTGAGCGGTAATCGTACAAAGCAGCGTGATCACACTCACCGGATGACGCGTGGCAGATGTGACGGGACCAAAACCACTTTCCCCGCGAGCTAACGCGCGGGCAGCTTATGGGTGCGGGAGGTGCGAATGCCGTCTGATCGCGGCAAGGTAGATCGGACGGTGCGGAGGAAACGGGCAGGTCATTTGCGGCAGGGACAGCTGGATTGCGGCGAAGGTGATCGACGGTGGGGTTTAATTGCACATGTGACAGGGAAAAGGCGAGTGAAAAGCACATGGTCATGTGATCGCGGTTACATGACGGCTCAAACTGACTGCTCGGGGGCCGAAAGAACATGGACATACATAGTTTTAGAGGTAAAATGGAGGTAGCAGAGTTTATAAGAGCGCAAGCAGAGTGAAGGGGAATGGGCAGGATGGCTGCTGCAAATCCTTTTTGATCATAGACAACCCGATCAAGCCTGCATTTGACCTTCAAGTGTTGAAAGTAATAGCAGAGCTAACACTGGCTCCTTCTGGGGATGAGATCCTCCCTGTGAGGTCTCAAGAACCTGCAGATCAATGCCTTTCCGATGAAAACAAGTTAGCAAAATTCCTAGTGTTCCATTGGGCATGGAGTCTAACTAAACCTACACTAAGACTGATAAAATAAAATATTTACAATTTTAAGGCCAAAAGACCCTAAATCACATAAATTTTTCAGAAAACGCCTATTAACTGGGCCATCAAAAACTGCCTCTCCTCCCATACTTTTCAGTATGAAGGTGTTGTTCCCCTGGATTTGAGAAATGATAAAAGGCCCTGTCCAGAAAGCATCAAACTTCCCATGGTTGCCTTTCTTCTCTTTCAATGCGTCCCATTTCAGAACCAAGTCTCCAACCTGAAAATTATCTAATTTTGTCTTCCTGTCAAAAGCATCCTTGATCTTTTTCTGATGTGTTGCAGCCTTTTCAACCAGCTGTTACCCGACTTGCCGTACCTCTGCCAAATCGGTGATCCTTTTTGTCATGTCTTCTTCCTCATTTTGTTCTTGTTCAATCAGAGGAAGGGGCAGAGGGTTTATTGGCCTCAGCTTCTGTTTGAAAGGGATGGTGTCTTTCTGTAAAGGAATTTTGTGGGGGATGATTTTCTTATCATACGTTTTCAGGTCACTATATTCCCAGGCAAAGACATCAGCAAACTGCCTCATTAAACTGCAATACTCAGTATTTTGGTCAGAAGACAGATGGGTGGACAAATTTATGCATCTTGGCTGACTTGGATTCCCTATATCATGCTTACAGACTGCAGACCGGTCCTCATTTTGGGCAGCCTTGTAAGGCACATCATTATGGTCAAATAATCTTTCTAGAGGAATTAGACCCTTAGGAAAATGATTGTTGGGAGGTTGGACAATGCTATCTTTGCCAATTTTGTTTCTAAGCTGGGATTGGGGGCTTTCTTCCAAGGCTTCATTCTCTTGGTCAATTTGCATTTCAGAAAATTTATCAATGACCTGCAGGAATCTGTTCACTTCATCATCATCTTCAATCTGCTCCTCCTTAGCCCGAACAATTGGTTTCTTGAGCTGCAACGAGGCCTTCTGAGATTCTTCAATTTGGAGGACACATGCTCCAAAATCAGTGTGAACAACATAAATAGGATGATTAGAAGGATTCTTCTCATCACTGATGATATGTGCCAACTGTGCTTCTCTGTATAATCTCCTACTTTCTCCTCCAAAAACTGGGACAGTGGCATAAGATAGGTCATTCTACAATGTCCCATCTAGTCTCTTAATCCATCCTCTTGACAACAACATGCCAAATTTGGGAGGGACATCTGCTACCACAATGTCCATCACCATGCTCTTCATGGGCAGCTGGGTTAGGGTAATGGCTAAATCTACATTTTACTTTCCTTGAATCAAACGAGAATAAATCATGATAGGGTCTGGTGATATCAAGGCCTAACTCTTCCATGACAGCTTTTGGCATCAGATTGTGGCTAGCCCCTGTGTCTAGCAGGCAATTGTGGAGGATTTTGTCATGAATAGTCAAGAAGACATAAAAGGATGGAGAATTATCATCAGCAGGTTGAATCATTGGGCTAAGCACAACTGCAGGTTTATCATCTTGCAAATTGACAGAGTCAGTGGAGGTTTGTGTGAATCTCAGCTCAAGACCTTCAAGGATAGGCTTTCTAAACACTTCACTCTTTACAAGTTCTACCAGAGGCACAGATATTTTTAACTTCTGGACTTCTGACTCAAAGTTGAAAGAGGAAGGTAACCTGTCAGAACCTCTTACCTCTTGAACTGGTGCTTTGAGGATGACTGGGTTAGCTGCTGGTCTTTTCTGTCATATATTCTGTGACTCTGTTTGGACAGCAGCTCTTTGGGTAGGATTCTCTTTGACATTTTTTGCATTTGACCTCAGATTATATCTTTGCTGCTCTTCAATTTGTAGAACAGCCTCTTTGTCCCACTCCTGACTGTCTTGTTCCTGCAGCAAGGATTCTTCGTATGCAGCCAATGTCAAAAGGCAGCACTGCCTTTATGTTCCATACCATGAATTTCATCCTCATCTTCAATCTGCTCCTCCTCCATGACTACATTTTGGAAAGGAGCCTTAACCTTTTGTTCTTCATTTGTTTCTTTACCCCTCTGAATGATTTGTAATTGCTCATTTGCTCTTCTAGAAGGTGTTAGCACCTAAATCTGCGTTAGGCTGAAGGAAGGCAAAAATTAGGGTAACCACAAACCACGCTCAGTCTGGTAGCTAGCCCTACCAGAGCAGGATAGGGCTCTCTCCGAGTCACACTCAGTAAATAGATAATCGAAAATGGTCTGAGATGACTTACAATGAAATATTTACCTTAGGCTAGTAAGTGAATAGGGATTCGGGAAATAATTTTTATGAATGACCGAGCTTCTGGGATGTTATGGGACCGGTGCTCAGCAAAGAACAGAGAATTTAATACAAAGGCACAGATTATTCCGTGAGGCAAGGTAGGCGGAAAATGTAACAATTTAGTTTGAGGTACCACGGCATGAATAGATTGCTGAAGAAAGTGAAAAGGGCATAGTGACATGAATCCTTTTCAACAGAAGAATAACACTGAACATGAAATTTTCCCACAGGCAGAGCAATAAAATTGAATTCTACCTAATCGCACTCAGAAAATTTCACTGAAAATGAACATGAATTGAATTATGAAACATAACGAAATACATATGAAAACATAAGAAACACATTTGCTACACTCACAACCACAAGAATCTCATGAAACAGAGCCGCTGCCTTTCATTAATTCTCTGTAAAAAATACACAGTGAAAAAACAAAGTTTCTTTCCCACAGTCTCCCAGAAGTTACAAGCCAACCAACCCTTTGCAAATAACTTGCATACAATATATAGAATATGTGAGGAAGAGATAGAACGCCCAAGGGTTGGGGAGTTACTCAAATCATTACAAAATGGAAATGGAGAGCCAACCATCAGCTACAGGTGCAGCGCTACAAACATGACATTTGGCTTGGGGTGACCGTTTGCCTTCCTTCGCCACTTGGATAGAAGCCAATCTGGAGAAAAAACTCTTTAAATGCCACCTTTCGTGCCAAAAAACCAAAGTGTAGATGAGCGGGCCCACTTGGAGAAGTCGCGAACCAAAATTTCGCGAAAAGGAAGCAAATTGGCAATTTTTTCCTCTGTGCGCCGCGCCATTTTTCCTGTGCGTCACGCTACTTTGGGGCCTGTTTTAGGGCACTTTCAGGTGTCCAAAATGTGCCCAAGCGGGCTTGCTGGAAAGCATGTCCTGTCTACTTTCTAACCCAACTGGAATTTTCAAATTTGGTGCTCATTTTCCCCTCCAAATCTTTATTCTCCCAAGACTGCTTTCTGTATGTCAAAAAAGTGGCAGAGAGCCATTTTTGGGTGTTTTTTGACCTTTAGAAGACCCAAATCTTGCTCAAATTTCTTGCCCAGACACCAGTAGTCGTAATTTTCCATGTTGAATCCAAATCTGCAAGCCATTCCTCATTTGGAGCTCTAGAATTTTAGCGTCGCGCCAGTGGCACAGCGCACAGGGAGAAAATCCCTGTTTTTTACCCAAAAAATTACCAAGTGACCAAAATTGCCCCAAATTTTTTGAAATTTGGGCTGGAGGATCTCTATGGGGTGTTATGATGGGCCAACAAAACCTTAGCCAAGATTCGAAGCCGATCTTGCTCTTTTTCCCTTTTTGATTTTCTTGTTGCTTTCCTCAATTTTGCCTTCAAGTTCCTTATCCGGGCCTGTGCACTCATGTTTCGCACCCTGTAACGGAAAGCCATATGTCTCAATAAAGCAAGGTCCTGGTCGGCTTTGTCCAGCAGCCTCTCCAAATGCATGTTGACCCTCTCAAGGTTGGCCTCCCGATCCTCATTGATTGCTTCCTCCACAGATGTGAGCGCAACCCTTCTTCTTTGAGCAGCTTGGTGATGCTCACGAATGTTTTGCAGCTCCATGATCGTCTGTTGGTCCTCAAGCTGTTTGTTTCTCTGCTCTAGGTACTTCATGTTCCATTTGGCCCTCTCCAAGTCAATGGATAAGGACTCAATCACTGACTGCTGCTCCTGGATCATCTCTGTAAGCTCCGCATTTGTTGGTTCTGCATCTGTCTCATCATCCTGGAGGAGAACAAACTCGGTCTCTCGCTCAACTGATGGCCCTTCCTCCTGCACTGGCTCCTTACCCTTACCCTGCTCCTGTGATTCTGATGTCGGAAGCGAGGCCCCTTCCACCCCGGGTGGAGATAACACTCGCTTTGCTGCTGCAAATAAGGGTCTACTACCTCTCTGATAGGTGATGTATACTAGCATAGTAGCAGTCTCATGTCGCTCATACTGATGAGATGGGCCC
The DNA here is from genome assembly GCA_031772625.1 of Pinus tabuliformis. Lineage (NCBI taxonomy): Eukaryota > Viridiplantae > Streptophyta > Pinopsida > Pinales > Pinaceae > Pinus > Pinus tabuliformis. Next base: position 799,134,108 of record CM062805.1, on the reverse strand, counting down.
CCTATCTCATGCTCTGCCTCTGAAACCACCTGTGGAGCGCTGAAGAAGTCACGGGAGATGAAGTCCTCCCAAGCAATACCCTGCAATCCCAACTGATGGTCCACCAAAATCCGGATAAGGGCAAAGTGATACACACTATTGAGCTGCTGTCGAGGGGTCTTGTGCTGCATGAAATTTCTCATCCTCTCTATGTTCCCGTAGATGAAAAATGGGAGGTTCATCATCCGCACCCTGGTAAAGTGCATGAGCAACCTGATGTGATAGGCATAAAGGCGAGAAAACCTCCCCTCGCAACTGAAGTACTTCATGATCAATTTCATGAGTGGGGCATACTCATCTTTCAAAAATCTGAATGGAAAAGCTCTCATGAGGTGGCTCAAACAGCTGTCTTTGATGTAAGGCTCATAATAATGCCTCTCTACCTTCTTCTTCTTGTGCCACTGCTCTCCAATGTTTGGTATCCCTGTTGCCACTGATATGGTTTCGGGTGTCAATGTGAAAGTGACCCCAGCCAAGATAGACTGTCCTCCATGTAGGTGAAGTACAAAAAGATGGGCCAACTCATGATGAACTCTGATATTTGCCACCCTCTGACAAAATTCAAAACATGCTAAGTGCTGGAAACAAGACATAGCAAGAGGGCATGCCTGCAACTCGGTGAGGGTGTTTGGCTCATCTCTAAGATGTCTGCCACTCCGGTGATGTCTCCTGTGGGCCCTTTCTCCTGAAGCTGTATCACTGTGGGTCTCCTCCTCATATTCTGATGAAACTTCGGATGCCATTACTGTTGTTTGTACCCTGAGTTTTATGCTGCCCTTTGATTCCAATGAAGCTGGTAGTTGCTCTGACAATCTGCCACCAAGGGGACAATAAAACAGGGAGTATTAGGAGGGGAATGATGAAATGGGAATAGGGGTTAAAGGGAGAGATTTGTCAGGGATTTGGGAGTAGTTTGGGTATAGTGTTGATGGGGTAGGGTTTGTGTTGTCTACAAGGTGGGTTTGGGTTTTTTGAGCAATAGGAAGGGGGGAATGGGAGTATGATTTTTTGGTAGGGTTAGGGTAGCGATTATAGGGACAATAGCATAAGGGAATGAGAAATGGGGGTAGGGTAGGAATCACCTTGGCAAAATTGTCACTATAGCACAAACCCTAGGATCATGTTTTCTTTGTGTCTTCTTTTGTTGGCTTTATAAAAAATTTTGCATTTGATTTATAATCCTAAAACCATGCTATTCCTTTCAAGTTTGATGCAAGAGTGGAGGTAGGTTGCCTACCTTTCAAATTTGATGAGCATCCACAAAATTTTTAGGCAAATTATTTGGTTTCTGGGCTTTATATCCCTGTGCGCCGCGCGCAACGCCCAGTGCAACGCCCAGTGCAACGCGCGCTCTGAGTGCGCCGCGCCAGTGGCGGATTTACACAGTGGACGGGCTCTGAGTGCATCGCGCTCCTTCGTGTATGCGTCCCGCGCTCTAAGATTACCCTAAATTGCTCCAAATTGCTTCACTTTTCAACCCTTCGACCTTGCACCTTTCTTACACCGCCTTGCTTGCACAATGAGCTGGTCTTATGGTGATTTTGAGTTGACCAAATAGTGGAGGAATAGGGAGAGGGTTTGGTAGTGATTTAGGGTGGGGTTTTAGGAAAAATGATCAAGGGGAGATGGGAAAATGATAGGTGAGGAGAAAAGGTGAGTGGAGTGAAACCTTGGCACTAACAACACATTTTAGCAACCCTAGCCATCATTTTCTTGGTGATTTCTTATGGTTGACCTTATGCATTTTGGTGACATTCAAACATCTCCACAAACACCATATCATTGATAAAATTTGATGAACAGGTGATGTCGTAAGGCTTACCTCTCGATTTGATAGCCTTCACCAAAATTTGGAGTGGTTTGGCAATGTTTCTCGGCCCCTGGTCTGTGTGCGCCGCGCGCAATTCCTAGTGCGTCACGCGCTGGGTATGCGCCGCGCCTGTGTAAACTTTCAACTGCGGGCTGGCTGCGTGTGCGCCACGCTCAGTGAGTGCGCCGCGCTCTTGGGTATGTGCGTCGCGCCCTCTAAAACCTACTCCCACTCACTCAAACGCTCCAATCTCACACTCACACCTTTGCAATGTCTTCTCCAAGTCTTGTAATAGCACAATGCCTTTGATTTGGGTAAAAACATGTATATATAGCCTTGAAAGAGATGGGTTTAATTTTTGCTTCCTTGAAAACTCATTTTTCTAATGTTGTGTTTTGCACTTTTTCACCGACTTTAAAACACACTGATTTTCACTTTCCCTTTGACATTTTGGCTCAAATGATGAAATTTTCGGCACATCTTGGCAGGGATTGTATGACAGAGCATTTGGCCACGGAAACCATGACTGCATCTGAAAAGTCAACTGGCAATTTTTTGGAAAAAAATTTCATTAATGACCTTGTTTGACTTTTCTTCAAAACAGAGTTTTGAAGAAGAGTCGAAGTCTATCCACGTGACGATGAAACTCTCTGAACCATAGCTGTGTAAGGGCCTCCCTCTAGCCTGCATGGCTTTAATGGACATGTTTCAAAGACCAAATTGATGAATTCCTAGACCCAAACATAGAGAATGACTTTGTCCTGTAAAGGACCAGACCTTGACTGTCATGGACTTTGGTGATTATTGGCAAAGGACCTGAGCCAGCAGGAGCCGGACATGAGGGGAAATGATTAGCATGAATTTCTCCGTCAGATCATGGCATGCCCCTAGCGAAATGCAGTTGAGTGAATGGAGCGGGACACCTAAAATTGAAATGCACAAAGAGTTTTGATCTCTGACGGAGGGCTGACCAGACCGACTCTAACAGAAGGATTTGGGTTTCTTGGAGCAAATGTGTTATGTTGCCTTGTCTTTCCTGAGTTTTGCTCAACCTCCAACTTAGATATCTTAGCAGCCAATGATTCTATTATTCTAGTCATTTTATCAAATTTGGGATCGGAAGATGATGCAGAGGAAGTAGAAGCCTAACCTCTCTGCCTCCTTCTGTCAGCTTGACTTTTGAGTTTTTCTGCAACCATGATATTAGACTCTACTTCTAGGGCTACATCCTGTATGTCTGCCAGAGTAGCACATCTTCTTTCTCTTAATAATAGGCAAAAATCAGAGTCAAAAGCATCGGCATAAGTGAGTTTAGCTGAGGTAGGGGTTGGCTTTACCTCAGCTGGTATCTTACTATACATACGATTGAATCTTTTATTAAAACGGGCAAAGATTCCCCATTTTCTCTCTTCAAGTTACCAAACTCAGTATGGTAATATAGCAAGTCTTTTTTATCTCCCCAGTGTTTTAAAAATGCATCATTTAAGGCTTCAATATCAGCAATAGATCTAGGGGCTAGTTCTCTGAACCACTTTCTGGCCTCTCCATCAAGGCTCTGGACAAAAACTCTCATCCACACATCATTTTCACTTATATCTAAGTTATCAGCATAACTATAGAAAGCTTCAAGGTGTTCTTCTGTTGTTACTCCCTCTGTACTAGTAAACTTGGGCATATATTTCTGATATTCTCCCACAGGCATAGGATTCAAAGGAACAGGCAAGACCAAAGGTCCATATCTAGCAGCAACAATTCTTTCTATCTTCGTGGGTGCTTGCTGGCCCGCCATGATTGGGGTAGGTGGAAGGATACTGACAGATTGAGTAGTAGGGAACAATAAAGTGGATGATAGAGACAAGAGAATACTATGGACTGTATGGGATGCTTTCTTTGGACTAAGATCCAAAGGGGAATTAAATGGACAAGGAGCTATATGAATCTCTACAACGGATTTTTCACTATCAGTGCTAGGTTCCAGATCCTCAAACTGTGTATCTTCAACTAAAAACTTCTCATGCAGAGACAAATAAGATTTCTTGGGCTTACCTGATCCTGATGCTCCTTTCTGTGATGTTTTCTTCGACTTGACAATCTTCTCAGGGTCAGGTACTGGCTCAACTGGTGATTTCTGAGGATTTCTTCGAGTGTGTCTCACAAACTGAGCCAGGACTGTGATGTGGAGTCGCCAAAGGTTGGTCTTCCTCCAGTGGAGTCGCCAGATAGATGATTACAACCAGAAATGTGCCCAGACTTTGTCTATCATCAAAATCTAGAATTGTGTCGTCTCCTAAGGAAGCCGAGCTTCAATCTCCTCTCCCTGGCAACGGCGTCAATTAATGTTATCACCCCAAGAAACTCTCCTAGGTTTTATCTCAGAGATGCTCGGGAACATTACAAACTCAACAAAATGTTGGAAATGGATGAATGGAAGGAATGATGCTTGTTCAAGCCAGATAACCACTTCTACTATGCTTAACTCCAGACATGGGTGAACACCCCCAGACTACAAGGCTTTAGACCACCAATTACTCACAATTTGAAGATTAGGTGAACATGGAGAATACTGACCACACCGACAGATGCACAAGACCATGTGATGGCCGACTGCAACCAGTAAAGAGGTCTGCAAATCTATTTCCTAATGCACAGACAGGATGACAGCTCTCTGGCACTAAGTAAAAAGAAACCTGCATAACACATTCAATGATACATACTAGACTTCAACACAGAGGTGGGATGACATCCCCTCTAATGCTAAATATCAAGAGCACATGAACAAATGCATAACAGGGACAGCCTAGAATAGAATAGAAGTGGACAGTGAGCAATTAACAGCAAAAAAAGCTTGTATTAGCTGAAAATGAAGACCAGACGCTGCAAGTATCAAAGTAGTTACAATCTCCAGAAGTTGAACCTTACATGAAAACAACAACCATCAATCATCATCACATCTGTGTTCTGGATATATATAGAGGTTGATTACAAAAAATGCTCTGCTATTCTATGCGTGGAGGGTCATAATTGGCCACCAACCACTTTAACTATCTAAAATGGGCCTCTGCTACGACCTGCTGCTTCAATGAATGAATTTGACATTCTCTGGTACTCTGTTGTACTCCTCGAGCAGGTGAAGTGTTATATTGAAGAAGTTCCATAACTAATAAATGCCATAATCTGCTCGAGGCATGTCCTTCTCGTCCTTCGGCCATACTACTCTTGAATGCAGAGGTTGAGGATTAACTGCGCAGAGTGCTAAATACTGGTTGCCTTCTTCCTTCAGATGCACGGGACAGGGCAAAGACACGAAAACTGCATGGGGAATGAATGGAGGGCAAGGAATAAATATTAGCCGTTGGATCACATGGATGGACGGTAGAGATCTATCGGCGGGAGACATTGGGAACGAATAGTCATGAGCCGTTGGATCTTGGGCGGATAGATCCAATGGTTATCGGGGGCGAAAGGTACATGGACGATAACGAGCGGGGGACGGGCGAATGGCGGTAAGCGGTATGTATCGCACCGCTTTAGGGAGGTGAGCGGTAATCGTACAAAGCCGCACGATCACACTCACCAGATGACGCATGGCAAATGTGATGGGACCAAAACCACTTTCCCCGCGAGCTAACGCACGTGCAGCTTATGGGCGCGGGAGGTGCGAATGTCGTCCGATCGCGGCAAGGTAGATCGGACGGTGTGGAGGAAACGAGCAGGTTATTTGCGGCGAGGACCGCTGGATTGCGGCGAAGGCAATCGACGGTGGGGTTTAATTGCACATGTGACAGGGAAAAGGCAGGTGAAAAGCACATGGTCATGTGATCGTAGTTACATGACGGCTCAAACTCAATGCTCGAGGGTTGAAAGAACATGGACTTGCACAGAGTTTTAGAGGTAAAATGGAGGTAGCAGGGTTTATAAGAGCATAAGCAGAGTGAAGGGGAATGGGCAGGATGGCTGCTGCAAATCCTTTTTGATCATAGACAACCCGATTAGGCCTGCATTTGACCTTCAAGTGTTGAAAGTAATAGCAGAGCTAACACTCTGTAACTGGATTGCCGGAAGGGAATCCAGAGTTGTATTCAGAACTACTACTTAATAATATAAAACCCTCATATTTGTTGCATCAGTTTTCTCGCATTGGGTTTTTCCGAGGACATTTGTCCAAAAATAACGGTGTCCATTGTATTGTATTTTCTTTCTTGCTTAGTCTCTTGTTTCCTTATAATATTTAAATAAGTGAAGGTTGCAATGTATGTATTACGATATTTGCCATAGGAAACTGCAAGTAATTTGTTTAAAGGAATTTAACAAATAGGAGTAATATCATTAGTTGTTGTAGTAGGGGTTCCTGTTGTAGAATTTTCACATGAAGGACCCTTCTTTGGGCATGTTATATTTTGTATGAGTCGTTAGATAAGTATGAAAGCCCTCCAAGACAAGCACAAGGCCTCTCCTTCGAGTCGGATTCAAAATAGAATAAATGATCTCCTTCAATTGACACATCGTCTCACCCTACAACAAGTCGACTTATTTTGATGAGGAAACAACTATAAATAGGGCAGCTCGGTATCATTTCAAACAGATATTTTCAGTCATCATCAAGTCTATAGTAAGAGGTGTGAAGTTCAGTAAGGAAGCCTATTATCAAGAGAAGAGGGAAAGAATATAAACCAAGCTCGTTTCAGGTCTGTTTTGGGTTAATTTCCTCTACACGTGTGAGGCAACAAGAGTTTAGTTGCAGCAAAAGAAGTCGAGAAGAGTAGCAATCCTCTTGGGTAGCCGAGTTGGAAGAAGGTCAAGTCAAGAAGGGAGGCCGAGATAAGCTAGAAGAAGACCCTATCCAAAGCAAAGAAAGTTAAGGCATAAGATAAGGCCAAGATAAGCTAGAAGAAGACCCTATCCAAAGCAAAGAAAGTTAAGGCATAAGATAAGGTCTTGTGCATGAACTAGGGTTTCTAAATTAGGATTGCAAACCTAATTCTAGGAGGTCGAAGGTTTGAAGCAGAAGGAGGTCGAAGTAGAAGAGGAGCTGAGAAAAGAGAAGGAGCAGAAGGTTGACCGTCGTTGTCTAAGAATCTCATTAAGGGAACTTGTGTCTTGGTCTTGGAGTGGCAAATAGGTCAAGGGTCTTGGTCTTAGTATTCGTCAATTGGAATCTCTATAAGAAGAAGAATTTATTCGGATTTTCCTATCAAGAGTGAGAGGTTTTGGCCTTGGCTAATAGCCTGTAGTTTGTGTCTCGTCTCGTTATTGTTTATGCTTGATAGTTATTTGATGAAGAATAACATTATAATAACATAAGTAAAGGAAGATCCTAATCAAGAAGTAAAAAGCATTCACAAGCAATTATCTAAAGAAGAGAAATCACCTAATATTGATGCCCTAGAATTCTCAACACTTATCTCTTGTGAGATTTTCGCTATTCCTTTTCGAGGAGGATTTTGGATGTAATGGATGAATTTTGATGTTTGGATATCTCTCCCTTTTCTTGGAGCTTCATTATTGGCATAATTCGGTGATTGGACATACTCTTTACACATGTAAGTAATCTTTTTCATGTTCATTTCTGTTATTTGCTTTAATACATGAATGTTGTTGGGATTTTCGCTATACTATCATGAATTTTACAGCCTTTGTTATGCGAAAATGTGAACATTTAAATCTTTTGTAACACTGTGTCATCTCATGTATCATGTGTGAAAGAGTGAATGTTCCTAGAGATTGTTTCAATTGAACATATCTTGATAAGTCATCGATTATTGCAAATTGAAGTATAAATTCTTCTAGCAGTTGGCCCCATGCCCTAATTGCCATGTGAAATAGTCTAGAAGGCTCCTTGATTGGGTGTAGTTCTTTTAAATCACAAATTTTATTTTGACTCCATCTTCCCCAAAGGATAAGGCACTGATCCTTCCATAGGTGATCGCTTTAAAAAGCATATTTTTCTCACCTCCCCTTTTCTCTCTAGGCCTAGCCTCAATAGGTCACCTATGGCATCATTTGTCTCACATTCTAGCCATCAAAAGACTTTGATCTCTTGTCCACTATTGCGTTGGGGTTTCGTTTAGAGGCCCTCCAAATTTCACGAAATTCTGAATGTGGGATCTCGAGACATCAGAAGCCCTAGCTCAAGGATCGTTTCTTGCCCTAGGTTTCCCTTGGCTAGTGACCTCATTTGGATCATTTCATTCTATTCCAAGAAGATTCCTTCTTTGATCCCCTTCCTTCCCTAATTAGGTCAAGTACATCCTTGTTTGATCAACTCCATATACTTAGCAAAATTTCAGGTCCACTTGGCCCTTTATGGTCCCACATCTTGTTGACTTGAATTCCACAAAGATCATTTAGAATCCAAGCATCCATAAGGCCTTTTGAGGCTAGGGGTTTCCTTAACAAGGCATACTCTCAAACCCTATCCTCAAAATCCCTCTTAGCTCTTCTTAGAGAGCCAATCACCTTGCTTCTAAGGCAAGAAACCCATTTAATTGAGTCTCTCTTGCAAATAGGCTTAGGAATCACTTCCTTATCTTATCATTGACTATATATATTCTCATGATTCCTTGTATACCAGAACTCCTCCTATCAGCGAGAATCCATAAAGAGCAAGGAGCCTTAGTTGAGGTGACAGTGGGCTGTCACTCCATTGTTGCCCTTGACCTAGTATTTGCTCTATAGGATCCCCTCCTAGGAGCCCTGCTAGTTTGAGCGGTAAGAGGAACTACATAAGGAAGTCTCCCTTGTGGTGAAAGTCCACTAAAGAGCAGGAGGTAATGGTTGTGATGATAGTGGGCCACACCTCATAGTGTTGTCACTTGATCTAGCTCTTGCCTTGTGAGCTCCCCTCACAAGACCTACTATATTTTGAGGCAACAGGTACCCCGGCTGACAAGAGCAGTAATAGATCCATTGCAATGGCACTAATTCCTTATATATGAATACAATTATTCTTTGTATCTTTCACTTGTTTTATAAAATGCAACTCTCTTTATCTTCCCTACTTTTTTGGAGCCCCAGCCTTTTTGCATATTGGACTTTTTACTCTTTGAAGAGCAATGTGTTGGAATTTCTAAGTCTAACTGTTAGAAACCCTTCATGTACTTTCTAGTTTATTCCTTCCTACTTGTTCTGATTAATTAACAAGTTATTTACAAGTAAATACTAAAAATAAACACAAGTACATCTCAACACATTACAAATCATCAATTGAAGGAAACAGAAACAAGCACACAAATGACACCGATATTTTTGGACTAATGTCCCTAGAAAAACCCAATGCAGGAAAAACGATGCAGCTATATGAAGGTTTGATTTATTAAGCAGTTTCAGAATACAATTTGGGTGCCAAATTTGGCTCACCCAACAGAGAAAAATCTCGACAGTAGCACCTCTCAATCTAAGACAGATGTTCTGGCTAAAACCCCGGATAAACACTCCAGCAGCTCCTCAGCTCCAATCTGCCCCACGAAAAAACCCCAGTGTCAGCGTTTAGGGACTGCATCATCCTCTTCTGCCCTTTGCGTCAGCTTTCCCGGCAGTTCCAGATGTTCTCGACAGTTCCGGCTTCTGCCCTATGCGTCAGCTTTCCTGACAGATCTGGAAGTTCTCGACAGTTCCGGCTATTCTCGACAGTTCCGGCTTCTGCCCTCTGCGTCAACTTTCCCGACTGTTCTTGCAGTTCTGGTAGTTCCGACTTCTGCCCTCTGCGACAGCTTTCCCCACTGTTCCGGTAGATCCGGCTTCTGCCCTCTGTGTCAGCTTTCCTGGCTGTTCCTGTAGTTCCTAGAAATTCCCCCTTCTGCCCTCTGCGTCAGCTTTCCCGGTTGTTCCGGCAGTTCCGGCTTCTACCCTCTGCGTCAGCTTTCCCGGCTGCTGCGTTGATCCTCCCGGAACTATCTCTACCTCTCTGCTTCTGTATTCACTGCCCTTCAACTGCAACTCTGATCACTCTCTCAACTTTCTCAGCAAACCCAACCCCAGAAAGTCGAAATCTTGATCTCTTGGTGTATTCTCCAAGTGACTCTCAAGCCTCCTCTTATACTTTTCTTGTTGACAAATCAACAGCCGAGATTAAGTTCCTAATCAACGACTAAGATTAGATTTGGTTTGATCCATGACTTTTGGACCATTCTAAGTTCTAACACATTTTTATATTAATTCACATTAATATTTTATTTTCCCTAAGTTTAAACTTAAGGACTCCATTAAAATATTAATTATTTTAATATCTCCCAAACTGTTTAAAATTTGCCCAAACCCTTTCTAGGTATTCGAGATCTCATGTGCCTTAGCCTCTCCACCAAATTTCGTGGCTAGAGCACATCCGATGCTACCCCAAATCAACAGGTTGAATGGCTATTACAAAAAACATGAGTTTTGGAACGGGCTAATGGGGATCTAAAAAATGAACACAACTTATGCAGTCCAAAAGATTAAAATGTGTGTAAGAATCCTTGACTGTCTTAGAAATAGATGAGATTGGGATAACTTCCTAATGATGTGTTCAAAACTCTTGAATAAAACAATATAATGTCTGAAGACGGTTTCAAAATGGCATATATATAAGGGTAAGGTCATGTAGCATGAAATAGGAGTCCTGGATATGTAAATGATGGTTCGTTAATCAACTTTTAAAAAATCTTAACAAATTTTATTCAATACATAAAAAGGAAGTATCCAGTTACAAAGAGGTAAATCAAAAGTGGAGTTTTATCTTTTGAGTCTAGCTAGTTGGTTAAAATTAAATATTCACAGAAACTTAATCACATTTTATGTTAAGCAGCAATGTTTATGATATATTTGTAAATTTTCCTCATGCTATTAAAACATATTTCTAAACATCATTAATTATTAATAATTACCAAATAACTTAACAGGCTGCAATTTTTCTATGAAGAGACTCACCGGTAATGAAACAAATTGATCGGAAGGTAGATGACTACATATTGCTGCATAGCTGCAGATAAGATACATTATTCCTATTATTTACTTCTGAAGAAAATCAAAAGAAAGAAATCCTGAGTGTGTGAAATCATTTTTGACAATATAGTTACTAACACAATCAGCGCATCCTCCACTGTTGCTGCCAGCACTCCAACCATTCCCACTGTCCAGTTGAGAGGAAGTATTCTGTAAGAGGATATTGTAAGTTCAGCACGTTGCAAGTCCAAAAGAACTCCATCACAGTTTTTCAATTCAGCAATCCAGAAACGACCAATGTAATTGGATATCTCATATTTCAGAGTAATTTGTCTCCACTATAATACAATGATATTTACCCGTCGTGAGAGATGCGTCCAAACGTGGGCTTCAAACCGACTACACCACACAGTGCTGCTGGCATGCGCACTGATCCTAAATACATGAACTAACCAATTAGCCACGAAGATTCATTTCATGGTAAGACAATGGACTTTTCATCAAGAACCAACAACCATAAATGTATATGTTCAGACGAGTTATGTAGCTTCACCATATCGTCCTTGACGATGTGTAAAGATATTTATCATTAACATACTCTTAGATGAGACACTGCAAGACCAAACTTCATATCGATATAAAATGACATGTATAACTAAATTATTGGAAATATATTTCTCTTACTCCAATCCTAGAGTTCAACATTTTTAATGATTAACGATTATTTTCTAAACATAGTGGTTTCAATTTAAATGGCAATTGAAATGGATCTCTAAGTATTCACACGATTGCATCTATGCTCAGTTAAACATTATGAAAAAATGGAGAAATAATAGTTTTGTTAGAGACAACTATCATAATTTTAATTTTATCAAATATATTAACAATAAATTAAGTGAAAAAATTTAAAATTAAATTTAAAAATGATTTAAAGAAATTAATAAAAAAATAATCAAATCATGCAATCATTTAATCAACAAGTTTATATACATATTTAATCATGAACAATAACATTCAAATCATGCAATCATTTAATCAACGAGTTTATATACATATTTAATTATGAACAATAACATTCAAATTAATAATACATGTCAAATACACATCTCAAGTGTGTGTACTGAGCATGCGAAACATCAAAAAGTCCAGATGTTACTCTATATCTGACTCTGTTGAATATGGACTTTTTCTTTCCAACTATTTCTCTTCTAATTGGAGAAAACTATTAAAAAAATTGTGCAAAAAATATTAATTTGCCATTTCACTGCCTTCAACATTATGATTTGACGCATAAATGTTTCACTGGATTGAAATGATTCCTGCCATTAAAAAATCTACCAAAAACACAACTACCTTTGACTATCTTTAGCATCTTCTGTTAGTTTTTTTTCCAAGGAATACTTTTATATTATACGAAAAACAATATGTACAAGGATAGTATTCATACTAGTAGAGTGGAATGTACAATTATAGCATCATCTATATTGTTGCAGTTAAAGCAGCAATAAGCTCTGAGTGAACCAAAATAGTGATGCTTTTGGCATTTTTAATAAGCTCGAGAACATACCTTGTCCATCCACAACCTTTGAAATGCAGAAACAGTAATAGGAACATTCTTGAATAAAAAATTACAAAGCAGTTTCCACAAAGAGAACATAGCAGCAACTCTAATGAATTGCCACAAAGAATCATAATGCAATAGGATGAACGAATTGGGGAATAACATCAAGGAGAATTTTCAACATCTCTCTCCAAGCACAAGAATTGAAATTGACAAACATGTAATTCCTATCCTCACTAAGGTTTAATGAAAGAAGCAAGCTGAGGTCCATGAAGATCTTCGTCTCACCTCCAATCTAAGGATCGATGAGGCTAGCTTGAATTTCTGAACGATTTAATGGAAAATAACATCAAGAGAGATTTCATTACCAGCAATCTTTGGAAATAAACAATGTTCCACCGAGACAAAAGGGGCATGTATATAAGCAACACCAAAATTTAGAGAAATTTCAGGGAAACAGGCGATGTCAGGGTCACAAATTATTACAAATTTAATATTAAAAAAAAAAATCCCAACAATATGTCAATAACTAAATTAGTAAATAGTAAATATTAATAATTATGAAATGTACATCTAAATATGATCATCATTTTGTATTAGACTTTTATGAATTAGAATTATCATTTGACATTTCTGCAATCATTGATGTAAATCTAAAAGTAAATTACTAAATTGAATCCATCATTTGACATTATGCAATGTTCCATCTAGATTCATTATTTGGCAATGGGCATTAATATTATGCAAGGTACATCTATATTAAATTCATCATTTGACAATTGAAATTATGCAATGCACATCGAAAAGTAAATTCATCATATGACAATGACATTATGCTGAAGTTTAAAATAGCCATAGAATACTAAACTAAAAGTAAACATAGAAAGAAGTGAAACACAAAAATCATTTTTATTTTTATTTTTATTTTTAATTTGTAAATTTCTTATGTTTTTTATTGTTATTAGCGAAAAACTTTGGGGGGATGCCCTTGCGTCCTTCTTGCATCCCCCCCACAAGGGAGATGCGTTTCGTCACCAGAAAAAAGTCCCCCCAGAGTTTCCTTGAGTTTCCCCAAAAAAGGGGACATGGGGAAACATTTCCCCAGGAGTTTCCCCATCCCAGGAGCATGGGGGCACAAGGAAGCGCATCCCCCTGTTAAATTTTTGAGGCCCACATTGTTCTTTGCTTTAGATAATTGTATTTCATTATATTCACCCAATTGTATTTAAACATCATTGGCAATTATACAGAAAGAACAATGACATCGTCATAACAACAAAATATAAAAGAACATAAGAAGAAAAGCATGCACAAGAGACACTAAGATTTGGTCAGAGAAGAGGGGAAAACCCTGCAAAGGGGGAAAACCCTTCCAAATTCTTCTTCTATTAGATTGTCATTGAAAGTTCAACAGAGAGATACAAAGAACAAACATCTGCTCAAAAACCCTTGCAAGTCTGGTTCACAACTTCGTTTTTGAACAAGATTCATCAAGAACTCTCCATATAGTCATTATACCATCAGTGAGGAACTATGATGCCATACAACGGTGATGTCAAACATACCACTGTGTAACTGAAATACAACTGAGATACTGTGATGACTGTGCAAAGCAGCTATAGATATCATACTGTTGTGAGTACTATACTAAAACCATCAATATATACAATGTTGCTGGACAAAGGTCATTGTGCTAAGAACCACAACCAAAAGCTACAACCATATGACATTGCCAAGGGTCATATGCCACTGCTGAGAACCAACTGTGAATGAGAAAATCGATCCCTGTATAACTCAGAATGATATATAATGCAGAGGTGCCATCGATAAATGTAATAGAGATCCATACAAGTAATGTCAACAGGGATCCATACATATAATGCAACTGTGGAGCAATAGAGCGAACAACAACTCTACCATATCAAAGGTATCATAAAGCCGGCAGTAGAGATATCATAGTGCGAACAACAGAGGTGCCATGGGAATATGCCAAGCACAACAAAGAGTAGACATACCAATCTAGAGATGCTACGTAAACCAACACAGAGATGCCATATATCTAATATGAGCAACAATGCCAAGAATGTCTCAAACAATGCAAGATCAAACACATGCCAAATCCATATTAAATATAGTGAAGAAAATTGAGACCATGATCATAAGTGCGAAGTTATATATGCCGACCAGAAAACATAGGGAGAGACAAAGTCTTGTGACAAAGAGAGATGCGAAAATCTTGAGACAAAGATATATGCGAAGTCCTGTAACAGAGAAGTGCGAAGATATGATCCATAAAGAGAGACGAGACCCTGAGTTGAATCTTAACCCTTGCGAAATTACAGAGACAAAGATGGTTGAACTCATGTTGTACGAATTGCACTTTGAAATAAAATCAATCGGGAATTTATAGTTATTTGCTATTGGCGAAGGGTCACATCCCTTGGAGGAAGTCGACATGAGACCTTGAAGCCGACCTTGAAAATTTTGAACTTCATAAACACTTTTCCCTCCAAAGATTAAAGTCGACCTTTGAATATTGTTGGCGTGAGACACTTGTTAATTTTAATTCACATTTTCAAAATACAAATTTATGCCAATTTTAATTTTGAATTTCATCCTTGGAAATCAAGGGAAATTTTTCACAAAGTTTCCCACAATTTAACACTCCCTCTCGGCTAGGGAGGAATTTCCATTATAAGCCTCATGTCTTATCATAGTTGCATCATGACAAATCTCAAGGGTTGAAATTTCAGTCCAGTGGAAAATAGACAACTACATCATCGAAAAGGCCCATCTCATATCATCTTGTGAAAGAAGAGGAATCCATAACCAAGGATAGGGGAGATCAACCCTCCAAACCCTATTAGTCTCGAAGACATATCAAAGACATCCATCATATTTCATCATAACTCAATTATTAGTTGAAGAAGAAGAACCATCATAGGGGAACTCAACTTATCTATCATCATAGGGGAACATCTAGCGTCCACCCTATATCCAGTAATTAATATAGTATTTATTCTCGTCATTAGGGCATAACTCGTTTCGACTCATCTCCATTTGTTGAACAATCTTGAATCTAAAGAAGAAGAAGAATCTGACATCACAATGGGAGCCCAGCTCAACCAACAACAACATCAGAGAGCTTAGCTCAATCCAGAACAACATCAAGGAGCCCTACTCAACCTGAAACCACATCAGGGAGCCCAGCTCAACCCTCTATCCAATATGCGAGATCAACTTATCGCAAGGGCAAGGATCACACTATAAGGATTGAAATAGGGTGGGTCACAAGACCCTGACATGCTCATCAAGAATAACAGAGGCAAATCCTCATGTCCAGGGGTAAAACCCCTACTAGACTTGATCCTAGATCAAGTTGTTGAACATCATGCATCTTAGACATAGGGAGTACAACAGTATACGATGCATCCATCTGTACTGCTAGGGTCCCTATCCTCTTTTCCCAACTCATTGGCCAAATGAGAGGTACTTCCCATGAGTCTCGGACTACATGGGTAGGATGTATGTTGGGGCATCCACAAGAGAAGGTGAACCACTCATCTTGCTCATATGTGTTAAGTTATGGTATGTTCTATGCTTAGAGCAGTTTACTTATCTTTCTTATTATTATC
Organism: Pinus tabuliformis; assembly: GCA_031772625.1. NCBI lineage: Eukaryota > Viridiplantae > Streptophyta > Pinopsida > Pinales > Pinaceae > Pinus > Pinus tabuliformis. Next base: position 799,118,147 of record CM062805.1, on the reverse strand, counting down.
CACAGATTAGCAATCACATGTACATTAAGTAAAGTGCAGATAGAACATTTAAACGATCAACAGAAAACAAGCCAAGACAAGAGACACAAGATGTGGCGGCTAGCCAGGGACAAACCCCAATATGGGGAAACCCTTTGATCAAATCTTCTTTTATCTTCAATAATTCAGCAGAGAGAAATAGTACAAAGATCTGATTTATATCAGCAACAACAAACCCTAGATCAAACTCGTCAAGTCTCCACCAGTGAGTCGTTCACCGTGCACCAGTCCAAGACTTCACCGTGCACCAGTCCAAGACTTCGTCGTGCACCAGTCCAAGACTTCGCCGTGCACCAGTCCAAGACTTCGCCGCGCACCAGTCCAAGACTTCGCCGCGCATCAGTCCAAGACTTCGCCGCGCACCAGTCCAAGACTTCACCGCGCATCAGTCCAAGACTTCGTCGTGCACCAGTCCAAGAAATCTACGTCCTTCTTTTCACACATGTGAGAGAGAGTGCCTTTCTGCGCAAGTCAGAGAAGAGACTCTTTTTCTGCGCAGGAGAGAGAGAGAGATATGATGAGAAGTGAGTGACCAAATGAGGAGGAGTCATCCTGTATTTATATCCAAACGTTGAAGGTGAATAGATGTGTCTGTTGGGCGTCTGAGCCTACATAAGTTGCTGGCCGACTTTGATAATTTGTCAATAATCAAAATAAATTCATATCTCCATAAATACTTATTGGAAACGAATGATCTTTAGATCAATCCTACACCTCTCGACGAGAGGAATCTAGGAAAAATATTATCAGCCGTGAATAAGGTGACACACATGGAGTTTGGCCCTAGTTGCCAATTTTAACACTCCCTCTCAAATAGGGAGAACTCCATCTGCAATTCGTCTAATCGTCACTACTATTCATCCATCAAAGACACTGCCTTATACAACTTGACCCTTGCTCTGCTTTGCTTTGTTATGTTCTGCTCTGCTCGAACTATGAAGAAGAAGTGATCGAGGATGTCTCATACCATCCTCCACTGACTCGAAGTCAGTCTAGAGTGTGTACCACTTTCACTGGTCCCAGACCAATCCTCTACTGACCCGAAGTTAGTTTCAGAGGGTGTACCGCTCTCACTGGTCCCAAACCAGTATCATTGATCCTAGATCAATGGAGATCATCCTAGCATAGGGAGTACGGTAGATACAACCAGTGTCACAGGGTTCATCGAACTTGAACCTTGAGGTTCGAACTTCGGCGAACCTCAAAAAAAATTTCAGGTTTGGGTTAAGTTCGATAAATTTTGGTTCATGTTCGATTTTTTGCGTGCCATATTTTACGTGTTAAGTTCGATAAATTTATGTGCATGTTCAATTTTTTGCTTGCCTTATTTTGCGTTGCAGGGTCTGTCATATTCCAACTTTGGAGTTCCAATCTCTCCGCATTACAAGGTTTGCCCGCCATATTTCAATTTTAGAGTTCCAATCCCTTTTCGTTTGGGTTGTACAGCATACAAATGACAGCGTGCGCATACATCTAGTATATCTTGTATGGGAGCCATCGTGAAAAATCTGACAGTTTCAGAAGCCATTGGGCGGTTCTCCCAGAAAACGTGGGTTGTTATAAGAGAGCCTTCAACGTATCGGCCTTCGATGATTTGTACATAAAAAAAATAAAAAATACCATTGAAGGAACTGCAATTGCTTAGAGACCCAACTTCAAACTTCGGTAGGTTATGCCCTCGCCAAGAGAGACACGATGGTAAATTAGTCAACAAACTTTTAACTTTTTCATTTTTGCCCCTTTTTAAAAAATTTGAATCACATTCATATAATTTTATAATTTGCTTTTAGATACATGTTAAAAAAATAATATATTCATAATAATGAATTATATACTAAATTTTATTTGAATATCTTTTCTCATTAAAATTGTATTATAAAAAATTTACTTTATTTATTTATTATTCTTTTACATATATTAAAAAATAATATATTAATATTATAATGAGATGCATATTAAGTTCAATTAAATTTTATGTTAAATATAATAATGTTTGTGTATATAAGGGATTACAAATTTAATATACAAATATTATATTGGATTATATTAAAAACATTATTTATATATATATATTCGAATTTAATGGCGAACCCCATTCGAATTTTATCAAAAAATTCGAATTTGAATCGAACTTAATCATCAAAATGATCAATATTTGCAAACTTCACTCTTCAAGGAGGCCTAAAGAAGCAACTTTACTACTAATGGATGCAACTACATGGCAACTTTAGACTTTTATACTTCGATATGCAAGATTTGATAGAGTTTCAAGGTAAAAGGCGCATAACCTACCCCTAGGAAAATTCCTTCTTCTTTCCAAGATTAATAGCATATGCAATGAACCAAGGTTACAAGTGTTTCATGAATTCACATTAATTTTAGGGCACAATCAAAATCAAAGCATGGTGTTCCATCCATTAGACATAAATTATCAAGTAATTCACATGAAAAGAGCACTTACATGACAAGAGAGTATATTCATCCATCATATTTGCAAAATGGAAGCTCCAAGAGAGATAGCAAACATATTCCACACATCAAAATGCATTTAATCATCCAAATCATTCCACAAATTGCAGGTCTAAAATGTTTAGAAAGATATATGCCAAATCCAAGTGATGATGAGAGATGAAATTGTTGAAGAATGTAACTAGTGTCAATCTTCATAATTATATTTGAGTTATGATGTAATATATTTGTCAAAAGAAAAAGAAAATTTTATTGTAAGACAAATTGACTTATTAAAGCAAGGGTTTCATGCTTGGGTCAATAATTTTTAGGTCAAAGCCTCCATTGTAAGCTTCTAGGGTTTATGTCAAGTGTCCTTGTCCATATCATAATGTAATAGACCTTTCTTGGGCTTTATCAATCAAGAAAGTTCTTTTTTACGTAAATAGGTCATTTAGGCCTCCTCCACCAAGTCAGCCTCAACCTGGACAAGTTGGCCTAATTAGGGAGGCAAAATCCACTATAAAAGGGCAGAAACTCGACTCATTTGGAGTACATTCTCAACAAGTTCGATCTGCAATAGGTGGAGGCAAAAAAAGGGTGTGAAGTCCAAGGAAGAGGAAGAAAAAACTAGAGAAGGAGAAGGAAGTCTTTGTCAAGCAAAAAGAAGTTGAATTCTCTCTCTCTACTCTAACACATGTGAAATTTTGAAGTTGTTGGGGAGGTCGAAGTTGTTGGGCTGCAATAAGGCCGAAATTCTGAAGCTTGGGACCGAAATTCTGGATTGTTGTTGGGCAAAAGCTATTTGAAAAGAAGAAACTACTGAAGTTTGTTGAATCATCTTGGAAGGTGGACTTGGCGGAGAAGGAAGGTATTTTGGTCAGGTATAAGGTCTTGGTCTATCTCAATTTGATTAGTGGAAGAGTTTGACTGGAGTTTCCCCTCGAGAGGGGTTTTAACCCTAGATGAGTGCCTACATCTGGTGTAGTTGATTTTCATGTTTTTTATTTGATGATTGCTATGATGAAACAAAGATAAAAGAAGAATATAAAGAGAAGATAATAAAACTATAAGGATATCACAAATAATCATCAATGTAAGAAAATCTTTATGCCTTTCTGATTTTGTAACATGGTATCAGAGATAAGGTAAAGAAGGAAGGAAAAGACAACATGAAGGTCAATTGAAAGAAGAGTTAAGGAGGAAGGAACTAAAGAAGGTCATTAAGGAAAGGATCATATAAGAAGAGAAGCCTACTATCTATAGATACTATGACAACCTCAATGAAGACAGAAAACAAGCTAGAAGTAACCTCCATCTACAAGGCATAGAAGAAGAGGATAGATCTTATTCTCGCTAAGCATAAAGTTTTGGATCTTGTTCAAGGAAAAGTTAAGAAACCTACAGATGATGCAGAAAAGGAGAAATTTAGGGAAACTGACATCTTGGCCATGAATCTAATAGTAGATGGAGTGAAGGACAATCTAATCGCATACATATACCACATAGATTCCGCTCATGAAATGTATGAAGTCCTCTCCAAGTTATTCACCATCAAGAACATTGGTCAAATAGCTAGCCTCAAGAATGAACTAAGGACAATAAAGATGACAAAAGATGATATTGTTTCATCATATTTTGTAAGAATCTCTAGAATAAGAGATGAACTCCAAGCTATAGATGAAGTTGTACCAGAAAAAGAACTCATGATTTTTGCTCTACTAGGTCTACCAAAATCTTGGAGTGCTTTTGCATAAGGAATTAGCAATTGGAAAGATACTCCAACCTTTGAACAAATGCGGAATGCATGCAGTCAAGAAGAAGCCCGCGTCTCATTATTAAATAACAAGGAGGATGAAGAAGACAACACTTTAAATGCCTACTCTACATGAAGTAGACAACACTTATAACACCTACAAAATGGGACATTACAAAAGTCAATGTCCTGAGAATCCAAGAAACAAGAAGAGAGAAAGAGAATATGCAAATGTTGCCAATGAAGCTCCACCTAAGAAAAACGAGTCTGAAGAATCCGAAGTCAAAGACTTGTTTGCTAAAGTCCCTTAGGGATATTATCCCTTGCATATCCTTCTACTTGAAAATTTTGCAATGTTTTCTTTTATGTTTAGATTTCTAGAGTTTATAGATCTAGTATATATTTTTAGAACTTTTGAATTATTTTTAGGTTGTAGGTATCCCTCAAAAGGATTGGATTAAGAGGGAGCCTTCACCATTTTACCAAAAGATAAGTATCTTGTTCCTTGTTTCCTCTTTTATATTTGGTTTCCTTGTCATATCGAGATTTTAAATGTATTGTATGCTAATAACCTTTTATTTATATTTTTCTTGATAAGAAAGCTTGCAGAATACACAAAGGTTATGGAGGAAAATTCAAAGGATAGAATTGAATCATGAAACAAGTTATGTTGCAAAGGAATCCCTTCAAGAACTGATGTCCTACAAGGTTTGTTAAAGGACAACTCAAGGTATGTCTTAGACTACAAGTTTTGTTACAAGGTTCTCTCCATATAGAAGGTATGATCATTCTATTTTGAAAATTACTTTATATTACTGGCATCTTTATGTCTAGGGTTTTGAATTATAAATATTCTTGTTAGGGTGATTAATAATTAGATTAAATGTACCCTTGTTATACTGTCATTTGATCATTTTTGTGAAACCCTAACCATTAGGGTTCACTATAAAACCCTAGCCTCATGTTGCTAAGGGTATGTCAATGTTAATAATGAAACCTTAGTCTACATAGGGGTTGTTGATAAAGTCTAGAAATCCTATTCTTTTGAAGTTTAGGGTTTTGATAATCTAGTGATGAAAAACCCTAGTTCCTTAGCATTTGTTGTTAGTGTCTAGGTTATATAGTGAAACCCTAGATCTTTATGGTTTGGTGAATTAGGGTTTAAGAACAAAACCCTTGTAATAACTAAAGTAAGATCCTAGGAACAAAACCCTAGGTGTATATTCGTCTATATGATCGAATGTCTAGGCTAGTGAAAATTGGTGTATATCTAACTTCGATGTATTGATGTTTGTATATTGGGTTTACCTAATAGATATTGATGTGAAATGTTAGTGCATCATAGATATGCATATGCGAGTATGCTAACTTAACTGTTGATACTCATGTTTTAGTTTGTGAAATCTAGGGTTTGTAACAAAACCCTAGTAGAGATTGTTATTCTAGGACATGATGATATTGTTTTCGATTATTGATATGATTTTCTCTAGGGTTTGCAACAAACCCTAATAGAGTTTGATATGTAATTCAAAAAGCATATTGTTGAAATCTTAAATGTATATGATTGGATTATTATTTGATTGAACCTAAGGCTTAGTGTCTCGAAGATGGAGTCTAGGGTTTATGACAAAACCCTAGCAAGCAACTTAAGTCAAGTATGTAAAAATATGTGCCCCTTGCTAATTATGAACGTAACTAGGTTTAGGTATTTGATGTATAACGTTTGAATGTTTTGATGCTTACATTATAATAACATGATTTTGATATAGTTAACTTCATGCTTCTGTATATTTGTATTTGGTTGTACTTGCTATTAAAGTTTTGTTAAGTTTTGTAGGTACAAGATCTTCAAGATGTTGAAGATGTTCATAATGATAAGCATGACGAAGAAAGCTACAAGAATGATAATAATCAAAGATGACCTTGATGCCATGAGAAAAAATGAAACCTTGAAAAGCTGAAGTTTCTCCGATGTTATAAAAGAAGGTAGTTGTTGATATCCCTAAGTTGAGAGGGAGCTTGGATAGAAGAAAAGGTATATAGCCCCAGTTAAGAGGGAGGGCATATTATGATAGTCATAATGAATACCTTGAAGAAAGAAGGAAACAGAAGATTGAAATCTAAGTTGCACTGAAATGGATACGAAAACGGATACAAGAACGGATACGGATACGGAGTTTGAAATGGATACGACAAATTTTCAAAAAAACAGGATACGCTACAGCAAGAAAACAGCATGTATATATATTGCCATTCATCTTCTACAATCTAGAATCTATATCTAAAAATACATAATCATCATCATGAATTCAACATAAACAAATCATCATCATCAATTCAGCATAAACATTGTCATCATCATTAGTGATTATTATAACATTCAACATATTATCATCATCATTAGTAATGTAGTCAGAAATGTTAGAGCCTTTGTGCTTTCGGGTCCAACTCCTTCAAAGAACATGTCATGAATGGCAGATGATATCTATCTTCCTTGCATGGCAATTAAAAGGTCCATGGGATCATTGGGATATTCCATCACGACCTATTTGAACATTTCAATCTTCTCAACATCAACTTGGTCTCTTGACTATATACAGGCAAAAGATTGACTAGAGAAGATTTGTTATATTGGAGGGATTTATGAAATCATGAGCAAAATCAATGACAATTAACAAAGCCTTAACCAAACTGAAAATTAATCGCTCAAATAAACTCTTTACGAAGACATTCATCAAACCCTTTTGTTTGCGTTTTTTAACATCTATCTTTTTCTTAGTAAGAATCCTTGATAAATATATGGAGTGTCATTGTTTCTAAAGATTTAGAAGAGATGTTATGAGACTGTGTTTATAGTGAGTTTATTTGTAAAACTGATTTCTTCATTTTTATTATTTATTTATGGCTATACAAATTTTCACGCTTTAACATTTTAAGGGTGGATTTCGATCACGATTTCTGTGGAAACGGATCCAAAAAAATTTAAATCCCTTGGAACCGTATCCAATTCCAAATCTAAAGTTTCTGATTTTTTGAAACGGCACAAAAACGTTTTTACAATGTTTCGAACAAGAATCGTAACCGTTTCTATATCAGAAACGGGGATCCGCATTTCCAGTAAATCCTTCAGGCGTTTCTAGTAACTTAGATTGAAAGTACTACAGATAAATGTTCATGAAATCATGAAGTTGAAAAAGACTTGAGAAGTACTGAGGTTTTCTTTGGTGCTACTAAAGAAATGAATGAAGAAAACTTCTAACAAGTTGTATTTGAATCAGGATGATTGAGGACCCTGAAGGTTTGTGTTTACTTGTATATATCTTTAAAGGTTGATTACTAATTGGGGTTGTATATGTTTTTTCTCACCATGGGAATAAAAATCCCATCTAGGCCCTAGATCAACTACCAAGTGTGTGGTGCAAGTGTGTAGCCCGCAGGGCAAGGAAGTCTAGGTGCATCATCATCATCGAACAAGTGGGACAAAAGCAAGCAATGAGTGGTTTTGAGGATCCCATGGTGTGGCTATCTTCCCTCTGCTATAATGGAGGCCCATCACTCTCAATGCTCACCCTTTAAATGCCATTGAGAACTTCTAGAGGGGTTGGGCCCCATATAGGGAGACCAAACCCCAAGATGAAGATCCACCTGCAATCCTCTATAAGATCCAATCCGTCTCCTCACCTTCTAGTACAACAATTCATTAATGTAATTGAGCAAATGAGCTTACAAATCATGAAACCAAGTGGGCACTTTATAGTGGCATGCCCTTCCATAATGGACTTTAGAATGTACAGGTGTCCCCAAGTTCAAGGAGGTTAATCAAGGACCTTATTAGGTGGTTTCAACCTCTAAGGGAGTGACAAATCCATGGTACATTTGTCAAATGGCAGGTGCCATGTGAAATAATAGTGGGATGGAGTGGGTTAGCAAGGGAAGGCTCCAGGCCACATGCCATGTTACAAGGATAGCTATAATGAGGGAGGCCCACACGTGGGTGTATAGATGTAGGAGGGAGTAATTGTCATACATGAGTTACCCTGAACTTTTTTTTTCCACCCTTCTCCATATTCCTTTTGTGTTTATTAATTTTTCTTTACAACTGCTCGAGGCTCCAGGGAATGAGAGAATGATGTGAATGATATAGTAATGAATATCCCCTTAAGGTGGGTATCTCATCGCCCACCAGGGGCTGGGACAATCATGGGTTCTTTAATGATGCAGGGGGCTCATATAGGGGCCCTAGGAACCAAGGTGATGGCCATAATTGGGGTAGAGCTCATGCTTGGCTTTTGCCCACATGCTAATTTTTTTATGTCCCGACCATATTTTGCATTTTATGGTATATTTCCAATTATAAGTGGCCAAATTATGCTTTTAAATTTATTTTTAGCTGCATCAACCTCCGAGGCATCGTTCCAGGCCCGACCCAAAGTGTGGACAAGGGGAGGGGGAGGCTAACTCCTTGTAGACCCGATGGACAAATTTCGACCCGGATGGGAAATATGTGAAAAGGCGTTGTAATGAGCAGAGGGGAATGATGTATGTGATGTCGGGAAGCAGGGGTTCCCATGTAGTGACACTCCTAAAGCTAGTAGCCAATAGAGGATATCCCACGGGACTAGGATACAAGGTTAACCACCAAGTTGGACAAGGGGACAAGAGCATAGACGAAGCCCATTCTTTCTGCCTAATCCCCCCACTAATCCATGCCCAAAAGTGTCCATGATAAGTAAGAAAAAACACCCAACTACATAATGAAAGCCATACCTTTGGGGTTGGAAGGTCCACCTTAAAACATATGATCATGACCGATGGGTAAGGGTGCATAACGTTTGGCTTATGTGTCACCCACTAATGGTGGGAAATAGGCCCCACTGTCTACTAGCATCAAAACACGTTGTCCTTGTACTGTGCCCTTGATATGTAGCGTCAAATACTTTGGAACTCCCCAAAGTGAAGCAATAACCCCTCCAGTAGGCAGAAGCAGTCTTCCTCCCTATGGTGGTGGTGGCGGTCCACCTACTATGGACTGGGGTCATCCATCTCTTGTGTCAAACTCCTACTCAACCTCATCATTGGGCTCGTTATCTGAATACACCTTGGGGTAATGGGCCTTGCCCTTGGTGCACTTGTGTCCCGGTGGCCACGATACGTGAAACACAACTTCCTCCTTTGGAGGTCCCTCCTAGTCTCATCATCAAGTTGTCCACACCCAAACTCTCAATGTATCTGTCTAGTGTCTCTGGCCCCTTGGGATGTAGTGTGTCTAGCTAGTATAGGGACCTTGGTCTTGCACAAGGCATGAATCATGTCTCTGGCCCTAGAGATGGTATCTAGTAATGTTGCGGGCCTATAGGCCCTCATCCATCCACGTAAGGGATAATCTAGCCCCTCAATAAACAACATTATCAACCGGATCTTCGAAATGTATATAACCATCACGGCCAGTCGCTGAAACTCTGATATGTAGGCCGCAGGGCTACCGGTTTGTCTCAGATGTGCCAACTCCCTGAAGTGCAACTCTGGGTCCTTCCTGTCAAACCTCTCAATCAATCTCCTAGTGAACTCGATATAGAAAGTGATATGTATGTGTCCAAGAATGATCAAGCCATTGTACCACCACTCACATGCATCTCCCTCCAAATGTAGGGTGGAAAATCAAATAGCATCAGTGTCTCTCATGGGATTCAAATGGAGGTAAGTGTCCAACTTCTGGACCCACGCTCTAGCTGAGCTTTTGTCTGACCCATCAAAGTATGGAAGTGTGACCTATCCCTCCACCTGTATATCTCTTGGTTCGACTAACCCCCTCTAGAAGATGTTCCAGCCATGGTCTTATGTCTCTCCTTGAGGTGTATAAACTCCCCAGAAGACATGACGCATTGAATCCTAGTGTCTAGGCTTCATACTCATCAATCCCCATCTCCAAAGAATGCACCAAATCTGCAACAGGATCTGGTTCCCTCTCTCTCTTTGGCTCATCAATAAAGTGTGGCATAGTGGGACGACTACCCTGGCCACACATGTGTGAAAATTTCGGTGCTATGAAATTATTTTGCAACTCAGACAATTTCGCTACATAATTTTATTGCAGCAACTAGAAATTATTTTTCTAATTGTTAATTAATTTAACAATTTATCTGCTACGACAAATATCAAATAATTCACACTACGACCTTCACAAATAAAACTATGGAAAATAATAGCGCTAGTGTTAAGTTAAGGTATGTTCTATGCTTAGAGCAGTTTCTTCTTTTTATTATTATTCCATAGATTAGCAATCACATGTATAGTAAGTAAACTACAGATAGAACATTATACAATTGACAGAAAACAAGACAAGACACGAGAAATTAGATGTGGCGGCTACCCAGGGACAAACCCCAATATGGGGAAACCCTTTGATCAAATCTTCTTTTATCTTCAGTAATTCAGCAGAGAGAAATAGTACAAAAATCTGATTTATATCAGCAACAGCAAACCCTAGATCAGCGGCATCAGCATCACCGACATCACTGGCATTAGTATCATCATCATCACCGACATCATCGGCATCACCGGCATCAGCATCATCAGTATCACCGGCATCAGCATCATCGGCATTACCGGTTGTTGAAAATGCAACAAGATGATAGAGCTTAGTGAAAAGAAGTCACCTTCACTAAGTGGGCCCGCAGGCTATTTTTGGCGCAAAGTCTATTTTTAGACTATGTCTATTTTTAGACTATGTCTATTTTTAGACATATGGATCATGGTCTATGAGTTGCAGGATGCTATTTATGGATGATTGGTCATGTTGGTAAATATAGATGGACCTCTATTTTTAGACATATGGGTGGAGTCTATTTTTAGACTGCCAGTCAAAAAAATAGAACAGTCGAATATTATTAGCTCTTAATAATATTTGGACTATAAACATTATCTTATCCTCTTGCAGCACTTCAGTTCGAGCTACGGATGTGGCACATGCAACTGCTAGAAGGAAATACGTTTTTCCTATGGGTTAGTTGAGCTATTGCATGATGGACTTCAGTTAGAACTCAAGTGATTGAGTTTGGTGGAGTTGATTGAGGCGTTGATGGAGTTGTGTTCAGTTTGACTTAGTTGAACTAGTTGTATTTAGTCTAACTGCCAAATACACTAGTGATGAGTGATGTGAATTAATTATTAATTAATTCACTAATTAGTAACTCATAAATCAACTAAAGAATACATCAGTTAACTCAGTGCATGGACAGTTCAGTGGAGACAAGTGTTAGAGGGGTGAAAGGGTGATACTACTATCAGTTGTGACTATAGCTGTGCATGAGATTTGCACAATCATTGATTGAGATTGCCAATGAGGATTGCGCAGTACAAGCTAAGGGAATTCGAACTTGGCTCTGATCTATTCTCAACTTGGATTGCGCAGTAGAGGCAGGCAAACAGTGGAGGACATTTGAACCCGTGACTTGTTCAGATCTGAGCTAGTTTGTGTGTAGCATGTGGAGATAGTATTGAGTACTTGTGAGGAGTATTGTACTATGTATTGTTACATGTTCTCTATCATTATAATATACAGATAGTTGGGGGTTTTCAGCTGTATGCTTTCCCCATTACACACTGTGTTGATATGTGTGATTGATGTTTCAATGTGCGCATGCGATTGTTTTTTTAATTCCGCAAATTGATGATCAATGGTAGAGGAGGTTATGTATTATGCATGCATTCCGCAAATAGTGTATAATCAGGATAATCTCTGTGAATAAGTGTTATATTATTCAAAATTTCTACATGGTATAGAGCGAAGTTGATCATCAGATCTATTATTCAGAAAGTGATTACATTTTATTTCTTCAGGCAGAGTCTGTAATCGAGCCAGGTAGCCTCTGGATTCATCCTCCTTTTGGAAGGTGAGATATCCGGTAAATGCCCATACAGTCAATCTCTGTACGAGAAATACTTTGTTCTCACGAATTTTAGATCAGAAGCAGTTGAGTTTTGAGCTGGTGGAATTCGAATTTGTAGCAGTGTTTTCTTGGTGTCGAAGTTGAAATGTCTTTCAACAGATTGCGATTGGAGTATGCCATTGAAGGCAGCTCGAATTATATTGCATGGAAAGACAGGATGGAGGCGGTGTTAGATGACAATGGGTTGAAGGAGTTCATAGATGCTGAGGTCCCAAAGCCTACTGATGCTGCTCAAATTGAGGCTTGGCAAAAGAAGACAGCGAAGTGTCGAAGGATTCTGTTGGAGGGCGTGAAGGATCACATTGTATCTAGCCTGCATGGAAAGGCTTCTCCATACATGATGTGGAAAGCGTTGACAGATTTATTTCAAAGCAAGAGCGACCGGAGGAAGTTGGCGCTCAAGGATAAACTCAGAAACATTAAGTGTGAAAAAGGAGACAATATGCCCAAGTATCTCACGAATTCCACCCAATGCCGGGATGAGCTGGGAAGTGTGGGGGTGACTGTCGATGATGAGGACTTGGTGAGCTTGGCTCTCCTTGGTCTTCCGAAGAGTTGGCATTCCTATCAAGACTCTGTCAATGGTCGGGAGAAATTGCCAGGATGGGAAAGACTTTGGTTTGATCTTGTGCAAGAAGAGATCAGGCGGAATACCAGGGACAGATCTTCATCAAAGGCATCTGATGAAGAAAATTGCGCTTTGGTTGCCAAAGCAAAGAAGGGGAAGAACAAGAAAGCTTCTCATTCCGATGCGAAAGGCAAGACGCAGGACATGTCCAAAGTGAAGTTCTTTCACTGTCACCAGCACGGACATTATGCCACAAATTGTCCGCAGAAGAAGAAAAATAAGCAAGCTTGGGGGATTTTCGCAGTGCATTATATTAGATATCATTTTTGGGATTCAACTGCGTTAAGTAAGTCATTCAAAGTATGACCATTTCCATGAGAGGTAGTCGTAAAGTGACTAATTTCTCATGATTTTTGAATAGTTCACTTAGCACTCATTGCATCGGGTGATGCTCACAGGGGTGAAGAAGTGGGATTGAAACTAGTGAAATGTGGAGAACGAATCACATAGCATCAATCATCACTTCCGGGGCTTGCACCCGGTAACCAGGACTTCCCAGGAGGTCACCCATCCCAGAACTCCTCTGGCTCAAGCGCGCTTAACTGTGGAGTTTTTCCCACAATCAAGCCCACTTAGCTTGCTACCCCATTTGCAAAACCTTAGCAAGTATTGTGCCTCATGAACCATTCAGGTAGAGATCCCTTGACTCTTTTTGAATTTAAGTATGGGGGATTTTCGCAGTGCATTATATTAGATATCATTTTTGGGATTCAACTGCGTTAAGTAAGTCATTCAAAGTATGACCATTTCCATGAGAGGTAGTCGTAAAGTGACTAATTTCTCATGATTTTTGAATAGTTCACTTAGCACTCATTGCATCGGGTGATGCTCACAGGGGTGAAGAAGTGGGATTGAAACTAGTGAAATGTGGAGAACGAATCACATAGCATCAATCATCACTTCCGGGGCTTGCACCCGGTAACCAGGACTTCCCAGGAGGTCACCCATCCCAGAACTCCTCTGGCTCAAGCGCGCTTAACTGTGGAGTTTTTCCCACAATCAAGCCCACTTAGCTTGCTACCCCATTTGCAAAACCTTAGCAAGTATTGTGCCTCATGAACCATTCAGGTAGAGATCCCTTGACTCTTTTTGAATTTAAGTATGGGGGATTTTCGCAGTGCATTATATTAGATATCATTTTTGGGATTCAACTGCGTTAAGTAAGTCATTCAAAGTATGACCATTTCCATGAGAGGTAGTCGTAAAGTGACTAATTTCTCATGATTTTTGAATAGTTCACTTAGCACTCATTGCATCGGGTGATGCTCACAGGGGTGAAGAAGTGGGATTGAAACTAGTGAAATGTGGAGAACGAATCACATAGCATCAATCATCACTTCCGGGGCTTGCACCGGGTAACCAGGACTTCCCAGGAGGTCACCCATCCCAGAACTCCTCTGGCTCAAGCGCGCTTAACTGTGGAGTTTTTCCCACAATCAAGCCCACTTAGCTTGCTACCCCATTTGCAAAACCTTAGCAAGTATTGTGCCTCATGAACCATTCAGGTAGAGATCCCTTGACTCTTTTTGAATCCCCCATACTTAAATTCAAAAAGAGTCAAGGGATCTCTACCTGAATGGTTCATGAGGCACAATACTTGCTAAGGTTTTGCAAATGGGGTAGCAAGCTAAGTGGGCTTGATTGTGGGAAAAACTCCACAGTTAAGCGCGCTTGAGCCAGAGGAGTTCTGGGATGGGTGACCTCCTGGGAAGTCCTGGTTACCCGGTGCAAGCCCCGGAAGTGATGATTGATGCTATGTGATTCGTTCTCCACATTTCACTAGTTTCAATCCCACTTCTTCACCCCTGTGAGCATCACCCGATGCAATGAGTGCTAAGTGAACTATTCAAAAATCATGAGAAATTAGTCACTTTACGACTACCTCTCATGGAAATGGTCATACTTTGAATGACTTACTTAACGCAGTTGAATCCCAAAAATGATATCTAATAAGCAAGTTGCTGGATCTGCAGCGGGAGAGGCCTTAGCCTCGCAGTTTGAGCTGGATTTTTCGCTGATCGCATGCTTGGTATCAAGTGTGATGGGATCGGTATGGTTTTTGGACAGTGGTGCGTCTTTTCACATGACAGGAGATCGAGATTTGTTTTCTGATCTGGATGAGAAAGATCTTGGAGTGCACATCGAGATGGGCGATGATGGTAGATACAGTGCGACCGGTATCGATACCATTTCCTTTGAGAGGGAGTCTGGTAAACCCTTCATATTGAAGGAAGTGATGCATGTTCCAGGATTGAAGAAGAATCTTATCTCTGTGGCGATGTTAGAAGACAAGGGATATGATGTTGTCTTCAGCGAGGGAAAGGCTTTCCTGCGCAGTAAGACAACTGGAGAAACCCGGAAGATAGGGGTTCGAGTCAAGAACCTTTATCAATTGCATGTAGATGGCTGCGCAGCAATGGCATGCAAGGTAGAAGGATTGGTGAGCCAGGATGATGGCGAGCTGTGGCACCAAAGATTGGGCCACCTTCACCATGGAGCCTTGAAGATACTGCAGCAGATTTCTACTGGGCTTCCTAAAGGCACTCTTGCGCAGTCAGATTAGTGCAAGGGGTGTACTTTGGGAAAATTTGTGAAAGCCACCTTTCACGAGAAGGATAGTCGCGCCACGACGATCCTTGAGAGAATTCACACAGACGTGTGTGGACCTTTCTCAGTAGCTTCGACAGCAAAGCACAAGTACTATGTGATCTTTGTTGATGATTTCTCTCAAAAGTGTTGGATCTTCTTCATGCAGAAGAAGAGTGAGACATACTCAAAGTTCTGTGAGTTCAAAGCACTAATCGAGAAGGAATCGGGGAAGAAGGTGAAGGCTCTTAGGAGAGACAATGGTGGTGAATTCATCTCTAGCGAGTTCAAAGACTTCTGCAGCGCAAAAGGGATTCGAAGAGAGCTCATAGCTCCCCATAACCCATAGCAGAACGGGTTGTTGAGCGGAAGAACAGAACGATCGTGGGTGTTGCACGGGCGGAGGCATGCAATACTGCAGTATATGTGCAGAACCGTTGTCCTCACAAGATACTTGGCATGAGTACACCCGAGGAGGCTTATTCTGGTAAGAGGCCTGATATTTCCCATTTGAGGATTTTTGGTTCTCCTATTTACATGCATGTGACGAAGGATGCCAGGAAGAAGCTGGAGCCGACCACAGAGGTTGGGATATTTGTGGGGTACACTGATACGCCCCACAACTATCGTGTGTATTTTCCAGATAGTCGCAAGACTGTTGTGCGACGGGATATCAAATTTCAGGAGGAGAAAGCCATGAAGTGTTCGCTTGAGAGGGAGCCACACTTGCATGCAGATGAGGAGCTATTAGTTCCTAAGGATGAGCTTCAGGATGTGGATCAGCCACAAGATGAAGTTCATGGAGTGGAAGAGACCACTCATGCAGCGCCAACCATCAGAGGGCGAAAGCGCACTACAGAAGCTGAGCGACTGGCTCAAGATGCAGAGAAGGTTGTAGGACCACCTACAACACAGCGCAGACAGAGACAGTCACCTGATCAGTACAATGGATACATGGCTCTTGTGAGCAAATGTGTCGTGACTGAGCCATCCTCTTTCGAGGAAGCTGTGGAGGATCCCGCATGGGTAGATGCCATGGTGGAAGAGTATGATTCGATTGTCAGAAACAGTGCATGGGAGATTGTCCCAAGACCGGAGGGGAAATCAGTGGTGGGTTCGAGATGGATCTACAAAGTGAAGCAGGCAGCTGACGGGAGTGTGGAGAAGTACAAGGCAAGATTTGTTGCCCGAGGCTTCTCACAGATAGAGGGGATCAATTATGAGGAGACCTTTGCACCTGTCGCAACGTATTCTTCCATACGGACGATTCTTGCTCTCTCAACGCAGATGGGGTGGCACATCCATCAGATGGATGTGAAGACTGCGTTCCTCAATGGAGTCATTAAGGAGGAGTTGTACATAGAGCAGCCCGAAGGTTTCCAGATCTTCAGCAGCGAGTCGCATGTGTGCAGGCTCAAGAGAGCGTTGTATGAGTTGAAACAAGCACCTCGTGCTTGGTACACACGGATAGACAGTTATTTCACCAGACTTGGATTCTCCAACAGTGAGGCGGATCCTAACTTATACCAGATTGTGGTGGAGGGTAAGTTGCTGATCATTGTACTTTATGTAGATGATTTGATTTTGACAGGAGATAAGTTGTTGATACTTTCATGCAAGGAGGATCTTGCTAGAGAGTTTGAGATGAAGGACTTGGGCCTCCTTCATTATTTCCTGGGATTGGAAATTTGGCAGCGCAGTGATGGACTATTTGTTTCTCAGGGTAAGTATGCCCAGGAGATACTGGAGAAGTTCAACATGCATGGCTGCAAGCCTATTGATACTCCTCTTCCTGGAGGTTGGAGGAAGGAGGATGCTACTTCAGCGGAGGTAGTGGATGCCACTGTTTATCGATAGTTGGTGGGGTCGCTTATGTATCTGGTCAATACACGACCCGATATTTGCCATGTTGTTAACCAGCTTTCACAAGCTATGGTTAAGCCAACCAAGCTCTTCTGGAAGGCAGGCAAGCATGTATTGCGTTATCTCAGAGGCACATCGGGCTATGGATTGTGGTACAGACAGGAGGATGAGGTGAAGATATGTGGCTTCACGGATTCAGATTGGGCAGGGAGCCCAACGGACAGAAAGAGCACATCTGGAGGGATCTTCAGTATCGGGTCGACAGCAGTTTCTTGGTACAGCAGGAAGCAGAGATCCATGGCACTCAATTCAGCAGAGGCCGAGTATATGGCAGCAAGTTTGGCTGCATGTGAGGCTATATGGATGAGGAAGATCCTGGTCGGGTTGTTCGGGTCACACTTGGAGCCTACTGTGATTTATTGTGATAACCAGAGTTGCATTAAACTCTCAGCTAATCCAGTATTTCATGACAGATCCAAGCACATCGACATCAAGTACCATCATATCAGAGATTGTGTGCAGCAGAGAATCATGTTACTTTCATACATTCCCACGGAGGATCAGGATGCTGATATCTTGACGAAGGCGCTCACCAGGAGCAAATTCGAATACCACAAAGGCAGGATAAGGGTTGCAGATAATCCATATCTTGTTGAGAGGGAGTGTTGAAAATGCAACAAGATGATGGAGCTTAGTGAAAAGAAGTCGCCTTCACTAAGTGGGCCCGCAGGCTATTTTTGGCGCAAAATCTATTTTTAGAATATGTCTATTTTTAGACATATGGATCATGGTCTATGAGTTGCACGATGCTATGTATGGATGATTGGTCATGTTGGTAAATATAGATGGACCTCTATTTTTAGACATATGGGCGGAGTCTATTTTTAGACTGCCAGTCAAAAAAATAGAACAGTCGAATATTATTAGCTCTTAATAATATTTGGACTATAAACATTATCTTATCCTCTTGCAGCACTTTAGTTCGAGCTACGGATGTGGCACATGCAACTGCCAGAAGGAAATACGCTTTTCCTATGGGTTAGTTGAGCTATTGCATGATGGACTTCAGTTAGAACTCAAGTGATTGAGTTTGGTGGAGTTGATTGAGTAGTTGATGGAGTTGTGTTCAATTTGACTTAGTTGAACTAGTTGTATTTAGTCTAACTACCAAATACACTAGTGATGAGTGATGTGAATTAATTATTAATTAATTCACTAATTAGTAACTCATAAATCAACTAAAGAATACATCAATTAACTCAATGCATGGACAATTCAGTGGAGACAAGTGTTAGAGGTGGGTGAAAGGGTGAGACTACTATCAATTGTGACTATAGCTGTGCATGAGATTTGCACAATCATTGATTGAGATTGCCAATGAGGATTGCGCAGTACAAGCCAAGGGAATTCGAACTTGGATCTGATCTACTCTCAACTTAGATTGCGCAGTAGAGGCAGGCAAACAGTGGAGGACATTTGAACCCGTGACTTGTTCAGATCTGAGCTAGTTTGTGTGTAGCATGTGGAGATAGTACTGAGTACTTGTGAGGAGTATTGTACTATGTATTGTTACATGTTCTCTATCATTATAATATACAGATGGTTGGGGGTTTTCAGCTGTATGCTTTCCCCATTACATACTGTGTTGATATGTGTGATTGATGTTTCAATGTGCACATGTGATTATTTTTTTAATTCCGCAAATTGATGATCAATGGTAGAGGAGATTATGTATTATGCATACATTCCGCAAATAGTGTATAATCAGGATAATCACTATGAATAAGTGTTATATTATTCAAAATTTCTACACCGGCATCATCATTATCGGCATCACCGACATCAGCATCATCGACACCACTGGCATCACCGGCATCATCGGCATCCGCACTAAACTAAGGCAGACAATATCTTGCAAACCAATTGTCGGATCGGCTTGATTCCTTCACCAAAAAATGCAGCCTTCTGAGGAGAGTCAGATCCACCTACAACACAGTTCATAGAGGGAGAAAGATGGTCAACGCTAGTCAAACTTCCAATCTATAGTTGCAGCCTTAAATTTGCGTCCTCCCTTCCACACATGTGAGAGGAGAGTCTCTTTCTGCGCAGTAGGAGAAGAGCCTCTTTTCTGCGCAGGAGAGAGAGAGAGAGATGTGATGAGATGAGTGCAAATGAGGAAAAGACCTCTTGTATTTATACACAACTATTGATGATTGAATAGATGCGACTATTGGGCTTCTAAGCCTACATGAGTTGCTGGTCGGCTTGATAATTATTCCATAATCAAAATAAATTCATATCTCCATAAATACTTATCAGAATCGGATGATCCTTAGATCAATCCTACACCTCTCGACGAGAGGAATCTAATAAAAATATTATCAACCATGAATAAAATGACCCACATGGAGTTTGGCCCTAGTTGCCAATTTTTACACTCCCTCTCAACTAGGGAGAACTCAATCTACAATTCGTCTGTCGGTCGCTACTATTCATCCATCAAATGCACTGCCCTATATAGCTTGACCCCTGCTTTGCTCTGCTCTATCCTGCCTGCTCTGCTCTGTTATATTCTGTTCTGCCCTGTTCTGATCTGCTCTGCTTTGTCTGAATTATGAAGAAGAAGAAATGATCAAGGATGTATTATACTGACTCAAAGTCAATCTCAGACTATGTACCACTGCTCCCAGACCAGTCCTCAACCAACCCGAAATCAGTGTCATAGTGGGTACAACTCCTACCACTAGTCCCAGACCAGTATCGCCCTCCACTAACTCAAAGTCAATCTCAAAGTGTGTACCATTGGTCCCAGACCAGTCTCAACCGACCCGAAGTCAACGTCATAGTAGGTACCACTCCTACCACTGG
Source organism: Pinus tabuliformis (assembly GCA_031772625.1). Taxonomy (NCBI): domain Eukaryota; kingdom Viridiplantae; phylum Streptophyta; class Pinopsida; order Pinales; family Pinaceae; genus Pinus; species Pinus tabuliformis. The sequence goes on along the minus strand of CM062805.1, from coordinate 799,098,010 downwards.
TCCCAAACCAGTCCTCCACTGACCTGAAGTCAGTCTCAGAGTGTGTACCTGGTTCCAGACCAGTCTCAACCGAGCCGAAGTCAGCGTCATAGTAGGTACCACTCCTACCACTGGTCCCAGACCAGTCCTCCACTGACCCGAAGTCAATCTCAGAGCATGTACCGCTAGTCCCAGACTAGTCTCAACCGACCCAAAGACAACGTCATAGTGGGTACAACTCCTACCACTGGTCCCAGACCAATCCTGCACTGACCCGAAGTCAGTCTCAGAGTATGTACCACTGGTCCCAGACCAGTGTCAACCGACCCGAAGTCAGCGTCATAGTGGGTACAACTCCTACCACTGGTCCCAGACCAGTATCATTCATCCCAGATCAATGAAGGTCATCCTAGCATAGGGAGTATGGTGAATACAGCGATGCGTCCATTGGTACTACTATGGTCCCTATCCTCATTTCCCTACTCATTGATCAGATGAGAGGTACTTCCCATGAGTCCCAGACTGCATGGATAGGACGCCTCGACAGGAGAACTAATCAATCCTGTCCATAGGAGAGCGAATCATCATGTCCCACAAGAGAGCGAATCATCTTGTCCCACAAGAGAGCGAATCATCTTGTCCATAAGAGAACGAATCATCATATCCCACAAGAGAGCGAATCATCTTGTCCACAGGAAAGCGAGTCATCCTGTCCACAGGAGAGCGAATCATCCTGTCCACAATCGCCATGGAGAACACATCATCCAGGCCTCACAGGAGAACTAATCATCCTGGTACACAACCGTCATGGAGAACACATCATCCAGGCCTCACAGGAGAACTAATCATCCTGCTACATAATTGTCATGGAGAACACATCATCCAGACCTCACAGGAGAACTAATCATCCTGCTACATAATCGCCACGAGGTATCACAGGAAAAGTTTGATTCTTTTTTTTTTTGTACACGTACACCACCAGGGGATGATGAGTCGCCCTGTGGTCATATGTCGCTCCAAGAAGTACCCCGCATCCCCCCTGGAGCTCCCAAAGCTCAATACATCATACAGGACCCTCATCAGAGGGTCTTTGAATGACACCAAGTCGTTTTCAGAAAGTCAGGAATTTGACTTTTCCTAGGGGCTTTGTCAAGATGTCAGCGACCTATTCATCTGTACCGATATGTTGGAGCCTTATTGCTCCTCACTGCACCATATCTCGAATATAGTGGTACCTAATATCGATATGCTTGGAGCGATCATGAAATATGGGATTCTCTGATAAACGAATCCTACTCTGGTTATCACACAGGATCACAGTGGTATCCAATGTAAATCCAAACAGCTCACTGAAGAGCTTTCGTAACCAGACTGCCTTACAGGTGGCCATGCTAGCAGCAATATACTCTACCTCAGCGGTGCTAAAAGTCACCAACTCCTGCTTCCTGCTCATCCAAGATATCTAAACAGATCCCAAAGAGAAATAGCACCCGAAAGTGCTCTTTCGGTCCACCACATTGCCTGCCCAATGAACATCAGTATACCCAAGTAGTCTCACATCTCCGGCAGTGTATCTTAACCCATAAGCAATTGTGCCACGAAGATATCTCAACAGATTCTTGGTACCAATCCAATGTAAGTGGTGAGGTCCAACTATATGTTGACTCAACGAGTTGACTGCGAAGCATATATCTGGATGAGAGTTCACTAAGAACATTAATGCCCCGACGAGTTGACGATACTCGGTGGCATTTCGTAAAACAGGTCCAGCAGCACTGTCACTTAACTTCTTAAAGTCAAGCTACATCGGGGTAGTTACAGGCTTGCAATCCACCATACCAAATCTTTTCAATATCTTCACCACATATTTTCAGATAGGAAAATTTCACTTGGCTTCTGCCAGACTTCAAGTCCTAGGAAATAGTGCATCAGCCCTAGGTACTTCATTTCAAATTCAGAAGCCAACTCCCTCTTACATTTGTGAATGAGAGGGTATGCACCTGTTAGAAAGAGGTCGTCAACATACAGCACCAGTATGAAAGGTTTATCATCTTCAACCTTAAAGTAAAGGTTGGGATCGACTTCACTCCTAGTGAATCTCGGCTTCATCAAGTAGCTATCGATCCTCTCATATCATGCTCGGGGTGCTTGCTTCAGTCCATAGAGGGCCTTCTTCAACTTGCACACATGAGATTTTCGATCATAAATCTCAAATCCTTCGGGTTGCTCCACGTAGACCTCTTATTTGATCGAACCATGCAAGAATGTGGTCTTAACATCCATCTGATGTAGTTTCCATCCTAGTGAAGCCGCAAGGGCTATGATCAAGCGGATGGTGGTATATCTGGCAACAGGTGCAAATATCTCGTCATACTCTTTTTCTTTCGGTTCCCTGGTGTCAGCTTCTTGAGAGCTCCTCACTGTAGGAAGATTGTTCATCTTGTTGAGAGCCATATCTTCGTCAAAGGTGACATCATGACTAATCACGACTTCCCTTTGATCGGCTACATAGATTCTATATCCCTTAATATTTTCACCATAGCCCACGAAGATTCCTTTCTTTCCAAATGCACCCAATTTATTCCTTTTCTCTTTTGGCACATAAAAATATACAGGGCTTCCAAAAATTCTAAAATGCGATGTGTCAAGTTTCTTACTGGTGAACATTTCTTCAGGAGTCTTGGAACCCAATGCTTGATGAGGGCATCGGTTTTGTACATATCGGCGGTGTTTGCAGCTTCGGCCCATAGAAACTTCGGAAGTCTTTGATCATGGAGCATGGCACGAACAACTTCCACAATCATACGGTTCTTCCTCTCTACCACACCATTCTGTTCAGAAGTATATGGTGTAGTAGTCTCCCTCTTAATGCCAGCCTCAAATATGTCTAAGTGAACCAACCATAATATATTGGAGGTCTTGCTTTGGCTTCAGGGGAATGGTCCCCTTTTGAGTTTTCCTTCGGCACATCCTGGACATACACCTTCTTTCTCTGCTCGAAATTCAGGCATCCCTGTCACCCTTTGCCTTACATCGGGTAGAGCTTTATAATGAAGGTGGGCAAACCTCTGATGCCAAAGTTCGGACTGAAGAGATGTGTCACAAGACATGACACCTAGCAGACTTCCACAGACCTAATATAATGAATCAACTCGAAACCCAAGAGTAAAGGCATTTTTAACATTGTTTTTCCATACACGTACCTTGCCATTGCTGAAGGTCACCTTGTAGCCTTTGTCTTCCATTGCCGAGATGGACACCAACTTCCTTTTGAGGTCAGGTACATATAATACATCCTAGAATTTCTAGCCTTCTTGAATGGAGGCCACCAAGTGCTTGTCGATAGAGTCCCGGATGATCTTCTTTGTTTTGACTTCACCGGTTTTCCATTTGTTCCTGGACAGCAACGGATGCATTTGATGGAGGCTCAACAATATTGCCTCTCACATGGTCCAACACTCCTTGATCTTCTAAGGTTAGATCGAGAGATATCTTCCATCCGTGATAGTCAGACTTCTCACGGAGCTTGTCTTCGACAGGGAAGAGTGTTGAGGACTCCATAGTTCTAACTTCTATTAGGATAGCCTTGCCAATCTTCTCTTCGGTGATTGCTCTTGCTCTTGCTCGAGCTTTTTCTTCACCTTAGCTCTGAAACCATGTTAAGTTATGGTATGTTCTATGCTTAGAGCAGTTTACTTCTTTTTATTATTATTCCACAGATTAGCAATCACATGTACAGTAAGTAAAGTGCATATAGAACATTAAACGATCAACAGAAAACAAGCCAAGACACGAGACACTAGATGTGGCGGCGAGACATCAGCATTATTGGCATCACCGGCATCAACATCATCGACATCACCAACATCACCGACATCAGCGTCATCGACATCACCGGCATCAGCACTAAACTAGGGCAGACAATATCTTGCAAACCGACCATCGGATCAGCTTGATTCCTTCACCAAAAAATGCAGCCTTCTGAGGAGAGTCAGATCCACCTACAATACAATTCATAGAGGGAGAAAGATGGTCAACGCTGGTGAAACTTCCGATTTGCAGTTGTAGCATTAAATCTGCGTCCTTCCTTCCACACATGTGAGAGAAGAGTCTCTTTTTGCGCAGTAGGAGAAGAGCCTCTTTTCTGCGCAGGAGAGAGAGAGAGATGTGATGAGATGAATGAATGCAAATGAGGAAAAGACCTCATGTATTTATACACAACTGTTGATGATTAAATAGATGCGACTATTGGGCTTCTGAGCCTACATGAGTTGCTGGTCGGCTTGATAATTATTCCATAATCAAAATAAATTCATATCTCCATAAATACTTATCGGAATCGGATGATCCTTAGATCAATCCTACACCTCTCGACGAGAGGAATCTAATAAAAATATTATCAGCCATGAATAAGATGACCCACATGGAGTTTGGCCCTAGTTGCCAATTTTAACAACTAGAAACTGAGAAATGCTAGCACACACACATAAAAAATTAACACAGTTATTTTTTGACAAATGTCCCCGAAAAAACCCAATGTGGGAAAACCGGTGCAACAGATGAGGGTTTTATTATTATTCTTTAGCAACAAATCTGAGTACAATAATTTGGATGTCAAACTGGCAATCCAATCTGAGAGAATCACTGGAAAAATTATTGTGAGGATTTTCCTCACCCCACAGTTGATTTATGTCCCTTGAACTGCCTCCCCAGCCATGCGCAACCCCTTCTCCGTCAACTTCTGCACAAAGCTTGCACAAATGTTGCTGCAACTACCTACGGCAAACTATGAAACACTTACTTATGTCTCTATCTGGCTACGAAACCGACTCACTGGCTTATCTGACCAATATCTTGGCCTCTGGCTACTGAATCACTCGCTCCTCCAACTAGATTGAATTGTCTGTTGTTGTGCCTGTGCAAACCCTCTGGGAATTTTGCACTCCCTCTCATTGTCTCTTCTGGAATTGAAATACTTCCTCTGAAAATGTTGCTGACCTCCTCTGCCACCTGTTACTCACCCTCTGGCTCAATCTTCTCTGCTAAATCTATGCTACTAGGAAAATCGAATTGCCTGGGCAACTGAGTATCTGCACTGGTGTGTTCTCCATCTAGCCATTGAACTCCTCTTATAATCTCCAGATGAGACTCCAACGACCAAGATTAAAACATAATCGATGGTTGACATCATATCTGGATCGATCCATGTGAATTTCTAGATGATTCTCACCTTTCTCAATTAATACTGATTAATTAACTCCTTTTCCTAAGCTTAGACTTAGGTAATAATTAAAAATAGGCTAATAATCTAATTGAGACACTTTGATTTTTGGGTTATGGAGAGGTCATGTGTTTTAGCCTCTCCACAAAGTTTCGAGACTAGAACACCTCTGATCCTACAAAAACTAACACTCCCTCTTAGGGAGGAAGGTGTTCTTTCTAGTGCTGCACATTTTGCCACATCACTCTGTCTTTGTACAACCCTCTGTCACACTGCTAATGTCTGGCTACTATGACTACCTGCCACTGCGCAACTCTGATGCTGCATTTGTGTTCCTGCTAACACTGTTGTACTACTGCCAACTTTGCATCTGCATTGTAACTCTCTCTCATCTATTGCTACTACAACTACAACTAATGCAACTGAGAAGCATCCAAAATGTTTTGTCCCTGCTACTGAAACGGGTTCTTCACCATACCCATCTGTTCTCTAAAATAAACAAACTTAGCTCTCCCTAGATCTTTCATAAGTATATCTACAACCTACTCATCTGTCAGAACATACTGTAGTTGGACCGCTCCATGTTGCACACAATCTCGGATGAAATGACATCAAGTATCTATACGTTTCGATCTGTCATGAAACACTGGATTCTCAAAGAGATTGATGCAACTTTGATTATCACAATAGACACTGGTCGCCTCCATCCTCTGCCTGAACAAGCTTACCAACAACTTCCAAAGCCATATATCTTCACACGTACTTGTGCTTGCTGCCATGTACTCTACTTCTGTAGAGCTCAATGCTACTGACTTATGCTTGTTGCTACACCAAGAAACCATCCCTAATCCAACGCTGAAGCATGACCCAAAGTTACTTTTCTTGTCTATTGAGCTGCCTGCCCATCTACATCTGTGAATCCACATAGTCTGATGTCATCCCCTCGGTTATATCTCAACCCATACTTAATTGTGCCACACACATACCTCAAAATGTGTCTCGTTGTTGTCCAATGTACCCTCTTTGGTTCGTGTTACCACTCAAACTAGGAGGGGTCCTAGGAGGGGATCCTATAGAGCAACTACTAGGTCAAGGGCAACAATGGAGCAATAGCTCACTATCACCTCAGCTAAGGCTCCCTACTCTTTACGGACTTTCATCGATGGAAGGAGTCCTGGTATGAGAGGAATCACAAGGATGGATGGACGAATGATAAGATATAGAGTGATTCCTAAGGCCTATTCACAAGAGAGGCTTAGTTATATAACTTGCTTAAGAAGCAAGGTGATGGGCTCTCCAGGAAGGGCTAAGGGGATACTTGAGCCTAGGTTTGGGGAATATGCCTTGACAAGGGGCTTCCTAGACTTAAGGATCCTTATAGAGGAATGGATTCTATGTAATCTTTGTGGAATTTGAGTTATGAAGTTGCGGGACCACAAAGAACCCAAGTGGACCCAAACTAGGTCAAGGGTGTGGAGTTGACCAATAATGGAGGGGCTTGACCTGGTTAGGGAGGAGAATAGGATCAAAGGCTAATTTTCTTTTGAAATCCAAATGCAATGATCCTAATGAGGACACTAACCCAAAGTGACCTAGGGAGGAGAACGGTCCCTGAGCTAGGGCTTGCAATATCTCGGGATCCCACCATCAAATTGACCTCAAATTTGGAGGGCTCCTTGAGAAGACTCCAGTATAGTTGTGGACCAATTTTCAAGGGTTTTGGATGGCTAGAAAAGATTTCGCTTGATGCCCTAGGTGACCCTCTAGGGTTAGGCCTAAAATTTGGAAAAGTAAAGAAAAAGGGCGAATTTGACCACCAAAGTGATAAGAGGATTAGTGCCTTATTACTTGGGCTTAATGGAGTCAAGATGCACATAGATTGAGAATTTTCATAAGCTAAGGAGCCCTAATTAACCTGTGCTAGCCTATTCAAGGGCAACAACTAGGTAATTAGAGATTTACACTTTAAAATTGCCAAAGAGATAAAGTTTTGAGGCTTAAAACCTATTAGGTGCCTCTAGGAACATTCACCCACTCTCTTCAAGTACAACACATGCATTAAATCACTTATTCAAGGTTCCCAAAAGAATTCCACATTTACTTTAACCCGTACAAGAATAATGATAGCCATAACATGCAGTAGACCAGTAAAATAACAAGAATATCATCAAAATTCGACTTACATGAGAGAGAGAGTATATCCATTCATCAAATTTGCATTAGAAAGAAGTTCCAAATACCATAGCGAAAATCCAGACATCATAGTGCATCAAGAATACTCCAAAAAGTTTACCCAGAAAAAAGTGTGAAAATCCCTCAAGAGATACTAATCCAATCCAAGTGATGATGAATGCAATGAATCATCCTCTCATCTATTTATGGCATATGCAATTCAATAGGGGATTCAAATAGCCTAATTTGTCTTATTGAGCCCCAAATAATAAAATAATGCTCAATAATGACATGACCTAGTGACAAGCCCACCAAGATAGCTCAATAATACACGATAAGGCCTCTCAAGAGGGAAAAATAATGAACATGATAAGTCGTTGGGCCATTGAGAAGGCCTAATGAAGTCCAAAGTGTGCCATTGTGAGAGAATGGACTCCAAACATCGTGGACAAGGGTTTGGCCCCTTGTTTTTCCAAGCAAGTCACTGTGATTCCCCCAAGTGGTTGTGGGGCATTATGACATCTTCATGGGCCTCCAAGTGGATCAAAAATGCATATAAACCATCTCTAAGGGCTAGGATGATGACATAATCCCTACCTATGTCTCCTGTAGTGAGACACATCCTCATCTAGACCCTGGAACCTTTGGCAAGTTTGTGTTGCAAGTGTGGAGCTAGTTAGGCATGGCGATCCAAGTGCATCATCCTCATCCAAAAGGTGGAACATGAGCAATCTCTAAAGGGTGCAAGGGATCCAGGAAGTGATCTCTGCTATGGTGGAGGCCCATAGTTCTCAACACTTACCCTACAAGTGCCAATGTGGCCCTCTAGAGAGCTAGGACCCCGTATAGGGAGACCAAACCACAAATGGAGACCTACCTGCAATCCTACATAAGATCCAATGCATTCCATTTCCCTCCAATAGAACAAATCATCAAAATAATTAAGCAAACAAGTTTATAAATCATGGATCCAAGTGGGAACTTCATGGTGGCATGCCCTTCCATAGTGGGCTTTAGCATGTACAAGTGTCTCCAAGCTTAATAAGAGGGTTAACCAAGGACTCTATTAGGTGGTTTCAACCTTTAAAGGGGGTAACATGTCCATGGTAGTCCATCAAATGGTGGTGGCATGTGATATAATGATGAGATGGAGTGGGGTTCAAAGGCAAAACTCCAAGCCACATGTTATAGTACAAGGGTAGCAAAAATATGGGAAGCCCACACTTGGGTATATGAGTGTAAGAGAGAGAAATTCTGGTACATAAGTTCCTGAAACTTTGTTTTTCCACCTTTCTTCATATGCCTTTTTCCTTTTATTGTTTTTCCTTCATAACTGCTCAGGGCCCCAGGGAATGGGAGCATGATGTGTGGTATATAGCAGTAGGTACCCCCTTTTAAGGTGGGGCATTTCATTGCCCACCAGGGATTGGGACAATCATGGGTTCCTTATTGTGGAGGGGGCTCATTTAGGGCCCATAGGAACCAGGGTGATGGCCATAGATAAGGAGTAGAGATTATGTTTGGCTTTTGCCCACATGCTAAATTTGTATGTTCTAGCGATCTTTTGCATTTTATGGTACATTTCCTATTGTGAGTGGCCAAATTATGCTTTTTCTTTTCTTTTTAGCTGCATCAACCTTCGTGGCATCATTCCAGGCCTAACCCATGGTGAAGAAAGTGTAACTAGGTTAGGTCTTCATAAATGTACTTTTGATATTTGTATTTATTCAAGAAAAGAAATATTATTTATCAATGAGTTTCTTGCTCATTGGAGTTTTATGGATGTATAATGCATGTTTTTAATTTTATGTTGCTGCACTGTTTATTTGTTTAAAATATCACTCATATTCCTACTTAGGAACATTACAGATGCTACCCAAAATCAATAGTTTCGAGCTATGGCCCAACACTAGGTCTAATCCACTATAGACCACCACAACTCAACTTTACATGAGTCCTCATCCTCCTGGGTCATATACCTTATGTGCACATGACTCCACTGTGATATGTGCAACTCCATAACCCAATGAAGATACTATCTCATGATCAACCTGCCATTCACACAGAGCTATCTCATCCATGCCAAAGCACCTTCTCTACCGAACATTTTGCTCCATGTCTAGGCAACACGCTGCTCCCTGCAACAATTTCACAACTCCCTCGTAAGCTAACACCTGTGCACGCTCTGATTCAGCTATCCCCTGAAAGTAGCTTTGATTCCATGTTGAAATTTCCATGCCCTCTAGGACTGGTATGTGCCCTAGCTAGGAACACAACACTAGATAATCCCAACAGAAAAGCACTTTGCATGGTGGAAATATAACAACAATGAAATCAATAAAAGTACACAAGAATTATTGGCCCAAATCTCATTTCTCATTAGTCCATCAATAAGAAAACATTAGGGCTCCCGTACAAGAGATCATGGCCCTTCAGAAACCCTGATACAACTAGTATACATAGTATAAAATAAAATACACAATTTGTCCTTTGACTGATCTAGGGTTTGAGATCTATTCCATCATATCTTCAAACTGCCCAATAAAACAAAGACAAACTAATCAACTTGTTGTTTGTTGTCCCTTTGCAGATAGCCCTTTGAGTCCTGTTGTCTTTGTTGTGCCTGGTTCTCCTTTGCCTCCAAAGATCGTACAGTGATCAGCTCCCTTTAGATCATTGTCAATCTTGTTGCCCTCTTGGCAGACTTCAGGATTAGCTCCTCAGATTTGGGCTTATCTCTTCATCCCACTAACTCAGCAATCTTCCCTTCAACAGATCCGCTACTCACACATCATCCTGAGGCACTTAGGCTTTTTTATCACAAGGTTAAGGCTTCTCGACCTCCTCTGTCTGCAGCTTAGCCTCAGAACAGTTGCGGTTACTTCAGATCACCTTGGCCGACCTCCATAATGTCTCAACCCTCTAGATCTACCTAATCTGGCCCTCTGCAGCCCTAACCAACCTATCTGTGCCCTCGGTTGGGTCCTCTTGCCCTCAGCTATTTTATAAAACTCAGAACAGAGCCTCCAATGGTCTATTACAGACCTCAGCCAACCTTCCTAAGCACAGATCTGCCCTTGGCCTTTCTGTCTAAGGCTTAAGACTTCTGCTGCTACTACAACAGCCATTAACCTTTGATCCAACCCTCTTCCAACCACGATTAAATCTGTCCTACCTCTGTTCTACCCTTGATTTGCTACAAACAGATTTGTTCAGCACTTTTCCCTACTCCTTGGGCTAAAACACCTACGGCTAGCCCTTTATATCTATGCGGCTACCTTAGAAACCACAGGAAAGATCTGCAGTTGAGCTTACTAAGACAGAAATGGGCCTTAGCCTAACAAAACAGGGCCTTGACCCCCTTCTCCAACCCACAGGATGCCCTTGCTAAGGTTTCGCACCTCCAAACCAGTCACAGATTTGCTCCAACCAGACTCGGCTCAATCTTGCTAAGCAGATCCTCAGCTTGGCATTTTGGACGGACTTATTTACTTGCTCTTGTGGCTTCTCTTGGGCAGGTCTCTACCTCCATGAACAAAACTCAGCCCTTTCACTCCACACTGTTATCCTTCACAATGTGTGTCTAGGCCTCTCCTTTGGCCTCTTATTTATACTTTTGTGTGAGCGATCATGGGGGTTTTCCTTGTCCATCAAGAAACCCCTATTTTAGCACTCAACAACAAATTATATTAAACAATTAATTAACATGGGTCTCAAGCCCACAATTTTGAGTCAGAATGCCAACCATTTGGGTAGCTTACCTAACCAACTTCCTTTTGGTGGGTTTTCACCACTCAGAAATACCTTCTGAGTTAGCCAAATTCCAATATGTTGTTGTCTTGTTTGATTTTTCTGGGTTATTTTCTGAAATATATTTTTCTGTTATTTGCTAAGTTAAAGTGCCAGAGAATTTTCTGGTTGTAGTTTTCATATTTTATTTACTGCGAAAAAAAAAACATTTACTGGATAAACTAATTTTTGGTGGTAAAATAACTATGTGAGACATTAAATTTGAAACTGCCACTGGGAAAATTAACAGAATGTCAGATGGGAGAAAGAAATGTGACCAAAGCAAGAAGTGGAGGATCCTCACATCATGTTACATGCTGATCATATAGGGCTGCTGGCTGGCTGGCTGTCCAAGGAAGAGAAAAATTTCTTGTATGAGTTACCCACTTTTTGGTGGGTAATGATGCCCATTGCCTATAGTGCTGCACTTAGTTTAAGAACTTGAATATCTTTAAGTGTAAGTTTGAGAGGTAACATATCATCAACCATGTTTTGTTATTTTCTAGAAAGCCTCTCAAGCACTATAAATATTAGGTTGTATATCTTTCAACCTCTTCAAGCACTGCTGCATGTCGAAAATAATTGTTAAGAATATAGCTGCGCAATTTAGGAAACTAACATCCAAGGTGGCTTTAAAATACTGCTTTCCTGATTCCATCTATAAAACACATAAATATTACTTTCAGTGTTCCATTTATAGTACATACTGAAAGTTGTTATGTAACACCTCCCTTCTGAGAAAACTCGAATACATGGAAAATATCTGACTAATCTTACTAAAAGCAAACCATTGTCCTTTATATTTTATTCTGCACAGCAACATTCCTTGGAGCATTGCAGCCATGCCATAGGATGTGAATGTTGAGCCAGTCAAAAGGCCATTAATGGCTAACTTTATTAAACTAGAAAGGTTTCAAAAATATCAGTGAAGCATTTTTATACTTGAGCAAATACAGTGGCAACTATTTTAAAGTATTTTACATCTACTCGGCACTTCCAAGTATTGTAAGTTTACGTTGCATTCCAAAAACAAAAATGAAAAGCGTATTAATATCAAAGCATCCATTTTGGAGAGAACGGTGATAATAGCTGATAAATCATGTTAATGTATATTCATTAGGATATTAATTACCTCCACCGTCAACACCAAGTGCAGCAGGACACAGCCCAGCAGATACTGCTGCAGCAGATCCACTAGATGAACCTCCAGAAATCCTCTCAATGTTGTACGGGTTTCTAGTTGGTCTGCAACATTTGAATAATTGCTGTTACGTTTTTCATCTTTTGCCAACTACTCGTGTTTTTTCTTTCACATTACGCCAAGAACATAGTAATGTTCTTCGGAACTAGAGAAATTCAAATACCGATCCTTTAGAAAATAACGCATCTACTTACAAACTGAATCATAATAAACAAAAATATAAGATAGAGGTACACTATACATGCCCATTACTCTCTATAAAAAACAGAGTTCAAATAAAGCACCCGTAATGAGGATTGATCCCGCTGGTCCCCATTCCAAGCTCATGCATGTTTGTTTTTCCAACAAGTATTGATCCACATGCTCGTAAATGCTTGACACAAGTGGCATCGTCTGTAGCTTTCCGTACTTTATGTAACCATGTTGTGCCCCCTAAAATGAGAGACTTAACTTTCAGATAATCATCCTAAAGACATAAAGGAGTTATAACGAAAGCAGATATTTTGGAATAAGCAACTTCAATGATCAGAATGACAAAATGGAAATACCTGTAGTAGGGTAGGGTAAACAATCAATCTCATCCTTAACAGCGATTGGAACGCCATCAAGAATCGAAAGTGATTTACCTGGCATATTTAGTTACAATTGGCCAAATCAGACTTCTGAAGAGCTTCAAACCTGTTTTACATATCAAGCCTTACATACGAAGCAGATTTCAGTAAGTGTTATGTTTTCTAAGTTAACCAGTAGATAAATCCTCTCTTCTATATTTATTTTCTTTTAATCTGGTAGGTAAAATGACCAGTTTTTCAAGAGTGTCTATTTTTCCACTAAGTTAACTCTTCCTAAACTCTCAGGACCTCTCTTTCTATGTACCATTACTAGTGGTTTGGAAACTGGAGCTTCTTTATTAAAGATGGTAAGAGTGATTTCTCATGAAAGTAGAAATGTAACCAACATTGAGCAAAATTTTCCTAATTATGATGAAAAAATTGTTAGATATTATTCATGCAGCTAAAACATGGGAACCTTGAAGAACAACAATTTTGAGATGGTTACAGATCAAAAAACTCTCTCCCTGCCCCTGAGGTAGAAACAGAATCCAAACAGTATGGATGGGCTAGGGTATGTGATGAATTTGGACCGAAGGCTACAGATAAAAAAGGAAGATAAAAATGTCGTTAGAGATGCTTTATCAGAATTGCTTCAGGTATGTTGCACGTCAACAATATACAACCACAACAATCCTTTTGGTGCAGGGCCAGGGCCTTCTTCTGCTAGGGGCAGGCCTAGCAAACAGACCATCATATTTTCCCGTAAAATGGGGAGAGGGCACTGATCTCAAATAGCTAGTTGCTAGTTTTGTTTGTTTTTAACTTTTTCCATTGTACATATAACTCATGATGATGAGATCAATGTTGTGAACATTGGCATCGGGATAAAATTGGCGAGTGTCCGAAAAACCAAAAAATCAGGAAAATCGGGAAAATATCGGTAAAAAATTGGCAAACATCGGCAAAATTAAGATACCATAAAAATATCTTTAAAAATCAGCAAACATCGGCTAGGCCAAAAAATTGTGATTTCGAGATAATATCGGGATGTTATCGAGATGTTTGCAACACTGGATGAGATACATTTATATATGTGATGTTATTTTGTATTGGTTTTCCACATTTGAGTCCTTTATTGGACAATTATCAGGGATCAACAGGATTTAGTATCGCCTTTGATGTATCATTTTATTTGACATCCACTACATCATATATATCAGTGCTTTCTTTATATTTATGTGTCAATGTGCTTATTTCATGTTGTTGTTGCTTTAAATGTTTAAAAATCTGAAAAAAATGAATATATTTTGCATTTTTTAATGTTTGTCGCAGTTTGCCGATTTTTTCGCCGATGTTGTTGAAAAGATGTTTTCAGGACCTTCGCCGATTTTTTGTCGATGCCGACTTTTTCAACATTGGTCCTAACTAGTCATCCTAAAGATATTGTTCTTGATTTTCAACCTTCACCTAATGCATATCAACTTTTTGACCAAAGACATGCCAGCCACGTTAGGGATCTACTACATCATACCTTGTTGCTAAACAAGGCTAGTATCCACATCAAGCTCATTGGATATCTCGCAGCCAAATGCAATAGCATTTTCCTTCTCCTCTGAAAGCATTGGAGGCCAGTGCTTCTTAGGCTTAGAGGAATGATAGGGAATAAGATTCATATTTTATATTTTGAGCATTCTATGCTACTGTATTTTTCATTTATATTGTAAAGGTAAACTAGTATGGTGTGAGAGCTACATAGCATTGTAGTTTCCTAGTATCAAGGGATAGTTGAGATCTTCATGGGCTAATAATCTAATTTCCTAGTATTTGTGGCTAGGTGAGATATTAAGGGAATGGTTGAAATCTTTTCTCAAGCTATTTCTTGTTTTAGTTCATAGATCCTATTTTGTTGGATCTAAAGAGTCTCTCTCCTCGGTTTGTTGAGGTCGTTTCATTTTGTAAAAGCTATATAAGTTGCTTCTTGGTTCAATAAAAATTAGTTAAACATTAGTATTTTCGCACTCCTTTCATGTGTAGAGTTCTAGTTGAGTGGGTTTATAGTATATACACATCAATAATGACTATGTTTGGTCAAAATTTGGTGTAGTTAATTTTGGTAAGGCATTCACCGCGATTAACTGCAATTGAATCTCATTCTTTTAGGCTCCATTGAACTAGTCATTATGGTGTCCAATTTAATATAGCACCCTAGGAATTCATCATCATCATTGTGCCACCCTAGGAATTCATCATCAATGTCTTGTGGACGGTGGCAGAGGTATAGCACAAGGGCTACAAAATTTCCCTTGCTCAACTTGGACACAGAACCAGGAGCCACGCAGTCCCCTGGAGAGTTGGTGCCGGAAATTAGAGGCCACACACATTATTGGGCATTCCTTGGCCAATTTGCAGGTGGAGAGAAAGGAATTATAGGAGAAGAGGGATCCTTTCCTTAGCAGTTCGTATTTCTCTTGCATGACCTACGTAGTATTATCACAGGTCTGCGCAGTTTTTGGGTGGAGCTATTATGGGTTGATTTGGTTGAAGGGATTTGGAGTTGGAGTGTTTTGTGGAGGCTAGAAGGTGCTTAGGGAAGATTTTCCACTAATTTGGAGGACTGCAGAGACAGAATTTATTACAGGCCGAAATTTCCTAACAGTGGAGGGGTGCTAGGAATTTGAGGATAATTTTGGAGCGTCAAAACTAGGGCAAACCCTTTCTCGGTTTTTCTAGGTTTGTGGAGAGGACTCTGGGAGTAATTTGGCAGAATTTTCCAGGGAGTTTTGGAAGCACAAACAGGGGTTCCACTTAGCTAGGCAATGTTGTACATTTCAGGAGGGGTCGATTTCCTTGTTTCCGGGCAACACTCTATCACCGGGGATTGTCTCACTTGCTTTGGCAAGCCTAGGTGCACTTGTTCTTGCATTGTACTCTTCCAAAGAATTAATAAAATGGTTGGTTTTGGAGCATTTCTGGCATAATCATTTGGGGATGTTTAATGGTTATTTGAAATTTCTATTTTCTCTTGTATTTTGCTTGAATTTGCTTAATATCACTGTAAAATATCCTATTGGGAACATTACAGTGGTATCAGAGCATGTTCCTGGCCAGCTGTGAGCTTGAGAGCAAGTGATGACAGAGTTGTTTACGAGAGCATGTATCGACATAGAGGCAGAGGAAGAGGTAGAGGCAAGGGCCAAGGTAGAGAGGGAGAATCAAACCCATTTTCCGATACGAAGGTGGAAAATTTTAGGGGCCACATGGACAATCAAGGGGACAACGAGCAACCCAAACAAGGGGGCCAAAACCAGATTTTAGAGGAGTTGTTGAGGACCAACCAGCAGATGTTGAGGCAAGGGCAACTCATGATGGACATGATGCAGCAGGTGATAGGCTTGTGGGTGAATGGGAGACCAGAGGGAGAGCACCAAGGTGATGGGGGTTCTAGATCCGAAGGAGGCAATTGTACCTATAAGCCCCCACACACCCCTCTGCGTGGAAAGGCAAGTCGTCCCACCATGCCTCATTTCGTGGATGAGCCAGAGCCCGAGAGAGAGCCAAACCCAGTTGCGAACTTAGTCCACTCAATTGCATCGGGCATTGATGAGTATGAGGGGTTGGATGCTAGGATTAAGAGGGTGATGTCCTTTGGGTAATACATACACCTCAAGAAGAGACATACCACTGGAGCCAGGACACATTATAGAGGGGGGAAATCTAGCCAGGAGGTACAGAAGATAGCAAGGAAAGTTACACTCCCCAACTTTGATGGGTCGGCTAAGAGTTCAGCCAAGGCATGGGTTCAGAAGTTAGACACATACTTTCACCTGAATCCCATGCGTGAGACAAATGCTATCCGGTTTGCTACTCTACACTTGAAGGGTGATGCCTAGGAGTGGTGGTACCATGGGTTGATTATGTTGGGGCATATCCACATCACTTCTTACACAAAGTTCACTCGGAGGCTAATTAAGAGATTTTAGAGGAAGGACCCAGAGCTATGCTTCAAGGAGCTAGCCTATCTAAGGAAGACTAGCAGCACAGAGGCCTATATTTCAGAGTTTCAGAGGTTGGCCATGATGGTGACTAACATTTTGGAGGCACGGTTGATCATGCTGTTTGTGGAGGGATTGTTGAGCCATTGCGTGGTTGGGTGAGGGCCTACAAGCCCACATCATTGATGGACTCTATCTCTAGGACCCGGGATATGATTGACGGAGTGTCCAAGTCCCAGGCCTTAGTCCCCACTAGACCTACTTCTCCGCAGGAGAACCAGGATGCTAGACCACCTCAGAGGGATGGAGGACGTGGTCAGTTAGACGAGGAGACTAGGAGGGACCTCAAGAGGAGGAAGTTATGCTTCACATGCCAAGAGCCTTGGGCACCGGGGCACAAATGCAGCAAGTGCAAGGCCCACTATATTGAGGTGTATTCAGACAGTGAGTCGGATGAGGAGAGTGAGCTAGGCACAGATCAGGGAGATGAAGGGGCACCATCATCAGGGGGAGCACCACCACCACCACCACATATAGGAGGGTCATTTGCTCCATCAGGGGAGTCCTTGCTTCACTTCGAGGAGTCCCAAAGTACTTGACACTCCGGATCACAGGGATTGTACAAGGGCAACGAGTGTCAATTCTAGTAGATAGCGAGGCCACCCACAATTTTATCGATGTCTGGATGGTGGAGCGACGGGCATTCACACAGAGATATTTGAGGGGTTCTCGGTGTTGGTGCCAGGAGAATGAACGATGCAGTGCACGAATTATGTTCCCAGCTTGACTCTGACGATGGGGAACTACTCCGTCACTAATCATTTCTTTATAGTTTATGTTCTGGACACCAACGTTGTGATGGGTGTCCAGTGGCTATACTCATTGGGGAGGGTCACCACTAATTTGCAAAAGCTAGATATGGAGTTTACAGGCCCACCCTAGACAATTTCCACTCATAGGATGGAGGCAGATTTATGACATGGAGACATAGAGTGGGCGATGGAGCTTAGGATTTCAGAGACAGGGGCTCCAACACGACCTATGCATCCAAACATACTAGCCTTGTTGGAGAGGCACCAAGGGGTCTTGGGCAAGATTCCTCCTGGCAGACCACCAGACCGAGGATTCAAGCATACTATTGAGTTGGAGGAGGGAGTGCATGCGGTCATCACTACTCCATATAGGCATCCCAAAGCCTATCGGGATGAGATCGAGAGGGAAATACAAGAGTTGCTAAGATTGGGGCACATCAGGCCTAGATCGAGTCCCTTTGCTTCTTCCATGGTGTTGGTGAAGAAGAAGGATGGGACTCTCCGTAGGTGCATTGACTACAGGGCCCTCAACAAGAAGACATTGAAGAATCAATACCCCATTCTGCACATCAATGAGCTTAGAGGAGCGAGATACTTCTCTAAGATAGATTTGCACTCGGGGTATCACCAGATCTGGGTGAGGGAGCAGGACATCCCCAAGACTGCCTTTTGCTACCACTATGGACACTTTGAGTTCTTGGTGATGCCCTTCGGGCTAACCAACGCTCCGACCACATTTTAGTCTTGTATGAACCACATGTTTCGAGGGCAGTTGTGGCGCTTTGTCCTTGTCTTCTTTGTTGACATTGTCATCTATAGTCGGACTTGGGAGGAGCACCTCCAACACTTGGAGGTAGTACTTCACATACTTGAGGAACATAAGTCGTATGCGAAGATGTCCAAACGTGAGTTTGGACTGACAGATATATTGTACCTTGGGCACGTGATAGGGGAGGATGGAGTGAAGGTACACCAGGAGAAGATTAGGGCCATTTTGGATTGACCAACACCCAAGAATGTGATTGAGTTGAGAGGGTTCCTGGGCATTTTCACAGATTACAGGAGGTTCGTGAGACGATTCTCACAGCTTGTAGCACCCCTCACGGATTTGACTAAGAAGGGGGTTTTTGAGTGGATGCAGGGGGCGCAAGGGGCACAGGAGGCCTTTGAGCACCTCAAGAAGGTCATGAGCAGCTGTCCTGTTTTGGCTTTGCCGGATTTCACACGGTCATTTGTGTTGGAGTGTGATGCCTCTGATGAGGGTTGTGTTGACGCAGGGGGGCCATCCTATCGCATTTGAGAGTAGGAAACTGCTGCCCCATGAGCGGGTGTATTCTATTTATGACAAAGAGATGTTGGTCATGATGCATGCACTGGCTAAGTTCAGGAAGTATTTGGTGGGCAACCGATTCAAGGTGAAGATTGACCACAACAGTCTTCGATTTTTCCTAGAGCAGCAAACATTGCAGGAGAGGCAACATAAGTGGGTGAGTAAAATCCAGGCCTATGACTTTGAGATTGAGTACGTCAAGGGAAAGCAGAATGTAGTGGTAGATGCACTCTCTCGGAGGCCCGCGACACTATCTTTGATGGATGTCACTCATGATTGGAAGGATCAACTTTTGGTCGAGTATTCCAAGGATAGACAGGCTTGTGAGATACTGGATGGAACACATGGGGATGACGGGTTCAGGGTGATGGATGATGTGATATATTATAAGGACCAGATATACTTGGTGTCCGGATCTCATCTCAAGGAGAAGATTATGCAGGAAACACATGACTCCCCTCTAGCAGGACACCCAAGGTTCCTCAAGACATACCATGTCATTAGGGAGCGTTTTTCATGGAGGGGACTCGAGGGAGATGTATTGAGACACGTACAGGAATACGTGGTCTATTAGAAGAACAAGGTGAAGTTATCACACTCAGCAAATTACTTCAGTTGCTCCCCATTTTGGAGAGGAAGTGGGAGAGTGTGTCCATGGACTTCATCACGGGACTTCCGACTATGTAGGGGCGGGATTGTATCTACGTAGTGGTCGATCGGTTGACCAAGTTTGCTCATTTCTTTGCCATTCCATTGAGATCTTCAACTTCTCAGGTGGCTGAGTTGTTCTTTAGGGAGGTATTCCGGCTACATGGTCTCCCCAAGACCATAGTCAGTGACAGGGACAGTAAATTCATGGGGGCTTTCTGGCAGGAGTTGTTCTGGTTGGTGGGGACCGAGCTTACACCCAGCACCAGCTATCACCCACAAACCGATGGGCAGACCAAGATCGTGAACAAGTGGCTAGAAGGGTACCTACGCAACTATGTGATTGGGCAGCAAAGAGCATGGGTGAGGTGGCTTCATCTGGGAGAGTTCTACTACAACACCACCTATCACATGTCGATCGGTATGTCCCCTTTTCGATCACTCTATCGATATGATGCACTTTCTTTTTCTGACATGATCTTTGTAGATTGCAGGGCCCCAGGGGCAAAGGATTGGGTTCAAGAGAGCCAAGAGATCCTCCGAGCTCTCAAGGACAACTTGTAGGTAGCTTAGAACCAACAAAAGATGTACGCTGACAAGCGCAGGGTGGAGAGGCAGTTTCAGGTGGGGACATGGTCTACCTACGCTTACAGCCTTACCAACAGTCTTCACTAAAGCAAAAAGGGGCAAAGAAACTCAAGCCATGCTTTTATGGGCCTTACAGGGTAACCAGGAGAGTTGGGAGGTAGCCAACGAGCCGGAGCTACCCTCAGAGAGTCGGATACACAACGTATTTCATGTTTCATTCTAATGTTCCTAAGTAGGAATGTGAGTGATATTAAGCAAATAAATAGTGCAGCAGCATACAAAAATAAAAACACACATTAGACATCCATGAAAACGCTATCAATCAGGAACTGCTGAGCCATATTATTAAAATCAAAGGGCTAGATACACTATGAAATGGAATGGTGCACCTAGGCTTGTCCTAATGAATAAGCAAGACCAACCCCAGGTGGGAAAATAGCTGAGCTGAAGGCTACCTAGCTGCTGCACCACTCTGCACTGCGCTACCCCAGTAAACCACTGCCCAGCTGAACTTTGACCTGCTAGAATGTGCCCAAAAACTACCCAGAAACTTATATCTTTTTAGCCGCGGACTCCTCGTACAAAACCCAAAAAAAACCAAAAGGGAATTTCATTGGTTTTGACTTTGGATTTTCAGCCTCCTTGGAGCCTCTCCCCAGCTTCTGCTACCAAATTCGACTTGCTAGAAACAGCCAGCAAATCTCTCTGCAAACACCTCTGAAATGTTGGTTTCACCTGTGCTATCCAACTCCTTTCTCCCGGATGGCTCTTGGCCAAGGTTAACTACTCTCCCAAGCTTCATGAAATTGCTGCTACAGGCCTCTGCACAATCCCTATGCACAAAAATTCGTATAATTGATGCACTGGCCTAGCTGGCTGCAAACCCCAACGAAAATGTCCTCAACGAACAGCTTCCTCAGCTCCCGGAACTCCCAGCAAGCAATGAACCTCCTTGCTGGCCTTCAACTTCTCCTGTATGTTTCTGGATGCCCAGGAAATACGCAGTTCCCTCTCTCCGTTGTTGGTTTAAGTGTGTGACTATGCTGACACCCTGAAACTCCTGTGGAATAGCCTCCCTAGGGCGGGCACAGATGGTCCCCCGAAGAAGAGGTTGAATCTCCCACGTGAGAGATTCGTGGCTAAACAACCAGTAGACTCGCTAAGCAGCAGAGCGTACAAAAGAGTGTTTGTTTGCAAATGTTCAAGATGAAAACAAAATGAGAGTTGATCTCTCTTTATAACTCCTTGGCCCCCCTTAGCCTCATGTGGGCCCCTCCATCCACCCATTCAATTTTCCCTCCAAGCATATCGAATGGCTAATTCAAACTCCTGTGTGGGTGGCCCCCACATTCCACTAGCAGCTAAATAAAGTCGATTTGGCCCCTAAGTCCCTAAGTCAAAAGTGTAGGGCTCTCTTCCTTAGTCAAAAATGTGCAAAATTGTGTAGCACTAGCAACACCCTGTTACTAATGTGTTTGAGAAGGGGCGTGACATTCGTGCCTGAAAAAGGTATTGGGACAGCAAGTTATAGCAGCTACTGAACTTCCTCCTCTAAATGATGAGGGGCACTTAGTATTGACACCGGAGACCATATTGGAGACATGGGAGAGGAGGTTGAGAAACCGGGTCATCTGGGAGCACTTAGTCAAGTGGAAGGATTTATCAGCTGAGGATGCCACTTGCTAGAGCGAGCATATTTTATAGCATCCATCTTTGCAACTGCTTGAGGACAAGCAACATTTGCGAAGGGAGGACTGTAATGTCCCTTCCTAAAATATTTTGCTAAGGAGAACTACAATTTTTGCAATTTTGTCAATTTTGAGGGACCAAGGCAATTTTGGAAAAATACTTAGGACAAAGGGGGTCGAATTATTTTCTTAGTGGAATGTGGGGGCCACTCCCTCATGAAATACGCACCCCTTGGAAGAGAAGTTCGAATGGCCTAGGAGGGAGTTCGATTTACTTGGTGGAGGGACCCACATGAAGTGAGAGAGCAACAATTATAAATAGGAGGAAGATAGCAGCATTTGGGGCTTTTGATCATTTGACAATTCCATTGTTGCTCAAGTTGTTTAGCTGAGTTACAAAGTGTTGTTGAGCACTAGAGTTTCCCAAGGAGGAAATTCACCCTTTCTTCGGTGGACTTCGAGTGCCACCCTAGGAAGTCATCATCATTGTCTTGTGGAGGCTGGGAGAGGTGTAGAACAGAGGCCATGAATTTCTCTTGCTCAGCTTGGACGCGGAACCAGGAGCCAAGCAGTCCCTTGGAGAGTTGGTGCCGGAAATTAGAGGCCATAAACATTGTTGGGCATTCCTTAGCCAATTTGCAGGTGGAGAGAAGGGAATTACGAAGAAGAGGGATCCTCTCCTTAGCAGTCTGTATTTCTCTTGCAGGGCCTACACAGTGTTGTCACAGTGTTATCACAGGCTTGCATAGTTTTTGGGTGGAGCTGTTGTGGGTGGATTTGGTTGAAGGGATTTGGAGCTGGAGTGTTTTGTGGAGGCTAGAAAGGTGCTTGGGGAAGATTTTCCACTAATTTGGAGGACCGCAGAGACAGAATTTATTACAGGCCGAAATTTCCTAGCAGTGGAGAAGTGCTAAGAATTTGGAGGTAATTTTGGAGCTTCAAAACTAGGGCAAACCATTTATGGGTTTTTCTGGGTTTGTGGAGAGGACTTCGAGCTTAATTTGGCAGAATTTTTTGGGCAGTTTTGGAGGGACAAACAAGGGTTCTACTCAGCCAGTAGTGCATAATTTTCAGGGCCAGCACAGTACCTTTCAGGAGGGGTCGATTTCCTTGTTTCCGGGCAGCACGCTATCACCGGGGATTGTCTCGCTTGCTTTGGCAAGCCTAGGTGCACTTATCCTTGCATTGTACTCTTCCAAAGAATTAATAAAATGGGTGGTTTTGGAGCATTTTTGGTCTAATCATTTGTGGACGTCTAATGGCTGTTTGAAATTTCTGTTTGCTCTTATATTTTGCTTGAATGTGCCTAATATCACTAAAATTTCCTATTAGGAACATTACATTGGTGTCAAACATTTTCTATAAATTTGGATGCGACTATACATAAATGATTTTGTTTTATTTATTAATAGAATGTGTGTGCACGCATACATATGTCTCTCCTTTCATTGAAAAATAAATGTCCCTCAAGTTCTAATAATATGAGAGGAAAATAAAGGCAAAAGCCTTAAGGCAAGAGATCAATCACGATGAAGATATATTCTCAAGAATAAGCACAAATCAAAAAGTATTTGAAGTAAACTTTCCAGGATTAGAAGTAATCTCAAAGAGGAGTGTGAGTATTTGACAGCAGAACGAAA
The DNA here is from genome assembly GCA_031772625.1 of Pinus tabuliformis. Lineage (NCBI taxonomy): Eukaryota > Viridiplantae > Streptophyta > Pinopsida > Pinales > Pinaceae > Pinus > Pinus tabuliformis. The sequence continues at coordinate 799,074,396 of CM062805.1, read as the reverse complement.
AGGATATAGAAAAAAACCAGTCTGAAGAAAATTCTATATGGTCTAACATTGCAGATGGGCCAACCATTCACGTAATAAGGGCAAGGAAACCTGGTAAATCTCCATAGCTTAGCTTTGTGATGTTACATCTATAAAACAAAACCATTCTATATGCTAAAATATAAGATTTACAAGTTCATCTCCCTCTGAAGCTCAAAGCTGCAAAACAAGGAATAGTGAAAATACCTCTTGTATAGCGAGATGTTGACTCTGCAGCTTGTTTCAAAATGTCTGAAGAATCATAATTTATGAAAATGGACATGCCTGTATAGGACTTAGAGGATTCTTCAACTGCAGATAAAAAGCGCTCTGCCACCTACAAAGAAAACAGTAAAACAAATAGATTTAAACATTGCACTCATTATCGATATGCCATATTGTATAAATGATGAGAATTGCTAATTATATGCATCGTACAATGAGAATGAGTGACAGAAAGTTGTATTGTAACTCTGTAGGGGAAAATAATAAAAGTGCAATTTAATAGCCCATATTACATATGACATATGACATGCCAACAAGTGTGACTGGGTCACCATGTGAGTACCATTGTTGGTGTAATATTCCCTGATGCATAGGCTCTTGAAAAATCACGAATCGTCCAGCGGTGGAAAAATGGCACATTTGTCGTTAAGTCATTTAAAGAACGTTCAGGAAGGCAACTTAGAGCCTGATTAACCCGTTCAGGTGGAGAAGTAATAAGATCAATGAATGTTGCTTCTCGTTCTTCAATCTCTAAACAATGCAATCCAATCAGATGGCATTTATTCCACACATTGATAATGACCATGAAATTTTTTTAAAATGTCATTCATTTTGTGTTGCATAAATTCAATATTATTCGCTCTAACTTTCAAAAAAGAATGTAAGCTCAAACTTGTAACTCAAGGACATTGACACAGTCTAATTAACCAATAATATGTGCTTATAAGCAAGATAAGTTCAACAGGATATATTAACATGTTAAAGTTCCTTTCAAACTGGGGGGGGCCGGCAGCAGAATAATACCTTCATCAGGATACTTCGGAAAATACATAGGAGGTTCCATATAATGTCCATATGTAAATAACTGCAATAAATGAAGAAAAGATCCAAGTCATTAGAGGATCATATACAAGTAGCATGGTTCAGCAATTATAGCTGCATTTAACACCCATTCCTATTTTGAGCAAGTTAAATGTGCTCCTAATCCATAATACAAGTGTTTTTGTACACCCTAGCATATACAAACGATTAGCATATCACAGCAATAGATGTCTGGTATATGTATGTAAGCGTGTCAGACATTAGTATATACAATTAGCAAGCATACTTCAATAATTCTGCAGTCAAGGTCACTGTACAAGTTATCCTTTCTGTTGGTTACATGTACCCTGTTTCATCCAAATTGAAATGTGACAGCAAACAGTCCTGTATTTAGCATTCTAAAACTATAGTTAAATCTCTAGTTATTGCATGAAAACTATAATCATGTCAACATTCTTAGGTAATGACTCTTGAAAATTATAACATAAATCACACCATATCATAATCTTTAAGATAGCATTATTAGGTCATAGCCTCTGAAAACCAACCATACTTGATGCATAAATGTGATCATCCATATTCCAGTGTTAGTGTTTCATGCGAATAAATAGCATGATACTCTACCATGGCCAGAGTTAAGCTTATACTTCATTTTTCTTTCCTAAAGCTTTAGTAACCAGACAGCAATATATTGTAGAAGCATTCAGCCTTGAAGCAGAAAAGTATTAACTTTTAAGCATCTAAACCATACATGCATGACATAAGCATTGTGCAATGTGTAGTTGCAAAGTCAAAGGAATATTCATGTAACACATCCATGGTTAAAAACAAAATAATTCTGCCTTGAATGTATCTAACCAAGATCCAACACCCCCAAAAAACCTAGGAGAACTAATTAAAAACAACAAAGAGAATTTCACATACCAAAACATTACCATTCTTTCTGTCTCTCTTTTCAAACCCTCTACATTAATGTAATTACTAATTACATATTCGTTAGGCTTTCTGTTAGTAGGCCTTTCACTATAAAAGTTAGCCTTTCTGTTAGTTTCATGTATTCTGTTTCATCCAAATCGGGATGTGCCAGAAATCAGTCCTGTACTTAACATTCCAAAACTATAGTTACATCTCTAGTCGTTGCATGAAAACTATATCCAAGCTAACATTTTTAGGTCATCACCCCTGAAAACTATAACATAGATCATACCATGTCATAATCCACATTCTAACATACTTAAATCAAAACCCCTGAAAACCAACCATAGTTGATGCATGACAGCAACCATCCATATCCAAATGTCAGTGTTTTGTGTGTATAAATAACACGATACCCTACCCTAGCCAAAGAAAAGTTATACTTCATTTTTCTTGCCTAAATCCTTAAAAACCAGTCATCACACATGACAAACATTGTGCAATGTGTAGCTACAAAGAAATATTCATGCAATATATCCATGAGTAAAAAATAATTCTGCCCTAAATATATCTAACCAAGATCCAACACCCCAAAAAGGCCTCAAAAAAATCAACGAAAAACAACACAGAGAGTTTCACATACCAAAAAGTAACCATCCTTTCTATATTTCTTTTCAAACCTTCTACATTAATGTAATTACAGATTTATTCTGTAATATTTGGGGTTAAACTATATACTATCCTATTTGTCAGGACTCCTAGCTTCCACACCTGAAACACAAGCAGAAAAAAGGAACAATTGTCTTGAGATAGTTAGTATCCATGCAAACCTACTCAGTCAACCAAGAGTATGTGATTGCCAGCTACTGTGTTATGCATTGGATGCTATTGCACCAGTATGTAAAGCTATACAGCTGTCTTGTAAACATCTCAGTGAAGACCATATTCCAAAGGCCAGTTCTAAATTTTCATCATCGACCACTATAGTTGAAACATACTCTAAAAACTCACATATGACTCCACCCTCACCATACAGCCACAAGCACATGATGACTCTCTATTCCCTCTCGAAATTGCATTCAATGTGTACAAAGTCCCAACCACAAAATGCAACCTAAGGGAACTTAGGAAGGCTATGTATTGTCACCTTGGTAGCTCTTCCCCACTCATTAGGATGGCTTTTCCAACTCAAAGGGGACTTCCCTAGGAATAGGAATTCTAAAGCTTTATCATGAAGGCTCAAGGTGACAACGAGAATCCAACTTTAGCAAAATACTGTCATGAAAGATGGATTATAAAAAAGTGATGGCAGGATCAAGACTAGTGTCAAGTCTAATGGACAAGTGGAATCAAAGGATAACAATAGGAGGGTGTCTTATGTGATTGTGTAGCCTAAATCAAGAACCTAGTGCAATCTTTTCTTGCCATCAAATGTCCACCAAGACAAAATAATTTTTGTAGGAATCCAAATTAAGAAAGACCTCCAAATGTATATGAGGCTGTGCCTACTAATGGAAAATGGAATATGTAACCAGTTCAAGTTAAGAAAGAAGATACATAATGGAATTTTACAGCAATATAGACAAAGGATTTAAAGGGATATAATCACAATTAAGATCCTTCTTAACAAAAGCACAATATTTTAATGAGGAATTTTGTTGCCTATGTTATAGCCCTTCATTAGCACATTTGATGCAAAAGATTTCAACCTTAATATTCAGCAAATTAAGTACAAAATCCATAACCTGAAATCCATAGCTTGCATTATCTTCAAGTCTTTCAGAAAAAGCTCAATAGGGGAGAGCTCTCCAAATCCAATCCACATTATAATGGAGAGAGAGCTCCTCTCTATAGAGTGAGTCTTTTCTCTCATACAATAAAATAACATTATTTTCTAACTAACTCCATGACAAGTCAAACTGTAATGTTCCCAAGTAGGGGTTTAAGTGATATTCTAAACAAATAAATAGTGCAACAGCTTAAAATTAAAAACATGCATTGAACACCCACAAAACACTGAAAATCTGGAACTGTTCAGCCATGTATTATAAAATTTGAGAGCAATAGGTGCAATATAAATGTAGTGATGCACCTGGGCTTGTCTCAAGGACAAGCGGGACTAAACCCAGGTGATGGAATAGCTGAGCTGATGGTCGTTCAGCTGCTGCACCACTTGCCCTGCGTTGTCCCATCAAAACCGCTGATCTGCTAACTTCAACCTGTTGGAAGGTGCCAAAAAACCGCCTAGAAAATTATATCCTTTTAATCCCGGACTCCTTGGCCAAAACCCAGAAGGGAATTTCTCTGGTTTTGACTTTGGATTTTCGGCCCCCTTAGAGCCTCTCCCCAGCTGCTACAGCAAAATTCAACTTGCAAGAAACAACCTGCAAAGCCCTCTGGAAATACCCCAAGTACACTGGGTTCACCTGTACTGACTAAATCCTTGCTCCCCGGATGACCCTTGGTCCAGATGACTTCTCTCCCAACACCACAAGTTTGCTGCTACAGTGGCCTCTACGCAGCACCTCCGTCCAAAATCTCAATTAACTGTTGCGTTGGTCTAGCTGGCTGCTACTCTAGCAGAGTTGCCTTTTTATGTTGCCTCCTCAACTCCTGGCTCTCCCAGCAAGCTGTGAATCCCCTTAGCTAGTCTATTCCCGGCTCTCCCAGCACGTTATGAATCCCCCTTGCTGATTTCTAACCCCTCCTGCGTGTTCTCTGGCTGCCCAGGAATACGTTGTTCCTCCCTGTGCTGATGACTTAAGTGTGTGACTATATCGGACTCCCTGGAAACTCCTGTGTAACAGCCTCCCTGGGGCGGGCACGGATGGTCCCCCGAAGAAGAGGTTGAACCTTCCCTGCGAAAGACTCACAGCCGATAGACTCGCTGAACAGCAGAGCGTACAAAGTGAGTTTGCTTCTCAAATAATCAAAATGCCCCAAAATGAGAGCTCCATCCCTTTTTATCACCTTGGGCACCCTTAGCCTCTTGTGGGCCCCTCCTTCCACTGACTCGAATTCCCTCCAACATCCTCCTTGGCCAATATTCGAATTATGCATGGGTGGCCTCCACATTTCACTAGCTACCAAAAATAATTCGAACTGCCTATAGTTCCTAAGTTTCTGCATGTGGGGTCCTTCTCTTAAACCAAAATTGCTGCCAAAATTGTGTCGCTGCACCCTGTGACTAATTCATTTGAGAAGGGACATGACACAAACAAATATTATAATAATGAAGTAGTTAGATATCTCCTGAATCCATGGTTGACCATGTTACAACATGTGGACACTAGTCTTTCCTAAGAAATTCGCCCTCATCAAAAAATAGTAGTATTGTGCACCAAATAATGTTCATGAAGGGAAGGCCTGCCAAACCAAGCCAAATGCCAGGTGTCCACATGGAATGCGCCCTCCAAGAATGCACAAAAGAATAAACAATATAATAATCCTCATATGAGAATGCTCCATGACAACCTCCAAAAAACAACAACTAGTCCACAAGATGCATGAAACCAGTGAATTGGGTTTATCTCCGTTGATTGGGAAGAACTTGTTATCCTTCCCACCCAAGTTCAATTCCCACAAGTGACATGTTTGAGCACATAAGGAATAGATTGTTGTAATGTCTTAAAGCCTTGCCTTACCTAGCCTTATTCCTTGACTAATCTAGGGCTTACACTAGGTACCATCCTCGAAATGATAAGTACTTGAGGGTTTTCCTTGGGCATCTAACCTAGAAAAAAAAGATGCAGACAACCAATCCTCATGTGAATTCCACGAAAACCGACTTCATTGATGAATGTGCAAGATGCCAAGTAGATCGAACACTCCATAAGAAATGATAGCAAGTGGACCATACAAGACAAATCTAAAGATATAAGGGTGATTTAGGGTTTTGACCATGTCAAAAATCCATGAAATAATAAAATATATATCTCCAAGAATAGTAAGAAATGTCTCCACAAATGTGTGCTCCAATAATATGCTCAAAAATAGTAATAGGACCAAGTAAATGCATGCTCAAGCCACATGTGTGGCCCTTCAAGTATGTCACATGCCCCTCCATAAAAATCCTTCATAACTACTTGCAATAAAATAATATATATGTTCAAAGTCATAGAAGGCGTTCTCTAATGAAGGTCAAATGATGGCAACTGTAGCTAAAATATCCATGTAATAAATATGAGAGACCACCTAGGAGAGGTGTGTCCTTGAATAGTGTGCCATGTAATTAACTCAACCACCTATAAATGATAAAAGACTCTACATTGAAGTGCACCCTCAAAGAATGTGCCAAGGTGGTTAGAAATCATCAATAAAATGCTCCTCCATATACCATACCATAAATGTGCCCAACCAACACAAGAGAGTGCCCTAGAATAGTGTGCCATGTAATTCACTCAACCACCTATAAATAATAAAATACTCTCCATTGAAGTGCACCCTCAAAGAATGTGCCAAGGTGGTTAGAAATCATCAATAAAGTGTTCCTCCATATACCATGCCATAAATGTGTCCAACCAACACAAGAGAGTGTTCCCTAGAGAAGTGCGCCAACCTCTCTACGAAACAAACAAATATTGCATGCCTTGAAAATTGCACACAAGAAGGGGGTGCACTAGTAGAAAGCCCCAACTAACTCTAACTAACCACTCCAAGTGAGAAAAGGAAGCCAATAAAGTATGACACCAAAGCTATTAACTATAATCTAGCTAAATTAGAGCAATTTACATTGAACAATTAAATTAATCTCAACATGTGTACACAAATATTAATGCTGAAATAAAAATCAGAGTCCCCCTCTAATTAGTCACCAACGAATTAAATCAATATGAACATGTGTGTCAATAAAGGGTGCACTCTAATAAAGTGTTATACCATAGAAATCAAAGATGTTTTCCTTAAAAAAATCCACCACAATAACAAAACATAAAGTCCAACCTAGGGTGTGTTACCCACCAAAAGTGGTTGACCCCATAGGAGAAATTTTCTCCTAGATTTGTCTTCAGCCGACAGCCCCTGACAACCACAAATGTAGCCGATATATTGAGCCATTTGAGCTCCACTCCCTGAGCCACTCATATGTCCCCTCACCCATCTGTCAAGAGCATATGTTTGAAGGTGGGCAATCCAATCCTAAAGGTATGTTTCTCATTGTGCAATCGGGAGCTTATGCTTGTTTTTCCTTGGGCATATTGGGCATGGATTATTGGGTGACTTGGAAGAAAGAAGGGTTTTGACTGTAGTTTTGTTCCCTCACCTTAAATGGGGGGTTAATCCTTAATCCTAGTCCCGTGGGATCTCCCCTATTGGTCTATGCATTCAAGAAGGGCACTATTTGGGAAACCCTGATTTGGGCAGTGCGGTCTCGTTTTCCCTTTTCACATTTTTCACTCCCTTCCGCAGATTACGAGCCTTATTTCATCATTTTCCCTCTCCAGGTCCACATGACCACTGGGTCCACAAGGCACTGGCACACCCCTCCCCTTGTCTACATGTTTGGGATAGGCCTGAAAATGTTGCCTCGGAGGTTGATGCAGCTAAAAGAAAGTTAAAAGCATATCATGGCCACAAGAAATAAACGAAAGAAAAGAATATTATAAAATGAAAAATATGGTCGTGACATTAAAATAGCACGTGGGAAAAAGCCAAACATGAGCTCTACCCCTTATCATTATGACCATCACCCTGGTTCCTAGGGCCCCATGAGTGCCCCCACATCATTAAGGAACCCATGCACATCCCAACCCCTGATGGGCAATGAACTGCCTCACCTTAAGGGGGTAATAATTGCTTATATCATACACAACATGCTCTTATCTCTTGGAGCCTCGAGTAGTAATACAAAGAAAAAATCAAGAAAAGAAAAAAGGAAAATGAAGAAGGGTGGAAAAACAAAGGTCGGGGTAACTCATGTATCCACTGTTGCTCCTCCTACATCTATACAACCAAATATGTGGACATCCCTCATCATTACCATCCGTGAACCCATGGCATTTGGCTTTGAGATCTGTATCCCTACCCACCTCATCATTATTCACATGACCCCTATCAATTTAAGGGTGTACTTTGGACCTGTCTTTCCCCTTAGCGGCTGGGAACACCTAATAGGGTTGTTTATTAGCCACCCCTACCTAGGGAGGTAACACTATTACAAGCAATGTGCCCTTGATTAACAAGCTTGGTTCACTTAGATGCACTAATGAATTATTGTACCTAATGGTGAGGAAGTGAATTGGATCTTATATGTAATTGGCATGTGGTTTCATCATGGGTTGGGCAACTTAACTGGGGCCCTAGCCCACCAAAGGATCGTATTGACACCCCTAGGGGATGCGTTGAGAGCCATGAGGCTCGATCATGTGCTAGAGCACCATTTCATGCCATGATCACCCTCAGCACCTTCAGCAGTTTGTTTGTTGCCCCATATTATTCGCAAGATGATGCACTTGGACCAGTGTGCCCCAACTGACTTAGCATGATCATGGCAGTTGATCCAAGGCCCAGAGGAGGTTTCTCTCACCTTTGAGACCTGGGAGGGAAAGTACCATCATCAGAGACCTCATTTGGAGCAGTCTACAAGCTTATATTTCATCAGGAGACCCATGAAACCAGCATTTGTGCCCCAAACCCACTATGGGGCACAACATGATGACTTACATGGAAAATTAGGTGCCATCCCCTAATTTTCACTACTCTATGCTATTTCAATTACTTTAGCCCAATTCAATTCTTCAATAAGCAATTTCAATAACAATTAATTCTTCCAATTCAATTTAGTAACTAAAGATAGAACAGTAAAAGCAATGACAATAGGAGACAATCAACGCATCAACAAGTGACACTAATTTGGTCAAAGACTAGGGAAAACCCCCACAAGGGGGAAAACCTTTGCAATTCTTCTTCTATTAGATTGTCTTCAAATGTTCAGCCGAGAATACAATGAGCCCAAATACATATACAAGAATGAAAGTCAAAGTTTTGACTTGTCCAACGATTTACCCAACCAATATCCAAAATATGAACTAATAGTCAAATCTGGTCAAAGTCAATGCTGGTGAAAGTCAACAGCAACGACAACAAATAGTCAACGATCAATGGTCAACAATCCTCCAAATGTACTCGGTCAACAGTCAAAGAATATGGCTTGCTCAACTGGCCAAACTACCATAAAAATAGTCCCAAAACTCTTCTTCAATCTCGGTCAAAGTCAAAATCAAAGGCATTCGAAACTCTAGTTGCAAATCTGAAGTCAACCACAGCCAAAGTGCCCATAAATTCTTGATTTTTGTGCCCAAAAATTAAGCCCTCCAAAACATTCCAAAAACCCAAGTCAAAATAAATCAAATCATGCCCAATCTCCAAAAGTCAACCTTAGTCAAAGTGTTGATCAAAATAGAATTTGGACTCCTACACTTTTCCTTTCCTTTTGCTTGCACGTGTGAAGAGGATCCCTGCTATTTCAGAAATATCGAACCAAGAAGAGAAGAATGAATGACGTGATGATGGTGTCTCAAATGAGGCTCCTTGACTTGGATTTATAGGTATTGGAGGAGGGACAATTTGTCCTCTAGGCTGACTTGATCAAATGTGACATTGTGGGCTTCGCTTCAAAAATACACTTTCCCTTATCCGAATCTAGTGCTTCAAAGGTAAATTTTGGTCCTCTCAAAATAAGGAATCTAGTCCAATGATTGGAATTTGACACTGAGCTGCCAAATTGACACTCCCTCTCAGCTAGGGAGAAATTCCAACTACATCATGTGATCATCACAAGTATCTTGTCACCAGATCATGTCTCATCTCGACTCGACTCTATCTGTTGAATCACTCTCGAATCTAAAGAAGAAGAATCATAGGGGAGCTTCAGCTACCACCCTCCATACCAAGAAATAAGTGAGATAAAACTTACTGAGCAAGGATCACAACCATCCCATTATGCAATCAATGGGCGAGATACTAATTGCTATATAAGAGGTAAGGATCACATCCATCGTATTTCCTACTGATCTTCCCAACAATGACCCTCAAGAGTAATGTGGTAGAACACCCACATCATAATCTGAGATTGGGTGAGATACCTAACTTACCAAAGGTAAGGATCACACACCCCCAAGCCTCCTCAACCTGTTGGCTAGCAAGCCTGGCTTGTGGGTATAATGCCAACTGGGGTATACTCTGCTAGACCAAGATAGGGTAAGATACCCGACCTGTCAAAACAGACAAGGATCACACACACCCTATGGGTGACAATAGGGGAGATACCTGACCTGCAGCAAGAGTAGGGATCACACACACCTATTGTCCAGAGTTGACTCAACCCCAGGAGTCCTCAATGTTTCATTCCCTCCTTGGGAGCTCAACTAAGTGGGGAAGAGTTATGCTCAATGTTCTCGATTAGCAAGCCCCTTATCAAGAGGGGTCACATCCATCAGTCCAAGTTGCTCTTTGAAAACCAAGAACTTCCCTTTCAGCAACGCCTTGGTGAGAATATCAACTATCTTCATATGTGATGGAGTCTAACAGCTCCTCTCTGCACCATGTCTCGAATGTAATGATATTTGATATCTATGTGCTTGGACTTGTCATGAAATACGAGATTCTCTGCCAATCGGATCACACTTTTGTTGTCGCAATATATCACTGTAGTGTCCAAGACCTGCTCAAACATATCTCCAAAGATCTTTCTCAACCAAATTTCTTCACAGCTAGCCATGCTAGTAGCAATATACTCTACCTCAGTGGTACTCAAAGCTACGAACTTTTGTTTCCTGCTCATTTAAGATATCATGGCGGATCCAAAGCTAAAACAACATCTAGAAGTGCTCTTCCTGTCAACAATTTTTCCTTCCCAGTCAATATCAGTATATCCATGAAGTTGAACATCTTCTACAGAATATCTCTGTTAAATTGGAAACTAGGGGCAAAATCCATGTGGGTCAGCTTATTTATGATAGCTGATATTTTTATTGGATCCCTCTCGTCGAGAGGTGTAGGATTGATCTAAAGATCATCCAATTCTGATAAGTATTTATGGAGATATGAATTTATTTTGATTATGTAATTATTATCAAGCCGACCAACTCTTACGTAAGCTCAAGAAGCCCAAACATCGTGTCTATTCATCATCTACACGTTAGTATAAATAGAAGAGGATTTGAAGTCATTTGGCAACTCACCTCAAGTGATCTCCTCTCCACGTCTTGGGTTTTTGGAGAAGGAGATACACTATGGATTACGCTGGCCTAATATGATGATGCCCTAATGGATAACGCAGTCATGAATCCACAAGCAATGGAGATGATACGTGAAGGGTAGCCGCAATGGATTCAACGCTGTAATGAAGGACGCTGGCAAATGAATACATGTTGGGCATAGAGATTAATACGTAGGCATGGTTCATGGGGACAGTCATAGTCTATGGTGACACTCAGCCCTAGCCGCAGGTCAAGCCTTCATCGCAGCACAAAGAAGAAAAGTAATACGTTGTTCTTGGAAAACCTAGCCGCAGTTCATGAAGAGATACGCATCAACTCAGTCATGATATATGTTGTCCAGAAGACATATATACACGCAGGCCCTAATCCATAGTGAATCTGGCAGCGTGGTTACTCACAGCACTTATACGCAGTTTATGAAGAGATACGTGAGTTCATATATACGCTGGGGTGATACGCTGTATGTATATGCTAGTCGATGGACAGTGTATGTTGGTCAATGGGCAGTGATACGCTGTGACCTATCTGCAGCAATATATTTATATACGCAGGAAAACAACGCAGCAAGATATATATACATATATCCGCAGGCAATGGCAACATATATATATACACAGCAATAGAGAAGATATTTACTCGCTGGTCATACGCTGTTCATGCTGAAATATTTACGTTGTTCATGGAACGCAAGTCATGGTGATAATTACACGCAGTTCAACGGTAAACGTTGTCATGGTATTACAATATGTATATATGTCAATAGAAATATATACGCACAGCATTCATAAGACAGTCAACGTTCTACGCTGGTCTTAGAGACACTTAACATATATACGCTGGGCATGAGAGACATATCTACGCTGGTCATTAAAAGGAACAGCTGCAGTCATCAAGGATAGCCGCTGTGATGTATCTGGCAGCGTAGATCAGGGTATAGAGACTCTAGTCACTCATACGCAGTTCATGGAGACTCTTATGCACAGGTCATAGAGACACGCAACAATGAAAGGAAAACTATAGCTGAGGAATACCAATACGCTGTGTATAATGGGATTGCGTGGAACTATAGCCTAGTTGCTTTGCTAGGCTGCAAGCCATAGCAAGCAGCAAAGGCTAATGATAGTGTTATAGTGTTGCAGCATGATGCTGCACAGGCAGCATGATGACAATGATTCATACTAGCAGGGGCAGCATAATGACAATGATGTATGGGCAGCATAGTGTGATGCAGCATGATGATGCTAGACGGTAAGGTGCAGCACTATGATAGGTGAAGAAGTCACCTTAGGGAATCAGTTGAAGCAATATGTCTTCAATTGATCTCCATAGATATCATAAGTCAAAGTATTGACTTCTATTGTAAATGTACTCTCTCTCTCTTTCTCTGTTGAACTTTGAAGAACACAAAAGAAGAATTGATCAAGGGTTTCCCCACACATTGTGGGGTTTGTCCCTGGCTAATGCCACATCTTGTGTCCTCTTGTCTTGGCTTGTCTTCTGCGTTTTATATTCATGTTCTATCTGCAGTTTATCTTAATGCTGATGTGATTGCTAACTATGAAAATTTAAATAAAATTGCTCTAGCATAGAACATACCTAAAATTAACATGGTATGAGAGTTGAGGTGAAGACAATGCCCAAGCAAGAGTAAAAGAGCAATCACCGAAAATAGTTGGGACAAGACAAAAGGATCAATGGGTTCCTCATAATTCACCTAGAGTGAAGTCAAAATAGAGAATGTTATCAGAATGACAGAGCGGCCCTTATACGAAGGAGTGTTTGAATGGCAGAGATGTCAGTCATCAAGGACACGGCCAACCCTTCATGGAAGCAAGGAACCCCAGGAATGGAAGTCGAAGGTTTTAAGGTGGCATTCGTCGATGGAAAGGTACGTGTTTGAAAATAGAATTTTCAAAGATGCTTTTGAGTTCAAGGTTGTATTAAGTTACAGGAAGTCCACTGGAGATCATGTCCATTGACACATAACACCGGAGGTCTATGAGTTAGAAATTTTGGCATATCCTGATCATACAACATTGCCCTCGCTACTTCAACAATAGTTTTGTTCTTCCTCTCTCCTACTCCATTCTGCTCCGGATTATATGGAGTTGTCCATTCTCTTTTGATGCCTTCCCTTGTATAGAAATCAGTGAAGCCCTTATCAATGTATTCTCCACCATTTTCTGAGTGCAACACTTTTATCCTGTTCCCCGTCAGATTCTCAACCAGAGCTTTAAACTCTTTGAATTGATCAAAAACCTCATCCTTGGATTTTAGAAAGTATATCCAAGTCTTCCTAGAATGGTCGTCAATGAAGGTGACAAAGTATTCGACACCACTAAGAGCTTTTTTGGACATGGGTCTGCAAATATCTCAATGTATCAATCCCAGAACAATCTTTGCCCTATTGTTACTTCTAGAATAAACCGCTTTGGTGTACTTGCCTAGTATGCAAACTCTGCATACATCGTCTCGTTTGGTACTTCATTACAGAACTCCTGTGACGGTTCTTCTGAGAATTCTTAGAGCCCCATGGTGTAAGTGCCCCATTCTTCTATGTCATAGTTTATTCAAATATTTTTCACCACTGCTGCCTATCAGTGCCATTGGAGATTCTAGCTGTAACTTATACAGTCTGTTACTTCTGACTCCAATTTCGGCCTTCTTCTTCCAACTCAGATGTTTGGCATATACTTTCTTCCCAATGAAGAAAACATCATAGCCCTTGTTCTGTAACTGAGATACAAAGAGTAATTTCATCCCCAATCCAGGGACATGCAACACATTGGTAGCTCAAAGTCAATCCCCTGCTTCTGTTTGAAAAACTACAGTACCTCTTCCTATGGGGGTACATTTTGACTTATCTCCCATGGTGATTTGGAAGTTCATCTGTTCTTCTTGATAGCTCGAGAAACATTCTTGTATTCCCATCATGTGTGCAGAAGCTCCACTATCAATATACCAAACCTCAGAGGAAGCAGAACTTGCCAAGCAAGCGACTTCTTCTTCCAGTCTAGAAGCTAACACAGAATTGTCATGATCCATTATATTCTTTGTGCTTTCCTCTTTCCCGGGAGAACTGCATGAGTCCTTTTGAGTTGTTGCTCCAGCCTAATGCTCACGACTCACTGTAGATTCTCTAATCCTGTTGCCCGATCTCTGCTCTAATACCATGTGAAAATTTCTAACACGAAATTCTACTGCAGTAACTGATCTATTTCTCCTACTTATTTTCCACTATAAGTTATTTACAAAACCCTTCAGTAAACATCAAAGTAAATTCTACTGCAGTTGTCACATAATAAAATAGACAAAAGAACAGTGAAATTCAATCACAAGAATCAATCACATCAACACAATTAATTTTGGACAATAGTCCCTGGAAAAACCCAATGCGAGAAAACCGATGCAGCATATGAGGGTTTATTTATTATTCTTCAGCAACAATCACTTTACAAGGAATGATTTTGCAGAACATAGAGAAACCTCTGAGAAAACACCTAAGATAATTCTCTTCCAGCTTTTGGAGAAATTCTGACACCCAAGAGACCCTCGAGCCTTCACTGCGTCACCTCTACGTCATCTCTGTGTGAGGACTGCATCCCTTGCTGCGTTGCCTCTCTAAGTGTCCCTCTGCGCTATCCCTCTGATGCACTGCGTCACCTCCTCCTCAGTCTCTGACTGATGTTGATACCCTCCTATTCCTTCACCCTGCAACTCTCCCTCTAAAATCGAACTCTTACTCCTTGAGATTCGATTTCCCTCAGGTTACTGAGTATTTGCCCGGTGTATCTCCAAATGACTCTCAAGTCTTCCTTTATACTTTCCCTGTTGGGATATCAACGGCAGTGATCTAATCTCTAATCAACGGCTAAGATTAAATTAGACTTGATCGTCATCTCTTAGAAGCTTCTCTCCCATATTTTCAATAATACCCATTAATATTTTAATTTTCTTAAGTTTAGACTTAAGAACCGCATTAAAAATATTAACTATTTTAATAAAATAAAATTTGGGTGGAATTTCACCAGACGATTTCTGGGTCTTGGAGATGTCATGTGTTCTAGCCCCTCCACAAAATTTCGGAGCTAGTGGACATCCGATGCTACCCAAAAATCAACACTCCCTCTTAGTGAGGAATGTTCTCTAACAGTACTTCCCAACAGAAGTATCACACTGAGCCACCCCATCGGTCCTCTATGCTGTTGATGCTCGGCATGTTTCCCCTCATCCATTGCGTTGCTGCAACCTGTACTGTTGCCCACGACACAACCACTGTCACTGCTCCATTTGTACTGCAGCTCCCTCTCAATATGTTGCATCATGCTCCCCATAGCACTGCCACTGCTAACTGCTGCACTGCAACACCCTGCACTACCCATTTCTAGTACTGAAACGGATTCTCAATCATCCCCATCTTCTCCCTGAAATAAGCAAACTTTGTTCTTCCTAGAGCCTTGGTGAGAATGTCTGCCACCTATTCTCCAATCAGAGTGTATTATAACTGTACTGCCTCTCGTTGGACACAGTCTCTAATAAAGTGACACCTGATGTCAATGTGCTTCAACCGATCATGAAAAACTGGATTCTCAAAGAGATTGATGCAACTCTGATTATCACACAAAATATTGGTCGCTTCCATCCTTCTCCTAAATAGATTCACAAGCAACTTCCTAAGCCATATGGCTTCACACGATGTTGTGCTAGCTGCCATATATTCAGCTTCAGCTGAGCTCAAAGCTACGGATTTCTGTTTCCTACTACACGAGGACATCATTCCTGATCTAATGTTGAAACAATACCTAGTGGTACTTTTCCGATCTACTGAACTTCCAGCACAATCTGCATCAATGAACCCACTCAAACTGATATCGTTGCCTCAGGTGTACATTATTACATGCTCGAATGTTCCTCGTATATATCTGAGAACATGCTTGGCTGCTACCTAGTGCACCCTCTTCAGTTCCACCATGAACTGACTAAGGGTGTTGACAGCGTAACAAATGTCTGGTTTGGTATTGACCAGATACATCAAGGACCCTATGAGCTGCATGTACAAGGTGGGATCGACTTCTCTATCTTCAGATGCATCAATATTCTTCCATTTGGTAATCATTGAAGTAGCCATGGGTTTACAGTCAGGCATTCTAAACCTTTTCAAAATTTCTGTAGCGTATCTCCCTTGTCCAAGGAAAATTCCACCCTTCTGCTGCCAAACTTCCAACCCCAAAAAATAATGCATCCGTCCCAAATCCTTCATGTCAAATTCTGTAGCTAGGTTTTCCTTGCAATCTTTGATAAGCCTGGATGAACCTGTCAGGAAAAGATCATCCACATATAACACCAGAATTAAAGGTTCATTCTCTACAATCAGATAGTAGAGGTTGGGACCTGTGTCACTCTTGACGAATCCCATCTTCTGCAAGTAAACATCAATTCGACTGTACCATGCTCTAGGCGCTTGTTTAAGCCCATACAAGGCTTTTTTCAACCTACATACATGGGTTTTCTTCTCATGTGTCTCAAAACCCTCTGGTCGTTCAATGTATACTTCTTCTTCTATCACCTCGTTCAAGAACACAGTGTTGACGTCCATCTGGTGAATCTACCACCCCATCTGTTCCGCAAAGAATATCACGGATCTAATAGAAGTATACTTGGCTACTGGGGCGAAGGTTTCCTCGTAATCTATCCCTTCCTTCTGAGCATACCCCTTAGCCACGAACCTGGCTCTGTATTTTTCCACATTGTCATCTGCAATGTATTTGACCTTGTAAATACATCTCGAACCTACAACTGATCTGTCCTGAGGCCTAGGTACCACTTCCCAGACATCACTGATCATTATGGAACTGTATTCCTCCACTATAGCATCTACCCAGACTTGATGTTGAACGGCCTCCTGAAAACTAGAGGGTTCTCCAACCTAAGCCACCAAGGTGTTGATTTGGGGTAGTATCGAATGTGCTCCAGCCACAAAATTTGGTGGAGAGGTTGGGGCACATGAGATATCCAATACCCAGAAAGGGTTTGGGCAAATTCTAAACAGATTAAGAGATATTAAAATAATTAATATTTTTAATGGAGTCCCTAAGTCTAAACTTAGGGAAAATAAAATATTAATGTGTATTAATATGAATCTATGTTAAAATGATCCTAAAGACAAGGATCAAGCCAGATCTAATCTTAGCCATTGATTAGGGACTTAATCTCAGCCGTTGAGATGTCAACAAGAAAAGTATAAGAGGAGGCTTGAGGGTGTTAAATTGGCAACTAGGGCCAAACTCCATGTGGGTCAACTTATTAGTGGCCACTGATATTTTTATTGGATCCCTCTCGTCGAGAGGTGTAGGATTGATCTAAAGATAATCCAATTCCGATAAGCATTTATGGAAATATGAATTTATTTTGATTATGAAATTATTATCAAACCGACCAGCAACTTGAGTAGGCTCAAAACCCCAATAGTCACGCCTATTCATCACTTACGTTTTAGTATAAATTGGCAAGGACTTGAAGTCATTTCACACATATATTCTTGAGGTGATCTCCTCTCCACGTCTTGGGTTTTCGGAGAATGAGAGAACATAGAATACGCTGGCCTAGATGATGCCCTAGCTCACACGCAGATGATGCCCTAAATTACAGTCCGTATGCAAACCTATACATTGTTCATGATGAATCTCTATACGTTGTTCAGGAAGTGAAACCCTATTCCATTCATGGAAACAATTCATACATATATGCATGGCATTACACTGGCCATACGCCTAGCATTACGCTGGCCATATGATAAACGCAGTGAAAGAAAGCTTCTATACGAAGCCCTTAAGGGACTTCTATACGCAGTCTAGGGTGCCACTGTCATCAAGCCGCAGTGATAAAAGAAAGCATAGTCGCAGTTGAAATGGAGCCATCCTAACTCATGCAAAGGATAAATGCAATCCGTTCACGCAATGGATACTCGCAATTCTGTTCACACAATGGATACATGCAGTCCTGTTCACGCAACGGATACTCACAGTTCTGTTCACACAATGGATACTCACAGTTCTATTCACACAATGGATACACGCAGTTCTGTGCACACAATGGATACATGCAGTCCTGTTCATGCAATGGATACTCGCAGTTCTGTTCACACAATGGATACTCGCAGTTCTGTTCACACAATGGTTACACGCAGTCCTGTTCACACAAGGATAAACGCAGTCATGGTATTGTAATATTACGCACAACATTCATAAGATAGTCAACATTCTACACCTAACATATATACGTTGGGCAGTCAACGTGAATCTAATCCGAAAAGGAACAACCGCAGTCATATAAGGAACAACCGCAGTAAGGTTAGGGGAGCCGCAGTCTAGAAAGCACAAAGCACACATGCTAGATCTTGCATGGAGAAGCAAGATCTGACTGCACCTCGATTAGGGTATGAGGTGCATGCATGACTAGAACTCATAAGTATGATATGGATGCATATTTGATCGATATTCTACCTATGGATTCATGCTCGGATGAATGAAGAAGGATAGATCTCGAATGGGGTAACTACAGTAAGGTCTAAACTACATGGAGACCTAGCCCTTGGTATGACAGTCTTCGTATTACGTGGATAAGGTATGACAATATGCAGTCGTGGTACTCCTATAGAATACCTGGTATAAGGATGACCATGTCATGGATCTATTCTATAGATCACATGCCTATTTATAAGGAAAAAAAGTACCAAAGCTACTACAATCTAATAATCATTGTCTCGGTAATGATAAGGATATAAGATATAGTCATCATGCTGTAGGCCTCATTGGAGACCTTGTTGACATAATGAAATGACTGTCATAATATAAATCTCTGTATATCAATGAGAGTAGTAAACCAGTCATTGAGTACACATCAGATGGGTGCATATGCATGATGTTGAGAACAACTCAGTGATATTTGGGTGCAACGCAACATGATTCATGGGCAGCATGATAGATGAAATCATGGAGCAACACGATAAATGGGCAACATGATGTATGAAGTCATGGACAACTCGATGTATGGGCAGCACAATTCATGAGCAACATGATGATGCATGATGCAGCATGATGGTGCTACACGGTGCAGCGGATGAACGAAATGGATAGGTGAAGTTGTCACCTAGGAGAATCAGTTGAGCAGAATGTCTTCAATTGATCTCATGTATCATCGTTATAGGAGATGATCTATGCTCAAATCTAGATAAGTCAAAGTGTTGACTTCTGATGTAAATGTACTATTTCTCTCTCTCTTTCTCTGCTGAACTTTGAACATAAAGGAAGAATTGATCAAGGGTTTCCCCACATTGTGGGGTTTGTATCTGGCTTGCGCCACATCTTGTGTCCTCTTGTCTTGGTTTGTCTTCTGCGATTTATATTTATGTTCTATCTGCAGTTTACTTTAATGCTGATGTGATTGCTAACTGAGAAAATTTAAGTAAATTGCTCTGGCATAGAACATACCTAAAATTAACATGGTATCAGAGCTGAGGTGAAGGCAATGCCCAAGCAAGAGTGAAAGAGCAATCACCAAAGACAGTTGGGATAAGACAAAAGGATCAATGGGTTCTTCACAATTCACTTAGGGTGAAGTCGAAGCAGAGCATATTATTAGCAATGTTTTAAGACTCCGACTCCGACTCCGACTCGGCCGAGGATCGACTCCGACTCCGAAACGGTAATGACTCGGCCGGCTCGATTTCAATGACTCGGTCGTTGTAAAAAATACATTAAATATTTATTTTTTTTATAAAAAAACATAATTTTAAAGATTTTAAACATAATTTTAAAGATTTTCATTCATGTTTCCAAACACACAGCATTATAATATAGATGGAAGACAACATATGATCAAAGTAGGCTCATGAACCAATCCATTATATCAAAATGGTACCCAATGGCAATACATAGTCAACTGTCATACATGATCAAAGACTCAAAACAAAAAACACATAACCAAGGAGGCTAGAAATGGCCTCTACAACAAAAGTAAACTATGACGGTGACCAGACTCCAGTACTAGTACTACAGTACTACTGGGCCACTGGCTAGTAGCTACTGTCAAAGGAGCCAAGATCACGTCGATCAATCTCTGGATCATCATCATGAGAGTCAGACAGGGGGCCCCATGGCTCCTCCTCATCATCATCATCCCCAACTGCAACTGTAGAAGTGGTACCACTAGCAGGCTGTGCAACTGCAGCAGATGCAAGCTGAGATAGAGTAGATATGCGGCTGCGCTTCTGTCGTGGCTAAGCAGAGGAAGCACCTACAACTGGAGTCCCTGCTGGCTGTGAGACTGAGGCTGGTGGATTGGGATCTGCATTCAACTGAATAGGCTGGAGTTGAACAGCATGTTCAAGTTCAACTGATGTCTCCAGATCTAAATCTAAATCAAGATCCTCATCAGGATCAAACTCTGCTGGACAACTCTCCACTACCCAATCTGATGTTGGATCAATGTCTTCCAACACAATGGGATCTGAATCCGGTCTTTTGTTCAGCAAATGGTTTTGTCTGAGCCGGAGGTTGTATTGGACAAAAACTAGATCATTTAACCGTTTTTTATCCAAACGGTTTCTCTTCTTTGTATGAATCCTCTCAAAGACAGCCCAATTGCGCTCACACCCAGATGCACTGCAAGTTTGACTCAAAATACGAATTGCAAACCTTTGCACTTCAGGACAATGGCCACCAAAGGCCTCCCACCATTGTGCTGCAAAAAACATAGGAGTGTAATGAGTTAGCTCAACAAAATTACAAATTATATCTAACTTTCAAATTATAAACAATTTAACAAACTTTAAAAAAAAAAGTAAAACTATTAAGAATTTGAAAATTGAAATTTTTGTTTACCTGGCTCATCTGCTTCTCTTGCAATCTTTGCTAGGTTCTTCCCAAAGGTACCTGCTGCATTGCTGAAGGTATTGGCCTGTCGGTGTATCTCCAGCTGATCAGACTCCAATGGGATCATGCGTTCAATGCAATCGACCAGTCCATCTCTGACCTCCCCCCTCAAAGCTCCTGACTCCTTAGCTTTATAATGATACCGTGGGTTCAAAAAATACCCAGCTACATGTATAGGGCGATGAAGTTGATTGTTCCATCTTTCATCAATGATTGCCCAAGTGGGCCCATACTTTGCCACTCTATCCTTATATACCGTCTTTATTTGCTCCTTTGCTTGATCCATAGCCTCATAAATGAAGCCCATAGCCAACCTTTCCCCATCCACCAACTGCAACACCTTAACTAGTGGCTCAGCAAGCTTCACAATCTCTGTTGCCTTTCTCCAAAAAGTTTCTTCATGGACTTTCCTTTTCAATTCTTTGCCTTCTGGTTTGTTAGACCAATTGCTTTGATTCCATTCATCACTGGAAAACATCTTTTGCAAGTTTCTATGTTGGGAAAGCATAGATTGCAATGTCAAAAAATGTGTAGCAAATCTAGTGATGGCAGGCCTAATAATATCCTTGCCCCTAGTGTGTTTCCTCATGAGGCTCAAAACCAATGTATGATTGTAGATAAATTTTGTTATGCTTTTGGCATGATCTATAGTGTTTTTGACCCAATCTAATTTTCCAATATCCTCAAGCATGAGGTCTATGCAATGTGCAGCGCATGGGGTCCAAAATATGGTCTTGTGTTTTTCCTCTAACAGTTTACCAGCAAGAACATAGTTAGAGGCATTATCTGTGATGATTTGAACAACATTAGCCACCCCCACCTCCTCAACAACCTGATCCAATAGCTGAAACAACAAGTGGCCATCTTTTATCTTATTAGATGCATCAACTGATTTTAAAAACATGGTTCCCTGTGGGCAGAAGACAAGAAAGTTTATGATGGTACGGTTTCTTTGATCAGTCCATCCATCTGACATGATGGTACACCCTGTTCTTGCCCATGAGTCCCTGAACTCTTGCAAATACTCATTAATGGATTGAATTTCTTTCTGCAAACGAAACCCCCTTAGCTCATGCATAGTAGGGCCTTTTAAGCCTTTTCCAACAGCATGTATGGCATCAAACATAGGCTCATAATATGGTGAACGAGCAGCATTAAAGGGGATATCAGCATCATACCACCATCTAGCTATGTAATCACAAGCAGTCTCCCTCAATTCTTTCTTCCAATGGTCATCTAAAGTGGGCTGCATTTGAGTTTTACTAACTTCAGGACCATGTGCATCTGATGGAGAGGAGGGAGTGAAATAACTTTTGATAGTCACATCACCCTTTTTCAAATTCATTCTACCCTTTCCCTTATCTTGAACAGAAGCAAAAGAGGGAGGAACATATCGGAAAGGGTTGGATGCCTCAATTTGAGGGATAGAGGAAGAACCCTCAAAATCATAATGGGGGTTGGTAACCATCATTTTTTGTATCTCCCTCTTCCTCCCAATTTTAGCCTGTATGTCTTTTTGCCTAGCCTTATCTTCTTTAAATTTCTCAAAGCTGGCCAACAAATTCTTTCTAATCTCCCCAATTCCTGGTGAGGTACATGGGGTAATTTGGCCTCTAATCCCTGCCAAGTGTTGTTTCAGCCTATTAATGCCCCCAGGACCTTCCTTAATTTTCCTATGGCAAAATTTGCATTGCATTTGACTATCAACCATTTCAACATATGCCCAAGCAGGATCTCTTGCTCTAGGTGCCATTTTTTGACTAGGAAATGAAAGCAAACAATCTGAAAATGACAAAAAAAAAACATTGATTCAATGTTCATTTATTTGACAAAAAACACTCTCTAAGTTTTCTAGATATGCACCTAAAATTTACTAAGCAAAAACAGATTTATAGAGGTGGAAAAAAATACTTCCAGGCACAAACTGCCTCCTCAAGCTTGCTCCAAGAATCAGCTCCTCAATGCTGCTCCAAATGGCTGCCCAAGAAGCTCCTCACTCCAGCTACAATGCTCCTCCAAGACTCCTCACTGCTGCTCCAAAACAAGCTCAAGAACTGCTCACTAACTCTCAAAGAAGACTCTCACTCAAATGCATAAGACTGCTGTGAGTGAATGAGAGCACTTGGGTGTGTTAAATAGGGTTTGGGAGGGGGAAATGGACCCCAAAAATCATTAACCATATTCAAATAGTTGTTTGGGGTCCAAACCAAACATAAAACAGTTAAAAAGTACATTAAAAAAGGTTGATTTGTTTGTTGTTTACGCGCCTGGGCCGTCCCTTTGTGACTCGGCCGAGTCATATCGGAAACGGCCGGGTTGGCCGAGTCATGGGTGACTCGGCCAACCGGACCGTTTCCTAGGCCGGGTCACTCTCCAACCTTCTGACTCGGATCAAGCCGGCCGTTTTGGTTTCGAAACGGCCGTTTCTTAAAACAGGGATTATTAGAATGACGTAGCAAAACTTTTGATGGCATACCTAAAGATCACCTCATTAGGAAGTTCGGATTTAAGGGTGGAAGGATAGGTAGATGTCTTAGTTATGATTTCGGCCCTTATGCGAAGGAGTGTCCGAGTGACAGAGATGTAGGTCATCAAATACATGGTCGTCTCTTCAAAGCAAAGAACCCCAGATCTCTTTTATGTCCCTGATCCCAAAAGGAACCTGGTGACCATCTCAGAAATAGAAGTCAAAGGTTTCAAGGTGGCACTCGTTGATCGAAAGGTACGTGTTTGAAAATAGAATTTTCAAAGATGTTTTTGAGTTCACGGTTGTATTACATTACAGGAAGTCCACTGGGGACTATGTCCATTAACACATAGCACCGGAGGTCTGTGAGTCAGATGGTGA
The DNA here is from genome assembly GCA_031772625.1 of Pinus tabuliformis. Taxonomy (NCBI): domain Eukaryota; kingdom Viridiplantae; phylum Streptophyta; class Pinopsida; order Pinales; family Pinaceae; genus Pinus; species Pinus tabuliformis. The sequence goes on along the minus strand of CM062805.1, from coordinate 799,050,418 downwards.
CAGGGATGCCTGAATTCAAAAAAAAAAAAGAGCATGAAGGTACATGTCTGAGATGTACCGAAGGAAAATCTTACAAAGGGACCATGTAGCAGGTCCACAGATATGGAACAACCCGTGAAGTTTGAGATTCATGAACGGGAATCTCATGTATACAAGTGGAAGAAAGCCCTCTATGGCTTGAAGCAAAACACCTTGGGTGTAGTATGAGAGGATCGATAACTGTCTGATGAAGCTGAGATTCACTAAGAATGAAATCGATCCAAACCATTTGAAGGTTGTGGATGACAAACCTCTCATATCGGCACCTATGTATGACAGGTGCAGACCCTCTCATTTGTAGAAGACAGAGGGAGTTGGATTCTGAATGTGGAAAGATAAACTGCAAGCCTGTGACTACCTCGAGGATTTTAACTTTCAAGAAGTTATATGGTAGTGATGTCGGGCCAGATTTGGGAAATGCCTCTGAGTTTCATAAACTCATTCGCGTTGATGTTCTTGGAGAACCACCGTTCAGACATATGTGTTGCAGTTAGCATGGTGAGCTCATATTTGGTTGAGCCTCACTGGATTGGTGCCAAGAATCTTTTGAGATATCTTCGGGGCACAATCTCTCATGGATTGAGATACACTGTCGGAAATATAAAAACTACATGATTATTCGAATGCAGACTGGTGAGTGAGTTCACATGATGAATACCACTGTGATTCTCTGTAACAACCAGAGGTGGGATTCGATTATTGAGGAATACGTTATTCGTGATTGCTCCAGCAGATAAACATCAGATGCTGCCCTATCTGGGATACGGTAAGTCGATGAGCAAGGAGGCTCCATCGCATTGAGACTGATGTACAGATCGCTGACATTTTGACAAAGCCCCGAGGAAAGATCAAATATGTGATTTTCCCGTACGACTTGGAATCGTCGAGAGACCCTTGTAAAAGGGTCCTGCATGTTGCATACATTGAGCTCTGAGAGCTCTGGGGGCTTGCAATTCTTACTGGAGCAACATATGACCACAAGGTGACTCACCCTCCCCTAGTGGTGCGCACTAAAACAAGATGATTCGCTCTCTTGTGGGACAAGATGATTCGCTCTCTTATGTAACAGGATGATTCGCTCTCCTATGTAGCAGGATGATTAGTTCTCCTGTGAGGCCTGGATTGATGTGTTCTCCATGGCGATTGTAGCAGGATTGGTGTGTTCTCCTGTGAGGCCTGGATTGATGTGTTCTCCATGGCGATTGTAGCAGGATTGATGTGTTCTCCTATGAGGACAAGATTGATTAGTTCTCCTGTCGGGGCATTCTACCCATACAGTCTGGGACTCATGGGAAGTACCTCTCATCTGATCAATGAGCAAGGAAATGAAGTTAGGGACCATAGTAGTATCGATGGACGCATCGTTGTATCTACCATACTCCCTACGCTAGGATGACCTCCATTGATCTGGGATCAATGATACTGGTTTCGAACCAGTGGTAGGAGTTGTACCATACTATGACACCGACTTCGGGTCGGTTGAGACTGGTCTGGGACCAGTGGTACATACTCTGAGACTGACTTTGTGTCAGTGTAGGACTGTTCTGGGACCAATGAGAGTGGTACATACTATGACGCTGACTTCAGGTCGGTTGAGACTGGTCTGGGACCAGTGGTACACTCTTTGAGCCTGCGATACTGGTCTGGGACCAGTGGTAGGAGTTGTACCATACTATGACGCTGACTTCGGGTCGGTTGAGACTGGTCTGGGACCAATGGTACATACTCTGAGACTAACTTTGTGTCAGTGTAGGACTGGTCTGGGACCAGTGAGAGTGGTACATACCAATGTTTTACAACTCGGACTCGGACTCGGACTCGGCCGAGGATCGACTCCGACTCGGACTCCGACTCGGTAATGACTCGGCCGGCTCGATTTCAATGACTCGGTCGTTGTAAAAAATACATTAAATATTTATTTTTTTTATAAAAAAACATAATTTTAAATATTTTAAACATAATTTTAAAGATTTTCATTCAAGTTTCCAAACACACAACATTATAATATACATGGAAGACAACATATGATCAAAGTAGGCTCATGAACCAATCCATTATATCAAAATGGTACGGTGGTACCCAATGGCAATAGTAAATACATAGTCAACTGTAGTCTGTCATACATGATCAAAGACTCAAGAGTCAAAACAAAATACAAATAACCAAGGAGGCTAGTAGCTACTGCCAGAGGAGCCAAGATCATCTCGACCAATCTCTGGATCATCATCATCAGAGTCAGACAAGGGGCCCCATGGCTCCTCCTCATCATCATCGTCTCCAACTGCAACTGTAGAAGTGGTGCCAGTACCACTAGGCTGTGCAGCAGATGCAAGATGAGATAGAGTACAAATGCGGCTGCGCTTCTGTCGTGGCTGAGCAGAGGAAGGCGAAGCACCTACAACTGGAGTCCTACTAGCTGGCTGTGAGACTGAGGCTGGTGGATCGGGATCTGCATTCAACTGAACAGGCTGCAGTGGATGTTCAACATCAAGTTGATCAATCTCAAGATCCTCATCAGGATCAAACTCGGGTAGACGACTCTCCACTACCCAATCTGATGTTGGATCAATGTCTTCCAACACAATGGGATCTGAATCAGGTCTTTTGTTCAGCAATTGGTTCCGTCTAAGCCGAAGGTTGTATTGGACAAAAACTAGATCATTCAACCGTTTTGCTCCAAACGGTTTCTCTTCTTTGTGTGAATCCTCTCAAAGACAGACCAATTGCGCTCACACCCAGATGCACTGCAAGTTTGACTCAAAATACGAATTGCAAACCTTTGCAATTCAGGGCACTGGCCACCAAAGGCCTCCCACCATTGTGCTGCAAAAAACATAGGAGTGTAATGAATTATGAGTTAGATGAAGGCTGAAGCTCAACAAAATTACAAATTATATCTAACTTTCAAATTATAAATGATTTAACAAACTTTAATAAAAAAAGTAAAACCATTAAGAAATTGAAAATTGAAATTTTTGTTTACCTGGCTCATCTGCTTCTCTTGCAATCTTTGCTAGGTTCTTCCCAAAGGTACCTGTTGCATTGCTGAAGGATGTGACCTGCTGATGTATCAGCAGCTGATCAGACTCCGATGGGACCATGCGCTCAATGCAATCAACCAGTCCATCTCTGACCTCCCCCCTCAAAGCTCCTGACTCCTTAGCTTTATAATGATACCGTGGGTTCAAAAAATACCCAGCTGCATGTATAGGGCGATGGAGTTGATTGTTCCATCTTTCATCAATGATTGCCCAAATGGGCCCATACTTTGCCACTCTATCCTTGTATGCTGTCTTTATTTGCTCCTTTGCTTGATCCATAGCCTCATAAATGAAGCCCATAGCCAACCTTTCCCCATCCACCAACCGCAACACCTTAACTAGTGGCTCAGCAAGCTTCACAATCTCTGCTGCCTTTCTCCAAAAAGTTTCATCATGGACTTTCCTTTTCAATTCTCTGCCTTCTAGTTTGTTAGACCAACTGCTTTGATTCCAGTCATCACTGGAAAACATCTTTTGCAAGTTTCTATGTTGGGAAAGCATAGATTGCAATGTCAAAAAATGTGTAGCAAATCTAGTGATGGCAGGCCTAATAATATCCTTGCCTCCAGTGTGTTTCCTCATGAGACTCAAAACCAGTGTATGATTGTAGATAAATTTTGTTATGCTTTTGGCATTATCTACAGTGTTTCTGACCCAATCTAATTTTCCAATATCCTCAAGCATGAGGTCTATGCAATGTGCAGCGCATGGGGTCCAAAAGATGGTCTTGTGTTTTTCCTCTAACAGTCTACCAGCAAGAACATAGTTAGAGGCATTGTCTGTGATGATTTGAACAACATTAGCCACCCCCACATCCTGAATAACCTCATCCAATAGCTGAAACAACAAGTGGCCATCTTTTACCTTATCAGATGCATCAACTGATTTTAAAAACATGGTTCCCTGTGGGCAGAAGACAAGAAAGTTTATGATGGTACGGTTTCTTTGATCAGTCCATCCATCTGACATGATGGTACACCCTGTTCTTGCCCATGATTCCTTGAAATCTTGCAAATACTCATTAATTGATTTAATTTCTTTCTGCAAACGAAACCCCCTTAGCTCTTGCATAGTAGGGCCTTTGAAGCCTTTTCCAGCAGCATGTATGGCCTCAAACATAGGCTCATAATATGGTGAACGAGCAGCATTAAAGGGGATATAAGCATCATACCACCATCTAGCTATGTAGTCACAAGCAGTCTCCCTCAATTCTTTCTTCCAATGGTCATCTAAAGTGGGCTGAGCAAGACCTTTACTAATACTAACTTCAGGACCATGTGCATCTGATGGAGAGGAGCCTGAGTGAGTGAAAAAACTTTTGATAGTCCCATCACCCTTCATTCTACCCTTTCCCTTATCTTGAACAGAAGCAAAAGAGGGAGGAACATAACGGAAAGGGTTTGATGCATCAGTTTGAGGGATAGAGGAAGAACCCTCAAACTCATAGTGGGGGTTGGCAGCCATCATTCTTTGTATCTCCCTCTTCCTCCCAATTTCAGCCTGTATCTCTTTTTGCCTAGTCTTTTCTTCTTTAAATTTTTCAAAGCTTTCCAACAAATTCTTTCTAATCTCCCCAATTTGATCAGAGGGACATGGAGTAATATTGCCTTTAATCCCTGCCAAGTGTTGTTTCAGCCTATGAATCCCCCCAGGACCTGACTTAATTTTCCTATGGCAAAACTTGCAACACATCTCACTATCAACCATTTCAACATATGCCCAAGCAGGATCTTTTGCTCTAGGTGCCATTTTTTGACTAGGAAAACAATCTGAAAATGAAAAAAAAAAAAAAAAAAATTGATTCAATGTTCATTTATTTGACTAAAAACACTCTCTAAGCTATCTTGATATGCACCTAAAATTTACTAAGTAAAAACAGATTTATAGAGGTGGAAAAAAATACCTCCAGGCACAAACTGCCTCCTCAAGCTTGCTCCAAGAATCAGCTCCTCAATGCTGCTCCAAATGGCTGCCCAAGAAGCTCCTCACTCCAGCTACAATGCTCCTCCAAGACTGCTCACTGCTGCTCCAAAACAAGCTCAAGAACTGCTCACTAACTCTCAAAGAAGACTCTCACTCAAATGCATAAGACTGCTGTGAGTGAAATGAGAGCATTTGGCTGTCTTAAATAGAGTTTGGGAGGGGGAAATGGACCCCAAAAGCATTTAACAATCTACCATTACCCTTTGGAATCCACAAACCCTACTTAACTTTACCAAATATCAGCAAAAAAATGAATTTTTTTTATAAAAAACGCTGCCCAGCCGTCCTTTTCATGACTCGGCCGAGTCAATACGGACCCGGCCGGGTTGACCGAGTCAGCTATGACTCGGCCGAGTCATTGGATGACTCGGCCGAGTCATAGCTGACTCGGTCAGCCGAGCCGGGTTGCTGGCCGGGTCAATGTTTTGGCTAGTGACTCGGTCCGAAACGGCCGTTTCGGTTTCAACTCGGCCAAGTTGTAAAACAATGGTACATACTATGACGCTGACTTCAGGTCGGTTGAGACTGGTCTGGGACCAGTGGTACACTCTCTGAGCCTGCGATACTGGTCTCGGACCAGTGGTAGGAGTAGTACCCACTATGACACTGACTTTGGGTCGCTTGAGACTGGTCTGGGACCAGTGGTACGCACTCTGACACTGACTTCGGGTCAGTGGAGAATGGTATGAGACATTCTCGATCAATTCTTCTTCTTCATAGTTCAATAGAGCAGAGCTGAGCAGAGTGAGCAGAGTTGGGCAAAGCAGTGCAGGGCACTGATGGCAGAGATAGTACAATCGGACTTATGAATCACTGGATGGAGTTCTCCCTAGTTGAGAGGGAGTGTTAAATTGGCAACTAGGGCCAAACTCCATTTGGGTCAACTTATTAGTGGTAGCTGATATTTTTATTGGATCCCTCTCGTCGAGAGGTGTAGGATTGATCTAAATATCATCCAATTCCAATAAGTATTTATGGAGATATGAATTTATTTTGATTATGAAATTATTATCAAGCCGACCAATAACTTGAGTAGGCTCAGAAGCCCAATAGTCACGCCTATTCATCACTTACGTTTTAGTATAAATTGGCAAGGACTTGAAGTCATTTCAAACATGTATCCTTGAGGTGATCTCCTCTCCACGTCTTGGGTTTTTGGAGGAGAGAACATAAAATACGCTGGCCTAGATGATGCCCTAGCTCACACGCAGATGATGCCCTAAATTACAGTCAGTATGCAAACCTATACGTTGTTCATGATGAATCTCTATACGCTGTTCAAGAAGTGGAACCCTATGCCGTTCATGGAAACACTTCATACATATACGCATGGCATTACGCTAGCCATACGCCTAGCATTACGCTGGCCATATGATAAATGCAGTGAAAGAAAGCTTCTATACGAAGCCCTTAAGGGACTTCTATACGCAGTCTAGGGTGCCACTGTCATCAAGCCGCAATGATAAAAGAAGGCACAGCCGCAGTTGAAATGGAGCCATCCTAACTCACGCAAAGGATAAATGCAGTCCTGTTCATGCAATGGATACTCGCAGTTCTATTCACACAATGGATACATGCAGTCCTGTTCATGCAATGGATACTCACAGTTCTGTTCACACAATGGATACTCGCAGTTATGTTCACACAATGGATACATGCAGTTCTGTGCACACAATGGATACACGCAGTCTTGTTCACGCAATGGATACTCGCAGTTCTGTTCACACAATGGATACACGCAGTCCTGTTCACGCAATGGATACTCGCAGTTCTGTTCACACAATGGATACACGCAGTCCTGTTCACGCAATGGATACTCGCAATTCTGTTCACACAATGGATACACGCAGTCCTGTTCATGCAAGGATAAACGCAGTCATGGCATTGCAATATTACGCACAGCATTCATAAGATAGTCAACGTTCTACACCTAACATATATATGTTGGGCAATCAACGTGAATCTAATCCAAAAAGGAACAACCGCAGTCATATAAGGAACAACTGCAATAAGGTTAATGGAGCCGCAGTCAAGGTTAGGGGAGCCGCAGTCTAGAAAGCAGAAAGCACACATGCTAGATCTTGCATGGAGAAGCAGGATCTGACTGCACCTCGGTTAGGGTATGAGGTGCATTCATGACCAGAACTCATAAGTATGATATGGATGCATATCTGATCGATATTCTACCTATGGATCCATGCTCGGATGAACGAAGAAGGATAGATCTCGAATGGGGTAACTGCAGTAAGGTCTGAACTACATGGAGACCTAGCCCTTGGTATGACAGTCTTCGTATTACATGGATAAGGTATGACAATATGCAGTCGTGGTACTCCTATAGAATACCTGGTATAAGGATGACCATGTCATGGATCTATTCTATAGATAACATGCCTATTTATAAAGAAAAGAAGTACCAAAGCTACTACAATCTAATAATCATTGTCTCAGTAATGATAAGGATATACGATATAGTCATCATGTTGTAGACCTCATTGGAGACTTTGTTGACATAATGAAATGACTGTCATAATAGAAATCTCCGTATATCAATGAGAGTAGTAAACTAGTCATTGAGTACACATCAGATGGGTGCAGATCCATGATGTTGAGAACAACTCAGTGATATTTGGGTGTAGCGCAACATGATGAATGGGCAGCATGATAGATGAAATCATGGAGCAGCACGACACATGGGCAACATGATGTATGAGGTCATGGACAACTTGATGTATGGGCAGCACAGTGATCATAAGCAGCATGATGGTGCTAAACGGTAAGGTGTAGCAGATGAACGAAATGGATAGGTGAAGCTGTCACCTAGGAGAATCAATTGAAGCAGAATGTCTTCAACTGATCTCATGTATCATCGTTATAGGAGATGATCTATGCTCAGATCTAGATAAGTCAAAGTGTTGACTTCTGATGTAAATGTATTATTTCTCTCTCTCTTTCTCTGCTTAACTTTGAAGAACATAAAGGAAGAATTGATCAAGGGTTTCCCCACATTGTGGGGTTTGTCCCTGGCTTGCGCCACATCTTGTGTCCTCTTGTCTTGGTTTGTCTTCTGCAATTTATATTTATGTTCTATCTGCAGTTTACTTTAATGCTGATGTGATTGCTAACTGAGAAAATTTAAGTAAATTGCTCTGGCATAGAACATACCTAAAATTAACAGAGGGTCACGTGGAGAACACACCAGAGTGATCAGTCATTCTATTATCTAGAGCGGGGTTTGCTAAGAGAGATAGAATCAATGATTAGGAGAGCAGCTGAGGGGCATTGAGTACAAAGAATCAGAGAAGGCAGAGATTGTGTCGGGAGAGCAGCGCAGCAGCCAAGGAGAGTGACGCAGAGCCAGCAAGGGCTCACGTTGGGCCATGCAAAGGCAGCCAAGTGTTGTGCAGAGCATGAGAGAGGCTAGCGTGTCTGACGCAAAGGCCCAGAAAGCTGACGCAGGGCCTCATGGGGCTGACGCAGGCCAAGAAAGGCTGACGCAGTGCCAGCGAGAGACAGAGAGGGGTTGATGCAGTCCAGATTGGGCAAACGCTGGGGTTGCAGAGCAAATTTGTGCTGAGGAGTTGCCAGAAGGATTTTTCGGGGTTTCAGCCAGGAGATTTCTCTCAAACTGTGAGGTATAGCTGCTAAGGAAATTCTCTGTTGGGCAGGCCAGTTTCAGCACCCAGATTGTACTCCGATATTGCTTAATAAGAAAACCCTCAGATAGTTGCGTCGGTTTTCCCGCATTGGGTTCTTCCGGGGACATTGGTCCAAAAATAATGGTGTCATGTGGTGTGTTTGTTCTTGTTGCTTTTAGTTGCTGATCTGTAATATGTTGAGCATGCACTAGTGTTTATTTTCAGTATTTACTTTGTAAATAACTTGTTAAAGAAAAATAACAAGTAGGTAGGAATAAATCAGAAAAAGTGCATGAAGGGTTTCTAAACTAAGTAAACTTAGAAACTTCAACATGGTATCAGAGCGTGATTGCAGATCACAGGAGGACTAAAAGACATCAGCCAAGCAAAGCAATAGCAACAGAAAACAATTGTCCTGAGGTGACAGAAGTTGTTTCTAGCAACGCAGAAGCCAAGAAGTGTGACACAAAGCCAACCAGCGCCACGCAGAAGAAGTCGGGAGCTACGCAGAGCCTCAGAGAGGATAGTGTTGCTAAGGCAGAGGGCCAGAGGGCTGACGCAGGGCATCCAGGGCTGACGCAAACCCATCTGGAGCGACGAAGAGCCAGCGTGAGGCAGAGAGGGGCTGATGTAATTCACAGAGAGGTAGTTGTTGGAGTCTAGAAGGCTGCAAAAATATTGCAAAGTGGAGTTGGTGAGGTACTATAGTCAAAACAGTACCTGATAGATCAGGGCCAGAGGAGTTGTTACCGAGAGTTTCTAGCCGAGGAACCTGGATCAGCAATGCAGTTACACAAGACGATCAGAGTAGGGGGCATCTCGACAAGCGGCAGGAGGATTTCCAGGAGTGAAATCAGGACTCAAAGGGAGTCCAAAAGAGAACTTCCAGATGGAAATAGAGACTCAAAGGAGTCGAACAGAGAACTTCCAGGAGGGAAGTAGAGGAGCTTCATGGCACTACACGGGGAAAGAGACCAGGATAGACTGAACGAAGCATCGAACTTCGCAGTCTGGAAGGCCAGAATCTTATCAGTGCTTGACAGGAATCATGTCAAGAACTTCGCCTTGAAGGTTATAGCTATCCCAGTTGACCCCAATGATATTGACAAGTACGAAGAGGCAATGGCGAGGGCCAAGTACATTATCCTTGACGGGGTCAAGGATCATGTGGTACCACATATAGCCGAGAAGGAAACGGCAGTTGAGATGTGGGAGGCTCTCAAGAACATGTACCAGCATACTTCTGTGCAGAGAAGAATGTTGCTCGAGAACCAAATGAGGTCGAATTAGATGAAGAAGGGTCAATCGATTGACACCTTCCTCGGAGGACTGAATGAGATCCGAGACCAGTTGATTGCTATAGGAGCGACACCGGATCAGGAGCTTATGGTGAGGACAGCCCTGAATGTTGTCTCAGAAGATTGGGAAGTGTTTGTCCAGAGTATCATGGGCAGAGGGACTCTCCCACCTTGGGACGAGATGTGGGCAACTCTTCGCCAGGAAGAGATCAGACGACAATCGAAGACAGGTAGCAACGGAAGAGGGATCAAGGTCAAGCAGGAGGAGGAGAATGTGGCCCTAGCATCTGAGGGAAAGCAGGAGAAGCAGAAGAAGAAAGATCTCTCCAAGATCAAGTGCTTCCACTATGGGGAAATGGGTCATTATGCGACCCAGTGCCCAAGGAAGAAGAGTAAGGGAGAGCCTTTCGAGACTAAGGCAGTGCCAACATGGGAAGAGAAGGAAGTTTTGACAGACGATGACTGTGCCATGAGTGCACACACACCACTTGAGCGGAAGTGGGGAGACATTGAGTTATAGTCAGGTAGACTACAGGTAGTGAGGGGCAGAATCCTTGAAGGTACCCAGCCTCTTGGATTAGACCTTGCTACAGGAGCCCCGACGAGGAGTAGCAAGACTGGCTGAGTGGGTAGAGACGAATGCAAATGGAGCGGCAAAGAGAGCTACAGTGCAAGAGTCCCAAGACAGCACAGAGCTAGCAGGTTGCAGCAGTGCGAGAGGCACAGGAGTATTGCACCAGTGCAGGAAGGCATAGAGAGGTGTGCAACGGTGTGAGATGCAGGGATTTGTTACAGCAGAGCAGAGGTCAGAGAGGGAGCACTTGTCAATGACAAAGGGAGCTTCAGCATCAGAGGGTGTTTCTAACCCAACAGGGAGGTGAGTTGGGAGATCAGTTACTTACTTCTTAGTAATTGAGTTGCAGTGCAGCAGTGGGCAGCACAATGCAGCATGATGAGAGGAGGTGCAGTGCGGATGCAATGCAGGGAGAAAGGACCAGCAGCAGCACGGATGCAAAGGGAGCTGTCGTACAGATGCAGCAGTGGCAATGGCAGAACCATGGGCAGCAGTATAGGAGGCAGTAGTGCAAAGGATGTTGGGTAGGAAGGCCTAGCATCAACACAGGTACTGATGCCGGATGATTAGAGTAATACTCAGTGAGGAGTATTGCTAGAGCACAATCCTCGCTAAGAGGGATTGTTGATTTGGGGTAGCATCAAATGTGCTCCAGCCACGAAATTTGGTGGAGAGGTTGGGGCACATGAGATCTCCAATACCCAAAAAGGGTTTGGGCAGATTCTAAACAGATCAGGAGATATTAAAATAATTAATATTTTTAATGGAATCCCTAAGTCTAAACTTAGGGAAAATAAAATATTAATATGAATCTGTGTTAGAATGGTCCAAAAGACAAGGATCAAGCCAGATCTAATCTTAGCCATTGATTAGGGACTTAATCTTGGCCGTTGAGATGTCAACAGGAAAAGTATAAGAGGAGGCTTGAGGGTCACTTGGAGAACACACCAGAGTGATCAGTCATTCTATTCTCTAGAGCGGGGTTTGCTAAGAGAGATAGAAGCAGTGATCAGGAGAGCAGCTGAGGGGCATTGAGTACAAAGAAACAGAGAAGGCAGACAATGTGTCGGGAGAGCAGCGCAGCAACCAAGGAGAGTGACGCAAGGGCTCACGCAGGGCCATGCAAAGGCAGTCAAGTGTTGCGCAGAGCACCAGAGAGGCTAGCGTGTATGACACAGAGGCCCAGAAAGCTAACGCAGGGCCTCTTGGGGCTGACGTAGTGCCAGCGTGAGACAGAGCGGGGCTGACGCAGTCCAGATTGGGCAGACGCTAGGGTTGCAGAGCAGTTTTGTGCTAAGGAGTTGCCGGAAGGATTTTCCAAGGTTTCAGCGAGGAGATTTCTCTCAAACTGTGAGGTATAGCTGCTAAAGGAAATTCTTTGTTGGGTAGGTCAGTTTCGGCACCCAGATTGTACTCTGATGTTGCTTAATAAGAAAACCCTCAGATAGCTACACTGGTTTTCCTGCATTGTGTTTTTCCAGGGACATTGGTCCAAAAATAATGGTTTCATGCGGTGTGTTTGTTCTTGTTTATTTTAGTTGTTGATCTGTAATATGTTGAGCATGCACTGGTGTTTATTTTCAGTATTTACTTTGTAATAACTTGTTAAAGGAAAATAACAAGTGGGTAGGAATAAATCAGAAAAAGTGCATGAGGGTTTCTAAACTAAGTAAACTTAGAAAATTCAACACAAGGTTTGGTATCTATTTGGTTGTATACGCTCCCTTTTCTCGTTCCTAGGAGCTCCAATGAAATCCTCTGCATCTCGTCGTATCTGTCGAAGTTCCGACTCATTCTTCTACTGGTAGTGGGTAGATCTATTTGCTCCTCCTCATGAGATTCCACCTGTTGTGATGCCTCTAGATTCTTGTCCTTTGGAGAAATACTGGTGTTGGTTTCTGCTGGTCGAAGTGGCTTGACCAGTGGATCATCCTTTGACTGCTCTTCGAAAGGCATTTCTTGGGATTTCCTAAAATCTTTGTCCTCCATGAACTTTACGTCCTGTCGTACTACAATCTTTCTATTTCCCGACAGGTAGATTGTATATTCCTTAGCACTCCCTCTATATCCCACAAGATATCCTTTTTCTACACTTTGATCCAACTTCTTCCTCTTTTCTTCGGGTATATGGCAGTATGCCAAAATCCCAATATTCTGAAATGACTCACTTCAGGCTTCTTGTCGATGAAGACACTCTCCGGAGTAATCTTACCTGATTCCCTGTGAGGAGTCTTGTTCTAAACATATATTATTGTGCTGCATGCTTCTGCCCATAGAAATTTGGGCATATCCTGATCACACAACATTGCCCTCGCTGCTTCAACAATAGTTTTGTTCTTCCTCTCTGCTACTCCATTTTGCTCTGGATTATATGGAGTTGTCCATTCTCTTCTTATGCCTTCCCTTGCGCAAAAATCAGTGAAGTCCTTATCAATGTATTTTGCACCATTGTCTGAGCGCAACGCTTTTAACCTCTTCCCTGTCAGATTCTCAACCAGAGCTTTAAACTCTTTGAATCGATCAAAAATTTCATCCTTAGTTTTTACAGAGTAGATCCAAGTCTTCCTCGAATGGTCATTAATGGAGGTGGCGAAGTATTCGGCACCATTAAGAGCTTTTGTGGACATGGGTCCGCAGATATCTGAGTGTATCAATCCCAGAACACTTTTCCGTACTGTTACTTATGGAATAAGCCGCTTTGGCATACTTTCCTAGTACGCATCATCTACATACATCGTCTTGTTTGGCACTTAATTCTGGAACTCCTGTGACAGTTCTTCTGAGAATTCTTAGAACCAAGTGCCCCATCCTTCTGTGCCATAGTTCATTCAAATCTTTTTCACCACTACTGCTTATCAGTGCCATTGGAGATTCTAGCTGTAACTTATATAGTCTGTTACTTTTGACTCCAATTTGGGCCTTCTTCTTCCAACTCGAATGTTTGACATATACTTTCTTCCCAATGAAGAAAACATCATAGCCCTTGTTTAGTAACTGAGATACAAAGAGTAAGTTCATCCCCAATCCAGACACATGCATCACATTGATAGCTCGAAGTCGATCCCCTGCTTCTGTTTGAAAAACTACAGTACCTCTTCCTACGGGGGTACATTTCGACTTATTTCCCATGGTGATTTGGAAGTTCATCTGTTCTTCTTGATAGCTCAAGAATCATTCTCGTATTCCCATCATGTGTGCAGAAGTTCCACTATCAATATACAAACCTCAGAGGAAGCACAACTTGCCAAGCAAGCGACTTCTTCTTCCAATCTGGAAGCTAACACAGAATTGTCGTGATCCATTATATTCTTCGTGCTTTCCTCTTTCCCAGGAGAACTACGTGAGTCCTTTTGAGTTGTTTCTCCAGCCTCATGCTCACGACTCATTGTAGATTCTCTAATCCTGTTGCCTGATCTCTGCTCGGATACCATGTGAAACTTTCTAACATGAAATTCTACTGCAGTAACTTATTTATTTCTCCTACTTATTTTCCACAATAAGTTATTTACAAAACCCTTCGGTAAACATCAAAGTAAATTTTACTACAGTGGTCACATAATAGCATAGAGAAACGAACAGTGAAATAAAAGCACGAGAATCAATCACATCAACGCAGTTAGTTTTGGACAATAGTCCCCGGAAAAACCCAATGCAGGAAAACCGGTATAGCAGATGAGGGTTTATTTATTATTCTTCAGCAACAATCTCTTTACAACGAATGATTTTGCAAAACATAGAGAAACCTTTGAGAAAACACCTGAGATAATTTTCCTCCACCTTTTGGAGAAATTCTGACACCCAAGAGACCCTTCAGCCTTCACTGCATCACCTCTATGTCATCTTCGCGTGAGGACTGCGTCCCTTGCTGCGCTGCCTCTTTAAGTTGTCCCTCTGATGCACTGCACCACCTCTTCCACAGTCTCTGACTGATACTGATACCCTCCTCATCCTTCACCTTGCAAGTCTCCCTCTGAAATCGAACTCTTACTCCTTGAGATTCGATTTCCCTCGGGTTACTGAGTATTTTCCCGGTGTATCTCCAACTGACTCTCAAGTCTTCCTTTATACTTTCCCTGTTGAGATGTCAATGGTCGTGATCTAATCTCTAATTAACGGCTAAGATTAAATTAGACTTGATCCTCATCTCTTAGAAGCTTCTCACCCATATTTTCATTAATACCCATTAATATTTTAATTTTCCTGAGTTTAGACTTAGGAACCCCATTAAAAATATTAATTATTTTAATAAAATACAATCTGGGTGGAATTTCACCAAACGATTTCTAGGCCTTCGAGATCTCATGTGTTCTAGCCCCTCCACAAAATTTTGAAGCTAGAGCACATCCGATGCTACCCAAAAATCAACAGATACAAAATCCCAAGAAGGGTCTAACAAAATTGACAATGAGTATATTGACTCAATATAAAACCTAGAAGCCTACAAAGGAGGCGTTGACCTAAAAATGATGACCCAAGTAGCCCATGCTTTAATAAGTCATTTTTATTAATAATAAAATTTCTTTTGACAAATAAATTACATTATACAATTATGAAGATCGAACCTAGTTACATTCTTCAATACTCCCTCTTAACTAGGGAGGTATTCATACATAAGAATACAAGTATATGAAAGATCTAAAAAACACATGAACTACGAAGAGTTCAGGCACACTCAGTGCCATGGACTAGATACCTGACCAAGGCTATCTATCCGGGTGGGACTAAGATGGACTAAAGTTTTCAGCTAGTCTAGGTACAATCAGGCTTACTAACTAACCATCAACCCAGGGATCTAGGTGCATATCCAAGGTCAAAGCTCCAAGACCAATGCCACCCTCCCTCTTCGGATCATGACATTAAACACACATAGGCCGGCCAAATGTCCTCCCAAGCATCCGCCATTATATGCTTCATCTATCCTTATCAACTAAATTTGCAATGTCAACCAATCCAAGCATGCTTCTAAAATACTCAAACTTCTTATTCGAAAGAGAATTTGTCAACACATCAGCGACCTGTTCATCTTGTCGAAATATGTTGTACCTTTACGACCCCATCTTGTACCAAACTCCTAATGTAGTGGTATTTTTTGTTGATATGCTTCGTCCTTGCATGGAATACAGGGTCTTCAGACGTCTTGATGCTACTTTGATTATCACAATTTACTATAGTAGGATCCAGAGGCTTTCCAAATGAATTTGACAAGAGTTTTCTTAACCAAACATCTTCCTTTCCTACTTCACATGCAGCAATGAATTCGGCTTCGGCACTACTTAACGCAACATGATCTTGTTTCCTACTCATCCACGAAATCATTGCAAACCCTAAACTGAAACATCCACCGATAGTGCTTCTTCCATCAGTCTCACTACCACCCCAATCTGAATCTGTAAAACCTGTCAACTTAACTTCCTTTCCATCATACTTTAGGCAGTGATGTATAGTGCCACAGAGATATCTAAGAATATGCTTAGCAGCTATCCAATGGTCATGACAAGGCTCTAACTGAAATTGACTAAGAATACTTAAAACAAAACATATATCAAGTCTTGTATTTACCAGGTACATTAGAGACCCCACCAAGATATCTAGTGGGATCGACAAGACTGGAGTTAGAGCTTCTCAACGTTTTGGGATTAGTGATCATGGGAGTAGTCATAGGCTTGGAATTGATCATACCAAATTTTTGTATAATCTTGATTATGTATTTACCTTGACCTAGATATATTTCTCTAGGTTTCTGCTAGACTTCCAAACCCAAGTAATAGTGCATAAGTACCAGATCTTTCATTTCGTATTCAGCTACTAGCATCTTCTTGCATTCTTCTATTTTGCGCTCCACACCTGTAATAAACAAATCATCTACATAAAGTAGTACAATGACTGGTTCAGTGTTCACTACCTTAATGATTTGGATCTACAAAACTTTTGACGAACCCAATTCTTAAGAGATATGCATCCATCCTTGCATACCTTTTCCTAGGAGCTTGTTTTAAGACATATAGAGCTTTCTTAAGTCTGCAAACATGTGAGGCCTTGATATTTATTTCAAAGCCTTCCGGTTGTTCAATGTATACTTCTTCATCAATGGTCCAATTCAGAAATGATGTTTTTACGTACATTTGATGAATATTCCATCCCATTGTAGCAACTAGCGAAACCAACGATCTTATAGTAGTATATCTAGCAGTAGGTGCAAAGGTTTCTTCATATTCTATACCTTCCTTTTGAGAGAAGCCCCTTGCAACAAATCTAGCTTTGTATTTATCTATACTTCCATCAATAGCATGTTTGATTTTGTAAATCCATTTTGAAGTGACAATTGATTTGTCACTTGGCCTAGGAACGATTTCCCAAACTCCATTCTTCATGATGGATTGGTATTCTTCTTGCATTGCCTTCTTCCATTCTTCTTGATGAGCAGCTTCTTCAAATGTAGTCGGTTCAGCTTCTATCAATTTTGTCATGTATGTTGCATATCCTGAATATCTTTTTGGTATTTTTCTTTCTCTAAAAGTTCCTTTAGCAGCTCCATGTCCTTCGACATCTTCAAGAGTAGATTTCAACCAATTTGGCCTCTTCCTTGTTTCGGGTATGATCATAGGTTGAATCGGCTCACTTGGTCCTTCATCTTCTTCTTCTTGGTTTGGAGTTGTCTTATCATGATGTTCTTCTTCTTCAAATAGTGGTGTGTCTTCCTCATCGAAATCAATTGGAATATCCATGGATCTTTTGTAGCCATGATTTTCATCGAATATAACATCCCTACTTACAAATGGGGAGATTGTTGAGTATGGTGTCATTGATGTCAAAGCGAATATAGTTGGAGGTCATTGATGTGATGATGCCCACAGAATGACATAGTTGATGATGAAGATGCAGGTGCTGAAGATGCAGGTGATGATGATGCAGCTTGATGATTTCCACAGGATGATGCAGCGTAATGAAACCCTAGCTCTAGGGCTTAGATCCCTTGAAAGATGTGCATACCCCTCACTTGCCCCGCCTTTGTTGATCGCGTTATCATGACTCTTGGCATGAGACCTCTCTAGGATGATTCTTCTTGTTATGTTTATTCCGTTGATATATGGAGCATCGCGTGGGTCCTCATGATTTGTGAGATATGCCCAGTCAAATTTAGTGAACCCAACCAGTGGTCCAAAACCCCAAGGGCTGATGATGATGTGGAATATTCTCTTTTGCTCCAAGGATGATGATGTGGAAACAATCATGATGACATGGCAACATTGTATTAGCTCATGAAAAGAAGGATGTATTATTGTAATGATGTGGCAAAGAAGGATTGTAAGGATGTCTTATTGTGATGATGTAGCTTGTCATATGAAAGGATATTTCATTAAGTAACTACTAGGCTCCAAAATTTTTATTGAAATTATTTTCAAATTATTAAAAAGGGGATTTTCTAAATCGACCCTAATGTTTGGCTCCATCTTGTTTAATTTAAAAAATCAGTCTTCCCAACATGTCGGCTCCTAGAAGCCTCTTTTATTTTTATAAAAAAGGAGTTCAATATCATCAAAAGGCGTTCAACAATGATCCAAGTCTATCTGTGGCCAAGAAAGGTGTTTTGTTAACAGAATTTGGCACAGGGTCTCATTGGTATTTTCAATTTTGGATTATTCTTTTTTTTTTATAAGGGTTCTGCTTGGTTTCTTTATGTTATGGTTTGGGTGTCTATGATGGATTTTGAAAGTGTTTTGTAGGAGGAATTCGATGTATGAGCAGTAAACTAAACTCAACATCCTCTGCGGCGTTTATTCTACGCAGACAGTATAGGATATGTTGGGCTTTATAATCATTACAGAGTTTCAGTTCTTGATCTCTGAAACACATCCTCAGCCCTGTGGAGTAGGATTGGATCTGAAGAAGGGTTTGAACCTGTGAGTTTTTTTGGATTTGGTTTATAGGGTTTCATTTTTTTGTTTAGGCATGGGATTCAACTAGCATTTTTCTTGCAGTTGGAGCAATTATTTTTGGCCCTCGTTGGAGCAGCCTTTTGTGCATGAATATTCTATCTCTCTGCATCCAAATTCTCTTTGCTTGTGCAACTCTTACCAGTGAAAGGTCTCGGCCCTCATTAGGGCACCAAGTTCTGAGTATAACGTTCATCCCTACAAAGTTAACTGCTCAACACAAAATTCTAGGCCATCCGACCTTCCTTTTAAAGAATACCAAGAGTTGTGTCGTTTATGGATATTGCGACCTTGTAACAAAGGGCTATGCAAAGTTAACGTGAAGATCAGTCACAAATTTGTTGATTGGAAAATTCAAAAATAGATTTGTGGCTCCATTTAATATAATGCTATGAAGGCCAGAAGTTATTAGGGCTTGATCTATTTCAAAAATAGTGATTCTCCAAGATAATTGAGATACATCCTTTTTGCATTCAGCACTAAAAACATATCTGTGGCTCATCACAAGGAGTGGTATTGCGAAAGTTTGCAACTTGTGTTGGTAGTGTCATCTTTTACACCTGGTAATAATATAAGACCTACTGTGTGTCGATTATTGCAAACCTATGATCAAGTCACCGAACGTTGCCAAGGAAGTTCTGAGCAGTGGTATCCATACCTTTGGCATTGGCTTTCTTCGCCTTCTTAGAGCAAAACAGTGACACAATTCCAACAGTTCATTGATCCAAACACAACCATCCAAAACCATGTTGGGTCTACCCATATTCTTAGTTGTCCATGTCTGAAGCTCAAACCAATGCCTGTATTATAGGAATAATTTGAGATTTCTATAATGATCAATCCCAACAGCTTGTTGTTGATAAGGCCTCCTAGTATCCTATCTTGATCATAGTATACTATTCTAGTAATCAGTTGACAACAATCTATATTCCAATTGTAACGACCTATCTATAAAATAAACATTAAAGAAATTATATTAATCAATTAATAAAATAATAAAAATAAATTAATGATAAAGTATTTAATATAAGTCTAAACCTTTATATTAAAATCAAACAAAAGATATTAAATCAAAAAAATCAATATACCTTTTAAAAGAAATATATATGACGTGACATGGAAGGGTGTCACGAAGAGATGAAGCGGTGGGTCGCTGGTGGAAGGGCAACCACCGCTAAGAAACAATTTATAAACCAGAGAGAACGGTTTTGGGAGAACATGGGGGAAGAAGGAGAAAGAACCAAGGGGATACTGAAGAAGGGCGGAACTTTATAAACTTGAGTTACCAACAAAAGGAGAGCTGGTTATTCTGAGGTTTCTGGGCACGAGGGAACAGTGTGCTTCAACTGACAAACTTACTGGACTAAGTAGCGAGGTTTTGCTCAGTTTGGCTGGGTGGTTTCGGTCTTTTGGTAAACAGGAGCGAACTGGAGAAATTCTAAAACATCTTCATCCGCAGCAGACATCCACGGCAGACCAAGTAAGTACTTCTCAGCGAATCAATCAATTAGTTATATGAAGTTTTCTATAAATTTAGAACAGAAATTATTTTAAGGTTTCATACCCTATTCAGGATAGATAGCTCTATAAAATCTCTTTACAATATTAATCTTTATAGTTGCAGAAATGGTTCCTTAAATTAGTTCAGCCCTTACATCTGGTATCAGAGCGAGGTTCAAACTCTCGGATCTCTTAAGTTTGTTAAAATAACCTTGCTTAAAACAAAGAATAACGAGTCAAAAGTTGAAAGTCTGTGACTGTATATTATAGAAAAGCCTTTCATTACAAGCATAATGAACTCTGTCTGAAGAAGTAGTGATAGCAAATGGAAGCATAATAAACTCTGCCCGAAGAAGTAGTGATAGCAAGTGCTCCACTGCTGCAGATGCATCTTCTGACTGAAGAAATGCAACTAAAACCCCCTCCGTTATTAAATACTTATGTTTTCTGATGACTTAGAAAAGAGCTCTTATCCTGGAAAGGGAACTCTGTATCCGAAAAGAAGAAAGGTGATTAGTTTATATGTGCATGCTTTACCCAAGCATGGCTTGGGGCTAAGCAGTACTATCCTTAAATACTTGACTACCCCATGACGAAATTCTCCAAAAGCCTCAAGGTGACAGCAAAGCCCCAAAGGATTATTTCCTTAATATCATTGACATCTGATCTATTGTTGTTGATGTACATCGCTGCAGTAGTTACTCTAGATGCAGTAAAACAGCTTTAGTGCACCATCTCTTCTTGAGTTATTTATAAAATCCATGTCTTTGGATTGATCTGAAAACAAAGGTTTCATCTTGTTCAGAAGCTGTAAAAATCTTAAGAGGAAAGCCAGTTCGCATCAAAAAAAATAAAAAAATAATAGACATGTTTAAATGCATTATAAAATTTTATTTAGAGCTGTTGTCAAGCTGAACGAATGATATATATATTGCAGCCTAAATAATGGAAACTACATATTCCTAGAGCTAACCTTGGAGCCTCTCGAACTTATACAGTCAATAAACACAGCAGCTGAGGCCTACTGTGGCTCGGATCACACAAATGGGATAATCTAACGCACAGAGGCTTCAGTTTTGAGAAGACCATGCTTCTAACGGCATCTTCATTTTCATTCGAGTAAACTTCGAACAAACTTCCAAATTCTTCGAAAATTAAGTCCCTCACCGTATCATGGTTACAAAACCATGCCCGCTTCATCTGCTCTGTTCTGGAAGCAAAAAGGATGAACGACAGTGCTAAAAAAAATTCTTATATAACAGCGCTGTGCGTTAGCTTCTTCAGGACCAGACATCAATAGTTGTCCTCACGCCAATTACCTCCGTGGAGTATGCAGGCGTGTTACTGTGAAGACGCGCCAAGGAAATAATTTTATTTTTAGGTGTCAAGCTATGAATTAATGTTTAAATTATCTCGTAACTATGTATTAAACTATATGATATGCGATATATGTCAACACCGGTGTAATGTTTGAAACTTTGAACCATAGACCGACGGCGGCACATAGTTAGAACCCGTGGCATATAGTTATGGCATATAGTTAAAACCTTCAGTACCCATCGAATGTGAGCCGCGGGGTCCAATGGTATAAAACGTGGTTAAAACCATATGTTATAAATGGATCATATATATATCCGCTGGGTGATTCGTTATAATCATTACCATAATATAATTTATTAAATTATTAACTGTTTTTAATATGGGCCATATTAAATATATATATATATATATATATATATATATATATATACAGCTTATAAAATACAGGGACGTAGGCAGTTTATTTAACCATGTAATGCTGGAGCGTCGGGTGGGGAATTCGACCCATCGACCTCCCAAACATATAAAACTTTGTTACGGGCCAACGAACCGAACGAGATTTGATCATAAGACCTCAGCGCAGACAACCCGCTCATTCACCGTCACCGCATACGGAATTTCCATTGCGCCATTCGGACCAGAGCGTTGGTCGGGGTTTCGATTAGCTGACCTCCCCATTACTATGCTGTATCAAATTAAATTTTATATATATTGCCGAAATCGGTAGGCGAGGGTTTCGAGCCCGTGAGCCATGTCACCGCCAAGTCTTAATTTTATATATGAGCTCATAAATTTTTGAATACTTAATTTTATATATAATGCATCGTAGTTATGGTGGGGACTAAACGAATTAAAAATTTAATATTTTAAATAATATATAATTATTTTAAGATTATTTATTTAAAATATATATATATATAAGAGTAAAAGAGAGAAGAGAGATAAATATAGATGATAAAATAGAGAGGAGTAATATAGGAAGTAGTATAGTATATAGAATATAAATAGAGGAATGGATATAGGAAAAGGAAGGTAAAGAGGGTAAGATAAAACAAAAATAAAATATATATATATATATATATAATTAAATAGAGAATGTGAGTAAAAAAAAAAAAAGATGAAATAAGATCTAAGAAAAAATAAAGCAATAAGAAGATAAGAGCAAAAAAATAATAATTATTTTAAAATACATGTATATTAAAATATTTTATCATCAGCTTTGGTAATGATATGTGAGTTAGTGGAGAATGTTTACTAAGAGAATGAATGTTACGAATGAAGCTTAGAAAAATTTGCAGTTTATAAAGACTCATGCATTAAAATAAGTATTATTACGCATTAGGATAGAATTCCCTGCATTAGGACAAGGAGGTCACGAGACCACCCTCCTTGACCTCGGTACCAGTAAGATCTGCCTAGCAGATAAAAATAGCAAAAAAAACTATACCCGTTTTTAAATGTGAAGTTTCAAAAACTATATGTTAAATCCAAATGTATACCTCAAAATTTTTACAAATTTTATTATGTATACAGGAAGCATTACGATGGTAAGGACATATGAGCAACGACGATGTGATCGGACAGCATCACCGTCATTAATGCCACCACCGTCGTCATCATCATCTCCATCCCCACCATCATCATTGTCTCCAGCGAGACCATCATCAATACCGATCGCTCCAGCACCAGAGTTGACTGTGATAATGAACTCATTGGAAGCATTATTGGAAACATTAAAAGGGTCAACCATGGCTAAGACCAAAGAAGAACTTCAACCCTTAGCAACAAATTCAGTGGAACCAAAAAATTTTGAGTATAAAATATCAAAGGAAGATATTTCTAGGGAGCTTCAGAAAATTAAACTCCCAGAATTTTCAGGAGGTCGAGCAGGAGAATGTTCCGAGGCATGGTTAGAAGGAATGAACAGATGTTTTAAGTTAAGAGAATATTCTTCTTCTACAAAAACAAGAATTGTCGTATTTCAATTAAAGGAGAGTGCTTTGATTTGGTGGGGAAATCTGGAAAAACAACTACACCTCACCACAGACAATGTTCCTTGGGAATTATTCAAGGAAAGATTTTGTGCGAAGTATTTAGCTCCATATTTTCAAGAACAACAAGCCAGAGCCTTCCATACATAAGTTCAAGGGCCTTGGTGAGGATGTGGAAACCATCATTAGTAGCTAAAGCGGTAGAATGTGGTTGTTATGCAAAAGAACATCTAGGAATCAAAAAGGATATCGGGCCAGCAAAACCTTTATAATCCGGGTTTTCAGGAAAGACTCCCCGAAATTTCTTCAGGGGAGGTAGCTCAAGTCCACTTTATGGTAATAGATTTATCCCAAGAAATGTAGGAACAAGAGCTCCCATGGCAGTTAATACTATAGCCGTTGAATCATCAAACACAAGTCCATGGAAATCTCATGGAACTGCTAATAGAGGAAGGAATTCGAAATGAAGCAACATGAGAAGACGAAGTTATTTATCTAGAAATTCACGTCCTGATTCAAGAGGACCAACACAAGTAATTTTTGGGGATGTGGAGGACCGCATTTTCAACATGATTGTCCAAAAGCTTCATCAAGTATATTGCATAGGACTGGAAAGGAACCAATATCAAATAATCAAGGCAATCATAGGATTCATGCTTTAGTCAACAACGACCAAGCAGCACATCAATCCACTGTATGGAATCTTCAGGTATTATTAGTGGTATAAAACTCAAAATCTTATTTGATACTGGTGCCACAGATAGTTTCATTTCATCATATGCATTAAACAAATGTGGGTTGGCAACTCGCAGACAAAATGATTTCAGACAGGTAGAAATGGCCTCAGAAGAACTCCAAGCCGTAGACTTAAGTGTGGATCAGTGCAAAATTGACCTAGGGGTCTGTTCGACTAAATTGAAAGTTTATGTCACAACCTTAGGAACTTATGATCTTGTCATAGGTATGGATTGGCTAGAAGCTCATCAAGTTTGGGTAGACTGTTATGAGAAAAGAATTCTAGGTATAAATGATAAAGGAGAATCAATCCAAATTCAAGGAATCAAGAGAAAAGTATCTTTACGCTACATATCAACAATGAAAATGAAGCGTTGCTTAAGAAATGGTTGTCAGGCATATATAATTCAAGAAATAAGTAAAGGAAAAGGACCATCCTTCGAACAATATCCGGTGTTAGCTGAATTTCCAGATGTATTTCCAAAGGAACTACCAGGATTACCTCCTGAACGAGAGCTAGACCTCACCATAGAATTGAAACCTGGTACTCAACCAATCTCTAAAACACCTTATAGAATGAGAGCTCCAAAACTTCAAAAATTACAAATTCAATTGAAGGAACTATTGCATATAGGACATATTCAACCCAGTATATCACCTTGGGGTGCTCCTGTAATTTTTGTCAAAAATAAAGATGGATCCTTAAGATTATGCATAGATTATCGAGACTTAAATCGAGCTACAGTGAAGAATCAATATCCTATGCCTCGAATTGATGATCTTTTCGATCAAATGAAAGGAGTTGTTGTCTTTTCAAAAATTGATCTTCGATCAGGCTATCATCAGCTAAGAATTTCTGAAAGCAATATTTCTAAGACTACATTCCGGACACGTTTTGGACATTATGAATTTACTGTGGTACCATTTGGATTAACAAATGCACCAGCAGTATTCATGAATCTTATGAACAGTGTTTTCCACAAATATCTTGATCAATTTGTACAAGTCTTTTTAGATAATATACTCATCTATTCCAAGAATGAGAAAGAGCATGAAGATCATTTACGGATAATGTTATCCTACCTCAGAAAACATCAGTTATATGGAAAATTATCCAAGTGTTCGTTCTTTCAGGAAAAGATTCATTACTTAGGTCATATCATATCAGGTGAAGGGATCTCAGTAGACCCTGAGAAGGTAAAAGCAATCATGGAATGGCCAATACCAAAAAACGCACATGAAGTATGAAGCTTTATGGGTTTAGCTAGTTACTGTTAGTTTTGCTATGCAAAAGCATAAAAAATGGATTCAAACACTCTCAAAGGCTGCAAACACACTTATAATCATGCCAAAGGAACCATTGATGCTGTCAAAATCCTGAAATTTTGGCTAAAAGTCTTTCACCGATCAAAAATTTGCAAGAGGAAAGCCCTTTGGAGGGCAGAAATACACTATCGGGAGGCGGAAATACCCCAAAAACCATGGAAAAATCAAAGTTACAGGCTTAAGGATCCGCTTTAATCTCAGCCGTTGGATCTGGCCGATCAACGGTCCAGATCGCGTCGGCATATCGCAAGTCGGGGGGAGGCAGTGGCAGCGACAAAGGAGACCTTGCCGATGAGCGATCGCCGATATCGCATCGGCGTATCGTATCGGCACTTTTAAAAAGAGGCAATGGAGATGGTGATCGGCGATTTTGTGAGGACCGTCGATCGCGTATCTGGATCAACGGCCGAGATCACGTCGGCATTTCGCTATCGGGGTTGCCAAAGGGACAGAGCCTTCACATATGATATGCTTCCGACCCGATAAGCCGGACCCGATGGCGTTATAAGTTGTTTCTGATAGATTATCGGGTCCGCAGCGATTGGGGCACAAGACATCGCCGATGAGCGATCGCCGATATCGCATCGGCAAGTTGCAATGGAGGACTTACAAAAGGGGCTTTTATATTTCGCCGATGAGCGATCGCCGATATCGCATCGGCGTTTCCAATGGAGCATGGCCTTTTGCATATATATGAGCGATCACCGATGGGCCGGACCCGACGGCGGTGTTAATTCCTTCTGATAGATTATCGGGTCCGCACCCTTCGCGTTTTTAATTTTTTTATGTATTTTCTTTGTATAAAGAAATTACAAAGGAGGCCTTGGGCAGGTGCCGATTGCGATGGAGTTCGGACCCGATGGGTCAGACCCGATATTTTATGAATCATTGCTTATAAAATTTCAAATCCACGCTTTAGCCATTTTCAATGGTTTTGGGCGCATTTTCTGTGTATAAGGAAATATAAAAAACACAAAGGATGGGCCTGTTATAATATGAATTGCAACCCTAAAGGCGGACCCGATAGTTGGATGAACCATGCATGCACCTCTTAAAAGTCAAAGTTGAAACAATGATGGGCGGGAATGAACAGTTTGGGCAGCGTTTCACTGTTTTAAAGCAGCACAATCATAATGGAGCCGTTTTTAGTGATCAGCAGCAGAAATTAATCAGCAGTATGGCCGAGGAGGAAGCAGGACACCTCTAGGGAGTTCAGAGCATTCAATGGTTATGGTTCCATTGGTATTTCATGCCACCTGCTCAAAGGAGGACTGCAGAGCACCAGAGAGGTCAAATCCATTTACAGCACAGCCAGATTTGTATCAGCAGCCCCATTTCTGAATGTAAATGTGGTTGGTGGCCATTTATGGGCTCCTCCACGCATAGCTAACAAGGAGATTGTGTAATGAGACACCATATATACTGAAAAAACAGATGTAGTGGGATTGATGAGTGTTTGATGAATGAAAGCTTTGTTGTTGCCTTTAACTTCTGGAGATTGTAAATACTATGAGACCTGCAGCTTCTGGTCTGGATTTTCAACTAATACAAACTTCTTTTGTTGTCACCTGCTCACTTTCCACTTCTCTTTCTTGTTCTAGGCTGTGCCTGCTTGCATTTATTTGATGTGTTGTAAATGTTTAACATCAGAGGGGCTGTCATCCCACCTTTGTGTTATAATTTAGTGGTTCATTGAACGTGTATGCAGATTGCTGTTGTTTTAATATCAGGGAGTTGTCATCCTGTCTGGGTATTAAACAATAGTTTTACAGATCTTCTAACTGGTTGCAGCTGGCCATCACAGGGTCATGTGCATCTGCTGGTGTGATTAGTCTTCTCCATCATCACTTTTACCTTAAACTGTGAGTAGTTGGTAGTTGAAAGCCTTGTAGTTTGGGGGTCTTCACCCATGTTTGGGGATAATCATAGTAGGAGTGGTTATCTGGCTTAAATGTGCAGCATATCTTCATTTATCCATCATCTTATCCAACATAATTGTTGAATTTTTAATGTTCCTGAGCATCACTGATATACAACCTAGGTGAGTTTCTTGGGGTGATAACATTAATTGGCGCCGGTGCCGGGGAGAGGAGAATTGGAGCTCAAGCTTCCCTGGGAGAACGACATAGTTTCAAGTTTTGATGACAGACAAAGTTAGAACACAGTATTGGTTGTAATCTTCTGTCTGGCGACTCCATTGGTGGAAGACCATCCTTTGGTGACTCCACTTTGAAGTTCTGGCTCAGTTTGTGAGGCATACTAGAAGAAATCCACAGAAATATCCAGCTGAACCATTGCATGACCCTAAGAAAGTTGTTAAATCGAAGAAATCACCACAGAAAGGGGCATCAGGATCAGGTAAGCCTAAAAACTCCAATTTATCTCTGAAAGATGAGTTTATAACTGAAGAATTACAGCTTGAAGTCTTCGAGCCCAGCACTGTTAATAAAGAAATTCCTTCAGAGATTAATTCAGCCCCTTATCCAGTTAGTTCCCCTTTGAATCTCAGTCCAAAGAAAGCTTCCCATACTGTCCAAAACATCCCAAATCTCTGCCATCCATTACATTATTTCCTACTGCTCCATCTACTAGTGTTCTTCCACATATTCCAAACATGGCAGGACAGCAAGCACCTACTAGGATTGAGAGGATTGTTGCTGCTAGATATGGACCTTTGGTATTGCCTGTTCCTCTAAATCCTATGCCTCTAAATCCTATGCCTGTGGGAGAATATCAAAAATATATGCCTAAATTCACTGGAACAGAGGGAGTGACAGCAGAAGAACATCTTGAAGCCTTTTACAGTTATGCTGATAATTTAGATATAAATGAGAATGATGTATGGATGAGAGTTTTTGTCCAAAGCCTTGATGGAGAGGGTAGGAAGTGGTTTAGAGAATTACCCCAAAGATCCATAACAGATATTGAAGCATTAGATGAGGTATTTTTGAAGCAATGGGGAGATAAGAAGGACTTGCTGTATTATCATACAGAGTTTGGAAACTTGAAAAGACAAAAGGGTGAATCTTTGCCTGATTTCAATAAAAGATTTAATAGAATGTATAGTAAAATACTAGCTGAGGTAAAGCCTACCCCCACTGTTGCCAAACTCACATATGCCAATGCTTTTGACTCTGATTTCTGCTTATTGTTGAGAGAAAGACGATGTGCTACTCTGGGTGATATGCAAGAGTCAGCCTTGGAGGTGGAATCCAATATTATGGCAGCAAAGAAGTTAAAGAGTCAATTTGATAAAAGGAGGCCGAGAGGTGAGACTTCTTCTTCCCCTGCATCAACTTCAGAGCCTAAATTAGACAAAATGACTAAAATGAGCGAGTCATTGGCTGCTAAAATTTCTAAGTTAAAGGTTGAGCAGACTTCAGGCAAAACAAGGCAGCAAAACACATTTTCTCCAAGAAATACAAACCCATTTAGAAAAGGAAACGAGCAGCTACAAATTATGCAAAGGGGTGAAGAAGCAAAAGAAGATCATAAGGTTAAAGCTCCCTTTCAGAATGCGGTCATGGAGGGGGAAGAATTTGAAGAAGATGAGGATGAAATTCACTGCTTGGAGGATAAAGGCAGCGCTGCATTTTTAACATTGGCCGAATATGAAGAGTCATTGCTGCAAAAACAAAACAGTCAGAGGTGGGACAGTAGTGCTGTTCTGCAATCTGGTGAGCAGCAGCAAAAATATAATCTAAGATCCAATGCAAAGAATGTCAAAGAAAATGTGGCACAAGAAGCAGTTGCTCAAACAATGCCACAGAATAGCAGGCAAAGAAGACCAACAGCTGATCCTATCACACTCAAAGCTCCAGTTCAAGAGGTAAAAACTGCTGATAAAGTATTATTTTCTTTTAGTTTTGAGTCAGAAATTCAGAAATTGAAAATATCCATGCCTCTGGCTGAATTGGTGAAGAGTGAATTATTCAAAAAACCCATCCTTGAGGCCCTTGAACTAGAGTCTAAACAAACCTCCATTGACTCTGTCAATTTGCAAGATGACAAGCCTGCTATTGTGCTTAGCCCCATGATTGAACCTGCTGATAATAGTTCTCCATCTTTCTATGTTTCATTGACTATCCATGATAAAAATCCTCCACAATTGCCTGCTAGACACGGGCCAGCCACAATCTAATGCCTAAAACTGTCATGGAAGAGTTAGGCTTTGATATCACTAGACCTTATCATGATTTGTTCTCTTTTGATTCAAGGAAGGTAAAATGCCTTGGACTAATTAAGGATCTGGCCATTACCTTAACCCAGCTGCTCATGAAAAGTATGATGATGGACATAGTGGTGGCCGATGTTCCTCCTAAGTTTGGTATGTTGTTGTCTAGAGGATGGATTAAGAGACTAGGAGGGACATTGCAGAATGATTTATCTTATGCAACTGTTCCAGTGTTTGGAGGAGAAAGCAGGAGGTTATATAGAGAAGCACAACTGGCATATATCATTAGTGATGAGAAGAATCCTACAAATCATCCCATATATGCAGTGGACACTGATTTTGGAGCTTGCATTCTCCAAATAGAAGAATCTCAGAAGGCTGCATTGCAGATCAGGAAACCAACAGCTCAGGCTGAGCATGATACAGGTGGTCAGATTTGGGAGATGTTCTTTGATGGAGCATGTACCAAGGAGACTGCAGGAGCAGGGGTGGTGCTAGTATCTCCACAACAAGAAACAGTTCAGTTGTCTCTAAAGCTGGTTTTTCAGGTGACAAACAACATAGCAGAATATGAAGCATTGTTGTTGGGCCTTCATGAAGCCAAAGATAGAGGAATAAAAAATCTGAAGGTGTTTGGAGATGTTGATCTGATAATTCAGCAAGTAAATAAAACATTCCAAGCAAAGCATCCAAGGCTGAGAGCTTACAGAGATGAGGTATGGAGAGTCAAAGAGTTCTTTGATTTTTTCTGCATTTCATATATTCCTAGAGCCCAAAATCAGCTTGCTGATTCCCTTGCTATCTCTACTAGTTTGTTCATCCCTCCATCGCTTCCAAAACTAGTTTATGAGGTACAAATGAAGTATAGACCCTCTGTGCCTGATGATGTTCACCATTGGAAGGTTTTTGATGATGATGATGAGTTAAATAGGTTCCTTCAAGTCATTGATGAGTTCTCTGAAATGCAAATTGACCAAAATAATGATGCTTTGTTTGAAGATCCCAAGTCCCAACTTAGAAATAAGATTGGCAAGAATAGCATAGTCCAGCTTCCTAGTAACCATATCCCTAAGGGTCTAATTCCTCTTGAGAGACTGTTTGATCACAATGATGTGCCTTATAAAGCTGCCCAAAAAGAAGATCAATCTGCAGTTTGCAAGCATCAGTGTTGCGGGGGAGCGCCCCCCCCCCTTCGAACCCGCTCCCGAAGCGCGCTCCGGGCGGGAGCGGCTCAGGAGCGGGTCGGGAGCGCGCTCCCTTAAAAAAATTTACGCTCCCTGCTCTGATAAGGAGCGTTTCAGGGAGCGATCGCTCCCGAGCTCCCGGAGCGCTTTTTAATGCCCGGGAGCGATCGGGGAGCGATCGCTCCCTGATCGCTCCCGGGCATTAAAAAACGCTCCAGGAGCGATTTTTAACCGGCCGGGAGCGGTTATGCGGAAAAAAATTCCGCCGGACCCGAAAAATTAAAAAAATTTAACTAATTTTTTTTTGTTTATAAGCCCAATGGGCCAAAAAAAAATCATTTCAACTTCATTGAGCTTGAGATTGAGAGCTGAGCAAGAGCGAAGGAGCAAGGAGCAAGAGCTGAGGAGCAAGGAGCAAGAGCTGAGGAGCGAGGAGCATGTGCCAAGAAGCGAGGAGCAAGCTTGCAGAGGTAAGTAACTTAATCATTTAGTTAGTTTAGCTGGTTAGGTAGTTAATTTGGTTAGTTTAATTTACCTGTTTGAGTTTAAAGATCATTAATTTAAATTAAATTAATAAATTAAATGAATTAATCCCAATAAACTAAATTAATTTGCAGATTCAAGACTCAAACCCTACAAACATCAAACACGATGGACCTGAGGATTTTTATTGGCATTTTCCTCTTCCTGGTCCCCTTTTTGGTTATTATGGTGGTGGAGAGTAGGAAACGGAGGGGGCCTGAAACTGAAGAGGTGGATGAAGAAGCCGGAGGAAGTCAAATGGGTGAAAACCCCAGTGAGGAGGATGTGGAGGAGGGTGAACATGAGGGTCAAAAAACTAAACAAGACCAAACTCCATTGTGGAAATATGTTCACAGGGATGAAACAGGGAGAGGGGGTGGAACCACTAAATTTCATTGCCCCCATTGCAACACTGATTACACAGGCTCATACACCCGTGCTAGAAGACACCTCTGCGGGAAAAGGCCATGGGATGGAGAGAAACAAATAGGAATCAAAACTTGTAACGCGGTGTCAACAGCAGATAGAGCCAAATACATAAAGGAAGAGGAGGACGCCCAATACAGAGCAAAAAGATCAAGGGGTTTCTTTGAACCAAGCTCACAAAGAACTCCTTCAGCGTCCTCCCAAGGCAGTGGATATGGACATGGAGGCACAGGGTCATCATCTTTACGCCGTAGAACCATATCAGATTTCCTTGATGAGGGGTGTAGGAATGATGTGGATTCAAAAGTTTACAGGTTCCTCTATGCATGTGGGATACCATTCAATGTTCTACGCTCACCTTATTGGCACGAAATGGTTTTTGCCATAAATGATGCCCCTAAAGGATACAAGAGCCCTGGGTATGACAAGGCAAGAACTGTTGGCCTTGATCATGAAAAAGCAAAAATATCACATTCTTTGAATAAAATGACAAGTTCTTGGACTGACAATGGGGTGTCCATTGTATCTGATGGATGGACAAATGTAAAAGGCAAGCCATTGATAAGTGTTCTTGCTGTGTCCCGAAGTGGTCCCATCTTTCTAGCTGCACATGATTACTCAGACAAGTTCAAGACCGCTATCAACATTGCAGAAGCATTGCTTGAAACAATTGAGCGTATTGGCCCATACAATGTCATCCAAGTCATCACTGATAATGCTCCTAATTGTAAGGCAGCGGGAGCAATTATTGAGGATAAATACCCGAACATATTTTGGTCTGGATGTTTGGTTCACACATTGAACCTTTTGTTGCATGATATTGTCAAAAACAAAAATGAACAATACCAATGGATTGGTGATTTGTACAAGAAAGGAAAAAAAATGATAAAATTTATTACAAATCATAGCAATACCCATGGCCTTTTCCGCAGTCACTCGAGATTGGAGTTGCTGAAGATTGCGAGGACTAGATTTGGTAGCTATTACCTCACCTTCAGGCGCCTTTTGAAGGTAAGAGAGGCATTAGCTAGCATGGTATCAAGTCCACATTGGCAGGTGTTAAAGGAAAGGGCTACAAATGTAGCTGACATTGCAGGTTTTGAAACGGTGGAGGAGGCCGCTCTTGATGGGCAGTTTTGGACAACTGTGAGACAGGTATTGGATTTCACCAAGCCAATTTATAACATGATTCGGTTTGCAGATACAGACAAACCAGTGATTGGCGAGGTGTATGAGCAAATGGATACCATGTTGGGGGAAATAAAAGACATTGTTCATAACAGAGATCCCGACTTGTACAAACTGATTCACGATTGTGTGTGTGAACGGTGGAATAGGCTTAACCTTCCACTACATTGCTTGGCGTATATCCTTGCGCCAAAATACTACTCAGATTCTTGGTTGGGCAAACCTGCAGCAGGGGGTGGTGTTAGGACCAAACCCCATTTAGATCGAGAGGTAACTAGAGGATATCTGGAAGCATTAGAAAAGTTGGTGCCTGACAGGGAGGAATGTGCAGCTGTGCACCTTGAAATAGGCAGATACTTCACTGGCAGTGGTTTGTGTGGTAACTTCCATGCAATGGATGACAAAGATAAATTTGATTCTCTCACATGGTGGGAAACATATGGCGGCCACGGACTTTTGCGAAAATTGGCAATAAAAGTTCTTTCACAGGTTGTAAATTCTTCTTCTGCAGAGAGGTGTTGGAGCACCTACAGTTATATACATAATGTGAAAAGAAACAGGCTCAACGAAAATCGAGCAGAAAGCTTGGTTTATGTGCACTACAACTTGAGGTTGTTGAGCCATTACTGTGATCGGGCTAATGAAGATCCCACATATAAAATTTGGGACAATCACCCTGAGGACGACAATTTGTAGGATGGCATTGCACATATGGAAGAACTAGAAGAGGAGCTTGTACGGGATGAAGCTGAAGCAGCTGCAGCAGCCATGGCACCTCCACCTCCACCATCCAGTAGCAGTTCTCGGGGCCCGAGTCTTGTTCCATTGCTGTCGCCACCTCCATCGACACCCTCGCGTGGAGGCTCTAGTTCTGGTCGTCGGTCTGGGCGGGAGACTCCTAGAAGACCACCACGACCTACTTATACTCCTGGAGACTCTCGTGGCAAGGGCCACTTGTAGATTTACAATTTACTTGTCTTTTTTAGTTTCTATTAGACTTGTCACTTTAGTTTTCATAACTGTTCAGTGTTGAGTTTTGAGTCCTTGACTCTTGACTCTTGACTCTTTCATATCATTATGACATTGTGATATTTTTTGTAAACATTATATCACTGTGACAATGAAAATTTGAAATTTGAAGTTGGGCCTTGGCAATTATAACTCATTGGTAATGATTGTGAATTATGAATATGATGCTTTCTGAAAGACTAGTCACTAAAGTTGTTTCATTTCATCTCATTATTCATGTTTCATTTTATAAATTTTTAACATTTCATATCATGTTAACAGTTAGAAGTTAGGAGTCAGGACTTAGAAATATCTTCGATATTACTTCTTGTAATGGTTAAACTTGGCTTACAAGTACAACTTGTTACTTTGGTGATCAATGATGATAAATGTTATTGAATTTTCAATTCTGAAAGCTTGAAGTTGAAACTTTAATATTGAATTTGATGAATCATGATTTATAAGACTCAATATGTTGCAGTTGTAATATGTATTTTAATTTTACTAAGGTTGATGACGATTATAATTTCTAGGTGATTGATGTGATATGGTTCAATGATCAATTTATGTTTTTTTATGTTTTTTATGTCTATTTCATCATTCTACATGTTTTTGTTGACATATATGTATCAAAAATTAAAAAATATATATATATTTTTAAAAAATCGCTCCGGGATTCGCTCCCAAACCGGGAGCTTCTGAAAATGGTCGCTCCCGCTCCCAAGTAACATTGGCAAGCATGATATAGGAAGTCCAGGTCAGCCCAAATTTATAAATCTGTCCACTAATTTATCTGCTGATCAGAATGCTGAATACTGCAAGTTAATGAGGCAATTTGCTGATGTGTTCGCTTGGGAGTACAGTGATCTGAAAACATTTGACAGGAATATAATTCAGCATAAAATTCCGCTTGAGAAAGACACTATTCCTTTCAAACAGAAGCTGAGACCAATGAATCCTATGGTCCTTCCTCTGGTTGAGAAAGAAATTAAAAAGTTGTTGGATGCTAAGATTATAGTGCCTCTCAGATATTCTAAATGGGTGGCCAATCTGGTTGTTGTGAGGAAAAAGAATGGAGAAATCGAACTGTGCGTTGATTTCAGGAATCTAAATAAATGCTCTAAAAAGGATAATTATCCCCTGCCAAAAATGAAGCATTTGTTGCAGCAAGTCTCAGGTGCCAAAGTAATGTCTTTTATAGATGGATTTTCAGGCTTTAATCAAATCGTTGTGCATCCAGATGATCAAGAAAAGACAACATTTACCACTCCTTGGGGCACGTTCATGTATGCAAAAATGCTATTTGGGCTGATGAATGCTGGAGCCACCTTTCAACGCGCTATGGATATTGCTTTTGTAGGTGAAAAGGATAAATTCGTGCTGATATATCTTGATGACATAACTGTTTATTCTGGCAGCCATCATGATCATCTACAACATTTAAAGGTGTTTTTAAAGTGCAGGAAATTTGGAATTTCACTCAATCCTAAAAAATCCCAATTTGCTTTGGAAGAAGGCAAACTGTTGGGGCATGTAGTGTCTGTTGTAGGTGTTCAGATTGACCCAGAAAGAGTCAAAGCGATTCAGGCCTTGACTTTTCCAAGATCAAAGAAAGACATACAGTCTTTTCTTGGCAAAATTAACTTTGTAAGGAGGTTCATTCCTAATTTTGCAGAGCTGGTTAAGCACATAACCTCCATGTTGAAAAAAGGAGCAGAGGTAAAGTGGACTGATGCGGCCAGAAAATCTTTTGAGTCCATTAAGATGGCTATTGTGGAAGCCCCTACTTTAATAAGCCCTGACTATAGCAAGGAGTTTCACCTATTTTCATTTGCCTCTAAGGATACCATTGCAGCTGTCTTATTGCAGCAAGATGAAGCAGGTCAAGAGCATCCAGTGGCCTTTTTGAGCAAGAATCTAAGAGAAGCTGAACTAAGGTATGACATTATTGAAAAGCAGGCTTATGCTCTTATCAAATCTTTGAAAGCTTTCAGAGTATACATCTTGCATTCCAAATTAGTTGCATATGTGCCTTCTGCTGCAATAAAGGATGTCTTAACGCAGCCTGATGCTAATGGAAAAAGAGTGAAATGGATTGCAAAAATGATAGAGCTTAACATAGAGCTAAAGCCCACCAAGCTGGTAAGAGGTCAGGGGCTTGCCAAGTTATTGGCTGAAGAAAATTGCAGGTCTTTGGACATTGATTTCTTGTTCACTGTAGCAAAAAATGGTCAAATAGAAGAGCATAAAACAGCTGAATCGCAGAGAGGACAGTCAGTGGCCGAGAACTTAGCTTCATGTAGCTAGTATGCTGCAATAATTAATTTCCTTCTAAAGTTAGAAGTTCCTTTAGAATTTTCTCAAAGTCAAGCAAGAACGTTAAAGCTCAAGACAACGAAGTATTGCATCAATGATAGCTTGCTTTATTGGAAGGATCCATCTGGAGTGCTTTTAAGATGCCTGGACAAAGAACAGTCAATAGAAGTTATGCAGCAATTCCATAACAGCATGTGTGGAGGACATCATTATTGGAGAACTACCGCCCATAAGATTCTCAGAGCTGGGTACTATTGGCCCTCTTTATTTTCTGATGTATTTGCTTTTGTTAAATCTTGTGATAGGTGCCAAAGATTTGAAGGTAAGCAGCAGTTGAAATCCCTGCCCCTAAAGCCAATAATTGCAAAAGGACCTTTTCAGCAGTGGGGCTTGGATTTCATTGGTGAAATCAACCCACACTCCAGTGGCCAGCACAGGTGGATATTAGTTGCCACTAATTATTTTACAAAATGGATTGAAGCAATCCCAACAAGGAAGGTTGATCATAATGTGGTAATGAAATTTTTATCAGAAAACATTTTCAGCAGATTTGGTTGCCCAAATAAGTTTATAACAGATAATGCAGCAGCCTTCAAGGCAAAAGAGTTGGTGGAAATGTTTGATTCAATGGGCATTAAACTTGTTCATTCCACCTCCTATTACCCCCAAGGGAATGGTCTAGCAGAATCCTCTAATAAAAGTCTGATCAGAATTATTAAGAAACTGTTAGAGGAAAATAAGAAGAATTGGGATGCCAAGCTCAAATATGCGCTTTGGGCAGACAGAGTGACTATCAAAAGATCTACAGGCTGCTCTCCTTTCAAGCTGGTATATGGCACTGATGCTATTTTTCCAATTCAGCTTACCCTTCCTGTGGCAAAGTTGCTCCAAACAGTGCAAAATGAAGAAGATGATATGGCCAATAGAATCACTGATTTAACAGAATTATGTCAGATCAGAGAGCAGTTGATTGAAAAAGCTACAGCACATCAGCAAAAGATCAAGGAAGTCTTTGACAAGAAGGCAAAAAAAAATAATTTCCAGGTTGGGGATTTGGTTCTAAAATGGGATGCATTTAAAGAAAAGAAAGGCAATCATGGGAAATTTGATGCTCTCTGGACAGGCCCTTTCATCATATCACAGATTCAAGGGAACAATACCTTCATACTGAAAAGTATGGAAGAAGAACCAGTTTTTGATGGCCCTGTTAATGGGCGGTTTTTAAAAAACTATGTGATTTAAGGTCTTTTGGCCTTAAAAGCTGTAAATATTGTGCTTTTATCAGTTTTTAATATAGCTGTAGTAGACTCCATGCCCAATGGAACACTAGGAATTTTGGCTAATCTGTTTTTTGCTAGAAAGGCATTGATCTGCAGGTTCTTGAGACCTCACAGGGAGGATCTCATCCGCAGAAGGAGCCAGTGTTAGTTTTGCTGTGCAAAAGCATCAAAAATGGATTCAAACACTCTCAAAGGCTGCAAACACACTTATAATCATGCCAAAGGAACCATTGATGCTGTCGAAATCCTCAAATTTTGGCTAAAAGTCTTTCACCGATCAAAAATTTGCAAGAGGAAAGCCCTTTGGAGGGCAGAAATACACTATCGGGAGGCGGAAATACCCCAAAAACCATGGAAAAATCGAAGTTACAGGCTTAAGGATCCGCTTTAATCTCAGCCGTTGGATCTGGCCGATCAACGGTCCAAATCGCGTCGACATATCGCAAGTCGGGGGGAGGCAGTGGCAGCGACAAAGGAGACCTTGCCGATGAGCGATCGTCGATATCGCTTCAGCGTATCGTATCGGCACTTTTAAAAAGAGGCAATGGAGATGGTGATCGGCGATTTTGTGAGGACCGTCGATCGCGTATCTGGATCAACGGCCGAGATCACGTCGGCATTTCGCTATCGGGGTTGCCAAAAGGACAGAGCCTTCACATATGATATGCTTCCGACCCGATAAGCCGGACCCGATGACGTTATAAGTTGTTTCTGATAGATTATCGGGTCTGCAGCGATTGGGGCACAAGACATTGCCGATGAGCGATCGCCGATATTGCATCGGCAAGTTGCAATGGAGGACTTACAAAAGGGGCTTTTATATTTCGCCGATGAGCGATCGCCGATGGGCCGGACCCGACGGCGGTGTTAATTCCTTCTGATAGATTATCGGGTCCGCGCCCTTCGCGTTTTTAATTTTTTTATGTATTTTCTTTGTATAAAGAAATTACAAAGGAGGCCTTGGGCAGGTGCCAATTGCGATGGAGTTCGGACCCGATGGGTCGGACCTGATATTTTATGAATCATTGCTTATAAAATTTCAAATCCGCGCTTAAGCCATTTTCAATGGTTTTGGGCGCATTTTCTGTGTATAAGGAAATATAAAAAATACAAAGGATGGGCCTGTTATAATATGAATTGCAACCCTAAAGGTGGACCCGATAGTTGGATGAACCATACATGCACCTCTTAAAAGTCAAGGTTGAAACAATGATGGGCGGGAATGAACAGTTTGGGCAGCGTTTCACTATTTTAAAGCAGCACAGTCATAATGGAGCCGTTTTTAATGATCAGCAGCAGAAATTAATCAGCAGTATGGCCGAGGAGGAAGCAGGACACCTCTGGGGAGTTCAGAGCATTCAATGGTTATGGTTCCATTGGTATTTCACGCCACCTGCTCAAAGGAGGATTGCAGAGCACCAGAGAGATCAAATCCATTTACAGCACAGCCAGATTTGTATCAGCAGCCCCATTTCTTAATGTAAATGTGGTTGGTGGCCATTTATGGACTCCTCCACGCATAGCTAACAGGGAGATTGTGTAATGAGACACCATATATACTGAAAAAACAGATGTAGTGGGATTGATGAGCGTTTGATGAATGAAAGCTTTGTTGTTGCCTTTAACTTCTGGAGATTGTAAATACTATGAGACCTACAACTTCTGGTCTGGATTTTCAACTAATACAAGCTTCTTTTGCTGTCACCTGCTCACTTTCCACTTCTCTTTCTTGTTCTAGGCTGTGCCTGCTTGCATTTATTTGATGTGCTGTAAATGTTTAACATCAGAGGGGCTGTCATCCCACCTCTGTGTTATAATTTAGTGGTTCATTGAACGTGTATGCAGATTGCTGTTGTTTTAATATCAGGGAGCTGTCATCCTGTCTGGGTATTAAACAATAGTTTTACAGATCTTCTAACTGGTTGCACTTGGCCATCACAGGGTCCTGTGCATCTGTTGGTGTAATTAGTCTTCTCCATCATCACTTTTACCTTAAACTGTGAGTAGTTGGTAGTTGAAAGCCTTCTAGTTTGGGGGTATTCACCCATGTTTGGGGATAATCATAGTAGGAGTGGTTATCTGGCTTAAATGTGCAGCATATCTTCATTTATCCATCATCTTATCCAACATAATTGTTGAATTTTTAATGTTCCTGAGCATCACTGATATACAACCTAGGTGAGTTTCTTGGGGTGATAACAGTTACTACCGAATATTTGTGGAAGGGTTCTCCAAAATTGCAAAGCAGATTACAACCCTTCAGCGTAAAAGTATTAAAAGTATTAAGTATGAATGGACTGAGGAATGTAACAAAGCATTTTCTGAACTCAAAAGACTACTGACTAGTGCACCAATCTTAAGAGTCCTTGATATGGACAAAGAATTTACTGTATGTACTAATGCATCCAAACATGGGTTAGGTGCAGTATTAATGCAAGATAAAGGAGTAATAGCGTATGTTTCAAGAAAGTTAAAGCCTCATGAAGAACTCTACGCTACTCACGATTTAGAATTAGCTGTTGTAGTACTAGCTTTAAAGATTTGGAAACACTATTTAGTGGGATGAAGTTTTACACTTAAAAGTGACCATCAAAGTTTACAATATCTGTTCACTCAAAGAGACTTAAATGCCAGACAAAGACGATGGAGTGAATTCCTAAGTGAATATGACTTTCAAATATCATATATTAAAGAAAAAGAAAATGTAGTGGCAGATGCTTTAAGCAGAAGACCCCGAATATTCTCTCTCATACCTATCAAAATAGACTTAAGGCAACGAGTACTAGAACATCTCATAAAAGATAGTTGGTATTTAAAGGTAAGATCTAGTCTTGATAGTAAAAAGCCGAAAGAATCTAAGTTTAAAGGATATGAACTAGAAGATGATGGAATCTTACGATTTCATGGAAGGATGTATATTCCTAATAATAGGGATCTTTGAGACACCATCCTTAAGAAAGCCCATAGAGCAATATATTGTGCACATCTTGGAGTAAAGAAGATGTATACGGATACCATGAAATTCTTCTTCTGGTCGAGCATGAAATGTGATAGCGTTCAATTTGTTGCAAGATGTTTGGAATGTCAACAAGTAAAAGCAGATCATTGTCATTCAGCGGGTCTCTTACAACCTCACGACATTCCTATGACCAAATGGGAGATTATTTCTATGGATTTCATCACTGAACTACCTCTGACTTCTCAAAGACACAATGCCATTCTGGTAGTAGTGGATAAATTAACAAAAAGCGCTCATTTCATTCCCATAAGAGATACTTACGAAGTTGTTGATGTAGCTCGAATATTCATAAATGAAATTATCAGATTTCATGGAATACCTAAGAAGATTATATCAGATATAGATTCACGATTTACTTCAAGATTTTGGACTTGCATGCAGTCAGCCTTAGGAACTCAATTAAATTTAAGCACAGCTTATCATCCTGAAACTGATGGGCAAACAGAAAGGGTAAATCAAATACTTAAAGATATGTTGAGGATGTATGTTATGGATCAGCAATCACACTGGGAAAAATACTTATCGTTAGTCGAATTTACATACAATAACAGTTACCACAGTTCAATCGGAATGCCTCCATTTGAAGCATTATATGGCAAACCTTGCAGAACACCGTTAAGTTGGGACAGGTTAGAAGATCGAGTGATAATAGGACCAGAATTAATCCAAGAAATGGAAGAGCAGGTAAAACAAATTAGACAACGGTTAAAGGAAGCACAGGATAGACAAAAGAGTTATGCTGATGCCCACAGAACTGATAGGAAGTATGAAGTAGGGGATCAGGTTTTCATCCGCATCAAACCGAATAAAAGTACTATTCGATTCGGAAAAGGAATAAAATTATCACCCCAATTTATTGGACCAATTAAAGTCATGGAAAGAGTTGGACCTGTCGCCTATCGTCTTGCACTGCCACCTCACTTGCATAAAGTTCATAATGTATTTCATATATCTGTATTAAGGCATTACATAGCTGACCAATCTCATAACCTTCAATGTAAGGAACTGCAGGTATCGGACGAAGGAACCATATGGGTCGAACCATTACGTATACTGGAACGTAGGGTTCGACAGCTCAGGAATCGTCTGGTAGACCAAGTTAAGATCCAATAAGACAAGTATAGTCCTGGATCAGCTACTTGGGAAGATACGGAAATCATATGTCAAAAATACCCCAACTTGTGTTAATTTTGAAGAACTTTAAACCATGTTTTGTATATATTTGCTTTACTTTAAATCAGAGACTCAGAACCATTTTGAAATGATTATATATAAACGTGAATTTTTATGACATAATATCTATTTAATTCCGCTAGTACATGGATACCAAGATGGAATAAGTTATTGATCTTACTAAATTATAGTTATCAAAGTAAAGTATAATATTTGAGTAATTTTGCTTCTGATGGGAATTAAGATATTATAATTTTGTTTCATTTATGTATATCAATATGATTGATGAGATAGAAATCAAAGAATGATTACATTTTAATATGAAAGTTAATGACATGAATAGAATAAGGCAAAGTATGTTATATACTGCAATTGACATGTGTGAATTATAAATAAGCTATTGTTTTGAATATGTTAATGCACATTTTATAAATGCATGGACAAGTGTTTATGATTGCAGATAATATCCGTTACCAAATGACCACATGATGACAGAAACCTCAGAATAATTAAGGCTCAAAGAGATTCCATGATAGGGTATTAACCTTGATTCTACTGGGAGGGGTGGAGGTGTTGCCCACCATGTATCCTCCAAA
Organism: Pinus tabuliformis; assembly: GCA_031772625.1. NCBI lineage: Eukaryota > Viridiplantae > Streptophyta > Pinopsida > Pinales > Pinaceae > Pinus > Pinus tabuliformis. The sequence continues at coordinate 799,008,153 of CM062805.1, read as the reverse complement.
CCCTAGAGTCATGGAAGGACTGTGCGAGTCACGCTCCCCTAAACGTGTGATGATGACTGCCAGATGCCTACTAGGGATCAGGTCAATATAGCTGACGCTATCATCTTTGGAGTTTATAAATGGTTAGGCCAGTATAACTGACGCCATGACATTCTCCAGTAGAGGACGGATAGGATAGGAGTGGAAGAGATTATGAAGGATAGGATGATGTTGTAATAGCTGGGGAACCTGATGAAAATTTTATAGTGCCTGCACATTAAGTAAGAATTTAACCTCAATACACAATCCTAAGAAGAATGTACTAATCGCTATCATAAATATTCATATAATATAAAAACTCTAACTTCGGGACGAAGTTTTCTGAAGGGGAGTGTATGTAACGACCTATCTATAAAATAAACATTAAAGAAATTATATTAATCAATTAATAAAATAATAAAAATAAATTAATGATAAAGTATTTTAATATAAGTCTAAACCTTTATATTAAAATCAAACAAAGGATATTAAATCAAAAAAATCAATATACCTTTTAAAAGAAATATATATGACGTGACATGGAAGGGTGTCACGAAGAGATGAAGCGGTGGGTTGTTGGTGGAAGGGTGACCACCACTAAGAAACAATTTATAAACCAGAGAGAACAATTTCGGGAGAACATGGGGGAAGAAGGAGAAAGAACGAAGGGGATACTGAAGAAGGGTGGAACTTTATAAACTTGAGTTACCAACAAAAGGAGAGCTAATTATTCTAAGGTTTCTGGGCACGGGGGGGCAATCTGCTTCAAGTTTCAACTGACAAGCTTACTGGACTGAGTAGCGAGGTTCTGCTCAGTTTGGCTGGGTGGTTTCGGTCTTTTGGTAAACGGGAGCGAACTGAAGAAATTATGAAACATCTTCATCCGTAGCATACGTCCGCAACAGACCAAGTAAGTACTTCTCAGCGAATCAATCAATTAGTTACTTGAAGTTTTGTATAACTTTAGAACAGAAATTATTTCAAGGTTTCATACCCTGTTCAAGATAGATAGTTCTATAAAATCTCTTTACAATATTAATGTTTATAGTTGCAAAAATGGTTCTTTAAATTAGTTCAGCCCTTACACCAGTTTCCTATATTCCAACATTGAAATAAAGAGTGTAAGAATTGGGAGCATTTGTTTAGCAGTGTGCCCTTGCAGTTGAGTGGGTTCGAAATTGAACAATATAGAGTATTGAGGGTGTCCAGCAATAAGATTTTACAATAAAGAGTTTTTCATTTGCAACATTGATGCTTCTCTTCAAAAATATAATTCAGAGAAATGGGACTGAGAATTTAACCTGTGACCTTTGATGAATGACTGTACCCTTGGCATGGCAGTGACCTTGGTTGATGACTTATCTTCATGCAGTGATAATTTTCTTGACTTAACAATGAATTTTATGCTGAGACATTGTTAGTGAATAAACAGACATGGTTGTAGAGACCAGCTCTATGACGTGTTGAAGAGACACAAACTTGATGCATTAAGGTGGTGATAGAAGCCTTTAATGTTATGATGTATTGACTTTCGCTGTGAAGGCTTATCATCAACAGTACTTGCATCCCTTATGTGGCTCGTAACAATCTCTTGTTGCCAGTGAAACAAAGACCTTCTTGACAGTGAAACTTGTGAAACTGTGACCTGGTTGACAGTAGAATAGTGACCTTGATCTTGAGGCTTGGAACTATTGCATACACAATTCTCCCTATCATAAAGATAACTTGTCCTTTGTAGCACTCTCTGGTTTGACAGTAGTTGTGGAATGAAGCATCGATCTGATTTGGCAGCTAGGGTTTCTATCTGCATAAATGACTTATTGTCAAATTGGGATTATGATAGATATGCTTGGATGGAAATGACTATTGAGTGACCTTAATGAATGACAGTGACACTTGATAAATCTTCATGACAGTGATATGGTTGTAGGGTAGTAGCCTTAACCTGACAGTGACAACAAACTTGATGGCAATGACTTATCCTGATAGCAGTAAGACAATAATCTAGTAACCCTGACTTTATGACAGCAATCTTGGCAATACCTTGATGAATAACAGTGGCAGTAGCCTTATATGGCAGTGTGACAGTGATCTTGAGGAACATTGTTATTGGAATGACTCAATTTGACAGTGTGATACATGGTAGTGACACCTTGACAGTGACTTTAACAAGGGCAGTCTTGAGGATGAATGATTAAGTTAATGTGTAACCATTGTATGTAATAGCAGTGGTTGTGGAAATTTGGAGCAGTGGTGGATGGTAGCAATGATGGTAGCAACAGTAGTGGTGAATGATAGCAGTAATGGTAGCAACAACAGTGGTGGATGGTAGAGCAGTAGTGGACAACAGTGGCAGTGAGGTACAGCAGCAGAGGCTGCAATTTGATGAAGAGCAGCTTGTTGTAGTTGGGCCATTGTCCCTTGTACAGGAGCTCAAACTTACTTAGGGAGCATTTTCTTCCTTCCATCTTACTGGTAAAACCTTTTGGGGAGTCTTGTACTTCCTTCCAATTCAACTAGTAAATGTGTATGTAACCATATATAACAAAGCTTGTTTGGAAAACATATTTTGTGTAGTGTCATTGATGTGATGTTGTTTTGGTTTATGCTCTGAATGTTTAGGGAGATTAACTAACCGATTGTGAAAAATTAAGGAAATATTGATTCACCCCCCTCTCAGTATTTCCAACAATTGGTATTGGAGCATGTCTTTCGTTGGAAGCTTAATCGCTTGAAGGTAGATCCGTAGCATCAATTGGTGCAAATTACAGTTGAAGATAAGATGGTTGTTAATCCCAAAGAAGACATTAAATCCCTCAAAGACAAAAAAAAAATCAATTGGAATGGGACAGGGATTTGATCAAAGGCCAGTATAGTAGCCTTTGTAGGGAATATGAAGAGTTGAAGACCAAGAAGGAGAAGCATTAGAATAACTGGATATGTTCCATAATTAAAATCAACCAAATTCAAGATCAAATTAATAAACAAAAAACACTAAAAAAGGATAATGTACTTGATGAATCTAGGAAGGAAGTAGATCACCTCAAAAACATGATGGAAGAGGCAAACAAGAGAGAGAGCACCAAGACAAGCTAACTCAAGGAAAACGAAAAGCCAAATAAATGGAACAAACAGGATAAAGAACTCAACAAGCAAGTCACCTCCTTGAAGAGGGAACTTGAAGAAGCCAAAAGGATTGAGGAAGTCTTAAGAATTCAAATGAAGCAGAAGGAAGCAGATTGCATGAATCATGAACAAGAAATTGTCATCTTGAGAGTAGAAGTGGACAAGCTGAAACAGAAATTGAGGAGTTCACGGGTCTTGGATGACATTCTCAATTTCCAGAGATCACCACTTATCAAGTCAGGTCCTGGATATGTTGGTAAGTCTTTAGGTTCCAAACATGAAGAAGAGCCACATTTCAAAGAAGAGAACTCTGATACCAACGATGAGGAACAACCACATGTCACATTGTCAAGAAAGAAGAGAAGATTCAAGAGAAGCCCAAAGTCAAAGTTCTGCACAAGTCAACCAACACCAGAAGTTGGATGACCAATGCCTCAAGAAATCAAGATGATGCATTCAAAATGCCAAATCAGAAAAGAGAATTCAAAATAGGAGAGCAGCAAATCCTTGGATACTCTCAAGGGAAAGACACCTTTAGCAAATCATCACCCTATACACCCACGTATGCAAGCACATTTTATGGTTATTGTTACACATGTTTTAACTATGGACATAGAGCTCGAGATTACAAGAGATATCGCAGGAGTATTGATAAAGGGTTTCATCAAAACCCTAGAGGCAGATTTACCAGAAGACGAGATAGAGTCCCATATGCCTATGATAGCAAAAGTTACAACACCTTTGCTCCATTATTCAGACCAAATGTGGAGTGTTTCCTATGTCACAATTTCGACCATTTTGCACAAAACTGTAGAAGCAGCTTGACATGGACCTCGTAGAACTAGGAAGGACGGACATTCACCAAGTAAGAAGATAAGACCACCAGGGTCTAGCAAAGAAAACATGTTTCACAATGAATTCTCGCACAATTGGAATATGAGAAGTATGGAGACAGGGGGATCCACATTACAGGATCAAATGATGCCACATGAAAGCGCACTGTCAAGGAGAGTTTATGGAATGGAAGAGATGATGCAGCCAGGAAGCACATTATTGGGGAATGATGCAGCAAGAAAGCTTGTAATGAGAGAACTAATGCAATAGGAGAGTGCATTGTCACGGGGAGCTTATAGAGATGATGTCGCAGGTAAGCAAATTGTTAAAGGGAGCAATATCACATGGAGATATCGTCAAACACATGTTAGCTACACTTTGCCATTGATGTCAAAGGAGGAGAGAATCTTGAAAAGGAACAAACAGAACAAGCATGAAGTCAAGAGAAGCTTATGCAGCACGCCAAGAGATGTTTAGTGTATTGACATCAATGACAAAGGGGGCGATTGTTGAGTATGTTGTCATTGATGTCAAAGCGAGTATAGTTGGAGGTCATTGATGTGATGATGCCCACAGAATGATATAGGTGATGATGATGATGCAGGTGATGATGATGCAGCTTCATGATGTCCACAGGATGATGCAGCTTAATGAAACCCTTGCTCTAAGGTTTAGAACCCTTGCAAGATGTGCATACCCCGCACTTGCCCCATGTTTGTTGATCGTGTTATTGTGACTCTTGGAATAAGACCTCACCCGGATGATTCTTCTCATTATGTTGATTTCGTTGATATATGGAGCATCTCATGGACCCTCACAGCTTGTGAGAGATGCCCAGTCAAAGTTAGTGACCCCAATCCGTGGTCCAAAACCCCAAGGGTTGATGATCATGTGGAAGATTCTCTTTTGCTCCAAGGATGACGATGTGGAAACAAGTATGATGGCGTGGAAACATTGTATTAGCTCAAAAAAGGACTTATTATTGTAATGATGCGGAGAAGAAGGATTGTAAGGATGTCTTATTGTGATGATGTGGCTTGTCATATGAAAGGATATTTCATTAACTACTAGGCTCCAAAAATTTCATTGAAATTATTTTCTAATTATTAAAAGGGGATTTTCCAAATCAGCCCTAATGTTTGGCTCCATTTTGTTTAATTTAAAAAATCAGTCTTCTCTCCTTATTGACTCCTAGAAACCTCTTTTGTTTCTATAAAAAAGGAGGTCAATCTCCTCAAAAGAAATTCAACATTGATCCAATTCTATTTGCAGCCAGGAAAGGTGTTTCGTTGACTGAATTTGGCACAAGGTCTCATTGGGATTTTGGATTATTCTTTTGTTTGATAAGGGTTCTGCTTGGTTGCTTTATGTTATGGTTTGGGTGTCTACGATGGTTATTGAAAGTGTTTTGCAAGAGGAATTCAATGTATGAGTAGTAAACTAAACTCAACATCCTTTGTGTTCTTTCTTCTACGCAAATTGTATAGTATTTGTTGGGCTTTATAATCACTATGGAGTTTCAATCCTTGAACTCTGAAATACATCCTTGGCCCTGTGGAGCAGGATTTTATCTGACGAAGGGTTTGAACCTATGGGTGTTTTTGGATTTGGTTTATAGGGTTTCATTATTTTGTTTTGCCATTTGTTTTGGCATGGGATTCAGCTGGCATTTTTCTTGCAGGTGGAGCAATTCTTTTCGGCCCTTGTTGGAGCAACCTTTCTGTGCATGAAGATTCTATCTCTGCACATCCACTGATTCTCTTTTCCTGTGCAACTCTTACCAGTGAAAGGTCTCGGCCCTCATTAAGGCACCAAGTTCTAAGTATAACGTCATCCCTGTAGAGTTAACTGCTCAACACAAAACTTCCAGGCCATCCAACCTTCCCTGTAAAGAAGACCAAGAGTTGTGTCATTTCTAGGTATTGCGGTCTCGTACCAAAGGGCTATGCAAAGTTAACCTCAAGATCAATCACAAATTTGTTGATTGGCAAATTCAGAGATAGATTTCTAGATGCATTTAATATAATGCTATAAAGGTCGGAAATTTTTAGGGCATGATCTATTTCACGAACAATGATTCTCCAAGATAATTGAGATACATCCTTTTGGCATTCGACACTAAGAACAGATCCGTGACTCATCGCAGGGAGTGGTATTGCAGAAGTTTGCAACTTGTGTTGGCAATGTCTTCTTTTACACCTGGTAATAATATAAGACCTACTGTGTGTTGATCGTTGCAGACCTGTGATCAAGTCACCGAAGGTTGCCAAGGCGGTTATGAGCAGTTGTATACAAACCTTTGGCATTGGATTTCGTGGCCTTCTTAGGGAAAAACAATGACATAATTCCAACAGTTCATTGATCCAAACACAACCATCCAAAACCATGTTGGATCTACCCATATTCTTGGTTGTCCATGTCTGAAGCTCAGATCGATACCTATATTATAGGAATAACTTGAAAATTCTATAATGATCAAACCTAGCTGCTTGTTGTTGATAAAAGGGTTGTTGCCTCCTAGTATCCTAGCTTGATCATAGTACACTATTCCAGTAATCAGTTGACAGTGGTCTATATTCCAGTGTTGAAACAAAGAGCGTAAGAATTGGGAGCAGTTGTTTAGCAGTGTATCCTCACAATTGAGTGGGTTCAAAATTGAACAGTATCGAGTATTGAGGGTATCCATCAATAAGAGTTTACATTAAAGATTTTTTCATTTGCAGCATTGATGCTTGTCTTCAAAAATATAATTCAGAGACATGGGACTGAGAATTTAACCTGTGACCTTTGATGAATGACAGTACCCTTGGCACGGCATTGACCTTGGTTGATGACTTACCTTCATGCAATGATAATTGTCTTGACTTGGCAGTGAATTTTATGCTGAGACACTGTTAGTGAATGAGAAAACGTGGTTGTAGAGACCAACTCCGTGTCGTATTGAAGAGACACTAGCTTGATACTTTAGGGTGTCGATAGAAGCCTTTAATATTATGATGCATTGACTATGGCTATGAAGGTTTGTCATCAGGAGTACTCGTATCCCTTATGTGGCTTGTAATAGTGCCTTGTTTCCAGTAAAACAAAGACCTTCTTGACAGCAAAACTTGTGAAATAGTGACCTGTTGATGATAAAATAGTGACATGGTTGAGAGTAGAACAGTGACCTTGTTCTTGACGCTTGGAACTATAGCATACATAATTATCCCTATCATAAAGATAACTTGTCCTATGTAGCACTCTCTAGTTTGATAGTAGTTGTGGAATGAAGCATCGATATGATTTGATGGTTAGGGTTTTTGTCTGCAATAAAGACTTATTGTTAGATTGGGAATGTGATAGATATGCTTGGATGGAAATGAATTTTGAGTGGCCTTAATGAATGACAGTGACACTTGATAAATCTACATGATCGGGATATGGTTGTATGGTAGTAGTGTTAACCTGACAATGACAACAATCTTGATGGCAGTGACTTATCCTGATAGCAGTAAGACAGTAATCTAGTAACCCTGACTTTATGACAATGATCTTGGCAATATCTTGATGAATAATAGTGGAAGTAACCTTATATGGAAGTGTGACCGTGATCTTGAGGAACATTCTTATTGGAATGACTCTATTTGGCAGTGTGATGCATGGTAGTGACACCTTGACAGTGACTTTAGCGAGGGTAGAGTCTTGAGGTTGAATGATTGGGTTAATGTGCAGCGGGTGTATGTAGCAAAAATGACTGTGGACATTTGGAGCAGTGGTGGATGGTAGTAGCAACAGTGGTGGATGGTAGCAGTGATGGTAGCAACAACAGTGGTGGATGATAGCAGTGGTGGTAGCAACAGTGGTGGTGGACAGCAACAGTAGCAGTGGACAATAGTGGCAGTGAGGTGCAGCAGTATAGGTTGCGGATTTATGAGGAGCAGCTTGTTGTAGTTGGGCCATTGTCCCTGGTACAGGAGCCAAAATTTAGGGAGCATTTGCTTCCTTCCAATTTGCTAGTAAAACCTCTTGGGGATTCATGTACTTCCTTCCAATTCAACTAGTAAATGTGTATGTAACCATACATAACAAAGCTTGTTTGGACTACATATTTTGTGTACTATCATTGATGTGATCTTGTTTTGGTTTATGCTCTGAATGTTTAAGGAGATTAACTAACCAATTGTGAAAAATTAAGGAAATACCGATTCACCCTCCTCTTAGTATTTCCACAACTACTTCTATAAAGGACCCTCCCCTAAAGTGCTAGAGTTGAATGCTTATCAATAGAAAAAGTGACTAACAAGATTAATGAAGAACAACAAAAAGGAGAGGAAAATGGTTTCGAAGTAGCAAATATTAATAAAATTCCATCTCAAAAGTTTGAAACAAATAAATGAAGATTCCTAGTAAAAAAAAGACTAGTTGGACCACAAATAGACCTAGAACATCACTTCATGATTTTGAGGATTAGTTTATAAGTTTTACCTAGTCCCCTTCTACAAATTGCATCATCTTTACCTGTCCCTAACTGAAAATCTTAGGAAAATATCTTATGTCCCACCCCAAAGACACATGTAAAGGGGATGAGATTATACCACCATGGATTATTTAGGCAGGTTGATAAGATTAGATTATGTTATTTTTTCTATACTAAAATATCTATGTTTTGATGCCTTACATCTTGTTTGGAGTTTAATTTATCATGACAGGTTGGGATGCTATACATTGCAGTTCACCAACACCACCTTCAATCCATGACAACATAGGTGCCACATCATCAAATTGTCAACATCAGTTTATGACACTAAATGTCATTTTGTACTACATTGTACCATTGGTGTCTAGCATATGTGAGGGGTGCTGCAATTTTCTTGAGCCCATTTCACACTTGAGGGCTCTTTATCTATGTATTTTCGAGCTACTGTGTCACAAACACATGTGAACACAAATAGACTCCACTTGATTTTTGTCGCATGATTTGAGAGAGTTCTAGAAGGATTTCCATGACTTGTTTAACCAATTCAACTTCACTAGATCTGGACTCTTCTAGAAAGGGGACACACCTAAACTCTCTTTTTTCCACAAATATCAAGGTTTCTATTGTATTTATGAGGATATAAGTCATTTGACCTAGTTTTGACCCTCATCCATGGTTTTTATTAGCCATTTAGCGGAGCACTTCACTTAGGTTGACCAAATCAAACCACTACACTTGTGAAGACACAAAACTTGCTCAAGAAAATTCATAACGTCATTAACATTGAAAACTCAATTTGTGTTTATAGAAGAATTAAGGGCCTTAAATATAAAACAATCCATCTAGCACATATGACACCTAACTCCCTATGACACATGCAGTTACACGGTTGGAGCTACAATACAGTTGGACAAAACAAAAAACTATACCGGGTGACAATTTGTATTGCAAAATGAAAACTCACTACAAAACAAATACCGATGCCAATTCACATCTACAAAGATGTTGTATACAAAGTTATCTAAGTCTTGTACTAAGGTGCTGGTCAAAATCTAAGCCTCAAAAGATGTTAGAGACAAAGATTCACTCATTGCTAAGCATGCCTAACTTTGGTGTTATGATGTATACATAGAATGCTTTGTGGAATTTCCAATTGGCATACAATAACAACATGAACAAAACAATCCATTAAATTGAGATAGAAAACAGATTTCTGTAACCTGAAAATTAGTGATTATGGAAATATGAAAACATAGCTAAGCTCGAAAGTACTATTACCTCGTGAATTAAATTGCTTCCTTTCAATATGTGCATCATGATTCGGCCAATGAGTCTTGACTCCATCACCCATGTAAAAGCTTTAACAAAATACCCTGCCATCCGCGGTGCTGGAGACGACAAATACAGATACCTTAAGAGACCGTTTATCCTTAACTAATAACAACAAAAACCAGGTGATATTTGTGCTAACATTAAGGCTTCACCACTCTTACTAGTTACCCACATTTATGAAGCGTGATGATTTGAATGTGCCCATTAAAACCCTTAATAATAAATAAATACAGTTTCCTTTCACAATTTTCTCCGAAGACATGGAAGATATAGATAACTCAGAAAACCTACTGACTGAATTGATCTATAACATAAACAAAACACGTGGTGGATAGTTAAAGAGGGGGAATGAACAAGAACTGTAAGAGTTACATTATGCTGTACTATACAAATGATGCAATAAATATGAGGTTGAAGATGAACAAAATAAACTAACACATCGCTCAAAATGTGAGATCCAACCACAGATATTAACTCTTTCCACCAAAATCAATTGTTATTTAGTCAAAATCAAGGAAACGACAGAAACTCGAAAAATAATTCTGAAGGCTCTAAATAATGATTACAATGATGTTACTTCCCAATTCAACAGTTTCTGTAGAAATGAATTCCCTCTCTTTACAATGCAGTTTAATCTATCCATTTTGTTTCAATTTCAATGCTTGATTTGAAGAAGTGCATGATCGTTTTGTAATGATGTGGTTTTAGATACAGACCTTTAACATTCGCATGCAGATATTCTTCCTTGCTTCCCTCACTCAGATCCATTTCCTCCACTGCTTTAAAATATCGTCCCATCTTGATCAAATTTGATTGTTTCCCAAACTGTGGGGGATATAGATAAGCAGAAGCACAGACTTCAATCTCTCTCTCTCTTCTTCTTGTGAGAAAAACCTAGCCAGCCCTGAAATGGGTTGCATGCATTTATTCAGTAATTTGCTCCATAAAAAGACACAGCATCTTCACAACAAACCCGTGAGTCTTTGCTGCTCAGAGTCTTCATATGAGAGAATATTCACTCGAGGTAAAATAGCATGAATCTCAATGATATATCGGAGAACAGGGGACGTGTTGAGAAGATTCTGGAGTTGGCCAATGCCCATGTTATGATTTCATTTAAAATACGTCAGGCTATAGTCCCAATAGTGTGGGTTGGCGGACCTTCAATGAAATTTGGGAGAAATAATATATTGAATTCAAATCCCAAGAGGTTGAGTCTCGACCATATATCTCTAAGTTGAGAAAGGTGATTAAATAAATTTGATGTCACATCCTCATCCCCGCAACATTTGTATTAACTCCCATACACGAAACCTCAGTCATGCATGTTTCAACCATCTTCGGATTAGGTTTGAATGCTAGTTGTCAGTGCATTTAAAAGTTGACAGATATTTTATAGTTTATTCCTACGTAGGTGATAGGCTGTGCCTCTTTCAAAATTTGGTGGTTTTTAGTTGAGCGTGCTCTGATAACAAGTTGTTAGTTGATTGTGTGCGTTTTGACTTTCTTACCATCACTTATCTTATTTCTACGCAAAATTAGACAATGAAAACGTAAATGAACCAATCGATCAATAAACATTAGCTTTTTGTTATCAAGCCAAGAAGCAATCAGTTATAAGGTAATATGTATTAAAAAAATAAAATGTTTAGTATAATATCTAACCATAAAACCAGAAATTGGTTATAGAATAGTTGTGGAAAAAAATCTGGTTATAGAATAGTTGTGGAAAAAATGAAAGAAGTGGAGAGTTAGGTTTGGATTTGGCATGTGTTACTTTTGTTGGTTTATTGAATTTGTCTTAAAATTTTAATTTGTTATTTATGTTTACTTTTTTAGTGTTGGTATGTGTAATTCACTCTTTTAGTACATATGTATAAGTTGATCTAATGCATTTTATTAATTAGGATTGCCATGTAGTGAAATACATTTATCAAATAGAAAATAATCTATGACAAGAAGTAGGAAACAATAACACAAAAAAAATATGGGCATACAATAACATAGAGAACTAGCCTACTTATAATCATTAACTTTTAAAGCTTTGTTTTATACACACACACACACACACACACATATATATATATATATATATATATATATATCCATGCCTTAATACTTTTCATACATTCTTTGGCATTTACAGGCTCTCAAAGTTTGTCATTTTCACCTCTACAACATTGCCCGCTATCCTTGACTTTGCACCAATCTTGTTCTTTCTTGACCTCCCTTCTTTATCAAGGTCATTTTCTAATCTTCTAAAACCACATACCTCTTCCACAACTCATCATGATCTTAGCATCAAACCTCCAAATAACCAATATGGTCTCTTGTGTCTTCTATACATTTATAGACACCCCTACTACGAGTGCAAATAGGTCATAATGACCTCTTTCTTAATAATTATGTAATTAATAATTCAAACTCTTTATGCATCATTTCCTAACGCATCGCTTCATCTATGTTGTGTTTATTTATGCATCAAACCTTCTTCCATGCATCCTTTTGTATTTTCATGTGACGTGTTGTATGCATGCATTGTTATTATGCACCTTGTTTTAAACTACACCTTGCTTTTGTGCTCTCTTCCACTTGTGAATGCCTTCTCATATGCATGTGTTTATGCATTGTCTCTTTCTTTATACTTGGTCATGCAAACAATTTTGTTTTAGTGCGTGACGCTCCTATATCAAATTGTCCATGTCAGTAAAACCTTGAACATCCTTGTGTGACTCCTCTTCATTCTCTATCTACCTTTCTATTCCTGATGCACAATGTTCAAATATTTTCTTTTAAAATCCAAGTACAACTCATATATGGCTCTACCTTTCCACTTCACTAAATATTGCTTATATGTTGCACATTGCATAGCAAAAACCTTCTCATCCAACATTTCATCATTTTCATCCACCTTCTAATTTGGTGTTACCTTGGAATTCTCCTTTGTTGCAATCATCCCCTTCTTCTTTTTTTAAATAGAAAGATTATTTCTATTATACAATTTTGTGTCTAGTTCACAAAAAATGCATCAAGCATTAGAGAGATAATTCATCAAAATTTTCCAATTGCTTTCTCTTTTCAAATATGAATACATTATTTTCTTGAGGAGAATATATCTGAACAACAAAATCAGGGGTTTTGTAGGTGAATATCTTACAAAATTACCCCAACAAAACACAAAATTTATAAAACATAACACTATTACTAGGGAATTTTTTAAAATAGATTTCATCTGCCATCAGGGAATTAGTAGGCTCGATTTTGCCATTAATCTTTAATTTGCCTATCTTCAATTTACACCCCTCATTAGCATACTTGTTTACTTCTCTGTTGAAGTCTCTTAGGACATGGAAATATGCTTTGGATGGGATATCTTCTGCAATTTTCCTAATTCTTTTCATGATGTTTTCCATAGATTTCTCCTTTGGGAGGGATCCTTTGACCAGATGATGTAGGATTAGGAGAGAATCTCCCATAACTGTAAGTGTGTCCACCTGATGTTATTTAGCTAACAAAAGTCCCTAGTAGAGACCATATATCTCTGCTTGATTATTTGTCATATGACCAAGACCCCATGAGTACCTGAACACTTTGTCCTCTTCGGGGCCATGGAGTACCCCTCCCCCTCCTGCCACCCCATCATCCCCTTCTACTACACTATACTCATACAAATTTTCTACATTGAATATTGGCATATTGTCAAGTTCTTTGGATAACTCCACCTAATATACATTTTCACCATAAATCTTATTTATCTAACATGGTTCAATCTTACACATATTAAATTTACTAAATGTGTCTTAAGGATAACATTCCTTCCTCTAATGTGTCATAATGTCAACACCAATTTCAAATGAAGTATTCCTCTTGAGAACATTCACATGCTCCCAATTATACACCCCACTTCTTAACCTCAGAACATTTTGCACGCGCATGCATCCCTTTCATCTATTTTATGAATCCTTTGGTACTATCACTTCTTTGCTTATCCATTGGAAAAGAAACCAAGTCCACAATTCCTTGTGGGCTATGTCCATACAAAATTTAAAATAATGATTTTCTTGTCAACCTATTCATATAACTAGAATATGTGGACTATGCACAAGAATAACTAAACCAATGTTTTGGCTTATTTCCAGTGAACCTTGTGTATCGATATGATGTAATGTTCTTTGAAAATCGATATAAACATACCACTTCTTTAAATAATATGTTATGCAACCAACTCACAAAAAAGAAGAAAAGATAGATCAACGACTTGAGAAATAGCCTCTTCGAGAGGGAAACCTCCTTTACATCACATAAATGAACAATTCTTGGATGATACAAATGAGAAGACCTTCTTGGTATATATAGGAGTCTAAGGGGTCACAATATAATCAAAGCCTACATAACAATAATAATGTAAGGGCACAACAATAACATAGTGGGCTTCTATAGGGCACAACAATAACATAGTGGGCTTCTATAGGGCACAACAATAACAATATGGGGGCTACATGGGCTAACAATAACAATAAGGGGGCTACACTAGTATTATAGTGACCTAACATGCCGCTCTCCTTCAAAAAAATGTTGTCCTCAACACTTGAGTAGTTCCAAATGCTTTTGTATAAAATTATAATCCTCCCATGTGGAATCTTCAGTGGGTAAGTTCTTCCACTTAATGAGATACTCTGAAATTAATTGATTCTGTAGTTGTTGGTGTTAGGATATTCCGACACATAGGATATAGTTAAGTTCAACTTGGTCTAGCATAGAGTTAGGTTAGAGTTAGGTAAAGTGTGTTTCTTTACCGTTGTACATTTTGTAACTTACAATCCGACGGTCACGATATGTAGTGATCCGACGGTTCACTCTCACCTCGGTATTACCGACACTTGATCCGTGGCTTGACACCCGATTGGTCCATGAGTTCTATTTAAAGCGCATGGAGGGTCATTGTTCGGGTAATCCGTGCATGAGAGAAGCTTATGTAAATTTTCATTCTTTGATTAATAAATTGCCTGTAGTACCCACGTTGGGACAGGCCGTGGACTGTTTCCCTCCTTGCACTCTGAGGGTTTTAACCACGTCAAAAATACTGGTGTATTGATTTGAGATCTGGTTGTGAGCGGTGTCCTTTTGGTATTCTTTCTGTGGAACTTACCCTGTAAATTCCTACATGGTATCAGAGCTATTTGAGGGCCGCGTCCGTTGGTGATCCAAATCTGAAGCCGGTAGAACTGCATGCGGCTGTCGTTTCCTAGATCTGTTGTTTCTGACTGCTTTCGGGCCGAGAGGACTGCTCTGTTGCGTTCGGAGCATCTGTTCCAGTGAGGAACCCCTTTCGTTTCATGCGAAAAGGTTTCCGGTAGCCCTAGCTGCGTCATTTTTTAGATCGGGAGGTATACAGTGTTTTTTTTGCAGTTTACTGTTAATTTCTCTCTGCTTATTTCGGTCTCAGTTTATTTAGCCTTTTTTTTAACCGGATCTATACCTTTCATTTCTGCGTATGCTCTTTGCCCTGCGACTCTGTGCGATCTGGGCAAATCAGAAACAGAAAGGAAGGATTTTTCTCATGCGTATGCTCTTTTCCCTGCACCTTAGTGTGATCTCGGAAAATCAGAAACATTGAGAAAAATATTTAGTTTTTCGGCTAAAGCTAACCTTGAGATTTTTTTTTTTAAATTTCTAGTTTTTTGGCTAAAGCTAACTTCGAGCCGCAAGGTTCGTTTTTCTTTGCATATTCGTGTTGGGTTTTGTGTTTTGTGTTTTGTAGGGAAAAAGAGCTTTCTCAAGGCAAGCACGCAAATCGATCCCCCCCCCCCCTCTCTCTCTCTCTCTCTCTCTCTCTCTCTCTCTCTAATTTTTTGTATAGATCAATTGGTTCAAAGCTATTTTTAGAGAGTAGAGGTCTTGGGTTCAAGTCTCCATTTTGTGGGGGCGGATTTTTTCATTCCCGCACATTCGCGCACTTTGCCGGCAACGTCAACAAGTTTTTTTCAAAAAGCCATAACTTCTTCATCCGGAAGCCTTTTTCAGAGCCGTTTTTTTTAAAACCGCCTATTTTTTCGAGATCTATCCGTTGGTACACTTACTTTCAGCATCTTCAGCTTCAGTTTTTTTTAAAAAATGGAAAGTCCATGCCAAGTCATTCTTGACAGCACTAACTACTTCCAATGGGTAGAATACATGGAAGATTTACTTAGAAGTAAAGGTCTCTTCAGAATAGCCACAAACCAAGAGAAGAAACCCAAAGATGAAGACAAGGCGGCAAAATGGGAAAATAGACAAGATCAAGCACGTGGTTTGATAGGGATGTCTATTTCTCCTGATCTTAGATTCCACATTGCAGGACTTGAGACTCCTCATGAAGCATTAGAAAAACTTGCTAAAGTTTTTGGGATTAAAAATGAAATTAGATCCCATCAACTTGAAAATGAGCTGCTTACTTTGGATCCTAATAATTTTTCTTGCATTGAAGATTTCTTGTCAAAATTCAAGACCCTTAGATATCTCTTGGAAGGTGTTAAAGTTAAGAAAGATGATGGTAACCTTATTTATTCCATCCTTACTAAGTTAGGACCAGCCTACTCTGTATTTGTTTCCACTTTCCATTCTACAAGAGAAGCTTTCATTTGTCAAGGACAAGAATACAAGGCCCCTTCCTTTGACTCCTTTTGTGATTCCTTAATAAGAGAACAAGAAAAACTCTTACACCTTGGTCTTCTTAATCTTGGAAACTCTTCCACAAAAGCGTTAGCCGCCCAGCAGCACCCAAATTCAAAGAATCCTAAGAAGTCATATCCTCAAAAGAATGGTCCTAAACCATCTCAGCCTCAAAATGAAAGATCATTTCAGCAAAATGATAAGCCCAATAAAAACAAATGGAAGAAGACTGATAGACATTGTAACTTTTGTAATCGAGATGGCCACTTAGAATCTAAATGCTTTAAGAAGATGGAAGCCTTGGAAGCCGCAATGAAGAAACATAACATCCATCTGGAGCCTACTTCAACTTCAACTTCCGGAACGGCATTTTCTGCATGTCATCGTCAATCATCTCAGTCTGGTTATGCATTAAATGTATCTTCTTCTTCTTCTCATTCTCATGAGTGGCTCATTGATTCTGGAGCCTCTTGTCACATGGCCAAAAACCAAGCCATGTTTTCTTCTTTAAATGATTGTAACACCAAAAATATATATGTTGGTGATGATAGATCTCTTAATGTTGTAGGGACTGGAACTGTTCATCTAGACAATGGTCAGTTCAATGATGTATTATGTGTTCCAAACTTATCCTGCAACCTTCTATCTGTCTATCAGATAACTCATTCAGGTGAAGGTAAAATTGTTGAATTTTCACCTCATGATGTTGTAATCAAGGATCTAAAAGATCCTAAACAGATTCTAGCTACTGGTCTTGCTGATGATTCCAAAAGGTTGTATAAGTTTCACAACTTTGGGTCATCCCATCTTCCCTCAGTATTTGTTGCTCATAATGATGAAGTGAGCAAACTTTGGCATGAGCGGTTTGGTCACTTAAACTATCGCTCCCTTCAGCATCTATGTAAAGAAAATATGGTGACAGGTCTTCCTATGGTATCTTGCAAAGATGGTGTTTGTTCCGGATGTGTACTCGGAAAACATCATCGGGACAGTTTTGACAAACGTGCCTCTTGGCACGCCTCAGCCCCTTTACAGCTTGTGCACAGTGATTTATGTGGTCCTCTTCCTGTTGCTTCATTCTCTGGCTGCAAGTACTTCTTAACTTTCATTGATGATTTCTCTAGACGCACTTGGGTATACTTCTTAAAACTCAAGAACGAAGTATTTAGCACTTTTTTGGCCTTCAAAGCATTTGTTGAAAAACAATCTGGACATCAAATTCTTAAGCTAAGAACTGATAATGGTGGAGAATATGTTAAAAACGCATTCATCAACTTTTGCACCGAAAATGGAATTCAAATGCAACATACTGTTCCATACACTCCACAACAAAATGGTGTAGCTGAAAGGAAAAATCGCACCTTAAAGGAAATGGCTAATTGTATGCTGCAATCTAAAGGACTCAGTCTTAGTTTTTGGGCCGAAGCAATTAATTGTGCAAATTATATAATCAATCGCACTCCTACTAAGGTTCTAGAGAATATCACTCCAGAAGAAGCTTGGAGTTCCATTAAACCAGATGTAAGTCACTTTCGTGTGTTTGGAAGTGAAGCATGGGCCCATATTCCAGATGAAAAGCATAAAGCTTTAGAACCTAAGAGTGAGAAATGTACTTTTGTTGGATATTCTGAAGATGTAAAAGGTTATAGACTTATTCCATTTAAGTCCAAAAATGTTATCATTAGAAGAGATGTAAAATTTGATGAAAATAAATCGGCCTGCGAGCCTAGTCCGGCGGATGTGCCACCTCTTCCTATCTCTTCTATCTTTGAAAACATTTCTTCTTCTGATGATGAAAGCGAGGATGATAATCCTCCCCCACCTTCTCAGGATCCTCAACTTCCAAGATGGGTCCGTGCTACTCGGGATGCAGCAGGTGATCTTGCCGGTGATCCTACAGATCAGCGACGTACACGTTCTCAGTTTGAAAGAGCCTCTTCTTTACTGGCTCAAGCTCCAGTAAATCATGATCCTGACACTTTTGCAGAAGCTTCAGGCCATCCACATTGGGAAGCAGCTATGAATGAAGAATATCATTCATTGATGACAAATGATACATGGGATCTTGTTCCTCTACCAAAGGGACGCAAACTTGTTAGATGCAAATGGGTTTACAGAACCAAGTATGGACCAGATGGGAAAGTTGATAAACATAAAGCTCGTCTAGTTGCTAAGGGCTTTTCACAGGTTGAAGGCATTGACTACACTGAAACCTTCTCTCCAGTTGCCAAAATGAACTCTATCCGCCTTGTTCTTTCCCTTGCTGCCTCTTTAAAATGGGAAGTCCATCAAATGGATGTTAAATCTGCCTTCTTGCATGGGGACTTGCAGGAAGAAATCTATATGGAACAACCCATTGGCTTCATACAAACAGACTCCAGCCTCGTTTGTCGACTTAAGAAATCCCTTTATGGCCTCAAGCAAGCTCCTCGGGCTTGGTATGCCAAAATGGATAGCTTTCTTTTAGAATCTGGCTTTTCTAGGTGTCATTCTGACAATACTGTCTACACCAAGAAAGTGGGCAACTCTCTTATCATCCTTGTTCTTTATGTTGATGATCTTATTCTTACTGGTAGTGATCCCAACCTTATAAACCATGTGAAGTCCAGCCTTAAAAAGAAATTTGAAATGACAGACTTAGGACACTTACACTATTTTCTCGGTCTTCAAGTCTTGCAATCCCAAGAAGGTATTTTCCTTTCCCAGTCCAAGTATGCTTGTGATATTCTTCGTCATTTTCACATGGAAGACTGTAAGCCAGCCCCTTCTCCCTTTCAGTCTGGAGTCAAACTTTCAGTCTCTTGTACTTCTCCTGAAGTTGATGCTACCTTATACCGTCAACTTGTCGGAAAACTCTTGTATTTAACCCATACTCGTCCTGATCTTTCCTTTGCTGTTGGCCTTGTTGCTCGTTTTATGCAAAACCCCCGTGAAAGTCATTGGAAAGCAGCTAAAAGAATACTTCGTTATGTTCGAGGTACAGTACAGTTTGGGATTCATTACAGTGCCAAAGCAGCTCCTCTGTTAGTTGGTTTCACTGATTCTGATTGGGCTGGTGACCTTGATGATCGGAAGTCTACTGTCGGTTATGTCTTCACTCTTGGTTCAGGACCTATTACATGGGCTTGTAAGAAACAGGCTGCCATTTCTCTTTCGTCAACAGAAGCAGAGTATCGTGGTGCCGTGGAAGCTAGTAAGGAAGCCTTGTGGCTTCGTCAGATCCTATTAGAGTTTGGCTTTGAGCAGCAACATCCAACCACACTTTGGTGTGATAATCAAAGTGCCATTCAGCTATGCAAAGATCCAGTCCAGCATCAGCGCAGCAAACACATTGAACTACACATGCACTTCATCAGAAAGCTCATTCATGACCATGTTCTTGAAGTGCAATATTGTCCAACGGATGATCAGGTTGCAGACATCTTCACAAAGGCTCTCACAGAGGCGAAGTTCACTAAACTTCGATATATGCTTGGAGTTCAGGAAGTTGTCACTAAGGGGGGATAGGCTCTAGTGCCTCCTTCCTTCTCCTATTGTGTCATATTTGTAAATCCTTCAATCCTATCCCAAGTTGTTCTTAAGGGGGGATGTTAGGATATTCCGACACATAGGATATAGTTAAGTTCAACTTGGTCTAGCATAGAGTTAGGTTAGAGTTAGGTAAAGTGTGTTTCTTTACCGTTGTACATTTTGTAACTTACAATCCGACGGTCACGATATGTAGTGATCCGACGGTTCACTCTCACCTCGGTATTACCGACACTTGATCCGTGGCTTGACACCCGATTGGTCCATGAGTTCTATTTAAAGCGCATGGAGGGTCATTGTTCGGGTAATCCGTGCATGAGAGAAGCTTATGTAAATTTTCATTCTTTGATTAATAAATTGCCTGTAGTACCCACGTTGGGACAGGCCGTGGACTGTTTCCCTCCTTGCACTCTGAGGGTTTTAACCACGTCAAAAATACTGGTGTATTGATTTGAGATCTGGTTGTGAGCGGTGTCCTTTTGGTATTCTTTCTGTGGAACTTACCCTGTAAATTCCTACAGTTGGGTTCTTGTTTCTGTGACTGCTTCGGGTTTAGATATTATTTTTCCTTCCATGTTAAGTTTTCGCGATATTGTTTGGACTGGGAGCTTGTCACCAGTAACCTTATTTAAGCATGAAACATGGAAAACTAGATGTACTCGAGAAGATGTGGGCAACTCCAATTTGTATGCCATAGTACCAATCTTTTGCAACACCTTGTAAGGACCATGGTACTTGGGTGATAATTTATCATCCTTCTTAACTTGATTGAGGGACGTATGTTTGTATGATTGTAGTCGTAAAAATACCCAATTGCCTACATCAAAACTTATTTCACTGCGATGTTGATTTTCCTGTTGTTTCATTCGATTTTGCGCCAGAGTGAGGTTATCATTTAAGATTTGGAGAACTTGTTGTTGATGATCAATGTGATCTTCCACTGCTTGAACCTTAGAATTTTCTCTTATAAATGATGTGATGGATGATGGAGGATATCCATAAAGTGCCATAAATGGGGTCATTTTTGTTGCAGTATGGAAGCAAGTGTTATACCACCATTCAACCCGAGGTAACCACTTGACCCATTGTGTTTGTTTATCAGATACAAAGCAACGAAGATATCCTTCCAACCATTTGCTCACTATCTTAGCTTTCCCGTCAGATTGAGGATGATAAGATGAGCTATGAGCTAATTGAGTACCAAAAAAAAAACAAATTCGTCCAAAAATTTCTAGTGAAAATGCGATCTCTGTCACTTACAAAAATATTTGGGTTTCCATGTAGATTTTGAATTGTTTCCATAAATGCAGTAGCAACTGTATTGGCTTTAAAAGGATGAGATAATGCACAAAAGTGTGCATACTTGGTAAGTCTATCAACTACCACCATGATGACACTCTTTCCTTTAGACTTGGGTAAACTTGTGATAAAATCCATTGAGACCTCCTCCCAACGCTGACTTGGAATGGCTAAAGGTTGTAACAAGCCCGAGGTCTTAATTGTATCAACTTTATTTTGTTGGAAAACCAAACATTCTGCCAAAAATTTCTGAATATCAGATTTAAGGTCATCCCAAAAAAATTCCTTATTGACCCTGTTGTAAGTTTTTAAAAATCCTGAGTGCTCTCCTAAGGGGGAGGTGTACAATTCCAAAAGAATCTTTTTTTGAGTTGGGAATTCTTACAAATATATAAGCGATCTTTGTACCATAATGAATCATTTTTCTAGATAAATGTATCATATGTACTGGGATCTTGTTGTAACTTTTGAATGAGTGTCCATACTTCTTCGCCATTCTTCCATTCATCCCTTTCTTTAGTTATCAATCAAGTTGGATAATAGAAATGGCACAAAGAAATGCTTCCACATCCTCATCCTTTCTTGAGACTGCATCTGCAACAACATTTTTCTTCCCTTTTTGTAGATGATTTCAAATTCATAACCCAACATCTTTGTGACCCATTTTTGCTACTCTTATGAAGATAATATTTGTTCCAAAAATTATTTAAGACTATCATGATATGTTTTTACCTTGAAGTGTCTTACCATTAGGTAAGGTCAACATTGCTTTAGTGCATGTAGTATTGCCAACATTTCCTTCTTATAAATAGGTTTGTGTAAATACTTTCCCTTGATTGGACGTCTTTCAAAAGAAATGAGTCTTCCTTCTTGCATCAAAACAACAACAATTCCATTTCTTGAGGCATCACATTCCACAATAAAGGTTTTTTTGAAGTCTGGCGTAGCTATGACCAGTTCTTGGCAGATTGTCTGTTTAAGATGTTCAAAGGCCTTAGTTGCTTATGGAGTCCAATAAAATGCATCTTTCTTCAAGAAATCCTCGAATATGCTTTAGGGTTGTGTGGATTTTTAATTCCCTAATAGATTTAATTTTGTTAGGGTCTACCTTAACACCTTCATGAGATATAATATGACCCAAATATTCCACCCCCTGTACTCCAAAGAAACATTTGGAGGTTTTTGCATATAATTATTTATCCTCCAATAGTTTGAGCACCCTATCAACATGTTCATCATGATTCTTCCAAGACTTGTTGTAGATTAGTATATCATCAAAAAATACTAACACAAATTTCCTAAGGAAGGGTTTGAAAATGGAATTCATCAAACCTTGAAATATACAAGGTGCATTAGTAAGGCCAAAAGTCATGACCAAAAATTCATAATGACCTTCACGAGTTCTAAATGTTGTTTTCAGAATGTCTTCAGTCTTCATTCTAATTTGATGATATCTTGAACAAATAACCAACTTGGTGAAGTAAATTGTTCCATGTTATTCATCTAAAAATTCATCAATGCTAGGGATGGGAAATTTATCTTTAATATTGAGCTTGTTGAACTCCCTATAATCTGAAAACATACACCATGATCCATCCTTCTCGTGCACCAATACTACAGGTGTAGAGAAAGAACTTTGACTAGGTTAAATTATATCGACCTCTAGAATTTATGCAACCATATGTTCAATTTCACTCTTTTGGGCATAGGGATATCTGTAAGGCCTGATGTTTGGAGGAACACTTCCTGGAATCAAATGAATAGCATGGTCATTATCATGAATAGGTGGGAGGCCCTAAGGAATTTCAAATACCTTGGAATGATTGTCCAAGAGTTTTTAGAGATCTGGAGAAATAGATGATTTTGATGTTTGAACCTCTAGTGAGCATAATTGTGCAATTACGCCTCATTGTTCTTTATTCAAAATATTTGTCATGCCATCAGAGTTGATTATCTTCTCTGCTTTCCCTGCGATACCCCTTAATTCAACTTCCTTTCCTTATCAAGAAAAATTCAATAAAAGTTCTTGAAAATTAAAAGATAGTGTCCCCAAAGATTGTAACCATTGGACTCCTAGTACAACATCAGCACCACCCATTAGAATGGAAAGCATTGGACTATTCAATACATATTCCCCCATGGTTAGCTTGATATTATAACACTTTCTAGAGAAATTTATAGTTCCTCCATTTGAAACAATCACTTTACACTCTTGTGTTGGATATAGAAGGCAATTCAATTCCTTGGCTATCTTAAAATGAATAAAATTATGGGTACTACCCAAATCAATCAACATTGTTACCTTTTTCTTCTTGATATATCCTTCTATCTTGAGAGTTTGAGGAGTGATAATTCTCGCCAAGACATTACAATATATGGTTGGATTCATTTCTTCTTTCTCTAGGATTGGTTCATGGTGTATATCCCCATATTTTGACGTTGCTTGTTTCTTTTCTTCCTCGTCTTCACAATCTATCTAAAATAATTTATTCTCAACAAAATTACAACCTTTAGTGTATTTTCTATCACAACTGTAACAAATCCCTTTTGCTCTTTTTTCCTCCAATTTTTGTGGTGTCAACCTTGTAGGTTGTGGAAGGATAGGAGTAGCAACACTTTCATCTTTATAGTTGTGAGTGGTAAACTTCCTTATTGTCATAATCTTACTTTCAACTTTTATGGGCATCGTGAATACCTTCTCCAATGAATCAGGTTCTCAAAAGTGAACCTCATGTTGGATGTTAGTCTTTAAAGTCCCTATGAATACATAAATCCTATGCTCCTTTGGAATATCAGTTACCTTGATATTCAATTTTTGGAAGTCCTTAGGGTACTCCACCATTGAACCCTTTTGTTTGAGATTTATCAATTGGCTAAAGAAGGTATTTCTCTTTGTATCCTCATAATGTGCTATCATTTCCTCCGTAAAAATTGACCAAGTGACAAGTGGTTTATGAGAAAAAATCCATTGATATCATACAAAGTGATTGGGCTATAAATACAAAGATGTAATGCCTAACTTTTATGTGTGTTGCACATCATTGAGATCAAAAAATTGCTCCATTAGTAGTATCCATGTTATCCGATCCTTGTCATCAAACTTCCTCATATAGATCTTTGGAATATGGTGGGTCTTAAATATAAAATTAGAGTCTCTAAAATCATAATTCATATTCCTTTTGTCCTCGTCCTGATTTTTATGGATTACCTTGTCACCACTAGGAAGTCTTTCTTGTGACAACTTTGTCAATCCTTCCTTCAACCCTTCCATATTGGCATTCATCATTGTTTCCACGTATTTTAAACCATCCTTCAATCCATCCATGTCCTTTTTTATTTTTAATTCTAAACCATCCATATTAACATTCATCATTGCTTGTAATTCATTTTTGGTTACTCTTTGCGAGAGCATTTTGTTGCACTTGGTCTCGTAATTTTGATATATCATGTTGCATTTCTTCCTCTTCTTCATGCGTCGTAGTAGAGATTTCTAGTTGCTTACTAGATGTGTCCATTTTTATTTTTATTTTGAGCCATTTTGGCATCAAACAATGATATATATGCTTCACTATTCCCTTTGAATCACTTCAAACATATTTTTCCCACGAAAGTTATGCAAAATTTTAAAACATGCACACCTTTTTCTTGGGTTTTAGGATCTTGATATTGAAATTGTTGTATCTCTGTAATTTTGGATTTCTAAGGCCTGAAATTTCATCATGTAGGATCCTTCTGAGTCTTCTTTCCAACCCCACAAGTCAGACTGATATTGGATTCTTCAAGAAAGAGTTATGCCCAATCTCCCACAATGACTTGATTATAAACTAGTTTAGTAGAGCAAACTTGTAAGAAATGCCACATGTCATTGTTTCAACCTTTGACCCTGAAAATGATACACAAGAAACTACAGTCCATGCAATTTCAGTCAATTTTTACTAAATTCAAATCCTATGCTCGGAGAGACATATATGACGATTTTCCCTAGGTCACCTGTTTGAGATTGAATTCTGAAGCCTGCAAAAACCATAACTTCTTCAGACCATATCTCATAAAATATAGAGATCCAAGATCTAAAATTTCTACACAAAGTTCAACAATATTTCTACTCCACGTGGTCAAAATTTTAGCTTTTTAGGCCTCTTAGAAAAAACTTATAGCAAAAATTCCAAGATGTCATGTTTGAAGCAACGAAACACTAAAATCCCAAGCTTTGATACCAAATGTTATGCAACCAACTCATAAAAAAGAAGAAAAGATCAATCAACTACTTGAGAAATATCATCTTCGAGGGGGAAACCTCATTTACATCACGTAAATAAACAATTCTTAGATGATACAAATGATAAGACCTTCATAGTATATATAGGAGTCTAAGGAGTCACAATATAATTAGATCCTACATAACAATAATAATGTAAGGGCACAGTAATAACAATAGTGGGCTTCTATGGAGAACAACAATAATAATATGGGGGCTACATGGGCACAAGAATAGCAACATGGGGCTATACTAACAATAACAATAAGGGGCCTACACTAGTATTATAGGGACCTAACATAATAAATCTACATAATAAGTTGCATCATTTATCTTCTTACAATATGAATAATGTGTGCCATCTTCAAACACATTTAAACCACAATAAGAAAGCATCAAACCTCAAAGTGTTCCAATAAAACCTAGCACAAAATGCATAATTGTTTGAAAGTGGTATGTTGAACGTACTAGAGCTTCATCCCTAGCTTCTTTAATAAGTTTTCTAAAAATGACTAAGGAAGTTTGTATATTAATATGATGTAATGCTCTTAGAGAATCCATGTAAACATACCACTTCCTTAAAGAATAACTTTACATAATAACTTGCATCATTAATATCCTTACAACAAATGAGACATGTCATATTCAAACACCTTTAAACCACAATAAACAAAGCATCAAACCCTCATTGTGTTCCAATGATACCTAGCAAAAAATACATGGATGAATCTTCCAAAGGCATCTTCATTATTGACTTACATGTACAATTTTTTTCTTTCCCTTTTCCATCTACCGATCATTGCATCTCACCACAAATTATCTAGATTGTATAATGAATGAAATGAAAGGAAATATACGAATGGAAACACACACATGAAAATGTTGTAGAATAACAATAATACAATGAAACCCGTATTTTATTAAATAAAGAAATAGGAAAAGACTATAAAATTTAGAGCAATACAAACTAGCGAAATGGTGGTCTATTCTCTGTGAAGAGAGGTGTTGGATATTCTCATTCGAAATATGCTATTACAATATGAAAAAATTGGCATTTTAACATAAATTGATAACACTAAGAGGCAAAACCTTAACCATGGGAGATGAGGCACCAAAACAATTATGGGCCCCAATTTGGTTACTTGATTTATCATTTTATCGGGGGCATAACTTTTGCATACAATCTCTATTTGTGGTGCATAATAACTCATTAGAAATACATAAATGAGAAGAACAAATTTTGGTAAGCCTAAGAAAGCCTAAAACAACTCTAAGACAATAAATAGTGAGAAAGCATCATTTAAGGCCTTAGAATGGTGCTAAAATTTCAAGACCTATAAAACTATAGATAAAATCACTAAAATGGGAAACCATGTTGAGTGAGTAGAGGAGGTGGGTGGCCACAAATTTCCACCAAGATTAGTTCTCCCCCCTTAGGAAGAAATGATCCCCATTGCATCAAGTACCCTAATTAAATGAGGAATTGTTTTTTGAAATTGACTCCTAGTGAACCACCTTCCTTGGTGAAAAAGATGTCCTACTTTGACAAGCATATAGAGTTATATGTTCTGTTGGGGGGTGCCCTTTGTCTTGGCATCCATAATTTGTTCCATTATAGCTTGCTCAATGTTATTAAGATTGAGTTCTACAAGGGAAAATGTTTAGCAATATTTGAGGTGCCCAATAGGGATAGACAATATGATGAAAGCAACTCCACATTGAATATTGAGTTTAAGCCAAGGAAAAAGGGAATACTTAATTCAAAAGTTTTCTCACCCACGTCCTTCATGATGGTGTAAGGCCTATATCAAAGTGGTTTTAGTTTCATGTGGGGGCATGTGAGGAAATATTTTTGCAAATTCAACCAGAACTAATTACCAACCTAAAACTTGTGTGGAACTCGATGTTGGTGATGCATTCCTTGTACTTAGCATTAATGGAATTCACAAAGATATCATGAACTTGTTGTTGGAGATCCTAGATTTTCTCAACAAATTTGGATTCTCTATCTACCTTGGTGTAACACTCTCTCCCACCCCCTTGTACTATCTCAAGTTGTGGGAAGTGTTACTTGATAATTTGACCTAACCTCCAAGTTATGTTATGAAGGTGAAGTTACAAAAATCCTTCTTTTTCAAAGTTTGTGGAATTAAATTTTGTTACCACCGTTGTAGCCAACTCATCGAGATCTTTCTAATGATATAAATTTTATCTCAATTCAACTCCTAGATTGCAAGTTATGCCCATTTGAAGTTTAACCAATTCGATAAGGCCAAATCAACAAGGGATTCCCACGTGGCATCCACATGTAACCATTGATACCATTTGGGAACATATATGGCACCCACATTACCATTATTGAGTCCCCATGGTGCTTGCCACATCAACCCTGGCACGTGGATCCCACCAGGTTGACCCTTCGTGCTATGTCATGACTCTATGTTATATTTGGTTCTGATTTCATGAAAACCAGATTGGGTTTAACACGAGTGGTTTCTCATCTCCCCCCCCCCACCCCCGCAAGGTTATCTCACAATAGACCACAAGGGTTTCAAAGTGAATGAGGGTAATTAATATGGCCATTCTCTAATCATCCCATCCAAGTAAGGCCTCTCACTAATGAGGGCCTAGAGAGGTTGATATGATGAGTGGTGGTTAGTCCCATTAATTGACGAACCCAACAGATGGGAATATTTCATGGAAATTTCCACCACATCTACTACTACCACCCTTGGAGGGATGCCAAGAGTTAAAACAATTGTCGACGAGCAATGGTTGGTCCTGTCAACTAACAACTCTTGCAGACATACTTTTTGTACAATAGATGTTGTCATTGCCCCACCGTCGCCACCCATGCCATGGTGCAATGCATATGTATTAAAGTGGTGAGCGGTGGGTGATCTAGATCCAGGTGTGACAAAGGACCCTTCCAAGACCTTTTACTTTCATAATGTGTTAGATTGCATTTTTAAAAGAACATAATGAATACATCCGCATGCTATAAAGAAGAGTAACCTGACAATCATTAGCACATGAAAACATAAGACATTGATAAAGAAGTTCGTCTAGGAGGGACTACGTCTCAGGGCCCCGGTGTCAAGATGGTGTAGGTCGCTGCATTAAGTGTTGTCAATAGTGATGATGTACATAAGAGGTGATGTCACTATCATACAAGGAAAATTCCCTCACGTAGGAGTGGCTCCAAGAGATGTTCCACTGCAGGAAACTCTCATTCGAAAAGGTACTCCTATCAGTATGACACAAACTCATGCAAGATCAGCATCCCGCCAACATGGCATAAAAGGGATCTCAATCAAAACATGACGAATCATGACAACAAGTACATCCCACAAATTATTCCGCATCACATCAAGCAGGAATCATGAAAACAAGTAAGAAACAAAATCCCACATCAAACATCAAACAGGGATCTGTGCAGCACAATGCATAGCAAAAGAAGTACATGAATACACTACATATACCTCACACCCAGGGGCCATCTGAAGAAAAGGATGTCAAGCTACTAAAGTTGTTCGAACCATCGATCTCACGACGTCGAATCGCATGGAATTGACTGCTTGAACATGAATGTTGACACCTGCACTCCACTTATAAAAGTGGTCGAAAAATAGAATGAGAAAATGGAAAATCTAAATGCACCATCATATTTATGGCGTCCAATAGTGCAAAATCGACTATCAAATTTCTGTATTTTGAGAAAATGAAAATCTCGGCTTAAGGAATCTTTTAGATTCCCCCTAGATTCCTCAAAGATTCCCTCCTCCGGGTCCTCTGCAAATTGGCTGCTCATATCGAAATTTTGAATGTGCCATCAAGTTCGTGTTGCTGAGAGGTGTAAGATCGACATAAAGTTTTTCCAATTTGGACGCTGCAAAAATTTCACCCTCCTGGAAAATTTCGCTCAGTCATGGTTCCACCTGCAAATAAATTAATTAAAAATTAACTCTGCCTTGTTTTCTATGCCCGCTCCTGATTCCTCCATCTACCTGGGTGCACTATGCAAATGTCTATTTATATTAAATCCCACGCGGATTAACCCATGTAATCAGTTTGGTGCAGTGGTAAAAATAGGCAAATGGTTGAGGAGGGGTCAGATGGTCAAACCCTGCCCCTCCCTTTTTTTAACACGTTATTGTTTGGTTTTAAAACGAAATGAATTTGAATGGGGGGTTGGGTCCACATTGGGTTGCTCGCCCCATACCTCCGTATCCATATATGTTGTTGACTGTGGGCTTTGGGGTTGTTGCAATGTATTTTATGGGTGGTACATCACACGGTTTCGCGTTACATGTATTAATGGGGTCGCCCGCTTGGGGGCCGGCCACGTGGGCCGGGCGGGTTCAACCCTCGTCGGCTCCCGTACTAATATTTCAGTATCATTTTATTGGTGGGGGTGTGGTCCGGATCCACCGAAGGTGGCACGTGCCCACCCCATTTATGTTTATGTTATGGTATTAAACATAGGAGAAGGGTGTGGCGAGGTCATGGCCGCCCACCCAACCTTTTTTAATTTGTTTTGTGTTGCGGTTAGGCCGGTGGGGGTCATGGCCCATTGGCCTGTAAATAATTTATTTTTGTTATGGAATTTTGGGGGTGGCGGGGGTGGTGGCCCGCCACCATAATGTATATTTTCTTTGATTTTATTAGGAATAAGGGAGATTTTCCAACCTTTAGAAAATAAGGGATATTGGACAAATTAACGAGGTCACAATTTTGATCGCTTTCAGGAGCTAGGTTTCATGCCCCAGGGTTGATCAAATTGTAGGACATTTAAACATGGCCCACATCCCAACTTTTACCAGAACTTTGATTGGCTCGTTCTCCCTCATACGAGCTCGGATTGACAAACTGTTCGCACCACCGCGATTAGGAAGACAAGATCTATGCTCTGGTACTAGTTCGAAACCATTCTAATCACTTTTATTTTCAAGCTTCCATAAGCCCTCTTTGTCCTATGTGTGTCTCTGGAGCCACCTGGATCAATCCTCCCCACTTAGGAGCTTTTGTTCCTCCAAAAGCATGAAAAAAATCTACAAATCCTCTATACCTTGTCTGCATCACAAACATCCTAAAAGGTCTCGCTTCCATCTCCTTCACCTTTGTTCTTCGGAGCCTTAAGTGATGCGCCGACACCTGCAACCTCTTGAACCTATAGTACATTATTTTGCAAATTACATGCTTGACTTTCATGACCAACTAATGACCCAAGCATCCCACACTTTCCACGAGTTTATAACACATACTCAGTGGTCAAGTTTACATCAAGATGGACACAATACCCCGGCTACGAAAACAAGGCCAACATATCATTGTTGCTCCAATAAGTGATGGAAAACACATCATCACTGCAACACATGATTTACAAATATAAGGCCAAACACTATTGTTTTTACAAGTGATGGAAACACAACATCACTTTCAGAGTTTATCATGCAACACAAAACAAGACCAGATATCATTGTTGCTAAACAAGTGATGGAGAACACATCATCGCTTTTACATTTTACAATGCAAAAAATGATTTACAAAAGCACGACCATGACAAGCTAACATATCTAAAAACCATTTCTCACTTATCAAGGTGAACGGGTCATCCCCCTGTGGTGGTTTTTCTTGTCGAACAACTATTTCATTTGGTTCATGCATCAACACTTTGTCTTTAAGGCACTGCTATGTATGGAGCCTCCAACATGTGGCTCTTTGATGGCCACTTCTATCACAATGACTTTACTTGCTGTTGAGAGGGTCTTTCATGCCTCATCCTTTTGTGTGCTGCCATTCTTTTCCAACACTTAGAAAATGTATGGTTATGTAATCCACAAAAGGTACATGTTTTTCGATGCCATGTTTTACGCTCATCATTAACAACATGATTATAATCGACATGAACATTTGAATGTCGAAAGTGGTTATACCTTTCCTTGTTGTCTCTGGTGTAAGTATGGCGATGAGAGCTTGCCTCAGATCTCTTCCTGTAATGGGTACTGCCATGGGATGATGGGGATGTGTTCCCATCATTCTCTTTCCTCGACGATTCCAACGATGTCTCGGAAGAATTTGACACCTTCAAGCATTCTCCCTCGGTGTATCTCAAGCCTGCAAATCGATGTTTATGCACATCCTCCAGTGGTTGAGTCATGTCTTGGTTATTAACACCAAGTTCTTTTTCCTCCATGTGCCTCGTCTTGGTAAGGAGCCTCATGTTTGTCCCTGTAATCGGGATCTCCAAATCTCCCACATAAATCATACTATGTGAAGATGAAACCGAAAGGAAATCAACATCTTTTACCTCCTCTGTCAATTTGGAAAGAACTGAAGAGGGCTTCTCATCATCTGTTGTTGGTGGTTCGCTTTCTGTCTTGGCGCATTCCCAACTTCCTTTTTAACATACCCAAGTCCTGTCTGACGGGGTAATTCTTCTACTTTGATGGTGTTGAAAATGCCTTGGCCATTAACGCCCAAGCCTTTTCCTTCATACCCCATTTTCTTCAACAGTTTGGAGCCAATTCCCGTGGGATGATTTTCAAAAACAAAGAAATCATCATCAAGACACATACATGAATTTAGAGAATTACATTTTACCTCACATGGGTCACGCTGCAACTTTTCCAAGGCCTCGTCCTTTGCTTGCAGCTATCGTAGAAAATAATGTTTCTCCTCTTTCTCTTCATGTAGATGCATCTTCAATTCAACGTTATCTGTTTGAAGACTTTGGTTGTTTTGCTTCAGTTTTTCCATGGCCTCTTCTATGGCTTGCAACTAAAGTTGCAACCGCTCCTTTTCCTCTATCTCTTTCTGTAGAGTTTCATACATTATTTCCACCCTTTTGGAAATTTTGAGCATGGTCTCGTACAACGCTTTTTCATCCTTTGTCATTGCACATTCCATTATTCACGATGCAATTCACATCCACACAAAGACTGCTCTAATACCACTTGATCTAGGTCCAAGTGTGACAAAGGACCCTTCCAATACCTTTTACTTTCGTGATGTGTTAAGTTGCATTTTGAAAAGAATATAATGAATACATTTGCATGTTGTAAAGAAGAGTAACATGACAATCATCAACACATGAAAACATAAGTCGTTGATAACGGAGTTCGTCCAGGAGGGACTACGTCTCCGGGCCCCAGTGTCAAGATGGTGTAGGCCGCTGCATTAAGTGTTGTCAATAGTGATGATGTACATAAGAGGTGATGCCACTATCATACAAGGAAAATGCCCTCACGCAGAATTGGCTCCAAGAGATGTTTCGTTGCAGGAAACTTTCATTCAAAAAGGTACTCCTATCAGTATGACACAAACTCATGCATGATGAGCATCTCGCCAACATGGCATAAAAGGGATCTCAATCAAAACATGACGAATCATGACAACAAGTACATCCCACAAATGATTCTGCATCACATCAAGCAGGAATCATGAAAACAAGTAAGAAACAAGATCCCACATCAAACATCAAACAGGGATCTATGCAACACAATGCATAGCAAAAGAAGTACATGAATACACTGCATATACCTCACATCCAGGGGCCATCTGAAGAAAAGGATGTCAAGTTGCTGAAGCTGTTCGTACCATCGATCTCACGGCGTCGAATCGCATGGAAATGACTGCTCACACATGAATGCTGACACCTGCACTCCACTTAGAAAAGTGGCCGAAATAGAATGAGAAAATGGAAAATCTGAATGCACCATCAGATTTGTGGCATCGAATAGTGAAAAATCGACTATCAAATTTCTGAATTCTGAGAAAACGAAAATATGGGGCTTAAGGAATCTTTTAGATTCCCCCTAGATTCCTCAAAGATTCCCTCCTCCTGGTCCTCTGCAAATCAGCTTCTCAAATCGAAATTCTGACTGTGCCATTAGGTTCATGTCGCTAGGAGGTGTAAGATCAACATAAATTTGTCCAGTTTGGACACTGCAAAAATTTCACCCTCCTGGAAATTTTGCTCAATCATAGTTCCACCTGCAAATAAATTAATTAAAAATTAACTCTGCCTCATTTTCCATGCCCGCTCCTGATTCCTCCATCTATCTGGGTGCACTGTGAAAATAAGTGTTTATATTAAATCCTGGGCAAATTAGCCCATGTAATCAGTTTGGTGCAGTGGTAAAAATAGGCAAATGGTTGAGGAGGGGTTGGGTGGTCAAACCCCGCCCCTCCCTTTTTTTAACACATTATTGTTTGGTTTTAAAATGAAATGAATTTGAATGGGGGGTTGGGTCCGTATTGGGTGGCCCGCCCCATACCTCCATATCCATATATGTTGTTGACCGTGGGCTTTAGGGCAATTGCAATGTATTTTATGGGTGGTACATCACACAGTTTGGCATTACATGTATTAATGGGGCTGCCCGCTTGGGGGCCGGCCATGTGGGCCAGGCGGGTTTGCCCCCCGCTGGCTCCTGTACTAATATTTCAGCGTCGTTTTATTGGTGGGGGTGTGGGCAGGGTCCACCGGAGGTGGCCCGTGCCCACCCCATTTATGTTTATGTTATGGTATTAAACATAGGAGAAGGGTGTGGCGGGGTCATGGCCGCCCACCCAACATTTGCTAATTTGTTTTGTGTTGCAGTTACGTTGGCGGGGGTCATGGCCGCCCACCCAACATTTTTTAATTTTTTTTGTGTTGCAGTTACGCTGGCGGGGTCATGGCCATCGCCCTGTAAATAATTTATTTTTGTTATGGAATTTTGGGGGTGGGCGGGGTGGTGGCTCGCCACCATGAATTTGTTAGGAATAGGGGAGATTTTCCAACTTTTAGAAAATAAGTGATATTGGGCAAATTAACGAGGACACAATTTCGACCGCTTTCAGGAGCTAGGTTTCATGCCCCGGGGTTGGTCAAATTGTAAGACACTTAAACCTGGCCCACAACCCAACTTTGACCAGAACTTTGACTAGCTCGTTCTCCCTCATACTAGCTCAGATTGACGAACTGTTCACACCACTGCGATCAGGACGACGAGATCTACACTTTGGTCCTAGTTCGAGACCATTTTGATCACCTTGATTTTCGAGCTTCCATAAGCCCTCTTTGTCCTATGTGTGTCTCTAGAGCCACTTGGATCAGTGGGCAATGGTAAGGTTCCACCTCACCTCACCTCTTCTATGTGACATCCATGTGGCACCACCACATCATATTGGTGTGTGGGACTCCACCAGGCCCACTTCATGCTTTTGTAAAGATTTCATGTTATATCTAGTTTATGGGGAAAATCCATTGTTTTAACATTGCATTAGCTCTTACCAAACCCTAACCCTTGGATCTAATACTTAGAAGGAAGTCCACTTGGATGTGAAATGGTCTTGGAAAAGGATATTTGGCCATGCGACATATCCAGGTTGCACTTAAGGGAACTTATGACTTGATCACCAAGATAACTGGATGCAAAAGATAAATCTGGTATGAATTAAATCCAACCATTTACTAGGATCTACTAGCTTGATTGCTCATATGCTTGGACACCCAAATTACTAAATACCCAGGCTAGTGTTCGAGAAAATACTTTCAAAGGCACCATGCAATATTAAGATAGTGAAAACTTAGAACACTGCATCATATTATAGTTCTCAATTACAATAATGTATATAATTGTGCATAAACCCACACGATCATCACATCATTCATAAACTGAGTATCCTCAGCATTAGTCGGACATTACTTGAAATCATAACTTATAACATATCTTGCAATTATGGGTTTAACGACATAATTTGGCAATACAAAATATTCCATATAACCAAAGATATAATAAGTGATTTCCTACTATTAACATATAATGACTTCAAGTATTCGTTCATGAATAATATAGAACCATATATCAACCATTAACATAATAAGCATAGTAATCATTCATAACTCACATATGCATAAATCATTATAGTTATGTGAGTGTTTTAAGGTGGATGGAAACAAAAGGAGGACTTCCACTCTCCACCCAACCATAGGCCAACTACACTATAGTCTCTCGTGTAGCTGACCACCCCTGAGTCGAATCCAGAGTCAGAGGGAATGCTTCCATAGGTGCAATTCACACCAATGGCTTAGTCAAACACTCAGGAGATGCAGTTGACTATCTGTCACACGGAATGAGTCGATCTTGCGGACAAGATAGACCTTCCTAGAATCTAAATAAGACTTAATGACAAGCAAACCAATCACACACTATCTTTCTCTAAATATGCTTTTATAAATAAAGGCAAACAAGTGTTTTAGACCTACCTTAGGTCCAATGCAAGTTTGTGGAAGCCTTCACTCTTTCTGTCCCAATGAGCTCCCTTGTCGCGAATCTGCAAACACAAACAAGCAAACAAATTAAATAGCACCTGAAAAGCCAATATCATAAAACATATTTAACATGAAAGTCAAGGAATTCATGAAACAAATGACATGAGACAATTTGTTGAGAAAAATGAGTGTGATTGTATTAATTCAAATCAAAAGAAGAACTTTACAACCTGTGCCTTGACGCTGTACAAGCTCCTCCCAGGGTCCAGCAAGAATTCTCCTCTACTTTGACAAGTTTCACTCTCTTCCCAATGAAACCAAAAAGGTATGTGATCTCTCCTCTCAAGCTCAACTAGGAAGTCTTAATTTCACCAGCATTTACCCTAAAAAATGTTCAGCTTCTAACCTCCCTAGCAACCAGCCCAATGCCTGAATTTATAGTGCAATGGAGGGAAGTTACTAGGTCCTCCTTCAAAGGGATAAAGCCCTCCTTCAAAGGGATAGCTCCTCTCATCAAGGGATTAGCTCCTTCTCTTTTGGGATGCATGAACCACCTAAGAGCGGCCAATCCACGTCAAAATTCCTTCTAGAATCATCTAGAATTAACCCAAAGTGAGTTTTTTAGAATAAACTTGCGCCTTTTTGACTTTCACAGGGGTCCGCACCCACACCTTTAGGGACAGAGCGGGCAGGTCCGCAGTTTTTGTAAACAGAAGGTGCGGGACCGCAGGCAATAGTGAGAGAAAGTGCGGAACCAGAGCTTTGTTGATTTTCAATGTCTTTATCTCATTTTCAAAGCTTGACTTGAAGAACTGAGGTCTGAGACTTGCTTAGGAGGACAGTACAAGTGATGATAGACCCATACTGACTGCAAATAATCATGGTGATGATATTTTTGTGTAACAGATTGCCCCCTAAAGTGCGAAGTATGTAGTAGATGAGGATTTCATTTATCATTTAGGAAGAGTGAAGTACTTTATCATTTTGAGGATCATCTTGTGGAGAGCCCGGTTGGAACCTATAAAAAAATTCAATGCAAGATATATATATGAGATCATATCATCGCTGAGGTAGGCATTCCCATACTCAGATCAAAACTGACTTAGAAAATTAACTACTGCTCTGATACAGGAATGATCTTGTAAGACATCACAAGTATAGACTCATGTGGACACAGTATGGACGCAACCATCTGTTTATGAATAGTCCATTATATAATGAATACAAAATTCCTCGCAGCCTGGATTGTGGAAACTAGATCCAGGGTCTTCATTTCTACTTCTCGAAACAGTACGATTCTATCCATGCGAATAAATGTGTTGAAGTCGAACATGGTAGAAACCACTTGATTACCAGTCAATTATGTAAACTGTTAACAAGTGTGAGAGAAACCACCAGTGATGTCAATGGCTCTCAAAGTACCCAGTACAATCCATGAGATGTGAATAAATGTGTTGATGTCGAACATGTCACAGAATCCTTTGATCGAAGGTCAATGATGCAACATGTCGTCAAAGGTGAGAAACCTGCCATTGAGGCATGCAGATCCCAAGGTACTGACGATTTGTAGATCATCTTTCTAGATAATGAGTTGAAGTCGATAGAAAGTGATCCGTCGGAGGCAAGCCCACAACACGAAATCATAGATCAAGTTGAAGAAATTTAGTTGCAAGGACTAACTTAGGGATGGTCAAGATGGATGACAGATATTTTGCAGATGAATGGCTTATTGGCAGTGACCTCTTGAACACATAACGACACGGCAAATGGCTTGGTGACAATTGACCCAAAGTTAATACCCAGAAACCAGCTGAAGACTTTCAATGTGGTTTGATCAACTATTAGGCAAAGGATTTCCCAACCCAGGTGAATAAAAGTGTCGTGTTCAAGAGTGGTTACAAAGTATGACAAACAGGCTCATTTTTCTCTCTTTTCCCCCACCATTTCTGGCAAGTACCTCTTTATTTTTGACAAGCTTGAGGAGGATAACATTTGCTTGATTATAAGCTCATCCTTCGG
Source organism: Pinus tabuliformis (assembly GCA_031772625.1). Classification (NCBI taxonomy): domain Eukaryota; kingdom Viridiplantae; phylum Streptophyta; class Pinopsida; order Pinales; family Pinaceae; genus Pinus; species Pinus tabuliformis. The sequence goes on along the minus strand of CM062805.1, from coordinate 798,970,371 downwards.
ATGAGTCCAACTTAGTTTAAATTCGAACCCTAAGAAGGAATGGTTCGTTCATGTATGTAATTGAATAGGTCCTTTACTGTGAAATTTTAACGAGTCCAGTATAGGAGAAACTCGGCGTTTTTCAATTTTAGAGAGTCTGAAAAAACTTAAGAAGACTCTAGGGTTGACCTTTTTCGTAAATTTGTGTCTCCCAAGCCCGAAAAAGTATAAAATAATAATTGAGAGAACCACTTGATCTTTACGACCAAGGAGTACTTTTCGTAATTAGTGCCCTTGATCCGAAAAAGTAAAAAAACGATCAATGACACGTTTTATAACCAATATCGAATTTGAAACAACAAAAATCTGGCAATCTTTTCATGTTTTTACGGTCAGAAAAGAGTTGTAAGTGGACCGTCTTTTAGTTCCGTTTTAACGGGTTTAAAAGAAAAACTCGGCAACCTTTTCATGTTTCAGGAGTCAGAAAAGAGCTTAAAGGTGACTCTAAATTTTTTTTCGTCAAAAATGATAGATTTCGCCTGAATAATCCGTTATCCTGAACAAAACGCAAACATTACTCATACCTGTTTGAAATGGATAAAAATGTTGCAAAAATACCTTTTCAAAGTGAAACATAAACAAATTTGCAATTTATTTACTCAAAAAACTTATAAAAAGGGCTTTCGTCAATTCATTTTTACCGTTTGAGTTTTGGGTGAGAAAATAGTGCTTTTGTTCAGAAAACTTCCCGTGAAAATTGCGGAAAATCCAACCGTCGGAACCGAACGTCGTCTTCTCTAGGTAATCCCATCATCCCACTCTTCATTTTTAACCGTTTCATTTTTTGTTTTAGGTTTTTATTTCATTTTTGGAGGGTTTTTAGGCTTAAAACCCGCGCGCGGGGGCCCGCAGGCATAACACTGCCAACCCGCGGACCCCGACTTTTTCTCAATGGCGAAAAAGTCAGGGGTCCGCACCTTCCATGTAGGTAAGGTGCGGACCCATGCACTGTGTCTAACCCAGAGGGTGCGGTCCCCGCAGCAAGGGTTTTTAACCCAAAAATTCTCAAATTTGGCCCAAACAAATTAATTTCTAGCATTCTAATTTGTCTTTTTACTTGATGCAGAGAGTACATCATGCTAGATTGGCGTGAACGAGAGCATGAGGACGTGGATCTAGCCGCGTTGAATCACCAACCTTCGATCGATGCATTGAAGGCCTACGGCTTGTACAAATTCTGGGCCATACCTGGCATGAGGGCCCAAGTGGATTTCTTACAGTGGCTGGTTGACAGATGGAGCATACAGGACCAGTGCTTCTTCATTGGTGGCCACCAGCTCGAAATCGAGCCGGCAGACATATATTTCTTGACCGGTTTTCCTAAGAGAGGCGAAGACTTGACTCTATTCGGGACTAGGCCAGGTGGCCAGTCTGTCGATAGCCTCCGGCTAGAGTTCTGCAACAGCTAGGCTAGAGACAAAGGGATAGACATAAAAACCATATCCCTTCCTGAACTCATGGTGATCGCATTTACTGTCACCAGACTTTGCGGGAGTGCCGCATTACATATTGCCACCGGATCCCAGATGCGTATGGTAGTTGACTGCTTTCGAGGCACCATCTTCAATCGGTGTGATGCTGTGTTGGCCAATGTGAAAGGCCAATTGACCAGAGCCAAGAACGGACAACTAAAGACCTTTGGTTATGGGGCTTTGGTTGTGAGCTTTGGTCTGGATAGGGTTCCCATGTTGATCCCGCAGCACCTTACTGTTGGAGCTGGGCTTCCTCGAGAGCCCAAACTGATGCGATGGATCGCAGTTATGGACCGTCATCCAGACGAGGGGACAGAGGTTGTTCGATTCAAATCTGAGTATTTCCAATGGTTGGAAAACCAGGTTTTTTCTATTCAGGACTTCCCTTACGCTGGGGTAGATTTTCGTGGTGACCCAGACATGGCTCTTCCACCAGGAGAGCAATGGGATGACTCAGGTAAAATCATTTTCAACATTTTTCCTATTTTAAATTTTTTTATTATTTTCCTATCGTCCCAAAACTGATAGTAAAAGTTTCAAATGCAGATGTGGGTGCACAGCGACCAGTCGCTCTCCTGCCTTACGAGAGGAAACAACCAGTTGCAGCCGCGCCGGCCCCACAGGACGAATCAATAGAGGTTTTGGCTGAGTTGGAGGGTCATCTAGAGCGCTTGACAGGAGATATTCCGGAGACCACCATAGATGACATTCCTTGTTGACTTCAGCGCTATGTGATTGGGGTCCCAGGACCTTTTAGGAGGTTCCTTTGCAAGGTGGCCCGTGCAGTGGTTTCTTATCGAGATCATCACCAGTGATAGGATGATCGTCTATTGTGGGCACATATGACATTTTTGTTTTTTGTACTTATCATTTTTGTCGATCATAAGGTGTTTTTCAACCTATGATCGAGGACGATGTATTTTTTGACACACTCCTATATATATATATATATCACTATTACCAGCTTATCTTGTAATTCATGTTATGGAATGGTTTTAAATTTACATGTATGATTATTGCAAATGTCTACTTAACATTCGAGAAGCAATTGCATCTGCTAATGTATTTAAAGATCTTGGAATATGCTGATATTCAATATAATCAAATTCACGTTCCAAGAGACGCACTCTCAAAAATAATCTCAATAACATTGGATTTCTAATGGCATACACTCTATTAAGCTGTAATACAACGAGTTCAGAATCAAACCTCACTATCAAACTCCGAATCCCAAATGAAATAGATTCAGATAATAACTCTGTCACTGCACTATATTCGGCAATGTTGTTCGTTGTTTGACCGAGGCTTACCCCATGCATAGATACCAACTCGTCAGAGGGCGAATAGATAACCCAAGCTACGGAAGAAATGTTCTGTGTATTACGACAAGCACCATCAGCGAAACCAATGTATGTTTGGAGAGGCATCGACATCTGCAATATCAAGAGTAAAACCAAGATAAGCAAGAATAATGACAAAAAACACTCTCTAATCTAAGCACAATGTTTAAACTAAAACACACCAGCTAGAAAGAAAAAACTATCCTAACTAAAAATATCCATACCCATTCTTTAAGCATAATACCTCTTCAGGTAAAGATCATTTCTGGGTTTACCTAAAGAGTCCCCGTCAAAGTCTACCAATTCATAGGCCCCTTTTGCTAGCTTTCGCTTGACAACATAGGGACCATGCCACATAGGAACGAATTTTCCAGTGCCTAATTTATCATTAGCTTGATCGTAAACTAAGACTAGATCTCCTTCCGAAAAATTTCGAGGGGTCACATTTCGATCATACTGAGCTTTCATATGTTTTGCATGAGTCTCGATCGCCAATGCAACATCACGTTGATTCTTATCTAATTGAGCCAAGTATAACAAACGTTTTTCCTCTTCGGAAGTGGCTGGAAGTAATTTGATGGCCATTTGCAATGACGAGATTTCGCATTCAATGGGTAGCACAACTTCCAGACCATAAACTAGTTGGAAAGGAGTGAACCCTGTTGATGTTTTTACTGAGGTTCGATACGCCCAAAGCGCTGAAAATAGCATGTTATTCCAATTCGACCGATGAATCCCAATGATTCATCTAATCATGATAACTAAAACTTTGTTGATGGATTCAACCAGACCATTAGCTTGTGGATAATAAGGGGTTGAACTATCGTGACGCAAACCAAGCTGGCCTGTAAGTTCAGTCATCATAACGTTTCGAAAATGATGCCCATGATCAGTGATAATCGCTTGTGGGACACAAAACCTAGCAATTATATGATTGAACATGAAAATTGTCGCTGTCTTGCCGTCTCCCTCAAATGTAGGCATCCCCTCAGCCCACTTGATAAAATAATCTACCGCAAGGATGATATACGCATGCCCCCCGGCCGAGTGAGGGTTACATGTAATAAAATCGATACCCCATTTGGCAAAAGGACCAACGGCAATTATAGGGTGGAGAGGAGCAGGTGGAGCGCGCATCTTTCGATCAAAAATTTGGCAGTTGTGGCATTTTCGGACCGCAGTAATACAATCTTTAAACAAAGACGGCCAGAAGTAGCCAGCGTGCAATATCTTTTGGGCTGTGGCATACCCAGACATATGACCTCCACACTCTCCAGAGTGACAGTCATTTAGAACCCTTTCAGCTTCCTCGTGAGTTAAACAACGTCGAAAAACAGAGTCCGCCCCACGGCGATAAAGAGTATCTCCAATAATCCTGAATTTTGGGACTGGAATCGTATTTTCCGACGTTTGACCTTGAAATTTCTGGCTGAAAGGATTGGGTCTGGAGATAAATGATGATATCCCCATACCATGGATCTAAAGTGCTGATTAGAAACAAGGATTCGTCCGCAATGGGCTCCTCCGCCACAGTCTCCATATCAGCACGCGGGAAATCACACATTAACTCCGTAAAACTAAAGATTTCTTAGACTTGGATTTTTCAAATTCTAAGTCGAACTCCTACAGGATAAAAATCCGTTTAGAGTACTTTCCCCCTAGCAATTGCTTGGTCAAAATGTAGATCATAGGGTTGCAATCAGAAATTACTGTAGTTTTACGTAGTAAAATGTAGTGACGAAAACGTTGGACAGCTTGAACAGCTGCCAATGCCAATTTCTCCACATGTGAGTATTTTAGCTCAGTTGGATTTAAAGTGCGACTAAGGTAATATATCACATGTTCAGTTCCGAATTCATCTTCCTGAACTAAGACCATTCCAATGGTGGAATGAGAGGCGGCGAGATACAAGAAGTAATCCTGGTTGTAGTTGGGAGGATGCAATAACAGTGAATGGGTCAACGCGTGTTTTAGTGCATCAAAAGATTTCTGAGCTATCTCATCCCAATAGAATGGAGTATTCTGTTTCAACAACCGGGTAAAACCCTTTGTAACCTCGGCGTAGTTAGGAATGAATCGTCGTAAAAAGTTTTCTTTCCCTTGCAAACTTTGGAGTTGGCGAAGACTCGAAGGAGGAGGCAATTCGACAATAGCTTCGACCTTCGAGGGATCGACGCGAATGCCGGCTTTCGAAACAACAAACCCCAGCAATCGACCCGTTTCTATACAGAAAACACACTTGTGTGGATTCAACCTAATCCGATAATGCCTACACCTCATAAAGATTGCTCGTAAATGGACGAGGTGATCAGCTCGATGTAATGAATGAGCAGGAAAATCATCGAAATAGGGTTGCACAATGTGCTTGATGTCATGAAACGCATAAGACATGGCCCTTTGAAAAGTTGCTCCAGCATTCTTGAGCCCAAAAGGTAATTTGCAATAAGCAAATGTCCCCCATGGACAAATGAAGGTAGAATATTGATTTGATTGTATCCGGAAAAACCATCCATGAAGGAGAATATTTCACTGCCGGCACAATCATTAATGATTTGATCGATATAGGGAGTTGGGTAATTGTCCTTTGGACAGGCTCGATTAATGTCCCTATAATCGATAGATATTCTTATTGTCCCTTGCGTTTTGTTAACCGGAACAATATTCGATACCCAATCCGTTAATGGGATCGGATAAATGAAATCTGCTTTGAGTAATTTTTCAACTTCTGCTTTAATTGCAGCAGCTTTTCTCGGGTGAATCTGACGCAAATGTTGCCGGACGGGTTTAGCATCCGGGTAAGTCTTTATTTCATGAACAACAATCGCGGGATCAATTCCTGGCATTTCCTCATAGGACCAGGCAAACGCATCGCGGAATTCTTGAAATAGGGCCTTATATATTTGAATTTCGTCATCTGTACACGAGGCACCTATATGAATGTTCTCAACAATTCCAGGCTTAACCGAAATGTCAATAGGAATAGTTCGAGAGATGTTTCCCAAATTTAACTCTGAATCAGGATGTTTCATTGGATTCTGAGGTTCCTTGACATATTCAGTCTAAAAATTGATGAAAAATCATTTTCAAAATGATCATTCTAGGGTAAAAACGAAGACCTGTGATGGAGATCTTCCCATGGTAATTCATCTACACATATGATTTCACGAATTTGCTCATCAGAGTGAACAAGTTCAGAAAACGTGATTGAATCCGAGCTTGATGTGAAAAGTGATTCTTCACGGACCACATTCATTAAGTCAATTTCGGTTGAAGATGGGTCGGTAAACGATTGCACAGCCTCATACGCAATTTCATATGGACTCAAAGGCATGACATCACCAAATGAGTCTATCTCAGATTCAGAAGGAATGATCCAAGGATCATCATAAACAATGGTGTTTGACGTAATCATATGAATGGTTGCAAATGAAGACGATGCGTTGATCGGAGGAAAAGGAAAAGTTCCCAGTAAACCGACATCTTTAACTAGTCCTACTCCAACATCCTTATACGGGATAGTCGTTTTACCGACATGCTGAATACTTTCAGAAGAGGCTGGGTCGGATGAAAAGTAAGCCAGTTGGTCTATTGTTACGATCTTTCCATTATGTGGAAACTTTATAACCCGAAAGACCGATGAAACGACAGTTGTCATAGCGTAAGACCAACTTCGACCCAAGAGAAGGTTGTAAACTAGAGGGGCATCAACCACCTCCACATTTAGATTAACAGTTTTTCCTTCAACCCCTATAGGAAAATCCTGTAGAATGCCAAAAGGATGAAACCCACGGCCATCAAAGGCCTTTAGAATCGTCGGGGATTGATTTAGCGAAGGAGAACCAAGCGATCTCCAACACTGTATCGACATAATACACGTTGAGGCTCCCTCATCAATCACAGTCCGATGAATAGCCATGTTTTTTACTATCACTAGAATCTGGAAATCCATTTGATGAGGCAAATGTGGTGTACTATTTTCTAGATCGAAAATTATTAGGTTCGAGTCCTGAACATCAACAGCTCCTATAGCCGACAAAAGTAATTTACGCTGTGCTGGACAGGATTGCAGCACTTCCAAAGCCGACATTGCTGAGGGTGAAACAACTAAATCCCCAACAATGTTATAGTTCTGAGCCCCTCTCGCATGTGGATTGAAAGCTGACTTTCGAAGTATACCCTTGGCGGGCGGTTTGATTACCAAGTCTGGATTAGGTTTCTCGATCTATAGTGGATCAGATCGAGAGCTGAGGTTGATGGATTAGAATGAGAAGATTCTGCTTCTTTACCATCAACAGGACTTTTACTACCATAATCATGCGATCGAGTCGCAATCCTAACATGGGACATCATCAGTATGGGTTCTTCATTGGCACTCGAGGAAGAACCTATCATCTTACTGTCTTGACTTGGAAAAGGATCCTTCAAAACAACAGGTGTTTGGGAACCTTTGACAATCTTCGCAACCTCTGCACGATGAGGGCAGTCTTTTGTAAAATGTTCATTGTCACAAATGAGACAAGGATAACGAGGTTTGCGTTTTTCATCATTGGATTCACTAAGTTCATTTTTAGTGATTTTGAGTCGCCATTTTTTCACGCGGAATGAGTCGATCTTGCGAACAAGATAGACCTTCCTAGAATCTAAAGAAGACCTAATGACAAGCAAACGAATCACACACTATCTTTCTCTAAATATGCTTTTATAAACAAAGGCAAACAAGTGTTTTAGGCCTACCTTAGGTCCAACGCAAGTTTGTGGAAGCCTTCGCTCTTTCGGTCCCAATGAGCTCCCTTGTCGCGAATCTGCAAACACAAACAAGCAAACAAATTAAATAGCACCTGAAAAGCCAATATCATAAAACATATTTAACATGAAAGTCAAGGAATTCATGAAACAAATGACATGAGACAATTTGTTGAGAAAAATGAGTGTGATTGTATTAATTCAAATCAAAAGAAGAACTTTACAACCTGTGCCTTGACGTTGTACAAGCTCCTCCCAGGGTCCAGCAAGAAGTCTACTCTACTTTGACAAGTTTCACTCTCTTCCCAATGAAGCCAAAAAGGTATGTGATCTCTCCTCTCAATCTCAACTAGGAAGTCTTAATTTCACCAGCATTTATCCTAAAAAATGTTCAGCTTCTAACCTCCCTAGCAACCAGCCCAATGCCTGAATTTATAGTGCAATGGAGGGAAGTTACTAGGTCCTCCTTCAAAGGGATAAAGCCCTCCTTCAAAGGGATAGCTCCTCTCATCAAGGGATTAGCTCCTTCTCTTTTGGGATGCATGAACCACCTAAGAGCGGCCAATCCACGTCAAAATTCCTTCTAGAATCATCTAGAATTAACCCAAAGTGAGTTTTTTAGAATAAACTTGCGCCTTTTTGACTTTCACAGGGGTTCGCACCCACACCTTTAGGGACAGAGCGGGCAGGTCCGCAGTTTTTGTAAACAGAAGGTGCGGGACCGCAGGCAATAGTGAGAGAAAGTGCGGAACCAAAGCTTTGTTGATTTTCAATGTCTTTCTCTCATTTTCAAAGCTTGACTTGAAGAACTGAGGTCTGAGACTTGCTTAGGAGGACAGTACAAGTGATGACAGACCCATACTGACTGTAAATAATCATGGTGACGATATTTTTGTGTAACACTATCCAAGTGGTTCATCAACTACTCTTTGTAGTAAGTACCGTAGTGACTCACTTACTCTCTAAGTTTCACATCACAAGGCTTCACCAAACTTCTGGAGTGGTATACTACATAGTTCCAAAGGATTGAATCCACCATGAATTTGGTTTATCGACAAGTTAGCAAGCACTTAGAAAACACTTAGTGGTTCATCAAACTAACTCCAAGCACCCAATGGTTTAATTAATCATTATGCAAGCACTTAGTGTTTCCTCAACTAACCAAAAAGCACTACGTAGTTCGTTAGCAACATGGTAAACACCATAAATACTATGATGTGCCCATCCTAGGGATTTATTCCATAATGAGGGTGGTTCTTCAACTAGTTAGCAAGCACTTAGTAAGCACTAAGCGGTTCATTAGCCTAACTACAAGCACCTAATGGTTGAATCCAGAGATGGATCCCTTGATGAGGGTGGTTCCTCAATGTAATTGCAAGCACCTAGTGGTGTTATCTAGGGATTGATTCCACTATGATGGTGGTTCATCATCCAGTTAGCAAGCACTAAGTGGTTCATTAGTCCAACTACAAGCACATAGTGGTGTTATCTAGGGATTGATTCCACGATGAAGGTTGTTCATCAGCTAGTTATAAAGCACTAAGTGGTTCATCAATTTAACCATAAGAACCTAGTGGTTTAATAATCCCTTCAACAAACACTTAGTGGTTCATCAACTACATGGCAAGCACTAAGTGTTGAATATGCTCCACATCTCCACACAATCTCCATCCAACCTTGAAGTCTTTAGACCTCCAGGAGATATGATGCCCAAGCTCCATTAAGCATTTTAAATAATGAATTGTTGATTGACTGAATTCTAATCATGTAGTTGAACCTTGATTTCCCTTATGTTATGTGTATATGCAGCATTTTTCCTATGTCCCTTGGCACAGTCGAGAGAGCATTGCCTCCATTGTTCAATGTATTTCCTCTTGAGTGAATTTATTGGCTCTTTCCCCACTATCTCCTTGATATGCAATGGGAAAAGAGGAATGGGCATTGCCTTCCTTGCAATGGCCCCTTGTCCAATCAGTTAATGGCTTGTTAGTGAAATTTGCTAGCTTTATTTCGGCCCCAATCACATCACAATGAAATAATGCCGGGTAATGGCTTCCCAAACTTGCAAGCAATTGTGGCATTCAATTTAGTTGGGTATGGTTCATGGCTTTTCAAAATACGAGAGAAAACAATTGGCTTTAGGCATTGAATTTGGCTGGGCATGGATTTTAAAATTCATAAGCAAGCAATCTTCCCTTAGACAAAGGATTCATAAGGTTATCCTTCCTTCAGTTATTTTAATTAACTAATTTTAATGAATAATTTTCGTATATTTAATCATAGGTTTGTCGAGTTGTGGTTTCCCCCACATTAGTATTGAAGTCACATTTATTATTACAAATAATAGGGGTAGAATATGGGTATGTTACAAATCCCCGCCCCTTAAAGGAACATCATCCTCAATATTATTTCATAGATAATAAAAACAATAACTAAGCATTATACCTCTTACATTTGCGCCATTTTCCATGTCTCAAATTCTCAAGTTCTACTATGTCATTCATTGTCCTCAAGGTTTCCACAGGGAATAAAATCAGTTCATTGCTTCCTAGGACACACCCAATGCATTTCTAATCCCAACAAGCATGCTCATGATTGTTTGAAAATTATTTCACTCAAGTTTCCTCTTCCTTGTCATCACACGCCTTCCAAGATCAAGCATCCCCTTCTCTGCCTCCCCATTCCTTCCGGTAATCTATTCCTTGGAAAGGCTTCCTTGCACAAGAAGTGTCTCATTGGAGTCTCATAGCCAAGGCATCCCTGTAGCTTTATCTAACAACACAACACATTTGTAATAGTATATCTCATGGTGATCAATGCATGTCATAGGGTTCCATTGCCACCATAATGGCCTAGTCCCTAAAGTTTCCATATCCACTACACTTCTACTGCACCACCCTAATATTACTTGTAATTAGCATTTGTATTTTTTGGATAGTTCATCAACTCATCTATATTACGAGAATATAATTCTTATGATATTAATCATAATAATTTGAAATTGAATTAAGCCAAAATTTTAACAAGAAAATTCTTTAAACAAATATTTATCTTTATAGTTATTCTTTACTTCCTTATCTCCACAATCATTAATTCCATATCTCTGTCTTTTTCAAACAAGCCCCCTCGCACTCACATCCTAGTGAGCATAGAGAACATTTCTTCTCCCATTAGCTACTCACCTTTATGGGCCCAGACAACCCCCATTCTGGGCAGTCTACATGTCCAAAGGTTTTCTTGCATGGGGTAATCATTACAGTCTTACAACCAAGTGCTAATATGGAATTCTCTAATGTAATTTGCATAGAGTCTTATGGCTAAGTTTGAGCCCAATATGGTCCACTACACTACTCATGGAATCTTATAGTCAAGGTATTGATTATGACTTACTCCCATGAGGTAATCAGAATGTCGCAGGGCTTCCATGTCACCACCATAGTCTTCATACTTAGCTCCATGTTGCATTGTTTCACTTATGTCACAACATCTAGTTTCCATGAGATATACTCAAAAAATTTAAATAAAAAATTGCATTTTCCCAATTTTTTTTCATTTAGAAGCAAGATCTCGTAAGCATGAGACTTTTAGTCATGTTGTTGATCCTCCTTGCAGGTGGTGTTATTATGTCATGGTGGCTTCTACATCACACCCCATTTCCATCATTCTACCTGGAATTTGATCTTTCAATTAGCCAAACAACTATCATTATTCATACATACATTCTTTTCATTTCAAAGATTCACAACATCCTGAAGTGATCTCAAAATTATTGCACATATAACAATTCTACTAGTCCATCTATTTTCAATTAGATTGAAATGAAACTATCATATCATCATATACATTCTTTTCATTTCAAAGATTCACACATCGTGAAGTGATCTCAATATTATTGCACATATAACAATTCTACTAGTCCATCATTTTTCAATTAGATTGAAATAAAACTATCATATCATCATATGTGTGCATCAACATTTATTCTAAGAAATCCATAACACAATCAACTTTTATTTCAATAGTTCAAAGAGTCAGAAAAGGAGATGCATATCTTTTAATTCATGGGCAATTTTAGTTCTCTATTTCGTTTAGTATGCATTACAAAAGTCATTACAATCTTGCACACTGAAGGCTGTCTACCTCAACCATACCCCTTCCTAGGCATTTGTTGGGCCATAAGAATTACATCATTTTGATAGTTTGTTACCTCACTTTTCACTCATTTCCACTTATCCTTACGTCACTACACTGCGATTTTGAAATAAATAGCCGTAAAGGTTACATAAACAAGCAATAAGGTAACGGTTCACTATTCTCTCAATTTTATATGATTTTCTTTGTAAATTTGAATTAATTTGCATGAGTTATAGAATTTGACATATTCTGTAGCCTCACTAATATTTTACCGTTTAGTCCAAGGTTTGAATAGATTCCATGGAAGACAAATCAGCCAAAGCACACGAGAAGATTCCAAATGGTGCCTACAAGATTCTCTTCCTATTGGGCACAAATGAAAGTTCACAGGTTGACTGCAACATCAAAGTCAACCCTTTGGTCAAACTATGACATGGCATATTCAAAATACTTGGCACTAGAACAAAGTATCAAGCGAGCCCGATTCCACATCAAGCGAGTGTGATCCTGAAGGAACAAGAAGATATGAAGGATGCTGATGTGTTTAGAAGATAAATATTCACATGATTCACTTCCTTGATAAAAAATCACGTGAATTAGAGTTCCATTGAAAATCAGATACCGAGATGTCAATTCGTAGCTCTAGTCTTTAGCATTTAGTTTCTCAAGGTTGTAATTTTAAAACATTATAAAATGATTCACTAGGAAGCAAACCATATGTTTAGGTGTTGCTATAATCTTTTGAGTTAAGCCTAATTTCTTTTTGACTATATATGTGTTTATAAAATATCTATTATGGTTGTGCCTTCATGAAAATAATTTGTGTTTGATTAACAAGTTCTCTAATTTTTCATCTCTTGTGTGCCTCAGGAGGGCTCCTTGTTGAGTATGAATGTAATTTAGTTTCTTTACATTCGCTTATTGCAATAATTCTTTCAGTACTTTGTTTAATGTTATGCTCAACTCATTTCATTTTTGCATTATCTTTTACTCATTTATTTCTTGTTCTTCTATAGATATACCGCTTCAACAAACTCTTGAAAACAATAAAAACATTTGCTAATCGGTTTTGCTACAAGTCTTTCACTTTTGTAATGTTTTTAGTCTCAGATTTATATATAGGATACGAATTTTTGCAAGGCGTGAATGAACTTTGAATTTTGTATACACAACAATGTTTCAAAATCAATCTAGTTTACTTTGATTTCATAGGTAACTACTATTTAAACTTGTCTTTCCTATAATAGAATTTGCTTAGTTTCATAGAATAAGTTTATCCTTATTTTCTATGGAATAGAATTCAAAATGCTCCTTTAGAATTGAGTTTAAATGCTTTCATAGAATAGAGTTTATTCTGAAAATGATGATTGATGTCTTTCAGTTTCAGCATCATGCAGCTAAGTGAACTATTCTCATGCACTTTAGGAAATGGTCATACTTTGAATGACTTACTTTGAATGATATCTTAGAGTTTATCAATTCAATTAGTCTTTCATAGAATAGATTCTGCCTATTTTCATAAGTAAGTTTGTCTTCATTTTCCATAGAGTAGAATTTCACTTGTCTTTCATACAATAAAAGTTTAATTGTTTTCATAGCATAGAATTTGATTTTTCTCATAGCATCAAGTTTAATTTGTCTTTCATAGCATAGACTTTGATTTCATAGAATAGAATTGCATTTCACTTTCCATTGATTAGAATTCCTTTTACTTTTCATAAAATAGAACTTTAATCACTTTCAAGTGTAGAATCCGTTAGCTCAAGATCTATTGCTTTCCTTTGATTAAATATTATTGCATTACTAGAATAATTTGTTTTTTGCTTTCATTACAAAATAGAAGAATCTTTTCATGAGTTTCTACTTTTGATGCTTTTCATAAGAAAGTGTGTGTGCTCTTTTTGGATATCACTTCATAAGTAGGATTTCATTGTAATTCCAGTCTTTCTATTCCTTTCATTATATTAGAGTTTCCTTTAAATTAAAGGTTATTCTCCTATCATATATTGTGCAAGCTTACTTCACAAGTGTACAAACCTAGATTGACATTTTAATGAGGTAATTTAACTCACAATTAAATTACCCTACAACATCCATACAATACATGCATTAAATTTGAAGCAAAAGATATCAATTTCAGCTAAAAGGAATCTTTGCCCAACTTTTTTCCTTTTTATTTTTTTTACCTTTTCTTACTGCTTCCTCATTTATTTGGATACCATTACAAGCACTTTTTGTTGAAATATTCAGCAGTACCTGAAATTATTTCAACTTCATGTATTAGTCGCAACTCTAACAATTCAATTGCGTACAAGTTTCAATGAAACTTCTATAAAGGCATTTGTATATACCAATTCTAATATTTCCCTGGCATTTCAAAGTTAACTTTTAGCGTACTATTTTCAAATTTTTACATGACCATGCTCATAATCCCAAGCATGTTATATGTACACTAACGATGGTAGTTCATAACAAGAGATCATCCTTGAGCACTTACCCCATGGGCATTCCATGTGACATGGAATCCACTAAATAACTTCAATATATTACCAAACATAGTAAGTACTAGTTTTTATTTATATACCATTTACACGGTCTTAATATTTAAATTAATTATCCTCCTACGATGATGGTTCTCGACAAGCTATCTTTGCAATGAAATGGTATCATTATATCTTTATCTTGTTTTCTCAATTTTCACATATTCGTAAAATATAAAATATATATCATATTGCACATAGTGTTGTCATTGATGTCAAAGGGGATGTCTAAGATAACATCAATATCACTCATCATGCCTAAGGAGGTAGTAGTACACTCTATGAAGCACTATGAAAGTTGGATCACTTACAGGAACTCGTCACTTGAAGTTGAAGTTGCTTGAAGTTATTTGAGTTTTTGATGCAGTTATGATGTCCAAATGATCCTATAAATAGTATAGTTGCATAGGTCTTATTGATACCTTTCTAATAAAATATCCTACTTTGAAAAAATTCTCCTGGATAAGAAGTTGTTGACATTTGAATATCAACACTAGTTGGAGGCCCAAACTATAGGGAAAATACCAAAAACATTAAAATGTTAAAGACTGTGCACCTCTCGAGTGCATCCACCATACACTAATCAAATCAATAGTAGATGACAATAAGATATGCATGATGTTTAATGTCAATAAACAACGTGAAAATTTTAGGTAAATTAATGGTGACATCTAAAAACAAACAGTGGATTATGTCAAGAGTTACACGATGTTTAATATATCCCATAGATCCAATAGAGTGATGACACGTGACAAGCACTCATTGGAGGACAAGTGGCCCAATTAAGTATCAACACTTGGCATGGTTTCATTGGACAGGTATGGTGACATGGATGACATGTGACTCCCCTACCAACTTTGTGATGACATAGAAACTTGGACACATGGCATGATGATGTCATGATGGCGTCATCATGCGAGAGACTAAGGACCCTTAGAGACCCAGTCTTGAGGCTTGGTCACGTGAATGAGGTCATATGGAAAAATAAGGGGCTAAGCATGGGTGTTGTCACTCCTAAGCCCTAAATCGCATGAACAATGTTAAAGCATGAGCATATGACTCCTTGTTATCTTTGGTCAAAGCCCTAGGCTTCCAAGATTTATCCTTAGGATTTGGTCAGCCCTCCCAACATTGGAACACATGGAACCCTTATATATAAAAGCACTCACACCTTCCATAAAACACATAATTCAAATTGAATGACATGAGTTTTGTCTCGGTGATCATACAAAGTATTTTTCTGATGTGAAGGACATGTTCGTTGTTTTGATCTGATTATATTCATAAAGGTTATGGTTTTGATTCCACTAATTTTTAATGACTCCTTTACAATGACTATTGGAGATGGTGTTGGTGAGCCCTTAATAATTTGGTTACAAACAAGGTGGTCCAATGAATTGAATGAACTTTGGTTATGTGCGTAATTCTATGAGTTGATAGATGAATAGGCCCCATGCCCAATTGATACGAACGTTCGACGTTCAACAAATAAATGTTGGAGGCATTACCCCATAAAAAACATAGGGCAACTCAATTGGTATAGAGCTCCGTTGGGAACTCCGAGGTCACGAGTTCGACCACCGTTGGTTGACAGGTTCAATTTGAAAATATTTTTTATATTTATTTGTAGTCATTTTGTCACACCATTAGCAAACAACGATTGACATTCTATATATCCATCTCTAGAGAAAGGATTTTTTTAGAAGCGCACTCGGAAAAGGGTCCTTTGTAGAACCCTTAGTTTAATATATAGTTTTATATGTTTTGGGATAAATAGTTGTCCAAATTGAGTTTTGGAAGATGTTGGGAAATTAGGGCTTAGAGATGAACCTAAATAGATGTGTGATATGCCCTTTTAACACTTATTTGATGACCATAATCCCTTTCACAAATTTTGAGGGGTTATGAGCAAGTTGCAGTTGTTTTAGATACAACATGAAAATAGGTTTTTAGATAGGGAGTGACCAAATTGATGAACTGGTTGGAGCAGAGTATGGGAAACAATATGAAAACTAGAAGCAATTATTGATATGATTGTTATGACATTGATTATAGTACAATGGTTTCATTTTGTGACAGTGGAAGTGGTTACCAGATTGTGGTGGTAATTGTGGTTGTAAATTATGCAATGAAAGGGATTGAAGATAGAAAATTATGACATTACTTATGATTCATTGATTGTTAGCCATCTATGATGATAGTGGATATAGTTTGAAAATGATATGAAATATAGGTCCATGAGGAGTTCAATAAGGACATTGTAGCCTCAATCAAGTTGGATCCTAGAGTAGGTTGGAGCTCGCTCATTGTTGACGTTGGTGCCTCAATTAGGTTGTAGCCTACAGTTAACAGTTGTTTGCATATGTCAAGATGCGTGCCTCAATTTGGTTGTATCCTACCACAAGTGGTAGTTTGCATTTCTCAGAGATAGTTTGATCCATCAGGTCATAGCCTACAAATCTATGTAATGAACTGAAGATAAAGAAGAAGAAGATTTGTGGTTTTTTCTTGCATGGGTTTCCACGTAAAAAGCTTGTGTCTCTTTGTGATGTGATGACCTCTTGATATGTTATTGATATGATGGTAGCTTGATGATGCATTGTTATAGTTGACAGCATGGTGCTTATGATTCATTGCTATATGGTTGTTTGATTATGAAAATTTGTGAAATGGTAAAATTGATATTACACTGAATCACCCCCCCTTCTTAGCATGACCTTAGGGCCAAAAAATAGTTTCTGGATGGGTTTCCTTTAGAAAAGTTAGCTACTGGAAGGTTGAATTTAAAGATAAATGAATAGGACCAAAGAAGTGGGAAAGCCCCTATGTTTGATGGAACCAACTATGCATTTTGGAAGATAAGGGTGGAGACATATCTCATCTCCATGGGGGTAGACGTTTGGGAAATTGTGGAGACGAATTATAAAGTTCCTAATGGCATTCCAACTAATGCAGTAGAAAAGGAAGTCTACACATTTAATGCAAAAACTAGACATGTTATATTAAGTGTCTTAGCACAATCATAATTTGTCAAAGTAATGCAGTGTAATTCAACTAATGAGGTATGGAATAATCTCAAAACTTATTATGAAGGGGATGAAAAATTCAAGCAAGTTAGGTTGCAAGCTCTCCAGGGGCAATTTGAAATTTTGAAGATGGAAGAAGATGAGGACATTGATTCATATTTTATTCAAGCATGAAATATAGTGAACTATATTGCAGGTCTCGATGAAGAATTTGAAGATTTCTATGTTGTTCGAAAAGTTTTAGTATCACTTCCATAAAGATTTAATCCCAAATTATCATCTCTTGAGGAACTATTAGAAGTAGACAAGATTTTGTGCATAAAATTCATGGAACTCTACAAATTAGGAGTCAAGGAAGCAGATTTCAAGGAAGAAAAATAAGAGAAAAAGAAACAAGATCAACAAGACTCTAACTCTGATGAATAAGAAGCCAAGTTTGTCTTAAAGTTGAAGAGAGGAATTGACAAGTTCAAAGGTAATATTCCTTTCGATTTTTTTGAATGTGGAAGGGTAGGTCATTATGCATCTAAATGTCCTTATGCTAAGATAAATGATATTGATGACGAGTAAAGATTCAAACCTAAGCATCAAAAGAAGAAGCAAGGCAGTAAAAAAAATACACAAAAGAAAAAAGTGACAGTGAAAGCAATGAAAGTGTGACCAATGAAGAAAGGGGTGAAATATTATTTATTGTTGAGACCGAAGAACCTGAAGCAGAAGTTGATTATGAGGGAGAACTTGAATATTCATTGTAAGAAATAAGGGTCCTCAGAAAGAAAGAAATTCAATTGATGCAATAGCTTCAAGAAAAAAGTTGAAATGAAGACATTGTTCTTGCTGTCAAAGTTGAACTAGGAGAAGCAAAATGGGTAAAGAAGTTTCTATTCGAACAACTAAATGAAAAGGAGAAAATTTGTGAAAGAGTAGAAGAGTAGTTTGTCCTCTTAAGAGAAGAATTGGAGCAACTCAATTCAAATTTCCACAAAGGGACTGAATCCCTAGATCACATACTCAGCATGAAGAGGTCCCCACTCATTAAGACAAGTCTCGATTATCAAGAAAATTGCAAGGCACCCAAGATCAATGGACCCCAAAGCTCATCAAATGAATATCACTCTAAGAGGCTTGATAATACATTCATAGCATCCAACAATAGCTCTCTTGAAGATCCAAAGCAAGTGGTGCACTAGACCAAGCATGTTCATTTCAACAACACTTAAGACAATTCCAGCAAGGGGTGGAGTAAAAGGAACTAGAATGAAGAGAAAGGATCCACAAGTAGAAATAATACAAGTATTGAAACATATTCAATGTATATGTCTCATCACAAATCATCCACAAGTAATAATGGAGCATGTGTTGGAAATCAACCAATGAATATGGCCCCTCATAGAGCATTCACAAGAAACAATGAAGCAGGTATTGAGATTAGTAAATGAATACGGGCCCTCACAAAGCATCCAAAAGCAAAAATAAAGCAAGCTTTTATCAACAAGGGAACATAGCTCCTCTAAGAAGTAACTTCAGGAGATTGATATCTCCTTCTATATCCATGTATCAAAATAAGTTATTTGGTTATTGTTTCTCACACACAAAGTGCGGGATTTCAAAACCTATGATGTGGTTGGGTATAAAGGATATGATCAGGTACCTAGATGGAGACATGTGGACCAAATAAGAAGAATGACTCAACCATATATGCAAGTGTTGAAACCCAATGTTGAATGCCACATATGTCACAATGAATTTCATTTAGCATGAGATTGTAAACTCAACTCAATATGGTACAATAGATAAGGAATTCAAATCAATGCTAGTAGATGGAGAAGAGGTCAAAGAGGAAATCAATTAGGCCTGACTCCTCAAATATAATCCCTTGGTCAAAGCTTCTTCAAGATCATCATTTATTGAATCTAAAAATTGAAGAAGACAACTCCATATACGAGGGAAATATATGGACTATGATCCTTACATTACTTGATTATGATATCTTCGATGGAAGGAAAGGATAAGTGAATCACATGTGTTTCAGGGACAATTAGAGAATGCAGAGATGACATGTACTTATAAATGAAGGAAGCACGTTCTTACGGGGATATTTTGAAGAACAATCATGAGTAGCAAAAGACTTAAATTAGGTTCATAGGAAAGCGCATGATTTATGGGGGAGATTTTAAGAGTATAGTTATGAGTAGCAGTGGAAGCATGGCATTAGGGGGAGACTCTATGGTAGCATAGCAGTAGGAAGGAAACATGGTTCGGTCAAGTCCATAGGATTGTCGAGAAATAGGTTAGGGATTTTTGACAAGTACTTATGCAGATTCATCAACATGGCAGTTTCATCAACATTCATGAATCTTTGCCATTGATGTCAAAGAGAGAGATATTGTAGACTTTGATATATTGACATTGAAAAACAAAGGCATTTGAGCAAGGAGAGATTGTAGAGATCACATTTGCACAGGGGGAGTTTTTGATTTATTGAAATCAATGAACATTAATGTTTGATGGTGTTTCCATCAATGACAAAGGGGGATATTGTTATACATAGTGTTGTCATTGATGACAACAAGATGTCATTGATGTCAAAGGGGATGTCTAAGACAACATCAATATCACTCATGATTCCTAAGGAGGAAGGAATACATTATATGAAGCACTATGAGAATTGAATCTCTTATGGAACTTGTCACATGAAGAAGAAGTTGTTTGAAGTTATTTGAGTTTTTAATGTAGTTATGATGTCCAAATGATCCTATAAACAATATGGTTATGTAGGTCTCATCAATAACTTTCCAATGATATACCCTACTCTAAAATTCTCCTTCTGTATTTGAAGTTATGGCCATTAGAAGATAAACATTAGTTAGAGATCCAACTATAGGGAAAAACCCCAAAACATTAAAACATTAAAGAGTGTGCACCTCTCGAACGCATCCACCATACAATGATCAAGTCAATAATGAATGGAGGTTAGACATGGACAATGTTTAATGGTTATAAACAAGGTGAAACTTTTGGGTAAATCAACGGTGACCACTATACAAAAATGGTAGATTATGTTGAGAGTTACATGATATTTAACATATCCCACAGAGCCAATAGAATAATGACATGTGGCAATCACTTATTGGAGGATAGGTGACCGAATTAAGTATCGACACTTGGCACAATTTCATTGGACATGTACGGTGACGTGGATGACATGTGGCTCCCCTGCCCACTTAGAAATGACGTAGCATCTTGGACATGGGGGATGACGATGTCATGATAATATCATCATACAAGAGACCAAGGACCCCTAGGGATTCGATTATGAGGCATGGTCACATGAATGAGGACATATGGAAAAACAAGGGGCTAAGCATGGGTGTTGTTGCTTCTAATCCACAGATCACATGAACAAGGTTGAAGCATAGACACATGATTCCTTGTTGGCTTTGGTAAAAGCCCCACATTTCTAGGATTTATCCTTAGAGTTTGTTTGGGCCTCTTGACACTGGACTGCATGGAAATATTATGCATACAAGTGCTCACACCTTCCAAAAAACACACAATTCAAATTGAATGACATAAGATGAGTCTTGGTGATCATATGAAGTCTTTTTTTGATGTGAAGGATATGTTCGTCATTCTGATCAAGTTATACTTGCAAAGGTTTTTGTTCTGGTTCCAATAGTTTTTAATGACTCTTTTACTGTGGCTATTGGTGATGGTGTTGGAGGAACCCGCCAAAGTTTGGTTACAAGCAGGGTGGTCCAACGAATTGAACGAACTGTCATTACATGCTTAACTCTATGAGTTGACGGATGATTAGGCCCCACACCTAATTCATATGAACGTTATATGGTCAAGAAATAACTGTTGGAGGAATTAACCCATAGGAAACACATCGTCGTGTAATTGGTATAAATATCCATTGGGAACTCTGAGGTCACGAATTCAACCTTCGCTGGTTGACATGTTAAGTTTTAATATAATTGTTATTTTTGTATGTAGCCATTATGTCACACCATTAGCAAACATTGATGGGAATCTTGTAGATATGTCGTTGGATAAAGAGAATTTTGTAGATCTATTGTTGGAGAAAGAACATTATGTATAAGCATGCCAAGAAAAGTCTCTTTTGTAGAACCTTTAGTTTATTATATAATTTATATGTTTTTTATGAGTTTTTGGGATCAATATTTGTCCAAATTGAGTTATGGAAGAAGTTGGGCAATGAGGGATTAGAGATTAATATAACTAGAGGTTTGTGATACTCTTTTAACACTTATTTGATGATCATAATCCCTTTTGTATGTTTTGAGGGGCTATGAGAAAGTTGCAATGGTTTTGGATACATTATGAAAATAGGTTCCAAGATGGGGATTGAGTGAACATATTGATGAACCAATTGGATCAAAGTATGGGTAGCACTATGACAACCAATAGTAGTGATTAATATGAATTTTGTGAAAATGATTACAATATAGTGGTTGCATGTTGTGACAGTGGAAGTGGTTGTAGGATTGTGGCATTGATTTTGTGTAACAACCCCTGGTTGATTTTCCATGTAAATAAAATAAGACCAAGGTCGTGGGGCACATATTCCAAGCTGAATGTTGGGAAAAACATAGTTATGGGTACCACTTGTGATTAATTTATGGCTACAGAAATTGACAAAGGCACCGACAAAGGAAAAATGGAAATAATTGGCATTTTATTTACGAAAATAAAGGAAAACAGGAGACAAGGAAGGTGAAGAGAGACATATTTGTGTGAGAGGGAAATTGAAGGACAAATGAAGAAATTAGATGCCTCAATGATAAAAAGGCTTGTGAGGATCAGTTGCTAGCTTTTTGATAGTTTTTGGGTTGAGCTCTCATTTCATTCTCTCATTCTCTCATACTATTGCACACTTAGATCATTCTTGTAGAATGTTTGGAGCACTCTAGCATTCACTTCGATTGGAGAAACAAGGCAAGGGAAAGAAGAAAAGCACAAGGGAACAATTATATCAACAACTACAACTGGATTGCTTTGCAAGTAATGGGTTGCATGTGTGATTTACTTACTGATTTCTGGATGCATGGTATATGCATGTGATTTTTGGTTATGTGTTGTCATTGACATGGAGATTTGTCTAGAGTGATAGTGGTTTTAGCCTTGCCTTTCCATTTCCTGGATAACCATGGTGTTGTGGATTTTTCCACTTGATTGTTTTCTTTTTATTGGTGCTCATATTCCTTATGGATGTCGGTTGGAACAAACAAACTAGAAACCCTGGAACAACTTGGGTTGAGTTACTAAACTTGAATCCTAGGTTGGGACAAACACTCTAGAACCCTTGATGAGGTGAGATACTAGTCCTTGGAGCTGGGTTGGGAAAATTATCTATAGCCTTGAATGGTTGTGGGTTGAACTACTAGTTCCTGGAGCCCTAGACAGCTTGGGTAGAGACCAATCTGGTTGGTGATAGTGATGTCTGACCATAGAGGTGGAATCATTGTGGTTGAGGGTTGAGGTGGTTTGGCCTCTGGAAGCCCTAGTTGGTTTTTTCTTGGTTTATTCCATGAGATCCCACATTCATGCTTGGAATATGGCGTGGGGATAATTGGTTGAAAGAGAGATTTGGTTCAGTCTAATCTATGGTCGAGTGGTACGTGGAAGTCCCTAACTTGGTTGCAAATTTAATATGTTAATATGCGACATTTTCCTATTGTGATCTATGACAATTTGTAATGATTATGTTGGTGATAGTATGTTTGAGTTGCCTTGATTCCTATGTTGGCTATTTTCTGGTTATATTTTGGTTAGATGATGTGTACCATCTATGGCTATTGTCATGAATTTTTTAGTGATGAATATATGGACTAATAAGTGTTGTTACAACTATGTGGAGAGGGAATAGATCCTTCTTGTTGATTATCATATGAATCTATGACTCATATGAGCGGATATGCATTCATGACCTATAGATTACATGTTTTCCATCTCTTTGATGAAATGTCTAGTGTGTTCTAAGCAGTCTAGGTCAAGTTCTGCCTTCAAGTTTGAATTATTAGCATTGCCGTTATGAGAAATATGATTCTAGAAAGTTATAGGAAATGGTCTGGAGACTAACCTAGAAAAGTGGCTCAGATCCTGGGAATGCATGCTCTGAACTAAAGATTTTAGGTCATAAAGAATGGCATCTAGGCTTATGAGTGTGATTATAGCCTCATAACCACATACATGCCTTGTTTTGGGTGCGATTGTGAGCCCAGGGTAGAGAAAAAGGGTTCAAACTCAGGGTTTGGTCACCTGGGGTGGTTGTTTAGCCTCTTAGTGACATGTAGTCCTTGAAGGATGTCAATATGTGGCAAGTTTGTAGGCCCCACTTCCCTTACTGGAACTAGGAGGTCGGATCAGGTCATGGTGACACTCGTCTCATGTTTAAATTGGAAGAATTATGAAATTGGGTAAATGTGGGAGGCGACATTACAGATTGGTATAAGAGCTTCTAGGTTCAAACACTTGGACTAGATGGGATGAGTGTGATTTTTATGCATGCATGCTAGTTTTCGATGTGTTTGTTATGAATGCATTGTGATTGTCACTGTTGTGTTCTTGTGTTGTTGTGATGTTCATGTTGAGATGATTGATATGTTGATTTCATTATATGTACATATGTTGTGCTAATCTAAATTTATTGTGTAGACGAGATAACTTCCCCTAAAATTTAGTAAGGTATGTTGGATTATGTTTATATTTGGTTTATTTGATATGGTATGTTTGTAGGAAGAAGAATATCAAAGATGACAAGAAAAATGGTCGACTACATTTCACATGACTCTCCTTATAGATCAGAGGAGAAACAAAGAAATGAGTACTCTCCTGACATAATAGATACCTTGAGAAGTTTAAAGGCGGAGATCAAAAGTTGTAAAGTAGATAATGATAGATAATTCAGTCATAACAAAGAGTTGCTAGAGCTCAGGAAAAGAAATTAGAGGTCAATGCAGTGATCCTTCAGAGCTTATTAGATTTACAGAGACAAGGACAACCACATATCAGTTACGGACAAGAGGAAAGCACTAATGGGGCATATGGTAGCAAGTCTCATGGAGGACACAGGCCTGACCAGGATGACATACTCAGAGGTGGTAAATGGATGGATACACCTGATAGGAGAGGTAGTGGTTATGGGTTCTATTCTAGTTCTAGATCAGAGAGACAACATGGTCATCATCGTTATCATCCTTACAGGAAGAGTGAGAAGTAATACTTTCTAGGTGAGTTCAATAAAGCCAAGCCTCCTATCTTTGATGGAGAGTTGAAGAAATTGAAAGATGCAGAAGCATGGTTGATGGGGATGAATAAGTTCTTTGAGTTTCATGATTATATAGAGAATATGAAAGCCATAATAGTTATTTATAGTCTCAAGGGAAAAGCAGACATTTGGTGGGAAGATGTGAAGCATTTCAGAGGCATCAAGATAGAGGAGTTGAGTTGGCATGAATTTAAAAAATTCTTTAGGAATAAGTATTTGTCAGAGAGATAATATGACGGCAAGGCTAAGGATTTCTATGAGTTGAAGATGGGATCTATGAAAGATGAATAATACATGACTAAATTTCTGGAGCTAGTGAGGTATGTACCTTATCTTAAGGATGAGAAGACAAAGGTTCAAAGACTCGTTAGTGGATTACCATTAGAATTTAAGGATATGATTGAGTATGATGAGCCTCAGACATTAGAGGAAGGCATTGGGAGGTTGAAACATTATTATGATCAATATAAACATAATTCAAAGCTTAAGCAGGATTGGAAAGGTAATGCGAAGATTAAAGGAAAATGGGATAAGAAGCAAGGAAGACCTTAGGATACAGGTAACAAGGAGAATGAAACGTTGTATAAGAAATTCAATGCAGTTAACAGAGGGAAAGGATTTCAGTATGAGGAGAAGAACCAGGGTGATGGAAGGAATCCTTTGCAGTGTTGGACTTGTGGCAAGGATCATCGTAAGAGAGATTATCTAGAACATCAGGGTGGTAGACCCCAGGTTTATTGTGCTTAGGGGGCATAGATAGTTGGGGATGTTGGACAGATTATTCCTCGGATTTATGCAACATTGGATAATGTTGAAAATTGGCAACAAGAAATTGCTAAAAATAGAATTGCTAAAAATAGCACTACTAAAAATAGCAGTTTGGGCATCAATGCTGGATTGGGCAAAAGGGAATGAAAAATGGAAGTGCTGAAAATAGAATTTCTATTTTTAGCAGTTCAGTGTGGATTCCTATTTTTAGGCAGTCCTTGGTCTAAAATAGGAAGTAAAATTCGAATTTTGTCTTACCAGCAGTTTGAATATTAATTAATTAATTCAGTTTGAGTTAATTAGTTAAGGAAAATCAAACTTGAAGTCTTTGTGAGAAAATGCAATAATTTCTCCACTGATTGGGGAATGTGTCCTTGATTTGCTCCACTGATTGAGGAATTAAGGATGAGTTCTATATTCAGAGGATTAGTTGACTTAGTTTAACTTAGTCAAGTCCAGTTAGATTAATTTAACAAGTTGTTAAATTAATGAGATTCAGTTTGTTGATGCTTGCATGCATGTGACAACTGGTATTTTCAGATAACTGAGTATTCACTCATGGATAACTGATGCATGGCAGTTCAAACAGAGACCCAGTTGAGATCAGATGAGGGACAATGTACTATCAGTTGCTAGGATATTCCTAGTGAATATTCCTTGCATGAGGAAGGAATATTATTCCTTCTAGTACTACGTAGTTGGACCTGAGGTGACAGCAGGTATGAGTTGCCCAATTCACACATGTTATGTAATTGGACCCCAATCAAAATTGCGCAAGGAACTAGGAGCTTGGAGGACTTGTGTAGCCTATATATTCAGGCCGAAATATTCCATGAGCTACATCATTAGAGTACAGAGAGAGCAAGATAGCTTTTGAGTTGATTCTTTTTGTATGTTGTTAAGGATTTCCACTTGATTAATAATACAGAGATGGGGTTTTAGGCTGGTGCTTTTCCCGAATAAATTCTTCTTTGTTATGTGTGATTGGTTCCTTCTTATCAATTATATGTGTTCATGCTTGATGTTGCTCATGGTTGATTAGATTTTGCAAAGTTTATGGTAGATGTAGATCTAGTATTATGCTTTAGTACATTGCATATATCAATTTGATCTGCAGGTGAAATTTCTACATGATATCAGTGAGCTAGCTGATCTGTAGAGAAAATTCTACAGATAATAGGAAGGTTGATCATCAAGAATCTATTTTCGTGATGAAAGGTAACCTTTGTGATCAAGCTGATTCTATTTTGATTAACCCCCTGGATCTAACTATAGTTATATCAGTCTTGACCTGGTGGATAAGTGTTGCTTGAATAAAGAAGTGCATGTAGAGTCTTGGTTGGTGCAGTTGGCTACAGGTACCAAGAAAAGAGTTCATCATTGGGTGAGATCTTGTGCATTTGAGTTGAACGGTATGTCTACATCAACACATCTAAATGTGCTTCCATTGGGATCATACAATATGTTATTGGGTATGGATTGGTTGTACATTCACAAGACTAAGGTAGATTGCTATGATAAGGCTATTGAGTTCTTGGATGATGATGGAGAGAAGAGAATCTTGCAGGGTAAGAAGAAGCCTACATCAGTGAGAATGGTTATAACTATGCAGGCAAAGCACAGTATAAGGAAAGCATGTGTATTCTTTGAAGTTCATCTTTTCAGTGACAAAGGGAGGGATGTTGAAGTCTTGAAGAGGTATCCGAGTTTGCAGCAGTTTCAGGATGAATTTCAAGCAAAGATTTTAGAGTTACAACCTCATAGGGAAGTGGAATTTTCTATTGATTTGATGCCATAAATAACACCATCATCAAAGTCACCTTACATGATGAGAAGTCCAGATTTGGTGGAATTGAAGTTGCAGCTTAAGGAAATTCTAGATAAGGGATAAAGTATGACAAGTGTGTTTCCTTGGGGTGCACTAGTGTTGTTTTTTAAGAAGAAATATGTTACTCTCAAGTTGTGCATTGATTACAAGAAGTTGAACAATATCAAGAACAAGTATCCTTTGTCGCGAATTGATGACTTGTTTGATCAGTTGAAGGAAGCAACAGTGTTCTCAAAGATTTATTTGAGATTAGGATGTCGTCAGGTACACATCAAAGAAGAGGACATATACAAAATCACATTCCGCACAAGCGGTGGAGCATGTGGTTCAATTCGATGCAAAGCGAAGAACCTTACGAGGGCTTGACATGCTGTGAATCCTCTCGAAAGAGAGGAGTGCCTTCGGGAACGCGGACACAGGTGGTGCATGGCTGTCGTCAGCTCGTGCCGTAAGGTGTTGGGTTAAGTCCCACAACGAGCGCAACCCTCGTGTTTAGTTGCCAGCATTTAGTTTGGAACTGAAAGGATATAAGTCAGACTGAAGCGTGGAGAAGGGCTAATTCCTCCAAATGATGGGCATTATGAGTTTGTAGTGGTTCCTTTTGGTCATATTAATGCCCCAATTACTTTTATGTATTTGATGAACAATGTGTTATGTCCTTATTTGGACAAGTTTGTGATAGTGTTCATTGGTGGCATATTGATATATTCTAAAAATGAGGAAGAGTATGAAGAACACCTGGCACCAATGTTAAGATTATTGAGAGAGAATCAGTTGTGTGCCAAGCTTAGTAAGTGAAGTTTCTTTCAAACAAAAGTTCATTACTTAGGACATGTTGTTTCCAAGGAAGGTATAACAGTGGACCCGAAAAAGACCAGCGCTATCGTGGAGTGGGAAAATCTTAGAAATATGGATGAGGTTAGATCATTCATGGGATTAACAGGTTATTATAGGAGGTTCATTGGGAAATTCTCACGGATTTCCTATCCTATTAAATCTTTGTAGAGGAAAGGAAAGAAATTTGAATGGAATGAAGAGTGTGCAACTAGTTTTTAGTAGTTGCTTACAAATGCTTTGGTTTTGAAGATTACAAATCATAACAAAGAGTTTGTGGTATGTACAGATGATTGCAAGAGGGGACTTGGTGGAGTCCTGATGCAAGAAGGATAGGTGGTATGCTATGAGTTAAGGAAGTTGAATGAGCACAAGCAGAAGTGTGTGACTCACGATCTTGAGTTGGCAGCTATCGTTTATGCAATGAATACGTGGAGACACTATCATCTTGGCAGGAGTTTTATTATTATGAGTGATCATAGTGGGCTGAGGTACTTGTTTGACCAACCTAATATGAATGCTAGTAAATCTAGATGGTTGGCTACTCTCAGTTAGTTTGACTTTGATATCAGGTACATTAAGAGAAAGGAGAATAGGGTTGCAGATGTTCTTAGTAGGAGAGTGCAGATGAATCACATTACAACAATGAGTTCTTATGGGATGGACTTGTAGGAGCGGATCTTGCAGGCAGGACAACATGATGAAAGGTATCAGTGGTTGAGGCACAAGTTACAACAACAAGGTGCAGGTAATAAGGATGAGGAGTATCATCTCACGATAAATGGCTTGGTCAAATTCAGGAACAAGATTAATGTACCAGATGACAGTGAGCTAAAGAATTTTAGCTTGAGGGAGTTTCATATCAAGACATATTCAGGTCACCCAGGATATCAGAATACATTGAAAATAATTAAGAAGTTCTGTCATTGGCTAAAATTGAAGAAAAATGTGGTTGATTTTGTTGCGAAATGTTTGGATTGTCAGCAGGTAAAAGCAGAGTGTAATCATCGAGGTGGTTTATTGCAGCCAATTTCGATTCTAGAGTGGAAATAGGAGGTCATTTCCATGGACTTTGTTATCCTCTACAATTTCCTAGGCTGACGAGGAGATCGAAAGAGGTAACCTCAAACCACTTTCAGCTCAATAGCTAGCCCTACTGAACCAGAGAGGGATCTCTCACAGTATTTATCAATGAATAGCTTTAAAGAACAAAGTTTTTAGGCTAGATATGCATGTTTGTTTGTGTATTTGTGAATTTAGGATTTTAAGGTTTGTTGGACTAGGGTTTAGAGCAAGTGATTAGGTCTAGGCTCCAGGAATGCAGAGACAAGTATAGAAAGGAGCTAGGTATCAGTGGGCTATGGTATACTTGAAATGTTGTCAATGTAGCATAGATTAGAGAGTTTTGAAGAGACTAATGAGCATATGAAAGTATGAATTCATTAGCTTTAGAAGAAAATAAACACAACTATGAATTCCACATAAACAGAGCTTGAAATCAAGAATCTTGTCTATATAACTGCAAGGAAATTCATAGAAAGAAGACAAATCATGTGAAGAAATATGATTTATCCATTAGAAACTGATAGAAAGAGTAAACAAACACCATAGACTCACTGAACTAGAGTTCCTGAAAAATAGCTGCAACTGCTCCTGTATTAGCTGAAGAGAACATAAGCATACAAGCCTCCTCCACAAAAGTCCAACCCCTCTCTCTGAATCATAAATGATACATTTAGACTCAATTGAACCATTCCCCACCTTCGAATTCCTAGGTAGTGGAACTGTTTCCAAGATTCTCTCAACCAACAGGTGAGAGTGAGAAGGTCAAATACAAACACTTCTTGTAGACTTTGTTTTGGATTTTGCTTCCTTAATGAGGCCTAATAAACCATAAAAACAACATATCATGTCTATTTATTCATGCTTACAACATGTAACCTCGAGCTAACTTCAATTACATCATGAATTTTGACTTTGACCAAGTCAAACTGAAAACTAGGAAATTACACAGTGAAATTTAAAATGTAAAACACAGAAATTTGCAGAAGTGCAACACTGAATTTGATCCCACTTTAAGGCGCCTTCCTGAGGTCCAAATGAAGATCTGAAAGGACAGTCAACTAGATTTTCAAGTCTAGTTTCCAGAGAATCTTGATTTTTTGAAAATTACCCATGGGAAGGTCTTCAAAAACGCATTCTCCCAAGGTGTCTCTAGAAGCGCAACACCTGTCAAAAAGAGAGACAGAATGTTGATTTTTGACACCTTTTTCCCCTTTTTCTCAAAATTTAGGCCCTCTCTGAGAAATATGATGAAATGGGTTTTGAGAGGATGCCATGATATTTCCAAAACTGCAAACCATTTGTCATTTGGATTCCTGAGGAAAAAGCGCAGTGCTTTGTGACTGGCCAATTTTCTGAATTAGGCACCAAAATAGCCAAAAAGCAAAAAATGCTCAGAATTCCTTCAAAATTGATGAGCTGAAAAATGATGCATGTCAAGCCCTCATGGATGCTTCAGCAAGCATATCTAAGTTATCCCTCTCATTTTTGTCCTTTAGGGTTTCCTTGAGCTTGTTTTCCAACTGTTTGAGCTTGACGTTGCATATCATGTTTCTGGTTTGATAGTGATGTGCCATGTGATTAAGTAGTTGTTTATCTATTTTGGCTTTGTCGAGAATCTTTTCCAATTGGTCATTGACCTTATCTAGCCAATAATATTTGTCCTCATTGATCTCCAAGGCAATTTTGTCCTCCATGTCTAGGTCTTCATCTAGCATATTGTGTTCTTTCTCCTCCTTCAATGCCTTCTTGAGTCCCTTGGTCCTTGGCCTCTTTTTCCTAACTTGTTTTTCAGTTTCCTCATGTTCATTAGGCTCCAACATTGCTTTACCTTTGCCTTCTTGCTGCAACACCTTGGATTGCTCTTTCTCCATGATGAGTTGTTTAGCCTTAAGTTGACTATTCTCTTGTTCAAGGAAGGAAATGACGAACCTTGCTCTTGCCATATTGTCCATGAGCTCTTTGATTTGAGAATCCTTCTCTTTGATAATCTGTTGCATGTTTGAAGGTTCATTTGTTGCTTCCAAGTCCACCAATTCAAAATCATGCTCAATTAGGTC
Source organism: Pinus tabuliformis (assembly GCA_031772625.1). Classification (NCBI taxonomy): domain Eukaryota; kingdom Viridiplantae; phylum Streptophyta; class Pinopsida; order Pinales; family Pinaceae; genus Pinus; species Pinus tabuliformis. The sequence goes on along the minus strand of CM062805.1, from coordinate 798,939,231 downwards.
TTCATCATGTACGTGTGATCCCTGTTTTGCTGATGTAGAAGGTTTGGCCCCTTTCTCACCATGAGAAGTAAACACAAGCCTTTTTCCTCTTTTGCAAATCCTAGTCACCTCAGGTCTAGGTGCTATAGGAATTTTCACTGATCTGCTTGAGGACCCAACCTCCATTTGTTGTGTTGGCATGTTTGAATGTTGGCCTGAAACATTGGATTCATTCCATTTCAAAGTTGTCTCCAAGAAAGAATCCCATGTCATGTTCTTCTCCGCAAGTTGATGGAGCACTATAGTCTTGATCAGACTATGATGAAAGAGACTAGGATAGTGTTCTTTGTTCTTCACCTGTACCTTCTCAGACATCTTGGCAAGGCTTCTTGATCCAGGTGGCTCTAGAGACACATAGGACAAAGAGGGCTTTTGAATGCTCGAAAATCAAATTGTTCAAAATGATTTTGACTCAGGACCAAAGCGTAGATCTCATCATCCTGGTCGCGGAGGTGTGAACAGTTTGTCAATCCGAGCTTGTATGAGGGAGAACGAGCCAATCAAAGTTTTGGTCAAAGTTGGGTTGTGGGCTAGGTTTAAGTGTCCTACAATTTGACCGACCCCGAGGTATGAAATCTAGCTCCCAAAATTAGTCGAAATTGCAGCCTCGTTAATTTGCCCAATACCCTTATTTTCTAAAGATTCGAAAAAAATGCCATATGTTAAATAAAAATTAAAAATATATATATATATATATAGATATATATAATGTGGTGGTGGGCCACCACCCCCAAAACCCACATAACAAAAAAGAAATCAATTTTTGGGCTAACGAGCCATCACCCTCGCCGGCCCTCCCGCAACCTTACACCATGTAACAACTATATGGCAGAAGCCCTCCATTTATCACGCAACAAATATAACACTATTATGGGGGTGGGCATGGGCCATCTCCAGTGGACCCGACCCACACCCCGAAGCCCTTAACATGACATATCACATATAATATGGGGTCGGCGAAGGTTGAACCCGCTCAGCCCAAGTGGGTGGTCCCAAAACTGAACAAGCCCCATTAATGCGGTACCATAGACCGGTACCACCAACCATGAACATAAACCAACGCAGCCATATGTTAATGCGTCGGCGTATGTTAGTGCGAGGGTTAAGGGGTGAGCGGCCCAATGCAGACCTGACCCCACTTAAAATTGCATTCCATTTAATCCAAAACAATAACATGCAAAAAAATGGAGGGGCGGGGTTTGACCACCGGACCCCTCATTAACCATTTTCCTAACTTACCAACCTGCCAAATGAACTTCTTGGAAAATCCACCCGAGAGTTTTTATATAAACCTCATTTTTCAATACACCAGGGGGCATGGAGGAACCAGGAGCGGGCACAGATTTTGAGACAAGAGGACGCTGTGCATGCAGTTCGAGGCAACATTTTGCAGGAGGGCCGAATTTTCACTTTGTCAGATTCTGACAAATTTTATATGGTTTCAGCACTTCTCGAAGCCATGAACGCAATGGCGCTATCTGTTTCTCCATCAAGGTTCTGCATTTTTCGGCCATTTTCAGTATGCAGATGGAACCATGATTGTTGCAGAAACAGGTAGTGGAACCATGATCCTTGAAATTTTCCTGAGGAGGTAATTTTTCTCCATGTCGGAATATAGTCAAGTTTATAGTCCTTTTTTACGGTTTTATGCAAGGATTGCAATGGCAAGTTCAGGTTCGCCTTTGGAGTTGCAAATTTCTAGTTCACCTATGGAGTAGAATCTTTAAGGAATCTAGGGGGAATCTAAAGATTCCTTGAGCCCCAGATTTCCAATTTCTCAAAATTCAGAATTTTGACAGTCGATTTTGCACTATTCGATGCCACAAATATGATGGTGCATTTAGATTTCTCATTTTCTCATTTCATTTTCCAACCACTTTTCTAAGTGCTAATGCAGGTGTCAACATTCATGTGCGAGTAGTCATTTTCATGCGATTGATGTCGTGAGATCGATGGTTCGAACAACTTCAGCAGTTTGACATCCGATTCTTCTGATGACCCTTGGTTGTGAGGTATATGTTGTGTTCATGTACTTCTTCTTTATGCATTGTGCTGCACAGATCCTTGTTGATGTTGATGAGGGATCTTGTTGATTACTTGCTTTCATGATTCCTACTTGATGTGACGTGGAATCGTCTATGTGATGTACTTGTTGTCATGATTCATCATGTTATGTTTTGAGATCCCTTTGTTGTATGTTGAGGGTGTTAGTGCCTAGATTTACCTTAGGCTGAAAAGGTAAGATACAGGGCCAACATCAAACCACGCTCAGCCTGGTAGCTAGCCCTACCAGGTCAGGAGAGGGCTCTCTCCGGGTCAATCTCAGCAAATTATGATTGATGAGGGTTTGAGATGACTGATAGAAATACTGATCTTAGGCTAGGTATATGTGTGAAATAATTTGATTGAATAAAATAATGTTTTTGTTGGCTCTAATGGAAAGGTAGATTTTGGGTGCGGGGAATGAGGCTCAGTCCTACAGAGATCTCAATGGGGCAAGGTAGGCAATTGTCTTTGGCACTTAAAATTGAATGAGATGGAAGGAATAGATAGGTGAGGTGTTGAAGAGGGCAAGAGAAATCATGGATCCTCCCCAAACAGTTGAAAACATCAAGAAACTAAAGCAAACTTCAAGTAGAGCACCGCAATTTCAATGGATTCTACTTACACTCTTGTTTGTTTAGTTCAGAAGAAACAAGATAGAGAATGGCATACATGACATATAATCAAATTCACAATTACAAAGAAAATCACTATACCAAGACAAATTGCCACATGATCCCAAAGAGTGCTACAAATGTTGGTCTCAATTCCTTAGCCAAAATGCTGATATGAGTGTACAATGAAGCTCAAGGGTTTCTCAAAAGTCCAACCATCTACCAAAATCCAACCCCTACACTATGAAATTCATAAAATATATACATTTTCTCATCCTTGTACTAAGGGATTGAGCTCAACCATTTTCTTCAAAATAGAATTAGTTACATTAAACTTGGGTCGAATTTTTGAAAATAGGTGTTGAAGATGAACTCGTATCTCCTAAACCATAGCACCTATTACAAAACTGAAAGAGGTTTTTGTATATAAGGTCATGCTGGAAAAAAAATCTCTCAAATTTGTGAAATTCGTTTCCAGTAGCTCGCAATCTGTTCCACAAAATCATCTCTAAAACAGAAAATCATTAAAAATTTAAATATGTGAAAATGAGCTGTAAATATCTCGTCACATATCCCAATCCATGACACCTGTGAATAAACCGAAAGATTTTTTTGTTATATGGCTTATGCATAACAAAAACCTCCTTGGGTTTTGAAAAATTACTTTCCATCTGTTGTAAAATGGCCCCGCACTAAAATGACTAAAACAGTAAAAAATATGAAAATTTTGCTTTGTTTTAATTTAGGCTCCAAATATCACTATATATCTCCCACATAGTAGCACCTGTGCATAAAATGAAGGAGGATTTTGTTATCTAGTATGTGATGAACAAAAACCTCTTTCAATTTTGAAAAATTCCTTACCATTATTTCAGAAACTGATTTTGTACTAAACTTGTCATTGTGTGCAGCAACTGACCCCAAAACATGCATAACCAAGAATCACTCATTCATTTCTTCTAATCCAGGAACCGGTTACGGGAGTGTGATATACCGTTGGAAAGATTTTTCCGAGCTTCTTCTTATGGACACACTTTTGACATGTTTTGTGTTGAACATCATGTGCAAAACATCTAACAAAACCAGACATAGTAAGAGCTCATGTTGATCCCTGGTGACAGGCTGCGAAGACTAGAACTAACAGAGGGGATACTCATGTTGTCATCATGCATGTTTGCATTGAGATCCCTTTTATGCCATTTTGGCGGGATGCTCATCATGCATGGGTTTGTGTCATACTGATAGGAGTCTTTTGACTGAGAGTTCCTGTAGTGGAACATCTCTTGGAGCCACTCCTGCATGAGGGCATTTTCCTTGTATGATAACGACATCACCTCTATGTACAACATCACTATTGATAGCACTTAATGCAGCGGCCTACACCATCTTGACACCAGGGCCTAGAGATGTAGTCCCTCCTGGACGAACTCCATTATCAATTTTACGTTGCTGATGAATGTCTTGTTCCTCTTCTTTACAACATGCAGATGTATTCAATTATGTTCTTTTAAAAATGAAATTTAACACATCACGAAAGTAAAAGGTCTTGGAAGGGTCCTTTGTCACACTCGGACCTGGATCAAGTGGTATCGGAGCAGTCTTTGCGTTGATGTGAATTGCAGCGTGAATAATGGAATATGCAGCAATAGAGGATGAAAAAACGATGTACGAGACCATGCTCAAAATTTCCAAAAGAGTGGAAATAATGTATGAAACTCTACAGAAAGAGACAGAGGAAAAGGAGTGATTGCAGCTTCAGTTGCAAGCCATGGAAGAGGCCCTGGAAGAACTGAAGCACAACAAACATAATCTTCAAACCGAGAACGTTGAATTGAAGATGTGTCTACATGAAGAGAAAGAGGAGAAACATTGTTTTCTACGACAGCTGCAAGCAAAGGACAAGGCCTTGGAAAAGCTGCAGCGTGACCCATGTGAGGTAAAAAGTAGTTCCCTGAGTTCATGTATGTGTCCTGATGATGATTTTGCTGTTTTTGAAAATCATACCACCAGAATTGGCTCTAAACTGTTGAAGAAAATGGGGTATGAGGGAAAAGGCTAGGGCATTAGTGGCCAAGGCATTGTCAACCCCATCAAAGTAGAATAATTACCCCATCAGGCAGGACTTGGGTATGTTAGAAAGGAAGTTGGGAAATGTGCCGAGACAACTAGCTAACCACCAACAACAGATGATGAGAAACACTCATCAGTTCTTTCCAAATCGACAGAGGAGGTAAAAGATGTTGATTTCCTTTCGGTTTCATCGTCACATAGTATGATTTTTATTGGAGATGTGGAGATCCCAATTACAGGGACAAACATGAGGCTTCTTACCAAGATGTGGCATGAGGAGGAAAAAGAACTTGATGTTAATAACCAAGGCATAACTCAACCATTGGAGGTTATGCGGATACCTCAATTTGTAGGTTCAAGATACACCAAAGGAGAATTCTCGAAGGCGTCAGATTCTTCTGAGACATCATCGAAATTGTCAAGGAAAGAGAATGATGGGAACACATCCCCATCATGCCATGGTAGCACCCATTGCAGGGAAAGAGTTGAGGCAAGCTCTCATCGCCATAATTACTCTAGAAGCAACAAGGAAAGGTATAACCACTTTCGACATGTGAATGTTCATTTCGATTATGATCATGTTGTTAAAGATGAACGTAAAACATGGGATCAAAAAACATGTACCTTTTGTGGATTACATAACCATACATTTTCTAAGTGTTGGAAAAGAATGGCAACACACACAAGGATGACGCGTGAAAGACCCCCTTAACAACAGGTAAAGAAACATGTTAAGCATATCTAGGGGAAGAAGATGTATTGCAGTCATTCTGATAGAAGTGGCCATCAAAGAGCCACTTGTTGGAGGCTCCATCCATAGCAACACCTTAAAGACAAAGCGTCAGTGCATGCACCAAGTGAAGTATTCGTTTGACAATCGAATGCGCCACAAGGAGACAACCCATTCACATTGATAAGTGAAAAATGGTTCCTAGATATGTTAGCGTTTCATGGTCGTTCTTTTGTAAATCATTTGTTGCATTTTAAAATGTAAAAGTGATGATGTGTTTCCATCACTTGTTCAACAACAATGATATTTGATATTATTTTGGGTTGCATGTTAAACTTTGAAAGTGATGTCATGTTTCCATCACTTGTCGAAAGCAAAAATAGTGTTGGACTTATCTTTCTAAATCATGTGTTGCAGTGATGATGTGTTTTCCATCACTTGTTGAAGCAACAATGATAGGTTGGCCTTGTTTTCGTTGTTGGGGTCTTACGTCCATCTTGATGTAAACTTGACCACTGAGTATGTGTTATAAACTTGTGGCAAGTGTGGGATGTTTGGGTCATTAGTTGGTCATGAAAGTCGAGCATGTAATTTGCAAAACAATGTACTATAGGTTGCAAAGGTAGCAAGTGTCGGCTTGTCGCTTAAGGCTCTGAAGAACAAAGGTCAAGGAGATGGAAGCGAGACTTTTTTAGGAGGCTTATGATGCAGACAAGGTAAAAAGAAGTTGCAGATTATTTTTCATGCTTTTGGAGGACCAAAAGCTCCTCATTGGGGAGGATTAATCTAGGTGGCTCCAGAGACACACAGGACAAAGAGGGCTTATGAACACTCGAAAATTAAAGTGTTCAGAATGATGTAAACCCAGGACAAGAGCGTAGATCTCATCGTCCTAATCACAAAGGTGCGAACGGTTTATCAATCCGAGCTCGTATGAGGAAGAACGAGCTAGTCAAAGTTTTAGTCAAAGTTGAGTTGTGGGCCAGGTTTAAGTGTCCTAAAATTTGACCAACCCTAAGGCATGATACCTAGCTCCCAAAATCAGTCAAAATTGTGGCCTCGTTAATTTGCCCAATATCCCTTATTTTCTAAAGATTCGAAAAAAAAATGCCATATGTTAAATAAAAATTTAAAATATATATATAATGTGGTGGCGGGCCACCACCCCCAAAAACCCACATAACAAAAAAGAAATCAATTTTTGGGATGAAAGGCCATCACCCTGGCTGGCCCTCCTGCAACATTACACCATGTAACAACTCTATGGCTGAAGCTCTCCATTTATCATGCACCAAATATAACACTATTATGGGGTGGGCACGCGCCACCTCCAGTGGACTTGACCCCCACCCCGAAACCCTTAACATGAAATAACACATATAATACGAGACCGACAGGGGTCAAACCCACCTGGCCCACTTGGCCGGCCCCCAAGCGGGTGTTCCCAAAACTGAACAAACCCCATTAATGTGGTACCATAGAATGGTACCACCAACCATGAACATAAACCAACGCAGCCATATGTTAATGTGTCGATGTATGTTAGCGTGGGGGTTAAGGGGAGGGCCACCCAATGCGGACCCGACCCCACTTAAAATTGTATTCTGTTTAATCCAAAACAATAACATGCAAAAAAATGGAGGGGCGGGGTTTGACCACCCGGCCCCTCCTCAACCATTTTCCTAACTTACCAACCTGTCAAACGAACTTCTTGGAAAATCCGCACAAGATTTTTTTATATAAACCTCATTTTTTAGTGCACCAGGGGGCATGGAGGAACCAGGACTAGGCACGGATTTCGAGACAAGAGGAGGCTGTGCACGCAGTTCGAGGCATCATTTTGTAGGAGGGCCGAATTTTCACTTTGTCAGATTTTGACAAATTTTATATGGTTTCAGCACTTCTCAATGCCACGAACGCAATGGAGCTATCTGTTTCTCCATCAGGGTTCTGCATTTTTTTTTACCATTTTCAGTATGCATGTGGAACCATGATAGCTGCAAAAATAGGGAGCGGAACCATGATCCTTGAAATTTTCCCGAGGAGGTAATTTTTCTCCATGTCGGAATATAGTCAAGTTTATAATCATTTTTCATGGTTTTCCACAGGGATCGCAATGGTGGGGTCATATTCTCCTTTGGAGTTACAGATTTCCAGTGCACCTATGGAATAGAATCTTTGAGGAATCTAGGGGGAATCTAAAGATTCCTTTAGCCCCAGATTTCCAATTTCTCAGAATTCAAAAATTTGACAGTCGATTTTGCACTATTCGACGCCACAAATTTGATAGTGCATTCAGATTTCTCATTTTCTCATTTCATTTTCCAGCCACTTTTCTAAGTGCTAGTGCAGGGGTCAACATTCATGTGTGAGCAGTCATTTTCATGCGATTGATGCCATGAGATCGATGGTATGAACAGCTTCAGCAGTTTGACATCCGCTTCTTCAAATGGCCCTTGGTTGTGAGGTAGATTTTGTGTTCATGTACTTCTTCTTTATGCATTGTGCTGCACAAATCCTTATTGATGTTGATGAGGGATCTTGTTGATTACTTGCTTTCATGATTCTTGCTTGATGTGACGCGGAATCGTCTATGTGATGTACTTGTTGTCATGATTCATCATGTTATGTTTTAAGATCCCTTTGTTGTATGTTGAGGGGATACTCATGTTTTCGTCATGCATGTTTGCATTGATATCCCTTTTATGCCATGTTGGCGGGATGCTCATCATGCATGAGTTTGTGTCATACTGATAGGAATCTTTTGACTGAGAGTTCCTATAGTGGAACATCTCTTGAAGCCACTCTTGTGTCATTTTCCTTATATGATAACGACATCACCTCTATGTACATCATCACTATTGACGACACTTAATGCAGTGGCCTACAACATCTTGACACTGGGGCCCAGAGACATAGTCCCTCCTGGTTGAACTCCGTTATCAATGACTTATGTTTTTATGTTGCTGATGAATGTCTTGTTCCTATTATTTATAGCATGCAGATGTATGCATTTATGTTCTTTTAAAAATGCAATTTAACACATCACGAAAGTAAAAGGTCTTGGAAGGGTCCTTTGTCACACCTGGACCTGGATCACTTCTACACAGATAGTTGCACATGTTGAGAGGTTTTTGAGCTGTAAAGTGCATTAGAAGCCAGATGTGATAGACATATAATCTAGAAAATCTTCCTTCACATATGAAAAATTTCATGACAACTTCCATCAATGGAGCATAATTCTCCAACAGATACCTAAAAGGTATGATATGTGTATGGGTTTCCCTGTATGGTGTTTTCAAGAACGACCTATAATGCATAAGATCTAAGTTCATGCCCTTAAACCAATATTCTCCATGGTCCGATATCCCTGTAGCAAATGAAATAGAAGCCACTGAAAATGTGAACTGAACCCCAGCAATAATGACACTTTCTCCTTTCAAATGAGTAGCAACCCAATCTGTCAACTATTCATGGAAACCTACTTCACATACCCTTTTACAAAAATCTAAACAATTCACATCTTCAAAATATTGCTTGATGAAGGGTGATGTATTAATTTCATTATAGTTAGTAGGTTCATATCTGAGAATTTTGTCTCCTTTATGATGTTTCTTCCTTTCTGTTGAAGAATCTCCTTCGATGATGACAAAAGCCCTAGCAGTAGGAAAATGAGAAAAAATAGTGAGGGATGAGTGAAAAATGAAATGGTGTATAGGTGGAGTGGAAATAATGGTAAGGGAAATTCTAGGAGGTGGATAGGGACTGTGAACAACTCATGAAACTGAAATGAGGTAAAATGAATGAAAGGAGTGCTTGTGAGAAATGAAAAACAGAGTTTCTAGGAAAACTTTCCAAATTGCTTAGGAATGAGCTAGGGTTTAGTTTTTGGTGAAGTAATTTGATGGTTTGTAGTTGTTTCAATGGTTCATAATGTATTTTAAACATGTGTAGAGGTGTAGGATGAAAGTTTTGCATGTTTAACATATGAAAACTAGACTAGCCATCATCAACCCTAGCTCATTTCACGATAATTTCACTAAAAATCCTAGATGAAGAAATCTTGTGCTTGAATCCATCTTGCTAAATGAAAAGGGTAAGTGAAGTGATGTACTTACATGTAGAGAAGTCTGGATTAGCAAGAAAGCAAATTGCAAGCTTCAATTTGAATTTGGGTAAGTTTTAGATGGTTTCGCGTTGCTCTGGCACAAGCGCAGCACAGTGTTTGGAAGCGTAGTGCCAAAGCTCAACGCAGTGTCCAAAAGTGCAGCGTCAGCCTCAAAAGCGCAATGCCTGCAATTGTTTGCTAAATTTTCCTAAAAACCTAAGTTTTTCTTGCCAATGGAGGAGAGATCTCGATGCACAAAGAGGAATAAAAGGCAAATGAAGTGAGTTTGGATATTTTTGGGTTTATATAGGTAAGTTAGTTTCCCTTTTGAAAAGAAAGGGGCCCCACAAACCTTTTAAAAAAAAATTGACTTTTCACCTTTAAGACTGAGTCACCTTAGAGAGCTGACACATGAGCTGCATTTTTACTTTTTGAACATTGAAACTTATTCTCCTGGAACCTTTGAAACTAAAATCATGAAGAACTTATGAAAATTCATCAGATTAATGTCAAAGAGTTGCTTGACATGATTTATTTAATGTTGTATTTACACATGATGATGATGGACCTTGAAACCCTAATGAATTAATGAAGACCTGAAACTGAATGGTTTGATGATGATGACTGATATAATGAAAATCTTCTTTTTATTATGACACCTTCATCTGAATGAGGTAGGTGACCAGCATGTGTGACTTTCCCAAAAGAATAAAATCATTCCTAGACCAACTACCTAGTGACCAATACTTTGTAAACCTAGTGACATGGTAAAATTTGACCTTGAGACTCCTGCTAGACTTGGTAAAAGTATATTTGATCACTGATGATAGGCAAACAAGACTGACACTAACAGACTTCATTACAAGTTTTTCGAGGACCTCAAGACAACATGATTTCGTCATGGTAGTGGTCAATAGGTTAAGTAAGGTAGCTCACTTCATTGCAATTAAGTCTACAAATTAAGTTAGTGAGGTAGCTCAGATTTTCATCAAGGAGATAGTAATGTTACATGGTGTTCCTAAGAAGATTGTATCTGACAGAGATGCCAATTTCACTTCCAGGTTTTGGAAGGAGTTGTTTGCAAGTTTGGGGAGAGATTGGATTTCATTACAACTTATCAATTGCAGACAGATGGACAGACAAAGAGGGTTAACTAGATTCTTTAGGACATGTTAAGGATGCATGTCATGCATCAACAAAGGAAGTAGGAAGAATATATTCTACCGGTTAAGTTTGCTTATAATAACGAGTATCAGGAGTCCTTGAAGATGAGTCCATTTGAGGCACTTTATGGGTGGATTGTAATACTCCTATCAACTGGAGTGATCCATTGAACTAGGTATTCATTGGACTGAATATGTTGGCAGAGATGGAACACAAAATGAAGGTTATCAAAAGGAATATAAGGCAACATAGGATAGATAAAAGGGTTATGCAGATCAACACAAAGAACTCAAGGAGTTTCAGGTTGGGGAGCATGTGTACTTGCACATCAAGCCCAAGAGGATCTCCTTGAGGATTAGGTCATGTGCCAAGTTAGCACCTCGATATTGCGTGCATTTTTAGATCTTTGAAAGGATTTGACCAATGGCCTACAAAATTGCACTACCTCTGACAATGAAATTCCATGATGTTTTCCATGTTTCATTTCTTAAGAAGTATGTATAGGATGTTGATCATGTGATTAACTGGTCTGTATTGTAGGTCGAACCAAAGGGAGAATTCTAGCCATAATAATAATGCACAATGCAACGAAAACAACTCATGCTTCAGAATAGAGCAATCGAGCAGGTTAAAGTGAAGTGGAAGCACTTTGGGCCCGATGAAGCTACATGTGAGATGATTGATCAGATGTGTGCTTTATATCCTTCATTATTTTTCGGTTCAAGCAAATGAGTTTTTGGTATTTGTATATGTATATATGGATGTTTTTGTAGATACCACAACGAGTTGTGTTATAAAGCTCCAATAGGTAGTATGATTGTCACGTTTGTTACGCTGGTCATGGTTTGCAATAGTTGTCATTACAAATATTACATTGAGCTATGTTATAAATCTCCATGGGTAGTATGTTTTGTTTTCAGCAGTTTGCTGGTCATAGGTGTCATAAAACACCGAGGACGGTGTTCCTCCAAGGGGGAGGGGTTTGTAATAGCCCCTGGTTGATTTTCCATGTAAATAAAATAAGACCAAGGTTATGGGACACGTATTCCATGCTAAATGTTGGTAAAAACATAGTGATGGGTATCGCCTGTGATTAATTTATGGCTATGGAAATTGGCAAAGGAAAAGTGGCAATAGTTGGAATTTTATTTATGAAAATAAAGGAAAATAGGAGAAAAGGAAGGTGAAGAGACATAGATTTGCATGAGAGGGAAATTGAAGGAAAAATGAAGGAAAGTGAAGAAAATAGAGGCCTCAATGATAAAAAGGCTTCTGAGGATCAATTGCTAGTTTTTTTTACAGTTTTTAGGTTGAGCTCGTATTTCATTTTCTCATTCTCTCATACTCTTGCACACTTGGATAATTCTTGGAGCATGCTTAGATCAATCTAGCATTCACTTGGATTGGAGAAAGAACGTAAAGAAAAGCATGCTCCAAGAATGCTCCCTCTCAAATAGGGAGAATTCCACCTGCCTCAATCACATGTACCCTATCATCAAATCATATCCAATCACAAGTATCTCATCATCATGTATTATTACTGTTCATCTCGATTCATCTCTTGCTTATTCCTGCTTATCTCTTGATTGTCCCTGCTCATATGATGAACCTTATCCAATCTAAAAGAAGAAGAATTTTACATTGGAGGGGAACTCAATCTACCATCCTCTATCCATCAGAGAGCCACTACTACCACCCGTAATCTCTACCAGGAGGGAGCCCAATGCTACCACCTAAGGAACATTAGCAGGGAGTTAAATATACGACCCACATCATCATCGGAGAGCATATCATTAGGGAGCACATCTCAACCTGGAACCACATCGAGGAGCACATATCAACCCATAATCTCATGGGGGATATAAACATCTATGACCCCATATCAATCGATATGTGATATAGAGGAACTACTACCCAAACCATCCTATTGCCTACCGATCTTCCCAAAAATGACCCTCAAGAGTCATGTGGTAGAACACCTGCATCATATCAGCTTGGGTTGTACACCCCAAGTACACTCTCAACCCATTGACTAGACAGGGAGTTGTATTCCCAACAAGCCCAACTTGTGGTATGATGCCAACTGGGGTATACTCTGCAAAGACCAAGATAGGGGAGAAACATCTCTATCCCTATGTGTGATAGATAGGGGTTATATTGTATTATACAAAGACCCCTCAACCCCAGGAACCCTTTATCTCAATTCCACACCTTGGGAGGTCAGACAGGGGGAAGCGTTGCCTTAGTGTTCTTGATCAGTGATGACCTCCATAGATAATGAACATATCATCGTGATCATATTCGGTAATCATCATGTCTCAATAAAAATTGTCTCATGTTCATACAGGACATCAAATAAAATATCATATTAGAACAAAAATATACATATCATAAAAAGGATACCATAGTCATCCTCCCTCTCAAGGAGGTGCCAACCAAAAGCCTAAGCTTGTCTTGTACAACAATATTGTCTTAATGAAGGTTTCTCAGACTCGGCTACAAGCAGGATTTTTTGAAAATTGGTTCCCACTCCTTATCATCGCAATGTATCCATGTCATATCCAAAACTTTCTCAAACGATTTTCCAAAGAACTTTTTCATCTTGCCTCATAGCTATCCATGCTAGTAACATCGTACTCAACCTCGGTCGTGCTACAAACCTCTCATCCAAAAAAATCATAGAAGATCTCATACTAAGGCATCACTCAAATGTGCTCATGTCACCAATAATGATCCTAATCATCATCAATACATCCAAGTAGTCACACATCACAAGAAGAATGTCTCAGACCAAAAATAGATCATCCCATGCAAATATCTCGAAGGGTGCTTGACAGAAACTCAATGTGTATGAAGCGGCTCAATCATGAATTCATTTAGGTTCAATGCACATAATATATATATATATATATATACAAACGGGTGATATATATAGATGGGTGTTCAAAACAAAACATCAATGCTTCAATCAACTCTCAGGTGCCAAGTCAATTTCAATAATATCTCTTCACAACTTCTTGAAATTTAATCGAAGTGTCCAAGGATTTGAATTTCCACTTTCCAAAAACTCTTCGATAGATTCGCAATATATATTTTCTTTTCCACACTTCAGAAATTGATTCATCATGTCATGATTCATTATTTCAAGCTTCAAAAGCTAACCACCTCTTATTTTGATTATCAGAGGCTCATTACCTGTCAAGAGTAGACCATCAGTATATAAAATCAAAATCAAAGTCATATCTTGGACCCTTTTGAAGTAGATGTTTGGATCGACACATCATCCTAGCTTCACTAGATAATTGTCAATGCGAACATATTAGGATTGGGGAACTCGCTTCATATAATGCTTTTTGCATTCATAACACTTTACCAAACCAACATGCTCAACCTTACATAAATCAATATTGTGTATTCAAATCAACTAAGTCATCTTTTAGATGCCAGATCAAAATCAATATTAAACTCATCAATATCACTGTAACAAATTCTTTCGACCAAGTTAAAAATAGAGCTGACATCCAATTATCAAGTGATGACTTTATCTATTATCATGCAAACAAGTTGTCATATACCAAGCAATATCAATCCAAACTTCATAAATTCATCCTCATGATCATAATATAAGTCACTAGATGCAAATACATACACCAAGAATAAGTCATGTAGGTTCCATCCATTTATTGTGAGATTACTTCATACTGAATCACAACTGTCAATACTTCAACCATTGAATCAAAGCTAATGATGTCAACACAAAATACCAATATAAGTCATTGAAAGTCACCATTCCCACATAGCATTATTTTTAATTCAAATCAAATCATTAGTCATCAAGTCAAATCCCAAATTTTATATCACAATGAGATCTATAGCCCAAACATATCTCAATCATCAAGTCGAACTTCTAAATCATTATCAAGCATCATGTCAGAATTCCAAATACTGCTTATCTATATCAATCAGCCAAATCTAGTCAAACCCTTGCAATTGTTATCAAATACCATCATACACAAGCCTCAATGGTTAAATCATAATGACATATTGATATGCATATCCCAGTCACCTGCAAACACAATTTTAGTCAACATATTCACATTATAGTAAGTCAAACATTCAAACTTCCCTGCTCATATAACTTTTTGTTGTCTGCTCCATGTCTGTAGGATTGACATCCTCCAGGGGTACTTTTAATTTTATGCACAAAACTTCACTCTTGTGTCCTATAGGTGTAATTGAACCCATATGCCTTCCTCCGAGTGGTTGGGAGGTTACAATCGCACCCTTGAGCTTCCGTCTGTGCGACTGAGGCTTAAAGTAAGGGAAAACTCTCTCTTCTTAGGTCAGAACTTTACTGTAGATCAACAATATCATATTTTTGTTTATTCATGCCCATAAATCGTACTTCAACAGTAAAGAATATAATAGGGGTAAGGATCTTATGGAGGGATTCTCCCTCTGAATGGGAAGCCACTTCAGTCATATTCATTCAAGTCATCAATATGTCTATAATATTGTTATGCATCAACAGAACTATTAGATCATAAAATCAGACTATATCACATATTCATCATGGTCATATATGTTAGCATCAAATACTTCACCATTACATCATGAAATTAATCTTTCATCAAGGGTTAGTGTAAAATAGCCAATAGGAGTATAATTCAAGAATCCTAATCACAACATTACTTCTTTCTCAATCAAGTCAGGGCATTCAATTTTACAATATGCCATAGTTACTAAGCACATCAAAACATGACCATGGTCAAAACAAATCCTAAATATCAGTCCCATTGTTATACTTCTATCATTATCGCTACCATGCTTTTCATAACATTATTAATAGTATCAAGTTACCATCTACTAGAATCAAGGTGCTAGCTTTTTTTATGGAATCAAGATATCCAAAATGATAGGTGTTAGCCAAACATAAAATATATCAAAGATCAATATTAAGCAGCTTCATAGAATCAAGAAATTCATCACATTTATGAAGTAAGATACTTGTTCAATACCAAGTGCACGATTTCATCATAAGAATCATGAATCCAAATCATTTTCATATGCATGAGACATTTGTGAAGGAGACATTCCCATCATACCTTAGGGCTTACCTTTCCATTCAATATTATAGCTTAAACATAACATTGAAACAATATACCATGCATACCTTGTAGTATTCCAATACCTCTGCACCTTATTTTACATAGGCAACTTGTAGTACTTTGTCACCTTTTCATCAGGTGGATCTTTACCTTTTCCAACAATAGTTTTTCTCTTCCTGCACTAGCCATCTTTCCTGCATTTCAGATGATCCTCAAGAAGGATCCACTTATCATATCTCATCAAGAAGTTAGAAGCATCCAAATACTCAAATATACATGCAGGAAGTATAAGTAATACAATAATCAAATCAATAAGTCTAAACAAAAGTAAAGACATAAAGGAGCATCATAAATTGAAAAGTACTTATCTTCAATGAGAGGTGATCATGTCCCTCTTGAACCAACCTTCAATATCTATCACTATCCATAGTCCACTTGGTGCCTTCAATATATATTCATCAACTTCATTAGAAACCAAGCCTAATAGAAACTAGCTTCATCAAATTTGTCATAAGTACTTGAGCATCTTCACATTGACCATGTTAGAATTTCTAGATTTCATATCTCATATCTTTTTCATAAACCAGGCTTTATCCATAATCCTAACCTCATAACATCCATCAAACCTTGATACACAAATTGCATAGGGTTTCCTTCAAACCCTAGAATTCTTTTAGGTCTCCTCCATCCTCTCTTGCTTCCATCAATGGTGTCATCATAGGGGTGATCTCGATGACTTTTCTTTAGCCCAACTCTGATACCATGGTAATTTTTCTTAGGGATATATTGTTCTTTGGTTTGATAATTGCATTTCTTTATTTACATATTAAATTCACCCCATAACATCATTACATTATTTATATTTACATCATTATTCAACAACATATGCAACTATGTAGAAATAATAATATCATCATCATTAATGCAACGAAACATAAATGAACAATAGAAGAAAAACATTCACACATAGAGACACCAGGATTGGTCGGAGACCAGGGAAAAACCCACTATGGGGAAAACCATTTCAAATTCTTCTTCTTATTAGATTGTCATTGAATCAAGGAAAATTTTATGGGCTAATATTCGCAAGTGGGTTAATTTTCCATGTTTTTTTTTCCAAAAACAAGATTCGCCAGTTTCTAGTATTTTCAAAAAGTTATTCACCCAAATTTTATGGTATACAATAATTTTATCTAAAAAATCACCAAAAGTTTATATAAAATATTACAAAATTACTATAGATCTAATTATTTAAAAAAAATATCCCCAAACATTTTGCAATTTGCATATAGGGACTAGTAACATTGGCCAATGCTTCTAAACTTTAAGATAAATTTCCATCCTTAAAATTTTCCCTGCATTGAATGATTCAGAAAAAGAGAGTATAGTGATCCATATCTTCATCCATACAACTATCCATCAAAAACAACTACACAATATCCATGAAATAAACCCAATAATGTTTATGCTCAAAATTCTGATTCTAATTCCTGTAATGAACTGTCCTTGTCTGCGGTCAACTGCCAAACACTGTGGTTACTGAACGAAGCATCATTAAAAGCTTAACTGAGGAAGGTTGAAGCATTGGTGCATCTCTTGATTTTTCAACAGAAATATTGAACCGTCCCTTGATGGCATCTTGGAGGAAATATTTTGATACCTCTCTAAAGTAATCTTAGATCTAACTTGAGAAGTTTTTCTCAAGAGATTTGAAGTCTACATTAGGGTTGCTCTACTTGTTGAATAAGGTCTTATCAAGAAGAAAATTTAGGTATGAAGTAAAGTCTATTGTAGTTTGGTATAATGCATTTTTAACTACAACAATATAGCTATTGGACATATCAATACTCGAGTAGATTTAAAATTGTTAATGGCTTGAAGAATCGTAGTGTTTGGAAGTCATTGTCCTTGGTACGGGAGCCTAAGAGTTTTGTTTTATTTTTATTATTAAGGGTCACAGGGTGGTACTAGGAAAGGAAGTTGTAGCTTCCTTCAGGAGGTTGTCGCCTCCTTCTAGTGGGAGCTAGTAAATCTTGGAGTTATAGCCCTTTCAGTTGTAGCTGGTAAACTGGAAGTTATAGCTTCCCTTGTAATATAAATATAATTGTTCATATAATTCATGTGTCCATTTGATGTGATGTTATTGGTTAATGTTTTGATATTGAAATACTGAGTCACCCCCCCTCAGTATTTCCAACAAAATTTATTCTCATTTGAAGTTTAAGAAATTAGATAATGCCACATAAGTAGGGGACTCCCATGTGGCATCCACATGTAATACTCAATGACACTAGGGCCCCTACATGTCACCCACATGACCATTACCAAGTCCTTGTGGCACTTTCCACATTAGTTCCGACAAGTGGATTTGACTGGGACCAACCCTTTATGTTATTACATGAATTTATGTTATATTTAGTTTTGAGTTTCCAAACATCAAAGTGGGTTTAACATGGGTGGACTACTGTTTTGGACCCTCGCCCATTAAGTCACGACGAACCAAGTGGGGCCTTGAGGTGAACATAGGCCATTGATTAGGCCCTTACAATGATCGTGTCGCGATGAGGAGGCACCTTTTTAATGTGGGACCCTCGATGGGAATCCCCACGTAAGACCCCCCTTCCACCCTTATCTCTCAGTGGACCATGGGTCCCCGAAGTGAACGAGGGTCATTAATCTAGCCATGCCCTGATCATGCTATACAAAGAAGGCCTCTCATTAACGAGGGCCTAGAGAGGTTGATCTGACATGTGGTGGTCGGTATCGTCAAGTAAAAACCCTGACAGACGAGAATATTTCAAGTAATTTACACTCCATCTACCACCACTAGTCCATCACTATTACCTTTAGAGGGATTCTAGGAGTTAAAAGAAGTGTCGATGAGTAGTGGGTGGTTGTTCGTTAATAGGTCTAACATAAGGAGTTTTTGTACAATAGATGCTACCACCACCCCACTGCCATTGTTTGTACCATGGTGTGATGCATATGTATTACATCAGCGAGTGCTGGGTGTTGGTAAGATTCTGCCTCACCTCACCTCTTCCATGTGGCATCCACATGGAACTACGATGTCATATTCGCATGTGGGCCCCCACTAGTCCAACTTCATGTTTTTGCAAGGATTTCATGTTACATCAGTTTATAGGGGAAATATGGTGTTTAAACATTGCATTAGATCTAACCATCCCCTTATCTTTGAATCCAATACTGAGAAGGAAGTTCGCCTAAATGTGAAATGGTATTAGGAAATAACCCCATGGCATATTCGTGTCAAGATCATGGGAACTTTTAGCTTGACCTCCCATATGCCCTGATGCAATAGATAAATATAGTCTGTATTAAATCCAACCCATTTATTAGGATCTACTAGCTTGATTGCCTAGATGCCCAGACACCAAATTTCTAAATACCAAGGCAAGTGTCTGAGAAAATACTTTCAGAGGCACTATGCTATATTAAGACAATGAAAATCTAGGATATTACATCTAATCATAGTTCTCATTTAAAACAATACGTATAAGTGTGAATAAACCCACAAGTTCATCACATCATTCATAAATTGAATATTGTCAGCATTAGGCAGAGATTCCTTGAAAAGATAACATATAACGTAGTCTACAATTCTTGGTTTGACAACATAATTTGACAATAGATAACATTCCATATAACTAAAGACATAACAAGTATTTGTATACTATGAACATACAGTGACTTCAGGTATTCTTTCATGAATCATACAAAACCATATATCAACCATTAACATAACATGCATAGTCATCATTCATAATTCACATATGCATAAATTGTTATACTTATTTGAGTTTTTTTAAGATGGATGACAACTAAAGGAGGGGCTTCCACTCTCCACCCAACCATAGGCCAACTACACTACAATCTCTCTTGTAGTTGGCCACCCCCAAGTAAGATCCATAGTCAAAGGGAATGCTTACATAGGTGCAATTCACACTAATGGCTTGGTCAAATGCTCGGAAAATGGATTCCACTATCTAGGTGGTTCATCAACTACTCCTTTGGAAGTAAGCATTAGAGTGACTCACTTACTCTTTGAGTTTCACATCATAGGGCTTCACCAAAATTTCATAGGGGTATATTGCTCAGTTCCAAAGGATTGAATCCATTGTGAAGGTGGTTCATCAACTAGTTAGCATGCACTTAGAAAACACTAAGTGGTTCATCAACTTAATTGCAAGCACGTAATGGTTCAATTAATCATTCCACAAGCACTTAGTGGTTCATAAACTAAGTAGCAAGAATTGAGTGGTTCGTCAACAACACAGTAACCATCAAAATTAGTATGATGTGACATCACAAGGATTGATTCCACGGTGACGATGGTTCATCGGCTAATTAGAAATCACTTAGTAATCACTAAGTGGTTCATTGGTCTAACTGCAAGCACCCAATGGTTGAATCTAGAGCTTGATTCCATGATGAGGGTGGATCATTAGCTAATTAGCAAGTTGTTAGTGAGCATTACATGGTTCATCAGTCTAACTACAAGAACCCATTGGTTGAATCTAGGGATTGATTCCATGATGAGGGTGGTTCATCAGCTACTTAGCAAGCACTCAGCAGGCACTAATTGGTTCATCAGTCTAACTGAAAGCAACTAGTGGTGTTATTTAGAGATTGATTCCACTATGAGGGTGCTTCATTAGCTAGTTAGCAAGCACTTAGTAGGAACCAAGTGGTTCATCAGTGTAACTGCAAGCACCCATTGGTGTTATCCAGGGATTGATTCCACGATGAGGGTGCTTCATCAACCACATGGCAAGCACTAAGTATTCAATATGCTTCATAGCTCCACATAGTCTTTAAGAAGCCTTGAAGTCTTCAACCCTCTAAGAGATATGAATTCCCATGCTCCAAATGTTTTAAACAATGAATTGTTGATAAAATAAATTCCAATTGATTAGTTAAACCCCAATTTCCCTCCTACTATGTGTATACATAATATTTACTATACATCCCATGGCTCAGTTGAGAGAGTACCACCTCCATTGTTTGGTGTGTTTCTGATCCAGGTGGATCTCCAAACACTAGTGGCATGGAAAAGGCTCAAAATTCAAAGTGGTGGAAATATGATTTACTTGACATCAAATCGAAGTGCTCGTCGCCCTGATTCCAACGATGTGAACGACACTCCAATCCGAGTCCGGATGAAGGAGATAGAAGCAATCAAAGTTGGGTTGGCTTTTGTTGACTGGGTAGGATTAACAAAGACACAATTTAGACTTTTTCGGTAGATAGAATCCAGCCAACTCCGTTCAAATTCCGGGCAAAATTGTCGCCTGGTTAAAATGACTCCTTTGGTCAAAATCTGAATTTTCAAAAAGGGTTGGGTTGTTTTATTTAACAAAAAAAAAATTATAAAAAAAGGGTGGCGGACCACCAACCCCGCCACCCCAAACTGTATTAAGCAATGATTAGTGGAGGGGCAGGCCACTACCCCTGTCCCCTCCCACGGAACCAACAACTTAAATAAGAGGGGTGGGCAACCATGACTTGGCCACCCCACAACCCACATAACAGATCATATTAATATAGTGGGGGGCGTGGGCTCTCAACCCCGTCATCTCTCCACATCACCCTATCATCAAAGGAGGTAGCAAAAATGTGGGGAGCGGGCCACCAAGTACGGTGGACCTGTCCCCCAAACATAAACTATTTTATATTTCATGGATAAAAGGGGAGGGACGGGATTTGATCCCCCGACCCCTCCTCAACAACTCTCCAAATTTACCACTGTGCCACAACTGATTGTTGTGTAATCTGCCCACCGTTTATTATTTAAACGCAGTTTATCAGTGCACCCAGGTAGAGGAGGCAGTGCACTTAGTTCGAGGCAGATTTTTGCAGGAGGGCCAAATTTTCACTTTGTCAGATTTTAACAATTTTTATATGGTTTCAGCATTTCTCGACGCCACGAACGCAATGGCATTGTCTGTTTCTCCATTAGAGTTCTGCATTTTCAGCCATTTTTCAGTATGGAGGTATAAAACTCCTTTTTTGTAACTGATTCTTGTACTCTTCTTTCTCATGCCACTTAATGAATGAAGGCCTCCCCATTGATCGAGTAGAGCCCGGAGATGTAGTCAAGTCGGACGAACTCTATTATCAAGTCTTGTTGTCTTCTTTCATGCTTTATGCGTTTCTCCTCTTCTCTCATGTGCACATTAAATTTCTATGTTTAAGCTACAATTTATGCATGTAATTCTTTAATAAATCTACAAGCAAAAGATCTTGGATCAAGTGGTATCAGAGCAGGTCTTTTTAGATGTGAATTGCATGTTTATATGCTAACAAGAAATAAGCTTCGAAGAGGCGAAGGGAAACTAAAGTCTTTCGATCCCGAAGTGGGGCGTGCACATCGAAAGAGAAACATGGCAGGTGAAGAGGCTAGTCATGAAGAGGAGCGCAACTTCCACAAAACCTTCTATACAATGGCAAAAAATGTCGGTTAGTTGCTTTCAAGGCTGGAGAAAGTAGAAGAGAGAAATCTAGAAGAATAAGGTTCAGTGGATGGAAATGGTGGAGAAGAACCCCCTCCTTCTTCTTCCACGAGTGAAATTTCTTCTTCCTCTCATCACCATCATCATAGAAATTCAAGGGATGCATCTAAGAAACCTTTCTTTAAATTAGATGTCAAATTTGATCTTCCTGTGTTTAACGGTGAAAGTAATGCAGAAAAGCTTAATAATTGGATTAGGCAGATTGAAATCTACTGCAGGATTCAGCAGATCGAAGAGGACAAAGCAAAGATTCAGCTGGCCTCTCTTCAGCTGAGTAGCACCGCTCTCATTTGGTGGGAGAGCAAATTGCGAAGTAGTAAGAGCGTGGCTAATCTTCTTTCCTTGTGGCCTAGTTTCATTTTTGCATTAAAGGAACAATTTTATCCCTTGGGTTATAAACAAAAAGCCGTAATGGATTGGAAATACCTAAGGCAAGGCAGAGGTCAGGATGTTCAAAGCTTTACATAGGAATTTAGAAAACAGGGACTTAATTTGGGCATTGCACTTGACTCACCTGAAGTAGTAACTAAGTATATTGGATCATTACATAGTTACCTTAGACATTCATTATTATTGTTTGAACAAACTACTATTGACTCGGCCAGTGTAAAGGTCATCCATCTTGAGAACAAGGAAAAAAATGAAAGAGATGATCATTTCAAGAAACCATCTTTCAAACCTCCAAATGGCAAACACAAAGTGAAAGAAAAAGGAAAGGAGAAGAGGACGACATCAACCAAGAAAGATGAAGGAGAAAGACCTTATTGTACTAACTGCAAAAAGGAAGGTCATGACGACAATCATTGTTGGAAACTTACCCGGAAAAGAGACCAAAGAAGTATGGAAGAAAAGGCAAGCAGAAGATAGTGGCAACTGTGCAACAAGACCTTGGATCCGATTCAGGAGATGAAGCATTGATCACATCAGCAGGAACAAAAGGTACTCTTACACCTCATGTTAATTCTGAATCACATGAAGGCACTAGTTCAATATATGAGTCTCTTCCTAATGAACGAAAGAGAGTTGAGCTATTTCATATTAGAGTTATCATAAATCATACAAAATTGGAAACTCTATTTGATATCGGATCCCAAGCAAACTTAATTTCAGAGTCCTTGGTAAAGAAGCTAGGCTTAGAAACCAAACCACATCTAAAACCTTACCCACTTGGATGGGTACATGATAAAGCAAAACTTAATGTAACTAAGCAGTGGAAGGTTAAATTTGTGATTGCTTCTAAGTTAGTGGATGAGGTAAAGCTTGATGTGATACCATTGGATATCCGTGGCATGGTGTTAGGGAGTCCATATCTATATGATAGAAAGGAAATCTTCTTCTGTCATGAAAACAAATACCAAATCACAAAAGATGGGGTAGAATATATTGTAAGGGCTCATCAAACTAAAATCAATGCTAGCCTTGTAAGTACAAGACAAATGAAGAGGTTGGTGAATTCTAGCAAGGGTTGCATGCTTATGGTTGTAAGGGGTAAAGATGCAGAATTATCCGATTCTTTCCAGGGTTGTGATCATGTGCATAAAAAGGAATTATGTGAATTAATTTCTAACTATGATGAGATGTTTCAGGAACCAAGGGGATTACCTACGAAGAGGCAAATCCAACATGAGATCCATTTGCAACATGACGCTCCTTTACCAAATATTGGCATGTACAAGATGTCGACCATTAAGATGGAAAATATCAAAAAGTAGGTGCAGGAACTATTGAACCAAGGGGTCATCAGACCGAGCACTTCTCCATGTGGCTCACTGATTGTCTTAGTGCCGAAGAAAGATGGCACATGGAGGATGTGCATGGATTATCGAGCACTAAACAAAATCACAGTGAAAAATCGTTACCCTCTTCCCCACATTTATGACTTACTAGATCAATTAAAGAATGCTATCTATTTCACCGAATTGGATTTGCGTAGTGGCTATCACCATGTCTGAATTGCAGAGAAGGATGTGTGGAAAACTGCCTTCAAGACCAAACAGGGGTTGTTCGAATGGATGGTGATGCCATTCGGACTTTGCAACTCTCTAGCCACTTTCATGAGGGTCATGAATGATCTCTTTAGGCCTTTCATTGATGAATTTGTTTTTGTATATCTAGATGATATTCTTATCTTTAGTAAAAGTTGGAATGAACATGTATGCCATGTGAAGAAAGTGCTTGATGTATTGAAAAGAGAAAAACTCTATGTAAATTTGTCAAAGTGTGAGTTTGGGAAAACCTCTTTGGTTTACTTAGGTCATATTATTGGTCATGGTCAGCAAAAAATTGATCCTTCTAAAGTTGAAGCAATTGTAAATTGGCCTAAGCCTACTAGTGTAACCGAGGTTCGCAACTTTTTAGGTGTAGTATAGTATTGGAGGAGATTTATTGCCAATTTCTCTATTATTGCATCACCTTTACACACATTGATAAGTGTAAAGCAAGTCTTTCAATGGGGAGGAAAGCAACAAAAGTCCTTCGAAACATTGAAAGAAAATATCAGCACCGCACCGGTCTTGGCCTTACCAGATCTCCAACAGCCATTCGAGATTGGGACATATGCCAACGGATATGCCATGGGAGCTGTACTGATGCAAAAAAAAAAAGCCGATATGTTACCATTCACAGAAGTTCTCTCAGGCTGTGATAAACTATCCCACTTATGAGAAGGAATTATATACCCTCATCTAGAGTGTGAAAAAGTGGAAACACTACCTGATCGGCAAGGAGACCATCATCCATACAGATCATCAACCCTTGCAGTATCTTCAGTCACAAACCAAGTTGCAGCAATCTCGTCATTTCAGGTGGATGGGTTTTCTTCAGCAGTTTCATCTGGTAATAAAGTATAAGAAGGGCACTAGCAACAAAGTGGCCGATATGCTATCTCGCCCTCCTATTTCTACTTCTGTTATTTTGCATAATGCTTCGTTATCTTTTGAAAGTTATGCTGAACAATATGCTAACAATGATGACTTTAAGGAGATTTATGCAAAACTAACCCATGGTTCACAAGTGGACAACTATCACTTGCAGGGGAAACTATTGTATCACCTTGGAAAATTGTGCATACCCACAGGAGAAAGGGTACATGTAATCCAGGAGGCCCACGCCTCCCTTGTGTCTAGTCATTTTGGTATTGAAAAAACTTTGTGTCATGTACAAAGATTTTGTTTTTGGCCTCATATGAAGAACATTGTGACTCACTATGTAAAGGGATGTGTGATGTGTTCTGTTTCAAAGCCCTCTAATAGAAAACTCGGGCTCTACACACCACTCCCTATTCTGAGTCGTCCATGGGAAAGTGTGTCGATGGATTTTGTAGGAGGTTTGCCTTTGTCTAGAAAAAGTCACGACTATTTGTATGTCGTCATTGACCGTTTTAGTAAGATGTGTATTTTAATGCCTTGTAAAAAGCAGATCACTGTAGAGCAGATTGCTTATCTTTTCTTTCAGCATGTTTGGGTCCATTTTGGGTTGCCCACATCGATTGTGTCAGATTGGGACTCTCGCTTTCTCGGAGAGTTTTGGACCAACTTGTGGAAGATGATGGACACCAAGTTGAAAAGAAGCATGACATTTCATCCACAGACTGACGGACAGACAGAGGTTGTCAACCGCACCATGGTACACTTGTTGCAAGGCTATTGTGGGAAACATCCTAAGTTGTGGGATGAGCATCTTCCATATGTGCAACATTCCTACAATTGAGCAGTGCACTCATCTACGCATCATTCACCATTTGAGACATGTTTTGGCTACCTGCCAAAAGACCCTTTTGATATGGTCTTTGGAAGGGAAGATGACTCCAGTGGACGTGATGATAGGGACAAAGCGCAATAGTTCATTTAGTGGATCCAGTTGATTCACCAAGCAGTATAGGAGCAGTTGGAGAAAAGTCAAGCCTGGTACAAGGCTCGACATGACAAACACCGAGTTGACCATCAATTTCAAGTGGGCGACAAAGTGTGGTTCCATATCAGCAAGGATAGGATGAAGGGAGAAGGGAAGAAGTTGCAACCAATCCAGTGTGGTCCATTCACCATCTTAGAGAAGATTGGAAACAATGACTTCTATCTCGATTTTCCGATATATATGCAAATGTACTCCATAGTGAATGTGGAAAACTTAAAGCTGTATGAGCCACCATTAATTATGACATCATCCTTGACAAAGGAACCAGGGCTTCACGATGGGGAGATGTGGAATACCTTCGAGTTGTTTCAAGGGGATGCACCCTAGGAAGGCAAAATGGCTGGAAAAATAAAGAGTGAGGGAACAATTCCCTCACTTGCCAATTGACTGATAAGGCTTTTGGCAGTCCAAAAGCTCCTCAATGGGGAGGATTGATTCAGGTGGATCTCCAGACATCAGTGGCATGGAAAGGCTCAAAATTCAAAGTGGCGAAAAGATAATTAACTTGACATTAGATCGAAGTTCTCATCGCCCTGGTTCTAACGGTGCGAATGGCACTCTAATCTGAGTCCAGGTGAAGGAGATAGAGGCAATCGAAGTTGGGTTGACTTTTGCTCACTGGGCAGAATTAACAAAGACACAATTTGGACTTTTCCGGCCAACTTCGGCCAGATTTCGGGCGAAATTGTTGCCTGGTTAAAATGACTCCTTCGGTCAAAATCTGAATTTTCAAAAAGGGCCTGGTTGTTTTATTTAACAAAAAAAATTATAAAAAAAGGGTGACAGGCCACCAACCCTACCACCCTAAACCGTATTAAGCAATGATTAGTGGAGGGGTGGGCCACTACCCCCAGCCCCTCCCACAAAACCAACAACTTAAATAAGAGGGGTGGGCGGCCATGACCTCGCCACCCCACAACCCACATAACAGAGCATATTAATATAGTGGGGGGCGCGGGCTATCAACCCCGTCGCCCCTCCACATCACCCTATCATCAAAGGCGGCAACAGAAATGGGGGGAGCGGGCCACCAAGTATGGTGGACCTGCCCCCCAAACATAAACTATTTATATTTCATGGATAAAAGGGGAGGGGCAAGATTTGATCCCTCGACCCCTCCTCAACAACTCTCCAAATTTACCACTGCGCTACAACTGATTGTTGTGTAATCCGCCCATCGTTTATTATTTAAACGCAGTTTATCAGTGCGCCTAGGGAGAGGAGGCAGTGCACAAAGTTCGAGGCAAATTTTTGCAGGAGGGCCGAATTTTCACTTTGTCAGATTTTGACAAATTTTGTACAGTTTCAGCATTTCTCGATGCCATGAACGCAATGGCGTTGTCGATTTCTCCATCAGAGTTCTACATTTTTCGACCATTTTTCAGTATGGAGGTATAAAACTCCTTTTTTGTAACTGATGTTTGTACTCTTCTTTCTTATGCCACTTAATGAATGAAGGCCTCCCCATTGATTGAGCAGGGCCCAGAGACATAGTCCAAGTCGGATGAACTCCATTATCAAGTCTTGTTGTCTTCTTTCATGCTTTATGTGTTTCTCCTCTTCTCTCATGTGCACATTAAATTTCTATGTTTAAGCTACAAATTATGCATGTAATTCTTTAATACATCTATAAGCAAAAGATCTTGGATCAATTCCCTCCCGAGCATGTTTCTTGGCTCTTCCCCTACTATTTTTATCCCATATTGTTTTGAGCTTGTATATCAAATCATGCATTGCTTGCTTCATAACTAAACTTAATATTAAGAAGTTGAGGATATACAATCCTCTACGTACTCACATACTTTTATCCCATATTGGTTTTTACTTGGATTTAAATTTTTCGTGAATACATTATTATTTCCTAGACGTCCCATGGTTTATTTTATTTATTTTAATTTTAAATTACTTCATTTTTAAAATTTTATTATTGTTTTTTTAGTATTTTTTTATTTATTTATTTAGATATTTTTAGACATTTGACATTCAAGCATTTCTTATTTAGCAAGGTTTAAGTTTTCTCAGAGGAATTGGAACTCAGATATATTGTTATTTCCCATATTACATTTTATATTATTCGAATACATTTTCACCCAAATCTACATTTATTTAAAAAAAATTGATTTACTTTTGTTTTTTAATTAATTTTTATGTTGTATCTAGATTCAAATTATTCTGTGGTTTATTTTTATATCCACAAACATTTCATATCCACGGATTATACAGATATTGTGACACCCCTGGTACATTTCCACTTATTTTTGTAATGTAATGATGTAAGGGCATGAAGTGTGGGACCATAGATCCATGATCTAATAGGGAAGAGGAAAGATAAACCCAAGTGGGGTTAGCTAGCACCTTAAATTAATTTTATGGTGCAAATAATGAGAAAAAGAAGAGGAATATTCCAAGAGGAACATGAAGGGACCCATGAGGAAATGACAAAAAGGAAAATGAATAGTAATGTGGGGGTGGTACCTCTTCTTGGTGGAACTCATGAGTAAATCTAGAAAGAGCTATGAGATGAGGGAATGGGATTCCCTAAAAGAGAAAGTTGTGAACATAAGAGAAATATGATGAAAAGGAAATAGAATGAGTGCTTGCCAAGGGACTAGCTGAGAAACAACTTAGGGTGATTGCTAGGGATGATAAACCACATGCAAAAGGGTGTTTGTTGTAGGCTGATAAACCACTCATTGAGTGCTTGACACAACTGATAAACCACCTATGGTGCTTGCTGGGGGTTGATAAAACACTCCTAGAGTACTTGACCTCGTTGATAAACCACCCATCACTGTGAATTATGTTGTGCTTGACTAGCTGATAAACCACCCACTGTTATATGTATTTCCTATCCTTTGTATAATAAAGATGGCTTCTTACTAAAGTTGTTGAAAGGAAAATTCCCTTAGATCATGGATCTGACTCAGGGGTGATTATTTTAAGTAATTATGGCTACAATAGGTCTATGGTTGGGTGGAAAATTGAAGTGCCACCTTCAGTTTTCCCTATTTCTGAATTGTAAATGAAATGCTCTGAGTTGAGAACTATGGAATTGAATAAATTCTATGTGAATGTATGTAACTCTAAATAACATTGCATAGTAGTATGACATTGATGCATGAGTGTTATTGACTAAACTCTTGATTATTTTCTGTTTATGTTTATGAACTTATGTCATGCAACTGTAAGTTAAATACCCGAGACTTTCTTTATTTTGTTTAAAGAAGGTACTCTAAGTTTGATGTGTGGATAAATGACTAGAATATCAACAAGGGATGTCCCCTTTCCTGTGTGGAATTGAGAGGTTGAGTCCTTGGATAAACCTTCCCAATATTTGGGTGGTATTTTTGTTCCTTCTTAGCATGCAACTGGTCTACATGACCTGAGTACGAAGGAGACAAATAGATCTGTTAAATGCACTTGTAGGCTAAGCCTATATGTTTGCATTTTGGCCATTATGCCCTAATTTATGAATTGAAAGATGAGGAGAGATGGCGATATATATATATATATATATGTGTGTGTGTGTGTGTGTGTGTGTGTTGTGTGTGTGTGTGACATGCTTAGTTGGGCCAGGTCAATGGGAAAGCTCAAAAGGGATAGCTTGGCCAAGCCACCAAAATATGTTCCATCTCCAGAGGCTTGGGCAACGACTCTATATATACAGATTTATATCAATACCTGTTGAACGTGTGGGAGTGGAAAAAACCTTGGGTTTGGAGGAATTTAGGCTTGAGCCTCATACACCCATGTGCTTGGGTGCGATGACCTAAGGCAAGAGCGATGTGATTAGACCTACTGATCTCCTCATTGAATTTGCACCATTGGATGACCTTGGAGGTATGGTACCCCAAAGGTTTTAAGTGGAGAATAGGAGGAAAGATTCATGATTTAATTACTCTTGGGACGACATGGCCTAAAGGACCCCAAGAACTTAGTACTTAACACCTATCGATGAGCCATTGGGAAAAGGATATGATGGGGTATGGTACGTCACCTCAGAGATTTAGGAAGGAGGCTTGTGCTCAAACTTCAAGGAACTCTTTATCCTGAGACAAAGAAGTTTGAAAAAAAAGAAGTTTAACAGAGGGGTCTTCATCCTACTCCCTAGACAATGACACTTTTTTTTTAGCACCTAGTGAAAACCTTTGGGATTAAACTCCCGAGGTGATGTGGCTTTATAGGATGAGGGACCTACGCCGCATAATGTAATACTGCGAGAGAAAACGATGGTGGGACTGTCCACGTAATCTCGGTGATGTCAGAGCAAGGTACCCCAAATCTTTTTGGATGAGTGCAAAGGAGAACTACCAAAATTAAACTACCAGGGTGATGTGGAAGCTGAGAAAGGGCCTACACCAGGCTGCATGAAGATTATAGGAGAAATAAGAAAGTGGGACCATCCACATGACCCTGGTGGTGTCATAGGGGGAATACCCCATACCTAAGTTTTGAATGTGCGCAGAGAGAAATCCTTGAGTTTTTACTTCTGAGGTGAGGTGGCAGTAGAGGGGCTCACTTGCTCCACATTATATATTTATATATTTAATAAAGGGAGGACTATAATGTATGTGGTTACATACATACATACATGCATGCATACACACACACATGTATATATATATATATATATATATATAAGCACAATGCCATAACCTTTGGGGGGGCCATCCATATTATATTATTATGCCCACCTGCTCCACGTTATATATTTATATATTTAATGAAGGGATGACTATAATGTATGTGATTACACACACAATATATATATATATATATGACCACAGGGTCATATCCTTTGGGGGGCCATCCATATTATATTATTATTACCATAAATGGGTCAACAACTGACCTATGGGCTATGACTTGGATGCCCATGTAGGTGTTGTGACATATTATTGGCATGAAGACTCACTAAAAAATTTGGTCCTACCTCTCACTCGTTATTTGTTCTCATCACATATCTCATCCATGCATCAAAATCAATTGTCTTTTTCTCTTTTACAATTTGTATTTGGGTGTTCTCATCCTCATTGTGTTTGGGATTTGATCGGAAGAGATCTCACTATATACTTCGCATCATATTGGAGGTGCATTTGGGTTCTTTTTGGCCTATATCATATAAGGAATGTTAATAACATAATCTTGGTGATTCCAATTTTGGAAGAGAATCATTGTTTTGATACAGTTATCGCACTATGGATCCATCCTTTCCAGGGTTTTAAATTACACCAACAAAATCCATTGAGTGTTAGTCATAATAATGAAAGAGTTTTGTCATGAATATAAGGTAGATATGCTAATGGCGATGAGGAGATGGATCAATGAAACTCCTCACTTCAGCGCTCTTCTCGAGGCTGGTTTTTGTTTGTAGTGGAGGACCCATGTTGGGTTAACTTCTTAATTTGGGCATGCACATGTCAAAAGGTGAGTGAAAAGAAATATGATACTAGTGTACCAATCAATCTGAACCAACCAACTAGACTGAGCGCGACTTTTGCAGCACACATTAGTGTTGGATGTCCTTTCATTGCAAACTACCAGACTTCCAGTGTGAAAGGTCAGAAAGGTCACACATTAGTGTTGGATGTCCTTTCATTGCGAACTACCAGACTTCCAGTGTGAAAGGTCAGAAAGGTTGTGATCAATAGTTGTGACATTGTGAATAATATGGACTTGACAAGATGGGTCGTAATCAGTGTTCAAAATTGAACATGTCAAAGCCCTTCAAAAGGCCTCTAGCACATCACAAAAATAGGCAACAAAATTTACTAGTAAAAAAAAAAAAAAAATTTGAGTTTTACCGGGTTTAAAAAAAATGAATAATATTATGAAATGTCTTAAGAATGATTGTCAACCGGCGGAACATTTTTTAAAATTCCAATTTTATTTATTACAATTTACCATTACCATTTACCAATTTACCGAAGTCTGACTTGTCACCAACCATCAAGTTACACGTATAGACTTTGCCAAGGGTACACGGACCGTGGTAACGCCACAAGTGAGTAGTGACTAGACAAGGACTCTGGGTTGTTTCCAGAATTAGAGGTTGTTGCAGAATTGAAAATAGCAGAGCAGCTGTGTAAGTATGGTATATATGCATACATTGGGAAGCAGCCATGGAAATTGATACAAATTATACATTTCCTAAGATGAATGTCAAAGTAGGAGAAGCACTATGGCGTAGAAAATTGTTAGGAGACCACTGATGTGTTGTGGAGTCTGATGACATCGAGTCACCTGACCAGTTCAGTCACCGATGCATTTGGTGTAGTTACTTTGGGTCTCCTTTGCTTGGCCTATGTTTTGTATTCTGTATCGATGATTCAGACCGTCTTGATCTTGTTCCAAATACTGTGCGTTCTGGGTGAATTGCTCAAGATGTTTTTGTTCAAAACCCATTGGTTCTGCATTCATTGAGCTCCAAATGGCAGGAAAATGTATGTAAATTTCATTTAGTCGCCTCTCTGGGTTTTACAGAGCCATGGTTTTTTCTTACCCTTTATTTTCTGGTAAGCAGATTTCTTCGCCATGAGGCAAACATAAAGGTGTTTACATTTGTGCTCCTTCTGGTGCCTGCCAGCCATCATTGCAGAAGCCTGCATTAATGTGGTCAGCCCCAACATTGAGATTCTGAAACAGGGCTATTTTGGCAATGAAGGAAAGATACCCAAGTACTTCACTGCAACCAATTCTATTTCTATTGTGATGGATTTTCCCTTGGAACCTGCATAGGAAGCAGGCCATATTGTAAGTTGGGTGTAGCAAAGGATGAGTGATCAAGCTGAACCGAATCAACAGTGAGGGGCATATTTTCTTGGTATGGACTGCACTGTGACTGGTTAGGCGGGTGGGCGCTGTACACGATAGCCCTGAGCACCATAAATGGTGGGAAATTGTGTGTGGCCATTTAAATCTATAGGGAGTCAGTCTATATCCAAAAACCAAGCTGTCTCCTCTGCTGCAATTTCAGAATTTGAAAGGCACCACTTCCTGTTAGGTTGATTGGAGTTCCCATAGTATCTCGATAGGAATTTTTGTTCACGGATTGATGGGTTGAGGATTCCACTATGAATTGGGTCGACGAGCCAACGGATTGATGGGTTTAGGGTTCCACTATGAATTGGGTCAACGAGCCACCCGAGCATTGTAAAAAGCTACACATTTCTGATTACAAGCTCTTTGTCTGATCACAGTTGAGGTTGTAGTCAAAAGTTGAGGTTAGGATGAAATTAATTCAAAGGGAGAAGAGCAAGAAATGTTGAGGGTGTCGAGAAGAGACGGGTGAGGAGAATGAAAACACAAGACCTAAACTAGATGCAAACAACGCTTTGCTTCGAGATAAAAGAGAGGATAATTATGAGGCAAAACCTAGAATAATGGCAAACAATTTTGAAACAAAACCCAAACAAACTGTTTTGAAGAATTCAAAGGGTGGAAATAGTAGATGAGAAAAGCAGAAGATGTGGAGTTAAGAGAATATTCCGCAGGGAAATCCTCCCGACGGATATCTATATTGTTCCTATAAGTGCTTAATCAAGAAATAAACCCGTGATAATCATAAAACCATGCAAGCCCAGAACTTCACATCCCTTGTCTACATGGAATTGATCAACGCAATTATGATGTCACATGCCAGATTCCATTTATAATAAATTCTCTCACTCTAAATAGGAGAGTGGCACCGCACATCCCTTTGAGTCATTTCTAGATGGGGTTGTTATTAGGGACTACAAATTCAAACATACAACGAAAACCTAATGTTGGCAATTAAATGTCGTAGTGCTCAATTTATTGAAACACGAATTGTAAAACCCAATAAGATACAACAAGTAAAACTATTATTATAATATGATCTTTGCTAAAATACCAACCTAGATTCATCTTAACTCTGGAGTTTTTAGAGCTCTCAATATATTGAGTTTAGTATGAATTGTTGTGGGAATTCATAGAAATTTGGAGCTTAATCATTGTGTTGAGGTTCTTGTAGTTTTTCTAAGGGATTTGGTTTGGTAATGGATAATATGAGATTGCACGAGATGGATCAAGATTGAAGATTTGCACTAGAATGAGCCTGTCTGTTATTTGTTTTGGTATAAATCTGAAGGTTCTTATAGGTTTTCCTAGCCATAATAGTATGAGATTTTATGTAAATGATTCTGAGAATTCATGAGATTCAAGATGTATCAAAGATTTGAAGATTTTCATTTGATTGTGAAGCAGTTTCTGATCAAGTCCTAAATCAATTGAGTTTTATTTGGTTATGTGCTATATTGAAGAATATCTATATTGATCCAAACATGGGGTTTAATTCATCGGTAGACCACCTTGACATGCTCCCATATTCCCTTTTGCTGCTTATATTCAACAAATTTGGTGATATTAAGGCCTTGGGACGATGTTGTGCAGTTTCAAAGAAGTTCTCTAATATAGTCCCCCAAGTATAGACTGTGGTAGTTAAGGTGGACTATGTTATATCCAGTGAAGAAACCAACTTTAACAACAGTGGTAAAAATAAGGGGATATGGAGCTATTTAATGAGAATAATGATGGGTACTAGGTAGCATTATTAGGCCATGGTAGGCATTACAACATGTTTTGGACCCGAAGAAATCCATGGTTGCAGAGGTTTCCCATCATTCTCCTGGTGAGGTGTTAAAGAATTTCAAGGAAGTGTAGAATCAAAGGATTGAATTGCTTGGTGGGGAACTTGGCATTGATCAACATAATACATAATACTCAACACACCCTTTGATCTTTTAAATATTTCACCATAAATGGGAAGATAATTTACTATTGTCAATTGAAATGCTTTTTTTTTTATGCTTTTCATTATAGAAAGATGACTTGAATATATGACTTTCTAATTGAAATTAAAACCGGCCATTCAAATTTGATCAGTGGTCATAATACACGGGTAAAGATCATTTGTAATAATTGTTCAAATTGAGCTACTTGCAAAGATGAATTTGGTCGCTTTTGTATGGTGTCATATGATACAAATTATAGTGTAAATGTGCCATTAACATTGCGGAAAGCTATTTCTAGTTTTTGTTTTGCTACTCCATGGCATTTTGACTTGCCATAGCTAAATGTGGTCAACGCATGTTTGATTGTCATGTATGACAAGGAATTCATCGTGGCAACTATTTATGAAGTTATATTCCCTATTGTTTTCAATCGTGGATATTGGTGCTTAAAGATTGACGGATGCAATGAAATTGCGCAACCCCTCTGTTGTGCGAACTTTAACAGAAGGGGGAGTCCACTATTGATTGTTTTGACGAAACTGCTTTGGGTTTCGTGGCAACATAGTGTCAATAGCGGGGCCCATTAAACCAGATACAGCCGATCCCCCCAATGTTCTGCTTATGGTTTCTACTATACCTCTATATATCAACAATATAGGATTGAGTCTGTTACATGGATGACAAGTGACAATACATTTGTTATGTAGATGCTTTGTTAACATTGCTGTTTCCACTAGAGGTGAACAATTGTCAGTTTTCACTTTCGTTGAAGCTCCATGGTGCCATATCCTTACCATACTCAGGATGTTAAACGAAACGCAATTCCGCTCATTAACAATGCTCAAGTCAATAATGCAAAATTAGTGAAGGAACAAAAGCAAGTGAGGTAGAATTTGTAGAATCTGAGTGATGAGTGTTAATGGAGGATTGCCAAAATTTCAGCTAGAAGATTATGCAGGAAGTCAACGTATTGTTCAAGAAGACCGATGACTACATTGCGTGCTTGAAAATGCAAGTGCATTTGTTGCAGGTTTAAATTCATAATCTTTTATACGGATTATGATTGAATTAATCCAACATACCAACCTTACAGAAGATCCATGAAGGAAATAGATTTGTTGGTTGGAATTTAAGGAGATGAAACACCTGATTCATAATACATGATCAACCAATAATAAAGGGGCCACCATTGTTTGTAATTTCTAAAAAAAAATGGAATTACCTTTTGTGGATAATGTGCCTAATAAAATAGTCAAATTAAAAAATGTTTGGAGATGAAATTGTTATCCTATCTGGCACAAGACATGGCCAGGAACTGCATGATTCGAAGATGAATGAGGTTGTATACGAAATGCTAAAGAGTTTTACCATGTGAAAAGTGACAGAGCATTAGGAGGCAGGGGAAATTGAGTTTTTTCTTTTTTCTTGAATTCTTGTAGCAGGATTTCCTGTCTTGAAGAAAGGGAATTAATCTTCTAGCATTTTGGGATGCCAAGTACAAACCCTCGACCATCATCCTCGGAATAGTGTCAATTAGCATTGCTGCAGTCTTTGGGTTTATTCAATAGTGTCAATTAGCAGGATTTCCTGTCATCATTGTGGTTATGCAGTTTTTGGTGACAAAGCACCAAAAAACCTATTGACAGGGTTTTTACAATCATTTTGTATGATTGACATTGCTTGCCTTGCCAATGTCATCTACTTCGTTGGTGCATATCAAGTTTATAGACAGTTATTGTTTGCATTTCTTGAAGGGCACTCACCTTGACAATCCACATGGCATCTCCATTACTCCCACAAGCACCCAATATCTCCTGTACAAGGATCTAAATCAAGTGATAATATCTGCAGAGTCAAAGGCAACACGTAAAGCTTTCAAATTGGAAAGGGATGAGCGTTTATCACAGTTTGTAGCAACATTGAACGAGGAGAATGTGTGACATAATCCTTTTTTAAATTACAAACCTGAAAATTCTGGGTATTATGCACTGCTGTTAAATATCTATGTTGCAATTAGCAGGCTATAAAAAAGGTAATAACAAAGAAAAAGATTGGAAAAGCTTGAAGGGGCACTTTCCTCGAAAAACTTGCCATGCAGAGTTATATTTTACTTGGAAGGACCTTTAGTTGGTCTTGATCTTCTGAATTGACATAATTCATATTTGGTCTGATATTATCATAAAGGATGAGTTCGATAGCAGGACATAATCTGGGATAAGTGGGAAACATAAGTCTGAACCCAAATTTTAATATGGGACTAAATGATTGGTTTCCAAATTCATGTAATTCAATTTATTCTTTATGTACCAAGGATTCCATAATAGAATCTGTAATATCCTGTTTCAGAGATTTTCCCCTTTACCCCAGTAAACTCCAACCAAATACGCACAAATAATATAATAATTAGGAAGCTCAAAATGATAAAAATAACAGTGGTGTAACATATAATAATATAAACATGAAATATAAGCAGATACTCGAGATGCAGAGAGAAATGCTAAGCCATTTTATTATATTGAGTAATAGAATGAGTACGGGAGGTGATCAGAAAGATGGCACCTCGACTTGCACAAGGCAAGTGAAAAAATACACTTAGAATAGCAAAGGAATGACCTCTCTCTGAACTGCATCCAAGCTGCTGGAGAACTGCCGTGCTGCTGTTGTTGCTGGAAATCAAATGAGGATTTGGGGCTGTTCCCCTCTTCAGAAAATTCTGAAACTCTGGAATTGGATTCTACTCAAGAAACCCAGAAAAACCTAGAAAGCTTTTCTGAAATGGACGACCCCCGAAAATCGCCCCCTTGAGGACCCATGCAATCCCTCAAGGCTCTGCGCTGCTACTGAAATAATACCCACAACAACTCTGCCTGAAACTCAGCCAAAATCCTCCAATATGCAAGGGCTGATCCCCTGCTCAACCTCCCAGCACAAATCCCCCTGCAAAACCTCTGTTGACACCTAATCCGAAACGGATGGGTGAACTGGACAGTCATCTAGAAGATGAACTGATCCGTTGTATTTATGTATATAAATATAAGTTAGCTAATGAATAATATCATCAATTTTCTCTCCCGCTCATTCTGGAGTTACCCTGGCCTGACATGGTATCAGAGCACAGGTCCCAGTCCCTAAAATAGCTGTAACTCCTGCCTCTGCGCCCTCTGTCTTGACACTGCGCTCTTTGCCCTGCTGAATGTGCATTTTTTGTTATTGAATGCATAGAAGCATAAGCGTTGTTACACCCTTTTTTTGGTGCCTTCGTGCAGGAATACCTGACACTGTCAACGCTGCCCCTCTCTGCGCTTGAATACCTGACACTGCCAACGCTGCCCCTCCATGAATGTATCGGTTATGTTTTTGAGAGCTCCCTTGCGCATTTCAGATGAGAACGATTGACCTTCTCACAGGTTCGATTAAAACTCTTTGAAGTGATACTGAATGTATCGGTTATACCTGAAGTGATACCCTTAATGCACTGCAGATTGATGGTTCTCTCATCCCTTTTTTTATCACGAGATGTTGGTTCTCTTACCCTTATTGCTGACAGTGTTCTATGTTATATTGTAAAGCTTTTCTGCCGCTTTGCACAGATGTATAGCTTCAGGTGCTCAGTGAGTGGTAAATGATATCTTTGAATTTATATCTTCATCTGTTTTGTGGAGAGTATGTTTCTATGGTTAATTGTAAAGCTTTGATAAATACCGCTTTGCACAGTTGTATCGCTTCAGCTTGATAAATACCGCAGTCCAGTCCCCAAGTTGCTCATCCGGAGGCCTATCTTTGGGCATAATGGTGAAGCGCTTAGCGTGAATGGCGCAGAGATATTCAGCTCGCCCGCCGAATCAGAAGCAAGAAGGCTTGATTTATTGAATCTGAATTCATTCATTTTTTTGTGCCGGTGTTTTACATTGTTTTTACATTGTCGGAGCCCTCAAAACTCCCGTCCAGACAAAGGAGCAACCTGTCAATATACCACTGCTGCAGAAAGAGATCTAGACAGGATAACACAGATGGTTCAACGGTAAATTCAACTGTCAAGTATATTTGCTATGAAATTCCCATGCCTGCCTGATGCATTCCCGTCTGCGGATGTATGGATGATGCATCTCATTTTTTATTTGGCTTCTTCTCATAGACATTCTTCTTCTCATAGACATTCTTCGGCTTCTCATCATCACTCGCAGTTCAAGGCATCGAGTATTGATCTCTGCATATGTAATCTTTGATTACCTTGGTAATCAAAATTTGAAAAGGTCATTTATTGCTTTCCATGACATTGCTCGGAGATGGAATGTGAAGTATTAGAGGATTTAAATAGGCAGTTGCACAGTTTTTTATAATGCTGTATTGAAGCATAAAGTGTAGGCAGTTGCACAGTTTTTTATAAGGCTGTATTGAAGCATAAAGTGATATAATATTTCAATGAAATTCTGATGCCTTCTGTCACACATTAGAGGGATTTGTAAAAAAAAAAAAAAAAATATAGTGCATAAGGCTGTAAGGAAGTTTTCTTTTTTCAAGCAGAAATATTTTTTTACAGAATGCATTCAATCATTTCTATGGTCGGAATAGTTCTCACTGGCAAGGAGAACTATTCTGAATGGTCCCGGATGGTAAAACACACCCTCATCTACAATGAGTTGTGGAAAGGAGTGTGTGTCGGAGAAGAAGACAAAGACCCAGTGCAGCCTACATCAGACAAAGAACTCGCCATTTGGGAAAACAAGAACAGCAAAGCCTATGCATTGATCACAACATCTGTAAATGAGGAAGTAAGTCGTCATATTTCATCCTATTCCACTGCCTTTGAAGCTTTACAAAAGCTGAAAGAACTCTATGATACACATTCTGCACTTGAAGTTGTTCAGCTCATGATTAAACTTTTCACTCTTGAACTGAAAAATAATGATCCTCTTGCTCTTGCATCTGAAATAAAGTCTATAATGCATGATATTAAATCCACTAAGGTTGAGCTGGATATCTCTCTTATTGCCTTTCTCAAAGCACTCTATCCTACCTACTCCAATTATCTTGAGTCTTTACAAGCAAATGGAAATCTTAAAGATATAACCTTTGACTCTCTTGTGAAAAAGTTTGCTGAAAGAGAGAAAGCCTTTGGAAAGAAAACAGTCCCTGAATCTTCTGAAGAGACTGTTTGCCTTGCTCATAAAGAAAAGCATCCTGCTCAAGATTCTACAAGAGGAAGAGGTGGACGAAGAGGAAGAGGAAGATACTTCAGAGGCAGGGGGGGCAGACATCCTCAAGCAAAAAAGGCAGATCTGCATTGCATTCGCTGCAAACGAAATGGATCACATGATGCTTCTACATGCAAGCTACCATGGGACAAAGTTGAGCAGAGAAGAAATCAGCAGAAAGGTAAAACTAATGACACAGACAAAGGTAAAGCACCTGAATCCGCTCACTATATTGAGGCACAATGTAACATTGGAGTAAATGAAGATTTGTTTAATGCTTCACTTGCTTCTTCGAAAAATGACTGGTTGCTTGATTCAGGAGCAACCTGTCATATGACTCATAGGAAAGATTTTTTTGAAGATTTCACTGATAATGTTGATGGAGCAATATACTTTGCAGATCAGTCAAAAATCAAGCCATCAGGGCTTGGCACAATCAGGCTTAAACTGCCTGGTCTTCCAGACTTTCTTCTGGATCATGTTCTATATCTCCCACAGCTCAAGAGAAACTTGCTGTCCCTGGTCCACATCCGCCAGCAAGGTCACTCCATTCATATGTTTGATGGAAAGCTTGAGGTAAGAAAGGCATCTGACCATTCACTTGTCATGAGGGGTATAGAAGAAGAAAGACTTCTTAAACTGCAAGGAACCTCTGCTCATGCACAACATTTTTCATATATTTCTCATCATGAAGAAGGTACACTTCCATCAAGTTTATTATGGCATGCTAGATTTGGACATTTAAACTATGATAGTCTCCGCTTGTTGAATAAAAATGGTGTTGCTGGTTTGCCTACAATTCCTAGAAAACATAAACAATGTGATGCTTGCATTCTAGGAAAGCATAGCAAACAATCTTTTCATGATTCACATTCAAGAGCACATAGGAAGCTTGAACTTATTCATTCAGATTTATGTGGTCCAATGCCTGTTCCTTCTGCAAATGGAAATAAATATACCATGACATTTATTGATGATTACACCAGAATGTGTTGGGTTTACTTATTGAAGAACAAATCTGATGCTTTTCAAACATTCAAGAATTTTCATAAGTGGATTGAAAATGATGCACAATCTCATATTGGGTCTATTCGCACTGATAAAGGAAAAGAATATACATCAAATGAATTTGAACACTATCTTCGCCAACATGGGATTAAACATCAAACAACTGTGCCTTATAATCCTCAACAGAATGGTGTAGCTGAAAGAATGAACAGAACAATTTTGAATATGGTACGATCCATGCTTTTCTTCAAAAATGTAAAGACAATGTTTTGGGCTGATGCTGTTCTATGTGCTGCATATATAAAGAATAGATGTCCATCTAGTGCTATAAGAAACAAGACTCCTTATGAATTATGGTATGGACATGTTCCTTCGGTAAAACATCTCAGGATTTTTGGTTCCACCTGTTATGCTTTAATACCAAAGGTACATAGAAACAAACTTGGTGCTAGAAGTCGTAAGTGTATCTTCCTGGGGTATTCAAACACATCTAAAGCATACCGCCTCTATGATGAAGTAAATAAAAAGTTTGTTTTATCTAGAGATGTCATTTTTCTTGAATCATCCAAATCTGACAGTGTTGTTGAGCGGCAACTTGATCACTTGGATAAATTCACAAAACCGAAATCATTTCAAGAGTTTGATAATCAGATTCCACATCTTGAAGGGGATATTCCTATACTAGATCAACATGTGGAATCTTCTTCTGAAGAACAATCTCCCCTGCATGACACTCCAACAACGGATGATGCTTTAAGTGATGTCATTGATAGAATTGGGAGACTCAATCTTGATTCAGACCCAACTCAATCAACAGAGCAGCCTGGACCATCTCAGAAAGGTCCCCCAAAATGGCTGACAAAGACACTTGAAAGTGTTCATCCTGATGAAATTGGAAAAACAGGAACCAGAAATACAAACCGACAAAATGGAGGTGATGTAGATAACTCTAATTCACCTGTTGATATGGATGTTACTTATGATTGTGAATTGAACTTGTCTACAGATTTTGAACCAACTTCCTTCAAAGAAGCTGCTTCTCATGATGAATGGAAAGAAGCGATGCAGAAGGAGTATGATGCCCTCATAAAGAATGGCACTTGGAAGCTGGTTGATCCTCCATTTGGAACCAAACCAATTGGCTGCAAGTGGGTCTACAAGAACAAATACAAAGCTGATGGCTCACTTGACAAGCACAAAGCTAGGCTTGTGGCAAAAGGTTTTGCACAGAAGGAAGGGGTCGATTATGAGGAAACTTTTGCTCCGACAGCAAAATGGGCCACCATCCGGACACTCTTTGCACTAGCTGCTCAAAACGGTTGGAAAGTCCATCAAATGGATGTAAAAACTGCATTCTTGAATGGAGATCTAAAAGAGAATGTTTTTATGTCCCAGCCTGAAGGATTTGCTATGAAAGGACATGAACACAAAGTATGCAA
The DNA here is from genome assembly GCA_031772625.1 of Pinus tabuliformis. Classification (NCBI taxonomy): domain Eukaryota; kingdom Viridiplantae; phylum Streptophyta; class Pinopsida; order Pinales; family Pinaceae; genus Pinus; species Pinus tabuliformis. The sequence goes on along the minus strand of CM062805.1, from coordinate 798,896,515 downwards.
ACTTGTGAAGTCCTTGTATGGCCTCAAACAAGCACCACGAGCCTGGTATGAAAAACTAACTGAGCATCTTCTGAAACTCAACTTCAATCATTTTGATCTTGATGATGCAACTTTATTTGTCAAGAAAGTTGGCAAAACAGTTGTATATCTTGTGGTATATGTAGATGATCATTTAATGACAGGGAACAATGAAAGCTATATTGCATCCATAAAGAAAGAATTAGGAAATTTTTTTGAAATGACTGATTTGGGCTATGTTCATTACTATCTTGGCATTGAAGTAACCCAACATCCAAAGTCCATATTTCTTTCTCAAAAGAAATACATTGGAGATTTGTTAAACAGATTTGGCATGACAGAGTGCAATCCCCTTTGTACTCCAATGGAACAAAACTTGAAGCTCACATCTATTGAAGGAAAGGAATTTGAGGATGCAACAAAGTATAGACAACTTGTAGGAAGTCTCATCTACCTCACTACTATCAGACCAGACATTTCATTTGCTGTTGGAATCCTCTCCAGGTTTATGCAAAAGCCTTATGAGGGACATTGGTCTGCTGCAAAAAGAGTTCTAAGGTACTTGAAGGGAACTCAAGACCTTGGAATCAAGTATACACAGGTGGACGACTTCAACTTGATTGGATACTCTGATTCAGACTTCGATGGAGACAAAGAAACTGGGGTATCTACTTCATGATATGCTATGAGTCTTGGATCAGGAGCTGTCTCCTGGAGATCACGCAAACAATCAGTACCAGCAGATTCCACAACAGAAGCAGAATATGTGGCAGCAGCTGAAGCAACGAAAGAAATTGTGTGGCTCAGGAAAATTCTTGAAGATTTGCAGGTAAAACAAATACAATCAACTCCACTCATGATTGATAACACATCTGCAATAAAGTTGGCCAAGAACCCAAAGTTCCATGATCGTACTAAGCACATCAATACTAAATATCATCTGATCCGACATCATGTTGAGGCCAAAACAATCCATCTCCGTCATTGTTCCACAAACGAGCAAATTGCAGACATCTTCACCAAAGCGCTTGGAAGAGAAAAGCTTGAAAGATTCAGAACGATGCTTGGACTTACCAACATCCCTTCAGATTAAGGGGGGGAATGTTGACACCTAATCCGAAACGGATGGGTGAACTGGACAGTCATCTAGAAGATGAACCGATCCGTTGTATTTATGTATATAAATATAAGTTAGCTAATGAATAATATCATCAATTTTCTCTCCCGCTCATTCTGGAGTTACCCTGGCCTGACAACCTCGATCCAAAACTCCTGCCAGACAGAACTGCATCATCCCTCTCAAGTCTGCGCAGTCATCCAAGATGCTCATCCCACCTGCCAAAATGCTGATGAAACTACTGCAAAAACACTGATGGAAATACCTTGCCTGAGCAGGCACTCGAAGTCCCTCGGGGCTAAGGGTGAGATCTCCGAACGGAGACACTCAATGCACTAAACAGTGTTGCAGACTAGCTAAACAGCCAGCGTGCTCTAAGTCGAAATGACTAGCTCAAATGCACATAATCGAATGCCAAAATGAGGAGGCTCCTCTCTCCTTTATAGCGTTGGCCTCTCTCAATTCCAAGGCTTACCTCCTCCAACGTAGCTTTCCCCTTGCCCCGTGTTTCTCACCATCTGCGCAATCACTCCAAGTGTCTACGTGGGCCCCTCCTCTACGTGGTTCTTTGGCCCCCCTTGGCTCACCTTTTAAGTTACAACGTTGTGCTATGAGGGAGTGTCTTTATTCATGAAGTGAGTATGTCCCCCTCACCTTTTTATTTATAAATAGCTATAGAAGGCAAAATTGAGCAAAATCGAATATTCCAATTAGCCATGGCTAATTAGGAATATTACAGTCTCCCCTAGCAAAATGTTGCTTGTCCTCAAGCAACTGAAGTGATGGATGCTGCAAGATCTTCTCACTCTCCCAAGTGGCATCCTCATCCAGTAAATTCTTCCACCTCACGAAGAATTCTCGGACTGTCCTGCGCTGCAGCCGCCTCTCCCTGGTATCAATAATAGCCTCTACCTGCAACACCAAATGCCCCTCATCATCCGTGGGTGGTAGCTCATCTGTCACTGTCACATGCTGCCCCAATGCCTTCTTCAGGCATGATACATGAAAAATGTTATGAATCTTGCTGCCTTGGGGCAACTCCAACTCATATGCAACCTGTCCAATTCTGCGTATCACCTTGTATGGCCCATAAAAGCGGGGCTTGAGCTTCTTAGCCCCCTTCTACTTCAGTGACGACTGTCGGTATGGCTATAATCGTAGGTAGACCAGGTCTCCTACCTCAAACTGTCTCTCCACCCGACCCCTGTCAGCATACAGCTTCTGCTGGTTTTGCGCTGTAGCCATATTATCTTTGAGAGCTCGGAGAATATCCTGACTCTCTTGGATCCAAATCTTGGCTCTCGGAGCCTTACTAGCACCAAACATCACGTCAGCAAAAGATAAAGGATGATATCTGTACAAAGCATAGAATGGTGACATACCGATGGACATGTGATTTTTAGTGTTGTAGCAGTACTCCCCCAGATGCAGCCACTTCAACGATGCTCTGTGCTGCCCACTGACATAGTTACGCAAGTAGCCCTCCAGCGACTTGTTAACTATCTCTGTCTGCCCGTCCGTCTGTGGGTGATAACTGGTACTTGGTCTCAACTCCGTTCCCACCAACCGGAAAAGCTCCTGCCAAAACCCGCCCATGAAACGTCTATCCCTGTCACTGATGATGGTCTTAGGAAGACCATGTAGCCTGAAGACCTCTCTGAAGAATAGCTCGACCACCTGTGCTGCTGTGTAGTGTGCGGATATGGCGAAAAAATGTGCGTACTTTGTTAGTCGATCAATGACGACAAAGATACAATCCTTGCCCTGTACCATGGGCAACCCTGTGATGAAGTCTATCGAAATACTCTCCCATTTCCCTTCCGGAATAGGAAGAGGCTGCAATAGTCCTGCGGGTTGGCTGATCTCCCCCTTGTTCCTCTGGCACATGTCGCACTCCCGGACATGCTGGAGTACGTCCTCCTTGAGGCCCTTCCATGAGAACCTCTCTCTAATGGCCCTGTAGGTTTTGGTAAACCCCTGATGGCCTGCCAATGGTGAATCATGTGATGCCTGAAGTATCTTCTTCTTGAGCTGAGATCTCTCAGTCAAGAAGATCCGGTCCCTGTAGTAGATGATCTCATCGACCACCCTGTACCTGTCATCCGCCACCTACCCATCCAGAACCTCACATGCAAATCTGTCCTTGGAGTACTCTACTAAGAGTCGAGCCCTCCAGTCTGCGTCCAAGCTCATAAGAGACAACGTGGTTGGTCTACGTGAAAGGGCATCCGCTACCACGTTGTTCTTACCCTTGACATACTCAATGTCAAAGTCATATGCTTGGATCTTACTGATCCACTTCTGTTGCCTCTCCTATAGTTGCTTCTGCTCTAAAAGGAACCTGAGGCTGTTGTGATCAGTCTTCACCCTGAACCTGTTACCCACTAGATACTGCCGGAACTTGGCCAATGCATGCATGATGGCCAGCATCTGGCTCTCAAAGGCTATAGGGTGACCTCCCTGCATCAATACTGTGCCGATCCCCTCTCTCGACGCATCACACTCCAAAACAAATGGCTGTGAAAAATCTGGCAATACAAGCACTGGGCAGCTACTCATTACCTCCTTGAGCCTGTCAAAGGCTCGCTGCGCTGTATCCGACCAACTGAATGCCCCCTTCCTCGTCAAATCTGTCAAGGGTGCAACAAGCTGTGAGAAACTCTTGACGAACTTTCGGTAGTAAGTACAAATACCAATGAATCCCCGAAGTTCCGTCACGTTCCTCGGCTCCGGCCAATCTCTGATGGCCCTAATCTTCTCCTCGTGGACTCTCACTCCGTCCACCCCTATGATGTGTCCCAAGTACAACATCTCCGTCAATCCAAACTCACACTTGGAGAGCTTGGCATAGAACTGCTGCTCCTCCAAGATGTGCAACACTGTCTCAACGTGCTGGAGATGCTCCTCCCAAGTCCTGTTGTAAATGAGTATATCATCAAAGAATACCAACATAAACTTCCTCAAGTGACTGCGGAAGATGTGATTCATGCAAGACTGGAATGTAGCTGGGGCATTGGTTAGCCCGAAGGGCATCACCAAAAACTCAAAGCGCCCATAGTGACACATGAAGGCGGTCTTGGGAATGTCATGTTCCTTCACGCGAATCTAATGGTACCCAGATCTCAAATTAATTTTTGAGAAGAACCGAGCTCCTCTCAACTCATCCATCAACTCATCGATCCTGGGTATGGGGTACCTGTTCTTCAGGGTCTTCTTGTTCAGGGCCGTGTAGCCAATGCACATCCTCAATGTGTCGTCCTTCTTCTTCACCAACACCCCGGAAGAAGCAAAAGGACTCGTGCTCGGCCGAATGTACCCAAGAGCCAACAACTCCTGAATGGCCCGCTCAATCTCATCCCGATAGGCCTTGGGATGCCTATAGGGGGTAGTAATCATTGCCTGTATGCCCTGCTCAAGCTCAATGGTGTGCTAAAACCCCTGGTCCGGTGGCTGTTCTGGCGGAATCTCCCCAAATACTATGGCATACCGGTCAAGGATGGACTATATCTCTGGGTGCACTGTCTGCCCTGTAGTCCTTGCCTCTGATGCACATAGCTCCATTGCCCACTTTTCCTCTTCCTTCCGGAAGACTGCCTCCATCCGATGAGCCGAAACAGTCTGAGGCGAATATGTGTGTTGTCCCCGTATCTTCTCATGCCTCCCTGTCTTCTCATCATCCCACTACATCTCTAGGGTCTTCCAATCTGTCGTGACCTTCCCTAGAGTGATAAGCCACTGAACACCCAATATCATGTTGGTGTCCGGAATATCGACCACGAAAAAGTGGTCAGTCAGTGTGTAGGTGCTCATCGTCACTGGTAACTCTGGAACATAACGAGTACACACCATGGTCTGATATCTTGGGACCAAAACTGAAAAGCCATCGAAGCTCTCTGTCTGTATACCTCTCCGCTCAACCATCTGTGCATCGATGAAGTTGTGGGTTGCCCCACTGTCAACCAAAACTGATACCCACTGGCCATGTACTATCCCCCGTACGCGGAGTGTCAAATACCTGGGAACTCCTCACAATGTTGCAAGGGCCCCTCCGGTAGGTGCAAACGCTGCACCACTTGCTGCTGGTGGTGGAGGTGGCAAACGATCTTGCGCGACATGACTACCTCCCGCCTCCACATCATCCTGCTCATCCTCTTCCCCGCTGCTCTCGGAGAAGACCTCAATAAAATGTGCTTTGCAAGTAGCACATCTATGTCCCGGTGCCCACGGCTCCTGATAGGTGAAGCACAACTGCTTCTTCTTCAACTCCCTCCTAGCATCATCATCAATCTGTACTCGTCCTGGATTCCCCTTCGGAGGCGGAATCCTCACATCCTTCCCCTTAGGCTGAAAAGCCTGTCGCTGGGGGTAAGGTGTCCGGGTCCTGGGTAAGACATCCTGTAAGTCCCGGGTCCTGCTAATAGCATCCTAAAGGGTGGTTGGTCTAGCAGATCTGACTAGACCCCGAAGTGGCTCTGCTAACCCCTCAACATACATGTAGATCCTTCGTGCCGCAGATAGATCTGGCACCATCACTGAAACCCTCAAGAAATCTGAAATGTAGGTCTCTGGGCTCCCAGTTTGTTTGAGCCTCGTTAGCTCCACAAAGTGTTGTTCCAGATCCCTCCGGTCAAACCTCTCCATCAATCTCCTAGTGAACTCGGCATATGTCGTCACTGTGGAGTGTCTGAGTGTAACCATCCCATGGAACCACCAATCCTGGGCCTCACCATCCAAATGTAATGTCGCCACCTTAATGGCCTCCATTTTCGACATCTGGTTAAGTTGGAAGTAAATGTTCAGCTTCTCCTCCCAAGACTTTGCCGAACTGTTTGATGAACCATCAAACATAGGCAAGTGGAATCTACTAGCTGCACGGTGGGTGTCACCATCATGATAATGCCGGTACCCTTTGTGATGGTCGCAGGGTCTACTATCCTGCTGGAGCTAAACAAAGTCTCTGAATGAGAGAGCCTCCCTGAACTCTTGCCCATAGACCTGGTATTCTGCAAAATAATCGCCCATATGACCGGGCTCTGCCTCCTGCTGGGCTTCGGCCCCCGTGTCTTCTCCTAAGAAAGTGGGCATGGCAGAGCGTGTAGGGGCTTGTGAGGCCACCTGCTGAGTAGTATCACACTGCTCTGGCAAATGGTGGGATGCACTCGACCCCTCACCAACCTGGAAAACCCGTGGGCTCTCACGTTGTCTAGCCTCTACTGCGGTGAATCTCTGCCCCATCACCTCAATCTGCCTTGACAGATCCTGTACTGATTTGAGGAGCATTTCCGCAAATCTCTTCCCGTCCTCATCTGCCATTGGATCCTCCTGCTCTGCGTCCACCACAGGCTCCTTCTGATCTGCGTACACCACAAGCTCCTCCTGTTCTGCGTCCACCACCGGAACGCAGTCTCCCTCTTCGTAAGTGTTCTCCAACCTATGCCCAGTGTCTCTGTATCTCCTGTTAGACTTAGTCTTGTCAGTCTTCTGTTAGAGTCGAATTCACCAAGGTTCATTTCTCGACATTTGCAGTCATCAAATACCAGTTTGGTCAAAAAGGGTCATTTTAATCCTTGAGTCCAGGGTTTTGTCTCCAGAAGTGTGAAATAATGCCTGCGGACTAGAGGAAGGTTCAGTGAGTTTCTATTGCAAGATGGTTATCGTCAATAATGCGAGATTGATTCTTCTTCAAAACCCTGTTTTGAAGAAGAAATCATCAAATGTGTTTTTGTAATAAATATGTAACATGTCAAAATGTTTCAAATTCTACAATGGCAGCCCTGTTTCATTTTTTTTAGCAGTGCCACCATCCCTGCAAGCAGACAAAGAAAAGCCATCATTCAAGCTCAGAAATCAGCAAGGAAACCAAAGACAAAATTATATTAGAAAATGGGAAAAGTGTCAAGATCAAAACACAAGAAAATGGGTTATTAAGAAAACAAAGATCAAAATAATTTCTATATGAGATTCCTCCAAGTTTATTAACCCATTTGTATCAAGAGTTATTGGGAAAATCTCAGAGAAAAGTTAAGTTTCAAATTGAAGAGCAAAACTGGTGATTTTTCAGACCAAGACGGTGTTTATGAGTCTGCGCGGCGCATAGGAAGAAGGCGCGGCGCACATGGGCCGCGCGACGCATGGGGTGCTCCTCCGCAGTGTGAAATTAACACTGGCGCGGCGCACTCACCAGGCGCGACGCATTGGGCTGGTGCGCGGCGCACAGGCCTGAAACAATTTTTTTTTACCACTTCTCACTCAAATTTCGCCTCCTATGTTTTGATGTGCAATCTTTAAATTGCTTGTTGGGTTCGTTTGGAAAGAAGAGGAGGATTTATAATGTCAAAAATGTCAACTCAGTTTCAAAATCCACTATGGACAGCAGCGATTTCGGCCTTTTCGATCAGCTGTTGCGCAAACATAGTTACAACACCAGCAGTATCATGGAATGACAAGGACTGTATCTCCCGAAACTGCTGCTGCATCAAACAGTTGCGCATCTCAATAGGTAGGATTGGTTGATCAAAATTTTCTAGAGCCTTTTTACAGTACTGGTTGAAGAAGCTAGATGATCCACTGTCTCCTGATGTACATACGTCGTCCAGTATTGTTGAATGGACATCTGGGCTCCTCTATGGGAAAGGTGTGGGAATTGTGGCACATTGGACACTGAATATGGAGCGATTCATATAGAGTTGGTTCCTGAGTGCCCCCCACGCTCTGTAGCATATATACTTGATCCACTACAATTACACCATTAGTGCAGGAAGAGTCTCCAGAAGGTCAACGGTTGAGTTATGTGCAGATTAGCATCGACAATAGTAACTCTGTAGCAGCTATTAAATTTCTGTTAAAGAATGAGAACACAGCAACATGGTTCAAAGACGGTGAGAAAGACTTCAAGGTTCTTCTTGCAGAAGCTATACCAAAAAGTTTTTATGACCCCAGCAATGGTGCAGGTTTAAAAGTGTGGCCAGGAATCCTTGATTGGATGTCAGGCATGTTCCTCAAGTCCAAGGAGTCCCCACCACAAACTCTACAAAATGGAAGTGAGATTGAAGATGCCAATACCAGCAATCAAATTGGTGACGGTGTTTGTAAAGAGTACAAGCTTTCAAAGGAAAATGTACTTAAGAATGTTCTAAGAGTTTCTGTTCAGAAAATTACTGAAGAAAAACTAAATTTGGTGTCTTTTGACACTGACCCTCCTGGTGATGTTGTGCTCCATTGGGGAGTGTGTAAAGATGATTCTAAAAGATGGGAAATTCTTCATCAGGGTGAACATCCCTCTGATACCATTGTATTTAGAAGGAGAAGCCAAGATAAAGCAAGTAATGCCTCTGAAGTCGCGAAGGAGCAGAGGATTCTGCTAGAGACCATTATCAGTCTACTACCCAGTGAGCGAAACACCACGTCTGTATCATTTCTTTGCAGTTTGCTGCGTTCTGCTATCTATTTGGAGAGCAAGGAAGACTGCAGGATGGATTTAGAATGCAAGATTGCTTACCAATTGGACCAGGCAACAGAAGACGATCTGCTTACAATATCTTCTATTAATAGCGCTGGGGCCATCTCTAATCTGGATAGTATCTTTAGAATTGTTATGAGTTTTCTAGAGGTGGAGAAGCGAAATGGGTTTTCAGATGAGTCGGATGGTTATTGCTCCCCTTCCGTCTCTAAGGTGTGCGGGACCATGGATGGGTACTTGGCGGCTATAGCTCCTGCTGAGAATTTTAGCGTTGAGAATTTCATTGCTATGCCCAAATTGATGCCGAAAGTAGCCCGGGATTTGGATGACGGGTTGTACCGTGCAATCGACATTTACTTAAAGGCCCATCCTTCCTTAGACGAGCTAGAACGTGAGAAGGTCTGCAGCGTAATGGATTCTCATAGACTCTCACAAGAAGCACGAGCTCATGCATCTGAGAACAAACGCCTCCCCGTGAATCTCATAGTCCAAGTGTTGTTCTATGATAAACTCCAGACTCGCAGTATTACTGCCAATCCCGATGATAATTTGAATCATCATGGGCAAGCAGATGCTCAGCAATGCCCATCACCCAAACCTCTGGCTGTCACTGATGCAAACGTTGCTGCTCTGTGGAAGCAGAATGAAGAGTTAAAGACAGAAGTGGCAAGAATGAAAAATTATATGAGAGATCTCCACAATAACCAACAGCAACAGCAACAGAAGAAGACTTCATCTTCCTTCTTCTCTTCTGTCAGCAAAAAGCTTCGGAAATTCAATCCATTTGCTCGCAATTCTTCCAAAGACTCCAGTAACCTCTTTGATGCAGATGATGCTTCACAAAAGTTACCCACAAGAAGAAGAAGATACTCCATTTGTACGAATTTCCAAACATAGCTTCACATGTTTCCTTCAATTGCTTTTGTGGATTGTGTGTATTGGTGTGGATGAAAAACACATCGTGGAGACCCTAATACGATTGTTGGAAACCCATAGAACTGAGTTGAAATCTTGGGAAGATGCAATAGAGGCACTACAGACCTGATTTCTCCCAGCCCATGGGGTTTCACCATCAGATGATAATCCAGGCTCAGATGCCCTGTCTCTGTGGTTCAGGGAGAGAACTATAAGCGACTCAGATTAACAGCATGCATCTACCTTTTGACATGAAGATCGCCGAGCAGCTGATTAATGTACATCAAATATGTAAAACAGAGGGACGCCTTTTCCTGGCCTATTTTTCCCCTTTTTTGGGTAGAAACAGTGGTTGAAGTATATTACTTTATGGATTTTTTCAGATTGGAAGCAGCGTGTGTCAATACAGTGTACATATTTTATCCAGAATGAAAGCATGATTAAAGTGCTTATGATGGTCATGAAAAAGCTTCAGTTTGGAAATGGGTTCCTGTTGATGAACCTGGTAAGCAAGCTGCCAAGCGGATTATTGTGCTGGAGTAGTAAGAGTGAAACTCACACCAGACATACAAAGATATGGAATTGAAGAAATATCAGTGCTTTAATGGACTGTGTTGGATATGGAAAATGTCGGCTGTGGGGGAAACTTCGGATCCTTGGTCTTAGAACAGCTTTGAAAATACTTTTCTCAGAGGATAACGGTAGTGGAAGACTTGAGATGAATGAATGGCCCCAATACAGAAAATATGACAGAGTTACTTTTTGATCGCATGTTATGTGATATACCTTGCAGTGGAAATGGAACCATTCGTAAGACATCTAATATCTGGAAAGAACGGAATGCGCTGGTAATCAAACAGTGGTGACACAAGTAAATGTCTTCAAACTGAAAACACGTGTTGAGCTTGGTAAATTGCAGCTGGGATTGTTCAGGTGAAATCTTATTTAAAGACCAGTTTTATTAAAAATTGGTTTCATTCAAACGGAAAGCGAAGGTGAAAGGTCAAAGTCCAAAAGCCAAATTTAGAACAAATAATATCTACCCCAGCAGAGAAATGGGATTCGATTTCCTATTTTTGGACTTTAGTTATGATTCAAAGGGTCTACAGTTACAGTGTATGCCTTTCCAAATGGTCATCAGAGATTTCAAATGGAATAATGTAACGTTGTTCTGTCGCCAGCACAGATGGACAACTCTTTTCCTATCTTCTTCGATTGGTGTTCCAGCTCCCTATTTTTTATCGATTTGTTTTCCCACCAATGAAGTTTATTTATGGTATGAAAAATCATTTGTGGAGGGTTCTGAGTTCTGGCAAACAGCGGGAGAGCTGTGAAGGAAAACTTCACTGTATAGTTTTTGACAGGGATTTAATGAAAAGATACAGCTCTGACTCTTGAGATTCTTGTGGTGTGAATTCAGCATTTGTCTTTTCCTTTGTTTCATATGTAGCTTGTTATGTTTCCATTTCATTTCATAATCATTTCTAAATGAATACTTTTAAGTGAGAAAGGCAGAATCCAGTTTGCTGCTCTGCCTTGGGAAGGTATTCATGTTTTGTGTTTTCTTCTGTTTGATAAGGATTCATCTATTGCCCTTGTCAACCTCTCAGCGTTCTTTTCATTCCATATAATTTCAAAATTGAATGCTAAATTTATTGCCTGCCTTGCCTCCTAAGATAATCTGTGTCTCGGATTTAATTTCCCTGCTCATGCTATTCTCGATCCCACGCTGCCCAGAAAACCCAATCATTTATCAAAATACCCTTTCTTATCTATTTACTAGCCTAAAATCAGTTCCCATTTTAAGTCATCTCACACCCTATTGCTCATTTTATCGAGATTGACTGGAGAGAGCCCTCTCCTGCCCTCGTAGGGCTAGCTACGAGGCTGAGCTTGGTTTGATGTTGCCTTGAGTTTTGCCTTCTTCAGCCTGAGGCAGATTCGAGCGCTAACGCACATAGCGGGAGAGTTGTGAAGGAAAACTTCACTGTACAGTTTTTGACAGGGATTTAATGAAAAGATACAGCTCTGACTCCTGAGATTCTTGTGGTGTGAATTCAGCATTTGTCTTTTCCTTTGTTTCATATGTAGCTTGTTATGTTTCCATTTCATTTCATAATCATTTCTAAATGAATACTTTTAAGTGAGAAAGGCAGAATCCAGTTTGCTGCTCTGCCTTGGGAAGGTATTCATGTTTTGTGTTTTCTTCTGTTTGATAAGGATTCATCTATTGCCCTTGTCAACCTCTCAGCGTTCTTTTCATTCCATATAATTTCAAAATTGAATGCTAAATTTATTGCTTGCCTTGCCTCCTAAGATAATCTGTGTCTCGGATTTAATTTCCCTGCTCATGCTATTCTCGATCCCACGCTGCCCAGAAAACCCAGTCATTTATCAAAATACCCTTTCTTATCTATTTACTAGCCTAAAATCAGTTCCCATTTTAAGTCATCTCACACCCTATTGCTCATTTTATCGAGATTGACTGGAGAGAGCCCTCTCCTGCCCTCGTAGGGCTAGCTACGAGGCAGAGCTTGGTTTGACGTTGCCTCGAGTTTTGCCTTCTTCAGCCTGAGGCAGATTTGAGCGCTAACATCTCCTACCTCTGTAACAAATATAGGGCTTTTCCCCCGGTGTCATAGATTACTAGCTCCACAGGCTGAGCCAGATCTATGCTCTGATACCACTGTAATATCCCGTTTCAGAGATTTTCCCCTTTACCTCAGTAAACTCCAACCAAATACGCACAAATAATATAATAACCGGGAAGCTCAAAATGATAAAAATAACAGTGGTGTAACATATAATAATATAAGCATGAAATATACTCAAAAGATGCAAAGAGAAATGCTAAGCCATTTTATTATACTGAGTAATAGAATGAGTACAGGAGGTGATCAGAAAGATGGCACCTCAACTTGCACAAGGCAAGTGAAGAAATACACTAAGAATAACAAAGGAATGGCCTCTCTCTGAATTGCGTCCAAGCTGCTGGAGAACTGCCGTGCTGCTGCTGCTACTGGAAATCAAATGAGGATTTGGGGTTGTTCCCCTCCTCAGAAAATTCTGAAACTCTGGAATTGGATTCTACTCAAAAAACCCAGAAAGATTTTCTGAAATGGCCGACCCCCGAAAATCACCCCCTTGAGGACCCACGCAATCTCTCAAGGCTCTGCGCTGCTACTAAAATAATACCCACGACAACTCTGCCAAAATCCTCCAATATGCAAGGGCTGATCCCCTGCTCAACCTCCCAGCACAAATCCCCCTGCAAAACCTCAATCCAAAACTCCTGCCAGACAGAACTGCGTCATCCCTCTCAAGACTGCGCAGTCATCCAAGATGCTCAATCCACCTGGCGAAATGCTGATGAAATTACTGCAAAAACACTGATGGAAATACCTTGCTTGAGCAAGCACTCGAAGTCCATCGGGGCTAAGGGTGAGATCTCCGAACGGAGACACTCAATGCACTAAACAGTGTTGCAGACTAGCTAAACAGCCAGCGTGCTCTAAGTTGAAGTGACTAGCTCAAATGCACATAATCGAATGCCAAAATGAGGAGGCTCCTCTCTCCTTTATAGTGTTGGCCTCTCTCGATCCCAAGGCTTACCTCCTCCAATGTAGCTTTCCCCTTGCCACGTGTTTCTCACCATCTGCGCAGTCACTCCAAGTGTCTACGTGGGCCCCTCCTCTACGTGGTTCTTTGGCCCCCCTTGGTTCACCTTTTAAGTTACAACGTTGTGCTATTAGGGAGTGTCTTTATTCATGAAGTGAGTATGTCCCCCTCACCTTTTTATTTATAAATAGCTATAGAAGGCAAAATTGAGCAAAATCGAATATTCCAATTAGCCATGGCTAATTAGGAATATTACAAAATCAATGCTACATTCTCTTATATCCAATCGATCAAATTATTGGCAAGGATTAGAACAAGATATCGAATAGGGCATCCACATTGTGTTGGGCTAAAGATGCAACTTCTGGTAGTGAAGGAAATAATGTTCTACCAATACTGAAAGACATGTCTTCAAAAGTATTTCGTGTTTTGTTGTTGAATGAGAGACCAGCAAAGAAGTTTCACACCAAGGTTTTCTTGGTTCAAAGCATTGGAATCATATTATATTCTAATTTTTATACATTGTAGTTCTTGTTTCTATTGTATTTGCACTGAAAGTGAATAACTCATTCCATCATGATCACTCAACAATTATTGTTTCTATATTTTTAACACCGATTAGACATAAGACACTAGTTAATGAAGTTGCCTATAGTTACAAACCTAATGGCACTACAAAATTGGAAGATCGAGTAATGGTCGAAGAATTGAGAAGGAAGGTGTACAACATCCGCTTCTATTTATAAGACAGATCATTCATGGGTAGGGGATTTAACTCCTAGCAGTTACAGGATTAAGGGAGGTCATTTCAGATTTAAAGGTAGAAGATCAACATAATTCCAGATTTCCAATAATTGAAGATCATCAATTTCAAGCCATAAATTGTGCAAATTTATTTTCGACTCAAATGCAAAAAGTAGATCATCTAATGCTTGCTTGCAATTTTCAAAGGTGATTCACGGTGGCAATCAAATGATATAGGTGGTATACTTGACCCTGTTTTAAAGGGTAGTTCATAGCTTTTCGGAGGACAATGGTTAATATCCATATTTAAGAAGAGAAAGATCAACTAGTCAAGAATTGAATGAACAGTTCCATGCCATTCAAAGGCACTTGAAAGACACAGGTGGCAGAGTATTCAACCCTCAAAGATTCTAATCCAGATTTTAAAGGAACAGAATCAACGATTAATGGAGCATCTCCAGATTTCATACAATTATGTTAAGATTTATTTTATTTTTATTTTATTGTTAGAATTTTGTTCCTGAAAGCTTGTAACAACTTCAGGATTATGTTTTTCTATATATTCTTTCATTTTGATTAAAAAATGGTTGGCCTTTGGGAACTCAAAGATTTTGTACTTTTTGTAAAGCCTAATATTTTCAGTTATGGTTTTAATTTATGACAGACTTTGTTCTCTGTATAAGTGCTTTCCTGTGTGTTCATCATCTTTTCCTTCATACAGTTTGAAGTTGTGCGGATTCTAAAGAGAGGCTAGGCTAAGTATCAACGTCCCTTAGTTCCCCCGCAGAGTTATGTTCTTTATTAAGCAATCTAAATAAATTGTCTATTTATGTTAGTTCTTCTACATCTGAAAATTGATGCCTTCTATATGATTGCAATCTGTGCTATTGTTGAGCTATTGAAAGTATTTCTTGACACTTTCTAATATTATTAGTTGGCTTATATATTCAGCAGAATGAGTATTACTGTTAGCTGATAGCTTCTTTAGTCTTCTTTCCTTATCTTTAAAGTTGTCATTTTTGTGTCATGGTTAGATGCTGGCATTTAGATTGGACTCTCTAAAAGAGAGGGATTTATTTGTTTAAGCAGGGATTTGAACCCCTAAGCAACCACCTCTAAAAACCCCTAAATTTGGCCAATGTGCTTAAAAGACTACTGTTCATTGCCACGACAATCATAAGCCTCGTAACATTTGAGGGAGCCCCCTCTGGTTCAAAGGCCAGCTTGAGCCTAAAGTAGGGTGAGTTGATTTTTTAACACGATTTCCACCAAAAATCATCTTCGAGAAATAAATACAACATTTGACACCATTGCTGGGGAAGAGAGTACTGAAGAGATTTTTCCCTGGAAAAACAATAGTTGATTGATCAACTATTGTTTGGTGAATAAGGATTAGACATTTGATATAAGCTACATCTCATTCACCTGGCGGCTCGACTTTGTTTTGCTTGGCGACTCCATGGGTTGCAAATTCCACTGGTTCAAGGTGTCAGAAGTATTCGTTGTTGTGTTAGCTCAAGGCTTAGTAATAATTACACTCATCAGCATATTTTTCTTCCTCTCAACAGTGATAACAAATCTCTGTTAGCTCAAGGCTCAGTAATAATTACACTCATCAGCATATTTTTCTTCCTCTCAACAATGATAACAAATCTCGATATATACAGAGGATAGTTTCAGAGTTCTTCAATGACGTGTGTTTCAGTAGCTTACTGATTTGCAGCTGTAAGTATAAATTGTCTATGGAATTTGAGTTTCATATTGTATATTCTTTTTATCTTTTTCGCTGGCAGCATGCAAGGTGGTCTGTCAGATAATCCACTCCTCACTTGGTTACACTGGAAGTTTGATTACACTTAATAGGGCATAGTTTCAGTTGATTACAGTAGGAGTGTGTGATTGAATAAGATTGTTGTTAGCATTTGGTGTGCAGTAGATCAGTTGGTTTTTGGTTTGCTTCAACATACAAAGAAATTGCAATTGCTTCAATTCGCATTGTGTGGATTGTATAGTATAAATAGAATGGGTTCCAGGATATTTGAAAATGGTAGAATTCATTCATGGGGATTGGTATGATTCCATGCCCAAAGGATTAAAGATACCTAGTCTACTGTTCTTTGCATCCCAAAGGGGAAAGTAGTCCCTAGGTGGAACCTATGTTGTAACAAATTTTTGACATGAAGACCCACTAAAAGTTTTAGTCCTACCTCTCTCTTTCGTCATTTTGTTTTCAACGAACGTCTCATTCCTGCATCAGAATCTATTGCATTTTTCTCTTTTACAATTTTTATTTGGGTGTTCTCATCCTCATGGTGATTAGGATTTGATCAGAAGAGATCTCACTATATTCCTTGCATCATAGTTGAGGTGCATTGAAGATCTTTTGGGCTTGTATCATATAACGAATGTTAATATCATATCTTGGTGATTCCAATTTTAGAAGAGAATCATTGTTTTGATGCACCTATAGCACTATGGGTCCATCCTTTCTAGGGTTTTAAATTACACCAACAAAAGCCACTGAGTGTTAGTCATAACAATGAAAGAGTTTTGTCATGAATTTAAGGAGGATATGCTAATAACAATGAGGAGATGGATCAGTAAATGGATGTGTAAATATGAAACTCCTCACTACAGTGCTTTTCCCGAGACTGGTTTTTGTTTGTAGTGGAAGACCTATGTTGGGTTAATTTCCTAATTTGGGCATACACATGTCTAAAGGGTAGCCTAGAGAAATATGATATTAGTGTACCAATCAATTTGAACCAACTAAACCGAACGTGGTTTCTGCAACACACATTAGCGTTGGATGTCCTTCTTTTATTGCAAACTGCCAACCTTCCCTTTCTCCAGTGTGAAAGGTCAGAAAGGCTCCAATGAATAGTTGCAACGTTGTGAATAATATGGCTTTGACAAGATGGTCGTAAGGCATTGATAAAGATTATTTCTGATAATTGTTCAAATTGAGCTACTTGCAAAGATGAGTTTGGTTGCTTTTGTAACGTGCTGTATGATACAAACTATACTGTAAATTTGCAATTAACATTGTGGGAAGCTATTTTTAGTTTGTTTTTTAGCTGTCCATGGTGTTTTGATTTGCTAGAGCTAAATTTGGTCCAAGTATGTTTGATTGTCATGTATGCCAAGGAATTCATTGTGGCAATTATTTATCAAGTTATATTCCCTATTGTTTTCAATGGTAGGTATTGGTGCTTAAAGATTGATAGATGCAGTGAAATTGTGTGACCCCCGTTATCCAAAGTTTAACAAAAGAAGGGGGGTCCGCTATTGATTGTTTTGACAAAACTGCTTTGGGTTACGTGGCAACATAGGGTAATAGTGTGGGCCCCTTGCATAAACCAGATATATCAAGTACCCTCCTCGCTATTTCGCTTATGGTTTCTACTATACCTCTATATAGAGACAATGTAGGATTGAGTCTGTTCCATGGATGGCGAGTGACAATACATTTGTTATGTGGATGCTTTATTGTCATTGATGTTCCCACGGGAGGGGCACAATTGTCAGTTTTCACTTTCGTTGAATCTCCATGGTGTCATATCTATAGGAATAAAGTTTTAAAAGAACAAGTGGCATTGCTACAGGAAGCTCTCCTGATAGGGAAGACAAAATGGCAACGCATGAAGGCGGATGTGCAAAACATAAAGAAATCTGTAGTGGAAAGTACAGAAGTGGTGAATGTGAAATCATCCCAGGATAAAGGGAAAATGATTGCCCAAATAAACAACCATAAAGTGAAAGCAAGAGAAGAAACGAAAGGAGATTCCACCAAAGTTTCCAAAACTTGGGCTCAAGTTATTAGCAATTCTGCTAATAAGGAAGGAGAAACAAATATTCAGGTTGACAACATGCAAGATAGTGAAGGCAAGGAAAGACAAAATAGGGCAGCAAACATAATTATTAAAGGGGTGAAAGACTATGGGAAAAATGAATGTACTCTTGACCTTGCAAGAGACTTCTTGAAAGACAAGTTGCTATGGCAAGGACAAATATGCCAAGCATGGAGGGTGGGTAAGTTTAACGGGTAGAGGTCTAGGCCCATAAAAGTCATTATGCCTAGCTTGCGTGATAAATATATCATTCTAAGCAAGAAACATCTCTTGAGGGGTTTTCGTTTTTTCCTAGAAGAAGATTTAACTGTAAAACAACAGGAGGAAAGAAGGGAGGAAATTTTAAAGGTTAGGGCAGTAAGAGATGAAGGCAAGAGAGCATGGATTTTTGAAGGCAAAGCTATGATAGCGCGATTTGGACCTCCTTCCAAAACAGAGCATCAAGATGGTAATAAAGAAGAGGCAACAAACTATTCAACTGGAAATTAGAAAGCAAGGTCAATATGGGAAAGTAGGGATGAAGACTCAAATGTGAGTCTTGCATGTCAAAATAAATAGCAATCAAGCCATACCCAGGTTTCCATAAGATTAGTTTGTTGGAACTGCAGAGGTTACCCATGGAGACGAGGACCTGGGTTAGGGCCTATTACGGAAGATAGAGACATAATTTACCTCATAGAAACACACGAGCATGAAGGGTGCAAGACACCTCTGTTTGAAGGATACTGGAAGATGGCAGTGTGGAACAAGACAACAGGGAATGGCAAAGGGCACGGGGTATCATGGTTTTAGTAAGGGAGAAAGAAGGTCGTCTCATGCAGTTAGAAAAAGAAGACTCAAATAAGCAATTCATTTGGTTTAAAATATAAGAAAATGGAAACCACATTAGAATTGCAGCATGCTATTTTGCACTGCAGGTTTCAAAAATCTACAAAGTTGGAGGGCTTGACCACACAGATCCATTTGCAGCCTTAAAAGCGGATATTGCAACATATTCACAGCTAAGTGAATTCCTTATAGTGGTTGATTTCAATGCTAGGACTGCAAGTGAGCAAGCTATCATTCTTTGTTGTAAAGATGATTGTGACCCTATTTGGCTTACAAAAGAAAGTAATCATCAGTGGGAAAGAATTTCAGAGGACAAGGGCTGCGATCTCTTTGGTGAACAATTGCTTACTTTATGTGGGGCCTTTGATATAGTCATTTGCAATGGCTTGACTAGATGGGAAAAGTCCGGTAATTTCACTTGCAATACTTACAATGGAGCAAGTGTGGTAGATTATGTAATTTTCTCGCATGGTTTGTGTGAGAAAATGGAGGAAGTTTTGATTGGAGATCAGCTGCGGGACTTGAAATTAGATCACAAGGCAATTCATTTATGTTTCTCTTGGATTGGAAAGAAACAATTAGAGTCAAAAATTCAGCATGCCCAACAAAATCCCCCACAGTGCAGAATTTTTTGACCCCAGAAAATTGTAATACCTTCAAAATGACGCTAGAGAGGCTCTTCGAGAAGGAGAAAATGACAATTCACAACCTTCATAGTCATGGATTAACACATTTAATTCAATGCACACTTGCAAAGTGCAAAAGAGCAGAAATTAAGAAGTCCGATACAAATTGCTTTCCGGTTAATGCTTGGTTTGACGGGGAATGCAAAAAGGCAAGGAGAATGTGTAAAGAGTCAAACAAGGATAACATAAAGCTCAAAGCTTACAAGCATTTATTAAGCAAGAAAAAGGCCGATTTCATGGTTTCAAGGAGGGAAGAACTAATCTTCGTTGGGAAAAATAATCCCAAATTATTTTGGAAGGAGCTCCAACTGTAAAAGATACAAATTGGAAATAATATTATAGCTTCTAAATGGTTTGACTATGAAAGTCAACTCTATGAGCAGGTTCCCAAGGTTGACCCTCCCCCCTTGGTCAACATTGATACTGAACTCTTCATGGTACAAGAGGTGGAGATGGGTATCAAGAAGTTGGGTGTTGGAAAATCAATAGTCTTAGTCGAACTCCAAGCAGAATATCTAAAGTGGGGCTCAAAGATTCTTGCACCTCACATTACAAAAATCTTCAACAACATCATACAACAAGGGCTCCCCACAGATTGGACAACTAGTCTAGCAATACCTCTTTTCAAGAGCGGTGACGTCAATAATCCCTCCAATTATAGGACCATCATGATAAACCCTTTGTTTGCAAAGCTATTGGAAAGCATGCTAGAAAACAAAATTAGCAAGTGGGCAGAAGAAAGAGATAAGCGTGCTAAAGGGAAAGCAGGTTTTAGACCTAAACATTCCGCAGTTGATCATTGTATAACTTTAAGGCACATCATTGAAAAAGTTTGGGAGTAAAAGAAAGAAGCCTTTTGTTGCTCTGTTGATTTCAGAAAAGCGTTTGACTCTGTTCCTAGGGATAAGCTTTGACACAGAATGGAGGAACTTGGGGTTCCTAAACATTTGAGAGCAGCGGTGCATAGGCTGTATGAAGAGGTGAAAGTCAAAATTAGAACTTCAGTAGGCATTTCTGAAAGTTTTAGAAGCGATATCGGGGTCAAGCAAGGTTGTCCACTTTCTCATACCATTTTTGGTTTATATATCGACAAGCTTGAGGAGTGGTTAAATTCATAAGGGGGTGATGGTATCTATTTGGGCAAGTTTGTTATAAGGCTTCTTTTGTATGCAGATGACCTTATTCTGATTGCTAAATCGGCTTTTGGTTTGCAAGAGCACTTACTATCCCTTGAGCATTTTTGTAGAAGTGTGGGGATACAAGTCAATATCAGCAAACGAAAGTAGTGGTCTTCTCTAAGAAAAGAAAACATAACCAACATAAGTTCTACTTTGAAGGAAACATTCTGGAAGAAGTTGCGGATTACAAATACCTTGGAATTGACTTCAACAAAAATCTAAGTTGGAATGGTTGTAGAAAGAAAAGAACTTTGGGGGGTTGGAAAGCATTTTATGCTTTTCAAAATAAGTGTAGAGAGGCAGAGTTATGGGACTGGAAAACCACTCAAACTCTTTTTGGGTTTCTAGTGATTCCGATGATTCTCTATGGTTGTGAACTATGGGCCAGCAGTACATCCGACATGCAGTGGAGACAAATTGAGAAAATTCAGAAGCGTTTGATTACAAACAAATTTAAGATTAAAAGTGCAGTTCCTTATGATATCTTGTTAAGTGAAACATGGACTGCTCCTATTGAAGCAATTGCTATGGTGCGAGTCATAAGATATTTAAAAAAAATTGAGCAAATGGAAGAAGGTAGATAGCCTAAGGTTGTCTTTAATGGTAGATTGTGCAAGTGCAAAAACACTTGGATGTAGCAAAATAACAAATGGTTTAGTAAATGGGGTATTTGTTTGAACACGTATCCCATAAACAACAAAGAGATAAAAGGTTTTTTAATGGAAAAGTTCCACAAGCGTACTTGGGATAAGGAGCTAGGAAGAAAGAAAAATTACTATATTGAAGTGTTTAATCCCACTCATAGTCAACAACCAAAAGTATACATAGAGATCAATATCTCTTGGAGAGCCAAAATTCTTATTGCTCAGTTAAGGACTAATTCTCATCAACTCCATTGTGAAACAGGGCGCTGGAAAAGGCAAAGGAAGTCTGGGAGGAAAGAGCATGCATTTTTTGTTCTTCCGGAAAAGTGGAAACAGAAAAACATTTCATTTTAGAATGTGAGGCCTTAAAAGAAAACAAAGAAACTTATGCAGATATGCTGATAGCTAGCTCTTAGGATAATCTATTTAGCGAGGGGTTTGTCGAGAAGCCGGGACCATTTATTTTGAAGCTTTACAGAAAAAGGACCGAATACATCAAGCAGATGAAAAAACAATCTGTCCCATAGGCTATCTTTAGCCTTGTGGATGTTAAAATAATTTCTTTCTTTCTTTCTTTCTATCCTTACCATACTCAGGATGCTAAACGAAATGTAATTCCTCTCATTAACAATGCCCAAGTTAATGATAATGCGAAATTAGTGAAGGAACAAAAGCATTTGAGGTAGAATTTGTAGACTTCAAGTGATGAGTGTTAATGGAGGATTGCCAAAATTTCCGTTGGAAGATTATGCAGGAAGTCTACATACTGTTCAAGAAGACTATTGACTACATTGCGTGCTTGAAAATGCAAGTGTGTTTATTGCAGGTTTAAACTCAAAATATTTTACGCAGATTATGATTGTATGAATCCAACATACCAACCTTACAAAAGATCCATGAAGGAAATATATTTGTTGTTTGGAATTTGAGGAGATGAAACAACAAATTCATAATGCATGATCAACGAGGAATAAAGTGGCCACTAGTGTTTGTAATTACAAAAAATAATTACCTTTTGTGGATGTTGTGCTTAATAAAATAGTCGAATTCAAAAATGTCTGGAGATGAAATTGATATACTATCTGGTGGAGGACATGGCCAAGAACTGCATTATTTGAAGATGAATGAGGTTGTATACGAAATGCTAAAGATTTTTGCCATGTGAAAAGTGACAGAGCAGTTGGAGGCAAGGGAAATTGAGGGTTTTATGAAATACTTGCAGCAGGATTTCTTGTCATCATTGTGGTTACGTAGTTTTTGGTGACAACGCACCAAAAAACCTATTAACAAGGTTTTTATGATCCCTTTGAATGATTGACATTGCTTGTGTTGTCAATGTCAGTTACTTCATTGGTGCATATCAAGTTTATAGCCAATTATTGTTTGTATTTCTTGAAGGGCTCTCACCTTGACATTCCACAAGGCATCTCCATTATTCCCACAGGCACTCAATATACCCTTGCATAGAGATCTAGTTCACGTGATAATATCTGCAAAGTAAAAGGAAACATGTAAATTTTTCAAATTGGAAAAGGATGAGCGTTTATCATAGTTTGTAGCAACATTGAGCTAGGTGAATGTGTGTCATAAAAGAAGTTTAACAGAGGGGTCTTCAACCTGTTTCTAGACCCTAACACTTTTGTTTTGAGTGCCTAGTGAAAACCTCTAGGATTAAACTTCCGGGGGTGATGTGGCTTTATAGGAGGAGGGACCCGCACTGTATAATGTAATACTACGAGAGAAAGAGATGGCGGGATTGTCCACCTAATCTCGACGATGTCAGAGCAAGGTACCCCAGATAGTTTTGGAAATGAGAACTTCCGGGAAATGAAATGAAATGATATTTTAACATCCACAAGACTAAAAATAGTCTATGAGACTATTAGTGCCCTGCTTTTCGTCTTTGCAATTCAATCATTTTCTTGTTCAAATTGATGATGAGTTGGCCCAACTTTCCAATAATTCCCTCACTAAAAAGACAATGCCAAGAAACCGATGCTAGCATATTCCCATTACTTTCTCTGATGTCTTTGAATGCATCACATTCCAAAATGAAATGTTTTTTCGATTCCATTGCCCCAGACGTGAAAAGTTTACACACCCGTTCTTCCCAAGCTTCTTTAGGCCTTTTCCATCGTCTTGTTTCACACTGAAGTTGATGCGAGTTGGTTATTAATTGAGCAATAAGAAGCTTTGCCCTCCACGGAATGCTAGCTCCAATGAACTCTTTTAGTTGTAGATCACACGTAGGGTTGAATTCCTCAATGTAGTACTTTTTTTTCTACCCAACTCTTTTCCCCATACCCGTTTATGAACTTCTCCATAACAAAATCCTTTAGCTCCTTGTTATTTGTGGGACAGACATTGAGATAGATAGTCCATTTTTGCATCCATATGTAGTTTTGTTTCATCCATGTTGTCTTTTTTTCGCTCATGCCTTCATTGAAGATAACAATAGGCCATCTACTTACTCCCATTTGCTCAATTCTTTTTAGATATCTTATGAGCCGCGCCATAGCAATTGCTTCGATGGGAGTAGCTCCTATTTCATTGAACATTATCTCAAAAGATACCTTTTTTTTTTTGAACTTGCTCATGATCAAGAGTTTTTGGATTTTCTCAATTTGTTTCCATTTTGAGACGGGGTGCTGCTAACCCACAATTCACACCCATATAGCATCACTGGACAAACTAGGAGTCCAAAAAACGTTTTAGTCGTTTTCCAATCCTATAACTCTGCCTCTCTACATCTGTTTTGAAGAACATATAATGCTTTCCACCCTCCTAAAATTCTCTTCTTTTTGCAGTCCTTCCAATTAAGTTTTTTGTTGAAATCAATCTCGAGGTACTTGTACTCATTTACTTCTTCAAGAATGTTGCCTTCAAAGAAGAACGTATGTTGGCTTTGCTTCCTTTTATTAGAGAAAATCATTATTTTGGTCTTGCTAGTATTGACTTGCATCCCCACTTCTCTACAAAAATTCTCAAGGGCATACAGGTGCATTTGCAATCCATGGGTCGATTTAGAAATCAATACAAGATCATCCACATATAAAAGAAGCTTTATCACAAACTTCCCCAACCGAAAACAATCTCCACCTTGCAGATTTATCCACTCTTCTAGTTCATCAATATATAAGCCAAAAAGAGTAGGAGATGGAGGGCAACCTTGCTTGACTCCAATGTCACTTCTAAAGCTTTTTGAAATATCTGTTGAGGTTCTAATTTTGACTTTCATTATTCATAAAGCCTATGGACATCGGCTCTATAATGCAAAGGAATTTCAAGTTCTTCCATTCTACGCCATAGCTTATCTCTAGGGACTGTGTCAAATGCCTTTTTAAAGTCAACAAAGCAGCATAATGCTTCTTCTTTGTCTTCCCAAACCTTTTCAACAATGTGTCTCAACGTGATACCATGATCCACTGTAGAATGCTTCGGCCTAAAACCCGCTTGTCCTCTTACCCTCTTTTCTTTTACTTTTGCCCACATACTGATTCTATTTTCTACCATGTTGTTGAAAAGCTTTGCAATAATGGTTCTATAATTGGAGTGATTATTAATGTATCCACTTTTAAAAAGGGGTATTGCTAGGCTAGATGTCAAGTCCCTTGGGAATCCTTGCTGAATGATGTTGTTAAATATTTCCATGATGTGCGGTGCAAGAGTATTCATTCCTCATTTTAGATATGTTGTCGCACAGATTGACACGACAATGCTCAGACCAGGGGCTGTCACTCTGATCCCCGATCTCTCCGTTTAAGCCTGTCTCCCGCGGCTAAGGGGGGTAGACCCTATGAGGTGATGAAGACCAACTGTCGACCAGTTGAGTTGGGAGACACGAAGAAACAAGCACTAAATTGATTTTGTTAAGTTTAATAGACCAGTGCCTCGCGGATTTAATGATTAAACGATTAATTATCAGATGCTGCAGAAATAGAAACCATGTAGAGCAACCATTCAAACAAAAATTAATTTTTATCAAATGCGAGAAAATGCTTAAATGATACTCCAGCAACTGAAATTTCGAAAGATAAAGTGCTTTGAAAAATCACGTAAAATATTAACCAGGGATCACATTCACGCAGTTAATCCTCAGATGAACATTGAATCATATTAAACACCAATTGACCTTCACGATCATCGATTGACCCCGCCTTTCCAGCAGCTGGGTCCGTCCAGATTCATCGTCAAAAGTAGAATATAATAACATAAGCTTTTCAGATTTTCCAAATTGGGGTTTATGGGGTATCTCCAGTATCACTGTGTTTATCGTATGACTGTCTTTAGATTTTATTTTTCTCTCTTTCAGCAGTGATGACGTGCAGTCATGTAGCACTGCCATATAAAAGATACAAGATTCTTAAAATTCATTCCAAGGAGTCATCGACATTAAAAAAGACAGAATCTCTCTTTTTGATGTTGATACCACCCTGAAATGAACGTAATTTATGTGTATCCACACAAAACGAGTCAAAGCTGTCTTTTGGTTATTCTTTAATATAGAAGTTCTGTCACAGAACAGGACTTGGTTCATATACCCACCCAATGTTACTTGGGAGCGGGAGCGACCATTTTCAGAAGCTCCCGGTTTGGGAGCGAATCCCGGAGCGATTTTTTAAAAATATATATATTTTTTATATTTTTTAATTTTTGATACATATATGTCAACAAAAACATGTAGAATGATGAATTAGATATAAAAAACATAAAAAAGCATAGATTGAACCATATAACAACAATCATCTAGAAGTTATAATCTTCATCAACCACGTCCGCAAGTTAGTAACATAGTAACATACAACATATTGAGTCTCATGATTCATCAATCTTAAAGTTTCAAGCTTTCAAAATTCAATATATAACATTTATCATCATTGATCACCAAAGTTGTACTTGTAAGCTAAGTGTAACCATTACAACAAATAATATCTAACATGAAATGAAATGTTATAAAATGAAATGAAATGAAACAACTTTCAACTTTCATGAAGCATCATATTCATAATTCATTACTAATGAGTTATAATTGCCAACTTCAAACTTAAATTGTCATATATTGTTTAAAAAAATATCATAATAAATATGAAAGAGTCAATAGTTATAAAAGCTACTAGAAACTAGAAAAGAGAAGTAAATCTATTATCTATTTCTTATGCTTGGGCCTCTTGCCACCACGAGAAATGTCTAATTTTTTAGTCTTGTTGCAAAATCAGGATCTTTGTCATTAATATCACCTTCCAAGCATTAATATCCAGAGGTATCTTTGTCATTACCTTTGTATCTGTATAGGGATCTTTGTCATTAATATCACCCTCTAAGCATTAACATAAGATAGAAAAAGCATAGCATGTCAAGTCAAGATTTTGTTTGAGTGATGCGTACATTTTTAGAAGGGTCATGATAGAGGAGTTCGACAACCAATGTCACTAACATCAAGGTACATAGAGGGATTGGTACTCTTGATTAAATATGAGTTCCATACCCTAATACATGACAAAATTCAATGGAAACATTGCAATCCCCCAATCCTGAAATCCTGAAAAATTGATAAGTCTGCTGGATTTTGAATGAAATCTAAAATTCTACTTTCTCCATATGAAATCCAATGAGGACGAAACCACTCTCAAACATCCTGAGTCATTTCATGGTAATGTTAAAAATTTAAGTAAAAGGATGAAAATGAAAATTAAAGAAAATGTCACTTTTACTTTAAGAATTTAACATTACCATGAATAGCATATCAATACTAGGGCCTAGACTTGATCATTAAGTTGCCCCACTCAAAAACTATTTGTTTCTTTCAAAAAAAATTGCATTTCGAACATTACTACAAAAAAAAGAAATGCAAAAAAGGCAAAACGCTCCCGAAAAGGCAGGGAGCGAAATTTTTTCGCTCCCAAGCTCCCGAGCGATTTCCGCGCTCCCGACCCGCTCCCGAGTCGCGGGAGCGCGGATCGGGAGCGGGAGGGGGGGGGGGGCGCTCCCCCGCAACACTGTACCCACCCATCCAAATCAAAAACAAAAATATAAGTCACTATGTTGTTAGAAAACAAATACTACTTGAGAATTCCAGTTGGCTTCTTCAAACTCATAAATATGCTTATCTTTCAGCACCAGCTCTTAATAGTAGCTATGCCCATAAAAAAAAAATAAAAAATAAAAAAAAAATAAAAAAAAAATGTCAAAAAAAAAAAAAAAAAAAAAAGAAGAAGAGACAAACTGTTCAAGAAAGAGAATTCAATTTAACTGAACCCCACATACATCGACTATGTTTAATCGTACATGTTCATCCATGATATCATTGGCTTTAAGATATGACAAATATCCATTCGTGACCAAGAATACTTTTGACAGCATTTACCTTATGATGCCATTGCACCAATCTCAGTTACACCACTGCTGCACCTTCACTGAAATCATCCTGTTGTACCCTCATTGAGGTCACCATTGTTGTACCTTTATTGAGATCATAACAATGTGGTCTTTATGATAGCTACACCGAGATAGGGATTAGGACCTTGTCTTCATAAGAGAACAAGATCATGACTGCTATTTTCACCAAGATCTTGACTGTGTCTAGAATGCCAAAATATATAGCTGTGAGGTCACAATCATGCCGAGATTGTGACTGTGTAATGCTAAGAGTGCCATATACTTAATTAAATTAAGTTTAACAATTAAATTAAGTATGCATAATGGTAGTCTTTAAAAACCATATGTTATAATAGTGGTCCATGTTTTAATCCAAACCCTTGTAAGTTATTCGGGGTATGGATACAGATGACCCCTTAAATGTTACAGTCAGGTTGAGGTATGACCGTTATGTTACCGATGTACATTGTAAACGAAAAGCTAACATTTTCGTTTTTGATGTCATTAGGTAAATAAACTTTGGATGTCTTACCTTAGGGACTAATAACCATACCCTTCTGCATTATTCATTTTCATTTTTAGAAAACCCTGCATTAGGACAAGGAGGTCGCGTGGCCACCCTCCTTGACCTCGGTACCAGTAAGATCCGCCTAGCGGGTAAAAATAGCAAAACTATACCCGTTTTTAAATGTGATGTTGCAAAGAAATTGGTGTGTTAAAATTCGGTTATCCACCTCAGATTTTTTTTTTATATATATACATTTTATTTGTGCTCAGGAACCCTTACGATGGTAAAAACGTATGAGCGACGACGACGTGACCAGGCAGCATCATCACCATTAATGCCGCCACCGTCACCATCGCCATCCCCCTCACCCTCGTCACCACCAAGGCAACCGTCAACATCAAACGCTCCAACGCCAGAGTTGACTGTGATAATGAAATCTTTGGAGGCCTTGTTGGAGACATTAAAGGAATCAACTAAGGCTAAAAACAAAGAGGAATTTCAGCATGTAGCCACCAGTTCAGCGGAACCACATAATTTGGAGCCCAGAGGATCGAGAGAAGACATCTCAAGAGAGCTTCAGAAAATTAGACTCCCAGAATTTTCAGGAGGTCGAGCTGGTGAACGCGCTGAGGCATGGTTGGAGGGGATGAACCGGTGCTTTAGGTTAAGAGAATATTCGCCTTCAGCAAAAACAAAAATTGCCGTGTTTCAACTAAAGGAAAGTGCCCTGATTTGGTGGGGAAACCTGGAAAAGCAGCTACACCTTACATCAGACAACGTTCCTTGGGATCTGTTTGAGGAAAGGTTCCGCGCGAAGTATTTACCTCCATATTTTCAACAGCAGCAAGCCAGAGCCTTTCATACACTAATTCAGGGAAGTAAAACGGTGGAAGAGTACGAAATAAGGTTTATGGAGCTGGTAAAATACATTCCCTACTTGGACTCTGATGAACGTCAAGCTGAACGCTTCATATTTGGGTTAAACCCTCGCATCAGAGCCCTGGTAAGTATGTGGAAACCATCATCGGTAGCCGAGGCAGTCGAATGTAGCCGTTATGCAGAAGAACACCTTGGAATCAAAAAGGATATAGGGCCAGCAGGGCCTTTACAATCAGGACTTCCAGGGAAGGCTCCCCGGAACTTTTTCAGAGGAGGTAGCTCGAGGCCACCTTACGGTAACAGGTATACCCCAAGTATGGGGACAAGAGTTCCCATGGCGGTAAACACTATAGCTGCAGAATCGTCCAGCACCAGACCATGGGCATCGCGAGGGACTACCGGTAGAGGAAGGGGTGCGAGAGGAACCAACATGGGAGGACGCGGCTCGTTCTCTAGAAACTCACCCCTTAATTCAAGAGGATCAGCGCAACTCAATTGTTGGGGATGTGGGGGGCCGCATTTCCAGCGTAACTGCCCAGAAGCGTCATCGGACATATTGCAAAGCACTGGGAGGGAGCCGATATCAGCCAAGCGAAGTAATCATAGAATTCATGCAGTAGTCAACCACGACCAAGCAGCCCATCAATCCACTGTAGTGGAATCTTCAGGTATGATCAATGTTGTAAAACTCAAAATCTTATTTGATACTGGTGCCACAGATAGTTTCATTTCGTCATATGCATTAAACAAATGTGGGCTGGCAGCTCGTAGACAAAATGATTTCCACCAAGTGGAAATGGCCTCAGGAGAACTCCAAACCGTAGGCTTGAGTGTGGATCAATGCAAAATTGACCTAGGGGTTTGTTCGACTAAACTAAAAGTCTACGTCACCGCCCTGGGGACGTATGATCTTATCATAGGTATGGATTGGCTGGAAGCTCACCAAGCGTGGGTAGATTGTTATGGAAAAAGGATTTTGGGCTTAAATGATGAGGGAGAAGTAATCCAAATTCAAGGGATCAAGTGAGAAATTTCCTTACGCTACATTTCGGCAATGCAGGTGAAGCGATGTTTAAGAAAGGGTTGTCAGGCTTATGCAATTCACGAAGTAAGCCAGGAAAAGGGACCATCCTTAGAACAATATCCGGTGCTAGCCGAGTTCCCGGATGTATTTCCAAAAGAACTACCTGGATTACCCCCGGTAAGAGAATTGGATCTCACTATTGAATTAAAGCCAGGTACCCAGCCGATCTCTAAAACGCCTTATAGAATGACAGCTCCAGAACTTCAGGAATTGCAAATCCAATTGAAGGAACTACTCGATATAGGGCTTATTCGACCCAGTACCTCACCTTGGGGCGCTCCTGTAATTTTTGTGAAGAAGAAAGATGGATCCTTAAGATTATGCATAGACTATCGGGACTTGAATCGAGCTACAGTAAAGAATCAATACCCTATGCCGCGGATCGATGATCTTTTCGATCAAATGAAAGGAGCTTCTGTCTTTTCAAAAATTGATCTTCGATCAGGATATCATCAGCTAAGGATTTCTGAAAATGATATCTCTAAGACAGCATTCCGGACACGTTTTGGGCACTATGAATTTACTGTGGTACCATTTGGGTTAACAAATGCGCCAGCTGTATTCATGAATCTTATGAACAGTGTTTTCCGTCAGTATCTTGATAAATTTGTACAAGTCTTTTTAGATGATATTCTCATCTATTCCAAGAATGAAGAAGAGCATAAGGAGCATTTGCGGTTAGTATTGTCCTGCCTTAGAGAACGTCAGTTATATGGAAAACTGTCCAAGTGTTCCTTCTTTCAGGAAAAGATTCATTATTTGGGTCACATTATATCCGGTGAAGGGATTTCAGTAGATCCGGAGAAGGTAAAAGCGGTCATGGATTGGCCAATACCGAAAAATGCACATGAGATACGAAGCTTTATGGGCTTAGCGGGTTATTACCGGAGATTTGTGGAAGGATTCTCCAAAATCGCGAAGCCAATCACAACCCTCCAGCGTAAAGGTGTTAAGTATGAGTGGACCGAGGAATGTAATAATGCATTCTCTGAACTCAAAAGACTACTCACCAGTGCACCAATCCTAAGAGTCCCTGATATGGGCAAGGACTTTACGGTATGTACGGATGCATCCAAGCAAGGGCTGGGTGCAGTGTTAATGCAGGACAGGGGAGTGATAGCTTATGCTTCCAGAAAACTAAAACCTCATGAAGAACTTTATGCTACTCACGATTTAGAATTGGCCGCTGTAATGCTAGCTTTAAAGATTTGGAGACACTATTTGGTGGGGCGAAAGTTCACACTTAAAAGCGACCATCAAAGTCTACAATATTTGTTCACCCAAAGAGACTTAAATGCTAGGCAAAGGCGATGGAGTGAATTCCTAAGTGAGTATGACTTCGGAATATCATATATTAAGGGAAAGGAAAATGTGGTAGCCGATGCCTTAAGCAGGAGACCCCGGATATTTTCTCTCATACCCATTAAAGTGGACTTAAGACAACGAGTGCTGGATCGTCTTACAAAAGACAGCTGGTATTTAAAGGTGAGGGCAAGTCTTGAGGGGATTAAGGCAAAAGAATCTAAGTTCGAGGGTTATGAATTAGAAAGCGATGGGATCTTGCGATTCCATGGAAGGATGTACATTCCTGATGATAAAGATCTTCGAGATACCATCCTCAGGGAAGCTCACAAAGCCGTATATTGTGCTCATCCTGGAGTAGGGAAAATGTATGCGGATACCAAGAAACTCTTCTTTTGGGCGGGCATGAAGCGGGATATCACTCAATTTGTTGCAAAATGTTTGGAATGTCAGCAGGTAAAGGCAGATCATTGTCACCCAGCGGGTCTCTTACAGCCCCACGACATTCCTATGTCTAAATGGGAGACCATTTCTATGGATTTTATCACTGGACTACCTCTTACTTCTCAAAGACACAATGCCATTCTGGTAGTGGTGGATAAATTAACAAAAAGCGCCCATTTTATTCCGGTAAAAGATACTTATGATGTTGCTGACGTGGCTCGAGTATTCATAAACGAAATTATCAGATATCATGGAGTACCTAAAAAGATTATATCCGATAGAGATTCGCGATTCACTTCCAGATTCTGGACGTGCATGCAGACAGCCTTAGGTACTCAGCTAAATTTAAGCACGGCTTACCATCCTGAGACTGATGGGCAAACTGAAAGAGTAAATCAAGTACTTGAAGACATGTTGCGGATGTATGTGATGGATCAGCAATCCCACTGGGAAAAGTATTTACCCTTGGTTGAATTCGCATACAACAACAGTTACCACAGTTCGATTGGGATGCCTCCATTTGAAGCTTTATATGGCAGACCGTGCAGAACACCATTAAGTTGGGACAGGTTAGAAGATCGAGTGATAATAGGGCCAGAATTAATCCATGAAATGGAAGCGCAGGTCAGACAGATTAGACAGCGATTAAAGGAAGCACAGGATAGACAAAAGAGTTATGCTGATGCTCATCGAACTGATAGAAGGTATGAAGTAGGGGACCAAGTCTTCGTCCGCATCAAACCAAATAAAAGTACTATTCGATTCGGGAAAGGGACAAAGTTGTCACCCCGATTTATAGGACCGTTTAAAATCATGGAAAGAGTTGGACCTGTTGCCTATCGTCTTGCCCTGCCACCTCACCTGCATAGAATTCATAATGTATTTCATGTTTCTGTATTAAGACATTATGTAGCTGATCTATCTCATAACATCCAGTGGAAAGAATTGCAGGTATCGGACGAGGGAGTCATAACGGTCGAACCGTTACGTATACTGGAACGTAGAGTTCGACAGCTGAGAAACCGCCTCGTGGACCAAGTTAAGGTCCAGTGGGACAAGTATAGTCCCGGATCAGCGACTTGGGAGAATACAGAGGACATATGTCAGAGATACCCTAGTTTATGTCCATTTTGAAGAACTTTACACTATGTTTAGTATATATATTTACTTCACCTCTGTCAGAAAACCAAAAAAAAAACATTTGAATGATTAGTGATAAACATGAAACTTTGCGGCATAATATGTGTTTACAATTCCTGCTGGTACGTGGATACCAAAATAATATGTGTTTAAAATTCCTGCTGGTACGTGGATACCAAAATAATATGTGTTTAATTCTTGCTGGTACATGGACACCAAAGCAATATATGTGATTATATTACTAAATTATAAATGTTGAAGTAAAGTTATGACCGTCAAATGATTTTACTTCCGGTAGGAATTGAAACAATATAAATCTGTTTTATTTTATGCATGTCAAGAAATGAACAACTGAAATAAAAGATAGGAAGTGAATACATCCTATAGAAAAGTCAGAATACATGCATAGAAAATAACAAAATTCTTTTATGCTATAGTATCATATGTAGATAATACATAAGTTGTTTCGAATATGCTGATGCACATTTCACAAATGCTGGGTAAGTGTAAGATTGCAGATAAACTTGCAGATAAACTATGATTGCAGATAATTGATCCAATTTTCGAGATGACCACGTGATGACAGAACTCAGATCAGTTAAAGCTCAAAGTGATTCTATGATAGGGAAGTAGCCCTGATACTACTGGAGGGGTGGAGGTGTTACCCACCGTTTATCCTCCGAATCCTGGAGTCATGGGAGGACTCTGCGAGTCACGCTCCCCTAGACGTGTGATGATGACTGCCGGATGCCTACTGGGAATCAGGTCGGTATAGTCGACGTTGTTACCTTTGTGTTATGTATGGTTAGGTCAGTAAATTGACGCCATGGCATACTCTAGTAGAGGACGGATAGGATGGGAGCAGAAGAGATTAGGAAGGATAGGATGAGTTTGAATAGCTTGGGAACCTGGATAGGAAAGGGCATGTCCGTTAAAACCTTGAACCTAAAGCTCTAACTTCGGGACGAAGTTTTCAGAAGGGGGAATGTATGTAACAACCCTGCTAAATTAACCCACTTTATAAAGTTTAAACTCTATAATAAAACCAACTATGTGGAAATTTAAAAACTATAAGTATGATAAGCTATATATATGATTTAAATTTAAAACATATATAAGAGTAAATTTTATAAAATATATAACTTAACCTTATAATATGTATATAAATATATTAATATTACAACACATGTAATTAAATTTTATAAAGTATGTATATATCTATCTCTAAATTGTATAAAGTAAAATATTATAAAGTATAAAATGCAACTTTATATGTAATGTTACAAAATACAAAAGAAACTTTATATATGGTTTATAAAATACAAAGGAAACTTTACGGAAGGTTTATATGTTATAAAATCTATAAATTGATTCATGTTAATAATATACAAAACCTACCTATGAGTCACCCCAGCCATTAAAAGAAGCGCGTCCGAACCAACTGAACATTGATTGCTAAACGCAGAAGTCAGTAGAAAATATCTGAGAAACTTGAATGCAAGGATGGCGGTGGCTGCAAGTGGGAGGGCGGCCACCGCCAGCCCAGGGGTTTAAATAGCAGGGTCTGAACCTGAAGGGGGGGGTGAAAAAAACCAGCGAATTATGGATTCAGGAGCAGAAAACCAAGAGAAGTAACCTTGCAGTGGAAGAGTCTTGAGTGATCTGAGTTCTGGGCACGGAGGGACAGAGAGCCTTTGTGGAGAGCTTCTCTGGATTGGGCAACCAGGTTGCTCTGTCTGGTAGGGTGGTATTGGCCATCTCTAAATTGAATCAAATCAATCAGCAGTTCAGAATTACCAGCTCAGCAGTGGAAACGGAAGTCAGCCAGCAGCTCAGGTAGGTACAGATTAC
Source organism: Pinus tabuliformis (assembly GCA_031772625.1). Lineage (NCBI taxonomy): Eukaryota > Viridiplantae > Streptophyta > Pinopsida > Pinales > Pinaceae > Pinus > Pinus tabuliformis. The sequence continues at coordinate 798,861,874 of CM062805.1, read as the reverse complement.
AGTTTTATGCATTATTGATTTTCAAATTTTATGTGTATTATATGGTTGCTGTAAATTCGGAATTTGGGCACTACAGAGGGATCAATGCAAAGGTCGACAGGTAGCAGAAGGAATGCGTGAAGCAGGTTAAGAGAATGGACGAAACGAGGGAATGAAAGGCATGATGGATTCTATGACTGCGAAACAATGAATAGATGGAGCTCACGCGGATAGGGAAAGGGACGAAACTCTGAAAACGGAGGATGCTGCGTGTAGAAAAAGAGCAAAAGCCTGCATATGGAGCAGAGAGAGAAACTGGGTGCCTTATGATTGCATGAAGAATGTAGGCTCTGAGCTGCAGAAAAATGAGTAGCAGCGTGAGAAACTTTACCCAGCCTGCTAAATTTTTTTTCGAAAATTCTTGCAATAAAATTGAAACCCCGAGCAACATAGAAACTGAAACCGTTTAAACCCTTCCTGCTTCAGATTGCATAATGGGAACCCTGAAAATTTTCTTAAAACTTGTACCTGCAACCTGTAATGGCAAAAAATGGAACATCCAAAAATGATATGTGCATAAAACAAAAACTGAAAACCCTAAACCCAGCAAAAATTTTACAGTATTTACAAATTGAAAGCTCTTAAGAAGCCAGATTTATCAATAATCACAGTAATATTATCAGAATTTAATTTTAATGTAAAAAGTTTCAGAAAACCCTGCATGCATTCATAAAAAATATTTCGAATGATAAGCCCGGGATCAAGAACTGGCTGGGCTCTTTCAGAAAACACAACCCGGGAGTTGGCTGGTTCAGCCGAGAACTTCCCCTAACGCCCGGTAATTTGAAAAAAAGATTTCCTGCACAGCTTAAAATCAACCATTAACATAGAAGGAGAAAACAATAGTGAAACCCCGATCAAATGGAGATACCTGCCACTATATTTCAGAATCTAAACTATTATTCAAACCCCAAAGATAAGACAAGATACCTGTGCCTAGATCAATCTTCATTAAGCTATCATCAATGGCTGAAAATAAAATTATGCAGAAAAAAAAAAAGAACAATCTTACAGCGTTTTCAGAAGAGTAACACTAGCCAATTTTTTAACCCCAAAGTCTTTCTTTATTGGCACCAGAAAAAGTTTACAAGAGAGCTTCTTCAGCACAAGACTCCAAGATCGAATCTGATCTCAAATAACCCCTAGCACCCTATTTAAAGTAAAAAATCCCAACAGTTAGTTCGAGTGATCCATGTCAAAATGATCTCGACCGCTGATGAGGATCAAGATATCTATTAATCTCATCCGTCGAATTTTTAATGCATTAAAAAATTGAAATTCTGCATTTATTTACTCAAAATATTATTATTTTATTATTTTTTAAGTTTTTACTTTATTTTATTATTTATTATTTATGATTTATTATTTATTATTTATTATTTATTTATTATTTATTTTTTATTTTATTTATTTTTTATTTTTTATTTTTAAATTTTTTAATTTTTTTAATTTATTTTTAAATGGATCCTCGAACTTAGCCTTTGGAAAAATCACCTAGGACCTAGGACTTATGAGGGGATTAAAAAACATTTTCTAACCCTCAAGACACTTTACATCATGACTTTTACAACTTTACATCTCAAGGGGGAGAACCCATTTGACATAGACCCTCATAAACCACCCAGTTCTGCGACACAACTATAATCTAGCAGATTAACACACTAGGATTCTCCTAAGATTCTAATGACAAAATCCATTTCGGCTTTGGGGTTAGGCTGAAGGAAAACTCTGCCGATCATAGATCGGTGAGACAAAAAACCTTCCGGAACGTAGATTATCACTAGAAAATTAGGTCCACCTAGGCAATTTACATACATGACTCAACTCTGCTAAGATTATTTACAATCAAATATGCAGACTGGGTTTACAACATAAATTGATCAAGCTGTCGATGACTGTCAAATGACACGGACATGTCGATCAAGCGCTATCCTTTTTTTGCGAAGAAAAGGGGGTGTACTGCTTGGAAGTTGACACGTAGTGGTCAACAAGATACTTTGCTTGAAGCTCAACCAAGTCCTTTGCCTTTCATGTTTTCAGCTTCTTAATTCCAATCTCCACCTCCTGTAACGTGAAGAGCTTTGTAGTTGTGTTAATCCTGGAGGGAGGCTCCGCCTCTGATTCTTTCTCATAGAGTTGCTTTGCATATTCAAACCATTGTTGGGTTGTAATATTATTTTCGATTTGCTTCTTCCTTGGTTGAAGTTCCTGCCAGAAAAGCTTTGGGTTATTCTTGCTTAGATATATTAACTCTTCTCGCCTTGTTTGCATGAACTCATCTTTTTTCCTTTTTAGTATCTGCTTATATAACTTTACATTCATCTTCTCCTTGCCTGCCTTTTTCAAGGTTCTCCTTGCCATTTTGCATTCCTCATCAAACCAAACATTTACAGGAAAACAATTTGATTCTCATTTCCTATTTTTTGCTCTTTTGCACTTCTCAAGTGCACTTTGGATTATATTTGTTAACTCGTGACTCTTGAAACTTTTGAAACCAGTTTTCTCCTTCTGAATTAATCTCTTTGACATTCTCTTGACGATAATACATTTTTCTTGTGTTAGAAGAATTTTGCCGCTTGATAGTGATTGCCGAGAGCATTGGGTTTTTCTCCCATTCAGTCTTTCTTCTAGCCATGATAACTTTATATAAATTGGGTTATGGTTTGATTTTAAGTCCCAAATATGCTCTCCAATCTTGACTTCATCTATCTTTTCTATCAAGCTTTGTGAACATATCACATAGTCAACGACACTTGCCCCATTATATGTGTTGCAAGTGAAGTTCCCAGACCTTTTCCATCTATCTAGACCATTGCAAATAATTAAGTTGAAAGCCCCACATAGTGTAAGAAACTCCTCTTGAAAATGATTGCTAACTTTTTCATCTTCTGAACACCTCACCCATTGGGGATTCTCCTCTTCATTGAGCCAAATAGGATTGACATCCTCTTTACAACAAAGAATACTAGCTTGATGATTTGATGTTCTAACATTGAAATCTCCCACAAAAATAACTTCTCCCTATTGAGAGTACACGACAATATCTTGCTTTAAAGCTGCATATGGATCCTTGCTGTTTAGCCCCTTATTTTTGTAAATTTTTGAGACTTGAGGGGAAAATAACGTGCTGCAATTCTTATGTGATTCTCATTCTATGATATTTTGAACCATAAATATTGTTATTTGCATCTTCTTTAATTAACAGAATGTGACGACCTTCTTTTTCTTTCACTAAAACTAGTATTCCTCTATACCCTTTGTCGTTTTTTGCTACCTTGTTCCAAACTGCTAACTCCAAATAACTGTCAAACATGGGAGTTTTGCAACCATCATGGTCATGAGTTTCCGTGAGACAAATTATGTCTCTACCTTCCGCAATAGGCCCTAACCCAGGTCCCCTCCTCCAAGGGTGACCTTGACAATTCCAACAAACTAAACTTAGGTAGACTTGGGTAGGATTTGACTGCTATACAATTTGGCACATAAGACTCAAATTTGAGTCTTCAACCCTTTTCATCCATGTTTATCTTGTTGTTTTTCTCCCTATCATCGAATTCTCTTTTCTTTACTACCAGCTTGCTGCCCTGTTTTGCCCGGAGGCCCAAACACTGCAATAACTGCTTTACCATTGTACAACCATGCCCCTTTCCCTTCATTTCTTGCTGTTGTGATTTTCTCCAATTCTTCCCTTCTCTCCTCTTGTTGTTTGCGGTTTAAATTTTCATCTAGGAAGAAGTGTGAGCCTTTCAAGAGTTTCTTTTTGCCCAAGAGTTGGTGTCTGTCTTGCATGCTTGCCATGGTGACTTTTATGGGTCGAGCCCTCTCTTCACATATATTTCCCACCCTCCTTGCTCGGCAAACTTTCCCTTTCCAATGTAATTTCTCTTTCAGAAAGTCTCTTGTCAAATTGAGAGTACTTCCATTTTTCCCATAATCTCTTATTCCCCTGATAATAAAATTTGTTTCCCTGTCCTTTTTTTCTTTGTGTTCTCTTTCCTGTGCTCTACGAGCACTTGAATCTTCTTCTTCCTTTGTCCTCATGTAACCATTAGCGCCTTCATTTCTAACTTCGATTTATGTTGCATCGTCTTTCCTATTGTTCTTTTTTCCCTCTCTTTTGGAAGGTCTGTTTGCTGAGATATTTATGTATCTACTTGAGTTGCTTTAGCAATTATCACATCCTTGTTTGCTACTATTGATTCTTTTATGGTTTTCCACTTTGTCTTCATGATTTGTCATTCTTGTTTTCCTGTCTCTAGAGCCTCTTGTAACATTTTTACTTGTTCTTTTAAATTTCTATGACCTTCCATTAAACACCGATTTGCAACTGTGATCTTTGAAATTTAAACGATCCCTTTCCTGTTCTTTGGCTTCCAAAATCTCCAGCCTTGTCTTGGTCTTCATTAGTTCTTGGACATAAAGATCGGATGACCAAGTAAGAGGTGTAGATGTGGGACTGTAGATAGCCGATTCTTCTTTATTTTTGCTGCTCTTATTTATTTTCTTTCTCTGGAACCATTTTCTTCTTCTTTGTTCTCATTTACGGCGAGCAAGCCTATGCTTTAAAATGCCCCAATATTGCTTTGCATTTACCTAAATCTACTTTCTTGTTTTCTCTGTTGAAGCAATTTTGACTTGACCCAACTGATTTGTTTCCACAAAACCCTCATTCTCTCCAGCTTCTATGTCATAGTCTACCATTTTATGCTTGAGAATCACCCCTTGTTGAGAACCTTCATAACCACGCTCTCTCTAATTTCCGTATTCTGAGCAAATTTAACCTTCGCAAAAGTACCTTCACCAATGGTTCTTTCTTCTGATCTCATATTTTCCTACCTTGTTGATAATCGTCTTCCTCGACCTCATCATACTTCTAATCGAGCAAAACGGAACAAAGACTCAGCGAAACGGAAGTCTGCCACAGTTTCTTATGATTTGCCTCCGCTGGTGTCAGGTGACCGACACAACGAAACATAAGGATTTGGTGTATTTTTAACGTTCAAGCCTTGGCATAGTTTCAAAAATCCTTATATCTCACAGCTTCTAAGAAATGCTTGCACAAACCTTGTTCATATGTCTGGTTTCATTCACTCCTAATGGGTCCTCTGAGTTTGCCTTCCATTGCCCTTTTCGATCACCGTTGTCTGCTATTTGTTCAGAAAGTCCAGCTCGTCAGGTTACAATTACCTGGAAACTTGATCCGATATTGCCAAGCTGCTGCTCGTCCAATTTACTCAATCCTTTGCTACTGATCCATAAATGAAGGGAAGGCACGTCAAGCAGGTAAATAGATGCGCGAAAATCCAATTGAGCTTCATGTCTCCCTCATTCAGTCGACTGTCCGGTGTTTCAGCGCCTCGTAATTTTCCACGATGCTGTGGATCAGAGTTATTCCTTTCTGCTCCGCACATTCCAAGGATGCCAGTAGATTTGTATTTCTCCAGGATTAAACTCTTGGGGTGATGTGGCAGCTAAGAAAGGGTCTACGCCAAGCTGCTCAAAGATGATACGAGAAAGAAGGGGGAATACCAGAGCTTTTTGAATATGCGCAGAGGGAAATCCCCTGGGTTTTTACTTCTAAGGTGAGGTGGTAGTAGGGGGGCCCACCTGCTCCATATTATATATTTAATAAGGGGGGGACTGTAAAGTATGTGGTAACATACATATATACGTGCATTCAAGATCTTTTTGGCTTGCACCATATAATGAATGTTAATAGCATATTATCTTCGTGATTCCTCTTTGGGAAGAGAGTCATTGTTTTGATACACCTATTGCACTATGGATCCATTCTTTGAAGGGTTTTAAATTACACCGACAAAAGCCATTGAGTGTTAGTCATAATAATGAAAGAGTTTTGTCATGAATGTGAGGTAAATATGCTAATATCAATGAAGAGATGGATCAATAAATGGATGGATGGGTAAATATGAAAGGAAATAAATATAATAAATATACGGTAGGTATGTTATAGGGCATTAAATGAATGTCGTTGTATATGCCTGAACGATGAACATATATAACAACCCGGCTCTGATACCAATTTACGCAGGGGCTTCATTGAAGCTTGCAACAACAACACATCTGACTGGCCTTGCTGAGTCTCTTCTCTGTCTCTGCCACTTATTCTTCTTTACGTGAACCCATACACGAACCCATACATGACCTACTTAGGTATTTCACGCTCTGGCGACCTTCTTCACGGCTTCCCTCGCCTTTTTACGGTCTGGCGTCCCTTCTACCCTTTGGAGAACCTCTGGCGTACTTCAAGTAAGAATAACTTAGACAGATACTACCTCAACAGCTCATATGATAGACCAACAGTACTCAAATGCGGAACAAAATATCACTCTTTATTATTTCAAAATGGATATGGATTACAAAGATCTTTCCAGGATGTTCTTTCCTGAGATTGATTGTGTTTGCATTTATCAGACTTGGCTTCTCAATATATGAGATAGCTTACTGAAGGCTTATTGGCCAATACATAATCGCAGTCTTTGAACATATTAACACACATACACAGTGACTCCCTATTGATCTGGCCACTTAAGGTTCTTATCTGTGCCGAGCACATAGATATGCAGGCTCCTCAGATCACCTAAGACCTAGAGATCTTTCGTGATGTAAGCAGATCAGACAGGCGTCCGCAGTTGCAGAGCAGGAAAATTCTCTTGACTCCTAGATTTTCTAAAATCACACTCCAACCTCCGATCCCTTGAATGAGCCTTACCCCTTTCTTATATAGGAAAAGGAGGGGAAAAACATCCGACCATTGGGCAGACAAACTGAGTCCTTGTTATTCTTTCAGTCAGGGAGATGTGGCTCAAAGCGCACCAAAAGTCGGAGAAGTGCTCCGAGTCTCATCACTGAAGAATCTTTGTACATATTTACACTGTGGATGATTATAGCAAATCCCACGGAAAGTATAAACTTTACATAGTGGATGCTTTTTGAACAGTAAAGCCCACGAGAAAACTGGTCACATTTAGTCTTGTGACTAGACATCATATTACACAGTGGAAACTTTAAGGACAAGCCCACGAAAACCATTTATGAAGTGGGGACATCTAAGATTGTAATTCCTGGTAATCAGAATTTTATTGTACAAGTTTCCATCCCATGCTTTTGTGTATATTCTCCTGACTATCATGGGTTTATTTAATACTAATTGATGTTTTATTTTGGTCATGACGAGCCATTCATGATGTCTAGTCATATACTGGTGTAAAATTCCATGCTCTGAAAGCTGAAGGAGATCCTTGACAGTTGACGTGGAGTGTGAAAACATTCAAAAATATTCTTTTCAAAACAAATGTCGCACTGCATATGATAGTAGGATTCATAGCAAACAAGATCAATGGCTGTTTTGTTGATGCCGTAGTCATTCCACCAATCTTGCAACCATTCACATTGTTGGTTTCTCTGCATGGTTCCTGTTGATTCAAATTTTAATTTTGTAAAGTGGGTTTCATTTCTTCCATTAACATTTAAAATGTCCCACCATAATTTCTTATATCCTACAAAATCATAGATGGTGTCAGGAAAGATTAAATTTGGATCATTTTTGGGCCAAAGTGTAACATTATTTGTTGTGTTTGGCCAAAAAGTATTTCGGGTTCTATTTATACAGAAATATCTGTGATAGATCCTGTGTCTATCACCTCCTTCTGACCAGATCATGCTAATGTCATGGAAGTCATTAACCAATGATTCTTCTGCTTGGTGTGCTCTGCCATGCTTCTGGAGTAAACCATATCATGAATCCATTGGCTTCCTTTTGGAAAAACTCTTCTTTCAGGGACTAGGTGTAGAATATCCATGTGAGCTTGGAGATTGACATCTAGCACCTTGGTGTTTCGCAACTGCCATGTTGGTCTCCAGTTATCCTGATATTCTGACCAACTTTGACCTTCCTGGATAGATCTTAGAACTTCCTGTTGCTGGTTAGGATCCCATTCAGTAACAATTACCATGACTTGTTCTGGCTGTTGTATATATTCTCTATTGAGGAAATCAGGCAGACAATTTGAGGAGCCTTTTATATGTTCAACTTCAGAGTCGAAGTTGGCGAACAGAGCCTGCCATTTGGTAAACTTTGCTTCCCTTGGCTTCTTAATATCTTTTGTCAGCACTTTCTTTAGCGCAGAAGCATTTGTTCTTAATGCTTTATAGCTAATTATTTATTTTCAGCCAATATGAAACTCCTCACTTTATTGCTCTTCCCAAAGATGATTTTTGTTTGTAGTGGAGGAGCTATACTGGTTTAATTTCTTAATCTGGGTATGCACGTGTTTAAAGGTGAGCGCCGAGAAATATGATAGTAGTGTATGAATCAATCTGAACCAAACTAGACTGAACATGGCTTCTGCAACACACATTAGCGTTGGTACAGTGATGTGTGGTTTGACGGTAAGTCACATGGGCGAAGCCCGGGCAGACCGAAGTTCAAATCTCATTGAGTACAATGACTTGCTGTGGTGGCAGCTAGAGGGGCGGATTCCCCTTTCCCGTGAGTCTGCTCTTGCTAAAATCATAGGAACTTAGTATACCCGACTTGCAGGTGGTTGGTTATGCTCTTGGTGTTATAGTGGCAGCTATGAGGTTTGATCCTTGGTCTCCCATAGATTAGGCCTGGCAGTTACCGATTCACCATGTGGTTAAAAAAAAAAACACACACACACACATTAGCGTTGGATGTCCTTTTATTGCAAATTGCCAACCTTCCCTTTCTCCAGTGTGAAAGGTCAGAAAGGTTCCAATGAATAGTTGCAACATTGTGAATAATATGGCTTTGACAAGATGGGTCTTAATGCACAGGTAAAGATCATTTGTGATAATTGTTCAAATTGATCTACTTGCAAAGATGAATTTGGTCTCTTTTGTAATGTGCCATATGATACAAATTATAGTATAAATGTGCAGTTAACATTGCGGGAAGCTGTCTTTAGTTTGTGTTTTGCTGCTCCATGGTGTTCTCACTGTTGGGTATACGACCAAAGTCCCACATTGACTAGAAGTGGGGAGGATCATGGGTATATAAGGATGGACAAATATCTCCATTGGTATGAGGCCTTTTGGGGTAAAGCCCAAAAACAAATCCATGAGGGCTTAGGCCCAAAGTGGACAATATCATACCATTGTGGAGATATGTGGTGTCCAGAGTCCTAACAAGTGGTATCAGAGCCATGCCCCGAAGTTAGCCAAGTGGATGAATCCTCGGAATGCTGAACGAAGGTGGTGGGCCCCGGTAATATCACGATGGGATCCGTGGATGAGCTCGGTTAGACAGGTGGTGTGCTCCGGATTCTTCATGGACGTGTCCTGGTCCCAACACGGTGAAGAGGAGTTGACCTGGGATAGAGCAAGCTCTCGAGGCAGGTGGTGCTTCCATGTAAGGCGTGTGCTTCCAACGCATTGGAGCGGAGAATCCTGGTTGGTAGAGAGTGGACGGATGGATAATCGTTTGAGGGGAGGCTCGATGGTCCTTTGTTCGAGGGGAGGATTGTTGGGTATACGACCAAAGTCCCACATTGACTAGAAGTGGGGAGGATCATGGGTATATAAGGATGGACAAATATCTCCATTGGTATGAGGCCTTTTGGGGTAAAGCCCAAAAACAAATCCATGAGGGCTTAGGTCCAAAGTGGACAATATCATACCATTGTGGAGATATGTGGTGTCCAGAGTCCTAACACTCACTTGCTAGAGATAAATGTGGTCAAAATATGTTTGATTATCATGTATGACAAAGAATTCATTGTGGCAACTATTTATGAAGTTATATTACCTATTGTTTTGAACAGTGGGTATTGGCGCTTAAAGATTGACGGATGCATTGAAATTGTGCGACCCTCCAATGGTCCGAAGGTATGCTATTGATTGTTTTGATAAAACTACTTTCAGTTACGTGGCAACATAATGTCACTAGTGGGTTCCCCTTGCATTAAACCGGATACGATCAATACACCCCCCGGCCCCCCACTATTCCGCTTATGGTTTCTACTATACCTCTATATAGTGACAACGCGGGATTGAGTCTATTACATGGATGACGAGTGACACTACATTTGTTATGTGGATGCCTTGTTGTCATTGATGTTTCCACTGGAGGTGCACAATTTTTAGTTTCCACTTTCGTTGAAGCTCCATGATGTCATATCCTTACCATACTCAAGATGCTAAATGAAATGCAATTCCTCTCATTAACAATGCTTAAGTTAATGATATTGCAAAAATAGTGAAGGAAAAAAAGAAAGCGAGGTAGAATTTTTAGACTCTGAGTAATGAGTGTAAATGGAAGATTGCCAAAATTTCAGGTGGAAGATTTTGTGGGAAGTCAATGTATTTTTCAAGAACACTGCTGACTATATTGTGTGCTTGAAAATGCAAATGCATTTGTTGTAGGTTTAAACTCAGAATCTTTTACACAGATTATGATTGTGTTAATCCAACATACCAACCTTACAGAAGATCCATGAAGGAAATAGATTTGCTGCTTGGAATTTAAGGATATGAAACACCAGATTCATAATACATGATCAACCAAGAATAAAGGGGCCACTAGTGTTCGTAATTTCTAAAAAAAAAAATGGAATTACCTTTTGTGGCTCGTGTGCCTAACAAAATAGTCAAATTAAAAGAAGTACGGAGATGAAATTGCTATACTATCTGTTGCAGGGCATGGCCAGGAATTGCATGATTCGAAGATGAATGGGGCTGTATACGAAATGATAAAGAGTTTTTCCATGTGAAAAGTGACAGAGCATTTAGAGGAAGGGGAAATTTAGGTTTTTATCGAATAGTTGTAGAAGGATTTCCGGTCATCATTATGGTTATGTTATTTTTGGTGACAAAGCACCATAAAATCTGTTGATAGGGTTTTTACAGTCCCTTTGGATGATTGACATTGCTTGTGTTGCAAATGTCATCTACTTCATTGGTGGATATCAAGATTATAGCCAATTATTGTTTGCATTTCTTAAAGGGCGCTCACCTCGACATTCCAAATGGCATCTCCATTATTCCCACATGCACTCAATATCTCCTACGCAGGGATCTAATTCAGGTGATAATATATGCAAAGTCCAAGGATACACGTAAAGCTTGCAAATTGGAAAAGGATGAGCGTTTATCACAATTTATAGCAACATTGAGCCAGGAGAATGTGTGACAGAACACCTTTTTTAAATTACAAACCTGAAAATTCTGGATATTATGCATTGCTGTTAAATATCTATGTTGTAATTGATAGGTAGAATGTTATCAAAAGGGTAATAACAAAGAAAAAGATGGGAAAAGCTTGAAGGGGCATTTTCCTTGAAGAACTTGCCAATCAAAGTTATATTTTACTTGAAAGGACCTTTACTTTGTCTTCATCTTCTGAATTGACAAAATTCATATTTGGCCTGGAACTATCATAAAGGATGAGCTCAATAGTAGGATATAATCTGGTATAAGTGGGAAACATAAGCGTGAACCCTAATTTTAATAAGGGACTAAATGGATGGTTTCCCAATTCAGGTAATGCATCAATTTATTCTTTCTGTACTAAGAATTCCATAATAGAATAAGGCTACATGCTCTTATATCTAATCGAACAAATTATTGGCAAGGCTTAGAACAAGATATCGAATAGGGCATCCACATTGTGTTGGGATAGAGATGTAGCTTCTGGCAGCGAAGGAAAGAATACTCTACCAATACTGAAAGGAAACGTCTTCAAAGTATTGCATGTTTTGTTGGTTAATGAGAGACAAGAAAATAAGTTTAACACCAAGGTTTTCTTGTTTCAAAGCATTGGAATCAGATTATATTCTAATTCTTATGCATTATAGTTCTTATTTATGTTGTATTTGCGCTGACAATGAATAACTCATTCCATCACAATCACTCAACAATTATTGTTTCTATATTTTTAACACGATTAGATATAAGACACTAGTTAATGAAGCTGCCTATAGTTACAAACCTAAAGTCACTACAAAATTGGAAGATCGAATAATGGTCGAAGGATTGAGAAGGAAGGTGTACAACATCCACTTCTACTTATGAGACAGAGCATTCTGAGGCAGGGGATTTAACTCCTAGCAACTACAAGATTTAAAGGTAGAAGATCAACATAATTCCAAATTTCTAGTAATTGAAGATCATCATTTAAAACTCAACCTAGATTTTAAGCCATAAATTGTGCAAATTTATTTTGGACTCGAATGCATAAAGCAGATCATATAAAACTTGCTTGCAATTTTCAAAGGTGATTCATAGTGAAGTGGCAATTAAATGACATAGCTGGTAGAGTTGACCCTGTTTTAAAGGGAAGTTCACAACCTTTCAAAGGATATCGGTTAATATCCAGATTTAAGAAGAGAAAGATCAGTATGTCAAGATTTGAATGAGCATTTCTAGGCAATTTAAAAGCACTTGAAAGATACAGGTGGCAGAGTATTCAACCCTCAAATATTTTAATCCAGATTTTAAAGGAACAAAATCAACGTTTAATGGAGAATCTATTTTATTTTTAGTTTATTGTTAGAATTTTATTCCTCAAAGCTTGTAACAATTTCATGATTATGTTTTTATATATATTCTTTCATTTTGATTAAAAAAGTGTTGGCTTTTGGGAACTCGAAGACTTAAATTTTTTGTAAATCCTGATACTTTCAGAGTTTAATAAAAGGTTTATGGTTTTAATTTATGACAAACTTTGTGTCTATGTAAGTGCTTTCTTGTGTGTTTATCATCTTTTCCTTTATACAATTTGAAGTTGTGCGGATCCTAAGGAGAGGTTAGGCTGAGTATCAACCTCTGTTAGTTCCCCTGACAAAGTTATAATTTTTCACTGAGCAAGCTAAATAAACTTTCTGTTTATGTTAGTTGTTCTACATCTAAAGATTGTTGCCTTTTGTATGATTGCAATCTGTGATATTGTTGAGCTGTTGAAAGTATTTCTTCACGCTTTTTAATATTATTAGCTGGCTTATATATTCAAAATGACTATTATTGTTAGTTTATATCTTCTTTAGTCTTCTTTTCTCATCCTTAAAGTTGTCATTGTTGTTGGGTGTGGAGTCTGATTATCTTTTTGATTCAGAGGTCTCAACCGCATTGGATCCCAGTTCCTAAACGGGGTGGCAACGCCACCCGTATGATAGCCATCAGGGGGGATGACTACTTATAATGAGCCCCCCTTGGTGGGGGTTTGGGGGCAACACCCCCAAAGCTAAAAATAGTTGAAAAATGCCTTGTATAATATTGTAATTTCGTAGTAAATATGGAGTGTTCATTAGGAAGATGATTTAATGGTAAAAGTTATGTTAATTTAAGGTTTTTAGCCCTAGAAGGCAACCCTTAGTTTATATGAGGGAATTGTATTGTGATTGTGTATTATTATTCTAAGTGAGAGAGAAATGAGGTTGTGTGAGAGCGAAGAGGAAATTACAATGGATCTGTTGTAGGTTGTATCTCATCATTTTGCTGGATAATATAAAAGGAAGGACTGGTTGTTTCTCCGTGGACGTAGCCCAAATTGGGTGAATCACATATATCTGTGTCTCTCTTGTTTTATTTGTTTCTGCAATATTTTATGTATTTCATTGTTTCGTTAATTAATTTCTAACAACTGGTATTAGAGTAGAAGGTTTATTTGGCTGATAAACTCACACGAAAGAAGGGTTCTTGGTTTGAGTGGAAGCAATGGCAAAAGATGGTAGGTTTAGGGTTGAGAAATTTAACAGCCAAAATTACCAATTGTGAAAGATGCAGATGGAAGATTATCTATATAAGAAAGATCTATACCTACCATTGAACGGAAAATCAAAGAATCCGACAAGTGTGACAAATGAAGAATGGGATCTTCTCGACAGAAAGGCACTAGGAACAATACGATTGTGTCTGGAAACATTAATGGCATTCAAGATTTCAAAGGAAATGACAATAGAAGGTTTAATGACGACATTGGCCAAACTATATGAAAAACCCTTAGCCTCAAATAAGGTATTTTTTATGAAGCGTCTATTTAATTTGAAGATATCAGAAGGTGGAACTGTTGCTAATCATTTAAATGGATTTAACACGGCTACTAGTAAGTTAAAGTTATGTAGGGGTAAATTTTGATGATGAAGTTATGATACGAATTTAAACAAGAACGCAACAAACTATAGAGATAACCATAAATACAGAGATGCAATAGAAATAACACTTCCTTTGATTAATATCAAATAATGAAATATGCTTACAAACAATATGGAAATGAGACTAGCTTGGTGATGGTAGCTTATCTCTAAGAAGAGATATGGTGGTTACATGCATCTGAACTGCGTTACAATGAGGCTTAAGGGCCTTTTTATGATTGAACAATAAGAACAAACCCTAAACAACCAAAACCCTAACTCGAGGACATGTAACACCAAGAGTTTATGGGTCCCATTGGGGTTAGTTGCGCAGCCAACTTCCCGGGGTCGTGACTTGGTCATATTATCTCCATTTGACGCGCATGATATCCTATTGGAAAGATCTCTTCGAGGACTATGACGAAAACAAATGATTGAAAACAAGTCGTTGGCAGTAAATTGCCAAAAAAACGTAGTTTAGGGCCTCAAAATGGCTCCGGAAGTTTAGGGCCCGAAAAAATGCTAAAAATAGTAAATTGTGCTACAATTAAGGAAAATTAAAATTGAAAGAAACAATGGTGGGGGTCCAAGTGGAATTGGTAGGTGGCCAACACTATCCACTTGGATCAAGTTAGGGCTCTATTATTTATGTGCTCATTGTCAGAAAGTTGGAATGGCTTAGTTATGGCTATTAGTAACTCTGTCTCTGGATCTAGTACTTTAAAGTTTGATGATGTTGTTGCTGCCATCCTTAGCGAAAAAATGTGATAGAAAACCTTTGGTGAGACATCAGGTAATGCTTTGACTGCAGAGACTAGGCGAAGAGAAATGGAAAGAAGGAGCCCAAGAAATCGTAGTAAGTCAAGAAAAGGCATATCCAAATCCAGATTAGGGATAATATGCTAGAAATGCGGGAAGAAAGGACACTTGAAGAAAGATTGCAAATCTTAAAAGGGAAAAGAAGGAGATGGACAACAAAGAACAATCATGGAGGGAATGTGATAGGTGATGTGTTGCAAGATGCTTTGAATCTTTCATTAGATAATATTATTGATGCCTGGGTGGTAGATTCAGGGGCCTCATTTCATGCCACACCTGATAGGAAACATTTTCATGACTATGTTCAATGAGATTTTGGATAGGTTCATTTGGGTGATGATAAACCCTATAAAATCATTGGAATGAGTAAGATTTTTATAAATCAACAAAATGGAAACCAATGGCTATTGAAGGAGGTAAGACATGTTCCATATATGAAGAAAGATATAATTTCAATGGGGCAATTAGGTGGTGAAGGATGAGTAACTACATTCATAGACAAAACTTGGAAGGTCACTAAAGGAGCCCTGATAATAACAGAAGGAGAAAAGGTTGGTACGTTGTATTTATGTAATGGCATTTCTATTTCTGTTAATGAATTAACCTGCACAAGAGTAGATACACCATTGTGTCATTATAAGCTGGACACATGAGTGAGAAGGGGATACATATTCTTCACTCAAGAAATTTGTTGCTAGGTTTGAAGCATGTTGATTTGGATTTTTGTGAAAATTGTGTTTATGAAAAGCAGAAGAGAGTCAAATTTATCAGAGTTGGGAAAGAAAAGAAGAGTGAAAAATTAGAGCCTATACATATAGATGTATGGGGACCTGCTCAGGTATTGTCTCTTGGTGGTTCTTGCTATTATGTTATTTTTATTGATGATGCAACTAGGAAAACTTGGATTTATTGTATTAGGAATAAATATGATTTATTTGATACTTTCAAGAAATGGAAGTCTTTGGTTGAGAATGAGACAAGAAAGAAATTGAAGTGTCTCAGATCAAACAATGGAGGTGAATACTGCAGCAAAGAGTTTGATAACTGCTGTTCAGAGCATGGAATTTGCAGAGAGAAGATAATTCTAGGAACACCACAGGAAAGTGGTGTGTCAGAAAGGATGAACAAGATAATCATGGAGCGTGTAAGGTGCATGAGATTGCATGCAGGATTTCCCTTACAATTTTAGGTAGATGTTGTAGATACTGTTGTTTATTTAATAAATAGAGTGCCTTCAAGTTCCTTGGATGGTGGTATTCCAGAGGAGGCATGGACAGGTAAAAAGGTAAACTACCCATTTTTAAATACTTTCGGTTGTGAAGCATTCGTCCACATTAATAAAGAAAATAGCACAAAGCTTTAGGCAAAATCAAAGAAATGTATTTTTATTGGATATGGTGTTAATGATTTTGGTTATCACTTATATGGCTATGAAAATCACAAAATCATTAGGAGAAGAGATGTCATATTCAATGAAAAGGTCTTATATAAGGATCAGATGTAGGAAAAGAAATAGGAAAAGGAAAACAAAGAATACACAATGCTTGATGAGATCAAAGAAAAAGTAAAGGTGCCTGAAAATTATAATGATCAATAGCCACAACAACAATAACAACAGCAACAACAACAACAGACACCTCAAACACATGAAAGTGGTGTTAGAAGATCTATCAGGATAAGTAGTGTAGAAAATCTGTGATAGGTTAACCCGATAATGCAATATAAATCAAAGCAGAATACTATAACCTACTTCTACTATCAATTTGTGGAAGCTTAAAAATCGAGCTGAACAATATAACCAGAAGAAGAAGAACCAATGGCACAATACACATGAAAATACTTTGGGGAAAGTCTTAGATAAAAACCCCACACTATTGTATTATCATACATGGTGGAAATACATAGGAATTATACAAAGCCTTAGCTCTCACCGCTAGCCAAATTTTAGTACAATCCTCACAAATGCTCATAGGCAATCTTGGCTTCCCTCCAGCCTTCCTCTCTACCTTCCAAGCTCCTATTTCCTTGCGCTGTTCCTTGTGGATGATTAGCCTTCACAACTGCGCAATCCTTAAGGATGAATCCTTGACTGCATGCATGAGCTTTCTCCATGAGAAAACACATGCAACTGATAGTACACTATCCTTGAACATTAATCTCAACTGGGTCTTTCTCATAATAGACATGCATGAGTTTCTGATGAGGGAATCTTCAATTAACTGGAGTAGCACTAGTTGAGTGCATTAATGCATCAACTGACTGTTAACTCACTATTAGTTCCTCAAACAATTTGGAACTAATTTAACTGGACTTAACTCAGTAAACTGAGTTAACTAATTACAACTCAAATATAACTCAATGTTATCTCCTTAATTTAAGGGATAACTCTTGCATGACTTCAGAAAGACTTCTAACTTGAATTTTTCCAACTAATTAATTTAAAATAAATAAATTAATTATTTCCAAGTAGCTGTTAAGATTAAATTCGATTTTAATTCACAATTTAATTCAAGGACAAATTAAATTGGAATATTCTTGTTGCCATATTTCAACACTCCCTCTCAACAAGAAATGGATTATCTGCCACCCCGATCCTGTCTCTATCGAACTCGAATTTACACTTTGATAATGCCTTTGTCAAAATGTCAGCATCTTGCTCCTCTGTCGAAATATACTGCAGCAACATGATCCTCCTCGCTACATAGTCTCTGAGATGATGATACCGGATGTCGATGTGCTTGGACCTATCATGAAATATTGGATTCTTGGAGAGTTTGATACAACTCTGATTATCACAATAGATCACAGTTGGATCCATTTTCTGATCAAACAAACCAACTAGGATTTTCCGCATCCAGATGGCCTCACATGCTGCCTGAATTGCAACCATGTATTCTGCCTCTACCGAGTTTGTGCAACCGACCTCTGTTTCTTGCTATACCAAAAAACTTCCGCTAACCCAAGGTTGAAAATCCCTCATGATGTGCTCTTTTGATCTGATGGACTCCTTGCCCAATCTGCATCAGTGAAGCCTTGTAGCTTCACTCCCACTGTTTGTCTGTACCATAATCCATACTGAGATGTGCCTCTGAGGTATCTCAATACATGCTTTTTCGCCTTCCAAAACATCTTGGTAGGCTGAACCATCGCTTGACTTAGCTGGTTCACCGCATAGCACAAATCTGGTCATGTGTTCATTAAGTACAACAGTGAACCCACAAGTTTCTTGTACACAGTAGCCTCTACCACGTCTTTTGAAGTAGCAACTTCCTTCCTCCAGTTACCTGCTAGAGGAGTCTGCATGGGCTTGCACTTCTCCATGTGGAATCTCCTAAGTATCTCATTGGCATACTTGCCCTGAGACACAAACAACTCCCCATCCTTCTGCCACACTTCCATGCCAAGGAAGTAATGCATGAGACCCATGTCTTTCATCTCGAATTCTCTTGCAAGGTCCTCCTTGCAAAACATGATCCACTGATCATCACCAATCAATATGAGATCATCAACATAAAATACGATGATCGACAACTTACCTTTCACCACGATGTGGTATAGGTTTGCATCCGCTTCACTCTTTGTGAATCCCAACCCGATGAAGTAGTTGTCTATCTTGGTGTACCAAGCACGAGGTGCTTGCTTCAGCCCGTACAACGCTCTCTTGGGTCGGCACACATGCGACTCACAATCGAAGGTCTCAAAACCTTCCGGCTGCTCTATGTACACCTCTTCCTCAATCTGGCCATTGAGGAATGCAGTCTTCACATCCATCTGATGGATCTTCTAACCCATCTGCGCCGATAGTGCCAACATAGATCTAATAGATGAGTACCTTGCGACAGGAGCAAAAGTCTCATCATAGTCAATCCCCTCGACCTGTGAAAAGCCACAGGCAACAAATCTTGCCTTATGCTTCTCCACACTACCATCAACAACTTGCTTTACCTTGTAAATCCAACGAGAATTCACAACTAACTTGTTCTCCAGTCTTGGAACCACGTCCCAAACACTGTTATGAACTGTGGAGTCATACTCCTCCACCATAGCATCAACCCAAATCGGCTGCTGCACTGCTTCCTCAAAGGAAGATGGCTCGGTCTCAACACATTCCCCAGCAAGGGTCATGTATCTAGTGTATCTCTCAGGTGACCTCCTCTATCTGCGCTGAGAAGATGGTGCTCCCACATTCTCTCTCGCATCCTCCAATAATCTGTCAGCTTATTTTGTGCGCTTCCGTCCATCTCTGGAAGACTCTGGTTGAGTGGATGTCTACACTCCTCGAACCTTTGCATGCGGCTGCTCCGCATCAGTCTGAGGCTCCTCCTCCTTAGGAACCAACAGTTCCTCCACAGCCTGTAGTTGGAGCTCCCTCTCAAGGGAAACTCGCATGGCCTTCTGCTTATCAAACTTGAGATTTCTGT
Organism: Pinus tabuliformis; assembly: GCA_031772625.1. Lineage (NCBI taxonomy): Eukaryota > Viridiplantae > Streptophyta > Pinopsida > Pinales > Pinaceae > Pinus > Pinus tabuliformis. The sequence goes on along the minus strand of CM062805.1, from coordinate 798,842,484 downwards.
GAATCACTGTCCTCCGACTGGTAGGCAAGTACACCCGATAGTTGTGAGGTGTATCAGTGTACCCCACAAATATCCCCAACTCTACTGTCGGCTCAAGCTTCTTCTGTGCATCCTTTGTCACATGGCAATATACCGATGAGCCAAAGATCCTGAAGTGACCCACATTTGGTCTCTTACGGGAGAAAGCTTCCTCTGGTGTCTTCATCCCAAGTATGCGATGTGGGCTTATATTCTGCAAATAGACCACTGTGTTGCATGCCTCAGCCCACAAGTGAAGTGGTAGGCCTTGGTCATGCAGCTTTGCCCATGCTGCCCCTAAAATAGTTCTGTTCTTTCTCTCGGCCACCCCATTCTGCTGTGGGTTATGAAGTGCCGTCAACTCTCATTTAATTCCTTCCACTGCACAGAAGTCCTTAAACTCTTGAGAGACATATTCTCCACCGTTGTCACTTCTCAGTTCCTTGATCTTCTTCCCTGACTCTTTCTCGACCAAAGATTTGAACTCACAAAACTTTGTGAAAGTTTGGTCCTTCTTGAACTCACAAAACTTTGTCAAAGTTTGGTCCTTATTCTACATGAAATAAATCCAACATTTACGAGAATAGTCATCAATGAAAATCACATAATACCTTTGCTTCGCTGTGGATTCTGTCGAGAATGGTCCACACAAATCAGTATGAACTCGCTCTAAGATAGCCTCTGCTTGACTGTCTCGATCATGAAAGGAAGACTTGGTGTACTTTCCCAAGGTACAACCTTTGCATGTGTCAACTTGCTCAAGTTTACCTTTGGGAAGTCTTGTAGATATCTGCTGCATTATCTTCAAAGCCCCATGATGTAAATGGCCCAATCGCCTTTGCCACAACTCGCCAATGTCTTGGCTTTGCACCAATTATGCTTTCATACTCAATGCTGCACAATCATCTACCTTTAGTTTATAGAGATTCTTCACCCGAATCCCTATCCTCTTGGTTTGACCCGTGGCTATGTGTCTTAGGAATTCCTTTCCTTTACTGAAGACAACATTGTAGCCTTTGTCCTCCAACATCGCGACCGATACCAAGTTCTTCTTCAGTCCAGCCACATACATCACATCTGTCAAGATGAGAGGAGCTCCATGCTCCCTCTGAAAAGCAATTGTGCCCACTCCTGAAACACTATACCTTCCGTCGTCACCCATCTCTATGCGCATCTTGAGGTCTTTCTCCTCCAAGGCACTGAATAAATTTTTATCACTGATCATGTGGAATGAGGCTCCACTGTCAATATACTAGACATAGCCCATCATTGATGACACCATGCATGCGATGAGGGTAAAGTCCATTTCGAACTGAGAGGCTAATGCCTCACCTTCCGATCCTTTCGAGGATCCCTCCTTGGACTTCTTCGATGGGAAATTAGTCGCATAATGTCCCATCTTGTGACAATTAAAGCATCTTACTTTAGCATGTCACCCTTCTTCCCTCCATGAGAAGAATTCAATTTGAAATGGGAAGCCTTCCCCTTCCCTTTCCTTGCCTTACTTGCTAAGGCCAGATTTTCTTCATCATCATTCTTGGATGAAGAACCATCTCGTGGGCTCCTCCCGATCTTCTCTTGCATAAGATCCGACCACAGTCGTTCCTAATCTGGCAGTTTCTCCTTTCCATTCACAGAGTCCTGGTAGCTAATCCAACTCTTTGGAAGGCCAAGGAGAGCGAGGCTCACCATATCATCATCGACAGTAGTTATTCCCACACTGCCAAGCTCATCTCTACAGGTGGTGAGCTTGTTCAAATATGTGGAAATAGTATCATCCTTCTCCATCTTGATTCTTCGAAGCTTATCCTTGAGCACCAATTTCCTCTGGTCGCTACTGTTTTGGTAGAGGTCCTTCAATGTCTTCCACATTGAAAATGGAGTATCTTTCCCATGGAGACTCGAGACAATATGGTCTCGAACTCCCTCAAGGATGATCTGTCTCGCCTTCGCCACACACTTCTTCCACTCAGCCAACTCTTGTGCATTAGTTGAAGCTGGTTTTGGGATTTCTTGATTAATGAATTCCTTCAAGCCATTGTCTTCTAATATAACTGCCATTCTATCTTTCCATGCTATGTAATTCGAGTTACCTTCCAAGGCATACTCGAGTATCAAGCCATAGAATGCCATTGGCCAACCTTGAAGTATGATATGAATTCGATTTGCACCTGTAACCCCGAACTTCAAACTTCGAATTCTCTTCTTAGTATACTGTTCACAACTCTAATACCATGTAGAAAATATGTGATAGGTTAACCCGATAATGCAATATAAATCAAAGCAAAATACTATAACCTACTTCTAATATCAATTTGCGGAAGCTTAAAGATCGAGTTGAACAATATAACCGGAAGAAGAAGAATCAATGGCACAATACACATGAAAATACTTTGGGGAAAGTCTCAGATAAAAACCCCACACTATTGTATTATCATACATGGTGGAAATACATAAGAATTATACAAAGCCTTAGCTCTCACAACTAGCCAGTTCTCAGTACAATCCTCATAGACGTTCACAGGAAATCTTGGCTTCTCTTTAGCCTTCCTCTCTGCCCTCCAAGCTCCTATTTCCTTACGATGTTCCTTGTGGATGATTAGCCTTCAAAACTGCGCAATCCTCAAGGATGAATCCTTGACTAGATGTATGAGTTTTCTCCATGAGAAAACACATGCAACTAATAGTATACTATCCTTGAACATTAATCTCAGCTGGGTCTTTTTCAGAATAGACATGCATGAGTTTCTGATGAGGGAATCTTCAGTTAACTGGAGTAGCACTAGTTGAGTGCATTAATGCATCAACTGATTGTTAACTCACTATTAGTTCCTCAAACAGTTTGGAACTAATTTAACTGGACTTAACTTAGTAAACTGAGCTAGCTAATTAAAACTCAAATATAACTCAATCTTAATAAATTAATTATTTCCAAGTAGCTGTTAAGACTAAATTCGATTTTAATTCACAATTTAATTCAAGGACAAATTAAATTTTAATATTCTTGTTGCCATATTTCAATAGATCCCCTGAACAATACTCTCATTCATTATATTATATATTGTTCATTGATTTTGGTGAACTAGAAAGATATGAAGAAGCAATGTAGGTAGAAACCAAGAAGAAGTGGGAGCAATCCATGGAAGAAGAGATGGATTCCTTGATGCATAACTAGAATTGGGACTTAGCAAGTTTCCTACACGTAAAACAACATTGTAGAATAAATGGGTTTACAGGTTGAAGGAAGAAGATGGAGGAAAACAAAGGTATAAGGCTAGACTTTTGGTGAAGGGGTTTGCACAAAAGAAAGGTATAGACTTTGATGAATTTTTTTCTCCTGTTGTTATAATGACTTCAATTATAACTATTTTAATTCTAGTGGCAACAAAAGATTTGCATCTTCAATAGTTAGATGTAAAGACAACTTTTCTCCATGGGGATTTTGAGGAAGAAATATATATGCAACAACCATAAGGGTTTGAGGTCAAAGGGAAGGAGAGATTAGTGTGAAAATTGAAGAAGAGCTTGTATGGCTTAAAACAAGCTCCAAGACAGTGGTATCTAAAATTTGACATGTTTATGTCTGAAAAAGGTTATACTAGATGTCACTCTGACCATTATGTTTATCTTAAAAAGAAAAATGATGGCAACAATATTATATTGATATTTTATGTAGATGACATGCTTGTTGTAGGGTCTAACATGCACGAAATAAATGTGCTTAAAAGAAAATTGGCAAATTCATTTGCAATGAAGGATTTGGGTGCTGCAAAACAAATCCTTAGTATGAGAATAACTAGAGACAGGTAAAATCACAAATTAACATTGTCTCAGAGTGAGTACATAGAAAAGGTGTTGGAAATATTTAATATGCAAAATGCAAAACTAGTTAGTACACCTTTGGCTAGCCATTTCAAACTAAGGAGATGTGTCTCAAGACCTAGGAAGAGATGGATTATATGTGTAATATGCATATGCAGTTGGAAGTTTAATGTATGCATTGGTCTGCACAATGCCTGATATTACACATGCAGTGGGAGTTGTAAGCAGTCATATGTACAATCTAGGAAAAGAGCATCAGATGACATTGAAGTGGATTCTCAAGTATTTGAGAGGTACAACAAATAAAGCATTATGCTTTGATGGTTCAAACATTGCTCTACATGGATATGTTGATGTAGATATGGCAGGTGATAGAGATAACATGAGGAGCACCACAGGGTATGATTTATCATAGGTGGAACAGTTGTCAGTTGGGTTTCAAAATTACAAAACATTGTTTCACTTTCAACAACAAAAGCACAGTATGTTGTCGCTACAAAGGTTAGTAAAGAAATGATTTGGTTACAAAGGTTTATGGATGAACTGGGATAGAAGTAGGATATGGGAAGGTTATATAGTGACATCCAGAGTTCCATTCATCTTGCAAAGAACTCAATTTTTCATTCCAATATTAGACATATACAACACAAGTACCATTTCATACGGTCAGTGTTGGAAGATGGACAATTAAAGCTGGAAAAGCTACACACTAGCCAGAATCGAGCATATATGTTAACAAAATTCGTAAATAGAGAGAGACTAAGATTCTTCTCAGTTTCAATTGGTCTTCAAGTATGATGGTGAAGATGAGAAACAACCATGTCCAAGTGGAGCCAATCTCTAGCAAGTGAAGTAACAATGGATTTTATATAATCAGTCTCCAAGTGCAAGATTGTTGGATGTGGAGCTTGATTATATTCTTGATTCAAAGGTCTTAGTTGCGTTGGACCCTAGTTCCTAAATGGGGCGGTAACGTTGCATGTATGATAACTGTCAGGGGGGTCTAGGGGGGGTCGACGACTACTTTTAATGAGCCACCCCCTCGACGAGGGTTCGGGGATAGTGCCCTCGAAGCAAAAAATAGATGAAAAATTACCTTGTAAAATATTGTAATTTCATAGTCAATCTGGGTCGTTCATTAGGCTGATGATCTAATGGTGGAAGTTATGTTAAGTTAGGGTTTTTTCCCTAGAAGGAAACCCTAAGTTTATATGAGGAAAATATATTTTGGCTGTGTATTATTATTTTAAGCAAGAGAGAGAGAGGAGGTTGTGTGGGAGAGAAGAGGAAATTATAATAGATCTGTTGTAGGTTGTATCTCTTCATTTTCCTGGATAATATAAAAGGAAGAATTGGTTATTTCTCCGTAGATGTAGCCCAAATTAGGTGAACCACATATATATGTGTCTCTCATGTTTTATGCATTTTCGTATTTGTGTTTCCGCAATATTTTATGTATTTCATTGCTTTGTTAATTAATTTCTAACAATTATTCTTTCATGGTTAGATGTTGACACTTATATTAGGCTCTCTAAAAGAGAGAAATTTATTTGTTTAAGCAGGGATTTTAAACCCTAAGAAACAACCTTTGAAAACCCCTAAATTTGGCAAATGTGCTTAAAAGGCTACTGTTCATTGCCATGAATAATGATAAGCCTCATAACATTTTAGGGAGCCTCCTCTGGTTCAAGGGCCAACTTGAGCCTAAAGTAGGGGGAGTTGATTTCTTGGCACCATTGTCGGAGAATTGAGTAACGAAGAGATTTTTCCCTTGAAGAATAAAAATTGATTAGATCTATCGTTTGATGTTGAACAAGGATTATGAATTTGATATCGACTACATATCATTCACCTAGTGGATACACTTTATTTCGCTTGGCGATTCCATGGGTTGCAAATTCCACTCGTTCAAGAAGCCAAAAGTATTTGTTGTTGTGTTAGCTCAAGGATCAGTAATGATTACACTGAAAAGTATATTTTTCTTCCTCTCAATAGTGATAAAAGATCTCAGCTATCTACAAATAATGGTTTCAGAGTTCTTCAACGATGTGTGTTTTAATAGCTTACTGATTTGCAACTGTAAGTATAAACTGTCTATGGAATTTGAGTTTCTTATTGTATATTATTTTCATCTTTTCAATTGCATGCAAGGTGTTATGTCAGATAATCCACTCCTCACTTGGTTACACTAGAAGTTTGATTACACTTAACAAGGTAGAGTTTTAGTTGATTAGAGTGTTAGTGTGTGATTGAATAAGATTGTTGCGAGCATTTGGTGTGAAATAGTTCAGTTGGTTTTTGATTTGCTTCAACATACAAAGAAATTGCAATTGCTTTAGTTCACATTGTGTGGATTATATAGTATGAATATAATAAGTTCCATGATATTTAAAAATGGTAGAATTCATTGATGGGGATTGGTATGACTCCATTTCCAAAGGAATAAATATACCTGGTCTACTGTTCTTTGCATCCCAAAGGGGGAAGTAGTCCCCAGTTGGAGCATATGTTGTAACAAATTCTTTACTTAAAGACCCACTAAAAATTTTGGTCCTACCTCTCTCTCTATCTCGTCATTTTTTCTTATCGCATATCTCATCCCTGCATCAAAATCTATTGTCCTTTTTTCTTTTACAATTTCTATTTGGGTGTTGTCATCCTCATGGTGTTTGGGATTTGATTGGAAGAGATTTCACTATATTCCTTTTAACATAGTTAAAGTGCATTCAGGATTCTTTTGCCCTGTATCATATAACAAATGTTAATGGCATATCTTGGTGATTCCACTTTTGGAAGAGAATCATTATTTTGATACACCTATCATACTTTGGGTCCATCCTTTCCATGGATTTAAATTACACCAAAAAAATCCATTGAGTGTTAGTAATAACAATGAAAGAGTTTTGTCGTGAATGTAAGGCAAATATGCTAATAGAAATGAGGAGATGGATTAGTAAATGGATTGGTAAATATGAATTCCTCACTTCAGTGCTCTTCTTGATACTAATTTTTTTTAGTAGAGGACTTATGTTGGGTTAATTTCTTAATTTGGGCATGCACGTATCTAAAGGTGAGCATAGATAAATATGATACTAGTGTACCAAGCAGTTTGAACCAGCTAGACTGAACTGGCTTCTACAACGCGCATTACCATTGGATGTCATTATTTTGTTGCAAACTGCCAACCTTCCCTTTCTTGAGTGTGGAAGGTCAGAAAATTTCCAATGAACAGTTGCAACATTGTGAATAGTATGGCTTTGATACGATGGGTCGTAATGCACAGGTAAAGAAAATTTGTGATAATGGTTCAAATTGAGCTACTTGCAAAGATGAATTTCATCACTTTTGCAATGTGCCATATGATACAAATTATAGTGTAGATTTGCAATTAACATTGTGAGAAGCTATTTTTAGTTTGTGTTTTGTTACTCCATGGTGTTCTGACTTGCTAGAGATAAATATGGTCAAAGTATGTTTGATTGTCATGTATGACAAGGAATTCGTTGTCGCAACTATTTATGAAATTACATTCCCTATTTTTTTCAACGGTGGGTATTGGCGCTTAAAGATTGATGGATGCAGTGAAATTGCGCGACCCCTCGGTTATCCAAAGTTTAACAAAAGGGGGGGGTTTTCTTCTATTGATTGTTTTGAAAAAATTGCGTAGGGTTACATGGAAATATAGGGTCAATAGCATGGGTCCCTTGCATTAAACTAGATATATTAATTACGCTCCACGCTATTCCGCTTATGGTTTCTACGATACCTCTATACAGTGACAACACTAAATAAGCTATTTTTTTATGTTAGTTCTTCTGCATCTGAAGATTGTTTCCTTTTGTATGATTGCAATTTGTGCTATTGTTGAGTTGTTGAAAGTATTTCTTCATGCTTTTTAATCTTATTAGTTGGCTTATATATTCAGAATGAGTATGACTGTTAGCTGATATCTTCTTTAGTCTTCTTTCCTCATCTTTAAAGTTGTCATTATTCTGTCATGGTTAGATACTGGCACTTACATTGGGTTCTCTGAAAGAGAGGGCTTTATTTGTTTAAGCAAGGATTTGAAACCCTAAGTAACCACCTCGAAAAACCCCTAAATTTGTCTAATGTGCTTAAAAGGCTATTGTTCATTGCCATGAATAGTTATAATCCTCGTAACATCTAAGGGAGATCCCTCTTGTTCAAGGGCCAACTTGAGCCTAAATTAGGGTGAGTTGATTTCTTGACACAGTTTCTAGCCAAAATATATCTTCAAGAAATAGATACAATAGTGGGTATCGCATGGAGGCCATGTAGGTGCCACTTGTCGGGCTAGAATGACTTGGTAAAAGTTAATGGGCCAAATATTTGAAGGCTCCTATGTTTTGATCCGAAGGTCGGATCAAGATGGAATTTAAACTATTGGAAAGGTCTCAAAGAGATGAGTGAAATGGTATTGTGTGTTAGAGTCAGTATTTGCATACTGCCATCAGTGATCAAAACTCCTCTTTTATATCATATTAGGGTCCCATTCTGAAATTTTTGTCATTCCACCTAGCTCCTCATTCAAAAATTTACTCACTGATGTTAGCCCTATGTCAAAAGCCCTACTCTCCCTCAAAAATAAATATTTGCTGGCCCACCTTCTTGTGTCTTACTGAGCATACATTGATCATAAAATCTCATTTCATTGTGTTTTGTGTCAGTGAAGTCCACATGGAGTTTGGTTATTCAAAGTCTCATTAGGTCACTAGGTTTCATTCTTTCAAGGTCTCATTAGGTCACTAGGTTTCATTCTTTCAAGGTCCAATAATACTCCATTTCACTGCATAAAGCTAGCAAAAAGTATGAGAGTGAGAAAATAATATCCTTTTTTGTATTTAAAGAGGATTGGCAAACATGTAACTATGCTTGTCCAAATTCTAATTTTCTTTCCAAGTATTAGTTCTATTTCAGATTGTAATTTTATTCTAAAAAACAGAGATGTAATATTTTTTATAATTTATGTAATTTTATGTTCATTATATGTAATAAGTTACTATTCCTAAGCTGTCAAATCAAAGAACTATGTGCCAACTTTATCCAAGCGAATTCAAATGTGAAGAGTGCCAACACTCCATGCATCATCAACCTGCAAAGAAGAAAATCAGAGTGTAAAGGAAAATTAGCAAGCATTTCAAAAAGCAGAAGTGAAACATTAGAAAGTGGGTTTTAAAGCTAAAGATCAAATTCTCTTAAGTATAAAGGCCTTCCTAGCATCTAACTCAACTCCATTTACATCTTATCATTTCTTGAACAAACCCCAAGAGACCATTTTTCACAATTCTAGGCGAAATCAGCAAAACAGAGCAAGCGTTGCGCGTTCTCTTCAGGTGATGCACACTTGCCTAGCACTTCTCACTTGCCAAGGGAACTGCGCGTTCCCTTCAGGTGCTGCGCGCTTGCCAGAGGCGCTACACACTTACCACAGGCGCTACGCGTTTGTCCATGAAAGCTAGAATTGCCTGCTCAGCTCCACCAAAGTTGTATTTGACCTCCCACAAGTAAGTAACAACTAAAGTTTACATGTTTCTTCCTCCTAAAATCATTCTCATGGTGTTTTGAAATTTTTTTGAATATTTGGTGTTGTTTTCACATCTAAACCCTAGTATCTCCCTAAAAACTACCCTTGCACTCTCAATTCCTAAATTTTAACTCCCCTACACATTCATACACCCCCTACACCTTCATTCCCTTTCCCTAAACCCTTTTATCCCAAATACTCTCTAAACCTTTGTGCCAAAACTCTAAGTCCTAGGTGCTACAACTACCTAGGCTCCCAAATCCCCTACATTGAAAAAAATTTCCCCATCCCAAAAATCTATCATATTAATACCCCGTATCCTCCTCCATTACATACATCCCTTCACCCATCTCCTTCATATTTCCCTTCCCCATTCCCTACTCCCCAAAAACCACATTCCAACAACATTATACCTCCCTAGGATTTGATATTAAACACTATGGCAGAAGAGGAATATAAGCCATACAATGAGGATGAAGAAACAGAGGGAGAAGAAATAGAGGTAAAGAAAACACACAAAGGACGCAGAATACTCAGTTTTGAGCCAACAAATCTCAGGGAACTCTTGGCATCTCCTATGGTTGTGACATCCTTCAAATATCTAGGCTGTTATGATTTCTATGAGCAAATTCACGTAGTCCAACACCATCTTGTGTTGACTAGACTCTTCATATTCAAACTCTAAGACAACCAAGTCACTTTAGTAGGTGTCACTTTTACTTTATCTACTGCCATTATATCAGCTGCCACCAGAATCCCAGATGTTGGGGAGAAATGGTTTAAACAAGGTGAGTTGGAGAGACATTATTATGAGCCTTTCATAAAACCAAGGTACCAAAATGAAATAAAGGGTTATTTTCCTTTTTCTCACCTACTAGACAGATATGCTCCAATGATGAAAATTATCATGAAATACTTTTCATGTGAAGGTAGATTTTCTCAGCTTTATTCCTATCACATCCGGCTTTTAATGCATTTCACTAGGGTAAAAATGCTCAATATACCCTACTATCTTTTCCAGAGAATTGATAAGATGGCCTATATTGTCCAGAAAAGGGAGTATGAACATCAAATGAAGAGTCTCTTTCATTATTCCCTCATTAAAATCATAGTCCTTTATCATCTCAAAGAGCTCAACATTGCATGGAGTACCTTCATAGCCAATCCATATTCACTGATTGGCTATCCCTTCATCATCTCATCCTTCCACCTCCATTCCTCCATCTCAGCCCATAGACCATTCATCATCATCTGATCATTCACCCTCACCATCACCTCCATCATCACCATTTCATGAGCATATTCATTTGCCAAACAGAGACGAAATCAAAGAGCAGGAGTAGATTGAATAGGTTGAGGTCATCAACCCTAAAGGAGCTGATTTGGGCACTTTGACACACACTTATCAGAGAGGACATATGCAGGTGTTTGCCCCACAGATTGTGGGAGGGGCCTTGCCTTCTTCATCAGCAAAGCAGGTACAAAAGGGAAAGGAAAATATGACAGAGCCAAAGATTTAGCATGAGGAGGAGGACCTCCATGAGATAGAGTAGGATTTTGACTTGGTTGACGTAGGTGAGTATGATGACAGTGAGAGCACCAACATTGTCATCAAGGAAAAATATGCACACATCAGGGAGCTCCAGATCAACCTAGAGAGGTCAAAATACATCATTTCATATTATGAGCAGGAGAATGAGCAGCTTCAGGCCAAACATGATGTCATGGAGATTCAACTCATCAAGGGAAAGAGGGAAGCAATGAAAGCCAAGGCATTGCTTGATGAGGCCTATGACAGGTATGGTGATCCTGAAGAAGATCAAGAACCTAGAAAAAATCCTAGAACTAGAGGGCTGAAAAGAGCTCTAGAACAAGAGAAACAAAAGGAGGCTGAGCTTGCTAATGAGCTCACATGGAATGAGCAATTTGCCATCTTAATCAATGAGAATCGGGAGCATTGACTTGATAATGCCAGTCATCATTTAGAGAAGCTCCTAACCAAAGCAAATCAGAAAAATGAAATTTAGAAGAAGATGGCAAAACACTATGCCAATAGAGAAAGGAATGCAAGGGCAAAACTCAAAGCTGCAAAGGCAAAAATTGAAGCCCTAACTCACCAAAAACAGAAGGAGAAGCTTGACATACTTGCGAAGGCTTCACTCCAATCCTAATTACACCAAACATTAGTTCCTTGACCAATTTTGAAGCCTCTTGGCACATTTTTAGAAAATATATCTTTTTTTGTGTTTTTTAGGCAATTTAAATATCAACTGCATGGTCAAACGCGCAACGCCCTAGGTGTTGCACACTTTTTTGGGACACTTTTTGGATAAATGGAAACCACCAATGGGTGCAAAAGGACCAATACATCTAAGAAAAGCATGTTTCTAGCCTTGGTTTGCAAAACTGGCAGGTGAAAAGTGAAAAAAACTAGCAAAATATCATGTTTCTGCCCTCTTTTTTTGCTAGGCGCTGCGCACTTGAACAGTCTTAGGAGAATGAAGTTTTGTAGGTTCAAATCAAGCCCATTTTGAAAACTAAAGGAATATTTGGAAACTAGACATGATAAGCTTTCCAATGAGCTATCCTACACTCAATTTGTACACCAAGAAGGCAGTGAACAGTTGGTTTGAAGATGGCGCTATGCAATTGACACTGTGAGGGCGTACTTGACAGAAAGATGGCGCAATTCACTGATTTTTCACTGTTTTTCTCCAGATTTGATTTTCATCTATGGAAATAAAATTTTTACTGATGCAATTTGTATTATAAATGTAGTTATGGTATTTTACTATTACCTAGGGGTAAATACATTAGGTTAATGAACTTCATCAAGTCAAATGAATTAGTTTCAATGTAATTAGGGATGAGTCACTTCGACCACCCTACACTCTAGCTATCAGTTTAGATTTTGGTGGAATTTATCCTCTTCTCATGGATTCGACCCCTGAGGTTGGGAGGAGTTTGTTTTGATGTCTATATCTTCCCTTTCTTTACTCTTTTCAGAGGTTGGACTCAGTTGGATGTTGTACTAGTGATCAGAGACACTATTGTATCAGATTTTGGCCAATTTTAATAGATGCATTGCAACTATTTCTTTGGGATACATGTGATATGAATGTTTCACATTGTTTATTCTTGTGATCATCTGTATGAATTTTTTGTATGCTCATAAACCATTTCATGTCTATTATATGGTAATTTTCAAGTTGATAGGCAGAATACATGTTTTCTCATGCTCTGTTTTGGGAAAGTTATCATAATTTGTCCATTTTTCTTCAGTTTAGGAAGAATACATCTCATATGCTCTTCCTAACTCCTCATTAGTCTTAAACCATCTCACCAAATCACATTTTAAGTGCTAAGCCTCCTGCCTACCTTGCCCCTTTGAATGTCTGCAATCATATCTGATTTGCCCTAACCTAGCCTCTTTGACCTAATACCCTCATCCAACAATAACCCCACCAAATCAAATCAAAACAACCTTTGCACTTTATACCTATCCTAAGACCCTAATCCATCCAACCCTCCTGGTTGCGATTCTTTGGAGAGAGCCCTCTCCGGCCTGGTAGGGCTAGCTACCAATTCAAAAGATTGTTCTGTGGTTACCTCAGCTGGACTCTTCCTTAGCCTTGGAAATCTCGAGGAGTGATAACATACTGTGCCGTTGTCAGGGATCGAAAGATTAATTTTACCTGGGTGTATAACAAGTTTTCGTTGGAATTTGGTCCTATGGATGATAGGACTAAGTTTCAAAAAGGTTGATTCCATAATTGCAGTGTCAAGATTGTAGCGCTGGCTCCGAGGAGACAAATAAGATTAAATTCCATATCTTGACACAGCTGATTCAATCGAAGATATTCAGAGCTTGTTCTAAAAACGAAGAAGTTTACAGATCACAAGTTCAATCAAACTTCATTCCATTAGTAAGCTCTTGATCGTTACCTGTTAAAATTTTCTATTGAAAGGAATTCCTTGGTGGTGAAGTTTGAAGCTTTCTTTGTTCCGCTCAAGTCTGAAATCTTTTACCTTACATAGTCTTTGACCCTGTTAAGATTCTAGCTCCAAAAAGATATACCATGTCAAAACCTGACCCGAACCCTCCTTCTCTTGTTGATGATCTTGAAAGATTGTTAAGAAAACCTAAAGTCCCTTTCCCCGAGACTGAAATCACAAAATTGGAAAGGATCACTTCCTTGCTAGATCAGATACTGAGTATTGAGGATATTCTTTTTGATATTAAATTCAAGCTATGCCTATTTCGTTCGAAGTCTAAGTCTTGTCTTATAGAGATAGTGTTTGATCCCATAAAGTTTGATTCATACTTACCCGCCTCAAAATATTTGTTTAATCAACCTTCTGCTACATCTCAGTCTTCAAAACTTGAGCACGAGGTTTGGTCTAATTTTGAGAAACTCCAAAGCCTAGCTGATCAATTACAAATTACTGTAGAAAAATCCTATATCCAGTATCAGCTTGAAAGCTTATCTTCTTCCATACCCTCTACTGCACCTCTAAAAACAACTGTATTCGCACCTCATCTTCATCCCAGCCAACTCAACCCATTGTAATCCCCGTATGCCCTCCCCCAGTAGTCATGGCGAGATTTGCTCCCTTACAATTACCTGGTCAGTTGGCAGCTTTGCCTCAGACCTATGGCCAGAGACTTCCTCTTTTTGATGGCAGCCCAGGAATCACAACACAACAACATATTGACAAGATGGCTGATTTCATTGATTTAGAGGAAGTTGATGAAGATGATGCCAAAATGAGACTAATGGCTCAAAGTTTTTTTGGAGATGTGAAAAAATGGTTCTGTGGTTTGGCAGCTCGCTCCATTGATACTCCTCAGAGGCTAAATGAGTTGTTCTTATCCAGGTGGCAGGAAAAGAAGAATCCATTGCAGATCTTGGTGGAATACAATACATTGAAAAGGAATCCTAATGAGATGGTTCAGGAGTTTACTATAAGGTTCAATAAGATCTACAATTCCATTCCAGATAACATGAAACCTCCACCTGATTTGGCACTTCAACATTATCTGGATGCCTTTGATCGAGAAATGGCTTATCAACTAAGGGAAATAGATCCCGCCACTCTGGAAGAAATGCAGAATAACGCAATGAGTGTGGAAGAAAACTTGATGATTAAAAAATCTTAGTTGAAACATGAAAAACCAGAGAAGAAAGTAACCATCAAAGAAGAACCCTCTTCTTCCACCAATCTTAAACTAGACTCTTTGATCAGAACCATGGAGAGGATGGTTGACTAAATGATAAATTCGGATAGACAACAGGAGCCACAAGTTAGGAATCCGAATTTCAGAAACTAGCAGCAACCTCAGTACAAGATAAAACAAAGAGAGCAGAAAGCTCCCAAGGCATCAACATCTCAGCAGCAAATTCAGACACCCTTGCAGTAAAATTATGCTCAAGGAGAATCAGAGGATGAAACATACCCAATTGTCGAAGAAAACTACTTATTTAGGGAAGATTACCATCCCATTTTCTTGAAAATGAGAAGTATGTTGAGAAGACGGAGGAACCTAAAGATGAATAATACATACTAGCGAATGACTATGCATTGGAAACGCAAACAGATGATTATCAAAGAGGATACTTGAATGCACTTAGCTCTCAGCAGAAGCAATATTCCTTGAGAAACAGGGATGTCCCAATCACTCCCATTCAGAAAAGGACATTGCAACAGAAGGATACCCAATCGAAGACAAATCCTCAAGGTAATCAAAGTAAAGGTAAAGAGTTGGTAGCAGCTAGCCAAAACAAAGTAAATCAGCCGTCTACAAGTAATCCAAACAAGGACCATGACAGTCAAAAGAAGGATCAGACATCAAAAGATCTGCTCGAGAAAAGAGACATAAGCCAAAGAGAGATAGATACATCTAACTCATTCAATTTATAAATTGAAATTTCAAAGTTGAAAGTGTCAATCCCTCTTACTGAACTAGTAAAAAATAGCCATTACAAGTCTGATATAGTTAAAATGCTGAAAATTGACCCTATGTTCGACATGGTTAATGTTGAAGATGGCCAACCTGAATTAATTTTTGCTCAGCCATAGATGGTTAGTTAGAAGATAGTGAGGTTCCTCCATTTTACCCCAGTTTAAGAATCCACCAATACATTCTTCATAACTCCATGCTTGATTCCGTAGCCTCCCATAATTTAATGCCCAAGGCCATCATGGAAAAGTTGGGTCTAGATATAACTCGTGAATACCATGACTTGTATTCTTTTGATTCCAGTAAGGTCCGTTGTCTTGGTCTAATAAAAGATTTGGTAGTATCCCTCGACCAAATCTCGACAAAGAATGTCTTAATGGATGTGATAGTAGCTGATATACCACCATGGTTTGGTATGTTATTGTCAAGGTCTTCGGGAGTGAAACTAAGAGGCACACTGCAGTTAGACTTCTCCTATGCCACCATCCTGGTTTTTGGGCAATTGAGGAAATTGTACCGAGAAACCAAAATGAAATTCATGATAACTAGCAAGGAGAGGCTGAATAATCATCCTATAAATGTTGTACATACAAATTTATAATGATAGTTGATTGAATGATGTAGATAGTCAGTTTGTGGAAATAAAAGATGTACCAGAGATTTCGAATTGTATAAGGACAATTTTAGATCAAGAAAAAGAAAAGCTGCCAAGTTCATCAGAATAGCCATTGGACAAGGCAGAGAAAGGCTTAGAACAACAATCAGAGAAGGTAATGGAAAATTCAGAACAACCTGAAGAGAAAGTTTAGAAAGTTGACCCAAAGCAGAGACCAGATTTACAACCCTTGGAAGAGGAGCATGGTCTTTGGACCATGGAATTTGATGGTGCTCTTGGGAAAGATGGGGCAGGCATTGGCATTTGGATCCGAAGTCCACATCATCAGCAAGGTGAGGTCCCTCAGAATGTTATATTATGCTCATACAAGTTAGCTTTTGATTGCACTAACAATGAGGCGGAGTACGAAGTGCTGATCACGGGCTTAAAGATCTTGAAAAGATTGGGTGCATAAAGAATTTCTGTGTATGGTGATTCAGAACTTGTGATCAAGCAAGTTAAAGGTGAATATCAAGCTCACCATCCGTGGATGAGACAATATAGAAATGTTGTTTTAGATATTTTGAGAATGTTTCCAGAATATACACTTTCAGTTGTACCAAGGAGTCAGAATCTTATGGTAGATTCTTTGGCTACAACTGCAAGCAATTTCAAAATCCCCATCTTTTCAAACAAGAAATTTGAGATTCATGTAAAGCATCGGCCCTCTGTTCCTAACAACTTGCGATATTGGCAAGTATTCTGGGATGACAAGCAGGTAAATAACTTTCTCCAGAGTGAAGGAGAGTTTGAGAATTGTTCCATGGATGAAGTTTACGACAAGGATGATCAAGTCATCGAGGCAACCCAAGTTGATATACTACAATTGAAGGGAAACAATATTCCGAAAGGTCTTGTACCTTTGGAAGACTTGTTTGATCAGGATGATGTAGCAAGGAAGCCTACATTGGTTCCTACGAAGAAAGGTGTCGAAGATGTGAACATCGGAACAATAGAAAAACCAAAAATGATCACGCTGTCCAAATCATTATCTCCCGAGGTAAAATAAAAATATATTCATTTATTGTCTGAATTTTTTGATGTTCTCACGGGGGATTATGTAGACTTAAAGGAGTATGACAAGAAAATAATTCAACATACCATCCTAATCAAACCGGATCAAAAGCCGTTTAGACAAAAGCTAAGAAGGATTAGCCCAAGGTTGCTACCATCCATAAAGAAAGAACTTAACAGACTTTTCAAGGCGACCGTCATTGTTCCCATCAGATTTTCTGATTGGATATCAAATCTAGTCTTGACGAGAAAGAAGACCAGAGAAATTAGGCTCTGTGTAGACTTCAAAAACTTAAACAAAGTATCTCTGAAAGATAATTATCCGCTTCTCAAAATGGACCATATCCTTCAGAGAGTTGTTTGCGCTACCCGGATGTCACTACTGGATGGCTATCCCGGTTACAATTAGATTTTAGTGCATGAGGATGATTAGGACAAGACAACATTTACCACACCTTGGGGCACATTCAAATATGAAAAAATGCCATTTGGTCTCAAAAATGCAGGGGCCACTTTTCAGCGTGCCATGTACATAGTCTTTGCCAATGAAAAAAATGTTTTCTTGGTTGTATATTTAGATGATGTAACAATATTTTCACATTCAGATGATGAACATTTGCATCATTTAAGAGTTATTTTTCAGAGATGTAGAAATTTCAGGATCTCTCTCAATCCAAAGAAAAGTTTGTTTGCTATGGAGGAAGGCAAACTTCTCGGCCACATCATCTCAAAGGATGGCATCCGGATAGATCCTTTACAGGTAGAAGCTATTCAGAAAATTGATTTCCCTCGCAGCAAGAAAGAAATCCAAGCATTCAATGGTAATATGAATTACGTAGAATTATTCCTAATTTGGCTGAACATCTTAAAGAGATGGCAAATATGTTGAAAAAAGATAATGATGTAAAGTGGTCCGAAGAAGCCCGCAAGTCCTTTCATGCAGTAAAACTTGCCTTGACCACTACCCCTGTTTTAATCAGTCCCAATTACTCCCTTGATTTCATAATATTCTCTTTTGCTTTTGAGCATACCATGGTAGCAGTATTGATGCAGAAAAAGGATAAAACCAAGCTGCCAATAGCATTTTTCAGTCACAATATTAAGGATGCAACCCTTAAGTACAACATCATAGAGAAACAAGCTTTGGCTTTGGTAAAGGCAGTGAAATATTTAGAGTTTACATTTTACATTCGCATACTCTTGCTTATGTGCCTAATGGAGTAGTAAAAGAAGTTCTTGTGCAGAATGACCCAGAAGGTAGAAGAGGTAGATGGATAACAACATTATTAGAGTATCATCTTGAGATCAAGCCTACCAAGCTGATCAAGGGTCAAGGCTTAGCCAAACTCATGGCTGAGTCAAATCTCCATGTTCTAGATATCAACCTTGTAGCATAATTGTTTGACAATCAAGAAGAAGTAGATCTCATTCAAGTATTTGATATCTTTCTATCATCTCCATGATATTTTGATATTATTTATGTTTTGCAACATCTAAATCCCCTTCCAAGCATGTCTAAAGCTAAGAGGAGGTCATTGAAGCTGAAGGCTTCTAAATATTGTATTATTGACAACACACTTTTTTGGAAGGATCCTGGAGGTGTGTTGTTGAACTATTTGACCAAAGATGAGTCTAAAGAAGTAATAAATGGCTTCCACAAAGGAGATTTGTGGGGGTCACTTGTACTGGAATACCACGACCAACAAAGTACTGAGAGCAGGTTACTATTGGCCTACAATTTTCATAGATATCTACAAGGTAATGATGAGTTGTCACGAGTGCCAAGTTTTCCAAGGTAAAAGAAAACTTCTTCCTTTGCCTCTATAACCTATATCAGTTCATGCACCTTTTCAACAGTGGGGCCTAGATTTCATAGGCGAGATTAACCCATCATCATCCGCACAACACAAGTGGATATTGACAGCTACAAACTACTTTACTAAGTGGATCAAAGCGATTCCAACCAGGAAAGCAACAGATTCAGTTATCATTTAGTTTTTAGAAACTAATATCTTGTCTTGTTTTGGTTGTCCTAATAAGATCATCACAGACAACGCAACAACATTCAAGTCTAAAAAGATGACTGAGTTTTGTGACAAATATAACATTAAGTTGGGACATTCTACAACATACTATTCGCAAGGAAATGGTTTGGCAGAATCCTCCAATAAATCCTTAATCAACATTGTCAAGAAAATGTTGGAGGCCAACAAAAAGAATTGGCACAAAAAGCTGACCAATGCATTGTGGGGAGATCGGATGAGTAGTAAGAAATATCTTGGACTTTCTCCTTTTCAAATTGTGTATGTAGTAGATATTTTTTTTCCTTCATCATTAGCAGTCCCGGTCATGAAATTGTTACAAGAAGCAGGAAGTGAAGAGAATGATATACAACGCTAGATCAATCAAATGATTCACCTACAACAGACACAGGATGAGGTATTTCAGAACACCTCTAAGCTGCATGAGAGGATAAAGAAAATCTATGACCGAAAAACAAAGGAGGATGATTATAAAATTGGAGATGTGGTGCTTCGTTGGGATTCCAGAAACGAAGACAAGGGTAAACATGGTAAAGTTGAAAATTTGTGGAAGGGCCCTTATCAGATTTCAACTTTTTGAGGGAAAATGATTTCTTGTTGGATGATATGAATGGAGAACCATGCTTAGGAGGACTAGTCAATGGTAGGCTCCTTAAGCACTATCTTTTTTGAAATGTCTCGGTTTCATTGTACATAACAGTTTAATTTTCTGCAAGTCTGAAGTGGAGAATCACTGGAGTTTGGAGCCCGAAGTGAAGGCCATGGAGCTTCACTGATTTTCTGCCATTTTCAATGTTCAGTCATCAGTTAAGTAAGTCAGTTTTGAGTCAGTTTGTGTTATTTGAGTTGTCAGAATTCATTCATGCATTTCAGTTTAAGTTTTTGACCGTATTGGCCCACATGGTTAGGCACTTGGTCTACGGTGTTCTTGATACCTCCAAGGAGCTTACATCCCCAAATAAGGCCGATGTTAGAGTCAGTATTTGCATATTGCCATTAGTGATGAAAAATCATCTTTTATATCATATTAGGGTCCCATTCTGAAATTTTTGTCATTCCACCTAGCTCCTCATTCAAAAATTTACTCACTGATGTTAGCCCTATGTCAAAAGCCCAACTCTCCCTCAAAAATAAATATTTGTTGGCCCACCTTCTTGTGTCTTACTGAGCATACATTGATCATAAAATCTCATTTCATCATGTTTTGTGTCAGTCAAGTCCACATGGAGTTTGGTCATTCAAGGTCCCATTAGGTCACTAGGTTTCATTCTTTCAAGATCCAATAATACTCCATTTCACTGCATAAAGCTAGCAAAAAGTATGAGAGTGAGAAAAATAATATCCTTTTTTGCATTTAAAGAGGATTGACAAACATGTAACTATGCTTGTCCAAGTTCTAATTTTCCTTCCTAGTATTAGTTCTATTTCAGATTGTAATTTTATTTTAAAAAACAAAGATGTAATATTTTTTATAATATATGTAATTTTATGTTCATTATATGTAATAAGTTACTATTCCTAAGCTATCAACTCAAAGAACTATGTGCCAACTTCATCCAAGAAAATTCAAATGTGAAGAGTGCCAAAACTCCATCCATCATCAACCTGCAAAGAAGAAAATTAAAGTGTAAAGAGAAATTAGCAAGCATTTCAAAAAGCAGAAGTGAAACATTAGAAAGTGGGTTTTAAAGCTAAAGATCAAATTCACTTTAGTATAAAGGCCTTCCTAGCATCTAACTCAAATCGATTTGCCTAATGCGATATGAATATGGAAAATGATTTACACAAATATGAATATCGTAGAAACCTAAAATCTGAGATACTCTTATCATTTCTTGAGCAAACTCCAAGAGACTATTTTTCACAATTCTAGGTGAAATTAACAAAACAGAGCAAGTGTTGCGCGTTCTCTTTAGGCGCTCCGCACTTTCTCGACGTTGCTCATTCCCTTTAGGTGTTGTGCGCTTGCCAGAGGTGCTATGCAGTTACCATAGGCGCTACGCATTTGTCTAGGAAAGCTAGAATCGCCTCCTCAGCTCCACCAAAGTTGTATTTGACCTCCCACAAGTAAGTAACAACTGAAGATTACATGTTTCTTCCTCCTAAAATCATTCTCATGGTGTTTTGAAAGTTTGTTGAAGATTTGGTGTTATTTTCACATCTAAACCCTAGTATCTCCCTAAAAACTACCCTTGCACTCTCAATTCCTAAATTTTAACTCCCCTACACTTTCATACACCCCCTACACCTTCATTCCCTTTCCCTAAACCCTTTTATCCCAAATACTCTCTAAACCTTTGTGCCAAAACCCTAAGTCCTAGGTGCTACAACTACCTAGGCTCCCAAATCCCCTACATTGCAAACAATTTCCCCATCCCAAAAATATATCATATTAATACCCCATATCCTCCTCCATTACATACATCCCTCCACCCATATCCTTCATATTTCCCTTCCCCATTCCATACTCCCAAAAAACCACATTCCAAGAACCTTATACCTCCCTAGGGTTTGATATTAAAACACTATGGCAGAAGAGGAATATAAGCCATACAGTGAGGAAGAAGAAACAAAGGGAGAAGAAACAGAGGTCAAGAAAAAACACAAAGGAGGCAGAATACTCAGATTTGAGCCAATAGATCTCAGGGAACTTTTAGCAGCTTCTATGGCTGTGACATCCTTCAAATATCTAGGTCGTTATGATTTCTGTGAGCAAATTCAGGCAGTCCAACGCCATTGACTAGACTCTTCATATCCAAACTCCAAGACAACCAAGTCCTACTGCCATTATATCAGCTACCACCGGAATCACAGATGTTGGGGAGAAATGGTTTAAACAAGTTGAGTTGGAGAGACATTTTTATGAGCCTTTCATAAAATCAAGGTACCGAAATGAAATAAACGGTTATTTTCCTTTTTCTCACCTACTAGACAGATATGATCCAATGATGAAAATTATCATGAAATACTTTTCATGTGAGGGTAGATTTTCTCAGCTTTATTCCTATCACATCTGGCTTTTAATGCATTTCACTAGGGTAAAATGATCAACATACCCTACTATCTTTTTCGGAGCATTGATAAGATGGCCTATATTGTCCAAAAAAGGGAGTATGAACATCAAATTAAAAGTCTCTTTCATCATTCCCTTATTAAAATCATAGTCCTTTATCATCTCAAAAAGCTCAACATTGCATGGAGTACCTTCATAGCTAATCCCATATTCACTAATTCATCTATTCAGAATGTTCAAAGTATCTCTTCATCATCTCATCCTTCCACCTCCATTCCTCCATCTCAGCCCATAGATTATTCATCATCATCTGATCAGTCACCCTCACCATCAACTTCATCAACAAAGATGAAATCAGAGAGCAGGGACAGATTGAACAAGTTGAGGTCATCAAGCCTAAAGGGGCTAATTTGGGCACTTTGACACACACTTATTAGAGAGGCCATAGGCAGGTGTTTTCCCCATAGATTATGGGAGGGGCCTTTCCTTCTTCATCAGCAAAGCAGGTACAAAAGGGCAAGGAAAAGATGACAAAGACAAAGATTCAGCATGAGGAGCAGGACCTCCATGAGATAGAGCAAGATTTTGACTTGGTTGACCTAGGTGAGCATGATGAGAGTGAGAGCACCAACATTTTCATTAAGGAAAAATATGCACTCATCAAGGAGCTCCAGATCAACCTAGAGAGGTAAAAATACATCATTTCATATTATGAGTAGGAGAATGAGAAGCTTCAAGCCAAACATGATGTCATGGAGATTCAGCTCATCAAGGCAAAGAGGGAAGCAATGAAAGCTAAGGCATTGCTTGATGAGGCCTATGATAGGTATGGTGAACCTGAAGAAGAGCAAGAACCTAGAAAAATACCTAGAACTAGAGGGCTGAAAAGAGCTCTAGAACTAGAGAAACAAAAGGAGGATGAGCTTGCTAATGAGCTCACATGGAATGAGAAATTTGCCATCTTAATCAACGAGAACCGGGAGCATTGGATTGATAAGGTCAATAATGATTTAGAGAAGCTCCTAGACAAAGAATATTAGCAAAATGAAATTCAGATGAAGATGGCAAAACACTATGCCAACAAAGAAAGGAATGCAAGGGCAAATTCAAAGTTGCAAAGGCAAAAATTCAAGCCCTAAATCAAAAAAAAGAGAAGGAGAAGATTGAAATACTTGCGGAGGCTTCAACCCAAGCCTAGCTACACCAAACATCAGTTCCTTGACCAATGTTGAAGCCTCTTGGCACAGTTTAGCAAATATATATTTTATGTGTTTTTTAAGCAATTTAAATATCAACTGCATGGTCAAATGTGCAGCGCCCAGGCGTTGTGCACTTTTTTCGGACACTTTTTGGAGAAATGGAAACCACCAATGGATGCAAAAGGACCAATATATCTAAGAAAACTATGTTTGCAGCCTTGGTTTGCAAAACTGGCAGGTGAAAAGGGAAAAAAACTAGAAAAAAAATCATGTTTCTGCCCTCTTTTTCAGCTAGGTGTTGTGCACTTGACCAGTCTTGGGAGAATGAAGTTTTGGAGGGCCAAATTAAGCCCATTTTGAAAAGTAAAGGCAGATTTGGAAACTAGACAGGATAAGATTTCCAATGAGCTATTCTGGGCTCAATTTGGACACCAGGAAGGCAGTCAAAATTTGGTTTGATGATGGCGCTGCGCACTTGACATTGTGAGGGCACACTTGATAGAAAGATGGTGCACTTGACCAGTTGATTGATTTTTCACTGTTTTTCTCCATATTTGATTTTCATCTATGGAAATCAACTTTTTATTGATGTAATTTGTATTGTAAATGTAATTATGGTATTTTACTATTACCTAGGGGTAAATACATTAGGTTAATGAACTTCATCAAGTCAAATGAATCAATTTCAATGTAATTAGGGATGAGTCATTTTGACCACCCTACACTCTAGCTATCAGTTTATATTTTGGTGGAATTTCTCCTCTTCTCATGGATTCGATCTCTGAGGTTGGGAGGAGTTTGTTTTGATGTCTATATCTTCCCTTTCTTTACTCTTTTCAGAGGTTGGACTCAGTGGGATGTTGTACTAGTGGTCAGAGACACTATTGTATCAGATTTTGGCCAGTTTTAATAGATGAGTTGCAGCTATTTCT
This sequence comes from Pinus tabuliformis, assembly GCA_031772625.1. Lineage (NCBI taxonomy): Eukaryota > Viridiplantae > Streptophyta > Pinopsida > Pinales > Pinaceae > Pinus > Pinus tabuliformis. Next base: position 798,818,282 of record CM062805.1, on the reverse strand, counting down.
TTGGGATACATGTGGTATGAATGTTTAACATTGTTTCTTCTTGTGATCATCTGTATGAATGTTTTGTATGCTCATAAACCATTTCATGTCTATTATATGGTAGTTTTCAAGTTGATAGGCAGAATACATGTTTTCTCATGCTCTGTTTTGGGAAAGTTATCATAATTTGTCCATTTTTCTTCAGTTTAGGAAGAATACATCTCATATGCTCTTCTTAACTCCTCATCAGTCTTAAACCATCTCACCAAATCACTTTTTAAGTGCTAAGCCTCCTGCCTATCTTGCCCCTTTGAATGTCTGCAATCATATCTGATTTGCCCTAACCTAGCCTCTTTGACCTAATACCCTCATCCAGCAATAACCCCACCAAATCAAATCAAAACAACCTCTACACTTTATACCTATCCTAAAACCCTAATCCATCCAGCCCTCCTAGCGGAGATTCTTTGGAGAGAGCCCTCTCCGGCCTGGTAGGGCTAGCTACCAAGTCAAAAGATTGGTCCATGGTTACCTCAGCTAGACTCTTCCTCAACCTTGGAGATCCAAAGGAGTGATATAATTGTGCATTTTATGTTTTGAAGAATTTTAAAAAGGTCAAATATTTAGACCCATCTCTATAAATAGAACCTTGGAGGTCATGTCAGCATAGTAACTGCCTCCTTCTACCCTTAGACGAGGCTAGGGATAGAAGCGGGTGTGTTATAAATATATTTCAGAATGCATTTTATCTTGGATTGATTTTGACCTAGATACATTTTATTCTCCTATTTTGTGTGGGAATCCAGGAATCTGGAGGTTTCAATTTTGTGAACATTGTTGTTTCTTTTGTATATCCAGTTTTACCTACATACTTTTTACTCAAAATTTTAGGATCATGGATATGCACAAGGGTGTGCAAAATATTAGCATGGGCTCCACATACCATATCTTCCACAACTTCTTTTACTACTCATAATGGGAGGCAGTAACAATATAAACACATCTATATTGCTTACTCAATACATGTGGGGTTGTTAGTGTCAGTGTCTGCATACTTCCATCAAGGATCAAATTTGCTCTTTGCATTTTCATTTTAGGGGTCCCATACTGAAATTTTTACATCATTTCATTAGGTCATGTCAAACTGATCCATTGATGGTTGTCTTCTCTTCAGAAAATCTAATTTCTCCCTCATAAAGTATATTTGCTGACCCATCTTCAGATTATATTCAGTCATGGTTTCATGGTCAAAATGCAATTATGTTTTTATTAGGTCTTAGGGTTTCATTTCCAAGGTCAAGGGCATGATTTAAAGGTGTAAATAAAAGGCAGAAAGGGGATGAGGATGATAAATAAATCAAGAGTGATGGCTAGTAAGTCATAGTCGCTATATAATTATCTTTTTAACTAATGTAATTTTCACCTCAAAAAACATGTTTTTGAGGTGAAAACAAAGTATTTTGAGTTAATTTGTATTTCTTATGTAATTTTAAGTCACTTTATGTGATAGATGATCTCGGCTGCACCAATGCATCTCTCCTTGCTACAAGACAAAGAAACACTGCAAAAATCAATTCAAATTGAGCATCATCCACCTAAAAAGGAACAAAGAAGAAAAGGCATTAAAAACAGATATTAGAAAGTGGGTTTTTTAAGTGAAAAATAAAAATATACTCCTATATAAGGTGTCACATTTCATTTTCAAGTTCATCATTCTCATTTGGCAAAGGAGTCAAAAAGTGAAGAAAAGAGGAGAAGTTGAGTGAGTTTTGGGCCAAGGAGAAGTGGCGCGGCGCTTCTGGAGTTTGGTGCTATGTGTTTCGGGCAGTGGAGGTGGTGCTGCGTGTTCACGGGGTGGCGTTGTACGTACAAGATGAGCACTGCGTGTAGGGCATTTTCGGTAGTGCAAAACAACACTGCGCTGCGCGTTCAGGAGGGCGTTGCACGTTGAGCAACAAGGACCAAAAAAGCCTCCAACTTCATAAAAACTTCCAAAATCACCCTTTCATCCCTCAAACAAGTAACTGCCCTCACTATACCTCATCATTGATTTGCAATTGAAGTGTTTGAAGGTAATTTACATTCGCAAATGTGAAACCCTAGATTCTCCCTCAATTACTCCCTAGAAACCGTAATCCCCATTATTTCTCCCACCATCTATTACTAAAGCCCTGAAACTCTCCCCTATATCACTCCATAAAATTTTATACCCCCTCATCCTTCATCCCACAAGCTATACTTCAAAAAAGGACCCAAGCACCTACCCCTCATTTTCATGATTCATACCCTCCACTTCATTTTCTAGCCCACCAAAATACCTTACAAGGTCATATCCCATTCCCTCACTCCTAAATCACTCTTACTCACTCCCTTCAACCCTTTTCTAGGAGTGCAGAATGTCAAAATTTGCAAACATGGACAAAGAAGACAGGACTATGAGGAGGAGGAAAACACTGGCCGTGACAGTTCGACAGATAAACCTCGGCATTAGAGAAAACCACACAAGGGAGGCAAAATTATCAGGGAAGAGCCATCAAACCTCAGAGAATTGCAAGCCTCTCAGTTGGCTGTCACTTGTTTCAGACATCTAGGGTGCTATGAGTTTTGTGAGCAGGTAGAGAGAGTTCAACACCACCCTGAGCTCACTAGGCTTTTTGTAGCCAATCTTTAAGATAACAAGGTGACTCTTGCTGGGGTGACATTTACAGTTTCACCTTCCATTATTGCGGATGCAACCAGGATTCCAAATGTAGGGGAGAAGTGGTACAAGGCACAGGACCTGGATGAACACTATTATGAGCCTTATATCAAACCTAGGTACAGAAATGAGGCAAAAAGGCTTTTTCCTTTCAAATTTATTGAAGAAAAGTATGCCCCCATGATGAAAATCATCATGAAATATTTCACTTGTGAGGGCAGATTTTCTAGATTGTACACCTATCACATTAGGCTTCTCATGCATTTTACTAGGGTGAGGATGTTAAACCTCCCTTATTTCTTGTTCAGGAATATTGAGAAGATGGCCCACTTTGTGCAGAAAAAGCCATACCCTCAGCAGATGAGTAGTATTTATCATTATTCCCTGGTTAAGATGATTGTGCTTCATCATCTTAGCTGCCTCAACATCTCCTAGGAGACATTTATTGCTCGTGACACCTTCAGGGGTCCTCAAATTCCTCCACCAGTGTCCCAAGAATCAGGAGGACCTTCTAGCAATGCTTAGGTGAAGACAGATGAGAAGGCCAAAGAGACTAGAGCTACTGAGGTACCTGGGACCTACATGACATACTAGAGGGGCACAAGAAAATTGTTTGCAGCTAATAGGAAAGTGTTTGCTCCACTTGGTGTGGAAGGGACCTTGCCTTCTTCATCCACTCATAGGAAAATGCTTTCTCCACAGGATGTGGAAGGGGCTTTGCCTTCTTCATCAAAACAACAGGGACATGTGAAACATCTGCACAAAGGGAAAGAAAAGATGCCGGAGGAAAGTTTTGATGATGAGGAGGAAGAGAGAGACTTTGATTTGACAGAGCATGATGAGCCAAAGCAACATTATGCTCATCATGGCATGGAAACAATTGACTTAGAGGCTCAGGATGAAGAAACAATAAAGTACATCATCATACAGGAAAATGAGGCTCAAGTCTAAGCATTGATGGACAATTTGGAGAGAGCCAAGTATGTCATCACATATCTGGAACAAGAGAACAAGCAATTGAGTGACAAACAGGTCCTCATGGAGCTGGAACTTCTCAAGATAAAAAGACAAGGTGACAAGGGTGAATCAGCTATGCAAAAGGAAGAGGCACCGGTCACTTTGAATCCTATTGAGAAGGAAATTGAGGATGATAGAGAGATTTTTCTTGAAAGAGTCAATTTGCACCTAAAGAATCTGTTGCAGAAGGCCAATAGGGACAACTAGATGATTAGGCACATGGCCTACCACTATAGGACTCAAAACAAAATTTGCAACATGAGGGTCAAACAGATGAAAGCTAGGCTAAGGCGGGCTCTAAAGGACAAAAAAGAGGAGGATAGGCTTAGGTTTCTTGTTGAAGCTTCCTTATCTCATCAAGATGCTTGATGATGGTGCTGCTCACCAATTTTGGTCAGGTTTGGAGGAGATTTTGTTTTTTGCAAATTTTGGAAATTGCACACACAGAAAATCTTGCTCAAAGGGCACCCAATGGAAAAATGGCTTGCATTTTTGGATTCAGAGTGATGAGTACAGGCACCATATGTATTTTCTAAGTTTTTGGGGCAGAACTGGTCCACCAAAAAGTAAAAAAACACCTTAAAAATGACCTTTCGGCCACTTTTTGGAAACATAGAAGCAGTCTTGGAACAATCAAATTTTGAGGGGTCAAATGAGCTTCAAATGAATACATTCCAGGTGTTTTTGAAAGTAGACTTGAAGATATTGCCAAGGAGCTATCATGAGCTCAATTTGGATGCCAGGAAGACCTCCAAAAGGGACTTGAAAGTGGCGCTGTGCATTGGGCAAATTTTGCACAGGATGGCTATTTTTCTGCGTTTTGACTGTGTTCATGGATTTTATCTCATGAAGGATGGTTTACTATTGTAAATTATGACTTGGCTTGTAAATATGATGGACAATTAGTAGTAGATGGTAGATTCATTAGATTAAAAGTCAATTTCAGCTCAAATGAATTAGTTTTTTCACTTTTAGAGGCAAGTTGTTAAGATGCCTATATTCCAGTTTCTTGTTTAGTGTTGGTTAGATTAGCTCATCATCTTAGGGATTCGACCCCTGAGGATGGTAGGAGGTTGAAACAATGTATATATCTTCTTCTTCTTTCTCATTGTAAAGGGTTGGACTCAGTTGGATGCTTATGCCTTGATTGTACATCATTTTGTAGCAGTTTAGCAGGAGATTAATAAAAATTGTAGCTATTTCTTTAGGATCCATGTGGTATGGAGTTTAGTTCAGTTTCTTCTCTTGTGATCACATGTTAATGTGTTTTGTGCACTTCATTAATCATTTCATTGCTTCTAAGTGAATGTTTTCAAGTTGATAGGTAGAATTCGTAACATCACTGCTCTGCTTTGAGGAAATATTCACCATTATATGTTTTCTATAGTCTATGAAGGATCCATGGTAATCACATGCTCTTCCTAGCTCCTCACCAGCCTTAAAACACTTCACCCGCCAAGCCCTAGAGTGCTAAACCTTATGACTACCTTGCCCCATTGAACACCCTGCAATTTTGACCTAATTCCCTAGCCCTGACTGTCCAGTTCCTCGTGATCTAGCAAAACCCCTTCAAATCAAATCAAACCTTGTGCTACTATACCTAGCCTAATATCCTTTTCCTGATCCAGTCATCTTGGCTGAGATCCTTACGGAGAGAGCCCTCTCCCGGCCTAGTAGGGCTAGCTACTTGGCTAAGCGTGGTTTGTGGTTACTCTGGCATTGCCTTCCTTCAGCATGAGGTTCAATCCAGGTGATAACATAGTGGCGACCATACTGGGGAATCAAAAGATTAATCACCCCGGTAATATCTTTCATTTGAATTCTTAAGCTTGTGGATAATGAGTTTTAGAATTTACTAGGCTGAATTGGAAAGTTGTAAAGCAATATATAAAATTTCAAAATTGAGGATACTGGCTTCGCGAAAGTACAGATCCAATCCAGATACGAATCCTCCAACCATTGTCAATGATCCTCACAAAATTGGGCAGAAATCTAAGAAATCTATAGAGAAATTCATTGTAGGAGAAGAACAATCAAGTGAAGTTTTCATTCCTCGTGTTCATTCACTCCTGGAAAGGTTAGACACTTTGTAAGATATTGAGTTTGATGTTCATTTTGAGCAAAGTCTATTTCGCAGTAAATCTTTGAGTTGGATTGATCAAATAGTTGTTGATTCCTCTATATCTCTATATCTCTTGAATACCCCGTTGAAGATTTGTTTACACAAAGTAAATCAGGGTCACAGCTTATTCATGCTCTCGATCAGTTGCAAAACCTTTCTTCAAACGTAGACACTTGGGTGAAAAATAGGCCATCTTTTAATTTTCAAAATAGCTCCTTTACATCTACTACAACTCAAACAATTCCTTACCCACTGCTTTCATCTTTACATATTGTTCATACTACTCCAGCTGTTGTTAATTTCCCTTTGAATATACCGAGTACCCCAATCCTTGCTTTAAATCCACCTCCCCCACCTCAAATTATGGCTGCTCAGTATGCACCCCTTGTTTTACCTCAGAATCTTGGTGCCATGCCTGCTGATTATCAAACCAAAATACCTTTCTTTGATGCCACTCAAACCATTACAACTCAGCAACATGTATATAAAATGAATGATTTCTTTGACCTCCATGAATTAGAAATCGAAGATGTGACGATGAGGTCGTTTTTACAAAGCTTTGGAGGTGAAGTTTAGAAATGGTTTAGAGTCTTACCAGTAGCTTCTATCACCATTTTACCAATCCTCCATTGGCAGTGCCTGGATCGATGGGAGGTGAAGAAGAATCCACTTCAGATTTTGTCCGAATATGAGAACATCAAAAGAAATGTTGGCGAGAGTGTGCAAGACTATTGTGTGACGTTTAATGCAGTATACAATGCTATTCCTCCAAACATTAAACCACCAGAGGGATTGGCTTTCCTCAAGTTTCCAAACGGTTTCAATACTGATATGGCATATCAGTTGTGGGAACGTGATCCTACAACACTAGAAGACATGAAAAAGAATGCTGTGAGCGTAGAAGCAAACTTGTTGGCCAAAAGAGCAAGAATGAGATTCGAGAAAAGAGTGACCATGAAATAAGAAGCATCTGCTTCAGATGTAAAGATGGATACACTGATTCGAATAGTGGAAAGGATGGTTGACCGGTTATCCATCACAGATAGACTTGAACCTCAAATCTGGAATCCAAATTTTAGAGGACAGCAGCAGCCCCAATTCCGAATCAAGCAGAGAGAACAAAAAGCACCAGAGCAACCAGCACAACAACAATAGCAGATCAGAACTCCCTTACAACAGAATTATGTTCAAGGAATGGAAGAAGAAGATGAGGATGATCCGGTAATTGAAACAAATCACTTTTTCACTATTGATGGTATGCCTATATTTCTGACCGAAGATGAAGAATACGCAGAAGTTCCAGACATTCAAAGGGATGAGGATTACATCTTAGCAAATGATGTGGTTTTGGAGGTTGAATCTGATGATTATTAGCGTGGTTATATGAATGCTTTGACTACACAGCAGAGGCAATACTCTTTAAGGAGCAGATATGTACCGGTCAATCCCATTCAGAAAAGAAAGGATGTGCAATAAAAGAATGATTCCTCAAACATTCAGAAGAAAGGCAAAGAGCTTGCTGATCCAAATCCCAGCAAGGTACCATCAACAAGTGCCGCTGCAAATGAGAAGAACAATCAACAAAAAGACAATGCAACGAAAGAGCAAACAGATAAGAGGGACATTGGTGTCAAAGAGGTAGAGAATGTTTCATCCTTCAATTTAGAAAGTGAAATTGCTAAATTAAAAGTGTCCATTCCTTTGACTGAGCTTGTTAAGAATAGCAACTATAAACACCATGTATCTAGAATATTGCAAATAGATCCTTTGTCTGACATGGTGAATGAAGAGGATGATCATCCTGAACTCATTTTTGGTCCATCCATAGAAGGTCAGCTTGAAGATAGCGAAGTCCTCCCGTTTTATCTGAGTCTTAGACTACATGAATATATTCTCCATAATGCCATGTTAGATTCCGGAGCTTCCATAATTTGATGCCCAAAGCCATTTTGGAAAAGTTGGGCCTGGATATCACCCGGAATGTCATGATTTGTACTCATTTGATTCTGGTAGAGTTTGTTGCATTGGTCTCATCAAAGATTTGGTGGTTTCTTTAGATCAAATCCCAACCAAAAATGTCTTGATGGACGTGGTAGTTGCTTATATACCACCACGATTTGGTATGCTCTTATCTAGATCGTGGGGAGATAAACTCAAAGGAACTTTACAACTTGACTTCTCTTATGATACAATCCCTATTTTCGGTCAATTGAGGAAGTTGTACCGGGAAAGAAAATGAAGTATATGGTCTCTAGTAAAGAGAAGCCTGTGAATCATCTGATAAATGATGTACATACTGATTTAGAGTCTTTTTTTTTGTACTTTGATAGTGGATTGAATGATGTAGATATTTAGCTTGTAGAAGTAGATGATGTACCATAAATTTTCGAGAATTTTAGAGCAGTTCTTAATCAAGAAAAAGAAAAAATAACAATTTCTTCTGAGCAGCTTACACAACAGCAAAAAGATCAATGAAGAGCAGAAAGATGAAGTAATCAATGAAGGTAAGGTTGAGAAAGAAACAGAATTCTAGCATCTAGAAGATGAAGCCGACCTTTGGAGCATGGACTTCGATGGTGCTGTGGGTAAAGACAGTGCTGGTATTGGAATTTGGATTCGAAGCCCTACTTTCCAGCCTGCCAAAGTCCTAAGTAATGTTAGAGTATGTTCCTACAAGTTAGATTTTGATTGCTCTAATATTGAAGTGGAGTATGAGGCGTTGATTATAGGTCTAAATTTTTTGAAGAAACTGGGCGCGAAAAGGATTTCTGTTTATGGTGATTCAGAGCTGGTGATTAATCAAGTAAAAGGAGAATATCAAGCAAAGCATACACAGATGAAAGCCTACAGAAATGTAGTTCTAGATATTTTAAAGATGTTTCTGGAATACACCTTGACAGCGGTACCCCGAAGTCGAAACATCATTGCAGATTCACTCGCATTTGCAGCCAACAATTTGAAGATTCCAATGAATTCTAGTAATAAATTTGAAATTCATGTCAAACATAGGCCTACTGTCCCTGATAATTTGAGGTATTGGCAAGTTTTTTGGGATGACAATGAAATTAATGCCTTTTTGCAGAATGAAGGAAAGTTTAAGAATGCTTTCATTGATGATGTTTGTGATTCTGATGAACAAGATATTGAGGTAAATCAGATGGAGGTTTTACAGCTAAAGGATAATATTATTCCTAGAGGTCTCATACCTTTAGAGGAGCTCTTTGATCAGGATGATGTGGCGAGAAAACTGACCTTGGTACCTATGGACAAAGGATTTGAAGATGCAAATCTTGGAACAGCTGACTAGCCCAACCTTGTAAAGTTAAACATTGGCCCTCGAAAAAAAGGATAAGTATGTTAAGTTACTTTCTAAATTTTTTGATGTTTTTGCGTGGGATTATTCAGATTTGAAAGTGTATGACAAGAATATCATTCAGCATACTATTCCTATCAAGCCGGATCAAAAACATTTTAGACAAAAGTTGAGAAGAATCAATCCAAAGCTGCTGCCATCCATCGAGAAAGAGGTAAATAGATTGTTTAAAGCTGGCATCATTGTTCTAATTAGATTTTTTGATTGGTATTCAAATTTGGTCCCGGTACGAAAGAAGACTGTAGAGATAAGGTTGTGCATAGATTTCCGAAACCTCAACAAAGTGTCCTTAAAGGATAATTACCCTCTTCCTAAGATGGACCATATTCTGCAAAGAGTAGTTGGAGCATCACGGATGTCACTACTAGATGGCTACTCAGGCTATAATTAGATCTTGGTGCATGAAAGAGACCAAGACAAAACTGCCTTCACAACACCATGGGGAACTTTTCAGTATGCCAAGATGCCATTTGGGTTGAAGAATGCCGGAGCCACTTTTCAGCGAGCGATGGACATAGCTTTTGCTAATGAGAAGGATGTTTTCTTGGTAGTCTCTTTAGATGATTTGACAATATTTTCTGGTTCTCATGATGAGCATTTGCACCACTTAAGGATTGTTTTTCAAAAATGTAGGAAGTTCGGTATTTCTATAAACCCGAAAAAGAGTCTTTTTGCCATGAAAGAAGGTAAAATCCTTGGTCATATAATTTCTAAAGATGGTATTCACATTGATCCTTCAAGGGTGGAGGCAATCCAGTAAATAGACTTTCCGCGCAACAAAAAGGAGATTCAAGCTTTCATTGGTAAGATGAATTTATTACGCAGATTTATACCAATATTGGCTGAGAATTTACGTGAATTAACTAATATGTTGAAGAAGGATAACACTGTGAGATGGACCGAGGATGCCATGAAATCGTTCAACTTGGTAAAGTTTGCTTTGACCACAGCGCCAGTTTTGATCAGTCCTGATTATACTCATGATTTTATTATATTTTCATTTGCGTCTGAGCACACTATGGCTGCGGTGTTGATGCAAAGGAGGGATCAGGTGGAGCAACTCATTGCTTTTTTCAGTAGGACTATTAAAGATGTTGCCTTGCGTTACAATATCATTGAAAAACAAGCTCTGGCTCTTATAAAAGCATTGAAGGATTTCAGAGTATACATTCCGCATTCACATACCATATCATATGTTCCTAACGCAGCCGTCAAGGATGTTCTCATGCAAACTGATACAGAGGGAAGAAGAAGTAAGTGGATAACAATAATGTTGGAGTATGATCTTGAGATTAAGCCTACCAAACTAATCAAAGGACAAGGCTTGGCAAAACTAATGGTTGAATCAAATTTGCACGCTCTAGACATAAATCTCATTGCAGCAATGTCAGATGATGAAGATGGTGGCTCACTCATTCACGTATCAGAAATGTTTCTCAAATCACCTTGGTATTCTGATATAGTTTATGCTCTCCAGCATCTTTCGTCACCTCCTGGAATGTCAAGAAGTAAAGGTAGATCACTAAAACTAAATTATGCAAAATTCTGCATTTTAAATAGTGCTCTCTATTGGAAATATTCGGGAGGGGTTCTTCTTAATTGTTTGGTTGAAGATGAAGCTCAACAGGTAATGAATGATTTTCATAGAGGTGATTGTGGGGGTCATTTTTTTTGGAAAGCAACAACTAACAAAGTGTTGAGAGCAGGATATTATTGGCCAACTTTTTTTTTCAGATTTATATAAGACATTTATGAGTTGCCATGAATGCCAAGTTTTTCAAGTAAAAAGGAAGTTGCTTCCTCTTCCTCTGAAGCCAGTTGAAGTAAATGCACCTTTCGAGCAGTGGGGACTTGATTTCATAGGAGAAATCCATCCTACATCATTAGCACAACATAGATGGATTTTGACAACTACCGATTACTTCACCAAGTGGATTGAGGTCATTCTGACAAGGCAAGCTACGGACACGGTAATTATCCAGTTTTTAGAATCTAATATATTGTCTCGTTTTGGTTGCCCTCACAAGATTATAATAGATAATGCAACAACATTTAAGTCAAAGAGGGTGGTCGAGTTTTGCAACAAGTACAATATTACATTGGGTCACTCCACGACATACTACCCACAGGGCAATGGATTGGCTGAGTCATCAAATAAATCCTTGGTGAACATTATTAAGAAAATGTTGGAGGCAAACAAGAAGAATTGGCATTGAAAGCTTGTTAATGCCTTGTGGGCCGACAGAGTGAGAAACAAGAAATCAATAGGTATATCACCTTTTGAGTTGGTTTATGGTACTGTTACGGTATTTCCAACATCACTTGCAGTGCCGGTCATGAGATTATTACAGGAAGCCGACAACGAAGAGGATGATATTCAACGCAAAATTAATCAAATGATTCACTTTCAGCAAACAAGGGAAAAGGTTTCCCAAAACACTTTCCGGTTGCAAGAGAAGATAAAGAAAATTTATGACCGCAAAACCAAGGCAGAGAATTTTCAGCTGGAAGATTCAGTGCTGCGATGGGATGCACGAAATGAAGAAAAAGGAAAGCATGGTAAGTTTGACAATCTATGGAAAGGATCGTATAAAGTCTCAGCCTATCAGGGAAAGAATGCATTTTTGTTAAAGAAAATGGATGGTCAAGAGTGTTCAGGAGGACCAGTGAATGGTAGGCTCCTGAAACACTACTACTTTTGATGTTGTTCCCTGAAGTTGCTTCACCGTCATTGTATATACTGGTTTACTTTTCCTTGCAAGATTTCAAGTACACTGTCATTTGAGCTTGGGGCCCGAAGTGAAGGCTATAAATCTTGAATGATTTGTGTCGAGTTTGGTTGATTTGGTTTATAGTCAAGTTTAGAGTTGGTTGTGAGTCAGTTTTCAGTTTGTATTGAGTCATTTTTCTTTAAAATTGTAAAAAAAAGGAGGTTTTTTTGTTTTGCTTTAGTTTTATGTTTGTTTGACCGTATTGGCCCAATCAGCTAGGCACTTGGTCTACGGTGTTCTTGACACCTCCAAGGAGCTTCCATCCCCAATAAGGCCAATGTTAGTGTCAGTATCTGCATACTTCCATCAGGGATCAAATTTTCTCTTTGCATTTTCATTTTAGGGGTCCCATACTGAAATTTTTACATCATTTCATTAGGTCATGTCAAACTGATCCACTGATGGTTGTCTTCTCTTCAGAAAATCTAATTTCTCCCTCATAAAGTATACTTGCTGACCCATCTTCAGGTTGTCTTTAGTCATGGTTTCATGGTCAAAATGCAATCATGTTTTCATTAGGTCATAGGGCATGTTTTCATTAGGTCTTAGGGTTTCATTTCCAAGGTCAAGGGCATGATTTAAAGGTGTAAATAAAAGGCAGCAAGGGGATGAGGATGATAAATAAATCAAGAGTGATGGCTAGTAAGTCATAGTCACTATATAATTATTTTTTTAACTAATGTAATTTTCACCTCAAAAAACATGTTTTTGAGGTGAAAACAGAGTATTTTGAGTTAATTTGTATTTCTTATGTTATTTTAAGTCACTTTATGTAATAAATGATCCCGGCTGCACCAATGCATCTCTCTTTGCTACAAGACAAAGAAACACTGCAAAAATCAGTTCAAATTGAGCATCGTCCACCTGAAAAGGAACAAAGAAGAAAAGGTATTAAAAACAAAGATTTGAAAAATGTCAAGAAACATTAGAAAGTGGGTTTTTCTAGTGAAAAATCAAAATATACTCCTATATAAGGTGTCACATTTCATTTTCAAGTTCATCATTCTCATTTGGGAAAGGAGTCAAAAAGTGAAGAAAAGAGGAGAAGTTGAGTGAGTTTTGGGCCAAGGAGAAGTGGCGCTGCGCTTCTGGAGTTTGGCACTGCACATTTCAGGCAATGGAGGTGGCACTGCGTGTTCAGGGGGTGGCGCTACGTGTACAAGTTGAGCGTTGTGTGTAGGGCGTTTTTGGCAGTGCAAAATAACACTGCACTGCACGTTCAGGAGGGCATTGCGCGTTGAGCAACAAGGACCAAAAAAGCCTCCAGCTTCATAAAAACTTTCAAAATCACCCTATCATCTGTCAAACAAGTAAGTGCCCTCACTATACCTCATCATTGATTTGCAATTGAAGTGTTTGAAGGTAATTTACATTGGCAAATGTGAAACCCTAGATTCTCCCTCAATTACACCCTAGAAACCCTAATCTCCATTATTTCTCCCACCATCTATTACTAAAGCCCTGAAACTCTCCCCTATATCACTCCATAACATTTTATACCCCCTCATCCTTCATCCCACAAGCTATACTTCAAAAAATGACCCAAGCCGCTCCCCCTCATTTTCATGATTCATACCCTCCCCTTCATTTTCTAGCCCACCAAAATACCTCACAAGGTCATCTCCCATTCCCTCACTCCTAAATCACTCTTACTCACTCCCTTCATCCCTTTTCTAGGAGTGCACAACCTCAAAATTTGCAAACATGGACAAAGAAGACAGAAACTATGAGAAGGAAAACATTGGCAGTGACAGTTCGATAGATAAACCTCTGCATCAGAGAAAACCACACAAGGGAGGCAGAATTATCAAGGAAGAGCCATCAAACCTCAGATAATTGCAGGCCTCTTAGTTGGCTGTCACTTGTTTCAGACATCTAGGGTGCTATGAGTTCTGTGAGCAGGTAGAGAGAGTTCAACACCACCCTGAGCTCACCAGGATTTTTGTAGCCAATCTTCAGGATAACAAGGTGACTCTTGCTGGGGTGACATTTACAGTTTCACCTTCCATTATTGCGGATGCAACTAGAATTCCAAATGTAGGGCAAAAGTGGTACAAGGCACAGGGCCTGGATGAACACTATTATGAGCCTTATATCAAACCCATGTACAGAAATGAGGCAAAAAGGCCTTTTCCTTTCAGATTTCTTGAAGACAAGTATGCCCCCATGATGAAAATCATCATGAAATATTTCACTTGTGAGGGCATATTTTCCAGACTGTACACCTATCACATCAGGCTTCTCATGCATTTTACCAGGGTGAGGATGTTAAACCTCCCTTATTTCTTGTTCAGGAATATTGAGAAGATGGCCCACTTTGTGCAAAAAAAGATATACCGTCAGCAGATGAGTAGTCTTTATCATTATTCCCTGATCAAGATGATTGCGCTTCATCATCTTAGTCTCCTCAACATTTCCTGGGAGACATTTATTGCTCATGATATCTTCAAGGGTCCTGAAATTCCTCCACCAGTGTCGCAAGAACTAGGAGGACCTTCTAGCAGTGCTCTGGTGAAGACAGATGAGAAGGCCAAAGAGACTAGAGCTACTGAGGTGCCCGGGACCTACATGACATACCAGAGGGGCACAAGAATTTTTTTTGCAGCTGATAGGCAAGTGTTTGCTCCACTTGGTGTGGAAGGGACCTTGCCTTCTTCATCCACTCATAGGCAACTGCTTGCTCCACAGGATGTGGAAGGGGCTTTTCCTTCTTCATCAACATAGCAGGAACAGGTGCAATATCCACACAAAGGGAAAGAAAAGATGCCGGAGGAAAGTTTTGATGATGAGGAGGAAGAGAGAGACTTTGAAGTTTGATTTGACAGAGCATGATGAGCCGAAGCAACGTTATACTCATCATGGCATGGAAACAATTGATTTAGAGGCTCAAGATGAAGAAACAATAAAGGACATCATCAAACAGGAAATGGAGGCTCAAGTCCAAGCATTGATGGAAAATTAGGAGAGAGCCAAGTTTGTCATCACATATATGGAACAAGAGAACAAGCAGTTGAGTGACAAGGAGGTCCTCATGGAGCTGGAACTTCTCAAGATAAAATGACAAGGTGACAAGGGTGAATCAACTACGCAAAAGGAAGAGGCATTGATCACTTTGAATCGTATTGAGAAGGAAATTGAGGGTGATAGAAAGATTTGGTTTGAAAGAGTCAATTTGCACCTAGAGAAGCTGTTGCAGAAGGCCAATAGGGACAACTAGATGATCAGGCACATGGCCTACCACTACAGGACCCAAAACAAAATTTGCAATATGAGGGTCAAACAGATGAAAGCTAGGCTAAGACGGGCTCTAAAGGGAAAAAAAGAGGAGGATAGGCTTAGGTTTCTTGCTGAAGCTTCCTTGGCTCATCAAGATGCTTGATGATGGTGCTGCTCCCGAATTTTGGTCAGGTTTGGAGGAGATTTTGTTTTTTGCAAATTTTGGAAATTGCACACACAGAAAATCTGGCTCAATGCGCAACGTCACCGGCGCTGCACTTTTTCTAGGGGCACCCAATGGACAAATGACTTGTGTTTTTGGATTCAAAGCGATGAGTACATGCACCCTATGGATTTTCTAAGTTTTTGGGGCAGAACTGGTCCACCAAAAAGTCAAAAAACACCCTAAAATGACCTTTCTGCCACTTTTTGGACACACAAAAGCAGTCTTGGGAGAATCAACTTTTGAGGCGTCAAATGAGCTTCAAATGAAGACATTCTAGGTGTTTTGGAAAGTATACTTGAAGAGCTTTCCAATGAGATATCATGAGTTCAATTTAGATGCCGAGAAGGCCTCCAAAAGGGACCTAAAAGTGGCGCTGCATGTTGGACCAGTGGCGCTGCGCGTAGGGCAAATTTTGCACAGGACGGCTATTTTTTTGTGTTTTGATTGTTTTCATGGATTTTATCTCATGAAGGATGTTTTACTATTGTAAATGATGACTTGGCTTGTAAATATTATGGATAATTCGTAGTAGAGGGTAGATTCATTAGATTAAAAGTCAATTTGAGCTCAAATGAATAAATTTTTTCACTTTTAGAGGCAAGTTGTTAAGATGCCTATATTCCAGTTTCTTGTTCAGTGTTGGTTAGATTAGCTCTTCATCTTAGGGATTCGACCTCTGAGGATGGGAGGAGGTTGAAACAATGTCTATATCTTCTTATTCTTTCTCATTGTAAAGGGTTGGACTCCGCTGGATGCTTATGCCTTGATTGTACATCATTTTGTAGCAGTTTAGGAGGAGATTAATAAAAATTGCAGCTATTTCTTTAGGATCCATGTGGTATGGAGTTTAGTTCAGTTTCTTCTCTTGTGATCATATGTTAATATGTTTTGTGTACTTCATTAATCATTTCATTGCTTCTAAGTGAATGTTTTCAAGTTGATAGGCATAATTCATAACATCACTGCTCTACTTTGGGAAAATATTCACCATTATATGTTTTCTACAGTCTAGGAAGGATCCATGGTAATCACATACTCTTCCTAGCTCCTCACTAGTCTTAAAACACCTCACTCGTCAAGCCCTAGAGTGCTAAACCTTATGCCTACCTTGCCCCATTGAACAACTTGCAATTTTGACCTAATTCCCTAGCCCTGACTGTCCAACTCCTCCTGATCCAACAAAACCCCTTCAAATCAAATCAAACCTTGTGCTACTATACCTAGCCTAATATCCTTTTCCTGATCTAGTCATCTTGGCTAAGATCCTTATGGAGAGAGCCCTCTCCTGGCCTAGTAGGGCTAGCTACTTGGTTAAGCATGGTTTGTGGTTACCTTGGCATTGTCTTCCTTCAGCTTGAGGTTCAATCCAGGTGATAACAGGGGTAATGAATTGATCTTGTAGATCAACAATCAATATTAACCAACAAATTAAATCAATAACTATTGAGTTCTCTTTTCCGGTGGCCACTTCTTGAGTTTCAGAAGGCCAAATTGAGTAAGAAATGGGTATTTGGAAAGATAAGAGTATGAGGAACATGTTGGATTTTTTTATTGTAATATTTATAGTAGACATTATTGAAAAAAATGAAAGAAATTGGTCCACGATATGATTTTTCATATTTTATTATTTTTTATAAAGTTAAGTATCTTCATTTATTATTAATTTTATTTTTGGATTTATTATTGTACAAGAGTGGATTAAAATGATAAATAAGTAATTTTCAAGAAAAAAGAAAAGAGATCAAATCTTAATAGTCTAGGAAAAGATCAAGCAGAGAAAAAAGTAGTGAAAAGAGAAGATTAAATTTTCAGTTTTAACTTAAGAAAATGTTCTTAGAAGTTAACAATTTTTAATATTTAGAAATCCATTTGAGGAAAATAGGAAGAATATATATATATATATATATATATATATATATATAAATTTTTATTTTTCTCTATTTTTATAGAACTATTTTCAATGAGGAAGGGGTTGAGAATCATTGTAATAAATCAAATTGATATTTTCTATCAGACGTTGTGCATAATAATTTAAGACCCAAGAGCTTTTGAAAAATCACTTTTGTATGAATGGAGTGTCTATGATATATTTATATATATCCATTCATACTTATACATTGCTACAAAATTTGAATTTAACAATTTGTTTCCTTTCATGAATGTTAGAGTATTTATTTTGTTTTTTTAATCAAAATATGTATGTAGTTTTCTCAATTTATTTAAGTTTTCTGATTATTTATGAGTTTTTAAATTTATTATGTTATATTTGATATTCTTATTATTAAATATTTTTTCTCAATTGAGATAGATTAATTAGTTTATTTTCTGTAAATTAGATTAAAATTGCATGCAAATACCTCATAAAATACAAAAAGAAAATACAGATTTTTAAGCTCTCTCATCAGAGTGAAACCTTTTATTTGGTTGATTGAGCCCACGTTTCAATTGGAAAAAGCTATTATCTTTAAATAGTTGCATAACTCTTAAAGATCTGCAATTGGGTAGCTTTTCCCCCTCACTATTAGTTAAGGGAATTTCCCAAACCTCAATAGGTATTAGAATTAGGCAGGTAATTTGTTTTTTCTTAGAATAATTAAATTGTTATTAATTTAGGTCATATATTTCCCTTTAGGCATAGTTTTTATTGCTTTTCTTTTAGTTTAGTTTAGTATAGGAAATGAGGATTACATATCCCTGAGTACCACCAACCCAAATGAATAAATGCCTAATTAGGGCCTTGATAGGGTGGTATCTCTCTTCTTTTTAGGTAGAAAATTTCCACATATCAACAATTTGACGCTAGGAGGGCAGATTGGCAAGTTAAACCTGTGGAGCTATTCACTTTAATGATTTTTTATTGTTAAATTACTCCTTTTAAAAACTCTATTTGGAGATGTGTTAATGGATGTGTATCATGTACTACTCCTTTAAAGATATTAAAACTCTTTTCAAAAAATAAATTTGATGGTGAGGGTGAAATGTTTCTATGAGAACATGCTTTTCAATTTATTCGAAATTGTATTTCTAACAATATGGTTCATGCAGGTGTCATTTGTAGGTTGTTTTCTCTTACTTTCAAAGGTAAGGTAAAACGTTGGTGTATGCTGCCTTTACTCATACATTGGAACTTTTTGTAAGTGACATACATGTTTTTCAAGGTTATGATTCCAATGAATTGCATTTAGAATTGGAAAATTTATGCAGGTATGAAGGTGAGTTTGTGGAACATTTTCTTCATAGATTTAGATTAGTTTGTTTTAAATTTTATCTTAATGCTAAACCTTTTGATGCAAACTTAAAGGAATAGTTTCATTACCTTTTCTCTCTTCCATGCATACAATTATAGAATAGTGAGGATGAACATAAATATCATTCTTTTCAAAATATGCATGCTATAGTAGATATTAGGGATGATTCTTTTGAGTTTACTAATAATATTGGGGATGTTGTTCAATCACACAGTCTAGAACATTTTAATACTCAATATTAGGGATGTAAAGATGTATCCAATGAAATTAATCCTACTCTTCAAATTATTTCAAGTTGCAATGAACTTATTGTTTGTTCTTTATGTTTTGAAGGGAGTAATGAAGAATTAAAATTAATAACTCAAATGTTAGACCCTAATAGTAACAAAGGAATACTTAATTATATCTATTGTGAGGGCCATTTTTCATTATATTTCGGCATGTTTGTTGATTGTAATTCATATAACAGTAACTCTTTTCATTTAGTAGTTCCTTCACATACAAATCCATTTTTAGACGATAAGGAAACTATTATGGATTAGAGTAATTATGAATTTTATGTTAACCATGTTTAGGATGATGAAATAATAATTAGTAATTCTATGAATATTTTTTATAAATCACATGCATGTATATTTAGTCACTACTACATATAGGAATAAATTTTGACGAAATAGTACACCGATATGGATAAAATTGGTCGTACGACCAAAAATTATAAGAATAATGTCAAATTTTTTATTTTTATTCTTCTAATCTACTTGTGTTTGTTGATATTTTGATGAACCATCTCCACATTGCTGTAAGTACAACAATATTATTGGTTCGTCGCAAGACCGATGAAAAGACGCTTTTTTGACTAATCACTTCTATACATTGAGTTATTCAAGTTGTTGGTCACTTTTTGACTAGTCAACCATGACTTGGCCAACAAATGTTGGAATTCTGATGATACATAAATTTATAAATATGATTCAAGAGATGTTGCGACATTTTCGCTATAACTACAATGGTTCTAAAAGGTTATAAGGTCTTCTTGTTGAGTGAAAAGCATATTTAATTTTATATATATCAATTGCATTACAAAATATAATAGGTCTTGTACACCACTCAATTTTATAACATAATCATTGCTTAATTTTTTGTGGGGAAGAATGTCAAGAACATTAGTAGGTGGGAAAAAAAATCAAGGGGATAATGTGAGATGTTATTTCCCTTGTGCTAAATGTGGGGGCTTACATGCCATTAAATTTTTAAAAGAAATAGAAAAAAGACATTGTAGGACACATGGGCACATTAAAGGGGGACCGAAGGAATATCATCTATTGGTAAACTATATATTCATTATATATTGTCTGTATATAAATCATATTTGTAAAGTGTTATATTTTTATAATATTTGTTATGTATACTAATTTAGCATGATTGTTTGTAATTATAAAGTTAAGCTGGCCCCATAGGTGTATGAATGCACCAAGTAGTAGTAGAAATGGTGTTGTACAAGATGAGGAACATGGAGCGAATATTGAAGATTGAGTTAATGATCCTATGGAAGAAGATGATAGTAATAACATAGTTCAAGATGATGGGACAAATGAATTGATCCAAGACTTATTCACTTGACCGATCAATGCTTAGGATGAGGAAAATGAGGGTATTTTTGATGTACCTCTACTAGAAAAGGGAATGACACTACTTTATGAAGGCTGAAGAGCAATATTCTCCCTGCTACATTATTGTTAGTGAACTTAGAGGTTTTGAATGGTTTGTCAAATACTTGAATGGCACAAATCCTAAGGTATGTAATATGTTTCATCACATATTATACATTAAGTTTGATTTATTTCCTTTTTTTAGTGTTAATTAATGTGTACAATAAGAATGAAATATTTACAATTAATATTATTTAAACTAACTAAGGGGTTTTTATGTTGTAGATTGTTAGGTGAATTTTTGTTACCATCATAAAATATGTTACGTTGCATATATCGATATGTATATGCATTATGAAATAAATTGGAATGGAGTATCAAGCTATAGATGCATGTCCTAATAATCATATTATATATCATAGGCAACATGCATAAAAAATAAAATGCCTGCAATGTCAGAGCAGTAGATATCAAACTGATCAAATAAATAAAAATGTGCCTCAAAATATTATTCGTCAAACTGTAATTCCACATTTGCCGTAATTGTTCAAGTGCGAAAGCATGGCACACTTTATGGATTACCATGCATGAAAAATAATTGGAATGGTGTTCTTTGAATGCCTGCAGATAGTTATGCATTTAGGGAAATTGAGGAAAAATGGTCGCGTTTTAAAGATGAACCTCATAATGTTAGGTGTTCATTGGCAGTGCATGGTGTTAATCCATTTAGAGAGATTAGGTTTATTTACTCAATGTGGCCAATTTTTGTTATCAACAACTTTCCTCCTTGGATGTCAATAAAGAGGGAGCACATAATGTTGACAATGATTGTTCTGTTGGAAATAATACCGAGAGGGGGGGTGAATCAGTATTATCAAATTCTTTTCAATATATCTTCCAGATTTATACTTTAATTTATTCTTCAGATGTTGATCATTAATTTGTATGTCAGTACCATATAATAATGAACAAGAACAAGAAAAATAGATAGTCGCACCAAAGAACACCAGATATAAGGTGGAAACACAATGTGGGTGAAAACCACCTGCTGCAATATGTCTCTATCTTCTTTCAATTAGAAACTTCCTTTTACAATGATTCTGTACTGGTGCAGTCCTTTACCAGTATGCAGGCTGCAACCTGTAGAGAGCTACAACCCTCTCTCGTTTTCCAGACTCTCCTGGAAGGGAGCTACAACCCCCTTAGCTCTTGTACTAGCTGAGCTACTAGTACGTAGGTGCTGACCTACTTCTTTTCTTCCAAGGACCACGTTTCATTAATTTTCAGACTGGATCCATGAACATCAAATAATCATCAAGTACATGTGAATCAACCAATCTCCTTTTACAATCAACTAATGAATCAGTCAATAGCATCTCAAAATGTAGTAACCAGAAAAGCAATACCAGTAATCTAAACCCAGAACTCTGCAGCAATAGACGAAAGGTATCCAACAAATATTTCAAGAAAAAGTCCGCAACTTCACCAATAGAAACCTGCAAATATCCGTAGTTCTTCTGTGTTTAGCCTGCGCAGCTCCGCACCTTCTCTGTCTACTCGACAGCGCACCCCCGCACCTGATCCGTCTGCTGAACTGCGCACCTCCACACCTTCACCGTTTACTGGACTGCGGATCTACGCACCTGATCCGTCTGTTGGACTGCACACCTCCACACCTGTGGCTTCTACTGGAATGCGCACCTCCGCACCTGCGCCTTCTACTGGACTGCGTACCTTCGCACCTGCTCCTTCTACTGGACTGCGTACCTTCGCACCTGATCTTGTCGTTGAGCTGCGTACCACCGCACCTGCTCTGTGGATTGCCTGCAGACCTCCGAATAGAGCCAAATTATTAGTCCTCCAATGTGCCACAGACTGTCAGATCCACAGATCTGATCATGCGCCAAAGAGATCACGACCCCTCAATTGATCTGTCTTCTCATGCTTAGGATCGACTCTAACTCACCAACCGATTATAATTACTTCAGATCTTGTTCCTCTTAAGATATTCAACACATAAGTGCCTAGCCAAATGATCTCCTTTCCTTTTTATAGGCAAGCCCTTGCACAAACCATGGATCAAAACCATAGAAAGCCAATACAAGGGACCCAAAACTGGGGTTCAATATTTTAGATGCTATACCATGGACCAAAACCATAGGATCAGACACGTCAGACTAAATTCCATGGATCAATCATAAAAATTCCCACGTGCGCTTTCTTCTTTGCATTGAAGTGAGTGAATTTGACGCCCGCACCTTTTGTTTGGAGAGCCTGCGGGTATGCCCGCACTTCTTGTTCGGGGCACCTGCGGGTCCGCAATTTTTGTTAGGCTCACCTGCGGGTATCTCATTTTCTATGATTTTGAGGGCCTGAACAGAGATATGCCACTTGAGTGAGTTGCCATCAAGGACAACACCTGTGCCATAACGCCAAACCTGAGTCATAATGCCAACAATCTCCCCCTTTGGACTTGATGGCAACCCCAAGATCCTCAAAGTCATTCTTCCCCTTTGTCATCAAGGGCAAAGGGTTATGTTCCCCCTGAGAACATGCTGAAAACTCTGCTCTGCTGTACTGATCGTGCACCCCCTAACTGTAGGCCAGATCTGCAAAATAAATTTTCTTCAAGAAGGACCATAATCCACCATGCATCATAAATGACCTTCCTATCACCAAAAGACTCTATACATACATTCATCACCCAATCAAGTGGGGATCATGCTCCCAACCAAGTGGGGTTACATCATATGACAACCAAGTACATTATATCATTCATCCCAGACATAGGCGGTTACATGACCTTGACAAAAGAAATATAGAGACAAAACATTAGCAGCAATATTCAGATCATCATCCATGTTCTCCTTCTGTACTTGCTCCTCCAAGATCTTCTACAATAATGCCAACAAGAAAAATGCATTATTAGAAGAATATATGCTCCCCCTGAACCTGTGCCATCTGGTCTTTGACCAATCCATAAACCAGCGAATGTACGCGTAGACCCCATATGTAACTCGCGTACAACCAACAGTCTCTGAAACAAACAAGATTCAACAACAAGATGATGCGTCAACTACCCCCAGCTTTTTCCTGAGGTATTTAAAGGTCTCCCTGGGCAGTGGTTTGGTGAGTATATCAGCAACTTGTTCCTTAGAGGGAACATACTCCAACTTGACCTTTTGTTCAAGCACTTGTTCCCGAAGAAAATGATATTTGATAGGTATATGCTTGGTATTTGAGTGCATGACTGGGTTCTTTGAAATGCTGATTGTACTTGTATTATCACAGAAGATGGAGATAGGTGGAGTACAAGTGCTTTGCATGTCTTGCAATGTTTGCATCATCCAAAGGAGTTGTGTGCAGCAAGATGCAGCAGCTACATATTCTGCTTCAGCTGTAGATAATGCAATAGAGCTTTTTTTTTGCTGAACCAAGATACTAATCTAGGACCCATGAAGAATGCACCACCACTAGTGCTTTTCCTGTCATCCACGCTTCCGGCCCAAGCTGCATCTATATAAGCATGAAGTGTGAGATCTGTATCTCTAGGATACCATAAGCCATAGTTTTGAGTTCCTTGAAGGTACTTGAAGATTCTCTTAACTGCCTGAAGATGAGTTTCCTTTGGATTTGCCTGAAACCTTCCAACTATTCCCACTGCATGCATAATGTCTGGTCGGGTACCTGTTAGATAGATAGACTACCGATCATGGATCTATAGGTTGGTTGATGTACAACTGCCGATTCATCATTCGCGCTGAGGCTGCATCCTCCATCCCATATTTCTTCAAGATCTGCTTGAGATACTTGGTTTGTGATAGAAAAATACCGTCTTTGTTTTGTTGGACTTGCAAACCAAGGAAATATGTGATCTCACCAAGCATGGACATTTCAAACTCCTTTTGCATCACCAAGGCAAACTTTTGACTCATGTCTTCTTCATTGTTGCCAAAGATGATATCATCTACATACACAACAAGTATTAGCAACTTTTCATTATCAACCTTTATATATAGATTGCTGTCAGTTGATCCTTTTATAAAACCTTGTTGATGAAGATATTTATCCAACCAATAATACCACGCCCTAGGAGCCTGTTTAAGACCATAGAGAGCCTTTTTGAGCTTGCATACAAGATTTGGATCATTTCCAAGGATGAACCCATCTGGTTGTTCAATGTACACTTCTTCATTCAAGTCTCCATTCAGAAAGGCAGATTTTATGTCCATCTGAAATACTTTGAACTTTTGAAAGCTAGAGAGAGCAAGGAACATTCTTATAGCCTCAAGTCTAGCAACTAGTGCAAAGGTTTCTTCAAAGTCTATGCCCTCTTGTTGCGCATATCCTTTACAAACAAGTCTTGCCTTGTTTCTAACCACATCTCCATTTTCATTTAGTTTATTTTTGAAGATCCACTTTGTCCCTATGACATTCTTATCTTTTGGTCTAGGAACCAATTCCCAAGTGTTATTCCTTTCAATATGTTCAAGTTCTTCATCCATTTCCTTGACCCAGTATTCATCTTTGCATGCCTCTCTTACATTTTGTGGTTTAGTGGAGGAAAGTAATGCCAAATAGCTTGAAGCTTCTGCAATTGTTCTTCTTGTTTGTATGCCTGCCTCCTTTTGCCCCAAAATTTGAGATTCTGGATGATTCTTTTGAACATACCTGGATGGAGTCTTTTCTTCTATCCTTATCTGTTCCTCTGGTGCCTCATGGGTTTCTTCTTCATCATGAATCTGATTTGATGTTGAGGGATAGCCCTCATCATCTTCGAAGTCTTCAGATCTTACCTGCCTGGGAGTGTCTTTTTCATCCACCACTACATCAATGCTGTCGACAATTCTTCCAAGCCTTTTATTGTAACATTTGTATGCTTTGCTGTGAGGAGAATAACCAAGGAGAATGCCTTCATCTGCTCTAGGTTCAAACTTGCCAAGATTTTCATCATTATTTTTAATATAGCATTTGCTTCCAAAAATTTTGAAATGTTTTACCGAAGGAGTCTCACCATACCAGAGCTCATGAGGAGTTTGAGTGTTGTTCACCCGAATATTTGTCTTGTTGAGAATAACAACTGCAGCAAATGCGACTTCACCCCAGAAGGTTGCGGGAGTTCCAAACTCATCAAGCATAGCATGAGCCATTTTTTGAACCTTTCTGTTCATCCTTTCCACTACTCCATTTTGCTGAGGAGTCCTAGCTGTAGAGAATTCCCTTCTTATTCCATGTTCTTCACAAAAGTCAAAAAATTCATTCGAGGTAAACTCCCCACCTCTATCAGACTGAGGCATTTGATTTTGTCATCTGATTCGTTCTACACCAAGGCTTTGAATGATTTGAACTTTTCAAAGGCTTCGTCTTTGCGCTTCATAAGTCCTATCCAACACATCCTGGAAAATTCGTCAATGATAGTATGAAGTATTCTTCTCCTTGAGGTGACCTTTTCCTAGATGGGACACATACATCAGTATGGACAAGTTCAAGTGGCCTGCTAGCTGATCCTTCCTTCTCAGGGAAGTTAGTTCTGGTTTTCTTACCAAACTAACACGATTTGAAAATTGTATTGTCTGGAATTCTGATGTCTGGAAGACCACGAACTGCCTGGTATTTACATGCTTTCCTTATCTGTGAGAAGCTATGATGCCCCAATCTTCTGTGCCATAGCCAGTGTTCATCGTTCTTGCTTAGATAGCATTAATGTTGTCCTTCTTTGAATATATATAAATTATTTGGAGTCCTTATGCCTTTGATCACTGTTTTTCCTGTATCAAGATCACGAACACTACATCCATTTGATCGAAATATTACCTCCGTTCCTTGATCACACATTTGACTGACACTCAAAAAATTATGCTTTAACCCATCAACATACATAACATTTCCAGCTTTGACCTTTTCTTTCAACTGAACAGAACCTTTACCTTTTATGAGCGCAGGGGTGTCATTTCCAAAAGAGACCTTCTTCTCCTTCTCTAAAGCACTATATGATTGGAGTTTTTCCTTATCACCCGTCATGTGTTTTGAACAGCCACTGTCAATGTACCATTGATTTTCTTGCCCTTCTGCATATAAAGCTATACCACATCTCTCTGGTTGTGGTTCCTTCATTCTGCATGTTTTGACACTTGAGGCTTGCTCCTTTTGCCGAAACCTGCTCCTGCATTTAGAATCTTCATGACCGAAGTTGTTACAAATAGAGTATTCTATTTCATTTTCAAGAGTATAAAAGTTATTGTAAGTTATTTTCACGATCCCAATCATGCTCCTTTGTTTTTGAGCTTCTCTAGTCATGATTGTCTTATAGGCAACACATTGAGCTGCTTTGTGGCCAAAGTTATGACAAGAGAAACATTGGCCATTGAAGAAACTCCTGTGATTATCAAATCTACCAGCCAAACGATTGTAGTTTCTATTGACATCCATTCTTGAGGCAAATTGAGAAGGTTTTACTTGAGGTTGGTTGTAGCTTCTGTTTGTCCTTAAAGTAGATTGCCTCCGATTTACCTGATAGTCTTTGTTCACTCTTGAGGTAAACTGTCCCTGATTTACTTGATGATTTCTATTAGGCCTTTGATCGCTCCTCCTTGCTGCATCAAGATAACTTTTGGAGGTGGATGCTTGAGATGCTTCTTCATTATATCCCAGACCTATCTTGATTAGTGGAGAACGTTGCACATTGATAATCTCATCCAGAGTTTTAGATCCTTTAACAAATTTAAGATTAAGAGCTTTTTTTTTCTCAATCTCTTTTCTAAGACCAACAATTTCACATTCTAGCTTTTCATGAAGTTTTTCTTTTTCAGCCAGTTGAAATTGCAGAGTATCAATAATCATATTTTTCTCTTCTAAACAAATTTTGAGTTTAGAAATCTCTTCATACAGACCTTCTTCATCTATAGTATCCATGAAATCATCATCTTCAAAAGCCATTAAGAGTCCATAATTGTTACCTTGTTCATCTTCGTCACTATTTGAAAGTCCATCACTATCTTCATGAGTGTAATAAATTTTATTATTTACATTCTATTTCTTGTTCCATCTGACAGGTTCCTTTCCTTTATCAAGATTATCTTTATGAGGACACTTTGCAGCATAGTGACCGACTCTTCCACAAGCAAAGCATTTTAAAGGTAACTTACCGCTGAATCTTCTAGCACCCCGTTGAAGGTTCTTGACAAAATTTGGTTCTTTGTCTTCTTCTGATAGATGTCCTGACTCATAGTAATCTCCTTTGCTTGAAGCCTTGAATGCAACTTCTCTTCTGTCTGATGGTCCTCCTTTCCTCATTTCGTAAGTGGTCAGAATTCCATGCAGCTGTGACATAGTGATGTTTCATAGATTTTCCTTTCCTTCTATTGCAGAAACTTTAGATTCAAATTTAGGGGACAAGGATCTTAGAACCTTTTCAACCACAATTGCCTCTTTTACTTCTTCACCCAAGTTTTTCATACAATTAACAATCTCATCCACACGAAGGAAATAGTTAGCCACACTTTCATCATTGTGCATTCTGAGATTTTCATACTGAATTTTGACGGTTTGAAGTTTTGCTCGTTTTACCTGTTCATCTCCTTCATAACTCAGAACAATCTTGTCCCATATTTCTTTTGCGGATTTATACTGCATAACCTTGATGAATTCTGATTGAGATAGACATCCTAATAGAGTATTGTCAGCCTTTGCATTTGTTTCATATTGCTTCTTACCCGCCGGATCTGTAGGTGTCGCTGACGGAAAAGTGTACCCTGTATCTATGATGTCCCAGACTTCTGTACCAAGAGATTGAAGATAGGTAGTGACTCTTACCTTCCAATATACGAAGTTTGTCCCATCAAAAATCAGTGGCCTGATCGATGCTTCTCTCTCGTAGTTGCTCATGATGATAGATCTTCCTTCAAGCAATCAAGCTTCTTCTGAAGGACCTGCTCTGATTCCAATTGTTGGAAATAATACTGAGAGGGGGGAGGGGGTGAATCAGTATTATCAAATTCTTTTCAATATATCTTCCAGATTTATACTTTAATTTATTCTTCAGATGTTGATCATTAATTTGTATGTCAGTACCATATAATAATGAACAAGAACAAGAAAAACAGATAGTCACACCAAAGAACACCAGATATAAGGTGGAAACCCAATGTGGGTGAAAACCACCTGCTGCAATATGTCTCTATCTTCTTTCAATTAGAAACTTCCTTTTACAATGATTCTGTACTGGTGCAGTCCTTTACCAGTACGCAGGCTGCAACCTGCAGAGAGCTACAACCCTCTCTCGTTTTCCAGACTCTCCTGGAAGGGAGCTACAACCCCCTTAGCTCTTGTACGAGCTGAGCTACTAGTACATAGGTGTTGACCTACTTCTTTTCTTTCAAGGACCACGTTTCATTAATTTTCAACCTGGATCCATGAACATCAAATAATCATCAAGTACATGTGAATGAACCAATCTCCTTTTACAATCAACTAATGAATCAGTCAATAGCCTCTAAGAATGTAGTAACCAGAAAAGAAATACCAGTAATCTAAACCCAGAACTCTGCAGAAATAGACAAAAGGTAGCCAACAAATATTTCAAGAAAAAGTTTGCAACTTCACCAATAGAAACCTGCGAATATCCGCATTTCTTCTGTGTCTAGCCTGCGCAGCTCCGCACCTTCTCTGTCTACCCAACAACGCACCCCTGCACCTGATCCGTCTACTGAACTGCGCACCTCCAAACCTTCACCGTTTACTAGACTGCGGATCTACGCACCTGATCTGTCTGTTGGACTGCGCACCTCCGCACCTGCGACTTCTGTTGGAATGCGCACCTCTGCACCTGCGCCTTCTACTTACCTTCGCACCTACTCCTTCTACTGGACTGCGTACCTCCGCAACTGATCTTGTCGTTGAGCTGCGTACCACCGCACCTGCACTGTGGATCACCTGCGGACCTCCGAAGAGAGCCAAATTATCAGTCCTCCAATGTGCCACAGACTGTCAGATCCACAGATCTAATCATGCACCAAAGAGATCATGACCCCTCAATTGATCTGTCTTCTCATTCTCAGGATCAACTCTAACTCACCAACCGATTATAATTACTTCAGATCTTGTTCCTCTTAAGATATTCAACACATAAGTGCCTAGCCAAATGATCTCCTTTCCTTTTTATAGGCAAGCCCTTGCACAGACCATGGATCAAAACCATAGAAAGCCAAGACAAGGGACCCAAAACCGGGGTTCAATATTTTAGATGCTATACCATGGACCAAAACCATAGGATCAAACACGTCAGACTAAATACCATGGATCAATCATAAAAATTCCCACGTGCGCGCGCTTCTCTGCATTGAAGTGAGTGAATTTGATGCCCGCACCTTTTGTTCGGAGAACCTGCGGGTATGCCCGCACTTCTTGTTCGGGGCACCTGTGGGTCCGTAGTTTTTGTTAGGCTCACCTGCGGGTATCTCATTTTCTATGATTTTGAGGGCCTGAACAGTGATTTTCCACTTGAGTGAGTTGCCATCAAGGACAACACCTGTGCCATAATGCCAAACTTGAGTCATAATGCCAACATGTTCTAGGTATTTGTTTACATTAAATTTTCAACTGTAACATTGTCATATGTTTTGTTTCTTTCATAGTATATTATATTTATTTATTTAGTTATATTCACATATCATGGTAGTAATTATGTGTAATTTCAAACAATTAGGTAAGTACCAAGTTAAAAATATAAATGTATATATCTAGCCTCTTATCTACGAGTTAATGAATTTATGGGTCAACATCACTATGTATGACATCTGTAAACCAATAAGGTAGAGGCAATTTCAATTCCATGGAATACTTGTATGGAAAATTCTCCCTGCCCGTGGTCTTACACATTTTTGTGGTATGTAATGTTCCAATATTGCACTTCAATAGTATATAATTATTTGAAGATATCGCACATGTTAAGTTTAAATAATACCTTAGTATAATTGACATTATTCCATCTCTTGTAGGTCTTCATGCAAAGGGTAAATTTGCATGTCCAGTTTGTGATCCTAAGATGAAATATCGTTATTCAAAAAATTTAGGAAAGGAGTTGTTTGATGAGTATAGGCACTTCATTTGTAACAACAATAGGTATCGTACTACTGAAAAACATATTTTGAAAAAAGAGATTGGATTAAAACCACGAAGAATGACACGTCACTTATGGAAGTTGGAATATAACAAAAATCAGCAAGGAACACAATTTGTTTATGTATCATATATGCAATGTTTTGAATTTTTTATTTTTTATAAATTTATTTTACGGTATTTGATAATTATTGTTGTGATTTCTTCTATGCTTCATCAAGGTCATGAAGGTATTATTAATGGGATTCCACAAGGAATGAAATGTTATCCCACTCAATTCATGAGGTTTCCCTACTATGAGGAACTAAGAATAGATCATTTGTTTGATACAATGCATATAGGGAAGAATGTGATAGAAACATATGGAAAATCATAGATGGGAGGAGGGATAAAAAAAGAATTGTCAAATTTGCAATGAAATTTAGGAAGCCAATCATGCAATTCGAAGTGGGACCCAATCAAATAGCGATGGAGACCAAAATAGCCTTCCATGTTTATTGACACAGAAGCAACGCAATGAAGTAAAAGAGGTCATTTGAAGAACTAAAGTTTCCATAGATTTTTCTTCAAACATAAATATCTTAACAAATAAAGTTGAATTTTTCGGGGGTAAAAACACATGATTGATATACATTCATTAAGGTAATTATTTTGGTATATATAGTTCTATATTGGTATACATATTCATAGTTTTTTTGGTCTACTTTGGATTAGACAAATAATTATTCATTTTTATTGTTACAATATGTTCTACCTTTATCTCTCCCAGATTACTTCGACAACAATGTCAAACAAGTTATATATGATCTTGGAAAATACATGAGGTAAGTAGCGATTTACATGCAAAGTGTTTTTTCAATTTTTTGTTCAACTTAATCACGTGTTTTACTTGTAATGTAATATGTTATGTTTTGTTGAAACATTTTATTTGATTGCATCATCTATGGATGATTGTCATTGAAAGAAATCCATAAAGAAAATATAAAGTAGTGGAAGAGAGAAATTCCTCGGCTAATGTGTGAAATGAAAAAGTATCTACCTTTGACATTTTTCAGTGCATAAGAACACTATCTCATACAACAATTTGAGGAGATTGAATTATGTGGACCTATACACACAAGGTCAATGCGGATGGTGGAGAGGCACTTGAAATCATTAAAGGCTTTGTTAAACAAAGAGCATGTTCTGAGGGTTCTATGGTGGAGGGATAAATGGTATATCAATTCATGGTGTATACTAGTTAATATCTTCCTAAATTAGCAACAAATATACACGTGGATCACATTTGGGATATGAAATCCATCAAAAAAATTGAAGGGGAGCACCTATTGGGGAAAGGTAGAATGACCAAAGTCAGAGGTAGTTAAATATTTATGGAGATTTATAATGCATATAAAATTTCATTTTTGTGTATTCATACTTGTTTAATTTTTATTCTTCCATCAATTATTAATATTGACCATGGTAACTAATATTTATTAGTGAATTATGATTTTATGATACAATTGGTCAAGATTCAGAGGCACTACATATGTATATTGAAAACAATCTTAATTGGATGAAGGTATGGATTGAAATATGTATACAATGTGATGGTAGGTTATCATGGAAAGGGTGTCTACATTGGTTACATAAGCTCATCATAAAGGAGATACCAATCTTACACAGAGGGAAATTGTTTTAGTAAATGGTTTGAAAGATAAACAACAAAGTGTGCATTTTCACCTTACAATATTTTATTAAGCTATTTTATAAAGTATTAATGTGAATGTAGGTGTGCTTTTTCTTTCTAATTTAGATGTTTTTCAAGTTATATAAATATCTTTATTTATTGACAATGCCTTTTTTATGTGTTTGACATATTGCAATTGAAAAACCACAAGCCTATATGGTACAATGATCATAAATTTCGCATCAAAAAGTTGGATGAAAAGAGGAAAAACTCTGATTGTGGGATAACTACAGTCTTCTAGGTCATTAATGTTTCCTATAGAAGTGACACACATCCAAAAGTATATGAAAAATCAATACTATGGTTATTTGGATGACATACTTGAGTGTGGCTTTAAATCCTTCAAATTGGTTATGTTCTATGTCAAATGGTACATGCTACAAATGAATGAACATGATCCCGATAGATCTGTTATTCCACATGATAACAAATTTAACATGGCTAATACAGGTCATTTAAGCAAGGGCCAGATCGTTATGTTCTTCCAAGCCAATGCGAACAAGTTTTTTACTTAGTTGTCCTAGGTAGAGGGTGTTGGTCATATGTTGTTAGATATGATCCAAAATGAAGGTAAGTAAAGTACAATTTAGTGAAAGAAGACGATATTGAAGAAGAAGATGATGTAAAGTAGAAGTTAGTTCATGTGTCAAATGAAGATGTTGAAGAATTTCAAGAACATGTTTGAGACAATGTTCTGGATGAAGATGATATTGACAATGTATTGTCAGATGAATAAGTTGAAGAAGTTGAACCAAATGTAGGAGACAATGTTCATCATGATCATATAGATGATGATGATGACGATATGGTCAATATTTTCAACATTAATTTTGAATTGGATGATATAGAAGTTGACTTGGATGAAGAATTATATTAATGATATCGAAATGTTGAAATGTACAAGGTATGTGTTTAAATGTTTCAGTTGATTTGTTCTCTTTCATTTACCTTAAATTTTTGTTTTCTTAGTTTGTAGTTATGCTTGATTCTTACTATGTTGCTTTCAAATATTTCATAGTAGATAAATTGGGCATTAGGGAATTGAGAGTAATGTGGGGTGGGGGAGAGGGGCCATATGAGCTTCCACCTTCACGTGGTTGGCCTTATTTAGTAGATAATATATTATTCTTGAAACCAAGAGTAGATCATTGAGGTTTATATAATCATCTACAATTTCAACGTTGGTTCATTTAATAAATTTAAAGGTTGTCCATTTACCAATTAGTGGAAATTATGCTTTAATTAGTTGACCCCACATAGAGGGGGTTGTGAATGGGGCCAACTTTGATTTTTTTTTAGTTTGTGCATATATGCACTAAAATTTGAAATGCTTATAGTAGATGAATGCGTTGATGCCATGGGAGGGTTTTGAGACTCAAATAAGACTCATACAAAGAATTCGACAATCAAATGACAAAATTATAACATAGATGTAAAGTTTATACAATTAATTATTATTTTTTAGTGTCCTTATCATGGGATGTATTTAGCCCCAAGGGTTAGCTCAGTTGGTCAAATACCCATTGTTAAAGCACCTTAATTTTCTATTGAAAGGTCATGGGTTCAATTAACTCCATGCTCTTGACCCCTTATCCTTAACCATCTGCCACTAACACATAATCCTTGATTCTTTTACCATAGCCACTAGAACATATGACCCATCACCTATGTTACCCATCTCCATTATAATTCAAAATACTTACAAGCTCTAATTCTCAACCAATAACTTATAATATATAACCATTAACCATGAGCCTTGTAATCCCTACCATTTATCAACTATTCACTAATTCTTATAAATCCTAATTGCATATCCATTACCCAATATAGAAATTAAACATTATTACTCTTAATCTCCCTTTCATTTAACTCCCAAGTCCTATATTGTTGAGAATGCAACAAGATGATGGAGCTTAGTGGAAAGAAGTCGCCTTCACTAAGTGGGCCCGCAGGCTATTTTTGGCGCAAAGTCTATTTTTAGACTATGTCTATTTTTAGACATATGGATCATGGTCTATGAGTTGCAGTATGTTATTTGTGGATGATTGGTCATGTCGGTAAAAATATATGGACTTCTATTTTTAGACATATAGGCAGGTTTCTATTTTTAGATTACCAGGCAAAAAATAGAACAGTCGAATATTATTGTCTCATAATAATATTTGGACTATAAACATTATCTTATCCTCTTGGAGCACTGTAGTTTGAGCTACAGATGTGGCACATGCAGCTGTCAGAAGGAAATACGCTTTCTTTGTGGGTCAGTTGAGCTATTTCATGCAGGACTTCAGTTAGAACTCAAGCAGTTGAGTTTGGTGGAGTTGATGGAGTTGTGTTCAGTTTGACTTGGTTGAACTAGTTGTATTTTAGTCTAACTAAAGAATACACTAGTGATGAGTTGTGTGAATTAAATATTAATTAATTCACTAATTATTAACTCATAAAGAAACTGAAGAATACATTAGTTAACTCAATGCATGTACAGTTCAATGGAGACATGTGTTAGAGGTTGAGATTTCTATCAGTTGTGACTATAGTTGTGCATGAGATCTTGCACAATCAATGGGATTGAGTTATGCCAATGAGGACTGCGCAGTGTGGGCCAATTCCAAGGAATTATAGCCTGTGCTCACGTGATTTTCACCTAGTATTGTGCAGTGGAGGCAGGCAAAGCAACGAAGAAGATTTGAACCTGTGACTTGTTCGGATCTGAGCTGGTTTTGTGTGTAACAGGTGGAGATAGTATTGAGTACTTGCGAGGAGTATTGTACTATGTATTGTTACATGTTCTCAATCATTAATATACAGATAGTGTGGGGTTGCTTTCCCCGGGTTACATACTGTGTTAATGTGTGCATACGATTGATGTTTCATTGTTTTTGATGCTGCTAAATTGATGATCAACGTAGAGGAGATTATGTATTGTGCATGTATTCCGCAATAGTGTATAATTGGGATAATCTTTGTGAATAAGTGTTTATTATTCAAAATTTATACATGGTATCAGAGCTATTGATCATCAGATCTATTATTCAGAAAGTGTTTACATCTTATTTATTCAGGCAGAGTCTGTAATCGGGTCAGGTAGACTCTGGATTCATCCTTCCTTTGGAAGGTGAGATATCCGGTAAAAGCCCATACAGTCTATCTCTATACGAGAAATACTTTGTTCTCATGAATTCTAGATCAGAGGCGGTTGAGTTTGAAGCTAGTGGAATTCGAATTTGTAGCAGTGTTTTCTTGGTATCAACGTGGCAATGTCTTTCAACGGATTGCGATTGGAGTATGCTCTTGAGGGCAGCTCGAACTATATTGCATGGAAGGACAAGATGGAGGCAGTGTTAGATGATAACGGGCTGAAGGCATTCATAGAGGCTGGTGTCCTAAATCCTACTGATACTGCGCAGGTTGATGCTTGGCAAAAGAAGACATCAAAGTGTCGAAGGATTCTGTTGGAGGGCATGAAGGATCACATTGTGTCCAGCCTGCATGGTGTTATCTCAAAATCAAACCCTGATAGGCTGCTGGTCAGGTTGACTCTAAGTAACTATTTCAAACCTACTTTAGGCTGAGGCTTAGCCACCTCAACCTGAGAGGGCTCTCTCTTGATGGATTAATGATTTGATTAAAGATAAGATGGCTAACTCTTATAGAACAACTGTGAAAAATATGAATGCTGGAAACACATTAAAAAACTATCCATTGGGCTTATGGAGTCAACAACACCTCAATATAACAGTGAACTTAACCTTACAAGGAAGTCAGGGCATTCAACATTTAGACATTCAGAACATCAACTCATATGGGACCACACAGTTTATAAATGTATACATGAAATCATAGCACATTCAGTGAATTCTGAGTGATTATACATCTATACCACTGTAAGAATTAAGAAAAGGACAACATCACATATTCTGAACATAAGAAATCCTTCATGAATCCTGAGAAGTAAAGTCAAAATTATATTACTGAAAATGAGTCTTACATAAGCCAAATACAAGCTTTGTTATAAAGTTTTCCAACCCTGATTACATTTCTGTTTCAGCTATATATAGAACTCTTATTCTAACTGATCGAGATTCCTCCTCCAGCATGAGGGGAATTCGAAAACTACTTCTAATGACACCTATTAACCCTTTAACTAACTAATAAATACAACAAAGTGTTGATTGGAGTTTTTTTAGAGATCTAAATCAACTATGACTCTAACTCCATATTACATGCATGATGGCTTTAATTAAGATGATTCCTCGTTCTTTGACATCTGGTTCCCTTCTAGTTTAGTTGTGATGGTCTTCAAGGCTCCATGGTTGTCTTCAATGACACATGTTTTCCAATGCCCTGAAAGATAGGAAACTACCCCTGTTTACTGGTCTTTAGTTTTCCCCAAAAGATTCGAATGCAAATAAGCATGTCCTTTATCCTTTTAATTACCCAAAATGGAGCAGACTGCCACGTCCTTGATGCGTTGTAAGCTTTTTCCCATGTACATGTGTGCAGGCAAAAGTTTCTTGTAAACTGTTTGATATATCCTGAACTGTGGTAAATGTGCTCACTTTACGGCAAAAATTTAAAGTTGGATTTGAACATATATTTTCTCCACTTGTCTTGACTTGGTTGACTGTTGATAGCTTCAGATGATGCCTTGTATGCCTTTTAGACGTTTCCCTTTCAAAATTCCCGCTTATAATTCAAAAATGCTTGATTTACGTTGAAATCATCACTTTCAGCAGTTTCGTAGCGCGCTATGAAACTACTGAGTTATTTAAAACAGCTTGTTTTTAACCTGAGACCTTTATTAGCTGAGTGCTTGATTTCCAAAAACTTCTTTAGACTTTCCACAGGTCGAATAGGAATTTATATTTCTTCAGAAAGATAAGATCAAGCAAACTTGTCAAAATTTTGAAACAAAATCTTACTTGAAATGAAAACTCATTTAGCAGGTCTTTTAAGCTGGCTTAGCTGTGCCTTCAGATCTTCAATTTGTTTCTTCATAGCCTTATTCCCAGCTCTCAGTTGCATATTGATCCTTCTGATGTACTTGGCTTCTTTGATTGCTGGTACTGTCCAGGTGTGAAATTGTGAATGGCCATCAACCACTGAATTCAGCTGGGCTTCTACAGTTGCATTCCCTTCCCATAGAGTTTTATAATACTTTGCGTGTATGACTGCATGTCTTCTAATGGCTTTCTTCAATTTGGCAATCTCATACTTAGCTGATTCTAATTGGCTCTTCAGGGCTGCTATATTATTTTCTTTAGGTGTAATGACCGTTTTGCCTACGTTTTTCTGTGTCTCTTCCCCTGTTTCCTCTGTTCTTGGCAGTACTTCCTGTACTTGCTGGAATCTCCTTGTCATAGGTCTTCTAGGTTTAAAAACGAACTCTTCAGCTGGCTCATCAAATTTAAGCCTTTTTGAGGCCTTGGATTTCTTGGTGCTTTCTTGTTCTGACTGTATTAAATCGATTTGAACTGGTAGAGACTGCTCAAATTCAATAGCCTGTAATAAGTCATTTAAACTTGCCTTGGACACTGGACTTTCTTCGACTGCTATAGCTTTACCTTTTTCTTTATTCATCTGGCTTCTTGTTCTTATCCTTGAGACTACTTCAGATGTGCTTGTTTCAGGTACAGTCTTTTTACCATGAGCTTTTTCCTTAGTTGATTGCTGAGGTTGATCTTGGATGATGAGTGGCTTCACTTGTTTTCTTACCTGTGACTTTGGAACTCTTTTAGCTCTTGCTTCTGTTTGGAGCTCAGCTATTGTAAAATCTCTAGCAGGTGGAGGAGTGAGGCCAGTCTGGCTTTTGAAGCCAGCCATAAAAATGAATGAATTCCAATCTCTGTCTATCTTTTGGAGTCCATCTAAAACCAGTAGTTTGATCAAACCATGATGAAACAAAGAGGTTTCACAATCCTCTTTCCTCAGCTCTACCTTATCACACATCTTACTCAAACTACGGAACAGATAAAAAGGTAAGTCTATGGAGACCTTCCCGGTGAAATGCAAAAGGAGTTTAAAATGGTAAAAGTAAACCTTGTTATACCTTCCTTCACAAGTCAGATATTTCTGTATGCAGGTGAGTAAGTGAGCATAATGTTCTTTAACATAATTCCTGGGCACTGCCTTACTTAAATCTTCATTTACAAATTCATCCTTCAAAAACTCTTTACAAGGATTCATGTCAAATTTGAAGTTTTTAAACCATTCCTCTTGTCCTCGTGGGATCTCTGTCACAGTAGATATCACTTCTGGCGAAACCTGCAATTCTAACATGGCTACTTTTGAATTTAAGCCTGTGAAGTTAAGTGCAAATTCTTTAGTTACCTGTGCGTGTCCTCCTTGTAACTTTTTGCAAAACTTCCAGCACCCGGTCTTTTTAAATGCTTTCTTCACCTCTTCATTTCTCAGCGTTATATCCAGGCCTTCAGGCTCAGTCCTTAGACATTTGCCGGATCTGTGCTCCTTTTTCTCCATTGATTCTTCCAAATCTTCGCAAACAATAACTACCAGCTCCGGTTGGAATTGTGTTTCAGCTTCTATTTGAATTCAGCCTCGCTTGAGTTTTAAATTTTTTCGTTTAAAATCTTTCAAGATGTAATCTTGCAGATTTGTCATTCATGCAAGACTTACGGCCATCATTAAGATTTATGCACGGTTGTCTTTCTTGGGAATGATAATTCGTGCGTATCAACATATCTAGTGGTGGTGATAGTGGCAATGAGTGGTAAAATGTGATAAGAGAGGTACATGAGTTGACATGAGAAGACACGGCCTATGACTCACCTAACAGACTTGATATTTCGGGAAAGACTCGCTGCGAAATGTACGAATCCATGATTTCGCAGCGCTGTTAGTTTTAAATTTTAATGATGCGCTGCGAAACTGCCTAATCATGATGCGCTGCGAAATTGCATATAGGCACGGTGACTGACATAAGATAACAGGTGGCTATAGAAAAATGGTAGATGGAGGGGAACCAATGGGAGCTGAGAATAAATTGACTCAAAAACTCTTCAAAACTCCAAATTCTAAGGGAAAAAATTCAAACAAAAATTAAACTAGCACTGACCTTTGCCATTGGGCTAGGATAAAAAGTTACATGTATCAATTTTAGTTCTAAGTGATAACACATGGAAAGGCTTCTCCATACTTGATGTGGAAAGCATTGACAGATCTATTCCAAAGCAAGAGTGATCAGAGGAAGCTGGCGCTCAAAGATAAACTCAGAAACATCAAATGCGATAAGGGAGACAGTATGCCCAAGTATCTCACGAAGTTCACTCAGTGCAAGGATGAGCTGGGAAGTGTGGGGGTGACTGTCGATGATGAGGACTTGGTGAGCTTGGCTCTCCTTGGTCTTCCGAAGAGTTGGCATTCCTATCAGGACTCTGTCAATGGTCGGGAGAAATTGCCAGGATGGGAGAGACTTTGGTCAGATCTTGTGCAGGAGGAGATTAGGCGGAATACCAGGGACGGATCTTCATCAAAGGGAACTGATGAAGAAAATTGTGCTTTGGCTGCCAAAGCAAAGAAGGGGAAGAACAAGAAGGCTTCCCAGTCCGGTGCGAAAGGCAAGAAGCAGGACATGTCCAAGGTGAAGTGCTTTCACTGTCACCAGCACAGACACTATGCCATTAATTGTCCGCAGAAGAAGAAGAACAAGCAAGCTACTGGATCTGCAGCAGGAGAGGCTCTAGCCTCGTAGTTTGAGCTTGATTTTTCATTGATCACGTGCTTGGTTTCAAGTGTGATGGGATCAGTGTGGTTCTTGGACAGTGGTGCGTCTTTTCACATGACAGGAGATCGAGATTTGTTTTCTGATCTGGAGGACAAAGATCTTGGAGTGCACATCGAGCTGGGCGATGATGGTAGATACAGTGCGACTGGTATCGGTTTTTGATAATGAATAGGCAATGAATCAATATGACTCAATTGAGTGCAACCACTCAATCATATATAATGAGAGAACTTCATCTCGCTACTGCAACAATGAACTCAAGAACGATGAACTTGTTTCTCGTTATAAATGAAATGAAAGAATCTCCCTCTTGTAACTTGAGAAAGAAGTGATCGAATATGATCAATTCTGAGATTGCATAATGACATATGCCCATAGCAGCATTTATAAGAAAGCGTAATGACATATATAATGATATTGATTTCTTTGGGCCATTTCCTTTGAGAGGGAGTCTGGTAAACCCTTCGTATTGAAGGAAGTGATGCATGTTCCGGGATTGAAGAAGAATCTTATCTCTATGGCGATGTTAGAATACAAGGGATATGATGCTGTTTTCAGCAAGGGAAAGGCTTTCCTGCGCAGCAAGACAACTAGAGAAACCTGGAAGATAGGGGTTCGAGTGAGGAACTTTTATCAGTTGCATGTAGATGGATGCGCAGCAATGGCATGCAAGGCAGAAGGATTGGTGAGCCGGGATGATGGCGAGCTGTGGCACAGTAGATTGGGTCACCTTCACCATGGAGCCTTGAAGATACTGTAGCAGATCACTACAGGGCTTCCTAAAGGCACTCTTGTGCAGTCAGATCAGTGCAAGGGGTGTACTTTGGGAAAGTTTGTGAAAGCCACCTTTCACGAGAAGGATAGTCATGCCACGACGATCCTTGAGAGAATTCACACAGATGTGTGTGGACCTTTCTCAGTAGCTTCAACAGGAAAAAAAAGGTATTATGTGATCTTTGTTGATGATTTCTCTCGTAAGTTCTGGATCTTCTTCATGCAGAAGAAGAGCGAGACATACTCAAAGTTCTGTGAGTTCAAAGCACTGGTCGAGAAGGAGCCGGGGAAGAAGGTGAAGGCTCTTAGGAGCGATAATGGTGGTGAATACATCTCTGGCGAGTTCAAGGATTTCTGCAGTGCAGAAGGGATTCGAAGAGAGCTCATAGCTCCCCATAACCCACAACAGAATAGGGTTGCTGAGCGGAAGAACAGAATGATCGTGGGTGCTGCACAGGCGATGTTGCATGATCAGGGCCTACCCCTTCACTTGTGGGTGGAAGCATGCAATACTGCAGTATATGTACAGAACCGTTGTCCTCACAGGATACTTAGCATGAGTACACCCGAGGAGGCTTATTCTGGTAAGAAGCCTGATCTTTCTCATTTGAGAATTTTTGGTGCTAACATTTACATGCATGTGACGAAGGATGCCAGGAAGAAGTTGGAGCCGACCGCAGAGATTGGGGTATTTGTGGGGTACACTGATACGCCCCACAACTATCGTGTGTATTTGCCAGATAGTGGTAATACTGTTGCGCGACAGGATATAAAATTTTAGGAGGAGAAAGCCATGAAGTGTTCGCTTGAGAGGGAGCCACACTTGCATGCAGATGAGGAGCTATTAGTTCCTAAGGATGAGCTTCAAGACGTGGATCAGCCACAGGACGCGGTTCATGGAGTGGAAGAGACCACTCATGCAGCGCCAACCATCAGAGCGTGAAAGCGCTTGACAAAAGCTGAGCGACTGGCTCAAGATGCAGAGAAAGTTGTAGGACCACCTACAACCCAACATAGGCAGAGACAGTCACCTGATCGGTACACTGGATACATGGCTCTTGTGAGCAAATGTGTTGTGACTGAGCCATCCTCTTTCGAGGAAGCTGTGGAGGATCCCGCATGGGTAGATGCCATGGTGGAAGAGTATGATTCGATTGTCAGAAACAGTGCATGGGAGATTGTTCCTAGACCGGAAGGGAAATCAGTGGTGGGTTCGAGATGGATCTACAAAGTTAAGCAGGCAGCTGACGGGAGTGTGGGGAAGTACAAGGCAAGATTTTTTGCCCAAGGCTTTTCACAGATAGAGGGGATTGATTATGAGGAGACCTTTGCACCTGTCGCAAGGTATTCTTCCATACGGACGATTCTTTCTCTCTCAGCGCAGATGGGATGGCACATTCATCAAATGGATGTGAAGACTGCGTTCCTCAATAGAGTCATTGAGGAGGAGGTGTACATAGAACAACCCGAAGGTTTTGAGATCTTCAGCAATGAGTTGCATGTGTGAAAGCTCAAGAGAGTGATGTATGGGTTGAAACAAGCACCACGTGCTTGGTACACACGGATAGACAACTATTTCACCGGACTTGGATTATCCAAGAGTGAGGCAGATCCTAACTTATACCAGATTGTGGTGGAGGGTGAGTTGCTTATCATTGTACTTTATGTCGATGATTTGATTCTAACGGGTGATGAGTTCTTGATACTTTCATGCAAGGATGATCTTGCTAAGGAGTTTGAAATGAAGGACTTGGGCCTCCTTCATTATTTCCTGGGATTGGAAATTTGGCAGCGCAGTGATGGACTATTTGTTTCTCAGGGTAAGTATGCTCGGGAGATACTGGAGAAGTTTAACATGCATGTCTGTGAGCCTGTTGATACTCCTCTTCCTGGAGGTTGGAGGAAGGAGGATGCCACTTCGGCAAAAGAAGTGGATGCCACTGTTTATTGACGGTTGGTGGGGTCGCTTATGTATCTGGTCAATACACGACCAGATATATGCTATGCTGTTAACCAGCTTTCACAAGCTATGGTTAAGCCAACTAAGCTCTTTTGGAAGGCAGGCAAGCATGTATTGCATTATTTGAGAGGCACATCGGGATATGGATTGTGCTACAGACAAGAGGATGAGGTGAAGCTATGTGGCTTCACAGATGCAGATTGGGCAGGGAGCCCAATGGATAGAAAGAGCACATCAGGAGGGGTTTTCAGTATCGGATCGACAACAGTTTCTTGGTACAGCAGGAAGCAAATATCTGTGGCACTCAGTTCAGTAGAGGCCGAGTATATGGCAGCAAGTTTGGCTGCATGCGAGGCTATATGGATGAGGAAGATCCTGGTCAGTTTGTTCGGTTCTTACTTGGAGCCTATTGTGATTTACTGTGATAACCAGAGCTGCATTAAACTCTCGGCTAATCCTGTATTTCATGATAGATCTAAGCACATTGACATCAGGTACCATCATATCAGAGATTGTGTGCAGTGGAGAATCATGTTACTTTCATACATTCCAACGGAGGATCAGGATGCCGATATCTTGACGAAGGCGCTCACCAGGAGCAAATTCGAATACCACCGAGGCAGGATAGGGGTTGCTGATAATCCATATCTTGTTGAGAGGGAGTGTTGAGAATGCAACAAGATGATGGAGCTTAGTGGAAAGAAGTTGCCTTCACTTAGTGGGCCCGCAGGCTATTTTTGGCGCAAAGTCTATTTTTAGACTATGTCTATTTTTAGACATATGGATCATGGTCTATGAGTTGCAGTATGTTATTTGTGGATTATTGGTCATGTCAGTAAAAATAGATGGACTTCTATTTTTAGACATATAGGCAGGTTTCTATTTTTAGACTGCCAGGCTAAAAATAGAACAGTCGAATATTATTGTCTCATAATAATATTTGGACTATAAACATTATCTTATCCTCTTGGAGCACTTCAGTTTGAGCTACAGATGTGGCACATGCAGCTGTCAGAAGGAAATACGCTTTCTTTGTGGGTCAATTGAGCTATTGCATGCAGGACTTCAGTTAGAACTCAAGCAGTTGAGTTTGGTGGAGTTGATTGTGGAGTTGATGGAGTTGTGTTTAGTTTGACTTGGTTGAACTAGTTGTATTTTAGTCTAACTAAAGAATTCACTAGTGATGAGTTGTGTGAATTAAATATTAATTAATTCACTAATTATTAACTCATAAAGAAACTGAAGAATACATCAGTTAACTCAGTGCATGTACAGTTCAGTGGAGACAGGTGTTGGAGGTTGAGATTTCTATCAGTTGTGACTATAGTTGTGCATGAGATCTTGCACAATCAATGGGATT
Organism: Pinus tabuliformis; assembly: GCA_031772625.1. Lineage (NCBI taxonomy): Eukaryota > Viridiplantae > Streptophyta > Pinopsida > Pinales > Pinaceae > Pinus > Pinus tabuliformis. The sequence goes on along the minus strand of CM062805.1, from coordinate 798,774,294 downwards.
GAGTTATGCCAATGAGAACTGCGCAGTGTGGGCCAATTCCAAGGAATTATAGCCTGTGCTCACGTGATTTTCACCTAGTATTGTGCAGTGGAGGCAGGCAAAGCAGCAGAGAAGCTTTGAACCTGTGACTTGTTCGGATCTGAGCTAGTTTTGTGTGTAACATGTGGAGATAGTACTGAGTTCTTGTGAGGAGTATTGTACTATGTATTGTTACATGTTCTCAATCATTAATATACAGATAGTGTGGGGTTTTCAGTTGTAAGCTTTCCCCGGGTTACATACTGTGTTAATGTGTGCATGCGATTGATGTTTCATTGTTTTTGATGCTGTTAAATTGATGATCAACGTAGAGGAGATTATGTATTGTGCATGTATTCCACAATAGTGTATAATCGGGACAATCTCTGTGAACAAGTGTTTATTATTCAAAATTTCTACATATATGCTTTGAGTATATTTTTCCACTACCGACTATAACCTCTAAACCTTACAACATCTTATACCCTTGATAAACCTAAATCCCTACAACTTCCAACCCTTATGAATTGATGAACTATAACCACTAAAAAATAACCTTATAAATAATAATACAAGTAACCCTTAAACATTAACCCTTAACACTTACTTCTATTGCCACTAAATGCTAAACCCCAAACCTTAACCATTTGAACCCCTAATAAAAAATAATATTATTGATCCTTTGTAATTATCACCCCTAACCATAATACAACTAACACATAGCCTTATCACCACTATGCCCTAAGCCCTAATCAACATAATCCTTATATTTAAACCCTTATAACCCATCACTCTTATAATATTTGGTTCATTTTAACCTAAATTTGCTGCCTTCGATAACACTTTAACCACTATAACCCCAAAACATATAATTCTTGACCCTTAATTATAAGACTAAATCCATGGTGTCATTATCCCAATCCTTAAATCTTTAACTATTGTAAGCCTTACCAACTATAAGCTCTAATGTATTTTACTATTAACCATTAGAATCCCACAACCTCTATAAACCAAACCACTATCCAATAACCATATCACCTAATCACCTATTCACTAACCATATATCAAAATCAAATATTAATATATAAAATATATAATACATATGTTGCAGGCATTGTGTGGAGCATTAGAGAATTAGAGCATTTGAGAATTATGTGGAAAACCAAGTGTTGAGAACCATGGATTCTGTGGAGAAGGGCCGAAAACTAGGTGGTCACAGATGGTGGAGCATTGAGTGGGTAGGTATTCCATAGGTGGTTGCCTAGAGGAAAGGTGTTCAAAGGGTAACGAAGAGACGACAGTAAGCACCAACTCCCCTTTCTTTGCTTTCTTTCACCATAGAGGAAACCAATGTGGTAAGCAATCCTATTCCTAATCTTTCAATGCCTTAAGCACTATTGATAATTACCCACTTGGAAATTGAATTATTTGTGGTGCGATATTGCTCCCTCCCTATAAAAGCCATTTCAACCCTAAATAAATCAGTAAACCCCAGTCTTTATCCTTTCATTTCGACCCTAAATCTACCTTTTTCCTATTTCATCTTTTGTTTTTCACTTTTTGACAAATTTCAAAGAATGAGTGCTTCCACTACGAAATGGAAGATACACATTGAAGGAAGGGTTTTACCCAGGCTTGATCTCTATTTCTTCCCCTTAATGAGCATAGTGAAGGAAGGAAGGTAATGGCTTATGTTTTGAGATGAATAATTTCTTGAGGGAAGAATGGGCATCAGTTGGTTAGAATTACATTAAGAAACGTAATAATGCTACAACATTGTAAAACAATTGCGTTAGATGGTTCAACCAAAAAGAGGAAAAAATTCAAAATTCGTTTTCAACCTAAATTTACTTCTTTATTTCCACAATTTTTCTTATGTTGGTTATGGCATGTGGTTAGCTCACACCATGTTTCCCTATTTTATAAACTGATTTGTCTTGAAATACGGTTATATTGGTTGTGCTCCCTTTCAAAGGGGTGTTGTCCTAAGGCCATGGATCCCTTGCAAGGGGAGCATAGCACCTTAGAGGCAACACCCGATTAGAGGGCTAGCCACTTTGTAGAAGAGCCAACCTCAAAAGGATGTATATTTTCTATAAAGGAACTTATGGCCCTAGGCTCTACTCTCATTTCAAAAAAAGAAAACTGCCACAAACCATTCCTGTGAATCCAAAAAGAAAAGAAAAATTGCAGCCTCAAAAAAATTGGTAAACCACAATTTCCTTCTAAAATCTCACGTATTATTTATTGGTCATTTTGCAGCAGAAAATAACCATGAGTTGGGTTGGTATTGGTTGTTGGGTTGTAACAACATTTAATAAATACATAGGTTATTGATTATATGTGGTGAGATAACAAATTCCTCTTGTTTCAAAGTTGTCATTGTAGCTCATGCAATGAGATATAATCTTAATACTAATAATAATAAGTAGGAGATCTGTTGTAGAATAAATTCATGGGATAACGATGGTTTAACACTTTCCTGCTATTGATTTCCTTGATAATATGCACTCATCCTTGTAACTATTGTTACCATATTGATTCATGATTACTCAAAAAGAGTAATTTGTAGTTTCCATTCATTATATAGGAACTAAAGTTAAAAGATACTCTTATGTTTGCTTGTGATATGCCATCGATAGTTGTTGCATTGTAGGCCATAAATTAACTATTCTAGAGAGGGAGAGTATCTTTGAATTTTTAGATCACAGAATCAAGGAAACAAAACCCTTCATAATAACATAGATTTCCTCCTTCTGATAGTCATTGTAGATCATGAGAGCAATACATTGTAGTATCTTCTTGAGCTGAATTTGTGTGATGATCTGTCGAATTTTAAGTAAGAAACACTATCTTTAAAGATGGTTAAAACTTTTTCTCATGCATTATATATCCATTTTTATTTATCAATGATCAAATTCAAATGAAAAATAAAGAAGATATGCACACTTTATGTTAAGAACCCATTGATACACAAGTAAAACAAAAACTTGGGTATTTTTAATATAGCTTATTTTCATGAAAAACATAACAGTTAAATTATTCATACTATGTTTGACATATAGAACTTAGACATATGGATAACTGATCACATGAAACCTAGGAGGGAAGGATGGAGGGGGATCATCATTGACGTTTGGGTTTTTGCAGAGTGTAGAGACAGTGGAAGTGTTGGCTTCATTTATCTTGCAATTTTTATTAAAAAATTAAAAAATTGGAAATTAATATATAATTGACAACAACTCAATTAGACATAAATGTTACAAATATACCAAAGAGCATCATATCTTCTTTATTATTAATTGGACTAGTTTGCATCAACTATTGTATGTACTTCCCTTGTTGAGAACCCTCTTCAACCCTTAACTTTTTTATGCACATGAAACTCTATTACAATGGATATAGTACAAGAATATATAATATTCAATGGAGGATGGTAATAAATACAATGCAAAAATACATGTCTTCCATAACCCATTACATTTAAAACCCTATTTTATCATTACTATCATCAAACCAAAAACCCCACTAAGTTAATAATAACCAATAATAATGACCAAGCATCCTTAATATGTTTACAAAACTAAGGGCTAATAGGCATCCATCGCTATTTTTTGGCTCACCTTCAAGTCACTCCATTGATAGCAAGCACTCATTGAAAGCAAAAACAAACACATGATTGCTACCACCAACTGGAATATGCCCTCTTCTCAAGCTCCGAGTTTAGGGTGAAACTCACGCATCTATTTTGGCATCACCAAAATTTTCCAAGGGTAGTTGAAACTAAGCTCAATCAAATGCCAAATTCTTGTTCAAAAATTATAGAAATTTGATAGAAGTTGCAACTGCTCAAGATTTCGAACTGAAAACAAGAGACACAATTCTACCTTACTAATATGCAGAATATGAATAAAAAATTAGAATAACATGCATAGACATACAATAAGAAAAAGCACATGTACATAGTGATTTATGGGGGAAACCAACTGGGAAAAACCTCTCAAGCCTTTTTGCGTTAATCAGTTGAATAGAGAAACTGTTGCAATTGCTTGCTCCATATTTGAGCACAACCTCTAAAAGAATAACCGTTCTCTTTGCTAAATGAGAGCCTCTAGCCAATACTTAGCCAATTTTCTACTCCACCAACCTCCTATTTCCTTGCACAAATCTGAGGAAATTCGAGCTCCTAAAAAATAGGGAAGTCCTTATTTCCTTATGCAATTCCCAAGGAATTGATTTCCTGTCTGCATGCAAAAACTATACACAACCAGTATACAACTCATGTTACATTGGCATTGTCTCCTCCACCTCAGGTAGACAATTTGAATTTCATGCACGCATGAGCTATTTTGGGCTGATTGATCAATTAACTGATAGATCTATGAGTTACACTGTTGTCCCACTGCACAACTGACCTCAACTGACTCTATCAATAGTTAGAGGTCAGCTAACTAAATACAATTGAAAATAACTGAACTAGATTGCTAAAATTTATCAATCAACACATGCATGACTTAACTCTAGGTGCCTAACTTGAATTTACTGATCTAACTAAGTGAAGATATCCATTTCACGCTAGCTAATTGCCTCCAATTTGTCCTACTGATGTGGAAATTCGGTTTACTCAATTTTACTAAGGCTAAAGTCAAATTGATCTTTTCTTGCTACATTTTTTAACACTCCCTCTTAGCAAGAAATTGATTTTTCACCACCCCTATCCTACACCTGTGGAATTCAAATTTACCTCTTGACAATGCCTTTGTCATGATGTCAACATCTTTCTCCTCAATTGGAAAGTAATGTAGCAACATAATTCTACTCTCCACACTGTCCCGCTGATGATGATACCAGATATCAATGTGCTTGGACCTGTCATGAAATACTAGATTCTCAGAGAGCTTAATGTAACTCTGATTATCACAATATATCATTGTCAGATCCATATCTTGGCTGAAAAGACCCACAAGTATTTTCCTCATCCATATGTCCTCACATGTTTCTTAACTTGCAATCATGTATTTAGCCTCTGCTAAGCTGAGTGCCACGTACCTTTGCTTCCTGCTATACTAGGAAATAGATGTGGACCCAACACTAAAGATAACACTTGAAGTAATTTTCCTATCTAATGGACTCCCTACCTAATATGCATCAGTGAAGCTTTGGAGCTTCACTCCCTCTATCATCTTGTACCATAATCCATACTCGGTAGTGCCTCTAAGGTACTGTAACACATGCTTTGTTGCCTTCCAATACAACTTTGTAGGGCACAACATAGCTTGACTAAGTTAGTTTACTTCATAGCACATTTTAGGTCTTATGTTCACAAGATACATCAAAGACCTAACAAGCTGCCTATAAATGGTAGCATCAACCTCTTCACCTGAAGTGGCATTCTCCTTCCTCTAGTTTGTAGCTAGAGGTGTGTTCAAAGGCTTACAACTCTCCATGTGAAATCTCTGAAGTATTTAAGATGCATACTCCCCCCTGAGACACGAACAATTCACCATCACCTTGACATACTTTCAGCCCGAGGAAGTAATGCGTTAAGCCCATGTATTTCATCTCAAATTCCATTGCAATATTCTCTTTGCAAGAGCAGATCAACTACTCATCACTTGTTAATATTAATCATCAACATAAAAAACAAGAATAAGAAAATTACCATCTACCACAATGTGATAGAGGTTTGCATCTGCTTCACTTTTGGTGAAGCCCAATCCACTGATATAATTATCGATCTGAGTGTACCATGCTCGGGGCACTTGTTTGAAACCATATAATTCTCTCTTGAGTATGCACACACGTGATTCCCGATCATATGTTTGAAATCCTTCTGGATACTCTATGTAAATTTCTTCCTCAACAACACCATTGAGAAAGATGGTCCTCACATCCATCTCATGGATTTTCCACCTCATTTGTATAGCTAATGCAATAATTGATCTAATGGAGGAATACCTTGCCATAGGGGCAAATGTTTCCTCATAGTTAACTCCCTCTACTTGAGAAAATCCTTTGGCCACAAATCTGGCCTTGTATTTCTCGATGCTACCATCAGCCACATGCTTCACTTTGTAGGTCCATCTAGAACCAACCAATGATTTCCCTTCTGATCTCGACACCACCTCCCATACATTGTTCTTCACGATGGATTCATATTCTTCCACCACGGCATCAACCCACATTGGTTGAGAAACTTCTTCCTCAAATGAAGAAGGCTATGACTTAATGAGCTTTGTCATGATAGCCATGTAATCAATGCACTTCTTAGGTGACCTCCTCTACCTTCGCTGTGATGTAGGAGCTCCCACATGCTCCCATGCATCCTGTATCAATCTATCAACTTCTATAGTTCTCTTTCTCCCTTCTCTAGATGTTTCCGATTGAGTGGGTGTCTCCACTTGGCCTCCTTTCTTCTCCTCCATTTGTGGCTGCTCCACAACTTCCTGAAGGTCATCCTAAGGCTCCTCCTTTGGATCTAGAAGATCTTGTTTTGGTGGGATACTCAAATCTCATTCTAGAGAGAATCTCATAACCTTCTCATCAAACTTGACATATCTCCTCACAATAGTCATCCTCAGTGAAGAAAAATACACGCAGTAATTGTGTGGAGTTTCAGTGTATCCTACAAGAAATCCCAACTCTACTGTAGGCTAAATCTTCTTCCTTGAATCCTTGGAGACATGACAATAAATTGAAGCTCCAAAAATTCTGAAATGAGACACATCAAGCTTTTTCCCAGAGAAATCTTCCTCTGTTGTGATCATACCAAGTATTCTATGAGGACTCTGGTTCTTCGAGTAAAATGTTGTGTTACATGCTTTTGCCCAAACATGTAATTGTAGCCCTTGATATTGTACTATAACTCTTGCAGCTACAAGTATGCTCCTGTTATTCTTCTTAGCTACTCCATTTTTTTGTGGGTTATGGGGTGTTATTAGTTCTCTTTGAATACCTTCTTTGGCACATAAACACTTGAAGGAATTTGAAACAAATTAACCTTCATTATTGCACCTGAGGGCCTTCAATTTCTTCCTGATCTCCTTCTCAACCAATGCTTTGAATTCAACAAATATGGAGAAAACTTCCTCCTTATTCTACATGAAGAATATCCAATATTTTCTAGAGAAATCATCAATAAAAATTACATAGTACTTACGCTTTGCTATGGAGGCTGTAGAAAAGGGTCCACAAACATTAGAGTGGACTCGCTCCAATATTGTATCTTCTCTGATCTCGGCCATGGAAAGTGGATTTGAAATATTTCCCCAATGTGCAACCTTTGCAGACATCCTGCTAGTCAACAGAGTCTTTAGGGAGACCGATGGTAATTTGCTGCATGATTTTTAAGGCACCATAGTGTAGATGACCCAATATATTGTACCAGAGTTCTCCAACATCTTGAACATGCATTGTTTCAGCCTTTCTACTCAATGCAACACAATCTCCCACCTCAAGTTTGTATAGGTTCCTGAATCAAACTCTAATTTGTTTCACTTTCACAGTAGCTACGTGTCTTGAAAAGGCTTTCCGTTTACTGAAAATAATATCATAGCCTCTATCCTCTAATGCTGCTACATAGATTAGGTTCTTCTTCAACCCAAGTACATACATAACATATTTGAGGCGAAGAGAGGAGGTGTTCTCCCTCTCAAAGGTGACAGTACCAATTCTTGTAGCATTATACATCCCATAATCCCCCAGTTCAATATGCATCTGGAGATCCTTCTCCTCTAGGCTACTAAAAAAGTCCTTACACCCTGTCATATGGAACGAGGCACCGAAATCAAGGTACCATACACTCCCCATAATAGTGTTGGCCATGAATGCTATTAGGGTGAAGTCTAATTCGAATTGTGAAGCAAATGCTTCACCTCCTACTCCTCCTGAAGGCTTGTTGTTAGACATTTTGTGTGGACATTTTGTTGCATAATGTCCATATTCGTGGCAGTGGAAACATTTTATCTTGCTCAAGCCTTTCTTCTTGCCATTATTTTGGTTGGATTCAGTTTTTCTTTGTGTCTTCTTCCATTTTCCCTTCTTCCCCTTCCCAACCAAGGAAAATTTTTCTTCATCCTCTGATCTAGAGGATGTTCCATCTCTGGTATTTCTCCTAAACTCTTCTTGAACCAAATCAGACAACAACCTTGCCCAATTTGGTAATTTTTCCCTTCCATTCACAAAGTCTTGGTAGTTGTGCCAGAAATTTGGAAGGCCTAGAAGAGCTAGGCTCACCAGGTCATCTTCAACAACATTCACCCCAACCCCTCCAAGATCATCTTGAACTTGTGTAAATATGGAGAGATATTGTGGAATAGTATCATTTTTCTACATCTTAATGTTTCAAAGTTTGTGGTTTAGGGCCAATTTTCTATGGTCATTGCTATTTTTGTACAGCTCGGTCAGTGTCTTCCACATAGCATATGGTGTTTCTTTTCCATGGAGATCTGAGACCACATGGTCTCTCATATCTTCAAGAAGAATTCTCCTGGCCTTTGCAACATCCTTCTTCCGTTGGGCTAATTGTTATGCATCATAATGCTGGGGTTTTGCAATGTCAGTTTTAAAATAATCTAACACACCATTATCATCAAGAACTGCATCCATTTAATCCTTCTAGGCTATGAAATTCTAGCTACCCTCCATGGCATACTCCAATCTCAGTTTGTTGAAAGACATTCTCCCAAATCTGGGAAAAAAAATATTGCACTGAAGCTGCAAATTCAAATTTCCTGAGAGGCAAGTTCGAAATACTGGCTAATGTGATTTCATGGCTTTGATACCACACATAAATTTGATAGAAATTGCAATTGCTCAATATTTCAAACTGAAACAAGAGATACAATTCTACTCTACTAAATTGCGAAATAAAAATCACAATTTATAACAACATGCATAAACATGCAACAAGAAAAACCACAAATACATAGTGATTTCTAAGGGAATTCAACTAGGGAAAAACCCCTTAAGCCTTTTTGCATTAATAAATTGAATAGAGAAACTATTATAATTTGTTTCTCTAGCTCTGAGCACAACCTGCAAAAGAATAATCGTTTTCTTTGCTGAATGAGAGCCTCTAGCCAACAATTAGCAAATTTTCTGCTCCACCAACCTCCTATTTCCTTGCACAAATATGAGAAAATTAAAGCTCCTAAAAGATGTATAAGTCCCTATGTCCTTGCGCAATTCCCAAGGAATTGATCTCTTGACTGCGTTAAACAAATGCACAATCAACTAGTATACAACTGATGTTACACTAGCCTTGTCTTCTCCACCTCAATTGATCAATTTGAGTTCCATGCATGCATGAGCTATTTTGGGATGATTGATCTCCGAGTTAGACTGCTATCCCATTGCACAACTAATCTTCAACTAACTCTATCAATAGTTAGAGGTCAGTTAACTGAAAATAACTGAACTAGATTGCTAAAATTTAGCAATCAATACATGCATGAATGAACTCCAAGCCCCTAACTCAAATTTATTGAGGTAATTAAGTGACAAGAGCTATGTCACACTAGTTAACTGCCTCCAAGTTGTCCTGTTGATGTGGAAATTCGATTTACTCAATTTGACTAAGGCTAAAGTCAAATTGATCCATTCTTGCTACATTTTTTAACAAAACTTTGGAGTCAATGATCTTTTGGAGTTTGTAGGCATTGTGATAGACTAGCTTCCTCCATTTAGACACTCTCTTGATGTGCTTGGCCACCTCCTACCTCTTAGTAAATACTTGATCAAGATCATCCAAAATGATATTTATAGGTAGTTTGTATAGGTTACTAGGATAATTTTAAATGGGGTTACATCTGAAGATGAATTTCTTCATTGGCAACTTCATGGATTTGAGAGGCAAGCTCATTGTTTGGCCCTATTAAACACTCTACCATTGGATTTATGTTCTTTATGTTCCCATTGGTCACTTTAGAGCGGGTTCATATAGAATTCGAGTATATGTAGACCACCAGATTGACCCTTAGATAGGATTTTCCAACTGTGCCATCTTTGGGAGATTTAGCATAAGGAGCACTTCATCTTATTTTTCCCCATATATTATGATATTTGAGGGTGGTTCCATTGTCATTAAAGAGATTCATACCTCTCTGTATTCTTCAATAACCTTGACTAGAAATGTCTAGGCTTATATATTAGGGAGGCCTTCCAACTCTACTCCATTACCACATGGTCACATCTGGGACAAGCTTCCCCTCAACAATCACTTGTTTTTCTTAATATTCTCCCATCTACTAAGGTCACCAGGAGACCGAACAACAACAACCTTGCCTCTGACCCTAGATCACTATGGTGTCAAAGGGTTATTTGAGTGAGACCCAACTGACATTGCTACTCTACATCCCATATAAGTAGTAAGATTAGTTCATCTAGACCCAAGCATTGACCCACCTCTTCTAGGCAATAGCACAATAAATAGTCTAACTTTTTTTCCATTTCTTCCTCTAGCAAACCCCCTATTTTGAGATTTCTCCTTTTGGACTTAGATGTCAAGATATATGGTGCCAATGAGCCATGATATTCGAGTTCTTAGATCCATCTATTTTGTACATATCTCTCATGGATAGATTCTCCATTCTTAGAACTTTATTGCTAGGATTTATATTAGATTCATACTTTACTTCCACATTATGCTTTATATAGGAGAATCATTACTACTCCCACTTTGTATCGAAATCTTTGTTTTTATCAGTCCCATTGACATACTTTAGTGGTTATTAGTTGGACATTAATAAAATTCTCCTATCTTATTATCTTATGCACTTCTGTTGGTACAATATTTTTTTTATTAGTGTTGTTATAAATATGAAGTGTTTTACTTGGTTGGATTATGATTTGATGAAGTTGTCACTAGAGATCTATAACTTGAATATGGTATTAGAGCCAACGTGATTCTTCATTCCTTATCTAATGTTGTTTTTAGGACTATTTTTGATTTGAAACTAGGGATATCAGCACTTTTTGGTATTATTACCCCATATATTGTATGGATTCCTAGTGTGCATATTGCATGTGACTATGATCACGAGAATCTTGGTTTTTAGAGAGATATGTGATTTTCATCTTGTCTAGATGCCTCCATTTTTTTCAACTCAGTGCTTTTCTCTACAACTTGCTCAATGCTATATATTGAGCCTATTATTTGTGCCAATTGATTATTCCATTATTGTGAGGGTGCCATGATTTATGTGGTAATTTGTGTATACAGGATGAGTCATATTCATGATGCCATGGATTACATGTGATGTTCTTCCCTAACCTACAACAACTTTATGATACATTGTAATGATTGAGTGTGCATTATTTATCTACAATTATGTACATGTTGCAATTGCATGGTAGGTTACATTGTGTTTTGAAGCCTGGGTGGGAAATTTATATATGGTGTCAAATGGTTTTTGTGAGTCAAGTTAGTTAAATGTTAAATTTACGGTTTTTAGAGGTAGAGTTTGGAGGTAATGTCACTCAGTGGGGTGGTTAGAGGGTGTTACACATTTCCTTTCCCTTTGGACAAAGAAATGAAAGAGTTAATGAACCATTCTTTTAGTTTGGTTTCCCATGTCAATGATGGAGAGCATTATAACAAATGACTACATGCCTCTTTTATTACTTCCTAGCATTGGATATCTTAGAGATAGAGAGGGTTGAATTAAAAGGGGAATAGACCATGATATGCATCAACTAGAAAATTAAGGAGGATTTATTTACAATAGAAGGTCATTGAAGGGAAGATGGTAAAATAAATATGATGTTTTCCTAATAGAAATGAGATCTACATTAGGAATCAATCCAAAATTTTTGCAGTGATCCCAATACTGATTATTTAATTAGTCTAATATACTTTCCTTTTGTTAGTTTAGATCATACAAATCCTAATACACAATCAATTCATCCATCACCCCTCTAATTGGGTCTCTTATAAAGGACCACCTCATTTTGCCTCTAGGGGGAGAACCATATCAATATATCTCACTAGGATCTTGTTGGAGATTAGAATATAGTTTCCATAAGATCTTAGAGAGGTCCAACATTCCTATTTTTTCTTTGAGATAAACTAGAACATAGATATTAAATACATGGATATCATTATTGGGTTGATTTTAAGGTCACTAATATATAGAAACAATGTTGATATACATGTGTTTGGAGGGACCCAATAGAAATTTGGTCCCAAACTGTGCAAATTTATGTAGAGTACCCTTTTGCACTATTTATTTTTCTATTTTGACATTTCTAGAGCGTTTTTTAGATTCATCATGACGATTTATTCTAATTTTGATTCTAGTAGGAGAATTTCATTGGGACATTTTGAGCGAGCCATATATCTTTTTCTTTCTTGATTTGTCTCAATTCCCATTTCTCTACAATCATAGGATAACAATTTTATTATTTAATTGCTAATGTTTAGCTCCATTACTATAGGTTGTTTGAAACATTATCTCAGACTCTAGAACCTTTCTCCTATTTGATTCCACTTCTCTTGTTTATTTATTAAATTTTATATGAATTTTATTTTGAATTATTTCTTCCTCTTCATCTTTCTAATATTGTTATTAAAGAGATTTCTTTCAAGTATGGAATTCTCCTAGGGTATTATAAATTCTCATGATAGATGACAAGGAGATCTAGAAATTACTTAACATTCCAAAATAAGGCTTAATATAGGACCTTGAGAGGTTTTCTGAAGAGGGAATTTCCATTCATATCCATGTCCACCCTTTTCAATCCTTTCTAGTTAAAGCCTTGCCAATTGTGAAGTGAGTTGACCTTTCCTAGTTGGAAGCAATTTTAGCTAGTTTTTCTTATTGGGAATCATGAGCGTTGTTAGACCAAAAACTGCAGGTGTTAGTCAACAATTGCATTGCCAAAGATAAGGATCCATGAGAGGCAGTTAGTCCATGTCACGAAACACACTGGGAGCATTGGTTTATCCAATGTCCAACAATCTCCCTGCCAACGCAAGTCGGGTGTGTATCGAACTCGTGACCTACGCTTTGATACCACTTGTTTGGAATTAGGATTGCCGTTAGATCAAAACCTGCATGTGTTAGTCAACGATCACATTTCCAGAGATAAGGATCCACGCGAGGAGGTTATTCCATGTCACGAAACATAAGAGGATCGTTGGTTTACCCAATATCCAACATTTTTAAATGCTTAGATAAGCTTGACATATTATCCATCATTCCCCATGATTATGCCTAACATTGGGATGATCTTAGTCTTTGTGCCTAACATTGGGGGGACGCAAATCTTTATACCTAACAACGAGGGATTGTTTTCTAGGTAAATCCTCTCTGTGGAAAGAGACGATCCCTCTAGCCCAATGAGTAGGGCGATCCCTCCTGCTGCTCACAACATTTATGCACCTGCACAAGAGATCAAGAAACAACAAGGCATGCATATACAAATAGCATATTCAAAAGTAACCTACTTAAAAGATCAAGGAGCGTTAAGCTAAATGATACATGAACATACAAATTTAGGGAAAATCAACCAATGATTTTATATTAATAGAATAAAGGAGGAAGCATACAACCAAGCCTTGATGTTGATAGGGAATGGGAGAGGATGAATATATAGGTTGGGAAAGAGAGTTAGGATCTCTCCAAAGATAAGAGTAGGCCCTCATCTCAAGGAGGTAGATCATAGGTATAAGACCAAGAGGCTATGTTGGGAGAACTCGACCTCATCTATGCCAAACAACCTCTAGCTCACCGCTCTGGAAGCTTCTAGATCATGAAGCTTCTCATCCTCTTTGGGAAAATTGCCTTTTTGGGATCATCAGAGGTATACAAGTAAACATAGTGATTCCATTGCGGGTTGAGTATAATACAACATGTGACCATCACAATTTTTAGTCTCATAAGAGCAATGATTCTCAAATTAGGGCTTAAGAGCTATTTCCTTCAAGGGAATATCAAGGCATTTTCCAATCAATGTCTTATGGAAGATCTGAGCTGCATATATGAATCAGTACACTGCATAATTGTCATGTTTCGGGCACTTTGGGGCATGTTATAGGGAAGTGCAGGAGGTGTGAAAAAATACTGTGTAATAGATGACCCATAAGCATGAACGCAGAACGAGGAGTGATGGCTGAGATGCTTTGCGAGCTTTTGCAAGGACGAGGAAAAATATTGTTAGGAGACCTATAAATCAAGGAGGCATATACATATACATATCTGAGATCAAAACATGAATCCATGGCATGGCCGCAACCATCCAAATGAGAAGGATGATCTGTAAATCTAAGATCCAAGGTATGGACACAACCACCCAATATAGAAGGATCATCATAAATTTAAAGTCCCACAATATGGTCACATCCATCCGTATAACATAAACATGTGTACAATCATGAATACCACATAACTCTACACAATCTGAGTCATATCAGACAAGAATAAGGGTCTTCTACTCCATCCTGACCTAATCAAAGTACGAATTCTAACATTCGAATGAATGTGTCGAAGTCGAACATGCCAGAAAACCACCTGATTACCGGTCAATGATGTGGACCATTAAAAAGCATGAGAGAAACCACCAATAAAGATAATGAACCTCAAGGTACGACAGTACAATCTGTTAATGTAAAAACGAAGCTGATTTCGAACGCTTGTGGAATCACCTAATCGAAGGTCAATAGTGAAAACCTTCGTTGGATGCGAAGAACTCTCCATTAAGGCATACAAGCTCTAAGGTACTGAAAAGGAGTCTCTAAGTCATCTTCTTGGATAATGAGTTGAAGTCGATAGGAAATGACCCATTAAAGGAGGACCATGATGAGTCCCCCATCATCGACACGAAACGAGGAATAAAGAGGAATGAAATGAATAAGATCCAAGACTGTAGCAAAGGGTCAGACAATGTATAAGTAATAGACCGCAGATAAGACTTCTCTTGAACATTGGCGACACGACTCTGGAGTGTGGCATAATTTGACTCAACATAGGGCCAAGGGTCATAATGATGAAGTGGAATAATCAAATGAGAGGGAAAATGGGTTACCCAAACCCAGAAGGACAAGTGAATAAGTGAGGATGTCCCATACCTGACATGAGAAACAGATGAGTGTCATGTTCAAGAGTGACATGCTTCCTATACAAGAGATGTTTCACTTTCAATTCCCCCCCCACTATTTCTATTGAGTACCTCTTTATTTTTACACAAGCTTGAAGAGGATACCATATGCTTGTTGTATAAATTTACCCTTCGGATGAATCCATCCTAGTAAGTTTTTCGAGAGAACCTCTTGATCATGTCAACCAAGGTGTTCCTTTTTTGTAAATAGTCTATCTAATTCCGGAAAAGGGTTAAACTTATACTGAGGTGACGTCAATTCATTTAGTTCAACGAGTTCGAAAAGACAAGTACTCGACAATCTTTTCATTTTTCGAGAGTCAGAAAAGCGCTGAAAGATGACTCCTCCTAGAGGAACGAGTGGTATAAAAGGATAACAACTAGTTCCCATCATGATGGAACTACTCAAAACATGTAATGGTCAAGAAGCTAGCTAATAAGACCACTCATTGCAGATGTTCCTCAGGCAAGGGTAAAACAACCAAGTGAAATCATATGATTGGCCAAAGAGATGGTGGCGAGGGAATGGACAAACCAAGGCTCATCTGGAAAAAAAAATCGGCTGATAAAATGGTAATCACGAGATGTAAAGTGGGAATGGTTTCATTTTTACACAATCTTGAAACATGGTAAACTATGCTTGAGTATACTTGAAAATGGTTTCATTTTTTTGCAAGCTTGAAACATGAAAAAAAACTATGCTTGGATTTGGTTTCATTTTTACACAAGCTTGAAACGAAAACAAACTATGCTTGGATTTGGTTTCATTTTTACACAAGCTTGAAACAAAGATAAACTATGCTTGAGATAAGTTTGCATGCCCCCAACATAATGACTCAATTCAAGGAACATGCCCCCCAAGCTTCATTTCATTCACCTAAGTGGATGGAATGAAGGTTCACTTATGAGATAAGTGAAAACTCGACTCATATTTTATAAGATATAATAAAAGACTCGAATTGAAAGGGGATTTGTTTCATTTTTTAACGAGCTTGACACAAGTAAAAGAAATTTTCTCATAACCTATTTCATTTTTTAATGAGGTTGACATAGTAAAAGAACTATCCTCATATCCCTTGTTTCGTTTTTTAAGGAGCTTGACACAAGACAAAGAACTCTGCTCCATATCTCTTGTTTCATTTTTTTAAGGAGCTTGACATAGGACATGGAACTCTACTCCATATCCCTTTATCACAACCAGAAAGAGGCCATGGCTTCCAAGAGGTTCTCATCAGATGGGAGAACAACACTCTGGAAGGGATTCATGTCCAAGGATCCAAATGAAAAATCGGGCTCCAATGCCTGCAGTACATGGTGTACTACTTCACCTACTAGATCATTAGTAGAGGTGCGCATGGAAAAGGTGGCCATGCAACTAACCTATGGTGAGGGTGATACCTCTTGTACATAAGAACCATTTAGGGACGATGGTTGAGTGGGAGCTGATTCAAGACCAAAGAATGTAAGCCGATCAATGATCACAATGATTCCTTCATGCGGGAAACACATCACTCGAAAGAGAGAAGAGACAAGGGCTCCCATGACATAAACATAGTCATGACCAAGGAGTAGATTAAAATCAAAAGGGCCTTGGACAACCATCACATCTATATAGACAGTCTTTCCTCCCAAAGTAATAGGAAACTTAGGAAGGATCCCTAACGGTTGACTAGTTGCTTTTTTAAAATCTAACATATTATGGGTGACAGGGACAAGCTAAGGAGAACCTAGAGCTTTCGAAGCAGTAGAGGATAGGATGCTAAGAGATGCGCCCTCGTCTATAACTGTGCTAGGTAAGACCATATGGTAAGCCTGTACTGTAATATGGAAAGGCACATCAGACGGAAGACAATATCCTACTAATCGACTCTAATCAAAACAAGTGACTAAACTACTTGGAAGGGGCGTCGTAGGAATGTGAGAGCTACCCTCTTTCTCTATGGGAACAAGAGAAATGCTCTCATGCACCTTGGGAATAGGAGGATTTACCTCTAGTTCATTTGAAACTAAAGAAACTAGAAGAACCTGAGCAGTATGAGGTTCACTCTCTACTGGAAAGGTATGGCGAATTGAAGGTGGAGTCAAGTCTACCCTTTTCTCAACCAATGGTTGGTCAAGAATTGATTCACGAGACTCACTTTCAAAGAAAGTGGGGTTGACCAAAGATGACTTTTGATCAATCACTAGATCAACTAGTGAAGGATCAGGGGAAAGCTTTAAATACCGATCCAAAAGACAAGGTTGAGAAGCTGTAAGGTTTCCCAACTCTTTAGAAGCTTCATCCATAAGAGGACAAAGGTGAATGGGATGATTACCTTCACACAACTTATAAGGAAATTTGAATTTTCCCTTTTTCCCATGAGATTTATTGGTTGAAGGTTGATTACCAACATGATCACTAGATGCTGATGACAAAGGTCAATGTGAACATGTGGAACACACTTCTAAGACCTTGGGAATACCAGGACAATTCCGAAGAAGGTGGTCACCCTTACATAACATGCAAGGGAATTTTACTTTCTGGGGATGGTTGGAAGATTTTTCTACATCAGTTGCATCTGTAGCAATGACTGCTTGGCTGCCCCCTTGCTTATTTTTCTTCTTCTTCTTCGTCCTCTTCTTCTTCTTCTTAGCTTCCTGGTTACTAGAATCCAGATTTTCACTATGTGAAGAGAAATAATGAGGTGAAGAAATAGGTGAAGAAGGCGAGGGGTCAACTTTAGGATCAACATGAGGTTGATGTTGTTCAGGTGGAGGAGAACTCGGTTGAAAAGCAGTTTGGACACTCGGAACCACCGAGGTCGAAAATAACCAAACTGGCAAACCAATGGTCAATCCAGGAAGGGACACCATTACCATATGGGAAGCACCAATATTTCCAAAAGAAGGAAAAGAACTAGGATTCCCATTAGAGGGGTTTCGTTGACTGGTAGACTCAGGAAATGTTGCCATTGGTATCAACCTGAGATCTACTAATGAGTATTACCACAAGAATGGTTTTGTTCCGACGTAAATTAATTTTAGAATTTGAAACAAAAACTTTTCCTTTTCATGTTTTAAGAGTCGAGAAAAGGACGAAAGGTGACTCTAGTCGATTTTGTTGGTTTAGCGAGCTTGAAAGGAGAAGTATTCGATGATCTTTTCAAGTTTAAGGACTTAGAAAAGATCAAAATGACTACTCAGGTGACTCTAGGCAAACGAGATTACCAAGTAACTGTGAACTGCAATATACTCCTTAGCAAATAAGTTTACCAAGGATTTGACGTACGTGCAGGAAATCTCCCCAAATGCTATGTTCGGTGTATCAAATTTACAGGGCATAGACTTGGCTTTCTATGGATAAAGGTTTTCAACCTATGAGGGTCTCCCTTTATATACTCGATGGTACATGGAGCACAAGTCCGTGCTAGCGCCTGTCTAATGCAAGAGTATTGCGAATGACAATTGCTGACTTTTATAGACGTCGGAACATGTCTCTAGCTTAGACCACTAAGTATGAGTGTTAATGTTTCAAATGATCCTTAGATTAATTGAGGTGAATTTTAAGTTTAATCTTGAATTAAGTTTCAGTTTTGAGGGCTCGAGGATGTCACCATTTCCTAGAATGAAACTAAATGATAAAAATGAAACTTTTCATTCAATGAAGGCTATTCTACCAAAGGAAGAGAAACAACAAATCAATGCACCAAACAATCCAAAAAACATCAATACAATTTTTCAATGCAATAAGTAAAAATGAAATCTAATCGTTCATTCTACTAATAAATGCAATGCCATAGAAATGAAAATCCTTTTCTTTTCACTAAAGATGCAATAAATGAAAACTAGTGCAAAAGAGCAAAAGAAAATGCAAACAATTCACTAATCATGAAAATCTCTTTCACTTTCCGATTTGAAAGCAAGAAATTTTTCGAAAACACTTCAATGATATACACCTTCATTTTTCGAAACACAAGAATAACAACAAGCACTTCCTTTCGATTCAACCAAAAACAAACAATTGTGTAATATATTGCTTGCCAATGGAACTAAAGTGACTTTCAAAGCATCTACTTGATTCGACAATAATGAAAACAAATTTATGCCAAAGAACCAAAAGTGACTTTCAAAAGATGTCTAGATGCAAAAAGACTCTTGGAACAAGGGTAACTGATCTCTGAAGAACAAATCAATGAGTGAATGAAAGGTGACCTAGAAACCCTAGAAAGCAAATCAAGCTCCAAATGCACTTAAACCAATTCAAGAGGAAATTACAGTCATACAAACATGTCAACCAAGACAATGACTCTATAATCACACAGAAAAACCACTACTAGAAGGAAAAACACTGAAATCAAGAAGAAAAACCTATTTTAAATTTTTTTGGGATCATCGCACCTGTCATAGGAAAACCAACAATAATCACAACTGTAATTAAACCATCCGCGATGTCATCGTGACTGTCAGGGAGAAAACCATGATGGTCAAGAAGGATGAGATAAAACCAAAAAATCTTAAAGATCAGCAAAAATCAAGAACCTTCAAGCAATCACTAGTAAGTGAATACAGTTATAGACAAACAAACAACCCTGAAAACAAACGATTGGTCAAACTCAACACAAAAGCAAGATGAACGATTGAATGGAAAGGGTCATAGCTTCCCCTGTGGAGTCACCATTTTGTTGTCTAGGTAAATCCTCTCTGTAGATAGAGATGATCCCTCTAGCCCAATGAGTGGCACTAGCAACCTAAGTGACAATCTACCAAACACTTTCCTAGGTTACAATTGAAAAGATAAATGAAGAAGATGGCCTACCTCACTCTGATGCTATGTTGATATCCTTTGTTGAAGACCTTGAATCACTTGTGTCACGGGCTCGTTCCTGCTACTCACAACATTTATGCACCTACACAAGAGATCAAGACACAACAAGGCATGCAAATACAAATAGCATATTCAAAAGTAACCTACTTAACATATCAAGGAGCGTTAAGCTAAATGATACATGAACATACAAATTTAGGGTAAATGAACTAGCAGTTGTATATTAATAGAATAAGGGAGGAAGCATACAATCAAACCTTGATGTTGATAGGCTCTCCTTGAATGAATATCCAAGTCCAATCTAAGCTCTACAAGCACTCCTACAAGCCAAATGAGTAGCATATAAGCACAATCTCAGCATAAAGGGTGCAAATAGATAAAGACTAACCATTTGGGAATGGAAGTGGATGAATATATAGGTTGGGAAAGGGAGTTAGAATCTCTCCAAAGATAGGAGTAGGCCCTCATCTCAAGGAGGTAGCTCATAGGGATAAGACCAAGAGGCCAAGTTGGGAGAACTCGACCTCATCTACGCTGAACAACCTCCAGCTCGCCGCTCTGGAAGCTTCTAGATCACGAAGCTTCTCATCCTCTTTGGAAAATTTCCTTTTTTGGATCATCATGGGTATACAATTAAATAGAGTGATGCCATCATGGGTTGAGTATAATACAACAGGCGACCATCACGGTTTTTAGTCTCATAAGAGCGATGATTCTCAAATTAGGGCTGTAGAGCTATTTCCTTCAGGGGCAGCTCAAGGTATTTTCCAATCAATGTCTTAGGGAAGATCTGAGCTTCATATATGAATTAGTACACTGCATAAATGTCATGTTTCGGGCACTTTGGGGTATGTTACAGGGAAGTGCAGGAGGCATGGCAAAATACTGTGTAACAGGAATTTTCTTTCTTGTGTCTAATACATGAACCAATGAGCTACCAAATCTATGATGAATCATATTGTGAATCAAATAGCTATCAACTATCCACTCATTCTATGCATTGGTAGCTCATTGACATAGAAGTACACATTTTCCAAGATAGGTATTTTAATCTTAAATGTACTTGGGTGAACATGTGAAATTAGGAAACACTTTTAGCTTGTTTTTTACATAGAAAATTGTGAATTTTTATGTTTTTTCAACTTCAACTGCTAGAGACTCATATTTTCTTTGAGAATTTTGTTTTGTAGGAAAAAGAATATTTGTAGGAAAATATCTTGCCTCCATACTCATTTTTTTTAATGGACATGTAGTTAGAGAAATTTGGTGTTTACTGAATGCATATACTTGACAATTCCAAGTAAGTATAATTAGTGACCTAATGACCCACCATGGTTTGTAGAGATGGTAATTCTTTTTGGGAAAACAAATATATCATCAAAATTTATAGAGATTGCACTCAAAATATGGAATAATTTTGGGGAATCTTTAGATTCAATCGCTATGTTTTATCATTTAATGAAATAGGGTAAGATAAAAAAATTGTGATTTTACAACACATTCGGTGATCCATCAATTTTCATTTTAATGTGATCATCAATAAGTCATCTGAAAATACTGTTTTGAATAGGACACAAAGAGGAAGCATTGGGTGAATTTTCAAATCATTTGGTGTTTCGATTTTGAATTTATTGATTTTTAATTTCAGGTAATTTTCAGAAGTCTCAAAATCTCCAGTGACACATTTTAGTATAACATTATTAATATATATCAATTCTTCATGAAAATGAATAAAACTTATATCATTTGCAACTAGATTCAGAATTGAATCCAATTATACGAAAGATGCTAGTTAACTCTTAAATATGGCAGGGATTCAACTCCTTCGAAGTAGATATTTCATGATTTTTTTTGAAATTTTCCTAATTTTCGTTGACTAAAAAACTTTCAGCCAAGAAAATTAAACACTTTTGGATGAGATTTTGGACAAAGAATATTACTGTGCCCAAAATCTTAGCTAGAAAACTAGCAATTTCTCGGCCAAGAGATTTGACATAGAATCTCTTCTCTTACCAAACTCTTGGACGAGAGATTGGTACCGAGAAAATTATCAGTCAAAAAATTTATAAAACTCTCGGCCAAGAGTTTTGCAAAGAATCTCTCCTTTGACCGACCTGATAATTTTATTTACTGATGCACCTATTCATTGTACAAAAATTTTGGCTGAGAATCATATATATTCTCGGCCAAAATATTTGATGTGTAATAGCCCCGAGTTAAATTTCCATGGAAATAAATGGACATTATAAAATCAAAAATAAAGCTAAGGTCATAGTATATGTATTCCAAGATGAATGGAGGGAAAAACATTGTATTGGGATCCACTTGTGGTTAATTATTTATTGGCTATGGAAATTGGCATTGGCAAGAGGCAAAAGGAAATGAGTGGAAAATTAATTATTATAGGCCAATAAGGACATGAGGCAAAAATGCAAGAGACACAAAGGGAAAATGAAGAAAAAGAAAAAGAAAAGAAAAGAAAATTGAAGAGAGAACATTATAGCATTAATTTTGGGAAAAAGAGAGGGAAGACTAGAGCACTCAGGACATAAGCAAATGAAATCAAGGAAAGTAAGGAACGTAAGAGTAATTTAAGGGTAGTCAAGGAGAAGATTTGGAAAACAACTAGCAAGGGAAGAAAAGAACAAAGAAAAGAGGAACCAACACAATGATTTTTGCAAGTAGAAATGTGCATGTTTAATTATCTTGTTTGGATTTGAATGCATGGTTCATGAAATGGCTTGTTGGTCATTTTTGTTGTCATTGGCCTGGGATTTTCCTATATTGACAGTGATTTACAACCATGCCTTATGCCATTTCCCAGATAGCCATTATGTAGTGGGTCCTTGTTTTGGTTGAGCTTTGATGCCAATAGATTTTGGATCCTAGTTGAGGAGGTCTCAGGAAAATCCCAAGGGTTGAGAATGGAGATGTTTTTCTCCGGGAAGCTCTTGACAGGTGGGTGGAGATATGAAAATTCCTTTGGGCATGGTGAAGAAATTCTGAGGCACCAAGCTTGTATTGGTTTGGTTGATTTTTGGACCTAGTATTGAGTGAAATCAATGTGGTATGAAGGTGGAGGTGGTTTTACTCTAGATTCCTTGTATGTTTATGTTTTGGTTTATCCCATGTGATACCAAATTTAGGCTTGGAATATGGCACAAGGGTGATTGGTTGAAATAAAGATAATGGTTCAGCCTGTTAGGTCCCTATAATAATAGTGATTCGCCGATTATTATTGTCTTTGTAGCCCCTTATTGTTGTTGTTGTGCCCTTGATGTCTCCATATTGTTATTATTGTGCCCCGTAGAAGCCCACTATTGTTATTGTTGCACCCTTACATTATTATTGTTATGTCGACTCTGATTATATTGTGACCCTTTAGACTCCTATATATAGAAAGGAGGTTTTGTCATTTGAATCATCAAAGAATTATTCATTTGTGTAATGTAAAGGAGGTTGCCCCCTCAAGGATGCTTATTTTGAAGTCATTGATGTATCTCTTTTTCTATTTTGTGAGTTGGTTGCATAACATTTGGTATCAGAGGTTTGGATTTTAGGGTTTCACTACTTCAAACAGGTCATCGTGGAATTTTCGCTATATCTTTTTTTATACAACGCTTCAGAAGCTGAAAAAACGCATTTGAGAGTAAATCGTTGTAAATGTCTTGTCCGAATTTCAGATTGTTTCTCTGTATATTTGCGGAGATATGAACTACATAATTTAGGATTTTTGTAGGATCCTGAATTCCATCTCAAACAGGTGACCTTGGGAAAATCGTCATAACTTTCTCTCTGAGTGTCTGAATCAATTTCGTAACAAGTGATAGAAAGAAAATGGATTGTAGTTTGTTGGGTATCATTTTTAGGGCATAAGGTCAAAAAAGTGATACACGACATGCCATACAAGTTTGCTCTACTGAACTAGTCTATAATTAGGTCATTGTGGGAGATTGGGCATAAATCCTTCTTGGAAAATCTAATCTTGATCAGACTTGTGGGGTTGGAAAGAGGATGCAGAAGGCTACCACAAGACAAAATTTCAGACCTTGGAAATTTGAAATTACAGAGATACAACATATTCAATATCAAGCTCCTACAAAGCAAAACAAGGTGTGTAGTCTTTTTAAAACATTTACAAAAGTTTTGTTTGAAAAATTATTTTGAAGTGATTAAAATGTCACAGTGAAGAAAATTATCATTAGTTGATGCCCCAAAGAAAGAAAATTGTGACACCTAGTAAGCAACCGAAAGCTCTACTATGACACATGAAGAAGATGAAGAAATGCAACATGATATATCAAAATAAAGTTGAGACAATTAAGACCCCGAGTCTGTTACAACCTTTATCCATTCCAAGTCAACGTTGGGAGGAGGTTTCAATGGATTTTATCATAGGCTTACCCAAGTTCGAAGGAAATAATGTCATCATGGTGGTAGTTGATAGACTTACCAAGTATGCACACTTTTGTGCATTATCTCATCCCTTTAAAGCTAGTACAATTGCTACTGCATTTATGGAAACAATTCAAAAGCTACATGGAAACCCAAATATTATTGTAAGCGACAGAGATCCCATTTTCATTGGAAATTTTTGGACCGAATTATTTTCTTGTCTGGGTACTCAGTTAACTCATAGCTCATCTTATCATCCTCAATGTGATGGGCAAACTGAGATAGTGAACAAATGTTTGGAAGGATAGCTTCGTTGCTTTGTATATGATAAAAAAACACAATGGGTCAAGTGGTTGCCTTTGGCTGAATGGTGGTATAACACTTCCTTCCATACTATAGCAAAAATGAATTCATTTATGGCACTTTATGGATATCATCGACGGTCCATCACAACATCTTTAACAGGAAATTCTAAGGTTCAAGAAATGGAAGATCACATCGAGCATCAACAACAGGTTCTCCAACTCTTAAAGGATAACCTCACTTTGACACAGAATAGAATGAAACAAAAGGAAGATCAACATCATAGAGAAAAAAGTTTTGATGTAGTTGACTGGGTATTTCTATGAATACAACCATACAAACAAGTGTACCTCAAGCAAGCTAACAAGGATAATAAATTGTCACCAAAGTATTATGGTCCATACAAGGTGTTGTAAAAGATTGGTACTATGGCGTACAAATTGGAGCTTCTTGCATCTTCCTGAGTGCACCCAATTTTCCATGTTTCATGCTTAAAGAAGGTTATAGGTGACAAGCTCCCAGTTCAAACAATATTTCCAGAACTTGACGAGGAAGGAAAAATCATATTGGAACCTAAAGCAGTCACAAAAAGAAGAACTCAATAGCTACGAAATCGATCAATTTCAAAGTATCTCATCAAGTGGAAGAACTTACCCACTGAATATTCCACATGGGAGGATGAGAATTTTATATAGAAGCATCCAGAACTACTCAAGCATTGAGGACAACACTTTTTTGAAGGAGAGTGGCATGTTAGGTCCCTATAATACTAGTGATTCCCCCATTATTATTGTCATTGTAGCCCCTTATTGTTATTGTTGTGCCCTTACATTATTATTGTTATGTCGGTTTTGATTATATTGTGACCCCTTAGACTCCTATATATAGAAAGGAGGTTTTGTCATTTGAATCATCCAAGAATTATTCATTTATGTAATGTAAAGGAGGTTGCGCTCTTGAAGAGGCTTATTTTGAAGATGTTGATTTATCTCTTCTTCTATTTTGTGAGTTGGTTGCATAATAGATCCCAATATATGGTTGGGTGGTACATGGAAGTCCCTAACTTGGTTGGAACTATGCATACGTCAATATGTGTTATTCGTGAATAAAGATCAATGAGCACAAGTTTCGGTTTAATGTGTTAATTATGTGACTAGTTTTTCATGGCTTCATTTTGGTTAAATTCTTGTTACATGCATGGTATATTTCTTATTATATCAGGTTCTCTTGTTATTGATATTTCTCATGGTTGATAGGATCTTGGATGATTTATATGGTTGCACGTGCTAATATGTGTTTTATGTAACTAGTATGAGAGGGAAGTAAGCCTTCTTGATTATCATCTGATAAACTAATAAAACAATGAACAAAGTACGCATTCTTGACCTACATTTATCATAGTTACAAAGTGTTTGTAAATATGACTAACATGTGTTCAGAAAATGATCCGAATTGGATCCTAAAACACTCTCTAAGTTTTCATGACTGTTTCAAATTATGCTAAAAGATTCAAGTCTTAGAAAAATCAAAGGTATCAGAAAGAATCCTCGTAATAGTTGCAGTTGTGGCCAGAGTGGAGCAACGAGGACCCTCGGTCGAGCGCGTAGACCGTTGGCCCATGGTAACACGCACTAGCGCAAACTGGCAAAACCGGAGGCCAAATCAAGAAATGGGGGTGGTTTCTGATCGTAGGGTGTCCCCATCAATGAAGGAAAGCCTCGAAGCACCCAGACCCGAAATGCTATGAAAAATGGAAAAGTAACTGTTTCGGTTCTGTAGCGCGTGATTCCCTAAACCAATAGGATATTGGAAGGCTTCGAGGCGGTAATCAATTTTGACTGAGTCCCGCCCGATGCCACACATCGAACGACACGCGTCTGGCGGATGAGAGAGAAAATCGCCCGCATCGGACGGGTAAACACCGTGCGACTTGTCGCCCAATATGAAGGACGACCGTAGGATCTGGGGGGCCCAGATCAACGGCGGAGATGCGTCCCGATGATTGACCGGATTTGACAGGTCAAAAAGCAAGATGACAGGGGATTTGAAGTCCGACATGGATGATGAGTTGGCAAACGATTCATGATTCGTGAGCGATCTTGTGGCAAACGGAATTAACGACCTTTGAAAAATGATTCAAGGAATCTGACGCCTAGTTCGTTGGGAAATAGGTGGCCAGCTCCATGCGAGGCGTTACCCAATGATGATGACATAGAGTAGAGGAATTTGAACGGATAGAGGTAAGGAAACTAGAAGGCCGGGAAGCGGAAACGAACAGTCAAAAGAGCATGTTGGCTTTAAAGCCATGACCTGACGCGGAACACAGGGGGCTAGACAAGAGTTAGCTAGACACAAGAAGCTAATAGCAGAGAACAGAGGGTAGAAGCCAAGTTGACCTGAAGGCAACATCGAGCCAGACAAAGCCAGAGAGAGTCAGAGAGTCTGTGTACTCCATTGAAGGCTTGAGAGGTTCAAGAAAACTCCTCGACACAGGCCTGTCATACTACTGTGACCCTCTAAAGTCGAGTCCCAGTAAGGAGAGTCTGTGCACTCCATTCCTACTGACTTTATTCTGTTTAAGTAAGTCTCAAATCGAGCTCACTGTTGTAAAAACTCTGCTTGAAAACATAATAGAGAGGCCACCACTGAAAGGCTGGACCAGGAGACGTAGCCCAGGAGCATTGGGTGAACTCCTTATTAAAATTGTTTTGTTTACATGTTTGATTGTTATGTTTTCTCTGATTGCCTCAGTGCCTATGTATTCTAGTAATCTTATCGATCCATTGCATAAGTAACATAGGCACATCCATGCACATGAGTCTGTAATACCTTTAAATTCTTTGTCCTGGATAAATTCCAGATCAACTGGTATCCGAGCTTTAGGTTACTAAGGTTAGAGAAGCTTGTGTTGGATTTTGTTGTTGAATGCTAACTCGATCAAAGCTTAAATTAGGAGAAGGAGAGTTGGTTGAAACTAACCCGAAAATTGGAAGAGTCTATTCTAAGAGGAAAATGTCAGAAGAAAATTCCTTGTAATCAGACCCCCAGTTCATGGATAGTTTTATGACCATGAGATCCATGGTGGAGGAAATGTATAGGGAATTTAAGAAAAATAAATATGAAGATTCATCAAACTCCAAACAAGATAAAGGAGTAGAAGAATCTTTCCTCCATGACCACTCTAAAGGCAAAGGGAAAGAAAAAAATTTCTCACGCCTCCTAATAGCCCTAAAAATAAAAAGAAGACATCTTTGATTAAATTAGATGTTAAATTTGATTTACCAATATATGACGGAGAGTTGAATGTAGAGAAGCTGGATAATTAGATTAGATAGATTGATGTTTATTGCAGAGTGAAAAGCATTGACTTAGACAAGAGTAAGATTCAGCTGGCCAGCCTACGCTTGGAGGCACTGCCTTGGTATGGTGGAAGGCATGACACAAGATGACATGAAAAAACATGGTAAGATCCTTTCTGTCTAGAGTGAATTTGTTTCTGCAATTAAAAAGCAATTCTATCCACTAGCCTACATGCAACAAGCCATGATGAGCTGACAAACTCTTCGACAACTAAAAGGGCACAATGTACAAGGTTACACCCAAGAATTTAGGAAAAAAGCTTTGATTCTAGGAATTTCTTTAGACTCACCTGAGACTCTGTTGAAGTATATAGGTGGTCTACACAGCTACATAAGGCACACTATCCTCATGTTTAATCCCACCAGCATAGATGAGGTATCCGTTCAGGCTACGCATCTAGAAGCTAGAGGTAAGAATGGGAACCCAAAAGTTGGGGGATCATCCAAACCCATTGCAAGCAAAAATAAGGAGAAAAGAAAACAAAAATGGAAAGAGAGGAAGACAAACACTGTACAAAAAACAAGTCTTCATGCACTTACTGTAAGAAGGATGGGCATGATGATGAACACTGTTGGATTCTACATCCAGAGTTGAAACCTAGAAGTTTGAGGGCAAGAAGAAGAAGAATGCTGCAACTATTCAAAAGGATTTGGGGTCAAACTCAAGAGATGAAGCAACAATCGCAGCCACAGTATAAAAGGTAAAAATTCTGAAGCATCTACTAGTAATTCTGCACACTCTACTGATAAAGAAGAAAATGAGAGAAAAAGACATGAGCTTTTTCATATTCGAGTTATTTCCAATCATCAAAAGATTGATACTTTGTTTGATAGTGGCTCAAAAGTAAATTTAATTTCTGAAGCAATTGTAAAGAAGTTGGGATTACTAACCACACCTCACAAGAAACCATATCCATTAGGTTGGTTATGTGATAAAGCACAACTACAAGTGACTAGACAATGTAACTTAAGTTTTCTTTTGAGTCAGCATTTGTAGATGAGGTTGAGTTAGATATAGTTCCTTTGGATATATGTGGAATTGTTTTAGGAAGTCCTTACTTGTATGATAGAAAAGCTATTTTCTATAGAGCTAAGAACAAGTATCTACTCGTTAAAGATGGAATCGAATATATTGTAAGAGCTCATAAGCTCAAGAATAATTATACTATCATAAACTCAGGGTAGATGAAATGAATTGTAAATTCATGCAACCAATTTTTACTGATGGTTGTAAATGAAAAGAAACCTGATAAAACCAATGTATTTGAGGGTTGTGATGCTAAACAGCAAGTTGATTTAGAAAAAGTTGTTTCAGAATATGATATATTGTTTCAAGAACCTAAAGGTCTGCCACCCAAAAAGGAAATAGTGCATGATATTAATTTGCAGCAAGATGCTCCATTGCCTAACATCAGAATGTATAGGTTGTTCACTTTAGATGCAGAAATCAAGAAGTAGGTACAGGAGTTTCTCGAGAAGGGGTTCATCAAATCTAGCACATCACCATGCGGGTCTCCAATTGTTCTGGTGAGAAAGAAAGATGGCTCGTGGAGAATGTGCATTGATTATTGAGCACTGAATAAGATAACAATAAAAAATCGTTATCCCCTTCCTTGCATAGATGATCTATTAGATCAGTTGAAAGAAGCTGTTTATTTTTCCAAGTTAGACTTGCATAGTGGCTATCATCAGGTCAGAGTTGTAGAGCAAGATGCATGGAAGACTGCTTTCAAAACAAAGCAGGGATTGTATGAGTGGTTGGTTATGCTTTTCGGCTTAACTAATGCTCCTGCTACTTCCATGAGAGTAATGAATGATGTACTCAAATCTTTTCTTGATGATTTTGTTATTGTATATCTGGATGACATTCTTATATTTAGCAAAACGTGGGAAGAACATTTAAAGCATGTTAAGCAGACACTAGATGTTTTGAAAAACGAAAATCTTTATGTTAAACTCTCAAAATGTGAATTTGGCAAAACATCCTTGAATTATTTGGGACATATAGTAGGTGGTGGTGAATTGAAGATAGATCCCTCTAAGGTTGCAGTCATTGTAAACTGGCCTAAACCCAAATCTGCTACAGAAGTTAGAAGCTTCTTAGGAGTAGCACAATATTGGAGAAAGTTTATTGCTAACTTTTCCTTAATTGCAGCTCCCTTACATGCTTTAACAAGATTGAACAGGGTGTTTCAGTGGGGAGGCAAACAACATAAAGCCTTCGACACCTTGAAAGAAAAGATTAGTACAACACTAGTACTATCACTGCCCGATCTTCAAAGACCATTTGAGATTGAAACAGATGCCAGTGACTATGCCATGGGAGCAATGTTGATGCAGCACGGTAAACCCATATGTTATCATTTTGAGACATTTAATTCTGCAGTAGTTAACTATCCAACATATGATAAAGAATTGTATGCATTAGTACAGAGTGTGAAAAAGTGGAAACATTACTTAATGGGCAAAGAGACAGTTATACATACTGATCATAAACCACTTCAATATCTACACGCTCCCAAACTAAGTTGCAGCAATCAAGACACTATAGATGGATGGGTTTTCTACAACAGTTTCATTTAGTCATCAGATATAAAAAGGGCATACACAATAAAGTTGCAGATATGTTGTCCAGACCTTATAAATGCATCTACTATACTTAAGCATAATTCAGTACTGCATGAGATCTACATTGAACAATATGCTCAAGATATAGATTTTAAAGATGTATATGAAACTTTAAGTCAAGGAAAATGAGTAGAAGAATTGGATTATCATGTTAAGGACCTGTTAGCACCTAAATCTGCCTTAGGCTGAAGGAAGGCAAAAATTAGGGTAACCACAAACCACGCTCAGTCTGGTAGCTAGCCCTACCAGAGCAGGAGAGGGCTCTCTTCGAGTCACACTCAGTGAATAGATAATCGAAAATGGTCTGAGATGACTTACAATGAAATATTTACCTTAGGCTAGTAGGTGAATATGGATTCATAAAACAATTTTCATGAATGACCGAGCTTCTGGGATGTTATGGGACTGGTGCTCAACAAAGAACAAAGAATTTAATACAAAGGCACATATTATTCCGTGAGGCAAGGTAGGCGGAAAATGTAACACTTTAGTTTGAGGTACCGCGGCATGAATAGATTGCTGAAGAAAGTGAAAGGGCATAGTGACATGAATCCTTTTCAACAGAGGAATAACACTGAACATGAAATTTTCCCATAGGCAGAGCAATAAAATTGAATTCTACTTAATCTCACTCAGAAAATTTCACTGGAAATGAACATGAATTGAATTATGAAACATAACGAAATACATATGAAAAAATGAGAAACAAATTTTCTACACTCAAAACCACAAGAATCTCATGAAACAGAGCCGCCGCCTTTCATTAATTCTCTGTCAAAAACACACAGTGAAGAAACAAAGTTTCTTTCCCACAGTCTCCCAG
The DNA here is from genome assembly GCA_031772625.1 of Pinus tabuliformis. Classification (NCBI taxonomy): domain Eukaryota; kingdom Viridiplantae; phylum Streptophyta; class Pinopsida; order Pinales; family Pinaceae; genus Pinus; species Pinus tabuliformis. The sequence continues at coordinate 798,742,868 of CM062805.1, read as the reverse complement.
AAGTTACAAGCCAACCAACCCTTTGCAAATAACTTGCACACAATATATAGAATGTGTGAGGAAGAGATAGAATTCCCAAGGGTTGGGGAGTTACTTGAATCATTGCAAAATGGAGATGGAGAGCCAACCATTAGCTACAGGTGCAGCACTACAAACATGACATTTGGCTTGGGTGACCGTTTGCCTTCCTTCACCACTTGGATAGAAGCCAATTTGGATAAAAAACAATTTAAATGCCACCTTTGGTGCCAAAAAACTGAAGCGTAGATGAGCGGGCCCACTTGAAGAAGTCGCGAACCGAAATTTCGCGAAACGGAAGCAAATTGGCAATTTTTCCTCTGTGCGCTGCGCCATTTTCTCTGTGCATCGTGCTACTTTGGGGCTTGTTTTGGGGAACTTTTAGGTGTCAAAAATGTGCCCAAGTGGGCTTTTGGGAAATCCTATCATGTCTACTTTCTAACCCAACTGGAATTTTCAAATTTGGTGCTCATTTGCCCCTCCAAATCTCCATTCTCCCAAGACTGCTTTTTGTGTGTCAAAAAAGTGGCAGAGAGGCCATTTTTGGGTGTTTTTTTGACCTTTAGGAGACTCAGATCTCGCCCAAATTTCTTGCCCGGACACCAGTTGTCATAATTTTCCATGCTGAATCCAAAACTACAAGCCATTCCTCATTTGGAGCAATAGAATTTTAGCGTCGCGCCAGTGGCGCGCGCACAGGGAGAAAAACCCCGTTTTTTGCACAAAAAATTTCAAAATTTCAAAATGTGCTCCAAATTTCTTGAAATTTGGTCTGGAGCTTCTTCATTAAGTGTTATGGTGGGCCAAGGATTACCTTGGCCAATATCCAGAGTCGATCATGCTATTTTTTCCTCTTTTTCCTTTTTGATGCCTTCTTTAGGTTTGCCTTCAAATTCCTTATTCGTGCTTTGCAAACCTTGTTCCGTGCCCAATAGTGGTTTTTATTGTTCTTGAGCATGTCCCTGTCCTTGTTTGCTTTCGCCAATAGCTTCTCTAAGTGGATGTGGATCCTCTCGAGCCAAATCTCTCAATCCGCCTCTATCTCCTGCTGAATAGGTGTCTTCTCATTTAGGCTTCTTTGGGCAGCTTGCTGGTCTTCACGGATGTTTTGCAGCTCCATGATCTCATGTTGGTCCTCAAGCTTCTTGTTTCTCTACTCCAAATACTTGATGATCCATTTGGTCCTCTCCACATTGAGTGACAAGTCTTGGATCTTCGTGTTCTGCTCCTGAATAGTCATCCTAAGTCGGGCCCTCTCCACATCTGCATCATCATCCTGAATGAGGATGAAATCGGCCTCCTGTTCACCTGATGGCCCCTCATCATGCATGGGCTTCTTGTCCTTGTCCTCATGGGAGCATGTTCTTCTAGGGATGTATCACTTTGAGTCTCCATCTCATACTCTGATGAACCCTCAGATGCCATGACTGCTGTTTATGTACTGTGTTAAGGCTTCCCTTTGATGATGGTGAAGCTGGGTGTTGTTTTGATATCTGCCACCAAGGGGAACAATGAAAAAGGGAGTATTGGGAGGGGAGTAATGTGATGGGAATAGGGGTTATGGAGAGAAGTTTGTTTAGGGATATGTAGGGGGTTTGGGTATTTGATAGGGTAGGGTTTTGGGTCGTTATGTTGTCAAATAGGAGGAGGGGAAAGGGAATAGGGTTTGGTAATATTTTAGGGTAGTGAGGATAGGAAAGAATGGCATAGGGGGGATAAGAAGAAAAAAGGTAAGAGAGGGAGAATAGAACCTTGGCAATCAATAGCACACTTACAAAACCATAGAAATCATGACTTTTTGGTGTCTTCTTGTGGTTGGTTTCATGAGTTTCGTTGCATTCAATCCTAGCCATAAACCACCATATCCTTTATGAACTTTGATGAAAAAGTGATGTTATAGCCTACCTTGCAATTTCATGGGTTTCACAGGCAACTTGAGGCAATTTGGCACAATTTCAGGCCTTTTAGCCCTGTGCGCCACACCTCCCATGTGCGCGGCGCCAGTGTAAATTTACACTGGAAAATTTCTCCCAGTGCGCCGCGCTCTGTGTGTGCGTCGTGCTCTTTTCTAGGTGACTTTTGGAGGCCTTCCGGTGTCCAAATTGGGCACAAGATAGCTTGTTGAAAAGGTGTTTGAGTCTAATTTCTAACCCAACTAGAATTTTTCAATTTTGAGTTCATTTTACCTGTCAAAAATCAAATCTCCCAAGACTGGTAAAAATGTTCCAAATGGGGATGCCTAAAGGCAGGGTGCTGTTGCAGTCAACTTTTGAATGCCTTACTCAACTCCAAAGTGAGCTCATGATAGCTCATTAGAAATATATTTGTGTCTAGGTATCATTTGGCTCATCAAGAAAGTCATTTGGCCAACTGAGATAGGAGAAAACTTGATTTTCTCAAGGTCACTTCAAAGGTGCATCAATTCTCCCGAGGTGATTGTATTTTTGAAATTTATCCAAAACCATGACACCTGTGTAAAAAGTGAAGGAGGCTTTTTTTCCTTAGCATGTTTTGGACAAAAACCTCTCTCAGGTTTCAAAATGTCATCTTTTATTGCTCAGAAACATCATTTGAGTGAAACCTATCCCGATGTGTGGAACAAGGGAATGGTCGAAATGAAGCAAAATGAAGGGATAAGCGGCTTCTAAATTCTTGGGAAAATTCTTGGAAGTAGGGAGGGATGTTAAGAAGCAGGGGAAAGTGGAATTTCAAATATTGAGTGAGGGGAAGTTGTCCAAAAAGGCAAAACACAGGTCCAACCTAGAAAATTGCCAGGTTGTAGCAAGAAACTAGGGTTTGCGCGGAAATGAGGAATTTGGGGGATTTTAGTGATGGGAAGTGTTGAATAAGGTACATTATGGATAGGGGAAGGTGTATGAACATTATGATACAAGTTTTTCCGATGATTTGACCATCCAAGAGAAATTAGCTTCAAAACCCTAGGAGAGGGAAATGAACCTTGCCTAGGCGCAACTGAAGCATGAACAAGGTGTAAAATGACCCAGTGGAACTTGAAATGATGATGAAAACCCTTTGAATGATGGTACACTCAGTTGAATGGTGACATGGAACGTCATTTGGACAACTTTTACAAGGGTAAAATCAAACCCTAGACCTAATGCCTAGTGACCAAATTTTGCTTGAAGACCCACTGAAATGACAAAATTTGACCTTGACACCTTAAAATCACTTTGTAAGAGAATGTTTGATCAATGGAGGAAGGCTGCAAAGACTGACACTAACATTGGCTCCAATAGGGATGGCAGCTCCTTGGAGGTGCCAAGAACTGCAAATCTTTGGGTGAGCAGACAGTGCCTTCGTCCATTGGGCTATGGAGTCCATTATTCCAACAAACCAACATGAATCAATTTATTGACTGAAACTTGACTCAAATTGACTCAATGCGAACTGAAATGATTGAAAAACTTGACTCTATGCAAAAGGAAATGACTCATGACTGACTTAACTAAAACAAGAACTGACAAAACTTATTCAATGGCAACAGTCCATCAAGATTTGAGGGTTTCAAATCACGATGACAGCCACTTGCGTACTAATGCAATATGTACAATCATGTGTAATGTGTCTTCCAATGTAACCAATCAAGTAGATGCCTCCTTGATTGATTCTCCGGATTAGATCTTCTGGTCAACAACAGATACTGGTAACTGGGCCTCAAACATAATTGACCATGATCTCCTTCATCACTGAATACTGCAATAATGACCTTCACTGCTGTCTGCAACAAATTTGCCATTGGATCTTGAAAAACATGAAGATTTACCTCCTGCTGAAGAAACAAGATGTCCTTTTCTTTTGATGCTGATCTTCCTTCATAATGTTATTCAGAAAAAGTATGGTCTTGGTCCTCAAAAAATTCTGAACAAGCACATGAGCGGATTTCCTCTTCAAAGAACACTTCAAAACATGAAACATATGAGGAAGAGTCTGAAAGACAATCCTGAATGTTCTGCTCTTTGGTAGCCTGAATGTATTGTAGGTCATCTTCATATGATATGACAACCAGATCGTCTTTGCATTCATCAATCATGAGAAAAGAAACTTCGAATGATTCTTGAAGCCCAAGCATGAAATTTCTATCATCTACCAACGATTTTTCCAAGGAACCTTTTTCACTTACTTGAACAAAATTTTCATCTTGCTGTTCATGAGCTGACTGGATTACCTCTTCATGAAGACTGTGTTCTGATGACATGAGAACGTTTGGATCCAAAACTCTGTCTTCTTCATCCCAGATGATTTCAGCAGCAGAGTTCTCTTTCATGGGACTTAGTACGAGGTTTTCATGGTCACCATAATCCGATTATGGATCTGAAAGGGTTGACATAACGTTATCACATTCTGAAAGTAGAACTGGACTTCCCTGCATGCTGTCTTCTTCTATGGATAGATCCGCAACGAAATTTTTTCTTTCATCACTTTCAGCCATATGGAATTCTTCAACCTGCTGATCTATAAAGCTGTTCACCGAACTGTCATCCTTTTCAAAAGAGGAAGAAGTTTCACCAACAATTTCTTGACCATGTGTGCACTTGTTATAGACATTTTTGTGCCTCGCAACATGGAGCATGAAATGTCGATAATTACAGGGATCCTCAGTCCCTAAACGTGTTGTTCTTACCCCTAGAAGAACAAGGTCAGCAAACCACAGCACTTCCCATCAGTTCTCCACCTGAAAACACTCAAAAACAGGCTATTTTTGGATCATGTCAGCTGCTCCACTGAGCATCTGCGCTGGAATGCAACTGCTCCTCCTTGTACCTGCGCTGAAAGTCAAATCTAATGAAGGCTACCTGCGCTGGGCGAGATTGGCCAAGTGGCACAGTCATTCTGCAAGGTGTCAATTGCCCAGGAAGCTTCCAAACTGACACTTGGTTCAAGGGATTCGCCCTGTGATGAGTAAGAGGTACTTGATCTCCATGTGTAAGCAAGGATCTCCAAGTGGACTCAAGAACTGAAGTTTAACTGAAGAGGGAGAGGACACAAGGCAGCTTTATGTCAGTCTCAAGCTGACTCATCCTTTCTTCTTCTCTCCTATACATAGAGCTCTTCTATGAGGTCTAAAGAGGCTGGAATTTTGTGCAAAGCAAGGAAGTGCTGTTGGTTTACAGTTAGAGCTATTGGGTGATTGCTTTTATAGAGGTGAAGAGGAGATTTCTTGCTGCTGAGGAGGTGCTGCTGGATTGGAGCCATTGATGGTTGTAACCTTCTCAGAACCCTGTTACTTTTATCAATAAAGCTTTGAATGTTCTCCTATATACTTGTATTGCATTGATGTATTGTATTTACTTGTATATTTGATTCACTCTAATCCATGCTTCAGTTATGAGTACATGTACCTTGTAGTTTTCTTCTCTCTGTTGTGCAGGATCTGTGTGTAGCTGGACCGGCAAAGGGAGCAAGGAGCTGGGAACAAGAGACAAAGAGAGAGGATAAGGATCGACAAAAGCGAAAGACACCGGTTGGTTAATCTTTTCTTCCTTCTCTCTGTACTTTCATAAAGGAAAACATTAAAGCTTTACTTTCAGTTGTTGCTAAAGACTGTCACCTTTAGAGTAGGGATAGGGTCATCCGAGTCGGATACTTTTCCCCACAACAAACTGGCGACTCCGCTGGGGAGCCTAGTATCTTGTTGGTGTTTGTAGTATCTTTGCTATTCATTTCCTGAACCAAAGAGTACCAAATCGAAAAGCTTTTGACTATATCAAAAGCGAAGTAGAGGGGCTGCTACTCTTGCTCATTTACTGAGCAGATTCATGATTTGAAGAGCTGATCTACAAAAGACTCTTGTACTCTTTGTGATAGCTTTTCATCCTCTTGATCATCCCTTAGCTTGTACTTGACCTATAGCTTTTTATTTCAGCAAAAACAGTGCATTTTTGAGCTTTTTATGACCCGGAAATCCTTGTAAACGCAACTCTCGTGTCTCAGTGCAGGCTGTCCACAGGCAGTCTGCATTCTAGTGCAGGTACTCCCTTCGGGAACTGCGCTGAGAGTCAATTTGACAGACCAGAGCCTGCGCTGATCCAGTTAGGCTATGTCCTCCTGAGGTTTCCCACTTTGTCTTAGCCCTGTTTTCACTGTTATTTTGCTGCTGATTGCTTGTCATTTGTACTTGCTGTAAACCAACTTTCCTTGACATTATTCCGCCTCAGTTGTGTGATGAAACTGTGATTGTTCTTTCAGTATTTCTTGCTTCAGTTACAGTTTCCCATTGTGAAAAGCGAACCAGTATAGCTGTGGCCTCTTAGATCCTGAACTGTAAAAGTGTCTTTGTGATCTTAAGAGCTAGTTTTATTACTGTTCATGGCTGTTTGAGTTTGTTTGTTTTTCATTTTATGGTTTGAATTCATACATTTTTAGTGTCAAAACAAGTGCTTGTAAAGCGTCTTTTCATTTTAGACAAAACTTGTTTGTTTACGCTTCAAATTGAATTCGAAAATTATACGACAATTTCCTTTTTTGTCTACATCAACATTAAGGGAAAAGAAAAGAAATACATGCATCTTGCATTTGCATATTTTGATAAGTTTGCGTGACTGATCTAGGAGAAAGTGCATTAGTTTGTGCTTGGTGCTCTGTGTGGAAAGATAATGTTTTTCTCTCCCCTCAGTAGTTAGGATTTTCAAAGCTAAAAAAATTATAAAGCTTGCTTATCATTTTAGCTGCATTTAGGAATTTGTACCAATACATCTTGTGGTGATCCTGAAAGACAAACTGCTAAACAAGATCAACTTAAAATATATTGAATGAATCTAAAAACGCATTGTAACATAACGCTCACAATAGAGGTCTAGGTAGAGACGTGTTCCGGCGTCGTTAAACGTAGTGACTGTCGATCTCTACGAAGGTGGGTGATTCCTCCTGAGGGACGATAGCACTAATACGGACTTGTGCTCCCGCGTACCGTCGCGTATATTGGGAGACCCCTATAGGCATTTATCCTTTATCCTTAGGAAGCCGTGTCGGCCGCCCTACCAATCGCGATGCAGTGAACACAGCATTCACGAAGATCGACCACCCGTACCGTAAAACGTATTCTGTGGTTTCGCGAGAGGTTTGGCACACCCTCTTCCTAGATCTCCAGAGCAGTTTCTTTTGGCCCTTTTCAAACTCTATAACTGAAAAGGTCCAACCGAGCATTTGTCACTTCGGGCTCGTTAATACATCGAAGGCGACTAGAGTCATCTTTAGCTTTTTCTCGACTCTTAAAACATGAAAAAGCAAAGTTGTGTCTAAAAGCGTCTAATAAAATTCATTCAATACGGAAACATAATTCCCCTTTTTGTATTTTAGTTGATCAAGTAATCCGCAACCGTGGAGGAAAGTCAATTAAAACTCCGTCGTTCGAGGAGACTCGTGAGTCAACCGTCTTTGTCTCCGGAATCGAGAGTAGTACGGACAAAGCGAACTCGCTTGACCGGGTCGAAATCTCCCATTAAAGTTAGAACAACAGTTCCGACGACATCTGAGATTCTGGTCACTCCTAATATTTCTGGAATCCCTGCCTCTATTGGAGAAGTTCAACAGCAACAGAGGGACAGTTGTACTGATCCTAGTCTGAAGACAAGTACTTACATAACTGAACCAGTTCCATCTGAAACCGGTCCACAGAGTCTTATTGTTCAAACAACTGTCGCTGTCGAAGCAACCCCTTCTTCGGCACCAGAAATCTTTTACGGACCTGACGGTCTTCCTCTTCCTCCTGGTCTGATCGCAATAGAGGAAATCGTAGAGGACCAGCAAGCAAATACTCCAACTCATTTTGGAGTAGGCACCACTCTTTTTCCTTCTGCATCAGAAGTTTGTCCATCGCCACAGGAAGTTCCTGTAGAATCGTTAGGCAGTTTATTGGATAGACTTAAAATGTCTGAACAACCGTCGACATCTAGGACTGTGCCAAACGACACAGCGACAGCAGAAGCTCCTGCTGTCAATCCAACGATGTTTGCCGGCATACCAGCTGTCCCAACTAGCCCTCATCAGCTAGAAGGAGTCCACCCAGGGACTATTACGACAACTTGGTCTGTTCCAGTTTGTTCTTCCGGTATAATACCCGGTAATTCTTATGTTGAAACTAGACAAATTGATCCCTTTGGAAATCAGTTTGGGCCATCCAGTCCTCAAAGGCAATCTATACCCTTGAGCTCCGGATTGTTACCGTATGGGGGGCAATATGCCCTTTCACTTCCCCTTCCGGGGGGATACCCATACGGCAGTTTTCAACAACATTCAGGTTTGACTGAAGTAACGACGAGTGGTTGGGTACCTATGTTACCCCAACAACCAAGAGTTGTATATTCCATGCAACAGTGTGTACCTATGTCTAGTATCCCGACGACGCCAGCAATTGTAACCGTGTCGCAAGTTCAATCGATGCCTGTTGTATGTCAACCCCAAGTTGTAATGCAACAACCCATTGACCCTGCAACACAACCACAATCGCCAATTGCCGGGACGACACAGATACAAACGGGAACCATAACCCCGCATCTTGGTCCGTCGGTTAGTGTCGCACAGCAAAACATGGCTTCACAACCATGGATGGTGCAATACCAACAACCTCAGTTTCAACAGGTGTACCAGGGATCTGAGCAACAGATCTTTGCGAATAGTGGGCAACCCTATATTCAGAACGGGTTAAATCAACCACTTTACAGTGGCCAAGCCCACCAGCCATATCAGTCATATCAACATCAGTTGCATTATGCTGGTGTGCAAAGACCTACTGCTCAGGCGATTCCATCGTATCCGGGGTATGCCTCACCAAACCTAAATCAGCAGTTGCCATTCGTGGCAACTCTAGAATTACTAGATTTACATCGATTAACGAACGATCCAATCGCCTATGCCCATTGGTGGCCAGTGATTCCTCACAAACTTCCTTCGGACATTCCTAAATTCAATGGAAATCCTGGTGAAGACCCGTCGAATCATGTGATGACATTCCATCTGTGGTGTTCGTCGAATACCTTGAATGATGATTCGATAAGGCTTCGCCTTTTCCAAAGGACATTGACTGGTCCGGCGGCTAAATGGTATATTGAATTACCTAGAGCCTCCTTCGACAATTTTAGTTCCCTAGCCACGACTTTCTTAACACACTTTCAGTTACCTATAAGGTACGAAACTGGAACAGAGATCTTGACCAATTTCAAGCAGACAACAGCCACACATATATCAGATCATATACATGAGTGGCGTCGTCGTCGCAGAATGGTAAAGACCTACGTTCCAGATCAGCTATTAGCTGAGTGGTTTATAAAGTCGCTTCTTCCTGCTATAACAGAAGATGTGGCCAAGGGAGGCGTCGTAACAGAGGAGCAGGTTATTGCTCGTGCTCAATATTTGGACTTAGTATATACTCAGTCGGGCACGCTCTATGATAAGATACCCGACGCCCCCAGACCGGAATTTTCAATCCCTCCTCCTCCCGGATCGAATAGTGACTCTCATGCCGGTGATGGCGTGATTGGAACTGCAAACGCTAAGTCGACAAGGGATTCAAATAAGAAAGCCCGTAAGATTTCGAATCAAAAAGCAAATCAAGAGGTTCTTGCTTCGGAGGTAAATGCTGTATCTACGGATAAAGGCAAAAACTCCAATCAACCAGGAAGCAAGAAGAAACAAAACAAAGGGAAGAAGAAACAGGGTGGGTCATCCCCTCAGAAAACTTCTTCAGGCTCTCCAGGAAAGAGGAAACCACCCCCGTCAGGGTGTCAGATATGTGAAGAGGATCATTGGACGAAAGATTGTCCATTCAAAGCTGAGTTTAAAAAATTCGTAAAGAATTCGCAAACCCCAGCTGTGTTAAATGATCCGTTTCCAAATCCATGTCAAAATCTGGTTGATAGTAGGGATGCTTCTAGATGCGAAGTACTAATGTTGTCGACTTCTAAGCAACAAGACGATGCTTTGATTTCGACAAAAAGAAAAGATTGTGAGGATCCATAGTCATCGAACAGCAAAGGAAATGATCAACCAAGCAGTTCGACGACAACTTCGGCAGAAGTTGTGAAACCTCGCGTCATGGGAAGCATTCCAATAATCCATGGGAACAATTGTTCTCTCCAAAATATCGGATTCATCTTCCTAAAGAACCCTCCATTGATGGGTACTTTCGCCTTACCGCCTCCAAGTAATCTGGCAGAAATGGCTACAGTGGAGTATGAAACTTTCTGTTTCTAATGGATCTAAAGTTTCGAGGATAGTTCCTATCTCAGTTCAACCTCGTTAAAAAATGAAATAAGGATAGTTCTTTACTGTGTCAACCTTGTTAAAAAATGAAATGACCCTATAAAGACTAGGGGGCATGTGCCTCCGTTGCATTATTATGCTGGGGGCATATCGAGCAGTTTTAGCACATAGTTCATGCTCGTTAAAAAATAAACGCAAGATCCGAGCAGTTTTAGCGCATAGTTCATGCTCGTTAAAAAATAAACATAAGTTCATGAGCAGGCTTTCCTTTAGAGTTCAAGCTCATTCAGAAAAAATGAACCGGTAAATACCCTTTTGAGATCGAAAATTCATCAGCCATAAAAGCCCTTGGTCGTGTTTGTGCACCGTCACCTCCACTGTTCATTTGGCCGATCATTCACCTCCATTTGTGTGTTTACCTCTTTTGAGAAACAGCTACGAAGAGTGATTTCACCTAGCCATCCTTGTGACACTGCCGTGATTGGAAAATTCCAACCTGTACCTGGAATCAGTTGCTATCCCTGTTTATCACTCGTTCCTCAAAAGACGAGTCTTCTTTGAGCTCTTTTCACTGACTCGTAAAATATGAAAAGTTTGCCGAGTTTTGGCCTTCCAGCTCGTTAAACGACCGGAACGCTATCCCTCCTCTAGATTTTAATCTTTTTTGGACCTGAGGGATTATTGCACAAAAAGATCGAGCGCTTGTTTTGTTCGGCTCGCTAAAGCAATCGAAAACTCATCCCTTCTGTATTGTTTTATACTTTTTCGGACTTAAGGGATTAGATGACGAAAAAGGAATTATGGAGTTAACTTTCTGTACCTTTTCAGACTCTCTAAAGATGAAAAGGACCGAGTTTTCTTTGTCGTTAGACTCGTTAAAATGATTAAATAGCGACAAACTTGTCTTTAGACGAGAACGAGTTTCCCTATCGCTAAGCTCGTTAAATCATAGCGATGGGCTTGCCCGAAGGGCAGGTTATAGAACAAGCATATGTTATCCTCCTCAAGCTTGAAAAAAATAAAGAGGTACTGGTCAGAAATGACTGGGGAAAAATTGGGAGAACATCAAAGTTTAATGGTAGCAAGTCACTCTTGAACATGACACTTTTCCTCCGTACCACATCGGGTTGGGTTGTTTCATTCACCGGTCTCATCACCATGGTCCTCGCCAAACCATCCACATTTGGGGTAATGCTACCGATCCATCGCATCAGTGTCGTTATATGTTCAAGAGGGGTCATTCTGAAAGTGTCAACCGTGTCCCATCCACTGCCATACATTATCCTTCATCCACTCCACCCTGAATCATATGTCACAGTTTGTTTTCACCTCCACTAAAATCATTAGCTCCGTTCCGTGTCATTGATGTGGGATTCATTAAGGCCCTCCTTTGACGGACCGCTTCTTGTCGACTTCAGCTCATTATCCAAGAAGTTGATCTAGGAACAACCCCATCAGTACTTTGAAGCTTGCATGCCTCAATGGCAAGTTTCTCACTTCCGGCGACAGGTATACATCAATGACCTTCGACCAGAAGATTTTGCGTGGCGTTCGACGCCAAGTCCTTTATTCACGCCACGTGAATTGTACTGCAGTACCTTGAGGGTCATTATCATTATCGGTGATTCCTCTCGCGCTTGTTAACGGTTTTCATCATTGGCCGGTAATCAAGTGATTTCTTTCCATGTTCGACTTCAGCGCAATTCTCACATGGATCGACTTGTACTTAGAGTGAAGATCGAACGAGTTTGAAGACCCCGGATCTAGTTTCATCCATCCGGGCTGCGATATATATTCAGGAAATATAAAAGCATTTGTCATGTACATCATTGCAGCAGATGATCATCCTATTCAAAGGATGATAATTTCAGCAGAGAATTATCAGTCTACTATCAGACGATCGTCTGTTCTATGTACCAAAATGTATTTATAAAGCTGAGCATGGGAATGCCCGCCTCAGCTAGATCATGAAAACAGAATGAAAAATAATGTATTGTATTGTATTGTATTACAGGGCACCTCTCAGCACTTGAATGAACTTCGGACCCTCTGGATAAAGCATTTCACCCGATAAACGGCCTCATACTTTAGGGGGCAACTGTTATAGACATTTTTGTGCCTCGCAACATGGAGCATGAAATGTCGATAATTACAGGGATCCTCAGTCCCTAAACATGTTGTTCTTACCCCTAGAAGAACAAGGTCAGCAAACCACAACACTTCCCATCAGTTCTCCACCTGAAAACACTCAAAAACAGGCTATTTTTGGATCATGTCAGCTGCTCCACTGAGCATCTGCGCTGGAATGCAACTGCTCCTCCTTGTACCTGTGCTGAAAGTCAAATCTAATGAAGGCTACCTGCGCTGGGTGAGATTGGCCAAGTGGCACAGTCATTCTGCAAGGTGTCAATTGCCCAGGAAGCTTCCAAACTGACACTTGGTTCAAGGGATTCGCCCTGTGATGAGTAAGAGGTACTTGATCTCCATGTGTAAGCAAGGATCTCCAAGTGGACTCAAGAACTGAAGTTTAACTGAAGAGGGAGAGGACACAAGGCAGCTTTATGTCAGTCTCAAGCTGACTCATCCTTTCTTCTTCTCTCCTATATATAGAGCTCTTCTATGAGGTCTAAAGAGGCTGGAATTTTGTGCAAAGCAAGGAAGTGCTGTTGGTTTACAGTTAGAGCTATTGGGTGATTGCTTTTATAGAGGTGAAGAGGAGATTTCTTGCTGCTGAGGAGGTGCTGCTGGATTGGAGCCATTGATGGTTGTAACCTTCTCAGAACCCTGTTACTTTTATCAATAAAGCTTTGAATGTTCTCCTATATACTTGTATTGCATTGATGTATTGTATTTACTTGTATATTTGATTCACTCTAATCCATGCTTCAGTTATGAGTACATGTACCTTGTAGTTTTCTTCTCTCTGTTGTGCATGATCTGTGTGTAGCTGGACCGACAAAGGGAGCAAGGAGCTGGGAACAAGAGACAAAGAGAGAGGATAAGGATCGACAAAAGCGAAAGACACCGGTTGGTTAATCTTTTCTTCCTTCTCTCTGTACTTTCATAAAGGAAAACATTAAAGATTTACTTTCAGTTGTTGCTAAAGACTGTCACCTTTAGAGTAGGGATAGGGTCATCCGAGTCGGATACTTTTCCCCACAACAGCACTGCAAATCCGCTTTAGCTTGAGCTGGAACATAACCGTGCAAGAGTTGACCTATCTCATCTTTAGACAAAGGAGATAAGACCCTTTGTTTCCTTTCGCTCAAACAATGATTGTCTTCATTAATTTCAAGTGAAGGTGTATATAAATATTCCTCATACTGCTGATCCATTTCATGTAATTCCTGTTGACTGTCAAGATGCAAAATTCTTTCCTCTTCCACTGTACTACAATCTTGATCATGCTGCAAATTTTCATGATCGTCTTTACGTTGCTGAAAGGGATTTTCATCCAGGGCTTCCATGATCTCATCATCCATAAAATTATCATCCTCGTAGTGTTTTTCAAGGCTTTCAATAAAAGTAGAAGCATGTTTGCAACAATCATGAACTAAATTTAATGATGGATAAGAGTCTTTATATCTTTCAATGAATAGGGCTTGAAAATCCTTTAGGCAATAAATACAAGAAGCGGGCAAATTTTCATACCAAGATTGGGCTTCACCTTCTAGAGTGGCCATGAATATCTTCATTAAGCAATCTTCAGGAAAATCAACCTTCAACTTGTGAATATGCATGTGAAATCGAACTAGATGTAAAGCAGCATTCTTCTTACCATCATCTTTAAACGTAGGCAAATTCCTTGACCAATCTACTTTCGAAATCTTATTTGGAAAGCCTGGAATGTGATCTCGGCTCATGGGAGCGTATCTTCTTGCAACCCGATCCATATTGAAAACCTCAAAGATATTGACCTCTCTGCAGTGGAGTCACCATGAAGCACCGGTTGCTGGATTCTTCAGTGAAAGGAGTCGCCAGGTGAATGATTTCAGCCGTCTTCTTATGTCTGATCGTTGTTCACCATCAACCATCAGATCTGAGCTTGATAGATGTACTGGGGCAAAACAATCTTCAAGCAAACCATTTTCTTCCCTAGCAGAGTCGCCACTATGTTAGCACCTAAATCTGCCTTAGGCTGAAGGAAGGCAAAAATTGTGGTAACTACAAACCACGCTCAGTCTGGTAGCTAGCCCTACCAGAGCAGGAGAGGGCTCTCTCCAAGTCACACTCAGTGGATAGATAATAAAAAACGGTCTGAGATGACTTACAATGAAATATTTACCTTAGGCTAGTAAGTGAATAGGGATTCGGGAAACAATTTTTATGAATGACCGAGCTTCTGGGATGTTATGGGACCGACGCTCAGCAAAGAACAGAGAATTTAATACAAAGGCACAGATTATTCCCTGAGGCAAGGTAGGCGGAAAATGTAACAATTTAGTTTGAGGTACTGCGACATGAATAGATTGCTGAAGAAAGTGAAAAGGGCATAGTGACATGAATCCTTTTCAACAGAAGAATAACACTGAACATGAAATTTTCCCATAGGCAGAGCAATAAAATTGAATTCTACCTAATCTCACTTAGAAAATTTCACTGGAAATAAACATGAATTGAATTATGAAACATAACGAAATACATATGAAAAAATGAGAAACACATTTGCTACACTCACAACCACAAGAATCTCATGAAACAAAGGCGTTGCCTTTCATTAATTATCTGTCAAAAATACACAGTGAAGAAACAAAGTTTCTTTCCCACAGTCTCCCAGAAGTTACAAGCCAACCAACCCTTTGCAAATAACTTGCATACAATATATAGAATGTGTGAGGAAGAGATAGAATGCCCAAGGGTTGGGGAGTTACTCGAATCATTGCAAAATGGAGATGGAGAGCCAACCATTAGCTACAGGTGCAGCGCTACAAACATGACATTTGGCTTGGGTGACCGTTTGCCTTCCTTCGCCACTTGGATAGAAGCCAATATGGAGAAAAAACACTTTAAATTCCACCTTTGGTGCAAAAAAACCGAAGTGTAGATGAGCGGGCCCACTTGGAGAAGTCGCGAACCGAAATTCCGCGAAACGGAAGCAAATTGGCAATTTTTCTTCTGTGCGCCGCATCATTTTCTTTGTACGTCGCGCTACTTTGGGGCCTATTTTGGGGCACTTGCAGGTGTCCAAAATGTGCCCAAGTGGGCTTGCTGGAAAGCCTGTCCTGTCTACTTTTTAACCCAACTAGAATTTTCAAATTTGGTGCTCATTTGCCCCTACAAATCTCCATTATCCCAAGACTGCTTTCTGTGTGTCAAAAAAGTTGCAGAGAGGCCATTTTTGGGTGTTTTTTGACCTTTAGGAGACTCAGATCTTGCCCAAATTTCTTTCTCGGACACCAGTAGTCGTAATTTTCCATGTTGAATCCAAAAATGCAAGCCATTCCTCATTTGGAGCACTAGAATTTTAGTGTCGCGCCAGTGGCACGACGCACAGGGAGAAAAACCCTGTTTTTTTGCACAAAAAATTTCAAAATTTCAAAATGTGCTCCAAATTTCTTGAACTTTGGTCTGGAGCTTCTTCATTAAGTGTTATGGTGGGCCAAGGATTTCCTCAGCCAATATCTGGAGTCGATCATGCTCTTTTTGCCTCTTTTGCCTTTTTGATGCCTTCTTTAGGTTTGCCTTCAAATTCCTTATTCGTGCCTTGCAAACCTTGTTTTTTGCCCAATAGTGGTTTTTCATGTTCCTGAGCATGTCCCTATCCTTGTTTGCTTTCGCCAATAGCTTCTCTAAGTGGATGTGGATCCTCTCGAGCCAAATCTCTCAATCAGCTTCTATCTCCTGCTGAATAGGTGTCTTCTCATTTAGGCTTCTTTGGGAAGCCTGTTGGTCTTCACAGATGTTTTGCAGCTCCATGATCTCATGCTTGTCCTCAAGCTTCTTGTTTCTCTGCTCCAAATACTTGATGATCCATTTGGCCCTATCCACATTGAGTGATAAGTCTTGGATCTCCGTGTTCTGCACCTGAATAGTCATCCTAAGTCGGGCGCTCTCCACATCTGCATCATCATCCTGAATGAGGATGAAATCGGCCTCCTGTTCACCCGATGGCCCCTCGTCATGCATGTGCTTCTTGTCCTTGTCCTCCTGGGAGCCTGTTCTTCCAGGTATGTATCACTTTGAGTCTCCATCTCATACTCTGATGAACCCTCAGATGACTGCTGTTTATGTACTGTGTTAAGGCTTCCCTTTGATGATGGTGAAGCTGGGAGTTGTTTTGATATCTACCACCAAGGGGAACAATGAAAAAGAGAGTATTAGGAGGGGAGTAATGTGATGGGAATAGGGGTTATGGGGAGAAGTTTGTTTAGGGATATGTAGGGGGTTTGGGTATTTGATAGGGTAGGGTTTTGGGTTGTTGTTGTCAAATAGGAGGAGGGGAAAGGGAATAGGGTTTGGTAATATTTTAGGGTAGTGAGGATAGGAAAGAATGGCATAGGGGGAATAAGAAGAAAAAAGGTAATAGAGGGAGAAAGGAACCTTGGCAATCAACACCACACTTACACAATCCTAGCAATCATGACTTTTTGGTGTTTTCTTGTGGTTGGTTTCATGAGTTTTTGTTGCATTCAATCCTAGCCATAAACCACCATATCCTTTATGAAATTTGATGAACAAGTGATGTTATAGAGCCTACCTTGCAATTTGATGGGTTTCACAGGAAAAATGAGGCAATTTGGCACAATTTTAGGCCTTTTAGCCCTGTGCTCCGCGCCTCCCATGTGCGTCGCGCTAGTGTAAATTTACACTGGAAAATTTCTCCCAGTGCGCAAATTGGACACCAGAAAGGCGCACTGGGAGAAATTTTCCAGTGTAAATTTACACTAGCGCGACGCACATGGGAGGAGTACCTAAATCTAGAAAAGGTCATGACTATTTATATGTTGTTGTGGATATGTTCAGCGAAATGTGTATTTTAATACTTTGTAACAAATAGATTATAGCTGAACAAACTGTAAAGTTGTTCTTCCAGCATGTATGGGTCCATTTTGGATTACCCACTTCCATAATATCAGATCGAGATACCCAATTTATTGGGAAATTTTGGTCAAGTTTGTGGGAATTGATGGACACCAGGCTGAAGAAGAGCACAAATTTTTATTCACAAAATGATGGCCAAACTTAAGTGGTCAATAGGATAGTGATCTAGTTGCTCAGAGGCTATTGTAGCAAGCATCCCAAACTTTGGGATGAACATTTATGTTATGTGCAACATGCTTACAACCGAGCTAAACATTCTTCTACACAGAGATCTCCTTGTGAGACCTGTTTTGGTTTCACACCAAGGTCTCCCTTGGATTTTGTCTTTGGTAAAGACATAGCAGTTGATGGACATAATGATGTGGACAAGGAAATCAAGTTCATTGAATAAATCCAAGAGATTCACCAGGCAGTATAGGAACAGCTGGAAAAGAGCCAAGCTAAGTACAAGGCAAGGCATGACAAGCGTTGGATGGAGCATAGTTTCCAAGTTGGTGATCAAGTCTGGCTATATATCAGCAAAGACAGAATGCAAGGTGAAGGTAAGAAGCTAAAGCTAATAAGGTATGGACCTTTCAAGATACTTGAGAAAATTGGTGAGAATGCTTTTTGCCTTGATCTACCAGCTTACATGCACATCTACTCAGTCATTAATGCAGACAGTTTGAGACTATTTGAACCTTCATTAATCGAAGATCCCGAAGAGCAAAGTCAATTGCCTTCTATCGATGATCTGTTGCCTGAATGTCTTAATGAATTGCAGGAAGATACAGTTTTGTACAGGAAGGTAATAACTACGCGTAGAGGGGATGTTGAATACCTCAGGATTGGACTCAAAGGTTCAAAACCAAGCAATGCGAAATGGATAGAAATTGAGCAAGCGAGGAAGCAATACCCTCACTTGATTGATGCTTAAAAGAAAACCAACTTTTGGTGGTCCAAAAGCTTTTTCAGTGGGAAGGCTGTGATCCGAATTGGATCCTAAAACACTCTCTAAGTTTTCATGACTGTTTCAAATTATGCTAAAAGATTCAAGTCTTAGAAAAATCAAAGCTATCAGAAGGAATCCTCATAACAGTTGCAGTTGTGGCCAGAGTGGAGCAACGAGGACCCTCGTTCGAGCGCGCAGACTGTTGGCCCATGGTAACACGCACTGGCGCAAACTAGCAAAACCAGAGGCCAAATCAAGAAACAGGGATGGTTTCTGATACGCGATTAGCGCTAATCGCATATTTCAGGGCGTCCCCTTCAGTGAAGGAAAGCCTCGAAGTGCCTGGACCTGAAATCGCTATTAAAAACAGAAAAGTAACTGTTTCGGTTCCGTAGTGCCAGATTCCCCAAACCGACAGGATATCGGAAGGCTTCGAGGCGGTAAGCAGTTTTGACTGAGTCCCACTCAATGCCACACATCGAGCGACACGCGTCTAGCGGATGAGAGAGAAAACCGCCCGCATTGGACGAGTAAACACTGTGCGACTTGTCCGCCCGATATGAAGGACGACCGTAGGATTTGGGGGGTCCAGATCAACGGCGGAGATGCGTCCCGATGACTGACCGGATTTGATAGGTCAAAAAGCAAGATGACAGGGGATTTGAAGTTCGACGTGGATGATGAGTTGGAAAATGATTCATGATTCACGGGCGATCTTGAGGCAAACAGAATTAACGGTCATTCAAAAATGATTCAAGGAATCTGACGCCCAGTTTGTTGGGAAACAGGTGGCCACCTCCCTGCCAGGCGTTACCCAGTGATGATGACGCAGAGCAGAGGAATTCGAACGGACAGAGGTAAGGACACCAGAAGGTCGGGAAGTAGAAACGAACAGTCAAAAGAGCAGACTGGATTTAAGGCCGTGACCTAACGGGGAACACAGGGGGGGCAAACAAGAGTTAGCTAGACGCAAGAAGCTAATAGCAGAGAACAGAGGGTAGAAGCCAAGCTGACCTGAAGGCAACATCGAGCCAAACAGAGCTAGAGAGAGTCAAAGAGTCTATTTACTCCATTAAAGGCTTGAGAGGTTCAAGCAAACTCCTAGACATAGGCCTGTCATACTACTATGACCCTCAAAGGTCGAGTTCCAGTAAGGAGAGTCTGTGCACTCCATTCCTACTGAATTTATTCTGTTTAAGTGAGTCTCGAATCGAGCTCATTGTTGTAAAAACTCTGCTTGAAAGCATAATAGAGAGGCCACCACTGAAACGCTGGACCAGGAGACATAACCCAGGAGCATTGGGTGAACTCCTTATTAAACTTGTTTTGTTTACATGTTTGACTGTTATGTTTTCTTTGATTGCCTCAGTGCCTATGTATTCTAGCAATCTTATTGATCCGTTGCATAAGTAACATAGGCACATCCATGCACATGAGTCTATAATACCTTTAAATTCTTTGTCCTGGATAAATTCCAGATCATAAAATTTAAGCAAGAATGGAGCTTGGAATAGAGCATGCAAAATTATACAAATTGTTGAAAGAGTTTTGGAAAATTCTGGGCAGTTGGATTGAATGCTAGCCCTAAAATTCACGAATTGAGTCAGTGGTTGCATGCACAAAATGAGGAATCTTGGCCATAGCTGTATTGATGATGGGTTATGTGTGAATCTAGAGGGATCTGGCTGCACTGGTAGGCCTGCATGCATGCGACTGTGTAGTGATCTAGGTTAAAGATTGTTCAAGCTAAGGGAAATGATCACCAAGGAAAGTTAAGTTAATGCCAATGTGATCATGTGTCTTTGGGTGGTCACAATAAGTTTTGGTCAAGTTGATTCCATTTCCATAATTTCATCTTGGAAGTTGGGTCATGCATAGTAACTCTCAACTCATGTTTACCTTGGTAAGTATGTTTAAGTGGGTAAATGTGGGGTGGGGTGTTATAGAGTGGTATCAGATCATATTCATAGCACTGGACCTCAGGGTAAATGCAAATTGTTATGCATATCTATATGTTTATCATGCATGCATGTAAGTTGTTTTATGGTTGCTGTTGATATATCCATGTAGATGATGTTGTTACAGTTTTGTGTTATTAACTTGATTCATGTATGAAATGATATGCTATTGATATTATTATATATCATGCTAATCTGGATTGACCTGTGTCAATACAATATCCTCACCAAAAATAAATTGAGGTAATTCTTTTGATTATTCCTTTTAATTGATTTATCTAACAATGGTATGTTGTAGGAAAATATAAGGGCAAGAGATGAAGAGCATGATGGTTGAGTACAGTTCTCATGACTCCCCATACACGCTAGAAGTGAGATCAATGGGATGGGAGAAATCAATTGAGCAACAGGGAGAGGGGGACTCTCCTGATCTAGTTGATACAGTAAGAAAATCTGAGGGAAGAGATCAAAAGTTGCAGAGTTGATAATGAGTAGTTGATTGAAACCCAGGGAAGGCTTACAAAGGCTCAAGAAAAAAAGTTTGAGGCTAATCCAGTTATATTTCAAAGACTTTCAAATTTATAGAAGCATGGATAGCTGGGGACTATTCATGGAGACAGACAAGAAGAAAAGACTAATGGAGCAGATGGAATTCAGTCTATGAAGAAGTACAATATGGACAATGATGATACAATAAAGAGTGGGAGAGATTTGAGGAAACCTGAGAAGAGGGCTAGTATGCATCAATTTTATTCTAGCTCTACTTATAAGAGACATCATATCCATCACTGCTAGCATCATTATAGGAGGAGTGAGAAGGGGTATTTTCCAGAGGAATTAAAGAAAGCCATGCCTTCTAATTTTGATGGTGAGATCAAAAATTAGAAGATGCATAAGCATGGATACTTGGAATGAGAAAATGTTTCAAGAGTTCATGATTATTCAAAGAATATGAAAGCCAAGATAACTACTTTCATTCTCAAAGGGAAAGTAGATATCTGGTGGGAAGATGTCAAGCATGTGACAGGAATCAAGGAATAGAAGCTGACTTGGGAAGAATTTGAGAATCTCTTAAGAAAGAAGTACCTATTTGAGAGGTATTATGATGAAAATACCAAGGAATTCTATGAACTCAGGATGGTTTCCATATCAAATGAAGAATATACAACCATATCTCTAGAGTTACTGAAATATGTGCCATATCTCAAGGATGAGAAAGAAAATATCCAAAGGTTCATCAGTGGAAACTATTATCATTCAAAGACCAGATTGAGTTTGATGAGCCTTAGTCATTGGAAGAAGCCATTAGGAAGTTGAAGCATTTCTATGAACAATTAAAGCATAAGCCTGAGTTCAAGCGTGACTAGAAGGGTAGCAATAATACTAAAGGGAAATGGTTGAAGAAGAAAGGAAGATCTTAGAATGAAAGTGAGAAGGAAAATATGGCTCCTCATAAGAAGTCCAACATAGTTGAGAAAGAATGTGGGTCTCAACCTATGGAGCAACATAATAAAGGCAGTGGCAGAGAACCTTTGAAGTGTTGGACCTTTGAAGTGGCAGAGAACCTTTGAAGGGATTTTCCATCGTATCAGGGTGCTATACCGTAGATGTACAATACTTAGGAGGCGCAGGAAGTTGGGAATTAGGTGACAACATTCCTTGGATCTACACGATAATTAATAACAGGTAGGCAGACTTCCAAACATCCATCATCGAGATGGAAGGTAAACTTTGTGATCGATTTTGTTTCTATTTTGATTGATCCATGATCAAATTATAGCTATATTAGTCCTAAATTGGTGGATTGGTGTCATTTGGATAAGGAAGTGCATGCATATCTTGGTTGGTGCAGTTGGCTATAGGGACCATGAGAAGAGTTCATCATTGGGTGAAGTATTTTGCATTTGAGCTTAATGTCATGCATAGATCAACAAACCTAAATTTTCTTCCTTTGGGTGCATATAGCATGTTATTGGGCATGGAATGGTTTTTTATTCATAGGATCAAGGTAGAATGCTATGACAAGGCCATTGAGTTCCTGGATGAGATTAGAAAAAAGAGAGCCTTGCATGGAAAGTAGAAGCCTACATCAGTGAGGAAGGTTACAACCATGCAAGCTAAGTGCTGCCGTAGAAAAGGATGCTTATTATTTGCAGTACATATTTCCAGTGAAAAAGGGTTGGATAATGAGGATGATGAAGTCGTGAGGAGGTATCCTATCTTACATCACTTTCGGGATGTTTTCCCTACATATATTCTATATCTACCCCCTCATAGGGAGGTGGATTCTCTATTGAGTTGATACTTGGAGTAGAACCAACATATAAGGCACCATACATGATGAGGATGGGGATGATGATTGCTTACCAATAATCCATTTTTTAGGATTGCAGATCCTAATAAGGACTTTTTGGTTTGTATTGATGCTTGCAAGGAAGGAGTGGAGTCTTGATGTAGGAAAGTGGTGTGCTATGAATCATGGAAGCTAAATGAGCATGAGCATAATTACGTGACTCATAATCTTGAGTTGGAAGCTATCTTTCATGTGTTGAAGATGTGGAGACATTATCTCCTTGGAAGGAAGTTCATTTTGACGAGTGGCCATATTGGACTGAGATACTTGTTTGACCAACCCAATTTGAATGTAATTAAAGCTACATGTTTGTCTACTTTCAGTGAGTTTGACTTTGAAATCAGGTACAACAAAGGCAAGGAGAAATAGGTTGCAGATGCTCTCAATAGGAGAGTGCAATTGAATAATATTTAGACTATGATCTCTTATGGGAGAGATTTGAAGGAGCGGATATTGCATGTAGGGAAACAAAATGAGAGTTTCCAGTAGTTGAAGAAAATATTTTAGTAGCAAGGTGATAAGGATGAGGGGAATCACCTCACAACATACGGCTTGGTTAGTTTCAAGAGCAGTATCTATGTTGCTGATAGTAATGAATTGAAGAAATTGATTTTGAGAGAGTTTCATGTCAATCCATATTCAGGCCATCCATGTTACCATAATACTTTGAAAGACATTAAGAAGTTATAATATTGGCCTAATTTTAAGAAAGGAGTGGTTGAGTTTGTTGCAAAGTGCTTGGACTATCAACAGGTGAAAGTTTGAATGCAAGAATCCAATTGGTTTGTTATAGCCTATTCTGATTCCAGAATGGAAATGGGAGGTTATTTCCATGGATTTCATTACAATATTTCCAAGGACATCAAGACAACATGATTTCATCACGGTGGTGGTTGACAGGTTGAGCAAGGTAGGTCACTTCATTGCAGTAAATTCTACTAATTTAGCTAGTGAAGTAGCTCAAATAGTCATTAAGGAAATAGTGAGGTTTCATGGAGTTACCAAGATGATTATATCAGATAGAGATTCCAAGTTATGATTCCAATTTTTGGAAGGAATTGTTTGTAGGCTTGGGGACAGAGCTATCCTTCAGTACAACTTATCATCTACAAAAAGATGGGAAAGCAAAGAGAATCAATAGGATCCTTGAGGATATGTTGAGGATGTATGTCATGCATCAACGAAGGAAGTGGGAGGATCATCTTCCACTATTGGAGTTTTCTTATAATAATGGGTATCAAGAATCCTTGAAGTTGAGTCCATTTGAGGCTCTCTATGTGAGGAGTTGTAATACTCCAGTCACCTGAAGTGATCCAACCAATAGGGTGCTGATTGGACCTAATATGTTGAGAGAGATGAAGCAAGAGATACATGCTATCAAAAATAATTTGAAAGCATATCAAGACATACATAAGAGCTATGCGGATCAGAATAGTGTATTCAAGGAGTTTTAGGTTGGAGAGCATGCGTACTTGTGTATCAAGCCCATGAAGATCTCCTTGAAGATTGGACCATGTGCCAAGTTTTCACCTCATTATTGTGGACTCTTTGAAATCCTTGAAGGGATTGGTCCAGTGGCACATAGAATTTCTTTGCCTCCATTAGTGAAATTCCATGATGTTTTTCATGTTTCTTTGCTTCAAATGGATGTACGGGATGTTGATCATGTGATTGATTGGTCGTTATTGCTGGTGGACCTAGAGGGAGAGCTCCAGCCAAAACCACAATGCATCGTGCAATAGAGGAAGCTCATGCTTCAAAACCGAGCAATAAAGCAAGTTAAAGTGCAGTGGAAGCACTTCGTCCCGAGGAAGCTACATGGGAGATGGCTGATCAGGTGTGAGAATTATATCATTATTTATTTACTGGTTGAAGAAAATGTGCTTATATGGATGTGTGTCATTGTAAATATTGTATCATGCTATGTTTATAAATCTCCAATAAGTAGTATGTTTGTTATAAGAGTCATAGAACCCTGAGGATGGTGTTCCCCCAAGGGGGAGGGGTTTGTAATAACCCCAAGTTAATTTTCCATGTAAATAAATGGAAATTATAAAAGAAAAATAAAACCAAGATCATGGGACACATATTCCAAGCTGAATGAAGGGAAACACATTACATTGGGATCCACTTGTGGTTAATTATTTATTAGCTATGGAAATTAGCCTTAGCAAGAGGAAAAGGTAATAAATGAAAAATTAATTTATTACATGACAACAAGGACATGAGGAAAAAATGCAAGAGAAACGAAGGGAAAATGAAGAAAAAAAAAACAAAAGAAAAGAAAATTGAAGAGAGAACATTCTAGCATTATCTTTGGAAAAAAGAGAGGGAATATTGGAGTACTTGGGACACAAGAAAGACAAGCAATGAAAGTAAGGAGCACAAGAGGAATTCGAGGATAACCAAGGAGAAGATTTGGACAGTAGCTAGCAAGGGAAGAAAAGAACAAAGAAAAGAGCATCCAACAGAAGGATTTTTGCAGGTAACAATGTGCATGTTTGATTATCTTGATGGGATTTGAATGCATGGTTCATGTAGTGGTTTGTTGGTCATTTTTGTTGTCATTGGCATGGGATTTTCCTATATTGATGGTGATCTACAACCTTGCCTTATGCCATTTCTTATATAACCATGATGTAGTGGGTTCTCTATTTTGGTTGAGCTTTGGATGCCAATAGATTTTGGATATTGGTTGAGGTGGTCTTAGGAAAATCCGAAGGGTTTAGGGTAGATATGGATTTCTCTAGGAAGATATTGATAGGTGGGTGGAGATAGGAAAATTCCGCTGGGTATGGTGAAGAAATTTTGAGGCATCCAAGCTTGTATTGATTTTGGTGATTTCTTGACCTATTATTGGGTGAAATAATTGTGGTATGAAGGTGGAGGTGGTTTTCCTCTGGATTCCCTATATGGTTATGTTTTGGTTTATCCTATGTGATCCCAAATTTAGCCTTGGAATTTTGGCACAAGGGTGATTGGATGGAAGAAAGATTTGGTTCAACCCAATCTATGGTTGGGTAGTATGTGGAAGTCCCTGACTTGGTTGGAACTATGCATATGTCAATATGTGTTATTCCTTAATGAAGATCAATGATCACAAGTTTTGGTCGAATGTGTTAATTATGTGACTAGTTTGTCTTGGCTTCATTCTGGTTAAATCCTTGCTACATGCATGGTATATTTCTTATTATATAAAGTGATCTTATTATTGATCCTGCTTATGGTTGAAAGGCTCTTGGATGATTTGTATGTCTGTATGTGCTAATTTTTGTTTTATGCAGCTAGTATGGGAGGGAAATAAGCCTTGATGATCATATGATAAAATAGTGAAACAATGAACAAACTATGCATTCATGATCTACAAGTACCACAATCATAAAGTGTTTGTAAATATGAACACGCGTTGGAAAATTTTGAGCAAGAACAAAGCCTGGAACATAACGTACATTATTCTACAGATGGTTGACAAAGTTCTAGAGAATTCTAGGCAGTTGGATTGAATGCTAGGCTTAAAATTATGGAACTGAGTTTATGGTTGCATGGACAAAATGAGGAAATCTCAATCACAACTAAACTGAGGATGGGTTATGCATGTGGTTGGAGAGCTTTGGCCGCATAGGCATTCTTTCATGTGTGCAACTGGACTGTGATCTAGGTTAAAGATTGGTCAATCTTAGGGAAATGATCACCAAGGGAAGTTAAGTTGATGGCAATGTGATCATGTGTCTTTGGGCGGTTGCAGTAAGTTTTGATCAAGTGGACCCCATTTCCATCACTGCATCTTGGAAGTTGGGTCATGCACAATAACTCTTAGCTCATGTTTACCCTGGTAAGTGTGTTAAAGTGGGTAAATGTGGGGTGGGGTGTTACATCATTAAATAAAAAATAAATTGAAGTGTGAAGTTCATAGCGTGAAGTGAAAAGTAAGAACAAAATTCTATTTAAGGTACTAAAAGATATGGTTTTTTAGATAAGGGAAAAAAATAGATGATATTTTTTTCCTACGGGAAAATGAATTTTTTTTTGGAGAAGGATCCTTATTTTTTTTAATGGAAACTGAATATTGTTATTTTTTGTTATGGAAAATAATTATTGATTTTTTTTTTTCCTATGGAAAAGGATATTTTTCTAAAACTACAAACATTGCTTTTTTTATAAGGGAAAAAAGAGATGGTATATATATATATATATATATATATTTTTTTTCTATGAGGAAAGGACCTTTTTTTTGGGGGGGGGGGGGGGGGGGAGTGGGGGGGCGGGGTGGTGGGCAGAAGGGTTCTTATTGTGGGAGGGGGGGCGAGCATAATGGGCCTTATTTTATTTTATTTTTCTGTGAAAAGTTAATATTGTTAATTTTTTCTATGGAGATTAAATATTAATTTCTTCCTACGGAAAAAGATATTTTGAATGTTTTTCCTAAATAAGAAGATATATTGAAATTTATTTTAGATTAAATTATGAATCACCATTTTTTTAAGAGGGATATGAGGAAAAATAGATTTTGCAATTCGCGGAATTTGATTATAGAAAATATTATAATTTTGCTTTGAAATATTTGAATATGTCTTGAATCATTTTTAGTATTAAAAGTTTGAACTCACTTGTGTTGTTTTGGAATTAAATTTTAGATTTCTAAATTTTTGAACATGGGAAACCAAAGGAATTGTAAATGAAAGTATGATTGCATTAGAACTTATTTAAAGGAAAAAATGAGAAACTACAAGCAAAGAGGAGAGCACTAAGGGAAAATAGAGAGGTTGAAAGAAATGTAGAGGTACCAAATAGAGAGCCTAAAGGAGATGTGGAGGTACCAAATAGAGAGCTTGAAGAAGATGTGGAGGTACAAAATAGAGAGTTTGAAAGAGATGTGGATTTACATGGAAATGATGAGGAAATGAGAGATGTCGAGGAACTTGTCAACGAGAATATCGATAGTATTGGTATGTCCATTAATGTTTTAAATCTTGAATTTTGTAATCTTTACATTAAACTATATTTCAAAGCCTCATTATAATATACTTTAATAATTTTCAATATACATACATGTCAAGTAAATTATATATATATATATATATATATATATATATATATATGCAGGGACAACATCTAACCGCAACAAGATCCTACCACATCTAAAAAAACATGGAAATTAATTGGAAGTTACAAGAACATTGTCTTCTATGATAATTTTCTAGACAATATGGATCCAACTAAAATTGAAGAAATGGGGCCATCAATGAATGAACAAATAGTTCGAAATAAATTAAATGCGGTGATTTTTGTTTTATGGTAAATATGTCATATCACAAGCTCAAATGCTACATAAAATTTTAAAATGTAATGCTCTAAAAAATGCAATTCAATTACTAGGCATTAAAGATTCAAGAGAGGTGTAGGTAAATGAGTTGGTAGAAAAAAATATGACATCAACCCTTGATACACTTTCAAAAATCGATCTCGAGATGGCAGAATTGCTTGTAGAGCATTGTGTTGAGAAACCAAATGAAAGTAGATAATGATGTTTTCTCTTAACTTGATAATTACTTGTGAATGTTTGTTGGATTTTTATTAAATATTATGTTCTCTTCATCAAGCAATTACGAAAATCATAAAGATCACAAAAATACAAAGAACACCAGAAATTAGGCTCCAAGCCAGGGAAAAACACCACAAAGGGGAAAGCCCAAAAATACTCTTCTTATAGAATAAGATCAAAGTGAGATATCTAAGCCCTAAGATTAAGACCAGGAATGTCATAAAGTTCCCAAGTCAACCCTCCTCCAAGTATCCTTCAACAAATTCAAAGTAAATAAAGTCAACTTGGGCGAAACCTTGTCAAATTTGGTCAAATCACATAATTTCGGACCTGCAGTTCGAATCCATAATTTCACAGAGTAACCCTAGAACCTTCACACATGTGAGAAAAAATAGGGCAAAAAAGTTCGATATTATCTCGCCTTTGACTTCTCTCTCTCCTTTGGATTTCACCGATTTTTCTTCTTACCTTGGCGTAGAAAATGATGTGATGATTGAGTGAGTGAATGAGGTCAAACTTCCTTGTATTTATAGTTATCTAGGAGGGTCGAATAGCTGCCACACAGGCCAACTCAATCTTTTACTAACTTTTTGACTCTTTGACTCAAGACAAAAATAAATTTCCCTTTTCTTACAAAATTCCATATGGGACTTTGACTTAATTACATTTCTTTGACACATAATAAATTATCTATTGACTTAATTGACCCTATAAGCATGAAGAACACACTTTGACTAGAAATAAAATAATAATGATGAATATAATAAAGTCAATGATAAATTTGTATTAAATTATGAAGATCGACACTAGTTACATTTTTGACACTCCCTCTTAACTAGGGAGGTATTCATAATGATACAACATGATACTCTCCAATTAAATATTCTCATAAGAAGGGCTTAGATTGATAAGCATCATCATAACCAACATTGTCAAAAGTAGCAAGGCCTTGACTAACAAGATCTGTCTCTCCACTAGATCAAAGTGCAATGCTGGGAGGCATAAATTTGGAGACCACAGCCTCTATAAGCACATACCCCACCTGGATGTTCACCAAGTATGTCCTCATAAGACTATTTTTATCTTGGATACACATCCTCAAATAATATCGGTCCTTGGGACTATTCTTACCTTCGATACAAATCCTAAAAGAATATCGGTCCTAGATGCTTATCCAATCCACCATTCTCCCTACTTGTGCCTTCACTAAGCTTACAACTATTAGTCTTAGCCATAGTGCATGTCACATGGATAATATGGTGTACATCCTCACTCCCTCTCAACCAATGAGAAGATATCCACAAGCCCAAGCTTGTATCTCAAATACCCTAGCTTCCTGTTAGGAAGAGACTTTGTCAAAATATCTGTTACCTGTTTGTCAGTGGAGATGTACCATAGCTTTATGACCCCATCCTGCGCCAAGATTTGGATGTAGTGATACTTGTTATTAATGTGATTTGTCCTTGCATGGAAAATTGGGTCCTCTGTCAAATTTATGCATCTTTAGTTGTCACAACATATAATGGTAGAATCCAAAGGTCCTTCAAATAAATTTGCAAGCAACTTTCGGAGCCAAACTACTTCTCGACCAACTTCATTGGTTGCTATATATTTAGCTTCAACACTACTCAATGCAACTGAGTCTTGTTTTTCTGCTCATCCATGAAACCATAGAGGATCCCAAACAAAAACATCCACCTGTAGTACTTTTTCCATCTGCATCACTGCTTGCCAAATTTAATCTGTGTAGCCCAATAAATGAATCTTATTTCTTGCAACGTGTTTTAGACAATGATGCATAATGTATGGTAAATTATTTGTTCTTAATTTCCTTCATTAATTTTTAGCCAATATTCGTGTACTTGTGAAATGTATGTGCACTATATATGATAGGATTCTTCTTGTGAACTAATTGATTTGAGAAATGAAACTAGTTCCAAGAATGGAAACAAATTAGAGAGCAATTATGCACATCTTCTTTCAATCTAAAGTTATATTAAATCCTAATTAACTGAATTGAAAACTACTTCTTTGCAAAAATCGAAAATCTATCTTAAGTTGCAGAATTCAAAACTTTCCTCTAATTGTTTGAAATAAAAATGCTTAAAAGCCAAAGTTCAAGAAAGATATAATCTAACTCTATTTTGTAGAATTCAAAGCATTCTACACTATCTTGCAGAATGAAACTCTTATGCTAAATTGTAGTAAAGAAATTCTAAATTAATTGCATGAAAGAGAAATTGCCATAAAAGGATCTACTTGTAGAAAATGAAATGATAATATTTACAACTTGAGAATGGTTACTTCTGTGCATATTTATCCTCTAAATAGTGTTTCATCAACAATTAAGAAATCAATTTGAGCTGTGAAATGGTTAGTGTTGGAAACAAGATGCATTAACATTTGAAATAATTTTAATTCTTTTCCGTTTATGAGTACTCTGTAATCAAAATGAGAATTGTCAGAAATGAAACTATAATTGAAACAAATTTTGAAAGAAACTAGAATACTAAAGATAAGCAATGTAAAACGAAACTATAAACAAAACCTCACAGCTCGATAGGGGGCCCTCCCGTGAGTGTTGGTCAGCTAATAATCACAAGATCTTTACACACACATTGAGAATAAGTATCTTATATTAAACTAAAACAGAGTATATCGGTATTCACAGTAAAACAACAAGAAACTTCAGTATTTGAAACTTAGGACCTAGGTCTTAGCTTACAACCTTTATACATTTTTCATAAAATAATTTTGAGAGATTTATGCCTATACGACATGTGCTGTTTTTACATCTACGAGATAGATGTGATTTAAAAATCATTCTCTTTAATAATTTCTACTGAAAGAGAAAATCACAGGAGATTCATTTCGATCCAACATCTAACAGCTAAACAGGTCTTCAGTTGCACTCGCTTGATTTTGTTTTATTCCTCTGCTTGATCGCTACAGATCATTTTTAGAGTTTGAATTCAAGTTTGACTTCTAGATCTCCCAATCCTCATAGGTTGCAAAGTTGTGTTGATAGGTGGTTATTGATATGGTGGACAATATTCATCTCCAGGTAGTCTTCATCCTTTATTTGAAGTGCTGCAACCTTTCTAACAATGAACATTATTGAAAAATCAAATATTAGTTGTAGAATGTTCGTAATTCTGTTATTGTAAGAATATTTTCCTTATAATTCATTAAGAAGCATAGATTCTAATTATGTATGATGAATACCTTTTTGAGAGTTGACCTTGACGTTAAACATGCTGAATTTTCTACAAAATGGTGATAAGAAGGTGAAATAAGAGGGAAAAAGAGATAGTAAAAAAGAAACAATTCCAGACTTCAACATTCCCCACACCAAAGGTTTTGCATGTCCTCATGCACCAAAAATTTGAAATTGTCTCTTCTTTTCCCTTTTAGTGAATGATTTTTGAAGCCTGCGCAAGCACATCCAGACTAGTGCTTGCTTTCTTATTTTTAATGCCAAAAGTGGTCCTTGGTTTATTTATCAGAATTCTACTCTATAGTCCTCTCATTTTGTTCTTGAGAAACTTGTTTTGGACCTTAAGTTTCTTATTCTTCTTATACCAGTGACATATGCGTAGAAGTATGTTATCATTTTGGGTTCTAAGTATCTCATTTTGAACGTTTTCTGCTTCCCTTTCTTGAATTAAATATTTGTTAAGAACCTCCAGCTCATATATGTATTGCTTTAGGCTTTCTTCAATTCTATGTTCCCTTTCTGCATTTTGTTTTATTGCTGAAGTTTCACCTATTTCATACTGAGAATTTTTTTCCTTTTGATGTGCTCTTTGCTCTAGAGATTCCACAAAATCATAAATCTCTCATTGGAATGCATCAATGTCTTGTTGGACTAACTGTGTGAGGTGGCGTATTATACCCTTCTTCGCGATCGATCATCTCATGTGACTGAGTATTTGACGTTTTCGAAATCCTTTTGCTTCTCCTTAATTTTACTTATGAATTCCTAAAGTCTTGCATTTTTGTGTTATTATCCCCTATTTTCTTGTTTTCCTCCGGTAATTTTTGGCTCGGGCTAGATTTCTTTCTTCTAAGGTCCTCTTTGTCATTTTTCTGTTTAATTTTCTCAAGACATTGGGATAACGGGGTATCATCTTCAAATGGATCTCCTAGTGTTTCAGTTACATTTTTCTCTTGAATTTCTTCTTCAACTTTCTCTTTTCCATGGTTAGGGTTTGACTTTCTTCGACTTCTTTTAACCCTACTGTTTGTTTCTTCCTTTGGAGCTTCTACAAAATGGTTTCTTACTAAGAAATATTTCGAATTATCTCCTTTATCTTCTAAATGTGTTTCTACAAGATTCTTAATGAGTCCATCATGGTTAAGAGAGTTATCAATGGACTTGGACTCTCTTTGTATGCTAAATTCCATTTTATTTAAACTTTGAAGCATAAATTAAGGAAAATTAATCTCATTTATATCAATAAAATGCATCATAAGTTTGGCATGGTAGAAAAACATTGTCCCAAATCTTCCTTCATGTGTTACAAATTTTTGAATAACGAGCAAAATATTTCTCCATTTTCCTTTTAATGGAAAATGGATAAATCCATATCCGGTTCTCTGAGGAAATGGACTCAATTATTCTCGTTAATTTTTCTTTTTTAAACCGTCATTCCTTGTTCCTTGGTAGTCCTGTTGCTTTTGTCAAAATAAGTTATGTGTGTTATACAATATTTTGTCACACTCCCCATATTGTATCCTGAAGTGTCAAAATGACGAAAGCTGTCAGTGTATTCACCATGAAACATGTTCAGAAGCATCACTAAAAAAAGAGAAGAAAACTTTCCTTGAAATATTTCTGAAGATACTTGTCCAAAACCTTGTTTTTAGGATCATCATTTTTTTCATCACTAGTGACCCGTGTTGTACCTCGTTGCACTATAATTTCGTAGTGCTGCCAGTGCAACTTTTACCAAGAAAACCCAAGTTGAACCTCTTCAGAAATTTTTCGTAAAGTGGAGGAGAAGCTTCTCTTAGTAGAAGTCTCAAGAACGATGAGCTGATTACAAGTGAATAGGGATTGGAACGAGATCTCCCATTCTTGGTACTTAATCCTACTTTCATGGATCTTTCGCTTAAGATGTGGAATTTCTCCCTCCTTTTATGGATCCTTAGCTCCCTCTCCTTCCCTATAAATGAGATCCCTACTATCCACAACCGATTGGTTATTTCTTGGTTGCCTTCCTAGTGCCGATCTATGCCCAAAATCTGCCCATTTTGCTAAGGAGAAAATAGTTCTTGAAGGTTAAGGCTAGGACTTGGAAACTCACCTAAAGGAGGCTTCCAATATCAAGGCTTAAGTGGTTGTAATGCTCCTTTTACCATCTGTTAATAGTACATTATGTGTTTTCTTTCCATAAATGTGTCAATCATTGCTCATTTAGTATAATACTCCTTGATCTGTTATATGGTTTATATTAGAATGGTTTTTTCTATGTATTCGTTTGTTGTCTCCACATGATTTTCCTTGCAGGTATTCATTCCCATTGGCGAAGAGGAGATTGAGCTTGGAAGTGAAAGACTCAAGGACGACACCAATGGACGTTAGCATCAGAGTGAGGTAGGTCATCTATCCTCCTTTTTGTTTTCTAGTATAAGATAGGAAAGTTTACACATATTTGTTTGGTTTGTTGCTAGATCCTCCCATAGGACTAGAGGGATCGCTTCTATCCACAGAAAGGATTTCCTGCACAACAAAATCGCAACTCCGCTGGGGATATTATAACCCTTCAAACCTTTCTTGGTCTTTTTGATTATTTTTTCCACCCTCCTAGCGATCTGTAATTTAAGTTCATTATGGGTATGCATTCTAAGTAGTATGCCCTTTAGAGTGTCAAGTTTGGGTCTCTCTTTGAGCCTCTTTTTATTTTCCTAACTCTTTCTCACCCA
This sequence comes from Pinus tabuliformis, assembly GCA_031772625.1. Taxonomy (NCBI): domain Eukaryota; kingdom Viridiplantae; phylum Streptophyta; class Pinopsida; order Pinales; family Pinaceae; genus Pinus; species Pinus tabuliformis. The sequence goes on along the minus strand of CM062805.1, from coordinate 798,708,879 downwards.
ACGCATTTTATTCAGAAACAGTTACGCTGCCAGCGCGATTTTTTCCATTACAGTCCCTCTGAAAGCCTTGTCAACACAGGTTTTGACTATTACAGTCGCGTTGATCCTTAAAAATTGAGAATTTTTAGGGTTTCTCCCAGAAAGGTCTTGTGTGTCTTGATCTCTGAAGTGTCTTCTTTCTCTGTGTGCATAGAACTTGGTTTTATTTATTTTTATTTCTTATTGGTTAGCAAAATTCCTTCACATTGTTTGAAGTAGTGAAAGTGAATTTTGGTTGAGTCTTTAGGTCAAGTGAATTTAATGTTTGTTGCTTATGTGTGTGGAAGGGATGCTGATTTGTTGTTGATTAAAGCATTATTAGTTCTTTTAGAAATCATAAAAGAAACCACATTTTCATTTGCTTAGTTTTGATCTCAAAGTTTACTTTTCGAATCACATTAGATTACATGCATTGAAAAGTTGTTTTGAGGATTATCTTTGAGCATAGATTATGTTACTTAGTGTTAAAAGTTGAAAAGAAGTGCATTCTCATTCATTGAAAAGAAAAGTGAAAAATTGATGTAGGTGCATTTGATTTGAATTTCATTTTACTTTTAGTGACTGCATTGAAAGATAAAAGTGAAAAATTCATGTAGCTGCATGTTAGTGAATTGAAATCCATTTTACTTTTGGTGAGTGCATTGGAATAGTGAAAGTGAAAAATCTAGTTAGGAAGCTTTGTTTCTGCACACTTGGTTGTTGTATCAATGCTTGAACTTCTTCCCTATGCTAGATAGATTTCATTGAAATGAAAAGAATCATTTTTTTCATACTATTTGCATCATAGGTGTTCAGGTCACATTGATATTTGAGCCTTAAAACTGAAACTTAATTCAAGATCAACTTAAAATTTATCTCAATTAACCTAAGGAGCATTTGGAACATTAACACAAACATTTAAAGGTCTATGCTAGAGACGTGTTTTGAGATCATTAAATGTAGGAGCTGTTGTTGTTTGCCAGCGTTGTATCCCGGGGGTGAAATCCCGTTCCGCATATGGAAGTGTATAGGACCATTCCCTAATACGTTCGGGTATATCAGAGGTGCTCCATGCATGGTAAGTATATGGGAACATTCTCATTGAATGGTTACGCATTAGACAATACTACTACATACTGTACTCCCACATACCGTCACATATATAATGGGATACCTCTATAGGTTGCTATCCATCCATAGGTAACCGAGTCTTCCGCCTTGTATATCATGATACACCAAACACAACATTTGGGGAGATTGGCTTCTGTACGTTAACCCTTGGTTTGCCAAGGTGTATATAGCAGTTCATTGTTGCTTTCTAAACCCTCATGCCTAGTTTAAACCATTTTGATTTATTTATTTTTTGTTGATTTCTAAAATTAATCAACCACGGGATAACATTCTACATGTGAAAAAAAACTACTCCTTTTGTCCTCAACATTAATAGTCAATTGTAAAATCAAAATTGAGCCAAAGCATTTACCAATACATTATTAGTGATTGATTTCATGAAAATACATCGTGGCATAACTACAAGGAGTCCAAAACGAGACCCCAGATACAACACGTGATGAAGATGCTAATGCACCTAATTCACCTAGAGTTGTAGGTTCCAATATTGTTGAGCCTGAATCCCTTGAAAACCAAGGTGTTGAACTTGGTCTTGTCCTAAGTATCCAACCCCTTGCTTCCCAACTACCGCTAGAGTCGGCAGGCTCATCTCAGGACTCTCCTCTGGATAGTCCTCAAGCTACTTCAGAGTTCTTTCTTTTTCCTCCTAATCCACTCTTTGAATTAGATCATGTGTATTTATCACTGGCGCATCCATATAGTCCTTTCAATACTCCTAATGTACCTTTGAGTCCTTCTCCTAGAGTGACTTGGGTTCCCATTCAAGAGTTGTTCTCAACCATGGCAACCGAAGGTGATAACCCATCTGTAGGGTCAACACCCTAGGGTGTTCATGTGGAGACTTTTGGAACTCATATTCCAAGTACAAAGATTGATCCTATATTACTTCTTCCTCCTAAAAACTTTCTTTATGTTTCCGCCCCCTACCATCTGATGAATGGGCCAAGTAAACCTCTTGCTTATAGTGAACCCTTGGTCCCACCAGGTTATAGCTCTCACGACAATGATTTTTCTTACAATTCTGGTGCAACTTCACTTTTCCATAATCCCATTTGGTCATATAGTGTCACTCCTACTACTAGTGCGTTTGTTCCAAACGTGCTGGTAACTGCGCAGACCCCTACCCAACCTATGTTGACTTCTAAATCTACAGTGAAGGTAGATGAAACACATGTTCATATCAATATTTCTACTCCTACCATAGCCACGGTAACTGTGGTCCCCATATGACTGGACAACCTACAAGTTCATATGTTCCATTGTCTAGGGGGCAACTACTTCTACCCTATGTATCTCCACTTCTAGTGGAAACTATGCACCCCCTCCTCCCACATCGGAGGAACCTCAACCCAATAGTGTTGTTTCTAACCCAGGTGGAATGCCAGCTCCACCTGTATCAAGTAACATCACAGGAACCCCTTTACAAGGTCACCAAGTCCCTTTGGCTCAACCTTCCTACCAACAACCATATGTTGCTACTGGCTCTCAACAGCTCCAAACTCCACTATCGGGAGTTCCTCCTTATCAACAGATAGGTCATCAAATGCAGTAAGGTCAAAAAATGCAATATACTCTTGGGGCTGGTAACCCTCCTCTGTGGCCCCAGATTCCTATCCAACTGCAATAGGGACCTTATCCGCAGCCGTAACCACAGGTTTCCTTCCAATCCCAACAGGGACCTTACCAAAAACCTTAGCCACAAGTTCCTATCCAACCCCAGTAGGGACCTTATCAGTAGCCGCAGTCGTAGGTTTCCTACCAATCCCAACAGGGACCTTACCAACAACCGCTGCCACAGGTTCCCTTTCAATTACAACAAGGACCTTACCAACAACCACCACCACAATCGTAACAGATGTAGCAAGGACCTTACCAGCAACAATATGGCTAGTTTTTTTCGCAGACTCCATACATCCAATATGGTTACCAGAATCCATATGGTCAACATGCTTATGGTCAACCTTCGTATGGTCAACCTCCTTATGGTTAATCTCCATATGGTCAACCTACTTATGGTCAATCTCCGTATGGTTAACCTCCTTATGGTCAACCTCCATATGGTCAACCTCCTTTTATGGACAAAACACACCACAGTGGGGGTAGAACCAAACTTATCAAGGTTGGAATACTTAGTTTGGTACATATCAAAGACCTTATACCCCATATAATCCATAACTTCCATTCTTGGCAAAGTTGGAATTGCCAGATGTGTCATGACTTACAAATGACCCAATAATACACTCACCGTATTGGTCTCCGGTACCAAATGAAATACCAAGTGATTGTCCTAAGTTTAAAGGTAAATCTGGAGAAGACCCTCAAGCACATGTTATGACTTACCACCTTTGGTGTTCCTCTAACTCTTGGGTTGATGATTCAATCCAGTTGTGTCTTTTCTAGCACACTTTAACAGGAGTTTCCGCTAAATGGTACATCGAGCCCCCTCAACCTTCCTACCAACAATTATATGTTCCTACTGGCTCTCAACAACTCCAAACTCCACTATCAGGAGTTCCTCCTTATCAACAGATAGGTCATCAAATGTAGTATGGTCGACAAATGTAGTATACTCTTGGGACTAGTAATCCTCCTCTGTGGCCCCATATTTATATCCAACTATAGTAGGGACCTTATCCGTAGCCGCAGTCGTAGGTTTCTTAATCGTAGCCACAACCACAGGTTTCCTTCTAATCCCAACAGGGGCCTTACCAAAAACCATAGCCACAGGTTCCTATCCAACCCCAGTAGGCACCTTATCAGTAGCCGCAGTCGTAGGTTTCCCACCAATCCCAACAGGGACCTTACCTATAGCCACTGCCACAGGTTCCCTTTCAATTACAACAAGGACCTTACCAACAACCACTGCCACAGTCGTAACAGATGCAGCAGGGACCTTACTAGGAATAGTATGGTTAGTTTTCTTCGCAGACTTCATACATCCAATATGGTTACCAGACTTCGTATGGTCAACCTCCTTATGGTAAATCTCTACATGGTCAACCTACTTATGGTTAATCTCTGTATGGTCAACCTCCTTATGGAAAAAATCCACCACAGTGGGGGCAGAACCAAATGTAGCAAGGTTGGAATACTTAGTTTGGTACATATCAGAGACCTTATACCCCATATAATCCACAATTTCCATTCTTGGCAACGTTGGAATTGGCAGATGTGTCACGACTTACAAATTACCCAATACTACACTCACCCTATTGGCCTCTAGTACCAAATAAAATACCAAGTGATTGTCCTAAGTTTGAAGGTAAATCTGTAGAATACCCTCAAGCACATGTCATGACTTACTACCTTTGGTGATCCTCTAACTCTTGGGTTGATGATTCAATCTGATTGCATCTTTTCCAGCAGACTTTAACAAGAGCTATCACTAAATGGTACATCGAGCTCCCTTGAGGTGCTTTCCAAGATTTTAATACTCTAGCCATGGCTTTCCTCACCCATTTCCAATTACCTGTCCAGTACAAGACTGGAACCCATCTCTTAACATCTTTGCAATAGATGAATTCCACTCATATCTTCGATCATATCCATGAATGGAGATGTAGACGTCATCTCATCAAATTTGACATCCTAGATCAACTTTTGACTTAATGGTTCACCAAATCATTCATCCACCTATCGCTAAAGACATAGCCAAAGAGTGGTTGTGTAACTAAGGAACAAACCATCGCCCATGCCAAACATTTGGATCTTGTCTATTCAAAATTTGGCACATTGTATGAATTGCTACCTAGTTCCCAATGACATTCGACTGGTCTTGCATCCTCTAGACCTGAAGGTACACCACCTATTGTTGGTATCATTGGATTAGTGGCTCAGTGGTCTAGTAGTATCCCAGTCGCTTCTACGAAACCTAAATCTACTTAGGCCACATGAACTCCAATACTGGTGACAACTTAAAGAATCCTTGTAAAACCTTAGAGGTAAATGATGTTCAGTCTACTGCAATAGATAAATCCTCGAAAGGAAAGAAAAAGGGTAAAGGAAAAGCTAAGTAGGATACCCCCAAATAGGATTCCCCAAAATTGTTAGCTGACGATTCATCAAAGCGAAATCCTAAATATCCTTGCCTTATTTGTGATTAAGATCATTACACTAAGGATTTCCCTCGACGTGCCGAAGTAAGTCATGTTCTAAAAGGAACCACAAGGATGCTAGCTGTGCTAAAGGAACCTTTCCCATCTCAACGAACACAAATGTTAGACCAACCCCATGCTCAAACCTCTGTAAGTTCTCAAGTGTTCATGAGTGGCTCAGAACCTATTTTCGTAGCCACCATATCAAAAGATTATCCACCTCCTAAAAGACCCGTGGTGGAGAAATATGCCATTGATATACCCTCTTCCTCCACTTCACCCAATTTTTGTCCTCTCCATATTGAGAAACCTAGCACTGATTCCATAATCCGACCACCCCCTAAAGGTGTTCTTCGAAAATCTTCTTATAACCCAAATGCACGAGCTGCCCAACATTACAATACTGTAGAATATTTGTGATCCAAAATTAAATAGGAATGCAAAAAATTATAGACATGACCATAAATACAGAGATGTAGCAAAAACAAAACTTCATTTCATTAATATCAAATACTGAAATATGTGTACAAACAAAATGGAAACAAGAGTAGCTCTGGAAATGGTAGCTTATCTCTGAGAAGAGACGTGGTGATTACATGCCTCTGAACTATATTAGAATGAGGCTCAAAGGACTATTTATTATTGAGAAAAAATGGAAAACCATATGTTATCTCAAAATCAGGCCCTGGAAGGCTGCTGACCAGGAAGACTTCAAGTAACTATTTCAGACCAATCTTTTGACTAAGGCTTAGCCTCCTTAGCCTGAGAGGGCTCTCTCAAAGGGTTATTGATTTTGACTATTAATAAGATGGCTAACTCTCTTGAAATAACATTAACAAATATGAAGGCTGGACAAACATTGCATAGGTTTCCATTGGGCTTATGGAGTCAATCATACTTCAGTAAACAATGACACTGCTTTTACATAGAAGTCAGGGCATGTGGAATTTAGATGCTCAAAACACAACTCATAGAAAACCACAGTTTACAAATACACACAGGAAATCAGAGCAGCATAAGTGAATTCTGAGTGATTGTGTATTTATACAACTGTAAAAACATCAAGGACAAAGTAAAACCACACATCTTGAACATAGAAATACTGTATGAATCCTGAGAAGAAAAGCAGCAAATTATATTACTGAAACTGAGTTTTTACACAAGCCAAAACAATACTCTGTTTTATCAAATATCCAACCCTCATTACATAGATGTTCCAGCTATATATAGAAAATCCTTATTCTAACTACTTCGAGCTTCCTCCTCCAACATGAGGGGAACTCGAATTCTGCCTATGATGACACCTATCTGCTTTACAACAAACTATTAAATACAATTAATGCTAACTGGAGTTCTAAAAAGTTCTAATTTGACTGTAACTGTAACTCTATCTTCCTCGTAGAATAATTCCTTCTTGTTCTCTGACACCTGGGCTCCTTTCAGTTTGGCTGAGATGGCTGAGATGAGCCACGTTGGCCTTGGATGCTATATGCTTTAACTGCTCAGTGATGTTGGGAGATATCCCTTGCTTTTCGGTTCCAGTCTTCCATAACTTGCTCGAATATACAACAACATGTCTTTAGCCCTTTAATAACCCAAAAATATAGGAGATCACCATGTTCCTGATGTGTTGGAGGCTTCATCGATGGGCAAGTGTGTAGGCCAAAATCCCTCGTATGTAACTCATTCAAAACCCTAATGACCGGTAATAAAGTGGCTTTATAACAGAAACTTTAAACTTGAGTAAAAACATTTCACCTTTTTAAAGGTACACCTGTCTTGATCTGAATGGCTGTGATAGCTTCATTTGGTCTCTTACATGTCCTTCAGGTGTTTCCTTTAGAAAATTCCCGATCATTTTACCAAACTGTTTGTCTGCGTTTAAAATCAACACCTACAGCAGTTTCGTAGCGCGCTACGAAACTGCTGAATTGTTTAAACAGCTTGTCTTTTTCCTGAGGTATTTACCGCCTAGACATTTGATTGCCAAAACTCCTTTTGATTTTTGATACATATAGCAGGGATATTCATGTCCTCAAAACAATATAAACTAAGCAAAATTTGACAAAATTTGGCACAAAACGTTTCTTTGAACAACAATTTCATTCAGCAGCTAACTGGCCTAGCTGTGCCTTCAAGTCTTCCACTTTCTTTCTCATAGCTTTGTTCTCAGCTCTTAGATGCATGTTTATCTTTCTGAGGAGTTTGGCCTCTTTAATGGCAGGTACTGTCCATGTGTAAACATCGGCTACTGAATCCACCTGGTTTACTAGGTTTTCACTTCCTTTCAATACAACTTTACGATAATTTGCATACCTGACTGCAGATTCCCTAGTGGCATTCTTCACCTGAGCAATCTCATGTTTAGCTGCTTCCAACTGGTTCCTTATAGCTATAATATTACCTCCTTGAGATATGATGACTGTTCTATTTGTGTCTTTTTGCTTAATTTTCTCTGCCTCCTCTGTTCTAGGCAATTCCTCGGCTTCCTCTGTTCTGGGCAATTTCTCAGCTTCCTTTACTTGTTTCCTTGTAATAGGTCTTCTGGGTTTGAAGATGAATTCTTCACCAGGTTCATCAAACTTCAGCCTTTTTGAGGTCTTAGGCTTCTTGGTACTTTCTGGTGATGACTGTGTCAAATCAATATGCACTGGTTCAATTTGCTCAAACTCAATGGCTTCCAATAAATCATTCAGGCTTGCCTTAGATACTGGGCTTTCTTCAACAGCTAAGGCTTTACCTTTTTCTTTACTTACTTGGCTTCTTGTCCTTACTCTTGAAATTGCTTCAGCTCTGCTTGTTTCAGCTACAGTCTTCTTATCCTGAGTCTTTTCTTTTGTTGCTTGCTGAGGTTGTTCTTTAATGATCAGTGGCTTCACTAGTTTTTTAAGCTGTGACTTGGTTTGCTTTTTAGCTCTGGCCTCCTTCTGAAGCTCAGCTATTGTGAGTTCTTTGACTGGTTTTTCTCTGACTGGTTGTGGAGTACGGCCAGTTTTGCTTTGGAATCCAGCCATGAAGATGAACGAATTCCAGTCTCTGCCTATCTTCTGTAGGCCATCTAAAACTAACAATTTAATCAAACCATGGTGAAATAAAGAAGTCTCGCAATCCTCTTTTCTCAGCTGCACCTTATCACACATTTTACTTAGACTGCGAAATAAGTAAAAAGGAATATCTATGGAAGCCTTCCCAGTGAAATGTAAAAGCAACTTGAAATGATAAGAGTAGACCTTATTGTATCTTCCTTCACATGTCAAGTATTTCTGAATGCAGGTGAGAAGAAGGGCATAATGCTCCTTAACATAGTTTCTGGGCACTGCTTTTGTTAGGTCTTCATTCACATATGCCTCTTTTAAGAACTCTTTACATGGATTCATATCGAATTTAAAGTTCTTAAACCATTCTTGCTGCCCTCTTGGGATTTCTGTTACAGCAGCTATTGCCTCCGGAGACACTTGAACTTCCAACATAGCTATTTTTGAATTTAAACCGTGAAGTTCAAAGCAAACTCTTTGGTTACCTGCGCATGTCCTCCTTGCAGCTTTTTACAGAAGTTCCAGCACCCGGCATCTTTGAATGCTTTCTTCACGCCTTCATCCCTCAATGCTATGTCTAAACCTTCAGGTTCGGTCCTCTGGCATTTTCCAGATCTGTGTTCTTTCCTCTCCATTTGTTTTTTGAAATCTTTACACTCACAATGAGCAACAGCTTCAGTTGAAATGGCGGTTTAGTTCTTTTTTAACTCGGGCTCGCTTGTAATCAGGCTCGCTTGAAAACAGCCTCGCTTGAAAACTCAAATACATCATCCGATAAGCTTGTCACTTATGTAACACTCACGATCATCATCAAGATCCATGCACGGTACAATCCATCGGAATGATATTTCTGTGCGTTTCATCAAATCTATTGGTGGAGTGATGACTAATGAGTGCTTAGACATGCTACGGGAGGTACACAAAAACTGACATGAGAGGACAGAATCGGTGACTCATTAACAGACTTAACACTTTAGGAAAGATTCGCTGCGAAATGCACGAATCCGCGATTTCGCAGCGCGGTTAGTTTAAAATTCTAATAATGCGCTGCAAAATGGCTTAATGATAACGCGCTGCGAAATGACTGAACAATGATTAGGCTGCGAAACTGGCCAATAGGAGATTACGCTGCGAAATCACGAAAAGACTCGGTGAATAGGGTAAGACAAGACATGGCTTATAACACAATGATGGTGGAGGAGAACCAATAGGATTAGAGTATAATTTAAAACAAACACCTTTAAAACTCCAAATCCTAAGTATGAAACATAAAACGAAAACCATATGACACAGACCTTTGACATTGAACTAGGACCAAGGACTATATGCATAAAATTTTTATTCTAAGTGATAACAGTGGCTCCACTTGGGATAGTGTGCTCCTGTAGTACACTAAGAACTCGTAGGTCCAGTGCTTTATTCAAATTCTAAAAACACACACACAGAGTTGACAAGCATTCCTTTCTAGCTTTGTGGGCCTTCACCTCGGGCTTAAGCTTCCTGTTCAGCTTGTCATTTATTTTCAACAAGAAAAACTCATAAAACGGTTATATACAATGTTTGTGAGACACTTGGCAGAGATTCATTAATTGTAATGCTTTAGGAACCTGCCATTAACAGGTCCTCCAGCATATGGTGTTCCATCAACCTCCTGCAGAATGTAGGTGTTATTTCCATGGAAAGCAGAAATCTGATATGGCCCTTTCCACAAATTTTCAAATTTACCATGTTTACCTTTCTCTTCAATTCTTGCTTCCCATTTCAGGACTTTATCATGAATCTGAAATGTGACCTCTTTGATCTTTTTGTCAAATGCTCTCTTGACCCTGTTCTGATTTTGTTGATGACTATGAAACACCTCACTTCTTTTCTCCTGCAAAGCTATTAGCTGATTGATCCTTCGCTGTATAGCATTTGGTTCCTCTTCTAATCCTTGAATCAGCTTCATTACTGGTACCCCAAGAGATGTTGGGAATATAGCCTCTGCTCCATACACAAGTTCATATGGTGATGTTCCAATGGACCTCTTTGTGCAAATCCGGTCAGCCCACAAGGCATATTTCAGTTTCAAATGCCAAGCTTTTTTATTTTCTTGCAGCAGCTTCTTTATGATCCTCACAAGACTCTTGTTTGATGACTCAGCTAATCCGTTTCCCTGTGGATAATAAGCAGTAGAATGTCCAAGGGAAATGTGATACTGATGACAGAAATTAATCATTCTTTTGGACTTGAAAGCTTGAGCATTATCTGTAATGATCTTGATTGGACAACCAAACCTTGATAATATATTATTTTCTAAGAAAGAAATAATCACAGAATCATTTGCTTGCCTTGTGGGTATTGCCTCTATCCATTTTGTAAAGTAATCAGTGGCGGTGAGAATCCAGCGATGCTGTCCTGATGATGGAGGATGGATTTCCTCTATAAAATCTAATCCCCACTGCTGGAATGGTGCTTCAACATAAATAGGAACCAAGGGCATTGGCATGAGCTTTCTTTTACCTTCAAATACTTGACATTCATGGCATGTGGCTATCTTTTTATAAATGTCTCTAAACATAGTTGGCCAAAAATAGCCAGCTCTCAAAACCTTGTTTGCAGTGGCTTTCCAATAATGATGACCTCCGCAATCCCCTTTATGAAACTCATCAATTACTTTATCAGCTTCTTCTTCAATGAGACAATTTAATAATATTCCTCCTGCATCTTTCCAAAACAGATTTTGATCATACACAAAATATCTGAGAGATTTCAACTTGGTAAACCGAGCTTTGGACTTTGAAAGGTTATCAGGAGCTCTATTGTGCTGCAAAACAAATGATATATCCTTGTACCATTCTGAGATCAGGAATTTTTCATTTATCTGGACCAACTCTTCTTCATTTTCAGAAATTTCTAAGATTTCTGTGCTTAAATTAATATCAATACAATCCAGATTTGACTGAGTCAACAATTTAGCTAGGCCTTGACCCTTTACCAACTTGGTGGGTTTGATCTCAATATCATATTCCAACAACTTTGCTATCCACTTCCCCCTTTTTCCATCTGGATCAGCTTGTGTAAGAATGTCTTTTATAACAGTATTTGGCACATATGCAACAATGTGAGAGTGCAAAACATAAATCCTGAAATCCTTAATTGCTTTTACCAATGCATAAGCCTGTTTCTCTAAGATATTATATTTCAATTCAGCATTAGCCAATGTCTTGCTAAAGAAGGAAATGGGCTGTTCAGTACCTTGACTTCCTTTTTGCAATAAAACTCCAGCAATTGTGTCTTCAGAAGCAAATGTGAATATCAGAAACTCCTTGGTAAAATCCGGGCTGATGAGCACTGGTGCTTGAGTAAGTGCTTTCTTAATTTCTTCAAATGATCTCTTTGCTTCAGGTGTCCATTTAAAATCTGCTCCTTTCTTTAACATCTTTGTTATGTTCTTAACCACTTCAGCAAAGTTAGGAATGAATCTTCTAACAAAGTTAACTTTCCCAAGAAAAGATTGAATCTCCTTCTTACTTCTTGGTAAATCTAACTTTTGAATTGCACTAACTCTATTAGGATCAATCCTAATTCCTTCTTCAGAAATAATATGTCCAAGCAGTTTGCCAGAAGTTAAAGCAAAAATACTTTTGGTTGGGTTTAGAGAAATACCAAACTTCCTACATTTCAGTAGGACCCTTTCAAGGTGCTTTAAGTGGTCTTCTTCCTTTTTTGAAAAAACTATGATATCATCAAGATAAACCACCACTGATTTGTCCTTTTCTTCAGCAAAAGCAATGTCCATTGCTCTCTGGAAAGTTGCTCCAGCATTCATGAGGCCAAAGGGCATTTTTGCATACATGAATGTTCCCCAAGGTGTAGTGAAAGCTGTCTTCTCCTGATCATCTGGGTGAACAAGAATCTGATTGTACCCTGAGAAGCCATCAAGCATAGACATCCTTTGTGAACCTACAATGTTTTGCAAAATGAGATCCATTTTGGGAAGAGGGTAATTATCCTTCAATGAAGCTTTGTTTAAATTCCTGAAGTCTATACAAATTCTGATCTCCCCATTCTTTTTCCTAACTGGTACCAAGTTAGCAAGCCAATTTGAGAATCTGATTGGAACAATAATTTTGGCATCAAAAAGCTTTTTCACCTCTTTTTCAATCAGTGGCATTAGAAGAGGATTAATCCTCCTTAACTTCTGCTTAAAAGGCTTCTCATTTTGCTTAATTGGGATGGTATGTTGTATGATTGAAGAATCATACTGTTTCAAATCAGCATAGCTCCATGCAAAAACATCAATGAATTTTTTCATCATTTCAACATATTTAGTCTTCATATCAGCTGAAAGGAACTTCGAAATCTTGACCATTTTAGGCACTACTGAGTCACCTAAATTACAACTTTCCACTTCCTCCTCATTAGCTTGCAGTCTTGGTGCTTTGAACACATCATTTTGATCAAATAATTTCTCCAAAGGAATGAGGCCCTTAGGGATTAAATTATTTTGTAACTGTAAGACTTCAGAACCTCCCTTTGATTCTACTAACATGTTCTGCTGATCTATTTGATTGTGCTCAAACTCTTCTTTTAATTCAATGAAATTCCTTACCTGCTGATCATCCTCAAAGACTTGCCAATTTATGATATTATCTGGTATGACTGGTCTATGGCGAACCTCCACTTCATAACTATCAGAAGAGTGCTTAGGAATGACAAATAAACTAGCTGAAACAGCAAGAGAATCTACAATAGAGTTTTGGTCTCTAGTTTTGATGCTAAAAGAGTAAGTCTGAAATTTTTCTAACATCTCCAATACTAAATTTCTGTATGCTCTCATCCTTGCATCCTTGGTTTGATATGCACCCTCTATTTGTTTAATTACCAATTCAGAATCTCCACAAACAACAATGTTTTTGGATTTCAACTTTATCAAGGCTTCCAGACCTAACACTAGAGATTCGTACTCAGCCATGTTGTTGGTACAATCAAAATTTAATTTGTATGAGAGAAACTTACTTTCTTCAGTTGGACTAGTGATCCAAATGCCAGCTCCTGCCCCTTCTTTTCCTGCTGATCCATCAAAGTACAATGACCAACAGCCCATGATATCTTTTTCATCTCCTTGCTGTCCTTCATGACTCTGATTTTCTGCAGGTTTATCTTCTAATTCTCTCCCAACTGATTCATTGAAAAGAATAGCTGAACCAAGACCAGTATCACATGAGTAAATAGGAAAATTCTGAGGCTTTTCTTTGCTGCTTACCATGTAGGCCATCCTTGTTTCACGATACAACCTCCTTTGTTCACCAAACACTGGGATGGTAGCATATGTTAGATCCATTTGCATGGTACCCTTTATTTTTGCTGCCCATGACCTTGAAAGGAGCATCCCAAACTTAGGTGGAATATCTGCAACAACAATGTCCATAACAGTTGTTTTTGCTGGGATTTGTGTGAGTGCCACAACAACATCTTTTATTAAACCAATGCAATGAACTCTCTTGGAATCAAAGGAAAATAAGTCCTTGTATGGTCTGGTTACTTCTAACCCCAGTCTTTCCATAATTACCTTAGGCATGAGATTATGTGATGCCCCTGAATCCAACATAGCATTATGTAAAGTCATATCATGAATATTAATGCTTATGTAAAAGGGGGGAAACTCATCATTTTGTTCATCCTCAAGTCTTGGTCCTAAACAGATAATTGGACTGTCCTCCTGTACACTTAGGATATCAGCCACTCCTGGTGGAGAATTAAGCATTTCAACAATCTTGCTTCTGTATTTGTCTACCTTGAGAATTTCATTGAAAGGGACTGATATTTTAATTTTTGCAATCTCATTCTCAATATTAAAAACAAAAGTAGACTATTCAATATCTTTAGAAGGAGAAGGAGTTTGAATATCCTTTTATCAAGAGGGGAATCACCTTTACCTTCAACCACCTTTGATTTTTCCTTCTTATCCTCAACTGCCTTTGAGATATTCTTCTTGGGCTGTGCCTTGTTTGCGGTGATAGGAACATCTCTATTCCTAAGATTGTACTGCTTCTGTATCTCAAATATAGCATGCTGATAACCCTTTAAGAAATCTGAATGTTCTTCTTCTGATTTTATCATGCTAGACTCATCATGTTCATCCTTAGTTAAGAAAATTCCTGAATCTTCTTCATCAAAGCAATGGATAGATTCCTCAGGGACCTCAGGTTCTTCTTCTTCATCCACCAAGTTTTGTTGAAAAGGAGGTCTCACTGGAGGATCTGCCTGCTGATTTCTATTGTCTCTTGGCCTTTGCTGATTCTGAGGCCTTCTGAACTGAGGATTCCTGAATTGAGGTTCTTGCTGTGCTTGAGGAGCAGAAGTATTCCCAAGAGCTAATCGGTCCATCAATTTGTCCATGGTTTTCATCATTGTTTCAAATTTGTCTTCTTGAGCAGAGGTAGAAGGCTTCTCTTCTTCCTTTATCTTTGTCTTTGCCATCTTTGATTTCTTAGCAGCAAGCATATTCACTTCTACCTTAATTGCATCATTTTGCATGTCAGCAAGATTGGCAGACTCTCTTTCTCTGAGTAAAAGAGAGAAATCTGAATCGAATGACTCAGCATATCTCAACTGTGCCAAAGCTCCAGGAGGTTTCAAATGTGCTGGAATAGAATTATATGTTTTATTAAACCTCTTAGAAAAATTTTGGACAGTTTCATCTGGAGCTCTTCTTAAATTATTGTATTCAGTGAGAGCTTGAACAGGATTAGTTCTGTTTCCCCATTTCCTCAGAAAACTATCTTCAAATTCAGCCCAACTACGAATGCTACCAGCCCCAAGGGCTTTAAACCATTTTCTGACTTCCCCAATGAAAGTTTGAGCAAAAAGTCTTAATTTTACATCTTCATCATCCACCTCTTCCCTGTCAACAAAGTCATTGAACCTATCTACATGTTCCTCAGCTGTAATATCTTCATCACCTCCCCATGTTGGAATCCTAGCAGCGTATTTACTAGGAAGATCATGTAAAACAACAGGGAGAGCTAAAGGAGCATACCTAGCAGGTATGGCCATAATGAATGGAGGAGCAGTGACAACAGGTATTGTATGACCAGTGGGAGCAGATTTAGTGTGAGACAGTGTCTGAGGACTATTTGGACTAACAGAGGCAGAAGATAAAGTACTGGTACGAAAAGGGCTGTTTGGACTTTGCAAACCACTGACAAAAGAACTCCAATTGGGGAGAGGTAAACCAGTTTTAGATTTGAGCAAAACTTCAAAAGGATCAAGTTCCTTGAGCTGATTTAAGTCCTCTTCCTCTAATAGCAATTCTGAGGTGACAACCTCCCAAAACTCTACCTTATCTTTTTGTGACACTAAAGATGAAGTATCAATGCCTCTCTTTTGTAAATCTAAAATAATTCCAATTAGCTCCTCTTCGTTTTCAGACCTCAACAATACCTCTTGAATTTTATCATCAACAATTTTATCTTCAGGACTTCTAGAAAATTCAGGGAACAAAGATTTTGAAATGTTTGAAGTACCTGGTATATCAGAAAATCTTTGTCTACTCCTTGAGATAATGTTGGGATTATCCACAGGACTAGGTGGGTTTGGGTCAGGATTACTCCTTGTGTATCTTCCTCTCGAAGCCACCTTTTTAACTTTAAGATTGAATGGAGTCACCAAGGTAGAATGCAACCTCGAAAACCTTTCTGATCTCCTGCTACCTTCAGAAGTTCAGCTTCATAATTTCGGGAATGAGTAATCTTCAGACTCCCGGCATATGCACCAAAATGTTATCTCAAAATCAGGCCCTGGAAGGCTGCTAACCAGGAAGACTTCAAGTAACTATTTCAGACCAATCTTTTGACTAAGGCTTAGCCTCCTTAGCCTGAGAGGGCTCTCTCAAAGGGTTATTGATTTTGACTATTAATAAGATGGCTAACTCTCTTGAAATAACATTAACAAATATGAAGGCTGGAAAAACATTGCATAGGTTTCCATTGGGCTTATGGAGTCAATCATACTTCAGTAAACAATGACACTGCTTTTAAATAGAAGTCAGGGCATGTGGCATTTAGATGCTCAAAACACAACTCATAGAAAACCACAGTTTACAAATACACACAGGAAATCAGAGCAGCATAAGTGAATTCTGAGTGATTGTGTATTTATACAACTGTAAAAACATCAAGGACAAAGTAAAACCACACATCTTGAACATAGAAATACTGTATGAATCCTGAGAAGAAAAGCAGCAAATTATATTACTGAAACTGAGTTTTTACACAAGCCAAAACAATACTCTGTTTTATCAAATATCCAACCCTCATTACATAGATGTTCCAGCTATATATAGAAAATCCTTATTCTAACTACTTCGAGCTTCCTCCTCCAACATGAGGGGAACTCGAATTCTGCCTATGATGACACCTATCTGCTTTACAACAAACTATTAAATACAATTAATGCTAACTGGAGTTCTAAAAAGTTCTAATTTGACTGTAACTCTAACTCTATCTTCCTCGTAGAATAATTCCTTCTTGTTCTCTGACACTTGGGCTCCTTTTAGTTTGGCTGAGATGGCTGAGATGAGCCACGTTGGCCTTGGATGCTATATGCTTTAATTGCTCAGTGATGTTGGGAGATATCCCTTGCTTTTTGGTTCCAGTCTTCCATAACTTGCTCGAATATACAGCAGCATGTCTTTAGCCCTTTAATAACCCAAAAATATAGGAGATCACCATGTTCCTGATGTGTTGGAGGCTTCATCGATGGGCAAGTGTGCAGGCCAAAATCCCTCGTATGTAACTCATTCAAAACCCTAATGACCGGTAATAAAGTGGCTTTATAACAGAAACTTTAAACTTGAGTCAAAACATTTCACCTTTTTAAAGGTACACCTGTCTTGATCTGAATGGCTGTGATAGCTTCATTTGGTCTCTTACATGTCCTTCAGGTGTTTCCTTTAGAAAATTCCCGATCATTTTACCAAACTGTTTGTCTGCGTTTAAAATCAACACCTACAGCAGTTTCGTAGCGCGCTACGAAACTGCTGAATTGTTTAAACAGCTTGTCTTTTTCCTGAGGTATTTACCGCCTATACATTTGATTGCCAAAACTCCTTTTGATTTTTGATACATATAGCAGGGATATTCATGTCCTCAAAACAATATAAACTAAGCAAAATTTGACAAAATTTGGCACAAAATGTTTCTTTGAACAACAATTTCATTCAGCAGCTAACTGGCCTAGCTGTGCCTTCAAGTCTTCCACTTTCTTTCTCATAGCTTTGTTCTCAGCTCTTAGATGCATGTTTATCTTTCTGAGGAGTTTGGCCTCTTTAATGGCAGGTACTGTCCATGTGTAAACATCGGCTACTGAATCCACCTGGTTTACTAGGTTTTCACCTCCTTTCAATACAGCTTTACGATAATTTGCATACCTGACTGCAGATTCCCTAGTGGCATTCTTCACCCGAGCAATCTCATGTTTAGCTGCTTCCAACTGGTTCCTTATAGCTATAATATTACCTCCTTGAGATATGATGACTGTTCTATTTGTGTCTTTTTGCTTAATTTTCTCTGCCTCCTCTGTTCTAGGCAATTCCTCGGCTTCCTCTGTTCTGGGCAATTTCTCAGCTTCCTTTACTTGTTTCCTTGTAATAGGTCTTCTGGGTTTGAAGATGAATTCTTCATCAGGTTCATCAAACTTCAGCCTTTTTGAGGCCTTAGGCTTCTTGGTACTTTCTGGTGATGACTGTGTCAAATCAATATGCACTGGTTCAATTTGCTCAAACTCAATGGCTTCCAATAAATCATTCAGGCTTGCCTTAGATACTGGGCTTTCTTCAACAGCTAAGGCTTTACCTTTTTCTTTACTTACTTGGCTTCTTGTCCTTACTCTTGAAATTGCTTCAGCTCTGCTTGTTTCAGCTACAGTCTTCTTAGCCTGAGTCTTTTCTTTTGTTGCTTGCTGAGGTTGTTCTTTAATGATCAGTGGCTTCACTGGTTTTTTAAGCTGTGACTTGGTTTTCTTTTTAGCTCTGGCCTCCTTCTGAAGCTCAGCTATTGTGAGTTCTTTGACTGGTTGTTCTCTGACTAGTTGTGGAGTAAGGCCAGTTTTGCTTTGGAATCCAGCCATGAAGATGAACGAATTCCAGTCTCTGCCTATCTTCTGTAGGCCATCTAAAACTAACAATTTAATCAAACCATGGTGAAATAAAGAAGTCTCGCAATCCTCTTTTCTCAGCTGCACCTTATCACACATTTTACTTAGACTGCGAAATAAGTAAAAAGGAATATCTATGGAAGCCTTCCCAGTGAAATGTAAAAGCAACTTGAAATGATAAGAGTAGACCTTATTGTATCTTCCTTCACATGTCAAGTATTTCTGAATGCAGGTGAGAAGAAGGGCATAATGCTCCTTAACATAGTTTCTGGGCACTGCTTTTGTTAGGTCTTCATTCACATATGCCTCTTTTAAGAACTCTTTACATGGATTCATATCGAATTTAAAGTTCTTAAACCATTCTTGCTGCCCTCTTGGGATTTCTGTTACAGCAGCTATTGCCTCCGGAGACACTTGAACTTCCAACATAGCTATTTTTGAATTTAAACCGGTGAAGTTCAAAGCAAACTCTTTGGTTACCTGCGCATGTCCTCCTTGCAGCTTTTTACAGAAGTTCCAGCACCCGGCATCTTTGAATGCTTTCTTCACGCCTTCATCCCTCAATGCTATGTCTAAACCTTCAGGTTCGGTCCTCTGGCATTTTCCAGATCTGTGTTCTTTCCTCTCCATTTGTTTTTTGAAATCTTTACACTCACAATGAGCAACAACTTCAGTTGAAATGGCGGTTTAGTTCTTTTTTAACTCGGGCTCGCTTGTAATCAGGCTCGCTTGAAAACAGCCTCACTTGAAAACTCAAATACATCATCCGATAAGCTTGTCACTTATGTAACACTCACGATCATCATCAAGATCCATGCACGGTACAATCCATCGGAATGATATTTCTGTGCGTTTCATCAAATCTATTGGTGGAGTGATGACTAATGAGCGCTTAGACATGCTACGGGAGGTACACAAAAACTGACATGAGAGGACATAATCGGTGACTCATTAATAGACTTGACACTTTAGGAAAGATTCGCTGCGAAATGCACGAATCCGCGATTTCGCAGCGCGGTTAGTTTAAAATTCTAATAATGCGCTGCGAAATGGCTTAATGATAACGCGCTGCGAAATGACTGAACAATGATTACGCTGCGAAACTGGCCAATAGGAGACTACGCTGCGAAATCACGAAAAGACTCGGTGAATAGGGTAAGACAAGACATGGCTTATAACATAATGATGGTGGAGGAGAACCAATAGGATTAGAGTATAATTTAAAACAAACACCTTTAAAACTCCAAATCCTAAGTATGAAACATAAAACGAAAACCATATGACACAGACCTTTGACATTGAACTAGGACCAAGGACTATATGCATAAATTTTTTATTCTAAGTGATAACACCATAAACATCCAAAATTCTAACCCTAGGTGATGAAGTGCCAAAACTATGGCCCCCGTTTGGGTAAATTGGTACATCAACTTCCTGAGGTCGTAACTTTGGCATATATCTTCATTTGACATGCACAATAACTCGTTATAAATATCTATCCGAGGAATACAACTTCCAATCAACCAACATTTGTCCATGACCCCTGTTGGCCCCAATTTTCCCAAAGAACGTCGTGTAGGGCCTTAAAATGACCCTGAAAGTTCAGGACTCAAAAAACTGCCAAAAATAGTGAAATGTGCTACAATTAAGGAAACTGAAAAACTGAAAGAGATAGTGGTGGGGGTCCCAGTGGAATAGGCGGGTGGCTACCAACATCCACCTGGATCAGTCCTCCCTCCTTAGGAAGAAATTGTCCCCAGTGCGTTGAGTGCCTCCATGAGACAGGGAAACTTCTGTTGAACCTGGTCCCTCGTGAGCCACTTGCATTGGTGCAGGAGTTGGCTAGATTTTACAACTTGATATAGTTGGATCTATGCAGGCATATGTTCTTGACCTGTGTGTCCATAATCCAATTAGTTTTGGCTTGTTCCATGCATTCTGGGTTTAACTTTGTCTGTGTGAGATGTTTTGCAATGCCTGATGTGTCTAGTAATTGTGGGAAGTAGGGCCAAAGGTGGTCCACATTGAACACTAGGTGCAGGCCAAGGAATGGGGGAACGATGACCTCAAAAGAATTGTCTCCCACAACCTTGGTAATGGTGTAAGGACCATATTAGAGTGGTCTAAGTTTCCAATGGGTTCCGGTAAGGCACCCTTTCTACAAATGCAACCAAACTTTGTCACCCACCTGAAACTTGTGTGGTACCCAATGTTGATCATGTCGTTTCTTGTACTTGGTATTTGACTTCTATAGGATGTCATGAACTTGCTGGCGGATGTGTTGGATGCATTCAATAAATCTGGTCGCTTTATTAGCCTTAGAAAATATATGTGTCAATTCTGTCTATGTATTCGCGTGAGGCATGGCAATATCAATCAGATACAATGGTTGAAATCCTAGATCCACTTGAAAGGGACTCTGAATAGTTGAGCTATGGAGAGATCTATTATAAATGTGTTTCACATTTGGAACACTCTCATCCCAGGTTCAAGGATTCTTGGAGTTGTACATGCAGGTATGTGCACTATCATCCTATTGACGACCTCCATTTGGACATCAGTCTAGGGATGGAAGGCAGTCGACTTGGTGACTTTGGTGTCCAATAGGGTCCAGAGGCTTGAACAAAATGTGCTCAAGAAACTGCTATCCTGATATAATATAATGGTTTGCGAGATCCCAAAATGTACCCATACTCTTTCAAAGAAGAGTTTGGCAGTGTCCTCTGTGGTGATACTCTTCTTACAGGCTGCCAATATAGCCATCTTAGAAAATCTGTCCACGACCAAAAATAAATAGTCATTACCATGCTTGGTAGAAGGGAGGCTAGACATATAGTCCATGGAGATAGATTCCCACAGTTGGTTGGGAGTAGGCAGAGGAGTGTACATGCCTTGCTTCTTGATGGTTGGCTTGGCGATTATGCAAGCAGTGCAGGATTTGATATATTTCCCAACATCCAATCAAAGTTTGGGCCAATAAAAGTACTTTTTTTGTACAACCACAATTTTCTCCACACCAAAGTGTCCCATGATCCGACTGTAGTGCACCTCCCAAATAAACTTGGCATGCTCGCTTGGAGGAACACAAATGTGGCCCGGGTAGCATAATAGTGCATCCTGGAGGTGGAAATCAAGAAATTTCTTTCCATCTACTAGCATTTGGTATGTGGAGGAAAACTTTGGATCATTTTTGTATAGTTGCAGCCATTCAGAGGTCTCATGACCATAATAGTTGAGAACAATAGTCAGTGTTGCAACTGGGGGTCGGCTGAGGTAGTCTGTGACATGATTGGTGCTACCCTTTTTATATTTAATGTTCAAGTGGAATTGTTGTAGATATGTAGACCACTTTTGATGGTGATTGTTCTACAACTTCCCCTATGTCTGTATAAACTAAAGGGGTTGGTGATCGATGTGGACGACCGTCTTCTTCCCCGTAATGTAGTGCTTCCACTATTGGAAAGCCTGCAAAATGGAATACATCTCTTTTCACCCCACCCTCAATAATCTAACTCAAAGGGAAAGTAATATGGGAGAATCCTAGCACGAACCTCCGATAAAAGTTTGCAAGGCCAAAAAAGCTGCGAAGCTTCGTTAGAGTGGTCGGGGCTGGCTAGTCCCGAATGAATTGAATCTTAGTCGGGTCAACATGTAGGCCACACTCATCTATGATGTAACCCAAGTATTAAACTTGGCTCATGCCAAAGGTGAATTTCTCCAAGTTGGAACGTAGTTTGTGCTGCTAAAGGGTTTGAAGAAGCTATCGAATGTGTTGCAAGTGTTCTTCCCAACTCTTGTTGAAGATGAGGATGTTGTCTAGATAAACCACCAGGAATGAGTTGGTAAAGGGACACAAGATGTCATCCATTAGCCTCATAAAAGTAGTAGGGGAATTTGTCAACATGAAGGGCATAATCAACCATTCAAAAAGGCCTTCCTTGGATTTAAAGGCATTCTTCCATACATCTATGGGCTCTATTGGAACCTGGTGAGAACCAAACTTTAGATTGGTCTTGCTGAAATACTTGGCCCCTTGATTTGGTCTAGCAGGTCATCAATTCGTGGGATTGGATACCTATTCCTCACAGTGATTTTGTTTAATGCCCGATAATCAATGCAGAGCCTCTAGGTCCCATCCTTCTTTTGTACAAATACAATCGAACTCCCACAAGGTGAGGAACTTCGCCAGATGTGCCATTTTTGCAACAACTCCTAGATTTTTTGCTTGATCTCTTCTTTTTCTAGAATGGAGCAACGATATATCGGCTCGTTGGGTAGAGGTGCTCCAGGAGTCAGATCGATTGAATTCTTGACCTGTCAATGCAAGGGTACCCCTATGGGTGAGGAGAAGATGTCGCTACATTCTTCCACGACCGTATCCACTTGCTTCTGCTTCTTGGATGAACCCTTCCCAGGGGCCATGGATGTGGCTACAACCTCCCCCTTACTCTGAGAGAAAATCAGAAAGAAAAACAAATTTCCCAGTCTGGGAGATGACCTTATTGAATTTCTTAGCATATATTAAGGAGACGGTGGTAGGTGGGGCTACCTCCGGTATCCTGTATAACTTACTACCCAAAGAAATAATAACAGAGTTAGGTATAAACTCACATACATCATGTTGCTTCCATAAGTATGGTTTTCCTAATAATACATCACAAAATTCAAGAGGAGCAACATCACACAATACCTCATCCGTGAAGGGCTTGATGTAGTAGGGAAGGTGACACTGCTGGCTGACATGAAGATCTCATCCTTGGTGAAGCCACCCAATAGTGTATGGTTGTAGATGTACTATAGTCAGTAGGCCTAGCCGCTTCATGACCTCTGTTGAAATGAGGTTCTTTTGGCTCCTGCTGTTGACAATGATCTGCAACGTAGAACCCTTCACCCACATTTTGAAGTGGAATAGGCATTCCCCCTCTTCTGGATCTTCAAGGTCGATCTTCTGGATATTGGTGGTGGCCATAGTGGCACTGGGCTTCGTGTCAATGATCTTCTTCCCCTTGTCATTTCCCTTGTCAGGTTTTGAATTAGGGTCAGAACATGTGTTTGACTCGGAAGCCTTCAGCTCGGCCACTAGTGACTGCTTGGCTCGACACTCACTTGAGTTGTGAGTGGAGCTCTTATGGAACTCACACCACTTTCCCGTGTCCTTATTTCTCTTCATGGTGTTTTTCTTTACTTACGGCTTCAGTGGGTTATCCTGGGTTTCCCTGCTTTGGCTTTTCCCTTTTTTTTGTGATTTGGGGGCACCTTTCCCTTGATTTGGATTCACAGATCCAAAGTCTTGCTTTTTCTGTTTAAACTTCTGCTCAATCTTGATAGCATACGGTACATCATGCCAAGCAAGGAGATGTCCATGAACTCCATCTCATCCTGGATGTACTTGTTTAGGTAGCCATGATACTTGAGTACCAAATGTTTCTCAGAATCCTTGATACCCAACTTCATGCGAGGGGTATGGAAAACATTGGTGAAATTTGACACGTCTTGGTCTCTTCCCTGTTGCAGCGTGGTCCACTTTATGTATTTATCCTCATAGCTCCTGATAGGGTAGTACAGATCCTTGATGGAATCTTGGAGTGAATTCCAAGTGGATGCGGCTGAAAATAGTGAGGGTGTACTTTCATCTTTCTTCTCATAGTAGGTTTCCCACTAGTCCTTGACGTGGGGTTGAATTTGAGAAGTAAAAAAGTAATCTTTTCCCGGCTGGAAAAATCACGAACAAAAAAATATCCTTCCAGTAGATTTAACCATTTATCTACAACGCTTGCATCTATTTTTCCTTCAAATATGGGTATGTCAAAGTTAACTTGTACCTTAAAGGGTGTGGCTCTTCTAGAGTAGCTGCCGGAAGTAGATGCATCGCCTTTGGGTAGTTGTTGAAGGATTTGGGAAAAGTTGTCCATCATCGCATTCCTTTGTCGCTCGAGGGATTATTCGAGCAAGATTTTGAAAATAGCTCCTACCCCCTCGTCTTTCTTCTCTTCTTCCATGGGAGGCCGTCAGGATTTGCGAGGCTGGTCTTGCAAAGGTTCGACCAGTTCGAGCCCTAACTCCTTACATCCTGACCTCTTTGGGGACATGCAAAGAAAAACAGAGAAAGAGAAGACTGCTCTGATACCATTGATTTGAAATTAAACATTAATGCAAAAAATTACATATATGACCATAAATATAGATATGAAGCAAAAATAACACTTCATTTCATTAATATCAAATATTGAAATATGCTTACAAACATAATGGAAACAAGACTAGCTCGGACGATGGTAGCTTATCTCTGAGAAGATATGTGGCAAATACATGCCTCTAAACTATGTTACAATGAGGCTCGGAGACCCATTTATTATTGAGAAATAATTTAAAACCCTAAACATCCAAAAACCTAACCCTATGAGATGAAGCGCCAAAACTATGGGCCCCATTTGGGTAAATTGGTACGTCAACTTCCCAGGGTCGTAACTTCGGCATACAATCTCCATTCGATGCGCACAATACCTCATTAGAAAGATGTATCTAAGGAATACAACTTTTGAGTGGCCAAAAATGGGTTAGGGCTTTTGTTGGCCTTGGTTTTCCCAAAAAAATGTCGTTTAGGGACCCAAAACGGCTCCAAAAGTTCAGGACCTGAAAAACTGCGAAAAATAGTAAAATGTGCTATAATTAAGGAAACTGAAGAATTGAAAGAGATAGTGGTGGGGGTCTTAGTGGAATAGGCGGGTGTCCACTAACATACACCTGGATATATTTGTCTCAAGCACCCTCGAAAATGTCGGCCCTGGAAGTCCTTAAAACATGTCCATCACAAAGGAAGGCTTTGATATATTCCATTAGAGAAATTGATCCCACGGGTTCTAGCTTGATCACTCTTGATCTTGAAAATCATGTCCCTTTCTTACCACCTCAACTTGAGTTTCTCATATAAGTTGTCGTCATGGGAAAAACCATTCACCAAATTATTGTTGATGAAGGAGCTTCTACATGGATTATGTCCATATCATGTTGGAAAGCCATTGGTTCCCCTCCTCTCAACTAGCCCCAAATACTTTGGAAGCTTTTGATGGTAGAGGTTTCCGACCATATGGTATTCTCAACTCTTTACCCATTCAACTAGAAGGAAAAATTGTCAATTTGGAAGTAGATGTTGTTGACGTAAATCTCAGTTATAACCTTCTACTTGGCCATAACTAGACTCACACAATGTTTTTTGTGGTTTCTTCGCTTTTATGTGTACTTTGTTTCCCCATCAAGGGAAAATTGTCATAGTAGACCAATTGGCCTTCTTTTCCTTTGAATATTCAATTGGTAATGTAACTTATGTTTGGAAAACCAACATTCCTTACGAAAATGTTGGAGTGGGTCTTTTTAAAGACTCTACCTTAATGGGAACTTTTCCTCTTCCTCCTCCCACCAATGTTGCCTTAGTTAACATGATCTCGTCTAGTAATGACCCTTGGATCATCCCTATCCCTGATCAAATTGATCATTTTGTTGACACCATGCTGCTTAGCCCCGTCGAATAAGCTTACCAAGCTGTCCTTATGGCTTCCGCGACTACATCGAAAACCAATGACCGATTGAATATGGTCCTAGACTCGTATTCACAAATTTCTTGGCTTGGTTCTTTAGATTTTGAAGAAGCTTTGAATGAGACTTTCCCCACTGACGAAAGCATCACTGAAGTCATGTCTCTTGAAGAAACCCCTTGGAATGATATTCATCATCGTTCCTATTTTCTTGCTAGCCTTGATGTGATTCCTACCTGTCTAGGTACTTTTGTTTCCCCTGCAACGACTGTTCCTTTTCAAAATCCTATCTTAATTCACTAGGTGTTGTCTGAAAGAAAATTTGGGAAAAATCTCGACAACCATGCCCATATTCATCTCTATGAAACCAAGGATAGTAAAAAACATTCACATAGGAGCCTCTTCTTCTCTCGATGAGATTAAGATCTATACGACCCTTTTCAAATAATTTTGTGATGTCTTTGCCTGGAGTTACGAGGAAATTTTTAGCATCGATCCAAGAATTGTGGTGCATGAGATATAAACCTACCTGGATGCAAAACCTGTTCGACAATGTCTTCATCCGGTGCACCCAAGGAAGGTAGCTGGCATTAAAGCTGAAGTTGAAAAACTTCTCACAAATAGCTTTATTTACCCCATACCACTGATAGATTGGGTTTCCAATATCATTTTAGTGACTAAAAAATAGGGAACCATATGTGTCTGTGTTGATTATCGAGATATTAATCAAGCTTAAGGATAATAACCCTATTAAATTTATGGACCAAATTATCGATGAATGTGCTAGGAGTGAAATCTTTCCCTTTATGGATGGATTTTCTAGGTATAACCAAATTAATATCCTTCATACTAATGAACATAAGACTGCGTTTATCTATCCTTGGTGAAATTTTTCCTATAAAAATCTTCCTTTTGGCCTTAAAATGTTGGTGCAACCTTACAAAGGGTGATTTCTTATGCTTTCCATGATATCAAACATATCGTTCAACCGTATCTTAATGATTTACTCGCACACTCGTCTAAACGTCAAGACCATCCGACTCACTTACGAGCAATTTTTCTTCACTGCCGACATTATAATATCCTATTAAATCCTCATAAATGTGTATTTTGTGTTGAATCTAGTCATCTCTTAGGATTCATAGTGTCCAACTAAGGCATCCAAATTATTTCTCCTAAGGTGGAGTCCATTGTCAATCTACCACCTCCATCTTCTTTACACCAACTTCAGAGTTTGCAAGGGAAGGAAATTTTTCTTCGTCGCTTCATCCCAAACTATGCTGAGATTTCCAAGGGTTTTACTCACCTTTAAGGGGTTCCATTCATTTGGGATTACCTTTCTCAGAAGTCCTTTGATGCTTTAAAGATCACACTCATTAACACACCTTTGTTTCATCCTCTTAATTACCATCGCGATTATTTCCTATACTTGGTCACTGTTGACATTACCATTGGTATGGTGCTGGTTCAAGATGATGACGATGGAAATGAACATGTTATATACTACCTAGCAATAATCTCTTTGATGCTGAGACTAGGTATGCCCATGTAGAGAAGTTGGCATCGGTGGCAGTTCATGTTGTCCAACGTTTTTGCCGCTACATTCTCCTATGTAAAACTATATTGATATATGATTATAACCCCATGAATTATATTCTGTCTTGTCAATTTCTTGGGGGAAAATACTTCGAATGGATTTTCATCCTGTAGGAGTTTGACTTAGAGTTCACTAAAGCTAAGTCTAAGAAATCACTAGTTTTTGTTGAATTGATCTATGATATTCCCTCTACAGACACGACTACTATATTGGATGAGTTGATTCTTGATGAGTCTCTCTTCCTTATTAGCACCCATGATCAATGGTATGGAGATATCATCATATATCTCTAAACTCAGACCTTTAGACCAGGGATATCTAGCACTGAACGATGTTGAATCCCTTACCAATCCCAACCCTATCGCATTATTGGGGATACCTTATACCACCTTGGTGTGGATTCAGTCATTCGATGATGTCTGACACATGAGTAAGATGAGAAATATTAGAATGACTGCCACTCTAGAGCTTGTGGTGGTCATATGTAAGGATATGCCATAACTCAAACGATCCTTCGTGTTAGTTATTTTTGTGATCCAGGTGGCTCCAAAGACACATAGAGGACAAAGAGGGCTTATGGAAGCTCAAAAATCAAAGTTATCAGAATGATTTTGAACTAGGACCAAAGCATAGATATCGTCGTCCTAATCATGGTGGTGTGAACAGTTTGTCAAACCGAGTCTGTATGCGAAAGTTAGGCACAATAAAAGTTCAGGTTGACTTTGGTGACTGGGCAGGCTTAAGGAGGCTGCAATTTGGACAAAATCCAACCACCGGATTCCGGCCAACCTAGGCTAGATTCCGAGTGAATTTGTGGCCACCACCCCCTCCACCCACCAAAACTGTTTTCATGTATATATATATATATATATATATATATATATATATATATATATATATATATATATATATATATATATATATAGATATAAATTGAATTAAAGAACTGATGGGCCGTGACCCTTGGTAGTCCACCCTCCCTCAACCACCAAATATTAATTAAAGGGGGTGGGCGGCCATGACCCTGCCACCCTGGAGCCCTCTTAACTAAATGCTATCGTAAGGGTGGGGCATGGGCTGTCAACCTTGCTGCCCTCACCACCTTTCATTGCAACGAAACAACCGACAAAAGAATAAGGGAGTGGGCCACTGAGACCGGTGGACCCGCCCCAAATAAACTATGAAAAAAATATATTGCATGGGTAATTTAGGAGGGGCATGGACCCCTCCTCAACTAATTTCTAAATGTGCCAATGTGCCAAACGAATTCTTTGGGTAATCCGCCCGAGAATTTATATAAACCCTCATTTGAACAGTGTGCCTAGGTAGATGGAGGAACCAGGAGTGGGCACGGAAAATGATGCTGAGTTAATTTTTAATTATTTTTTATGCAAGTGGAACCATGATTGAGCAAAAATTCCAAGAGGGTGAAATTTTTGCAGTGTCTGAATTGGACAAATTTTATGTCGATCTTGTTAACACCCAGGTTGTTCCCTATGACTCCCAAGGGAATACGGCCGGGGTAACCACTAACCAATCTTTGGATCACAGCTTCTAGCCAAACTGTAATCAGAGAGGGCTCTCTCTTTATGATTTGTCTCTGTTATGATGTTGTTTTAGGCTAGGTATTATGCTCAGGTTTTGGTTTATGTTTTGGTTGAAGGACTTCTTTCAGGTCTTACGGTGTAGTGTTTGAGGAGTGAAATACCATTGGGCAATGGAGTCTGGAATTGCGAAATGATTTGATATGCAGGATTGGTGGTGTTCAAACTGCAGGGCCTATTGTGTATTTTAGACAAACAAACTTAGCTTAAATGGTGATGTA
The DNA here is from genome assembly GCA_031772625.1 of Pinus tabuliformis. NCBI lineage: Eukaryota > Viridiplantae > Streptophyta > Pinopsida > Pinales > Pinaceae > Pinus > Pinus tabuliformis. The sequence continues at coordinate 798,679,507 of CM062805.1, read as the reverse complement.
TGTCAACCAATAGAAAGCAATTAAGAATTTTCTATTAAGCTGGTGAGGTGAAAGTGTAACACGCTGCACAAGAGCAAACTTGAATTCCTGTGACAAAGGCTACTGTGAAAGATGTATTCTGAAAGTGTAGCAATTAAGAATTACACTTATCAAGATTGCATCTGAAGAAAACATTCATTAACAACGCAGATTGAACTCAGGGTATTCATTGAATAAATCCTGAAAGTTATTCTTTTTCCTTGTTGCTAGATATTTAAAGTGAGATAACATATGGATTTTAACAAACAAAATACATAACAGAGAGAGTTACAGAGACTTATTGTATGGCGAAATACACAGGAATCCAACAGTTTCCAACAGACACCAGTACGCATTCAACACTTCAGAAATCCGAGAAATTCCATCACTTTCTTTATTAACTTCTGAAAGGATTACAACATAAGAACTTCTTCAGGAGAAATTAACAACCACCTTGCAAGCTCAAGCGAAGGGGACTTTACAGGAATGTTCATACAAAATATCTCAGGCATTGAGTCATCTGAGAGAGAAAATATCTTCATAGATTGGTACAGAAAGTAGAAAAGAAGTTATTGCAACTTTGAATGCAGCATAAATGCTCTTTATGTCTGTCAGAGGATAATTTGACCTTTGGAGGTCATTGAGTCGGTTGAGCCGCTTTGCTTTAATGCTGAATAACGCGTCTTTATTTCTTGCTGCGCTGTATTTTCTCGGGTTTGCCATCTGTGACTGTGATTGCTGCTGTGGCGACCGAATAGCCCTGCTGAGTTGGCTCAGCCTTTCATCTTTGCTCTGTATGCTTATTTATCAAAATTCTGCCTGTGTATGATTTACTTATAAACTGGAAAAAATTAACATTTACAGGTTCTGGCTTGATAATATTATCTGTGTCAAATTCTTCCAGACTTCCTGTGTGGGCAATTGGTGATTCACAATTGCCTCTATGGTTTCATCTGCTTCTGTATACTTAAAAAAATTTGGAGGCACATCGAACAGATGATTGATCTCATTCATAATAAAAAATAGGTTGTCCACCCTATTGTATAAAGTTTGCCCTGATGCTGGCCCTGATTCTGCTGAAGTGCTGGGTTGTCTTGCAATTTGTCCTGCAGCATAGGCATCAACCCTCTTAGTGTAGTTTTCAAGGGTAAGCAGTCTTCCTACACTGCTTAATATGCTGGGGAGGCCTCTGTTCTGTAATGCCTGAAATCTGTCCATGAACTTGTTGATTTCAGTCTGCATATCCTGGGTTCTTCTTTCCAATGTTCCAACCAGGTTTCGTAGTGTCAGGACCCTTTTAACCATTGAGATTGTCTCAGTCCTGTGAGAAATTCCCATGGTGGCCAGTTGAGAGCTTGTCCTGTTATTTAAAATATTGATCATTCTGGTGGCAGCATCAGGCATGTTGCCAAGGCTTGCTCTAGCTCTGTGTATTTCCCTGTTTGCCTTAGCAATGAGTACTGATTGTTCATCTATAGTTTCAATGTACTGCCACTGATTGGTGATAGACCGGCCAATATTGGCCCAAAGGACTGCTTTTAGCTCTGCTGTCACCTTTTCTAGTGTGAGCTCCTTCTCAAGCTCAGTTATCCTCTTCTTTAGAGCTTTTATTTCTTGTTCCTTTTCAGCTGCATTCTGTTTGCTCTTATCATATCTCTCATTTACTTTAGCCAAAGATTCTTTGGCCGAATTGAGCTCCAACATTTGAGCTTCCAGGACTTGAATTTCATTTTGGAGCTTCTGCATATCCAGACTATGAGTCTGCTCTGTTGTTGGTGCAGTTGTTGATGTAGTTGGTGTTGTAGGCCCTGTTTGCTGGGGAGGAGGGGCAGTTGTTGGAGGAGCTTCCTCAAGATTGATTATTTCAGGGGGAGGCTGGGAGGTTTGACCCTCTTCTCTTTGCTTCAGTGCTGCCTGTAGTGCTGCCTTTGCAGCCTCAGATTCTCCTAGTTTGTCTTGAGTCCGGATTAGCTCCTTGTATAGAGATATCAACAGGGTCGTGGCCTCTTGATCATGCCTTTGCTGGGCCACCTCATCTGTTTGAGGGTGGATTGTGGCAGGGAGTTTGATCTTTCTCCTCAAGGCTGCCATGTCAGCATCCCTCAACTTCAATACCTCTTGTATCCCTTTGATATCTTTGGGATCATGTCCAATCTCAATGATTATGTCTTCCAAGGACCTTATTCTGTTGTCCTTTGCCTGGGATGATGCCCTCTCCAACTCCAGTTGAGAGGCTATATTGTTAAGACTATTTTGCAGCTTATAGTTATCCAAGGTTTGGTCTGCCAGGGAAGCATAGACCATCTCACCCGTTTGCTTGTGCAGTTCTATCTTGTCCATTGGGTGGATATCCTTGGCAAGGACTTGCAAGTTAGTCCTCAAATAATCAGAGGCAGATTGGGGCTGTGCTGCTATTGGCATGAAATGACTCATGATCATTTTGCCTTCCTGCACATCATATGCAGACATGAGTCTTTGTTGATTAGTGGGAGCCAAGTTTCGCAGATGGTTGTACAACTGTCTCTTGATGGGCTCATTTCTCATCTTAATATCGATGAACTATTGTTTAATACTAGGCCCACCTTCCCTTTGCTGCCTAGAGGAACTCACTTCTCCTCCCATTGCTCTATCCTGTTCCTGTTGAAAGGAACTTGCTGATGTTTCCCTGCTGGGTGGGACCATACCCAGAGGCTGCCTTATTGGCATCTCTTCCTCTGAAAGAGGATTGATTCTCTGCCTCTTCTCCCCATGAGTTGCTGATGTTGTAAGGGGAGTTTCTCTGTCCCTTTTCCTGCTTGTGTCCTCCTTTTGTGGAGTCTGGAGTATTGTTGCATCAGGTGAAACTTCTTGCCTTGGAGGCTCAGTTTGTTTAGTGGATTTAGGGGCTTCCACTGTTTGCTTTTGTTGGGCAGGTTGTTCCTGCCTTTGTTCTTGTTGTTGTTGCTGCTCCTCTTGCTACTGCCCTTCTCCCTGCTGCTCCATCTCTTCTTGTTGCTGCATTAGGGTTTCCATTTGCTCTTCGGTCATAGGAGGTGGCTGTTCCACCTGTTTTTCTTTGCCTTTGTTGACTGTCTGTGAAGGATTGATGGCAGCTTGATGGTGCATTGTTGAGGACGAGGCAGCTGCTCCAAGTTGTTTTTTGTATGAGAGGGGAACCTGTCCACAAGTTTCTAAGTCAGCTTTCTTTTGAATATTTCTAGCCTCTCTCTCTAGCAGCTCCTCACTAGTAATTTCTTCTTCTAGGGTACCTTCTTCCCAGCTTAATTTATTGGCATACTGCTCAATCTCAGGCTGCCTTACGTGTGAATAGCTGCCCAATTTTTATCTTATCCTCCTGAGGGAGACAAAGTGATTGGGATCATAGGGTATCGATTCAAAGCTAGTTTGCAGTTTGAGGGCCTCTAGGATACTGTTTGCTTCTTTCCACCCCTCCTCTTTTTTGTTGTATAGGAAAGGGCCCAGCTGGCTCCTTACCTTCAACTGTGCCTTCTTGTTCTTGCTTTGAAAGTGGAGGTAGTCGGCATTCCCAAATTGCCTGAAATATTCTAAGGCAAAAAGCCTCATGGGGACATACCTTGGCAACCTAAAAGGATTCAACTCACAACCATATACTCTGATGACTGTGTGGTCTTGGTAGAGGTACCAATTACCAATGCTGTAGGTTTTGTTCAGGTGGAGAATTATCCTCATGTCATCAGTTAACCTTGGAGGAGGAACACCATCCAATACTGTCATGGCTGGATGAATGAATAAGTCTATGAACTCAGAGTATGTGTATGGTGATACAGAGGCACAATGAAAAACAGAGGTCCAAAACACAACTGACCTTGGATTCCCCTGGGCATTGACTTGTTTCAAGGGAATAGAGAAGCTGGCTGGCTGATAAAACAAGAATAGGTGGTATATGTATGAAGTATACCTGAACAGTCTTTCCCTCTTCAAGTTCATGAACTGGTCATGGATCTTATCTGCAATGTATGTGGCATAATCATAATGTACAGCTGGGGGTTTTCCAGGAGAGAATATAGACAATATTTCCATTATGATTTCATCCACCTCCTCCATTCCCTTGAAGCCTAGGACATAGCTGATCAAATCCACTAGCATTCTGCCCAATTCATTCAAGTAATGATATCCAATAGGAGGAGTTCTGATGGCTTCAGACCCTGGCTTTACAAACAGCTGGTTGATTTTGATGGTCTGGTCATTTGACAACTTATTCCCCTTCTTTATCAAGTCCTGCATGTGGAGGGGGGTCAATGGCTTTGCAGTGTGGAAGTGCAGCATCTCATTTATGCTTTCTTGGGTGATATGAAACAGAATTGTGCCTGTAGGGATGAGGACGGCTCTTTGGCCTGGATCATAGCACTCCTGGCATCTGTAGATCAACTCTGGCATAGGATTTACCTGGGGGAGGTTATAGATGGGCAAGTTTGAGTCCCAAACCCCTAGGATGTCAGCTCCACTAAGGTGCTGGGCTCTCAACTCATTCAGCATCTGGATATTATATTTGGAGCCTAATGGAAACCAGTCTAGCATTTGATAATCCATATCTCCCAGGGCTTTCCATTCTAATTCCTGGTGAGGGGCATTGAGAGGCTTGATATTCAGTGCAATTGGAGTCTCCATGGTTTATTCAGTTTCTGTCTTGCAGGTGAATTAGTTCAAGTGAGTAGTATAGCACAGAAGTGACTTTTTGCAATGCAACTGTGAATTACAGGGACCAGAGGGTGGAGTGGACACGCAGCAATTGAACTACTGCTCGGATTATGAATAGGACCAATGCTTGGTCTCCCTCTGTCTTCTTTGGCAGGTTTAAAATAGCTTGACCAACTGTCTCACGTTTGCGCGAGCAGTTTACAGTTTTCGACCAAAACTTGGGAAATGAAGGCTCAGCTGGTGGTTTCAAGGTTGCAGTTGTAATTTAGAAGTGTTGCAGAGGAAAACTGTCGGTGAAATAGTGAGTTTCAGTGTTCCTTAAGCGTTCTGAGCAATTTACAGTGAATTTAGGCGTATGGAGGATGAACTATGAGAAATACCTGGCTAACCGCGAACAGAGGTTGTAACTGTGGGTGGAATTGTTGCTCTGGAGATCTTCAGGTCGTTTCCCGCAGGTGACGCAGTTCAGGACGTGAAATAGCATGCAGAGGAAATAATAGCAAATGAGCGAAGAGTATGAAAAAACACGTTTTTTGGCTAAAATATGGACCTTTTGCAATTTGGCGCTTTTTCTGTGATGACGTCAGCATGACGTCATAGGGTGGGGTCAGCCTCGGATGACGTCAGCATGACGTCATCGGACGAGGTGGCGGGCAGCCATTGGTCCACGGGGTAATGAGGTGGCAGGCACGTTGGCACAGATGCGGACAAAAGTGTGATGCGGTGGCAGGTACGGTGATGTCGTGGGGATGGCGCTGGACCCGCAAACCGGGCGGTGAATGACCTAACGGTTACGGTTTAGCCCTAACAGTTGCGGTTTCTCGGGGCGGTTATGATACGGCCCCGCACTTGTCAGAGATTGCTCCGAGAGCCCTCAACGGGCGACGCGTGGCCGCGCCCTGACGTAACGCAACGTCACTTTCTCGGGCGCTAAACCTCTGTCACGGGGACCGCTCCGACATCCATAAGGACCGTCGGATCTCTTGGATCCGATCCGACGGTGGATGGGATAATGACATGATAGGTCGATACGGCCACGGGCAGAGGAATAAATATATATATTTTTAATGTCTTTTCAATATATTCCGAAAAATTGAATATATGCGCAAACTTTGGTTTAAGCAGCGGAAAGTGGGTTTTTCGGGGTTTTTTTGGTAGTTTCAAAGGGGTTTCATGGATAAAGGGGTTTTGTAAGGTTTTTCGATGCGCAATAAGACAGCCCCAATACTTTGGATAAGAGAACAAAGTGGGTATTTTGGGTTATTTTTGCAAATGAAGCGGGTATGGGTAAAACAAGGTCATTTATGAGGCTCTTTTGGCAAATGAAGTTTTCTAAGGGGCCAAATGACTTCAGAAGAGGGGAGGGGGTTAGACTTAGGTTCATCAAGATGACCAGGTGTCATTTGATCCCTGATACAGAACTTATTGGCTATAATGACAAGGGGAGGGGTATTTATACAAAATTTGGGGTTTATACACCATGGTGTTAATACTAGTAGGGGAAAGGTAATATAGGGGATTTACATAGTAAAGTTAGAGTTAATATGGGGGAAATGAGTGAAGGGAGAAAATACTAAGTTTGTTTGAGACTAACTTAGTTTAGGGAGTAGATCAAAATGAAAAGAATTTTTACATGGGAAATGTGGCTTTTAGAGTCATAAGAACCATCATAACACTTCAGATTTTTCATAACTCTCCATGGATGAAGGGATGTTAGTAATAGGAATGGAAGGGGATTTGGGGAATTAGACATGCTCCTTTGCCTTGTTCTCTTTTCTGAACCAACAAGATTCACTCTGGAACTGAATATCACTTCTGCAACCCCATCTACTTACCCAGCTACTTTGCCTAGCATTTTTTATTCCTTCTTGGAGGGTGCATTTGGACTTGCAGACCCTTGCTTGCCTTTTCTTTTCTTTGGCTTTTTTCTTTTGTTTTCTATCTACTTCTGTCCTTATTTCTTCCAAGGTCCCAGATTAAGCTGTTGGGAGCCTTCTTTTCTCTACCTGAACTACTTTGTCTGCCAAGATTAGACAGTTTGGACAGACTTCTTTCTCTATTCTACAACAGAAAATTCAAACATGGCATGATCCAGATTATACTGTTGAATCATCCATCAAAATTTGGAACCATTAAGCTATTTACACACCTTGTACTCCTTTGGAAATATGGGATCTTTGCATAATCAAAGCAGAGCATATTTGGAACTTCTATAGCCATCATGAAATATGAAACCTATTGGTATAGGTAGCTAACAGATCTTACAGCTCTCGGGGACACGAACCCGATGGCACAGTTAGTTTCCTGATAAGAGCATCAGATTTGCAGAGAACGCGAAGGAGGGAATCTTTGAGGAATCTAAGGGGAATCTAAAAGATTCCTTGAGCCCTAGATTTACACTTTCCTAGAATTTAGAAATTTGACAGTCAATTTTGCACTATTCAACGCCACAAATCTGTTGGTGTGTTCAGATTTTCCATTTGATCATTCTATTTTTTGGCCACTTTTCTAAGTGGAGTACAGGTGTCAACGTTCATGTGCGAGCAGTCCTTTCCATGCGATTCGATGCCGTGATATTGATGGTACGAACAACTTCAGTAGTTTGACATCCTCTTCTTCAGATGGCCCCTAGATGTGAGGTGTACAATTGTGTTCATGTACTTATTTTGCTATACATTGTGCTGCATAGATCCCTGGTTGATGCTTGATGTGGGATCTTGTTTCTTACTCGTTTTCATGATTCCTGCTTGATGTGATACGAAATCATCTGTGTGATGTACTTGTCCTGATTCGTCATGTTGTGTTTTGAGATCCCTTTGTTGTATGTTGATGGGATACTCATGTGGTCGCCATGTATGTTTGCATTGAGATCCCTTTTATGCCATGTTGGCGGGATGCTCATCATGCATGAGTTTGTGTCATACTGATAGGAGTCCTTTTGACTGAGAGTTCCTGTAGCGAACATCTCTCGGAGCCACTCCTACGTGAGGGCATTTTCCTTGTATGATAGCAATGTCATATCTTATGTACATCATCACTATTGACAACACTTAATGCAGCGGCCGACACCATCTCGACACCAGGGCTTGAGACGTAGTCCCTCTTGGACGAACTCCATTATCAACGAATTATGTTTTCATGTGTTGATGATTGACATGTTCCTCTTCTTTACAACATGAAGAGGTATTCATTTATGTTCTTTTAAAAATGCAATTTAACACATCACGAAAGTAAAAGGTCTTGGAAGGGTCCTTTGTCACACTCGGACCTGGATCATTTTGGCCCTATATCTTCAAAGATTGCATCCTTATAGTCTAGAAATGTCATGCTTTCCAAATCTACAACTGGAAACAGCGAACCCCACCCACTCCCTTACACCCAGTTATCACCGTTAGCCCATTTACAAAATGGTGCATTGATTTCATGAATTGTAACCCTCACTCAACCGGGGGGCATGGATACATCATCGTTGCTATGGATTATTTCAAAAAATTGGAAGAGGCGATGCCTACATATAATTTTGATAGTGAAATTGTAGCTTTATTTCTATTCAATCATGTTATAGCTCGGTTCGGTGTACCACAAGCCATAGTCATCCACCATGGATCCCATTCTTGAAATCACATGATGACAAAAATCACTGCTCAATTGGGCTTACATCATGATAGCTCAACTCCATATTAGCCACAGTCCAATGGCCAAGTTGAAGAAGCTTTCAATAGAGTTTTCGTCACTATGCTTCAATGAACCATTGGGATGCATAAAAATAACTGGCATCTTATGATTTTTTCAACCTTATGGGCATATCGTACTACTGCCAAAATGACAACCGGATTCACACCTTTCCAATTGGTTTATGGTATGTAAGCCACCCTACCTATTGAATGCAAATTCCCATCATTAAAACTAGTTGTTGAACTACTTCCTGGTACTTCACTTGAGGAAGAACGGTTGCTATACCTAGAACATCTTGACGAGACTTGTTGAATTGCCACATTGGTAACTAAGACTCAAAAAAGATGAGTCAAATCCCACTATGATAAAACCATGACCCTTCGTACATACATAAAAGGTGACTTGGTCTTACTGTATGATCAAGCTAACGATAAATTAGGTGCTGGAAAGTTTGAACCCATGTGGAAGGGACCCCATATTGTTAAACGTGTATTACAAAAGGGTGCATATGATTTAGTTGATTATGATGGAAATCAGTTGTCTGAGCCTCGCAATGGGCTCTACCTTAAAAAGTATTATGCTTAATTTTGCGTAGATACTTTGTACATTAGTGTGTGTTTCATTAGTGTGCAGTATTTTGGTGTGATTGTTTTCATTTTTGCAAACATGTTTTCCCCTGCTTACCGCGTGTTCCACTTGGTTTGCAAATGTTGACGAACCCTCTTCCTTATGTCGGTTTCACTGATGGCGCTTGTTGTAGTACACATAATCTGTCTTCCGCTGCGTGGGCACTCTTTTCTCCCAATGACGAGTTAATGAGTTTACAAGGTATATGTTTAGGACGTACAACTAATAGCATAACGGAATATAGTGCGGTCATTGAACTATTGCCGGAAGCTATTGCTCTTGGTATTAGGGCATTAGTTATTAAACTTGATTCACAACTCATTGTATTACAATTAAATAGGCACTATTCCATTAAAAAACCCTAACATTTTAAGGATGTATTTGCGTGTTCGTCTCTTGGAAAGAAAATTTGATTACATAACATATCAACACATTCCAAGACATCTAAATACATTGACAGATGCATTAGCTAACTATGTTTTAGATCGACATTTGTAGCATATGTAAAAAAAAAAACCATAGCATAATAGGAACATCAGGTACATAAGGTAAAACATGTATATATATATATATATATATATATATATATTGGGTTTGCAAAAATTTTATTACATCAAAAATAAAAATTTGTGTTCCGAGACACATGGCTTCTTGAGCCTACATAAGTGCATAAAATAAAAATGGAGATATGGATATCCGCCTACATGGTGCTCAGGATAGCATGAAACAACCTTAATAACTCAACCCAACAGCCGACATAGTCCAGATGATACTCCCACGGTATGCCTCTTATACCGGAGTAGCACCTCATCAATAGTCGCATACTCTGAAATGCCTCTTGTCAAGGCATCGAGGTTTCACTCCACCTCCACCACAGGATCGGCTTCCCCCTCATAGGGTACATCCTCGAGTTGTCGTTCCACCCTCCTCACTATTGGAGAAACCCCTGGAGGTCTCTCTGGTCCCACATATGTAAAATATCAGAAGTCTCAATCTCAGTTCACATAATAATAAAAAATATATCAAAAAATTGAAAAACTTAAAAAAATAGTCCTTTACCTCAGTCAACCCACTATGCTCCAGGTGGTAGTGGGATATCAAGATCTCCCTGGAAATATATCCTAGCATGGGTTTAATCATCGACCATGATAAGCTGCTGACAGAGCCATACAAAAAACACAGGTGGAAAAGAAATTTGTTGACCACCTCATGATGAGGCATCAACTCTCCCCACCTCAGTAACTGTGGATCCTTGGGTCTAAGAGTTTATACCTCTACCCACTGATAGCTAAACAATAGGACACACTCTAGGAAGAACGCCACCAAAATCGATCCGTGGCCAAACTGTTTGAGTCTCCCTATCTTGCATTTGGTGAGCTTGTCTTTGATATTGACTAGTAATCCTTCACACCAATTTAACACAGTCGGACTAAGATAATCCACTACGTACTGAAAGTGAGACTTGATTGCTTCATTTAGAGCTTGAGCCCTAACTACTAGAACTATATTATGTAGAAATTTTCTCAATGGAATATTTGTGACAATTTTGATGTCAATCTTTCCACTTTTTGTTTTGTGGGAACCTAGGCAATGTCTATCTATCAGCCTGTCGGTACCTTCTCCTCCAACACGAGGACTAGACAACTAAACTCATTGTCCTCTCTTGGAAAAACCTGTGATAAAGTAGATGTTTGCAATTTCTATGTCTAGCTCTTGGTCCCCTATTATGAAAATCTGGCGGTCTACATCTCACCATCCTACCAAGTGTTGCAGTAATTCCAACTGGGCTTTGATCCCAGGGGTACAAAATAATTTGAGAAATACACATGCCTCGAGAGCCCTTATGTAATTTGGATCATGTGATGCTTGATGGTCTTCCACTCCATGACCTCTTTCTTTCCACTCAATAACCATTTTCTCTAGCAAGTAACCTATGAATCATTAATAAACATTTAATTAGATCCTATGGAGGAAAATTTGCAAAACCATTTGTGTATTTGGAGATCTATTAAATTTTTTTACTTCACGGCACCAACGTGATTGTTTATAAAATTTTTACGCACTTCCATTGCAATGGAATCATTGAGCTCAAGGAGGGAAGTGCGGGTCTGATGGGTAAAACCCGCACTGATCACCCTTGACTCAAAAAATTTTCAGGTCCCCCTAACTACCTATTCTACGAGTGAAATCACTTGAGATTACAATCAAATTGCAGAGGAAGGACATATCTCTTACCTGTAATAGACGGTTTGTCGAATAGTGTCCTAGATCGATCACAGTCTTCGCTTGAAGATCAGGCAGATTTAGGGTAAACTGTGCTCTCCAAATTACCAATTGACAAATGGTAAATTTATTTTTACTTTTGAGTTTATATAAACCTTTTCAAGTATTTTTACCATTTAGGGCTTATTTCTACCTATATTTTAATATTTTTCTCGAAATAGGGAATGTTTATTCACATGTGTAGCAATAGGTTATGGCTAATTGGCGACAGTAATTGATTTTGAATGAATTGTCAAGTTTTATTTTATGTCTTTTTTGGACTCATAAAAAAAAAAACAAAAAAAAAACCTCCATGGAGTCATCTTTCTGCTCTTTTATGACTCTTGAAATATGAAAATATTATTGAGTACTTGTCATTTCGAACTCGTTAAAGTAAATGAAATGACATCTAATTAGTATAATTTTAACCCTCTTTTGGACTGAGATAAACTACCTACGAAAAAGGAATACCTGAGTCAAACAAGGCTAAGAGGTTCTCTGCAATATTGTTTTCTACCTTTTCAGATTCGAGAGACTATCTAGGAAAAGGGACCTCTGGAGTTTCCTTTTTGCTTCATTTTCAAACTCTATAAACATGAAAAAGATGTCGATTTACCCCTCCGTCGGACTCGTAAAACTGAAACGACGAAGGACTTGTCACCATGAAAAGACCAAGCTACTCCTTCTTAGGGCTTGTTAAAAATACTATGATGGATTCATTCGAAGGATGAACTTATATGACAATCATATGGTATCCTCTTCAAGCTTGAGATTAAAAATAATGAGGCACTCACTAGAAATAGTGGGGGAAAATTTGAAGTAAATATATATCCAATATTTTGTATAAAGGCAACATGTCGCTCTTAAACATGACACTTGTCTATATCCCGTGTTGGGTTTGGGTTATCCTCACTTCGTGACTTGACTTACTGGGTTTTGGGAATCCATTTGCCTCTCATATGATTATATCCTATTGTCACCATGTCCTTTGATCCTATGTTGAGTCAAATGCTGCCAAAGTCCGGAGTCGTGTTGCCGATGTGTCCAAGAGAAGTCGCATCTGTAGTTCAAACCACTTATACCTTGTTTGAATTTTCTGCAACAATCATGAATCACTCTTGCCAACTTTGAAATATCATATGTTTCATGTCGATGTTGTGGGAAACATTATGACCCTCCTTTGAAAAATCACTTCCTGTCGAATCTAGCTCATTATCCACGAAGATGATCTAGAAACTCCCTTTCAGTACCTTGGAGCTTGCATGCCTCAATGTTATGTTCTTTGTGTTCGACGATAGGTCCAGACCATTGGGTTTCAATTGAATGATTCTGCAAGTGTTTGAATTTAGCTTCATTGTTCACACTCATGGATTGTGTTGTTGTACCTTGAGAGCCATCACCATCATTGGTGGTTTCTCTCGTGCCTGTTAATGGTTCACATCATTGACTGGTAATTCTTTTAGAAGATTTTTTGGCCAATATTTTCTATGCGAATGCACAATTTTGGTAAGAATTGCTTCAAGAACTTTGTTGGTAGATTCCACTTTTCCATTGGCTTGTGGATGATATGGAGTATACTTTCGATGCTTGATTTTGTACTGCTCCATGATCTTTTGCACAAACTTTTATGTGAATTGAGTACCTTGATCTGTTACAATTTCTCTTGGAACACTAAAACAAGTAAATATATACTCAAAAAGAAATGTAACTATAGCATTTTTAGTTGCAAATAAAAGAGGTTTAGCTTCTACCCATTTTTTAACATAATCTATGCAAACAAGTATGTAACTTTTCTGTTTAGATGGGAGATTTATTGGTCCAACAAAATCTAGAGCCCATTTTTCAAATGGCTCACCAAGCACTTGTGGTTGTAGAGGCATTTCATCTGATTGAATGGGTTTTCCCATTCTTTGACAACTATCACATCTTTTAACATATTCTTTGGCATCCTTGAAAATGGATGGCCAATAATATCCCAAAAGAAGGATTTTGTAAGCAGTTCTTTTACCGACAAAATGTCCTCCACATGGCTCATCATGACAAGCTTTCAAGATTTCAAGTACTTCATCTTCTCGAACACATCTTCAGATAATCAAATTAGGTCCAATTTTGTACAATTCTCCATCTATCCAGGAATAAGGTGCACTGGTTTTGATCACTTTTTTATTTTCTCTAGATGATAGTTGCGGAGGTAACTTTCTTGTAGCTAAATAATTAGCAATATCTGCAAACCAAGGTGTTTTATTAGATACTTCAAAAATATATTCATCAGGAAATTTATCTATTACAGGAACATCCTCATTATTATTCTACATTCTAAAAACAAAATCAATAATTGTATTTTCTTTTCCTGGTTTATTAAGAATAGTAATGTTGAATTCTTGTAGTAATAACAACCATCTTGTAATTCTACCATTAGTGATTGGTTTTTTCATTAGATATCTAATGGAATAATGATTTGTATGAATGAGAGTTTCAAAACCAATGATGTAATGACAAAATTTATTAATGGCATGAAAAACAATTGAAATTTCCTTTTCTGTTACAGTGTAATTTAACTCTTCGGGAGTCAAATTTTTACTTGTATAGTAGATGAAATAAGGAGTTAAATATTTTTGTCGCAAGATAACTCCTAGAGATGTATGTGAAGCATTAGTAGAAATATTGTAGGGAAGATCCCAATTAGGTCCTCTTAAAATTGGTGCTTCAGTAATCTTTGGTTTCAATGTCTCAAATGCTTTATGACGGTCACAATTCCAAGAAAATTCACAATATTTTGTAAGGAGTTTGAAAAGTGTAGAGGCTATTTTTGTGAAATTTTCTATGAATCTCTTATAATATCCAATAAATCCAAGAAAACTTCTAACATCTGTTTTGACAAACAAGAATTGAATTTTTTGAAATTATTTCTACCTCATATGTATCCGCTTTAATTCCATCACTCGAAATATGGTGGCCTAAAACAATCCCTTTATTGAAAATCATAAAACATTTCTCATGGCTTAATGAAAGGTTTACCTCTTTACATCTAACAATAACTTTTTCAAAATTTTCCATAGCTTCAAAAGTATTACCATACACAGTAAAATCATCCATGTATACTTCAACACATGCATGAATTAGATTAGAAAAAATACATAAGATCACTGAAATGTGGCATGTGCATTACATAATCCAAAGGGAATAACCCTATACGCATATGTTCCCCATGGACATGTAAAGTAGTTTTATCTTGTTCTTCTGGTGCTAGTTGAATTGGGTAATATCCACTAAAACCATCTAAAAACGAAAAATACTTAATTTTTGCCAAGGTATCTAATACTTGATCTATAAAAGGTAGTGGAAAATGATCTTTTAGAGTAGCTTTGCTTAATTCCCTATTATCAATGCACACTCTCCATTTTCCATTATTATTAGGAACAACCACTAAAGGTGACACCCATTGACTATATGATATTGTATAAATGAAATTCACATTAAGTAATTTTTGTAATTCCTCAAGAATTTATCTCAGATTAGGATCCATCCTTCTCTAAGGTTGTCTAACTGGTTTGGCATTTTCTTGAATATAATATGATGCATACAAGTTTTAGGATCAATACCTTTCATGTTAGTGTATTTCCATGCATAAGTAGAAGAGTGATTTTGTAGCATTTGTATCAATTTTCTCTTTGGAAATTCTTCCAAATTATTGTTAATGTTCAATGTTTTATCTGGAAAAAATTCTACTTGAGAATTGCCAAACTTTTCTGAAGAATGTAAATCCATTTGGTGAGATGATAAATATTCAATATTGAATTGTCCTTGAAAACTTTGATCTTGCTCACAGTATGAAGAAGAATCATTATTATTCATTAAATTTATCAATTGATCTTCTTCATATAATTGTGAAAAAATATAATTTGGTTGCAAATCATTAAAGTCTTCATTATCATCATCTATCCAAATCTCACTTTCTACTTCAGTTATTGTTTTTACAGGAGGATACAAGGTAAAATTCTTAGTGGAATTTCCATTAGAGATATACATATCACCATATCTACAACTTATGAATGCATCATCCGTAGCTAGGTAAGGTCTACCAAGGATCAACAGCTAGCCTCCTAAATTATTCCTGGGAGATAAAATCATGATATCTATAGGATATTCCAAAGAATATAGAGAAATAGACACATACTCTAATACTCCATTTGGTTTGATAACATATATGTCTACTAATTGTAATAATGTAGGAGTATATTTAAGATTAGGAAGCTTAAGTTGCTCCATTGTTTGTATGCTCATGATATTAATGGCTACTCCTAGATCATCAAAGTGTCTATAATCTCAAAACCATTGATATGAACTTTAAAAATGAGACTACCAGGATCTAGATATTTTTGAACAATAGGTTTTCCCATCATAATATCAACAATTTTTCCTACCAATTGATATATTTTTTTCTTCTTCTTGGTTTTCTAATGCATAACTCCTTGATAGTTTTTGAAAATATTGGTATTTCCTTTATAGCCTATAATAAAGGAATTTTAATGCAAATATTCTTAAGTTCATCTAACATATCATAATCTGGTAAAACAATTTGTCTTTCTATTCCTTTATTAATTTTGAGCCTTTAAGGAAAAGGTGGATCTTGCAAAGAAACAAAAGGTTGTTTTACTAGAGGAACTGTAGGAGCTTTCTTTATTTTCTCATCCTTTGATAGTATAGGAACATATTACTTTAAAGGAATATTTTCTTAATCAAGATTCACATCTTTCTCATGAACTTCATCCCCTTTAGATTTTTGGATAATAGTTGTTGGTGAATTTTTTGACAAAACCCTACCAGATCTCAGTTGAACATCATTTAGACCTAATGGAGTAATCATACAAGCTTGAAAATTTTGTCCTTCGACATTATAAATAACTTGTTGATTTTTATTGTTTGGATTTGAAAGTGGTTGGGTAGATAGTTGATTGGGTTTTTGAGCAAATACTAATGAAAGTTGTTGATTTCGATTTTGAAATTGAGAAAGTTGATTTGGTTGAGGAGGATAATATTGTGGTGGAAAATAAGGATATGGTTGTTGGAATTGATGATATTGAGTATATTTACCATAAGGATTTTTCCAACCTTGAGCCCAAGACGTATTTTGAGATTTTGGGGGCCAAGGTTGCCATGGCATGGGTGCAGTCCAATTGTTCTGTAGTTGTGCATATGATTAAGTATTGAAACCTTGAGTCATATTTGACTTGATTTTTCCATGGTATTTTAGCAATAAAAAAAAGAGATTCAACTTGGTTTGTTGCAACTTCATCTTGAAAAACATATTTAAGACTAGGTATTGAAAGGCACTCTTTCGTATTACGATTTTCAACACATATGACACAAATTTCTATACTATCAAGGGGACATTCTCTTAAGGCATGTTTCTTCCTACACTTGGAACATAAAATAAATAATGCAACATTGTCGAATTTTTTCTTGTTTTGTATCTTAAGGGTATCTAGTTGTTCACTAAAACTCCCTAGAATATATGTTTTGAAATTATCAAGAAAATTTCCTATTTCAGCTCTACTTATTGTTCTAGTTGCAGATTTATTAATTTTGGACATCACAAGATCTCTCAGATTTTTTCAAGTTCTAGCCTTACCCCTGGAGATATGTTTACATAAATCACAAGTTTCTCCAAAATAAAGTTGTGAAACATCTCCCTTTCCCATTAAATTAAGAAGATAAATCCATTCATCTTTGATGGATTTTAAACAAAGGGATTTTAGTGTTTCATCATCCAAATTATACATGTTATCTCTTTTGATTTTGTAAGAAAATATTTCAACTAGATCTTCAAGGCATTCATCCTCTTTTTGCATCATCTTAAATACTTCATCCTTGATGTTATGGGCCATACAATGATCCTTGTATTTTTCTAAGAACACATTTTTCATTTCATCCCATGTTCTAATTGTATGTGTTCCTAATCCCATAAACCATTTACATGCTCCATATTTAAGTGTTTTTGGAAACAATTTCAACTTTTGAGGATAGGGTAAGTAGTCATATGTTCTACATATAACTTCAAACTCAAAAATAAATGTTTCAGGGTCCACATGTCTTAAACCATGAAAATTAGGGAGGATGGAGGGTGAGATGTTCTTCATTGTGGTTGTGGTGTCTTCATCAAAGATGGGATATCCAAAAGGATCTAGTTTTCCCCTAACACCTCTACCACCTCGACCTCGACCTCCTCCTCTGCCTCTTCCACCTCCAATCCTAAGTTCACCACCATCTACATTATGCATTTATCCTTCTCCTTCTCCTGCCATTGTAGATTCTTCAGAGCTAATATAAGGTTCTATAATAGGATTATCTAGCTCTTCTTTTGATTCATCTACTAATGGTATGTTAAAATAATTTCTTCTTCTTCTTATTTGCTAGTAACCTCTAGTTCTTGTCCTAGAAGTTGTTCTCTTGTTGAAGAGAGGAAGATTACTCCTTATGTTGGGGATGTAGGTTCTTCAACTACAACTTCGGTAAAGACGTTGGTGAATCTCTAGATTGGATTTCATATCTATGCACCTCAGTATGTCTATGTCTACTTGTCAATGATGGGATGCGAGTATGGTTGGATCGTGTGGCACTACGAGGTCTAGGTGGAGTGAGTGGTGATGTTGGAATCGAAATTCTACCTATACTTATAAATCTACCCCTAGAATCTGTTTCTCTATGCATAAATGTTTTTTATTATTATCATTTTTCAATTTATTTAAATTAAAAGCTCCTAAAAATGAAATGAAAGAATGGAACCTTATATACACTTCCCCGAAAATGGCGCCCAAATGTTTGGTAAATTAATTGTTCTAAATTTCCTTCATTAATTGTCAACCAGGATTCGTGTACTTGTGAAATGTATGTGCACTATATATGCTAGGACTATTCTTATGAAATAATTGATTCTAGAAATTAAACGAGTTCTAAGCATGGACAAAACTTGGTTCTTTCAATCTAAAGTTATATTAAATCCTAATTAATCGAATTGAAAACTACTTCTTTGCAAAAAGTAAAAATATATCTTAAGTTGCATAATTCAAAACTTTCCTCTAATTGTATGAAAGGAAAATGCTTAAAAGCCAGATCTCAAGAAAGAAAAAATCTAACTCTATTTTCCAGAATTCAAAGCATTCTACACTATCTTGCAGAAGGAAACTCTTATGTTAAATTTCAGCAAAGAAATTCTAGATTAATTGGATGAAAGAGAAATTTCCATAAAAGGATCTACTTGCAAAAAATGAAATGAAAATATTTACAACTTGAGAATGATTACTTGTGTGCATATTTATCCTCTAAAGAGTGTTTCATCAACAATTAAGAAATCAATTTAAGCTATGAAATGATTAAGTGTTGGAAAGAAGATGCATTCAACAATTGAAATCTTTTTAATGCTTTTCTATTTATGAGTACTCTGCAATCAAAATGAGAATTGTTGGAAATGAAACTATAATAGAAATAAATTCTGAAGAAACTAGAATACTAAAGATAAGCAATGTAAAATGAAACTAAAATTAAAACCTCACAGCTCGACGGGGCCCTCCCATGAGTGCAGGCCAACTAATAATCACAATATCTTTATGCACGCATTGAAAACAAGTAGCTTATATTAAAATGAAACAGAGTATATCGGTCTTCGTAGTAGAACAACTATAAACTTTAGAATTGGAAACTTATGACTTAGGTCTCAGCTTATAGCCTTTATACAATTTTCATAAAATGATTTTGAGATATTTATGCCTACACGACATGTGCTGGTTTGACATCTACGGGATAGATGTGATTTCAAACTCAATCTCTTTATGACTTTCTACTGAAAGAGAAAGTCATAGGAGATTCATTTCAATCCAACATCTAATAGCTCAAGAGGTCTTCAATCACGCTCGTTTGATTTTGTTCTATTCCCTCGCTTGATCGCTACACGCCATTTTCAAAGTTTTAATCCAAGTTTTAATTCTAGATCTCCCAATCCTCGTAGCTTACAAAGTTGTGCTGATAGGTGGTTATCCATATGGTGGAAAATTGTCATATCTAGGTAGCCTTCATCCTTTATTTGAAGTGTTGCAACCTATCTAACAATTAACATTGCTGCGAAAACTAATATTCGTTGTAGAATGTTGGTAATTCTGTTATTGTAACAATATTTTCATTATAATTATTTAAGAAGCAGAGATTCTAATTATGTATGAACATAATTTTTTGAGAGTTGACATTGGCCTCAAACATGTTGAATTTGATACAAAGTGGTGATAAGAAGGTGAAATAAGAGGGAAAAAAGGATAGTAAAAAAGAAACAATTCCAGGCTTCAACATATAGCCCCACAAAGATATCTCAAATGTGTTTGGTTGTTATCTGATGATCATGCCTTGGCTCCATCTGAAATTGGCTAAGAGTGTTTGCTGCAAAGCATATATCTAGTCGGGTGTTCACAAGATACATCAATAAACCATTCAAGTTTTCAACTATCATTAGGATGTTGGATCAACAAAACTTGAGTTTGAATTCCTTATCTTCTTCAAATTGGTGATCATAGGTGTTGTCATAGGTTTGTTGTCCATCATTCCAAATTTATGCAATATCTTGATCATGTATTTTCCTTGACCAAGATAAATCTCACTGGGTTTTTGCCACACTTAGAGTCCCAATTAATAGTGCATTAGTCCAAGATGTTTCATATCAAATTGATCAACTGCTAGTTCCTTCTTGAATTCACGTATATGATGTTTCACACCTGTTATTAGTAATTCATCCACATAAAGTAACATGATCATGGGATCATTCTTTACCACCTTGATGTAGAGATTTGGATCTGTAGTAATTTTGACGAACCAATTATTAATAGATAAGGATCCATTCTAACATACCATGCTCTAAGGGCTTGTTTCAAGCCATATAGAGCCTTCTTTAACCTACAAACATGAGTTTCATTTCCATGCACTTCAAATCCTGGAGGTTTCTCAATGTAGACTTCTTTATCAATTATTCCATTCAATTTTTTTTACGTTCATTTGATGTATGTTCCATCCCATAGTAGTTGCCATAGAGATGAGAGATCTAATTGTTGTGTACCTGTTTGTTGGAGAAAAAGTTTAGTCATAGTCAATTCCTTCTTATTGTGAGAATCCTCTTGCCACAAATCTTGCCTTATATTTGTCAATACTCCCATCAGTTGCATGCTTGATTTTGTACACCCATTTGGAAGTTACAACTGATTTGTATTTTGGTCTAGGAACAATTTCCCAAACATCATTCTTCATTATTGATTGTATTCTTCTGTCATTTAATTCTTCTATACTTTATGTTTGACTTCCTTTTCATAAGAGGTAGGTTCTGCCTCAATAATATTTTTCACGTAAGTTTCATAACCTAAATATATTTTAGGTTTCTTATTTTCTCTTAATGTTCCTTTTGTTGTTGCATTACTTCGGCTTCTTGTAGAGTTGATATTAACGAAGCTAGTCTTTTTCGAGTTTATGGAATGATTATTGGTTGTAATGGTTCAATTGGTCCTTTTGGTTCTTCACGATGATCATTGTAGGTTCCAAAGGATTGTCTTACCTTGGACTCTCTTCATTGGGAAAGATAATTCCTTCTTCTTCATTAGAATCAATATGGATATCCTTGGACTTCTTGCATGCAACACTTTCATCGAGTGTAACATCTCTACTTCAATACAAAATTATTTTTGACGTAGACTCTATATGATTTGGATGGGGTGTTATATCCAACAAAGCTACCCTTCATATTTTTCAGATCCAAATTCCTTTTTTCCTTGGGAATGTGAATGTAAATAAAAAATCTAAAAATTCCGAGATGATCAACATTTGGATTCTTTGCTGTAAATGTTTCTTCTAGGGTCTTATTTTCAAGAATTTTGTGAGGAATTCTATTTTGTATGTAGAATGTTGTAATAGAAGCTTCTACCCATAATAATTTTGGAATTTCCTTGTCATGTAGCTTGGCTCTTACACATTCTTCAATGGATCAATTCTTCCTTTTGGCCACACCATTTTGTTGAGGATTGTAGGGAACTATTAGCTCTCTCTTAATTCTTGCTTCTTTGCAAAATACTACAAGTTATTTAGAAGTATATTCCCCACCATTATCTGATTTTAGAGTTTTGATCTTATTTTCTGTAATATTTTCCACTTCTTTATTGAACTCTTGGAACTTCTATAATACTTCATCTTTATACTTTAAGAGATATGTCAAAGTCTTTTTGGAATTATAATCAATAAATGTTACATAGTATTGATGACAACCAAGTGAATTCTCTAACATGGGTCCACAAACGTCAGAATGTATTAGGTCCAAGATTTCCTTGGATCTTGTGTCACTACTAGTGAATGTTTTCTTCACATTATTACTAAGGGCACATCCTTTACAAACTTCCTCATGCTCTTCTTTTAATTGGGATATACCTGTAACCGTTTGATTCAATGATGGCAATATTTTGTAATGGAGATAACCATACCTTTTGTGCCATAATTCACAAGGACTGATGTCTAAATGTACTAGAGCTTGAGGAGGAGGAGTTTGAAGTCTATACAACCTCCCCTCAGAATCTCAATAGTCCTTGAATTTTCTATAGTGCTAGATCTCTTTTCCCAAACGATAACTTTTCCATCAACAAATGCTACCACATCTCCTTTATCGTCTAAGCAAGAAATATAAAGCAAATTCTTTGTCAAATCTGGAACACAGAGGATGTTTTTGATATGAATGTTCCCACTAGATTGCAACTCTAAGGAGGTAGATCCAATCCCTTTGATCGAGTATCTATTCTTATCTCCAAGTTTAATTGTGGGAGTGTAGCAATTTACAGGGTAAGTTCCTCAGATAGAACACCAAAGGACACCGCTCACAAATATATCATAGATCAATACACCAATATTCTTGACATGGTTAAAACCCTCAAAGAGGGAAACAGGCCACAGCTTTAGCCAACGCGGCCACTTAAGGTAATTTATTAATGTAAAAGAAAGAAAATTTATGTAAGCTTCTCTCATGAACGATCACCTTACAAATCACCCTCCATGCTCTTTAAATAGATATCATGGACCAATCGGGTGTTAAGCCATGGATCAAGTGTCAGTAATACCAAGGAGAGAATTAATTGTTGGATCACTTCATGTATAGAACATATCATGACCGTTGGATTGTAAATTACAAAAGTACATAATAAAGAAACACACTTTACCTAACTCTACACTAGACCAAGTTATACTTAACTATTTCCTATGTGTCGGAATATCCTAACATCCCCCCTTAAGAACAACTTGGTATAGGATTGAAGGATGTACAAATATGACACAATAGGAGAAGGAAGGAGGCATTAGAGCCTATCCCTCCTTAGTGACAACTTCATGAACTCCAACGATAAATCGAATTTTAGTAAACTTCGCCTCTGTGCGAGCCTTTGTAAAGATGTCTGCAACTTGATCATCGGTTGAACAATATTGCACTTCAAGAACATGGTCATGAATGAGATTTCTGATGAAGTGCATGTGTAGTTCAATGTGTTTTTTGTGTTTATGTTGGACTGGATCTTTGCATAGTTGAATCACACTTTGATTATCACACCAAAGTGTAGTCGGAGGCTGTTGCTGAAAGCCAAAATCTGACAGGATTTGATGAAGCCACAGAGCTTCCTTACTAGCTTCTATGGCACCACGATACTCTGCTTCTACTGAAGAAAGAGAAATGGAACTTTTTTTCTTACAAGGCCATGTAATAGGTCTAGAACCAAGAGTGAAGACATAACATGCAGTATACTTTTGATCATTAGGGTCACCAGCCCAATTAAAATCAGTGAAACCAACCAATAGAGGAGACTCTTCTACACTGTAATGAATCCCAAACTAAACTATACCTTGAACATAACAAAGTATTCTTTTAGTTGCTTTCCAGTGAATTTCATGTATGTTTTTCTTAAATCAAGCAATAAGGACAAAAACAAAGGAAAGTTCAGGATGAGTATGGGTCAGATACAAAAGTTTTCCTACAAGACTACGGTATAAGGTAGCATCAACTTCAGGGGAAGTACACGTGATTGAAAGTTTGGCTCGAGACTGAAAGGGAGAAGGGGTTGGCTTACAATCTTCCATGTGAAAATGGCATAGAAGATCACATGCATACTTGGACTGGGAAAGGGAAATACCTTCCTTGGTTTGCAAGACTTGAAGACCAAGAAAATAATGCAAGTGTCCTAATTCTGTCATTTCAAATTGCTTTTTAAGGCTGGACTTTACATGGTTTATAAGGTTGGGATCACTACTAGTAAGGATAAGATCATCAACATAAATAACAAGAATGATAAGATACTTACCCACTTTCTTGGTGTAAACAGTATTGTCAGAATGACACCTAGAAAATCTAGTATCTAAAAGAAAGCTATCCATTTTAGCATACCAAGCATGAGGGGCTTGCTTGAGACCATAAAGGGATTTCTTAAGCTGACATACAAGGCTGGAGTCTGTTTGTATAAATCCTGGAGGTTGTTCCATATAGATTTCTTCATGCAAGTCCCCATGCAAGAAAGTGGATTTAACATCCATCTGATGGACTTCCCATTTGAAAGAGGCAACAAGGGAAAGAACAAGGTGGATAGAGTCCATTTTGGAAACAGGGGAGAAGGTTTCAGTATAGCCAATGCCTTCAACTTGTGAAAAACCCTTAGCAACAAGATGAGCTTTATGTTTATCAAATATTCCATCTGGTCCAAACTTGGTTTTGTAAACCCATTTGCATCTAACAAGTCTTCGTCCCTTTGGAAGAGGAACAAGATCCCATGTATTTTGTAATAATGAATGATATTCTTCATTCATAGCTGCATCCCAATCTGGATGGCCCAAAGCTTCGATAAAGGTGTCAGGATCATAATTCGCTGAAGCTTGAGCCAATAAAGAAGAGGCTTTATCGAACTGAGAACGTGTACGCCACTGATCTGTAGGATCACCT
The DNA here is from genome assembly GCA_031772625.1 of Pinus tabuliformis. Lineage (NCBI taxonomy): Eukaryota > Viridiplantae > Streptophyta > Pinopsida > Pinales > Pinaceae > Pinus > Pinus tabuliformis. Next base: position 798,655,278 of record CM062805.1, on the reverse strand, counting down.
GCAAGAGCACTTGCTGCGTCCCGAGTAGCACAAACCCATTTTGGAAATTGAGGAGCTAAAGGAGCATACTAAGAAGGTGGGGAAGGATTGTCGTCCTTGATGTCATCATCTGAAGAAGAAATATTTTCAAAAGTAGAAGGGATAGAGAGAGGTGGCACATCCGCCGAACTAGGCTCATAGGCCGATATATTTTCAGCAAACTTTAAACCTCTTCTAACGATAACATTTTTGGACTTCGGTGAAATCCTTTGACATCTTCAGAATATCCAACAAAAATACATTTTTCACTCTTAGGTTCTAAGGCTTTATGTTTCTCATCTGGAATATAGTCTCTAATGCCTCCTTCCTTCTCCTATTGTGTCATATTTGTACATCCTTCAATCCTATCCCAAGTTGTTATTAAGGGGGGATGTTAGGATATTCCGACACATAAGAAATAGTTAAGTATAACTTGGTCTAGTGTAGAGTTAGGTAAAGTGTGTTTATTTACTATGTACTTTTGTAACTTACAATCCGATGATCACAATATGTTCTAGACATGAAGTGATTCGACGGTTCATTCTCTCCTTGGTATTATTGACACTTGATCTGTGGCTTAACACCCGGTTGGTCCATGATCTCTATTTAAAGAGCATGGAGGGTCATTTGTAAGGTGACCGTTCGTGAGAGAAGCTTATGTAAATTTTCTTTCTTTCACATTAATAAATTTCCTGAAGTGGCCGCATTGGCTCAAGCCGTGCACTGTTTCCCTCTTTGAGGGTTTTAACCACGTCAAGAATATTGGTGTATTGATCTGTGATTTTTTTGTGAGCGGTGTCCTTTGGTGTTCTATCTGAGGAACTTACCTTGTAAGAGTTTAATTTTGATAAAGTGTTGAGTTGACCATGTTCCCCCATCATATGTCTTGAAGCTCCGCTATATATTACCCAAGTATTATCATCTTCAAATGAACTTGTAAGAGCAGAGTAGAGACTTCCATCCTTGACTTCTCTAGCTAGCTTAGAAATGAATTTGATGATGTGTCCTTTTAATCGATTCAAGGAGACTCCTAAGGGTCTTGAAACCTTCCTTCATGTAACTTTCTATTGGAGAGGGAGAAAGATGATAGCTTCTATAAGAATGTCTTGAAACAAGAGTGCCAACAAGACGTGATCTTTAAGATTCCTTCCTTCGCCTTAGCTCTGATACCATGTTGAGAAACCAAATGCACGTAGATATGGATGATTTATCTTAAATTGATAATTACTTGTGAATGTTTTTTGGATTTTTATTAAATATTATGTTATCTTAGTCAAGAAATTACCAAAAAAATAAAGATCACAAAGAGACAAAGAACACCAGAAATTAGGCTCCAAGCTAGGGAAATCCCCCACGAGGGGTAAAAGCCAAAAATACTCTTCTTATAGAATTAGATCAAAGTGAGATATCCAAGACCCAAGACCAATATTTTCACAAAGTTCCCAAGTCATCCCTCCTCTAAGTCTCCTCCAACAAAGTCAAAGTCAATAAAGTCAACATTGGTCAAAACTTATCAAATTTGGTCAAATCACAAAATTTCAGACTTGCAGTTCGAACCTATAATTTCGTAGAGTAGCCCCAAAACCTTTGCATGTATGAGAATAAATAAGGAAAAAATGTTTGATCTTCTCTCTTTGTCCTTTAACTTTCACTTCTTTTTCTTCTTATCTTGGCACAAAAATCGATGTGATGATTGAGTGAGTGAATGAGGTCAAACTTACTTGTATTTAGAGCTATCCAGGAGGGTCAAATGACTGCTGCACGGGCTGACTTGTCGAAGGAGGGGGCGAATTGGTATTTTATTGAATTTTTGAATCAAGACAAAAATAAATTTCCTTTTTCTTACAAAAGTCCAAATGGGACTTGGACTCAATTACATTTCTTTGACTCATAATAAATTCTCTTTTGACTCAATGACCCTATAAGCATGAAGAACATGCTCTGACTAGAAATAAAATAATAATGATGAATATAATAAGTACATCAATGATATATTTGTATTACATTATGAAGACCTACATTAGTTACATTTTCATCACATTGTTAACATGTATTGTCGAAAAGGAACTTCATCAAATTGGTTGATGTCAATGGCATAATGAATGTACAAAACATCAATAAAAAGTATATGGAGGCATAAAAAAATTAGGATTTAAGTATATGAGTGTTATCATGAGAAATCATACACTTATCTGTACGCAACAAAGGACACTTAAAGTTAGTGATCAACACATATAAAGGTTACAGTTTTAGTTGGATACATCATGAAGACCCAAAAAATCAATTTTTTTCCCTAAAGTCTAGTTAAAAAATTGACCCTCGTAGGTGCACCAATATTGCAAATTAAATACCTCGTGACTTTTTCTTTGATATCTGTGAGGGTCGCGAAAATCCCAGTCAACACCTTGAGACATGAAATTGCTTGAAAGACACTTCACTTATTGACATAATGGGCTTACCATTCAAGCCTTGAGCCCCAAGAATCCTTAATGGCAAGTAGATGGTAGCTATCATCTCATTTATGAGGAAAACAACCACATTGATGAGCCCAAGGAGAGAAGGAGTGTTCAATTTTTCTATAAATACAAGTTCATGGAGAGCCAAAAACAAGAAGAAGTTGTGCATTGTTATGTTTCCAAAATTTCTCCCAAGCAATCTAGCATACCATTGTGAGGATAATTCCATCATTGTAGAGAGTTTTCTATGCTTCTTTAAGAGAGAAAGAGCTTGCAAAAGAGATTGAAAAAGAGAAATCATTGTTGAGAGATTTTGAGCACCATTTCTCAAACAACTCTCTTCAAGTGTCTTTGATACTTTTATTGTAACTCTTCCACCACCAACAATCAATAAAGAGGATCCTTTTCCTATACCTTTGTTGATTTTTTTTGCTTCACAAGCTTGTTGTGTGTTATTTAGTTTAGTTTTAGTTTAGTTTTGTTCATGCAATGTCTCCATTAATTTCAATGCTTTGTTTTTCCATGTTTATCCACTAACACATTTCATTTGTTTGTATACTCTTTGTGGGAAGAAACCAGTTGCAAAGAAGGTGTTTCTGGGACTCATAAGCAACCAAACACACCCTTATGAGTCCTAAAAAACCTTCTTTGGAGCTGTTTTCTTCCTACAAATAGTATACAAACAAATGAAATGTGTTAGTGGATAAACATGGAAAAACAAAGAATTCAAGGTAATAGAGACAATGCATGACCAAAACTAAAACAAAACAAAACTAAATAAAACACAACAAGCTTGTGGCATAAAAAAAATCAACAAAGGTATAGGAAAATGATCCTCTTTATTGATTATTGGTGGTGGAAGAGTTACAATAAAAGTATCAAAGACACTTGAAGAGAGTTGTTTAAGAAATGGTTCTCAAAAGTTCTATGCATTGTCAACATCATTGGGTTCTACAACATCGACCACTGAATTGTTTCCTTGTTTTTAAACCAGCACCACAGGGTGCAAATTCCAGCCTCATGACCTCCTACTACCTCTATCACCATTAGAAAAACTTTTCCATTCAGACGAGGATATACTATAGGCCATGATAGAACCATAATTCCCTTGGGATGCCATGCATCATCGCTCTTTATTTTTACTAGAAAAAGCATTCCCCCTACTAAATCACCATGCCACAATATTTGCACAATAGAGACAAAGGAATTCCTACCACCAAGATAGGTAGAATGGTTCAGGAATCCCATCCTTGTACCAAATTAATTTGAGGAAGGGAATTTGTCCAATATATCACCTACATTGAAGGTAGATATTTCCACCAATCTCGACATAGTTGAATAAATCTCGCTGGGGGCAACTTGTTCTCTGGAAGAAGTTACCTCTTACAAAGCCCTATTTTAGGAATATAGGGATATTTTTACATGGTCTTATTCAGAAATTCTAGTTATTAGTCCCATAATCATGGAGAACCACATTGACACCTGGCCCGATGCTTACCTAGTTAGGCAAAAGCAACATCAACTCCACCTGTCCAAGGCATAAGCGATTAGAAAAGAAATCGACAAACTCCACAAAGTTGGTTTCATCTACCCCATTTCTTACACATCTTGGGTTTCTATCCCTGTACTCATCTTGAAAAAATAGGGCACCATTAAGGTTTGTACTGACTTCAGATATTTGAACAAAGCATGTCCCAAAGACAGCTATCTAACACCCTTCATTGATCAAGTAATTGATGCTTGCATAGGATAGGAAGCCCTATCCTTTATGGATGGATTCTCAAGGTATAACTAGATTTAGATACGACATAAATCAGTACAAAATATCCTTTACTACTCAATGGGGCACATTCGCCTACCGCGTCATGCCCTTTGGCCTTAAAAATGTTGGTGCCACCTTCTAGAAGGCATGAATTATATCTTCCATGACTTGGCTCATCTAATATTAACCTATTTGGACGAACTTACAGTATGGTCCAAAAAGCGCTCAAACCATTTGGAAGATATTCGTCTGGTTTTTTAGAGGTGTCGACAATATAACCTTCAATTGAACCCCCTCAAGTGTGTCTTTTTCATCAACGTAGGATGACTATTGGGGTTCACTGTTTCCTAGCAAGTCATTAGGGTTAACCTTTTGAAGTTGTAATCCATTCAAGAAATCCCACCTCCCAAAACCTTGAAGTTATTACAAATCTTGCAAGGTAAGGCCAACTTCTTACATCATTTTGTTCCCGATTACACAACTTATGCACACAATTTCTTGCGCCTTCTTCGTTAATACATCACATTCCAGTGGGATGAAGAATCTTAAAAATCATTTGATGCCCTGAAGGACACATTGTCATAGGCACCATTTATTAGTCCTCCTAACCATACCAAACATTATGCCCTCTACGTATCATCTCAGAGGTGGCCATAACAGGGGTATTATTCCAAGAAGGAAATGACAATAGGGAACATGTCATATATTACATAAGTAAGAAACTCTTTGGGCCTGCTTTAAAGTATGATCCAACAGAAGGAACAACCTTAGCCCTCGTACACTTAGTACAAAATATTCAACATTACATCATCTTATGGACCACCACCATAATCACAAGCATTAACCCCATGAGATACTTTCTCACTCGCTGTATGATGAACCATAAGTATGCCTGATGGGTAGTCATATTGTAAGAGTTCGACCTACAATTTGCTTCCCACAAAAGAAAAAATCTCTTATCATTGTAGAGTTCATCGTAGACCTCTCTTTGGATTCACAAGCGTCTCTTGTCAATGATGCTTTCCCCAATGAAAATTTGTTCGTCATATTTACAGACAACCCTTGGTATGGTGATATCCTCCTCTTCCTTTGAACTCAGAAGCTCAAACCAAGTCTCTCATGTGATGATTGGTGTTGCATCTGCCACAAAGATCCTCACTATCTCCTCATTGGAGATGTCTTATATCATCGTAGAGTGGACACCATATTATGTCATTGCCTTGCAATTGATTAATTTGAGAAGGTCTTAAATGACTTACATAATGGAGCCTGAAGTGGCCACCTCTCAAGAATGACCACTGCCCAAAAGATTTTATGTGCTGGTTATTTTTGGCCTACTCTCTTCCGTGATTGTATTGTTTCCATCAAGCGATGCAAGTGATACCAATGTTATGCCCATAAATCTAGAGCACCACCAACTCCTTTACATCTGGTAATTGCCACATACCCATTTTTCAAGTTGGGCATAGAATTCATGACTTGCAACCTTCAGTCCTAGAATAGTCATAAGTACATAGTGGTCGGATTTGACTACTTCACCAAATGGGTAGAAGCCATGCTCACTTATAATAACATTGCTGATACTGCTGCACATTTTTTCTTCAACCATGTCTTTATCCAGTTCATTTTTCCCAAGGATCTTGTCTTGATCATGGTAAATACTTCGAGAATGAGATTTTCCAAGAATTATCTCAACTCCTTGGTTTTTCACATGAGTTTGCTTCTCCATACTACCCCGAGTCCAATGGATAGGTGGAAGTTGTTAATAAAGTCCATTAAAACAATGTTACAGCGCATTGTGAACATGCACAAAACCAACTGGCATCACATGGTCTTCTCATCCTCATGGGAATACCACACATCGGTCAAGGCATCCACGGGGTTCACACCTTTCCACTTAGTATATGGGGTTTAGGTCATACTCCCTATTGAGTGCGAGATCCCTACCTTACACAAGACCATCGAGTTTCTCTCGAATACCTAACCATTAGAACATAGGCTATTACAATTAGAACATGTCAATAGAAGTCAGCGAGATTCTCTCTAGTGCAAAGGAGTCGATAAAATGAGGATGAAAGCCTCCTTTGACCATAAAGTCACCCCACACTCATTTACCGAGGGGAATCTATTTATCTTCTATGATGTTGCCAAAGAGGCATTGGGACAAGGAAAGTTCGAAACTTTGTGGAAAGGCCTCTATATCATTAAACACTGCCTTCTCAAAGGAACCTACATGTTAGTAGAGCCTGATGGGACATGCCTTAAAGACCTCATCAATAGGCTCTATGTCAAAAAATTTCATCCTTAACATTAAGTTTTTCCTTATGATGTAAAGCTATGTACCATGATTTGATTTTTATGGTGACCACTTCATCATTTGATGTACTCTAACTATCCTCTCAGTCTTGTGTCGTAGATGGATTATCTGACAAGATACCCCCACGGGTTCGCTGACGGTGCTTCTAAATGGTCGAAAAATCTTGTTGCGACAACTTGGGCCATATACTCCCCTGATCAAATGATTATCCACCAAAATAACATCTGTATTGGGTCAGCCACTAATAATCAAGCAGAATATGATGTTGTCATAGGTATATTAGCTTATGCCTCTCACCTAGACATCAGTCCCCTGCATGTGTTCCTTGATTACTAACTTGTCATATTGCAGTTGAACCAAACCTTCAATGTTCGTGACCCTTTCTTGTTCAAAAAATACCTGCATGCATAACTGTTAGCACGGGGTTTTGACCATATCACATTTTCACATATACTAAGAAGTCAAAATCATGTTTTTGACCATATTTTTAATCAAATACTAGACTGGTGAGCATTACACATAAGCCATCATCAAGACATGTAAAGCATAAACATAATCCATCACATCAATAAAAATGCATGTACATTACATGTATATAACCATAACACATGTGGAATACATATCATGATAGACGTAAAAAAATGATCTCATATATATCATAAAAAAATAAAGGTTTAGATACATCAGCTAGCCAACGCTAGAAAAAATAGAGTCATTTGCAAAAAAGGGGAGCATGCTCATAATGGGTGCTTCCCTTGGCACAAAGATATAACATCTAGGGCCTGGGCACATTGCCCTCTACATCTCTCACTGGAAGCCCTCTTGCCTCCATTGCTCTCGGTCCCAAAATTGGTGCTGCCATGGCTGCAACAACAACTACCCTGTGGAGAAATGGGTTCCAAGCTCTGTGAGGAGTCATCATATTCTCAATCACACCCTCACTTAGAATAGCCCATCTGGCCTAAGGAATATCAAAAATAAATTCTAACAGTTGTTACCTCATGTCCAACTCCCTCTGCTCATCTGCCTCTACTCAGATTCGCATCCTCTCAACCTAAACCCTGAGGTCTTCCACCTCTGCCCTCTCTAGGGGAGCACCCATCACTAGTCGTTCCCTTTATGCCAGATGCTCCTCTGCACCACCCTCTCTTTGACGATGCTTCCTAGCAACAACACCTTTCCCATCGACCGGTTACAAGTCATCATCCGCGCCCACCGAACGGCCTTGTGAACACCTGTGCGGAACCATATCTATAAGGAAACATATCAAATTCCAAATTCTTGGTACATCATAAGTATCACATATAAAATAAAAAAAATGCAAAAATCATATTAAAACCAAATTCATACATACATGCAGATCCCCATGCATTTCCTAGGGGAAACCCCATATCTGGGTCACCCCTAAAGTCCATTCCCGCGTACGGGAACTCCTGTATCAACTGAGGGTTGGGGATGAACCAAACCTTTGTCGTGTAAGTCAAATACTGAGCCACCTCTCCCCCTCCACCTCAAGGCATCAAAGGAGCCCATCTCCTCATCCATGGCTCCCTCGACAGACCAAGAACTACTTGTAATATTGGTCACAGACTCCATCACCCTCTCATATAAGATGCTACAGAGAATTCTTTGTAAAGCAGGAGCTCAGGACCTCATATTGCACCACCTACAATAGTTATGCCACCATCCTCCATTGGGGAAAACCCACCCAGTTAAAAAGGGTGTCGACACACACCTTATCCAATACAACTAGTTGGATACCTGTAGTACGATGTGGGGCCATCGTCCCCCCAAGGTGCACAATCATCGATGTTGTTTCCCATGTAGGCAGGTATGGAATCGATGTTATGTGGATGCCTCCAGCATCAAAGGAATTCCCCCTGCAATTATATCATGCCCATGCTTGTAATTTGGGCCTTGTCATGAAGTATACATCCACCTTGACACCCTTGATATCAACCACCTGCCTCATAAGATGCCACCAACTAATCAACTATAATCTCCACCCGAAGATAAATCCAATCTCTCTCTCTCCATAAACCCATCCTATAGTGACCTCCATGAGATCAGAAAAAAGAAAAAAAATCCTAAAAGGTGGCACATGCCCAAAAATCCAAGTTTGGAGTGCCTGTTGTCGAGCAGTAAAAAGGGTCTTTTTCATCTCTATTTACCCTACATTAACTTATCAATCTAGGAACGATTTGTTATCTCAAAGAGTGTACTCAGTTTGAGGCGGTCATTTGTCAGAGTAATGCTAGTAGTATAGTTCTCTAAATACAAGAATAAACGGATGCTTGAAACAATATCTACTTACAAAAAAGAACCTTAAAACTCAAATCATGCACTAGACAATTTATTAGTCAAGGGTACAGTAATGGTAACTCATCCCTCTGTAAACTGATGTAATTAAAGACAATCAAGGAAAAGATCATCAATCTGGGAGCTAGACAACAATTGTCAACGCTCACTACAGTCTCAGATCGTTCTGCACACCAAAGCAATGATAATACAAATGACAGGAAATGGAACAGCAACTAGTCTTATAAACAAGATTGAACAACAAAACCTTAGGCTATGGAAATAAATGCGGCAATCGTATCCTACAAGAGTTAGATAACAATCTTTGCTCTAAAGATAAATCGGACAGTAATGGAAATGGAACGACAACGAATAAAGATGAAATATGGAACATCAAATAGAGTCAAACATAAATGTACATTGAACCAAAACAAATATCACACTACACGCTTAATATCTAGAAGAAACAGTTATCTGACTTCGATACAACAAGTATAAATCTCAATTATAAAGAAGAATGATTGAAATTTGTAATGGAACAACAATGCCTTGAGCAACAATCGCGATTAAGTGTAAACCGTAGTTAAATACAGTAATACCAATTTATGAATGTTACAACACGGCTACTCGGTAATTGAACAACAATAGCATTCTGTAAGGAACAACAACGTTATATCAATGGTTAAAGGAACAACAATACGTTACAAAGTCAGAATGATCAACACAGTATTCCAAACAGAGCTAATAATGGAAACCACACATGAATTAGAGATAATGGTACAGGAGAAAGTGTTCCACCAGGGCCGGGCCCTTAGCCTCCTGGGACACACCGCTTGAGATTACTCCAGAATCAAAGATGGAATGGCAACCAGATTTATATTAAAACATCAAAACAGAGTTATAATGAGTCACTCTTCAACGAGATTCAATGATCAAAGTTTTGAATACAAAGGAGAATTACATCAAAATAACAGCAAGTCGTCCCCCGGGCTAGCTGTGCTGCCCCTACTTATAACAGCCGAGCGGAGATATCAATGATGCAAAAATCATTAAGATAGCAATCCCTCAGGATCCTTGATTTGCTAGACTATTAATTCTCATTTATCCTCTTGTTCTCTTCGGCCGATTTGATATCTCCTTTTCCCGTTCCTGGTTGATACGCTCCAATTTGGATCGCCTTGTTTGCATGCGGTTCCCTGCCAAAGGGACAACAATTAACTTTGTCCTGTCTTTTCCTTTGGGACGACAATCTTCCATTTTCTCCTTTTCCTGCATAAGAAAAGGGCAATTTTTAGTTGTTTTGCGTTGCATACAAATCCCATAGATTTTGTCATAATTTATTATTATCTACCTAGTTCATGATGCAAAGAGGTTATGAGTTTTAAGGAAAAGATGACAAAATAAACGATAAAAACATACCTTCTTCAGTACTCCACACACCCCCCTGCTTACCCTTTTTCATGCCCTCATGAAAACATTGTAGTTGACATGCAAGGCAGTGAGAGAGTAGGCCGGAGACGAGATCTCATGAGGTGGTCTACAACCATGATGCCTAGCTAGGTGTTCAAAAAAATGTCTTGTCTGACCCTCAGGCATTTCATACAAGGCTTGGTATCCAGGTGCAGGGTGCCAAATAACCGGACTGTGGAACCTACAGCCTAACCAAGATGGTCCTTCTCTCAAAATAAGGTCACCATAAAGACCCAAGCGATAGGCAACTAGCTTAAAGTTCTCATAGTTAAATGGTTCCCTGAGTTGGATATTCAGATTAAAAGTCTGATATCGGAATTTGCCAGCCGCAATGGCAAGGTCCTTAATGGTAAAGAAATATTATATCCCTTGCCGATTGATCGATGTATGAATGGGTACTAATGCTTCAATCATGCCCGGAGTCCTCATGAGGTTCCTATGTTTATTCCATAGCTGTAGTGGATCTCTAGGCTCAACTCTTACCCATAATTCTAATCTGTTTTCTTGTCTTTGGAAGGCATTATAGGCTTTAAGCCATTTTATTCGATTAACTCCAAACAAAATAAATGCCTGCAATTGGATATCCCCAATGAAAGGGCTGGGGTTCTGCTCTGTTTCTTGATCTAACACAAGGTTGCGCAAATAGAACTCACATAATAATCTCTAAACCTTTACCCCATAGTGCTTACAACAATTTATGAAATCGTTAATAATATTTATTTCTATCGGTGCTCCTGCTTTGACAACTTTAATTTTCAATTGCAAATATTGTTGTTATGGCTCCAAATCTCACTCTTGAGGTTTGTGATGCTGCACTCATGGCCCAGGGCAACCCCTCCTTCGAGACCTGGTCCAAAATTTAAAAAACAATGTTTTATTCCCTATACGCGACATTGCCCTGAGCTAAAAGCGTGTGTATGCGGGTCTGTGTATCCCCAACCCGCGTATATATCTTAAAACACTTAAAAAAATTAAATCTCCTTAATTTCAGGCAGAGATCGCGAGGTTTACCTGCTGATTACCTATTAGTGCCCGTGGCCCAACTGTTCCCAACGAATTCCCAACTAAAAAACTACTTTGGGAGAAGTATGAAAAGGATTCAATGGGAAGGCTTAAGGGAGGAGAGAAGAGAGAGAAAGGTTATTATGCTGAGATTTCCCTGACCAGGTCTGAAGATCCTAGTGCCTCTTGCACTTCCCCCATTTACAGGAAACGCTTGTTTCCTTGTGTGATGATGTCTATCTACTACTTGAGATATCATGGAGTAAGTCATGGAAGGAGTTTGTTAAAGGCTTGAGACTGGATGAATCCGGAGGATGGTTCCGCTTGGAGCCTGCGAAAGGACGAATCAGGTGAAATTATTCCTTTCTATACTTTATTTGTCTATAATAAAAGAAACACTTGTCTTTGTTCTTGACATAAATCTTCTTCATGTTTATGATATCCATGTTATGATTCATATGTGAATGGTTGTTTAATTGCATAACTAACTACCTTTCAATATACTATGAAGATGATTTCTTTATGATGTTTAGTCCATATACTTCTGTACGTTCTTGAATTGATTGTTTTGCAGGTTGAAGGAGCGAAAGGAACTCCAAGAGGGTTTCGACCCTGGAAGGATCTTCTCAAACGAAGGACCCCTAGGTACGCCCCTTATCCTATAGTTTTCTTATATTAGCATTATGGTTGTGTGGAATGTGTGTTTCTCTGTATAGACAACCTCTGATCTGCTAGGGTATCAACCCAATACCCTAGGGGAATTTGTTCCTTAACAGAATTGGCGACTCCACTGGGGACAACAGTATTGTTGTTCCTAGTTTGGGTTCATTCAAGCCAATCAGGGCTCAACTGTCTGTTTGCTTGCTGTTACTGTGTAGTCTGTTCCTGTAGGAACTTGAATTGTAAGTTTGGTCAGTTTCTTCAAACTGTTTTTTGTTTTTTCTTGAAATCTTTTATATACGTTGTTTTTCTTGTTTACAGAAGTGTATATACGCATGTTTCCTTAAGTAAACCCGTGTATACGCAGGTTTCCTTAGGCTCAGTCGCGTATACACGCAGTTGTACATCAATACAATCGCGTATATATTGCAATTTTCAAGATTTTTCAAATCTTTTTGTTTCCGAAGGTCTGTTTGCTGGTCTGGTTCAGTCCTGAATAGTTACTTTTCTGTGTCAGTTTTTAGCTTTACAACAAGTATCTAATTTCAAATTCTCTCTGATTTTGGAAAGTGTTGGTCTTATTGGTTTTATTGCAAGTGTCATCGTTTTGTTAAGCACACAAGATTTCTTGTTAGGAGTCTTGGCTGCTCTATTTTGTCAGGGCAGAAAGATTGATCTCAATCTTTGTGTCAAATCTTGTTTTGGTGATTTTTTTTTGGTTTGCATGTCAAAACTATATCTTTATGACCATTTTCTTTTCTTGCTTTCCGAAAGTTGTTGGTTTACACTTTCTTGAAAGTTGTCTTTTCAATCTTTTGGTCTTTATTGCCAAGCTCTTGTTGCTGCTTTTGATTGTTAAGAGCATCTCGAAACACATTTTTGTTGTTGAGTTTTCATCCATTGTGTGTTGTCAGATTGTAAAGTGTTTATTGTCGATTTTTCAATCATAAAGTTTCAGTCTTGTTGAGAGCACTTTTGAAAAGACGTTTTTGCTTTTGCTTTTGAAGAAAACTTTTTGAAAAAATTGGTTTTGCTTTCTTGAACTTTGTTTTGATTTAGTTTCTTTTAGTGAATGAAAGTGCATTTTTGTTTGTCTTGAAACTTCTTTTTAGTGTTTAGACGAAATGAACGATTAGCAACTCATATTCCATCTAAACATTTTAAGTGGAAAATTAAAAATTGATAAACAAGTAACTTTCATTTCTTGATTTAGAGTAGTCTTAAGTCTTGCATCAGCATGTACTCATTGCATTAGGATAGAGTTGCACATCATTTTAGGCATCCATATTTTTGTTAATTTTTGTGAGTGTGAAGCATGAGTAAAAGAAAAGAAAAGAAAAATTTGTTGTTTTTTTTTAAGCTCCTCTGAACCCAGTAGAAATTTCTTTCATCGAAAAATGAAAACAAGTGCATTTGCATGTAGTTTGGTTTTTATTAATTTCTTTTGCGTAAAAACACCACTAGTTTTACTTCTGCTTATCCCTTGACTTAAAGAACAGCCCATTTAAAAACAAGCGCTAATTAAAATATACTAGAACTTTTTATAATTGTCAAGTTAGACACACCAACAAGTTTTAGGATATTTTAGGCCTTGGATTAGGCGAGTGGAGAGATAACTCTCCAAGGCCATTTAAACTGTCAAACATAAGAGTCTGAATAGTGAGTGAAAATCCAATAGCGTTAGGGAGACCAGGAAAGCTCCGGATCTGGGAGTTAAGCATGAGGGTTTTTGAAGACAGGGAAGAGAGATACCCCCTCTCCTACTTGTCGGATCTAACCTCAAGACTGTTCCACCTGGCTTCTGATACGAGTTGGTAACCTTAGTTGCTACTCCTAGGGATCTACACAGGTGGTTGTGGAGGGGAATCTCGTGGCACCTGAGGTCGACGTTGTATCACTCTCAACGATACTACTGGAGGGCACCCTTGCGAAGCTTGGGGGCTTGCACCGGCGCAGGCTGTTGTTAGGAGGTCAGTGTAACTTGCTCTGTTACCTTTGCTGATAGGACTGGGACGTCATTATCCCAGACTATATTCGAAAGGTCCCTTACTTCACTTTCTTGTATTTTGGTGTCTAGTCCTCATCACCCGGAGCAGAAATACTCGAAAGTTGTTTGACTGGCTGATATATTTTAGGGACTTTTTAGTGTGTGCTCTGTGCTCCTAGTTGGCCTAGCTTTCAATTTTTTGAGTCTTTAGCTAGATCTTAATAAAAAATTTAAAGTGGCTAACTGATCACCTAGACAGTCTCGAAGACTTCGTGGTCTTTCACCACCAAGTTTAGAGCCTTCTCCTAGAAGGCGCAAAGGTAATACTGCCGGTGGGTTTCATCTCATGGCAGCTGACGCATTGGGGATTGATCCTCCTCTCGAGGGCATTAGTGTTCAAAATAGGCCTGGTACTTCCACAGAACAAGAGAGGAACACTCCAGTTCTTTCTCGAGTTCTCTTTCAGACGGAAGATAACATAGAAGTAGAAGAATTTCAAGAGTCGTTAGCGGCTCCAAATTCTCCCTTACCTTCTAGCTATCCAGAAGTATTACGATACGTTGGGACTCTGATGCATAGACCGTCAAGTCTAGGTCACACTACGCACTTACCATCGATGACCACTACTGGAAGCATGGCTTCTACTACAAGTGCTACAACTATGTAGACTCCAACATCAGTACAAGGGGGAGGAACCATTTCCATCCCCTCTGCATCTTTATTTGGGTCTTTTGCTAGCACATCTTTTGTTGGGTCTACCTCCATTCCTTCTACGAGTGGAAATTCCCAAGCCAATGCTTTTAGTACTGGATTCTTCCCATTTGGCACCCATTCACAGGGTATTCCATCAGTTCCGTTTAGTGCCTCCACATCCATGATGGGTGGATCGGCTTCATTCTAGGGTTTTCCTTTCGGAAGTGGTCATATACCACATTCCAAATCGACAATAGGATCTATGCCTTTTTCTTCTATAGGACAAAGCAGCAATCCTTTCCAAGGTTGGACTAACCCTGCGGTTAGTGGCATGGGAACTGGGAATCCGTTTTTCGGCCAACAAGGGAATGGGCCGTACTCCATAGTTAGTTTGTTTCGAAGTATTCCTCCCTTAGCTTCTGCTTGGAATCCTTATCAGGGGTTATCCACTCCTTATAATCCTTTAGGAGGAAGCTTCACCGGTTATGGAGGTTTTGCGGCCGGAGTTGGTCAAACTCCGAGTTTTGCTGGATCACAAGGCTTGCCTTTTGGTTCAGCTAGTTCTACTGGATACTTCGGGCAGCCTGGTGCCTTTCAAAATCCAAGCCAATATTTTCAGAACTTTGGGAGCTCCGCCCAGTCAGGGTGGAACCCCCAAGGTCCTCCTAGGCTTCCTTTTCTGGCAACTTTGAACTTGCCAGATCTCACGAAATTAACAAATGATCCAATCAAATACAACCCGACCTGGCCTCTGGTCCCAACCAAACTCCCTTCGGACATTCCAAAATTCAAAGGGAAGGGCGGTGAAGACCTAGGCGACCATGTAACCACATTCCATTTGTGGTGCTCATCAAACTCCCTTATTGATGACTTGATTAGGTTGAGACTTTTTCAACGCACCTTGACTGGTAATGCGGCCAAGTGGTATATAGAGTTTCCAGGGGGCAGCTTTACATCTTTAGCTGACTTAGCTAATATTTTCATAAATAATTTCCTGTTGCTCGTCCGTTATGATGCAGGAACTGAACTTCTGGCCAATTTCCATCAGGACACGACAACTCACATTTCTGACCATATTCAGGAATGGAGATGGAGAAAGAGGCTCATTAAAGCTGAAATCGCTCCGAATACCATCTCGAATGGTTTTTGAAATCTTTACAACCTGAAATCTCTAAGGATGTCTCCATGTCCGGAGTCTATTTTGAGGAGCAAGCTATTTTTAGGGCCCAACAATTAGAATTGATTTACTCTCAGTCTGGGATCCTAAAAAAAATCTTGCCAGATGCTCCTGGGTCTAAGGTTGATATAGCCAAGTTGAAGCCAGGTCCTCATGCGGATGGTATCATTGGATCGGTAGACACGAATGCGGTGAACTTGTTGAGCCAATTACAGCAGTTGTCTTTGCAAACTGCTCCTAACAACCAAGTCACATCGTCTAACCCTTCATCTTCCCAACCCTCTTTAGTCAATGCCGTCCAATCTACCAACCCCAAAGGAAATAAAAATTCCAATGGGAAGAAGAAAGGATGAGGTAATAAAAAGAGTCAAGATGGGAAGAATGATGCAAATAATCCTAACAATAATGCTGGTGGTGGTAGAAATGAGTCTAAAAAGAAAGTCAAGTTTCCATGCAAGTAATGCGGTGGAGACCATTTAACTCATCTTTGCCCCAAGATTGAAGATGCTCAGCGCTTGTTAGGGCAGCAAGGGACTTCTAGTTCTCAAGCTATGTTAACCAACCCTTTTCCCCAAGGGCATCAACTTCTTGCTGGCGCAAGTTCAAACCCTGGTACCTACGCTGGGGGCAACCAGGAAGGGGAAAAGTCATCAAATGTTTTCATGATGGGTTCCAATGTCCATGTGGCCACTCGGTCACATGATTATGATGAAGTCGAAACTTCCAAGGACAAAACTACTCCCGGAAATACCGACCTTCATATTGAGCGACCCCCTGTCAAGACTATATCACGGATAGCAAAAGGTTCCGCTAAATGCACGACTATTAATCCTAATGCTAGGGTTGCCCAGAATTACTCCATCGTTGAGGATCTGGCTCAGAGTCCATGCACCATGTCTACTTTAGAGTTTCTCTAGTCGTGTCCAGCTCAACGAAGTGCTTTCCTTTCGGCGATTGGGGCAGTTGATCCAACTAACTCTTTAGTGCTCACTTTCGACATGTTAAATGTCAAAAAGGGACTCCCTCTTCATATGGCTTTCAAAATAAAGTCTACATACCAGAAAATTAACATTTTTTGTACCGTTATTGATGAAGGAGCTTCCACGTGCGTCATGTCGATGTCATGCTTGAAGGCTATTGGATCGCCTTCGGCTGTTCTTTCACCTACCCTACTGAATGCATTTGATGGGCATTCTCATAAGCCACATGGGATTATCCCAGCCTTTCCCATATGTGTTGGGGGGAAGGTTGTCAATATTGAAGTAGAAGTCATTGATGCTAACCTGGACTACAATCTCCTCTTAGGAAGGAACTGGGTATACGAAATGGACGTCATTGTTTCGACTCTGTTTCGTGTCATTTGCTTTCCTCATGAAGGGAAAATCGTTAAGGTTGATCAATTGGATTATTGTCCAGTCGATCCTCAAGCAATCTCTGACTCTACTGTTCCTTTAGTGGATAACCCTCGTCCGCCTACTGAGAATCTAGGAGTTGGGATGTATTCCTCATTGATGGGTACCTTTGATTTTCCCTCTCCTATCGCTAGAATCAATGTTGTTTCATCATCCAAGGAGTCTTCTTGAAAAGAGTTCTTCCGAACTCATTATTTTTTGGACCCTTGGACCTTGCCTTCACCTATGACCACATTAGATGAAGGACAAGTTAATGGAATGGCATTCCCTATGTCTGCAGCTGAGCTTAGATATCAGTCTATCGTTAACTCTGTAGACGACCACTCTACTCCTTTTTCTGAGGAGGAGCTAGATGGTGATGTGGCCCCGGCCTGGACCCTTGATTCTACCTCTGCCCTGGACTGCTTAGATACGGTTTTACCTTCTGAAGAAGCAATCCTCGAAGTAATGATGGGTGTAGATCGACCTTGGGAAGACTTACACCATCGTTCATATTTTCTTCCTCCATTGTAGGAAGTAGAATCTAGGTTCTCCAAGCTCTTTACTAGTGATGTTTGTACGATATCAAATCCTTTGGCTCCAACACACTTTCATGACGAAGGTAATATGTTGGTGATTTCAAAAATGATATCCATAAACATCTCTAGGGACCCTAACGTGATCGAGAATATCTTCATCGGAATCGAATGTTCCCCAGAAGAAATTCAAGTTTACGTCGACCTTTTCAAGGAATTTCGAGATTTATTCACTTGGTCTTATAAAGAAATGCCTGGCATTGATCCATCTATAGTTCAACATGAGATCAAGACGTATGAAAACACCAAACCGGTTCGTCAAAGGCTTTAGCCGGTTAATCCTAGGAAAGCAACAGCCATTAAAGCTAAAGTAGAGAAGCTGCTCAAGGCGGGTTTCATATACCCTATTCCTCTTACCGATTGGGTTTCTAATCCAGTCCCTATGGATAAAAAGCAAGGAACAATCAGAGTATGCATCGACTTTAGAGACCTAAATAAGGCCTGTCCAAAAGATAATTACCCCACACCATTCATCGATCAGATTATTGACGAGTGTGCGAGTAATGAGATTTTTTCCTTCATGGATGGTTTTTCTGGTTATAATAAGATCTCTATCTGTCCTGAAGATCAACATAAGACAACTTTTATATGTCCCTGGGTACCTTTGCATACAGAAAGATGCCTTTTGGTCTTAAAAATGATGGAGCCACTTTCCAGCGGGCCATGTCATATGATTTCCATGACATTAAACATATCATCGAAGCATACTTGGACGATCTCGCTGCTCCTTCTCGAAAGAGAACTGATCACCCTAGTTATCTTCGATTGGTTTTTGAGCGATGTCATTTTTATAAAATCCGATTGAATCCCAACAAGTGCATTTTCGTGGTTATGTCTAGTCGGTTATGAGGGTTCATCATGTCAAATGAAGGGATTCAGGTTGATCCCTTCAAGGTTGAGGCAATAATTCAGTTTCCTTCCCCGTCCTCAATTCGACAACTTCAAAGTCTTCAAGGGAAGACTAATTTCCTAAGATGGTTTATAGAAAACTATGCCAAGATCACTAAAGGGTTTATGCATTTGCTACGCAAAGGAGTTCCATTCATATGGGACGACTTTGCGCAGCGGTTGTTCGATGCTTTGAAAAAGGCATTAGTCTCTGCCCTTCTTTTGAGTCCACTGGATTATGGTAGGGACTTCCTTTTATATCTCGCTGTAGCAGAATCAACCGTTGGTATGGTTCTCGTTCAGGAAGACAATGCTCTCACAGAGCATGTGATTTATTATTTGAGCCGAGGCTTAATAGGTCCTGAACTTCACTATTCTCCGGTTGAGAAGTTGGCTTTGGCAGCTGTCCACACTGTCCAGCGGCTCTGTCATTATATCTTGCTTCGCAAAAATTTTGTCTTAGCGGCGGTCAATCCATTTCAATTTGTCCTCAGTAGGTGAGTGATTGGGGGCAAATATAACCGATGGATAGTCATTTTACAAGAATTTGATCTCGAGTTCTTGTCCACCAAGTCTAAGAAATCCATGGTTTTAGCCGAGCTAATTTCCGAGCTGCCTTGTGGAGAGGATACTATTTATGAGAAAAGTTTTCCCGACGAACATTTATTCCTCATCTCTTCACTCGACCCTTGGTATGGAGATATCATTGTCTATCTCCAGACTTCGAAGTTCCCCTCTACTTTCTCTGAGGATGAACGTCAGAAATTACATCACCTAGCCAAGAACTATGTTATCATAGGTGATACATTATATCGTTGAGGGGTTGATTCAATCCTTTGGCGCTGTTTAACCTTATAGGAAGCAGAGTCAGTGCTCAATGACTTCCATAGTGGAGCTTGTGGTGGTCATCTATCAGGGCGTGCTATAGCCCAACATATCTTGCGTGCCGTCTATTTTTGGCCTTCGCTCTTCAAAGACTGTGTTGGAGCGGTCAAATGCTGTCACCCCTGCCAAATCTATAATCGAAAGATGCGCACACATCCAACACCTCTTTTTCCTGTTGTCACTGTCGGTCCTTTTACTAAGTGGGGTATCGATTTTACAACTTGTAATCCGCCTTCAGCGGTGAGTCACAAGTACATTATTGTGGCTGTAGACTACTTTACAAAGTGTGCCGAGGCCATGCCCACTTATAAAAACGATAGTGAAACGACAACATTGTTCCTTTTTAATCAGATTATCTCAAGATTTGGTATCCCGGGAGAGATTGTCACTGAGCATGGCAATCATTTCCAGAATCAACTAATGTCTGAATTGGCTGTTAAATTAGGTTTTCGGCAGGAATATTTGTCTCCTTATTATCCTCAGGCCAATGGATAGGTCGAGGTAGCCAACAAAACTCTTAAGACGATCCTGCAACGGACAATCGATAAAAATTGGTCCAATTGGCGTCTTATGTTGTATCCGGCTCTTTGAGCATACCGAACCTCCGTGAAGACTGCTACTGGTTTTACACCTTTTCGGTTAGTTTATGGGATGGAATCTATCTTTCCTATCGAATGTGAAATTCCATCTCTTAAGTTAGCTGTTGAGCTCCTTCCAGATATTTCTAGTCTCGAAGAGCGCCTCCTTCATTTGGAACATCTCGATGAGCAGCGTTGAGATGCCACCACGATGAATGAGGCTCATAAGAAAAGGGTTAAAACACAATATGATAAAGCTATCCGTCCTCGAGTCTTTTCTGAAGGTGACCTTGTCTTGGTCTATGACCAAGATAAGGACACCTTGGGGGCAGGAAAATTTAAGCCTATGTGGTATGTTTTCTTCATTATTAAACGAGTTTTAGAAAAAGGGGCGTATGAGTTAATCGATTTTGAAGGAAACAAGTGGCGGAGCCCCAAAACGGGCTCTACCTCAAGAAGTACTTTGGTTAAGTAGTAACTAGGAAATGGATTCTTTGTACACTATGTATACTTGTACATATCTCATCGAGAGTTTTTGATATCAGCACTTTTTGGTCTGCTGTGGCAAGTGTTGATGGATGACTTGGTCTATTTTGGATTCATCGATGGTGCTAGTCGACACACTCGGAACCTCGCTTCCGCAGCTTGGGTACTCTATTATCCAACTGGTCAGTTGATGGTATCAAGGGGAGTATGCATTGGTCCCGCTTCAAATAATATGGCTGAGTATACTGCCGTCATTAATTTACTATCCGAGGCAATTTCTCACGAAATCGACTCATTAGTAGTTTATCTTGATTCACAATTGATAGTGTCACAATTGAATAACATTTATCGGGTAAGGGATCCATGTTTATATCGCCAGTATTTAAGGGTGAGGTTGTTGCAAAGATCATTTACTTATATTAATTATTTTCACATTCCAAGATCTCATAATTGGTTAGTTGATTCTATCGCTAATCAAGCATTAGACTGGCACATCAATCATTCATCACAATAAAATCAAGCATCAAAAAGTCGAACTGTATATATCTATATCTATATATATATATATATATATATATATATATATATATATATATATATATATATATATATATATATATATCATAAAACATATCGAGTGTACATAAGTTTGTCCAAAAATAATATACAAAATTGGGACTCAAATGCCCATAATCATGTCTAGTACATCTAATGCCCCAGCTTAGGATGAGCGGCTAAGTAGGTAACTATCGCATTGGCCACACGCCTAAAAGTGCAGACCCAGTCTCGTGGCATGCCAACCACATGACGCTGCATATCTTTAGGAAGATCCTCTACGGCTGCCATCGGTACTCCGTGAGTCAGTCTCACCAAGTGCCACTGAACTGTGTGAAGTAGTCGCTCTGTGTCTATAGCTGCCTCTTCGGCCCCTCGGCCGCGACGTCTGTGCCGTGGGAACTCATCTGGTCGTACTGGCCCAATATCTGGAACATGATCATCATATTAGTCATTTGAATCCTATCAAAAACATTTTTCAAAATTCATTATTATATTTGAAAAATCACAAAAATTCATAAAATCAAAAAAAAAAAAACACTTACCAATGTCGTCCCATGCTGCGGTCGTTGGTAATACTAGATCAGGATCTCCTTGGAAATCCAACCTAGCATAAGGGTAGTCATCTATGGCGATGATCTGTTGATCCCACCAGGAAAAGAAGTCATTGTCAAATGTAGTCCGTGGGACGTCCCCACCTCCTAGACGTTTCATCAGGTCAACCACCTGTCCATGCGTGGATCTCGTGGGGTGCTGATTGAAACTGGCACTCTGGGATGAAATGCTGGGACCCTCTCAAAAAAGAAAGAACACGAAATAGTCCCATATCCGAATTTTTTGGTCTGCCCTCTCTTGATGGAAGTGAGCTAGATTTTTAGGTTGGCCAGAAGAGGAGTACACCAGTCAAATATAGTGGTCAAACAATCTACTGCCAAGCTCATGGCTGGCCGTGATGCCTGGTGCAGAGAAGCTGATCTGTTCACTCTAGCTATAGTGAACAAGATTATCCTCAGCGATAGACTCTCCACATGTTTGATTGGAATTTGACTTCCAACCTTCTTTGGATGTCCCAGGCAATATATATGTACGTAGTCCTCGATCGAGAGACTGCCTCGTGTCCTGCCCCTGGAATGTACTACCTCTCCCCTTCAGGAAAGGCCTGTGATGAAATAAATGTCATCCACTTCTATCCTGAGTGGCATCTGGTCAATCATAAACGAATCATCATCGATACTCTAGTAATCAATGAGCATCTCAAGCAGACGTGTGTTTGCTTTCATATTTGGCAATTTGAAGAATTTTAGCAAACCACATCCCCGTAAGGCATCCAAAGCATTAGGATCGTTCATGACCTCATCATCCACTGAGGTATGCTCTCTTTCTCGCCAAGTGACTGGCATCCTGAAGAAAAAATGATTTTAAACCGTTAGTTTTTTGTTTGAAATGTTCGCGGCGTATACGCGGGTCCATTTGCACACAGTCATGTGTAGGGCCCGCGTGTACACGGGTTTCATATACCCAACCCCCGTATATGATGCGGTGAAATTTTTGACAAAGAATTCAACGGTAAAACATAAATTAAAAATTCTAAAACTAGTCACAATTGATTGCAAGACAAGTACAAGAGTTACCTGGGGATTTTGGAAGAATCTGAACGGTTGAATTTGGCGTATGGAAAAGTTTCTTCTTTTGCTCCTCTCCTCTACTCTCAAGCTCAAACGGTGAAAATGGTGAGTCCAAAAAATCTTTTATAGACTTTGAAAATGCAAAATTTTTTCAAAACTTAATTTTGTTTGGTCTCATGTAACTTTTAACTTGGGAGCTTGGAATGTCGAGAATGGTTTGAATTTCAGGACATTTTGGACATTTTTTCGACGATTTCAAGACAGTTCCATGACCATTGACCCGTCATGGCAGGTATCATTTTCTCACTAGCATATAGGTTAGGGAAGCCATTTTTTCCGTTGCATTATGCCTACTAGCCTCCATTTTTCGATACATTTGCCATAGGATCGATCCCATCGTGTTATGGTTCGTAAACCATCTTCACTTGCCGATTTTTAAATGATGACACGATGGTAGAAGCCATCCTTTACATGGGCATCATAGTTAGTGTTATCACTCAGGTTGTTCCCAAAAGTTCTAAGAAAGGGAATATGACCGAGGTAACCACAGACCAATCTTTTAAATATAGAATCTAGCCAATTTGTATCCAGAGAGGGTTCTCTTTGGATACATATTGGCTAGATTCTGTATCTAAAAGATTGGTTTGTGGTTACCTCGGCTGTATTCCCTTTCTTACAACTTTTGGGAACAACCTGAGTGATAACAGTTAGCACCTCACTGACATTTGTTTCCCATGCTACTCCGATTTGAGTAGGCTCAGGAATCCTCTGTAGTCCCGCCATGACTTATGCGATGAAGACTCATTCCTCTTTGCTTCTTCGCTTTGATTCTGTCTTTGTACCCTAGAGGCTCCTTTGTGTTGAGTTGTACTACTGCATTGCATTTTGACCATTTTCACCTTTTGGCCTTTAGTCGGCTTCACTTGGACTCGTGTTTAAGCCAACTTTTGACCATAACGATTGCAAAATCAAACTTGCATACCTTTAACTTCTGCAACTTGACACACCTTGACCCATGGAAGGAACACACCTTTGAGTGTCATTGACCAGTTTTCACCTCCCTGTATTGAGCATAGGAATGTTCCAATCCCAGGAACTAGATCATCTGTTTCATCGAAACTCGTTCTTTCCACTATACTATTAACATTCTTTTATTCTTTTTTTTTAGCTTAAAAGAAAAAGACAAAAAAATTATATATTCGAAAAAGAACGAGAACGGGACAATATTTCCATTCATTATTGGCAACTAGAGTCAGTCGTGTCGCCCTTGAACAAAGCACTCGAAAACAAAGTCTCCTCTATTTGGGCGGGATTTAGTTTGACTTAGGTATGCCTTAACCTTGTTATTGAGTCAGTTCTCCCCCGATTGGTTATCTCTTCCAATCATATGGAGGGTTCGTACGTGCCCCCTGCATGACAAACTTATACAGCGTCATCATATGCTGCCACATTGAGTCGTGCTTTTGTTCAAGGGAAGTTAGCCTGAGTCGGCCTCTCTGCGGTGTCTCTTGACTCATTTTTTAGTCGGCCATCCCTGGTTGTCAGTATCATGTCTATCATCACATCAGCTATATTAGTCCTTTACTCATGCCAGTTTGAGAAGGTCGCCATTGACTTCTTGCTGGAGGGTATTGTCCTTATTGACGACAACATCTTGCTCTGAGGACAGGCCTAGAGCTGCACCCTGGCCCTATTTTCATTATTGATAGGTCACCTTGTGCTCAACATCGATCAGTATCATGAGTCTTTAACTGAGTTGTTTCCCTTGTGTTCGACATCAGCTTACATTTTCACACATTGGGATTCATGCAGTACCTTGGTTTCCATTTGACCCTATTGGTGGATACCTCGCCTCTGTGTCAGCTTTCATTATTGGTTGGTTCAAAGGGTTTCTGTCGTGCGCTAGCTACATCTTGTGTACGTCGAAAACATGCTTTGGTCAGGTTACTACATCTTTTTCATCCGATTCCTTCCACATTATTGGCCTACGGGTTACACTCGTGCTAGATTGATGAAGGATGCCTTAATGCCTTCCTTCTAGCGGATATTTCCCCATCGAGTATGACTCATTGCTTTGGGGCAAAGATCTAGAGTCCATTTGGCAGTACCTTGGGGTTTGCAGTCATTAGTGGTAGATCCTTCACTATCGACAGTGGGAAACCATCATTGTCTCCTGATTGATAGATTCTTACAGGTGTTCGAATCCAGCTCATCTATTCACACTTTGTTAGGTTGTACTGGGTACCTTGATGCTCATTATCATTATCGGTGAGTAGTCTCACGTTTGTTAAAGGTATACATCAATGACCGGTAATCAAACGATTTCTCACATGGCTGACTCCAGATCATTTATTCCCATAGTGCAAAAATGTACCGCGGCAGTCGGTGAAGACCTCAGGTTGCATCAGCATTCATTGGTTCACTTGAAAGTTGCTCCTATTGTTTCTAGTTGATACCACCGCACCTTATATGTTGCAGTCATTCATGACGACATTCTATATGCTGGCACCTGAGTTTGCAGTGTAGTACCATCCTATTCCATCATGTTCATTTGGTACCTTTTGTGATCAGTCTTTGTATCAGTGATCCGGTTCATTCTTCAACATCATTGACATTCTTATATGTGATATTTAGACATGTACTTGTTCGATCATGATTAGATGATCCATTATGTATTTTCTAGCTCTTTATACTTGTATACTTAGTGGATCTGCTTGTACTTGATATGCGGACATGCTTTACTTTCTCTGAGCATGGGTATTCCTGCCTCAGACAATGTTTCTTTTTGATCTCCTTTTGTGGCTTGGCAGGTTGAACTTTGGCGAAGTCCTTCTCAGTTTTTGACAGATTTCCTTTCCATGAACTTGCTTAATACATTTAGGCCATCATGTACCCCTTCTGACCTCATATATTAGGGGGCATCTGTTATAGCTCCAAATCTCACTCTTGAGGTTTGTGATGCTGCACTCATGGCCCAGGGCAACCCCTCCTTCCAGACCTGGTCCAAAATTTAAAAAATAATGTTTTATTCCCTAGATGCGACATTGCCCTGAGCTAAATGCGTGTGTACGTGGGTCTGTGTATACCCAACCCGTGTATATGTATTAAAACACTTAAAAAAATTAAATCTCCTTAATTTCGGGCAGAGATCGTGGGTTTTACCTGCTGATTACCTGTTACTGCCCGTGGCCTGTTCCCAACGAATTCTCAACTAAAAAACTACTTTGGGAGAAGTATAAAAAGGCTTCAATGGGAAGGCCTAAGGGAGGAGAGAAGAGAGAGAAAGGTTATTATGCTGAGATTTCCCTGACCAGGTCTGAAGATCCTAGTGCCTCCTGCACTTCCCCCATTTACAGGAAACCCTTGTTTCCTTGTGTGATGATGTCTATCTACTACTTGAGATATCATGGAGTAAGTCATGGAAGGAGTTTGTTAAAGGCTTGAGACTGGACGAATCCAGAGGACGGTTCCGCTTGGAGCCTGTGAAAGGACGAATCAGGTGAAATTATTCCTTTTTGTACTTTATTTGTCTATAATAAAAGAAACACTTGTCTTTGTTCTTGACATAAATCTTCTTCATGTTTATGATATCCATGTTATGATTCATATGTGAATGGTTGTTTAATTGCATAACTAACTACCTTTCAATATACTATGAAGATGATTTCTTTATGATGTTTAGTCCATATACTGTTGTACTTTCTTGAATTGATTGTTTTGCAGGTTGAAGGAGCAAAAGGAACTCCAAGAGGGTTTTGACCCTGGAAGGATCTTCTCAAACGAAGGACCCCCAGGTATGCCCCTTATCGTATAGTTTGCTTATATTAGCATTATGGCTGTATGGAATGTGTGTTTCTCTGTATAGACAACCTCTGATTTGCTAGGGTATCAACCCAAGACCCTAGGGGAATTTGTCCCTTAACAATCATTCCATTAAAAACAAAGCATAATTCTTAGCAGGCGCTCTACATGCTAGGACGTCAGTGTACAAAGAGCATAAGGTATCCATTTGTTTGATAACTATATCTAGTCTATGAGTTACCTTTTTGACCCTTTCTTCTTCCTTTCGCCAACCTTCAAAGGCTTGGCTTTTGGATAAGTTGACATTCCTCAGCTGCTATTGTAATTTTTCATACTTTTCTCGAGAGATAGTCTGTTCTGTTAGTTTCTCTACTGCTTGTTACGCTTGCATCAAACCCTCTCGTAGGGTTTTTGTCCTCGGATCACTGTCCCACATGGTGGTTGTAAGCGGAAGGTTTACTTGAATCTTCTTATTGCATCGTCTCGTGTTTATGGTTCGCATTCCTTCAGAGGGTTGTGCCTCTGTCTGAACTTCTTTGTCACAGGCCGATATATCATCTGTTTGTACTTCAACATGGGCAACAACTGAATGTTGTTCCTTTTGGTTTTGAATGACAGGCTAGACTTGAGTCCTCCTAATCTTTTTCTTGAGGGGTTTCGCTGGAGTGGTTGCATGTCTTACCCCTGAGGTCCTTTTTGCTCTCTTTCCCATTTTCAAAACCCTGATTTGTTGTCGAAGTCGTGCTATCACATTCAGTAGTCTTTGCTATTCTTTTCATAATCTTTTAATTTCTTCTATTTTCTTAGAAAGAACAGTTGTTTGTTTACTTGGGCCCGGAATGTTCTCTTGGCCAATTCCCTGGTTCTCTTCTTGGGGTGCTTTTTCGTTGTTCTGATTGGGTTGTTAAGGAGTAAAAACCCTAGCTTGTTTTGTTATTTCCTGGGTGACTTCTTCTTCCACCCCTTATCCTTCATGAAATTCTTCCAGTGTAGTCTAGCTGGGAACAGATTGTTCCTCTTTTGTATCTTCATCACTTTCCTCTCCAGACATACTTTCATCATGAACAGAGTGATTCTCTTCTTTTTCTTCCTCGTCGCACAATTCTTCGGGTGCATTTTTGTCATGAGCAGAATGCTCCTTTGGTTCTTCTTTGATGTGGAGGTCTAGCGGGCTGAGAGGTTGAGCATATTTGCCCGTATTGACTAGAATTTGGGCCAATTCGTCCTCTTGCAATGGATTTTGCAATGGGATTTCTTCGCGTTGCTCTGTCTCTTCCTCTGTTTCTCCTTCCTCATTTTCCTCCAACTCTTTCTCATTCTCCTCTCCTTCCAATTGCAAGGGTTGCTCATCCCCTGAATCATCTATCTCTACCAGTTGACTGGTATTCCCTTGGGAATTTTTCAGCCTCCCTCTGATCCATGCCAATCTAACTGATTTCCTCTGTTTCAATGGTATATTCACTGTACTGGTAGCATGTTTTCGTTTTGGCGCTGGCAGAGCCAATACTCCATCTATCTTGACAATCAGTTCTTCCCAACTGCTCTGTTGCTGAGCAAGACTGTAGCTAACTATTAGTCGTATCAGCCCATGGTGACTTACTACCGATTCTATGTGTCATGATTTTTTCATGCTTCGGGAAACATCATGTAGTAAAGAATTTAAAAATGCAGGCAAATTCACAGAGCATTTCTGTTTTAATACGGCTAAAAGTTTAAGGTGTCGTGGTCTTACCACGTCTTTCCTACCTTCACAGGTGATGTAGCTCTGGATGAATCTTTCCAATTTTTCCCACGACTCTCCTAATGCTGCTGGTAGAACTCCCTTTCCTCTTACAGTCAGGTTCTGGCCTTCATCTTGGAAAATTTTTATGATTTTTCGCAGTCTCTCCTTCTTTAGAGTCCACACAGGTCCAGTGGCTAGCAATCCCGAGACCTCTGCAATTATATCATTGATGACTGCTATGTGTCTCCCTCTTACTGTGGAATGATATTCTTGCAAGTTTTGCAAGAATTCTATTGTTATGGTCTCGTTAGATTCTTGTAAATGATTGAGATAAACTATCCATCCTGCCCTTGTTAGGATTTCCTGTGCAGCATTAGAAACTGTCAATGTCTATGGTTCTCTCCGAATTGATCTACCTCCCATGCTTTAGCACACTGTAAAAAATAGAGAGATGACAATGGAACAGCAGGCTATTCAAATTGTTAGAAAATACAGAGAAAATAACGAAACAACAAGCTCGTTCAAAAATCCGAGTCACTTACTAATTGTTGCAGAGCATAATACGGAAATAGCCTAGGAACAACAAGCCATGAGAATTGGAAAACAATATACCTTCTGTCGCTTCCCTGATGATGGACTCACTTTGTAGTCCGAAACGTTGGGTTCACAAAACTCTTCAACAGGTCATTCCTCCTCCATCAAAAACAATATACCGTTAAGCCTTGCTATTCTCGAGTGAAAATTCTCCGAATAATAGTCTAACACGTATACCATCAAATTATGAGGTTACCTGCTTCCCCCCTACAATGTGATAGGCCGTCCTCGGCTATCAAATGAGGGAGCAGCATGCTTAACTGCCATGGTATAGAGTCATAAAGGAACAACGTATATCGAGATGCCATGTTTACAAAAGGAGCAGATTGCCGAAATAGAGGTGTATAATAGAATCGCTTAATAAATAAGAGAATGCCGTGATATGATGCGAGGTTGAGAGGATACGACAATTGACATGCACAAAAATTCTGATGCGGTCATTATCAACTTTTTCCATCATGATTGGTTGTAATAGATTTTCATGTGTTTAAAGGTTCGGGGAAGTTATATACATAATCTCATTTGACCTATTACAAAGGTATAAGGCAGAGAAGGGTCTTAATAATTGCTATTGGTGTATAAGGAATGTGACTTCAATACCATCAACAGAGCTCTGTTGCCCACAGGTGTCCATAACCTTTACAAAGTTGTTTATTTCACCCATGGAACCATTATCCTTTGTGTATGCTTAGGAAGTGTTGTGTAATGTCAAAATGGAGGTCATTATGCTGGCTTGGTAACTAGATAAACCATAATGCCATTCACCAGGAAGGAGTGAAAGGTGGGCAAGCCAGCTCATGATGAGACCTCCTGTTCCAAGGACTCTTTATTTTTTTTGATGTGCCTCTTGGATCATATCCCTGGTGTGGTGGCCATAGCGGGAATGCCACTTCACTTTCTTCCTTATGATCATGGTAGGTTGGCTCTTGATGAGATCCCCTATCCTTTGTTTGACAACGCATATTAGCAGATCATATAAACATTTTTCTCTTTTTCTCTTTTATAAAGTACTTTCCTATTTATACACAAAGGGTGGTTTAGCACTCCTTAAGAGTAGGAATGGTGGAAGAAGTCTTAACATCTCAATAGAAAAATATACCCTTTTTTCTTATTCCTTAATAATGATCAAAGAAGATCATGGGAAATTAAAAAGAACCACCATGATAAAGATAACCAATCAAATCAGTATTAGTAGAATAATGACAGCAAAGCAATGAATAATTGTGTCCTTTCCTCTTTCCTCCTATCAATTCAAAGCAATTTCTTGTAAAAGATGGCGATTTTATGTAATTTGCTAATTTCAGTATGCTCTAGTTTTGTATCCATTGCATAAGTGTATAATTGTGCTCCAAATCACAAAAAAAAGACTTGAAACTATTGTATATTGAGAGGAACAATAGAAAAACAAAAATGTTGTTCCTTTGGAAAAGGAATAGCAAAAACGACAGTGTCGTTCCTTCGGAAAAGGAACAACAAAAAAACAAAAGTGTTGTTCCTTTGGAAAAAGGAACAGAAAAAACGACAGTGCTGTTCCTTCGGAAAAGGAACAGCAGAAAAATGCAAGTGCTGTTCCTTTGGAAAAAGGAACACCAAAACGGTGAAAATGTTGTTCCTTCTGAAAGGAACAACAGAATACAAAAGTGTTGTTCCTTCGGAAAAGGAATAGCAAAACGATGGAACTACTGTTCCTTCGAAAAGGAACAGTAAAATGCAAACACAAAAAAATATCTAACAAAACAAAGGAATGTACAGACTATAAGAACAATTGAATCACTTAATGAATCAGAGGTAAGGAAGATTTCTCTTCCTCCACCAAAATTTGCATGTCGGAGTCTTCGCGGAGTTGCTGGTAGAAGGATTCCCAAGTAAGTGGTTTGCGGTATAGTTGAACTCGGTGGCTGTTTGCCTTGAAGGTATGTCCAGATCTGTCAGTGGTGGTTAGAGTAAGGGTGCCATTATCATGTACCTTTTGGATTTCATATGGCCCCAACCAACGAGTCTGAAGCTTCCCGGGAAAATCCTGAAACCTGGAATCGTATAAGAGTGCCCAATCTCCTTTGCAGAAGACTTTCTTTTTAATGAGAGCTTCATTCCATTTAGCTCGCTGTTGTTGGATCAATGCAGTGTGTTGAAAGGCAGAGAGTCTGATTTCATCTAGCTCATTGATCTGCTGTCATCTATTAATCTGTGACTCCTTTAGATCTAGACCGACTCCTTGGGCTGTTTACAGTGTTTGTATCTCAAATTCTATCGGAAAGATGGGTTCGTCACCAAATACTAGTTGGTATGGTGAATAGCCGGTAGTGCTTCTCCATGTTGTTCTGTAAGTCCACAAGGCTTCTGGTAATCTTGCAACCCAATCATGTCTATGTGACGCAATGGTTTTTGTTAGGATTGCTTCTATTATTTTATTGTTGTTTTCTACTTGACCATTTGCCTGTGGGTGGTATGGAGTAGTAATTTTATGCTAGATATGATAATTTTTTAGTGTTGTAGCAATCTTGTTACCAGCAAACTGTGGTCCACCATCTGTAATTATATCTCTTGGGAGCCCATATCGCACAAATATATGGAACAGGAACTGTATGACGGAGTCCTCTGTAGCTCTCGGAAATGCCTCTACATCAACCCATTTGGTGACATATTTTGTTGCTACCAAAATATATGTTTTCTAGTTTGATGATGGGTTAATTGGACCAACAAAATCGAGGGCCTGTCGCTTGAATTGTTTAATAACTAGCTGTGGGTTTAGGGGCATTTCATCGGACTATCCAGGGTGTCCTGCTCTTTGGCAGCTGTCACAAGCTTGAACGAACTTCTTTTCATCTTTGAAGATCGTGGGCCAATAATACCCTGTTTGCAGCACCTTGTGACCAGTTCTTCGATCAGCGAAATGTCCACCACACGGTCCGTCATGACAAGCTTGCAAAATGTTAAAAATTTCGTCTTCGCGAACGCATCTCCTGATGTGCATATCTGCCCCTATATGGAACAGATAGCCTTGAATCCAAGAAAATTGAGTACTTCGATGGAAAATCTGTTTTCGCTCATTAGGGGTGAGATGTTTCGGTAATTTGCCTACTGCTAAATAATTTGCAACATCAACATACCAGGGTGTTTTAACAGTGACGGCAAACAAATGCTCATTTGGAAATTGATCTTCAACTGCTGCTATGTCCACTGGTTTTGGCATTCGCGAGAGAAAGTTAGTTACATAATTTTCTTTTCCAGGTCGGTCCTTTATTGTGATATCGAATTCCTGCAATAAAATTAGCCATCTGGTTACTCTACCATTTGTGATTGGTTTATTTGCTAAGTGTTTTATGATAGAGTGATCTGCATACAAGATAACATGATATCCAGTAATATAATGCCTGAATTTATTGATAGCATGTATTACAGCTAAAAATTCCTTTTCAGTAACAGTATAGTTCAATTCAGAAGGAGATAAATTCTTGCTAATATAGTAAATTGCATATGGTTTTTTATTTTCTTCCTAAAGGACTGCTCCAATGGCTGTATCTGAAGCGTCTGATGAAATTTGAAATGGCAGGTCCCAATTTGGACCTCTAAGGACTGGGGCTGTTGACACAAGCTTTTTCAGATCCTGGAAAGCACGGTCACATTTTTCTATCCAAAGAAAGTCAACATTACCTGTCAGTACATATAGAGGTGCAACAATATGAGAAAAATGTTCTATAATAACCAGAAAATCCAAGAAAACTGCGTACCTCTGTCTGAGTGGTAGGAGTGGAATTAGCAAAATTATTTGGATTTTGGTCGGGTCTACTTGTATTCCAGCTGCTGAGATATAATGGCCTAAAATAAGTCCTTCAGTCATCATCATATAGCATTTTTCATGGCTCAAACAAAGCCTGGTGGCAATGCAGCACTGCAACACTTTTTCTAGTGTGTCCAATGCTGGATCAAAATCATCTCCGTATGGTGTAAAATCATCTATGTAAACTTCGAGCCCTTCATTTATTAAATCTGAAAAGATGATGAGGATAGTCCTTTGAAATGTGGCAGGGGCATTGCATAGGCCAAAAGGTAGAACTCTGTAATCAAATGTTCCCCAAGGACAAGTAAAAGTGGTTTTGTCTTGGTCTTTAGGGGCAATCTAAATCTGATTGTATCCATTGAAGCCGTCTAAGAAAGAAAATAATTTCTTTCCTGCCAAAGTGTCTAATACTTGGTCAATGAATGGAAGGGGAAAATGGTCTTTTTGTGTTGCTTTATTTAGCTCTCTATAATCTACACAAATCCTCCACTTCCCATTCTTCTTTGGCATCACAACAAGTGGAGAGACCCATTTACTATTGGAGATAGGGTAGATGAAATTCAAATCTAAAAGTTTTTGAAGTTCAGCTTTTACAATGTCTTTTAGATGCGGTTTAAGTCTCCTCTATGGTTGGAAAATGGGTCTTGCATCCTTCTCTATGTAAATGTGGTGTGTACATAACTGAGGATCAATTCCATTCATGTCAAGGTAGTCCCATGCAAATGCTTCTTTGTATTTCCTTAGTAGTTGGATCAGCTTCTCTTCTTGTTTGGAAGTCAGATTGGAATTAATGTTTAAAGTCTTTCCAGGCTCAATTTCTACAGTTTTTCTATTTGAGACAGAGGTGGTAGGTATTGTTTGATCATGAGTATACTTGAGAGGATCTTCTTCTAATTCACTATCAAATGCTGCTTCTATCATGTGACATTGTATGTGGGATATGGATTCAGCTTGGCTAATAAAATTGTTAATAGCATCATCTTCTATTTGATTTTTGAAATCGAGGGCATCTTCTATGGTTAATGAATATATAATATTTTTGGTGAGGTATGATACAGGATGCTTGTTAGTTTTTATTATTGTGACACTTGGCTGGGCTGAAGGATATAAAGCTAGATTCTTGATATTAGCCCCCTAGTTATGGTCATACTGCCTTGCTGGCAACCAATGTAAGCGTTAGCAGTTGCAAGCCAAGGTTTGCCTAAAATCAATGGATGTCCATCAAGTCGGTTTTTGGGGTTTATTATTAGAAAATCGGCAGGATATTCCCAGGAATCAATGGATATCATGACGTCTTGTAGTGTGCCCTCTAGCCTAACCACGGATCGATCAGCCAGTTCTAATAAAGTGGAAGTCGGTTCTGCTGATGTAATGACCAATTTTTGATAAGTGGTGGTTGTTAAGATATTGATTGCAGCTCCTAGATCAACTAAGGCATTTGAGAAGGTTTGTCCATTGATTTGTACTGTTACTATTGGATTTCCTAGGTCTTCATATTTAACGGGTGTTTCTTTTCCTGATAATGGATCAGATAAGGTACCAACTACTTGGACTTTTAGGTTATTTGTTATTTTCCTCCTTGGTTTTTTTATACATAGTTATTTGATGGTCTTTGCATATATTGGGATGTCTTGGATGGCTTGGGGGAATGGGATTTTTATGTACAAATTTTTTAGTTCTCCCAGAATGTCAAAATCAGGATGTTGTATAGGTCGAGATATAACTAATCGTTCTGGGAATGGGGCAGAATATGTGGTTGCATGATCATGGATTTGTTGTTTGGTCACATCCTCTTCTTGTGGTGGTTGTTCTAAAGGTAACTGATTTTCAACTTGAACGGTTTTATTTCCCTCTGTTTCTATAATGCGCCCAGATCTTAATTGAAGATCATTACACTCCTTTAGATCGGTTTCTAGTTCTGGTGTTTCAATTATTTGGATAGATTGGACCAATCTATTATTTGGATTAGGGTTGGGCTGGGCCGGGAGTTGCGGTCTTAAATTAGACTGAGGGTTTTGTTGTAATGCTAGCAGTGTAGGTTGAGGGAGCAGAATGGTTCCTACTGGCTGATTCATCGGTCTTTGCCAGTTTGTCTGCTAGGCTTGACTCTGTGAAGTAGGAGGGGACCATTGTGCTGGATATACATTGTTTATCCAATATGGTAGAGTATAGGGACAATTTGGCCAACTGGGTTGACTTGTTTGGTTTGACCATGGTGATGATGAAGTAAATGGTTACCGTGACTAATTCGAGAAGGGAGGTTGATTTTGCCACATTGTATTATATTGTTGAGCATGATATTGTGGAGGTTGAAAAGAAGAAGTTGGATCTGGGAACATACCTGATTGTCGCGGTTGCCATTGACGGCGCTGATTGAGTAGGTACACTGGTTCTAGCTCTTCTTCTGCTTCCTTGTATACTACTTTCAATCTAGGAAGTGAGGGACAACTCTCTGTAGAGTGGTCTTTTGTACAAATGGAACAAACTTGGATTGCATCTAATGGACACTCCTTGTGGTTGTGTTTCTTTCTGCATCTAGGACAGAAGATTGCCAAATTCTGTTTTGCCTCTGCTTGCTTCTGTTTGGCCTACATGATATCAAGTTGTGTTGTCAGTGTCCCCAATATGTCAGTTTTAAAATTTTCTAATAAATTTCCAATTTTTGAGCGAGTTACTCCCTCTATAGAGATCTTGTTGTCTCTTGTAAACCTGTCATGTTTTGCTGGTTTTAGTCTTGTGCTGCCTCTCGAGCTCCTGATACATAAATCAATAATGTTAGCAAATTTTTCTTGATAAATTTCTCCTTTTCCCATAATATTTAGTGTTTCAATCCATTGTTCCTTCATTCCCCTAATTAATGCCATTTTTAATACATTATTAGGTAAGGGAAATGATGCATAAGGAGATCTCTGAAGATTATAATGGAAAATTTCAACAGATTCTTCTAATGTTTCATTCAGTCTAGCTACCATCTGAAATATTTCATCTTTTAATTCTCTAGACCTGCAATAGTCCTGATACTTCTTTAGAAAAGAATCTTTCATTTGATCCCAATTGTTTATAACACCACCACCCAATCCAATAAGCCATCTTAAAGCAGCCCTTTTTAATGTAGAGGGGAATAATTTCAGTTTCTGGGGATCAGTGGTATAGTCATATCCTCTACACAGCACATCAAATTCAAATAAGAATGCATTCGGATCTTCTAATGTAAGGCCATGGAATGTAGGGATATGCTGGAGAGGAATTGCTTTCATAGGTGCATTAGCTGTAGTATCCACAATGGGGTATTGCAGTGTAGAGGTTTGGGTGTTTGGCTGGTTCTGGGCCATTTGGTCAAATATATGCCAATAACCTTCTGGGATATCTAGGAGGGTATTCCTAGGCTGAGGGGGAATGGATTTAACAAGAATGGCCTTAACAGCACTTCCTATATCTGGGATGATGAGAGTGCCTAATGTCTGGGGGGATTCTGGTACTTGAGGTTCTTCAACTTCGTTATAAATGATTTTTGCAGCACTTCCCTTATCTGGGATACTTAATGGCTGAATTATCCCAAGAGGAGATCTTGGTTCTTCAATTTCTCTTGTTTCTCCTCTCCCTTCACAGAGGTTACTAAGGTTCCCTTCTTGCAATGATTTTGGGCTAGAATTCTCAATTTCTTGAAAATCTTGCTCTTCGGTTTGACTATGCACCTCAACAAAGGCTACAGATGGTGATCCTGTGGCCTGAAGGGAACTAGTAGGTTGTCTAGAAGCAACTTTTCTAGGTCCTACTGAAGGCTGAGATTCTGCTTTCTTAAGGATTTCGTCTATAAAGGTCGATCGGCCAAGGGTCACTGGCCCCTTAGCTTTGTCAGATTTGGGTAGGGGTTTAGGATTTTTTTCAGGCTTTTTCTGCTTAGTCGTGCACACAAATCAAATGCTAATTTCTACCCAAAAACAGCAACAAGTTTGCAGGAAAGCAGGCAGGGGAGCATGGCTATTACATGCTCCGTATGCAGGTTCTTACCTTCCATTTTTAAAACCCAGTTCTCTCCTAGCAGGTTCTTACATCACTCTGGAAAAGAAACCAATGGCTACACTCTTCCCTGGCAATGGTTCCAAAATGTCAAGTAGTAAAAAGGGTCCTTTTCACCTCTATTTACCCTACATTAAATTATCAATCCAGGAATGATTCATTATCTCAAAGAGTGTACTCAGTTTGAGGTGGTCATTTGTCAGAGTAATGCTAGTAGTATAGTGCTCTAAATATAATAGTAAACAGATGCTTGAAACAAGATCTACTTACAAAAAAGAACCTTAAAACTCAAATCATGCACTCGACAATTTATCAGTCAAGGGTACAGTAATGGTAACTCATCCCTCTGTAAACTGATGTAATTAAAGACAATCATAGAGAAGATCATCAATCTGGGAGCTAGACAACAAATGTCAATGCTCACTACAGTCTCAGATCATTCTGCACACCAAAGAAATGATAATACAAATGACAGGAAATGGAACAACAACTAGCCTTATAAACAAGATTGAACAACAAAACCTTAGTCTATGGAAATAAATGCGGCAATCGTATCCTACAAGAGTTAGATAATAATCTTTGCTCTAAATATAAATCGGACAGCAACAGAAATGGAACGACAACGAATAGAGATGAAATATGGAACAACAACTAGAGTCAAACATAAATGTACAGTGAACCAGAACAAATATCACACACGACACGCTTAATATCTAGAAGAAACAATAATCTGACTTTGATACAACAAGTATAAATCTCAGTTATAAAGAATAACGATTGTAATTTGTAATGGAACAACAATGCCAGTTGAGAAACAATCACGATTAAGTGTAAACCGTAGATAAATACAGTAATACCAACTTATGAATGTTACAGCATGGCTACTCGGTAATTGAACAACAATAGCATTCTGTAAGGAACAACAACGTTATATCAATGGTTAAAGGAACAACAATGCGTTACAAAGTCAGAATGATCAACACAGTATTTCGAACAGAGCTAATAATGGAAACCACACACGAATTAGAGATAATGGTACAAGAGCAAGTGTTCCACCAGGGCCGGGCCCTTAGCCTCCAGGGACACACCGCTTGATATTACTCCAAAATCAAAGATGGAATGGCAACCAGATTTATATTAAAACATCAAAACAGAGTTACAATCGGTCACTCTTCAACGAGAGTCGATGATCAAAGTTTTGAATACAAAGGAGAATTACATCAAAATAACAACAAGTCGTCCCCCGGGCTAGCTGTGCTGCCCCTACTTATAACAGCCGAGCGGAGATATCAATGATGCAAAAATTGTTAAGATAGAAATCCCTCATGATCAAAGGATCCTGAGGGATTCGCCAGACTATTAATTCTCAGTTATCCTCTTATTCTCTTGCGCCGATTTGGTATCTCCTTTTCCCTTTCCTGGATGATACGCTCCAATTTGGATTGCCTTGTTTGCATGTGGTTCCCTGCCAAAGGGACAATAGTTAACTTTATCTTGTCTTTTCCTTTGGGACGACAATCTTCCGTTTTCTCCTTTTCCTGCATAAGAAAAGGGCAATTTTTAGTTGTTTTGCGTTGCATACAAATCCCATAGATTTTGTCATAATTTCTTATTATCTACCTAGTTAATGATGCAAAGGGGTTATAAGTTTTAAGGAAAAGATGACAAAATAAACGATAAAAACATACCTTCTTTAGTACTCCACACCTATTTTCTAAATAGGAATTTACACCCCTCGCATCTGTTTTCCTCGCAATCACGCACATTGTGCAACTTCTCACCCATAGCTCGTGAGGCCTCACCCAACAAGGCTTCACACTTATTTTCTTCATAGTCATGCACCATCACGTGACTATATTACCCTCAACAATGAATCCATCATGGCTGAGTATCCCTTTCTCGTGCAACATCGTGTAACTCTCAGTAAGTTTCCCACTCGGGTCATGGATCTTTTCCTAAAAAGGCTTATACAAGACCACCTATATGACCTACCTATCCTAAAATATTGTATTTATTAAGGTTGTTTCATGACGACTCACTTGGCTATCCTTGCGCGCAACCCGAGTACAACGGTTGAACACAATGGGAGAAACACCTCATGGGATCCACACCAGAGTACATGTAATAAGTACAAATGAGGTGGCAAAAATGGGCCCCACACCATTATATATCACCATTTATGTCATTTTTCAGAGGCCTTTGTGGGATCCCACAAGCTCCTTTCACAAAATCATCAGAGGTATTGGGATCAAAACATCGTCATCTACATCATGGTGTCCTCCATTCAATCCACCAAAAGTTTTCATTTTTGGCCCCTTTTCACATTTCAGAAACTAATTTAGGTATGCCTTATTGTATTTTTGATACATATTGTTCATCACATTATTGTTATCATTTCCTTATACAAATATTTTTTCACTTTAGGTATTGTTTTTTGAAGTTGCAGGTTATCAATAATTTCACAGTAAGTCTTTTTCCCTCGTGAAAATCGACAGTTTAGGTATCATTCGCCCCTCAACATGATATGTTCCTCAAAAGCTTTACATATCCTAACATAATTTCTCTAAAATAAACCATATATTCCATCATCTCAGCCATGTTTACCATCACCTTCCGCCTTCACATGGTAAATGTCCATGTCGGTCGATAGAGCTTCATACACATGGATCACCCTAGTTGATAGTTCCCTTCACATTATTGGTATCCATAACCATTCCCACAGGCATGGGAGCTATTTCATACACATGTCAGTAATATTAGCCTCATTCTTCTCTTCTTTTCTCATTGCTTACCAACCCCACTCTCGGGCCACTATTCTTGATTATTGTTAGATTGAATTGAATGCACCCCCACATTCTACATTTGGCCTACCACTCATCCACATTGTAATAGGCCATTTGCATCAATCCATTCACCTCGTCCAACTCACACCAAGATCAACTAATGGGTCCCCCATCCTCAGCAAAATACCCACTTACATCATTATGTAGGCCACCATTTTCTTGGGGCACAATTCTCTATGTTTGTACATCCAAAACCACTTTTACATTGTTTTGGCAACTGTACAAAGATTTTTTCAGGAAAAGGATTCTCATCCATATTTTTGTGTCAATTACTTTGTGATAGTCCTTTGTTTCCCTTGGTTGGAGCTTCTTGTTTTACATATGTTATTACTAATCATTTGCTCATTATTTCCAAGATAGTCAGAATAGACAAATACCTTCTCTCGATGTCCTACCAACTCCATGGACATACCTCAACAAATTGTTTTGATTGTCGCCACTTGCATTACAGATCCAACCTTGGGAATTTTTTCGTATCCCCCCCATACTATCAACTCTCACTATCATCCCTTTTTGACCCATCATATTACAACCATCTACCTCAGCTTCACACAAATTTCTCGAATTAGTTTTCAGGCGGTTAGAGCTCCTTTCCTTTCAACATCAACACTCATCTTCTAGGATCAAAGAAATACCTTTGTTGCTCCTCTTTTTTTGGGAAAATCTTAGGTGGCACAATGGGAATCATTATTTCCTACTGATCTCATTAGTCTCCCTAAAATTCGACACCAACATGAGTTATCATGTCATATTAGTATCGCAATTTATGATTATTGTAGTTCTCTCATTTAGTCAAAGACCCATGCACCACATAGCACCTCATCCAACAATGTTTTATATTTGATGCATGGTGGCACCCAGTTCAGCCTATTTGTTAGAGACACTCTTGAGGGTGAGGGTAATTATATTATTCAAACATCAACATGTCAGTCCCATCAATGCTGACTAGACAGGAGATTTCCTGTATGATTGTAATACTTATTCATAGTCATTGTAACGAGCATGAGATATACTCACCTCGTATAGACACTTTTGTATCATTATTATTCATAGCATGGTTTTATTTAGGTCTCAATCAAGGATCTTTCCCTAATCATCTTCGCAACAAGTTTGTCTATCTCTAAAAAAGTTAGTAAGACTCTCAATCAGATCAATAAAACATGATGTATTCTAGCTATACACTTGCTCTTAACCTCACACATCAGGGGGAAATTGTTATCATGAGAAAATTGTACACTAATACGTACACAGCAGAGGACAATTAGAATCAATGATCAGTAGCTTGAAACATCATGAAGATGAAAAAATCAAAAACTTTCCTAAGGTTCAGTTAAATAATTGGCCCTCGCGGGTGCACCACCACTAGAAATTAACTGCCTCACAACTTTTTCTTCGATAGCCGTAAGGATCATGGAAAGGAAAGTCAACACCTTAGGACATGAACTTGCTTGAAAGACACATCACTTATTGACATGATGGGGTGACCATTTGAGAATTGAGCCTAAGAAGCCTTAATGACAAGTATGGTAGCTATCATCTCATTTATGGGGCAAAAAACCACATTGATGAGCCAAAGGAGAGAATAAGTGTTCAAATTTTCTATAAATACAAGTTAATGGAGAGCCACAAACAAGAAGAAGCTGTGCATTTATATGCTTCCAAAATTTCTCCCAAGCAATCTAGAATACAATTATGAGGAGAATTCCATCACTGTAGAGAGTTTTCTATGCTTCTTTGAGAGAGAAAGATCTTGCTAAAGAGATTGAAAAAATGAATCCTTGTTGATATATTTTGAGAACCATTGCTCAAACGACTGTCTTCAAGTGTCTTTCATACCTTTATTGTAAGTCTTCCACCACTAGTTATCAATAAATATGATCCTTTTCCTATACCTTTGTTGATTTGTTTTTCTTCACAATATTTTTTGTGTATTATTAGTTTAGTTTTAGTTTTTTTTTGTTCATGGATTGTCTCCATTACTTTCAATGTTTTGTTTGTCCATGTTTATCCACTAACACATTTCAATTGTTTGTATACTTTTTGTAGGAAGAAACCAACTACAAAGAAGGTGTTTTTGGGACTCATAAGCAACCAAACACACCATACAACATGAATGATGAGTTTGCATGTTGGGCTAATATTTGTAGGCAATCTTATCAAGATAGACTTACAGATAATGTGAGATACAGGGTGAAATAGTTTTGGAATTTGAATTCTCGTGTGTCACCAAATCAAAAGGATGTTGTGTGACATTGTATGTCTAGAGGGATTTATGATACTCATGCCAAACATATAACATAAGACTCATGGGTAGTAAATTTATGCCTTGACTGTGATAGCACACAAAGGTAAGCAATATATCTTTGTCAGAAGCAAGTGTGTGACCTTGTAGCAAGCCAGGAGAGATATATGGGGAGGTTCTAACACACAGAGGGGGAAAATAACTGTGTCCCTTAGAAACCTATAGTAGTATGCAGCCTAAAAGGAAAACATGAGTTGAATGATATCACATACTAGAAAGTAGAATAGTCGACAATCCAAAGTGATGAGTTAAACCAACAACACACTTCAATAAGATTCATACAATCACATATGGAATAATTCATACATCACTGCTTAAGTAAAACTACATACATTGCTAAAGTAACCATAATAGTCGAACTACAATAAGAACATATGCATGAAACGTGCTGGCTCTATTATATTATATAAAGTGAAAGTTCCATCCGTACATACAACCATGACATGCACTAGCCCCAATAGTGGAACGTTATAGTCAACACCGCTTGCTCCTCCAAAGAGACGTACTCACTCTGCATAGTGGAGAAGCCAAGGATTGTCACAATACTCTCCAAGCCCTCTCTAAGCAATTCCTAGCAAAAGCTTGGCTCCCAAAATCCTATTCTATGAGTTATGAGGTTTTATTTATAAAAAAGGGTGGGGTGACCCTTGGAATTCCCCTTTGTGATTCTTAGACTACCCTCATGACTCTTTACATTACATATGACTATTTCTATTCGACTAATGACACTTGGAATTTCACTTTACATCATGTTTACAAAAATGAAACATTTTCCACATATACCCATGTGGGACAAAATTGGCTTGAGTCAGTAAGACAAGACAACACTAAGACTCAGATGGTTGTGGAAAGACTATCTCATCAATCTCCTCTTTGTGATCCTCGGTGATGAACTGATGCCATGCTTGATAATGCAAAATAGTTTCCGCATACTCTATGATGATGTCCTTCTGGAAAGAAACTCTTGCCTCCATTGCTTTCAGGTATACTAGTTTGGAACCTCAGTCCAACTCATCTTGTAACATGCGTAGCTTATTCATGAGAAAGGCCATACTGATGATGTATATCCGCATGTTATCTGTGCTGACTTACAAATCTGTGCTGGTGGCCTTGAGCATCAACTGATAAAAGTACGCATCGAGCTCCAGTCTGACTTGGTTATTCTCTTTGGCCTCGGTGAGCGTATGAATCGATGGGGTGCCATACTTTCTCACTAGGACATCCAAACTCTTGTACAACTGTGCAAATGAAGCCTCAATACTAGTGATGAGCGGTGGGAGTTCCTCATAGTTCCGGATTAGACTCCAGATGCATGATTTTTCAAACTATACCTACGGCTTCATCATCTTATGCAAGTGAAGTGGGGCTTGTTTGTATCTCATTGTCTATGTCTGTACATGATCAACTGCGACATGTATGTCTGCGATTGTCCACGTTATCTTGGTTCAACGCTCTTGATGACCATTTAGGTGGATAACTGCCTTATGCATGGTGACGAACCTATCATACAGTCTCCGCGTGACTGTCTCAAGAGATGATACTTCAACAAGTATGCCCATCTTTATCTCTGCTCTGGTGGATCCTATGGATTATTCCTCTCTCTGCTTGATTACTTGCAACTCTGTAGCCATGCACTCGTTTTTTGGTATCAAAAACTTAACACTCGATCTTGTGGCTTTGTAATAAGCCTTTGTAGCATTGGCCAAGGCAACTGGATGTCTACTTACATTTGACACAATCACACGTTATTCCAAGTGTGCAGGTGATGCATGCTCATCTAAGGTGAGCGCTCTACATTATTGTACACCTCTATATTGTGACTCATCAAAGGTTATGTTGTACACCTGTGTTCCCGGATGGTCCTCAAGGAGAATGGTATCCCCTTGTTCACTCGGGACTTTCTCTGCGGAGTGACCTTGGTTGCTTTTGGCATGAGGTCGGTATCCTGATCCTACTCGGGCTACTCCATCTCCATGTCCATCTGTTCTACTATATTTTCCTCTTGTGGAGAAAGTTCATGTTCCTGTGACTGCTCACCCTGTTACTCATCTGCTGCTGGTTCAAAGTCTTCAACCTGGATCAGTGCAGTTTCTGTTGTCTATACGCCTTGCGCTTCCTCTTGTTCTTGTTCATGTTCCTGCGAATGTTGCGCTTCCTTCTCTCTTATGTGCAACTCTTGTTCTTCTTTCAGA
Organism: Pinus tabuliformis; assembly: GCA_031772625.1. NCBI lineage: Eukaryota > Viridiplantae > Streptophyta > Pinopsida > Pinales > Pinaceae > Pinus > Pinus tabuliformis. The sequence continues at coordinate 798,611,178 of CM062805.1, read as the reverse complement.
TTATGTTGTACTTCCTCCAACATCCCTTCTGCATCTTCCAGTCTTTGCTTCTCTCTCTTTATTTGTGCTATCCTCATGTCGCATTGTCGCCTCTTCCCCTCTATCTCCAAAGGTACCTTTTCCACAAGTGGGTCTTCCTTAAAATTGTAGCTTTGCTCCATCTATGTGCTTTCAGAAATCTTCCTCTTGCCTTTGTGTTGCACATGCTTGCTACTTGCTGGTGCTGCTGTTGCTACTCCCCATGGTGCTGCTATCCAATCCACTATAATGCTGACTAGTTCATTGAGCCTAAAGGAGATATAAAAATATCTCCATGGGTCTTCCTATGGCCAATGACACACCCTGTGGATCCAAGGATAGTACACTCTCACATAGTGGTCCTTGCATAAACCATGTGGGTCGTACGGGTTGAAAATCCTGGTGCTGAACTTAAACTTCTTCAAATCTAACACCTTAGCATTCACTTCTTTCAAACTCTTGATCACGTATAATCCAATTTGCACAGGAAGAGTGGGCCATGGTGCCTTCTTCTTGTTGTGCAATCCAATTGGTATGCATCCTCCTGCATGACCAAATTGTCTGTGGCAAATGTTGGAAACACATGCAAATCTTTCTCCATGTTGTACATCTTGATGAAGGTTCCCTCAGGTGAGGCGTACCAATATGCAATGTTTAGCAACACCTCCATTGCTCCCTGGGACATGCAGGGTGAATATTGTTAAAATATCATCATGTACAGAGGGGCAATGAAATTTTCAGATATTCTAGCCATGACTCCTTGGTAGTTGTAATTTGAGAGCAACTTGCAATATATGTTCACAACACTCTCTGAAGGTGTCCATTCCCAACCCATGCCAGGAAACTGTTGACTGAAATAGATTGCATTGAGTAGGTAGGCAAACATGAAGATTTTTTCTTACTAATCCTTGGGTTGACTCTGAGCATTGGATAGATGCACTTTCAACTGGAGAGCCAACATGTTAGACCAGTTGAATGGTTTTCCTTCACTTTCCAGCTAATCCAACATAGCAACCCAACTTTGCCTGAAGGTATCTGTACTCCCTTCGCCATACAAGTGACATGCGTAGATGAACAAGAATTGGTATGCCTTCTTGAGTGTCTTCATCCTATATATCTGGTTGGGTGTCGTCCTGAACTTTGTTGGCTCCTTTACCCAATGCTTCAAGATGTCTCTTGTGTTCATGCTACCATTGGGAGTCTAGAACGATGCATCCATCCTGCTCACTGAGAATGGAAAATGATATATCTCCTGATAATCCTTTGTCCTAAAGGAATCAAGCCTTGCTCCATTGACACTGATTAGTATCATTGTCTTAGGATGAATGTGTGAGTCAATCCAGTGGATCACATATGCACAAGGGAACACGGGAAACCTGCATGCAACCTTCTATAGTCATGACTTATGGATGTTCAAATAGACCTGTTGATCCTCCAAGTTCTCTTCAAAGCTCCCCGAGATGATGGTGTTCATGTCTTTCCATGTGATATTGATGTCTTTCTCGATGAAAAAGTGTGTGTATGTGTATGCAGGCAAGCTTATTGACCCCTATTCAATCACATCCCCAATACTACTTTCAACTGTGTCTTTTGATCCATCTCTCTTGGAGGCCATGATACCTGTATTGCTGAGAATTTGCTAAAAACATATGGTACCTTGAGATAGATAAGATTCTAATGGTGAGTCAATGTGAGCTAAAACATCAAAAAACTTCGAGAAACATTCAGGAAACAAATTGGTGACTATTCGGCAAGATTGCGCAACACTGACTTTGAGAAGATGGGAGACTGTCAGCTGGAGCTTTGCATTGCGCTGTCCCAGCTCCCAGTGAGGTTGACTACTGGCTGGATCTACATAATGCACAATCCAGTGAGGTTGACTACTGACTGAAACTGTGTAATGTGGAGAACAGTCAGGCCGCGTTACTGGCTAGAACTGCACATTGCACAATTCCAATGGGTAGGAATGGGCACTTCTTCCTAGGATTGTGTAGAGAATAGTTGGGAGATAGTGTATGCAGCCTCTATGCAATTCCTGGAGGCAAGGGAGAGCCTTGACTACCAACAATGTGCAGATCTTGTTGGGAGACATAAGATTGGGGCCGAGACAACCCGGATATGCCCAATGGCAACCCAAAAACACGAAGGTGTGAACATGTGTGAAAAGATGGTGTAGATCTGAGTGAAATAAACATGCATGTGATTCAAGCGAGTGCAAAAATCAATCAAATGACAAAACCAAGAAGCTCATGAAGCGAATTGCCAAAACAACGACTATGAGTGCAGAAAAAGTGTTATGCATGCGATACTAAGGAAAGGTAATGAAAAATTTGAAACAACACTTCTAAAAGCTAAAATATATTGAAATTCTAGAGGTCGTTCGATAAAACCAAGGAAACAACACTCATACAAGTCGAAAACTAAAAAGTGACAGAAAAAGCGGCAAAAGGCATGAAAAACAAAACTTACTCGCCGACTATGCCGAAGGCTCCTAGATGTCTCGGGAATGCCAGATACACAAGATTTAATGTGAAGAATGAGCTCTGAGGCATCATTTAAATAGATTTGGAAAAATTAGGGTTTATGATGCGCATGCCACAAATCTAGGAAAAAATGACATTTGGTGGGAAGTTTCTAAAAATAGCTTTCCATGTAACTCACGGTGCTAAAAGTAGATCCCTAAATTTTAGGCATGCTTTTTCACTTTTTTCTTTTTTTTTTTTCTTTTTCAGGAAAAGCTTCCCGAAATTCAAGGAAGGATTACACAATTTTGGAGGGAATCGGGAAACCTGTCGACACATGCGATGGACAATAGCTGAGGGAAAACTTTTGTGCTATTTCTGGACTGAGAGGCCCTGACTAGTTAGCCAGCTCTGCACAATTTTCTAGAGTAGTGATGCTGGGCTTCTCTGCGCATTTCTAGAGACCAGTGCAGCTGGCCAGTTCTACGCAATTCTGGAGAACAATGCAGCTGGATTGGGCTGCTCTACACATTTTTGGGGAGTAGTGCAGTTGGGTTAGTTCTGCACATTTATAGAGAGCAGTGTTGGCTAGCCTGCTCTGTCCAATTTCGAGAGCAAGGCTGGTTGGCCTGCTCTACGCAATTTTTGAGTGCAGGGTAGTTGTTGGGCTACTCTGTGCAATTCCTAAGGGGAAGACAAGCTACCCTCCAAGTTTGTGCAGTTTTTCCCGACAGCTGATCGACCGTATGTGATCCAAGTGTTAGGTGTGCTTGTGGTTGACCGACAAGAAAATTGAGTTACAGAAGCTGCTAAACGATAGATGAAATAAAATAAGCACAAGTACCTGATCAGTGTAAGATAGCTACGATGATTTTGAGGAGGGAGGCTCCAAAACAAAGCGAAGGAAAAATTTTGGAGGGTGGTTGTAGCTGCTACAACATTGGCGACACACTGGTAGAACTCCAGCTCTCTGTATGGACCTTGTTCGTGAAAAGCGAGTCTAACTCCTCCAAAAGTATTGTTTGATTCTTCAATTGTCATGGCTTCAACACTAAGATTGAGTTAAAGATATAGTCCCTTACCATTCTCTTGATCGGTCAGCACACATTCCAAGCCAAGTAAAGTCAACTTTTTCGATTAGGGATGAGGGGTATATTGGTACACAAGTAATAAACATGTTAGAGTCTTATTTTCATCTTTGGTTTTGCTCCACTACCAGTAGGCCTAGATAGTACCCCAGCAGAGTCATGTAGGGACACAAGCATCAATCTGCTACCAGCAAGCCTGGTCAGTACTTCGATAGAGTTACTTGCATCATCTCTCTATGCAGGAAGCCTTTCTCTTATTTTTCCTTATTTATTTTTTGTTTTTCATTTTCAATTTTTTATTTTTCAAAGAACTGTGCATAGTCACTTATTTATTTCAGAGGCAGAAGAGGGATCCCGAATTATTGAGAGCGTAAGAGGTTGCCACTTCAGAGAAGTATTTTATGTATATCTTTGACACAACTTGTTAAGTTTTTCCCCCTCAACTTACTCTACTTGATTGAGCTGACAAGGGTTAACCCAAAAGAACCAATTAGAGCAGGTGGTACTAGTTAAAGTGCAAGTGTTGTGTTTTCACCAAGACTCACTCTGAACAAAATGTATTTTGCATCAAGGTATCATCACCTAAAGACAACAAGCTCTTTCATAAAGAGAGAGGAAAATAGATAACAAAGTGTTGGTAGTTGTACAAGTCCTCTTGTACTTTACCTTGCTTGTCTCGAGAGCCACACATGGTTTCATGCGAAACTAAACCTATGGGTGAAAAACAAGCAAAAAAATAGAAAGAAAAGGACATAAGTAAATGAAAGCAAAGCAAGAAAAAAAGTAATCAAACAAGCAACACAAAGCAAGAATTAAAAACAAGGAAAAACAAGAAAGAAAACACTACTCCTACTCCTAAGCTAAACAATGCATGGGCTGGCTCACGTGAAGTGATATTTGTAATGCAGCCATCGGTGCGTTGGTTGACCTAGGTTGGTGAAGGTGTGGTCTACGAGAATGATAGACATGTAAACTAGAAAACATGAAAGATAAAATAGTGAAGAACAAAACGCTCCGTGTTTGAAAATATCCACAGAAAAGAAAAGAATAAAAGTGCAAGACAAGCATTCTGCAGACGTATCATGGTCATGTTTCACACTGTATGCATATGAAAAACATACACACTCTTTTGGTCGTGACAAACTAGAAGACATGAGAAAGAAAGACAACTTACACTTAGCAAGAGTGCTCCTTATGTATGTTTCCTCCAATGCATGAGGAATGGGTTCATGTGATCTCAGGTGGAGAATGTGAGTTATGTGTACTAGATTGATCTTCAATGTAAACATGTGAGTGATGACGAGCCTTGAGTGTTTCAACAAATTTCTGATCTGAAGTTGAATCGACCATAAGACAGCGAGGACCTATCATAACCATCATCTTGGGCTAAAGTTCCTCAACAACTTGTGGGGTTTCCACTTCATCAACAAGTATATCATTGAAGATGGGTGGCTTTGAAAGATTGAAAATGAATGAATCAACATCGTGATCGAATGAAGGAGAAAAGAGATCACAATAACCATGATACGAAAATTTGATATGTTCATCGATATCCTTATGATTGATGAATCATACAGAGGGGTTTCTGATAAGAAAGAATGTTCACCCTTTGCATTTTCGGAAATGACAAATGAAATATTGAGTGGATTTGCAAACAAAAATGTGTCCTCTCCGCTATGCAATGACAGAATGACAACTGGTATATTCTGTGAATGATTGGAAGTAGATGCATTTGAGAATGTATTCTCACATGGAAAATAAAATAAATGGCAGAATCACCAAAGATGTCAGGGAGAAGCAAATGAGGTGTAGATAGAAGGAGGTCATCTTTCACCACAAGTTCTTCTTCATATTACCACACATACTCATCATAAATGATAGTGTGGGTTGGATGCTCAACACCAACTCCGTCGACAGCTTGATCCTTGTGAACAAAAAGTGTAGAGTTCGGAACACTAGAACACAACATAGTACAATCTGGAGGATTAACAAAACGTGGGGACGAAGGTTGAGGTAATAAGTCCACGTGACAACCAATAGTATTTTCAGCCAAATCTATGTAGAGATCAAGAGCAGATGGCTTGGGAGGATGTGACAGTTCCACAGATAGATGTGCACCTTCTCCCACCTCACACTGTGGGGCCAGAGATGTTTGATGAGATGAGGATGGACAATAACTTGTGACAACAACCATGTCCGCCTTGGATTTAGGAGCTCTAACACCGAGGTATGCTAGGGACAATTTGAATGATTCTAATACATGTGGATTCTTAGATATGTGAAGAAGAGACTGAAATATTTCATTAAGAAACTTCCAATCAATTTCATCCACTGGGAATTGAAATGAGAGATTACAAAAGTGATACTAGAATTGTGCCATGGATTCATTATGGGCTCTCCATAATTCAAGAAATTTTTTGTTAAGTGCTTGACTATCAAACTTATGGAAAGCATGAGATAACTCTAAAACAAAGTGACCAAATGAGTGAATATATATTTTCGGGCAGTGTGACAAGCCAAATGAGTGAAAATGTTTTCAGGCAGTGCCTTTCCCAAGTTGTTCTGCCTTCACCTTCATATGTGTTTTGTGACAAGAGATTCCAGAACTCCTCTGAGATTTCAAAGTCATCTACATAAGACATACGTATCAGAGGACAAAGTGTAACATAAGACATGATAGATGTGTGAAGATTCAAAATAGAATTTGAGGACTCAACTTGTCATCTAGCCCTCCTTCTAACGCTAGAAAAGTTGACGGTGTTGGACTCGCCAACATGTCAGGGGATCTCCTTGGTAAGAAGTCCCAACTAGACCTCAGATCATTTGGAGTAGGAGCCCCAACAGTGGGTAGTAAAGTTATGCCTTGATTGTGATAGCACAAAAAGGTAAGCAAGACCTATTTGTCAGAAGCAAGTGTGTGACCTTGAAGCAAGTCAAGAGAGATGCATGGGGAGACTCTAACACATGGAGGGGGAAAAAGTGTGTCTCTTAAAAGCTTGTAATAGTACGTAGCCTGAAAGGAACACACAAGTTGAATGACATCATAGACTGGAAAACAAAATAGTAGACAATCCAAAGTGATGAGTCAAACCAACAAGACGCTTTAATGAGATTCATACAATCACATGCGAAATAGTCCATACATCAATGTGTAAGCAAAACTACATATATTTCTAAAGTAACCATAATAGTCGAACTACAATAAGAACATATCCATGAAAAATGCTGGCTCTATTATATTATATAAAGTGAAAGTTCCATCCATACATACAACCGTGACAACCACTAGCCCCAATAGTGGAACGTTAGAGTCAACACCGCCTACTCCTCCAAAAAGACGTACTCGCTCTACATAGTGGAGAAGCCAAGGCTCGTCACAATACTCTACAAGCCCTTTCTAAGAAATGCCAAGCAAAAGATTGGTTCCCAAAAGCATGTTCTATGAGTTATGAGGTTTTACTTGTAACAAAGGGTGGGGTAACCCTTGACATTCCTCTTTGTGACTCTTGGACTACCCTCATGACTCTTTACATTACATATCACTGTTTGTATTCGACTAATGACACTTGGAATTTCACTTTACATCATGTTTACAAAAATGAAAAATTTTCCACATATACCCATGTGGGACAAAATTAGCCTGAGTTAGCCAGACAAGACAACACTAAGACTCGGACGACTGTGGAAAGACCAGCTCATCAACCTCCTCTCTGTGATCCTTGGTGATGAAGTGATGCCATACTTGATAGTGCGTAATGGGTCCGTGTACTCTTTGATGATTTCATTTTGGAAACAAACTCATGCCTCCATTGCTTCCAGGTATACTAATTTAGAATCTCGGTCCAACTCATCTTGTAACATGTGTAGCTTAGTCTTGAGCAAGATCGGACTTGCGATGTACAACTGCATGTTATTTGTGCTGACTTGCAAATCTACACTAGTGGTCGTGAGCATCAACTGATCAAAGTACAACTCAAGCTCCAGTTTGACTTAGTTCTTCTCTTTGGCCTCGGTGAGCGTATGAATCAATGGGGTGCCATACTTTCTCACCATGACATCCAAACTCCTATATAACCATGCATAGAAAGCCTCAATACTAGTGATGAGCTGTGGGAGTTACTTATAGTTCTGGATTATACTTCATATGCGTGATTTGACCAACTCTATCTGCGGCTTCATCATCTTTTGCAAGTGAATTGGGGCTCCTTTGTACCTCATTATCCATGTTTGTATATGATCAACTACGACATGCATGTCTGCGAGTGTTCACTCTATCTTAGTGCAACGCTGCTGATGACCATCTAGGTGGACAACTTCCTTGTGCATGGTGAGGAACCTATCATATAGTCTCCGCGTCACTCTCTCAAGAGCTGATACTTCAGCAAGTATAGCCATCTTTATCTTTGCTCTGGCGGATCCTATGGATTGTTCCTCTCTCTGCCTGGCTACTTGCAACTCCTTAGCCATGCACTCGTTTTATGCTATTAAGAACTTAACACTTGAGCTTGTGGCTGTTATAGAAATTTTTGGGCACTACAACCCCAAGCATAAATGTCCATAAACCAAGGGCTCATAAGTCCCTAAAGGTGTTGTTCCAACCCCTAAAAGAACAAGGTCAACTGATTACAGCATCTCCCAGAAGTTCTCCATGAAAAACTACTCAGAACTGGTCAAAACTGGACCATTTCACCTGCTCAATAGGCAAAGTGCGTTGCATCCCATCTGAATACACACAGTAGGTACGATGCATGTAAAAAAAAACTTCTATGGGGTGCGATGGGCGAGAAGGGACAAATGGCAGGGTCAATCCGCAAGGTGGAGGAGCATGGAATCTTCCAGAAACCTCTCCTGTGACACTTGCCTCTCTGAATTTGACCAGGGATGAGTAAGAGATCATCAATCTCCAAGTGGAATCAAGAACTATCAGAGAGAAGACACTAACCAAATCTCAATAGCTGACTCACCTCCCTTGCAGACATCTATATATGGATCCCTCATCCTAGAGATCCAAAGGCTGGAATTTTGTATCTTGTAAGGAAGTGCTGTTGGTTTCTTGGTGCAATATCATAGTGTTGGGTGATCTAAGCTTTTCATGAGGTGAAGAAGGGCTTTCTTTCTGAGAGGATGATGCTGGGTTAGAACAATTGGTTGTAATCCTCTTTGCTCTTTCTTGATTATCAATAAAGCTATTCAAGTTTTCCTCCACGTTCTTGTATGATTGATGATTTATGCATTTGTGGGGTCAATGTACATCTGATCCTATATTGTTTATGATAATAGATCTATGTTCTTGGATAGTGTTATGCCGCTTTGATTCTACATGTACTCCTTGAAGCTGGGTAGACAAGGAAGCGAGTGGCAAAGACCTACCAGAAGAGAGAGGAATCGAGCAAGGAACCAAGTGCAAGACTGAGGTTGGTCTCCTTATTCTTCTCTTATCTATTTCTCATAAAGGAAAACGAAAGTAGTTTTTAGTGTGTTTGTTTCTAAGGTAGCTACCAGCCTTAGTGGGACTAGCAGCTCTGTATAGACACTAGTTTTCCTGATAACAAAATGGCGACTTCGCTGGGGAGCGAGTAGATTGTTTGTTCATCTATATTTGTTTACTTTATAAACTTACAGACGGAGCCTGAAGTCAAGCCAGCTAGCCTTCGAACTGCATTTCCTATGCAAGTGCAAAGTAGATCAACATTGCTTTAGTCTATCTTCGGGTTTTGTTTATGAATTAAACGATTGATTTACAAGCTCTCTAATTGCCCTCGTGGTGGCTCTAGTAACCTCCTTAGATCTACCCCTGTGATTGATTTACTGATTACCACTTGCTCGGCCTAAATCCCTGAACTGAACTGCAAACTGTGACCTGGAACCCAATCAAAGTCTCGTCCTTGGTCTAGCGCACTGTCTGTTCTGTGAACTTCAAATGCATCGCACTTCTCGAGTGTAGTAGGTGCGTTGCATTTTAGTTTCACTGTGTTACAGGTGTGCTGATCAGACAAGGCCTTGTTCCTAAATTTTGGTTTCTGTGTTCACTCTTTTCAACTCTATTCAGGAGTTTTGCTACCTGTAGTTAGTACACCTCTGTTTGAAACCCCTTTCCTTGTTGTTATTCCACCTCCATTGTGCAAAGAACTGTAAATGTTTTTATGTATTTTTGAGTCATTTTCAGTTCTCCTTTACAAAGAAGTAGCGTAATTGTACTGTCGTTTCTTGATTTGAAAGTGTCGCAAGTGTCGTTTTCAGTCATAGAAGAGAATTTGATTGTTCTTGATAGTCGATTACACTGTTACTCTTGTATTTGATTTGAGTTAGTAGTTTTTCAAGTGTCGAAAGCAATTTTTCAATTCCAAATAACAAAGTGTCGTCATTGTCCTCATTTTGTTTTGAAAAGAAACTTGTTAGTAATTGTCGCTTTGGAAAATAATTCACATTTGTGCTTAGCTTTCTTTTTATCATTCACACATTAAGAAGGTTGAAAACAAATACATGCATGTGCATTTGCATTTAGACTGTTTGTTGGCTTGATTTAGGATAGTGCATATAGTGTGTGCTCTCTGCTCTTTGTTGAAAGAACGCCATCTCTCTTTCCTTAGTAGTTAGGATTTTCATTGCAAAAAGAAGATTAAACGACTGTTTATCATCTTAGATTGCATTTTAGGAATTGTACATCTACATCACGCGGTGAACCTGAAAGGAAAATTTCTTAAGCAAGATCAACCAAAAATAAATTTAATGAATCTAAAAACGCTTTGGAACCTAACACACAACATCTAGAAGTCTAGGCTAGAGACGTATTCTGGCGTCATAAAGCCTGGTAACTATTGTTTTCACTGTTGGTTGGGTGATTCCTCCACTTTGAGACGATAAGTGCTAGTACGGACTTGTGCTCCCACATACCGTCGAGTATATTTTTGGAGACCACAATAGGCTTTATCCTTTATCCATAGGAAGCCGTGTTTGCCGCCCTATCGATCGCAATGCACTGAACACAACATTTGGGAAGATTGAATGCCATACCGTAAAAAGTATTCTGCAGTTTTGCGATTGGTTTGGTAATCCCTCTGTCTAGATTTCCAGAGCAGTCCCTTTCATTCCTTTTCAGACTCCTTAACGGAAAAGGTCCATCTGAGCACTTGTCACTTCAGGCTCATTAAAAAGCGAAGGCGACTAGAGTCATCTTTTGTTTTTTCTCGACTCTTAAAAATTGAAAAAACAAGTTGTGTCAAAGCGTCTAAAATTTATTTTAAACGGAATAATCATCACCTTTCCTACGTTGATCTTAAATTGAGAAAAATGGAGTCCACCAACCAAGGAGTTCCCCTTGGAGGAAACCCTAGTCCCTTCTCCTCTTGGGGAGATGTTGGTGCACCCCATATGGCCACATTGTCTCTTCCAGGATTGATAATCGGCTTTCCCGTATGGCTCTTCTCAACTTCTGTCCTTCAGAATACCGTGATTCCTGAACAGTCAAGTTAGCAACTAAACGATATTAGAGTTACCACCAAACCCTCTACTTCATCCAATTCTTCCTCTCCTCCTTCCTCTTCAGTTGATGAAGCTGGTAAAGCCCAAAATCAAGTAATTGAGAAGAAGAAAGAGAAGAAGAAGAAGGAGCCAAAGGCGAAAAGGGGAAACCAAGCATCGTCTAGCGAAAATCCACACACTGCACTGACCAGGCCTAAATCGCCATGTGTCATTTGCAAAGGATACCACTATCATCGAGATTGTCCTTGCATACCTCGGATCTTAAGGGACTGGTCTCCTCGTTTGCACAATATGGTGTCATCATCCTCTGACGATCATGTTGAGCATACACCGTCAACTAGTGAAAGTGAAGCCCCTGGAAAAAAAGGAAAATATAAATTTCCTTGTAAATTGTGTGAAGGCGATCACGCCGTCCACTGTTGTCCCTTCTTAGACGAAGCTAAAAGAGTTTTGGTCGACCGTCTGGTTTCACCGTTACGGCTTCCTCCTGGATACAAGAAATTCTTGCCGAGTCCATCACTAGTTGAAAATCCGGCTGACACGCCCTTGTGGTCGGCCGAAGCATCTATCATTGAAGATAAACCATTTGAATCCATACCAGACGAAAGTCAAAAGGCCGAGGTGGCAGTTGACTTGGTCTTGCCTTCAGAAGGTCCATCTTCAGATGATACAGTCACCGAAGAAAACAAGAACGACACCGTTCAAATTCTCTTCATAAGCATAGACTCCGATGAACATGGGGGCAGTCTACCCGTTCCTTTACCGCAGGAAGGAAGTTTGTCAGATTCGTACCCGACCATCTATTTGGTCCCACCTCCAAGCAACTTGGTTGTTTCCTTTGACTGGAATCTACTAGGCAGACCCCGTTTACCAGCTAGTGTACCATTCCGAATCATCGCTCATGTATATAGAATGGTTATGGCCGGTACCATCATAGTTGAAGGGGCTTCTGTGAGTATCCTTTCCTCAACTGCTTGGAAAGCACTTGGTTCGCCATCGCTTTTGCTTGAGATGAGAAATCTAATAGGCTTTGACAAAGGAACCAATCGACCATTAGGGATACTTCCCAATGTGCCGATAACATTGAGAAGGAAAACTGTTCACATGAATGTAATGGTAGTCCAAGGACCCCTCGATTGTAATCTACTCCTTGGACGAGACTATATTTATTGCATGGGAGCCGTTGTCTCCTCACTCTTTAGAGTAATGTGTTTTCCACATGAAGGAAGAGTGGTCAAGCTCGTAGACCAGCTTTCATTCCCCAGTTCACACATAGCAAATAGTCATCTACTAACCCTGAATGGTATTTTCATGCAAGGAATGTCTCATCAATCCCCAGTCTGTCCTCCTGATGAGTGCGAGTGATTCAGAGGGCATGACTGAAACCCAGGGGGCATGTACCTTGGCCTGTTTCAACAGGAAAACCTTGGGTATAGGGTGGGTTTCCGTGGAGAGTATATGACTGGCTTGACACACCCGTCCATTTTGGAAAATGGGATTAGACCGGAATAAGATACCTCTGTTGAGGTAGGCCTTTCCCGATAAAACAAATGTTTTTTCTGCAAATTGAGGGGTAACCTGAAAAGGTAGGCCTTTCTCGATAAAACAAATGTTTTGTCTGCAAATTGAGGGGTAACCTGGAAACTCTACTTCGCTATACCTAGGGGCATGCAAACCTTTTGGCGTGCAAGCAAAGAGCGACCATTTATTTTTTTAAATTTATAGGTCCTCTAACCCTTTAAACTCGTAGGATTGGTCGTTTCCTAACTTGCATAAAGAAAGGATGCGGGGAAAAGCTTTGAAATAATGCCGTTTTTATATATGAGACATCCTTATTATGCGACTGGATTAATCGAGCAGTTTTAACGCGGAATTCAAGCTCGTTAAAAAATAAACATAAGCAATGAGCAAGTTTTTCCCCCAGCATTTAAGCTCATTAAAAAATGAACCAATTTCCGGTAAATAACCATCGTGAATGTATTACTTCAGCCTTTTAAGCCTTGTTCGTGTTCTCATCATCACCTCCACTCTGTATTGGCCGATCATTCACCTCCACTTGATTGTTTACCCCTTTTGAGGAACAGTTGCGAAGAGTGATCTTGTTAGCCATCCTTGTGAAACTGCTGTGATTGGAAAATTCCAAACCTTACCTAGAATCAGCTGCTACCCGAATCTATCACTCGTTCCTCAAAAAACGAGTCTCCTTTAAGCTCTTTTCAACTGACTCATAAAATATGAAAAGATTGCCGAGCCATTGGTCTCTCCAGCTCATTAAGGTGACCGGAAGTGCTATCCCTCCTTTAGATTTTAATCTTTTTGGACCTGAGGGATTATTACACAAAAAGATCAAGCGCTTGTTTTGTTCAGCTCGTTAAAATTACCGAAAATTCATCCCTTTCGTATTGTTTTATACTTTTTCGGACTTGAGGGATTAGATGACGAAAAAGAATTTTTTGGAGTTTCCTTTATGTCCCTTTTCAGACTCTCTAAAATTGAAAAGGACCGAGTTATCTTTGTCGTTAAACTCGTTAAAACCTAATAGCGACAAACTTGTCCATAACAGACAAGAACGAGTTTCACTATCGCTAGGCTCGTTAAAACATAGCGATGGGTTTGTCCAAAGGGAAAATTATAGAACAAGCATATGTTATCCTCCTCAAGCTTGATAAAAATAAAGAGGTACTGGTCAACAATGATTGGGGAAAAATTGGGAAGAAAACTTGAAGAAACTTTGTTGGTAGCAAGTCGCTCTTGAACATGACACTTTCACTCCGCATCCAAGTCGGGTTGGGTTGTTCCATTCACTGGTCACATCACCATGGTTACATCACACCATCCACATTTGGGGTTAATGCTACGAATCCATCATGTCAGTGTTGCCGATATGTTCAAGAGAAGTCGCTCAGAGAATTCACCTGTGTCTCACCCACTATAATACATTTTCGCTCCATTCTTTCATGACCGCCACCTTGAACCGTATATCACCAGATCGTTTTCACCTCCATTAAAATCATTTGCTCCGTTCGTGTCATTGATGTGGGATTCACTAAGGCCCTCCTATGATAGATCACTTCTTATCGACATCAGCTCATTATCCAAGAAGTCGATCTAGGAACAACCCTTTCAGTACTTTGAAGCTTGCATGCCTCAATGGCAAGTTTCTCACTTCCGGTGACAGGTTTACATCAATGGCCTTTGACCGAAAGATTTTGCGTGCTGTTCGATGCCAAGTCCCTTATTCACACCATGTGAATTGTACTGCAGTACCTCGAGGATCATTATCATTATCAGTGATTCCTCTCACGCCAGTTAACAACTTACATCATTGGCTGGTAATCAGGCGATGTCTTTCCATGTTCGACTCCAAAACATATCTCACATGGATCGACTTGTAATTTGAGTGAAGATCGAACAAGATTGAAGACCCCGGATCTAGTTTCACCCATCCGGGTTGCGATATATATTCAGGAAAATAAAGACATCAAATGTACATCATTGCTGCACAGATAATCATCCAATCTAAGGGATGATGGCTCTAACAGAATCATCAGTCTACACTCAGACAATTGTCTGTCCTATGTACATGAAAATGAATTTATAAAGCTGAGCATGGGAATGCCCGCCTCAGGTAGATCATGAAAATATTATGGAGATATTGTATTGTATTTTATCTTATTACAGGTCGCCTTCCAGCTCGAAAAAACTTCAGATCCTCATGATAAAGCATTTCACTCGACATCAAAATATTAACGACCTCATGCTTTAGGGGGAAACTGTTATAGACATTTTTGGGCACTGCAACCCCAAGCATAAATGTCCATAAACCAAGGGCTCCTAAGTCCCTAAAGGTGTTGTTCCAACCCCTAAAAGAACAAGGTCAACTGATTACAACATCTCCCAGAAGTTCTCCATGAAAAACTACTCAAAACTGGTCAAAACTGGACCATTTCACCTGCTCCATAGGCAAAGTGCGTTGCATTCCACCTGAATACACACAGTAGGTGCGATGCATGTCAAAAAACCCTTCTATGGGGTGTGATGGGCGAGAAGGGACAAATGGCAGCGTCAATCCGCAAGGTGGAGGAGCATGGAATCTTCTAGAAACCTCTCCTGTGACACTTGCCTCTCTGAATTCGACTAGGGATGAGTAAGCGATCATCAATCTCCAAGTGGAATCAAGAACTATCAGAGAGAAGACACTAATCAAATCTCAAAAGCTGACTCACCTCCCTTGCAGACATCTATATATGAATCCCTCATCCCAGAGATCCAAAGGTTGGAATTTTGTATCTTGTAAGGAAGTGTTGTTGGTTTCTTGGTGCAATATCATAGTGTTGGGTGATCTAAGATTTTCATGAGGTGAAGAAGGGCTTTCTTGCTGAGAGGATGATGTTGGGTCAGAACAATTGGTTGTAATCCTCTTTGCTCTTTCTTGATATTTAATAAAGCTATTCAAGCTTTCCTCCACATTCTTGTATGATTGATGATTTATGCATTTGTGTGGTCAATGTACATCTAACGTTATATTGTTTATGATAATAGATCTATGTTCTTGGATAGTGTTATGCCGCTTTGATTCTACAAGTACTCCTTGAAGCTGGGTAGACAAGGAAGCGAGTGGCAAAGACCTACCAGAAGAGAGAGGAATCGAGCAAGGAACCAAGCGCAAGACAGAGATTGGTCTCCTTATTCTTCTCTTATCTATTTCTCATATAGGAAAACAAAAGTAGTTTTTAGTGTGTTTGTTTCTAAGGTATCTACCAGCCTTAGTGGGACTAGCAGCTCTGTATAGACACTAGTTTTCCCGATAACAGTGGCTTCGGCATAAACCTTTGTAGCATTGGCCAAGGAAACAACGACAATGGAAATTATTGATAAAAGATCATGATACAATTATTGAAAATTTGTCACTAACACATTTCATGTGAATGGAAAACATTGTTCGATAAATAGTTTTTTATATATAAATGTGTAAATGTGTAAATTATATTAAATCTATTTCCCTTTTTCCTAAATAGTTACCCTATTGGACCACAAAATTTAGCATAGGTATTATATGTTGTCTTGAATTTAAGGAAAAAAATACTTATTATATTTTTATATATTTCTTTTATTGTTGTATAACAATATTAATGAATAATAATAATAATAATTTTTGAATTTAGGCTTAAAATAATAATAATCATTAATATTTGTTAAAATTGGCAACTGGGGCCAAACTTCATGTGGGTCATCTTATTCATGGCTGATAATATTTTTATTTGTTTCCTCTCATCGAGAGGTGTAGGATTGATATAAAGATCATCTGATTCCGATAAGTATTCATGGAGATATGAATTTATTTTGATTATGGAATTATTATCAAGCCGACCTACAACTCATGTAGGCTCAGAAGCCCAACAGTCGCATCTATTCAAACACCAACGTTGTGTATAAATACATGAGGACTTTTCCTCATTTGGACTCACTCATCTCATCACATCTCTCTCTCTCTCTCTCTACTGCGCAGAAAAGAGTCTCTTTTGTACTGCACAGAAAAGGGTCTCTCCCTCACACATTTGAAGCTGGAAGCTGCCGAAACTGAAGTTGCAACTGCAGAAGTAAATATTTACCTGTGTGGGCTAGAAGATCTCCTCATTTGAACTGCACTGTAGGTTCATCTAAATCTCCTCTGAAAGTCGCAACATTTGGTGGTGGAATGAAGTCAATTCGACAGACGGTTTGCAAGATATCGACTGCCCTAGTTTGAAGCCAGAAGCTGCCGAAACTGAAGCTGCAACTGCAGAAGTAAAGATTGACCTGAGTGGACTAGAATATCTCCTCATCTGAACTACACTATAGGTTCATCTGGATCTCCTCTGAAAGCTGTGACTTTTGGTGGTGAAATGAAGTCAATCCGACGGACAGTTTGCAAGATATCGACTGCCCTAGTTTGAAGCCGGAAGCTGCCGAAACTGAAGTTACAACTGTAGAAGTAAAGATTGACCTGTGTGGACTAGAAGATCTCCTCATCTGAATTTCACTGTAGGTTCATCTGAACCTCCTCTGAAAGCCGCAAATTTTGGTGGTGGAATCAAGCCGATCCAACGGTCGGTTTGTGAGATATCGTCTGCCCTAGTTTGATAATGAAGCCGCTAATGCTGATGCTGCTGATCTAGGGTTTGCTACTGCTAATATGCATAAGATTTATTGTACTATTTCTCTCTGCTGAATTATTGAAGATAAAAGAAGATTTGATCAAAGGGTTTCCCCACACATTGTGGGGTTTATCCTTGGCTAGCCGCCACATCTTGTGTCTCTTGTCTTGGCTTGTTTTCTGTCGATCGTTTAATGTTCTATCTGCACTTTACTTTATGTACATGTGATTACTAATCTGTGGAATATAATAAGAAAAAGAAGTAAACTATTATAAGCATAGAACATACCATAACTTAACATGGTTTCAGAGCTGAGGTGAAGACAAAGCCCGAGCAAGAGTAAGAGCAATCACCGAAGAGAAGATTGGCAAGGCTATCCTAAAAGAACAATGGGGTCCTCAACGCTCTTTCCTGCCGAAGACAAGCTCCGTGAGAAAGCTGACTATCATGGATGGAAGATTTCTATCGATCTAACCGTTGAGGATCAAGGAGTGTTGGATCATGTGAGAGGCAATATTGTTGAGCCTCCATCAAATGCACGGCCTGCTGCCAGGAACAAATGGAAGAACGAAGAAATTAAAGCGAAGAAAATCATCCGGGACTCTATCGACAAGCGCTTGGTGGCCTACATCTCTGAACTAGACAGCTCCAAGGAAATCTACGATAGAATGGTGAGTTTATTTAAAGTTAATGATGTAAATCAAGTTTTGTTTCTTAGAAATAAGCTAAAGGAAATTCATAACGGTAAAGATGAGAGTATGCAAGCATACTTCTTAAGAATTTCCGAGATCAAGAACGATCTCCTATCTATCGGGGAGACTATTACTGACAGAGAAATGGAACTCACGACTCTTGGAGGATTACCATCTGAATGGTATGTGTTTAAGACTACTCTTCTAAACAATAATGTAATTCCTGGTTTCGAGGAATTAATGGCAAGGTGCATTCAAGAAGAAACAAGGGTAGAAGAGCAAGAAATGCCCATGCCTAAAGGTCCTCCTGTTGCCTTTTCTTCTCATGCTAAGAAAAGAAATAATTCCGGGACTAAATCAAAAGGAAATGCTTGACCTAAGGGTGGAAGAAAAGGACGATGTTACATCTGCGATAAAGTAGGTCACTATGCAAGAGAATGCCCTGATAGAAAGGACTATCATCGTGACGATGATCAAAATCCCTCTCATGGTAATTGAAGGGATGGAAAATTCAATAGCAAAGGTAAAAGGAATGCTGGAAATCAAGGAAGAGGACAACTATTCAAGAAGGCTAGAAATTCCAGGATGTATTAAATGCACCTAACCTCCGAAAGAACCTGGTGTCCATCTCGAAAATGGAAGTCAAAGGCTCCAAGGTAACCTTTAGCGATGGCAAGGTACGTATATGGAAAAATAATGTTAAAGGTGCCTTTACTCTTGGGTTTCGTGTTGATTCATTATATCAGGTCGATGGAAGTTCACTAGGTGTCATATCTTATGACACATCTCTTCAGTCTGAACTTTGGCATCAGAGGTTTGCCCCCTTCATTATAAAGCCCTACTCGGTGTAAGACAAATGGTGATAGGGATGCCTGAATTCTGAGTAGAGAAAGAAGGTGTATGTCCAGGATGTGCCGAAGGAAAGCTCAAAAGGGGACGATTCCCCTTAAGCCTAAGCAAGACCTCCAATATATTACAGTTGGTTCACTTAGGTATACCTAAGGTTGGCATTAAGAGGGAGACTACTACACCACACACTCCAGAGCAGAATGGTGTGGCACCGTACGATTGTGGAAGTTGTTTCTATGGGTAGATGATGTAACAATGCTTGATGTGGAAGAACCAATGGATCCTATTTATCCACCTAAGCCTTCCTCTTCTAGGAAGAGGCCTTCATGGCTTAGGGGGCTACTTGATGATGCTGAAGGAAAAGCTGCACCCCGAGGAACCTTCCGTGAAAGTAAGAAACCCAACAGGTATCAGGGATACCTGACTAGTATGAGCACAATCATGCAAAATGAGCCTTCATCATTCTCAGATGCCATCAAGCATCAAGTATGGAAGGATGCTATGACCATTATGGAGAATGATGTCTGGGAAGTGGTTCCCAGACCCTAGGACAAGAAAATTTTTACTTCAAAATGGCTTTACAAGATAAATGATGCAGTAGATGGAAGTACGAAAAAGTATAAGGCTCGTTTTGTTGCCCATGGTTTCTCCTATAAGGAAGGTATAGACTATGATGAGATATTTGCACTTGTTACTAGATATACGACCATCCGCTCGATCATAGCCCTTGCAGTTTCACAAGGATGGAACCTCCATCAGATGGATGTCAAGACTGCGTTCTTGCATGGTTCGATCAAAGAAGAGGTCTATGTGGATCAACCCGAAGGATTTGAGATTTATGATTAAAAATCTAATGTATGCAGGTTGAAGAAGGCTCTCTATGGGCTGAAGCAATCACCCCAAGCATGGTATGAGAGGATCGATAGCTACTTGATGAAGCTGGGATTCACTAGGAGTGAAGTTGATCCTAACCTTTACTTTAAGTTTGAAGATGACAAACCTCTCAGGCTGGTGCTATACATGGATGACCTCTTTCTAACAAGTGCATACCCTCTCATTCACAAATGTAAGAGGGAGTTGTCTCCTGAATTTGAAATGAAGAACCAAGGACTTGAAGTGTGGCAGAGGCCAAGGGGAATTTTCCTATCTCAAGGAAATATGTGGTGAATATTTTGAAAAGATTTGTTATGATGGACTGCAAGCCTATGACTACCTCGAGGATCTTAACTTTCAGAAGTTATATGGTAGTGATGTTGGACCAGATTTGGGAAATGCCTCTGAGCTTCAAAACTCATTCGCGTTGATGTTCTTGGTGAATCTCCGTCCGAACATATGTTTTGCAGTTAGCATTGTGAGCTCATATTTGGTTGAGCTTCACTAGATTGGTGCCAAGAATCTTTTGAGATGTCTTCAGGACATAATCTCTCATGGATTGAGATACACTGCCGGAAATATGAAACTGCATGATTATTCGAATGTTGATTAGGCAGGTAGTGTGGAGGATCACTGGAGAACTTTTAGTATTGTTTCTCTTTGGATTTTGCTTTGATATAATGGATGAGCAGGAAGCAGAAGTCAGTTGCCATAAGCACCACCAAGACCTGATAACATATCTATGAGTATGAACTTGTATGAAGCTGCCTGGTTGGGGAAGCTCTTCAGTGAGCTGTTTGAACACATACCATTGTGATTCTTTGTAACAACCAGAGGTGGGATTCGATTATTGAGGAATCCCGTATTCGTCGATTGTTCCAGCAGATAGACATCATCTGGGATATGGTAAGTCAATGAGCAAGGAGGCTCCATCACATTAAGATGATGTACAAGTCGATACACCTTGTCAAAGCCCCGAGGAAATATCTAATATGTGATTTTCCCAAACGACTTGGAGTCATCAAGAAACCCTTGTACAAGGGTCTTACATGTTGGAGCGGCTTGTGGTTCTTACTGGAGCAACATACGACCACAGGGTGACTTACCCTCTCCTAGTGGTGCACACTGGAACAAGATGATTCGCTCTCTTGTGGGACGAGATGATTCACTCTCTTGTGGAACAGGATGATTCGCTCTCCTGTGTAGCAGGATGATTACTTCTCCTGTGAGGCTTGGATTGATGTGTTCTCCATGGCAATTGTAGCATGATTGATGTGTTCTCCTGTGAGGCCTGGATTAATGTGTTCTCCATGGCGATTGTAGCAGGATTGATGTGTTCTCCTGTGAGGCTTGGATTGATGTGTTCTCCATGGCGATTGTAGCAGGATTGATGTGTTCTCCTGTGAAGCCTAGATTGATGTGTTCTCCATGGCGATTGTAGTAGGATTGATGTGTTCTCCTGTGAGGACAGGATTGATTAGTTCTCTTGTCGAGGCATCCTACCCATGCAGTCTGGGACTCATGGGAAGTACCTCTCATCTGATCAATGAGCAGGGAAATGAAGTTAGGGACCATAGTAGTACCGATGGACGCATCGTTGTATCTATTGTACTCCCTATGCTAGGATGAACTCCATTGATCTGGGATCAATGATACTGGTCTGGGACCAGTGGTAGGAGTTGTACCATACTATGACACTAACTTTGGGTCGGTTGAGACTGGTCTGGGACCAGTGGTACATACTCTGAGACTGACTTCATGTTAGTGTAGTACTAGTCTGGGACCAGTGAGAGTGGTACATACTCTGATGCTGACTTCAGGTCGGTTGAGATTGGTATGGGACCAGTGGTACACTCTTTGAGACTGCGATACTAGTCTGGGAACAGTGGTAGGAGTGATACTTACTATGAAGCTAACTTCGGGTCGGCTGAGACTAGTTTGGGACCAATGGTACGCACTCTGAGACTGATTTTGAGTCAGTGGAGGATGATACTGGTCTGGGACCAGTGGAGTTGTACTCACTATGACGCTGACTTTGGGTTGGTTGAGACTAGTCTGGGACCAATGGTACATACTCTGAGACTAACTTTGAGTCAGTATGATACATCCTCGATCATTTCTTCTTCTTCATAATTCAGACAAAAGCAGAGCAGAATAGAAAAATGCAAGAGCAGAGCAGAACATAGTAGAACAATATAGATCAGTACAGGGCAGAACAAGACAAAGAAGAATAGGCAAAATAGAGCAGAGCAGGGCAACGGTCGGGCTGTACAGGGCAGTGCATTTGATGGATGAATAGTAGCGATCGACAGATAGATTGCAGATGAAGTTCTCCCTAGTTAAGAGGGAGTGTTAAAATTGACAACTAGGGCCAAAATTCATGTGGGTCATCTTATTGATGGCTAATAATATTTTTATTAGATTCCTCTCATTAAGAGGTTAAGGATTGATATAAAGATCATTTGATTCCGATAAGTATTCATGGAGATATGAATTTATTTTGATTATGGAATTATTATCAAGCCAACCTACAACTCATGTAGGCTCAGAAGCCCAACAGTCGCATCTATTCAAACACCAACATTGTGTATAAATATAGGAGGAATTTTCCTCATTTGGACTCACTCATCTCATCACATCTCTCTCTCTCTCTACTGCGCAGAAAAGAGTCTCTTCTGTACTGTGCAGAAAAGGGTCTCTCCCTCACACATTTGAAGCCGGAAGCTGCCGAAACTGAAGTTGCAACTGCAGAAGTAAAGATTGACCTACGTGGACTAGAAGATATTCTCATCTGAACTGTGCTATAGGTTCATCTGAATCTCCTCTGAAATTGCAACTTTTGGTGGTGGAATGAAGTCAATCCGACGGACGGTTTGCAAGAGATCGACTGCCCTAGTTTGAAGCCGGAAGCTACTGAAACTAAAGCTGCAACTACAGAAGTAAAGATTGACCTGCGTGGAATAGAATATCTCCTCATCTGAACTACGCTATAGGTTCATCTGCATCTCCTTTGAAAGCTGCAAGTTTTGGTGGTGGAATGAAGTCAATCCGACGGACGGTTTGCAAGATATCGACTACCCTAGTTTGAAGCCGGAAGTTGCCGAAATTGAAGCTGCAACTGCAGAAGTAAAGATTGACCTGCATGGACTAGAAGATCTCCTCATCTGAACTGCGCTGTAGGTTCATCTGAATCTCCTCTAGAATCTGCAACTTTTGGTGGTGGAATCAAGCCGATTCGATGATCGGTTTGTGAGATATCGTCTGCCCTAGTTTGATAATGAAGTTGCTAATGCTAATGCTGCTGATCTAGGGTTTGATACTGCTAATATGAATCAGATTTATTATATTATTTCTCTCTGCTGAATTATTGAAGATAAAAGAAGATTTGATCAAAGGGTTTCCCCACACATTGTGGGGTTTGTCCTTGGCTACCCGCCACATCTTACGTCTCTGGTCTTGGCTTGTTTTCTGTCGATCATTTAATGTTCTATCTGCACTTTACTTTATGTACATGTGATTGCTAATCTGTGGAATATAATAAGAAAAATAAGTAAACTATTATAAGCATAGAACATACCATAACTTAACAATATTGTTATATTGAAATAATAACATATTGTTATCTTGATTTCTTGTTATATTGAACCATGTTTTTCTTATATTGTTATATAAGAATTTAATAATAATAATAATAATATTGTTATAGTGAATAATAATATATTGTTATGTTAATTTCTTGATATATTGTTATATATTTTATTGTTATATTGTAATATTGTAACAATATTAATGAATAATGTTATCTAGAGGTATTGCATTATTTAATTTGTAAGTGGGGATGACATATTTTCAATTAATTAATGGAGTAGAGGATTGTCAACTATAAAATTCCAATGCATAATTTAATAGTCATTAATATTGTTATATTGAAATAATAATATATTATTATCTCATTTTTTTGTTAAATATATTTCTTATATTGTTATATTCAAGTATATTGCAATATCGTAACAATATAACAATACTAATGAATAATCTTACAGGTAGTGCATGACTTATTGAATTTGCAAATGGGGACGATGTTTTTTTTGATTAATTACTGGAGTAGAGGGTTGTCAACTATGAAATTCAAATTATTCATAAGCATTTATATTGTTATATTGTTATTTAGATCAATTATTATTAATTAATATTGTCATATTGTAATATTGTTATCTCTCTTAAATGTAGCATCATAATTTCAGTGTGATTGAAATTTAAACCAGAGTCTACTTTTTACAAGATTAGACTATGGTTAGAGCCACGATGAAACTAGAGTTCCTATGATTGTCATATCTAGCCTAGTGTGAGTCAATATTGCCAACCAATTCATTTCGTTCATCATATAGGGTATCTCATAACAAAAATAAATGAATTAGATAATTATAAGTTGTTAGTAAAATAGAGATATATTGGATGTACATGGAATGAAAATAAAGTAATTGTAGTTATCTAGATATGGTATCTCATAACAAAAATAAATGAATTAGATAATTATAAGTTGTTAGTAAAATAGAGATATATTGGATGTACTTGGAATGAAAATAAAGTAACTGTAGTTATCTAGAAAGTTTATTAGTGCACTCACAAAAAGAGAAAGAAGAGAGACGAATAAGAATTCAAATTTAAATAAAAGTGTGGACAAATGAAAGCAGATTGGGATATATTAAAAATATTTAAATTTAGAAAACTATAAAGTAGTGAAGTTACATACATGCAAAAAAAAATTGAGATATATGGAAGATGGAAAAGAACAATTCATCATTTTATATTTTTAAATAAGTAATTATTTTTGCATTTGTCCATTTTGATTACACATGGGTGGGTGAAAAATAGGAATTAGTAATATAATAAATTATATTTGTTCACACAAATTGTTTAAAGGATATAAACTATAAAAAAGAAAGTTTGAATAAAAAGAAAAACAATTTTGGCATCTTGTTGTAAAACTTAACATTTTATTGGTGATTGTTGAAGAGTTTGATTATAGAAGTGTTGTCAAGTGAGAAATTTCTTTCAAATATTATTGTCTTCACTTTTCTTTTATTTGCTAAATTGATAACTTTTATTTATCTCCACTACAACTTGAGTATCTTTGAGGAAAAAGTGTATACATTGTAGTTGGTAAGACAATGTATGAGTGGAAAAATATTTAATCAACAAAATAAAAAGATAATAAATACCATGACAAGTTATACAAGGGAATGAGATCCAATTTCATAATTATTGGCAAAAGCTTTGGCAACTAAATAATGAGGTATGCAAATATTCAAGTAATATTTTTAATTGTTGTATATGTTTAAATACGTTGACAATACTTGTTACAGGGAAAAATGTCTACACAGAACTGCTTATCCCACTAAGGTGTGATAGCTACCTTAGAAACTAACAAAGTAAAGCTACTTTCGTTTTTCCTTTATGAAATATAGATGAGAGAAGAACAAGGAAGACCAACCTCTGTCTTGTGTTAATCTCCTAGTTTGATTCCTCTCTCTCTTGATAGTCTTTGCTACTTGCTCCCTTGTACGCCCAGCTTCACAGAGTACCTGTAAGATCGCAGTAGCATAGCACTATAGAAGAACATGGATCTATAATCATAAACAATCTAGGATCAGATGTAAATTGACCATACAAATGCATAAAATATAAATGACACAAGAGTATGGAGGAAAACTTGAATAGCTTTTATTGATAAACAAGAAAGAGCCAAGGGAGTTACAACTAGTTGTTCTGACCCAGCATCATCCTCTCAGCAAGTAAGCCCCTTTTCACCTCATAAAAAGCTTAGATCACCCAACACTCTGATGTTGTCTCAAGAAACCAACAACAATTCCTTACAATATGCAAAATTCCAGCCTTTGGATCTCTGGGATGAGGGATCCATATATAGATATCTGTAAGGGAGATGAGTCAGCTTGTGATTTGATTAGTGTCTTCCCTCTGATAGTTCTTGATTCCACTTGGAGATTGATGATCTCTTACTCATCCTTGGTCGAATTCAGAGAGGCAAGTGTCACAGGAGAAGTTTCTGGAAGATTCCATGCCTCTCCACCTCGCGGAATGACACTGCCATTTGTCACCTCTCGCCCATCGCACACCATAGAAGGGATTTTTGAAATGCAATGCACCCACACAGTGTATTTAGGTGAGATGCAACGCATTTTGCCTATGGAGCAGCTGAAATGATCCTGTTTTGACCAGTTTTGAGCAGTTTTTCATGGAGAACTTCTGGGAGAAGCTGTAATCAGTTGACTTTGTTCCTTTAGGGGTTAGAACAACACTTTTAGGGACTTAGTAGCCCTTGGTTTATGGACATTTCATGCTTGGGGTTGTAGTGCACAAAATTGTCTATAACAGTTGCCCCCTAAAGCATGAGGTCGTTAATCTTTTGATCTATGGGTTACCTAAGATCCACAAGGAAGGGGCCCCTCTAAGGCCTATCGTCAACACCGTTGGTGGTCCTACCTACCTTCTTGCTAAGTTCCTTGCCCTTAAACTTAAGCCCCTTGTAGGCCGCACTGAGTCCTTCGTTAAGGACTCTACTTCCTTCATTAAGGAGCTTAAGGACATTAGGCTGGACCCTGAGGACATTCTCGTCAGCTTTGATGTGGTCTCTCTTTATACTTGCATCCCTATAAAGGAGGCCTTGGAAGTGATCTATCACCTAACAGATCCCGATACCGCTCATCTGGTTGAGATCTGTCTCACTTCCACTTTCTTTTGTTTCGAGGGTGAATTCTTTGAACAGACTTGTGGTGTTGCCATGGGCTCCCCCCTTTCCTCGATTGTTGCGAATCTTTTTATGGAAGATTTCGAAGCCAAAGCTTTGGCCTCGGCTCGTCTCCTTCCCAAGCTTTGGAAAAGGTATGTGGATGACACTAACGTCATCTGGTCCCATGGCCAAGAGGAGCTAGATCACTTCTTCAATCGCCTCAACGGTCACTCCTCTGCCATTAAGTTCACCATGGAGAAAGAGGTCAATGGTTGCCTCCCCTTCCTGGATATTCTTATTTCTAAGAATAAGGATGAATATCTCTCCCACTCTGTGTTCCGGAAGAAAACGCATACTGAGCAGTATCTTCATGCTGATTCCCATCATTTCCCTGCTCAGAAGATGGGTGTCCTTAACACCCTCGCTACTCGTGCCCTCATGATTTCTGATAATGAGAGCTTTGATACAGAGAGATCCCATCTCCTTGATGTCTTTGTGGAAAATGGATATAGTAGGTGCCTTGGTCGGAAGGCTTTCCTTAAAGCATCTAGAAATGCAGTTATTAGGAAAGAACCTAAGGAACGTCGACCAGGTGTCCACCTTCCATATGTCCAAGGTACCATGGACATGCTTGCTCGGATCCTCAAAAGGTATAATATTCCCTCTTCCTTTAGACACCTCAAAACTATTCGTAATTCCCTCCGATCGGTTAAAGATCCCGTTAACCCCAAGGACATGAAAGGTGTCTACTTGATCCCTTGTTCTTGTGGGACCCCCTACATCGGGGAAACAGGGCGCTCCATCCATCAGAGGATTTGCGAACATGCTGCTGACCTAAAACATGGGAGAACCAAGTCTTCAGCGCTGGCAGAGCATGTGGATAAGACCAAGCATCACGTTTGTATTGAGGAGTCTAAGGTTATTGCCAAGGTTGCCCAGTTCCATCATCGAAAACTCAGGGAAGCTATTGAGATCGAAAGAAGGCCTAACAATCTCAATAGAGATGACGGCTGGAATATCAGTAGATGTTGGATCCCCGCCCTTTCTTCTTAGTCTCCCCCCCCCTCTTTCATCTTTTTTTCGCTTTTGTCGTTCCCCTGGAGCCTTCCTTTCTCCTTTGGTTTATCCTTTTTGACTCTGGACTCTTTCCAGGCCTTCTCCTGTTTATTTTGTGTCGCTCCTTTTTCCCGGATTGATATTGGTATCTATATTATAGCTAGTATTTATTTACTTATTATTATTATTTTATTATTTATTATTATTATTATTATTTTATTTATTATTATTATTATTTTATTTATTATTATTATTATTATTATTATTATTTTATTATTTTATTATTATTATTTTATTATTTTTCGTCACTAATTTTTATATATTGTTAGTATTGGTAATTTATCTATTTTTTAACGGATATATATCATTATTAGTATTTACTTTATTATTTTTTATTTTTTTTCATAACTAATTTATAATATTATTATTATTATTATTTTTATATAGATTTTTATCTATTTATTTATTTATCTAGCGAATATATATTATTATTATTTATTTATTTGCTGATTTGTATTATTATTTTATTTAATTACATTTACCTTGTTTATAAATAAGTTAGGTCTTCAATTTAACTAATTCCCATTTAATAAAAAAAAAAAATTATTAAATTATACATTTTAACTAATTATTAAAGTAAACCCCTTCTTAAATTATTTCATTTATATAATTATATATTTATATATAGGTATGGTCATTGCTATCTTCCTTGAAATAATCAATTTGACTTTTTGACTGTCCCTAAGTCAAAGCTAGCCGTTATTCTAGATAGCTGTTGGAGGCCCTGCTCATACTATTTAACACGCAAAGCTGGATCTGTTTCTTCAACTTGTCCTGACGATGAGCCACACTTGTTGGCTCAAAACGCGTCGACAAAAGTCTTTCATTATGTGAATTACGCCGAAGCTCTTCTTATAACTATTATGGATCACAGAAGTCTCAATTCAACAATCTTTTGATGTCGGGTGAAATGCTTTATTATGAGGATCTGAAGTTCTTTCAAGCTGAGAGGAGACCTGTAATAAGATACAATACAATACATTATCTTCATAATATTTTCATGATCTAGCTGAGGCGGGCATTCCCATGCTCAGCTTTATAAATTCATTTTCATGTACATAGGACAGACAATCGTCTAAGTGTAGACTGATGATTCTGGTAGAGTCATCATCCCTTTGATTGGATGATTATCTGTGCAGCAATAATGTACATTTGATGTCTTTATTTCCCTGAATATATATCGCAGCCCAGATGGATGAAACTAGATCCGGGGTCTTCAATATCGTTCGATCTTCACTCGAAGTACAAGTCTATCCATGTGAGAGATGTTCTGGAGTCGAACATGGAAAGACATCGCCTGATTACCAGCCAATGATGTAAGCTGTTAACAGGCGCAAGAGGAATCACCAATAATGATAATGACCCTCAAGGTACTGCAGTACAATTCACGTGGTGTGAATAAAGGACTTGGCATCGAACACCACGCAAAATCTTTCGGTCGAAGGTCATTGATGTAAACCTATCGCCGGAAGTGAGAAACTTGCCATTGAGGCATGCAAGCTTCAAAGTACTGAACGGTGTGTTCCTAGATCGACTTCTTGGATAATGAGCTGATGTTGACAAGAAGCGATCCGTCACAGGAGGGCCTTAATGAATCCCACATCAATGACACAGAACGGAGCAAATGATTTTAATGGAGGTGAAAACGATCTGATGACATAAGGTTCAGGGTGGCGGTCATGAAAGAATGGAGTGTAAATGTATTGTAGTGGGTGAGACACAGGTGAATTCTCTGAATGACTTCTCTTGAACATATCGGAGACACTGACGTGATGGATTGGTAGCATTAACCCCGAATGTGGATGGTGTGATGGGACCATGGTGATGTGACCGGTGAATGAAACAACCCAACCCGACTTGGATGCAGAGTGAAAGTGTCATGTTCAAGAGGGACTTGCTACCAACAAATTTTCTTCAA
This sequence comes from Pinus tabuliformis, assembly GCA_031772625.1. NCBI lineage: Eukaryota > Viridiplantae > Streptophyta > Pinopsida > Pinales > Pinaceae > Pinus > Pinus tabuliformis. The sequence goes on along the minus strand of CM062805.1, from coordinate 798,581,792 downwards.
GTTTTCTTCCCAATTTTTCCCTAGTCATTGCTGACCAGTACCTCTTTATTTTTTTCAAGCTTGAGGAGGATAACATATGCTTGTTCTATAATTTTCCCTTCGGGCAAACCCATCGTTATGTTTTAACGAGCCTAGCAATAGTGAAACTCGTTCTTGTCTGCTATGGACAAGTTTGTCGCTATTAAGTTTTAACGAGTTTAACGACAAAGATAACTCGGTCCTTTTCAATTTTAGAGAGTCTGAAAAGGAACGTAAAGGAAACTCCAAAATTCCTTTTTCGTCATCTAATCCCTTAAGTCCGGAAAAGTATAAAACAATACAGAAGGGATGAATTTTCGATACTTTTAACGAGCCAAACAAAACAAGCGCTCGATCTTTTTGTGTAATAATCCCTCAGGTCCAAAAAGATTAAAATTTAGAGGAGGGATAGCACTTTCGGCCCCTTTAACGAGCTGGAGAGGCCAATGGCTCGGCAATATTTTCATATTTTACGAGTCAGTTGAAAAGAGCTTAAATGAGACTCGTCTTTTGAGGAACGAGTGATAAAATTGGGTAGCAGCTGATTCCAGGTAAGGTTTGGAATTTTCCAATCACGGCAGTGTTACAAGGATGGCTAGTGGTATCACTCTTCGTAGCTGTTCCTCAAAAGGGGTAAACACTCAAATGGAGGTGAATGATCGGCCAATACAAAGTGGAGGTGATGATGAGAACACGACCAGGGCTTTAAAGGCTGAAGTACTACATTCATGATGGTTATTTACTGGGAATCGGTTCATTCTTTTTGATTGAGCTTAAACACTGGGGGAAACATTTGCTCATGACTTATTTTTATTTTTTAACGAGCTTGAACTATGTGCTAAAACTACTCGATTAATCCAGTCGTATAATAAGAATGTCCCATTTTAAAACGACAATTTTTAGAGTTTTTCCCCACATCCTTTCTTTATGCGAGTTAGGAAACGACCAATCCTACGAGTTTAAAGGGTTAGAGGACCTACAAATTTAAAAAATAAATAGTCGCTCTTCGCTTGCATGCCAAAAGGTTTGCATGCCCCCAGGTATAAAATAAAGTTTCAAGGTCACCTTTCATTCTACCGACAAAACATTTGTTTTATGAGGGAAGGTCTACCTCTTTCAGGTTACCAAAGATTGTTCTATTCACACCGCAAACAAAACACTTCTTTGGCGATGTCTACCAAAATAGACAAAGGTGAGAGAATCCACTCACATAACTTTGACGAGGGAATATTATTCCAGTCTAACCCCCTCTTCCAATCACGGACGGGAGTACAGTCTAGTCATATATCTCTCGCAAAAACCTACCCTATACCCGAAGTTTTTCTACCGAAGCAGACCAGGGTGCATGCCCCCTGGGATTCAGTCATGTCCCCCGAATCACTCGCGCTCATCAGGTGGACAGACTGGGGATTGATGAGACATTCCTTATGTGAAAAGACCATTTAGGGATGGTATATGACTATTTGCCATGTGTGAACCGGGAAATGAAAGCTGGTCTACGAGCTTGATCACTGTTCCTTCATGCGGAAAACACATTACTCTAAAGAGTGATGAGACAATTGCTCCCATGCAATAAATATAGTCTCGTCCAAGGAGTAGATTATAATCCAAGGGTCCTTGGACTACCATTACGTTCATTTGAATGGTTTTCCCTCTCAATGTTATGGGCACATTGGGAAGGATCCCTAATGGTCGACTGGTTCCTTTGTCAAAGCCTGTTAGATTTCTCATCTCAGGCAAAAGCGATGGCGAACCAAGCGCTTTGCAAGCAGTCGAGGAAAGGATACTCACAGAAGCCCCTTCATATATGATGGTACCAGCCATAACCATTCTATATATTTGAGCAATGATTTGGAATGGTATACTAGCTGGTAAACAGGGTTTGCCTAGTTGATTCTAGTCGAAGGAAACAACTAGGTTGCTTGGAGGTGGGACCGAATAGACGGCCGGGTACGACTTTGACGAACTTTCTTCCTGCGGTAAAGGAACAGGTAAATTGTCCCCATGTTCATCAGAGTCTGTGCTTACGAAAAGAATTTGGACAGTGTCATCCTTATTCTCTTCTGTGATTGTATCATCTGAAGATGGAACCTCTGAAGGCAAGACCGAGTCAACTGCCGCCTCGACCTTTTGACTTTCGTCTGGTATGGGTTCAGATGGTTTGTCTTCAATGATAGATGCTTCGGCTGACCACCTGGGCAGGTCAGCCGGCTTTTCAACTAGTGACGGACTCGGCAAGAGTTTTTTATATCCAGGAGGAAGTCGTAACGGTGAAATCGGACGATCGTACAAAACTCTTTTAGCCTCGTCTAAGAAGGGACAATGGTGGACGACATGGTCACCTTTGCACAGTTTACAAGGAAATCTATATTTTCCTTTTTGTCCTGGGGCTTCACTTTCACTAGTCGACGGTGTGTTTTCAACATGATCATGAGAGGTTAATGATACCGGGTTGTGCAAACGAGGAGACCAGTCCCTTAAGATCCGAGGGATGCAGGGACAATCTTGATGATAGTGGTCTCCTTTGCAAATGACACATGGCGATTTAGGCCTGGTCGGTGCAGTGTGTGGATTTTCGCTAGACGACGCTTGGTTGCCCCCTTTCGCTTTTGGCTCCTTCTTCTTCTTCTCTTTCTTCTTCTTTTCCTTGTTCTTCTTAGGTACTTGATTTTTGGCTTTGCCAGCCCCATCAAGCGAAGAGGAAGGAGGAGAGGAAGAATTGGAGGAAGTAGAAGGTTGGTGGGTAACTCTGGATTCGTCTAGTTGCTAACTCGATTGTTCAGGAATTGCGGTGTTCTGAACGACAACGGTTGAGAAGAGCCATACGGGCAAGCCGATTTTCAATCCTGGAAGCGACAATGTGGCCATATGGGGTGCACCAACATCTCCCCAAGAGGAGAAGGGACTAGGATTTCCCCCAAGGGGAATTCCTTGGTTGGTGGATTCCATTTTCTCAACCTAAGATCAATGTAGGGAAGGGTGATGATTATTCCGTTTAAAATAAATTTTAGACGCTTTGACACAACTTGTTTTTTCAATTTTAAAGAGTCGAGAAAAAACAAAAGATGACTCTAGTCGCCTTCGATTTTTAATGAGCCTGAAGTGACAAGTGCTCAGATGGACCTTTTCCGTTAAGGAGTCTGAAAAGGAACGAAAGGGACTGCTCTGGAAATCTAGGTAGAGGGATTACCAAACCAATCACAAAACTGCAGAATACTTTTTACGGTACGACAATCAATCTTCCCGAATGCTGTGTTCAGTGCATTGTGATCGATAGGGTGGCAGACACGGTTTCCTATGGATAAAGGATTAAGCCTATTGTGGTCTCCCAAAATATACTCGACGGTACGTGGGAGCACAAGTCCGTACTGGCACTTATCGTATCAAAGTGGAGGAATCACCCAACCATCAATGAGAACAACAGTTACCAGGCTTTACGACGCCGGAATACGTCTCTAGCCTAGACTTCTAGATGTTGTGCGTTAGGTTCCAAAGCGTTGTTAGATTCATTAAATTTATTTTATAGTTGATCTTGCTTAAGAAATTTTCCTTTCAGGTTCACCGCGAGATGTAGATGTATAATTCCTAAAATGCAATCTAAGATGATAAACAGTCTTTTATCTTCTTTTTGCAATGAAAATCCTAGCTACTAAGGAAAGAGAGACAGTATTCTTTCACAAAGAGCAAAGAGCACACTCTAAATGCACTGTCCTAAATCAAACCAATCAAACAGTCTAAATGCAAATGCACATGCATCTATTTGTTTTCGGCTTTCTTAATATGTGAATGGTAAAATGAAAGCTAATGCACAAATCTGAATTACTTTTCAAGCGACAATTACTAACAAGTTTCTTTTCGAAATCAGAAATGGAGACAATCACAACACTTTATGATTCGGAAATGAATGCTTACTTTCGACACTAGAAAAACTACAAATTCAGACCAAATACAATAGTAACAGGATAATCGACTATCAATAGCAACCAAACTCTTTCCTATGACTGAAAACGACACTTGCGACACTTTCAAATCAAAGAACGACAGTACGATTACGTTACTTTTTGCAAAGGAGAACTGAAAATGACTCAACAAATACACAAAAACATTTACAGTTCTTTTGCACAACGGAGGCAGAATAACAATAAGGAAAAGGGGTTTCAAACAGAGATATACTGATTACAGGCAGCAAAATTCATGAATAGAATTGGAAAGAATGAATCACAGAAACCAAAACTGAACAATGCCTAGTCTGATCAGTGCACCTGTGACACAGGGAATTTGAAATGCAGTGCACCTACTTCACTCGGGAAGTGTGCTGAATTTCAGATTCATAGAACAGTACCTGCGCTGGACCAGAGACGAGACTTTTCTTGGGTCCCGGGTCACAGTTTGCAGTTCAGTTCACGGGTTTTGGCCGAGCAAATGGTAATCAGTGATGCAACAATCAGGGGTAGATCTAAGGAGGTTACTAGAGCTACCACGAGGGGCAATCAGAGAGTTTGTGAATCAGTTGTTTAAGTCATAAACAAATCCTGGAGATTGACTGAAGCGACATTTATCTACTTTGCATTTGCATAGCAAATGCAGTTCGAAAGCTACCTGGCTCGACTTCAGGCTTCATCTGTAAGTTTATAAAATAAACAATCAAGGAAGATAAACAAACAAACTAATTCGTCCCCAACGGAGTCGCCATTTTGTTACAGGGAAAAGTGTCTACATAGAACTGCTTATCCCACTAAGGTGTGATAGCTACCTTAGAAACAAACAAAGTAAAGCTACTTTCATTTTTCCTTTATGAAATATAGATGAGAGAAGAACAAAGAAGACCAACCTCTGTCTTGCGTTAATCTCCTAGTTTGATTCCTCTCTCTCTTGATAGTCTTTCGCTACTTGCTCCCTTGTACGCCCAGCTTCACAGAGTACCTGTAAGATCACAACAGCTTAGAACTATACAAGAACATGGATCTATAATCATAAACAATCTAGGATCAGATGTAAATTGACCATACAAATGCATAAAATATAAATGACACAAGAGTATGGAGGAAAACTTGAATAGCTTTTATTGATAAACAAGAAAGAGCCAAGGGAGTTACAACCAGTTGTTCTGACCCAGCATCATCCTCTCAGCAAGTAAGCCCCTCTTCACCTCATACAAAGCTTAGATCACCCAACACTCTGATGTTGTCTCAAAAAACCAACAACAATTCCTTACAATATGCAAAATTCCAGCCTCTGGATCTCTGGGATGAGGGATCCATATATAGATATCTGTAAGGGAGATGAGTCAGCTTGTGATTTGACTAGTGTCTTCCCTCTGATATTTCTTGCTTCCACTTGGATATTGATGATCTCTTACTCATCCTTGGTCGAATTCAGAGAGGAAAGTGTCACAGGAGAAGTTTCTGGAAGATTCCATGCCTCTCCACCTCGCGGAATGACACTACCATTTGTCACTTCTTGCCCATCGCACCCCATAGAAGGGCTTTTTGAAATGCAACGCACCCACACAATGTATTTAGGTGAGATGCAACGCATTTTTCCTATGGAGCAGCTGAAATGATCTTGTTTTGACCAATTTTGAGCAGTTTTTCATGGAGAACTTTGGGAGAAGCTGTAATCAGTTGACTTTTTTCCTTTAGGGGTTAGAACAACACTTTTAGGGACTTAGGAGCCCTTGGTTTATGGAAATTTCATGCTTGGGGTTGTAGTGCCCAAAAATGTCTATAACAACACTGAAATTTTGAATACACGTCATCTATGAAAATTGTATAAAAATAGAAATAAACATTCTCAATAGTACATAGTATTTTATACCAAGTTGACAGGGACCCTTGATATATTAAATGATTCTTTCCATGACTTTTAAATATGAATTCTAAGTTGTTGCATTTTAGATGAATTAAAAGATCACAATAACAATGAAGGAAATATTAGAGAAAAAATAAAAATAAGGTTAGATTTAAATAAGGTCACAATAACAATAAAAGATCACAATAAATTAAAAGATCACAATTTAACAATGAAGGAAATAAATTCTAGAGAAACTAAAAACAAACAACATTCTCCAATGTATTATATTCATTATAAGTTCAACATGTCATTTATAGCAATTGAATCTAAATGTGGAGGATAGAAAACATTCCTCCCAGCCACCTGAGGTAATCCTTATTAACACAATAAAACTATTTTTACTAACATTACTCATCCAAACTCCAATTCTTGAAAATAGAAGAAACATATATGCCTGCATACAAATATTAGTGCAAGAAACGATGTAGTTGTATGCAAACAAATATAAAAAACCATAAATTCATATCATGCATGTATGTTGCGTGCATACAAAAAAAAACATATTAGTGTTTCTACTGCTTGCATAGAAATATAAAAAACCATAAAACCAGATATTGTGGTGTTGGTTGCACACAAATATAAAACCCAGAAAACCATATGTTGCATGCATGGCTGCATACAAATATAAAAAAATCATGTGTACTGGTACAAGCTAGATGATACAAGAATAGTAAGAAATAAAGTATAATACAAGGAGTGGGGGTGGTGATATGGTTCTGAAAACAAATTTATTTTTGGCTTGGTAATATCTCCATTGTATCCACAAAATGTAAGAAAAACTTATTGTTTTGAAAGAAACCACTGGATTGGAGATTGGATACAAATGTGCTAGCAAATCCAACGACATAAAACTATATAAATCCACACAATTGTAGAAAAGTAATGTCAAAGAGCATGGTTCCAACTAATTGGTTGCTTAAAATAGATACCAACTACAATTCAAATAGAATGGAACCCAAATGTATAACCATGTGTATAATTCAAATGGAACCCAATATGTTGAAATTACTTGACCTTAAATCTACGCTTCTTAGAATGTGATTTTTTTATTAAACTCAAAAATAACCAAAATAGGTCATTAACACTTTGTCGATATGACCAGAATAAGAAATACATTGTTACATTTGGGCTCTCTACTAACTCTCCAATAACACGCTAAAACTTATTTCTTGTTGTTGGAATGTATTTAACTCAATTTAAAATTACATGTTATATGATTTCTATTCTATAGTAGGCCTGACCTAACTTTGTTCTGGTTCTAGTTACAAAACCTCATTTGTTGGATTTGCAAGGCCAACACAAGTTCACTTCAAGAAGTAGGCCCAATGCCTCTATATGGGGCCAACCAAGTAAACACTATTCAATCAAAGTTATATGCCTGCATACAACATGGGAACATTCTACCCATTCACAATTCCATATTATTAGATGCCTACAGCTTAAATTAGCCACAAGTTCTGCCTCTTCATGGATGGTATATTATCTAGTCATTAATTAAATAAGAATCAAGGAAATTTAAAATCTAATCACACAATTGATGGAATATATTAAGATATTTGGTCAACCAAACTACTTAGACATACTCATGCATGGTTGTAGGTTCCCAAAGGACTATTTCCACTAAGTCCCCAACATGGAATATAAAACTTGGCGCAACAAAAAGGCAATGTACATAGTGTCTATACCTCATCTTGGACAAAGGATTATATTTAATGGTTCAAATTTAGCTGTAAAGCTATGAAAATAAGCTTATTATTTCTGAATATTTTTCACCATGGATATTTATCCTAATAATATAATCATTAAATATTTCTAGTTTATGAGTTCATGTTTTGGGTAAACATCTATATGAAGTGGCTCGAAGACAAATCTTGTTAATCATATGCTTTTATAATAAATGATGTTTCATTTATATTTTTAATTGATTTTGATGTGCCTTTTATTGCTACTCTAAAAAGAATATTTTTGATTATCATCTTTGTTTGGTTTTTTTACATGAAATTAATTAGAAGATTTAAAATTAATCTTCCACATATTTAATATTCTTTTGAAAGTTTTGTTTCTTTCTATTTATAGATAATGATGATAGTGTCACAAAATATGAAATATCTAACATTTTGAACATGCTAGATGAGAATAAATTACAACAAACAACACTACTATAACCTTAAGAGATTCACGTACAAGTAAAATATCCCAGAGAAAATAGAAAACATGGAAACATTGTTTAAATAACATAGCAGGGTGTCCATGAGAGTTTGAGGTAAGCCTTGCAAAGTCAATTATTCTTGTAGACTGTGGCCCAACATGGGGGCCTAAAATCTACTTTAGTAGTGATTTTCTAAATTAAATTGGGCATGAAGAAATCCTTAATGTGAAGAGGACTAAATATTTGGAAAGGTTCATAGTCATGGAAAGGGTCCTAATGATATGAGACCTTCTCAACTTCAACCTCCTTACATAATGCAACCCTCCTAACTTTGTCTACATATGGTCATTTGAGTCAATAGGAATAATCCTACCTACTTCATCTTCAGTGGGCTATAAATAAAAGTATGTTAAAGTTGCACAAATAGGTTTTAGAAATCCTTCAAGTCTCTTGTGTTTAAGTTCAAGCAAAGATTGTTTTGAATTCTGATTTGTGTCTTTTTTAACTAATTTTGTAGGAGGGTCCGTTTTGATAATTTAAAAATCTCCCAAAGTTATATGATTTTGACAACATTGTCAAGTATATTGAGCTGAAGGCTTTTCTATCAAGAAATAAAACAAGATAATGATTCTTAAGTTGGAGATGCTTAGAATGTAATCTATCTACTTATAAAGAAATTCATGGAGTGTTTAGCCCAACTTATGATGCATTTGACTTATCTAAAGGGTTAAATTTGTTATTTTCTCACTTCTTTGCAGAGTGCCATGTGAGATCTCATATAGGCTCGACTTTGTTTGAATCTTACAATCCACTAGGTGTGGGGGTTTTGAGTTTTTATTTTCCAGTGGAGATTGCTAATGGATATTCCATTTGGAAAACAAGGTATGATAATCCCTTAAAACAACCCTTTTCAGATAAAACTTGTAAAGCTTCAAAAACTCCAAACTTGTGTTGTTGCCAAGCTAAATAAACATAAGAAATCTCATTTGACCTCCCCTAATATTTTTTATTCATTTTCTGTGTATAAACTAAACCATTTTCTCCAAGGGCTGATGTAGGCATAATTGGTAAGCAGTTGAGAATTACTCTTGAGAAAATTTTGTAGCCAAACTTGGATTAGCTCTTGAATTGGTTATTCAAGAACATAAATAACCTCCAAAAAGTTCATGTAACAAGAAAATCATGTTGGAATTTTAGATCAAAGTGCTAAAAACATCATTCCCGTTCCATAATTCATCTAGTATGGGTCACATTTATGTATGTTGTCCCTCGTATGTTTTGAGAAGCATGATTTTTTTCCTTATTTTGAAACACAAGAAAGAGGTAGATAAAAGTGTTTACGAGGTGTTACGTTTATAAAAGTTAATGAATATGGCTACATTATGATAATATTTCAGGTGCAATATTCAGATGAAATCAATGCACAAAGAGTAGTTAGGGATAGAGAAGTCCACATGAAAACAATATGCAATGGTGTTGTGATGCTAGAAAATGATGTGATGACTATAAGACATTTAAACTTGGGGCACTCTGACATCAAGAATAAGAATAGTTTGCAAAAAATTCCTTAGTTCTTAGCTTCATGTCTACATGAGAAAAACCTTATAACTTCATGGTAATGAAAACCAATGAACTAGAATGGAAATGGATAAATAATGACAAGTGTCATTTTACACTTCCATCACCTTTTCATTTATAATCGAGGGGACAAGTTTATGAATATTACAAGTTTAATTTATGAAGATCTATGCCACTTGAACAACTTGCACTGAGAAACAAAAGATCACCTCCTCTGAGACATGGGAGATGAAATCATGGGAGCATGTTCGAATGTTGTGGGGAGTGGGAGTGAAGTTGAGGGTGGAAACATGCATTAATTTCATGTTGACCTATCCATCGTCGCAACTAAGGAAGAAGACAAAAAATAAAATGGGTACGAGAAATGGAGGGTCTTAGAGGAAATTTCTAAGGTGTATCAAATTTCTAGATAGATATATAGAAACACCTTTAACTGAGTTGATGATCAAGTCAAAGTTATATACATAGACAATTTCACTTACAAAAGAAAAAGTTGACTAGGGTAATCATATTGATATTGATGCTAATATTCAATGCACAAATTGCTTGAAAGGATGTGTATAGTGAGAAGAGAGACAACTATGGTCCCTATAGTAATACATATGGACGATATGGTCATTTTATGGCATATGTGTGGCATTCCACAATCTCTACACAAACCAAGAATATAATTTATGTTATGGAATATGTGTATGACCTATGGAAGAGAGTGAGAGAACACACAACCAACAAGAACTTGCAGCTCAGGGAATAAGAAATATTCCCAGAAAAGAGGAAATTGACTAAGAGACAATACCAATGGTCTGAATGGAGAGATAATTGTTGTTTACAAGGGATTGGAAATAGAAACAATGGCTAACATCTGGTAATTCTCCACCCATGATTTTATTTGAGCACTTGATTGACGTTGGTCATAACAGATTTGTTGGTATTCAAAATTATATTAAAAAACAAAATTATAATTGAAACTAACAATATTATAGAATGGAATTATTCAATATAACCATGGATGCAATTACCAACATTGATTAACCATGAATAAGCAGAAACAACCTCACACACAAAACTCATGATTTTGGAAAGTCCAGCCATAGTTTAATTCCAATTCTAATAACTTTGATATCGATAAATACGTATATAGATATATAGCAACAAATTTAACCGAGTTGATGATCAAGTCAAAGGTATATACACAAATAATTTTCTCACAAAATAAAAAGTTGACCAGGGAAATGTTTGATATCATAAAACACGATAGACTATCTTAAAAACTATAAATATGAAGTGGTAAAAAACCATAACCTTTTTCTCTCTCCCACCAAAAGGGAAACTTACTTATTACAGATGAGATTTTGTTGTTGATAAATATAAACAAAAATGAATTAAAATTTGGTAAACAAAACATGTTATGGACACATCATCCCACATGCCTTCAGATAATGCGATTTTAATGTTCAAATGTAATATTAAAATAATCCTATCAACGTCTGCGAGGGACCAAAATAAGTCTATGGGAGAAAAAATGTAGTACTGAAGCGCCAAGGAAACTCCCGGGTGCCAAAGAATACCATTAGGGAAACACTGTGACATAAGGAGAGGGAAGCACAACAACAAGATGTATAGTAACAATAGATAATACCATGTTTACAACAAGGTAAATTTCTCCATGATTTGAAGATAGAAAATACCTTTAATGGCATAATATAAACGTAAATATGGCTTGATTGACAACATATGTAGTACAAAGTGTAGGACAACCCTATGGCTAGCCACATGAAAAAACTAAAATTGATGAAATACAAGTCACTATGTCAGTGTACAATTGACAAGGCAACTTGACACTCTCAAAAGTGCCAAAAGCAAAGAACCTGGCAAGAGTTGAGATAACCACAAGAACAAGATGTATTTTTTCAACCAACAATATCATCTTTACAGAAAGGTAACATTCTTCACGATTTCAAGAGAGTTAATAACATGATATGGCGTATACATATGGTGTATAGAATTGTAAATATGGCCTAATTGAGAGAAAATTTTGGATAAATTTCAAGATAGTTCTTCAACTAGACACATGGGAAGAATATAACTAATGAAGTTCCACACAATTAACCAGGGAAAAAAATGTGAACGTTGTAGCAAAACTTGATAATATTTTTGAAATATACCAACCGAATAAAGCAGACAAGAGTCCTTCAGTTATATGTCAATGCCTTTACCTGTTGCTAATGGTAAATAGGAAAGTATTTTTATATAGTTTGTTGAATTTTAATAAGGATATCTAGGAATAACAATCAACTACTACATACTATAGATAATATAATAAAGTGAACCAAACTTTTCTGATACATGACACAATGGATATTATCATGTCTAATATGAAAAAATAGAGACAAAAATATCAAAAAATTGATTGTAAAAAATCATTTTCCAGGAATGGTCTTCCTAAGAACAATTTTCGCTTACAAGGACAAGTTTACAGAAGCTTGCTTAGTTCCCTAAGTACTTGGCTTCATAAATAGCAAAAACCTACGAACAAATGGCTAGGGAAAATCTGTAGTGTTTGGAAACCATTGGTAGAACTATAAAATAACTTTGCATGGTCCCTTATCCTAGGTGGTTAGTTGTTGGATACAATTAGTTCTACCAGATTTCAAGAAACTATTATTTTTAGTAGTTTTCTAGTTTCAGGGTTTGCATGTTAGATATGTTTACATATTCTTGGTCCTCGTAAGCTCATGATGTAAAAAATCATGTTTTCAGAAACATGCAAGCAGTTTAACAACATTTTTATTTTTAGTAGTGTGCTTTCTGGGGTCTGCCTGTTGTTTTTGAGCACATATTTGGGTTCGTTGTCAAAAAAAGAAGTTAGATGACACTTTTTTCATCCCCTTGGAGATGTTTTTATTTTTAACAATGTCTAATTTTAGACTTACTACATTTCACATAAATCTCACTAATGTTACTTTTTAGAGAGTTAAACTGCATTTTTGGGCATGTTTATATTTCATAGTTTCTAAATTTCTAGCAAGTAAGTTCTAAGTATGTAGTGAAAAAATGGTTCAAGGATTCCAGTGGGAAAAGGATAATGAGTCAAGAACAGCTGGAATGTTTTCTTAGTGTTACATGTGACAGCTAGTTGGAGGTTTTCTATTTTTGTGGACTTCTAAACTTGACAATGGTAAAAAACCTAAAATTGAGTTGATTAAACCCTATTTTGAATTGTTGTGTTTAGTGTTCACTGTTAGTTTTAATTTTCAAAAACCTTAATTCAGCTTTAATTCAGCTTTCTAATTTAATCGAGACAAAATCCTAAGTTGATTCGCTAAATTAGGCAAGTTTAAAAGCCTAATTTCTATTGTCATTTCCACTAATTCCAGACAATTGGAATTACTACTTGCTAATGTTTCTAATATTAAAATATGATCTCACTTTTTTATCCTGCTTTATCATGTCCTTGCATGAAAGAAAAGCCTCAAATAAAGTTGTTGTTGGTAAAGTAGAAAAACATAAAGACCCGAATTCGACCTCATCGACTATTGGCAAGTTAGGTTTTTGGGAAATGATATTCAACAAAGTGAGTTTGGTGGAGGTTATTCATGACATTTTATGTGGGATATATCTTCATCTACATAAATATCCACTTGGGTTGCCTGACGTTTTTGTGCCGGTTGTAATATTTTTCTTTTAGCTTAAAGTAAGTATTGTCAGAAAGCAAAAATTTTCAAAAGTGCAATTAGATGGATAATAGGCACTCAACATACCATGATTGATGTTTTATCAATAAAATTATGGGCATGGTACAAAGTGATAAATTTTACTATGATATATAACTCCCCAAAAGAGTATTAAACAAAAACATGAATTTTAAATGCCATTAATACAATGTCAAATGAATGTCACAATACAATTGGCTTGCAACAATATTGCATCCATGAGATCTGGATAAGTCAATGGATCACCTAATGCAACATGGGAAAATATACTTTTTATCCTTAAAATAAAAAATAAAAACACTTACGACATGAAATCCTCACACAAATGCCTTGAGATAATTGCAAATAAACTGCAAGAACATAATTTAATTAATCAAAAGAAATTAATAAATACCAAACATGTCGTATATGGTATTTCTAAAAGAAAATACCATTAATTAGATCTTATAATCAATATTAAGCAAATCCTATTCAAACAACTGGATGGATAATAGGCTGCTAGGGTATGAAAATACCATCTTATGGAGATTTTTCACCATCTCTTTGGGGACCAGTTTCCTGATTGACTCTTCCATTTTTCTCTAACCTAAAAATTGAACATAAAATGTATAAGCGACACCATAAAATTTATGTGACTTTAATTCATTCAAAATTTGAAGCAAAAAATATATGTACATAGTAATACCTTGGGTGCTCATACATCAACAATTCATGAAGTGACAATTGTATCACTTAATTAAGTAATTCATCATCTAAAAATGATGAAAACTACATAAGTTCGAATAAATATATAAGTAATTTTTGGAGACGAAATGTATATATAGTTCAACATAATATTTGTATGTAACATGCATTATAGCTAATCTTGTAAATGTGATTTTATAGTTCACTAATTGTAGCTTCCTAGAACATGCCTCAGTAAGGCTCCGACTATCGTGAGCCATGGATTGCTCCAAATGATCTCTATAATATGTTGCATATCTCTCGAGTTCTGACCGACCCATCTCTCTAAAAACCTCATCTGGAACATTAAAAATTGGTGTAATTTGTTCCTAACTCTCTGAACCCTTACTCTTCCCCAATCCAATTGAAACTGCTCGCAAAACATCCTAAAAAATCTCCCTAATATTCTCCCTTTCTTGAGCTTCTGTGTTGGATACAATGGAAAGGTCATCTGAAAGTGAAACAACTCTAGGTGGTAGAGGTGCTAAATGAGGTGTTGGAGTGATAAATTCAACATCTTGCATAAAATCAGGTCATTCATATGTATTACCTTTCTATTGAAGGTGTTGGATTCTTCCAACATTGTAAGGGGATTCCCCCGATGTGAAGTCCCAATTAGACCTGACACCATTTGGTGTAGGAGTCCCATCCGGTCATACGGCCTTCCCACCATTGAAATGGTTTTCTAAGAATTTCGTTGGTTACAATAGGAAATAAGAGAATACAACGCCTCTTTAGGGCAGGAATAATGTGAGATTTGTGAGATGCTTGATGTAAGGTGTATGAGGGAAACTTCCACGGATGGTGAGGGAAATGAGCCACGAATAGTAAAGTAATAGTACTATCCTAAAGGGGGACCCAGGAATAAAATAGAGACTTATTGAGTATTTGTAGATTATTCCACATGATAAAAAACAATCGTTAAATCATAACAAAATCCATTCAATAACAACCATAAGAAAGCAACGAAATAGTTCATCAAACTAGCATGTAATTTAAGCAACATATGTCGTACACATAACCAGAATAGTCAAGCTATATACACAATACATGTATGAAGAAATGTTGGCTCATTGAGCTTCTGATAATAAGTGAGAGGTCCCAAACACACTATTACATGAGTGAATCACTGTATCCAATAGTGGAACATGAAGCCACAACTTGCTTCTCCAGAGAATAATCTATCTTCTAGTACAAGAGAAGCCAAGGCTAAGCCTCCCAATAATCGCCCAACTTGAGTTATGAGTTATTTATAATAAATACAATGACTCTTGAGATTCTCGCGACTCTTTGACTTCTATGACTATTCATATTCTAATATAACTCATAACATTCGAATGTGTGGCCATTCATATTCCACTTGTGTCCCTTGGAATTCATTACATAACATTTATTACATAAGATAGTTTACACATGATACGATGGCTTCATCAAATGAATAGGTCATGTGATTCTTCATAGATTTCATGTGTGATAAAATTGTGTCATGCTTTGAAATCCTTTATGATGGCTTCGATCCAATCTAGTAATTCTCCTTTGTAGTGTTCCCTTACCTTCAATTCCTCTGACAATATGTTCTTGGAGCTCGATTGGACATTATTCCACAACCATGAAAGCTTCATGTGCACTTTGATTGGTGAAAAGGAATACTGCTGAATAACATCTTTGGTTACTTTCAATTCTTCCTATTCTATTAACTACTTGATTTGTTCAATGTAATCTCTTATCTCCTGAAGCACAACCTCCCTGCCTCTGATTGCTTCAAGGGATCCGATGGTGGGCCTCCTGTGCTTTTGTGTAAGAGACTCAAACCCATTATGCAACCGATTATATGCAACCATAATGTTAACCAACTATTCTCCCAAATGTGAGTAATTCTGTAGGTGGAGTCTCAGATGCACTATGTCTATTTCTATGGAGAGCTTATTCTTCTTTTCCAAATGTTCCAGGGCATTTGGATATTTGGCACTCCGCTCGTGCATCTGGTCAACTGCTCTGGTTTCTATCTTCCAGAGTTTCACCACTTCTTGTGAATTATTTTGAATTCTAATGAGAGGAGACATGACTTGTTGTATAAGTATAGTCTCATCATATAGTCATGCCATGGTATCCTCCATTGGTCCCAATTCATCTAGCATGGATGAATACATTTCTGTGGTATTGGAGTTCTATGATAACAACCATTAGTTCTTCGTTGCAAGATTCTTTGCATGTTGCTTCATTGCAAAAACGTATCTTCTCAGCTTAGGATGCTCATTTAGCAAATATTCTGAGTTATCTTGTGTCACTATAGCAAATGCAACATTCTATACGATAATTGCCCTCAGATTTCTTCTAGTGTTGGAGGTGGTCACATTTTCTGTCACTACTGAGACTAGGTTCTGAGGATCATTAGGAAAGTATCTATGCCTTTTTTGCACAATCCTCTTCTTTATTTGATCAAATGTTATGTTGAAAACATCTGTGACTCTTTCTGCTGGTGGAGGTGTAATTCCCATCTCCCCGAATGGAAGATGTCCTCGTGTGAGTGGTTGTTCACCTGGAGTATTGGTCTCATCATCCATGGGTTGTATGCTATCTTCTTCCTCATATTTCTCCTCCTGTAGTTCATGAGTAAATTGTTCTTCTTCCAGCCTCTCAACGACTTCATCCTCCTGAGACTGCCTCTATTGTTCTTCCTCTATCTATCTCCTTTATTCTTCTTCTACCAATTTTGTCTCAAGAAATTCATCTTGCTTCCTGCTCTCCTATTCTTCTCATTCTCATTCTTATCCTTCTCTCCTCTTTGGTTTTTTTTGTGTAGCTCCTATATTTAGAGGATCAAATTTCCATTTTATGTTGCTCTCGCCTGATGGGTACCTGATCCTTTTCCTGGGAGCTAACTTCTTTACTTGAGGTATTGTTTCCTCCTCCTCCTGTTCCTACTCCTGAGATTATTGAGATGGTGCATCATGAGGTGAATTGATGTTCATGTATGGATGTGTCTTCATTCTAGCATTTTACCAGTTCTTTATCTTTTCATCCTTTGGTTGACATATTAATGAATACCTTGTATTATGCCTGATCCTTTCACAATGATGTTCAAGAATTTGCCTAGGATCATATGCATGGAAATATTTGGTGGCGAAGTGTAGGTGACTCAAATATTCACTTTTGGTTACCAATGTACAGTGACTTTTATATAATATGATCCTTAATGGAAATATGGGCCAAGTGATTTTCTTCCTCCTCTGAAGGGTTCCCAATGGTCCCTTGTCCAGCTGATTTTCCACCTCTTGAATGACCACCTTGTTTGTCACATATTGCGGCATCAAATGAGGGGTTGTTTGACATCCGAAGCATCTAATGTAAGTTCCCTCAAGAGCTACAAACAAGCCCACAATATCTTGAAGATACTCCTTCACTTGATCTGTCATGCATGGCAGATCAGTCTTGAATATTAGGTGAAATATGGTTGAAAAAAGTGTTCATACAATCTATCGTACGTACCTCTGAAGCTTCCTTATGATAACACCCTATAGTGGACATAAACTGGGAAATTATCTTTAGGAGTCCAATTCCAATACAACTTCAGGAATGCATATCATGCATAGATATCGTCTAAGAGATGTGCAGAGATGTAAAATTATAGAGCTTGATTTTCTTCCAAAGATGATTTGACCCACCCCATTCGTTACTGCAACTCAAATGATAATATATCTGCCCAATTAAAATATTTTCCACGGTTCACCAACAGATTGAGTGTATTTATCCAATTCTCTTGGAGTACCTCAACATTCTTGTGCCCAAACATCTAGCAATACATAGTTATCAAATATTGATATATGTCTCTCAAGATCTTTGTCGGATAGATTGCTATTAGGCGATGGTGAAACTTGGCGCCTTCTCGACAACATTGCTTGATAAAATCAGTCGTGTCGAGGTTAGCCCATATTGTGTAAAAAGCATCATTTGCATATTCATTGGGCTTTATTATCTTATAATATGTCTACATATCCTCACCATAATAGGTGGAGAGGTGTCCGCCACTTTCACTGCGTAGCACAAGGTGTGAGTCATCCATATGTGTAATTATCCATTCAATAGCTTCTACACATGGCATGACCAGGTATCTACAGACGATCCTATGTATCTGTTGAGGGACTTAAAATCGGGTCAACAACAAGGGGGATACCCACCCGGTCCGGAACCTGGTTGGCGGTTCCTTGCCCGTTTGGTGTAGCGGGTCCGACTGGGGATAATGGGACCAGCTTCCCAATCTAAAGGATGTGTGTGTGTGTGTAGATTTTGATGATGCTAATCTAGAGGTAATTTTAAGCTAATTTAATTCTAAACTCTAAACTGACTCTATGCTACTGTAATCTAAGAAAAACAACACATCTAATCTACACTAACCCGGGGTAGAACTCTTTCATCATGCGATCTAAAAAGATTTCATACAATAACTGGTAATAAAGATCATTCAACTATCATAAGAATATAAATCAATTAAGATAAACCATTCTGCATAAGAAGTTAGGCAAAACAGTTGTGAACAACATATCGCATAATAAGTTATTCATATGTCAAGCACAAATAAATGACTCCACCGTACAAAAGTGCCAAATGGTAACCCACACATTCATACATTAACATATCAACAACTCAGTTGTATATCACTCTAAGAATATAAGCAGAAATTAATCAAGAGATAAAAGTACCATTTATGACTGATTTCACTCACAAACTTCAAGCAATAACGATTTATCTCTACTTGTTCTAATATCTACTAAGAGTACAGAAGTGCAACATCAGTAGCAGACATTAAAATGCAAACATAAATAAATCTCGATCCATCCATTCATCAAAAACCCCCTCCGAGGGTGCAAAAGTGTATGTTCTGAGGACAAGTTTTTTGACAAATTTCCGGACCCTTCTCCAAATGCCATGAGAAGGGTTAAATACTACTAACTAACTAATCTTAATTACACAAATTTAGGAAACGGCTTCAAATGACCGCCCTTTTACTAAAACAAATTTATTTCTAAAAATTGAATGTAATTTCTAACCGTTTCTGTATCTGCTCCTTAGTGCTGTAAGCAATGCAAGGTTCGCCTGGAAAGAGTTGGTTGGTTGTCTTTTCCTTTTGTTTGAGTGATAAAAGTAGAAATAACAAAAACTGGCACCTCTTTCTGACAAACTAGAAGATATTTTCGAAAATCTTCCTCTGGCTGGGTGTATTTGTTGTGTGTATACTTAGTATAACCTAGATTTCTTTCAAACTGATTGTGCTGTTGCTATTTCGGTTTCCGACTGTGCGAATGACTCAATGAATTAGGGATTTCGTTTCCTGAACAATCTTCCGTATTAAAAATTTCTTCTGTTATTTGTTCCAGGCTTTTCTGGAGCGTCCTCCCTCTTTAGCGTTTTTCTTTTTGCTTTACCCAGTCTGAGCTTCAGGATCTTTTGCAAACATGCTGCTTTTGTGCGCCTTTGACTCTGAGTCTTGGATAGTCTATTTTGTTCAGTGTCTGTTGAGTGATACTCTAGAATCCGCGGTCCTGCTGCATGCGGCATCCATTTGCGAAGGCATCTCCTCTCTGTTCTCCTAGTATTTTCGCTTTCCCCTTTTCCTTAGATGTTTCCTGCATATAGATTTATATTAGTTGATGCCTTATAGTTTACGCAAAGGAAAAGAGAAATGACGAAAAGATTGACATGAAAGATTTAAGTTCCAATGAATGCATAATCATGACACTCATAATGACTTGACTCTTCGAAAAACGCAACACGATCATCCTTGGATACTCAGGCGTACAATCATTAATTTCCCTTAAGGTGCGCGCTCAATTTTGGGTTTACAGATCATGCCAAGGAAACTTTGCGATGAGTGGTTTCTGCGATTCGCATCACAGCATCGAGGATTGCGATGTCGAGAGGTGTCATCGCAGCAATTGATAGTCTCATTCATCGCAGATCGCAAATCGCAAGATCGCAGTTTGTAAGATCGCAAATCGCAAGATCACATTTTTCATTTGATCACTGTGCGCTGCTTAGGCGACGTTGCGATATGCGATGTCGCATATCGGCCGTCGTGATTCCTTAGGTTTTTCTTTTAAGAGCGCTTTCAAAATATGCGATGCGATGAATTTCGCGTCGCTTCTTTGCAGCT
The DNA here is from genome assembly GCA_031772625.1 of Pinus tabuliformis. Classification (NCBI taxonomy): domain Eukaryota; kingdom Viridiplantae; phylum Streptophyta; class Pinopsida; order Pinales; family Pinaceae; genus Pinus; species Pinus tabuliformis. The sequence goes on along the minus strand of CM062805.1, from coordinate 798,561,607 downwards.
TATTTATGTGCATAGGAAAACGCTTCACTCTCTCTTTGCGATGCGATATAGCTTTTAGGGAGTTAAATACAAAAATTTGATACAAATATTTTTTGGATTTTTTGTTAAGGGTCCCCCTTTGCTTGGTGTTATTGCTAATATCAAACAAAGAGGGGGGTCGTTGGTGACCACAACAATGGCGATTCACTGTGAAGAACCAGTTATCTCTGCTTTTCTATTGACATTTCCACTTCCGAAACAGAAAAATTTTCATATGTCTAAATTTTGTTATGGACAGATAGAGTAGATTACCCCTTATCCTGTCAATGATACTTTGTCTCAACCTTTTTTTTTTTTATTTCAATTGTCTGCTTCCTTAGGCTTAGTTCTTGCATTCACACCAGACATTACTCGGTCTTTTTTAAAGATAAAATAAGGTCTTCTCTGCGTACTGGCTTTAAAATATGCTCATTTGTCGTAGGTAGAGCCTCTGCTGCCCGCAAGCGTCCATAGCCTCGACAAGGTTACCATGTTATCCAGCAATGATCCTTTTTCCTGCTTGAGGTTATTTACAACATTTCAGAGAAAAATCCTTTTTGACACTTTTTCCTTTTTTATTCTCTAAAGAATAATGTCTTGGTTTGGTGGCCAAATTATGACACGCTCATTCACTTGATTTACACTTTTGCTGAACAAGCTTGCTCGTGATGAGACCCCTTGTCTTTTGATTGCAACAATCTTGAGTCATTGCCCTGTTTTGATAGACAGTATTGGCAAAGTCAGCAAGTTATAATATTTGTGATCATGATAAGCCAGCTCGTGATGAGACCTCTTATTATTTGAGATATAGTGTTTTCTCGGATTGTTTCTCTGAATGCTGCGGTTTCCTTTAGCAGGGAGGAAGTCATTGTTTTTCCTTAAGAAAGCTCTGGACGATAATAATAGACTTTGAAAACAATAGCTTTACTGAGAATATTTATTTTATTATTGATGATACCTTTCATTATGATGACATAAAACAATTTTTTACCAAAGGTTGCTTTCATCAAAGTTTTTTGAGAGGTTGAAACTAATATCATATTCAGGCTAAAGTTAACTCTATTTGTCAATAATAAAAATCAGATTTTTCGAAAAGTTTTGCTATTTGTACAAGCGAAATCAAAATCTGATAGAGAATTGGTGTGCTCTTTCATGAATCCTTTTTGATGATCATTTACAACCGGTTTTATTTATAAGAAAGAGAAAAACAAATAAATAAATAATAAAAAAAAACTAAAACTATCCTACAAAAATAGAAGAATGATCTTCTATGGAAAATACATTTTAAGAATCTGTCCATTCACAGGCAAAGAATCTCTTCTACCTGCCAAATCCTGCAACATAAACGTCGAGAGGCCTATGACTTCTACAATCTGAAAAGGACCAAGCCACAACTTCTGAAATTTCGTATGTTTGCCCTTTTCTTCATGAGCCTTATCCCATTTTAAAACTAAATCTCCCATCTGAAAGCTTTTTCTGGTCATTATGCTTGAGTCGAAAGAGGATTTTATTAGCGCTTGGTGGTGAGCATGGGTTTTCTTAGCTTTTTCTCGTCGTTCTTCTAGTTTGATTATTTCCATTTGTCTCAATTGTAAGGAGGAAGTAGATACTTCATCGATGTGTTGTACTAAAGACAAAGAGGGAATGACTAAGTGAGTTGGAAGAACCACTTCTTTCCCATAAACTAAATTAAAGGGAGAAGTGCCGATTGAAGCTTTCTTCGTAATTCTATCTGCCCATAAAGCATTTACCAGTGATTTGTGCCAATTCTTTTGGTTTTGGTCGACTGTTCTTTTAATAATCCTGATTAGGTTTTTGTTTGTTGATTCAGCCAACCCATTACCTTGCGGATAGTAGTTGGCAAATACTTCAGTTTGAACCCTCTTTTAAGTGCAAACTCAGTCATTGTATTTCCAGAAAAGTATGATGCATTATCAAACATTAAGGCCGTTGGCAATCCAAACCTAGTGATGATAAATTGATCTATGAATTCAATAATGTTTTCAGAATTAGCTATCTTGAGAGGCACTGCTTCTACCCGTTTAGTAAAATAATCTGTTGCCGTGAGGATATACTGTTGTAGGGGAAAGTATCCAACTCGGAATGACCCTAACCCACTCTAAGGGTGACAGTTCCTTAGCAACAGCTGAAAGCAAAGCTATCTAAAGTTTCTTCTTTATGACATGCAAGAGATAAAAGGAAGAGATCCACTTACCGATGTCTTGCGCAAATGGTCGATCCAATCTCCTTTGATTGCCGCTTGCTCCTAGCTCCAAGTCTTTTCACGGGCCCAGCTACACGAGATCCTGCAAACAAGACAAAGAAAGGAAACTACAAGGGGCATGCATTCATAACTGATTCAAGGATTAGCATAAATCAAATACGCAAGTAAGACAATGCATCATTGAAACACATGCGAATAGAAGAACCTCAAATGCTTTATTAATATATGGAAGTAAGGTTCAGGCGGTGATACAACCATGAGAGGTCCAATCCAGCATCACCTTCCCGACGGAGAGAAATCTCTTCTTCACCTCCCTCAAGCAATCACCCAATGCTCACAACTGTAAACCAACAGCAATTCTTTGCACTAAATTCCGGCCTCTCCTAGATCCCATGGGATGAGATCCTTATATAGAGTTTTGGAGTGAAGATAAGTCAGCTTGATGTGTGACTTGTTGTCCTCTTCAACTCCAGTTGTTCTTCAGTTCTTCACTCGGAGTTTCTGTCTTCCACTTGGAGTTTTAGAAGCTCTTAACTCATCATTAGGCGAATCTTATCATCAAGTGTCTTTTTAGAAGCTTCCTGGGCACTGGCACTTTGAGAAAAAGATTCCTCCACATGTCCAAGTACGCCCAACGCAGGTAGCCTTTGTTCTACTTGCTATGCAACGCAGGTAGCCTTTGTTGTACCTACTATGCAGCGCAGATGCCTAGTGGAGCAGCTGCAATGATCCAAAACTGACCTGTTTTTGAGTGTTTTTCAGTGGAGAACTGACTTGCAGTGCTGTGGTTTGCTGACCTTGTTCCTCTAAGGGTAAGAAGAACTTGTTTAGGGACTTTGGATCCCTTAGATTATTGACATTTCATGCTCTATGCTGTAAGGCACAAAAATGTCTATAACAGTTGCCCCCTAAAGTATGAGGTCGTTTATCGGGTGAAATGCTTTATTAGGAGGATCCGAAGTTCATTCAATCGCCGGGAGGTGACCTGTAACAAAATACAATACAATACATTATCTTTTCATACTTTATTTTCATGATCTAGCTGATGCGGGCATTTCCCATGCTCAGCTTTATAAATACATTTGCTGTACATAAACAGACGATCGTCTGATAGCAGACTGATAATTCTCTGCTTTTAATTATCATCCTTTTAGTAGGATGATCATCTGCTGCACATGTCTATGTTTTTATCTCCTGAATATATATCGCAACCCGGATGGATGAAACTAGATCTGGGGTCTTCAAACTTCCGATCTTCACACTAAGTACAAGTCGATCCATGTGAGAATTTCTTGGAGTCGAACATGGAAAGACATCGCTTGATTACCAGTCAATAATGTAAACTGTTAACAAGCGCGAGAGGAATCACCGATAATGATGATGACCCTCAAGGTACTGCAGCACAATTCACGTGGCGTGAATATAGGATCTGACGTCGAACACCACGCAAAGTCTCCCGGTCGAAGGTCATTAATGTATACCTATCGCCGGAAGTGAGAAACTTGCCATTGAGGCATGCAAGCTTCAAAGTACTGAGGGGGTGTTCCTAGATCAACTTCTTGGATAGTGAGCTGATGTCGACAAGAAGCGATCCGTCAATGGAGGGCCTTAATGAATCCCACATCAGTGACACGGAACGGAACTAGTGATGATGGTGAAAACGATCTGTGAAATATGATCCAGGGTGGCGGTCATGGAAGGATGAAAGATGATGTATGGTAGTGGATGGGACCCGGTTGACACTTTCTGAATGACATCTCTTGAACATATCTCGACACTGATGTGATGGATCGGTAGCATTACCCCATTTGGATGGTATGGCGAGACCATGGTGAAGGGACCGGTGAATGATAATAACCCAACCCGATATTTACGGAGGCAAAAGTGTCATGTTCAAGAGCAACTTGTTACCATTAAGCTTTGAGGTTCTTCCCAATTTTTCCCCAGTCATTTCTGACCAGTACCTCTTTATTTTTGTCAAGCTTGAGGAGGATAACATATGCTTGTTCTATAACCTGCCCTTCGGGCAAGCCCATCGCTATGTTTTAACGAGCCTAACGATGGGGAAACTCGTTCTCGTCTAAAGACAAGTTTGTCGCTATCTAATATTTTTAACGAGCCCAGCGACAAAGACAACTCGGTCCTTTTCATTTTTAGAGAGTCTGAAAAGGGTACATAAAGTGGACTCCAGGGGTCCTTTTTCGTCATCTAATCCCTTAAGTCCGAAAAAGTATAAAACAATACAGAAGGGACGAATGTTCGATATCTTTATCGAGCCGAACTAGACAAGCGCTCGATCTTTTTGTGCAATAATCCCTCAGGTCCAAAAAGATTAAAATCTAGAGGAGGGATAGCTCTTCCGGTCCTTTTAACGAGCTGGAAGGCCAAAACTTGGCAAACTTTTCATATTTTACGAGTCAGTGAAAAGAGCTCAAAGAAGACTCGTCTTTTGAGGAACGAGTGATAAACAGGGATAGCAACAGATTCCAGGTACAGGTTGGAATTTTCCAATCACGGCAGTATTACAAGGATGGCTAGGTGAGATCACTCTTCGCAGCTGTTCCTCAAAATAGGTAAACAATCAAGTGGATGTGAATGATCGGCCAAATGAAAAGTGGAGGTGACGGTGCACAAACACGACCAAGGCTCTTGTGGCTGATGAATTTACGGTCTCAAATGGTTATTTACCGGTTCATTTTTTCTGAATGAGCTTGAACTCTGGGGGGGAAGCCTGCTCACAAGCTTATTTTATTTTTTAACGAGCATGAATTTTCGCGTTAAAACTGCTCAGATCTTGCGTTTATTTTTTAACGAGCATGAACTTTTCCAAAACTGCTCGTTTTTACCAGTCATAAAGTAGTAAGGTCTCATGGAAGATTCCTATTTTTTAAGGAGCTTCATCTCCCTACGCTTTGCTCCATATCCTCTCTTTGTGCAAGCCGGGTATCGGCTTATCTACGGGTTAGCGGGGTTAGTCCTACCTAAAATTAAAAAGCCGCCCGAGCTCGCATTCCAAGAGGTTTGCATGCCCCCATGTGTAAGTATAATTTCAAGGTTGCCCCTACTTTTCTGTTAAAAACCTTTGTTTTCAACAGGTGAGGCTTACCTCTTTCAGGTTACCCAAAGATTGTTCTGCTAATTCTTTCAAACAGAAACTTTCTTCGGCGATGTCTATCATTAGGTTACACAAAGATGGTTACAATTTGTTGCAGCAATTGAATCCCTTTCTTTGGAGGATGCCCCTACTTATCCTCTAAAACATTTGTTTTAATGGGTGAGGCTTGCCTTTTATCCAAAGATGGTTACTACTTGCTGCTGCAAACGGATCCCCTTCTTTGGCAGAGCCTACTTATTTAGACAAAGGTGAGTAACGGGCCCCCGTCCTCCCACATAACTTTAACAAAAGAATCTTTTTCCAGAACAACCCCATTCCTAACAGCCCCTTCTTCCGCATGAGATCTCTTCTCGGCTCTTCTGTTTTACGAAGAAGAAGGAGGGGACGGGGTACGGACTAGTCATATTCTCCCGCGGAAATTCTACTTTACACCCAAGGTTTTTTCTGCCTCCAGAGCAGACCAGGATGCATGCCCCCTGGGCTCCTGCGTTCCTTTCCCGAATCACTCGCATTCATCAGGAAGAAGAACCGGGGGAAGAGACCTTTCTTGATCGAAAAGACCATTGAGGATAGGTATGTGACTATTCGCGATGCATGATCCCGGAAATGAAAGTTGGTCTACGAGCTTGACCATTCTTCCTTCGTGTGGAAAACACATTATTCGAAAGAGTGAGGAGACTATTGCTTCCATGCAATATATGTAGTCTCGTCCAAGGAGTAGGTTATAATCCAAGGGTCCTTGGACGACCATCAAATTCATCTTGACGGCCTTCCCCTTCAAGGTAATAGGCACATTAGGTAGAATCCCTAATGGTCGACTGGTTCCCCTGTCAAAACCCGAGAGACGCCTTGTCTCGGGCAAAAGCGCCGGGCAACCCAGTGCTTTCCAAGCAATAGAGGACAGGATACTCACAGATGCCCCTTCATCAATGATAGTTCCAGCCATCACCATTTTGTATATTTGGATTATAATTCTAAATGGTATACTGGCTGGTAACCGGGGTCTGCCTAGTTGGTTCCAATCAAAGGACACAACTAGGTTGCTTGGTGGTGGGACCGAATATACGGCCGGATATGATCCTGACGATGCTCCTTCCTGCGATAAAGGAGTGGGCGCTTTGCCCAGATGCTCATCAGAATTGGAGTTGACGAAAAGAATATGGATGGTGTCATCCTTATTCTCTTCGGCGGGGGTGTCAACTGAAGATGAATCCTCAGTGACTGTGGTGTTTGAAGATGAAACTTCTGAAGGGAGAACCGGGTCAACTGCCGTTTCGACCTTTGGACTTTCGTCCGTCCGAATTCAGTAGGTTCACTTTCAGTGACTGACACTTCAGCTGGCCCTCTGAGCAAGACAGCTGTATTTTCGACCAACGAAGGACCTGGCGCGAGTTTTTGATATCCAGGAGGAAGTAGCACCGGTGCCACCGGTTGATCTTCCAAAACTCTCTTTGCCTCGTCTAAAAAGGGACAACGGCGAAGGGTGTGATCGCCTTCACACAGTTCGCAGGGGAATCTCATCCCTCTTCGTCGTCTACGACCTTCACTTTCGTTGGTCGACGGTAAGCATTCAACCTGGTTGTCAGAGGTTGACGCTTCCGAATCGTGCAAACGAGGGGAACAGTCCCTTAGAATCCGGGGAATACTGGGACAATCACGGTGGAGGTGGTCTCCTCTACATATGACACATGGCGATTTGGGCCCGGTCCGTGCTGTGTGTGGGTTTTCGTTAGATGCCTTTTGCTTGCCCCCAGGCGCCTTTGGCTCCTTTTGCTTCTTTTCTTTCTTCTTCTTTTCCTTCTTCTTTTCTATGGGAGCTCCGCTTTTGGCGGCTTGACCTTTCGAAGAAGAAGGATCGGAGGAAGGCTCACAAGAAGTGGAAGGCTGGAGGGTAGCTCTAGACTGGTCTAACTGTTGAATCGACTGTTCAGGAACTGTGGTGGTCTGAACTACAGCGGTTGAGAATAGCCAAATTGGCAGGCCAATTGTCAGTCTTGGAAGCGACAATGTGGCCATGTGGGGCGCACCAACTTCTCCCCAAGAGGAGAAAGGGCTAGGGGTCCCATGCTGTGGAATCCCTTGGTTGGTGTGTTCCATGTTCTCAACCTTAAGATCAACGTAGGAATTAGGGGTGATTATGTTCCGTTTAAAATGAATTTTATATGACGACGCTTTTTAAGACACAACTTGCTTTTTCACTTTTTAAGAGTCGAGAAAAAGCTAAAGATGACTCTAGTCTCCTTCGATGTATTAACGAGCCCGAAGTGACAAATGCTCGGATGGACTTTTTCAGTTATAGAGTTTGAAAAAGGCCAAAAGAAACTACTCTGGAGTTCTAGGCAAGGGTGTGCCAAACCTTTCGCGAAACCACAGAATACGTTTTACGGTACGAGTGGTCGATCTTCGTGAATGCTGTGTTCACTGCATCGCGATCAGTAGGGCGGCCGACACGGCTTCCTATGGATAAAGGCTTTGTTCCTATAGGGGTCCCCCAATATACGCGACGGTACGCGGGGGCACAAGTCCGTATTAGTGCTATCGTTCCTCAGGAGGAATCACCCACCTTCGTAGAGATCGACAGTCACTATGTTTAACGACGCCGGTTCACGTCTCTACCTAGACCTCTACTGTGTTTCGTTATGTTTCAAAGCGTTGTTAGATAAATTCAGTTCTTTTTAGGTTGATCTTGCTTAGTAGTTTGCCTTTATGGATCACCACGTGATGTATGAGACAACTCCTAAATGCAGTCTAAGAATGATAAGAAAGCTTTTTTTTCAATTCTTTCAACTTATGAAAACCTTAACTACTGAACGAAAAGAAAGACATCATCTTTTCAAACAGATCATAGAGCACACACTGATGCACTTTTCCTAAATCGACATGCAAACTGTCAAAATGCACATGCACAATGCAAGTATTTCTTTTCTTCTTCCTTAATGTTGATGTATTACAAAAAGAAAGCTGTTGTATAATTTCGAATTCAATTTCAAGTGAAAGAAAACAAGTTTTTGTCCAATAATCAAAAGAACACCTTAAGATTCACTCGTTTCAACACAAGAAATACTGAAATTCGAACCATATAACGAAAGCAAATGCTCAAGCAGCTATGAACAGCAATAAACTAGCTCTCAGAATCACAACGACACTTTCTCATAGGTCTAGATCCAAGAGGTCATAGCAAGACTAGTTCACTTTCGCTATGGGAAACTGTGAATGACAACAAGAAATACAATAAGAACAATCACGGTTTCTTCATACAACTGAGGGGGAATGAAGGCAAATAGAAGTGGTTTCAGCTGGGTATACAGGTTGACAACAGGCTGCAAAAACAATACTGAAAACTGGGCAACAGACAGTGGGGAATCCCAGTTGCACAAGGCAAAACTGGATCAGCGCAGGTGTTGCACTGTCAACCTGCGATGCAGCGCAGGTAGCCCCTTCGGGACCTGCGTTGCAGTGCAGGTAGCCTTTGTTGCAGCTGCACTGATGAGACAACTCTCGTCTCTCTCAGATTCCGGGTCACAGTTTGCTCAGAAATCAATGGTTTTTGGCCAAATCAGAGGCTATCAGTCAAGTATACACTAGAGGGTGATTAAAGGAAGATGAACACTATCAAAAAGAGCTACAAAGAGTCCTTGTGGATCAGCTCTTCAGAGCATAAACATGCCCAGCACTGGGCTAGAGTAGCTGCCCTCTACTTTGCATTCGAAGGACTCGAATGCAGTTCGATTCGGTACTCCCTTTGTTTAAGAAATGAATAGCAAGAAACACAAGCTACCAACAAGACACGATCCCCAGCGGAGTCGCCAGTCTGTTGTGGGGGAAAGTATCCAACTCGGAATGACCCTAACCCACTTTAAGGGTGACAGTTCCTTAGCAACAGCTGAAAGCAAAGCTATCTAAAGTTTCTTCTTTATGACATGCAAGAGATAAAAGGAAGAGATCCACTTACCGATGTCTTGCGCAAATGGTCGATCCAATCTCCTTTGATTGCCGCTTGCTCCCAGCTCCAAGTCTTTTCACGGGCCCAGCTACACGAGATCCTGCAAACAAGACAAAGAAAGGAAACTACAAGGGGCATGCATTCATAACTGATTCAAGGATTAGCATAAATCAAATACGCAAGTAAGACAATGCATCATTGAAACACATGCGAATAGAAGAACCTCAAATGCTTTATTAATATATGGAAGTAAGGTTCAGGCGGTGATACAACCATGAGAGGTCCAATCCAGCATCACCTTCCCGACGGAGAGAAATCTCTTCTTCACCTCCCTCAAGCAATCACCCAATGCTCACAACTGTAAACCAACAGCAATTCTTTGCACTAAATTCCGGCCTCTCCTAGATCCCATGGGATGAGATCCTTATATAGAGTTTTGGAGTGAAGATAAGTCAGCTTGATGTGTGACTTGTTGTCCTCTTCAACTCCAGTTGTTCTTCAGTTCTTCACTCGGAGTTTCTGTCTTCCACTTGGAGTTTTAGAAGCTCTTAACTCATCATTAGGCGAATCTTATCATCAAGTGTCTTTTTAGAAGCTTCCCGGGCACTGGCACTTTGAGAAAAAGATTCCTCCACATGTCCAAGTACGCCCAACGCAGGTAGCCTTTGTTCTACTTGCTATGCAACGCAGGTAGCCTTTGTTGTACCTGCTATGCAGCGCAGATGCCTAGTGGAGCAGCTGCAATGATCCAAAACTGACCTGTTTTTGAGTGTTTTTCAGTGGAGAACTGACTTGCAGTGCTGTGGTTTGCTGACCTTGTTCCTCTAAGGGTAAGAACAACTTGTTTAGGGACTTTGGATCCCTTAGATTATTGACATTTCATGCTCTATGCTGTAAGGCACAAAAATGTCTATAACATATACCTATGCTGCTTAGAAGAGTGAGGAACGATCTCACCTATTATGTCCAAGCCCCATTGGCTGAATGGTTGCTCGATGTTAACCGGCTGTAGTGGCATGGACGATTTCTTTTGTTTCCCTGCAGCATTCTGGCAGATTTGGCATTTCCTTACGTAATTGTATGAGTCTTTGAACAGAGTGGGCCAATAATATCCTGCACGTAAGATCTTATGTGCAGTAGCTTCTACAGCATAGTGTCCACCTGCTGGTCCATCGTGGAGTTCCTGCAAAACCTTTTCGGCTTTAGTTTTCTCAAGACACCTAAGAAGTACAGAATCGTAATTCCTTTTAAACAGAACATCATTTATGAGCTGGTATTGTTTAGCTTTCAATCTCAGAGCTCTTTTCTTGGTGTGGTCCAGGTGTGATGGAGCATACCCGTTCTTAAGATAATAAATGGTGTCCACATATAATGATTCTACGTCGTTTAGGCTTACCTCATATGTATGTACCTCTTCAGATGAGTTCTCAGGAATTTGCGATGCTCCAGCTAACATCTTGCAGAAGTCTTGACCTCTTACGATGTTTGTTGGCTTGATCTCAAGATCGTATTCTTGTAAGGCGGTAATCCAATTTGCTCTCTTTTTGCCCACATCCTTCTGTATCAGAAGGTTTCTTACCGCTGGAAATGGTACTACGACTTTGGTATGGGCTTTAAGTAAGAAAGGTCTGAAATATTTAATTGCTTTGAAAACGGCATATGCCTGTTTCTCCACGTCTGAATAATTGAGTTCTGCACCTTGTAAGTTCGAGCTAAAGAATGCGATTGGAGCTTCCGCCTTCTCTTGATTTGCTTGAGTTAAAATCGCGGCATAAGATTTCTCTGAGGCAAAAGTGTATAAGATAAAAGATTCTGAAAAATTTGGGGTTGCTAAAGATGGAGCGTTGATGATAGCTTGCTTGATTAAGTTGAATGCTTCATGTTCATCTTGACCGCATTTAAAATTTGAATTCTTTTTTATCATATTTTGTAGAGGAGAAATAATATGTGAAAAATCCGGGACAAACCTCTTTACAAAATTGATTTGACCAAGGAAAGATTGCATGGCCTTTTTGTTATGGGGTACGGATATTTCGGAAATTTCTTTGATTCTGTCAGGTTCAATGTGAATACCAGACTTTGACACTATGAATCCTAGCAATTTCCCTTCACTTAATGCGAAAAAAGATTTCTTTGGGTTAAGTGAAATCCCGTACCTTAAACATCTTTGAAAGATTTGTTTCAAGTCTTTGAGATGGTCGCTTCGTTTCTTGGAGTACACTGTTATATCATCCAGGTAAATCACTACCGATTTATTGACTAAACCTTTAAACGCGATGTCCATGGCTCTCTGAAAGGTAGCGCCGGCATTGATCAGACCAAATGGCATCTTCCGATATGCGTATGTGCCCCATTTAGTTCGGAATGTGGTTTTTAACTGATCATCGGGATGTACCAGCACTTGATTGTATCCTGAAAATCCATCCAGAAAAGACATTAACTCTGAGCCTGCTACTGCCTGTAATATTTGCTCCATAGGTGGGAGGGGAAAATTGTCTTTTTGACAGGCTTTGTTGAGATTCCGGAAGTCGATACAGATCCTGATATCTCCGTTTTTCTTTCTAACGGGCACCATATTGGATACCCATTTGGAATGTCTGACGGGGAAAATTATTCTGGCTCTCAACAACTTATTTAGCTCAGTCTTTATTTGATTTTCTAAGTTAGGGTGGATTTTTCTGAGCTTTTGCTGGACAGGTTTTTCATTGTCAATCATAGGGATAGTGTGTTGAATGATAGAAGTGTTGTATGTCTTCAGCTCATCGTAATTCCATGCAATTTTTTTTTTGTATTGTCTCAGAAGACGGATATATGCTGATTTTTCTTCAGGGGCTAGGCCGTGGCCTAGATTAACGTTTTGTGGCTTCTGATTGGTCCCTAGGTTCACTAATTCATAGTTCAGAGTAGAACTGTAGAGTTTAGAATTGGCGGACCTTTTAAACCGACTTTTCAAATCATATAAGTCTTCTAACTTAACCACTGATTTAGGTATAGCATTATCAGTGCTATTTTGCTGTATTTGGTGATCATGATGGTCTTCGTCAATTATTTGATTTGAGTAGGATCCTTCAGAAGTGAGGAAATTTACAATGTCAGGATCGTCGTTGAATACTCTCCAGTTGGTGATGTTGTCAGGGATGGATGGTCTAAAGATTAATTCTATTGAGAACCTATTAGGACTAAAATCTTCGGAGGGAATAAGTCTAGAAGCTACGTTAGCTAACAGGTCTGCGCTCACATTTTGGAGTCTTGGGATTGACGAAATATTGAATGCTATGAAATGTGAAGTCAGATCTTGTACTAAAGATTGATAATGCTTTAAATGACTTGACAGGCAATGTATGGTGTTACGTACTTGTTTGACGACAATCTCAGAATCTCCAAAGACTTGAAGATACTTAACATTTAACCCGATTGCTTTGTATAGGCCTTGCACCAAGGCTTCGTACTCCGCTGTATTGTTTGTGCAATCGAACTCAAGTCTGCATGTAAGCATGATCTTGTTTCCGTCTGGGCTAATCAGAACGCATCCTGCTACTGCTCCCTTGTTAGATTTAGAGCCATCAAAATATAATTTCCAAAACAAAGATGTATTTACAGAGTTATCTAAAAAATTAAAACACTTTGAATCATCAGTTTGGGAAAAATTTTCAACTTGGGACAAAACTGAATTTTCTAAGTAAGGTGAAATATGAGCATTGAAATTGCCGAGGAAAGAATCTACCGAGTACTTGCCTATGATGCTGCTATTGTATGTTATTGCTTCATTTTCTCCTTCCAATTCTGTCACTATGTACTTTTGGTGCAACTCTCGTTCAACCTTTATTTGATTCGGTTTACCGTTGTAGGGTAACCACATGTGCGACCAGTCGGTTGAGAAATATCCGTGGAGTTTTTCGGACCAATCCCTGCTAAGAATTAAACCATAGAATTTAGGGATATCAGCTACTAGAATGTCGATAACCAGGCATACTTTCGGGTTAGACGACAATCTTATGGTCACCTGGTTAAGTTCACCAATCACTTCGACTTGAGATCGATCATGTTGAACTATGCGCACTGCGGATTTTTGTGGTTGAACATTCAATTTGGCACATATTGATCTGGGTAAAATATTCGTTGAAGCACCAGAATCAACCAAGCAATTGTGCACGTTTTTATTGAAAATTTCATAAGTGAGAAGAAAAGGAGGAGTATGGGATCTTGATCTTCCTCCAATCAAGGCAATGTCATTTGGATCAATCTTATTGATCATGTTGGTTGGAGGTATTCCCATGTTGTGGTAAGCTATAGCTGTAGGTAAAGATGTAGTAGGCACGGCATGTAATTCTTTCATCATTATTTTCTGTTGATGTTTCAATTTGCTCAATTCGTAAAGAGTGATATTAGCCCTAGTCTTTTTCATGTCATCGATAATGTTATACTCCATTTCATCCGACACTATCAGTGTTCTTGATGGAGGTGCTTGATCTAATTGGACTGGGCTAAATTGGGTCGCTCTAGCGGTTGTTTTCTTTGTTGCGACCTTATCTTTTGTTGCAGGGCTTGCGCCCTTCTGTTTAGGGGTAGTTTGGGGAGGATCAAGTTGATTTTTGCTTCGCGTGCTAACCGGAAATGCTTCTTGATCTTCTTCTTGTGGGAGGATGAAATCCCACATTCCTTGTAGTTCCACAACTTCTTCATCATCGGTCTGCCCTTCAGTGGTATTCTCTTCTTCTTCTTCTTCTTCTTCAGATTTGACGTTTGAGACAACATTGGGTGGTTTCACCTCCATGGGAGGATTTCTTTTAAAAGCTCTGTAAGGCTTTTTCGAAGAAGTCTCTACTACTTGTTTTCTTATTTCAATCATCTCATTGGACATGGCCTTTAACACTTTTTGTAATCCTTCCATATCGAAAGGATCTTTCGTTTGTTTCTTCTTAGTGTCTTCTTTGAAAGAGATTTTCTTAGATTTGCGTTCCTCTATTGCAGATCTCTTTTCTAGGGCTACTACGCGCTTTTCTACTGCTAACGCCTTTGTCAAGTTTTCAACTAAGGTCGTCTTGTTTGCCCTATCTACGAAGATAGCCAAGTTTGATGGTAAGGCCGTGATATACCATTCACATCTTACTTCCTCGCTGGGTTGAGAAGTAGCAGGAATTTTGTTGAGGATCTTATTGAACCATAAATCGAAATCTTTAATGGGTTCTCTAGCCTTAGCTTTAAGATTAGATAGGTCATTGATCAATGTCGCTGTTGATCTATCATCACTGAACTTGGTGAGGAATTGACTTTGAAAAATGTCCCAACTTGTGATAGACCCGGAAGGTAACGAAAAGTACCATGACCCGGCTGTTCCTTGCATTGTATAGGGAAAAAGCCGGACGACAGCATCTTCGTTGGTAACTCCATTGAGATTAACATAAAGCATGAAATTATTGATATGCTCTTCAGCTAGCATGCATGTTTCTGGATTGAATTTAGGTAGCCATTTCTCAGGATGGGCCAGTATTGGGCTCAGGGGTGGAGGCATTAAAACCGCCCCAGGATTGTTCCATGGAGACTGGGCCATCGTTGAGATGCTAGTTAATGAAAGTGCAGAGGATGGTCCCTGATGCTGAGACAATGAAGATATTATGATCTTTGATGATTGAAGAGGAAGGGTTGTGGAAGATGGATGAGTGATTTGGGATGAGGATGTGGGTGGTTGACTTCGCGGTGAGGGGGTTGAAATGGACGAAGTAGATGAAAGAGTCTCACTGTCAGACTCTGGTGGTGTTTTCCTTGCTCTTTTCCTAGTAGGGAGAGGGAGTTCACTTGGTTGAATGCCAAATTTTTCACTCTTCAATCTGGTCAGGGGATGAGCAGGATTGTACTGCGAAGTCATGCTACTGCGAGATTTATCAGACCTCTGAGAAAAAATAGAGAATCCCTGGAGTTTACGAATCAAAGTTTGAATTTCAGGGGGTTCAATGATAAGCTGGTCTGATATATTAGGGTAGGTAGCAGCGGTGGATACTCGAGTGACTTCTAACTCCGGGTTTAACCGTACTAGAGAAGTCGGGGGAGTTGATGAGGGTGATTTACTCTCAGAATGGTATTTAGGTTTTGACTTAGTTGCCATTCATAGTTCGTGCCCTCCTTCTAGCGCCAAATATGTTGAGGGCCCTAAAACTGGGTCAATAACAAGGGGGATACCCACCCGGTTCGGAACCTGGTTGGCGACTCCTTGCCCGTTTGGTGTAGCGGGTCCGACTGGGGATAATGGGACCAGCTTCCCAATCTAAAGGATGTGTGTGTGTGTGTAGATTTTTATGATGCTAATCTAGAGTTAATTTTAAGCTAATTTAATTCTAAACTCTAAACTGACTCTATGCTACTGTAATCTAACAAAAACAACACATCTAATCTACACTAACCCGGGGTAGAATTCTTTCATCATGCGATCTAAAAAGATTTCATACAATAACTGGTAATAAAGATCATTCAGCTATCATAAGAATATAAATCAATTAAGATAAACCATTCTGCATAAGAAGTTAGGCAAAACAGTTGTGAATAGCATATCACATAATAAGTTATTCATATGTCAAGCACAAATAAATGACTCCACCGTACAAAAGTTCCAAATGGTAACCCACACATTCATACATTAACATATCAACAACTCAGCTGTATATCACTCTAAGAATATAAGAAGAAATTAATCAAGAGATAAAGTACCATTTATGACTGATTTTCACTCACAAACTTCAAGCAATAACGATTTATCTCTACTTGTTCTAATATCTACTAAGAGTACAGAAGTGCAACATCAGTAGCAGACATTAAAATGCAAACATAAATAAATCTCGATCCATCCATTCATCAAAAACCCCCTCCGAGGGTGCAAAAGTGCATGTTCTGAGGACAAGTTTTTTGACAAATTTCCGGACCCTTCTCCAAATTCCATGAGAAGGGTTAAATACTACTAACTAACTAATCTTAATTACACAAATTTAGGAAACGGCTTCAAATGACCGCCCTTTTACTAAAACAATTTTATTTCTAAAAATTGAATGTAATTTCTAACCGTTTCTGTATCTGCTCCTTAGTGCTGTAAGCAATGCAAGGTTCACCTGGAAAGAGTCGGCTGGTTGTCTTTTCCTTTTGTTTGAGTGATAAAAGTAGAAATAAGAAAAGCTAGCACCTCTTTCTGACAAACTAGAAGATATTTTCGAAAATCTTCCTCTGGCTGGGTGTATTTGCTGTGTGTATACTTAGTATAACCCAGATTTCTTTCAAACAGATTGTGTTGTTGCTATTTCGGTTTCCGGCCGTGCGAATGACTCAATGAGTTAGGGATTTCGTTGCCTGAACAATCTTCCATATTGAAAATTGCTTCTTTTCTTTGTTCCAGGCTTTTCTGGAGCGTCCTCCCTCTTTAGCGTTTTTCTTTTTGCTTTACCCAGTCCGAGCTTCAGGATCTTTTGCAAACATGTTGCTTTTGTGCGCCTTTGACTCTGAGTCTTGGATAGTCTATTTTCATCAGTGTCTGTTGAGTGATACTATGGAATCCACGGTCCTGCTGCATGCGGCATCCATTTGCGAAGGCATCTCCTCTCTGTTCTCCTAGTATTGGCGCTTTCCCCTTTTCCTTAGATGTTTCCTGCATATAGATTTATATTAGTTGCTGCCTTATAGTTTACGCAAAGGAAAAGAGAAATGACGAAAAGATTGACATGAAAGCTTTAAGTTCTAATGAATGCATAATCATGACACTCATAATGACTTGACTCTTCGAAAAACGCAACACGATCATCCTTGGATACTCAGGCGTACAATCATTAATTTCCCTTAAGGTGCGTGCTCAATTTTGGGTTTACAGATCATGCCGAGGAAACTTTGCGATGAGTGGTTTCTGCGATTCGCATCACAGCATCAAGGATTGCGATGTCGAGAGGTGTCATCGCAGCAATTGATAGTCTCATTCATTGTAGATCACAAATCGCAAGATCGCAGTTTGTAAGATCGCAAATCGCAAATCGCAAGATCGCATTTTTCATTTGATCACTGTGCACTGCTTATGCGACGTTGCGATATGCGACGTCGCATATCGGCCGTCGCGATTCCTTAGGTTTTTCTTTTAAGAGCGCTTTCAAAATATGCAATGCGATGAATTTCGCGTCGCTTCTTTGCAGCTTATTTATGCGCATAGGAAAACGCTTCACTCTCTCTTTGCGATGCGATATAGCTTTTAGGGAGTTAAATACAAAAATTTGATACAAATATTTTTTGGATTTTTTGTTAAGGGTCCCCCTTTTCTTGGTGTTATTGCTAATATCAAACAAAGAGGGGGGTTGTTGGTGACCACAACAGTATCCTAAACTTCTTAATGTTTATACATGCATGCACATATTCTAAGTCCTTGGGAAATGTCTCCTGCATGAACGTGTTGTATATTTTGCTCCAGGTAACCTTTGTCATCTTGTTAATAAAACACTTAGTGTCCACATATATAGGAATATTGGACTTTATAACTTCAAGTGGCTCATCTGCACTTACTCCTGAGAGTTATTTAGAGGTTTATTTATGCTACGACATGTATCTGACATATGAAGACACAATGATAACACTTGTAGCACGAACACTTGTTTGTGAAATCACACTCATAGTGACAAGATCAACTTAAAATAACTAACTATGTAGCAATATTCGTAAATCACGTTCAAAGAGTCACCACAAATGATAGAGAACTAAAAAATATTAACGAAAATAAATAATAACTTGCATGTAAGAACAAGTACACATGCAAACTAGGAAGGCACACTCTCGAAGCACAAGGAGATATGCATGGTTATTCGGGGCTTTGAAGTGCACTAGTGTGCTCAAGAAAGAGGAAAAAATTAGCCAAGGTTCACTGTAGCACTCTAAAGGGTCAAAGGAATGAGAAAATATGGCTTCAGGTCTTCCCTATGCACCCATGCACCCTGGGGAGACAAGGAAGGCACATTGTCATACTCCGAAATGACGAAGGATGAGGAAAAGGGAGCTCCAAGTCTTCAAAGTTTGCCTATGTGCTCAAGAAAAAGGAGGGTGCATTGTCACAAGTTGGAGGGTGGAATGATGAGGCTTTGTGCCTTTGTGATGCACCCATGTGCCCTAAGGAAAAGTGGGTGCACTATAGCACTCTGAAGGGCTAAAGGGAAAAGTTCATGCCTTTGTGATGCACCAATGCGCCCTAAGGAAAAGATGGTGCACTATAGCACTTTGAAGGTTCGAAAGGAAAACCTTCATGCCTTCGTGATGCACTCATGTGCCTAGGAAGAAAATTGGGTTGAACAGGGAGAAATTTTTGTGACTAAAGGATACTTGATCTCAGGGGGTGTGCTATGCATGAAAAGAGCCCACAAAAAGTACATAAATCATAATTTGATGGTAAGATAGGAGATGAATGATATGCAAGGCTATATAAGCTACTATCGCATGCAAGGTGGAAGATGAAAAGTTTCAGGAATGTGAAATGTTTCTTGCATGCAACAATAAATGAACACTTCTAAGATGAAGATCCAGCTAAAATGCCAGCAAACACACTAAAAAATAAGAAATCGACAACAAATAAAGCAATATTTTACAATGAAATGATAAAAATCAGTAAATATTTGAGCATCCAAACTTAATTGTTGCATTGGTTGATGAAGGGCTTGATGATTTCTAGATGTGCACTTAGATGAAATGATGATGAAGGAATTATTAGCTGAGTTTATTTAAAGAGATCAACATGTAAAACTAACTCATTCATGAGTGCCACTTGTCGTCAGATGAAAGGATCAATTAAGAAGGAGTTAAGGCAGTTCCTATTTTATGGGAGTGTGCCCTCATGCAACTAGATAAGGCGCAAGTCTTCGTCACAAAGAAATTCCCCGAGGTAAGGCACACTTGCTCAACTCGAAGGAGCGTTCCCTAGTAGGGTGCACCTTCAAAGCATGAGGAGAGTGTGTTCACCTCAAGTGCAAGCCTTTGTCAACTCAAAGTGCACTTTTGCTTTTTTGAGATATTTTCTTGATTTTTTTCCCTTTCTGCTTTTGTGTTCTTTTTGAGTGTGTGCATGGTTAGAAGGAAAGTTTCTAAGTCAAGAAATACCATGAGTTCGCCTAACCACAACTTACTAACTAAAAAAATTCTAATGGTTAAGTGACAACGTTTGAGACACACTGACTTAGGAGGATCCAACAGTAGGAGAAAGCACTCAAATAATAAATCAAACCACATGATGATGCATGGGGGCTTGAAATTATAGTTAGCATAGGCTCCAAAATTGAAATAGAAAAAATATTTGGAGGGTCATTGTCACAGCGACAACATTGGCAACACACTAGGAGAAACTTAGCTTCTCAGAAATGGTTTCATTGAATGCATAAAGTCTCATTTCTCTACGCAATATTGATTCGATCAATGAGTTACCATAATCTCTCCACTCTTCATCGTTAAAGATATAGCCTTCCCAATTACACTAGTCGATGTAACAAAAATATTAAACAAGCCACATCAATATCCTGTCGGCATAAGTAAGGGTAATATAATATAGTGAAATGAAACAATCAGAGTTTGATTTTTACATCTCTGGCATTGCTCTGCTGCTAGAAAGCCTCTACAGTACCCTGACAATGTCACTTTAGGAACACAAACGTTGCTTCACTACTAGTGAGCCTAGAGAATACCCCCACAAAGTCGCTTGCTTCACCTCCCTGCACAGGAAGACTTTCTCTTCTTTCACCCTTTTGTATTTTTTTCTTTTATTTCATAGGCTTGTGCATAAACACTTATTATTTTTCAAAGTGTGGAAGAGGGATCCTGACTTATTGAGAGAAGAAGAGGTTGTTCCTTCAAAGACAAGTTTTATACCTCTGATGCTTTAATCGCTAATAGTTCTCCCCTTATCTCAGTTTACAGATAGATAAGCAATAACACACCATTCTTAATAGGATTGAGTGTGTGAATGAGAAAGCTAAATGGATGCGGGTTTCCTAGTTTTCTTATAGTTTCCTAATTAAAGGATCATATTTTCCATTAGAAATGTAAACCAAATCAAGGAAGAGGGAGAAATATAATCTAATAGACACAATTTTCCTTTCATAAAGGACTGATGAAATCAAAGAAATAAAACTGAAACAGGACAAGGAAAATACAATGCAATGCATCTAACTGTATGCAACCTAACCTATCCTAAACTAAATAAAACACGACTGGATCATGTAAAGTGGAACTTCCAGTGTATCCATAGAATCTGCTCACCATTAGGCCATAAGGTATGATCATGCAAAGTCACAACAAAAAACAGTGCAGTGAATAAGAGGAATCGTGCAAGCATCTGTACTGACATGTGAAAATAGGTAGTGAAAACACAACAATGCATTACACTTAATTGGTCTACCACATGGGGGACTCTACAATAGCATTAAACACTGGGATTATAACCATACAAGACTCGAAAAGGAATATGAAAATAAAAGCCACGAGATATGGGCCCAGACTAAAAATACTTTTCTAATAAATCTACAAAAGGATCATGGAAACAACTTTTAGGGAAAGATATACAAGAAATATTATATAAAGACATATCCATGATATACATGATATTCTCAAGTTGACCGTGATCCAGGTTGTCATGGATTTAGGATTCTTGGATGAATGATGGAAAAGATTCATTAAGATTCTTCTATGTTTCTACCTTAAAAATTTGAGATTTGATTGACATGAGATGAAGAGGTGGAAGTTAAATAATAAAATTAAATTTCTTTCCTTGTAGGTTGAAAATTTTTATATGAATAAAATAAGCATCCCTCAGGAAGGCATCATCATCCCATGTGATGAAATCGATGAAATTTTTTTCAAATAAATAAAAAACCGATGGAAATCACAAATATTGCCACGGTGACAGTGACTTGACATAACCATAAGCCTTAGCTGAAGTGCCCTACTCACCTGACTTGACCTTGGATTTTGAGAAAATGTGTTCAATGTAACAACCCTAGTGATCCACGTCCAAGAGTGAAAAAGGACCCTTCCAAGACCTTTTACTTTCATGATGTGTTAAATTGCATTTTTAAAAGAACATTAATGAATACATCTGCATGTTGTAAAGAAGAGGAACATGACAATCGTCAGCACATGAAATAACAAGACGTTGATAACGGAGTTCGCCCAAGAGGGACTACATCTCCAGGCCCCAGTGTTAAGATGGTGTAGGTCGCTGCATTAAGTGTTGTTAATAGTGATGATGTACATAAGAGGTGATGTCGCTCTCATACATGGAAAATTCCTTCATGCAAGAGTAGCCCCAAGAGATGTTCTGCTACATGAACTCTCAGTCAAAAGGACTCCTTTCAGTATGACATAAAACTCATGCATGATGATCATCCCGCTAACATGGCATAAATGGATTTCAATGCAAATATACATGGTGATAACATGATTATCCCATCAACATAAAACAAAGGGATCTCAAACAAAACATGACGAATCATAACAAGTACATCACACAAATGATTCTGCATCACATCAAGTAGGAATCATGAAAACAAGTAAGAAACAAGATCCCACATCAAACATCAAACAAAGATATGTGCAGCACAATGCATAGCAAAAGAAGTACATGAACACACTGCATATACCTCACAACGAGGGGCCATCTGAAGAGAGGATGTCAAGCTGCTAAAGTTGTTTGTACCATCGATCTCATGTCGTTATATCCCATCGAAATGGTTGCTCGCTCATGAATGCTGACACCTACAATCCACTTTGAAAAGTGGCTAGAAAATAAAATGAGAAAATGAAAAATCTGAATGCACCATTAGATTTGTGGCATTGAATAATGCAAAATCGACTGTCAAATTTCTAAATTCCGAGAAAGTGGAAATCTGGGTCTCAAGGAATCTTTTAGATTCCCCTAGATTCCTCAAAGATTCCCTCCTTTGGGTCCTCTGCAAATCGGCTGCTCAGATCGAGAAACTGACTGCGCCATCGAGTTCATGTTGCCGAGAGGTATAAGATCGACATAAAGTTTGTCCAATTTGGACACTGCAAAAATTTCACCCTCCTGGAAATCTTGCTCAGTGATGGTTCCACCTACATTAAAAAATTAATTAAAAAAAATCGTCTTGATTTCTGTGCCCACTCCTGGTTCCTCCATGCTCCTGGGTACACTGTGCAAAATGAGGTTTATATGTCATTTCATCGGCAAAGTATTCAAAACGAGGGTTGTTAGCCCGTTGGTGAAAACACTAAATTCGGCACGGGCAGGTTGGGGGTTCCAACCCCACCGACCCCCCTACTTGGCACATTATAACACAAAATTTTTTTATTTTTTATTTTTTATTTATTTTATTTATTTTTTAATTAGGGCGTGGTTATTTAACAACGGTTAATTGTTTTGGTAATCGTTTGTTGTATTAAATATGGCGCTGTATGGTTGTATTAAATGGGAGTGTGACGTATCACATGGGGCCGCCTGGTGGGGGCCGGCCCACGTGGGCCGGGTGGGTTCGATCCCCGCCGGCCTCACATAAAATGGCAATGTTATGTTATTGCTATGGAGAGGTGTTAGGTGGTGGGGGTGGTGACCCATCCCCCCTCCACCCCTGCCCCTTTTAATATATTTTTTTAATTTTTAAAACTAATAAGGCATTTTCAAAAATTTCGAAATTTTCCCGAAGGAGTCATTTTAATGAGGCGAAAATTTCGCCCGGAATCTGGCTGGAGTTGGCCAGATTCCATGCGCTGGAAAAATTCCAAATTGTGTCTCCATTAACCTATCGAGTCAACAAAAGTCAACTAAAACTTTGACTTCCTCTATCTTCCTCATCCAGACTCGGATTGACGAACCGTTCACACCACCGCGATCAAGACGACGAGATATTTAACATGAACCTGGTTCGAGCATAATCCAAACACTTTTATTTTTGAGCTTTCATAAGCCCTCTGTCCTGTGTGTGTCTTTGGAGCCACTTGGATCACCTGGTCAAAATTCCATGTAAATGTTAATAAAGGAAAATTAAGACCAAGGTCATGGGACATGTATTCCAAGCTGATGGTGGGAAAAACATAATAGGGGGTGTTCATTCATGTTATTATGGCTAAAGGAAAATGGAAAAAGGATTTGGAAAGGAAAAATGGCATTAGTGGTAATTTATTTATGAAAATAATGGATATTAGGAGAAAAGGAAGGTGAAAGGTCACAAGTTGCATGTGAGGAGGAAAATGAATAAAATAGAGGCCACATTAATAAAAATGCTTTTGACAATTAGTTCATGGACTTTTTTCAGTTCACTTATGGCTCTCTATTCTATCTCTCTCACACTCTTGGACACTTAGAATTTTTCTTGGAGCACTTTATTATTGGAGTGTGAAAGGAAAAGAGGAACCAAAATACCAAGCAAGACAGAGTAGGATCAAGCAACTATAACGGGTTTACTTGCAGGTATTTATTTTCATGCGTTATTTCCTTGCTAGATTTGGTATGCATGGTTATGTATATGTATATGCGTTCTTGGTAAAAGATGGGTATGGCTTTTTCTATGTGTGACAATGTTTTTTAGCCTAGCCTTTCCATTTCCACATAGCCTTGATGTGATGGGGTTCTCATGTTCTTGTGGAGCTGGATTTCTGGATAGATTCACAACTAAGTGAGGTGGATCTTTGAAATGAAGAACACATGGCCTAGTGATCCCTAAACTAGACTGTGGATTGTAGTAAATCCTTGGCCTAGTAACCCCTAAACCAAACTGTGGGTTGTGGTAAAGTGTAATTTTGTGTTACCTTGGTGGGCCTAAGAATCCTTGACTGGTGAATGGTGGGATATATGGTAAATCCTAGAGGTGGGTGCCTTTGATCAGGCATAGGAATCCTTGGTTGGTGAATGATAGGATATACTGTAAATCCTGGAGGGTGGTGTCTCAATTATGGCCTAGTGATCCCTGAATCAAATTGTGGATTGCGGTAAAGCATATGGACTAGAAGACAATAAAATTCCTCTCAGTGTGGGTGGGGAAATCTAGTGGCATCCATGCTCATTCAGTTCTTTTTTAGGTTATGAGTCCCACATTCATGCTTGGAATATGGCATGGGGGTGATTGGATGAAAGAAAGCTTTATTTAAGCCAATATATGGTCAGGTGGTTCGTGGAAGTCCAAAACTTGATTAGATTTTTCATTCATTAATAAGATTTCCTTCTCCTTGGTATTTAATGTGTAAATGTACTGGTTTATATGTGGAGTCTATGGATGTTGTATCCTTATTATTTCTGTTGTTTATATGTTGGTTATGAGTATGTTCTATGATAGTGATGATGTATGGATCTCATCATGTTTTGATTTGTAAATGAATGAAAAATGAATATATGACCTGATAGATGATAATGTAGCTAATGTGATAAGGTTTCAATGCTTCCTTATGAATCTCAGATAAGTATAAGACCCCTATGCTCAGATCTGTTGTTATGAACTGTAAATTACATGTGCACAATGTGTTCGACGAAATGTTTGTCTTGGTTAAGATTGGTTAGGTCAATTCCTTGATCAATTTTTGTGTTAGAGGATTTTTATTGGTGTCATTTATTGTCTTGGAAAGTATCATCAAGTTCTTGGAAGTGGTTTGGAGACTAGCCCTAAAAAATTGGCTTAGATCTCACAATTTTTGGCATAGAATTGGTTGAAAAAGACTACAATCTCTCCCTTGTAGGCATTGTGGGAGTGACTGGAGGGTCCAAATTGCATGCATGCCCATGTCATGGGAGCGACTGGGGGTTTAATTCATTGAAAGGCTAGGTTAACTCAGGGGTTGGGCACCTATTGTGGTAGATTAGCTCTTGGGGGTCCTGTAGCACCATAGGGAGGTCTATAAAGTGTTGGTTCATCGATTCCACTTCCTTAACTTCACTTAGGGAGTTGAATCATATCATAATAAATCTTTGTCACATGTTTACCCTGGTGGACCGGTTAGCTTGGATAAATGTGGGAGGAGGGTGTTACAGAGTGGTAGCAGAGCATGGTTCAACACTTGGACTGGATGGGCGAAATGTATTTGTCATGCATGCATGTAGGTTTTAAATGTGCTTGTTATGTATGTATGGTGGTGGTCATTGTTACAGTTGTGTTTCCATGTAGAAGTTGATGACGTTGTTGTTGGGATGTGTTAGTCATGAATGCATGTCATATGTATATGCATTTATTATGCATGCATTGTCATGGTTATAGTTATGCATGTATAGTAGGTCAAACATGCATTGTGAGATCATTATATGCATTTGGTCATCATGGTGATATTGGTATGTTATGATGCTAATGTGTTGGTTGATATAGAGTAGGAGATGCAGATAGAGTAGGAGATGCTAATGTGTTGGTTGAGATAGTAGTGAATTTGCAACACTAGACTTCAGGGTGAGAGCAGATTGTCATATAGGTTTATATGTTTGGGATGTAGGTATGTCAGTTAATGGTTGTTATAAGAATTAGGGTTACTTATATGTTTTTCATTCCATTGTTATTTTCGTTACATGTGTGATAAATGATAGTTGATCAATGTAGTCATATGTGCATGTGTTGGATAGTCATGCATGGTAGTAACTCGTTTTTTTTACGTCGTGGTTCGCGGGCACTAGGTGGTCATTACATCCATGGTAAAATTTGGGTAGATCAACCCCGAAGGGAATATTTTAAGCCCATCGGCCAGATTAGTAGGGCTTAACCCCAAGGGCGTCGAGGAGAATTAACCCTGTGACCTCCCGATCGGTGAGGCACTTAACAATGGGGACTCGACTAGTTGAGCTATCCCTTGGGGCTTCATGGTAGTAATTTGTTGTTATATGCAGTGTTGTTGTTGTTTTATGCTAGTTAGCTTAATGATTATGTTATATGTTGTTGATGAGAATGTTACATATTAAATTGCTATTGTTATATGTTAGTTAACTTGATGATTAGAGTTATTTCATTTAAGATCTTTATTCTATATGTTTTGTGTTAATCTAGATTGGCCTATGTAGATGGTTATGGTTATGACATTCGGGTACGAGTCGACCTATTTGTGATATTGTGTTGTACTAATCTAAACTGACTGTGCATATGTGATTTTTATGCATGAATGAAAATTGTTTATGAGTTTATGATGTGAACATGTTAGCTAGTTATTGTTATGGACATCATGGCCTTATTTATGTTGATTTAATAAGTTGTGAAGTTATATCGTACTAATCTAGATTGATTGTGCAGACAAGATAACCTCTCTTGAGATACAATAAGGTATGAGTTTGCTTATGTCATCTAATTAGTGCTTGAATGTTTGATTATGTCATCTATTTGGTGTTTGAGTGTTTGGTGTCTATTATGTCATCTACATGTTGTTTGAATGTTTGATTAATTGCATGATATGAGTATGTGTCTATAAGTTTGCATGAAGAAATGATCTTGTTTTAAGATGGTTGTACTAATACATATGTGTTGAGACAATTGATATTACTTGAGTGTAAATAGGTGATAGTTGTAGCATTATGTATTATGACCAATGAATGTGAGTTGGTTGTTTATTATGACATGGTTGTTAGTATTGGTAAAAGATGATTTCAAATTACTAGATATGATGTCTTGATCTTTGGAACATGTGACTGACATGTGTGAGTAGTCGCAAGGCAACGTGCTTGGAACAAAAGGTAAGGCAACCGACCCTATTTTTATATGTATTTATACATTGACAATTTTGTGTCCATGGCAGTACGATGAAAGGGATTGCATGGGAAAAGAGACTGCTATGAAATCTTGAAGAAGGCTCAGGTTGAACATTCCCTTGGAAGCATTGGGAACCCATGGGGATTGAGTCATGGTGTTTTTTGAGAGTGTTGTGCTTTCGATATTTTGTGATTTATTTATGCTTGACTTGCAATCTTGATTGCGTTTAGTGCATAATCATGTCACTTTGTTTATGGTATCGTATTTTTATTGGTTTCCATGGTTTTCTTATTGTTTGTCTGTTGGTCTTTCCTTTTAGGTTTTGAGGGTCTTGGGAATTAGTTGGTAAAGAGGACAGTTAATGGAGCTTGGTAAGAGTTGAACAAAACTCAAAAGGTAATGTAAGACCCAGATGAAGCTCGATGCATGTATAAGGGAAACTTAAGGCAAGAATATGACAACCAGTTGGATTGGTTGGGTCCATTGGTGTAAATGGGCAATGGCATTACAATTATGAGAAAGGTAACAAAAAAGGTAAAGAAAATATATTTGAGACATTAGATGCCTTGACTGTGTTGGGAATTGTTGTTCTCAATGTTGTGCATGTTGTGCACAGATAAAGGGAGTTCTCTTAATCTTGACCTTATGCTACCTGGTAATTATGTTG
This sequence comes from Pinus tabuliformis, assembly GCA_031772625.1. Taxonomy (NCBI): domain Eukaryota; kingdom Viridiplantae; phylum Streptophyta; class Pinopsida; order Pinales; family Pinaceae; genus Pinus; species Pinus tabuliformis. The sequence goes on along the minus strand of CM062805.1, from coordinate 798,533,965 downwards.
TGATCATGATTATGATGATGTTTATATATGTATACATGTATGTATGTATGTCTTTGTCTGGCAAGGTCGTTAGAGATCATGATTGTTTTATGCTAATATTTATATGTATGTACGTATGTATCTATGTATATATCTATGTCACTATTTGATAGGGTTTTCAGGGATCATTCTGTGGAGGAATGATTGCTTATGTAGGTGAAGGGCATGAAAGAGGTTCCTAGTCTTATGGGGAATCAAGTGGGAAGAGTAGCCTCAACAAATCTACAAGGTCAGTATCATGTGGATATGAGTTGATATTATGTGTTTATATTATGCCTATGTTTATGTTATGGATAGATAATGCTGAGAGATACATCAGCGGAATGAAAACAATGTGATCCGTGACATGTTATGATAAACATGATGACAGAGAGACACTAAAAGCAAGGTTTCCATAAGCATGCTATGACTGATATGATGGTTTTGAGGCAGGCATATTCCTTGGTTGTTGAACTTTCGATGCAAGGAAGCCTTGCTAGGGGATGGATAACTGAGGATAGGGGATGCTGAGGAACTTGGAAGGTGAGTGACTGCACAGAAGGGGGTGACCAGATTACCCGAGGCAATATGTAGCAGAGAAGGGAAGGTCGGGGATGGATTTATTTTGGTCATTAACATTTCCGGATGGAATCAGATGCACATTGGGAGTGTGCCCTAGAAAAATTAGCCCATAACTATTCATTGAGAGGACAAGTGGCATATGATTGTAGTGTTGGACATTAGATGCAACTTTGACTTTGGTAGTGGATTCTAGACTTCTTGGGAAGGAGGTGAATCCTAGTACTACTTTTGAGGGTGGAGGTGTAAACCTCTAGATTCCATTGTTGCGTATGAAGGCATCATATCCTTTTATTTGTTGGTTGAGAAAATGTGCATATGTGTATATTATTGTATATATTGTCTCGAGCTAGATTTATAAGGCTCCATAAACAATATGGTTATTCTTTGGTTGAGAAAATGTGGCTGTTATTGTAAAACTATAATGAGATGTGTTATCAAGCTCTAGTAAGTGGTATGATTTTCATGTTTACAACAGGTGGTCATTGTAAATATTGCAAAGAGTTGTGTTATAAAGCTCCATGGGCAGTATGTTTTTCTTTCAGTAGTCGTGTTGGTTGTAGGTGTCATTGAACATCGAGGACGACGTTACCCTAAGGGGAAGGGTTTTGTAACAACTCTGGTCAAAATTCCATGTAAAATTTAATAAAGGAAAAATAAGACCAAGTTCATGGGACACATATTCCAAGCTGAATGGTGGGAAAAAAATCCTATGGGGTGTTCATTTCGGTTATTGTGGCTAAAGGAAAATGGAAAAGGCTTTGGAAAGGAAACATGGTATTTTTGGAAATTTATTTATGAAAATAATGGAAATTAGGAGAAAAGGAAGGTGAAATGTCATAGGTTGCATGTGAGGAGGAAAATGAAGAAAATAGAGGCCACATTAATAAAAAGGTTATTGAGGATCAGTTCATGGACTTTTGTCAATTCACTTATGTCTCTTTATTCTTTCTCACACACACACTCTTAGACACTTAGAAGTGTTCTTGGAGCATTTTAACATTGGAGTGAGAAAGGAAGAGAGGGAAAAGAGGAAGAAAAATATCAAGCAAGACAAAGCAAGATCAAGAATCTCTAACAGGTTTACTTGTAGGTATAAATTTTCATGTGTGATTTCCTTGCTAGATTTGGAATGCATGGTTATGCATGTGTGTTCTTGGTTCTCTTTCTATCATAAGCATGGCTTTTTCCAGGTGTGACAATTTTTTTCAGCCTAGCCTTTCCATTTCTGGATAGCCTTGGTGTGATGGGGTTCTCATGATTTAGTGGAGATTGATTTCCAAATGGATTTGAGACTGAGTGAGGTGGATCTCTAAAAGGAATAACACATGGCCTAGTGATCCTTGAACCGAACTATGGCAGTAAATCCTTGGCCTAGTAATCGTTGAACTAGATTGTGGGTTGCGGTAAAGTCAAATTGTGTGTTGCCTAGGTGACCCTACGAATCCTTGACCGGTGAATGGTGGGATATACGGTAAAACCTAGAGGTGGGTGCCTTTGATCATGCATATGAATCCTTGGCTGGTGAATGGTAGGATATAGGGTAAATCTTGGAGGGTGATGTATTGATTATGGCCTAGTGATCCCTCAATCAGACAATGGATTGCGATAAAACCTAGGGACTAGGAGACAATAAAATTTCTCACGGTGTAAGTGGAGAAATATGGTGGCATCCATGCTCATTAGGTTCTTTTTTTTGTTATGAGTCCCACATTCATGCTTGGAATATGGCACAGGGGTGATTGGCTAAAAGAAAGATTTGGTTAAGCCAATCTATGGTCGTATGGTTCGTGGAAGTGCCAAACCTGGTTGGATTTTTCATTCATTAATAAGAGTTCCTTCTCCTTGGAATTTCATATGTAAACGTATTGGTTATATGTGGATTCTATAGATGTTGTATTCTTATTATTTATGTTGTGTATATGTTGGTTATGAGTATGTTTTATGACAGTGATGATGTATGGCTCTCATCATGTTTTCATTTGTAAATGAATGAAAAATGAACATGTGACCTAATAGATGATAATGTAGCTAATGTGATAAGCATCAATTCTTCCTTATGAATCTCAGATAAGTATGAGACCCCTATGCTTAGATTTTTTGTTATGACCTATAGATTACATGTGTGCAATGTGTTCGATGAAATTTCTGTCTTGGTTAGGTCAAGGACTTGATCAAGTTTTGTGTTAGAGGCTTTTTATTGGTGTTATTTATTGCCATGGAAAATTTCATCAAGTTCTGGGAAGTGGTTTGAAGAATAGCCCTAAGAAAATGGCTTTAATCTCGCAGTATCTAGCATAGAACTGGCTGAAAAAGGCTATAGTCCCTCCCTTGTGGGCATTGTGGGAGCGATTGGAGGGCCCCAGTTCCATGCATGCCCCTGTCATGGGAGCGACTGCGGGTTTAATTCATTGAAAGGCTAGTTTAAATTATTCCTTGAACTTCGAAAGTTGAAATTATTCTTGGTTATAAGGATTTGATTCAAAATATTTCCTTAACACCTAGACTAAGAATCAAAACTTATCATCCAAAAACTGCCAGTACACATCCTCATCTGGAAACTGATAACAAAGATCAAGGAACCAATCAACAAAATGCTCAATATATTTAGTCAATTCCATTCTCAGTTGATCAATTTCATCAATAACATCCTAATATTCATATTTGTCAAAAACTTGATAAATCTCATTAACCAAGTGATTGAAAGAGGTGAAAGAAGAAATGGGTAAAGAATAACACCATTGCTTCACATGCCCATCTAATGTAAGGGTAAACAACTATGCAATGATTTATTTTGGATCGACACGATTCACAAAGAAAATTTGAACGAATTCAATAGCTTACCCAAGAACGGTTGTTGTACCCTTGCCATCAAATTTAAATCATGACAAGTGATGTAAAAAGTCCACGGGGATTAAAATATCTAAAGCTTATGTAAAACACCTCGAGATTATGATTTAGGATGAATCCATTAAAGGTAAAATATTCAAACAGACTTCAAAGGCTTAGCTTGTCATCTAACCCCCGTTCTAGCACCAAAAATGTTGACGGTGATAGATTTTTCCAACATTGTAAGGGGATGTCCCCTATAGGTCCCAATTAGACCTCACACTGTTTGGTGTAGGAGTCCCATCCGATCATATGACCCGACCACCATTGAAATGGTTTTCTAAGAAGTGCCTTGGTTATAATAAGACATAAGAGAATACAACGCCTCTTTGGGGCAACAATAATGTGATATTTGTGAGACACTTGACGTGAGGTGTATGAGGGAAACTTCCACGGATGGAGAGGGAAATGAGCTATAGGTTAGAAAAGTAATAGCGCTATCCTAAAGGGGGACCCGGGAATAAAAGAGAGACTTGTTTAGTTCCTACAAATTAGTCCACTTGATAAACAACAATCATTAAAGCGTTATAACATCCATTCAATAACAACCATAACTAAGCAACCGAATAGCTCATTAGCCTAGCATGTAGATTAAGAAACATATAGCATACACATAACCAGAATATTCCAACTATATACACGATAAATGTTTGAAGGAATGCCGACTCATTGAGCTTCTGACAATAAGTGAGAGATCCCAAGAACACTATTACATGAGTGAATCACTGTATCCAATAGTGGAACATAAAGCCACAACTTGCTACTCCAAAGAATAATCTATCTCCTATGTTGTACAAGAGAATCCAAGGCTAAGCCTCCCAAAAAGCTTGAGTTATGAGGAGCTATTTATAACAAATACAATGAATCTTGAGCCTCTCATGACTCTTTGAATTCTATGAATATTCATATTCTAATATGACTCATTAGATTCCAATGTGTGGCCATTCATATTCCACTTGTTTCCCTTGGAATTCATTACATAACATTTATTACATAAGAAAATTTACACATGAGACGGTGGCCTAATAAGAAAAAACCGCTAAAATATAAAACTCATCAAATGGATAGGTCATGTGCTTCTTCATGGAGTTCATTTATGATATAAGTGTGCCATGCTCTAAAATCATTTGTGATGGCGTCAATCCAGTTTAGCAAAGTCTCCTTTGTAGCGCACCCTTACCTCTAATGCCTCTGATAATATGTTCTTGGAGCTTGACTAGACATTATTCCACAACTATGAAATATTCATTTTCACTTTGATTGGCGCAAAGGGATGCTGCTGAATAACATCTTTGGTAACTTCCAAGCATTATTATTCTATTACCTAGTTTATTTGTTCAATGTAATCTCTAATCTCCTGAAAGACAACCTCTCTGCCTCTGATTGCTTCAAGGGATTCAATGGCGAGCATCTCATGCTTCTATGTAAGAGACTCAAACCCATTATGAAACAAGTTATATGAATCCATAGTGTTAACCATGTTAGGGTCCATTAAAAAATTCCTTATTCATGTAATAAGCCTCTTCAAAGTCATAGTTAGTTTGTTGAGTCAATAAAGTTCGTAAGCAGCTATCTGCATTAATAATAATTGCAAGTGGTTAACCCACATTATAGAAAAGTTACCACAATTATTTATAAACGTTCCATAATTAATAGATAAAGTGGTTAACATGTGTTATGCAAGGGACCACTAGTAGTTAGGGTTTTGGATGTCTTAAAGCTATAAATAGTCTTATGTAGTAAGGGAAGACGTGTTGAGTCTTATTGTAATTGACATTTTCTCTGTTGGAGGTTTCCCCCTAGAAGAGGCAAGTGAACATTATATTTTGCTTTTGAATAATAAAATATCTTTGCAGATTGTCTCATTTCATGTGATAGTTCTATGTTTTGGGCCATATTTTTTCATATTTCTGGTATTCTGGTTTTCTCACAGGTCAAGTGCATAACAAGTGGTATCATAGCACTTTCCAGGGCCAAATGTACCTCCAATTTTTGTAGAATACTTTTTAGGCTAGAGATGTGTTCCAACATCTTTAAACCACAAGATTTGTCGTTGAGCGCATAAACTTGTGGATTTGGGGAGGAATGAACTTAGGAACTATAAGAGGTGGTCACACTTATTGGACTCCCTTGTAAACCCTAAGGTTACCCCTTCAAGTAATAGCACATTAGACAAAACTGCGAACAGTCTACACTTCCACGTACCCTTGGGTATATTGGAAGCCCCCTTAGGGTAACATGAAACCTAACCTTAGATAATCCATTGACCGTCTTGATGCTATAGTAAATTGAGAAAAAAACTTAGTGATATTATTCACATGTACATTAGGGTAGTTGGGTAGGTCGATCCTCCTTAGTTAGCGCCCTGAAAGATTGGGTCAAGTACTATTGTTGGACCCATGAGTATATTGCGATCTGCATAACCTGACACTCTGAGACCATAGTTACCTTGGCTATATGAAGATTCCCCCTACCTTTTCATCTAGATCATATCTATTTGTTGGGTTTGATTGTCGCTATCCATATCAAATCCAGTAGTGGGGGTTCTACCACTACTGTACAGATCAAATTCATCAATTGGGGTTTTCACAACTCAAATTAGATTCTTTGTGCAATGATGGTTTTGGTCACCATAGTCCAAATTAGATTGTCAAAACACATTCTGTAGTACCAAGACCTTGGGTTTTCTGTTACTACTATCCAAGCCCAATTTTCATAGGATATTTGGCAGTATCAAGTTTTTTGGAATTTGGCCATTGCAGTATTGATCAGATGGGAGTAAAAATCCTTTTGGAGTAGAAAAAAAAAGTCTAAGGCCATCTTGGGATGCTTGCAAGAGACCTAGCCCATAAGTTTCAATACGACGAGCTGGTCACAGTGGTAACATTCACTTGTAAGCCCCCAATTTTCAGTTGGTCCCAAATTTTTCCCAAAGTGACTTCAAGTGACCCACGCCACTAGACTCCTAAGATTGCCCTCTTTCCAAGTGTATACTACTATTAAGTAAGCTCAAAATTTTATCAGGGCTAGTGTATGCTAGGTACCAGGTCTCAAGTTATGGTTGCGGAAAGGGTTGTTGAGAAGGCCGAAAACCTCGAGAAAACATTCAATGACTTCCAAGAGGTCATTAACTCCCATCTCGCACAAGTATTGGTTGCTATAAAGATGACTCATGAACTCATGAGGGAAGAACATGGTGTTGATGCACACATAGAAGGAGAATCCAACCATCAAATTCATGTCCATAGAGATCACCACTCTTCGAGCCACCAAATACCCAAGATGTACATGTACAAAGTTGATTTCTCTAACCCCGCAGTATGGGTGGCACAAATGGAATAATATTTCCTCCTTAATAATATTTGGGAGGATGGAAATAAACTAAATGTGGGATCGCTTTACTTGGAACAAGAGAAACAAAAGTGGTGGTAGTGGCATCAACAGTGTTATCTAGGGAGGCCAACTTGGAACATATTCTCAAAATCCATCTATGACCACTTTGATCGGGAATATCAGTTTTTGGGTTGTCTCACTAAGCTCAGGAAAATAGGCACAGTAAGGGACTACATTGCAGCTTTTGAACAATGAACTGAAGGACTGGGAGATGAATTTTACATGGAATGTTTCATTAGCAGCCTAAAGGAAGCTATCCAAGCCCATGTCCAAATACATCACCAAGCTACTTGGTTGGACGCATGCCAGAAGGCCTTAGATGTAGAAGTTGCCATAAATTCCCAGTCCAATCATCCAAATTTATTACAAAGGAACATCCCACCCAGGCTACGAGCCCTACCCAAACACTTAAGGTTAAAAGGTGTCATTGATAGAAATGGCCAAAAGAAGGAAACAAGGACTTTGCTACTACTGTGATGACAAGCACGACCGAGGACATAAGAAAGGAACCAAAATTATTTCAAATTTATGCTATTGAAAACAACTTAGTCGATGAAGCTCCATCCACTGAAGTGCCTAGTGAAGAATTGGGTGAACCCCAAACCAACCCAGACAATGATCTCACAGCTACACTAGATGAGCCAATTATATCACTACATGCCTTGGCTAGAATTTCTTCGCCCCATACTCTCAAAATACAATACTTTATTAAACACAGGCCAATAGTGGTGTTGATTTATAGTGGCATAACTCATAACTTTATCCATAATAGAGTAGCATCAATTTTTCATTGTTTTGTATGGGAGGTATCTAATTTCCAAGTCCTTATCATTAACGGGGGACCATGAAATGTGAAGGACATTGTGAAAATATTAAGCTTCAGATGGGGGATTATCACCTCAAAACCCACATGTTTTCCTTTGAAATTGGTGGTTGCAACATTTTCCTTGGTGCTGAATGGCTCCACACTCTTGGCCCTATCACAATGGATTTCCAGGAGTTATATATTATCTTTATTAAAAATGACACACTCATACATTGAAGGGACTCCAAGCAGGTGTTCCTACTATCATCAACTCACATCGAATGGAGAAGCTTCTAAAAAATGGCCACCATGGGGAAGTATCCCAATTTAATGCCATCTGGGCCATTGAATCCACTCCTCCTCATATTCATCTTGATATGAAAAATGTACTAGATCGTGACCCGTGAGTATTTGGAAAACCTAAGGAACTCCCACCCTTTAGGGGTGAACATGATCATAACATCTCTTTGGTCCCGAGTGCCCAACTGCCAAATGTCCGCCCATATCAATATCCTTTTGCATAAAAGAATGAAATTTGAAAAATCAGCAAGGGACTCCTCAAAGTTGATGTTATTCATCCCAACACCAACCCTTGTTCATCTCCAGTGGTCATGGTTCAAAATAAATATGGAGAATGGCACACGTGTCCCGACTTTAGGGCCCTTAACAAGCTCACTATCAAGAACAAATTTCCTATTCCAGTAGTTGATGATATGCTTGATGAATTGCATGGTGCTAAATTTTTTACCAAGTTAGACCTCCACTCGAGCTATCTAAATGGCATGACCAAGATGACCAAATGGTGGTTGTTGACAAACTTTCCAAATATGCTCATTTTTGTGCTCTCCTACACCCATTTACCCAAATATTAGTGTCTCAGGTTTTCATGGACCAAATTTTCAAACTCCATGGAATGCCAACTTGCATGGTGTCTGATCGAGACCCTACTTTCACTAGCAATTTTTGGTAGGAAATTTTCAAGCTATAGGGAACTCACCTCCAAATGATTATAACTTATCATCCCCAAACTAATGGTCAAACATAATTTGTCAACAAATGTTTGGAGACCTATTTATGATGTTTCACCTCAGACAAGCAACATCAATGGGTAAAATGGTTTCCTTTAGTTGAATGGTGGTATAATACTAACCATCATAAAACCACCAAGATGATTCCCTATGAGGCAGTGTATCACCAAATACAACCTTCACTAGCTTCTTATATCCTCAAATCTTCCAAAGTACAGTCATTTTATCAACACCTGCAGAACCATGTAACCATGATCACTCATTTCAAAGATAGTCTACATAGCGCTCAGAATCAGATGAAGCAATAGGCTGACCAACATGTTCAGAGAGGTCATTTCAAGTAAGTGACCAAGTGTTCTTGCAACTCCAACCTTATAAGCATACCTATCTCAAAGAAAAGGGCTACCAGAAACTATCCCAAAAATTCTAATGGACTTATTAGGTACTTCAGTGTATAGGAGCAATCACTCACAAACTGGCCCTACCAACTACAAAAATCCACCCAATCTTCCATATATCCTACCTCAAGAGAGTTGTGGGGAATAACTGCAAGGTTCAAACTAGTATTCTGAAATTGGATGAGGACGTTTCACTATGCCTCTGACCTAAACAGGTCCTTAATACTCGTTAAATACATCTTCACTGCCCCACGATCAAGGAAACCCTAATCAAGTGGACATTCACCTCTCCAAAAGATGTGACATGGGAACCAACTAATATTCTTTAGTAGCTTCTGCAACTTCATCCTTGAGGACAAGGTTGATTTTGATGGGGGATGGCATGTTAGGGTCCAACCCTAACTCAGAGTCATGATGGGGGAGGGGATGTTAGGCTGATTTTGATTTGGATGGGGGAGGGCATGTCAGAGTCATAGTTAGTTAATTGAGTCAATAAAGCTTGTAAGCGGTTATCCACATTAATAATAATTGTAAGTGGTTGAACTACATTATAGAAAAGGGACCAAATCTAGTTATAAATGGGACATAGTCAATAAATAAAGTGGTTAACCCATGTTATGCAAGGTACCACTATTAGTTCGGGTTTTAGATGTCATAAAGCTATAAATAGTCTTAGATAAAAATGGAAGAAATATCAAGTCTTATTCTAATTGAGCTCTACTTTGTTGGCCGTTGCCACCCGAAGAGTAAAGTGAAGATTGTATTCTACTTTTGAATAATAAAATATCTTTGTAGTTTGTCTCATTTCAAGCGATATTTCTATGTTTCAGGCCATATTGTTTTTCATTTCTAGTATTCATGTTTTCTCACAGGTCAAGTGCATAAAAACTGACTGTGCTCCCAAATGTGAGTAATTTTGTAGGTGGAGTCTCAATTGCACTCTATCTATTTCTACAAAGAGCTTATCCTTATTTCCCAAATTCTTTGAGGCATTTGGATATTTGGCAGTCCACTCCTGCATCTGGTCAACTACTCTGGTTACTATCTTTAGGAGTTTCATCACTTCCTGTGCATTCTTATGAATGCCAATGAGAGGATTCATGACCTATTATATAAATATCATGTCATTTTATAGTTATTCCATGGTATCCTCCATTGGTCCCAATTCATCTAGCATGGTTGATTTCCATTCTGCGATATTGGAGTTCTGTGATAACAACTATTGGTTCTCCATTGCAAGATGATCTACCTATTTCTTCATCGTAACAATTTCTCTTCTCAGTCTGGCATTATCATTTAGAAAATATTCTAAGTTATCATGTGGCGATGTAGAGAATGCAACAATCACTGCCATAACTTCCCTCAGATTTATTCTCGTGTTGGAGGTGATCATCTTTTCTATTGCTACAGAGATTGGGTTCTGAGGATCATTACGAAAGTATCTATGCCTTTGCTACATGATCCTCTTCTTTAGCTAATCAACTGTTACACAAAAAATATCTGTGAATCTATTTGCAGATGTGTTATAGCACCATTTACCACTCCTAGTAGATTTAATGCTCTAATTATGCCCTAGGGCAACCATTCCTTCTAGACTTGGTCCAAAATTTAAAAAATAATGTTTTATTCCCTATACGCTACTTTTCCCTGTGATAAAAGCGTGTACACGTGGGTCAACATATACCCAACCTACGTACATATGTTAAAACACTTAAAAAAATTAAATTTCCTTAATTTCGGGTGGAGTTCATGGGTTTTACCTGTTACTCACTTCCTATTGCCCGTGGCCCAATTGTTTCCCAATTGAAAAAACTAATTTGGAGAAGTATAAATAAACCTCCATGGGAAGGCCTTAAGGGAGAAGATATGAGATATTGATACTATAGTGAGATTATCCCTGATCGAGTCTGACGAAATCCCTATGCCTCCTGCACTCCCCAAAGCTTCAGGAAACCCTTGTTTCCTTGTTGGAGATATCCTTCATCTTTCTTGAGATATCCTTGTATTGGTGATGGAGGAAGATTGCTGAGGCCGGGAAAGGACGGATCCAGAGGATGGTTCCACTTGGAGCTGGAGAAGGACTCAGGTCGTATTTCTCCACTTTACTTGTAGCTAACTTCAATAAAGGAATGTTGTTCTGTTTCTGATATTAAATGTGTTTATGCATCTATTTATATTGTAATTCATTTATGAATATTACATTGATGCATAATTGTTCATTCATTTATATGATTTAAAGTTAATATCATGAACATTATTTTTGTTTCTACTGTTGTATATGTTTCATTCGAATCATTTTCAGGTTTCGAAGACATCAATAGCAGTTGAGGGTTTGCACCCTGCGGGATCTACTCAAACATAGGACTTCCAGGTAAGGACACTCTTACAAAGTTCAGTAGAATAATCATTTAGGTTGATTGCCTGAGCATTTCTTGTTGTGGTTTGCCCTTCGCTTTGTTGGGCTTCTCAACCAAAGACCCTAGGGTGTTATCACCCACAACAGAGTTGGTGACTCTGCTGGGAATAACATTCTTGTTATTCCTGGTTTGGGTTATTTGTTCTCAATCAGGGTTCAATTTATTGATTTCTTGCTTTTACAGTGTTGTTTGATCCATTAGTGTCCTAGGCATCAAGTTTGATCTTCTTGATCAAACTTTGATTTTTGTTTTTTCCTAATTGAGCTTTGTATACATTGTTTTCTTGGGTTACAGTCATGTATACACGCATGTTTCTTCAAGTAGACTCGTGTATACACGAGTTTCTTGTATTTGAAATGCGTGTGCACGCTTCTGTGTCTTTACATAGTTGCGTATGAAATTTTTTGAATTGTTTTTTCAAATCTTTTTGCCCAGTTAGGTCTACTGCCTGGTGATTTATGTTGTTGTATAGTCATCTGTTATTTGGAGAACTCAGTTTTCCTGCTAGTTTTCCTTTTCAAAATCTCCTTCTCACTGAAAAGTTTTGATTGACCAAGGATTGCTTCTTAAGAAAGTTCATAGTTTGTTTCTTGGCTCCAAGGCTTCACTTTGAAGTTCTTGGATGTTCTAGTTTTCTATAACAAGAAATTGATTTTGATTTCATTTTCAACCTAGATTTCAAGTTCCCTTGCTTTTCTTGTTTGGTGGCCTTGTTGCTTCTCGTGCTTCTTTGAGATTCTTTTTGGAAAGTTTGAAAGTATTTCTTTCTTGACATTTTATCAGTTTTCCGAAATATTTTGCTACTGTTTGGATCAGTTTGTGCAAGTTTGTAGTCTTTCCTATTTCAATTTTTAGTTATTTATGAGTTTTATGACTTGTGAGATTTAAAGACTCCTTGAACTTATTTCTTGATCTTTCGAATTTTATTAGTACTTTTGTGACCTCAAAAAGTTGTTTTTGTTTCCTTAAAAGAAAAAACACAAAAACGTCGCTTTTGTTTTTCTTTTCCCAAGCTTTTGGTGTTTTTTTTTTTTTTTCTGAGAAGCAAATTGTGATAATTAGCATTTTGCTCTACTTGCTTTGGAGAGAGATTTGTTTTTAATTTTTCCTTCTTCATTTTCAAGTTGGCTTATTGTCTCTATAAAGAACCACTTTTACTTATGAGTGTTGTTTAGGATTTGTTGGGGCCTTCGTTTATTTTTGAAAAGGTTTTGGCCAATTTTGGTTGACCAAAGGATGAGAAGGAAGTAGGTGGCAACAATGATTAGCTTGCGGAAGAGTCAGCTGGACAATAAGGAAAGAACAGGCAGTTGTGCAAGAGTTGTGGCAAGGGGGTAGTGGAAGAAAAAGGCAACTGAGTGGGCGGGAAGGTGAAAGAGCAGCTGAGCGGGAACTGTCAGTTTAGGCAGCAGAAAAGAATATAAAAGTAAAGGGCCAGAAAAGAAGAGAGGTTGGCTGGTGAATGAGATAGCGGGCAAGGTTGTTGGAGCTAGCGGCAGAGTTTTGGTTGCGGTAGATGGGTAGCAGGATGCAGGAATCCCTGCGAACGGGGCCCTTGAGATCGAGACCAACCTCATGGATCTGATCTAGGTATTCCTTGTAGGTTCTTGTGGCGGATGCTAAAGACATGTTGTACTATTTTATTGTTAAGTTAATAGAAAGACAGTTAGACTAGTTGCAAATCATGATGTGTATGGATCCCTTGGTATGATGAGTTTCTAAAAAATTTAAATGTTCCACCAAATGCATGTATTTAGTAGTTCTTATGTAATTGTTATTATGCTTTATCACTGTTTCGCATGTAATGGATATTCTTTTGTTATTGGCTGATACCTCAGTTGGTGTTCCCTTGACCCCATGCTGAACCTTTCTTACTTCCGGTTGCGGCACACCTCAGGTGAGACTCCTTACCCTTTGGATAAGGTGAAAATGCGGGCGTTGTCCTAGACTACACCGTACCATTGTTGGCCCTCTATGCCCGAACCCAGGGTCTTTTCTCCCTGATGACTCTTTCAGGCCAACAAATGGTTCCGTTGCCAGGACCTGAAGTTAGGAGAACTGGTTCGGAACATGGTGTCGAGGATATTCAAGAGAGAAGTCAGGGATTGGTGGAATCATAAAGTAGATTAGTTTGTAGCAAAGCAAGCTGTCAGTAGAAATAAACCAATCAGAAAGATAAGTGAGGGGATTTTATATGTCGATGGTACCAATGATCAGTATGATATGTTGTAGTGCAAGTTCCCCGAAGACCTGTACAATTGGTTAAGAAGGTTGAAGGGGTAGAACCAGTCGGGGGGATCGACGACAACTCATCGCAACTGGCCTCTGTTTGATATCACACTGCTCCAACAATTGGACAATGATTTGACTAGAGCAATCGATTTTTGGGTAAATATTACGGTGGAAGGATATATAGTTGAATTTTTTGCGGAGAGTTATCATTCTTTTTCAAAAGTGGAAGCTGTATTCGGCTCTGGATTAAGAGGGAGGTTGATGAAGGAAGTCTCGATGTGGATTAAGATGTTTATGGTAGAAGAAAGATTACTGCCCTTGCCTACCACAGGGATGGCAGCGTAAAACCCTAGTACCAAGGGGAGGACGTAGAGGGGGGAAGCCACCAGTTGAGGAATATAGATGCTGCTGAAGGGATGGATGCAAAAGAGTTGAAGAAAGCTAGAGATGTCAAAGCATAGAGGAGAGAACTGCTAGTAGATAAGTGGAAGACGAGAGTGATTAAGACTTTGGGGAAGAAGAGGATGGGCCCACACCAAGTAGGAGTGGTGTTGGGAAGACCCCGAGTCGAGGAGGGAGGAGAGGAAGATGTTGGGCAGAGCCAGAGCAGTGACGGGAGACGTAGGAGTCAGAGGAATGAAAAGAAACCTTCCCTACATGTTGCAGAAGGTGGATCGCAAGAGCAGAGGCTGAGTGGATATGGAGAGGAAGGAGAAGAAGACATGGGCGATGTGATGAGGAGATTATTTAATGAAGGAGAGACATCCATTAAGAATCAACAACGATACTCCCGAGACACCGGTGGCATTTCCCTCGATCTTCCCCTGGTACCTTATTACAATTTGGAGGAATTTGTTATTAGCTTAGCCAAGGCAGTACAGGTACATAGTGCGCGTGAGAAATACAAAGCCAGTTTTAATATTGGGAGCAACAAAGGAGTCAGTAGTATTAGTAACTTAGGACTCTAGGGATCCCAATAGCCTGGGAACAAAGGGTTCGTGTTATTATCTTGCACCAAAGTCAGTATGGCAAGATATTTTACCAGATATCTAGAATTTGTGGGAAGGGGAAACGAGGATGTGGAGCAACATTGGTATCTCTGTGAGGCTATTTGGAGAGCACGTTAGACTCTAGACAATGTCAGGACAGTGGAATTCCAGACCACGCTAAGGGAGAGGGCTCTGCGCTAGTTTATAAAGTGGGCGGAGCAGAACCAGAACCCCACGATAGATGATATCAAGAGAGGATTTGTGCAGGAGTTCAAAGTACCACAGACGAACTAATAGGGGCTGTTGAAGTTGTGGGAAATTAAGAAAAAGGAGGGTGAGACAGCCTGGGAGCTCATGCAAAGGTTTAAGGATTCCATCGCAAAGTTGAGGTACACCCTGTACCCAAATCACCAACGAGACTGGTTTATCAAGGCACTCTTGCCCCTAACTAGAACACCGCTGATGCAACAAAAAATTGGAACCCTCCAAGATGTGTTGGAGCAAGCATCCCGAATAGAGGCTATGGCTGGGTATCCTCATGAATACATGGGAGGGACACGATTGCAAGACCCGTCGATCATGGGTCTCTAGAACCAGATTGTAACATTAATGGAGAAGCTCAAGGATCTTTAGCTAGTACGACTAGCCAGACCCAATGTATGGTGCACCCACTGCATGGTGGAAGGGCACGTTGCAATAGAATGCCCTAGGTTGCGAAGGATTAATCATCCAGGGGGAGTCGCGGGATTGTCAGGGGCCCCACCGACCGTAGGAGTTGTGGCTATAGGAGCGCAAGGAGCATTCCCAGGAAGGAATACCCAAGATTTTTGTGAAATCTGTAGAGTGTACGGACACATGTCGCGGGTGTGCTCGATACTACAGAAATACTCCAACATCCCCATTAACAACTACCACGAGTTTGTGCATCTACAACGCATCACACTGATCAGTGCAGAGCATTGGATGCTCTAGTAGAAAGGCTAGAAAGATCTACATTCAGAGTTAATGAGTCAAATCAGGGAGGACAAGGAGGAAATGGGCGAGGAGGGAGAGCTGGAGGAAGAGGGCCCGTGAGGTGTTACAACTGCAACTAGGAGGGGCATGTCGCCAGGGAATGTCTGCTCTCAAGGAGACCTTGGTGCTCACAATGCAGGATTAATACCCACGCCATGGAGAATTGTCTAGAACTCATTGCAAAGTGGGAAGAAAGGACCAGGCAAAGGGGGGCTAACTTGGTTAATGCCAAACCGTGGGCTGGTGATGGTCTTACTGCAACCAATATTAATATAGTCACCCAAGGAGGAAAGAGGACAGGGGAGGATCGTAGAAAAATGGACCCACCCTTGATTGTTAAAGAAACATCTCCACAGAAAGTATATCAGCCCGAATGCCAAAGGAAATATTATCATGAGGTAGCTAAGCTATTTGAGGAGATGACCGAGAAAAGAGACAACTAGAAACGGCAGGATCACGTGCTTGAGCGAGCTAGACGATTGAAGAATGGTTTAAACTATTCTTGAAGATTTTTGAGGATGAAGGCATGTTGAAGGAGTTGAGGAAAAGTTTGAAAGCTACGGTATCTGTAAAAAAGGGGAAGTGGAGCAATCACTAGCAGATTTGCTAGAGAAGAACTCCAGAAGAGTGAAACAGAACAAAAGGAGAAGTGACAAAGAGTTCTGAATTAATGCGCAGGTTACAGGGTTCTAGATAAGGGACACAATGTTAGACTTGGGATCGGATGTAAACATCCTACCTAGAAAAACAGGGGAGGCAATGGGGAAGCCACAACTGAAATACTCACCAATTCAACTAAGAATGGAAAATCAATACTATATACTGCCCATTGGGAGGTTGGAGAACGTGGAAATCGATGTAGCGGGGGTGAAGACACACACTGAATTCGAGGCGATTAACATCATGGGGGATAAGGACCCATACCAGGCGCTTCTTGGGATCAATTGGGCCTACGAAAATTATGTTTTCATTGACCTAAAGAAAAAACTGATGATTTTTGAAGTAGAAGGATTAAGGGTGATCCAACCCTTGGACCCCTATCAAGGACCTAGGTTCACAGAGCCAGTAGATGATAGGGATGAACCAGGAATGCTAGACCAACTTTACACACTCACTACGGGGAAGAGGGAAGATTATATAAATCCCATGGCAGGAAGCTCCATCAGCTGGAGAAGTATCCAAAGTTCAGAGACCTGCTTGGAAGCTGCATGGGATGCATGTTAGCAAGGCGCATATGAACTAGACGTTGTGCGATAGTAACCTGAGTAAATTGGATAGGAATGGAGATGGGAAACTATCCCAAATATTATGGCCTTGAACAAGTGGACGCCTTCTTGAACATGATAGACCAGGAAATAACAGAGGATCAAAAGGTTCCCTTTCATGTTATCGCCCTCATGGAAACACCAAAAAGATGGTGGAATGTGCACCGCAATTCACTAAGAGACTGGACGAGCATCAAGCAACCCATGAAGGAGAGATTTTCCTAGAAGGAAGGTTAGCCTCAGGATAACGCAAAGTACCAGGGGGGTTCAAGTCCTAAGAAGCACATCGCAGATTACATAACCAAGTGGAAGAGCCATGGAATGTTGAAGGACTGATGGGTACACACATTTATACATACCCTCGGAATTGTCCCCCGAGCTTGGTATGTACAAGAGGAGCTCCGTCGGCAGACGAAAGATTGGGATGCTTTGGAGGTTCAATTTGTTAGCAAATTTTCATTCAGAAGTAAGGAAGCACACATGACGGAGGCACTCCAAGCAATAAAGTGGGTTCTGTTCACCCTAGAGCCATTGGTTGAGGGAGGGTCTGAATAAATTTTTATGCAATATCTATTCAACATGGAGTCGCTAGGATATGCAACCTGTGACAAGGTGGAAGCAGAGCCAGAGGAGGATGGGTTAAATGGATTGAGACACCTAACCTTTGGGGAAACGGAAGGAGAGAGGGACATCTGGGAAAGTCCCTCAACAGGAGGTGCCCAACTTCTACCATAGCATCTGTGGGAGAATATTGGGACGAAAAGGCCACAAAAGAGATTTTTTACCTACTACAGGAATATCAGGACCTATTCCCAGCCTTAGTAGCAGACTTGAAGGGGATAAAAGGAAATATAGGGGAAATTAAGATTGTATTAAGACCAGAGGCCCGACCGGTAAAGCACAGACTGTACAGATTAAACCCAAGGGTGAAAGAGAAAGTTAAGAAAGACATCAACAAAATGTTACAAGCAGGAATCATATTTCTAGTAGATGAAGTTGAATGGATAAGCCCGATAGTGATACAGAACAAGAAGGATGCAACTGAGATCAGAGTATGTCTTGATTACAGAAGCCTTAACAACGCATGTGTGCATGACCCATTCTCGATGCCCTTCAGTGATAAAGTCCTAGACAATGTGGTGGGGAACGAAGTATATTTGTTCACAGATGGATTTTCGGGGTACCACCAAATTCAAATAGCTGAGGATAAAAGAAAAACAACATTCACTACTGAGTGGGGGTCATATGCATACAATGTGATGCCATTCGGACTAAATAATGCACTAACAATATTATCAAGGGTTGTCATAGCTGCATTCCGAGACTATATTCACAAATTTCTATAGGTGTACATGGATGACTGGACAATGCATATTCTGTTAAAACAACACACCATCTTATTAAGAGTAATGTTTAAAAGGTGTAGACAACTGCAGATTTATTTAAATCTCAAGAAATGTATCTTCGCAGTCCCGTTTGGAACACTACTAGGCCATATCATCTGCAAGGATGGAGTATGTGTAGACCCAGTGAAGGTTGCAGTAATCATTCACATGGAACCACCGTGCAACATAAAACAACTAAGATCAACTCTAGGTCACACGGGGTACTACCGGCGATTCATCAGGAACTACACATCAATCACAACCCCACTGGAAAAGTTGCTAAATAAAATGGAGGAGTTTGTTTGGAATGAGGATTGTCAGACAACTCTGAATAAGTTAAAGGAAAGACTGGTAAGCGCACTGATACTCGTATATCTTGATTGGAACAAAATGTTCCATGTGCACATCGACGTGTCGGAGTGGTCTTAGCACAGCTAGGGGAGAAGAATATGGACCACCCTGTGTACTATGCTAGCAGAAAGTTGTCAACTATGGAGAGGAACTACACAACAACTGAGAGAGAAGCCCTGGCAATGGTTATTCTCTCCAAAAGTTTAGGCATTATTTATTAGGCGCACCATTCAAATTCTTTACAGACCATTCCACGCTCAAATACTTGGTAAACAAGATAGTACTAGAAGGGAGAATATGTCGATGGCTGTTGCAGTTCTAGGAATTCACTTTCGAGGTGGTCATAAAACCCGACAGATTGAATGTGGGACCAAACCACCTCTCACGACTAGAGACAGGGGAGAATGAAGGAACAGTGGATGATCGGTTGCCCGACGCTGATTTATTCAGAATAGAGGAAATCTCAGACCACCTAGAAGAGATTGCCACATTATTATCAACGGGTCAGTGCCCAGAAGGATATACAATAGCACAAAGACAACACTTGGTAGTAAGGGCAGCAAATTACTAGCTGATCGCAGGACACCTCTACAAGATGGGCTTAGATCAAATATTGAGGCACTGCATCCTCCAGTATGAAATAAATGATGTGCTATGGGAATGCCACGCGGGGGTTGTAGGAGGGCATGTGGGAGGTAAACCCACCACAAGAAAGACACTACACGCATGACTCTGGTGGCAAACTATTAATAAATATTCGAAAGAATTCGCTAAGACATTCGATGTCTACAAAGGGTTGGAAAGCCTTCTGTTGGGCGATTTAGTTGTCCGCTAAATCACTGTCATTTAATTTATCAATCCGAGGAATCGTAAACTTAGAAGCAAATCAATATATATGGGACCTTAGATGAAACCGGTGTAAGAAGTTTGTTTAGAATGGAAATGCATATTACATATCTAAACTATCAGATCTATTCTATGAAAGAATAAAAATAATGTTTGATCAATGGAATTATTCTACTTTAGAAGATAGAGAAGAGTCTCTTGTTCAAGAGTCCTGGTTGTCCTTCTACCATCTTTCTATAATAACATTCCCAAACACCTAAGAAAGCAGGAAAGAAGGCATGTAAATGAAAGCAAGTAAATATTGTTTTCAGTTCAGTTCTTAATGGAGAAGAGTCTCCTAACTTAGGAGGACTTGATTTCTCTAGATACTGAAAGGGAATCAATATTCATGTAAATGTAATCTAGGAAAGCATAAGAGAAAGTAAATCTTATTTCAATTTAATCTAGCTCATGAAGAAGGGACTCCTAACTTAGGAGTTCCTGGTTTTCCTTCTCACATCAAAACTGGCTATTGAAAGGAGATCAACCTTCACACAACAAAACATGAATTCATACTACAATTATCTACAAGTATTTACAAGAAAGAAATAAGATGAACATCATAATTAAGATTAGTATATTCACAACATTACTTTACAACAAAGTGCACTTATCTTAGTATGGGGATCCTTCCATTCCTCAATGAGCACACATGAACAATTATCACACCTTAAGAATCAAACAACACTCATAACTCATGATTTGGAGAAAATGGTATTATTCATGTTGAATGAACATAAATCTAATACTAATGAATAACTGATAATTGTTTTCTCTCCCTCCTCCTCCTTCAGTACATGATTTAGAGGATGCTCCTCTTATTTATACATGAATTAGGGATATCTACTCAATAAATGTAGATCCCTTAAATATCTACTAGACCCACACTTGTCTCAACTTATCCCTAAATACTAGAAACAAATCCCATGACACATCAAAATCTCCATGATCTTTCTCCTTGGAATATGGTCCACCTCTTGAGTTGAAATTCGAATTTGATCTTGGGAGGCCACATAAGGGTGCCTTGGAAGCTTCCAAATGATCTACACTTGTCATCAAACTCAAGCCACTTTTAGGTATAAGCAAATACATGTTATTTCTCTAGCTTTTAATCATAAATCCACTCTAAATACATGAAATTAATAACTTTGGAAAATGAGAATATAAACTCATATGGTAATGGAAATATAGGGTTATGTAATGATAATATGGTGAAATGAGATGACAAAATGAGGATAAAAGGTGAAAATGGAGTAAAAATTATGGTTAATTTGGAGGCCCAACATACTCCCCAACTTAAGTTATTGCATGTCCTCATGCAATCTATTGCATTGACCATGATTTGATATTTTGAATTGTCTTGCTTTTACATGAACTCTTGCTGATGTCGATTTTTTTAACTTCACATAATTTTCTTTTTAACAACTTTGTTCCTTTTTGCAAAGTCTTCTCTCTTAAAAACATTTGCTTGCAACATATTATTTTGGTTGGTTCTTGTGTGACAACCAAAATTTGTTTAGTATTGGTTCTTGTGTAACAATACTTTCATTGTTTTGTGTTGCATCAAAAGACTTTGAAAACTTTTAATCGATTGCAACATATTATTTTGGTTGGTTCTTGTATAACAACCAAAATTTGCTTAGTATTGGTTCTTGTGTAACAATACTTTCATTGTTTTTGTGTTGCATCAAAAGACTTTGAAAACATTTAATCAACCTTTCTTTCTTTGATCATTATTTGCAAAAATTGTAACATTTGAATCATAATGCAATAGTAGTTGGTTGGAAAAAGTATGTTGGTTAGAATGATATGTGTAGAAAGGATATATATGACATATGGAGGGTGATAATGGAATATGGATGTGAATATGAACATGGTGAAACATTTTCCAAAAATTACAATTTTAGTATTAAAGGAATTGTATGATAAAAAGCTAGGAAAGAACATACCTTTACTTACCTGAGTGGACAAACTGTGTATATGTAGAAATGTGTAGCTCCTTTTGTTGAATCATGGAATGAAGAATACAAGAATGTGATCTGTGTCTTGGTTGCATATATGATGGATGTAGTCGAGAATGTAGATCCTTTATTACTGCTACTGAAACTGTTCCAAAGTAATCTGCTCCTGAGTCATATAGTCTTCATCTCGTCCCATATCGTGGCACATTTCTTTCCATGTGAATGAATGTGTCGATGTCGAACATGGAAAGAAGTCATTGGATTACCGACCATTGATGAATGTCGTTAACCAATGCGAGGAAAACTCACCATTAATGTCAATGAGTGCCAAGGTACCCAAGTACATCTTGCGAAGTGCGAATGAATGAGCTGATGTCGAGCCACTTGCAAGATCCAACAAACAAGGTACATTAATGTATTCCCATTGTTCGTTGGCGAGAAGACTTGCCATTAGGGCATGCAAGCCTCAAGGTACTAATAGTGACTCTAGTCTTTATCCCAGATAAGGTGTTGAGGTCGATGGGTTAAGACTTGTTGAAAGGTGGGCCTTAAGGAATCCCACATCAGTCAACGCGAGTTCGTACAAATGATTGGTAGGACTATAGATACAAGATGTTATGGTCAAACAATTTTTATGGCAAGGAAATCAAGGCAATGTAGAGATATGGATGGTTTATTCATGAGGGAAAAAGATGAACTGAATGGAGGTAAAAATGTATGCGACTCAGAAAAGTAGACATGTATGAAGTCATAATGGATAAGTCAATGAATCAATGGACTTTAACATGGATGACTGATGAGGCTTTGCAGGAGAAGTGTGGGTAACATATCATGACGCAAAAGGTTTCTCTGTAGCCACAAATGTCACGACATTTGTAATTAACTCCTTCAAGCTTTCAATAATGAATGTGATTTCGAAAGATCACATCTACATGGACTTGGATCATCGCGCACCTGTCAAAGCTTAGTACAAATCTTGCATGAAAATTGTGAGAGCTTTTTGAAGAACATAAAATTCAAGTATGAGTATGAATGCTTAGCAACCAATATAAAATGAAATAAATGTTTTACCTGTTGCTTTCGCGCGCTCGTTCCCAACTCCAACAAGACAAGTTAGCATAAATGTTTCCAGCTGTTAAGAAATTTCCATTTGCAATTTTTTTAATTATTTTGAAATTTTTTTATTTTTTTAATGGCTTTGATTTTTTTTTTTTTTTTAATTTTTTTTTTTTTTTTTTTTTTAAATTGCTTTGATTTTTTTTTAAATGGGTTTGATTTGATTTTTGATTTTTTTTTTTAATTGTTTCCATTTTTTTTTTAATTGAAATAATCATTTATATATAAAATTCACTAGCACATATAACTCAAAAACAAAGGAATGAAAATTTAAAATGATGAAACGAAATTAAACTAATATTATAAATAAACAAAAAAAAAAAAAAAAAAAAATTAAAAATAAAAACTAAATCTAAATTAGAATAAAACTAAAAAGAAAACGAAAACTATGATTAATACCAAATTTAGCTATTCTTGCATAAGACACTCGTTCAGGTACACAAAGGATGACAAACTGACCAATCCTTAGAATCTGAAGCGGAAGAATAGATGGCGCCCATGCATAGGGTTGAGTCGCGCAGGATGGGTCTTGGCTTTTGTCACTCAGCCTGTTTTGCATTTGGTGTTGAGCTAATTTATGTTCCTAAACTAGCACAATTATTTACTATCAATCCGGGTTGTTTATTCTTGGAGGCAAATTCACTATTTGTGAAGATCAAATATAATCAAACTTTGAAAGATAAATAATTAAAAACTAAGAGAAAATATATCTTAAAACTCTTGATTCAATCAGCTTAAAAGAGGAAATACTGAAAGAGTTCTTGACTCAAGAAGTCTACTTCCACCTCAGTTATTACTTAATGAATTAGAGATGATAACCAGAAACTCAAGATGCATAAATCATACATGAAAAAGGCTCTTAACTTAAGAGACACTTAAAGTTTTCCAACATAACTTATTCATCTTAAGATATAAATCTAAATGGAAACAAACTATTTGCATGTAAACAAAAGAGACTAGTTCTGATTCACCATTTCATAGAGGGAATGCCCAACTTGAACACTTGTTTTCCAACTCAATTAGATGATGAATAAACCATTAACAAATGAAATCAATCACTATGAATAACCATAAGGCAATCTGAAATAAGACTTTGAAAAACTAAAGCTACCATCAACCAGATTTGCAATGAAATAAAACTAGTTTAACTTGGAAGTGTACTTAGCTTGGAGTGGGGGCCCTCCACCCTTGCCTTGCACACTTATGAAGATGATATCAGAATATTTAGATCAGCAAAACATCCATGTATTGATCAGCAAAATGAAAGTAACATAAGTCTCCAACTCAAGTCTTCAAACCAAAAATATTACAGCATAATAGTATCATATGTCAAGTGTGTTGAGCCATCAAAGTGTGGCTCTTAAATAAGGAGTTCATGAAACCAAATGAACTACAATCACTCTAACAAACATATCTACTCCTATACACCTATCCAAGTCGAATCCAACTCCCTCATCCCAAGAAATATGACTAATATCTTGGGATCCCAAAACAGCCCTATTTAGATGGGATTTCTGGATGACTAGTCATGATTGACTAGCTCCAAAAAGGCATAATAAAGCTCTTTCTGTTGTAACCAAGCATAGGTGGCTTGGTCCTAGTTCCCAAGCTTTGCATTCATGTATCCCATTCGTGCTCAAGTGGCCTGCATCCATATTAACCATAAAGTGATTACGGGAATTTCTGAAATTGCCAAAATTGCACTTAAAATCAAACTTTAATAAAAACTTTAGTATTTGACAAATTAAAGTTAAATACCTGTTTAGACATCAAATATTCATTGAAATGGAATGAATGGAGTGGAAATAAAGGATAAATAGGTGTTTAGGTAAGTTTCTCAAAGCAAAAAGAAGATCAAAACTAAGGCCCAACATCTCTCCCTTGCTTATGTTCAAGCATGTCCCCATGCTTGCTTGCTTCTCTTGGATCTTCTGCCCTCTGAAGTGGATGTTGTACCTGTAGCTGCTTCCCTGTTCAAACAATCAAATTCTGTTTCCTGTTTTACCTTCAACATTGCTGTTTTAACCTTCTGTTTTTCATATTTGGCTTTCCACATATTTTTGTCTTTCAACCAATTGAATGCTTGGTTAGAAAGTAATTCATTTCTTCTTTTCAACCTGCTTATTTCTTCTTGCAACTTTTCATTTGTTTTGACCAACTGAGCATTGTCCTTTTTATGTGCCTTATTCTCTGTTTAGATTCCCTGTGTAAGGCAAACAATCAGCTGAATATGCTTTACTAACACATTATCCTCTGTTTTGTTTTTGAAGAAAATATATATATCTTAAGTAATAATCATGTTTCCTTGAATCAATTAACATGTATTACAAAAAAATTTGCTCTCTGCCTCTCAACAAATCTTCAAAAACATATCTCTGCTCTCTGCCTCTCAACAAATCTTCAAAAACATATGGACAAATGACTGTATATAATGTACAAATTTCTCTCGGCCTCTCATGAAAATTTGATTATATCACAGCAAAGTGTTCTGGCCTCTCACTGATTTCTCAAAAATAATGACTGTATGCAAGCAAATTGCTCTCAGCCTCACTGCATTCTCAAAAATGATGACTGTATAAAAACAAGCAAATTGCTCTCGGCCTTGTGAATTCTCATCGTTTTTTTCAAACAATATAACTGTGTAAATAAAAATGCTCGCGGCAATCACTGAATGATCATTGTTTTTACAAACAATAGGACTGTGTAACTGCAGAGTTATAACCTAGAGGTCTCATCACAATCGCTCACCTCATATTCCTCACTGTTTATATCAAACAAATGCTCAAACAAATAAAAACACAGAGTTTACAGGTAAAACAATGCATCATTCGTTTTCCATAAAATCTGCACTTAATATCGAATTGACGAAGGTGATCCTACGCGTTTTCATGGCACAAACACATATATAATCATGTGAATATACAGGCACAGTGAAAGCGTTCCTCTGTTTCTTGACAAGGCTTCTCGGCATTACAAATGCGCATCGATTTTTATGCTACACATATATATAACAACCCTCGGCAGTCATATTCAAAACACATATGCATTCTCTGTTCTGTGCATTTGGTTTTAACGCATTCACTGTGCAACCCTACATTTATGTGCGTATATATGAGCCAACATACATGACAACCGTTCCATGACCTCGGCGTTTTCTGGTGACTGCCACTATGATCTATGCACAGCCAAACATTTGCACTTATGCCGACGACTGAAACTTAGCGCGCAGGCCGACAAAGGGTAAATACAACGAGTGCAACTGGCGGTTTCAACAAGCAACGGATATCACAATCCCTATTGCACTCGGCGTTCAACAAATTCCGCATTATATGCATTAAATCACTAGACTCTGCCACCGTGTTATGCATGCACATTAATCTTTTAAATGCCGGCGATTTTTACCATAAATTCACACCATAATCTACGCATTACTATCTGGTCAATTCATTCATACACGCAGTAGACTTGGGGTTATCCCGGATTTAGTGCTTACCTGATCCTTTGTGGCTGCGTGGGATGCAAACAACGCTTCAATCCATCCTTCTCCGGTCTTTCAAACTGGTGTCAAGGCAACCAAGACCCGTGAGTTAATGGCAACTCATCCTATCTACAGTTCTGAGCGGATTTAACTCAATCTCTCACCTTATGTTCTCACAACACTCGACTCCTTATTCATACGCTTCAGATCTCTCTTAAAAACTCTCTCACAGACTCTCTTCCCTCTTTGCTACGTCTCGGCTTCACACAACTCTCTGAGCTCTTTGGCAATGAAGAATGTGGTTTGAATCAATGCCGGGAGGGTTTCTTATGACCGTTTCTCTGTACCCGGCGCTTCATTACTTGGTAGCTGCGTTTTCATGGCTGTCCTTCCGCCGCTTCATTACCCAATGTTTAAATGCTGCCATACCACCGTGTCCCTCTCGTACCTATGTGCTGGCCTCCGTGGCACTCATGGCTTATCATTTTCTTTAGCGTTGCATTGTTTGTTGATGCCGGCCGTCGTCGTGCGTCCTCATTGCACCGACCTCTGCATATGGCATGTCATTACGTGGCTGCTGCACTACTGTATGGTTATTATCATATGGTTGGTGTCATAATATGCCAAATATGTGTTATGATATACGTCCAGGCTTATGGTTGAAACTTTTCATACGTTGCAATTGGAACGTTATACCATATCATAATTCTCTCACCATCGTATTGCATGCTTACGGCCTTCACCATTGCTTGTTTTATTACCATAACCCACGGCCTTGTATTACTATGTTATATGCCTTTGTTTGTTGGATATGCGCATTAGGTTATAATATATATCTTTTATCTTTTTATTGCATATGCAATAATTTTACACCATTACCTTTGATATATATATATATGTGCATACCATATTTGTTTTGCAATGGTATTAGGTTATGCACAAAAATTTGAGCGCTCATATAACTTATGATGTAAAAACTTTAGCGCTCATATAATCTTTGATGTATATGTTCAATGCTTTAATAACTTTAGCGCATACTTTTATAACATAGCTTTTATAATTTTAAAATGACCATTGGGGTCATGTTTAAAATTATAATCATTCTAATGCTCTGAGTTCATGTGCAAGTGAAAGAGTGGTCCCAGTTTGATTCTTTTGCGTTTAAGGAAAATACCTAGGGAAGTTTATGTGAATGAAATGAAATATGAATAGGGAATGTAGGGAATATATTTGGAATGAATATCAATGAATATTTGCAGATACTAACGTCAATTAGATCAAAGCTAGAAGTTTCTAAAAAAAAATTGAATTTCAAGCACAAAATGGATATAAATATACTCCCTTGCTGTTGTTTGTACAGGCGGAATGTTGAATGCTGTTCGTACAGGTGGAATGTTGAATGCTGTGGATAGATAAAAAGTAGACTTTTATTACTGCTCCTTGTTTTACTCTGCTCACTTTCTTGAATTGTTCAGGTCCCTTTAAATAATGTCTCTCTTTTCAGGTCCCTCTGCAATGCTTTTGATAGATTATGTCGGTTCTGCTCTGGTTCTGTTGCAACTAAGTTTGCTTCAGGTCCCACTGTATAGTGTTTCATCTCAGGTCCCTTCAAGTTCTGCTACAACAAATTTGCTTCAGGTCCAAAGTGGACAACACAATCCTTTAGCTGTGATAGCTAAAAGCTTGCTACAAACTCTCCCTTGCTGAATATTTGACTTGTCCTCAAGTCACGTGTGGAGAGGTCCTGCATTGAAAATGTGAGAACAGTAAAACAAGTTTTTTTAGAATTCATAGAGTCCAAGTTGCCCTGGTTTTCCCCTATGAATTCGAGTTTGCATGGTGCCAGTTGCCTGGTTTTCACCAGCAAACCAATTATTTTTTATGTTTTGTTTTTTTTCATATATGTTTTTCTCCTTTTTTTTATATTTTTTTTTATTTTTCCGAACTGGAAGATGGCAGAGCCATAATTTCCAGTCCTAATTCTTCTACCAGTTGTTTCATGAATGTCTCTTTGCTAATAGGTTGATGATAAACTTTCAGCCTATGACCAATTACAACAAATGAGGTGGGGTGTAATGGAATTGGGAAGTATGAAAAGCTTATGGAAATAGGTTATATTGAAGTCATAAGTCTGGACTTCAACATGCTTGGTCATGGAGCTTAACATACAATATGGATGATGAACAAATCATGAACAATATGAATTCAATATGAAAGGCTTCTTTGGAAATTGATGTGACTTGACATGGTACTAAACTTGACTGCTTCTTCTAATGATTGTCTTCATGTCTTTTTGCTTTGATCTCTATCATGTTGTAGGGTTTGTTGATGTTGTTGGTCAACATTGAAGAGCAAGCTTCAAGAGTTTGAGTTTCATTGAATGAACTCAACATCAGGTGAATTTTCACTTTGCTTTGACTTGAACATTTGTATTCATATTCTTAAATATGAATTTGACTTTGAAAATTACTTCATCCATGGAGTTCACTCCTTCATTCTTCCTATGACCTGCAAAACATAGCTCTTGCCTGCAATTCAACATTAGATGATGGAGGAAGAGAGGTGTACAGTCTCTCTTCTTCCAATAAACATGTAAATCATTACAAGCATTGCTTAGAAAACAAGTCCAAATATGATAGACAAACATAATGCATTTATTTACCCCTTTGAGGAATGGTGGCCAGCCTAGACCTCCTAGTGGTATTTTGTTTACAAAATATTCGTTTGATATCCTATTAGAGAGATTTCAAAGCCAAGCTTAAGTGAATTCATATGGCTACCTCCTGTATAAACAGGTTTTCAAAATGGTTTAAAATGATATGGTAAAAATTATAAGGGGTGCCATGTTTGATAGGGCTGCTTGTGAATTTGTAACTAGACCAACAGTCACTATTTGAAGCGTAACTTCTTTGATAAAGATAAGATAAATGTGATTCCACTTGGATATTAAAGTAGATTCATTTTTTATTTCCAGTAGAAATAGGTTTTAAAAATTCTTAGGCTTGATATCAAAAAAAATTGGTGATGAACAGGCCTAGGAGGTAGAGTTTTATTATGCTGGTTTGAAGACATGCAGTCACTAAATGTGGCATAATTTTTTTCATTTCACCTCCAAATGGGATGATTCAAATTGTGTCTTAAACTAGACTTGAAGATATATCTCCCATATAAACAGGTTTTGAAAAGAAGATGATTTGGTATGTCAAATATGCCAATGAACAGTCAAGACCTAGAATTGTCACCCTGCAGATTTTTCGACAAACAGTTAGTATTTCAAGAATAACTTTTTCATATGATGCCTGATTGAAGTGATTCAAATTTATTTTGAAACTAGATTCAAAGGGCTATGTTCCCTATGAATTTCAGATAAAAATGTTTCCATTAGACACTTCAAATATAGGCTGTACTAACTCTGTTTTCAACATTTCACTTGAGACCTAGTTTTGATTTTGATCACATTTTTATTTGTGATATGAATTGAGAACTTCAAAATGGATTTCAAAACTAGATTTCAAGATATATGTAAAATAAACCATGATTTCAAAATGATCCTATATGGTTACCCAAAATAGGCTTGGTCTTACTGCATTTTGCCATGTAGTCCTTTCAAATGAATATTGAACAATGATTTGAAGAAATTGTTTGAAACAAATTTATTATGGATGTCTTATTGTGAGTTCATTCTACTTGTTTATTGATTCTATTCTATCCTATTCTATTTTAGAAAACTAATCCATTCTCTCAAGTATAAGAGAATTTCCAGTGCATCCATTTTCGTAACAAGATCATAAGTAAACTCATATCCAAATTTGAAAAGTATACTTTAATGAATGTTTGGACATGAAAATTTATTTGATCATAAAGATTTGATGAGAAAGAAGGTTGAAGAATGGAGTAGTGTTGTAACCTGTTCTTTAACATCATCTTGTCGTTGAAAATGGATTTTGTAGTTATTTTTTTGATTTTATGTTTTTGTTGGGGGGTTTTGTTTTGGAAACCTAATTCTAGGATCTCTATTTCTAGGCCTAAAGAAACATAATTAAAGAAATGAAATGTAACTAATGTTTTTGTTTATTTTGGATTTTATCTCTCTATTGACTATGCCGATATTTGCCTCCCCGGCAACGGCGCCAAAATGTTGAGCTAATTTATGTTCCTGAACTAGCACAATTATTTACTATCAATCCGGGTTGTTTATTCTTGGAGGCAAATTCACTATTTGTGAAGATCAAATATAATCAAACTTTGAAAGATAAATAATTAAAAACTAAGAGAAAATATATCTTAAAACTCTTGATTCAATCAGCTTAAAAGAGGAAATACTGAAAGAGTTCTTGACTCAAGAAGTCTACTTCCACCTCAGTTATTACTTAATGAATTAGAGATGATAACCAGAAACTCAAGATGCATAAAT
The DNA here is from genome assembly GCA_031772625.1 of Pinus tabuliformis. Lineage (NCBI taxonomy): Eukaryota > Viridiplantae > Streptophyta > Pinopsida > Pinales > Pinaceae > Pinus > Pinus tabuliformis. The sequence continues at coordinate 798,503,348 of CM062805.1, read as the reverse complement.
CATACATGAAAAAGGCTCTTAACTTAAGAGACACTTAAAGTTTTCCAACATAACTTATTCATCTTAAGATATAAATCTAAATGGAAACAAACTATTTGCATGTAAACAAAAGAGACTAGTTCTGATTCACCATTTCATAGAGGGAATGCCCAACTTGAACACTTGTTTTCCAACTCAATTAGATGATGAATAAACCATTAACAAATGAAATCAATCACTATGAATAACCATAAGGCAATCTGAAATAAGACTTTGAAAAACTAAAGCTACCATCAACCAGATTTGCAATGAAATAAAACTAGTTTAACTTGGAAGTGTACTTAGCTTGGAGTGGGGGCCCTCCACCCTTGCCTTGCACACTTATGAAGATGATATCAGAATCTTTAGATCAGCAAAACATCCATGTATTGATCAGCAAAATGAAAGTAACATAAGTCTCCAACTCAAGTCTTCAAACCAAAAATATTACAGCATAATAGTATCATATGTCAAGTGTGTTGAGCCATCAAAGTGTGGCTCTTAAATAAGGAGTTCATGAAACCAACTGAACTACAATCACTCTAACAAACATATCTACTCCTATACACCTATCCAAGTCGAATCCAACTCCCTCATCCCAATAAATATGACTAATATCTTGGGATCCCAAAACAGCCCTATTTAGATGGGATTTCTGGATGACTAGTCATGATTGACTAGCTCCAAAAAGGCATAATAAAGCTCTTTCTGTTGTAACCAAGCATAGGTGGATTGTTCCTAGTTCCCAAGCTTTGCATTCATGTATCCCATTCGTGCTCAAGTGGCCTGCATCCATATTAACCATAAAGTGATTACGGGAATTTCTGAAATTGCCAAAATTGCACTTAAAATCAAACTTTAATAAAAACTTTAGTATTTGACAAATTAAAGTTAAATACCTATTTAGACATCAAATATTCATTGAAATGGAATGAATGGAGTGGAAATAAAGGATAAATAGGTGTTTAGGTAAGTTTCTCAAAGCAAAAAGAAGATCAAAACTAAGGCCCAACACTGACATCTCCCTTTGTCATCCCCCTGACAACTGCTTAGTTGCACTGTTGAATAATTCAGTAGCTTTGTTGAATTGTCTCTCTCCAATTATGCGAGTGCTTGCAAATTCATCTGGGTATCCTGGGCCTTGACCATAACATAACTCATTTTTCCCATTACAAGTGCTGTGATTGAAATCACAAGGCAATCCAGTGTCTATACAAAATGTACCCAAGACATTTGGGCTCACGTCACCAACATTTGACTGACAAAAGGCAGCAACAAATTGAGGTCTTTTCACTTGCCCACCTTCATTAGCTTTGTCTATGACGACTCCAGTTTCCTGATATGATTTATTAGCAATACCATCAGTTGACCCTGGTGGCTGTTTCCATCTCTTAGTATTTTTATTAATTTCTTCAATATTGCTTGTGGACGAGTTGTTCTTCAATTCTGCCTTTAGCATGTGTAGATCTAAACCCTGGTACACAAGATCAAGAGGATCACGCTTACAATCAAAGGTGTAGCACTGTCTCCCTCGACTATAACAAAGCTCATATTTCAACTTTGTCATATTGAATGTCAATCCATTTGCAGGGTCATCATTTCCTAAAGGTACATGTTTCATACATGTAGGAGTTGAATCAACACGTAGCATGAATTCAGTTATGACTTTATCAAGGGATAGATTTCCTGACCTCGGCAATCTTGGCAATCTAGATGCCTCAAGAACCTGTGCAGCCATTAGGAAGCTCAGTTCAGCTGGATCACTATGTAAATGGGATGAGCTGACTCCAATCGGAACCAGTGGTGTTCCAGGTGCACTACCCCTAGATAAGCTGTCTTCCCTAGCTTTACTACTGGATGATCCTTGTTCATGACTGGATGATAACCCTCTATTCCCACGCCTTGAGCCAGCTGTAGTTGAAACCTTCCAAACTTCCTGAGGCTTTTTGGAATCTTGTTCCTCTTCAGGGAAAAAAAATACTCCCAACTCTTTTTTCAGCTTTTGAACCAGAGCAGCTTTTCCACTGGAAATCATCCAAAGAGCACCCGCCTTTTCTGGAGACAAATCAGTCTCTGTTAAGCTAAGGAAATCCCCTGTCACCGAAATGGTCCTGAAATCGGCAAGAACCAGCGTACATTCTCTTTCTGCTTGCTCAAGTTTAACACGGGCAAGCTCCACCTCGTCCACACCATCAGGAACCACCTCATCTGTCTCTTCCTCTACGCCTTCCTCATCATCACCATGGTATAGAAGGCTGCTCTTTCGTGGCTTTGGAAGCCTTGCAAACAGCAGGTTGCTTAGAATATCCACCATGACCTGAAATTGGCGAGATGTCATCGTGGCTGTTATGTTCGGAGAATTGAATGAGAGCTCTTTTAAAGGCTTCACCTTTAAGTCACCTGTTGCTCCTTTGTGCCGTGTGTACCGAAAATACATTGTACATGGTATAAACACACGCTCTAGCAATGCACCCGAACGCTTAACCTTGGGAGAACTTCTTGGAATTTTATGAAGCCACTGCAAGCCAGCATCCGGGTCAACATCTGTAGGAGCAACATGGGCTTGCACATGCTCTAACATCACTGAAAGTTCCCGACGCTTCCATGTCACTTCAGGCTCAAATCCAGGAATGTGCATGCCTTCTGACACTTGCTCAATCATTTCAAATCCAACATGTACCACAGAATATAAGGAGCGGGCCAAGACACGTCCACTCGCTGCAGCAAGTAAGAATCTACCATTTGCTTCTTCCGAATGAAGATTAAACTGAGGCTGAATCACATTCACCATAAAGTTCATTGCACCCTCCTCCTCTTTGTCATCAGATGGGACTGACAATGAACTTGAGACTTTAAATTCCCCACCCTGTGGATTGGGAAGTCCAGATCCTGTGGAGAGAGATCACAAGAAATCTCATCAAGATAGGATAGCAACGAATTAAAACAGAGAAGCGGATTTTAGGAGGATTTTTCTCTAACCGAGCTTAGCAGATGAGTAAAAATTGCTGGCAGTTGAAACCGCCACAAAGGATTTTCATCGTTGATTGTTCTGGGGCTGGAGACTGCTCAGACTATTAAGGAATATGATTTTGGTTATTTGCTGGAATTAAATTGAGAGCGGCTTGGATCATAGTGAAATCACGTTGACCTGTCGGATCAGCTCTGCATCAAGCTCAGATTCCTTGAGAAGCATGTCCCTCTCGCCATTCATCTTTAAAGTAACGAATGCCAGCACGGTTCTGGCATGGGAATCAAATCGGATTCCTCGGTCCATCACATTATTTTCCCTCAGAATGTCAGCAAGTAAGCGCCCAAACTCATCATCCCCAACCTTGCCAACAAATGCGGATCGGACACCGAGCCTGGAAATGCCAACAACCACATTAGCAGGTGCACCACCTGCAAGCTTTTGGAATCGGGGCGCTTCAACCAACGAAACTATCAGATCTTATGCCAGCAATTAAATCAAATTTTCATCAGTGAGCATATGTAAGGTCTTCCCACTTGCGTTCTATATACCTGCCTATCTTTCATTGTCGCTGATATAATCAATTTTTCATGTTGCACAGATTGGGCATAATGGTGGAAGAATTTTGCCCATTCCACCAGGATTTGATAGAATGGCCTGCAATACAGTTCCAGTTTTTGGTACGGAACATCATGTGAGTTGCAAGAAGCATCAAAATAACTTGTGGAGTTATGAGAACTTCTGGGAAGGAAAACCCTTATTATGGATCCCTGTCGACTACATATAATGAATTGTATTCAGCTTGTACGCAAGTTGTCTGTGGACTACATGAATTACATTCAGCTTGAATGCAAGAAGTGTTCAAATTTCTTCTGCTTTTTTTTTTTATTAAATTAAAATTATTTTGTTGAAACTAAAATGGTTTTATTTGGTTTTGTGTTAAAAAAAAAAATTAAATCCTATACTAAATTTTTTATTTTTTATTATTTTTTTTAAATTAAAATCTCTAAAAAAAAATAAAATTTAATTTGATTTATTATTAAGAAAATGATTTTTTTTTAATTTGATTTATTTCCTAATGTTTTTTTTCCCTAATTTAAAAAAATAACATTGATTTATTTGTTTTTTTTTTAAATTAGTAAACCAATTTTTTTTTTTTAAACTAAAAAAATAAAATAAATTCTATTCCTAGGTACTATCAAAATAAATAAATAAAAGTAAAAAGAAATTAAATTTATTCCTAAGAAATGTTATGTGAAAATCAAATTTTTTTTTTAAATTGATTTTTATTTTGTTTTTTTTTTAAATTAAAAATGAAAACTAAAAATTTTTCTAAATTTATTTTTATAAAAAAAAATTAATTTTATTTCTAAAGAATTTTATTCTATTCTATTTTTATTCTATTTTTTTTTTTTAAATCAATTTTTTTTTTTTAAAAATAAAATTAAAATTTTATTCTAATCCTAAAAAAACTTAGGATTTTTTTATTAATTTAAGATGATTTTTTTAAGCAAATGGAGACAAGTATATTGTTACCCTGAAAACATCTATAAACATGCTACTTTCTGATCCTCGAGATCGTACAAAGACACAGGAGGAGAGCATACTTATTCAAACTGAAAATATGATCCTACCTACTCTATGCTAATTGAAAATTACAAACTATTACGTGTAATTAAATTTCCAATGTAACCATTCACGCAATAATAGTAAAAATATATTCATTTTCAATTTCGCAATTTTAAAATGAAAATATACAAGGATGATCGAATCTAGTTTTTGTGAATATGATCTAATGAAATAAAAACAAAATCAATCTAACCTTGTACTTGTTTGAAACCATCGAAACCACTTGTCGATAAGGCTTTCATAGGTGTGATTTCCACTCTCATTCAGATCATGCTGCAACTTCTCTTCGTCCTCCTCATTCTCCTGTTCAAACAATTGTTCATCGTTAGATATACAGGATGATTCTTCAAATGTTAATTCATTGTTTTCTTCTAGAGGAGTAGTTAAGCTTTTGGCTGCTGTCAAGATCTCTTCTTCGCAAGAAGAGGAGATCCTAACATTTGCTAGGATCTGAGCGAGTTGTTCCAAACTTATACTCATCGTTTTTCCATATATACATATGGATCTTTATTGTGTTTTTATTTTTTTTAGTGAATGGGGGGTTTTTGATTTGCGCTCTATTTCTATGTTTTCTATATGAGAATAAACTTAAATGAAAATTCCTAAATGAAATTAACCCTAAATGATCCTAAATAAAAATTCTTCCTAAACAATCTTCTTAACTAGCTTACATCTAAGTTTTCTTTCCCCGGCAACGGCGCCAAAATGTTGGGCGTTTTAGTTGTCTGCTAAATCACTGTCATTTAATTTATCAATCCGAGGAATCGTAAACTTAGAAGCAAACCAATATATATGGGACCTTAGATGAAACCGGTGTAAGAAGTTTGTTTAGAATGGAAATGCATATTACATATCTAAACTATCAGATCTATTCTATGAAAGCATAAAAATAATGTTTGATCAATGGAATTATTCTACTTTAGAAGATAGAGAAGAGTCTCTTGTTCAAGAGTCCTGGTTGTCCTTCTACCATCTTTCTATAATAACATTCCCAAACACCTAAGAAGCAGGAAAGAAGGCATGTAAATGAAAGCAAGTAAATATTGTTTTCAGTTCAGTTCTTAATGGAGAAGAGTCTCCTAACTTAGGAGGACTTGATTTCTCTAGATACTGAAAGGGAATCAATATTCATGTAAATGTAATCTAGGAAAGCATAAGAGAAAGTAAATCTTATTTCAATTTAATCTAGCTCATGAAGAAGGGACTCCTAACTTAGGAGTTCCTGGTTTTCCTTCTCACATCAAAACTAGCTATTGAAAGGAGATCAACCTTCACACAACAAAACATGAATTCATACTACAATTATCTACAAGTATTTACAAGAAAGAAATAAGATGAACATCATAATTAAGATTAGTATATTCACAACATTACTTTACAACAAAGTGCACTTATCTTAGTATGGGGATCCTTCCATTCCTCAATGAGCACACATGAACAATTATCACACCTTAAGAATCAAACAACACTCATAACTCATGATTTGGAGAAAATGGTATTATTAATGTTGAATGAACATAAATCTAATACTAATGAATAACTGATAATTGTTTTCTCTCCCTCCTCCTCCTTCATTACATGATTTAGAGGATGCTCCTCTTATTTATACATGAATTAGGGATATCTACTCAATAAATGTAGATCCCTTAAATATCTACTAGACCCACACTTGTCTCAACTTATCCCTAAATACTAGAAACAAATCCCATGACACATCAAAATCTCCATGATCTTTCTCCTTGGAATATGGTCCACCTCTTGAGTTGAAATTCGAATTTGATCTTGGGAGGCCACATAAGGGTGCCTTGGAAGCTTCCAAATGATCTACACTTGTCATCAAACTCAAGCCACTTTTAGGTATAAGCAAATACATGTTATTTCTCTAGCTTTTAATCATAAATCCACTCTAAATACATGAAATTAATAACTTTGGAAAATGAGAATATAAACTCATATGGTAATGGAAATATAGGGTTATGTAATGATAATATGGTGAAATGAGATGACAAAATGAGGATAAAAGGTGAAAATGGAGTAAAAATTATGGTTAATTTGGAGGCCCAACACCTTCATGATGGGATGAGTTGCCCCTACACCCTGTCCACACAGTGAAAATCTTTGATAAATGGGTGGTATATTTCATTGGATCCATTACGCCACCAGCGAGGAACTCGCGAGTGAGATACATAATAACAACAACAAAATACCTCACCCGGTAGGCAGAATTAGTAGTTGTCAAAGATTGTACAAAGGAAATAGCTGCACATTTTATTTTTGAGAACATATTCTCAAGGTTTAGATGCCCGAGGAGCCTCACAAGTGACCAGGGAATGCACTTTTTGAATGAAACCATTGAGACTTTGCTGAAGATCTTCATGATTCAGCATAACAAGAGTAGCCCCTATCATCCACAGGCCAATGGCGCAGTGGAATCATTCAAAAAAATTCTAGAGAAAGGGCTAACATAGGTCGTGTCGGCCAATAGGGACGACTGGGATGAAAGAATACCTGTAACTCTATGGGTGTATAGGACAATAATAAAGAGACTTCATAAGGAAACTCCATTTCAACTAGTATAGGGAAGAGAAGTTGTGGTTCCAGTGGAATTATATTACCAAGTATGTTCATATCTGAAGCCATGGGAATGACAGACAACATAGCCTTGTGGGACAGACTGGGTCAGCTGTTGGAACTTGACGAAACCCGCTTATTGGCCGAGTTTCATCAGTCAATAGGGCAGAGAAGGAAAAAATATTGGCATGATAGGCACATCAGGAAGAAGTGTTTTGGAATAGGGGAACAAGTACTACTATATGACAACAAGTTCCATAAGTTCCCAGGCAAACTGCAGATGCACTGGTTAGGCCCGTTTATAGTCACGGAAATCAAAGATTCGAGAGTAGTAAGGCTCACGCAACTGGATGGAGTCTGGTTACATGGATGGGTGAATGGCACATGCTTGAAGCCCTTCCGCAACGCATACTATATATATATATATAATAAAGAAAGAGAGAAAATCCATTAGGTTCAGTCTAGTCGTGTCATAAAAATGAGCGGAAGGACAATAAGGTTGCAACAGCAATTTCAACACGCCGCAACCCATTTGTGGCTCGGGGGGGTGGGGGGGTAAAGAAGAGGTAGAGTTAGTAGTCACACATGTAATCCTCATCAGCAAGGTACACGTAGGCATGCACTTTTTCCAGACATTATGATCACACACTGTACTTGTCCTTTCCACTGTACTGATAGTCATTTCCATATTAAGTAACCAATAATGCAACTGTCAAATTAGGAGCCGCAAAATCTTTTCCCATTAAGTAAAAAATTAGTTAATAAATAACCCCATCACAGAAAAATAAATACCCATACAGCCCACTCTGTACTTTCCAAGTCCACGTCAGGGTTGTCACGTCCAGGTTAGCTGACAGCGGCAAGGTATAGCTAGAACACATGGGAAAGTTGTCGGAGTAATTAGTTGCTAAGGGCGAGTCAGTCAGGAAATGTCATGTCAAGTCCGGCTACTTAAATTCACAGGATAATGAAGGGCATTCTAGAACTTCAATCGCAGATAGCAGAAGAATTACAGAGCCGCTCTGAAGAACAGTTGCAGAGACAGAGAAGCAGGAAACCTTAGGTGCAGATTGTTTATCATAGGCGAAAGGATATGGCGAAAGGAATTGTATCCGTCCCATAGGACACGTTAGATGAAATAATTGCAGTGGTCGACAACCTGTATGGAAAATATGACAAGGCGAATTTGGTTGACAATGATTTTATAGACTGTTTCTAGTTCCCAGCCATGAAAAAAGAAGTTTATGCATAATTTTTTCAGAAGGAGGATGGCACTAAGACCTCTAGGGCCAGGGAGGAGTTTAAAGGGCTACAAAGATCAATGCTACTTCATTTGAGGAGTTTACCTATGTTCGAAACCTAATTCACCGCAATGCATTGTACCAAACTTTTGGCGAGCAGGATGCATGGACGATCACTGTGGTTAGACAAGGAGTATCCCATCCATGTGGAGGATATTAGTCAGATAATAGGACTATTTGCGGGAGGGAGCGTAGTTAGCTCAGCATTCTAGGTAGGGGATAAGTGAGCCAAGAAGTAGTCTGAGGATAATATGTATGCCAGATATGGGACTAAGAGGGGTGGGAGAGGAGCGAAGCTGGATATAATCAACAAGGTCGACATCACGTTTGCCTGCTACCTCATAGCAGGCAAAACAATGCATCACTTTATGAAGAACAAATGCACATTAGATGCCATTTCAGTGGTGGAACATTATTTCCAAGGAGAAGTACTAAACTAGTCCTCCTTTGTTCTCAATGAGCTATTTGAAGCTTGTGAAGATGTGTACAGGCAGGCTATTGTTTCGTGTTTGGGTATATTTTGATGTCGTTGGTAATGTGGAAGTGGAGGCTGCCGAAGGAGAGGGAATTGGCGACCATTGTTGAAGGCCAACCATTGTCACTCTGTTATGACCCATGGAGGGCATCGGGAGACCCCAACATGAAGGAAATAAATGAAATAACTTTCAAGGATTGGTACGAGCAGATGCTGGCGACCATAAGGTTGACGAAGAGGATACCAAAGACTCTGTTGGATGAATTCTCAGAAGAGCTCTGGTTCAGGGCCTCACATGTGCACACCTACCTAAGGCTGTAGTGTGTCCACCCAGAGATGTTTAAGATGGGGCCACAGAGGTTTGTACTAATGGCAGAAGTGCTGCACAAATAGGTGGGATCATGGTTGGGAGTGGCTTGCGAAATCGTAGATGGGAAATGAAACTACATTTTTGGAGCCTTGAAGAAATAGGCGCAAGGGGGAGATGTGGCAGAGAGCAGTAGGAAGTGGCCAGACGACGATGAAATCCAAGAAATAGTGCTTCATATTGAGGAGAAGATGTTCAAACTTAGATGAACAATTGCCAGTTTCGAATTAGGTGAGAGAAACTACCCTGCCCAATTTCAGGGCTCTACCATGTTTTCTCCTATTATAAAAACCCCGCTAGCCATGAAACTCACCACTGGAGTAGCCCATGCTCCCTCCCAGCCAATGGTCCCCAAGCCAAAGAAAAAACAAGTTGTCTGCAGTCCGGCTGTCAAAAAGCTGAAAATTATCGCACCAGCCTCGATTGTGTACCTTACTGGCAAAGCTGAGCTTTCAGTCTTCACAACCCTCATAGTCGAGGAGGTCCCCTCCATTTCTTGCTTTACCTCAGTCGCGGGATTCTTCCCCGTAGACAACCTCCACCTCCGCAACCCTGTCATAGACACTCCTGGCAGGCTGGCGAAAGACAACTGTGGAACCGAAAGTTCAGTCAGCCAGGCAGACAGAGGGTACCACTCCTGCCAATGGAACACAACTAACATCACTTGCATCACCAACGTTTGGGTCGGACCCACTGCAAGGGGGAAGCCTAGATGCTACTCTGTAGGAAGCAAGGATTGAACCGTACATGCCACCTTTCCCTATAAATCTCACAATAGTCCCAAACCCTAGCATCTTTCCACCCACTCCACAATTCACTCCACAGTCACAACAGGTTCATTCGCCCGCATCCCACTCTGATAAATCCATTGCCAGTGGCCTATCCATCCAACAGCAGTTCCTTGAACCCAATACAGCGTAGGCTGACATGCTCCAACATTGGTTGTCGGCCCAATTATTTACATTTATACAGCAAGCAGCGCACAAGGCCGAAAGGATCCATGAGGATTTGGCCAAGGAACATGAATGGAAAGCAAGGCTGTTGTAGGAAGTAACAAAAAAGCATGATCACCTGTAACAAGCAAATTTAGATTTGCAAGCCTAGGTTGATCAAATCACGCAATGGTTTCAGACATTCTGGCCAACAATCATTGAGGCAAACACAGTGCCAACGGACATCACGACATGCACGCTGGTAAAATGTTGCGATCACATCCAAGTGGCATGCTCGAACCTGGTAGCTACCAATAATGACATGAAGAAGAAGTTGGAGATGGTGAGATCCGCACTGCCAGACCCAGTTGAGATCTACATGAGAACGGTTGAGGGAAAAATTGCCGAAGGAGAAGCAAAGAAACAAGCCTTAGCAGACGCCCTCACTGATGGCTACGCTCTAATGAGTAAAGTTCATGATTGGCCAGGAAGTCTGGCGCTGAAGAATCACTTGGTCGATCTGATTAGAGAGTAAATACAGGCCCTATTTGCTAGCACAAAGGATTGTACAGACCCCACCCAACTGCAGTAGATCAATGATCAGATTAATGCCATTCAGGCCCAAGTTGATCATATTGAGGAGGAGTCCGTAAAGATGAAGAAGGTAATCAGATATCTGCAGCCACCAGTGCGGATACATGTTCTGACCCTGAAGGAGGTGTGTGACTCCAGTGGACAACAATGGAGCGACCGACAAAACCAATGGCCCATAGAGTTAACGTCGAATTCGGCCAAGGCATTCGCTCAACATGTTGACCCAATCCTCACCCAATGGGACACTGCCCTTCAAAGATATAGAGAGTTTAGGCAACAGACCACGACCACTGTTCTAGAGTTGGATCCTTTGTTTGGAACGGGGGAACCTTAGAGGCAGGAAAGTGCAGATGCCACTGTGCGAGCAATGGTCGAGGCCAAAGAAGCACCAGACCAACTATCAATAGAACCAGGGCAATTGATAGTATAACCACCACCTGTAGAACTAATGGAAATACCAATAGAAACAACCGAGGTCAAAATGAATTAACTCAGGGATGAGTCAAAGGATTGTTGTCGGGGCCTGTTGGGGCCTTTGTTTAATTTTGAAAAGGTTTTGACCAGTTTTGGTTGAATGAAGGATGAGAAGGAAGTGGGTGGTAGCAATGGTTAGCTTGTGGAAGAATCAGCTGGACAGCAAGGCAAGAACATGCAGTTGTGCAAGAGTTGCGGCAAGGTGGCAGCGGAAGAAAAAGGCAGCCGAGTGGGCGGGAAGGTGAAAGAGAATTTGAGCGGGAACTATCAATTCCGGCGGCAGAAAGGAATATAAAATCATAGGGCTAGAAAAGAAGAGAGGTTGGTTGGTGAATGAGATAGTGGGTAAGGCTGTTGGAGCTAGCACAGAGTTCTGGTTGCGGTAGACGGGTAGCAATATGTAGGAGTCCCTGAGAACGGGGCCCTTGAGACCGAGACAGACCTCATGGATCTTATCTGGGTATTCCTTTTAGGTTCTTTTGGCGGATTTCAAAGACATGTTGTACTGTTTTATTGTTAAGTTAATAGAAAGACAGTTAGATTGATTGCAAATCATGATGTGTATGGATTCCCCGGTATGATGAGTTTCTAAAAAAATTAAATGTTCCACCAAATGCATGTATTTAGTAGTTCTTATGTAATCGTTGTTTTTGTGTATCATTATTTTACGTGTAATGGATATTCTATTATTATTGGATGATGCCTTGATTGGTGTTCCCTTGACCCCATGCTGAACCTTTCTTACTTTCGGTTGTGGCACGCCTTAGGTGAGACTCCTTACCCTTTGGGTAAGGTGAAAATGTCAGCATTGTCCTAGACTACACCGGACCATTGTTGGCCCTCTATGCTCGAACCCATGATCTTTTCTCCCTGATGACTCTTTCATGCCAACAAGATATTGCATCATCATTTTGACTTGCATTAGGTCAGTTTGCATTTTAAGCATTCTTAGTCTTTTTAGATTTTGGGTGTGTGTGTATTGTTTCAAAAAAGAAAAGAATTTTTTTCTTTCTTATATATAGGTTTTCGTAGAACCCAAGTAGAAATCATTCTTCATCGAAGAAAATGACTGCATCCATATAGTTAGATTTCTATTGGTTTCTTTTGCGTCATAAAACATCATCAGTTTCACTCTCGTAATTTCCCATGACTTAAAGAAAAACTATATAAAATCAAGTGATCTAATAAAATGAACTAGAAATTTTATTATTGTCATTAATAAACACCAAGTAGAGAGTTAGAGAGGAACACTCCAGTTCTTTCTTGAGCCCTCTTCTAGTCGGAAGACAATATTGAGGTTGAAGAGATTTCTAAGTCTATTATGGCTCCTAATTCTCCTCTTCCTCTTGATTATCCAAACATTTTATTATACGTCGGGACTCTGACCAATAGGCCTTCGAGCCCAGGTTTATATCAATCTTTTCCTTCGATGACCACTGTTGGAAGCATGGCATCTGTCGGCCGGATAAATCTTTCTTGCGGACAAGACTGATCTCCCTAGTATCTACAGATATCTAGCGACAAGCAGAACAAGCAAATATACCTTTCTCTAAATATATTACGACTTATAAATAAAAACCAAGAGGTGTTTTAGATCCTACATTAAGTCTAATGCTAGTTTGTGGCAGCCACACTTCGACCGTCCGAACAAGTTTCCTTTTGAGAACCTGCAAACACAAACAAGCACACATCAAATAACACCTGCATAGCTAATATAATAAATCATATTCATCATGGTGATCAAGGAATCCATGAAATAAACCATAAAACACAACTTATTGAGAAAAATAAACTTGATTGTATTAACTTTAAGAATAGAAGAACTTTACAACCTTGGTGCCTTGATGTTGTACAAGCTCCTCCCAGGGTCCAAGCAAGAATCTCCTCCACTTCGACAAGCCTCACACTCTTCCCAATGACATCAAAAAGGTATGTAATCTCTCATCTCAAACTCAATTAGGAAGTCTAAATTCCAACAGCATTTACCCTCAAAAATATTCAGCTTTCAACCTCCCCAGTAACCAGCCGAATGCCTCATTTTATAGTGCAGAGGAAGGAAGTTATAGGTCCACCTATGAAGGGATAGATTCCTCCTTTAAAGGGATAAGCTCCTCACATCAAGGGGTTAACTCCTTTAGTTATGGGATGCATGAACCTCAAAGGAGCGAACTTACCACCTCAAGATTCCCTCTAGAAGCTTCCAAAAATAACCCAAAGTGAGTTTTTAAGAATGTACTTGCGCCTTTTTGACTTTTACAGGGGTCCACACCCATTACACAGAAACAGAGTGGGCAGGTCCGCAGGGGACATGACCAGAGAGTGCGGGACCGTAGGTAATGCTAAGAGAAAGTGCGGAACTAGAGTTTTAGAGTTTTTTAAGGGCTTTCTATCATTTTTCAAGACTTGACATGAAGAGCTAAGGTTTAAGACTTGCAAAGGAGGAAAGTATGAGTGGTGATAGATTCACACTGATTGTAGAATGTCATGGTGACAATATTTTTTGCAACAGATTGCCCCCTAAAGTGCGAAGTCTGTAATAGATGAGGATAGTATTTGTCATCTAAGAAGAGTGAAGTACTTTATCATTTCAAAGATCATCCTGTGGACAACCTATTTGGAACCTATAAAAACATTCAATACAAAATATATATATGTGAACATATCATTGTTGAGGTAGGCATTCCCATACTCAGATCAAAACTGACTAGAGAACTAACTAAACTGCTATGATATAGGAATGATTACGTAATACATCACAAGTATAGACATATGTAGACACAGTATGGGCACAACCATCTGTTTATGAATAGTCCACTGTATAATGAATAACAAAATTCCTCGCAACCTGGATGGTGGAAACTAGATCCAGGGTCTTGACTTCTGCTTCTCGAACTAGTACAATTCTATCCATGTGAATGAATGTGTTGAAGTCAAACATGGTAGAAACCACTTGATTACCAGTCAATGATGTAAACTATTAACAAGTGTGAGAGAAACCACCAGTAATGTCAATGGCTCTCAAGGTACTTAATCTAATCCATGAAATGTGAATAGATGAGCTGATGTCGAACATGTCATAGAATCCTTTGATCGAAGTTCAATGATGCAACCTATCATTGAAGGTGAGAAACCTACCATTGAGGCATGCAGATTCCAAGGTACTGATGATTTCTGGATCATCTTTCTAGATAATGAGCTGAAGTCGATAGAAAGCGATCCGTCGTAGGCAAGCCCACAACATGAAATCATAGATCAAGTATGAAGAAATATATTTGCAAGGATTGACTAACGGATGGTCAAGATGGATGACAGATATTTTGTAGATGAATGGTTTATTTGAACTGACCTCTTGAACACATAACAACATTGCAGATGGTTTGGTGACAATTGACCCAAAGCTAATACCCAGAAACCAGCTGAAGACTTTCAATATGGTTTGATTAACTGTTAGGCAAAGGATTTCCCAACCCAAGTGAACAAAAAGTGTCGTGTCCAAGAGTGGTCGAATGCTTTTCTGAGACACAAAGTGTAACAAACACGTTCATTTTTCTCTCTTTTCCCCCACCATTTCTGGCAAGTACCTCTTTATTTTTGACAAGCTTGAGGAGGATAACATTTGCTTGGTTATAAGCTCATCCTTCGGATGAGTCCAACTTAGTTTAAAATTTGAACCCTAAGAAGGAGTGGTTTGTTCCTATTTGTAATTGAACAGGTCCTTTACTATTGAATTTTAACGAGTCCAGTATAGGAGAAACTCGGTGTTTTTCAATTTTAGGGAGTTAGAAGAAAAACTTAAGAAAACTCCATGGTTGTCCATTTTTGTAAATTTGTGTCTCCCAAGCCCGAAAAAGTATAAAATAATACTTGAGAGAACCATTTGACCATTACGATCAATGAGTACTTTTTATAATTAGTGTCTCTGATCCGAAAAAGTAAAAAAGTGATCAAGGACACGTCATTTTATAACCAATATCGAACTTGAAACGACAAAAACCCGACAATCTTTTCATGTTTATATAGTCAGAAAAGAGCTGTAAGTGGACCGTCCTTTTAATTCTGTTTTAACGAGCTTAAAAAGAAAAACTCAGAAATCTTTTCATATTTTACGAGTCAGAAAAGAGCCTAAAGAGGACTCTAATGTTTTCTGTTGAAAATGATCAATTTTCCTTGAAAAATCCGATATTCTGCACAAAATCTCAAACATTACTCATACATGTTTAAAGATAAATAAAAATGCATCAAAAAGTTACCTCTTTAAAGTGAAAAATAAACAAATTAAAAATTCATTTATTCAAAAAATCTTATAAAAAGGGCTTTTGTAAATTCATTTTTACCGTTTGACTTCAGAGTGAGAAAAGAGAGCTTTTGGGTAAGAAAATTCCCGTGAAGATTGCGGAAAATCCGTCTGTTGAAATCGAAAACTATCACCTCCAGGTAATCCACATCACTTTAATCTTACATTTCAACCATTTGAATTTTGTTTTTAGGCTTTCATTTTGATTTTTTAGAGAAAAATTAGTTTAAAAGATCGCTCGCGGGGGTCCGCAGGCGCAACATGCGAAACCTGCAGACCTCGACTTTTTCCTACAAAGGAAAGAGCCAGGGGCCCGCACCTGCTGCTTGGGCAGAGTGCGGACCTACGCATTGTCCCTAACTGGAGAGTGCAGACCCCGTGACATAGGTTTTGAAACTTCAAATTTTTCATTTCTGCCCAAAAATTCTTGAATTAAAATGTTCTAATCCGCCCTTTTTTACAATGTAGGATATACACAATGCTCATTTGGCGGGAACGGGAGCACGAAGATGTGGACCTTGCCGCAATTAATCATCAACCTTCAATAGATGCATTGAGGGCATGCGGGCTATTTAAATTCTGGGCCATACCTGGCATGAGGGCCCAAGTAGACTTTTTGCAGTGGCTGGTGGACAAATGGAATATACAAGACCAATGTTTCATTATTGGTGGCCATCGGCTTGAAATGGAGCTAGAGGACATTTACTTCTTGACTGGTTTGCCAAGAGAGGTGAACAATTATCTCTATTCGGGACTAGGCCAGGTGGCCAGTCTGTTGATAGTCTTCGACTAGAGTTTTGTAATGACCAAACAAAGGACAAAGGGATTGATATCAAAACCATCTCCAGTCCTGAACTCAAAGTGATTTCATTTACTGTCACCAGACTCTGCGGAAGCGCAGCACTGCATGTAGCTACCAGATCCCAAATGCGAATGGCAGTAAACTGTTATCGAGGCACCATCTTCAACTGGTGTGAAGCTGTGTTGGCGAATGTAAAAGGCCAACTGACTAGAGCCAAGAACGGACAACTAAAAAACTTTGGATATGGTTTCTTAGTTGTAAGCTTTGGTCTAGAGAGGGTCTCGATGTTGGTCCCACAGCATCTTTCCGTTGGAGTTGGACTTCCCCGAGAGCCCAAGCTGATGTGTTGGGTTGTAGTTATGGCTCGTCATCCTGAGGAGGGTTCAGAGGTTGTTCGAATTCCTCCTGAGTATTTTCGTTGGTTGGAGAACCAACTTTTCGTGATTCAGGACTTTTCTTATGCTGGGATGGATTATCGTGGTGATCCAGACATGACTCTTCCACTAGGAGAGCAGTGGGATGACTCAGGTAAAATCATTCTCAACATTTTCTAAGTTTTATTTTTTTTTGTTTTTAAATCGTCCAAAACTGATAGTAAAAGTTTCAAATGCAGATGTGGGTCCACGACGACCAGCCACTCTCCGACCCTATGAGAGGAGACACCCAACTGCAGTAGTACCGGCCCCGCAGGACGAATCTACAGAGACCCTGACCGAATTGGAAAATCATCTAGGGCGTTTGACAGCAGATATTCCAGAGACTAGCATAGATGACATTCCCCTTAGGTTATAGCGCTATGTGATTGGGGTCCCAGGACCTTTTAGGAGCTTCCTTTGTAGGGTGGCCCGAGCAGTGGTTTCTTATCGTGATCATCACCAGTGATAGGATGATTGCTTTTGTAGACTTGATATGACATTTTTGCTTTTTTTGATATCATTTTTGCCGATCATAAGGTGTTTTTCAACCTATGATTGAAGACTATGTATATTTGACACACTTCTATGCTATGCTATATCACTATTACTAGCTATCTTGTAAAACATGTTATGGAACGTTTTTAAATTTACTGTTTGATTATTGCAAATGTCTATTTAACATTCGAGAAGCAATTGCATCTGCTAATGTATTTAAATATCTTGGAATATGCTGATATTCAATATAGTCAAATTCACATTCCAAGAGATGAACTCTCAAAAATAATCTTAATAACACTGGATTTCTAATGGCATAAACTCTGTTAAGTTGCAATACAACGAGTTCAGAATCTAACCTCACAATCAACCTCCGAATCCCAAATGAAATGGATTCAGATAATAACTCAATAACTGAACTATACTCTGCAATGTTGTTCGTTGTTTGACTGAGGCTTACCCCATGGATAGATACCAACTCATCAGAGGGTGAATAGATAACCCAAGCTGCGGAAGAAATGTTCCATGTATTACGACAAGCACCATCAGTGAAACCAATGTATGTTTGAAGAGACGTCAACATCTGCAATATCAAGAGTAGAATCAAGATAAGCAGGAATAATGATAAAAAACACTCTCTAAACTAAGCACACTTTTCTAATCTAAAACACACCAGCTAGAAAGAAACTAATCTAACTAAAATCTCCACACCCAGATTTAAGCATAATATCTCTTCAGATAAAGACCATTTCTGGGCTTACCCAAAGAGACACCGTCAAAATCTACTAATTCATAGGCCCCTTTCGCCAACTTTCGCTTAACAACATAAGGACCGTGCCACATAGGTACAAATTTTCCAGCGCCTAGCTTATCATTTGCTTGATCGTATAGTAAGACTAGGTCTCCTTCCGAAAAATTACGAGGTGTAACATTTCGATCGTACTGAGCTTTAATTCGTTTGGCATGAGTTTCGATTGCTAATGCAGCATCACGTCGATTCTCATCTAGCTAAGCTAAGTACAACAAACGTTTCTCCTCTTCGGAAGTGGCTGGGAGTAACTCTATGGCTATTTGCAATGACGGGATTTCGCATTCAATGGGTAACACAGCTTCTAGGCTATAAACCAGTTGAAAAGGAGTGAAACCAGTTGATGTTTTTACTGAGGTTTGATACGCCCAAAGTGCTGAAAATAACATGTTATGCCAATTCGACCTATGAATACCAATGATTTGTCGGATCATAATGACTAGAACTTTGTTGATGGCTTCAACCAGACCATTAGCCTGTGGGTAATATGGAGTAGAACTATTGTGATGCAGGCCAATTTGATCTATTAGTTCAGTCATCATGATGTTTTGAAAATGACACCCATGATCGGTAATAATCACTTGAGGAACACCGAACCTAGTAATTATATGATTGAAAATGAAAATTGCAGCAGTTTTTCTGTCTGCTGAAAATGTAAGCATCGCCTCGACCCACTTAGTAAAATAATCTACCGCAAGGATGATATACGCATGCCCCTCGGTCAAGTGAGGGTTACATGTAATAAAGTCGATACCCCATTTTGCAAAACAGACGATGACAATTATAGGGTGGAGAGGAGCAGGTGGAGCACGCATCTTTCGATAAAAAATTTGACAATTGTGGCATTTTCGGACCGCGTAAATACAATCTTTAAATAAAGATGGCCAGAAATAGCCAGCGCACAATATCTTTTGGGTTGTGGCATACCCAGACATATGACCGCCACATGCTCCAGAGTGATAGTCATTTAGAACCTTTTCAGCTTCCTCATGAGTTAAACAATGTCGGAAAACAGAATCCTTCCCACGACGATAGAGTGTGTCTCCAATGATTTTGTATTGTTGGGATTGGAATTGTATTTTCTGTCGCTGAGATCGTGAAATTTCAGGCTGAAAAGATTGGGTTTGGAGATAAACAATGATATCTCCATACCATGGATCAAGAGTATTGATAAGAAACAAGGATTCATCCGCAATGGGCTCTTCCGCCACTGTTTCAGTATCAGCACGCGGGAAGTCACACATCAGTGCCACAAATACCAAAGATTTCTTTGACTTGGATTTTTCAAATTCCAAGTCAAGTTCCTGCAGGATAACAATCCATTTGGAATACTTGTCCCCTAGCAATTGTTTAGTCAAAATATAGATCATAGGGTTACAGTCAGAAATTACTGTAGTTTTGCGTAGTAAGATGTAATGAAGAAATCTTTGGACAGCTTGAACAGCTGCCAAGGCCAATTTCTCCACATGCGAATATTTAAGCTCAGTCAGATTTAGAGTTCGACTAAGATAGTAAATCACATGTTTACTATTGAATTCATCTTCCTGAACTAAAACCATCCCGATGGTGGAATGAGAGGCGGCGAGGTACAAGAAGTAATCATGGTTGTAGTTGGGAGGATGCAATAATGGTGCATGGGTCAACGCGTGTTTAAGTGCATCAAAAGATTTGTTAGCTATCTCATCCCAAACGAATGGAGTATTTTGTTTCAACAACCTGGTAAAACCCTTTGTTATCTCGGCGTAGTTAGGAATGAATCGACGTAAAAAGTTTGCTTTCCCTTGCAAACTTTGGAGTTGGCGAAGAGTCGAAGGAGGAGGCAATTTGACAATAGCTTCAACATTCGAGGGATCGACACGAATGCTGGCTTTTGAAACAACAAACCCCATTAAACGACCCGTTTCTATACAGAAAACACATTTGTGTGGATTCAACCTAATTCGATAATGCCTACATCTCATAAATATTTCTCGTAAATGAGTGAGATGATCGGCTCTACATAATGAATGGGCAGGTAAATCATTGAGATAAGGTTGCACAATGTGCTTGATGTCATGAAACGCGTAAGACATAGCTCTTTGAAAAATTGCTCCTGCATTCTTTAATCCAAAAGGTAATTTGCAATAAGAAAATGCCCCCCATGGGCAAATGAAATCCGTTTTTGGTTGATCAGCAGGGAGTATGTTAATTTGATTGTAACCGGAAAAACCATCCATAAAGGAGAAAATTTCACTCCCGACATAATCATCAATGATTTGATCGATATAGGGGGTTGGATAATTGTCTTTGGGACAAGCTCGATTAATATCCCTATAATCGATACATATTTTTATTGTTCCTTGTAACAGGAACAATATTCGATACCCAATCCGTTAAGGGAATTGGATAAATGAAACCCGCTTTAAGTAATTTCTCAACTTCTGCTTTAATAGTAGTAGCTTTTCGCGGATGTATCTGACGCAAACGTTGCCAGATGGGTTTAGCATCTAGGTAAGTTTTGATTTCATGAACAACAATTGCTGGATCAATTCTTGGCATTTCTTCATATGACCAGGCAAACACGCCGCGGAATTCTTGAAATAGGGCATTATAAGTTTGGATTTCATTTTCCGTACAAGAGGCACCTATATGAATGTTCTCAACAGTTCCAGGTTTAACTGAAATGTCAATAGGAACTGTTTGAGAAATATTTCCAAAATTCAATTCAGAATTAGGATGTTGCAATGGATTCTGAAGTTATTTGACATAATCAGTAGTAAAAATAGATGAAAAATCATTTTCAAAATGATCAATCTCAGGTAAAAACAAAGGTCGATGATGAAGATCTTCCCCTGGTAAATCATCAACAGACAAAATTTCACGAATCTGCTCATCAGTATGAACAAGCTCGGAAAAAGTTTTTGAATCTGAGTTTGATATTGAAAGTGATTCTCCATGGACCACATTCATTAGATCAATTTCAGTTGAAGAAGGGTCGGAAAATGACTGTACAACCTGATACGCAATTCCATAGGGACTCAAAGGCATCGCATCACCATATGAATCCACCTCAGATTCGAAAGGTACGATCCAAGGATCATCATAAACAATGGTGTTTGATGAAATCATATGAATGGTTGCAGTAGAAGGTGATACGTTAGGAGGAGGAAAGGTAAAAGTTCCTAGTAAACTAGAATCTTTAATCAATCCTACCCCAACATCTTTATAAGGGATAGTTGTTTTGCCGACATGCTGGATACTTTCAGAAGAGGCTGGGTCAGATGAAAAGTAAGTTAGCTGGTCTATAGTTATGATCTTTCCATTATGAGGAAACTTTATAAGCCGAAAGACCAATGAAACAACAACAGTCATAGCATAAGACCAACTACAACCCAAGAGAAGGTTGTAATCTAGAGGGGCATCAACCACTTCCACATCTATATTAACAGTTTTCCCTTCAACCCCTATAGGTAAATCCTATAGAATGCCAAAAGGATGGAACCCACGGCCATCAAAAGCCTTTAGAATTGTTGTGGATTGATTGAGTGTAGGAGAACCAAGCGATCTCCAACACTGGATCGACATAATACACGTAGAAGCTCCCTCATCAATTATAGTCCTAAAGCAAGGTCTGTTTTTTACTAACACTGTAATTTGGAAAGCCATTTGATGAGGTAAGTGAGGTGTACTATTTTCTAAATCGAAGATTATAAGGTTCGAGTCCTGAATATCAACAACTCCTATAGCCAACAATAGCAATTTACGCTATGCTGGACAGATTGCAACACCTCTAAAGCCGACATTGCTAAAGGGGAAATAGCTAAGTCTTCAACAATGTTATAATTCTGAGCAGCTCTCGCATGCGGATTGAAAGCTGACTTTCAAAGTATGCCTTTAGCAGGCGATTTTATTACTAAGTCTGGGTTAGGTTTCTCGATTTGTAGCGGATTAGAACCAGGAGTTGAAGTTGATGGGTTTGAATTAGAAGATTCTGCTTCCTTACCATCAACAAGACTTTTACTTCCATAATCTTGTGATCGCGTCGCAATCCTAACATGAGACATCATCATTATGGGTTCTTCTGAGGCATTTGAGGAAGAACCGATCATCTTACTATCTTGACTAGGAAGAGGATCCTTCAAGACAGTAGGCGTTTGAGAACCTTTGACGACTTTCGCAACCTCAGCGTGATGAGGGCAGTCTCTTGTAAAATTCTCTTTGTCACAAATGAGACAAGGATAATGAGGTTTATGTTTCTCGTCAGTAGATTCAGTTTTATCTGATTTCTCTTTCGAATTTTGCTTATTTTTCTTCTTCCCTTTATTTTTACCGCCAGATTTTGATTTGGCCGTAGATGATTCTACGACATGAATATTGACAGGAATTTCAGCGGAAGAGTCTCCTATTGGGGAATCTGGTAAAGTTATAATAGGAGAAGAATTCTTTGAAGATTTCTTCTTACTTTTGGTGTTAACTGAACCAATCATACCATCAGTGGCATGAGATCCTGAAGGAGCTGCAGTTATTTGATTTTGTTTCGGAAGGTTGGGGATTTTCTCATGTAAAGTACCTGAATGCATATAAACGAGGTCAAGGTACTGAGCTTGAGCAATTACTTGCTCTTCAGTAACAACTCCTGCCTTAGCTACATCCTCAGTGATTTTAGGTAATAATGATTTAACAAACCATTCTGCTAAGATTTGATTCGGAATAAAAACTTTCATTAAACGTCGTCGACGTCGCCATTCATGAATATGATCTGAAATATATGTGGACATTGACTATTTTAATGAAGTTAATAATTCCGTGCCATTGTCATATCTGACAGGAAACTGAAAATGAGTTAAGAATGAAGTAGCTAATTGACTATAATTATAAAAAGAGGCTCGCGGTAACTCAATGTACCACTTGGCCGCAAGATCAATCAGAGTGCGTTGAAAAAGACGTAAGTGAATTGAATCATCTATAATGGATTTAGATGCACACTAGAGGTGATAAGTCATCACATGGTTTGACGGATCCTCTCCTGATTTACCTTCAAACTTTGGGATATCACCGGGCAACTTATTCGGCATTGGTGGCCAAAAGGGAAGATAATTAATCGGATCATTCATAAGGCGTGACAAATCAGGCAAGTCCAAAGTTGCAATAAACGGTAACTGACGATTAGGGTCTTGAAAACCCTGGGTCATAAGACCAGCCCCAGGAGGAGGATATCTAAGATAACTTGGAATTGGAATTGCATTTGGGATATTATATCCTTCCGGAAAACCAGGATTAACCGGACGATACTAGGGTTGTTGAGGTTGCTGATAAGTATATCCAGGGCATGGTTGATACTGGTAAACTGGGCTTTGCACAGCAGGACCAAATTGCTACTATCCCTGGTACGGTTGATAAGTGAACTGCAGTTGACTTGTGACAACCATACTTAGACCAAGTTGTCCTGCAGGCATCTGAACCGAAGTCTAAATTGTGGGTCCAGACTGAGGTAAAGATGCTCGAGGAGTTGATGCAGGAATAATAGAAATCGGAGCTGTCGATACTCCAGAAGTAGGTGGGGTAGATTGCACAGAAGTTGCAGTAGTTGCAGCAGTGTTTGAGGTGAAGTTCGAGGCGAACTAGGCCCAGACTGATGAGCTACACCAGGTGTAGAAGTTTGAATAGTAGATTGGACGGGTTGCTGGGTTGAACCAGAAACCAAAGGTTGTCCAGATTGAGATGACAACTACACATTAAGTTGAAAAATCTATTGAGATTGAAATGGATCCCACACCATGTTCATTCCAGGGTAAGGACACATAGAAGGTTGAACATATTGAGGACCATAACCATGTTGAGCATAGGGCTAATAATTCAAAGGTACATTTCCAGCTCCTTGAACAAATGATTGACCTGAAGGTGTTTGGAAACCTTGGGTTGGGTACTAACCTTGAGGTTGATAACCTTGAGGCACGTGGTGAAACTGGGGTTGACCTTGAGGTATATATTGATACTGGGGTTGACCTTGAGGTATATATTGAGTCTGGGGTTGACCTTGAGGAATGTACTATCCCGAAGGTATGTATTTTCCTTGAGGTTCCCCCCCAGGCGATAACTGACTACCTTGAGGTTGCCCCCCAGGCGATAACTGACTACCTTGAGGTTGCGAATTTGGAATAGTACCAGACATCATAAGAATTTCTTCTACGCTCAACGGATTAGTTCCGTTATTACTAGGTGATAACCCATGTTCCATGGGTTGAGGAGATGCTCCTAAAAAAGTACCAGTAAGTGACTGATACCTAGAAGGAACAGAAGGACTGCCATATAAAAATATTTCCAGAGATTGGGAGAACATGGATGACTGTCTCGACATATTCAAAGGAGAATAATAACCTCTAGGTGTTGGATGAAAAGGAATTTGAGGTGGTGAAAAAATAATACCTGGATTTTCTAAAAAGTTGGTCAATGAGAGGTACCAAGCATCCCTCCTAGGTGGACTGTAGAAAATTGATTCACGCTCCCTAAATTCTAAAGTTGGTTGATTTTCAGGGAGACTTATATCTTCTTCTGGACTAACAAGTTCTTCAACAGAAATGAGTCCAAAGGGAAGATCTTGGGTAATGATCCTTCCTACCTTGGGTGAACCAGGATCACTAGAAGTTGAAGAAGCAAATCTTGAAGATAGAGTAGCAGCAGGTTCAGTTTCAAGCTCAGAAATTTCAGGTTCTTCAGCTAATTCACTAATAGAAGAAACACTACCAGTAACTTTGGAAAATGAAATTGGTTCAGAAATATACTATGTTGCTTGAACTTGATAATCAAGATGAATAATTAAAGGAGTCTCTCTGGCTTCCGGTGACCCAACTCTACTATCACTAGGAGTTACAAGAGCTCGTATCCCTTCAAGCCGGCTTGGTGAATACTCGAGAGGTTTCCCCCAAAGTCTACGGGATTGTCTCGGTAATTCATCCACGATTAAAAAATTTTAATTACTTCACACACAAACAAAGAAAATCTCAATAAAACCACCTAAAGTCTCTAAAGAACCAAACAATTTGAATCACACACCTAAAAAATCTAGGAGTTCAAACCACACACAAACAGTAACTTTCCGTACCAAAAACACTAGTTGGTGATGAAATCCAACGTCGTAGAATTCGATACAAAAAGGGCAGTTGGAACAGTTACCCCGACAACCTGCTTAGTGAAATGGACTGGCACAAGTTTCTTCACTAAACCGTCTCGAGTGAAGAGAACCCCCCAGAGAGTCCAAGTGAGTCTAGTCGATGTCTGCTCCAGGTACAGTGGGATCTTCCCTCCACCGTCACCTTAGGAGAGAATCCTATAGATTATGGTCACTATGGTTACCAACAAACAAATATACCTGGGGGAACAGTCTACGACCCGATACACATGCAAGGGAAGAGTAACAAAGCTCAATCCCCTTAAAGTCTCCTTGACATAATCCAAGGTTTACCAACAAGTGACCCCAGGCTCCTCGATAATGGTCAATCCGAGGTTTACCGTTTTTAATACGTGTATATTTGCTATCATTCCCAATGAGGAAGGATTGATTACCCCACTGGTTCAGATATGATCTCGTGCTTGACTCCTTTAAGAGGAGCTTCCCAGAGCATAGATGTAACAATTGGAATTTATCTCCTACCGCAAGATATAGCTACTTGTTTGTTTTAACTATCTTGGAGAGTTAATTACTCCCTACTCCAAGATACTAGCCTAAGCTATGTTGGTGATAAGAGCCCTAGAAATAAAAAGATTGCTAGATCAATTTTACTTTAAGCGTTATTTTTATAGGTTGTTTCTTAAGTCAAAAGGTATGGAAATGAAACTTTATGGTGTGAAGACTCTACTCCAAAACACTAAAAATGTACCTAAGATGATAAACAATTCTTTTTCTTCAATGAATTTCTAGCTAAAGAAAGAGTTGAGAATGCATTTCTTTGAAAAACAAATCTTTCTTCAACATATAAATGAAAAGAAAATATTTTTTGTCTTTTTCAATAAACTCAAAAACGAGACTACTAATTATGCTCACGAAAAAAAATCCTTTTCTTTTTCAACACTCAAAAACTACAAAAAACAATTTCTTTCAAAAGAGATTCTAAAATTTCTAGAAAACACTCAAAACTATAGAAAACTATGCTTGAGATCTAAATATTTCTAAAAACCATGTTGAAGTAAAAGCTTACAAATTTTTTTTTGAGGATGTTTTACTTAGTTATTCAGCAAACTAAGGACTAATTCGTTTAGAATAACAAATTAATCAAAAAACACCTAGCTATGTTTTATTTTTTAAAAATGAAATTCAAAACTTTCCGACAAGTTCATTCAAAGCATTGCAAAGAGAAAATAAGATCTATTCCTCACCAAAGGTAGATTTCACAAATCGGTTAGACTCATCAAGAAGACCAAAAAGACCAGGGTAATCTGAGGTTTCTTAGGCTTCTAATCTCTATGTTACTACAAAGACCAAGCGAAAATCAAACCAGGCACTCAAAACTTATAGAAAATCACCTAAAACCAAAATGCCAATGGAATTCACTTACAAGAATTTTCTGACAAGACATATGCAGATCTGGGCAGAGGCTAAAAAACATAAACAAATCCTAATCTTAGCTGGATGAAAAGATTGTAGGCTTTTCAAAAATTTGACAGGGTCCACAGGCCTCCGGTATAACCAGATGCGGTACCGCTCTGTGTAGTAAAGTAACAGTGCGGGGATGCCCGCACTGTGTTACAAACAGAACATGCGGTCCTCTTTCAAAAACGTGAAAAAACAAAAAACAATTCAGAATCTAAAAAACTACCCAATCCCACACACATCAAGAAAAAACCAGAAACAAAGAAAAAGTTTCTCAAGTCAAAGTAAAAGTAAAGGAAAAAACCAAAATTCAAGTCCCTAGTGGGGTCGCCATTTTGTCGGCCGGATAAATCGTTCTTGTGGACAAGACCGATCTCCCTAGTATCTACAGATATCTAGCGACAAGCAGAACAAGAAAACTACCTTTCTCTAAATATATTGCGATTTATAAATAAAAACCAAGAGGTGTTTTAGATCCTACCTTAAGTCCAACGCTAGTTTGTGGCAGCCACGCTTCGACCATCCAAACAAGTTTCCTTTTGAGAACCTGCAAATACAAACAAGCACACATCAAATAACACCTGCATAGCTAATATAATAAATCATATTCATCATGGTGATCAAGGAATCCATGAAATAAACCATAAAACACAGCTTATTGAGAAAAATAAACTTGATTGTATTAACTTTAAGAATAGAATAACTTTACAACCTTGGTGCCTTGATGTTGTACAAGCTCCTCCCAGGGTCCAAGCAAGAATCTCCTCTACTTTGACAAGCCTCACACTCTTCCCAATAAGATCAAAAAGGTATGTAATCTCTCCTCTCAAGCTCAATTAGGAAGTCTAAATTCCAACAGCATTTACCCTAAAAAATATTCAGCTTTCAACCTCCCCAGTAACCAGCCCAATGCCTCATTTTATAGTGCAGAGGAAGGAAGTTACAGGTCCACCTATGAAGGGATAGAGTCCTCCTTCAAAGGGATAAGCTCCTCAAATCAAGGGGTTAGCTCCTTTAGTTATGGGATGCATGAACCTCAAAGGAGCAAACTTGCCACCTCAAGATTCCCTCTAGAAGCTTCCAGAAATAACCCAAAGTGAGTTTTTAAGAATGTACTTGCACCTTTTTTACTTTTACAGGGGTCTGCACCCATTACACAGAAATATAGTGGGCAGGTCCACAGGGGACATGACCAGGGAGTGCGGGACCGCAGGTAATGCTAAGAGAAAGTGCGGAACCAGAGTTTTAGAGATTTATAAGGGCTTTCTCTCATTTTTCAAGGCTTGACATGAAGAGCTGAGCTTTAAGACTTGCAAAGGAGGAAAGTATGAGTGGTGATAGACTCACACTGATTGCAGAATGTCATGGTGACAATATTTTGTGCAACAACATCCACGACAAGTGCTACGAGTATGCAAACTCCAGTATCTATACAAGGAGGAGGAACCATTTCTATACCTTCCGTTACTCCTAACACTGCTACATTTGGTTCTACTTCCATTCCATCTTCGAGTGGAGTTTCTTAAGCTGTTGCCTCTGGCATTGGATTTTAGGGGTGGTCATATACCACATTCCAATCCAACTTTGGGACCAATTCCTTTTTCCTTTACGGGTCAAAGTTATAATCCATTTCAAAGTTGGACAAACCCTGTGGTTAGTGGGTTAGGAGTCGAGAATCAATCTTATTTCAGCCAACAAGGGAACATTATGTATTCTTCTGTCAGTTCTTTCTAGAACTTTTCTCCCTATGCTAATGCATGGAACCCTTACCAAGAGCTCTCTACTCCTTTTAACACTTCCCTAGGGGGAAACTTTACTAGTTATGAAGGTTTTTCGGTAGCATTTGGTCAAACTCTAGTTTTTTCTAGACCACAAGGAGCTCCTTATGGTTTAATTAGGTTTATGAGTTACTTCAGGCAACCTGGTGCCTTCACAAATCTAGGCCATGCTTTTTAGAACGTTGGGAGTTCCGCCCACACTGGGTGGAATCCTCAGGGTCTGCCACGACTCCCTTTTCTGGCAACGTTAAACTTTTCAGATCTCTCTAAATTGACTAATGATTTGATTAGGTATAACTCAGTTTGGCCTCTGGTCCCAACCAAACTTCCCTCAGATATACCAAAATTCGAGGGGAAGACTGGTGAAGATCCAGGTGACCATGTAACCACTTTCCACTTATGGTGTTCATCCAACTCCCTAATAGATGATTCAATCAGGTTGAGATTATTTCAATGTACCCTAACTGGAAATGCGGCTAAGTGGTACATAGAACTGCCAAGGGGCACCTTCACTTCTTTCGGTGATTTGGCTACTATCTTTTTGAACCATTTTCAATTGCCTGTCCTATATGATGTTGGAACCTACCTTCTGGCTAATTTCCAACAGGATCAGGCAACTCACATTTCAGATCATATCCAGGAATGAAGGAGAAGGAAGAGGCTCATTAAAGCCGATATTCCACAAGAATTCCTTCTTGAATGGTTTCTTAAATCGTTACAGCCTGAGATCTCTAAGGACATGTCTCTCTTTGGTGTTTTCACCGAAGAGCAGGTTATTTTAAGAGCCCAATAGTTGGAACTTATATATTCTCAGTCTGGGTTTCTTCAAAAAATTATATCTGACACTCCTAGATCCAAGGTGGATATAGCCAAACCGAAGCCAAGTCCCCATGCCAACAGGCTAGTCAGATCAATTGATGCCAACACGACTAACCTGCAAAATCAATTGCAACAATTGTCTTTACAAACTACTTCTATGCAGGCATCGCCGTTTGTATCTACACCTTCCCAACCGACGTCTATAAACACCATCCAAACTTATAACCCCAAAGGAAACCAACAATCTGATGGGAAGAAGAAAGGATGAGGTAGGAAAAAGAGCTAGGATGGGAAGGGTAATGCAAACAAACCCAACAATAATGCTGGAGGGGGGAGGAAAGAGTTCAAGAAAAAAGTAAAATTTCCATGCAATTTATGCAATGGGGATCATTTTACTCATCTCTTCCCTAAGATCCAAGACGCTCAATGCTTGTTAGTGCAGCAGGGGTCCTCTAGCTCCCAGGCTGTCCTCACTAACCCTTTTTCCCAAGGGCAGCAGTTACTTGATGGCGCAAACTCTAATGTTGGTACCCCCACAGGGGGCAACCAAGAAGGGGATAATTTGTCAAATTTCTACATGATGAGTTCACATATTGACTTCACTACGCGATCGCATGATTACTGTGAATCAGAATCATCAAAGGCTAAGTCTTCTTCTGGTGCCTCAACGTCGCTCCATATTGAGAGGCCCTCTGTTGATTCTATACCTCGGATGCCAAAAGGCTCCGCAAAGCACTCAACCATTAACCCTAATGATAGGGCAGCCCAAAACTACTCAATTGTAGAATATCTGGCTCAGAGTCCTTGTGCTATGTCAGTGTTGGAGGTACTCTAGTCATGTCCTGCTCAAAGGATTGCATTACTCTCGGAAATTGGTGTAGTAGATCCAAAAAATTCTCTTGTGCTCACTTTTGATATGTCAAACGTCAAAAAGAGACTCCCCCATCATATGGATTTTCAGATAAAGTCTACATATCGAAAGACCAACACCTTTCAACCATTATTGATGAGGGAGCTTCCACATGTGTGATGTCCATGTCATGTTGGAAGGCTATTGGATCACCTCAAGCTATTCCTTCGTTGACTCTATTGACAGCATTTAATGGACATTCTCATAGGCCGCATGGGATTATTCCAGCCTTTCCCATTTGTGTTGGGGGAAAGGTGGTAAATATTGAGGTAGAAGTAGTCGATGTGAATATGGATTACAACCTCCTCTTAGGCAAGAGTTGAATTTACATGACGCATGCCATAGTTTCATCATTATTTCAAATCCTTTGTTTTCCTCATGACGGGAGGATTGTAAAAGATGATCAGATGGACTATTCTCCGGGTGACTCCCACGCATCTTCTAATTCTACTATTCCATTAGTGGACAATCCCAGGAAACCTATAGAGAATTTAGGAGTTGGGATGTACTCTTCTTTAATGGGTATTTTTTATCTTCCTGCTCCTTCAGCTAGAATCAATGCTATTTCATCCTCCAAGGGACCTTCTCAAAGAGAGTTCTTTCGAAATCATTATACCCTTGGCCTTTACCTTCGTCTAACACCACATTAGATGGAGGGAAAGTAGGTGGAATGGCATGTCTTATGTTTGCAGCAGAAATTGCTTATCAGTCTATTGTTAATTATGTAGACTTCCATCCTATTCCTTTCTCACCATAGGAGTTAGATGGAGATGTGGCTCCTACCTGGACCCTCGATTCAACTTCGGCTCAGGATTTCTTAGATACAGTCTTACCATATGAGGAATCAATCCTAGAAGTAATGATGGGTGTTGATATACCATGGGATGATCTACATCATCGTTCATATTTCCTCCCTCATTTGCAAGAAATTGAGTCAAGTTTGTCCAGTCCTTCTAGTAGTGATGTTCATACAGTTTTAAACCCTTTTGCCCCAACATAGTTTTCTGATGAAGGTAACATGTTTGTTATCTCACAAACTATATCAGTGAACATCTCTAGGAATCCTAACAAAATAAAAAATTTCTTCATTGTAGCTTACTGTTCCCTTGAAGAAATTCAAACTTATACCGATCTCTTCAAAGAGTTTCATGATGTGTTCACTTGGTCTTATAAGGAAATGCCTGGAATAGATCCATCTATTGTCCAGCATGAGATCAAGACATATGAAAATGCTAAACCTATTCGTCAAAAACTTCGATTGGTTAATCCTAGAAAAGTAGTAGGTATCAAAGCTGAAGTCAAAAAGTTGCTAAAGGCAAGTTTCATATACCTTGTTCCTCTAACTGAGTGGGTCTCTAATCCAATCCCCGTAGACAAAATGCAAGGAACGATTCGAGTATGTATTGACTTTAGGGACCTAAATAAGGCTTGTACGAAAGACAATTACCCCATGCCCTTTATTGATCAAATTATTGATGAATGTGCGGGTAATGAAATTTTTTCGTTCATGGATGGATTCTCTGGTTACAATCAAATTACTATGCATCCAGAAGATCAGCACAAGGCAACCTTTATTTATCCTTAGGGTACGTTTGCATACAAAAAGATGCCTTTTGGCCTCAAAAATGCTGGAGCCACTTTTCAGCGGGCCATGTCTTATTCTTTTCACGACATCAAGCATGTTATCGAAGCATATCTGGATGATTTAGTTGCTCGTTCTCGAAAGAGAATTGATCATCCTAAGCACCTTCGGTTGATCTTTGAGCGGTGTCATTTTTATAAAATCCGGTTGAATCCGAATAAGTGTGTTTTCACAGTCACATCTAGACGGTTGTCAGGATTCATCGTGTCAACAAAAGGGATTCGTGTTGATCCCTTCAAGGTTGAGGCAATACTTCAGTTGCCTCCCCCATCTTCCATATGTCAAATTCAAAGTCTCCAAGGAAAAGAAAATTTCTTGAGGATATTTATAGCCAATTATGATGAGATCACGAAAGGATTTATGTGTTTGCTTAAGAAAGGGGTCTCATTTTTATGTGATGATTTCTCGCAATGATCTTTTGATGCTTTGAAAAAATCATTAGCCTCTGCTCCATTGTTGAGTCCATATGTTTATAGTAGAGATTTCCTCTTATATCTCGTTGCTGCAGCATCAGCCATTGGTATGGTTCTAGTTCAGGAAGATGATGCCTTAAGTGAGCATGTAATCACTATATAAGTCGAGGCTTGGTAGGTCCTGAACTACGTTATTCTCCCATCGAGAAATTAGCTTTGGTATCTATCCATACTGTCTAGTGGCTTCGGCATTACATTCTGCTACGAAAATGTTCATTTTAGCATCCGTCAATCCGTTTCAGTTTTTTATCAGTAGGCGAGTGATTAGGGGAAAATATAATAGATGGATTGTCATTTTGCAAGAATTTGATCTCGAATTCATGTCAGTTAAATCTAAGAAATATTTAGTATTTGCAAAGTTGATATCAGATCTGCCTTGTGAGGAAAAATTTATTCACGAGGAAAGTTTTCCTGATGAACACTTATTTATTTATTTCTTCACAAGATCCTTGGTATGGGGATATCATTATATATCTCCAGACTTCGAAATTTCCACCCGATTTTTCCAAAGATGAGCGTAGAAAGTTGTGTCACCTCGCTAAGAATTATGTTATTATAGGTGACACATTATATCATCGTGGGATTGATTCAATCCTTAGGCATTGTTTGACCTTGGAAGAAGCCAAGTCAATTCTTAATGATTTCCACAATGGAGCTTGTGGCGGTCATCTATCTAGGCTTGCAACAACCCAAAAAAATTTGCGAGCGGGCTACTTTTGGCCTTCAATCTTCAAATATTGTATTGAAGCAATAAAAAGATGTCATCCTTGTTAGGTCTTGTTAGGTGTGAAGCATGATTATTTAGAGGTATTTGCTTCAACCGGATGTATACCCCAGGAAGTTTGTACACCCTTCCGTGCGGGGGGGTGCAGGGGGTACTTGTCCCTCCCGCGGGGTTTTGGGGTGGCCGATCCCCCCCAGATGGGGGGTCCGGGGGCTAGCGGTCCCCCCGTGGGGGTTTCGGGGGCAGCGCCCCTGAAGCTAAAAATAGATGTAAAATTGCCTTGTAAAAGTATAGTAATTTCTAGTCAATCTGGGCCGTTCATCAGGTGGATGATCTGATGGTAGAACTTATGTTTAGTTTAGGGTTTTTTGCCCTAGAAGGAAACCCCTCTCTTTGTATGAGGGCATTGTATTGAGGTTGTGTAATAGACGTGTATTCTCCGAGCGAGAAATAGAGACACGAGACTGTGAGAGAAAATAGAGGATATTACAACAGATTTGCTGTAGGTTGTGTCTCTTCATTTTTCTGGATAATAGAAAGGAAGGACTGGCTATTCGGGGTGGACGTAGCCCAAACTAGGTGAACCACATATATTTGTGTCTCTCTAGTTTTATGAATTTTTGTGTTTATATTTATGAAATATTCTATGTGTTTCATTGCTCTGTAATATACAATTTTCTAACAACTGGTATCAGAGACAAAGGTCTGTTTGGCTGACAAACTCGCAGGAGAGAAGGGTTCCTAGTTCGAGTGGGAGCAATGGCGGAAGATGGTAAGTTTAGGGTCAAGAAATTTAACTGCCAAAACTTCTCACTGTGGAAGATGCAGATGGAAGATTATCTGTATCAGAAAGATTTGTACCTATCATTGGGCGGAAAAACAAAGATGTCGACGAGTATTATAGATGAAGAATGGAACCTTCTCGATGGAAAGGCACTTGGAACAGTACAGTTGTGCCTCGCAGCGTTGATTGCCTTCAAAATTTTGAAGGAAACAATGACAGAGGGTTTGATTAAGGTGTTAGCGAAACTATATGAAAAACCCTCAGCGTCAAACAAGGTATTTCTTATGAAAAGGTTATTTAATATGAAGATGTCGGAAGGTGGATCTATTGTAGACCATTTAAATGATTTTAATACTGTTACAAGTCAGTTAAATTCTGTAGGGGTAAACTTTGATGATGAAGTTAGAGCTCTGTTATTCTTGCGCTCATTGCCAAAAAGTTGGAATGGTTTAGTGATGGCCATTAGTAACTCTGTTTCTGGATCTAGTACTTTAAAATTTGATGATGTTGTCGATGCTATCCTTAGCGAGGAAATGTGATGGAAAAGCTCCATTGAGAAATCGGGTAATGCTTTGAGTGCAGAGTTTATGGGAAGAAAAATGGAAAGAGGAAAGAGCTCAAGATATCGTAGTAAATCAAGGAAAGGCAAATCCAAGTCCAGATCGAGGATAGTGTGCTAGAAATGTGGAAAGAAAGGACACCTAAAGAAAGACTGTAGATCTCGGAAGGGAAAAGAAGGAGATGCACAACAAGAAAACAATCATGAAGCAAATGTGACAGGTGAAGTGTTACAAGATGCTTTGATTCTTTCTTTGGAAAATATTACTGATTCCTGGGTGGTAGATTTAGGGGCCTTATTCCATGCCACACCTGATAAGAAATATTTTCATGACTATGTTCAAGGAGATTTTGGACAAGTCCGTTTGGATGATGATAAACCCTGTAAAATTGTTGGAATGGGTAAGGTTCTTGTAAAACAATAGAATGGAAACCAATGGCTACTAAAGGAGGTAAGGCATGTTCCATATCTAAAGGAAAATCTGATTTCAACAGGGCAGTTAGGCGGTCAAGGTTGTGTGAAAATTTTCACAGATAAAGCTTGGAAGGTCGCCAAAGGAGCCCTGGTAATAGCAAAAGGCGAAAATGTTGGTACATTGTATTTATGCAATGATATTTCTAACTCTGTTAATGCTTTAACTTCCAAAGGAGTAGATGCGGCATTATGGCATCATAGGCTTGGACACATGAGTGAGAAGGGGATGGAGATTCTTCACTTAAGGAATTTGTTGCCGAGTTTGAAGAATTTTGATTTGGACTTCTGTGAGAATTGCATTTATGGAAAATAGAAGAGAGTCAGATTTCTTAGAGTTGGGAAAGAAAAGAAGAGCTAAAAATTAGAGCTTGTGCATACAAATGTATGGGGACCTGCTCAGGTATCATCTCTTGGTGGCTCTCGTTATTATGTTACTTTTATTGATGACGCAACTAGAAAAACTTGGATTTATTGTATTAAGAATAAATCTGATGTATTTGATACTTTCAAGAAATTCAAAGCTTTGGTTGAGATTGAGACAAGAAAGAAATTGAAGTGTCTCAGATCAGACAATGAAGGTGAATATTGCAGCAAAGAGTTTGATAGGTACTGTTTAGAGCATGGAATTCACTAAGAGAAGATAGTTCCAAGAACACCACAAGAAAATGGTGTGTTAGAAAGGATGAACAGAACAATCATGGAGCGTGCAAGGTGCATGAGATTGCATGCAGAATTGCCTTTACAATTTTGGGTAGATGCTGTAGATACTGTTGTTTATCTAATAAACAAAGGGCCTTCAATTTCCTTGGATGGTGGTGTTCCAGAGGAAGCATGGACAGGTAAAAAGGTAAGCTACTCTTTTTTAAAGCCTTTTGGTTGTGAGGCCTTTGTCCATATTAATAAAGAAAATAGAACAAAGCTTGAGGCGAAATCAAAGAAATGTACCTTTATTGGATATGGTGTTAATGATTTTGGTTATCGCTTATATGATTATGAAAATCACAAAATCATTAGGAGCAGAGATGTAATATTCAATGAAAAGGTCTTGTATAAGAATCAGTTGCAGGAAAAGAAATAGGAAAAAGAAAACAAGGAATACACAGTTCTTGATGAGATCACTAAAAAAGTAAAGGTTCTTGAAAATAATAATAATCAACAACCACAACAACAACAACCACCACAACAGCAACATGCACCCCAAACACCTGAAAGTGGTGTTAGAAGATCTACCAGGATAAGTATACCCCCTGAACGATACTCTCCTTCATTATATGATTTATTGTTGATTAATTCTGGTGAACCCGAATGTTATGAATAAGCAGTGCGGGTTGAAATCAGGAAGAAGTGGGAGCTAGCCATGGAAGAAGAGATGGACTCCTTAATGCATAACCAGACTTGGGACTTAGTCAGGTTGCCTGCACAAAAAACTACATTGAAGAATAAATGGGTTTACAGGCTGAAGGAAGAAGATGGAGGAAAACAGAGGTACAAAGCTAGACTTGTGGTGAAGGGGTTTGCAAAGAAGAAAGGTATTGATTTTGATGAAATGTTTTCTCCTGTTTTTAAAATGACTTCAATCAGAACTATTTTAAGTCTAGTAGCAGTTGAAGATTTGCATCTTGAGCAGTTAGATGTAAAGACAACCTTTCTCCATGGGGATTTGGAGGAAGAGATATATATGCAGCAGCCACAAGGATATGAGGTAAAAGGGAAGGAAAAGCTAGTGTGTAGGTTGAAGAAGAGCTTGTATGGCTTAAAACAGGCTTGAAGGTAGTGGTATCTAAGATTTGAAAAGTTTATGTCTGAACAAGGCTATACTAGATGTCACTATGATCATTGTGTTTATCTGAAAAAGAAAAATGATGGGAGCTATATTATATTGTTATTGTATGTAGATGACATGCTTGTTGCAGGTTCTAACATGCAGGAAATAAATGTGCTCAAAAGAAATTGGAAAATTCATTTGCAATGAAGGATTTGGGAGCTGCAAAAAAAATCCTTGGTATGAGAATAACTAGAGACAGGAAAAATCGCAAATTAACATTGTCTCAGAATGAGTACATACAAAAGGTGTTGAAAAGATTTAATATGCACAATGCAACACTAGTTAGTACACCTTTTGCTATCCATTTCAAACTTAGTAAGGAAATTTTCCCAAAGACCCAAGAAGACATGGATTATATGTCTAAAGTTCCATATGCATCAACAACTGGAAGCTTAATGTATGCAATGGTCTGCACAAGCCCTGATATTGCACATGTAGTGGGAGTTATAAGCAGGTACATGAACAATCCAGGAAAGGAACATTGGATGGCAGTGAAATGGATTCTCAGATATTTGAAAGGTACCACAAATCGAGCATTATGCTTTGGTGGTTCAAACATTTCTCTATAGGGATATGTTGATGCAGATATGGCAGATGACAGAGATAACAGGAGGAGCACTACAGGATATGTATTTACTGTAGGTGGAACAACTGTTAGTTGGGTTTCAAACATCCAAAGTGTTGTTGCACTTTCAACAACAGAAGCAGAGTATGTTGCTGCTATAGAGGCTAGTAAAGAAATGATTTGGTTACAAAGGTTTATGGGTGAATTGGGTAAGAAGCATGATATTAGCACATTATACAGTAATAGCCAAAGTGCCATTCATCTTACAAAGAACTCAAGATTTTATTCTAGTACTAAACACATACAGCTCAAGTACCATTTCATACAATCAGTGTTGGAAGATGGAGAGTTGAAGTTGGAAAAGATACACACTAGCCAGAATGCTGCAGATATGCTAACAAAAGTTGTAACTAGGGAGAAACTAAGAATGTGCTTAGTTTCAATTGGTCTAAGGATGACGATGAAGATGAGAAACAACCAGGTCCAAAAAGGAGTCATTTTCCAGCAAATGAAGCAGTGGTGGAGTTGCTACAATCATTCTCCAAGTGGGAGATTGTTGGGTGTGGAGCATGATTATTTAGAGGCCTTTGTTTTAGCCAAATGTATACCCCAAGAAGTTTGTACACCCCTCCACACGGTGGGGTGCAGAGGGGACTTGGGCTGATCCCCCCCCGACTAGGGGGTCCGGGGGCCAGCGGTCCCCTGGCGGTGGTTTCGAAGGCAGTGCCCCCGAAGCTAAAAATAGATATAAAATTGCCTTGTAAAAGTATAGTAATTTCTAGTCAATCTGGGACGTTCATTACGCAGATGATTTGACGGTAGAACTTATGTTTAGTTTAGGGTTTTTTGCCCTAGAAGGAAAATCCTCTCTTTTTATGAGGGCATTGTATTGAGGTTGTGTAATAGATGTATATTCTCCAAGCAAGAAACAGAGAGGTGAGACTGTGAGAGAAAATAGAGGATATTATAGCAGATCTGCTGTAGGTTGTGTCTCTTCATTTTGTTGGATAATAGAAAGGAAGGACTGGATATTCAGGGTGGACGTAGCCCAAACTAGGTGAACCACGTATATCTGTGTCTCTCTGGTTTTATGCATTTTTTGTGTTTATATTTATGCAATATTCTATGTGTTCCATTGCTCTGTAATATAGAATTTTCTAACAGGTCTATACTCGAAAAATGTGCGCGCATCCAGCTCCACTTTTCCATGTTATCACCGCCGGTCCTTTCACGAAGTGGGGCATTCATTTTACTACTTGTAATCCCCCTTCAGCAGGAAATCACAAGTACATCATAGTGGTCATAGACTACTTTACAAAGTGGGCTGAGGCCATGCCTACTTTTAAGAATGAAAGTGAAACGACGGCCTTGTTTTTCTTCAATCAAGTTATTTCCCGGTTTGGTATCCCTAAAGAGATTGTCACTGATCATGGCAGTCATTTCCAAAATCAATTGATGTCTGTATTGGCTCTCAAGTTGGGTTTCTAGCTGGAGCATTCATCTCTGTATTATCCTCAGGCCAATGGGCAGGTTGAAGCCGTGAACAAATACCTTAAAATCATCTTGCAAAGGATGATTAACAAATCTAGATATAATTGGCACATCATGTTGTATCTAGCACTTTGGGCATACTGAACATCAGTTAAGACTACCACTGGCTTTAGTCCTTTTCAGCTAGTTTAAAGGTTGGAATCTATCTTTCCTATTGAATGTGAAATTCCTTCCCTTAAACTAGTTGTTGAACTTCTTCTAGAGATTTCTAGTCTCGAGGAGCGCCTCATTCATTTGGAGCATCTTGATGAGCAACATCGAGATGCTGCCACAATAAACGAAGCCCATAAAAAAAGGGTAAAAACTCAATATGATAAAGTTGTCCGTCCTAGAAATTTTTCTAAAGGTGACCTTGTCTTGGTCTACGATCAAGACAAAGACGCCTTGGGGGCAGGAAATTTTAAGTCTATGTGGTACAGTCCCTTTATAGTCAAGTGAGTTTTGAAAAAGGGAGCTTATGAATTAATTGAATTTGAAGGAAACAAGTTGGCAGAGCCCAAAAATGGGCTCTACCTTAAGAAGTACTTTGCTTAGGCTTCGTCCAAGCACTTACTTGTTTGTATATATTGTATATTTGTACATATCTATCTATCGGTTTTAGTATGTCGATATTTTTGGTCTGCTTTGGCAGGTATTGATGGATGATTCAATGTATTTAGGATTCGCCAATTGTGTGAGTAGGCATACCCAGAACCTTGCTTCCACGGCTTGGGTGATTTATTATCCATCTGGCCAGTTGATGGTTTTG
Organism: Pinus tabuliformis; assembly: GCA_031772625.1. Lineage (NCBI taxonomy): Eukaryota > Viridiplantae > Streptophyta > Pinopsida > Pinales > Pinaceae > Pinus > Pinus tabuliformis. The sequence goes on along the minus strand of CM062805.1, from coordinate 798,463,786 downwards.
AGAGGTGTATGTATCAGTCCTCCTTTGAATAATATTTCTAAATATACTACTGTTATTAATTTTCTATCCGAAGCGATATCTCTTGATATTGATTTGTTAATGGTTTATTTAGACTCATAACTGGTGGTATCTTAGATGAATAACATTTATCGAGTACGAGATCCCTATTTGTATCACCAAATTTTGAGAGTACGATTCTTGCAACGATCATTTGTTTATATCACATTTGTTCACATTCCATGATCAGAAAATTCTTTAACAGATTCTATTGTTAATCATGCATTGGACTAGCATATATATCATTCATCAAATTAAAAAACATCAAAAATAATTGAAGTATCATCTGTATATATGATCATCATAAAATCGCATGTACATAGATAGAGTGTTTGTGTCCAAAATAATATACAAAAATCGGGACAAAATTCCCTACAAAATTTGGGCTTATGCCCATCATCATGTCTAATCATAAAAATATCTGATCATCTATCTAGCTAGCTCAGGATGAGCAGCTAGAAAATAAACAACGACATTGGCCACACGCCAAAATAGTCGCACCCAGTCTCGTGGTACTCCTACCACGCGACACTGCATCTCCTTAGGTAATTCCTCTATGGCTATCATGGGTACTTGGTGAGTTAGTCTCACCAAGTTCCTCTGAACTGCATGGAGAACTCTCTTCATCTTAGTTACAGCCCCTTCGGCATCTCTTCCATGACGCCTATGTCAGGGAAATCCATCAGGTCTCACTGGCCCCACATCTAAAACATGATCATATATTTTGTAAGGGTCTTGTCACATAAAAAGATTTTAAAGTTCATTTATATTAAAAATCCAAAAAATCTTAAGAAATTCAAAAAATAAAAAAAATGTTACCTATGGTGCCCCATGTTACATCTGGTGGTAATACTAAATATAGATATCCCTGGAAATCCATTCTGGCATAGGGTTAGTCGTCGACTGCAATGACTTGTTGATCCAACCATGCGAAAAACTTGCCATCAAAAGTCGCCCTAGGGACATCACCACCCCCTAGGTGTTTCATCAGGTCAGCCCATCTTCCCATCCGCGGATCCCTCTGGCTGTTGATGGTTGATGATACCTTGGGTTGAAGCCCAAGTACTTTCTCAAAGAAGAACAAGCTTAATATTGTGTCGTATCCAAAATTCTTTGTCTAACCCTTCTGAATGGAAGTGAGTTGGTTTTTCATGTTGGTCAGTAGAGGTGTACACCAATCAAACATAGTAGTGAGGCATTCTACTGCTACGCTCATGGATACACATGAGGCCTAATGTAAAGTAGCAGAACCGTTTACCTTGGCGATAGTAAATAGTAGGATTTTCAAAGATAAAATCTCTACGTGCTTGATTGGAATTTGACTTCCAATCTTTTCAGGATGACCAGGATAGTATATGTGGGCGTAGTCTTCTACACTGAGACTACCTCTTGTCCTACCAGTTGAATGCACTATCTCTCCCCTTCGAGAAAGATCGATAATGAAGTAAATATATTCTATCTCGATCCTTAGGGGCATCTGATCAATCATGAATGCATCATCCTCTGCACCCCAGTAATGAATCAGGAACTCAAGCAATTGTGTATTTTCCTTCATGTTTTTCATTTTAAATAATTTTAGCAAGCCACAACCTCTCAAAGCATCTAAGGAATTTTGATCCTCCATTACTTGGTTATCAATGGCACTATGCTCCCTTTCTCTCTAGGTGATTGTCATCTTGCCCAAAAAAGATGTTTCAAATCATTAGATTTATGTTTTAAATTTTTTACTCGTGCACACGTGGGTTCCCTTTTTACACAATCACATGTAGGGCCCTTGTATACATGGGTTACTTGTATTCAACCCGCGTGTACATAGAGTTGAAAATTTTAACATATTTTCCTACGGTCAAATTATGAAAAAAACATCTAAAAAGTATCACAAATTATTAAAAGCATGATAAAAATGTTACTTGTAAGTTTTGGAGTGATTTGAACAGTTGGATTTGATGGAGGAAGTTTGTTTGAGTTTGTCTCCATAGCTCCTTGGTTAAAACACAAATGACAAAATTGTGAGTCCAAAAGTCCTTATATAGGTTGCAAAATGAAAATTATTTTTTCAAAAGTTGATTTTTATCTTATGGACTTTTTGACCTTTTGGCTTGGTGTTGGGTACCAAATCGGGTCATCTTTCCGTCCATTTCTACTATCCTTTTTGACCTTTTTGTACTCGTTTACCTATGTTGTTATGTTAAATCTACAAGGTAGACACCCCTGACTTTTCCAATTGGAATATTTTAATTAATGAAGTAATTTCACGGAGTCCTATCTATTCGCGGTACTAAAACACCTATTTGACCTCAGCTTGGAGAACAGGAAACCTCGTTGTAGCACTTCACAACAGATCTGGTACTGGCCAGCCATCAGGAGGTCGTGCAGCTGGAGTCACGATTCCCGTGGAACTATTCTTGGACCTATTTGCCATCTCGGACATCTAGTTATGGTGTCGTTCCAACTGATGCACATTTTGAAGAAGCGGTTACCATGTTTCAGGGAGCTCTGTTAATCTCCCTCGCTGTGTATAAAATGCAAATTGTTCCTGTGAATGGGGGTTCTACCATCACTATTGTAATCATTTGCTACAGATTAATAAAGTACCATCTATTTTGCTGCTCCAATCTTTTCCATGACTAACACAACCCTGATCAAAGAGCTGGGCCCAATCTTCTGATCAGGTGCTGCATCTTTGTGTGTGTGTTATTTAGTAGTTAAGCTCGTTGTTACAATTCTTTCCTATTTATGAATATTCCAGAAGTTTCATAATTAGTTTAATCTTACAGCCATGTTTTGAATCTTAAACCCATGAACCCTTGGTCAGAACGGATTACCCGTTTTCCCTTGCATATACCTTGCACGTTGCCTTGAAAGGATACACACCCAGATTGATAATTTAATGTCAGAATAGGGTGAATAAATTGTTCATACCTGGACACCAACATTTTGGCGCTGTTGCTGGGGAGGCTAGCAAGGTGCAAACAACGATCCGGACCAACCAGAGGGTTAATCTCTCGTCCTGGGGAGAGAATGAGTTTTCTCACTCTGCTTCAGGTCCTTAGCATAGGTATTCTTTTTGCTTGTTTATTTTTTGCTTTTCTGTTTGATTTTGGGCCATTCTCTTGTCCTGGGGAGGGAGGAGTCTTTTGACGCCCTGCTCTAGTCCCTGAGCAAGATTTGTTTCTTTTTAACCCTTGTGTGTTTCTTTTTTGGGAAAAACCCTAGCTTTTACCCTGGGGAGGGAGGAGTCTTTTGACACCCTGCTTCAGATCTAGAAGTATTAGGGCTCCCGTAGCATGTGTCTATTTTTGGTTCTTGTTCCGGGGAGGGAGGAGTCCTTTGACACCCTGCTCTGGGCCTAAAACCCTAGATCCTTGTTTTGTTAGCTGCCTTTCTTGTTGTGAGTTCTTTCATCTTAGGGAAGGAATGGTCCTCTGACACCTTACTCTAGGATTGAAGCATTATAGGTTCATACTAAGACCCTCCATCATATCAACTTTTTTATGAAAAAAGAATCAAATAAGAGGGGCAGAGGGAGAGCCCCAAAGATGGGAGGACCAGATCTGGGAAGAAAAACCTATATCCAACATATCATAGCAAAGGCTGAATCAGAAGCATCCTCTTGTGCAGCTGTGAGACTAGGGGCAAGGAGAGTGAAGTTTGAGGGAGAGTCAGTAGAGCAGCTAATGCTGGCTACAACATTCTTTGGTGATTTGACACAACTGGTTCCTCCAGTAGTGGAAGAAGTATCTAGTAGTAGACCTGATTCAGAGAATCTTGCACTGGTGATAGCAGAGGAAGAAATTGCAAGTAGGACATCAACAGGGTCAAACTGCTCCAGTAAGGGAAAGGAAGTTGTAGTTGAGGGGTCAAGCCATCAGGCCTCAGGTGAAGGAAACGAGGAAAAACTTGCATCACCAAGAGACCAGGGAAGTGCTACTAAAGCAACTTGAGTTCCAGTAGTAAAGAATCCTCAGCTATCCTCCACAGAGCCTGTTGAAATCCCCAGCAATTATTGGAAGATATTTATGGCTCCCACAACCTCCACCATCGATTTTCCAGTCAGGGATCTGGGTGCTGGCGCGCCTACAAAGCCTATTCCATTGGCAGCCTTACCAAACTTTCATGGGCTTGTTTTAGAAGATCCCGACACATATCTATTTGAGTTTGACATAGTGTGTTGGGGGTATGACTACACAACAGATGCCTAGAAGTTAAATATTTTCCCGTCTACACTAAAAGTGACGGCTTTGTGATGGTTCATGGGCCTGGGAGGAAAATCCATTTCCACATGGGACGATATGCAGACAACTTTTCTAGAGAAATACCAAGATTACTATAAATCCCGGAACATCAAGGAGGAACTCTTCAAATTCACACAGAAAGAAGATGAGAGTCTGGAGGACTGTGTGGAGAGGTTCAATTACACCTTACAAAGGTCAGGTCATTCTGACTTGGATAAGGAAATTTTAAAGATTATCCTCCTTTGATCTTTTCGAGAGGACTCGATGGAACTATTGAACATTGTGGGAAAGGGAGACATCTCCAAGGAGACATTTGAAAATATTTGCAATTTATGTATTCAGTGTTTGAGGGGTTTTGCAAGGAATAAGCTTGGGATCCGATCAGTGAAAGGATCTGGCGGGGGTGTTACAAAAGAAGAAATTGGAAACCTGCTAGATAATTTAAGGACGGATATCCTCAACACCTTGTCAGCACAAATGGACACTCTGCAAGTAAAACAGAAGCAATTGGAACAGGATAGGACCATGGCAATATTTTGTCCGAAGTGCAGGAAGAAGCACCCAGAAAGGGAATGTCCACTAAATTCCATAGAGGAATGTGTGATCTGTGAGCTCAGTCATGCGACAAGCTCATGCCCCTCCTTGCCAGGCCTGAAAGCAGTATTTCAAGGAACGGGGGAGGACATGGAGCAACTGTACCTCATGGGATCTAGGAAGCCATGGCAGCCTCGACCATCGATGGGAAATCAAGATATGTACTCGGATCCATCTCAGTATTTCAATAATTACAATATGAATCCTCAGACCATGCCTTATCTCCCCATGTGGCCGCAATACCAATATCCACCTTAGCAGCAGTGGAACTCTCAAGCCAGTATGAGCTCTTCATTGTTAGAAAATTATATATTACAGAGCAATGGAACACATAAAATATTGCAGAAATATAAACACATAAAATGCATAAAACAAGAGAGACACATATATACGTGTTTCACCTAGTTTGGGCTACGTCCACAGAGAAACAACCAGTCCTTCCTTTTATATTTTCCAGCAAACTAAAGAGATAAAACCTACAGCAGATCCGCTGTAACACCCTCTTCGCTCTCAATCTCCTCTCTCTTTCTCACTCAGAATATAGATCTACATCGACGCAATACAATTCCCTCATATATAGTGAGGGGTTTCCTTCTAGGGCAAAAAAACCTAAATTAAACATAACTTCTACCGTCAGATCTCCGCCTAATGAACGGCCCAGATTGACTAGAAATTACTATACTCTTACAAGGCAATTTTACATCTATTCTTAGCTTCGGGGGCGCTGCTCCCGAAACTCCCCGCTGGGGGGGGCTCCCAAAGGTCGCAGCCGCCCCCCCCGGAATCCCTGCAGCGAATATTTTACGGGCAACATTGCCGCCCCATTTCAAATTTGGGTCCAATGTGGCGATACCTTTGAATACAGAAGCTAATCAGGCTCCACACCCAACAATCTCCCACTTGGAGACTGATTATAGCAACTCCACCGCTGCTTCATTTGCTGGACAATGACTCCTCTTTGGACCTGGTTATTTCTCATCTTCTTCATCATACTTGAAGACGAATTGAAATTGAGCATATTCTCAGTTTCTCCCTGGTTACAACTTTTGTTAGCATATCTCCAGGATTCTGGCTAGTGTGTATCTTTTCCAACTTCAACTCTCCATATTCCAACACCGATCGTATGAAATGGTACTTGAGCTGTGTGTGTCTAGTCCTAGAATGAAATGTCGAGTTCTTTTCAAGATGAATGGCACTTTGGCTATCATTGTATAACATGCCCATATCATGCTTCTTACCCAATTCACCCATAAACCTTTGTAACCAGATCATTTCTTTACTAGCCTCTGTAGCAGCAACATACTCTGCTTCTATTGTTGAAAGTGCAATAACACTTTGGATTTTTGAAATCCAACTGACAGTTGTTCCACCTACAGTAAATACATATCTTGTAGTGCTCCTCCTATTATCTCTATCACCTGCCATATCTACATCAACATATCCTATAGAGAAATGTTTGAACCACCAAAGCATAATGCTTGATTTGTGGTACCTTTCAAATATCTGAGAATCCATTTCACTGCCATCCAATGTTCCTTTCCTGGATTGTTAATGTACCTGCTTACAACTCCCACTGCATGTGCAATAACAGGCCTTGTGCAGATCATTGCATACATTAATCTTCCAACTGCTGATGCATATGGAACTTTAGACATATAATCCATGTCTTCTTGGGTCTTTGGGCACATTTCCTTACTAAGTTTAAAATGGTTGGCAAAAGGTGTACTGACTGGTTTTGAATTGTGTATATTAAATCTTTTCAACACCTTTTGTATGTACTCATTCTGAGACAATGTTAATTTGTGATTTTTTCTGTCTCTAGTTATTCGCATACCAAGGATTTGTTTTGCAACTCCCAAATCCTTCATTGCAAATGAATTTGCCAATTTTCTTTTGAGCACATTTATTTCCTGCATGTTAGACCCTGCAACAAGCATGTCATCCACATACAATAACAATTTAATATAGTTGTTGTTATCACTGAGAACTGCAGTTGCATGTATATAAGTTAAGTCCAAAATTTCATGAGTAAAAATGAATGTTATATGGTTGTTCTCCTATTCTTACCACTTAGGGGTCATGTTCTTCAATGATATTGTTAAGAATCATTTTCAAAACCACGAGTCACCCTTCATCATGATTGATTAAGATATGTCTTGTCTCGTATGTGTCATTTGTCCTTTTCGCAGTTTCGCAGCACTGTTTGATTGGCTGATTTTGCAGCATAGTAATGTTTAAGCCTTTTCGTAGCGCCAGCCATTTCGCAGCACATGTCACTGAATTATAACTGTCTGCGCTACGAAATCGCGGTTTCGGGATTTTGCAGCGCACATTCTTAAAATGTCATGTCCAGGGATGAGTCATTGTGTCCGGTCGGATTGTTGTCAGTTTATGTACCTTCCAAACAATTAAGAGGCATCATTCCCCCGATAGGTTCAGAGTCATGCACATTAAGTTCATTTAAATATCCTTGTCATGCATGGTTGTGTCATGATGTTCTATTATTATTATTTGAAGCGGCCAGCTTACATGTTAAGCTATTTGAATTGTAATGAGCCCGAATTTCTTCTTCAAGAGAGCTGCATTGCAAGCGAGCCCGTGTTCTAAAGTTTGAAGTTGCCTGTTGAGTTGAAGCTGCCGGTGTTATTGTGTGCAAAAGTTTCCAAGGCGTAATGGAGAAGAAAGAGCATCGATCAGGAAGGTGTCAAAGAGTAGAACCCGAAGGATTAGACTTGACATTGAGGGAGGAAGGTGTTAAAAAGGCCTTCAAAGACGCTGGTTGCTGGAGTTTTTGTGAAAAGCTGAAGGGAGGACACACTCAGGTAACAAAAGAATTTGCATTGAATTTTACAGGCTTGAGTTCCAAAGTGTCTATGTTAGAATTCCCAGTATCTCCAGAGGTTATTGCTAGGGTAACTGAGATTCCTAGAGGAGGCCAGGAGTGGTTCAAAAATTTCAAGTTTGATATGAGCCCCTGTAAGATATTCTTGAAGGAAGCCTATGTGAATGAAGATTTGACCAAGGCTGTGCCTAGAAGTTATGTGAAGGAGAGTTATGCTATGCTTCTTACTTGTATTCAAAAATATTTAACTTGTGAGGGCAGGTATAACAAAGTTTATTCATATCATTTCAAGTTGTTGCTGCATTTCATGGGTAAAGCACCTATAGATCTTCCATTCTACTTGTTTCGAAGCCTCAGTAAGATGTGTGATAAAATTCAATTGAGGAAGGACGATTGTGAGTCATCACTGTTTCATCATGGCCTAGTTAAACTATTAGTGATGGATGCCTTGCAGAAGATTGGTAGGGATTGGGATTCTTTCATTTATATGGCCGGGTTCCAGAGCAAGACAGGCCTCACCCCACAGCCACTCAGAGAAAGAGAAGAATTGATGGAGGAACCCACTATTGCTGAGCTTAGGAAGGAGGCTAGTGAGAAAAAGAAAGTTAAATCTCAGTTGAACAAACCAGTCAAACCCTTGATTATTAAAGAGCCATCTCAGTCACCTCAGTCATCATCAAAGGGAAAAGTCAAGCAAAAGAAGGATGTTCATGGATCAGCTGAATCTGAAAAAGCATCAAGAGTTAAAACTAGGGGTCAACTGAGCAAGGAGAAAGGTAAATCAGTGGCTGTGGAAGAAAGTCCAATTTCAAAGGCCAGTCTAAGTGACCTACTTGAGGCTATTGAATTTGAACAGGGAGAACCAGTGCATCTTGAACCCATGCATATTGATTTGACCCAATCTTCTCCTGAGAGTACTAAGAAGTCAAAAGCTTCGAAAAGATTAAGGTTTGATGAGCCTAGTGAGGCGTTTATGTTCAAGCCAAGAAGGCCAGTCACAAGGAAGCAAATTAAAGAAGCTGAGAAAGTGAATAAAGAAGAAGAAGTTGTAAAGGAGAAAGTGCATAAGGCAAAGAAGGCTGTAAAGTCACCCAGAACTGAGGTAATTGATGTATTGACAAAAACAGTGGAGGCAGTCAAACATAAAGACAAGGATAAGAAGGTCATCATCACCCAAGGGGGAAATGTGATTGCCATAAAGAGTCAAGTGAAGACAACCATGAAAGATCAGGTGAGAGCAGCCAAAGAAGAAATTGTCAAAGCCAAAAATGTGACTAAGGAGCGTGCAGTTAGGTATGCCAATTATAAAAGAGCTGTGTTGAAGGGCAGCAAAAACTTAATGGGTCAGACAGATTCTGTGGCTGATGTATATACTTGGACTGTCCCAGCTCTAAAACAAGCTAAACTCCTCAGACAAATGAACCTGACTCTGAGAGCCAAAAACAAAGCTTTAAAGAAAGAAGTTTCAAATTTGAAGACGCAGCTAGGTCAGCTAGCTCATTGATTTGAGGAAAAGGTGATATTTTCAGTTTTGGTCAATTTTGTTTGAGTTTCACTATTTTTGAAGTCATCTAAGTGTTTGGCACCTGTAGAGGAGGTTTGAAAAGTTAAAAGTTCAAGTAAAGGAAGCTTTAGTGCAAATGCATTCTGTTTTGGTAAAAACAGCAGTTTCGTAGCGCGCTACGAAACTGCTGTAGGTGCTGTTTTATAAGAAAAACAAGGAATTTAATGATGAAGTCAGCAAATTTTCGAAGGGAAAGCCTCAAAGACATAAGGGAAACCATAAAAGAATCTCCTAACTATTCAGAGAATGACAGATGTGCATTTTGAAAAGGTGAAATGTTTTGTTTTTAGCTCAAGTCTCGTTAGAGGTACTTTATGACCGAATTGTTAGGGTTTCTGTTGAGGTTATCGGAGGTATGTGTTTGTACACTTGTTCAGCTCACAAAGCTTCCAGCTCATTGGAGAGTAAGGTGATATGCATTGTTTATGAGGAATTAGAGAACAGGGAACATGTTCTTTAAGAGATGAAGAATGTTGGGAGACAGAGACCGTAAAAACAAAGCACATCTCATGGTCAATTAATGAGCCATGTGCGCAGCAAGGATCCAAAGCTAGCTCGTTCAATGTATTCTCCTCCAAGATACTTCAAACAAAGCAGATAAAGGACATGTGTCAAGACTCAGAAAAACATCATGCTACGAGGAGGACAGATTTTGGGTTTTGAGTAAATGAGGACCATTTGTAATTACAGTTCAGCTATCATGTAATTAATGAATTAGTTATGCAGTAGATAAGGGTAGTGAATAGCAACCTTCGATGCTCCCCTCATGCTGGAGGAGGAAGCTCGAGGTGGTTAAGCATGTAGTCCTATATATGAATCAAACTGGGATGTAATAGGGGTTGGATGTTTTTTGGAAAAAACAGAGTTTTTATGTTGGCTTATCTAAAAAATTTGTTGCAGTAATATAATAGAATACTTTTTCTTCTCAAGATTCATACTTTGTTCAAATGCTCAAGATGTATCTGGTTTGGTCTTATCTTTTGTGTTTTACAACTCTATAGATATACAATCACTCTGAATTCTCCTTGTTGCTCAGATTTCCTGTGTATATTTATGAGTTGAGGTTCATTGGTAAAATGTTTTGAGTGTTTAAACATTACATGCCTTGACTTCCATGAATGAGTAGTTGAATGGTTTACTGAAATGGTGTTTGACTCCATGAGCCCAATGGAAGAAATCTTATGTTGTCTGTCTAACCAGCATGTTTATTAAGTTCTCATTTCAAGAGCTAGCCCTCTTAGTGTTAATTACAATCAATAGTTTGTCTTGAGAGAGCCCTCTCAGGTTAGGGAGGCTAATCCTTAGCCAAGAGTCTGGTTTGAAATAGTTACATAAAGTCTAACTGATTAGCAGCCATCAGTACATGATTTTGTGATAACAGTTGCCATCATTTTTCTTTTTCAGATAAACACAATGATCAGAGTGACATCTAGCATAACCTTGTTCAGACATAAACTTGTCAAATTTTAGATACCACTACCTTGGAGTTTGTTTTAATCCATACAAGCTCTTCTTCAACCTGCACACTAGTTTCTCCTTCCCTTTTACCTCATATCCTTGTGGCTGCTGCATATATATCTCTTCCTCCAAATCCCCATGGAGAAAGGATGTCTTTACCTCTAATTGCTCAAGATGCAAATCTTCAGCTGCTACTAGACTTAGAATAGTTCTGATTGAAGTCATTTTAATAACAGGAGAAAATATTTCATCAAAATCAATACCTTTCTTCTATGCAAACCCCTTCACCACAAGTCTAGCTTTGTACCTCTGTTTTCCTCCATCTTCTTCCTTCAAACTGTAAACCCATTTATTTTTCAATGTAGTTTTACCTGCAGGTAACCTGACTAAGTCCCAAGTCTGGTTATGCATTAAGGAGTCCATCTCTTCTTCCATGGCTAGTTCCCACTTCTTCCTACTTTCAACCTGCATTGCTCCTTCATAACATTCAGGTTCACCAGAATCAGTCAACAATAAATAATATAATGAAGGAGAGTATCGTTCAGGGGGTCTACTTATCCTGGTAGATCTTCTAACACCACTTTCAGGTGTTTGGGGTGCATGTTGTTGTTGTGGTGGTTGTTGATTATTATTATTTTTAGGCACCTTTACTTTTTCAGTGATATCGTCAAGCACTATGTATTCTCTGTTTTCTTTTTCTTGTTTCTTTCCTGAAACTGATTCTTATACAAGACATTTTCATTGAACATTACATCTATACTCCTAATGATTTTGTGATTTTCATAATCATATAAGTGATAACCAAAATCATTAACACCATATCCAATAAAGGTACATTTCTTTGATTTTTCCTCAAGCTTTGTTATATTTTCTTTGTTATGTGGACAAAGGCTTCACAACCAAAAGTCTTTAAAAATGAGTAGTTTACCTTTTTACCTGTCCATGCTTCCTCTAGAACACCACCATCCAAGGAACTTGAAGGCCCTATATTTATTAGATAAACAACAGTATCTACATCATTTGCCCAAAATTGTAAAGGAAATCCTGCATGCAATCTCATGCATCTTGCACGCTCCATGATTGTTCTGTTCATCCTTTCTGACACACCATTTTCTTATGGTGTTCTTGGATCTGTCTTCTCTCTGCAAATTCCATGCTCTGAACAGTACCTACCAAACTCGTTGCTACAATATTTACCTCCATTGTCTGATCTGGGACACTTCAATTTCTTTCCTGTCTCAATCTCAACCAAAGCTTTCCATTTCTTGAAAGTATCAAATACATCAGATTTATTCTTAATACAATAAATCAAAAATTTTCTAGTTGCATCATCAATAAAAGTAACATAATAACGAGAGCCAACAAGAGATGATACCTGAGTAGGTCCCCATACATCTGTATGCACAAGCTCTAATTTTTCGCTCTTCTTTTCTTTTCTAACTCTAAGAAATCTTACTCTCTTCTGTTTTCCATAAATGCAATTCTCACAGAAGTCCAAATCAACATTCTTCAAACCCGACAACAAATTCCTTGAGTGAAGGATCTTCATCCCCTTCTCACTCATGTGTCTGAGCCTATGATTCCATAATGCTGCATCTGCTCCTTTGGAAGTTAAAGCATTAATAGAGTTAGAAATACCATTGCATAAATACAATGTACCAACCTTTTCGCCTTTTGCTATTACAAGGGCTCCTTTGGTGACCTTCCAAGATTTATCTGTGAAAGTTGTCACACAACCTTCACCACCTAATTGCCCTGTTGAAATCAAATTTTTCTTCAGATCTAGAACATGCCTTACCTCCTTTAGTAGCCATTGGTTTCCATTCCGTTGTTTTACAAGAACCTTACCCATTCCAACAATTTTACAGGGTTTATCATCACCCAAACGGACTTGTCCAAAATCTCCTTGAACATAGTCATGAAAATATTTCTTATCAGGTGTGGCATGGAATGAGGCCCCTGAATCTATCACCCAGGCATCAATAATATTTTCTAATGAAAGAATCAAAGCATCTTGCAACACATCACCTATTACATTCACTTCATGATTAGTTTCTTGCTGCGCATCTCCTTCTTTTCCCTTCCGAGACTTGCAGTCTTTCTTCAGGTGTCCTTTCTTCCCACATTTTTCAGTGCACTATCCCCGATTTGGACTTGGATCTGCCTTTTCTTGACTTACTGCGATATCCTGGGCTCTTTCCTTTTTCCATTTTTCTTCCTCTAGTCTCTGCAGTCAAAGCATTACTTGATGTCTCATCGGAGCTTTTCCGTCGCATTTCCTTGCTAAGGATTACACTGACAACATCATCAAAATTTAAAGTACTAGATCCAGAGACAGAGTTACTCACGGCCATAACTAAATCATTCCATCTTTCTGGCAATGAGCACAGAAATAACAGAGCCCTAACTTCATCATCAAAATTTACCCCTACAGAACTTAACTGACTTGTAACTGTATTAAAATCATGTAAATGATCTGCAATAGATCCACCTTCTGACATATTCATATTAAATAAACGATTCATAAGAAATACCTTATTTGAGGCCGAGGGTTTTTCATATAGTTTGGTCAATGCCGATATTAAACCCCGTGTTGTCATTTCCTTTGAAATATTAAATGCTACCGACACTGCTAGGCACAACCGTATTGTTCCAAGTGCCTTTCTATCCAGAATATCCCATTCTGTGTCTGTCATAATCGTCGGCTTCTTTGTATTTCCGCTCAATGGTAGGTACAAATCTCTCTGATACAGATAATCTTCCATCTGCATCTTCCACAGCTGGTAGTTTTGGCTATTGAATTTTTCAACCCTAAACCTACAATCTTCTGCCATTGCTCCTACTCGAACGAGGAACCCTTCTTTCCTGTGAGTTTATCAGCCAAATAGATCTTCAGCTCTGATTCTAGTTGTTAGAAAATTATATATTACGGAGTAATGGAACACATAAAATATTGCAGAAACATAAACATAGAAAACACATAAAACAAGAGAGACACATATATACGTGGTTCACCCAGTTTGGGCTACGTCCACGGAGAAGCAACCAGTCCTTCCTTTTAGATTATCCAACAAACTGAAGAGATACAACCTACAGCAGATCCGCTGTAACACCCTCTTCGCTCTCAATCTCCTCTCTCTTTCTCACTCAGAATACAGATCTACGTAGACACAATACAATTCCCTCATATATAGTGAGGGGTTGCCTTCTAGGGCAAAAAACCCTTAATTAAACATAAATTCTACCGTCAGATCTTCGCCTAATGAATGGCCCAGATTGACTAGAAATTACTATACTCTTACAAGGAAATTTTACATATATTCTTAGCTTCGGGGGCGCTGCCCCCGAGACCCCCCGCCAGGGGGGGACTCCCCAAAGGTCGCAATTGCCCCCCCTGCAGCGAATATTTTACGGGCATCATTGCCACCCCATTTCGAACTGGGGTCCAATGTGGCAATACCTTTGAATACAGAAGATAATCAGGGTCCACACCCAATATTCATGGGCTCCAACTTGGCGAGGATCCCCTCCTAGTTAGTTTCCTCAGCAGATGCCTCAGCAGATACAGCAGCAGCAGCTCAAATTACCCTCCAATGTGCCTCCTGGTAACTGGCCTGCCTGTCCTCAGCTTCCAATGCAACCTAACCCTAATCCTAACAATAAGGGAGCTCATCAAGCTGATGTTCTTAACCTACCTTCATATAGTATCTCCACTGCAGAGTTGTATGAAATGAATCTGATATCAGGGCAGACAGTTAATGTCCAACCTCCTCCAGTCATCATTGAACAACTTGATGGTGAAGGTAAGGAGGCAGAACCGATTAGTAAAGAGCCAAAACAAACTGATAGAAACCAGGCGCCTTCTGTTAAACAACAACAATCTGAACCACCTTACCCAAAGAGACTAGTTATGAGTAAACCAAGTCCTCAAGCTGAATTTGATTTATTAGGAGAATTGCAGAACTTATTTGTTAAAATTCCCTTGTTACAAGCTATGAAGGATGTGCCAATCTATGCAAGGACTCTTAGGGAATATTGTTCAAAGAAACCTGCCAAGAAAACTAAATATCCCCTCACTATACATGTTATGGGAAAATTATCGGACTTTATGATGGGAAAATCAATGCCGGTGAAATATGGAGATCCGGGGAACCCGATTTTGACAGTACATATTAATGGGATAGAGATTCCAAATGTGTTGGCAGACCTAGGTGCTGCCATCAACGTCATCACCACTGAGACAATGCATGCATTATGTCTTTGCAATTTGAAGCATACACCTACAATATTGGAACTAGTAGATCGATCTACAGTCAAACATGTAGGGAAATTAGAGTATGTGACAATTTCAGTGGATTCATGGCATTACCCCATATATTTCCTGGTATTACATACATAGTCTTTAGTGGGCAATCATCCCTTGATTTTGGGTATACCATGGATAGCCACTGCAGATGCTTACATCGGGTGTCGCTCAGGAAATATGGTTATTTCTAATGGACATAACACTAAGAATTTAGTGCTATATCCATCGACAGAACCAAATCTATCCATGAAACCAGCAAGCGGCAAGAAAGGTATTTGCGATAGAGGTTGAAACAGAATTTGAAGAAGTGAGACTAGTCCTCACTATTGGATAGGCCCTTCAGTTGAAAATGGAATCAGAAGACGATGTAATCACTTCCTTTATGGACGATCCTTGTTCTGTTTCAGAACCAAACCAGCAGATCCTAGAATCTATCCCAAGCTACGAGACTCAAGAAACTATGGAAACAACAGAAGGATTAGAGGAGCCACCTGCTGATACACCCCATGAAAGTGTTCAAGTGGAATTCAAACCTGGGAAAACTTTGAATATTAATCCAAATCTGTCAGAATCCTAGAGGAATCAACTTGTAGACATTTTGCGGAAGCATAAGGAGGCCATCGCCTAGGATTATGCAGATATGAAGGGGATCCCTGCCAACTTATGCACCCATCACATATATATCAAGTAAGATTGTCGTCCTATAGGACAACCTCAGAGGAGAATGAACCCTGCACTGAAAAATGTTGTGAAAGAAGAGCTTTAGAAGCTACTGGATGTAGGTTTTATCTATCCTATCTTAGATATCCAATGGGTCTCACCGTTAGTAATGGTCCCCAAGAAGAATGGCAAATGGAAAATCTGCGTAGATTATTGGGAGTTAAATAAGGCAACGTAGAAAGACCATTTTCCCTTGCCATTTATTGATCAATTCTTAGACACATTGGTTGGCAAGAAATTTTTCTCTTTCCTGGATGGGTTTAGTGGATATAACCAGATCCAAATTACTCCTGAGGACCATGACAAGACCAATTTCACATGCCCTTAGGGAATGTTTGCATACCGGGTCCTTCCTTTTGGCCTGTGTAATGCTCCTGCGACATTTTAGAGGGCAATTCTGGGAATCTTCTCTGATTTGATGGATGACAGTGTTGAAATCTATATGGACGATTTTACTCCATATGGGGACTCGTTTTTGGAGGGGTTCAAAATTTTGGAAAAATTTCTTGCAAGGTGTATACAAGCGTGTGTCTCTCTGAGTACAGTCAAATGCCACATGATGATGGAAGAGGGAATCATTCTGGGACATTTTATCTTAGCTGAAGGGATCAGGATGGACCCAGCAAAGATAAAGGTAATTATGCACTTCCCAACACCTATGACACCCACATAGGTACACAATTTCATTGGTTGTGCTGGTTATTATAGATGTTTCATAGAAAATTTTGCAAAAGTAGCACACCCACTATTTCAATTACTAACAAAAGATTCAGAATTTGTGTGGTCAAGTGACTATGATGCAGCATTTACAAAAATTAAAAAATTAGTCTGCAGTGCTCCAATCCTTAGAGGACCAGACTGGGCTTTACCTTTTCACATTCATATGGATGCCTCTCAAACAACAATTGGTGCAGTATTGGGACATCAAGAGGGTAAGGTACCTTATGCAATCTACTATGTTAGTAAAAATTTGGCCCCCACTGAATTAAACTACACGGTGACTGAGAAAGAATTCCTTGTTGTCATTTATGCCATCAATAAGTTCCGGCACTACATTACCGGGTATTGTACTTTTGTGCACACTGTTCATGCAGCCATCAGGTATTTAATGAACAAACCTGTTACCCCTGGTCATATTGCATGATGGTTGTTGCTACTACAGGAATTTGGTATTACCATAGTAGGTAAACCAGGGAAGGACAATTTGGTTGCAGATTTTTTATCTAGGATAGAAAATGATGGTAAGGATACACCAATTGAAGATAACTTTCTAGATGAGCATCTTTTTGCAGTTTCTGCTAACACTCTGTGGTATGTAGATATTTCTAATTATCTTACTACAGGTAAAGTGCCCCATCATTTGTCCTATAAGGAGCAAAGGAAGATCATTCACCAGAGTACCCGATATTCATGGATGGCAGGATATCTCTTCCATATAGGGGTTGACCAGCAGATTCGGCGTTGTGTGGTAGGAGATGATATTTTTGAGATATTAAAAGCTGCACATGATGGACCCTGTGGAGGACATTTTGTAGATAAAAGAATAGGTCATAAAGTGCTGTGAATGGGATATTACTGGCCCTCCATCTTTTGTGATTCTTGGGATTATGTTCGAAGGTGTGATAGCTGTCAACGGATGGGATAACCTGGGAAAGCAGATGAAATTCCTCTTCAGCCCCAGATAGTCCTTCAACCATTTGAGAAGTGGGCCATTGATTTTGTTGGGCCCTTTAACCTACCTCCCCATCAAAAAACTTACATCCTGGTCTGTACTGACTATGTAACTAAATGGGTGGAAGCTAGAGCAGTCATGAGAGCAACAGAGCAAGTAGTGGTAGATTTTCTTTTTCAGGAAATCTTTGCCCAGTACGGGACTCCCAAGGAAATTTAATCAGATGGTTGATCACAGTTCACATCTCATATGATAAAAAAGTTGATGCAGAAATATGGGGTCAAACATAGAGTGACAACCCCCTATCATCCCCAGGTGAATGGACAAGTAGAGACCACAAACAAGGTATTGGAAAATATCTTAACAAAGACAATAGCAAGCCATCGCCGGGATTGAGCACAGAAACTTCCAGAAGCTTTACGGACATACAGGACAATATGGCAGAATACAACATGTTTTCTCCATTTGAATTAGTCTATGGGAAATCCCCCTTGTTTCCAGTGGAATTTGAGATTAGTACACTCAAAACAACTCTGGAAGTAGGCTTGGATCTATCAGAAGCACAAAAACACCAACTGGAACAGCTGAATGAGTTGGATGAGATTCGAGCAGTGACTGTTTAGAAGATTACTATTATTCAATAGCAAAGAATGAAATGGCATGATAAATTTATTAAAAATAAGGTGTTTCATGTGGGGACTGGGTGTTACTGTATGACTCCCGATTTAAGGATTTCAAAGGCAAGCTCTGCACTCGCTGGATGGGTCCATATCAAGTGGATGCAGTGTTCGAAAATGGAACGGTTAGACTGAGTACAATAGATGAGAACCATACCTCATTCTTAGTAAATGGACACCGTCTAAAACTGTACCACCATCCAGCCTTTAAAGATGCTTTTGTTAAAAATATTTATGCTTTAATGGTCACTAGAAAAGAGGATACTCTAAGTGTCCTTAATATATATATATATATAAAGAAGATATATATATATATATATAAAATACTGTTGCTACTTATTTGTTTGTCTTTTGCAGGAATAACAAAGAAATATGGTGAGGAGAAATGTAACAATCATTGTTGTCATGAAAATGTTGCTGTATTCCACTGGCGAGAGGAACTAAGTATTGTTACTCTACTAAGTGTTGTTATTTTACTAAGTGTTGTTACTCCGTAACTGCCGTTACTCCATAACTGCCATTACTTTGCAATTGCCATTACTCCGCAATTGTTGTTACTCTGCCAATGCCATTACTCCGCCGGTGCCGTTACTCTGCAACTGTTGTTACTTCGCCGATGCCGTTACTCCACAACTGCTATTACTCCGTTGGTGCCATTACTCCGTAACTACCATTACTCGTTGTTTTTGTTACTCACGGTGCTGTTACTCACTGTAGCTGCTATTCACTGTTGCGGTTACTCGTTGTGCTGCTACTCACTGTTGCTGCTATTCATTTTTGCTGTTACTCCTTGTACTGTTACTTGATGTTGCTGCTACTCCGTCAAAACTTTCGCTGCTACTCCACCACAGGTAGGGCCGCAGGTATGTCTCCGTCGATTTTATGGATTTAATTAAATATTCCAAAAAGGACATTAAAATGTGTCGTGGATGACCGTCATTAAGTTGGGGGGGGGGGGGGGGGGGGGGCGGGAACCGTCATAATGAATGACGGCGTACCTCGAAAAAGCATTTATGACACATGATCCTTACTTAACCGAATCTATGATTTTGGTACTTCGTAATAATATTTTTGATGTGTTGGGATGTGTATTCGTACGCACCAAGTCGTATCAATCACCCTCCCGACATGCTGCATTAAATATCAGAAATATTCCATATTACCACCTTAACCTTTCATCATTCCCAAATGTACTAGTACTGTTCGTCCGATTGTTTCCAAATCAACTATGACGTTATTTCAGTTTCCAATGGTTTGGAGACCTGTCACTCTCCCTTTCCAGCCAACTGCAGTCGTCGCACTAATTTTGCCTCTGGAAACAATGGGTGGCCGATCTATTCGCCATGAACCTGAGAATACAGGCGGAATTCGGAATAATCGGGAGGTGTGGCAGGGTTTCGAGAACGTAGGTTGGGATTTTTATGTTGACAGATTGAGGGGGTCGAATGAAGAAATGACAGCAGAATTTGCATTGAACTTGGGAGAAGGAGGCTCTCGGGTCCGCGGAATTGAGATCCCTATAACAGAATAAATCATCGTGGAAGTTAGTGGGCTTCCTCAAGTTAGGCAGTGATGGTTTTCGAGAAGGACTGCCCTTCTAGAATTTCCTGAGGCTTTTCTACAAGTGGGCGAGAGTATTGCATAGAAGGGTCAAGGATATGACAGGAACTCGCTACCACATCCATGGGGAGGAGTAGTAGAATTCGTCATCAAATATATGATGTGCGAAGGAAGATACACCACCATCTTCAAATACCATCTTCGTATACTAGCTCACCTGCGATTTCCACCAGTGGAAGTTTTTTCAATGAATGTGCCTTATTTTCTACTAAGGAGCCTTCACTTAATGACACATTCGGCTCAGGGGGTGCGGCAGGTGTTAGCAGTCATCACTCACCATGGGTTATTTCAGCTATTGATAATGAATGATATTGGACAAATCTTGATTCCATGGGATCTGTTTAGGGATTCCACAAAAGAACAAATAGCAGCTGTTGTGGCCGCTAGGGAAGAAGAACCTAAAGCTATGGAGGAGAGGCAGAAGATGAGGATGAAGAAGATGAGGCCGCAGAAGATGAGGACTATATTGACTAGGAAGAGTCGGAAGAAATAGAGATAGAAATAGAAAAACTTGAAGATGAGGTAGGTCCCTAAGAGAAAGCCAGAACTGTGGAGTTAATGGCAGATGTGGGGACTGATATAGAAAGTCCCACTAGTACCACGACTGAGGCTACCCCACAAGAACCAGCCTTGCCCGTGGAACTAGCAGAGCAAGTTGATAACATGGCAACCACAAAAGCAGACCTACAACAGGCCAGCATGGATGAAACGGTCGATATGGTGACCGAGAGCACTCCATAAGGATCTCCTACCACCTTGGAGCTAATGGAGGAGGAGAAAATGATTGAAGAAGAGTTTGTGACCACTCCGACCATAGAACCCATGGAAGAGAGAGAACAAAGACAAGAAGGGCCCAGAGTTGAGGAAAATAGGGGAACCATGGAGGAAGCAACAGTAAAATTAGGGTGTGAAGTTGACGCTGACCCACAAGAACCAGTGTCAACTTCAGGGCCGAATGTTGATGATTCATTCCAGTTTTCCTTCTTTATTCCAAGGGGAGTGAGGGTAACTTGTTCCCCACAACAAAAATAAGAAGAAGAGTTTGTTGTTCCTGTGGCTCTGAATCTGACACAAAGGCCACAACCATATGGGATGAATGCTACATAGGCGGTAGGCACCTCAGAGCCAGAAAGGAGAGAAGAGACAGAGATTCCTGAGGCTAAAGAATTGGGAGGGATCCCAACAAGCATAATAGTAGGATAACATCTTTCCAGGGCATCACCAGTCATAGTGAGTGCACAAAATAAGAAATTGTCGTTGGCAAAGAGGAGGGACCAAGTGAAGTGGTCCCGATGAATGATCCAACAACATAGCCTGGTGAGGAGGATGTGAAGCGCGAAGTAATTGAAGGAAGGTAGACAGTGGAGGAAAACTCGACAGTGGGCATAGCAGAAGAGGTTTCATGGGATTTTCCTTTAGCTATCGAAATGAAGGAAGTACTGATTAAGCAGGAATGGATTGAGCTGTGTGACAGCGAAGACTTCCATTCAAGCAGAAGTATCAGCTACAGTTTAAGGAGATGATGTGGCTCAAAATGGAGGTAAGGAAACTAAGAAAGAAGATGCACAGGATGAAGAAGCAGATAAAGAAGTACAAGTGGCAAGCCAAAAAGTCCAAGACCATTGGGGTTGAAGCAGAAACTCAACTGGACTTGACAGCCACAACCTCTGCTGCCACTCAAACAGACCCGGTCGAACGACTGTTCAAAGACTGGGAATATGCCTTAATAGCCGAAATACAGTCCTGGAAATCTACTACGGCTCAATACAAAATGAGATTAGAAGGACTGAGAAAAGAGCCTCCATAACCATCTTTGGATATGTGGAGTGTATGGATGTTATAAGACTAAGGCATGCAAAGCAGCATCTCAAGACAGAGCAGCTAGAAAAGAAAGTGGCAGAACTAAGGCCGACAAGGAGCAGATGTTTAGTCTTGTGCAAGAGGTTATGGCATTTCGTCCCCCTGCTTCTTGTTATTCTTTATTTTTGCATGAACGTTTCCTTTTATTTTTCATGGAAAGCATCAGAAACGAGGTCAGCTATGAAATAGAAGACGGAGTACAATTCCTCTGAATCTTGAGGAGTCATGACGTGCCAACTCAACATCTGATGTGTGAATTTTACCTGCACAGGTATCTACTGTGA
This sequence comes from Pinus tabuliformis, assembly GCA_031772625.1. NCBI lineage: Eukaryota > Viridiplantae > Streptophyta > Pinopsida > Pinales > Pinaceae > Pinus > Pinus tabuliformis. The sequence goes on along the minus strand of CM062805.1, from coordinate 798,441,897 downwards.
CTGGACAAAGATTTTAACCCGGTTCCATATGTAGGGGACATTCATTTAAGGGCCCTCACCTCTTACGCTCTTAATCAGATTCACTAGCAGAAGGCTTGTAACACTTTTGAATCCAATCAAGTTACAAAGCCATTTATAGTAAGGGGAGAGTATGAGAGGTCAGTCACAATGTTCAATAAGCATAACACCTTCTTGGGAATGGGGGAGAACAGAGATAGAATGGTGAGGACACAGAGATGGTGTCTTGATCTTTGTGTCAAGCAACTCACCACATTTCAAAAAGAGGCCCTTGATTGTTGTCAGAGAAGGTGGATGACGTCATCTACAACTATTCGGAACAGAGAACCTTTTGGGGCACCAAATTTTGCACGAGTACTTGCCAGAGTGCCCAGATATGTGGCATGTATCTAGACATGTGGGGCCCGATGGATGGGAATCTAGTTTCAGTTTCCTATTCTTTGGTTGTCTACCAAAACTTACACTTCAACTTATGATGTTCCAAGGGATTGGTGGAAGGAAGTTCTCCTTTCGAATGGGTTTAAAGTTCTAGGAACAAAGATGGCCCCAGAATATGATCTCACCTGGCTTCATGAGACTTATAGTTTACAAAACCCAAACTTGAAGAGGCAGTGGACTACATGAGGACATGCAGAAGGCTAGTTGGGTGGAGATGTTGGGTACCAAATCAAGTCATCTTTTCGTCCATTTCTACTATCCTTTTTGACCATTTTGTACTCATTTACCTATGTTGTTATGTTAAATCTTCAAGGTAAACACCCCTGACTTGTCCAATTGGAATATTTTAATTAATGAAGTAATTTCATGTAGTCCTATCTATTCGTGGTACTAAAACACCTGTTTGACTACATCTTAGAGAACAGGAACCCTCGTTGCAGCACTTCACAACATATCTGGTAATGGCCAACCATCAGGAGGCCATGCAGCTGGAGTCACGATTCCCCTGGAACTATTCTTGGACCTATTTGCCATCTCGTACATCTAGTTATGGTGTCATTCCAACTGATGCACATTTTGAAGAAGTGGTTACCATGTTTCAGGGAGCTATGTTAATCTCCCTTGCTGTGTATAAAATGTAGATTGTTCCTGTGAATGGGGGTTCTCCCATTGCTAATGTAATCATTTGCTACAGATTAATAAAGTACCATCTATTTTGCTACTCCAATATTTTTCGTGACTAATGCAGCCCTAATCAGAGAGCTGGGCCCGCTCTTCTGATCAGGTGTTGCGTCTTTGTGTGTGTGTTATTTAGTAGTTAAGCTTTCTGTTACAGTTCTTTCCTGTTTATCAATATTCCTAAAGTTTCGTAATTAGTTTAATCTTAGAGCCATGTTTTGAATCTTAAACCCATGAACCCCTGGTTGGAATGGATTACGCATTTGCCCCTGCATATACCTTACGCGTTGCCTTGAAAGGATACGCACCCGGATTGATAATTTAATGTCGGAATAGGGTGAATAAATCATTCATACCTGGACACCAACACTTGGAGTGTCGAGAATGGGTTGTCTTTACAGGAAATTTTGGAGACTTCTTCGAGAAAGCATTTTGGTCCCATGACCGCAAACCCGTCATAGTAGGTATCGTTTTCTTACTGGCATATAGGTTAGGGACTACCAATTTTCGCTGCATTTTTCATACTAGCCTCCATACTGCGAGATGTTTGCCATAGGGTTGACCCCATTGTGTCTTGGTTAACAAACCATTTTCACTCACCAACTTTAAAATCATGACGTGATGGCAGAGCCAACCTTTACATGGGCATCTTAGTTAGATCCTTGCTGAAATTTGTTGCCCATGCTGCTATATTGAGTAGGCTCGGGAGTCCTCTTTAGTCTCGCCATGAATTGTGCGTTGAATACTCATTTTCATTCTTATGCACTATTTTCTGGCCTTATACCCTAGAGGCTCCTTTGTGTTGAGTTGTACTACTACATTGCATATTGACTATTTGCACCTTTTGGCCTTGAGTCGGCTTCACTTGGACTCGTGTTTAAGCCACTTTTCAACCATGTCTTCTGCAAAATCAACCTTGCAATCACTTAGCCTCTGTGACTTGACACACCCTTTTACCCGTGGAAAGAACATTCCTTTGAGTGTCCTTGACCAGTTTCGCCACCTTGCATTGAGCATAGGAAAGTTCCCCTCCCAGGAACTAGAGCATCTATTTTTTCGACAATCATTCTTTCCATTATACTATAGCATTCTTTTATTATTTTTCAAGCTTCATATAAAAGAAAAAGACAAAAAAAAATTATATATTCCAAAAAGAGCAAGAACAAGACATTATTTCCATATTTAATGGTAGCTAGAGTCAGTTGTGTCACCCTTGAACAAAGCACTCAAAAGTAAGTATTTTCCTCCATTCATATGGGCTTTAGTTTGACTTAGGGGAGACTTAACCTTCCTTAACCTTGTTATTGAGTCAATACTCCTCTGATTGGTTACCTCTTCCAATCATATGGAGAGTTTGCTTATGCCTCCTGCATGACGAACTTATACAAACTTATCATATGATGCCATGTAGTAAAAATTGAGTCATGCTTTTGTTCAAGGGAAGTAAACTTGAGTCGGCCTCTCTGCGGTGTCTCTTAACCTATTTTTTAGGTGGCCATCCCTGGTTTTCAGTGTCATGTTCATTATCACATCAGCTATATTGGTCCTTTTCTTGTGCCGGTTTGCGAAGGTCTCCATTGACTTCTTGTTGGAGGATCTTACTCTTATCGACTATGATAAATTGATCTGAGGGCAGATATAGAGCCTCACCCTCGCCCTATTTTCATTATTGATAGGTCACCTTGTGCTCAACATCGATTAGTATCATGGGTCTTTGAATTATTTGTTTCCCTTGTGTTCGACATCATATTTCATTATCACACATTGGGAGTCATGCAGTACCTTGAATTCCATTTGACCCTATTGGTGGATTCCTCGCCTTTGTGTCAGATTTCATTATTGGTTGGTTCAGAGGGTTTCTATCGTGCTCTAGCCACATCTCGTGTACACCGGAAACGTTCTTCGGTTGGGTTACTACATCTTTGTTCATCCGATTCCTTCCACATTATTGCCCTATGGGTTACACTTGCACTAGATTGATGAAGGATGCCTTAATGCCTTCCTTCTAGCGGATCGTTTCCCATCGACTTCAACTCATTGCTTTGGGAAAGATATCTAGAGTCCATTTAGCAGTACCTTAGGGTTTGCAGTCATTAGTGGTAGATTCCTTTGCTATCAACAGTGGGAAAACATCATTGTCTCCTGATTGATAGATTCTTCCAAGTGTTCGACTACATCTCATTTATTCGCACTTGTTAGATTGTACTGGGTACCTTAACTCTCATCATCATTATCAGTGAGTATCCTTGTTTTTGTTAATGGTATACATCAATGAACAACAATCAAATGATTTCTGACAAGGTTGACTTCAGATCATTTATTCCCATTGTGTAGAAATGTACCATGGCGGTCGGTGATGACCTCGGGTTTGCATGAGCATGTCTTGGTTCACTTCTCAGTTGCTCCTATTTCTACTAGTTGACATCATCCACCTTATATATTGCAGTTCATTACAACGATATCTTATATGTTGGCACTCGAGTTGTGGTGTAGTACCATTTATTCCATCATGTTCGCTATTACTATTTGGATCAGTTTCTTGACTTCAGTGAACAACTTCATACTTCAACATCATTGATCAACTCTTTATATGTGATATTCAGACATGTACTTTCTTGATTATGATCAGATGATCCATTATGTATTTCTAGTTCCTTTATACTTGTATGCATATTGGATCCGCTTTTGTACTTGACATGCGGACATGCTTTATTATTTCTAAGCATGGGTATGCCCACCTCAGACAACAGTCTCTTCCTGATCTCTTTCGCTGGCTTGGCAGGCTGAATTCTGGTGAACTCCTCCTCAGTCTCGGCATGATTCCTTCTATAAAATTAATACATTTCGGTCATCATGTACCCCTTTTGACCTCATATATTAGGGGTCATCTATTATAGCACCATTTACCACTCCTAGTATATTTGATGCTCTGATTGTGGCCTAGGGTAACCCTTCCTTCCAGACTTGGTCCAAAATTTAAAAAATAGTGTTTTATTCCCTATATGCTACTTTTCCCTGTGATAAAAGCATGTACACATGGGTTAGCATATACCCAACCCATGTACATATGTTAAAACACTTAAAAAAATTAAATTTCCTTAATTTCAGGTGGAGTTCATGGGTTTTACTTGTTACTCACCTCCTATTACCCGTGGCCCAACTATTTCCCAACTACAAAAACTAATTTGGAGAAGTATAAATAAACCTCCATGGGAAGGCCTTAAGGGAGAAGATATGATATATTTATACTATAGTGAGATTATCCTTGATCGAGTTTGACGAAATCCTTGTGCCTCCTACACTCCTCAAAGCTTCAGGAAACCCTTGCTTCCTTGTTGGAGATATCACTCATCTTTCTTGAGATATCCTTGTATAGGTGATGGAGGAAGATTGTTGAGGCTAGGAAAGGACAGATCTGGAGGACGGTTCTGCTTGGAGCCGGAGAAGGACTCAGGTGGATAAATTCTCCACCTTACTTGTGGCTAACTTCAATAAAGGAATGTTGTTATGCTTCCAATATTAAATGTGTTTATGCATCTATTTATATTGTAATTCGTTTATGAATCGTACATTGATGCATAATTTTTCATTCATTTATATGATTTAAAATTGATATCATGAACATGCTTTATGTTTCTGCTGCTTTATATGTTTCATTCGAATAATTTTCATGTTTCGAAGACATCAAGAGAAGCTGAGGGTTTGCGCCCTGCGAGATCTACTCAAACGTAGGACTTCCAGGTAAGGACACTCTTACATAGTTCAGTAGAATAAGCATTTAGGTTAATTGCCTGAGAATTCTTGTTGTGGTTTTCCCTCTGCTTTGTTGGGGTTCTCAAAAGACCCTAGGGTGTTCTCACCTACAACAAGATGGAAGTGTATTTCCCATCTCTCCGAATGGGAGATGTCCTCCCATGAGTGGTTGTTTACCTGGAGTACTGGGCTCATCATCCATGGGTTGGATGATGTCTTCTTCCTCATACATTTATTCTTCTTCCTCTACCAGTTGCTTCTCAAGAAACTCATCTACTTCCTACTCTCCTCTTCTTCTCCTTCTCTCTTCTCTGGTTCTGTTTGTGTAGCTCCGATATTTAGAGGATTGAATTTCCATTTTCTATTGCTCTCTCTTGATGGGTACCTGAACCTTTTCCTGGGAGCTAACTTCTTTACTTGAGGCAGTGTTTCCTCCTCATCATGTTCCTACTCTTGCAAGTCCTAGGTTGGTGCATCATTACATGAACTGGTGTTCATGGCTAGACGTGTCTTCATTATGGGATTGTAGAGGTTCTTTGTATTTTCATCCTATTGTTGGCATATTGATGAATACCTTGTATTATGGACGATCCTTTCACAATGCTGCATGATAATTCACCTAAGATAATATGCATGGAAATATTTGGTGGAGAAGTGTAGGTGGATCAACTCCTCAGTTTCAGCTTCCAATGTCTTATGAATCTTTAATTCGCATAATCCGATCTTTAATGGAAATATGGGCCAAGGGGATTTCTTCCTCCTATGAAGGGTTCATGGCAGTCCCCTGTCTAGCTGATTTTCCACCTCCTGCATGACCACCTTGTTTGTCACATATTGCGGCATAAGATGAGGGGTTGTTTGACATCCGAAGCATTTGATGTAAGTTCCCTTGAGAGCTACAAACCAATCTGCAATATATTGAAGAGACTCCTTCACTTGATCTATCATGTATGGCAAATCGATCTCAAATATTAGGTGAAAGATGGTTGCAAAGAAGTGTTCAGCCAATCTGTCGTACTTGCCTTTGAATATTCTTTCCGATAACACCCTACAATGGACATAAACTAGGAACTTCTCTTTAGGATTCCAGTTCCAATACAACTTTTGGAGTGCATATAGTGCACAAATACCATCCAAGAGATATGCATACGTGTCAAATTTTGTAGCTTGATTTTCTTGCGAATATGCTCTGACCTGCCCCACCTATCATTGCAATTCAAATGATAATATATCCACCAAATTAGAATCTTTTCCACAGTTCACCACCAGATTGAGCGTATATATCTAGGTGTATTACCTCAATTTTCTTGTGCCTAAACATCTAACAATACATAACTATCAAATATTGATATACGTCTCTCAAGATATTTGTCGGATACACTGTTGTTGGGCGATGGCGAAACTTGGCGGGTTCTCGACACCATTTCTTGATAACATCGGTCATGGCAAGGTTATCCCATCTTGTGTAAAAGGCATCATTTGCACATTCATTGGGATTTATCATCTTATAATACTTCTACATATCCTCACCATAATAGGTGGCGAGGTGTCCCCACTTTCACTGTGTAGCATAAAGTGTGAGTTATCCATATTTTATAACTATCTATTTAATAGCTTCTGCACATGGCATGACCAGGTATCTGCATGCGATCTTGTGTATCATGGACTTCTTAATGTTTATATATGCATGCACATATTCTAAGTCCTCATGAAATGTCTCTTGCATGAATGTGTTGTAGATCTTGCTCTAAGTAACCTCTGTCATCTTGTCAATAAAACACTGAGTGTCTGCATATATAGGAATATTGGACTTTGTAACTTCAAGCGTCTCATCATTTCTTGATTCTGAGAGTTCTTTAGAGAATTATTTGTACGACGACATGTTTCCTATAGATGATGACATCGTGGTAACACTTGTAGCACATACACATGTTTGTGGAATCACACTCATAGCGACAAGATTAGCTTAAAACAACTAACTATGCAACAATATTTGTAAATCATGTTCAAAGAGTCACCACGAATGATAGAGCATAAAAAACTATGAACGAAAACCAAAAATAACTTGCATGCAAGAAAAAATACACATGAAAACTAGGAGGGCACACTCTCGAAGCACGAAGAGACATGCATGGTCATTTGGGGCTTCGTAGTGTGCTAGTGTGCTCAAGAAAGAGGAAAAAACCAGCCAGGGTGTAATGTAGCACCCTGAAGAGTCAAAGTAATGAGAAAATATGGATTTAGGTCTTCCCTATGCACCCATGCACCCTGGGAGACAAGGAGGGTGTACTGTCACACTCCAAACTGATGAAGGATGAGGGAAAAGGAGCTTAAGGTCTTCAAAGAGTGCCTATGAACTCAACACAAAGGAGGGCACACTGTCACATTTTGAAGGGCTAAATGATGAGGCTTCGTGCTTTTGTGATGCACTCATGCACCCTAAGTTAAAGAGGGTTCACTATAGCACTCTGAAGGGCTAAAGGGAAAAGCTTCATTGCCTCATGATGTGCCCATGCACCCTAAGGCAAAGAGGGGGCACTATATCACTCCAAAGGGTTGAAGGGGAAAGCTTCGTGCCTTCGTGATATGCCCATGTGGCTAAGAAGAAAAATGGGTTGAACAAGGTGAAATTTTCAAGACTGAAGGAGCTTTGAGCTCAAGGAGTGCGCTCTTCCTGAAAAGAGCCTAGAAACAAGTACATAAATTAGAATTCGATGCTAATATAGGAGTGGAATAATCTGCAAGTCTATATAAGCTGTTGTCACATGCATGGTGGAAGATGAAGAGTTTCAAGAATGTAAAAGGTTTCTTGCATGCGATAGTAAATGAACACTTGCAATATGAAGATCTAGCTAAAATTCAAGTAAACACACTGCAAAACAAGAAATTGACTACAAACAAAGCAAGAATTGGCAGTGAAATGATAAAAAGCAGTAATATTTGAGGATGGAAAATTGTCGCACTATTTGATGAAGGGCTTAATGGTTTCTAGTTGTGCACTCAGTTGAAATGATGATGAAGGAATGATTGTTTGATTTTATTTAAAGAGATCAACATGCAAAACTAACTCATGCATGAGTTCCACTTGTCGTCAAATGAAAGGATCAGTTAAGAAGGAGTTAAGGTGGTTCCTATTTTCTAGGAGTGCGCCCTCATGCAACAAGTTGGATCATTCCTGACTCTGGATAGGGCGCAAGTATTCATCACGAAGGAGTTTCAGCTCAAAGGAGCGCACCCTAGTAGGGTGCACTTTTGAAGCACAAAGAGAGTGAACTCACCTCAAGTGCAAGCCTTCATCAACTCAAAATGCACTTTTGCTTTTGTGATATATTTTCTTGCTTTTTGTTTGCTTTTTCAACTTTTGTGTGCTTCGTTAGTGTGCATGGTTAGAAGGCAAGTTTATAAGTCAATAAAGACCATGAGTTCACCTAACCACAAATTAATAACTCAAACACTTCTAATGGTTAAGTAACGATGCTTGAGACGCATCAACTTAGGAGGTTACGACACTAGGAGGAAAAAATCAAATAAAAAATCAAACCACATGGCGATGCATGGGGGCTTGAAACAATAGTTAGCGTAGGCTCCAAAATTAACATAGGCAAAAATATTGGAGGGTTTTTATTGCAGCAACAACACTTTCCTAGCTCCATAGAATTTGGATCCCATATCATCCATGTGCTCTTGAACCTTGGTGTACAACATCTTAAAAAAATATTGTGGCACCTCATCATTATTGGGGAACTTCTCGTATGTATAGAAGAAATCATGATAAACAAATGGTGCAATATTACGGCCATTAAATCTTACAACCTTCATATGTTTTTTGTCTTCAGGTCAGAAGTCAAACAATGAGAAGGCCATTTCTTTAGTGACCATGTCTTTCACTTCATTAAAGGAGTGTCTACCAATAATTGATGTTCTCCTCTTATGTATCATGTCAAAACAAACCTCGATCATCACTCCAACCCCACAATACACCTCTATGAGATTCTCCAAATGTGCAAAAGTATTTGGGGATAATCTCTAGTAGGGTTAGAGAGATTGTTATATCTAACTCATTCTGCAATATTGTGGAATTCTCCTTCATGTCATCAATAGTAATAGTGTATATATTGTCTTTCGATGGAATCTCCTTAGGAACATCTCCAAGATAGGGGTAAATGGGTTCATAGTTTTCATTACAGTCATATTGGTGTGCCCTACGACCTCTCTCACTACAATGATGTCCCACAGGAGGATGATCAAAACCTGTAACATGATAAATGTTCACATGTTATTTAAATATAAATAAATTTCACTTGAAAACTTCATATTTAAAAAATGTCTACATTTAAAATTACTTGGTCTAAGAATTTTCTCATTCTTTGAGCTGTCGTTCAGAGTACGATTATCCCTTTCTAAGGAAACAAACTCAGAGCTATTATTCCTTGTACAAAAAATCAAATTTCCAATTGTGCATAAGTATGAGAGACATGATAAATTTTAACATTAAACATATCTTGAAGAAGATTTATATTTATCTTTCACTCAAATGCTCCTAGACGAGTCATTGAGAATCAACATGGCCAACCTAGCGCTCATTTTATTAAGATATGGATGATGATATTTTTTCACATTAAATGTGTGTAAAAGAAGAAATTATTCGCATGTGTACTTAAATTTACATTGTAGACTTGAACATGTAAACTAGCAATCAAATGTGTACTTGTACCATGCACAGTAGACCCCTCAGAATTACATCTACTCATGAGGGAAGACCCATCAATAGATCTATATGTGGGTCTTGTACAAAACATCATATTGCTAATCACAAGTATGAGACATGTGCAATAAATTTTCATGCATTAAACATCTCACTCCAAGATTTCTATTCATATTGTACTTGAACCAACTCTATCAAACAGTGGTTGGTTCTCAAACTCTAAGTACTCAAAATTATGGCCAAAACAATGTAAACTTTGAAATGACAATTATAAACTCAAAACGAGAACTATGGCCAAAAAACCCCAAAAAAACAGTAAAAACAGTGCTAAAAACGAAAAGTGTGTATACTGGAACGATGGTTTTTTTTAGGGTCAATTTTGAACATGTTTTAAAAATGGCAATGAAAATGAAATTTTCATGAAAAAAAAACCTTGAAAACGAAAAAGTGATGATACTGGAACGATGATTTTTTTAGGGTCAATTTTCAACATTTTTAAAAAATGCTAGTAACACTGAATTTTTATGTGCCAAAAAAAGTTGTTTATGAGGAAAAAACACACTAATATTTTTGGTAGAATAACATTTTTCTTTCCTAAGTATAAATTCAACATGTTTTCAACCATAAAATGCTAGATACAAAAGAAATTGGAATTTTTTCAACCATAAAATTAAAAAACCATGACATTATGAACAAATTACATGACTAAATGAATTCAAATGTCATTATTTGTATATTAAATGAAACATACATTATATCTCTAATTTAATATTGCATTATAGATATTCTAAACAATAAAAATTATCATAATTAAGACATATAATCCAACAACATAAAAATTACTCATAAATTCTCATTTAACACCATATGGAAATCAAAAATTTTATTTCAAGATACGATGCAAACATCAATTATATAAACTGTCTTAAACAATGATTCTAAATCACTCATATTTTCTTGCACACCATCAGAATTCACATCTTAAAATGAGTGATTGGACGCTGACGAAGATGTTCCATAACTTCTCTTTCATCAACTAGTACCCCATCTGAGTTCACATGCATGCCCACCATTTCAGGTTTCAAAATTCTTCTAGATCTACGACTGGTTTCAGCAGACTCCCATCTCAACACTGTTCCTTCTGGTAACAACCTTTTCAAAATCTCTATCATTTTGAAGTGAAGAGTTCCTCTCTTTGTTAAATTTAAGTCATAAACAAGTATGTCAACATCCTCCAATTTTAATATGCCCGTGCGGCAGCGATTTATATTTGTACCCTTTCTTTTTCTCTTTCCGCCATTTTTTTTTTCAACTACCATCTCTGACTTATACACACCATTGAATGGGTGTGTATTTGTGGCATACTAATGTACTTCAACACCCGTAACATCCTCATTTTCTGTAAAGAACTTTATAACTTTAGCAACCCATAATGGATAGCCATTGGGTCTGCTAGCACTGCAATCATGCAACCCTCCTTAATATCCTATACTGAACCCCTGTGAAGGTCTTCCATGGATTCACGTTGTGCACGAGATCTTCTGGAACCAATATACATCTCTCTTTCCTCTTCTTGTGAAGAATTAATCATACCTTGAGATTGTTGTTGTTCAACAATGTTTATTTCCTCATGTTCATTCGACACATTTTGTGGCCAAATAAATGGATTTTTCAAAGGTATATCTTCATTTGTTGTTGTTGAAATGATATCACTTTGATTATTGAAAAATGACTCCCACCAAACTGAATTAGCAATGTCAAAGTACTCATATGTATATCTAATACATTTTTTAATTTCTTCTAGGCAATCAGAATAATTTATATCTTTATTCTATCTGCGTGCATTATGAACTTCACCAACTGATTGTAATAACAATATTTTTGATGCAAATATTGGATGATCTGGAATGAACTTCAAAAATTCCAAACTTGATGATGATGCCCATTCTGCAGTAGTTAAATACTTCTTGCCCCATATTAGTGTTTTCCCATCAATTTTTTTGATACGAAATTGGTGTTGGAAGCTAATTTCATTAAGTTGTTCAATGAATTTCCCCTCACCATGTGATCCCAGAATAAACCTTCGCATGTCAATAGTTTCTTCCAACACATCAAAAGTAGGCTTTGGCATGTATGATTTCTTAATACATTCAATTAATGATGGCAAGCTTCCAACTTCCTTCCTCCTCAATGTGACTGAAAAACAACTGAACATCTGATCAATATGGTCATGAGTGTGCCCAACAAGAAGGAAACCAACCTTTACCTTCTGAAAAATTCTCAATTCAACAAACATATTTAGATCCAAAAACAACCTGATTTTTGTTTTCACGGCAAGTGTTGTCCAATTATAGATACAAAACTTCAAGAAGATTACCATACCAATGGAAAAGCACATCATAAATTATGGTTATGGTCAAATTTGCATCATTATGAATATTTGGAGCTGTGAAGTACACCCTTGGCAACATTTTCCCATTGAAGACCATACAACCGACCAAGTGATACTGAATAAAATTTTCCTCCTGTAAATTTTTGGGTGTGCGAACAAAATGTGGTAAAAGTGTTTTCTTCTAGTCCATACCATCAATTATCAAACCCAAATATTTATTCGGATTATCATAACACTTCTTTCGATGCTTGTACAATTTTTTCCTTTCACTTGTTTGTTGTTCGCGATGCTCCTGAAGTTCTTTGACAATTGAATCTACACAACATAAAAGAAAGCCATTAAGAAATATGTTTTCATAGTTGATGACTATACAATTTTAAAAGTTAAAGTTATGAATGCTTACCTCTTTTTGACCCTTCACATTTGTCCCTTTTTTATTTAAGAGAAGCACATGTACTACAAATCCCCATCCTTGTCTTCTTAGGAATGCAAACATTTTTTAATTCTTTCTTCCATACCTTCACAAAATATTGATATGTAATAAGCTGGCCATGTCCCTCAACACCTTCTGCATATTCTTTGTATAAGTTGTAGATTTCTCGTCTTGAAAAATTATCTGGAATATGTATTGTCCCTCTATTTGGCATACACTCTCCATGCTTTGAAAAGAAATATTTCATCCATGACATTGCAATATTTGATAATGGTCCAAACTGTCTTTTATGACATACTTCTGAATAAAATGTGGGATCCTTTTCCAAATTTTCTTGAATTCTCGAGAGACGAAAATTCCCAATTGAATGAAACATTTTGAAAGCCTTTCTACAAATAAATAAAGACCCAATATGATAATAATAACCTGACAATGTAGATTGCATGCACCCAACTAAATATGAATTTTGCATGCTTTTATTCATTGACACATATCTCTTCCTGCTCTCTAATGCAAATTTGAAATCCATATGTTTCAAGCAATCTTTTTGACAACATTCACTTGAAATGAGAGCACTGACAGAACTTCTTCTCGTTAGATATTCTGCTCTTCTCCTTGTATAACTAGAACATCTTGCATTGGTACGAAAAGGTCTGCTCCTACTCCTCGATACAATATTTCTTGGCTACATCTCCATCATTGGATCATCATTTGTATAAGTATTTTCATCATCATTAAGAGGAATGTTATCCACACTATGATCAGTTGTGCTTTTCAAATACTGACTTGGAGTATATTCTTCATCTTCCCCTTCTTTAGTGCTACTGTCATAGCCCTTAGAATTCGGACTGAATGGAAAATTTGACTCGAAGTTTATTGGATATTCTTCCTCATGTGCATTGTCAGTGTTGCTCTCATAGTCCATAGAATTTGGACTACGTCGAAAATGTGACTGTTTACTTACTGAAAATGCTACAACTTGTCCTTTGTCACTGCTACCTTTATAGTCATTATGATTAGAACTAAGTGCATCATCCTGTCCTTCATCATTGCTGCTCTCATAGTCCTTAGAATTAGGACTAAGAAGACACCATGACACTCCATTCTTTTGAAATCCATCATCACGCTCTTCATCACTGCTGCTCTCATAGTCCTTATAATTAGGACTAAGTGGACACCATGACACTCCATTCTTTTGAAATTTGTCATCATGCTCTTCAGCATTGCTGGTCTCATAGTCCATTGGATTAGGACTAAGAGGACACCGTGACACTCTATTCTTTTGAATTTTTTTATCACACTCTTCATCACTACTGCTCTCATAGTCCTTAGAATTAGGACTAAGAGGACACCATGACACTCCATTCTTTTGAAATTCATCATCACACTCTTCATCACTGTTGCTCTCATAGTCCTTAGAATCAGGACTAAAAGGACACTGTGACACCATTCTTTTGAAATTCGTCATCACGCTCTTCATCACTGCTGCTCTCATAGTCCTTAGAATTAGGACTAAGTGGACACCGTGACACTCCATTCTTTTGAAATTCATCATCACGCTCTTCATCACTGTTGCTCTCATAGTCCTTAGAATTAGGACTAAGTGGACACCATGACACTCCATTCTTTTGAAATTCATCATCACGCTCTTCATCACTGCTGCTCTCATAGTCCTTAGAATTAGGACTAGGTGGACACTGTGACACTCCATTCTTTTGAAATTCATCATCACGCTCTTCATCACTACTGCTCTCATAGTCCTTAGGATAGGACTAAGTGGATACCGTGAAACTCCATTCTTTTGAACTTCCTCATCATGCTCTTCATCACTGCTGCTCTCATAGTCCTTAGGATTAAGACTAAGTGGACACTGTGACACTCCATTCTTTTGAAATTCATCATCATGATATTCATCATTGTTGCTCTCATAGTCCATAGGATTAGGACTAAGTGGACACCATGACACTCCATTCTTTTGAAATTCGTCATCATGCTCTTCATCACTGCTTCTCTCATAGTCCTTAGAATTAGGACTAAGTGGAATCCGTGACTCTTTATTTATTTGAAATTCTCCATCCCCTCTTTCATCATTTTGCTCGCATAGTCCTTAGGATTAAGACTAAGTGGAAGAATTGACTTTCTATTCATGGTGGAAGAATTTTTGTTATATTCATCAATATGAATAGAGTTGTTACACGATGAAGATTTTAATGCTCTACAAAGTGATACTTCACTATCAGAAGAATCCATCACTTTCAAATAGAAGAGGTTGAATGATACAAATGTAGAGTCTCCTAAAGATATTATATAGCTTAGAGAATGAAATTTTCCCTCCAAAAAGTTTCACCAAAATATTTCCCTCCAAAAATTTTGTTAGATTTATTTCCCTTCATTATTTTATTCTACAATTTATTGAAAAATGTAAACTAAATTTTTTTATGAAATAAATCTTTAAAGTCAAAATTGTAAACTAAAACTTTTACCTAAATTATTTTAATAGTTAAAGTATATAATATTTACTAAAGAATTGAATGTTTTTATTTTTATTTTTTATAATACATTCTAAAACAAATTAATCCCACATTCACCCCATTGTAAAACGATTCCATAATATTAACTTTATCATAGTTTCCTATATCGCCATAAAGAAATTAACATGTTAATTTTTTTTAAACAAATTAATCCCACATTAACCGTACGCTAAAATATCTCCATAATTTCACCTATATAATAAATTCCATTATCACTATTACTCACATCACATTAAGATTTTTTGAGGTTCGTTGAAAGACTTGGAGCAAATTTGTGAAGCAGCTACATTGCTATCAACAACATATTCAACGGAGAATTCTCGCAATTGAAAGGTTAGTTAATTTTTTTTCCTTGCAAATTTTAATATTAAATAAGTTTAATGAAGTAGAATTTTTTTTTTTAAATTAAAAATTTTTGCGGGCCAAATTTGCCCACTACGTCTACTGTGAGCATGGTGGGCCAGTAAAGCTCAGGACGGCCAAATGGGCTCGGTAATGCTTACGGCGGTCAAATGGGCCCGTAGGTTAGGGGAAATAGGGATGGCTGGCCTGCCCGCCCACAAGGTGGCAAGCCGCCAGGGTGGCATGGGGGGAGGCTGTGGTAGCTCCCTCGCCCCCCCCCCCCCCCCCCGCCACTCTGGTGGGTGGGCGGGCCACTGGGGTGGCATGGGGCGCCCTGCCGCAGCCTCCTCGGAATCACCCTGCCACCCTGCAGGAAGGCGGTCCAACGGGGTGGCGCGGGGGTGGGGACTGCTGCAGCCTCCCCCCACGCCACCCTGGTGCCCTACCCGCTCGCGAGGTGGCGGGGTGATTCTTGGAATCGCCCTACCACCCCGCGGGCAGACGGTCTGCCAAGGTGGCGTGGGGGGAGGCTGCCTCAACTCTCCCCCCCCGTGCCACCCGACGGCCCGCCCACTCGCATGGTGGTGGGCGAGCCACCGGGGTGGCGCGGGGGGGGGCTATGGTGTGGGCTGAGGATGGGTAGAGGGAAATGGTTGGGCCGCTATGGTGGGCTAGGGGGCCGGACCCAATGGCTGGTTTGGTTGGTCGGCCGATTTTCAGGAGGCGGCTGCAGGGCGATGTATTTTTTAGTTATTTTTTTCAAAATTGTTATGATTTATAAAATTAATTATCATTTATCATTTTCGTTGTTAATTTAAGTTAATATGTTTTCGTCATTTACTGATTTATGTGTTTCTTTTTTTCAGGAAAATGGCATCAAAGAAGATTTCTGTGAATCTTTCTAGACCAAAGACTCTTAAAGGTGGATCTTTAAAAAACATTGGTGAATGAACTCCACCTGAGTTGATGGCTACAAATCTTTCAAGTGTCTCAAATGGTAAGAAGATGATTTCATACTGGAAGAAACCAAAAGAAGTGAAACTTCTATAAAAAGTTTGGTATGTAAAAGAAAGAGAAAGTCAAAATGTGCAGATATATCTATATATTGATATACCTAATGATAATGGAATTTATGACGTGATGGGAAGAGTCATAGACATGTGTTCGGTATCGGACAGTGAAGTTGTTTACATACTTACAAAACCTCCCAAGTCACATGAAAGGATTAAATACCAGTTATCATATTCATTGTATGACACGAGAGAGGTATCTACAAAGTTGTGTAAACAAATCGTAAATGAGATGAAAAAATATCGTAAGTATTGTTATTTATATTTGTGTTTTGCGTTCTTGTAACTGTATAACTATATTTTTTTAACTTTGTTTTTATTGACATATGATATTTTGTTTGGCGGAATTTTGTTGAAAGTTGTTCAATTAGGTTGGGAGGCATTCATTTCATACAACATGATATTATGAAAGTTGTTAGCAGTTTCTACTCAGTGTAAGAAGAAGAAGATATGGCAAACAAGCAAAATGAAGTAATTAATGATGCTACAAAACTACATCCAAGGGATCAGAAAAAAAGGCCTCTAGTGGATAAATCTAGCAAGGGTAGACAAGTTACTTTTGAAGATGAGGAAGTTGAAATTGGCAGTGAAGAATATGATGTCATTATTGTAGATGACATTGGAACTGAGAAGAGTCGTACAAGACCAAAAGTAACAATGCCCATGAATAAATCTGTTACAGTTAATGATGAGAATGTTATGAAGAAGAAAAGTAAAGTTGAATTATTTGAAGTAGTCATTACCAACAGTCAAGAACCTAGTGAAACTTCAAAAGAAAGCAAAGAACTCATTACACCAAGAGCTAATTTAGAGGATGGCATTATCAAAACAAAACGAAATGCCATTCGACAAAATTTGACAAAGAGAAACTTAATTGAGGGTGGTCGTACAGTTCAGCTTAATGTCAGACAAATATATGAGGCAAGTGAAGGACAATGTCAATATCAAATCAGAAAGCCACATCATCTGCATGTTCACAACTTGAAGATATTGATGAGGTAAAATCCATATGCTCATGTGGTTAGTTATGTGCTTCTTGTTGATCCAGTTCAAGTTCCCAAGAAAGAAGCATTTGATAAGTCAAAATGTTTTGAACATAATTATTATGTGCTTAGGGGGAACCATTCTATAAAAGCACAAAGACAATTGATGGAGGAATATCCCAATAACCCACGTTATGAAACAATGAAATGTATCATTTATGTTGGTTTATCAGATACAGAAGCAAATTTAGTGGCATGGGATCATCATTCGGATAATAAATATAGGATGTTTATGACTTTCATCCAAAGGGTTACATTTATTCATAGTGAATTTGAAGAAAAATGTGGTGGGGACAAGATAAATGTTACTGTAGATTTCTGAAAGGAATGTTGTATAGAAATAGGCTATCCAATTGAAGAGAAAATCAATTCAAAAGGTGGCAAAGGCGGCAAATTTAGTGATTTATTCAGAGGTGTTGATAACATTTTCCAGTTCACATTTAGAACTTGAGAGATATGGAAGTTGATTAATGAGATTTTTAGCATGTGGGAAAACATTGGCATTAAAAACTAGAAGGTCAAAAATTCTAAGCCATTGATATGTAGCAACAGTAAATCAGGTCCTGAAATGAAACAACTTCTAGAAGATATGACTATCACACCTTGGAGAGCATTGCAAGGAGTGAAGGATGAAAAAATTGTCAAAGCAATATTATTTCGTGTGAGGTCAGGGGAATTATCATTGGAGGAAATGTCTGAGGAATTTAAAAATTAAGTTTGTTGAATTATTTGTATTTATTTCTAGATTATAATTTTCTTGGTAGTATTTGTTATACATATCATTATATTAACTTTTTTTACTTTATCTATGCAGTCACAAAGTTTACATGAAAATTCAAGAACAAATGGTTAAATTGTTGAATGAAGATAGTTGGGATGATGTTGTACACAACTATCCAGATTCAAGTTCTACATCAACATTAAAATTTATCTTGCATTTAAAAAGGTATGTTGATTTATACATTCATTTTTATTCATCTGTGTACTATTTTTAATTTATAACTTATACATATATTCGTTTATTTTTTAAAATATGAAGAAGGATGATAATGGAGCACCAGATATTTTCAAAACCTTTATTGAAAAAATAAAGATCGAAAGATTGAAGAAGCAATGTATTAAGAATGTTGAACTTGATCCAACTCTTACTCATTTCATTTGGAATTGGTTAGACACTATTCAATATCAAGTAATACAAGGCGACTGTGAAGACATTGCTAAACTCATACCTAAAATGGATTATGCCCTACTTATTGCAGATATTCCCCATGGTTTCAATATTCCAAACATTGACTATGATAGTGACCCTTATACTTCTCAAGCTCTTAGTAAAGTGTTTGCGAGATTTCTAGAAGTCACGTTATCACCATTATGGAGATTTGTGACATTTCATTCAGACACACAATTGGCAATGTTATTGTCAAGCTTCAAAGGGAAAACAAATTCAAGTATGCAGCTTACATGGTAATACGTTTAAAATGTATATTTGATTAATGTTGAAAAAATCATTTATGTACAAGTTAATTGAACTTTTAATATTTCATGTTATAGGAAAAAGTCAAATCTTCTTAACCATGAAGATAAACTATCTATAAATGATTGTGAGTTCATCCATATTGATAGTTGAGCAAAATATGGTAGCTGTATGTCTATGATTTTTAATCGGGTAAATGGAAAGAGTCATAGCCAAATACTGATTTATGATGTTGTTGTGAGAAAACTAACATATGAAGACAAAGAAGCAAGATGAGAGATAGTTAACATTTATCAAAAACCATAGTTATTAATTAATTATCTTATAGACATGTGTTCAAATGAAGGAGATTGGGTTCTGGATTTATTTTCTGGCTCGAGTAAGTTTTATTATATGGAACTGAATTTCAATATGTTATTTCTTAATTAATATTTCATTGTACTAATTTACTTCATTATTTCTTTTGTGCTTGATAATTAGGTACAACACTAGCATGTTGCCTTCAAAAATGAAGAAATTGCATTGTAATTGAAAAAGATCCAATACAGTGCAATTTCATTCAGCAAAGAATTAATGCTCTTCAATTTCTTCCAGATGCAATGCAAGAAATTTGGTTGAATAAAGGGGACTTTAGTGAATCACGTGTGGCAAAAAAGGCAAAGGAACCCCAATCACCATTACACGAAATGATTGGAAAGGCATACATTGGGAGATTCACAGACATCAAAGATCCATTAGAAGTGGAAAATGAGCAAAATGAAGCAGAAAATATTGTGGAAGAAGACAATGATGAAACTCTAGAGGATGAAGAGATTGGATTACGTGACATTGTTGATTAAATTTAAGTTATGCTTGGAAATCAAGCTCATTTTTTGTAACTATTAATTAGTTATACTTGTAATGTTTTGACTTTGACATTTTATGAGAAGAATATACACTCAATCAAGGTTGTTAGGCATTCAATATTTGTATTATGTGATTTTCGCATTAATTTTTAAGTTAATCATTATTTTTTGAAAAAAAAGTGATTATTGTTATTTTTTTGACGTGAAATTCATTAAAAAACTATTATTTAACCATTTTTAGTTAAAATTTTCCTACAAAAATTGTGATTTTGACATGTCATTTCTAGCAAAAAAATTATCAAAACGTGTAGTTTTTTAGTTATATTTATGTTAAAAATGGTTATTTTTATGTCAATTGTTAAAAAATATTGTTTTTTAGAGACAATTATTTCATGTGGATTGAAAAATTAATTAACAATGTATAAATATGTAGAATATCGAAAATTCAAAATATTGACCTTCTTTTTTAAATATGAAAAACAATAAAAACCCCACTACAAAAATTAATTAATTAATTAATTAATTAAAAATAAAAAACAAGAAAATATGAAGAAGAAGACCACTTAAAAAATTATTCAATTTAGAAAATAATTATTTACATTTCATACATTAGAAAATTAAAAGTCAAAAAAAAAAAAAAAAAAACCTTTTAGAAAAGGGCCTGGTGTAGAATTACCACTTTTTTTAAATAAGCATCAAAATCACTACCATAAAACATAATGTACATAAAAAAATTATAGTGCCAAAAACTATGCTCTAAAAAAACATGTGTGTTCTGCATCACCTCTTTTCAAAATCGGGTCACTTTTTTGCTATCTCTACAAAACAGGTAACAATATCAGTTCCCGTTTCAAAGTTTACATTGTTCCAACCTCAAGCTCAACCAGTGCACCTGTAAAAAATGATATTTTTTCACATTAAACACATGTCAAAGAAGATTATTCACGTGTTAAACATTAAACTTATAGTGTAGCATTGAACATGTTTAATAGAAATCAAATGTGTACTTCTATTACACCCCAGAAACCCCTCAGAATGGCATCTAATATGCCTGGTTGAACCTAACATTTCTCCTCCCATGGAGAGGCCTTGCAAGGGGTCATTGGAGGGGTTGTTTGATTCCATTGTTCCTATTAACAAGAGGACTAGTTATTAATTTTGGATTTGCTTTTGATAATCCCAAACTTGCTTTTGGCATGAAACTTATGTTCTTTAAAATCAATCAAGATGAAAACATATATTCTATAGTATTTACCATGGAGTATTTATTTTATTCTCTTGAGTGTTGATTCCAAATTTGAGCTAGATAATTTACCATTAACAAGTCATAGGAAACAATATTATAGCCTATCAAGGCATCTCACTAAGCTCTCCTAGGTGCATAAAAGGCTCCACTACAAGCTAGCATCACACCAAGAATTTCACCGTTGGAAAATTTTCTTTCATCAAACAAGTCCTAAAGGAGATTTATCTAACCTTGCATGACACAAGCTCCATTAGCATCAAGTGATCTTAAGGACCATGCATCCTCATCAAAATTCACATTTTGATTCACTACAATCCTTTGTTTTTCTTGAATGTAGATATTGTAAGTTTTGGAAGTCACAATATATGCAACAAAAATATCCTTGATACTCGAGGATTCCAACTTATCCTCTTCTCCTTAGGAACATGAATGTAAATTGGACATTGAAATACACAGAAATGTGATACATTTGGTTTCATACCAATGAATTCCTCCTTTATTGTTTTATCCTTCAAGATCCTGCCAGGATATTTATTCAAAATATAAATTGTGGTATTATAAGCTTATGCCTATATACACATGGGAAAATCCATTTCATGGATCACTGAATTAGTAGCTCAACATAATACATGTTATCTTTCAAAGAATTAGAGAGACATAAGTCCATACCTATTCTAATGGGTTAACTTGAGAATCTCCCTCTATATTTATTATTTTACCATTGATTGAAAACATAGTTTTGACATGCTTGAAAAGTAAACATGCATTGCACACAACTTAATTTTTGTGAAGGAGCTTCATTACTCCAAATTTCTTTGTAATATGGAGTTTCACTAATTTGAAATTTTTGACAATAGTCTATGATTCAAAATATGAAAATAGAAGTGTGGCAATTCTTCCAAGACTGCCATGACCCATCAATATAATGTGATTAGGAAAAATATTTGTAACACAAATGGAAATATAAATTATGCATAGCATATCAAATCCCTCATGTAACAAATGAAATTAGTGAGTGATGGCTCTTACATTTAAGGAAAATTTCATAGTTGTATGAAAATGTGGATTGATGCAATGATAGATTTGGGTGATAATTAAAATATTATCAGGTTTGATAATGAAGTTATGGCTTATGAATATTTGTAGTTTTTTTAAATAATTTATTCAAGTTTATACATACATACCAAATTGGAAAAATTCCACACACATAGAAAAAACTATTTTCAATTGTTATTCCCTAGATATAATACTTGTTGGGTCTAACTTATTCCAAACTTGGAGATAAGGGTTGATAGGATACTTCAATAAGATCCAACAAACCCTATCTAACTCTAAAGTAAGCCTTAATTCATTACAGAGGAAAATCTCCTTGCTGAAAAGGAATGAGACAATGATTAATGTTCACGAATGTAATTGAAAGTTTCAAAGTAACGTGGTTGAGTTGCCATCAAAGATTCAACAACCTTTCCCATATATATGTGTGTGTGTGTGTGTGTGTGTGTGTACACACACACACACACACACACATAAGAAATGCATAGCTACAAGTAGAATGCAATTTGGCCTCACCACCTTGCGTAGACCTTGGGGTTCAATGTATATTGAAATAAACAGGAGAAATTTTTTTATTGCTACAAGAAACTTTTTTGGATACTCTCAAAATAGTCTAAATTCACGATATTATGCCAAATATATTGTGATTACTTTGCAGTATCATACAGAGGAAATAAACCATTGTGATTCAAAGTTTAGACACAAAGGAAGACTTGAAATTTCACACTAGACTCTGATAATCTTGTATTGCATAGAAACACAGATCTATGGTCTAAAATTTGTTTCAAATTTTTTTGTCTAGGATGAGAATAAACATGGAACGAAAAGTAGGCCACCCTAGAATAAACTTTTTTTCCACAAGTATCTGTCCTATCTTATCTTATCTCTAATTCTATCGACAAAGTAGGGCTCATATGAAACTGGGCATTACATCATTAACAATAGTAAGTCATCTATTTCCACACTGCAATATGTATGTCTGAGTAGTTCAACTATGCACCCACCACTTGGAGAGTAAGGATCTCAATTGTTTCCACATTCACTTGAGGATGCTTCACCTTCAGATGTTCCAAAGTATACCATTTAGCCTAATATGAGTATTTCTTAGATTTAACTACTTAGCATAACAAAATGCTTGTTGTTTGGATGAGCTTTCCTGTGTGGCTATTAGTTTGTTTGAGGTGAATGGTATCTCACTTTGCATCCAAATTGAGCAATTATTGTGAAGAGACATAAAGATTGAGTTGTTCATCATTAAAAATTGGATTTATATTGGGGTACAAAGGAATTTACAATAGAAAATGATTGTCTTTAAGTTTTTAACTGCCTCGAGGATAATACATCAACCATATTGAGGTGGTCTTAATTCCTATTTCAGGCTAGTGAACCTCTCTTTTCTCCCAACCACCACAATTGGATTAAATTAATTCCAAGATGAAAATACTATCAAATTATGGTTAATGATACTTATATCCTAAAACCCCAAGACCCTAATAAATTTGAAGTTAATCAAATGCTGAATGTAGAAATTGGTGAATGTTATGTGGGATTTTATGCAAATATACAAATGCAAGAGAAGGTAGTGAAGTCATTGTCCTTGATAATAGAAGTTGGTTAGTTATAACAAAATTGATTTGAGCATAGAAATAAAAATATAGACACTCCAACCTATCATCATATTTTTCGAAATATATTTTCATGAATAGTATTTATCAACCTAAAGTTCTCAAACCATTCCATCACATCCTAGATAGCTAGCAGGTTGTCCAAAATCCCACGTAAATTAATTGCAAAGTAATGACTATTTTGTTTTCAACACTTGCAATAATCTTAATTCCTCCATTACTCTAGACAGATGAATTATCCTCATTCCAAGATGTATATGAGAATAAATATTAACAACTACATTGTCCAATCGAAACCCCACAAATGTTACCAAAAATTCCACATTTCACTTCAATTTTTCTTTTGTGAATTTCAAAACCCATGGCAATAATTCCAATATTTTCCTTTTCTGCAAACCCTGAACTAAAAAAATCTATGGTTTCTATCCCTACTCCCAAAATCCCACACAAAGTAATTGCAAACATATTTGATCACTTCTTAAACCCAAAATTATCAACCTACACACAATGACTTCATAACATTTTCATATGAAGTCATTAAAAAAACGAGGTTAGGTGGCCATTAACTCTGATAATTCTTGACCCCCAACACCCAAAGTTTGCAAAAGTGAAATGGTAGATTTAATCTTATCCTATGGCATTAAATAGTTCTGCATTGGTAATAATTAGCCTACAAATATCTTCTTACTTCATAAAAGTCTCAAAGAGAGTGAGCTTATATTGTATGTTTCTTTTGATGTTACAAAGGAATAAGTTAGAATTCCCTACGACCAACCTTTGAATTTGGGCAAGCGTTGTCAAGCCACAAAAATTTTACAACTCCAAAACCTCTTCCAAATTTTTTGTCTATTTTACACAAAGCAATTAATTGTTATGTCTACAGGCTTTTGCAATTCCTTTATGTGTTAAACCACATTTGTTGAAATAAATTATGTGATAACATTTTTGTATTGAGTTGTCGATGGGGTTTTTATTTGAATGTGGAAATTGGTGATGTTATTTTGGATTTTACCCAAAATACAAGTGTAAGAGAAGGTAGAAAAGGCATCAAAATTTATAATGGGAGTCGGTTAGTTATAAAAAACTTACTTTGATCCTAGAAATAACAATATTGACACTACACTCTATCATCATAGTTTTCGAAATATATTTTCATGAATATAATTTCTTAACCTAAAGATATCAATCCATTCCATCCCATCCCATACAGATAGTAGGTTTTGCAAAATAAACCCCCCTCCAATAATCCAAATGTATTCAAGTTTGGATACATTACTATTGGTGTATCTAGCAATCATGGAATCTGTAGCATTTGGCGTACCTATAATCAAGCTTTGTTTATCTCCTTGAACCTATGAATATCAACATGTAATCAACATAACATATGTACAATATACATCATCAAAAGAATCTTCTATCATCATAAATATGATCAGTAGCATCATAACAACTATGTGGCTCAAGCAATATAAAAGTATCATCCATGATTTCATCATAGGAAACCCATGACACCATCATAGCATGATGCAAAATATATTCATCATTCAAAAACTTCAGCAACATGGGTATCTTTAGCAACATCATTAATATATGCATCATTTTGTAACAGGAACTACTCAAGCAACCATAATCCCAACAATGCACTATTAGAATCATAGAAAATGCTCCCCCTGCACCTATGCCAATTGTTCACTATCATATCACATCAACTCATCCATCAATAAGGACATCAAAGAAACTTCATTAATAATAAAATCCATATCATATTGCAATAATTCATAAACCATTATAAGCCAATACCATGTCTAAGTAGCATCCACTGACTGTAACCAACCAAAGTCAGAACCAGAAAGTTAAATAATAACTAAATGAAGCATATCACAACTTCTCCCTGGGAAAATCCTACTATTTCTTCATCATATAGAAACATGCGTGACTGCTTGGATCTGAACTCGCATATATATGCGACTATCCTCAGGATCCATGTATAGAAAATAGAATGCTGAATTTTCATAACCACAACTCCGACTGAACCCGTACTATCTATACGTGTTCATTGTTACTACACAAGGTTTACTGTTAGTAATCATGAATATTAAAACAACCATGGGAATCATCATCAACATATGTATTTCTCCCCCTGAGATTATACATCATTGATCCTGAGGACCTGATAATCATCTTTTGTTCTCATGAGGTCATGTACCTCACATCACTTCTGCAATCACTGTTAGAAGTATTCTTTTAAGAATAATGGACTGCAATGGGAACCATCTTCTTTTACTCTGAGTCTGAATCCTCCTCATATCTGCGAGAATTCAGTTCTTTAAGCACATATAATTTGTCTGGGTTTCTATATCCTCTTGCTATGACCTTTCCAGATTCTTCATCTATAACTTTGCATTTGGTTGATGTAAACACAATTACATTTCCTTTATCTTCCATTTGACCTACACTTAGAATATTCTACTTAATCCCTTGAACTAATAAAGTATAATTTTCTCCTCTATGTTTATTAATTCTGGCTCTACCTTCTCCCAGAACTTTTGCTAGAGCATTATTTCCAATAATAACCTTACCATATTGGTTTTTCTTGAGAGACTCCATATTACTCCCATCTCCAGTCATGTGATGAGAGCATCCATTTTCTATGTACCATTCATCTTCTTCTTCAAATGAGTAGAGAGAAAGAACACACCTTATATGTCCTTCTTTTTGCTTATTATGAGAAATGTTGGCGGATCCATATTTTTCAAGTCTTTTGACATCAATATTCTTATCTGATTGCTTGCCATGTTGTCTGAGGTGATCCATAGATTTGTTCCTACATTCTTTTGCAACATGCCCAAACTTGTTATAAGTATAACATATTATACGAGCAGAGGAATCATAATATTTTTGTTTCGTATTCCTTCTATTGCAATTAATAGCTTTGTGACCAAATATATTGTAATCAAAACAATATCCCTTAAAGAATCCTGAGTACCTGGAAGCTACTGATCTTTATGTGAAGCGGTTATTTGCTTGATATTGAAACAATCTACTTCTACAATTGGGTACAACATGTCCATAATTATGACACATAAAAAAATTCAACATTATTGATCAGAGGAGAGAATTGATTAACATTTCTATAGTTAGGTGTAAATTATTTTCTTTGAAGATTCACTTTCCTCGGTTGTTGATCAGGTTGAATTCTTATCTATTTGTTGAGAATTTTAGGTTTTTCATTGTTACTCTTTAAATTTCTTGCATTAGCTTGTGAACTATATTATCCTTCAATAGTTTCATGAAAACCAAGACCAGGTTTGGTGGCGGGAGACCTTTGACTACTAAGAATATTATCCAAAATCTTAGTACTATCTTGAAATTTCAAATGTTTATCCTTTCTTCTAATTTACCTTTTAGAATGTTTACCTCAACCTCCGTTCTTTGATATTTCTTTTCCTTTTCTAGATATTTCTTCTTCATGCCTTCTTCAACCCTTCTTCCTTCTTTCCCATCATCTTGACGAATTTCCTTCAAGCGATCAAGCTTCTTCTGAAGGACCTACTATGAAACCAATTGTTGGGAAAATACTAAGAGGGTGGGTGGGGGGCGGGGGGCGGGCGGGGGGTGTTAATTAGTATTTTAAAACACGCTAAAACCTTTCAATTTCGTATTCATATTTTTGTACATGATTTTAATTTAGTGAACCAACATATGTACGTGACTATGATGAGGATACGTAGCGTATATCAAGTTAACTAAATTTTCAACTAATTCATCATCTGTTTAACTTGAAGCAGTGCATCACTACTTCTTTAGACATTAATTAAACAATAACCATGTGCAGTAAGAATAGAATAAACCATCACACATAAACAATGGATCAACACACATGAACATCAAGATTTTTAGGTGGAAACTTAATGTGGGAAAAAACCACCGTTTTTGTCTTCTCTTTTGTTATGAAACCAGCTCAAGAAAAGATAGAAAAGATAGATCAACGCCTTAGAATTTAGCCTCTTCGAGGGGGCAACCTCCTTTACATTACATAAATGAACAATTCTTGGATGATACAAATGACAAAACCTCCTTTCTATATATAGGAGTCTAAGGAGTCACAATATAATCCAGCCGACCTAACAATAATAATATAAAGCCACAAAAATAATAATAGAGGGATTCTATGGGGCACAGAAATAATAATATGGGGGTAATAGGGGCACAACAATATAAATAAGGGGTATAACTACAATAGTAATGGGGTAATCACTAGTATTATAGGGACCCAACATGCCCCTCTCCTTGTTGTCCTCAACGCTTGAGTAGTTCTGGATACTTCTGCATAAAATTCTCATCCTCCCATGTGGAATCTTCAGCGGATAAGTTCTTCCACTTGATAAGATACTCTGAAATTGATCGATTTCGTAGTTGTCGAGTTCTTGTTTCTGTGACTGCTTCCGGTTCCAATATAATTTTTCCTTCCTCGTCAAGTTCTGGCAATATTGTTTGAACTGGGAGCTTGTCACCTATAACCTTCTTTAAACATGAAACATGGAAAACTGGGTGCAATCGAGAAGCTGCAGGAAGCTCCAATTTGTATGCCATAGTACCAATCTTTTCCAACACCTTGTATGGACCATAATACTTTGGTGATAATTTATTATCCTTCTTAGCTTGCTTTAGGGACATTTGCTTATATGGTTGTAGCTGTAGGGATACCCAATCACCTACATCAAAACTTCTTTCACTGTGATGTTGATCTGCCTGTTGTTTCATTCTATTTTGTGCCAACACGAGGTTATCCTTTAAGAGTTGGAGGACTTGTTGTTGATGTTCGATGTGATGTTCCACTGCTTGAACCTTAGAATTTTCTCTTAAATATGATGTGATTGATGGTGGTTGGTACCCATAAAGTGCCATAAATGGGGTCATTTTTGTTGCTGTATGGAAGGAAGTGTTATACCACCATTCAGCCAGAGGCAACCATTTGACCCATTGTGTCTGTTTATCAGATACAAAGCAACGAAGATATCCTTCCAAACATTTGTTTACTATCTCAGTTTGCCCATCAGATTGAGGATGATAAGATGAGCTATGAGCTAACTGAGTACCCAGACAAGAAAATAATTTTGTCCAAAAATTTCCAGTGAAATGGGATCTCTGTCACTTACAATAATCTTTGGGTTTCCATGTAGCTTTTGAACTATTTCCATAAATGCAGTAGAAACTGTACTGGCTTTAAATGGATGTGATAATGCACAAAAGTGTGCATAATTGGTAAGTCTATCAACTACCACCATGATGACACTCTTTCCCTCAAACTTGGGTAAACCTGTGATAAAATCCATTGAAACCTCCTCCCAACGTTGGCTTGGAATGGATAAAGGTTGTAATAGACCCGGTGTCTTAATTGTTTCAACTTTATTTTGCTGGCAAACCAAACATTCCGCCACAAACTTTTGAATATCTGATTTAAGGCCATCCCAAAAAAATTCCTTCTTAACCCTGTGGTAAGTTTTTAAAAATCCTGAGTGCCCTCCTAAGGGAGAAGTGTGCAATTCCATAAGAATCTTTTGTTTTAGCTGTGAATTCTTACAGAGGTATAAGCGATCTTTGTACCATAACGAATCATTTTGCCAGCTAAATGTATCAGAAGTACTGGAATCTTGTTGTAGCTTTCAAATAAGTGCCCACACTTCTTCGTCATTCTTCCATTCCTCCTTTGCTTCGTTTATCCAATCTGGTTGGATAATAGAAATGGCACACAACAATGCTTCCATATCCTCATCCTTTCTTGAGAGTGCATCTGCCACCACATTTTGCTTCCCTTTTTTGTAGATGATTTCAAAGTCATAACCCAACATCTTTGTGACCCACTTTTGTTGCTCTTCAGAGGATAATCTTTGTTCTAAAAAGTATTTAAGGCTATCATGATCCGTTTTTACCTTGAAGTGTCTTCCCATTAGGTAGGGTCGCCATTTCTTAAGTGCATGGAGTATTGCCAACATTTCCTTCTCATAAATAGCTTTTCTTAAAAACCTTCCCTTGATTGGACGACTTTCAAAAGCAATGGGTCTTTCATCTTGCATTAGAACAACACCAATTCCATTTCCTGAAGCATCACATTCCACAATAAAGGTTTTTGTGAAGTCCGGTGTAGCTAAGACCGGTGCTTGGCACATTGCCTCTTTAAGATGTTTAAAGGCCTTTGTTGCTTCCGGAGTCCATGAAAATGAATCTTTCTTCAATAATGTTGTTAGAGGTGCTGCTATTCTCCCATAATTCTTAACGAACTTGCGATAATACCCTGTCAACCCAAGAAATCCTCGCAGATGCTTTATGGATGTGGGGATTTTCCATTCCTTAATGGCTTTAATTTTGCTAGGGTCTACCTTAACTCCTTCATGAGATACAATATGACCCAAATATTCCACCTCCTGGACTCCAAAGAAACATTTGGATCTTTTTGCATATAATTGTTTCTCCTCCAATAGTTGTAGCACCTTGTCAACATGTTCAACATGATCCTTCCAAGACTTGCTGTAGATTAGTATATCATCAAAAAATACCAACACAAATTTTCTAAGGAATGGTTTGAAAATTGAATTCATCAAACCTTGAAATGTTGAAGGTGCATTGGTAAGGCCAAAAGGCATGACCAAAAATTCATAATGACCTTCATGAGTTCTAAATGCCGTTTTCGGAATGTCTTCAATCTTCATTCTGATTTGATGATATCCCGAACGAAGATCCAACTTGGTGAAGTAAATTGATCCATGCAATTCATCCAGTAATTCATCAATGACAGGAATGGGAAACTTATCTTTAATAGTGAGCTTGTTGAGCTCCCTATAATTTGGACACATGCGCCATGATCCATCCTTCTTGTGCACCAATACTACTGGAGTTGAGAAAGAACTTTGACTCGGTTGAATTATACCAGCCTCTAGCATTTCTGCAACCATACGTTCAATTTCACTTTTTTGGACATATGGATATCTGTACGGCCTGATGTTTGGAGGAACACTTCCTGGAATCATATGAATAGCATGATCATGATCACGCATAGGTGGGAGACCTTTGGGAGTCTCAAATACCTTTGAATGATTGTCCAGGACTTTTTGGAGATCTGGAGAAATAGATGATTCCAATGTGGAAACATCTAGCGAACATAATTGTGCAATTACACCTCTTTGCTCCTTTTTTAGAAGCTTTGTCATGCCACTAGAGCTGATTATCTTTCCTGGTTTCCCTGCAATACCCCTTAATTCAACTTCCTTCCCTTCCACAGAAAATTTCATGAAAAGTTCTTGAAAATTAAAAGCTATTGTACCCAAGGATTGTAGCCATTGGACTCCTAGTACAACATCAGCACCTCCCATTGGAATGGAAAGCATTGGGCTAGTCAATACATATTCTCCCATGGATAGCTTGATATTATGGCACTTTCCAGAACAATTTATTGTTCCTCCATTTGCAATCATCACTTGACACTCTGGTGCTGGATATAGGAAGCAATTCAATTCTTTTGCTACCCTACAATGAATAAAATTGTGGGTGCTTCCTGAATCAATCAACACTATTACCTTTTTCTTCTTGATTTGTCCTTCTATCTTGATGGTTTGAGGAGTGGTAATTCCCGCCAATGCATTACAAGATATGGTCGGATTTATTTGTTCTTCATCTAGGCTTTGTTCTTGGAATATATTCTCTTCTTTTGACCTTTCTTGCTCCTTTTCTTCTTCCTCTTCACAATCTATGTAGAATAATTTCTTCTCAACACACTTATGACCTTTTGTGTATTTGCTATCACAATTGTAACAAAGCCCTTTTGCTCTTTTTTCTTCCAATTGTTGTGGTTTCAACCTTGTAGGTTGTGGAAGACTATGGGCAACAACACTTCCGTCTTTATAGTTGTGAATGGTATGCTTCCTAGTTGCCATAATTTTGCTTTCCATTTTTCTTGCTAACCTGAATGCCTTCTCTAATGAATCAGGTTCCCAAAGGCACACATCATGTTGGATATTATCCTTTAAAGACCCTATGAACACATCAATCCTATGCTCCTCTGGAATATCTTTTACCCTTATGTTCAATTTTTGGAACTCCTCAATGTGCTCCATTATTGAACCCTTTTGTTTGAGACTTATCAATTGGCTAAAAAAAGTGTTGCTTTTTGTATCCTCATAATGTGCTATCAATTTTTCCGTAAAAATTGCCCAAGTGATAAATTTTTTACGAGAACAAAGCCATTGATACCATACAACTGATTTGGTTCCAAATATAAATTTGCCATACGCACCTTTTGTGTGTTTTGCACATTATTGAGATCGAAGAATTGCTCCATCTGTAATATCCATGTGGCGGGATCCTTGCCATCAAACTTCCTCATATCGATTTTTGGAATGTGGTGATTCTTCTATCCAACATTAGCATCTATGGAATCATGATTAACATTTCTTTTGTTCTCATCATGAGTTTCCTTTACTACCTTTTCACCATTAGTAAGTATTTCTTGTAGAAAATTAGTCAAATCTGTCTTCAAATCTGCCATGCCTGTCTTCAAATTTGTGTTCAAATCTATCTTCAAATTGTCCATCTTAGCTTCCATGCCATTCATCTTAGCTTCCACGCCATTTATCTTAGCATCTGTTAACTTTTGTGAGCGTGACATTTGTTGCACTTGTTCTTGTAATTTTGATATATCATGTAGCATTTCTTCCTCTTCTTCATGAGTCATGCTAGAGCTTTTAGGTTCCTTACTAGGCGTTTGCATTTTCTTTCCTTGGGGCATCAGTTACCTATAATAATGCTCTACTATGCCCTTTGAATTCCTTCAAAATAAATTTTCAAACCAAGCTTAAGCAAAAATTTAAAAAAATCTACACACCTTTTTTCACTTTGTAGGAGCTCGATATTGCCTCTGACGTATCTCTGTACTTTCCAGTCATCTAGTTCTGAAATTGTGACCTGTAGTAGCTCTCTGTGTCCTCTTTCCAATGCCACAAGTCTGACCCAAATTGGATTCTCCAAGGAAGAGTTATGCGAAATCTCCCACAGTGACTTGATTATAGACTAGTTCAGTAGAGCTAACTTGTACGACGTCCCGCGAGTAACTGTTTTGACCTTTGGATCTAAAAAACACCCACAAGAAACTACAGTCTGTCCTCTTTCTGTACCTTTTTACGAAATTTCAATCCGATCCTCAAAGAGAAAGTTATGACGATTTTCCCCAGGTCACCTGTTTTAAATGTAATTCAGGAGTCTGCACAAAGACCAACTTCCTCAGATCATATCTCCGAAAATGTCACTCAAAAAGCTCTGAAATTTCGACCCAAGGTTCAAGGTCAATTCTTCTCAAATGGGTTTTTTTTGCGACTTCTGAAATGTCACAGAAAAAAAGTTATAGCGAAAATGCCACGATGACCTGTTTGGAGCAGTGAAACCCTAGAATCCAAAGCTCTGATACCAAATGTTATGAAACCAGCTCAAGAAAAGATAGAAAAGATATATCAACGCCTTAGAATTCAGCCTCTTCGAGGGGGCAACCTCCTTTACATTACATAAATGAAAAATTCTTGGATGATACAAATGACAAAACCTCCTTTCTATATATAGGAGTCTAAGGAGTCACAATATAATCCAGCCGACCTAACAATAATAATATAAAGCCACAAAAATAACAATAGAGGGATTCTATGGGGCACAGAAATAATAATATGGGGGTAATAGGGGCACAACAATATAAATAAGGGGTATAACTACAATAGTAATGGGGTAATCACTAGTATTATAGGGACCCAACATCTTTCTTCATATTTTATTATAATGAAAAAATTCTTACAATCTTGTACTAGCACAGACTCATACCAACACGCAGGCACCCACCTGTAGAAAGCTACAACCTTCACATGTTCTCCAGCACCCACTGGAAGGGAGCTCCAACCCCGTGATCTCGTTTACTAGTACCCACTGAAAGGGAGCTCCAAACCCCTAATCATATTTACCAGCTACCACAGGAAGGAAGCTTTGACTTCCTCACTAGAGGCTCCAACCCTCAACACCTTCGTGGACCACATTTCATAATTTTCATATTGGATCCACTTGAACCCAAACATCAAATATGTAGGCCATGTTTCATCAAATTTTTGGATTGGATCCACTACCATCATTTAATACCAATATCAAATAACAAACTAAAACCATTCACTGTATCAAATCTTTGAACCAACTTAATCATTAAATCATTTAATGAACCAATTACCAAATCTCAAACAGCCAAAGTAGCTAGATCATCTCAAATCATTGTCTACTCTTCATCAAAATGTCATACCACTTACTGTTCATCACATAAACTAGATCTGTCACTGCAAACCCTGGATAATCTTATTTCATAATATATATTCCACTATTATGAGGCATACTCATGTATATACACACTTTCTCTTGAGATAACCCGCGTACAAATCTCGAAACACTAAACCTTGAAATTGAATCACTGCACTACTAAAATCAATCACTGAGACACATACTGAACTTGTCACAGATATCTGAACCAAATACAAATCATCTAATAGAAGCATCATTAATATTAAACATTTCATAACATAATCAGTTCAACCTAAACCAACACTGTCAAGCACAGATCATCATGGAAGACTTCATCGACAGAAAACAGTAAACATAACAACACTGATCACATATTATATTCAACAAAACCCTAGCATATTTATGTGGCCCTTATAAGACACTTCCACATATGTACGTGCCTTTAAAGAAGCATACCCACATACAAGTCTGTCCATACTATAGAATCAATACACGACTACCCAAAAGTCGATCTGCATATGTACACAATTTTTCTGAAGAAAAACGACATATAGATATGTAACTACTAAATAATACCTTTGTTTCACAACAAATCACCAATCAACCCCAAATCTCGACACACATTGTAAAAGACACACATAATAACATCATTATTACAAATCTATCAACCAATAAGTAGATTATTCAATGTATAGAGATTTTAGATCTATAAGATTTGATCCATCATCACACTCCTAGGTGCACACTTATTTCAGATCAAACAATTCATCAATAACCAATGCCATGCACACTCAACACTTTGATCTCCATCTCCTTATATAGCTCAGGACTTAACCAATACCATGGGTCAAATCATTAGTTATGCTGATGGTATTCTTTGATGGGATCAAATATCCGTTGTTGCTCATAACTATGGGCCAATATAATGGTAAAGAACCCTGGTATTTAGAATACCATAGTGTGGAAACTGTACACAATTTTTCTTCCCTACATATGTATGTGTCTTTTCTTCACAGAACCCACATATACTTCTTCAAAGTTTATCGTTATCATTCCTCTATCTCTGAATTGATATTCAATCTATACTGGCCTGGATACTCATCCTGCTACCATCATGTTGACATCTTTATTAATTAGGTTTCAATCAAGTACAACACATTTCTCATAATGCCAACAATATCCCCCTTTGGACTCGATGGCAACCACTTTGGTGTTTAGTCACCACCACTTGTAGATACCTATAAACACATCTGTAGATATGCCATGTTTCTCTCCAAAGTCATCAAGAACTCTCCAAACACCAAGCTTCTCTCCCCATTTGACATCAAGGGAAAAGGGATGACCAATGCTGAATGAAGGCTTCTCTCCCTTTGTTAACATGAGTGTTGCAGATGTGATTTGTTGAGTATAAACAATGAATACTAACCATGCTCCCCCTGAGCACATGTTGAATTTTATGAAGATATACAAAGAAGTACATGACTTTATGACTCAACCAGACATGACCTTTCCTATCACCAATGACTCAAGCTTACATTGATCACCCAACACTAAGGTTACATATTTGACTCAACATTACATGACATGCCCAAAAAGATGGGATTACATGACATGACCACAATAGTCCATACATGACTGAATTTTACAATGATTTATAACAAATGTCTTTACAAGACCTTTACATCAAGAGAAAGATATGGCATTTATAACTAAGACCAAATACCTCAATAAGGCCATGATAGTCATCAACAATCATTATACACCATATGGGATTTTCACCATAAGCATCTATCAACAACAATGTGAATAACAACATGCACATTTTCATCATCAATTTGCAAGATAAGACAATGTAGCTTTAATATCATCAACCTGTGACCAAGTATGCAACATCAATAGTATAAGATTTTTCCATAGATATCTGCTATCAACTCATCCTCTTGACTTCATCAAGGTCAACTTGCTCTTTCCCTTAGTAGGAAGAGCCTCATTTCATGTTCATCAATGACATATAGATATTTTGTAGCATAACAACACATCTTTTCATGCATCAATCAACATATGTGAGAACCAAGCATAGCTTCATAAAGTAAGATAGGGAAAAGTAGCATCATTCTTCAACATCATCAATATGTGACTAAGTATGCCATGTCTCCAAGTATCATTTAGTAGATGTAGGAGTAGTATATTAATAACTATGTCTTCGTGAAACTTGCAGTAACATCATTCTCTTGGCCCATTTTCTTCATGCAAGAAAAACTATCACACAAACACCACATCATCAACATGCAACTTAAGTAATCATCCATAATATTCTGAATTTTCAAGCAGAAAATACTCAAATGTGGGCTCGTTGTTGAAAGGTAAGCTTATCTTAAATTTCCATGAGAGAATTAGTTGAAAAATGATGAAGGGGCCTTGAGGATTGATCTACAATGTTTGACAAATGGATTCATAGGTTATTGATAACAATATTTCATTGTTTTTGGCCATTATGGCTCTTTGGCTAGGTAAGTAGAAACTTTCACAATAGGTGACGAATTCGAGAAAATGATAGGTTTGGGGAAAACAAAATTGAGGCAATATTGATTCCCAGAAGAAAAATTCATCATTAGCATCCTAAAATATTTTATATGCCCAATTATGGAGTTCATAGGGATTGAATTCACATTGGGTTTTAGTTATTTTGAACTATGTCTTGATCAAAGGGAGTTCATCCGAGTTAATCACAGGGGGTAGGGCCAGACACTCTACAAATATTTTTTATATTCCCTTTTGACTAGAAATTTCAATAAATTAATAGAATAGAGGATAACTTAAGAAATTACCCGGTCAAATTGATGGCTGATAACATAGAAGATTGTTGTAACTGGACGTTCTTTGGTATTTCATAGCTCTTTGGGCAAGAATAACAAAGGATCATTAATGAAGTGATAGAAAAGATTTAAACTTGGAATGGATTTTCAATGGTTTAGTTCAAATTACCATTATGGGTGCGTCAACATTTATTAATCGGAACATTCAGAAGCAGTTTGCGGGGTGGGGGGTAAGCAGTAAATAGTTTAGGATGGGGGGTGTCCACAATGATTGGGAGCACGCCACATAAAGACAAATGGTAAAACAAAAACAACTTTGCAAACCTCCATCGTCGCTATTCATCTGGAGTGTGAGGGGTCCCGCAATCACATGATATTCATTGATCTGGGCGGGTGAAATCTTGGACATTGGAAAGTGCTCGTGATTTATCTCCTTCTACAGTGGTGACTTATTTACATAAAATAACAATTTAACTCATAATTTTCACGCTAATACAAATTTTAAGAGTGGAATTTGTACTTGCTCGCTATTAAAAAGTGCATAAAATAAATTTGAACTTAATTTTCGAAAACTTATGCATTTCAATAGAATTAAATTCATATTGGAAATAAGTTACAACAAAGAGAAACGTAGATTTTATTGTAACCACTATATCCATTGAGGAAATAAAATTATTTCTTTCCCACCAGTGTATCTAACACTTGGTCAATAAAAGGAAAGGGGAAATGTTCCTTGTGTGTGGCCTTGTTCAATTATTTGTAATCAACATAGATTCCCCATATACCTTTTCTCTTGGGTACAATGATAAGGGGAGAGACCCATTCACTATCAAATATGGGATAAATGAAGTTCATAAAGATAAAATTTTGTAAATCTCTCATGAATATATACCTTAAAGCTATATTCATCCATTTTTGGGGTTGGTGAATAGGCCTCAAATTGTCCCTAATGTAGATATGATGGGTGCATATATCTAGCTAGAGCCATTTTTTGTTAGTGTAGTCCCAAGTAAATAATCTTTATGCTTAGACAATACTTTGATCAATTGTTCTTTTTTGGATTCAGAGTTAAAAATTTTATGGGGCTAATCTCCATAGAATTCGTATTTGAGTCCAATATTTCATCAAAGGATGAATAGTTCACTATTGGTGATGCATATTCTACTAAGAGAGAGACTTCGACATCAGGGTATAATACATGATAGAGAATGGGTTGAGTTTCTCCATCCTCAATTTTTTTCATAAGTGAGAGATATTGGTTTACTATAAGGACTTGGTCAACATCCTCTTATTCATCATTATTTCCACATCTTCCCAAAATAAAATTTATAGATCACTACCAAGGTTAGATGGGGGATACAATGTGAGTTTTTAGTAGAAAATTCATGGTTTATTTTAATTTTTCCAAACCTATAACTAATGTAGGTATTTGTTGTCACAAGTCATGGTCATCCCAATATCAAGGGGCAAAATACTAAGGTGGATTTTGGTTGTAAGACTATGAAATAGGTAGGGTATTCACAATATCATACAGATATCAA
Organism: Pinus tabuliformis; assembly: GCA_031772625.1. Classification (NCBI taxonomy): domain Eukaryota; kingdom Viridiplantae; phylum Streptophyta; class Pinopsida; order Pinales; family Pinaceae; genus Pinus; species Pinus tabuliformis. Next base: position 798,403,577 of record CM062805.1, on the reverse strand, counting down.
AACATCTTACAAATTCTGTTTGGTTTAATGGTAGATGATCATTAAATTGTAATATTGTGGGGGCATGTCTAAGAATCGAAAATCCTAAATATTTTGTGGTTTCTTAGTTCATGACGTTTATGGTAACTCCCAAATCTATCATTGTGTTGGGAATCACTATAATGTTGATTTTCACATTGACCACAGGGATTTCAAGGTCTAAATATTTAGTTGTAAGAACCCCCTCCAAATTTAAATATGCTAATTTTCTAATGACATGCATTGTCTGAGGGCCTTTCCTCTTTCTACCTTATTTTCTTTGACATAATTCTTTAAATTCCTTTGAGTAAATAGTGACATTCTTAATCGCTTGGAAGAGTGGTATTCAGATACACAATTTTGTCTTCTTTTCTAGGAAATGAAACTCTAGTTGGGTGGTAAGCTTCCCTAAGTTCTACCTCCTTGGATAAGGAGTGATTGGTGGCTCCCTATTGGTTTGGTATTATTTTGTTGGAGGAATTTCAAGAGCTTTATTTGGTAATGGGTGTTCATATGAGACTTCTCACAGTATTATATCTTCATAAGAAAATTCATTTTATTCAAAGTCCTCCCTAATCTAAGTGTAATAACTTTACATTTCAAGAAAGAGGTGGAGTAACAGGTGTATGTTGTAAGACCAATGACATGTTCTGGGTATTTTTAGGGCCTGGATCTACCTCAGGCTGAAGGAAGGTAGGTCTAGGGTAACATCAAACCATGCTTAACCTAGTAGCTAGCCCTACCAGGTTGGGAGAGGGCTCTCTCCTTGTCAATATCAATTAGGATATTGGCAATTAGGGCTTGAGATGACTGAATTTAATGTATATTTTAGGCTAGGTATAGTAGCTCAGGGTTTCTGGTTTGATTTTTTAGGTTTTGGCTGCTGGATCAATTGGATAAGGCAGATTGGGTCTGGGATATCAACTCAGGGATACAGTCATGTTCTGTGGAGCGAGGTAGACAAGGGTTTATGTACTAGAAATGGATTAAGATGGTAGATTAAGATAGTTGAGGAGTTGAGGAGGGCATAAAGAAACTATGAATCCTCTTCAAATAGTTGAAAACATTGAAAACCAAATGCATTCCCAAGACAAAGCACAGTAGTGTATTTTGTCCATTCACCTTGATTCATTTAGTTTTAGAAGAGAAAGATGGATTTGGATACATATAAAACATAAGAAAAACTCATTACAATGAAGAAAAAATACATAAACTCACTGTCACAAGAATCCCATAAAAATAGCTATGAAACCTGGTTTTATTCCTTGCCAAATTGCTGATACAAATGTTCAATGAGTGCCACCACTTCTACCAAAGTCAAACCTTTACAAATGACTAAGAAATTACATAATATAGGCAAGGAAACCACTCATGCTAGCTATCAGGGTCAAATCCATGATAGCGCTTGAAATTTCACCTCAGGCTGAGAAAGGTAAACCTCAAGGCTACATCAAACCATTCAGCCTCGTAGCTAGCCCTACGGGGCAGGAGAAGGCTCTCCCCGGTCAATCTCGGTAGATCTTCAATGGGATGAGATGACCAACAAGGTAACACTGATATTAGGCTATTAAAATGATTAAAAAGGTGGATTTGGGGTTTTTTGGGTTTTTGGTGGCAATTTGAGGAATTGCAATTTTGGGTGCGGGGATTGGACACAGTTTCTGCAGGGGGTTCCTTGGGGCGAGGTAGGAGACAGCATTGATGCCTTTAACTAAAATGAATGGTCAGGAATGAAAGATGAGGAGCTAAAGAGAGCAAACAATCACTTTGAATTCTCTTTAGACAGAAGAAAACATTGAAATTAAACAAATTTAAAAGCAGAGCATGGCTAGCATGAATTCATACTTTAACACTTCATTTGTTTAATGTGCAGCAGTAAAGAAAGGAAATGAATCACATAACAAAGCTTACAAGAACATTGAGAAAACATACCATCAACACATGAGTCCACAAGAATCCCAAAGATGACTGCAAAACCCTGGTCTTCCTTAGCCAAAAATTGCAGAGATACAAGTGAAATAATACAATGATAGCTTCTCCCTCAAGAGTCTAACCATGAAAATGAGCAAGAAAGTACATAATATAGATGATCTAACCTCTTTCCCTGCCTCCATGGGTCGAGCTCACTATCCTAGGAGCTATTTGAACCACTTCTAAACTAAGCACTACAAAATAGGCAGTCAAAACAACTTGCCTCTATAAACTTGGAAACCAGTTCATACATTCAATTTTTACCCTTTACATGAAAAAAATATTCTAGAAGTGTTAAACAAGATTGAAAGTATCCAAAAAGTGTCACAATTACATCCAATAGGACCATCATTAACCTCAGAAAGTCGAAAAGAGTCAAATCTGCATTTTCTGGGCTGAACTGGTCAAATCTGGCAAAATCTGCTCAACGGGTCGCGCCCCTTTTCTCAACGGGTCGTGCACTTTGGATCTCTGTTTGGGGCACTTCCAGGTGTCAGAATTGGGTGCAGGATAGCTCGTTGGAAATTTCTGTGAGTCTACTTTCCAACCCAACTGGAATTTTTGAATTTGGAGTTCATTTGCCCAGTCAAAACTCAATTCTCCCAAGACTACTTCTGCAACTCAAAAAAGGGGCAGAAAGTCAAATTTTGCATGTATTTTGACCTTCTGGAGGCCCAAAACTCCATAAAAACTCAAGTCCATCCATGGGCATATGTAAATTTGCATAAAAAATTGGAAATGCTGAGTTTTTGTGAAAAGGAGTTGCCATGACAAAGGGTCTCACCAGGGGTGAGACCCGTTGAGGAGCCAAAACCTGTAAATTTCCAAAAAATGCCAAAATTACCCAAAAATCTCAAAAAAATTTGGGATTTGTGCTATGGCTGACCTATTGAGTGCCTTGATCCTTCAGTGAGGCCTCAGCCAAGATATGGAGGGGATCGGGCCTCTTTCTCCTTTTTTGTGCCTTGGCCAACCACCTTAGATCCGACGATTGTAATTTTGACATTTCTCTAAAACCATGACACCTGTACAAAAAGTGAAGGGGGTTTTTCTTTTTTGGCATGTTGTGGACAAAAACCTCTCTCAGTTTTCCAAAATTCATCTTTTATTGCTCTGGAACATCATTTGAGTGCGACTTGTCCCGATGTGTGAAACAAGGAAGTTTGTCGAAATGGAGCGAAATGAAGGGGATAGGGGGCTTCTAAATTCTTGGGGAAATTTTTGGAAGTAGGGAGGGATGTTAGGAAGTAGGGGAAAGTGGAATCTCAGAGATTGAGTGAGGGGAAGGGGTCCAAAAGGGCAAAACACAGGCCCAACCTAGAAAATTGCCAGATTGTAGCTAGAAACTAGGGTTTGTGCAAAAATGAGGAATTTGGCGGATCTAAGGGATGGGAAGCATTTGATAAGGTACTTTAAGGATATGGGAAGGTGTATGAACATCTGGAAACAAGTTTTGCTGATGATTTGACCGTCTAAGAGAAATTGCCTTCAAAACCCTAGGAGAAGGAAATGATCTTGCCTGGGTGCAACTGAAGCATGAACAAGGTGTAAAATGACTCATTAGACACTGATATGATAATGACAGCCCTATGAATGATGATAGACTCAGCGGAATAGTGACATAGATTGGCATTTGGGCAACTTTGCAAAGAGTGAAAGCAAACCCTAGACCTAATGCCTAGTGACCAAATTTTGCTTGAAAACTCTTTGAAATGACAAAATTTGACCTTGACACTCTGAGACCACTTTGTAAGAGCATATTTGATCACTGGAGGAAGGCTGGAAAGACTGACACTAACAGTTTCAACCATATCTAAACTAGGAACACAAAAGTAGTTAGTGGAACAACTTGCCTCTAAAACTTAGGGAACCAATTCATTACAACTCAAAACCACTTGGAACTTGATGTATCTACCCTATGAGGTGATTTTCATCTAAAATTACATCAAACACATCATTTACCATGCATACATTTACCTAAACAATAAGAAAAGTCAACCACTGAAGAAACTAGGCGAAATTTTGAGTTTTAGGCAAAATTGACAAAATCTGCCTGATGCGCAGCGCCCTGAGCCTGATGCGTAGCGCCACTTCAAGACTGCTTTTGGAGGCCTTCCAATTCACCAAATCAGGACCAAGATAGCTTGTTGGAATGCTCTACCTGTCTATTTTCTGGAACACTTCGAATTTTCTGATTTGGAGTTGATTTGACCCTCCAAAATTTGATTCTCCAAATACTGCTTCCTGTGCGTCCAAAAAGTGGCAGAGAGGGCATTTTTTGAGTGTTTTTTTCCCTTTTGATGACCCAAATATTCTCCAAAATTGATGAAATTTTCTAGGTTTTCTTATTTTCTTATGCTGAATCCAAATCTATAAGCCATTTGTAAAGAGGATGCACCAATTCAATGCGCAGCGCCAGTGGCGCTGCGCATCAGCCGGAATTTCTTATGTTGCCTAATTCAAAAATTGGAAAATGACAAAATTGTTTCAAAATTTGCCCAATTTTGGCTCAAAGCTGCATCATGGGTTACTTTGTTGGGCTAAAGTCACATCAACCAAAATTTTGAGCTTTTCATCCTTCTTTTTTCCTTTTAAGGCCCTCCTTAATCTTGCCTTAAGGTGCTTGACCCTCTTGTTGCATATTCTATTCCAGGTCAAATAATGGTGGGCCATATTTACCATCAAAGTGGATATTTTCCCTCTCAAGCCATATCTCTCTCTCATTTACCACCTCTTGTTCAACTGGGCTCAAGAGAACTGGATGCTCTTTACTACTTTTCCTTTGAATTTTTAGCATCTCTAACTCCATTTGGCTTTGTTTACCCTCTAACTGTTTATTCTCCTGCTCTACATAATTGATAATATATCTTCCTCTAACTATATTATCCTCTAGCATGTTAATGTAAGCCTCCTGTTCTTTCAAAATCATTCTTTGATCAAAATAATATCTATCTAGGTCTATTGCCTGAGTATGATGAGGTGGGGTGGGGGAGTGAGAGGGATGGATAGAGGACCTAGGGTTTTGATGTATGAGGGGTTTAGGGTTTCATAAAAGGATTAGTTTCTTACGGAAAATAGGGAAAGGGAAAATGTGATCAAAAGGTGAATTTAGGGAAAATGATAATGGGAAAATGGAGAAAAGTGACAAGAGCTTGAAATGGTGAGAAATTAGGTAGAAGACAACTAGGGTTTTGAGTTTTAGGAGGCTAAAACCATAAGTAAAGCATAAAAACCCTATCTGAGATCAAAAGTGAGTTTACTTACTTGATTGGAATAGAAATGAAGCAATGAGAATGATTTGAGGTGAATTTTGGTAGTTTTGAAGTCTTACTGGCCAATGCACAACGCCTGCTCACCAATGTGTAGCGCTAGTGTAAATTAACACAGGAGAAAACTGCCTGATGTGCAACATCGAGCTCCCAATGCGCAACACCATTTTGCAGACTAGATTTGAAGGCCTTCCCCTTGTCCAAATTGGGAATGTCATAGATTGCTGGAAATCTTGTCAAGGCTACCTTCCAAAACATCTTGAATTTTTCAATTTGAAGCTCATTTGCCCTGTCAAAAGTCAAATCTCCCAAGACTGGTCAAAATGTGCAGAATGAGACTGCGTGAATGCAAAGTGTTGTTGCAGTAAACTTTTGAAAGTCTTCCTCAACTCCAAATTGAGCTCATGATAGCTCATTGGAAAGATATTTGTGTCTAATTATCATTTGACTCATCAATAAAGTCATTTGTTCATACCAAATAGGAGAAAAATTGATTTTACCAATGTCACTCCAGAGGTGCAGCAACTCTCCTAACGCAACGACATTTTTGACATTTCTCCCAAACCATGAAACCTGTGTAAAAACAGAAAGAGGTTTTTATTCTTGGGTAAATTATGGACAGCAACCTCTCTCACATTTGTCAAATTCATATTTTCTTGCTCAAAAACATAGTTTAAAGAAAACCTATCCTGATATGTAGAACAGGGGATTGGTTGAAATGAAGGGAAATGAGGGGGATGAGAGGCTTCTAAATTATTGAGAAAATTTTGGGAAATAGGGAGGGATGTTAGAAAGTAGGGTAAAGTTTAATTTCAAAGATTGAGTGAGGGGAAAGGGGTCCAAAAGGGAAAAACACAGGCCTAACCTAGAAAATTGTCAAATTGTAGCAATAAGCTAGGGTTTGTGGGAAAATGACGAATTTGAGGGATATCAGTGATGAGAATTATTTAATAAGGTATATTAGGGATAGGGGAAAGTGTATGAACATCAGGACACAAGTTTTGTTGATCATTTGGCCATCCAAGAAAAATTACCTTCAAAACCCTAAGAGAGGGAAATGAAGCTTACCCAAGTACAACTGAAGCACGAACAAGGTGTAAAATGACCCATTGGAACCTGAAATGATGATGAAAACTCTTTGAATGATGGTACACTAAGCTTAATGGTGACATGGACCAATACTTGGAAGACTTTGGAAGGAGTGAAAACAACCCTAGACCTAATACCTAGTGACCCAAATTTACTTGAAGACTCACTGAAATGACAAAATTTGACTTTGAAACCTTGAGACCACTTTCTAAGAGCATATTTGATCACTGATGGAAGGCTTCAAAGGCTGACACTAACATTGGCTCCATTGGGGATGGTAGCTCCTTGGAGATGCCAAGAACACCATAGACCAAGTAGCCTTATCCATTGGGCATGGAGTCAAAAACACAAACTTAAATGGATGACTGAAAACTGATAACTCAAATACACAAAATGACTCTTACTCAACTAAAAATTGACTCAATACTAAAACATAACTAACAGATTGGAAACTATACTCAAAATGGAGCTTATTCAATAAAACCTAGTCTAACGGTTCCAGTCATCACCCGATCAAGTGAAGTGAAACAACCAATGCAACCAAGTAAGCATTCTAGCTGTTGTTTTCATTCTCTGCAAGTACTTTCTTATGAACAAAAAGAGAGAACTACTGAAATGAAACTCCCATTAAAACTTGTAAATAGATCCAAATTTTCCCAAATTAAATAATATGGATTCTCTATCTGACTCCAAAAATACTGCATAAGGATCTTGAAATTCATGTGCACTAGGGCTTAGCTCATCTAATGGATTACTTTTCTTCTCCTCATACCATGAATGCAAACTTTCATCTGAGCTTTGTGACAAGACTCCTGCTGATAATGACAAAGAAACCAGCTGTCAAATCAAGTTTGTATCAATACTTGTTTCAATCTCACAGGTAGCTAATGGAGAAGGACTTTGACTGCAGACATCATCCAACACATCAGCTATTGGATCATGAAAAACTTGAAAATACTATTGCAACCCATTTTCGATTGGTTCCAATGAGATTTCATGGTTTTATATAGGCTACTCATTTGAATATATACTATGTGAATGACCCTTCAAAAATTGAAATGATTCAAAACAAAATGGCACGGAATCATCTTGCATCATTTGATCATATGTTCCAACTTCCAAGTCTTGATCTGCAACCTGAAATTCAATGGCATTCAGGGGCTGCAAATCTGGATATGAGAAGTCTTGAACAAGGATTTCATTTCCCTCAAGATGGTTCAGATCAAAACTTATCGACGGTTGATCTCTGATTGCATGAAAGTTGTCTCTGATGAACTGAAACGAAGTAAAATAAAAAGGAAAAGATCCTTCACTTACTTCAAAATTTGTTGCACTGTCATGTTCACTTCCATGGCTGATATGCATCAGTTGATCACTGTATTCGAGCTGCTTAAAGTGAACTTCCTCCTTCCGCAAACCAACTGTTGATTTATCTGTAAAACTAGCTTCTTTTTGGAGGACATAATCATCATCATACTAATCAAAATGAGGCAAATCATCAATAAAAAACACATCATCAAGCATACATGTCATATCAATAGATCTTCTCCAAGATGATCTATAAAATAATCATTATCAGATCTATGACAGCTGGGATAAGAAAGAAAATGTTTTGGATCAGGCACTTGTTCTTCTTCAATCAGCGAGCCATGGTCTTGAACATCATACTCATTCCTTGTGGTGATCTTTTCCATCATCTCTTCCACTGCACTTACCAAAATGTCTATCTTTACTTCTAAAGATGTTGATTCCTCTAGATCTATGTTCTTCATCTCTTCTTCCTTCAACTTTTCCCTTCTGGTCAACAAATTAGCCTCTACATCTACTACATTGTTTTGCATCTATTCAAGTGTTACAAGGTTCCTTTCCCTTAGCTAAAACTCCATTTCCGGATCAAAGGCTTCCAAGTAGTGTAAGAGAGCGAATCCAGGAGGAGGTCTTATATTAGCAGGCATCAAACAATAAACTTGGTTAAATCTGGCAGAAAACTGTTGTACTGTCTCCCATGGCTATCTTTTCAGCTAGTTATATTCTTCTAGAATCAAGAAAGGGTTTTGTCTGACCATCCACTTGTCGAGGAAAACTTTGACGAACTGTTGGAAATTTGAAATGCTCGCATCAGGCAGGGTTTTGAACCAACTCTTGACTTTGCCTTGCAAATAAAGAGAAAAAAGCCTAATATTGACATCCTCTTCATGAACTTCAAAAAGGTCAAGAAAATACTCAAAATTCAGTACATGTCTCTCAGCAGTGATGTTGTCACATTCACCATCAAATCTTGGTAGATATAGGTAATGATTTTTAGGGAAAACATGGGATATAGGAGGTAAAATCAAAAGCTTGTATCTATCTGGAATTTTACAAGGTATAGGAATATGTACATAAGGTGTAGAATCAGTCTTTGTCTCTTGAGGCTCACTAGTTTGAAGACGATCATCATAAAATTCAAAAGAAGGGTCTTGATCAAGATCAAAGGCATGCACATATTTTGTATCCACAATCTTCAAAGGGAAAGAATCAAATGCAGATCTAGGATCTTTCCTCGAATACAATATACTTTGTAAAGCCTTCTTGACATTCTCGGGAAAAGAGAAGAAATAATTTATGATGAAGAACATAATATCTTGGATGAAATTCCAACTTGAATCCCTAATATTTCCATATTGTTCTTTCATGTTTCTGCTGGTCAAGTACATCCTCCAGTGGAGTCCTTGGATCTGATCTCGAAACTGATTTGGAGTCGCCAAGTGAATGATTTCAGCCTTCCTATGTCTGATCATTGTCCACCATCAACAATCAAATCTGAACTTGATACATTTTGTTGAGGAACATAAAACTACATTCCCTAGTATGGTCACCACTATGTTAGGGCCTGGATCTACCTCAAGCTGAAAGAAGGCAGATCTAGGCTAACATCAAACCATGCTTAACCTGGTAGCTAGCCCTACCAGGTTGGGAGAGGGCTCTCTCCTTGTCAATCTCAATTAGGATATTGGCAATTAGGGGTTGAGATAACTGAATTTAATGTAGATTTTAGGCTAGGTATAGTAGCTCAAGGTTTCTCGTTTGATTTTTAAGGTTTTGGTTACTGGATCAATTGGAGAAGGCAGATTGGGTCTGGGAAATCAGCTCAGGGATACATTCATGTTCTGTGGGGCGAGGTAGACAAGGGTTTATGTATTAGAAATGGATTAATATGGTACATTAAGACCGCTGAGGAGTTGAGGAGGGCATAAAGAAACTATGAATCCTCTTCAAACAATTGAAAACATTGAAAACCAAATGCATTCCCAAGACAAAGCACAGTAGTATATTTTGTCCATTCACCTTGATTCATTTAGTTTTAGAAGAGAAAGATGGATTTGGATACATTGAAGAAATAATACATAAACTCACTGTCACAAGAATCCCACAAAAATAGCTGTGAAACATGGTTTTATTCCTTGCCAAACCGCTAATACAAATGTTCAATGAGTGCCACCACTTCTACCAAAGTCCAACCTTTACAAATGACTAAGAAATTACATAATATAGGCAAGGAAACCACTCATGCTAGCTATCAGGGTCAAATCCATGAGAAAAGGGGTGGTTTCAACCACATCTAAACTGGGAACAAAAAGTAGGCAGTGGAACAGCTTGCCTCTAAAACTTAGGGAACCAATTCATTACAACTCAAAACCACTTGGAACTTGATGTATCTACCATATGAGGTGATTTTCATCTACACTTACATCAAATACACCATTTACCATGCATACATTTACCTAAACAAGAAGAAAATTCAACCATTGAAGAAACTGGACAAAATTTTGAGTTTTAGGCAAAACTGACAAAAACCTGATGCACAGTGCCCTGAGCCTGATGCACAATGCCGCTTCAAGACTACTTTTGGAGGCCTTCCACTTCACCAAATCAGGCCCAAGATAGCTTATTGGAAATCTCCACCTCTCTAGTTTCTGGAACACTTTGAATTTTCTGATTTGGAGTTGATTTGACCCTCCAAACGTTGATTCTCCCAATACTTCTCACTGTGGGTCCAAAAAGTGGCAGAGAGGGCATTTTTGAGTGTTTTTTGCCCTTTTGATGACCCAGATCTTCTCCGAAATTGATGAAACTTTCTGGGTTTTCTTATTTTTTGATGTTGAATCCAAATCTATAAGCCATTTATCAATAGGATGCACCAATTCAATGCGCAACACTGGTGGTACTACGTATCAGCCGGAATTTCCTGTGTTGCCTAATTCAAAAATTGGAAAATGAAAAAATTGTTTCAAAATTTGCCCAATTTTGGCTCAAAGCCGCATCATGGGTTACTTTTTTGGGCTAAAGTCACATCAGCCAAAATGTTGAGCTTTTCATCCTTCTTTTTGCCTTTTAAGGCCCTCCTTAATCTTGCCTTAAGGTGCTTGATCCTCTTGTTGCATATTCTATTCCGGGTCAAATAATGGTGGGCCATATGCCTTAGCATCTTGTTGTCTCTATTTGCTTTCTTCAGAAGGCCCTCAAAGTGTATATTTACCCTTTCAAGCCATATCTCTCTCTCATTTACCACCTCTTCTTCAACTGCAGTAAAGAGAATCGGATGCTCTTTACTACTTTGCCTTTGAATTTTTAGCATCTCTAACTCCATTTGGCTTTTTTTACCCTCTAACTGCTTATTCTCCTGCTCTACATAATTGATAATATATCTTCCTCTAACTATCTTGTCCTATAGCATGTTAATGTAAGCCTCCTATTCTTTCAAAAGCATTCTTTGATCAAAAGAAGGGTTATCTAGGTCTATTACCTGACTATGATGAGGTGGGGTAGGTGAGTGAGAGGGATGGATAGAGGACCTAGGGTTTTGATGTATGAGGGGTTTAGGGTTTCATAAAGGGATTAGTTTCTTAGGGAAAATATGGAAAGGGAAAATGGGTTAGGGAAAATGGGATCAAAAGGTGGATTTAGGGAAAACGATAATGGGAAAATGGAGACAAGTGACAAGAGCTTGAAATGGTGAGAAATTAGGTAGAAGACAACTAGGTTTTTGATTTTTAGGAGACTAAAACCATAAGTAAAGCATAAAAACCCTATCTGAGATCAAAAGTGAGTTTACTTACTTGATTGGAAGAGAAATGCAGCAATGAGAATGATTTGAGGTGAAGTTTGGTAGTTTTGATGTCTTACTGGCCAATTTGCAGTGCCTTCTCACCAATGCATAGTGCCTCTCTGATGCGCAGTGCCAATGTAAATTCACACAGGAGAAAACTACCTGATGCACAGCGCCCCTCTGATGCGCAACATCGAGCTCCCAATGCGCAGTTCCATTCTGCAGATCAGTTTTGGAGGCCTTCCTAGTGTCCAAATTGGGCGTGTGATAGCTCATTGGAAATATTGTTGAGTCTAAGTTCCAAAAAATCTTTAATTTTTCAATTTGGAGCTCATTTACCCTGTCAAAAGTCAAATCTCCCAATACTGGTCAAAATGTGCAGAATGAGACTTCCTGAATGCAGAGTGTTGTTGTAGTCAACGTTTGAAGATCTTCCTCAACTCCAATTTGAGCTCATGATAGTTCATTGGAAAGATATTTGTGTCTAATTATCATTTGACTCATCAAGAAAGTCATTTGGTCATCCCAGCTAGGAGAAAATTTGATTTTACCAAGGTCACTCCAGAGGTGCAGCGACTTTCCTGAGGCAATGATATTTTTGACATTTCTCCCAAACCATGAAACCTGTGTAAAAATGGAAAGACCTGTGTAAGAAATGGACAAAAACCTCTCTCACTTTTGTCAAATTCATCTTTTCTTGCTTAGAAACATAGTTTGAAGAAAACCTTTCCCGATATGTGGAACAGGGGATTGGTAGAAATGAAGGGAAATGAAGGGGATGAGGGGCTTCTAAATTATTGAGAAAATTTTGGGAAATAGGGAGGGATGTTAGGAAGTAGGGGAAAGTGGAATTTCAAAGATTGAGTGAGGGGAAGGGGTCCAAAAGGGAAAAACACAAGCCTAACCTAGAAAATTGTCAAATTGTAACAATAAGCTAGGGTTTGTGGGAAAATGACGAATTTGAGGGATATCAATGATGGAAATTTTTTAAGAAGGTATATTAGGGATAGGGGAAGGTGCATGAACATCAAGACACAAGTTTTTTTTATCATTTGGTCATCCAATAAAAATTACCTTCAAAACCCCAGGAGAGGGAAATGAGGCTTACCCAAGTACAACTGAAGCACGAACAAGGTGTAAAATGACCCATTGGAACCTTAAATGATGATGACAACTCTTTGAATGATGGTACACTAAGCTGAATGGTGACATGGACCAATACTTGGAAGACTTTAGAAGGAGTGAAAACAACCCTAGACCTAATACCTAGTGACCAAATTTTACTTGAAGACTCATTGAAATGACAAAATTTGACTTTGACACCCTGGGACCACTTTGTAAGAGAATATTTGATCACTGATGGAAGGCTTCAAAGGCTAAGACTAACATGTATGATGGCTTATTATTCTTAGGGTAACATATGGGTTATGCAAGGATTTGAGGATAATGAGGGGTTGTAGTTGATGGCTTCATCTAAGGCTATAGTAGCAGTAGCATTGGTGGTTGTTGTGGAGACTATTGAGGACTTCCAAAGGATGAGTTCCTCCACCTTTGCTACCAATAGTGGATTTGGGTGGGGGAGGAGCCATATTATGGTTTAGGTGGGCATCACCACTAATGAGAGTACTATATTAAAGAACTAGTCCAGTAATAATTGTAATATTGAGGCTCATCCATGATCATATATTTAGGTTTTGGATACCATAGATGTTGCTGTGAGATAACATAAGTTCTCTGCTTTAATTCTTACTTCTTGGTAAATTTCATTCAAAACAAGGGAGGATGGACTATTGCTAGTGGAATTGCCTTGTTGAAATATATTGCATGTCTCTACTTGGTTTAATGGAAACTCCTTCAATGGGTACTTCCTCCTACATTTTGGGTAGAATAATGCCAAAGCCAAATCAACCTCATATATTTTATTTTTCATCTACAACATATATAGATGGGGGGTAAGATATTTCAGTACATATATTTTGAAATCCTCCAACAAGTTTCTAGTTTTTTATTTGGTAATTTCTCCTCTAGTGGTTCTTTTAATTATAAACAATGCATCCCTTGGCCCTTTTAATGGTCATGATATGCCTATAGAACATCTCCAATAGAGTTCACATATGTCATCATAATTTTGTTGGGATATGTCACCTTTTATCATTTGGTTGAGGATTTCAATGCAACCATCTCTATTTCCTTTTGGTAGCAAAAATCACAAAGTATCATCCTCCAAGTTACACTGTCTTAACCACTATAAATTGTATTTGAAGCATTCCACCTAGTCTTCCAAGCTTTCGTGTTCTCTTAATGTCATATAGAAAACTTCTTCTTTTCAATCCCTATATTTGTAGTAGAATTGATATTTATTGAGGAATGCTTTCTTCAACTCTTCCTAGGAGATGATACTATCCCCACCAAGCCCCATGAACCATCACAAAGGAGAAATTTTCAAGGTAGCAGCAAAGAGTTTAAACTTATGCATGTCAGAAACATGATCATAGCTTCAACATAGGAGATTGAACTCAAATAGGAACATGTTTAGATATTCATTGACAGAACCATTGAAATTTGGCATGGAAAAGTGTAGAAGGTTTTTCATCTTTATGACACCTTTGGTGGATCAAAATGGGAATTCAAAGGTGAAAGTTTCTTCTTTCATAGTTCAGTTTACCACCTTTTCCATTTCTATCAGAAAATTTTCACCTAGTTTCTTTGCAAATGGATTGTTTTTATATTGAGTTATGGCTCATGAAGGTAGAATCTAACTACTTTTTTAATGAAGTGTTTATTCTCACTTCAAGGATAATGAATTCTCCTTGGAATTGAGATGCTACATCTATAGGAATGACGGGTTAGTAGATTCTATGGTTGATGTTATATATTGGATCTTGGCCAAAGAGCTATCTATAAGAGCTAGATAATTATGTTGATGGATGCCTATTCTCCAGTTGCTTTCCTTGCATTATTAGTTTCTTGGGGGTTTCTAATAGGATTACTAAATATTCTTTTAATATCCCTATTTCTTCTCATGAGTCTTTATAAAACATTCTAATTCTTAATAAAAACACATAGGATGAAAATACGTACAAAAATCCAAAATAAGTAGGCTGAAAAGTAAACATAATAGCCTAAAACAAATAATCACATAGGCTAAAAGAAAATGAATATTATTGAATACTATTAACAACAAATAAAAAACACTTCATTGTTGATAATTCCCCATCAATGACACCACAAATGACAAATATTTTAATCTACTTTCTAATTCCTTAAAAATACAAGTATAAAATTGTACATTTAATTGTTAATGTGAGCTTGGTATGGAACTTGTGAACTTTAGTTTTTGTATATTCTAGGAAAACTTGTTCAAATAATGTTGTAGACTTTAATTTGTAGTGATAGGAATAAGAGTGTTTATTACAAAATAATAGTCTTAGAATACTTTTCGACAATGTTGGGATGGGGTCCCCTGGGGTCAGTTTTGGGGCAAAGGCCCAAGTTTTGGGGCAAGAGCCCAAGTTTTGATGTAAAAAGATGAAAAGTCTCCACAAATTGTGGTCACGGAGCGCATAGCTAGTTAAGAGTCAAAAAGGTTTTTTACCCTCCTTTATGTAAAGTTGATTAAGCTTTTGAGATCTACCCATGGTCTGTGAACCATGGGATTGTATAAATAGGTGTGTCTTAGAGAGTCTAAGGTAATAAAGATACATTGGTCGAGGGGAATGAAGGAAGAAGTCTAGTGTAGAGAAGGAATTCTTAGAGGGGAAAGGCTCTACAGCTAAGTGCACAGAGGCCTAGAGTAGTGTCTGCAACTGAGTGCACGGGCCCCTGCAGCTCATTGCAGAGAGAATTTTTGAGTCTGTAAACCTTTACTAAATATCAATAAAGAAGATTATTCCATAAATTCCCATGTTTAGTCCATTTACTTTTTTTATGCATGAATGCGATATATGTTGTGATGACTGATGGTTTTACAAAATAATGATGTATTGATGTGCGACTTTACTTGATCTGTATTGTTATCTGAACGCAATTAATGTTAAGTGATTATGCAAAGATCATAATTCTTTCTATTAAAGTTATCGAACACTTAGGTAATTCTGAGTAATAACTGATCTAAGGGTAATCTAAGGTGCGCGTGAGAAGTTAATTGGCATGTTCCGGGTCCGCAAAATTTAGTCATAGACCTTCGCGGAGGTCTAGAGGTTGATTAAGGGAAGTTACAGCACTAGCTCATAGGATCCTAGAGGTCTGTGTGAAGGCAAATCTAGGTCGCCAAAAGGACATCACACTAATCTCTGGGTGCAGAAACTTGGTTCCAGCACCCCCCCATACTGCTTCGGGTGAGACTTCAATCCACGCACTATGGATTGATGCCGAAAGGGCCAATAGTGTAGGGATTTGTTTGGTGCAACTAACTCTGAACCTGGGTCAAGACCCCCTAAGCCAACAAATGGTTTTGCTGTCAGGACCGGGATCTTCATAAAGAGATGTGTGATGTCGCATCACTGGAATCTGACTAAGAAGGAAATTGAGAAGTGGTTGGATAGAAAGATCCATGAATTCACGGTGCAAGAAATAGAAATTTGTGCCTGACAAAAGAACAGTGGTTGGACAGATATTTATTCACAGAAAAACATGAAATCTTCTTCTACACCTTCCTGATTGAACTATACAAGTGGATCGCTAAATTGGCAAATGGCCAAGGAAGGTGGAGGCTTGATGGTCTGATAGTGTGGACCCTGAAGCTCGTGCAGAGGTTGGAAGCTTCTAAAGCTAAGATCGCGTGCATAGTTGATCACTGGCTTGATTGAGTCATAGGAGGATTTGTTACAGAATTCGTGGTTGATACCTCAGTCAATTACAGTGAAGTAGAGCAACGCTTCTTCAAGGGGCCGCAAGGTAAGTATTTGACATCTTTGAATACTTGGACAAAGATTTTGTTGTGTGAAAAATAGGTTATACCACTACCTTTATGTTTGGAGCCATGCGAAGTGGGAATCTCTTTAGGGATAGGGGAAGAACAGGACCTGAATATAGCTCATTGATTGAACCTCCTATGAGTAACGATCAGGGAGCAGCACGGGCTTCACCACAAAACGTTGTCTAGTTGATAAGGAAGGGTTTTCCATGAATACCTAATCTTTCCACACCACCTCCACCTTCACCTCGACAACATACACCCTTGCCCACACCGCCACCACCGTCGTCGCCGATCAACATGTCGAATACAATGAAGTTTCCTGTTTTCAAGGGCTTAGGAAGTGAGGATCTAGATCAATTTTGGTTTGTTGCAAAGGCTATTTAGACAATACAAAAAATTATGGATGATAATATAAAGAAGGCGCAATTGGTCACCACTTTGTAGGACAGCACAATGACATGGTATGTCAAGTACTGCACTGATAATCCATTGGCATCATTGGCAAATACTCAGACCACTTTGAACAAGGAATTTGGTAAGCCTAAATCTACTTCACAATTGGTAATTGGATTTAAGGAAATCATGATGAGACCCGGTGAAATGCCATGGGATCTAGATCAAAGAATGAAGTGCAAGATCTACGAAACTAATATGAATCTCACAAATAGTCAACACCACGATTAGTTTATAGTTGCGCTCCTGCCCCACTTAAGGATTCCTTTATCACAACAAAAGATAGGAACTCAGGCGGAAGCCCTGGAAATTGCGATGAGATTGCATGAAAGTCCTATTCAAGATGCTTCGTTTGGGGTTCAACAGATACACACAGAGCTGTAGAACCTTTTCTTGGAACTGTAGAGCTTGAAAAAAGAGAAAGTGACATGAACAGAGGTGCACGAATAAGTTTAGTGTCTCAAGTGTAAAAACCTGGGGCATGATAAAGATCACTGCCCTGTCTTCGTGAATTACATCACAGGAGGGAGGCCTATGACCCTAAGGTAGGAAGCTCCAATAGGACCAAGTGCGGGGCCCGCGCCATGGTGCACTATTTTTCAAGTAGCCAGAAAAAATGTAACAGACAATTGTCATTTGCTACAAAACTTTGTACAGACACCACAACAATTGTTCTGCGATTTTTGCAAATCGGTGGGCCACAATGAGCACCATTGTTGAAGCTATGAATTAATGATGGAGAGGGTGCCTACATATCGAATGCAAGCAAAAACTCGGCCTCTGAATCAGGGCACTAGGGGAACACGGGGAAGATATCAGGGGCGTCGACCACACCGAGGAGGAGGAGGACCTGGTAGGGGTCATGGGCACGTCATTGTTTACAATTGCGGAACGTCATGACACTACGTGCAAGAGTGTATGAATCAGACATGCCCGTCATGTCAATACTGTACTCAGTTTGACCACACAATTGAAGAATGTCCTGTGCTGATGGCCAAGATGCAGGAGAAGAAGGCACAACCTCAACATCCTACCTAGAACTTATAAATGATGAGGGCCGAGCCCCGCAAAGAGGATCTGAATGTGAATATCATGTTGCAAAGCGAGATCATGACTGGTTACGATAAAGGAAAATAGCCTGAAGAAGGTGGATGGGTCTGCAAGGCCTCGGAAAAGGAAACTAGTTTCGATATGGATTGTGCAAAAGAAACATTCATGGAAGCGAACAAAAGATTCACTGAAGCATCTACCTCAGGAAGTCAGAACAAACTACTAGACACCAACACACCTATAAAGGTTGACCCCTCTGTGATTACCGCCTTCTTGGAGACTTGTATGAAACTAATACACGATAGCAAGGCTGTGAAAGGACTACAGGAGTTGATAAACAAATGTGTTGGTAAGGATTATGCTCCTGATGGACCCCGCATAGTCAGAAAGATTGGTAAACATAAGGCAAGAACAGGGCACAAGATGAGGCTTACCACAGAAATAAGAGACTATGAGATGGACCAAGTTATTTTAGATTTTGGGTCTGACGCGAACTTATTGCCTAAACAAACCTAGGAGAAAATGGAGAGGCCTACGCTACAGTGGTCTTTGATTCAACTGAGGATGGTGAACCAGCAGAAGATTATCCCTATGGGATGATTGCAGGGAGTTACCATAGATATAGAAGGTGTGAGCGCGCTGGCTGATTTTGTAGTGATAGAGATTGTTGATGATAGCAATCCATACCTTGTGCTCTTGTGAATTGATCGGGCTATCGACATGAATGGGGTCATCAATTTGAAGAAGTAGACGACATCATCTGAAAGGAAATCGCTCTGCGTTGTAGTACCATTGGACCCTGCAGAAGGACCGCGCTATACTGAATTGTTCCTCGACTATGAGGAAAGTGATGATGATTTGTATCAAATTTATAAAATTACAACGCGAGACCAATATTGGGTCAATCCAACAGCTGATGGACGGATTGCATGGGACCGCGAAAGTTCCTTACCTCGGATTTAGACGAAGAGTTGGAACATTGACAAAACAGGTTGCATGAAGTATCCACACTGCGTTGAAATATCATGACTAAATCCTTGCATTGTGTGTCGTCGAAGGTAAGAAATTTACCTTATTATGATGGTTTAACTGACATAGATAAATTTTTGGATGATCTTGAAAGAGAAGTTACAGATGATTACTGCTTTCAGGTGTTGGATTGGGCACTACACGCTAGGCCCGCTCGGTGGTGGGGTACACACAAAGACAGCTTTGATGAGTGGCACGATTACAGAAGGATGATGAGAATGTGATTTGGTCGTCCTAAAGTACAGTTAACTGAGAAGTATGATGGGAGAAATGCTTTGCACAATCATTTGGCCGAATGGACTAAGGTGTATGGAATGAAGCCGCAGCCAAAATGGGTGCATTTATTCTGTCACACTCTAGATATAATCCCTATGAATTAGTATTTGGAAATAGAGCTCTGCCACAACACCGCAAAGTGGGATATCTTAAGAGAAGGGTTTGTGAGGACATTCATCTTTAAAGACAAGTTCGAAAGCATTGATGAGGTGCTACAAGAGGTGAAGGCAATGATCTTCTGAATTTCATAGGATCCTTTGTAATTAGTTCAACTAGATTGGAGACCTAGCTGCACCATGTGCTAGAATGCTATAATATGCCTGTTGAAGCGGAGGATGAAGATCCAGGGAATATCAATATCCCAGAAGTGGAAGGCCACCGCGAGGTTTAAGGTCCGCAGATAGAGAACCCGGATATCACCGCGTCGCTGAAGACTAGGCAGGTAAACGTTGGTACTAAAGAAGAGCCTAAATCCCCGAAGATCGGAGATTATTGGGATGATGCCATAGTGGATAAAGTTGTTGAGTTACTCCGCAAGTACCTGGATATTTTTCCTAAAAAAATTTCAAACTTGAAAGGCATCATAGGTGATTTGGGAGTGATGAAAATAACTTTGAAAATAGACGCGAAGCTCGTAAAGCAAAGGCCATATCGCCTTAATCCCAAATACAAGGAAAAGGTCTGCTTGGAGTTGGACAAGATGATTGAGGCAGGTATTATTGAACTAGTGGAGGAATCTTATTGGGTGAGCCCAATGGTAGTTCAGGAAAAGAAGCAGAAGGGAGAGATAAGGATTTGCATAGATCTAAGAAAGCTTAATGATGTCTGCGTTCATGATCCTTTCCCGACATCGTTTACTGATGAGGTACCGAATAATGTGGGAGGGCAGGAGACCTACTCATTTACTGATGGGTTCTCTAGATAACATTAGATCAAGATCGCTCCAGAAGACAGGAGTAAAACAACCTTCATGATGGAATGGGGGTGTTTTCAGTACACATTGATGCCCTTCAGACTCAAGAATGCATCGATGATATTCTCTCGCATAGTCATCGCGGCGTTCAAAAAATTTATTCACAAATTCTTGGAGGTATATTTTGCTGACTCGACAATGTTTGGGCTAGTAAAGCACCATGTATCCAGTCTGCACTTAATGTTGGATACGTGCTGAAGGTATCAAATTGCGTTGAACCTTAATAAGTGTTTGTTTTGTGTCCCCTTTTGGATTTCACTGGGTCATGTGGTATGCAAGCAAGGAATTATGGTGGACCCCTCCAAGATTGCGGTAATAATAGATTTGGAAGCCCCAATGGGTGTTAAATAGATGCATGCAACGCTGGGCCATATTGGATATTATCAGAATTTCATCAAAGCTTATGCCCATATTACCATGCCCATGGAGAAGTTGTTGAAGAAAGACACTACATTTTGTTGGGATGAAGAATGCCAGCATAGTCTAGATGTCTTGAAGGAAAATATGGTCACTGCACCGATATTGGTCTTCCTAGATTGGAAGAAGGAATTCCATGTGCACGTTGATGCCTCTTGTATTGCATTGGGAGCAATGTTGACACAGGTTGGCGAAGGAGAGATGGATCACCCTATAGAATTTGCAAGGAGAAAATCATCAAAGGCTGAGAAGTACTACTCAACGACAGAGCGCAAGGGATTAGCTATGGTATATGCGCTCTAAAAATTTCGATAGTATCTATTGGGCGGACATTTCAAGATGTACACAGACCACTCTAGTTTGAAGTATTTAGTCAATAAGCCTATGTTGGGGGGGAAGATATATCGATGGTTGTTGTTATTTCAAGAATATGGCTTTGAGGTAATTGTCAAGCCAGGAAGGTTGAATGCAAGACTGACCACTTGTTGTGTATTGAAACAGGGGAGGAGCCTACTAATTTGGAGGAAGGTCTGCTCGACGTGCAGCTCTTCGCAATGCACGTAGAAGACAACTATTTTGCGGATATTATCCACTTTTTGACTACAGGAATGGATCCAGAAGGATACACCAGCCAGCAAAAGAAGGAGTTAGTAGTGTGTGCGACAGAATTCTTAGTAATTGCAAGACATTTGTATAAGATGGGCATTGATGAGATACTCCAACGGTATGTGCCCGATTTTGAATGAACTATCATCATCGTTGAAGCTCATGGAGGAGTTGTGGGAGGGCATTATGCAGGAAAGGCAACGACACAGAAGATTATGCGCGTCGGGTTGTGGTGGCCTACATTACATGAATATTCTAAAGCATATTATAAGGCATGTGATGCATGTCAAAGAAGGGGTAGACCATCGCAGAGGGATGAGCTACCACTGAATCCACAGATGTCATAGTAGCCATTTGAGAAATGGGCAATTGATTTTGTAGGGACAATTAAACCCCTAGGAAAGAAAAAAAGTGCACGTTACATCATAACCACAACATAACATTTGACTAAATGGGCGGAGGCACATCCTATAAAGGATTGTACAGGGGCTACAGTAGCTAAATTATTGTTTGAGTATGTGCTAACTAGGTTCGGGTGACCAAAAGTGTTGATGAGTGATCATGGTACACACTTCCGCAACGAAATGATCCATGCGCTCACAGAAGAGTTCCAGGTTTAGCATCAAAAAAGTGCACCATATCATCCTTAGGCTAATGGAACAGTCAAGGCCTTCAATAAGATAATGGAGAATGCACTAACAAATATTTGCAACGCGCAGTGGAATGATTGCGACGTGCATGTACTGGCAGTATTATGGGCGTATAGGACTACTTGCAAAAAACTAACGGGTCAGACACCTTTCTGGTTGGTCTATGGTGTCGAAGCTATGATGCCTATGGAATATATTGTGCCTAGTCTCCACATAGTAGCATTCACAAGAATGGTAGACTGCATAGCCTTGGAAGAACAGCTTGCGCAATTGATGGAGCTCGAAGAGGAGAGAATCTTGGCTGGATTTCATTAGCAAGTACAGAAGGAACGTGAAAAGGCATGGCACGATAGACACATCAAGCTGCACACATTTAAGGTAAATGACTTGGTTCTATTATATGATAGTAAATTCGCTAAATTTCTAGGAAA
This sequence comes from Pinus tabuliformis, assembly GCA_031772625.1. Lineage (NCBI taxonomy): Eukaryota > Viridiplantae > Streptophyta > Pinopsida > Pinales > Pinaceae > Pinus > Pinus tabuliformis. The sequence continues at coordinate 798,381,338 of CM062805.1, read as the reverse complement.
TTTTCAGATGCACTGGTTGGGACCATATGTCATCAAATAAATCATAGATGGGGGCATGAAACCTTTCCTGGGAAAAGTGAATGGGAGTCGGTTGAAGACCTCTACAGGAGACCCGACTCAATGACTACATGACAGCTGATCTAGGTGGATATTGGTGGCAACCCACCAATTCCACTTGGACCCCCACCATTGTTTCTTTTAGTTTTTCAGTTTCCTTAATTGTAGCACAGTTGACTATTTTTGGCAGTTTTTTTGAGTCCTAAACTTCCAAAGTCGTTTTGAGGCCCTAAATGACGTTTTTTGGGAAAACTGAGAGAAACATGGGTGCATGGCCCAATGTTTCTCTTTCCAAAGTTGCAGCCTTGGGATAGATCTTTCTAACGAGGTATTGTGCACGTCAAACGAAGATTGTATGCCAAATTTACGACCCCGGGAAGTTGATTTTCCAATTTATCCAAAACAGGGCCCATAGTTTGCCGCTTCATCTCCTAGGGTTAGGGTTTTGGATGTTTAGGGTTTCCCATTGTTTCTCAACAATAAATAGGCCTTTGAGCCTCATTGTAAGATAGTTCAGAGGCATGTAGCCGCCACATCTCTCCTCAGAGATAAGCTACCATCGCCCGATCTAGTTTATTTCCATTTCTATTTGTAAGCATATTTCAATATTTTACATTAATGAAATGAAGTATTATTTCTGTTGTATCTTTGTATTTGTGGTTACCTCTGTAATTTTTTGCGTTCCTATTTAAAACTGGATTAGTGGTATCAGAGCGGTCTGCTCTTTCTCTTTTTTTTCTTTGCATGTCCCCAACGAGGTCAGGATATAAGGAGTTAGGGCTTGAACTAGTCGAACCTTTGCAAGACCAGCCTTGCAAATCTCGACAGCCCCCCATGGCGGATGAAAATAAAGATGAAGGGGACAGGAGATCGTATAAAAATATTTCTCGAAGAGGCCCTCAAGCGACAAAGGAATGCTATGATGGATAACTTTTCTCAAATACTTCAACGGCTACCCAGAGGTGACACATCTACTTCCAGCAGCTACTCTGGAAGCGCCACACCATTTAAGGTACAAGTTAACTTTAACATTCCCATATTTTAGGGTCAAATAGATGCAGACGTTGTAGAAAATGGTTAAATCTGCTAGAAGGGTATTTTTCTGTTCATGATTTTTCCTGTTGGGAAAAGATTACTTTCACCCTTCTCAAAGCCACCCACCACGTCAAGGACTGGTGGGAAACCTACTACGAGCAGAAGGATGAAAGTACGGCCTCACTCTTTTCAGCCGCACCCACTTGGAATTCATTTCAGAATGTCATCAAGGAGCAGTACTACCCTATCAAAAGCTATGAGGATAAATACATAAAGTGGACCACGCTGTGGAAGGGAAGGGACCAAGACGTGCCGAAGTTTACCAATATTTTTCATACCCTTCGCACAAAGTTTATCAAGGATTCTGAGCTTCATTTGGTACTCAAATATCGTGGCTTCCTACACAGGTACATCCAAGATGAGATGGAGTTCCTGGATATCTCCTTGCTCAGCACGTCGTATCAATACACTATTAAGATCGAGCAGAAGTTTAAACAGAAGAAGCCAGACTTTGGATCTGCAAATCCAAAGTAAGGGAAAGGCGGCCCCAAACCACTAAATAAAGGACAAAGCCAAGGCGGGGTGGCCGATGACAACCTGCCAAAGCCACAAGCAAAGAACAACACCGCAAATCTGAAGAAGGACATGGGAAAGTGGTGCGAGTTCCATAAGAGCTCCATTCACAACACAAGTGAGTGTTGGGCCAAGCAGTCACTGGTGTCTGAGCTAAAGTATTCATAATCATATGCATGTTCAAACTCTGAGTCATAACCCAATAAGAGGAATGACAAAGGGAAGCATATGATTAATGCGGAGCCCAGTGCCACTGTTGCCACCACAAAGATCCAGAAGGAGAAACCCAAAGATCCAGAGGAGGAGGAATGCCTCTTCCACTCCCAGATGTGGGTAAAGGGCTCCCCACTACAGTTCATTGTTGACAGCGAGAGCCAAAAAGGACCTCATTTTGGCAGAGGTCATGAAGTGGCTGGGCTTACTGACCACAGCACATCCACAACTGTACACCATCGTGTGGCTTCTCCAAGGACTGGATCTTCGCGTGAGCCAGCAGTGTCACCTTCCATACAACATCAAGCCCTTCACAGATGTGGTATTGTGTGGCATTTCTCCCCTTGATTTTTGTGATGTATTATTAGGCAAACTATACTTGTGGAAGTGACATTTTGTATACGAGTCAAGGCCTTGTGTTGTTATTGTTACTTTGGGAAATAAGTTGTACAAGATACCAGAGGTAGCACCGCCTACTGCCATCTCTTTTGTTACTGCAAAACAATGTAGTAAGCTCATTTCCAAAACTGGGAAAAAAAATTTCCTGATGATATGCCCACAAGGAAAGAAGAAGACAGTGGCCACGACCTCTAGACAGGGCCCCTCCACACAACAACTACAAATGGACAAGGTCGTGGAGGAGTACGAGGACATCTTCACCTCCCCTGCAGGGGTTCCTTTGCACTGTTGGGTCAAGCACTCCATCGATCTGAACCCAGGTGTGCCGCTACCCAATGGACCAATCTATCGGTGCTCTGTTCTAGAGAACAATGAAATCAAGAGGCAGATTTAGGAGATCCTACAGAAAGGTCACATCCGACCGAGTTCATTGCCCCGTGGGAGCCCAATCGTGTTGGTATAGAAGAAGGATGAGACTTGGAGACTCTGTATTGACTATCGGGCGCTAAACAAGATCACTGTCCAGAATAGGTACCCAATCCCTGTAGAAATTCTCACTATAGATCACCTGATAATGCAATGTACTAAAGCAAAATACTTGATCTACTTCTACTATCAAACTTTGTGGAAGCTTAATCGATTTTGAGCAAGATCAACCAGAACACATATAATAGACAAGAAGAAATCATACACATGAAACATAGAAGAATAATCTAGGGAAAGCCTCAGCTAAAAACCCCGCTATCTGTATTATCATACAAGTGGAAATATCTTAGGATTACACAAATCTTTAGCTCACAAGTTATCTAGCTCTCAGTACAATCCCTCACTACTACTCATAGATAGAATTGACAACACTTTTTCCTTCCTTCAGTCCTCCAAGCCTCCTATTTCCTTGCGCAGTTTCTCCTGGGTCCTCCAGCTGCCACCTGTGTGATTCTCACCTCACACACTGATCTGACATCTAAAATAATTGTACAAGCCTGAAGGAGTGAATTCCTTTTAAATGGATGAGTTTCCTTTACAAGAAAATTCCTCCAACTGATAGTACAATGTCCCTGTCTTTAATCTCAATTGGGTCTCTGTTTAAACTGACATGCATGAGTTATTTATGAGAGAATATTCAGTTATCTGGAGAACACTAGTTGCATGCATGCATGCATTAACTAACTGAACTCAAAATCAGTTGCACAAACTGTTTGGAACTAATCTAACTAGACTTAACTCAATTAACTGAGATAACTAATTACAACTCAAATACAACTCATCCTTATCTCCTTAATTAAGGGATAACTTCCTCAATCAAAGGGATAACTGTTGCATGTCTTCACAAAGACTTCATGTTTGAATTTCTCCAACTAATTAACTCAAGATGAATTAATTAATTATTTTTCAAACAGCTAGTGAGACTAAATTTGAATTTTAATTCTCAATTTTGATTCAAGGACAAATCAAAATTGGAATATATCCCGAAATGATATTTATAGCAATGCTATTTTTAGCATTTCTATTTTTTTCTATTTCCAACAGAGTTGGAGTATATCCTGAAATACTATTTATAGCAATTCTATTTTTAGCATTTATATTTTTAGCATTTCTTGTTGTTATTTTCAACACTCCCTCTCAACAAGAAAGGCATTCAACTCGAACCCAATCTTGAACCTTTGGAATGTTCTACATGCAACACTTCTCTCAAGTGTTGTTGCTCCAACAACTCTAGAAACAAAAAATATCCAACCTGAATCAGAATGATTCCTCTGTCATCAAAGTCTCTGACTGCTATTGCCTCTGTTGACTAAAAACTCTACACCTCTGTGCTCTTCAATATCTGACTGCTCTAGCCTCTGTCACTTTGATCTCTGACTACATCAATCACATTGATTCCTATTGCTACATCCGTGTTGTTGTTGGTCCTATCTCCCAACATGCATCCACATTGCACCTACTCTCATCATGTTGCACCGTGTTGCCCACTGCTGCACTACAACTCAATTACTGAGAAGTAACTGATCTCCCAACTGAACTCCCTATTGGGCTAGAAATACCCTCTGATGTTGAAGCTCCCTCTGCCACTCCATTCGCATCTGTCTCTACCCACTCAGCAAGGTCTAATCAAAGAGGTTGGGTACCTTAAGGATCCTACCCCTATTCAGCCCTCTTGGGACTATCACTTCACATCGCCCCACCTCACACCTGGAGGTATGGCTGCATGTGATACCTCTGCCCACTTGGCTCGAAATTTCCCCCTACTATAGATCTCTGCATGAGTGGATGCCTCCACTCGATCTCCTCTCGGCTTCTCCAGTTGTGGCTGCTCCACAACTTCTTGAAGTTGCTTAACCAATTGTGGCTCCTCCACATTTGTCTAAGACTTATTCTGGCACTGCATGTTGAGAGGTAATGTACTCTCCCTCTCAACCACCAAGTCTCTAACATTTTCCTTTCTCCTCAAGGCCTTGCATGCATCTTGAACCTCAAGAGAATATAGGTTTTTTACCCGTGAACCGATCTGTTTCACCTTACCCGTGGTGATGTGTCTAAGGAAAACCTTTCCCTTAATGAAGACAACATCGTAGCCTTTGTCCTCCACCATTGTGATCGATGCCAAGTTCTTCTTCAGTCCAGGCACATACTTCACATCTGTCAAGGTAATGAGAGCTCCATGCTCCCTTTGAAAAGAAACTGTGCCCACTCCTAAAATACTATACCTTTCATCATTACCCATCTCTATGTGCATCTGGAGGTCTTTCTCCTCCAAGGTACAGAACAAACTATTATCGTCGGTCATGTGGAATGAGGCTCCACTGTCAAGAAACCAACCACAACCCATCATCGATGAAACCATGCATGCGATGAGGGTAAAATCCAATTCAAACTGAGAGGCTAGGGCCTCACCTTCAAATCCTTCTGAGGATCCCTTCTTGGATTTCTTCAATGGAAAATTAATTGCATAATGGCCCACCTCATGACAATTAAAGCATCTCACTTTAGATTTGTTAATCTTCTTCCCACCATGGGAAGAACTCGATTTGGAATGAGAATCCTTCTCCTTCCCTTTCCTTTCCTTACTGGCTAAGGCTATATTTTCTTCATCCTCCTTGGATGAAGAACCATCTCTGGTGCTCCTTTTGATCTCCTCTTGCATCAGATCTGACCACAGTCATTCCCAATCTGGCTATTTCTCTCTTCCATTCACTGAGTCCAGGTAGCTATGCCAACTCTTAGGAAGACTAAGGAGAACAAGACTCACCATTTCTCCAATACTATGTAGAAATTTTTCTACAAAACTTGACTTTGATACCATGTAGAAATTCTCATTATAGATCATCTGATAATGCAATGTACTAAAACAAAATACTTGATCTACTTCTACTATCAAACTTTGTGGAAGCTTAATCGATTTTGAGCAAGATCAACCAGAACACATATAATAGACAAGAAGAAATCATACACATGAAACATAGAAGAATACTCTAGGGAAAGCCTCAGCTAAAAACCCCGCTATCTGTATTATCATACAAGTGGAAATATCTTAGGATTACACAAAGCTTTAGCTCACAAGCTATCTAGCTCTTAGTACAATCCCTCACTGTTGCTCATAGATAGAATAGACAACACTTGTGCCTTCCTTCAGCCCTCCAAGCCTCCTATTTCCTTGCGTAGTTTCTCCTGGGTCCTCCAGCTGCCACCTGTGTGATTCTCACCTCACACACTGCTCTAACCTCTGAAATAACTGCACAATCCTGAAGGAGTGAATTCCTTCTGCATGGATGAGTTTCTTTATAGGAAAACTACTCCAACTGATAGTACAATGTCCCTGTCTTTAATCTCAACTGGGTCTCTGTCTAAACTGACATGCATGAGTTATTTATGAGAGAATATTATGTCTTCACAAAGATTTCATGTTTGAATTTCTCCAACTAATTAACTCAAGATTAATTAATTAATTATTTTTCAAACAACTAGTGAGACTAAATTCGAATTTTAATTCTCAATTTTGATTCAAGGACAAATAAAAATTGGAATATATCCCGAAATGCTATTTATAGCAATGCTATTTTTAGAATTTCTTATTTTTTCTATTTCCAAAAGAGTTGGAGTATATCCTAAAATGCTATTTATAGCAATTTTATTTTTAGCATTTCTATTTTTAGCATTTCTTGTTGCTATTTTCAACAATCCCATGGATTAATGACCTTCTGGACCAACTGAAGGGGGCAAAATATTTCAGCAAGATCAATTTGAAGTCAGAATATCACCAGGTACCAATTGAACCCTCCGATGTGTGGAAGATTGCCTTCAAAGCCAAGGAGGGCCTTTTTGAATGGTTGGTTATGCCTTTCAAGATGACAAATGCTCCTTCAACCTTCATGAAGCTAATGGATGACATCTTGTGGCCATTCACCAACTAATTTATAGTGGTATATTTGGATGACATCCTGATCTTCAACCAGAGTTGGGAAGAGCACCTCCACCACATTTGAAGGGTTCTCCAAACACTGCAGCAACACAAGTTATGTGCCAATTTGGAGAAATGCACTTTTGGCGTGACCCAAGTTCGGTATCTGGGATACATTATTGATGAACAGGGGGTGCATGTAGATCTAGCCAAGATCCAAGTCATTCAGGATTGGCCATCTCCAACCACTCTGATAGAGCTTTGCAGCTTTCTAGGTCTTGCCAACTTCTACTGCAGGTTCATGTTGGATTTTCTCATATCACTTGGCCCTTGAGTTAGGTCACCAAGGGAGGAGCGAAAGCAAAATTCTTTGGTCTGAATCTCAACTGAAGGCATTCACAGAGTTGAAACATCGCCTCTGCTCGCCAACAGTGCTCATTACCAAACTTGCAACAACTATTTGAGATCAAAACGGATGCCTCTGACTATGATATTGGGGCATTCCTTACTTAACACGGGCATCCAGTGGCATATCATAGTGAGACACTTTCAGACACAATCCAGAAGTATTCCACTTATGAAAAAGAGGTGTATTCCAATGTGCAGGTCTGTCGACAATGGAAGCATTACATTTTGGGGAAGGAAACAGTCATCCACATAGACCACCAGCCCCTGCAGTTCATATAGACACAAGGGAACTTGCAGAATGATCGCCATCAGAAGTGGTCCACATACCTGCAACAGTTCCATTTGAATATCAAATATAAGAAGGTAGCACCAATCATGTTGCAAATTGCCTCAGTCGACTGTCGATCATGGCATTAAACACTGTGCTCAACTCTTGTGGGCACGAGACTTTTGATTGGCCACTTACAAAAGTGACCCAGAATTCAGCCACACATACCAAACACTCTTGGAGGATCAGCATGTTCCATCTTTTCACCTCCAAGATGTCTTGTTATGCCTCCTGGGTCACCTTTGTGTTCCTTCAAGTGAGCGTGCCAAGATGATTTAGGAAGCACACTACAGTCGGGTTGTTGGACATTTCGGGGTCGAGAAAATGGTGGCAATACTACAGAAGTATTTCTATTGGCTGAATCTTCAACAGGATGTCGAAAAGTACATCAGATCCTACACTGCCTGTGCCATTGCCAAACCGACCATCAAAAAGCAAGGCCTCTATACTCCGCTACCTACCCAGTTGACCTTGGGAATCCATCTCCATGGATTACATGTCGGGCCTTCCTTCTACTAAGCATGGAAACAACTGTGTTTTTGTAGTTGTCGACAGGTTCTCAAAGATGGCCATTATGGCGGCCTACAAGAAGAATATCACAGCAGAAGCCACTGCTACACTCTTCTTTGAACGAGTGTGGGTACACTTTGGGATCCCACAGTCTATCATCTCAAATCAGGATAGTAGGTTCCTCAGTACATTTTGGTCCAATCTCTGGTCGATGCTGGACACCAAACTCACTAAGTCCAGAGCCTTCCATCCCCAAATTGATGGCCAGACAGAGGTTGTCAACAAGATGATCATACACATTCTGTGCAAGTACAAATCAAAGCATCCACGCACATGGGATGAGAGCCTCCCCTATGTTCAACACAGCTATAACCAGGCTCTCCACAACTCGATTGGCCACAACCCTTTTCAAGTGGGCTTGGGATTCCAGCCACTATGTCCCATTGATGTGGTCATGCCATTTGCATCTACTCAGGCAGATTCAGCTCATGCCCAATCCAAAACAGATAAGGCAAACAACTTCATTGAGCACATCCAACATATCCTCTAGCAGGTCCACGAAATTCTGGAGAAATCAAATGCTAAGTACAACCAGCGACATGATCAACATCAGGTGCCAAAAAAGTTTCATGTGGGTGACAAAGTATGGTTGCATTTGCAAAAGGAACACCTTACCGGAACCTATCAGAAACGCAGACCACTCCGATATGGTCCTTACACCATTAATAATACTATGGGAAACAATGCATTTGAGCTCAGCGTTCCCCAATTCCTTGGCCTGCACCTAATGTTCAATGTGGACCACCTTCGGCCATACTTTCCATCATTACTACACACATCCGACATTGCAAAACATCTCACACCAACAGAGTTAAATCCAGATTGCATGGAACAAGCTGAAACTAATCGGATCATGGACACACAGATTAAGAATACTCACCAGCAGAAGGTCCAACTATATCAATTTTTCAAAGCAAGCCAACTCCTTCACCAGGGAAAGTGGCTCACCAGGGACCAAGTCCAACAGAAGTTTCATCATCTCATGGAGGAACTCAACACAATGGGGACCATTGCTTCCTAATGAGGGGAGGAATGATCTAGGTGGATATTGGTGGCCACCCACCAATTCCACTTGGACCCCCACCATTTTTTCTTGCAATTTTTCAGTTTCCTCAATTGTAGCGTAGTTTACTATTTTTGGCAGTTTTTTCGGGTCCTGAACTTCCGGAGCCGTTTTAAGGCCCTAAATGACGTTTTTTGGGAAAATTGGGAGAGATTTGGGTCGATGGACCGATGTTGCTCTTCCCAAAGTTGTATTCCTTGGATAGATCTTTCTAATGAGGTATTGTGCATGTCAAATGGAGATTGTATGCCAAAGTTATGACCCCGGGAAGTTGATGTACCAATTTACCCAAAACGGGGCCTATAGTTTGGTGCTTCATCTCCTAGGGTTAGGGTTTTGGATGTTTATGGTTTTCCATTATTTCTCAACAATAAATAGGCCTTCGAGCCTCATTGTAAGACAGTTCAGCGGCATGTAGCCGCCACATCTCTCCTCAGAGATAAGCTACCATCGCCCCAGCTAGTTTATTTCCATTTCTGTTTGTAAGCATATTTCAGTATTTTACATTAATGAAATGAAGTATTATTTCTGTTGTATATCTCTATTTATGGTTATCTTTGTAATTTTTTGTGTTCCTGTTTAAAACCAGATCAATGGTAGGATAGTCTTAGCGCTCCAGGCAGCTGTAAGAGAGCACGAGACTATAAACTACACTGCCCGGTTTGTGGAGCTACATGATAGAGGAGCTACGCGAAAAAGGGTGATGTCATAGTATCAGAAGGTGCGCGAAGGGAGTTGCGCTATGAGGGGAGATACTGTGCAACATAACCAGAAAATGACCGTTACAGTCACTGTTCATGATTTGACAGCCAGGAGACAATTAATAGGAGCAAGGGGGCGACATTTAAGGCTGAAATCTTTGAAGATTTGTTGCCAAATAAGCATTTATGGATGGATTTTGGGGGAAATGTTTGGATTTGAATTCAAAATCCCCTATAAATTATGTGTGTTTGTCCAACAGAGAACACTTTGCATCCTTATAGCTTTTGTTTTGTGTTGTCTATCGCATATGAATCGCCAGTTTTTCGAGGATTTGGTCGCAAGCTCTGTGTTTTATACTTTACCTAAGGATAACCAACAGTTTATTCGCAGCACTATCTCAGGACCAAGTGAGACTGCAAGTATCGAGGGAACTGTCGCCTCCGAAGGAGCGACTCCAGAAGTTGGGAGCATGGAGGTTCCGGCTCCTGTGCCTATAGCGCCAAGGTCGCCTAAGCCGAAGCCTACACCAGTGCGTGAAAACCCCAAGCCAAAGAAAGACAAGTAGAAGCAGTCGATGCCAGTGCGCAAGTCATCAAGAAAGCAATCTGCTACCTTGGCCTAGAAGAAAGATAAGCCACTAGTGAAGGATAAGGAGAAGGTGGTAGATTTAGAGGTCGAAGAGGGCACAGAGGATATAGATGCTAAGGGCATGGAGCCCATCTCCAAGTTGCCAGATTATATCCCTCCATGTAAAGGAAAGGTGAAGGTCACCAAGGACCCAGACACAAAGAAATGCCTCATTCATATGCCCTTGCTACTAGAAAGCATCACCTTTGAAGGCCTGCACTTGGCGCAGATTCCCCATTTAAAAATGGAAGACTGGGATTTGGCTGAAAATGAGAAGTTCCCCCACCTCGCAACGGAGAACTACATGAAGCGGGTGTATTACAAGATTCGGGTGTCACTGCGTTGGAGCCAGTTGAGTGGATTTGTGGAGTAAATCAATCGGGGTTGTTGAACCTACTATGGGTGCCCCACTATCATCGCTCTAACATCAATATCACCTGCATAAAGCAACTGTTGACTCCGGTGCATGATGGGTGTTTATGGCTGAGCGTTCCTATCCCCATTATGGACATGCTTATCCATCGAATCATGCTCTTGCCACATTCAAGCTTGAATCTAGCCAAGGAGTTTGGCAGAAAGACCAGTGAGCGCGTCTTGGCAGAAAAGATGAAGAAGAAATTTTACCTATTCAAGAAGCTGCGTGGGTACTCCATAACGTCCATGAATGACCCTAAAATACAAATTTCCACGCAGATATTAGCCGGTAAATTCATGAGGAAATGTCGCACAAACGAGGTTCCAACACTCGTGATCCCGTTAGTCGCACAGTGCGCGAAGGGCGTGCAGTTTAATTGGTCACGCTACCTCTTCAGCAAGTTCCTTACAAATTCTCGCAAGGCTTAGGACAAGAGAAAGACCTTCCACTACGCGTGGTTGCTACTCATTATGCTAGTTGCTTGGGAGATGCTGGAGGATAGATATCTTCCTCCCTTGGAGAAAGGATTGTCAGAGGCTACACAATTTGCCTCCCTTTGGGCCATGAAGGACCCTACATGGATCACGGAGACAAAAAATTTATGGGTTTTGATGGAGGCGAGCATTTGCATGGCCATCAACCAACAACCTTGGTTTTCACTGACTGTGTATGAGCGGTTGTCATAGAATTCGGAGTTCAAGGAAGAATTCCACCACATGTATATCAGGGCACAGAAGGATCCGTAACAAAAGTGGTTTGATCTGCCCTATCTTGCCATGGGTAATGCCATTCAGGAAGTCATTAAGCATTGGCTGGCAGATTGACACTCTTCCTTCCGATCTGGCCATGGGTACCAGCAAAGGTGTGGGGAGTTCCGTGGAGAAGAAGAAGAAGGAGGCAACAAAGTAGGCAGTCTAGAAGTTGGCCACACAATGAAGGAAGGAGGTTGAGGAGAAGGCCCAGTTGGAAAAGGAGTGCGCTACAAAGCAGTGGACTGAACAGAAACAACGTGACTCCAAGCGAAGTGGTAAATCCCCTTCGCCCCAAATTGAGGAAGAAGAACAATCAAAGCAGGGCGGTGCTGGCGATGAAGGATAAAGCACTCCATTCTGAGTGAAGAGGTATAGGGAACAACAGAAGGAGGGACCCCAGAAGAAGTCAAAAGCAACAAAGCCACTGCTCGATCCCATTACGCTCATAGAAGGTGATCTCGATGAGATCAAAGATAAAGTGCACGACACCACTGAGAAACTATTACGATAGTTCAAACAACAACACCTGCAGCCACTAGGCACTATTGAGAAGGATCTTCGTGAACTATAGATCCAGAGTAGCAGGATCTAGGTGAGTGCAGGGAAAATGAGTGCCATATAGATGAACCTGGAACCAGGGACCAATCAAGATGTCGAGATGGTCAGGTTAGTGGATCTTTGGGTAGTCGCACTACCAGAAGGATCCTTGAGCATGGAATTAGCCAATGACAAGGCCATCGAAAGTAATCTAAAAACATTGGCCTCAACCTCGCAGCACTCCCTAATGAATATATTCACATACTACAGACAGATGTGATGGTAGAATTAAGAGCGTGAGAGCAGTGTGCTCTCAGCTTAATAAGAAAATATTGGGTGAACAATGAGCAAATGTTCACCGAGAAGACGGAGGCCCTGAAGTCAAAGGAAATGATCCAGGCGTAGAGCGCCCAGCTGGCAGCTATGGTTGTAGAGGCATGTAGGACAGTGCCGGAGTTGCACATACTTGAGGAGGAACTGCTTGAAGCTAGGATCCGAAAGCTAGCTATGGGCATCCACGATGCTAAGGCAAATGTGGCTAGAGTTCAATTTGAATAGAATATGAAAATCATAGAATTGGAGCTCAAGTCACAGCCTTCGACTCCACTAGAAGTTCGGGAACATCGTGAAGCTACTGTTAAGGAAGGAATTACTACTGTGGATGTCATGTTTGTTGACGACACATCTCTGTTTGAACAGGCCATGGAAGTGGTGATGACCCTGCAGGATGATCCCACCCTACAGATCTTAACTACAGAGATCTGTGAGCTGCAGCAGCATTATGACGAAGTAAGGGCGACGACACCCTCCATTGCTACAGCACAACGCCTCGCCAAGCTACAGGAGGCTAAGCAACTCCTTACACAGGTGGAAGCACTGCGGAAAAAGGAAGCAGTCCTTAAGGCCAAGTTGGGTCCTTGGTTGGACGAAGCCTACCTAGTTTCGGCCAACATACAAGAAAAATTGGTGAACTTGCAAACTACACAGCAAAATATCAAGTGATTCAGTGAAGGGCTAGCCACAAAATAACTGGTAGAGAAAGTGAAGCAGGCAACCATGCAGAGCGCGGCTGAAGTCGTAGTTGTAGAGGTAGAACTAGGGGATCTTCACAGCAAGATCACCGTGCCAGCTGAGTGACTCGAGGGTGAGTCACGACCTTTGTGTTGGGGGCCTATTGGGATGGGGTCAATTTTGGGGTAAAGGCTCAAGTTTTGGGGCAAAAGCCCAAGGTTTGATGTAAAAGATGAAAATTCTCCGCAAATTGTGGTCATGGAGCACGTAGCTAGTTAAGAGTCAAAAAGGGTTTTTACCCTCCTTTATGTAAAGTTGAGTCAGATTTTGAGATCTACCCATGGTCCGCGAACCATGGGATTGTATAAATAGGTGTGTCTTAGAGAGTCTAAGGTAATATAGATACTTTGGTCGAGGGGTACGAAGGAAGAAGTCTAGTGTGGAGAAGGAAGTCTTAGAGGGGAAAGGCTCTATAGCTGAGTGTGCAGAGGCCTAGAGTAGTGTCCGTAGCTAAGTGCGCAGACCCCTGTAGTTGAGTCCGTGGGGAATTTTTGAGTCTATAAACCTTTTCTGAATATCAATAAAGAAGATTATTCTAGAAATTCCTGTGTTTAGTCCCTTTACTTCTGTTATGCATGAATGCACTATATGTTGTGATGACTAATGGTTTTACAAAATAATGATGTATTGATGCGCTACTTTACTTGATATGTATTGTTATCTGAACACAGTTAATGTTAAGTGATTATGCGAAGATCATAATGCTTTATGTTAAAGTTATCAAATACTTAGGTAATTTCGAGTAATTATTGATCTAAGGGTAATCTAAGGTGCACGTAAGTAGCTAATTGGCCTGTTCCAGGTCCGCAAAAGTCAGTCATAGACCTTCGCGGAGGTTTAGAGGCTGATTAAGGGAAGTTACAGCACTAGGCCGCAGGAGCCTAGAGTTCTGCGTGAAGGCAGATCTAGGTCACCAAAAGGACATAACATTGATCTCTAGGTGTGGATACTTGATTCCATCATCCCTCCATACTACTTTTGGTGATACTTCAGTCCGCGCATCACGGATTGATGCAGAAATGGCCAGTAGTGTAGGGATTTGTTTGGTGCAACTAACTCTGAACCTAAATCAGGACCCCCTAAGCCAACAAACAAGGTCACCAAGGATAGGAATGAAGAAATGGTAAGAAAATAATCTAATTACAAGATAAATGAATTGATTGAAATGGAAAGGAGGTAGTATGATGTAATATATAATTAATTGAAAGAAGATGAAATTGCATGAATAAGAAATAACTACTCTACTAGTAACACCCTTTTACTCTAATTGTTAATATGATTGTAGAAAAGGAATTGCAAACTAATTTGTTGGAAAGGAAATTCACATTTGTTGTTGGAAACAAAATAACTTAAGAAACAAAAATACTCTTGCAAGAAAAGACATGAAACTATGTAGTGACTCCATCAATTGGTACTCTAAAACCCTTACATTTAAAATTAAATGAGTATTAAAATCTATAGTGAGCATAAACAAATGAACCAATCTAGAGTTTCGTTCTATATGTTTGTAATTTTTATTGTAATAAATACAAATCACAAGTGAGGACATAGGGATTACTTAATCACCTAGAAAGAAAATTACATAAAAAGGTAAATGTGTTTTGTTTTAATAGAACATTAATCCATGTAGATGCAATAGATCAATTAATTAATGAAAACCACACACACATAAATATTAACAAATGAATAAACAAGAAAAATAACAAAACCTCTACTAATAATACAATAGTACCTAGCTAAGGAGGGATACCTACCTCTTTAAATGAGGAACTAGGTGAAACTAGCAGTCGAAACTTGAGCTTATATCTTCATCCACCACAAGAATTAAAGGCACATAAATGGAATAGAATTCATATTAAATAATTAACCTTGTACATAGTATTAGAATTACAATGAAATATTCTCCACCCTTCTTGAGTTGAGTAGGGTTTTTATACACTTTTACAACATCTTATCTTTGGAAAAGAGTTTGAGGATAGCTAGGAGAATCTAGAATTTTCAAGATGTTCTCGACTTCCTATCTTAATTAGGAACCTCATTCCAAACAACTTGGTCAAATAGATAAAATTTCAAATTATTACATGACATCCACATTGGTTGATAAAAATGATGATAAAATCATGTTTTTTATAAATTGAAGTGGTTATAGTCAATCAATGAAATCTATTTTTCTCCTCTGATTAGTGTCGAAGAAAAAGGGTACTTAATTGCATGGTTTTCCTCTACCTAATTCAATAACGCTATTACATTTGATCATTAACCCATAAATTTGATGTTGTTGTGGTTGGTGTAAAAATAATGGGTATTGATAATGTAATTAGCTTCATTGGAAGATGGTGTAATAACAATATCGATGAATGGTGTAACATAAATGGTGATTCGTGGTGTGACAATAACTCCTGATGGTTGTGTAATAAAAAATTGGACAATTGTGTAAAAAAAATAGTTACATTGTAACAAAAACATGACTTCTAGTCTTAAATAACCTCTAGCACCTGTGTAACAACAAGGTGTTCAATTTTGTACACATGTCATTGTTGGACTAGTGGATCATGAACCCCTTCACAAGTATAAAAATTTTAATTCTCCTTATTCACAATATAATAATCACTTAAGATCACATAAATTTTAGGTTCCCATTAGAAAACATGCAAAACATAAAATTACACAAGTTTAAATGAATGTTAGAGAAGCATAATTTAAGGGAAATAAGTCAAATATGAGAAGTATGATCCTATGTAGTGTAATTCACATGAAATACAATGTGAAACAAAACCCAAGAACCCAAGCAAAAAATAAATATAAACCTAAGAAAAATATCTTTGGCAATATTGCATCTTCAAGGGGGAAACCTCCAAGAGAAAATTTATAAACACAACCACAATTCTTCACAAAACAATACATAACCTTCTACCCAATATATATCTATCCATGGAGAATATTAGCTACCTACGAACCCACTTTTAATGAGAGCTTACTAACTAATTTGGGGCTTATTAACAAAGAGATCCCTTTTTACAATGAGTGACTATTAACTAACTATTTAATGGGCCACATACATTGATAATTTATCGAAGTAAGGGGATTAGGTTAGGACCCTAACATGCCCCCCCTTCTAAAGTAAAATTTTCCTCAAGGTTGAATATGAGGAGATTGCTAGAGAATTGTTGTTGGCTCCCATGTGGCATATTCTAGTGTTGTTGTTGTGACAACACTCTCCAAATTTTTTCCTACATCCTAAATTTTGGAGCCTCCTTGTGATATTATGATCTGTCATCTCAATTTTTTCATGATCTCTTCATGAATAATGGATTTTTTTCTAATTCCTTAAGTCTTCTTGTGAGATTATAACTATCGAAGTCACTTGCTTACTCATGCTTGGCTTTTGATGCATTCATAAGCACACCCCTTCCTAGTAAGCCTAGCATTCAATGCATATCCTTGAATATAGGCATTGTGTAGCTTTTGGAGACAGTGTATGCCTAGTCCCTAGATACACTGACTATAGAGTGCCTAGTGGTAGTAACTGCACAACTTCTGATGATAATCACTGCGCAACCCTTGGTGGTAGTGATTGCACAGTACATAAATAAAATGGTTATGTATCCTTTGTGGAAAATTAATGCGTACTTCCAGTAAAAAATAATAATGTATTTCTTCAAGTTAGTTATTCTCTCACTCCCGGTTGCAGGTGTACTATCATTTGAGTGAGTTTCTCAACTGTCACTTTTGCTTTCGTAAGTGTCACTTTCATTTCCTTCACTGTCCTTTTTACTTGCTATCACTTTCGCAAGTGTCACTTTTGTTTTTTTTTCACTTTAGATTGTGTCACTTTCACTTTATTTAGCTTTCTCAAGTTTTGTTTTCACTTATTATTCCTTTTAAAAATGTCACTTTTGCCTGATTTCATTCTTAAATGTGTCGCTTGTGTTTTCTTTGAGTTTGCATGTGTTGATTTCACATGTTTTAACATAATCTAAGAGCACCATGGCACACCCTCTAAAGGAATATCCAATGCACTCTCCTACATTAGTTGATGTTATTTATTGTTAGAACATGTGTTGAACACATTCTGATGGCATTGAACACCTTTTGGTTGCATTGCAACACTTGTGTCGTAAAGGTGTACCTAAAGTGTCACACTTGGATGTAAGTGTTGTTTTACCATAGTTTAAATGGATGCATATTGATTTTGGGTGTTAAGTGTTTCATTGTCATGTGGTTGATCATTTATGAGTGTGTGATCACGTTCAATTCTTTTTACATGTTTTGGTCTTATATTTTTGTCTTACTGACCCTACACTTAGTAAATTTATGAAGTGTCCTTGTCTTTGCAACTTGTCTGACCAACCCCTCATCCTATTGCTCCCTTGAACTACACAATGTGTAGTCACAAGACCCAATCAGCTATCCTTTCCTCTTGGAAATACACAGTGAACAGTTATTTTCTTTAAGAACTATGCATTGTGGAATCCCTATGCCCAGGTCCTACCTCTTTCTCTTACTAACTGTGTAATATTTTCCCGGTCAAGCATCAACTATGCACTACACATTTTAGTCAATGATCAAGACCTATCTTAGACCTTGACTTTCTCAACTTCACAATCAACTTTCTCAGTCCTTCCAAAAATACACATTGTGCAATCACAATGAGAAAGCTTGCCTCACTACATCCTTGACTCCCTCAACTCTGTAATATTTATTTCCTATACCTCAGTCACTGTGTACTGCATACTCCTAGTGACTAGAACCTCATAACTACTTTCTGTTGATGTGCACTATGCGATCCCTAAGCCTCCCCCTCAATCATTTACATTGTCCCAACCCAATCAGTGTGTTGCATAAGAAACAAGATAGATTAGGAGATTTTGTGACTGATGTCATCTTGTCATGAGTGAATTCCATTTGCAAGTGTTATTATCTTGACATGACAGGATGATGTTAAAGGAGGATGCTAAGGAGATCATGTAAGAAGACATTTATGAAGCTTGAGACACAAAGATATCATTAAGCCAAGAGATAAAGGGATATTAGAACACGATAGAATATTGAAGATCAAGATCACATGGAAGACTCCATATCAACCAGCCTCTTGGAGGATGAAGATGAAGTACTTGAAAAATCTATCATGAAGATACAAATATGGAAGCAAGGAGGAAAGCTTGACATTGAAACATCACAATGAATTTCCATGTCATCAATGCCAAGTCATTATTTCTCCACATGTCACTATAAGAGTCTTATATGTCATTGTATTTTGCAACCCCATTTGTGGATGTAATTATGTAATTTTCCAAAAATAGGAAATGTAAATCTGTGGAAGCCCAAGGGTTCCACATGGAATTTGAAAAGCCACTAGAAATTTCTAAAGTCATGTAGAAGCTCAAAGGTCATATAGGAATTTGAAAAGTCATAGTAGGATCTCAAGGGTCATGAGGTAGGTCAAGAGTCACGTGGGATGTGGAGAGTCACCTCATTTAATATAAATACACCCTCATATTTCAAGAAAAGGGACTTTGGACTTTTCACCTTGGCTTCTCTAGTTTGGCAAAGGATAGAATATATTTCTTTGGAGGAGCAAGTGGTGACTTATTGTTCCACTATTGGGGCTGGTGTGGCAACCTTGTAATTGTATATCTTGGGAATTTCACTTAATATATGAATATATAATATTCAACACACTTTCATGCATATGTTGTGAATGATTGTGAGACTATTATTTCAATTGTTGTGGTGTATGTTCATGTTAACACATATTAATGAAAATGAACTATTTCATTGGATTTGGTATGCATATTTTTGAATGTGCATTATTACTAGATTTTTTTTATCATTGTTATCTTGTGAAATACTTTATAGGTTAACTAATGATTCCTTCCATGCTCTCGTGTGTCCCTTTTAGGATAGAACTATTAATTTTCTTCTAGAGGCTCTCTCTCTCTTTTCCCTAACACGAAAGTACCTTATATGCATTGCAATTGTATGCCTCACAATATCAACTTGCTTGTTTCAAAGATTTCTTGCATAATCTATTATGTTGATCATTTCAGCCAAGGAAAATTCCTAATAATAATGGAAACCAACCTTATTTCCTGGTTGGGGCTCCTACCCCAAACGGTGTGAGGTCTAGTTGAGACTTCATGCCAAGGATACCCCCTTGGTTTATGGATTTCCAACACCGTCAACGAGTGGCACAAGAAGGAGGGCCAGATGACAAGATAAGACCATTGAGTCTATTTTGAATCTCTCGTCCTGAATGACCTCTTCCCAAATCTTAATCCTAGGGTGTGTTTCCGAGAATGTCAATCTTTCAATTCTTGTGGAACTAATTGATGGCTTGTCACATCTTAAGTTCGATGGAAAGGGTAAAACATATGTTCTAGAGCATACAAATCTGTTTCTAAAATTTTCTAATTTTCATTAAATTTATTGTGAAGAAGTTTTTAACTTTTTTGTAAACTTTTTACCCTAACACTTGAAGATCGAGTAAATAAATTTTGCCACTTTACTAGTTACTTCCATTCACTCATTTGAATAACTCTTTAAGGAGCTTCATCAGGCCTTTGACAAGTATGATTATAAATATGTATATAAAAGAATCAATCAACTTAGAATGAAACTTGGTGAATCATTAGAGGATTTTCTTGATTAGTTTCTTCACCTTTGTTATGAGTTTCCTAAAGAAGATGTGGATTGGGATTTCTTTAATGAAAAATTTCAGCATTTGGTTCAAATCTCCTTGATACACTATGAATCTGAATCTTTGGTTGATTTCACTCACCCAACTTATATTGATCATGATACACCTCCAATATCTGAGGAGGAACCTATTTCCCCTTTTGTCCCTTGTCCTCCTCCCTTTTCATTACCTAACAAGGTAGTCTTTGGTGCTATTGTTGAGGTTGGAAAATATGAAAACCAAATTGTTGATCCACTTATCCCACCTTCATTTCCTTCCCATGGACAAGAACTTATCCAAGAAAACTTTGAATGTTCTAATAATTCCATGGAGCTTGAGGTGAATATTAATCCCTTGATTTTTCTAGATGACATTGATGAGCATGATCCCAATCTTGAATCTGATTTCATTTAAAGTATTTTTTCTTTAAGGGATACCTATCATACTCTATCATCTACATATCATGGCTCTTTGTGCCTTAATTTTCTCAATCATATCTTCTCCACTAGTAATTTCCTCATATACTTTTGATTCTCAATTTTTTGGTTCACATGGTAATTAGGTACAAGGTGATCACATTGCAAAGGTAGAAGAGCAGAAGGGTGAAGATGATTTTAATATCTCTTTCTTCTTTCAAAATGGTATTTCTACATTCTTTGTTGATCAAGAATCTCAACATCTCGGTAATCAGTCAAGTGGGATTCAATTCCTTGACAAAAATAAACTCTTCGAAAACCATCACCCTGAAGACAATGACTTCATTGATATGCATGGTGATGAGTGCCCAATTACATTGGATGATCTCTTATATTCACAAGAATACTTGGATTTTCAATGTTTCAATCTGGAATATGTTTTTATCACAAAATAGTTTCTCATAGGAATATCTCCTTCAACTCACCAGCCCTTATGTGGAGATGTGTGTAGTGAATCAATTGATATATCATGTTCTTCTAATCCACATTCTGATGAATTAAATTTGAAATCCACACAAGGTGATAAGGTTTCCCATGATGAAGAAGATGATGTGGTAATTGTTGAACATCTCTCTTACAATTTGGGTAATATATTTGGTGATGTTGAGACATATGATGAAATTGTTGATTCTAACAATTGCCATCTGATGAATAATGATCTTATTGAAATAATTGGTGATAGTTTTCTTCACACAAATGTTGACTTGACCATGCTTTCAAAATTCAATCATTCAACATTTGAAAATTCAGGGACTTATCAGGAAGTCGAGGCACTTCAACTTCGGTTGATGGTTCTGTCATGATCTCACAATCCTAATGGGATATGTGAACTAGGTCAGATTATAATTCTCTTGAATATTTATTTTCTCACATTTTTTCATTGGGTATAAGCTCACTCAAGAATTTCCAGCATTTTCAAGTTAATCTCATTAATCCTCAAGATAAAGCTAGATATTCTTGTTTGGATCATTCTTCTACATGCAAGTCATTGGGAAAAATATTGAGGGGGGTGGGGGTGAATCAGTATTTTAAAAACTCACTTAAACTTTTATTTTCTTATTCATATTTTTGTGTGAGACTATAATGAAGTAAACTTTCATATGTATGCAACTGTTATGCAGATAACTATCGTATATCCAATTAACTAACTTTTCATTCAATTCATCATTTGTTTAACTTTAACCAATGTATTAGTATTTAATTAGGCATTAATTAAACAATAACCATGTGTAGTAAGAACATAATAAACCATCAGACATAAGCAACACATCAACACACATGAACAGTAGGATTTTTAGGTGGAAACCCAATATGGGATAAAACCACTGCTATTGTCGTCTTTTTCTTCATCTTTTATTATAATGAAAAAATTCTTAAAATATTGTACTAGCATGGACTCATACCAGCATGCAGGCACCCACCTGAAAAAGGCTACAACCTTCTCTCGTTATCCAACACCCATTGGAAGGGAACTCCAACTCCCTGATCTCGTTTACTGACACCCACCAGATGGGATCTCCTACTCGATCTGATTTACCAACTACCACTGGAAGGAGGCTTTGATTCCCTTACTATAGGCTCCAACCCTCAGCACTTTTGTGGACCACTTTTCATAATTTTCATACTGGATCCACCTTACTCAAAACATCACAACCTGTAGGCCACATTTCATCATATTTTCATAGTGGACCTACTACCATCATTTAAGCCCAATATCAGATAACAAACTAAAACCAATCATTGTATCAAATCACTGAACCAACTTAATTACCAAATTATTTAATAAACTAATTAGTGAATATCAAATAGCCAAAGTAGCTAGATCATCTCATTTCAATGTATACTCTTCATTAGAATGTTAGACCACGTATTGTTCATTGCATAATCCATATGATGTCACTACAAACCTTGGTCAATATCACGTTAGAATATATACGCTACTACTATGAGACATACCCCCATATATACACACTTTCTCTTAATATAACCCATGTACATATCTCAAAACATTGAACCTTGAAATTGAATCAATCACTAAACACATACTAACCTTGTCACATATCTTTGAACCAAATATAGATTCTCATGGAAAAATAATTACTATTCAACATTTCATAACATAATCAGTTCAACCTCAACCAACACTGTCAAACACAAATCATCATGGAATGCTTCATCGACAGACAACAATAAACACAATGTGAGTGATTAGACATCATATATAGCAAAACCCTAGCATATGTACGCAACCCTTATAAGACACTTCTACGTATGTACATGCATTTCAAGAATCATACCCGCGCACATATCTATCCATACTGTAGAATCGATACACGACTACCCAAAAGTTGATCCACGTATGTACATGATATTTCTGATGAAATAATATGTATAGAGCTACAAATATTAAATAATACCTTCGCTGCACAACAGATCATCAATTAAACCCAAATATCAACACATACTATAAAAGGAACACATCATAACATCATCATCACAAATCTATCAACCCATAAACAAATTATTCAATGTGTAGATATTTCAGATCTATAAGATCTGATCCATCATCACATTCTTGGGTGCACACTTATTTCAAATCAAACAATTCATCAATAAACCAAATCATACCCCCTTACCACTTTGATCTCCATCTCCTTATATAGCTTAGTCCTTAGCCAATACCTTAGGCCAATTTCATAGTTATGCCGATGGTATTATTTGACGAAATCAAATATCTATTGTCATGTTATTTGCTAAGGGCCAATACCATGGTAAATACCCCTGGTATTGAGAATATTATCATGCAGAAACTGTACTTGACTTTGCTTCATCATACCTACGTATGTACGTGGATTTGCTTCATAAAACCTACGTATACGCGACTTTTCTTCACCATACATGTGTATGTACACAAATTTGCTTCACATAACTTTAATATAAGCGAATTTTATTCACCATACATGTGTATGTACGTGGATTTTGTTCACAAAACCTACGTATACTTATTCAAACTTCATCTTTATCATTCCTCTATCTCTGAACTGATATTCCTTGGTCCAATCTTTCTAGCACATCTGTACAAGCCTAAATACTCATCCTGCTACCATAATGTTGGTATCTTTATTATGTTTCCATCAAGGACAACTAATTTTTCATAATGCCAACAATATCCCCCTTTGGACTTGATGGAAACCACTTTGGTGTTTGGTCACCATCACCTATAGATATCTGTAAACACATCTGTAGATATACCAAACATTCCTAAAACACCAATTTTATATCCCCCTTTGACATCAAGGAAAAAGGGATGACCAATTCTGAATGAAGGGTTCTCTCCCTTTGTTGACATGAGCATTGCAGATTTGATCTGTTGAGAACTTTGAATATTGACCATGCTCCTCTTGATCACATGTTTAATTATCTGAATATATACAAAGAAGTACATGACTATATGAATCAAACAATCATTACCTTTCCTATCACCAATGACTCATGCTTACATTGATCACCCAACACAGTGGGGTTACATTTTTGACTCAACATTACAACACATGCCCAAACTGATGGGATTACATGATTTGACCACAATAGTCCATACATGACTGAATTTTACAATGATTTATAAGGTAGGGCTTTACATGACCTTTACATCAAGAGAAATATATGGGATTTATAACTAAGTCCAAAGACCTCAATAAGACCATGATAGTCATTAGCAATCATCATACACCATATCAGATCTGCACCATAAGCATATGTCAGCAGCAACATGAACAACAATATGCACATTTTCATCATCAATTTGCAAGATAATACAATGTATATTTAATATCATCAACTTGTGACCAAGTATGAAACATATGATTTTCCACAGAGATCTACTATCAAATCATCCTCTTGACCTCATCAAGGTCAACTTTCTATTTCCTTTAGTAGGAAGAGCCTCAATCCATGTTCATGAAAGGCATATGGATCTTTTGTAGAATAGCAACATATCTTTTCATGCATCAATCAACATATGTGAGAACCAAGCATATCATCATAAATTAAGATAGGGAAAAGTAGCATAATTCCTCAATGCCATCAATATGTTACAAAATATGCCATGTCTCCAAGAATTATTTAAAAGATGTAGCAGTAGTATATTAATAACCATATATCTTCATGAAAACCTACAGTAACATCATTCTCTTGGCCCATTTTCTTCATGCAAGAAGAACCATCACATCAACACCACTTCATCAACATGCAACTTAAGTAATCATCCATAAGATCCTTGTTTGTAAGTCACCCATCAATGGTATCCCATGACATGGAGATATTAGTATGTATCTAGCTTCTCATCAATGAGAAAAGTCATTAATTGCAAACAATGAACTCACCATCATTTATCAAACTTTGTTAGTAACCCATCTCCTTGATACCATCAAGAGAATCAATCCTCAAACAATATACTATGTGCAACATATCATGTACATGTGATAACCAAGCACTATAGGCATCATCATCCATAACTGCACAATATGCAACTTATGCATCTTTGAAGGCATAATGACAACAACGTAAAAGTAATGAGTGACACTCGTCATCATAAAATAATGTGGTTGTATAATCAAGCTCTGTTTATCTCCTTCAACTTATGAAGATCAACATGTAAGCAACATAACATATGTACCATATGCATCATCAAAGGAATCTTCTATCATCATAAATATGATCAGTATCATCATAACAACTATGTGGATCAATCAATATATAAGTATAATCCATTTCATCATAGGCAACCCATGAAAACAACATAGCATGATGCAACATATAGTCATCATTCAAAAACTTCAACAACATGGGTATCTTTAGTAGCCTCATTAATATAAGCATCATTATGTACAAAAGAAATTCTCAAGCAATCATAATGCCAACAATGCACTATTAGAAGCATAACAAATGTTCTCCCTAAACCAGTGCCAATTGTTCACTGTCAGGTCTGATCACATCAACTCATCGATCAATAAGGTCATAAAAAAAAATTCATCAATCAATAAATCCACGTCATATTGCAACAATTCATAAACCATTATAAGCCAATACCATTTCTAAGTAGCATCCATTGATTGTAACCAACCAAAGTCAGAACCAGAAAACTAAATAATAAATAACTGAAGAAAATCATAACTTCTCCTTGGGACAGTCCTCCTGTTTATTTATCATAGATAAACATACATGACTGTATGGATCTGAACTCATGTATATACGTGATTGTCCTTCATAGGATCCACAGACATAAAGTAAAATGTTGAATTTTCATAACCACATCTCCCCATGACCATGTATTGTCTATACATGTTCATTGTCACTACATAAGGTGTACTGTTAGTAATCATGAATATTAAAGCAACCATGGGAATCATCATCAACATATGTATTTCTCCCCTTGAGATTTTACATCACTAATCCTGAGGATTTGATAATCATCTTCTATTATCATGAGGTGATGTACCTTACATCACTTCTGCAGTCACTGTTAGAAGTATTATTTTATGAATAATGGACTACAATGGGCACCATCTTCTTTTACTCTAAGTCTGAATTCTCCTCATATCTGCGAGAATTCAATTCTTTAAGCACATATAATTTGTTTGGGTTTTCATATAAATTTAAACACAATTACATTTCCTTTATCTTCCATTCGAGCTAAACTTAGAATATTCTACTTTAGCCCTTAAACTAATAAAGTATTGGTTGCTCCTCTATGTTCATTAATTTTGGCTCTACCTTTTCCCAGGACTTTTGCTAGAGCATTGTTTCCAAGAATAACCTTATCATATTGGTTTTTCTTGAGAGACTTCATCTTACTCTTATCTCCAATCATGTGATGAGAGCATCTGTTGTCAATGTACCATTCATCTTCTTATTCAAATGAGTAGAGAGAAATACCACACCTTATCCGTCCTTCTTCTTTCTACTTATTATGAGAAATGTTGGTGGATCCATCTTTTTCAGGTCTTCTGACATCAATATTCTTATCTGATTGCTTGCCATGTTGTCTGAGGTGATCCATAGATTTGTTCCTACATTCTTTAGCTACATGCCAAAACTCGTTACAAGTATAACATCTTATATGAGAAGAGGAATCATAATATTTCCGTTTCATATTCCTTCTATTGCAATGAATAGATTTGTGACCAAATATATTGCAAGAAAAAATATATGCCTTAAAGAAGCCTAAGTACCTGGAAGCTAATGATATTTTTTTGAAGTAGTTACTTGCTTGAGATTGAAACAATATACTTTTTCAATTGGCTACAACGTGTCCATAATTATGACACATAAAAAAATCAACATTATTGATCAAAGGAGAGAATTGATTAGCATTTCTATAGTTAGGTGTAAATGATTTTCCTTGAAGATTCACTTTCCTTAGTTGTTGATCAAGTTGACTTCTTATATCTTTGTTGAGCATTTCAGGTTTTTAATTGTTACTCTTTGAATTCCTTGCATGAGCTTGTGAACTAGATTCTCCTTCAACTGTTTCATGAAAATCATGACCAGATTTGATGGTGGGAGACCTTTGACTACTAAGAATATTTTCCAAAATTGTAATACTATCTTGAAATTTCAAATGTTTATCTTTTTCTTCTAATTTACCTTTTATAATGTTTACCTCAACCTCCATTCTTTGATATTGCTTTTCCTTTTCTAGATAATTCTTCATCATACCTTCTTCAACCCTTCTTCCTTCTTTCCCATTATCTTGACAGATCTCCTTTAAGTAATCAAGCTTCTTCTAAAGGACCTGCTCAGAAAAAAATTGTTGCGAAAATTACTAAGAGGGGGGGTGAATCAATATTTTAAAACTCACTAAAACCTTTGAATTTTTTATTCATATTTTTATGCGCGACTTTAATTCAATGAACCACTGTATGTACACAACTGTGATGAGGATAAGTAGCATATATCCAATTAACTAACATTTCAACTAATTCATCATCTGTTTAACTTGAAATAGTGCATCGATACGTATTTAGACGTTAATTAAATAGTGACCATGTGCAGTAAGAACAGAATAAACCATCACACATAAGAAATACATCAACACACATGAACACTGGGATTTTTAGGTGGAACTAATGTGGTAAAAAAAACCACCATTGTTGTCGTCTTTGTATTCATCTTTTATTATAATGAAAAACTTCTTACAACCTTGTACTGGTGCAAACTCATACTAACACACAAGAACCCACCTACAGAAAGCTACAACCTTCTCTCGTTCTCCAACATCCACTGGAAGGGACATCCAACCCCTAATCTCATTTATTGGCACCCACTGGAAGGGAGCTCCAAACCCCTGATCAGATTTACCAGATATCACTAGAAGGAAGCTTCGACTTCCTCACTGAAGGCTCCAACCCTCAACACCTCCATGGACCATGTTTCATAATTTTCATATTGGAACCACTTGAACCAAAACATCAAATCTGTAGGCCACGTTTCATTAAATTTTTACAATGGACCCACTACCATCATTTAATCCCAATATCAAATAACAAACGGAAACCATTCACTGTATCAAATCACTAAACTAGCTTAATCATTGAATGAACCAATTATCAAATCTCAAACAACCAAAGTAGCTAGATCATCTCAAATCACTGTGTACTCTTCATCAGAATGTTAGACCACTCTCTGTTCATAAAAAAAACTAGATCATATCACTATAAACTCTAGCCAATCTTATGTCAGAATATATACACTACTATTATGAGACATACTCACGTATATACATGCTTTCTCTTCAGATAACCCGTGTACAAATCTCAAAACACTGAACCCTAAAACTAAATCACTGCACTACTGAAATCAATCACTGAAACACATACTGACCTTGTCACAGATCTTTGAACCAAATACATATCATGTAATAGCAACATCATTACTATTCAACATTTCATAACATAATCAGTTCAACCTCAACCAACACTATCAAGCATAGATCATCATGGAAGACTTCATTTACAGATAACAATAAACATAACAAGACTGATCAAATATTATATTAAGCAAAACCCTAGCATATGTATGTGAACCTTATATGATTCTTTTGTGTATGTATGCGCCTTTCAAGAAGCATACCTGCGTACATGTCTGTCCATACTGTAGAATCAATATGCGACTACCCAAAAGTCGATCCACGTATGTACACGAACTTTATGAAGAAAAACTGCATATAGATATATAACTACTGAATAATACCTTGGTGCAAAACATATCATTAATCAAACCCAAATCTCAGCACACACTGTAAAAGACATACATAATAACAAAATTATCACAAACCTATCAACCCATAAGCAAATTATTTAATGTGTAGTCATTTCAAATCTATAAGATCTGATCCATCATCACACTCTCGAGTGCACACTTATTTAAAATCAAACAATTCATCGATAACACATGCCATGCACACACAACGCTTTCATCTCCATATCCTTATATAGCTTAGGCCTTAGCCAATACCATGGGTCAAAACCTTAGTTATGTCGATGGTATTATTTGACGGGATCAAATATATGTTTTCGTGCTCATTACTATGGGACAATACCATTGTAAAGACCCTTGGTATTTAGAATACCATGATGCAGAAACTTTACACGACTTTTCTTCACCATAATTGTGTATTTAAGCGACTTTGCTTCACAGAACCCACGTATACTTCTTCAAACTTTATCTTTATCATTCCTTTGTCTCTGAAATGATATTCAATATGTTCTAGCCTGAATACTCATCCTGCTACCATCATGTTAACATATTTATTAATAAGGTTTCCATGAAGGACAAAAAATTTGTCATAATTCTAACAAAGGAGCTCCATGAGGGAATGTTGAAAACAAAAATTGTTTACAGTTAGGTATTCCAACTAAAAAGGCTAGTGGGAGCACACTCAACACGTTTCTTTCGCTCCACAGCTAGCTATGCGACGCGAATTCTTATTACAAGGAAGAAACTACTGTCGTTTTTGTGGGCTAGGGTAGAAATGGCTACCCACATTTCTATTTTTTCTATTTATACCATTTAAGATTTTGGCCAATAGGTTTAGCTAGACCCTCAGACTCTCATTTGAGCGTTTAAATGGAATATAAACTCTCGTCTGATAGCTTTTAAGTAGAATCTAAACTCTTGATCAAAAGTTTGTGCCTAAGAAAAAAAAATATCAAACTTTAAGTCGAGAATATTAATTAGAATCTAAATCTCTCGACCAAGAGTTTTAAATGGAATCTAGAATATCAACTGACAATTGTAGTTAGAATCTATATTTTTTACCAAGAGTTTGTGTTCGAGATTTTTTTTTTTTTTTTTTGTTCAACTCTCGTCCGAGAGATTGCAACCCCAACATTAACCTTGCCAAACTCTCGGTCGAAACATTTTGAAACTATGAGTCGAGAAATTTTTTAACTCTTAGTTGAGAAAATATATTGACTTTTTTTCTCATGTGAGAGTTCAATAAACATAGCATGACTTATCCCTACATACAAAAATGTCTCCCATTTTCACATTTTCACCCTAAGAACATGATATTTTAGTTCAGAGGCTCTAATATAACCACCTTGAAATATATTCAGATTTTTTTGGATAGAAATAATTTGCATGTTACAGGCCATCAATTTGCTAATTTCTTATTTAATTAGATCGACTATAGGTAAAACCAATTTGGTTAAAGTCAGATCTATCTTTGTCGAGCGAGTGAATTTAAAGTAGAGTGGAGGAAAGTAAGAGATATATTATGTCTAACATTCAAAAATCAACTATAGGTGAGAATATTATAAGAGAATTTCGTAAAAACATGGACTTTTTTCTTGCTAAAGGAGGGTCATGTTTTTATGGTGTTGAGAGCATAGATGACATCGAGGTTCCCTTGAGGTACAAACATCTAGTGAAATGATGGGTACCCAATGACCGTCCTCAAGTAGACACTGCTTTTTGCAACAAAAGAGGATATATCACATTGCTCCATCATCGTTACATGCTTTGGGGCTATTTTCCATGAATGGCATAAAGGTTGGTTATGAAATATTAACTAAATTGGTGGACTATGTCGGACCCTGTTACAATTAAAATGATTGGATGCAACTGGTCCAATATACATGAGGTATGTGGAGTGTAATAGCCTCCGGTTGATTTTCCATGTAAATGAAATAAAACCAAGGTCATGGGACACATATTCCAAGTTGAATGGTGGGTAAAAATTATGGTGGGAGTTATTTGTGGTTCATTGATGGCTACAGAAATTGGAAAAGGCATTGGCAAAGGCAAAGAGGCAATAATTGGCATTTAATTAAGGCAATAAAGGAAAATAGGAGAAAAGGAATATGACGAGACACAAATATGAATGAAAGGGAAATTAGAGAGAAATTAGATGAAAATAAAGAAAAAGGGAAAATGAAAGGAAGAGACTAGACATCAATGGTAAAATGCATCAAAGAAACAATTGATAACTTTTTTTGATAGTTTTGGCTCAAATCTTGTTCATTCTAGCTCTCTTACACTCTTGCACACTTAGAGCATTCTTAGAGCATCCTGGCATTCACTTCGACTTGGAGAGAAGCAAGCAAAGGAATTGTGGGCAGTGGAAAGAAGGTTGGATCAAAAACTACAGTTGGAGTTCATTGTAGGTAATAGGTTTCATGTGTGATTTCCTTGATGAGGTTTGGATGCAAGGTACATGCATGTGGTTCTTTGGTTATTTTGTTGTCATTAGCATGGGATTTTCCTGGAATGGCAGTGGTTTCAAACTTGCCTTTCCATTTCTTGGATAGCCATGATGTAGTGGGTTCTCTCTTTGGTTAAGCTTTAGATGGCCAATAAACTTGGATCCTAGTTCATGTGGTCTTGGGAAAATTACCAAGGGTTAAGGGTGGAGATGGGATTTCTCATGGAACTCTTAACGGATGGGTGCAGATAGGAAAGTTCCTATGGAGCCAGTGAAGGAAGTCGAAGGCATCCAAGTTTGTTTTGATGTTAGTGATTTATGGACCAGTCTAGGTGAAATCACTATGGTTGAGGATTGAGGTGGTTTGGCCTTTGGAAGCCCTAGTTGGTTCTATTTTGGTTTAATCCATACGATCCTACATTCATGCTTGGAATATGACATGGGGGTGATTGGCTGAAAGAGAGATTTAGCTCAACACAATCTATGGTTGGGTGGTACGTGGAAGTACCTGACTTGGTTGGATTTTGCATATGATTAATATGAGTTATTTTCCTTATTGCAATTGATGAGCACATGTACTGGTTATTATGTTGATATTATGGCTAATTTTTCATAGATTTTATTCTGGTTATATGATTTTTATAGGCATGATTGAATGATGGGTTCTTGCTATGGATATTGTTCATTATTTGATTATTTTTTGAATGGTTGATGAATTCATGGGCTAAAAGGTGTTGTTGCAACTAGATTGAGAGAGAATTGAGCAGTCTTAATGATTCCCTGATGAACTGAATAATATCATGATAAGATAAGCATTCATGACCTATAACTACTATGTTTATCATATGTTTGACAAAATTTCTATCATGTATTGGACATGTCTTGGACAATATATCGCCCCAGTATTGATTGTTTAAACTTCTTGTCATTGTAGACCTAATTCTGGATGGTTCTGGCCAATTATGGGTAGTGGCATGTGGGCTCACTCTGAAAAAATGGCACATATCTCGCAACAACATGCACATAACTGACATAATTTGGTCACAATTGCATGGAGGAAGGCTCATGCATGTGGTTGGAGCCTTCCAACCACATGCATAGTGTGTCAAGGGTGCAGTTGGGATGTAGATCTTGTGAAAATAAGTTCCAACTCAGGGATTGATCACTAGGAGTGGTTGTCAGACTCTTGAGTGATTTGGTGTCCCTGAGGGGTGGCAGTATGTGTTCCAGTTAGTAGGCCCCACTTCCATAACTGGAACTTGGAGGTTGGATCATGTCATAGTAATAATTAGCTCATGTTTACCCTAGAGAGCTTGTAAAAGTGGGTAAATGTGGGGTGGGGTGTTATAGGGTGGTACCAGAGCGAGGTTGCAGTACTGGACCTTGGGGTACATGTAGATGGTTATGATTATCATGTGTGCATTTATTGTTACGTTTTGTATTATTATCATGCATTCATCACGATGTTGATATGTGTGTGTGTGTGTGTGTGTGTGTGTGTGTGTTAGGTCCCTATAATACTAGTGATTCCCCCATTACTATTGTCATGGTATCCCTTATTAGTTATTATTGTGCCCCATAGAATCCCACTATTGTTATTTTTGTGCCTTTATATTATTATTGTTAGGTCGGCTTGGTTACATTGTGACCCCTTAGACTCCTATATATAAAAAAGAGGTTTTATCATTTGTATCATCCAAGAATCGTTCATTTGTGTAATGTAAAGGAGGTTTCCCCCTCAAAGAGGCTGAATTCTAAGGCGTTGATCTATCTTTTCTATCTTTTTGTGAGCTGGTTTCCTAACATTTGATATCAAAGCTTTGGATTCTAGGGTTTCGATGCTCCAAACAAGTCATCGTGGCATTTCGCTATAAAAAAAAAAAATTGTGATGTTTCAGAAGCGAAAAAAAGAACCCATTTGAGATGAAATCGTTCTGAAACTCGGGTCCAAATTTCATATCTTGTCTCACTATATTTTCGGAGATATGATCTAAGGAAGTTAGGGTTTTTCCAAGCTCTAGAATTTCATCTAAAACAGGTCATCATAGAATGTTCGCTATAACACTTTCTCTACGAAGTTTCAGAAGCTAAGAAAAAAACCCATTTGAGAAGAAATTGGTCTGAACCTCGGCTCTGAATTTTAGATCCTTTCTCGTTATATTTTCAGAGATATAATCTGAGGAAGTTAGGGCTTTTCTAGACCCCCGAATTACATTCCAAATAGGTCACCTTGGGAAAATCTTCATAACTTTCTCTTTGAGAATTAGATTGAATTTTCGTCAGAAGTTATAGAAAGAGAATAGACTTTAGTTTTTTGGGTACCGTTTTCAGAACCTAAGATTGAAACAGTGACCCGCAACACGTCATACAAATTCGCTCTATTGAACAAGTCTATACTAAGGTCGTCGTCGGAGATTTGGCATAACTCTTCATTGGAGAATCCAATCTTGATCAGACTTGAGGGGTTAGAAATATTACTCAGAGGGTTACAGCAAGAAGAAATTTCAAACCCGGGAGATCCAAAAATACAGAGATACATCAGATTCAATATCAAGCTCCTACAAAGTGAAAAAAGGTGTGTAGTTTTTTTTTTTTTAATTTTTTGCATAAGCTTGGTTTGAAAAATTAGTTTGAAGGAATTCAAAGGGCATAGTGAAGCATTATTATCGGTAATTGATGCCCCGAAGAAAGAAAATGGAAACACCTAGTAAGAAACCTAAAATCTCTAGCATGAATCATGAAGAAGAGGAAGAAATGCAACATGATATATTAAAATTATGAGACCAAGTGCAACAAATTTCACTCGCACAAAAATTAACAAAAAATAAGATGGATGTTTTAAAGAAAGACGTAGAAGCTAAGATGGATGGTTTAAAGAAAGGCGTGGAAGATAAGATGGATGGTTTAAAGAAAGGCGTAGAAGCTAAGGTGAATGACGTGGAAGCTAAGATGGATGGCATGGACAGCGTGGAAGCTAAGATGGACGGCCTGGAAGCTAAGATGGACGATTTGAAGACAAGAAGTTTCTAAATAAATTCTGACTAATGTCGAAAGAGTAGTAAAGTAAACTCATGATGAGAACAAAATAAATGTTAATCATGATTTCATAGACTCTAATGTTGGATCGAAGAACTACCATGTTCCAAAGATTGATATGAGGAAGTTTGATGGCAAGGATCCCGAAACATGGATACTACAAATGGAGCAATTTTTCGATCTCCATAATGTGCAAAACACACAAAAGGTATGCATTGCAACTTTATATTTGGAACCAAATCAGTTTGTATGGTATCGATGGCTTTGCTCGAGTAAACAAATTGTGACTTGGGCTATTTTTACGGATGTAATGATAGCACATTATGAGGATACAAAAAGCAACATTTTTTAGCCAATTGATAAATCTCAAACAAAAGGGTTCAATGATGGAGCACATTGAGGACTTCCAAAAATTGAATATAAGGGTAAAAGATATTCCAGAGGAGAATAGTATTGATGTGTTCATAGGGACTTTAAAAGATAACATCCAACATGAGGTTTGCCTTTGGGAACCAGATTCATTGGAGAAGGCATTCAGGTTGGCAAGAAAAATGGAAAACAAAATCATGGAAACAAGAAGCCTACCACTCACAACCATTAAGATGGAAGTGTTGCTACCCCTAGCCATCCACAACCTACAAGGTTGACACCACAACAATTGGAAGAAAAAATATCAAAAGGGCTTTGTTACAGTTGTGATAACAAATACACTAAAGGTCATAAGTGTGCCGAGAAGAAATTATTTTACATAGATTGTGAAGAGGAGGAAGAAAATAAACAAGAAATGTCAAAAAAAGAGGATATACACCAGGAACAAACCTTAGAAAAATAAGAAATGAATCCGACCATATCTTGTAATGCATTGGTTGGAATTACCACTCCTCAAACTATCAAGATAGAAGGGCATATTAAGAAGAAAAAGATAATAATGTTGATTGACTCGGGAAGTACCCATAATTTTATTCATTGTAAGATAGCTAAGGAATTGAATTGCTTCCTATATCCAACACCAGAGTGTCAAGTGATGGTTGCAAGTGGAGGAACCATAAATTGCTCAGGAAAGTGCCATAATATCAAGCTATCCATGGGAGAATATGTATTGAATAGCCCAATGCTTTCCATTCCAATAGGTGGTGTTGATGTTGTACTAGGAGTCCAATGGCTACAATTCTTGGGTACAATAGCTTTTAATTTTCAAGAACTTTTCATGAAATTCTCTACAGAAGGAAAGTAAGTTGAATTAAGGGGTATCGCAAGGAAACCGGGAAAGATAATTAGCTCTAACAGAATGAAAAATCTTCTAAAGAAAGAACAACGAGGCATAATTACACAATTATGTTCACTAGAGGTTCCAACATCGAAATCATCCATTTCTCCAGACCTCAAAAAAGTCTTGGACAATCATTCCAAGCTATTTGAGACTCCCGAAGGCCTCCCACCTATTCGTGATCATGATCATGCTATCAATTTGATTCCAGGAACTGTTCCTCCAAACATCAGGCCTTACAAATATCCCTATGTCCAAAAGAGTGAAATTGAACGTATGGTTGCAGAAATGCTAGAGGCAAATATAATTCAACCTAGTCAAAGTTCTTTCTCTGCTCCAGTAGTATTGATTCACAAGAAGGATGGATCATGGCACATGTGTCCATATTATAGGGAGCTCAACAAGCTCACTATTAAAGATAAATTTCCCATGATATCATTGATGAATTATTGGATGAATTGCATGTATCAATTTACTTCACCAAGTTGGATCTTCATTCAGGATATCATCAGATCAGAATGAAGAATGAAGACATTCCAAAAACAACATTTATAACTCATGAGGGTCATTATGAATTTTTTGTCATGCCTTTTTTCCTTACTAATGCAGCTTCTACATTTCAATGTTTGATGAATTCCATTTTCAAACCCTTCCTTAGAAAATTTGTGTTAGCATTTTTTGATGATATACTAATCTACAGCAAGTCTTTGAAGGATCATGTCCAACATGTTAACATGGTGCTCAAATTATTGGAGGAGAAACAATTATATGCAAAAATCTCCAAATGTTTCTTTGGAGTACAAGAGGTGGAATATCTGGGTCATATTGTATCTCATGAAGGTGTTAAGGTAGACCCTAGCAAAATTAAAACCATTAAGGAATGGAAAATCCCCACATCCATAAAGCATCTATAGTATTTCTCGGGTTGACAGGGTATTATCACAAGTTTGTTAAGAATTATGGGAGAATAACAGCACCTCTAACAACATTATTGAAGAAAGTTGCATTCTTATGGACTGAAGAAACAATAAAGGCCTTTGAACATCTTAAAGAGGCAGTGTGCCAAGCACCAGTCTTAGCTACACCAGACTTCACAAAAACCTTTATTGTGGAATGTGATGCCTCGGGAAATGGAATTGGTTTTGTCCCATTGCTTTCGAAATTCATCTAATCAAAGGAAAGTATTTACACAAAGCTATTTATGAGAAGGAAATGCAAGCAATACTACATGCACTTAAGAAATGGCAACCCTACCTAATGGGAAGACACTTCAAGGTTAAAACAGATCATGATATTCTTAAATACTTTTTAGAACAAAGATTATCTTCAGAAGAGCAGCAAAAATGGGTCACAAAGATGTTGGGCTATGACTTTGAAATCATCTACAAAAAAGGGAAGCAAAATGTTGTGGCAGATGCACTCTCAAGAAAGGATGAGGATGTGGAAGCATTTCTTTGCGCCATTTCTATTATCCAACCAGATTGGATAAACGAAACAAGGGATGAATGGAAGAATGATGAGGAAGTGTGGGCACTCATTCAAAAGATACAACAAGATCCCAGTACATCTGATACATTTAGCTAGAAAAATGATTCATTATGGTACAAGGATCGGTTATACCTATGTAAGAATTCCCAACTCAAACAAAATATTCTTAGGGAATTGCACACCTCTCCCTTAGGAGGGCACTTAGGATTTCTAAAAACCTACCACATGGTTAAGAAGGATTTTTTTTGGGATGGCCTTAAATCAGATATTCAAAATTTTATGGCGGAATATTTAGTTTGCCAACAAAATAAAGTTGAAATAATTAAGACCCCAAGACTATTACAACCTTTATCGATTCCAAGCCAATGTTGGGAGTAGGTTTCAATGGATTTTATCACAGGTTTACCCAAGTCCAAAGGAAAGAGTGTTATCATGGTGGTAGTTGACAGACTTACCAAGTATGCACACTTTTGTGCATTATCTCATCCATTTAAAGCAAGTACAGTTTCTACTGCATTTATGGAAACAATTCAAAAGCTACATGGAAACCCAAAGATTATTGTAAGCGACAGAGATCCCATTTTCACTAGAAATTTTTGGAGAGAATTATTTTCTTGTCTTGGTACTCAGTTAGCTCATAGCTCATCTTATCATCCTCAATCTGATGGGCAAACTAAGATAGTAAACAAATGTTTGTAAGGATATCTTCGTTTCTTTGTATCTGATAAACAAACACAATGGATCAAATGGTTGCCTCTAGCTGAATGGTGGTATAACACTTCCTTCCATACTGCAACAAA
Organism: Pinus tabuliformis; assembly: GCA_031772625.1. Classification (NCBI taxonomy): domain Eukaryota; kingdom Viridiplantae; phylum Streptophyta; class Pinopsida; order Pinales; family Pinaceae; genus Pinus; species Pinus tabuliformis. Next base: position 798,343,738 of record CM062805.1, on the reverse strand, counting down.
AATGAACCCATTTATGACACTTTATGGATATCTTCCACCATCCATCACATCATATTTAAGAGAAAATTCTAAGGTTCAAGCAATGGAAGATCACATTAACCATCAGCAACAAGTTCTCCAACTCTTAAAGGATAACCTCACCTTGGCGCAGAATAGAATGAAACAGCAAGCATATCAACATTGCAACAAAAGAAGTTTTGATGTAGGTGATTGGGTATTCCTACGGCTACAACCATATAAACAAATGTCCCTCAAGCAAGCTAAGAAGAATAATAAATTATCACCAAATTATTATGGTATGTACAAGGTGTTGCAAAAGATAGGTACTATGGCATACAAATTGGAGCTTCCTGTAGCTTCCCGAGTGTAACCAGTTTTCCATGTTTCATGCTTAAAGAAGGTTATAGGTGACAAGATTCCAGTTCAAGCAATATTGCTAGAACTTGATGAGGAAGGAAACATCATATTGGAACCTGAAGTAGTCAAAGAAACAAGAACTTGATAGCTACGAAATCGATCAATTTCAGAGTATCTCATCAAGTGGAAGAACTTACCCGTTGAAGATTCCACATGGGAGGATGAGAATTTTATATAGAAGCATCCAGAACTACTCAAGCGTTGGGGACAACACTTTTTTTGAAGAAGAGGGGCATGTTAGGTCCCTATAATACTAGTGATTCCCCATTACTATTGTCATTGTATCCCTTATTGTTATTATTGTGCCCCATAGAATCCCACTATTGTTATTTTTGTGCCTTTATATTATTATTGTTAGGTCGGCTTGGTTATATTGTGACCCCTTAGACTCCTATATATAGAAAGGAGGTTTTGTCATTTGTATCAACCAAGAATTGTTCATTTGTGTAATGTAAAGGAGGTTTCCCCCTCAAAGAGGTTGAATTCTAAGGCGTTGATCTATCTTTTCTATCTTTTTGTGAGTTGGTTTCCTAACAATGTGTGTGTGTGTGTGTGCTAATCTAGACTAAATTGTGCAGATGTGGTAGCCTCCCCTGAGATACGCTGAGGTGTGATTTTGATTATGTCTTCTATTTGGTTTATATAACATGTTATGTTTGTAGGAAATAAAAGATTAGAGATGAAGAGCAGAGTAGTGGACTACAGTTCACATGACTCCCCTTATAGGCCTGATGTGAAATCAATGGAATGGAAAAATCAGTGTTATCCTGATCTAGTAGATAGATGGAGGAGTCCGAGGGCAGAGATTCAAAGTTGCAAGGAAGATAATAACATGTTAATTAAGGCACATGAAAGACTTGCTAAGGCTCAGGAAAAGCAAGCAGAAGTCAATGCAGTGATTCTTCAGAGCCTTACAGATTTGCAGAAGTAGGGACAACTAGGGAATGTTGAAAATGGCAACAAGAAAATCCCGATTTAATTTTCCCTTGAATTAAATTAGGATAAAATTGCAATTCCACATCACAAGACAACTTGTATGAGTTAACTAAGTTAGTTTCACCTACTTGGCTCAGTTAATTCGAGTTGAGGGCCTAACTTGAGTCATGTAGAGTGATTCCTAAATTTTAGGAGCCCAGGTTGAGTTTAATTTGAGTTGTAATAGTCTAATTCAGTGAAAATGAGTTAATGCTAGTTAATTTAGTTCCAAATGTTGGAGGAACTAATAGGAGGTCTAATAGTGGGGTGCAACTTCATGTGTTCAACTAGTTAATTGATAAATTAGCCATAATTAGCTCATGCATGCATGCAATTTGAGTTACCTAGTTGAGACTAGAGTTCAAGGGTAGTGTACTATCAATTGTATAATTTTCCGAGTTGTACAGGTGGTGCATGCAGCAAGAGAAGGGCCTATAGGGATTGTGCAATTCAGGATGGGGATTTCTATAATTAATAGGGGGATAAACCCTTGAGAAAGTAGTAGAATTGTCTAAGTATTGGCCAGAGTCAACTAGTGAGGCAGTGGGATAGATTATACTTGTGCAGATTGTTTAGGTTGAACAAGAATTGTATTTCTTCTCTATTTTATGATCTAATGGAATGTACTAATAGGAAGGGGTTTTGAGTAGCAAGCTTTCCCCTTAGATAAATCTCTAATCATGTGTGATTGAATATTATCTTATATTTATGTTGTGATTTCTCAATTGACTAATTATTTCTGCTGATGAGTAGAGTAGATTCAAGTCTTTTGTTTTAGCATATTACATAAGTAGTTTGAAACTACAAGGATTTTCTACAGGGAATAGTCATAGAGATAGATAGGAAGAGAAGACCAATGGGGCATATGGTAGCAGGCCTCAAAGGAGACACATGATGGACAAAGATGATACAATTAGAGGTGGAAGATCCTTGGATACACATGACAGGAGGGCTAACACTCATGGATTTTATTCCATCTCATCATCATTAGTGCCAACATCCTTACATGAGGAGTAACAAGGGGTACTTTCAAGACGAGTTCAGGAAATCCAAGCCTCCTACTTTTGATGGTGAAGTAAAGAAATCATAAGATGCAGAAGCATGGATGCTTGGGATGAAGAAGTTCTTTAGATTACATGATTATTCAGAGAACATGAAAACCAAGATAGCTATATTTAGTCTCAAGGGAAAAGCATATGTTTGGAGGGAAGATGTTAAATACGTTAGAGGCATTAGGGAAGAGGAGTTGAGTTGGCATGAGTTTAAAATACTCTTAAGGAAGAAGTACTTTTTGAGAGATATTAGGATGAGAAGGCCAAGGATATCTATGAGCTTTGGATTGGTTCCATGATAGATGAAGAGTACACGACCAAGTTTCTGGAGTTGTTGAGGTATCTACCCTGTATTAAGGATGAGAAGACAAAGGTCCAAAGGTTCATCAATGGATTTCCTTTATCATTCAAAGATCGAATTGAGTATGATGAGCCTCGATCATTGGAGGAAGTCAACAAGAAGTTGAAGCATTGTTATGACTAGTCTAAGTGCAAGCCTGAGTTCAATCGTGACCGGAAGGGTAATGAGAATACTAAAGGAAAATGGCCTAAGAAGCAAGGAAGATCTCAGGATGCGGGTGATAAGGAAAATGTGGGACCTCATAAGAAGTTCAATGCAACTAAGAGAGGACACGGGTCTTAGCCTAAGGAGCAACAAAACAAAGGTGATGGCAAGAAACCTTTGAGGTGTTGGACTTGTGGTGGAGAGCATCGCAGGAGGGAATGTCCATGACATCAGGGTGGTAGGCCTCAAATTTATAGTGTTAAGGAGGCACATATAGTTGGAGATGTAGGCCAAAGTATTCCCTCGATTTATGCAACAGTAGATAATAGGCAGGTAGATCATCATGCATCTATTATCGATATGGAAGGTAATCTTTGTGATCAAGTTGTTTCTATTTTGATTGATGTTGGATCTAATTATAGATATATTAGTCCTGACCTGATGGATAAGTGTTGGTTGCATAAAAAATTGCATGCAGAATCTTGGTTGGTGTAGTTGGCTATAGGAACCAAGAGAAGGGTTCATCACTAGTTGAGATCTTGTGCATTCGAGCTTAATGATATGCCTACTTCAGCACATCTAAATGTGCTTCCTTTGGGTTCATATAGCATGCTTTTGGGCATGGATTGGTTGTTCATTCATAGGACCAAGGTCGATTGCTATGAAAGGTATATTGAGTGAATGGATGATGATGGGGAAAGGAGAATATTGTAGGGAAAAAATAATCCTACCTTAGTGAGAATGGTTACAACTATGCAGGAAAAGTGTAGTCGCGGGAAGGGATGTGTATTGTTTGTTGTCTATATTTCTAGTGATAAAAGGAAACGGGATGAGGATGATGAAGTCATGAGGAGGTATCCTATTTTGCAATAGTTTCAGGATGTGATTCCTATAGAGATTCCAGATTTTCCTCCTCATAGAGAGGTGGACCTTTTTATTGAGTTAGTACTAGGAGAAACACCAACATCTAAGGTATTGTACATGATGAGTACTCCAGAGTTGGTGGAATTGAAGTTGCAACTTAAGGAAATACTTGATAAGGGATAAATTAGGCCAAGTGTATTGCCTTGGGGTGCACCAGTGTTGTTTTTAAGGAAGAAGGATGGTACTCTTTGATTGTGCATTGATTACAGGAAGCTAAATAAAGTTATTATCAAAAATAGGTATCCATTGTCGTGGATTGATGACTTTCTTGATCAACTAAAGGGAGCTGCAATGTTCTCGAAGATTGATTTGAGATCGGGATATCATCAAGTGCACGTCAAAGAAGAAGACATCTATAAGACTACAATTTTTTACAAGGTATGGGAACTATGAATTTGTGGTGGTTCCTTTTGGTCTTACCAATTCTCCAACCACCTTCATGTGTGTTATATGTCATTTTGTCACATATGTTCAATAGGCTTGCAAACCAAATCAATCAACATCCTTGAAAATTTTGTCATCACCCCTTCACAAAGCCCTAAGCATCACTTCTCCAAAAGTTCTAAGTTTCTGGAACAAATCACTTAAAAACATTGTTTTAGCCCTAACGCTCCTTGCTTTCTTAGTCACTTGCATTCAACACATGTTACATGCTTGTATACCAACATTGACTAACACTTGTTTCTCCCTTTTGTAGGTGCATTGATTCTAGAAATTTAGGAAAAATAAAAAATATTTTGGAAGCTTCTTCTTCCAGAAGCTTCCAAGGTAGTTTTAACCATTTACCATAGATAGAGAACTCGAATTACTATCTGATCCTATATTGGAGATCTTATCTCTTTTCCCTTGAGCTCATCCTCCCATCATATGTGGATCTCAATCCCATAATGTTAAATCCTAAACTACTACACTCATCCTATAAATTTACTACCTTTCATAACATTAGGGTTGGATTTTGGAGATTGATAGTGCCCTCATGTTGCTGCTTTGAGCCTAAAGAAGTCACCATATTCATTCATTAGGGTTGATGTTGAGGTGTTCTTTGTGGCAAGGAAGGAGAAGTCAACTTGGGGAGACTTTTATATGATCAACTTATATTTATAATTGTAAACTCTCTCCTATATTTATCATTAGAAAGAGAATCTTGTTTTCCTATATTTTTTGTGTTATGTTTTCACTCATGTATTTCAGTGCCATGTTGATTCATTGAATAGATATTTTATATTATGTTACGTGGATGTTGTGGACCCTTTTCTTGTTTTAGTCATGTGTGCAAGTTCTAATTATAGCACTTGGAGTTAGAATTGGAGCTTACAAGAGAGGATCAAAGGAAATCTTGCTACAAATTCCAAGTAGGCTTATTTCCCATACTCTAATTTCTCTAAGGACAATTTCATAGTTTTTTTTTATTTTTTATTTTTTTTCTATATCAGGCCACTAGATCTAGGGAATTCACCTTTGTCCGCAATCGTGAAAATTTTTCATGAAAAAATGGCGACACAACTAGGGAATGATATTTTCCCTTAGTGTTTTCCTTGACCTTAACACCTTTTCACCTCTCAAAGTAATATTAAATGACTCATTCAGACATTGATTGGCCTTAGGAAAACATTTTTTTTAATCTTGGTTGAGTTTCTTGTGTTGTGTTTTGACCAAAACATCCCCAGCGCATTCCCTGTTCCGAGACAGAGTGCTTCAATGCACTTGTTCCTTCCCTTTGCCTATGTTGTAGTACACTGGTGTATATTTTGTACTTGTGTTGATTCCTGTAGAATGCATTTCTTTGCCTCGTTCTTTGTTCTAATTTGGTCCATAAAGTTTTCTTGAGTCTCTAAGTTTGTCTTTGTCTTTGTAAAGCTAATCCCTTGTGTGAAATTAAGTGTTTTTTCTTTCATTTTTCCAACAAAAAAAACCCCTTCAATCATCGCGGGGGGGGGTGTTGAACTGTGTATGAGTGTTAATCGCCTCTAAGTGTCATCACCTTTTTTATAATATTTTGTTTCATTCTTTCTTTCTTCTTGTCAATAAGGGTTTGCATGCATAGATTGATTGTTGAATTTCAAAAGTAACTTTTACATTACAACTGAATTCTGTGTGGTTTCTTTTTGTCAACGATCAACTTACATTCTTATGTTTCTTTGCATTTGAAACATTAAAAGAAAAGAAAATAAAAACAATTATTTGCATTGCCTATAGGACTTTCATTTTGATTGGAATAGTGAAGTTGAGGAGATCGATTGTTGTGTCACTTGTTTGTTAAATTGTTGATTGATTTCTTCTTCCCCTACTTAATTAGGCCTTTCATTGTTAAAAGGAAAACGAAAAGAGTTATTTTTGTCGTATTAGTTGCGTCATAGGTGTGTTTAGGTGGCATCAAGTTTTGAGCCTTGAAATTGAAACATAATTCAAGATAAGCACTAAGATTTATTGAATCAATCTTAAGGAGCATTTGGAACATTAATGCAAACATCTAAAGGTCTAGGCTAGAGACGTGTTCCGACGTATTTAAACGTAGGAGCTATCATCTTTTTTTAGCGTTACATTCTGGGGGTGATATCTCATTCCACATATGTAAGTGTATATGATCGTTCTCCACGTACCTTTGGGTATATCAGATGGTGCTCCACACATGATAAATATATGGGAATTGTCTCATCGAATGGTTACACATTGGACACTAATATGAACTACACTTCTACGTACCTCCAAGAATATTTTGGAAGTACACCATAGGATGCAAGCCATACTTATGAATCTGAGTCGACCACCTTGTCACTCGTGATACACTGAACACAACATTCGAGGAGATTTCCTACACGTACTTAAATCCTTGGTTTACCAAGGTGGTATATTGCAGTGAATGGTGACCTGGTAATCCGTTTTGCCTAGTTACCCTTTTTTTGTTTTTTTAGTGTCTTTAATTTCTAAAATCAATTAATTGATCGCGGAACAACAACCTCACCATGGAACAACTCCTTAGTGGATCTTAGTTTTTTACTAATGATGACAATTCCTGAGTCGACCAATCAAGGAAACCCCTCTGATGGTAATCCTGGTCCTTTTCCTTCTTTTGGAAATATTGGTGCTCCCTTTATGGCATCGTTTTCCCTTCTGGGATTTACCATTGGTTTTCCAATTTGGTTGTATTCAATCCCTATGGTTTTGAATGTCCAAATAGCTTCTCAACCAAGTTCTCCTCCTCCTGAACAACATCAACCTCAAGTTGATCCTAAAGTTAACCCTTTTCCTTCTTTGCCTATTGTTTCTTCATCCTTTTCTTCCTCCTTGCCTCTTGAAAGTATTAATTCAAGTAACCAGGAAGTTAAGAAGAAGAAGAAAAGGATGAAGAAGAAGAATTTGAATAAGCAGGGGGGAAACCAAGAAACCATTGCTACCAATGTAACTAGTATAGAGAAACCTTCCAATCAACCCAGCAAATTTAAATTTCCTTGCAAGTTATTAAGTGTGACCACCTTCTTAAAGGTTTTCCTAGTATTCCCAAGGTATTATAGGTATGCTCCACAGGCTCACATCATCCTTTATCGTCAACTTCTAGAGATCATGCTGGTGACAAACCATCAATTAGTGATCATAAGTTTCACGAGAAGAAGGGTAAAGTTAAGTTTCCATGTAAGTTATTAGAAGGGAATCATCCAGTTCACCTTTTCCTTTATATGGATGAAGCATCCAAATTATTGGGAAATCTTACTGTTTCTCAACCGCAACTTCCAGCTGGCTACCAGAAGCTTTCCTGATCCAGGTGGCTCTAGGGACACACATGGGACAAAGAGGGCTTATGAAAGCTCGAAAATAAAAGTGTTCAGAATGCTTTCAAACCAGGACCAGAGTATATATCTCGTCATCCTGATCACGGCGATGCGAACGGTTCATCAATCCAAGATCGTATGAGGGACAAGGAGCCAGTCAAAGTTCTGGTCAAAGTTGGGCTGTGGGCCAGGTTTAAGTGTCCTACAATTTGACCGACCCTAGGGCATGAAACCTAGCTCCCGAAAGCGGGCAAAATTGTTGCCTCTTTAATTTATCTAATAACCCTTATGTTAGACAAAATTTTAAAAATGTCCTATTTTTAAATCAAAAATATAAATGTGGTGGCGGGCCACCACCCCTGTCACCCCCAAAACCATATTACAAAAATTAATTATTGAAAGGGTCGACGAGCCATGACCCCCGCCGGCCCAACTACACCAAACAACATTATAAGTTAAATGTGGCTCGGTGGCCATCACCCCGCCAAGCCTTCCAACCAACACCCACATTTAACATTATATATGGGGTGGGTGTGGGCCACCTCCGGTGGACCCAGCCCACACCCCCAAGACCGTAACCGTATGCCAGGCATAAGTGCGAGGCCGGTGGGGATCGAACCCCTCGGCCCACGTGGGCTGACCCCCATCGGGCGGCCTCATATAACGCGCCACCATGAACTGCCCAAACACCAAAAACATGCCAAGAGCATAATTAACGTGCCAACCAATGGTCAACATGCAATACAAAGGTTATGGGGGTGGGTCGCCCAATGCGGACTCGACCCCACAAAAAAATATACGCAGTTGGTAAAAAAACTAATGTAAGTTAATTTGGGAGGGGCGGGATTTGATCCCCTGACCTCTCCTCAACAAATTGCCTTATTTACCAACGTGCCACAACAACCTTGTTGGTAACTCCACCCGAAATGTCATATAAACCCATCGTTTTCCCAATGTGCCCAAGCATGGAGGAACCAGGAGCGAGCACAGAAATTAAGACACAGTTTTTTTAATTAATTTATTGCAGGTGGAACCATGATTGGGCAAAATTTCCAAGAGGGTGAAATTTTTGCAATGTCCAAATTGAACAAATTTGATGTTAATATTACACCTCTCAGTGATGCGAACCCAATGGCATAGTCAATTTCTTGATTTGAGCAGTAGATTTGCAGAGCAACTGGAGAAGGGAATATTTAATGAATCTAGGGGGAATCTAAAAGATTCCTTAAGCCCCAGATTCTCACTTTCTCAGAATTCAGAAATTTCACAGTCAATTTTTCACTATTCGATGCCACAAATCTAATGGTGTGTTCAGATTTTCCATTTTCTCATTTCATTTTTAGGCCACTTTTCTAAGTGGAGTGCAGGTGTCAGCATTCAACGTGCGAGCAGTATTTCCAAGAGATTCGATGCAACAAGATGGATGGTCCGGCCAGCTTCAGCAATTTGACATCCTTTTCTTTAGATGGCCTCAGGATGTGAGGTATATGCAGTATGTTCATGTAATTATTTTTTCTATGCATTGTGTTGCACAGATCCCTGTTTGATGTTTGATGTGGGATCTTATTTCTTGCTTGTCTCATGATTCCTGCTTGATGTGATGCAGAATAATTTATGGGATGTACTTGTTGAGGTCCCTTTGTTGTATGTTGTTGGGATACTCATGTGTCACCATGTATGTTTGCATTGAGATCCCTTTTATGCCATGTTGGCGGGATGCTCATTATCATCATGCATGAGTTTATGTCATACTGATAGGAATACTTTGTTGACTGAGAGTTCCTGTAGTGGAACATCTCTTGGAGCCACTCCCGCATGAGAGTGTTTTCCTTGTATGATAGTGACGTCACCTCTTATGTACATCATCATTATTGACAGCACTTAATGCATCGGCCTACACCATCTTGACACCGAGGCTCGAAGACGTAGTCCCTCCTGGATGAACTCCGTTATCAACGGCTTATGTTTTTATGTTGTTGATGATTGTCATGTTCCTCTTCATTACAGTATGCAGATGTATTCATTTATGTTCTTTTAAAAATTCAATTTAACACATCACGAAAGTAAAAGGTCTTGGAAGGGTCCTTTGCCACACCTAGACCCGGATCATTTCCACTAATTCTCCCCTAGTTGATGAAGTGATTGATTAAAATATGTCTCCAATCAATCCCACTCTCTTTGAACATGAATCGCATGGGTATTTTCCTGACCAACCATTCATTGAGAAAATGGTTGATTCAATTCCACCTTCATTTGATTTTACCTTTCCCATAGAGATTTAATTTCATACCGCTCAGGTTCTTCACATTTCTTCAAGTTCCAATGAAATAGGGGGTAATCCTCCCATTCCAATGGCAGAGGGGGGGAATTCTCCCATTCCCATGGCATAGTGGGACAGTCCTCCTATTCCCATAGCACAAGGGATAATTTCTCCCATTCCCATAGCATAAGGGGGTAGTTCTCCCATTCCCATGACACCCCCTCCAAGTAGTATGGTCACTTCCTTTGATTGGAGTCGACTGGTAGGATATCATCTTCCTCCTTATGTGCCCTTCCAAATCATAGTACAAGATTATAATATGGTCATACCTGGCATAATCATAGATGAAGGCATGTCTAGTAGTATTATACTATCCTCTATTACTTGGCATGCTTTCGATTCTCCGTAACGTGTGCCCGTTACCCAAAATCTGTTGGCCTTTAATAGAGGAACTAGTCAACCATTAGGGATACTTCCTCACTTTCCAATTACTTTGGGAGGAAATATTTTCTATATCAACGTGATGGTAGTCCAAGGCCCTTTGGATTTTAATTTACTAATTGGGCATGACTATTTTTATGAATGGGAGCTCTTGTCTCTTCACTCTTTCGTGTGATGTGTTTCCCACATGAAGGAAGCATCATGACCATTGACCAGATTTCATTTGTTGGTCCTAATTTGACTCCCATTAAACCAACTTCCCTAAATGGTCCTGATATGCAAGTGGTATATTCCCCACCACAAATTAATTGTGTGGCAACATGTTCCATGCCTACGTCTATTGATGATCTAATAGGTAATGTAGTGCATCATGTACTAGGAGCATTGGCACTTGATATTTCCATTGGATCCTTTGATTTGTATCCATTCCACAACATTTTTCTCCCATCTGATGAGAGCTTCTTGGAATCCATGGTCATTGGATAGCCATGATTGATATAACTAGAGTTCCCAGATTATAGTTCCTTTTCTTGTGTCAATCTCATTAAAAAATGAAACAAGGTGTTAGAGCAGAGTTCCTTTTCTTGTGTCAAGCTCCTTAAAAAATGAAACAAGGATCTCGGAGTAGTGTTCCTTTTATTATGTCAAGATTATTAAAAAAATGAAACAAGATCCCTAAGTAGAGTTCCTTTTCTTGTCTCAATATCCTTAAAAAATGAAACAAGGTCTACGAGCATATTTCTTTTCTTGTTTCAAGCTCATTAAAAAAATGAAACAGATGCCCTTCCAATTCGAGTCTTTGATTAGATCTCATAAATTCCCAATTGAGTATTTCTCTTGATCTCGTAAATGGGCCTTCATTCCATCCACATGTTAGTAACCAATAGTCTACTTAGGTGAATGAAATGAAGCTTGGGGGGCATGTGCTTAGAATTGAGTCATTATGCTGGGGGCATGCAAACTTATTTCAAACATAGTTTTTCTCATGTTTCAAGCTTGTGAAAAAATGAAATCATCTTCAAGTATTCTCAAGCATAATTTTCCATGTCTCAAGCTTGTGTAAAAATGAAATCATCTTCAAGTATTCTTATTAGCTAACCTCTTGACCTCTATGTGTTTTGAGTAGCTCCATCATGATCGGAACCAGTTGCTACCCTTTATACCACTAATTCCTCCAAGAGGAATCCTCTTTCAACTCTTTTCAGACTACATAAACATGAAACGATTGTTGAGCACTTGTATTTTCGAATTCGTTAAAGTAAATGAACAGAATTCTACCCAGTATAAGTTTAACCCTTTTCCAGATTGAGATAGACCTTTTACAAAAAAAAAAACTACCTTAATATAACATGGGTAAGAGGTTCTCCCGAGTATCATTTTATACCTTTTCAGAGTCAAGATAATTTTACGAAAATGAACCTTTGGAGTTTTCTTTTTGCCTCTTTTTCAAACTCTATAAATATGAAAAATAAGTCGAGTTACACCTTCAATAGACTCGTAAAAACATAAAAAAATGATGGATTTATCGAACATGATGAGACCAAACCACTCCTTCTTATGGTTAGTTAAAATACTCATAAGGATTCATCAAAAGGACAAAATTACAGATAAAGCATATGTTATCCTCCTCAAGCTTATCAAAAATAAAGAGGTACTGACGTATTTATGGTAGTGAGTTTTTCTTGAACATGACACTCTTTCACTTCATCTCCATGACCATTGGGTTGAGAAATCTACTTGTCTCTTTGGTTCATCACACCATATTAAAAATCCTTCACATTCGGTTTTGAGTCAATGTTGTCAACTCCATAAAGTGTTGTTGATATGTTCAAGAGAATTCCTTCAGTTGATATCTGATACAATACTCTTAAGCCTTCATTTGTATTTGTCATTCTTGAACCAACTTACATTAACATTATTATGTTTCAAACCTTGATACTCATTTCATGTTGTTGATGGGGGATATATCAAGGCCATCCTGTGATGGGTCACTTTCTGTCAACATCAACTCATTATCCAGAAATTTGACTTAGAAAATCTCTTCGGTACCTTGGAGCTTGCATACATCCGTGGAAATTTTCCTTTCTTTCGAGGAATGGTCTTCATCATTGGTCTTTGACCAAAATATTTTTTATGGTTTTCGACTTCAGCTCCTTTATTCACATCATACAAATTTTACTATGGTACCTTGAGATCCATTAACATGATCGGTGGTTTCTCTCATGTCTGATAACAACTTACATCATTGGTCGGTAATTAGATAGTGTCTACCATGTTTCACTCCAGCTCATTTATTTGCATGGTTAGACGCGTACATTGAACGATTTAGTGAATGAGATAGAAGAACCTAGATCTAGTTCCATCCATACAAGCTGATATTTTAGGATTAATACAAAATTACAAAGTATGATGCCTATGATCATTCAAACAGTCAATGTCCAAGAATTAACTTTTTCATCAATTTATGAGACTACTTGATCGATGTACATGTAATATTGGCTTATATGCTAAGTATTGGTATGCCTCCCTTAGCAATGATACCATGATGATAATATGGATTGTAATAGATGATGATATCAACCAGTTGTTCTTGATCCGAACTTGTCACACAGTAAAGCACTTATGTCGTTAGCTACTACTTCTAACTTTTTACTTTAGGGGGCAATCTGTTATAGGAAAAAAATTCACATCTTGTCAATAGGCCTGCAAACTGGATAAATCAACATCCTTGAACATTTGTTCATCACCCATTCACAAATCCCTAAGCATCACTTCTCTAAAAAGTCTGAGTTTTTGGGACATATTGGTCAAAAACATTATTTTTATCCCCAGCACACCTTGTCTCCTTAGTCACCTACTTTCTGTGCATGTTGCATGCTTGTCCACCAACGCTGACTAACACTTGTTTCTCCCTTCTACTAGTGCATTGATTGTTTCTCCCTTCTATCGGAATTGGGCTGAATCAAAAACATGGAGATCACACCCCCATGGAGACAATTTTGACGGATGCAAGTAGAGGATGGTGAAGACCTAAAATAATCCTAGGGTATGAAGGAAACCCTATATAGTTAGTGCATAAATATTTTATGGTTAGGGTTTGAGAGAAACCCTGGTTTATGGCAAAGACTTGAGATTTGATGTATGAAACTCTAGCAAGGTCTATGTGAAGATGCGCAAGCACTTGGGACAGATTTGATGAAGCCCTTATGACTTGGATGTTGATAAAGTTGATTGAAGGCAACATTCTTATGTGGACTATGGATAGTGATGACTCTTGAAGGCTAGTTCAAGAGGGAGAGGATCACCTCTCATTGAAGATAAGTACTTTTTGACTTATGATGTTTCTTTGTGTCTTTAGTCTTGTTTAGACTTATGGGTTTGATTATTATGATTATTGTTTGGATCATTGCTTATACTTCCTTCATGTATATTTGAGTATATGTATGTATCTAACCTCCTTGATGAGATGTGATAAGTAGATCGCTCTTAAGGATCATTTGAGGTGCAGGAAAGAAAAGCTAGATCTGGAAAGAGGTAAGGAGGCACTTGATGAAAACGTGACAAGGACTACAAGCTACCTATAAGAAGGTGCACAAGTATTTGAACTACAAGGTATGAAACATATATTGTTTCAATGCTTTGTTTCAGTTATAACATTGGATGACTAGGTAAGCCTCATGGTATGTTGAGAATGTCTCCTTCGCAATTGGGTCATACTTGCATATGAAAGAGATTTGGATTTATGTTTCCTATGATGAAATGGTGCACATGGTATTGAATATTTTTATCATGACGATCTTCTTGATTCTATGAGGTTACTTATTGTTGATCTTGGATATAGTGGCATAACTTGATTTTAGGCTAACATATATTTCTATTGGAGATCTTGATTCTGTGAAGAAGGCTATTACCTTGACTCTATTAAATGATACTCTTGACACTTGACTTGCATAAGACATGATGGATCTCTTATAGAAAGTTACCTCATTGATACTGATAAGAAAGTATGTTGACACTCTTGTTGTTTTGGTAAGTTTTATTGATTGACCTGACTTGGTCCTATGGTAACCTTGATGATAGAACTATGATATTGATACTCTATATCTCTTATTTACCGTGGTCATGTCTTTGATAGTAATTATGGCATATAGTAAAACTAAATTCCCTAACTTGACGGATTGACTTGATGAAAGTGATATTGTGTTCATGATATTTCAATTATGTTGTCACACCTGTTTGTTGTCTCTATCATGTGAATCTAATGTTTGATTAAATATTGATGTGATGATGTGAAGATGTAGTAACTAACGTGAGCATGTTATGACCATGATGAATATATGTTTGATTCTATGATCTAACAGATCTGTTGTTGCATTACTCTAGTAAATACAGGTTGATGACGTGAAAGAAGACAAATGAAGTAGATTTCCAATCAAAGGGAGAATCTCTTCTCAAGATTCTTACTCTTATTACTATTTGCATTCTGTACTGTTTGAATACGATTTATGTGCATCTGACATTATTGACATGTAGCAAGGTCTCAAATCTGAAGCCTATACATAAACTAGGGTTTCTTCTCTAGGCACAAGCATAGAACTGGGAATACTCATCTGGACACATGCATGCTAAGGTCCAGGTAGCGTCTAGGCAGCGAAAGTCGCTCCCATGCTAACCTGAAGGGAGCATCCAAGGGTTTGACTATAGTTGACCATCATCTTAAGATTTTTGAAGCTATCTAAACTCTGAATCATGATGTTCACCTAGAGGATGTCAGTTCCATAAATAAGTAGCAGATATATGAAAGACCTGAATAGTGAAGTTTGAATGTTTGCAGGTGACCATGATATACATATAGATATGTCATTATGTTTGAAGTTTGTGCTATAAGCATTTGACATGACTTTTCCAATTGATATATTTGAGTTATATGATGTGTGATGATGACCTAAATCTCTTACTCAATGATTGAGATATGTCTTGGACTATAGATCTTACTATGATAGAAAATTTGGATATTGACATGATGTCTAATGTTTTGACTTGACGATTGATGATTTTCCTTGATGACAATGATATATGAGCATAGTAACTTCCAAAGACTTTTATTATGGGAATGACTTGATTGATATTATGTTGACATGATAATAGATGATGTCGTGACTTGATGAAATCCATACCTATCATCTAGTTCAAATAATTGATATTGATGACTTTTGATATTAGTATTGATCTGGCTTCTAAACTTTGATGAGCTGATTTGATTACACAATAAGGATTTATGAAAGGATTTTGGTTTGGTAAAGTGTTATGGTTGCATTGATAATTGCATGAAGCAAGATCCCCCAGTCTAGATATGTTTGCATTGACAGTTATTTGATGAAGCTGGATGATGTGTTGATCTAAGCCTTTACCTCAGAAGTGTTCCAAGGTATGGCTTTGCTTTTTTATTTTTGTTTTTATATACTGACGATCTACTTTTGTTAGGTAAAGAACCTCTGATGATATAAGAGGGAGATGGCTTTTGAAGCTCGTAATAATGTATCATGGCATGATGAATCAATTCCTAAAGTTGGGAAAAGATAATCTATATTGTGAAACTATTGAAGAAGCATTGAAAATTGGAAATGAAAATCCTTGGACACTCTGATTTGAAGTTAAAGATGTTGTTGAACTTGACATGGCATTCGATAGTTGATTGAAGAATTGAATTAAATCTAGTTAGACCCTCTAATCAAATTAACTAAGCCAAGTAAGTCAAATTAACTTAATTAACTTATACAAGTTGTCATGAGATTTGGAATTACAATTTTTTTCCCATTTTAATTCAAGGACAAATTAAATTAGGATTTTCTTGATGTTATTTTTAACATTTCTTGTTGTGATTTTCAACATTCCCTCTCAACAAGAAAAGGATTCAAATCTATCCTGATCCAGTACCATTAGAATGTTCTGCATGCAACACATTTCACTGTTGTTTTTGCTACTGAAACATCTACAACTAAAAAGAATCCAAAAAAGAAAAATTGAATCAATTGTGTCTCCAACTGTCTACTGGGAAAGTTTTGTTGTTGATGACTCTGCTGCTGAGCCTCCTGCTCTACTGCCAACACTACTTTTCACTCCTCAGTATCTTACTGACACTAATACTCTTGCTATTGAATATTGTGGGCCACTGTTGCAAGGGTAATGATCCATGAGACAAAAAACAACTCAATGGATCCTACCCAAATTTCTGCACTATTGGGACTATTTCTTCACATCACCCCACCTCACACCTAGAGGTATGGCTTCATGTGTTCCCTATGCCCACTGGGCTCAAACTATCCTCCTACTAGAGGTATCTAAGTGATCCTCTTCATCATCATCCTCCTAGTCATCCCAACTGCTAACTCGCTGAGGCTTCCTCTTGAGAGATAAATCATGCTCCCTCTCAACAAGAACATCTCTAATCCATGTCTTTCTCTTTAAGGCTATGCATGCTTAATCTAAATATGATCTACTCATATTATCGTTGTTACTGCTCTATTGTTGGTTCCACACTGTTGCTACAACCACTACAATAATGAGTATGACCTCCCCATATCCTTAAGTACTAGCTTCCATAGGGATGCTCCCTATGAAGCTAAACTCCCTCTGTGTTTCGATCTCCCTATAGGAAATCTCACTGCTCCTTAATCTACCAATATCAATGATCACAACTCTTTTTTGTGTCACTAAACATTGGTTCATCGATCTGCCCACTAGCAGCAATCTAGCTCCATTATGAAGTCTACACATAGGGTCTTATGGATCTTCCCTGAACTAGATCTCCATAAATTTTCAAGGAAAACATCAAATTCTTCTCTTCTATAGTGATTTCACCTCTGATACCATGTAGAAATTTCTACAAATCTAGCTCTGATACCATGTAGAAATTCCTTGTAGACTCAAACTACTAATTGTAATATGCTAAAACAATAGAGTTTAATCTACTCTACTCATCAGCAGAAACAATTAAACATTCATGAAATCATGAAACATACAAGAGAAAGAATTAAATCAACACATTACAAAGTGATTTCCTGGGGAAGCCATACCTAAAAACCCATGTTATTTGTATATTGCATTATCCAGAAAATATGATAAGATTACAATGCTTTTCTCAAGCTCAAGCAACCTTTACGCTATCTATATATGTCTTACTACTTTCTTGAAAAGTCTTGGATGAATACAATATTATCCGCTCAACCTTGAGCTCAACCTACATAATTATTTTCTATCCTCTGCCTAGCTTACTGCATTTTGCCAATGCTTAGCCAAATTCCTAGCCTTCCAAGGTTCAATGAGGAATTAGGCCCTTATTTAAAAGGAATTTTCCTCCATTGGACTGTGCAGTTCCTTTAGTATCTTCCTCTGACTACATGCACCATCTTTACAATTCGAATAATTATACAATTGATAGTACACTACCCTTGAAATCCAATCTCAAATGGGTCTTTCTCTGATCTGGCATGCATGAGTTATTTATGAGTGAATCTTCAGTTCATTGGTTGATCACTGCAAGCAACACCACACTCCACTTCAGGTAGCACCACACTGCACTTCATGCAACACCACACTGCACTTCAAGCAATACCACACTCAACTGTAGGCAACACCACACTATTAGACCTCCCACTAGTTCCTCCATCAGTTGGAACTAGTTTAACTACATTTAACTCAGTTAGACTGAATTAATTAATTACAACTCAAAATAAACTCAACCAAGGCTCCTAATTGTAGGAGACACTCTACATGACTCTAGTTAGACCCTCAACTCGAATTAACTGAGCCAACTAAGTCAAATTAACTTAGTTAACTAATACAAGTTGTCATGAGACGTGGAATTACAATTGTATTCCCAATTTAATTCAAGGGGAAATTAAATTAGGATTTTCTTGATGTTATTTTAAACATTCTTGTTGCAATTTTCAACACTCCCTCTCAACAAGAAAAGGGTTCACATCTATCATGATCCAGTACCTTTGGAATGTTATGCATGCAACACTTGCCACTGTTGTTGTTGCTTTTGCAACATCTACAACTGAAAAGCATCCAAAAAAACAAAATAAATTGAATCAATTGTCTCTCCAATTTTCCACTGGGAAAATAATGTTGTTGTTGACTCTACTACTGACCCTCCTTCTCTACTGTCAACACTGATATGCACTCTTCACTATCTGGCTGACATTGATCCTCTTTATACTAAATATTTTGGGCCCTTGTAGCAAGGGTAATAATCCATGAGACAAAAAAAAAACTCAATGGATCCTACCAAAATTTTTCTACTCTTGGGACTATTACTTTACATTTCCCCACCTCACACCTAGAGGTATGGTTGGATGCAGTCCCTCTTCCTACTTGGCTCAAACCATCCTCCTACTAGAGGTCTCTAACTAATCCTCTTTGTCATCATCTTCCTGGTCATCGCAACTTCTAACTAGTTGAGGCTTCCTCTTGAGAGATAAATCATGCTCCCTCTCAACCACAACATCTCTGATCCTTTCCTTTCTCTTCAAGGCTATGCATGCCTCAGCTAAATATGATCTACCCATATTGTTTTTTCTACTACTTTGTTGATGCTTTCGCACAACTACTACAACCACTGGAATAATGAGTCTGATCTCCACATATCCTGAAGTATTAGCTTCCATAGGGTTTTTCCCTATGAAACTAAACTCCCTCTAAGTTTTGATCTCCTTATGGGAAATCTCGCTACTCCTTAATCTACCAATATCAATGATCACAACTCCTTTTTGTGTCACTAAACATTGGCTCGTTGATCTGCCCACTAGCAGCCTTCTAGCTCCATTAAGAAGTCTGCACATAGGGTTTTCTGGATCTTCCCTGAACTATAGTTTCATCAATCTACAAGGACAACTTCTAATTCTTCTCTTCTATAGTGATCTTAGCTCTGATACAATGTAGAAATTTCTACAAATCTAGCTCTAATACTGTGTAGAAATTCCTTGTAGATTCAAACTGCTAATTGTACTATGCTAAAACAACAGACTTGAATCTACTCTACTCATCAATGGAAATAACTAAATGGTCATGAAGTCATGAAGCATACAAGAGAAAGAATTAAATCAACACATTACACAATGGTTTCCTGGGGAAATCCACGGCTAAAAACCAAACCTCTTTGTATATTTCATTAGTCAGAAAATTTGAGAAGATTACAATGCTTTACTCAAGCTCGAGCAACCTCTGCACTATCTCTATATGTCTCACTTCTTCCTAGACAAGTCTTGGATGAATACAATATGCTCTGCTCAACCTTGATCTCAACCTGCACAAGTATTTTCTATCCTCTTCCTGACTGACTGACTTTGGCCAATACTTAGCCAAATTCCTAGCCTTCCAAGATCCTACTTCCTTGCACTGTTCAATGAGGAATTAGGCCCTTATTTAATAGGAATTTTCCTCCATTAGATTGCGCAATTCCTTTAGGCTCTTCCTCTAATTTCATGCAGCATATGTGCAATTCAGATAATTATACAATTGATAGTACACTACCCTTGAACTCTAATCTCAACTAGGTATTTCTTTGATTTGACATGCATGAGTTAATTATGAGTGAATCTTCAGTTTACTGGTTGATAACTACATGTAGCACCATAATCCACTTCAGGCAGCACCACGCTGCACTTCAGATAGCACCGAATTTCACTTTAGGCAACACCACACTACTAGACCTCCCACTAGTTCCTCCATAAGTTGGAACTAGTTTAACTAACTTTAACTCAGTTAGACTGAATTAATTGATTACAACTCAAAATAAACTCAACTTAGGGCTCCTAATTTTAGGAGACACTCTACACGACTCTAGTTAGATCGTCAACTCGAATTAATTGATCCAACTGAGTCAAATTAACTTAGTTAACTTATACAATTTGTCATGAGATGTGGAATTACAATTTTATTCCCAATTTAATTCAAGTACAAATTAAATTAGGATTTTCTTGATGTTATTCTTAACATTTCTTGTTGCAATTTTCAACACTCCCTCTCAACAAGAAAAGGATTCACATTTATCTCAATCTAGTACATTTGGAATGTTCTACATGCAACACTTGTTAATGTTGTTGTTGCTACTGCAACATTTGCAAATGAAAAGAAAAAAATAAAACAAAATAAATTGAATCAACTGTGTCTCCAACTATCTACTGGAAAAATTGTGTTGTTGTTGACTCTTCTACTGAGCCTCCTTCTCTAATATCAACATTTTTTTTCACTCCTCGATATCTGATTGACATCGATCCTCCTACTACTAAATATTGTGGGCCCCTATAGCAAGTGTAATGATCCATGAGACAAAAAACAAATCAATAGATCCCACCTAAATTTCTGCACTCTTGGTACTATGGCTTCACATCACCCCACCTCACACCTGGAGGTATGGCTGCATGTGCTACCTCTTCCCACTTGATTCGAGTTATCCTCCTACTAGAGGTATCTGACTAATCCTCTTCATCATCATCCTCCTAGTCAGCCCAACTGCTAACTGGTTGAGGCTTCCTCTTGAGAGATAAATCATGCTCCCTCTCAACCACAACATCTCTAATCATTGCCTTTCTCTTCATGGCTATGCATGCCTGAGCTAAATTTGATCTACTCATACTATTTTTTCTACTACTTTGTTGTTGCTTCCGCATTGCTGCTACAACCACTGCAATAATGAGTTTGATCTCCCCAGATCCTTAGGTACTAGCTTCCACAAGGTTTCTCCCTTATAAACTAAACTCTCTCTAAGTTTTTATCTCCCTATGGGAAATCACATTTCTCCTCAATCTACCAATATCAATGATCACGGGTCCTTTTCTTGTCACTAAGCATTAGCTTATTGATTTTCCCACTAGCGAACTTCTAACTCCATTAATAAGTCTACACATATGGTCTTCTATATCTTCCCTTAACTAAATCTCCATAAATCTACAAGGAAAACTTTGAATTCTTCTCTTCTATAGTAATTTCAGCTCTAATACCATGTATAAATTCCTTGTAGATTCAAACTACTAATTGTAATATGCTAAAACAATAGAATTGAATCTACTCTACTCATCAATGGAAAAAATTAAACGATCGTGAAATCACGAAGCATACAAGAGAAAGAATTCAATCAACAAATTACACAATGATTTCCTAGGGAAAGCCACAACTAAGAACCCCTACTATCTATATATTGTATTAGTCAGAAAATATGAGAATATTACAATGTTTCGCTCAAGACTGAGCAACCTCTGCACTATCTATATCTGTCTCACTACTTCCTAGACAAGTCTTAGATGAATACAATATGATCTGCTCAACCATGAGCTCAACCTACACAAGTATTTTCTATCCTCTTCCTGAATAAATTCCTTTGGCCAATACTTAGCAAAATTCCTAGGCTTCCAAACTCCTACTTCCTTGCACTGCTCAATGAGGAATTAGGCCCTTATTTAATAGGAATTTTCCTCAATTAGATTGTGCAGTTCCTTTAAGATCTTCCTATGACTATATACACCATCTGTACAATTCATATAATTATACAACTTGTTAGAAATAATACTGAGAGGGGGGGTGAATCAGTATTAGCAAGTCAATAATATTTCATTTCCATAATCAGATTCATATACGCTACTTCAGTTAATGGAACTTGCGTGTATATGCAACTGTATTTAAGGCAACTAGTGTATATTCTGCAAACTTATGATTCAATTAATTTATCATATGTTGAACTTTACTCAGTGCACCAAAACCATATAAACAGTAACCAAGTGCAATAAAACATAACAGACAATCACACACACATGAACACAAGATATAAGGTGGAAACCCAATGTGGGTGAAAACCACCTGCTGCAATCGTCTCTATCTTCTTTTTAATAAGAAACTTCTTTTTACAATTTTTGTACTGGTGCAGTCTTATACCAGTACGTAGGCTTCTACCTGCAGAAGGCTACAACCTTCTCTCGTTCTCTAGCTTCTCCTGGAAGGGAGCTACAACCCCCTAGCTCTTGTACTAGCTTATATGTTTACTAGTACGTAGGTGCTAGCCTACAGAAGGCTACAACCTTCTCTTTTCTTCCAGGGACCACGTTTCATAAATTTTCAGACTGGATCCATCAATAACATCATTCAAACATCAAATACATCTGCATCAATCAATCTCCTTTGCACCAACCACAACTAAATCAATCAATCACTTTTCAGAACTAGAAACAGTAACCAGAACCCAGAACACTGTAACAACAACTAGAAGTAGCTAAAGCATATTTTATGAGGTATACGCTACTTCAATGTGTCAAACCTGTGTGCATATGCACTTTTCTCAAGGCGAACCTGCATACAGATCTACAAATCAATTTTAAGATGTATACGTTGTTTTGATATGCAGAACCAGCGTGTATATGCGCCTTTTCTAAGGTGAACCTGCGTATAGATCTATAAATGATGATTTAATCTTTACAACAATTCCAGACTTCAGTTATACCCAAATCATCATATTTATAGTCTACAACATGCGCCAGTTATTCAGATAAAAGATCAAAACACACAAAGATACTTCACTTCAAGCTTTAAGATCTTGACCCATCATTAGATCTTATCCTTCCTCAAGCGCTAAGGTTCATCCTTGATTCAGATCCAGCTGTGCACCATAACCCAATAACCTGTATTCTAGATCTTGCTCTTCATTAGATATTCAATACGTGAGTGCCTTTGCCTAATGATCTTCTCCTCCTTTTATAGTCTTAGGCCTTACTCAATACCATGGACCAAAAACACTTAGAACCAATACCATGGACCAAATATCTGGGGTCAAAACTTCGGACAGGATACCTTGGACCAATACCATGGATCAAAATACCATGGACCAATTACCACGGACCAAAACTAAGTTTTCCAACATGTACGCGCCTTTCCTTTCATGAAAGTGTGTGTGTACGCCATATGCCCCTTTTTGTCTACAAACACACATTTACATGTGCCTTGGTCAATGAGGAACCTGCGTATACCTCTCTTTCTTCGTTCTGAGAGTCTGAACTGTGATTTTGCATCTGAGAGAATTGCCATCAAGGACAACACCTGTGTCATAGTGCCAAATATGTGTCATAATGCCAACAATCTCCCCCTTTAGACTTGATGGAAACCCCAAGTCACTCTCCCCCTTTGTCATCAAGGGCAAAGGGTTATGATCCCCCCCCTAAGTACATGTTGAATGTTCTGATATGCTGAAGAGTGTTGATTGAGCTCCATGCTTGAGTCCATGCTCCCCTAAAAATAAGCAAGGTCTGCAAAAAGATGTTCTAAAAGAAGAACATGACTCTATACATCATAAATGACCTTCCTACCACCAATGACTCATACATACATCCATCTCCCAACCAAGTGGGGATAAACCAAGTTTGACTCATCCACCCAACGAAGTGGGGATATACCAAATGTTTATACATGTCAAAACAAAAACATTACATCATCCATCCCATGAAAAGTGGGGAACCAAAATAGGTCGTTTCATGACCTTGACATTAAAAGGTATACATGACATAAAGACCAAATATATGAAACAAGACCATGATAGTTATCAACAACTATCATCAGCAACATCGGTCAATCACCATCTAGACCAGCAACCATGATCTCCCCTTGAACATGTTCCACCTGCATCAAAAACAATTGTGAATTTGTCCCAAGATCTTCTAAGATAATGCCAACAATGCATTAGTATATGCTCCCCCCTGTGCCAGATGATCACTGTCAGCCCCATATCGGACTCCTTTCATCCTGAGTTTGGCCCACTGTTTTTCTTCAAACCAACATATACGCGACTGTATCCACAGAAACCGGCATATGTACGCGGATACGCTTCATGGAACTCGTGTATAACCACTTTTCTCTAAAATAGATACGTTTTAACCGTAAGATGATGCATCAACTACTCCTAGCTTCTGTCTGATATATTCAAATGTCTCTCTGGGCAGTGGTTTGGTGAATATATCAGCAACCTGTTCTTTGGAGGGAACATACTCCAATTTGACCTTTTGTTCAAGCACTTGTTCGCGTAGAAAATGATATTTGATGGGTATGTGCTTGGTCTTGGAATGC
The DNA here is from genome assembly GCA_031772625.1 of Pinus tabuliformis. NCBI lineage: Eukaryota > Viridiplantae > Streptophyta > Pinopsida > Pinales > Pinaceae > Pinus > Pinus tabuliformis. Next base: position 798,319,288 of record CM062805.1, on the reverse strand, counting down.
ATGACTAGATTCTTTGAAATATTGATTGCACTTGTGTTATCACATAGAATGGAGATGGGTGGAGTACATGTGACCTGAATGTCTTGCAATGTTTGCATCATCCAAAGGAGTTGTGTGCAGCAAAATGCAGCAGCCACATATTCTGCTTTAATTGTAGATAATGCAATTGAATTTTGTTTCTTGCTGAACCAAGACACTAATCTGGAACCCATATAGAATGCACCACCACTAGTGCCTTTTCTGTCATCAATGCTTCCTACCCAATCTGCATCTGTATATGCATGAAGTGTAAGATCTGTATCTCTAGGATACCATAGACAAAAATTCTATGTTCCTTGAAGATATTTGAAAATCCTTTTGACTACCTGAAGGTGTGATTCCTTTGGATTGTCTTGGAATCTTCCAACTATTCCCACTGCATGCATGATGTTTGGCCATGTACCTGTTAGAAAAAGCAGACTACCAATCATGGATCTAAAGGTTGGTTGATGTATTGCTGCTGATTCATCATTTGACCTAAAACTGCATCATGTTACCATAGGGGTACATACTGGTTTAGAATCTTCCATGCCATATTTTTTCAAGATCTTCTTGAGATACTTGGTTTGTGACAGAAAAATACCATCTTTCTTTTGTTGAACTTGTAGACGAAGAAAATATGTGAGCTCACCAAGCAGGGACATTTCAAATTCTTGCTGCATTACCAAAGCAAAGTTTTGACTCATGGTTTCTTCATCACCACCAAAAATGATATCATCAACACACACAACAAGTAGTAGCAATTTATTATTTTCAATCTTTGTATATAGATTGTTATCAACCGATCCTTTTGAAAAACCTTGTTGATGGAGATATTTGTCAAGACGGTAATACCGGGCCCTTGGAGCTTGTTTTAGACCATAGAGAGCCTTTCTAAGTCTGCATACAAGTTTTGGATCATTTCCAAGAATGAATCCATCTGGGTGCTCAATATATACTTCTTCTTCTAAGTCCCCATTAAGAAAAGCATATTTTACATCCATTTGGTATACTTTGAATTTTTGAAAACTAGAAAGAGCAAGGAACATTCTTATGGCTTCAAGTCTTGCAACAAGTGAAAAAGTTTCTTCAAAACCTATACCTTCTTGTTGAGCATACCCTTTACAAACAAGTCTGGCCTTGTTTCTAATAACTTCTCCATTTTCATTCAGCTTGTTTTTGAATATCCATTTGGTTCCTATGATATTCTTATCATGAGGTCTAGGAACTAATTCCCAAGTATTATTCTTTTCATTCTACTCAAGCTCTTCATTCATGGCCTTGACCCAAGATTCATCTTTGCATGATTCGTTTACATTTTGAGGTTCGATGGGGGAAAGCAATGCTAGATAGCTTGAAGCTTCTGTAATAGTTCTTCTTGTCTACACACCTGCCTCTTTCTGTCCCAAAATTTGAGTCTCTAGATGATTTTTCTAAACATACCTGGATGGAGTCTTTTCTTCTACCGTTATCTGTTCTTCTGGTGCTTCATTGGTTTCTTCTTCAGAATTAGTCTGATTGGATGTGGATGGATAATCCTCATCTTATCCAAAATCTTTGGTTTTTACCTGCTTTGGATTTTTGCACGCTTCATCAACCACAACATCAATACTTTCAATAATTTTCCCAAGTTTTTTATTATAACACTTATATCCGTTACTTCGAGAAGAGTAACCAAGGAGAATGCCTTCATCTACTCTAGGTTCAAACTTGCCAAGTTTTTCATCAGTCCTTTTGATGTAACATTTTCTTCCAAAAACTTTGAAGTATTTTACAGTAGGAGTCTTACCATACCAAAGTTCATGTGGAGTTTGAGTGCTATTTACCCGAACATTTGCTTTGTTGAGAATAGTGACAGCAGGGAATGTAGCTTCACCCCAGAAGGTTGCAGGAGTTCTACACTCGTCTAGCATAGCACGAGCCATTTTTTGAATAGTTCTGTTCATCCTTTATACCACTCCATTTTGTTGAGGAGTCCTTGCAGTGGAGAATTGCCTTTTTATTCCATGTTCTTCACAAAAGTCAAAGAATTCATCCGAGGTAAATTCCCCTCCTTGATCAGATCTGAGACATTTGATTTTGCGATCTGATTCATTTTCAACCAGGGCTTTGAAGGATTTGAATTTTTCAAATGCTTCATCTTTATGCTTTAGAAGCCCTATCCAACAAATTCTGGAAAAATCATCAATGAAAAATATAAAGTATTCCTCTCCATGAGGTGAATTTTTCCTTGATGGACCACATGAATCAGTATGAGCAAGTTCAAGAGGCTTACTAGCAGATCCTTCATTTTCAGGGAATTGCGACCTGGTTTGCTTACCAAATTGACATGATTTGCATATTGTATTTTTTGGAATACTGATATCAAGAAAAGATCACGAACAACCTAGAATTGGCTTGCTTTTCTTATTTGAGAGAAGCTTAGATGCCCCAATCTTTTGTGCCATAGCCAGTGTTCATCATTTTTGCTTAGATAGTGCTGTTTTTTTCCTCCCTTGAGTATATATAAGTTGTTTGGAGTTCTTATACCTTTGATCACAGTTTCTCCTGTATCAAGCTCACGAACAACACATCCATTTGATCGAAATACTACTTCATTTCCTTGATCACACATTTGACTGACACTCAACAGGTTATGCTTTAGACCATCAACATACATAACATTCTATTGAGGCCCCGAAAATCGGGTCGACAACAAGGGGGATACCCGCCCAGTCCGGACCTTGGTTGGCAGCTCCTTATCCGTTTGGTATAGCAGATCCGACTGGGGATAATTGGACCAGTTTCCCAATCTATGGGTGTGTGTGTGTAGAATTGGATGTTGCTGATCTAACAGTTCCTATCTAAGCTATTCTAATTCAAACTTTAATCTAATTCTATGCTATTATAATCTAATAAAAACATCACATCTAATCTATGCTAGCCCAGGATGTAATTCTTCTATTATGCGATCTAAAGAGATTTCAAATAACAACTGGTAATAAAGATCATTCAGTGATTATAAGAAAGGAAATCAATTAAGATAAACTATTTCGCATAAAAAGTTAGGCAAAACAGTTGTGAACAGCATATCGCATAATAAGCTATTCATACATTAAACATAAATAAATAGCTACCACTGTACAAAAGTGCCAAATGGTAACTCAAGCATTCATGCAATAACATATAAACAAATAAAAATTGTATATCACTTTAACATATAAGCAGAAATGGTCAAGAGATAAAAGTACCATTTATGACTGGTCCTACTCATAAGCTTCAAGCAACAATGATTTATCTCTCCTTGCTCTAACATCTTCTAAGAGTACAAAAGTGAAACATCAGTAGCAAATATCAAATGCAAACATCAACAAATCTTGATCCAGTCCTTCACCAAAACCTCCTCTAAGGGTGCAAAAGTTCATGTTCTGAGGACAAGTTTTTGATAAATTTATGGACCCTTCTCTAAATGCATGAGAAGGGTTTAAATACTACTAACTAAATAACTTAATTACACATATTTAGGATACAGTTTAAATGACCGCCCTTTTTCTAAGCAAAATTATTTCTAAAAAATAAATCTAATATCTAACTATTTCTGCATTTGCTCCTTAATGTTACGAGCATTCAATATTTACCTGGGTAGAGTCGGCTGACTGTCTTCCGCTTTTGGTTGAGCTAAGCAAATAGAAATGGCAAGCGCTGGCACCATTTTTTCCAGCAAAATAGCATATATACTTTGAAAATGATTCTCTGGCTATGTGGATTTACCGTGTATGCTCAGTAATAACCCAAATTCCACTTGGTTAACCCTCAAATTGCCTCTGCCTTTTCTTTCTTCCGTTTCCGGGCTTATGAATGACTGAGCAGTTAGGGACTTTGCTTTTTGAGCAATTTGGCGCTAATCGCGCATCGGAAACTGCCTCCGTTCTTTGATCCGAGCCTTTCTGGTGCATTTTTTGCCTTTAGCGCCTTTTCCTTCACTGGGTATAAGTTTTAAAATTTTGCAAACATATTGCTTTCGTGAGCTTCTAACCTTGAGCGTTAAATCGCCTGTTGATATCAGCATTGTTCAACTACTTTTTCAACCATGGCTCTTACTGACAGACCTGTAATGGATAGTTTAGCAGCGCTCTGGAATTTTGCAGCTTTGTTGCATGCAGTATCCGTTCATGAGGGCATTTCTTCTCTATTTCCGAGCATTGGAGCTTTACCCTTTTCCTTAATTGCTCCCTGCTCATTGCTTCATGTTGTTTCTGTTTTTCATTCCTGCAGTTCACACATAAGGAGAGAGTAATGATAATAAAAATTGACAAGAAAGCTCTGAGCTCTATGGATGTACAAAAACATGCCACCTGACGTGAACTAACTCTTCGAAAAACACAAAACTGTCTTTCATTAACACTTGGCGTACATTCATTAATTTTCATTAACGCGTGTATCCAATTTTTGGTTTATGGACAGCTTTTCTTGAATGTTGAGCAAGGGAAAATCTGCGATGGACGATTTCTGCGATTCACATCGCATCATCGCGTTATCGCATTATCGCATTTTCATCAAGATGTGTTATCGTAGGGTTTCCTGATCATGTTTATCGCAGAATCACAGATTGTTGTATCGCGCGATCGCAAGATCGCTAATCGCAGTATCGCGTTATCGCAAGATCGCAGATTGTTACAATTCGTTAAATGGTTATGTGTTGTTTATGCGATGTTGCGATATGCGATGTCGCATATCGGCCATCAGCGATTTCTTAAGGTTTTCGTTTATGAGCGTTTCTTAATGCATGCGATGCGATGGATTTCGCGTCGCACTCTCGCAGTTTATCATTCTACTCACAAGGAAATGTCCTATCTTCTTCGCGCGATGCGATGTTTTCTTAAGGAGTATAATACATGAGTTTTAATTGAATTTTTGAATTTTTTACTCAAGGTCCCCACTTACCTAGTGTTATTGCTAATACTAAATAAGGAGAGGGGTTGTTGGTGGCCACAACAATTGGCAATTCACTTGGAAGAACTAGTTATCTCTGTTTTTCTATTGAATTTTTCAAACTTCCAAAACATAAAATTTTTTAGAAAATTAAACTTTGTTATGGACAGATAGAGTACATTATGCTTTAAACTGTCAATGATATTTTGTTTCAACCTCTTTCTATTCTAATTATTTGCTTCCTCAGGCTAGTCCTTGTATTTACATCAGCCATTACTTGGTCTTGTAAAGATAAAATAAAGTCTCCTCTGTAAACCAGTTTTAAATATGCTCATTTGTCGTAGGTAGAGCCTCTGCTGCCAGCAGGCATTTATAGCCTCGACAGGGTTACCTGTTACCTAGCAATGATCCTGTATCCTACTTAAGGTGACCTACAACTTTCAAAGAAAAATCCATATCCACACTTATTGCTTTGATTTTCTTTTTATTCTTAAAGAAAAATGTCTTGGTTTGGTAGCCAAATTATGACACAGTCACTCACTTGATTCATAACTTTGCTGAACAATCTGGCTCGTGATGAGACCCCTTGTATTTTGATTGCAACAATCTTGAGTCATTGCCCTGTTGTGGTAGACAGTATTGGCAAAGTCAGCAAGTTATAATATCTATGATCATGATAAGCCGGCTTGTGATGAGACCTCTTATTCTTCAAGACATAGTGTATCCTTGGATTATCCCTTTGAAAGCTGCGATTTTCCTTAGCAGGGAGGAAGTCATTGTTTCCTTAAGATAGCTCTGGACGAAAATAATAGAGTTTTTGGAAACAACTGTTCTACAGAGAATCTTCATTTTGTTATTGATACCTTTCATTGTGATGATATAAAACAATTTATTCACTAAAGGTTGCTTTCATCAAATTTTTTGAAGTTGAAATTAGTATCATATCTAGGCTAAAGTTTTTAACTGTATCTGTCAATAATAAAGATCAATTTTCCAAAATATTTGCTATTTATACAAGCGAAAAGCTCAAAATTTGAAAGAGAATTGGTGTCTTTTTCGTAAATACCTAATGTAACCACTCACAACTAGTTTTATTATGAAAAGAAAAACTATTCTACAAAAATAGAAGAATAATCTTCTATGGAAAATATTTCTTGAGAATTTGTCCATTAACAGGCAAAGGATCCTTTTTACCTGCTAAATCCTATAACATAAATGTTGATGGACCTATGACTTCAACAATATGAAAAGGGCCAAGCCACATCCTTTGAAATTTTGTATGTTTGCCCTTTTCTTCATGAGCCTTATCCCACTTTAAAACTAAATCTCCCATCTGAAAATCTTTTCTGGTCATTATGTTTGAATCAAAAGAGGATTTTACTAGCGCTTGATGATGAGCATGCGTTTTCTTAGCTTGTTCTCGTTGTTCTTCTAATTTAATTATTTCCATTTATCTCAGCTGTAAGGAGGAAGTGGGTACTTCATCAATGTATTGTACTAAAGACAAAGAGGGAATGGCTAAGTGAGTTGGAAGAACCACTTCTTTCCCATAAACTAAATTAAAGGGAGAAGTGCCGATTGAATATTTTTGCATTATTCTATCTGCCCATAAAGCATATACCAAAGCTTTGTGCCAATTCTTTTGATTCTGGTCAACTGTTCTTTTAATAATCCTGATTAGGTTTTTATTTGTTGACTCAGCTAACCCATTACCTTGCGGATAGTAATTGGCCGAATATTTAAGTTTGAATCCTCTTTTAAGGGCAAATTCAGTCATTGCATTTCCAAAAAAGTATGATGCATTATCAAACATTAAAGCAGATGGAAATCCAAACCTAGTGATTATAAATTGATCTATGAACTCAATAATATTTTCAGAATTAGCTGTCTTGAGCGGAACTGCTTCTACCCATTTTGTGAAATAATCTGTTGCCGTGAGGATGTATCTATGCTGCTTAGAAGAGTGAGGAACGATCTCACCTATTATGTCCAATCCCCATTGACTGAAAGGTTGCTCGATGTTTACCGGCTATAGTGGCAGGGACGGCTTCTTCTGTCTTCCAGCAGTAGTTTGGCAGACTTGACATCTCCTCACGTAACTATGCAAGTCTTTGAATAGTGTGGGCCAGTAATATCCTGCGCATAAGATTTTATGTGCAGTAGCATCTCCAGCATAGTGTCCGCCTGCTGGCCCATCGTGGAGTTCCTGCAAAACTTTTTCAGCTTCAGTTTTTTCAAGACACCTAAGAAGAACAGAATCATAATTTTTTCTGAAAAGAATATCATTTATGAGCTGATATTGTTTAGCTTTTAATCTTAGAGCTCTTTTCTTAGTATGATCAAGGTGTGAAGGAGCATACCCATTCTTAAGATAATAAATGATATCAGCATATAATGATTCTGCATCGTTTAGGCTTACCTCACCCATTTGTACTTCTTCAGATGGAATTTCAGAAATTTGCGATGCTCCGGCCAACATTTTGCAGAAGCCTTGACCTCTTACAATGTTTGTTGGTTTGATCTCAAGGTCGTATTCCTGTAAGGCAGTAACCCAATTGGCCCTTTTCTCATCCACATCCTTCTGTACTAGAAGATTCCTTACCGCTGGAAACGGTACTATGATCTTAGTATGGGTTTTAAGTAGGAAAGGTCTGAAGTATTTGACCGCTTTGAAAACAGCATAAGCCTATTTCTCCACGTCTGAATAATTGAGTTCAACACCCTGTAAATTTGAGCTAAAAAACGCAATTGGAGCTTCTTCTTCTTTTTTATACGCTTGAGTTAGAATCGCAGCATATGATTTATCTGAGGCAAATGTGTAAAAAATAAAAGATTCTAAAAAATTAGGGGTTGCTAAAGATGGAGCATTAATAATAGCTTGCTTGATCAGGTTGAATGCTTCATGTTCATCTTGACCCCATTTAAAATTTGAATTCTTTTTAATCATGGTTTGCAAAGGAGACACGATTCGCGAAAAATCTGGAACGAATCTCTTTACAAAATTGATTTGACCAAGGAAAGATTGCATGGCTTTTTTGTTATGAGGTAGGGATATTTCAGAAATTTCTTTGATTCTGTCAGGATCAATGTGGATACCAGACTTTGACACTATGAATCCTAGAAGTTTCCCTTCACTTATTGCGAAAAAATATTTCTTTGGGTTAAGTGAAATTCCATACCTTAAACACCGTTGAAAGATTTGTTTCAGGTCTTTGAGATGGTTGCTTCGCTTCTTAGAGTACACTGTTATATCATCCAAATAAATTACTACAGATTTATTGACTAAACCCTTGAATGCGATGTCCATGGCTCTCTGAAATGTAGCACCAGCATTAATCAAACCAAATGGCATCTTCCGATATGCATATGTGCCCCATTTAGTTCTGAATTTGGTTTTCAACTGATCATCAGGATGTACCAACACTTGATTGTATCCTGAAAATCCATCCAAGAAAGACATTAATTCTGAGCCCGCCACCGCCTGCAGTATTTTCTCCATAGGTGGAAGAGGAAAATTGTCTTTTTGACAGGCTTTGTTAAGGTTCCGAAAGTCAATGCAAATCCTAATGTCTCCATTTTTCTTTCTAACGGGTTCCATATTGGAGAACCATTTGGAATGTCTGACGGGAAATATTATCCTGGCTTTCAGTAACTTGTTGAGCTTGGTTTTTATCTGATTTTCTAAATTGGGGTGGATTTTTCTCAGTTTTTGTTGGACAGGTTTTTTGTTATCGATCATGGGAATAGTATGCTGGATGATAGAAGTGTCGTATGTTTTCAGCTCATCATAATTCCAGGCAAAAACATTTTTATATTGTCTCAAAAGACAAATATACACTAGTTTCTCTTCAGGGGCTAGGCCGAGGCCTAGATTAATGTTTTGTGGTTTAGTATCGGTCCCTAGGTTTATTAATTCGTAGTTCAAGGTTGAACTGTAGAGTTTTGAATTGGTAGACCTCTTAAACCGATCTTTCAAATCGTATAAGTCTTCTAACTTAACCACCGACTTAGGTATAGCATTATTAGTGCTATTTTGTTGCAATTGTCAATCGTGCTGGTCTTCGTCAATTATTTGATTGGAGTAGGATCCTTCAGATGTGAGGAAATTTACGATATTAGGATCATCATTGAATACTCTCCAATTTGTGATGTTGTCAGGAATGGACGGTCTAAAGGTTAATTCTATTGAGAATCTATCTAGACTAAAATCTTCGGAGGGAATAAGCTTAGAAGCTACGTTAGCCAAAAGGTTTGCACTAGCGTTTTGGAGTCTGGGGATTGAAGAAATATTAAACGCTATGAAATGCTCAGTTAGATCTTGTACTAAAGATTGATAGTGTTTTAAGTGACCTGATAAGCAATGTATAGTGTTACGTACCTGCTTAACCACAATCTCAGAGTCTCCAAAGACTTGAAGATACTTGACATCTAACCCAGTTACCTTGTACAAGCCTTGAACCAAAGCCTCGTATTCTGCTGTATTGTTTGTGCAATCGAATTCGAGTCTGCATGTGAGCATGATCTTTTCTCCTTCTGGACTAATCAGAACGCATCCTGCTCCTGCTCCTTCGTTAGATCTAGAGCCATCAAAAAATAATTTCCAAAACAAAGATGTATTTACAGGTTTATCTAAAAAATTAATACATTTCGAACTATCAATTCGAGAAAAATTTTCAACTTGGGACAAAACAGAGTTTTCTAAATAAGGTGACGCATGAGCATTGAAATTGCCGAGGAAAGAATCTACCGAGTAATTGCCAATGATACTGTTGTTATACGCTACCAGTTCATTTTCTCCCTCTAACTCCGTTACTATGTACTTCTGGTGTAGCTCTCGTTCAACTTTTATTTGATTCGGTTTACCGTTGTAGGGCAGCCACATGTGCGACCAATCGGTTGCGAAGTATCCATGGAGTTTCTCTGACCAATCCCTGCTAAGAATTAAGCCATAGGATTCTGGGATGTCAGCAACTAGAATGTCAATAACCTGACATACCTTCGGGTTGGATGACAATCTTATGGTTACTTGATTTAGTTCGCCAATCACTTCGACTTGAGATCGATCAAGCTGAACTATGCGCACTGCGGATTTCTGTGGTTGAACATTTAACTTGGCACATATAGATTTGGGTAAAATATTTGATGAAGCACCGGAATCTACCAAACAATTGTGCACATTTTTATTGAAGATTTCATAAGTAAGGAGAAACGGGGGAGTGTGAGATCTTGATCTTCCTCCAATCAAGGTGATGTCATTTGGATCAATCTTACTGATCGCATTAGTTGGAGGTCTTCCCATGTTGTGGGAAGCTTGAGAAAGTACAGCGGTAGGCAAAGGTGCAACTGGCACGGCATGTAATTCTTTCATCATTATCTTCTGTTGATGTTTCAACTTGCTCAGTTCGTAAAGGGTGATATTAGCCCTAGTCTTTTTCATGTCATCAATAATATTGTACTCCATTTCATCTGACATTATCAATGTTTTCGATGGAGTCGTTTCATCTGCTTGGACTGGGCTAGTTTGAGTCGCTTTAGATGTCGTTTTCTTTGTCGCGACTTTATCTTTTGTTGCAGAGCTTGCGCTCTTCTGTTTAAGGGTAGTTTGGGGAGGATCAAGCTAATTTTTACTTCATGTGCTAACTGGAAATACTTCTTGATCTTACTCTTGTGGGAGGATGAAATCCCACATTCCTTGTAATTTCAAAACTTCTTCGTCATCGTTCTGCCCTTCAGTGGCAATTTCCTCTTCCTCTTCCTCGGATTCAGCATTTGAAATGGCATTGGGTGGCTTTGCATCCATTGAAGGACCTCTTTTAAAATCTCTGTAGGGATTTTTCGAAGAAGTTTCTGCTACTTGCTTTTTTATGTCGACCATCTCATTGGACATGGTCTTTAGAACTTTTGCAATCCTTCCAAATCAAAAGGATCTTTTGCTTGTTTCTTCTTGGAGTCTTCCTTGAAGGTGACTTTTTTGGACTTAATTTCCTCTATCGCGGATCTCTTTTCCAGGGCTATTATTCGTTTTTCTACTGCTATCGCCTCTTTCATGTTTTCAGCTAAGGTTGTTTTATTTTCCCTGTCCACGAAGATGGCTATGTTTGATGGCAGAGCGGTAATATACCATTCACATCGTACTTCTTCGCTGGGCTGAGAAGCAGTAGGAATTTTGTTGAAAATTTTGTTGAACCGTAAATTGAAATCCTTAATAGGCTCTCTAGCTTCGGCTTTAAGATTGGATAGGTCATTGATTAACATTGTCGTTGATCTGTCATCACCAAACTTGGTTAGGAATTGGTCCTGGAAGATTTCCCAACTTGTGATGGATCCGGAGGTTAATGAAAAGTACCATGACCTGGTTGTCCCTTGCAGTGTATAGGGAAAAATCTGAACAACAGCATCTTCATTAGTAACTCCATTGAGATTAATGGAAAGCATGAAGTTGTTTATGTGTTCTTCTGCTACATGCCTACCTCGGGATTGAATTTAGGCAGCCATTTCTCGGGATGGGTCGGTATTTGACTCAAGGGTGCAGGCATTAAGACTGCCCCAGGATTGTTCCATGGAGACTGGGCCATCGTTGATCTGCTAACAGAGGAAAGTGCAGAAGATGATCCCTATGGCTGGGAGGATGAGGATACTATGATCGTAGATGATTGAAGAGGGGTTGTGGGGGTTCCAGTGGGCGAATGGATGATGATCTGGAGTGGAGGTGTAGATGGTTGACTTCGCGGTGAAGTAGTTGAAATGGATGATGCAGACGAAAGAGTCTCACTGTCAGACTCTTGCGGTGATTTCCTCGCTCTTTTCTAGGTGGGAAGAGGTAATTCGGTTGGCTGGACGCCAAACTTTTCACTCTTTAGCTTGGTCAGGGGATGAGCAGGGTTGTACTGCAAAGTCACACTGCCTTGAGATTTATCAAACCTCTGAGGGGAGATGGAAAATCGCTGAAGTTTGTGAATCAGAGATTCGACTTCAGGAGGTTCAATGGTAGATTGGTCTGAAATATTAGGGTGTGTAGCAGCAGTTAATACTCGAGCGACTTCTGACTCTGGATTTAAATGTAATGGGGAAGTCGGGGGAGATGATGAGGGCGATTTACTCTCAGAATGGTATTCAGATTTTGATTTACTTACCATTCATAGTTTAGGCCCTCCTTCTAGCGCCAAATATGTTGAGGCCCCGAAAATCGGGTCGACAACAAGGGGGATACCCGCCCGGTCCGGACCTTGGTTGGCAGCTCCTTATCCGATTGGTATAGCGGGTCCGACTGGGGATAATGGGACCAGCTTCCCAATCTATGGGTGTGTGTGTGTAGAATTGGATGTTGCTGATCTAACAGTTCCTATCTAAGCTATTCTAATTCAAACTTTAATCTAATTCTATGCTATTATAATCTAATAAAAACAACACATCTAATCTATGCTAGCCCGGGATGTAATTCTTCTATTACACGATCTAAAGAGATTTCAAATAACAACTGGTAATAAAGATCATTCAGCGATTATAAGAAAGGAAATCAATTAAGATGAACTATTTCGCATAAAAAGTTAGGCAAAACAATTGTGAACAGCATATCGCATAATAAGCTATTCATACATTAAACATAAATAAATAGCTACCACCGTACAAAAGTGCCAAATGGTAACTCAAGCATTCATGCAATAACATATAAACAACTAAAAACTGTATATCACTTTAACATATAAGCAGAAATGGTCAAGAGATAAAAGTACCATTTATGACTGGTCCTACTCATAAGCTTCAAGCAACAATGATTTATCTCTCCTTGCTCTAACATCTACTAAGAGTACAAAAGTGCAACATCAGTAGCAGATATCAAATGCAAACATCAACAAATCTTGATCCATTCATTCACCAAAACCTCCTGTGAGGGTGCAAAAGTGCATGTTCTGAGGACAAGTTTTTGATAAATTTCTGGATCCTTCTCTAAATGCATGAGAAGGGTTTAAATACTACTAACGAAATAACTTAATTACACATATTCAGGATACGGTTTAAATGACCGCCCTTTTTCTAAGACAAATTATTTCTAAATATTAAATATAATATCTAACTATTTCTGCATTTGCTCCTTAATGTTGCGAGCATTCAATATTTGCCTGGGTAGAGTCGGCTGACTGTCTTCCGCTTTTGGTTGAGGTAAGCAAACAGAAATGGCAAGCGCTGGCACCATTTTTTCCAGCAAAATAGCAGATATACTTTGAAAATGATTCTCTGGCTATGTGGATTTACTGTGTATGCTCAGTAATAACCCAAATTCCACTTGGTTAACCCTCAAATTGCCTTTGCCTTTGCTTTCTTGCGTTTCTGGGCTTATGAATGACTGAGCAGTTAGGTACTTTGATTTTTGAGCAATTTGGCGCTAATCGCGCATCGGAAACTGCCTCCATTCTTTGATCCGGGCCTTTCTGGTGCGTTTTTCGCCTTTAGCGCCTTTTCCTTCACCGGGTATAAGATTTAAAATTTTGCAAACATATTGCTTTCGTGAGCTTCTAACCTTGAGCGTTAAATCGCCTGTTGATATCAGCATTGTTCAACTACTTTTTCAACCATGGCTCTGACTGACAGATCTGTAATGGATAGTTCAGCAGCGCTCTGGAATTTTGCGGCTCTGTTGCATGCGGTATCCGTTCATGAGGGCATTTCTTCTCTGTTTCCGAGCATTGGAGCTTTACCCTTTTCCTTAATCGCTCCCTGCACATTGCTTCATGTTGTTTCTGTTTTTCATTCCTGCAGTTCACACATAAGGAGAGAGTAATGATAATAAAAATTGACAAGAAAGCTCTGAGCTCTACGGATGTACAAAAACATGCCACCTGACGTGAACTAACTCTTCGAAAAACACAAAACTGTCTTTCATTAACACTTGGCGTACATTCATTAATTTTCATTAACGCGCGTATCCAATTTTTGGTTTATGGACAGCTTTTCTTGAATGTTGAGCCGGGGAAAATCTGCGATGGATGATTTCTGCGATTCGCATCTCAGCATCGCATCATCGCGTTATCGCGTTATCGCATTTTCATCAAGATGTGTTATCGCAGGGTTGCCCGATCACGTTTATCGCATATTGCTGTATCGCGCGATCGCAAGATCGTCGATCGCAGTATCGCGTTATCGCAAGATCGCAAATTGTTACAATTTGTTAAATGGTTATGTGCTATTTATGCGATGTCGCATATCGGCCATCGGTGATTTCTTAAGGTTTTCGTTTATGAGCACTTCTTAATGCATGCGATGCGATGGATTTTGCGTCGTACTCTCGCAGTTTATCATTCTACTCACAAGGAAATGTCCTGTCTTCTTCGCGCGATGCGATGTTTTCTTAAGGAGTATAATACATGAGTTTTAATTGAATTTTTGAATTTTTTACTAAGGGTCCCCACTTACCTAGTGTCATTGCTAATACTAAATAAGGAGGGGGGTTGTTGGTGGCCACAACACATTCCCATTTTAACTTTTTCTTTTAAAGAACAGAGTCTTTACCTTTTATGGCAACGGGAGTGTCATTTCCAAATGAGACCTTCTTTTCCTTCTCTAAGGCATTATATGACTGAAGTTTTTCTTTATCACCTGTCATGTATTTCAAGCATCCACTATCGATGTACCATTGATTTTCTTGTCCTTCTGCATACAGGGCTATACCACATCTTTCTATTTGTGGTTCTTTCTTTCTCCATATTTTGGGATTTAATGTAGTTTTCTCCTTCTGAGATGTTTGCGGAAATTTACTCCTACATTCAGATTCTTCGTGACCAAAGTTGTTGCAGATAGGCATTCTATTTCATTTTCAAGAAGAGAAAAGTTATTGTAGGTCTGTTTCATGATCCCCGTCACATTCCTTTGATTTCGAGCTTCTCTAGTCATGATGGTCTTGTAAGCAACACATTGAGCAGCTTTGTGTCCAAAGTTATGACATGAAAAACATTGGCCATTAAAGAAGTTTCTGCGATTATCAAATCTACTAACCTGGTAATTGTAGTTGCTATTGATATTCATTATTGAAGCAGATTGAGTATGATTTACCTGAGGTTTGTAGCTTCTATTCATCCTTGAAGTAAATTGAACCTGATTTACCTGGTGATCTTCTTTATGCCTTTGTTGTCAATTGTCAAATTGTTCACTGCTCTTTGCTGCATCAAGATAGCTTTTAATGGAGGTTGATGGCTTCTATGCTTGGGATGCTTCTTTAGTATATCCAAGACCTGTCTTTATCAAAGGAGAATGTTGCACTTTGATAATTTCATTTAAGGTTTCTGATCCTTTATTAAATCTAAGATTGAGAGCTTTTGTTTTCTCAATAGCCTTCTTAGACCCACAATTTCACATTCTAGTTTTTCATTGTGTTTTTCTCTTTCAGCAAGTTGGAATGTCAGAGTATCTATAATCATATCCTTTTCTTCTAAACGGACTTTGAGTTTAGAGATTTCTTCATAAAGGTCATCTTCATCTAAATCATCCAAGAAATCATCATCTTCAAAAGCCATTAGAAGTCTATAGTCATTACTATTTTCATCTTCATCACTATTTGATAAACCATCACTATCTTCATGAGTATACTAGCTCTTCTTACTTACACTTTGTTTTCTATTCCATTTTGTTGATTCCTTACCTTTATCAAGCTTATCTTTATGAGGAAATTTGGCAGCATAATGACTGACTCTTCCACAAGCAAAACATTTGAAAGGTAGTTTACCTCTGAATCTCCCGGAACCCCGTTGAAGGTTCTTGACAAAGTTTGCTTCTTCTTCTCCTTCTGAAATATGTCCTAATTCATGGAATTCTTCTCTTCTTGAAGCTTTGAATGCGGCTTCTCTCATATCTGATGGATCTCCTTTTCTCATTTCAAAAGCAGTGAAGATTTCGTGCAGTTGTGTCATAGTAATAGTCTGAAGATCCTGCTTTTCTTCTATGGCAAATACTTTTGATTCAAACTTAGTAGACAAGGATCTTAAAACATTTTCAACTAAAGTAAATTCTTTTATCTCTTCACCCAAGTTCTTCATGCAATTAACAATCTCATCTATACGTAAGAATTAACTAGCGATACTTTCATCATTGTGCATTTTGAGAGTTTCATATTGAATTCTGAGAGATTGCAGTTTTGCACATTTTACCTTATTGTCTCCTTCATAGCTTAGAACGATCTTGTCCCATATTTCTTTGGCAGTTTTGAGCTGCATAACTTTGACAAATTTTGATTGTGACAGACTCCCTAATAATGTATTTACAACCTTGGCATTGGCTTCATATTGCTTCTTACCTGCCATATCTGCAAGAATTGTTGATGGAAATGTATATCCTCCTTCCATGATTTCCCAGAAATCTGTTCCAAGAGATTGAAGATAGGTTGTAGTCCTTACCTTCCAATAAACGAAGTTTCTCCCATCAAAGATTGGTGGTCTAATGGATCGCTCTCTTTCGTAGTTACTCATGATGATAGATTTTCCTTCAAGCGATCAAGCTTCTTCTGAAGGACTTGCTCTGATACCAATTGTTGGAAATAATACTGAGAGGGGGGGTGAATCAGTATTAGCAAGTCAATAATATTTCATTTCCATAATCAGATTCATATACGCTACTTCAGTTAATGGAACTTGCATGTATACGCAACTGTATTTAAGGCAACTAGCATATATTTTGCAAACTTATGATTCAGTTAATTTATCATATGTTGAACTTTACTTAGTATATCAAAACCATATAAACAGTAACCAGGTGCAGTAAAATAGAACAGACACTTACACACACATGAACACAAGATATAAGGTGGAAACCCAATGTGGGTGAAAACCACCTGCTGCAATCATCTCTATCTTCTTTTTAATAAGAAAATTCTTTTTACAATTTTGTACTGGTGCAGTCTTATACCAGTATGCAGGCTTCTACCCGCAGAAGGCTACAACCTTCTCTCATTCTCCAGCTTCTCCTAGAAGGGAGCTACAACCCCCTAGCTCTTGTACTAGCTTATATGTTTACTGGTACGTAGGTGCCGGCCTACAGAAAGCTACAACCTTCTCTTTTCTTCCAGGGACCATGTTTCATAAATTTTCAGACTAGATCCATCAATAACATCATTCAAACATCAAATACATCTACATCAATCAATCTCCTTTGCACCAACCAAAACTGAATCAATCAATCACTTTTCAGAACCAGAAACAGTAACCAGAACCCAGAACACTATAACAGCAACCAGAAGTAGCTAAAGCATATTTTATTAGGTATGCGCTACTTCAATGTGTCGAACCTATGTGCATACACACTTTTCTCAAGGCGAACCTGCGTACAAATCTGCAAATCAATTTTAAGATGTATACGTTGTTTTGATAAGCAGAACCAGCGTGTATACATGCCTTTTATAAGGTGAACCTGCGTACAGATCTATAAATAATGATTTAATCTTTACAACAATTCCAGACTTCAGTTATACCCAGATCATCATTTTTATAGTGTACAACATGCGCCAGTTATTCAGATAAAAGATCAAAACACACAAAGATACTTCACTTCAAGCTTTAAGATCTTGACCCATCATTAGTTCTTATCCTTCCTCAAACGCTAAGGTTCATCCTTGATTCAGATCCAGCTATGCACCATAACCCAATAACCTGTATTCTAGATATTGCTCTTCATTAGATATTCAATACATGAGTGCCTTTGCCTAATGATCTTCTCGTCCTTTTATAGTCTTAGGCCTTACTCAATACCATGGACCAAAAACACTTAGAACCAATACCTTGGACCAAATACCTGGGGTCAACACTTTGGACAAGATACCTTGGACCAATACCATGGATCAAAATACCATGGACCAAATACCACAGACCAAAACTAAGTTTTCCAACAAGTACGTGCCTTTCCTTTCGTGAAAGTGTGTGTGTACACCATACGTGCCTTTTGGTTTGCGAACCTGCGTGTACACATGCCTTGGTCAATGAGGAACCTGGGTATACCTCTCTTTCTTCATTCTGAGAGTCTGAACTGTGATCTGTCAGCTGAGAGAGTTGTAATCAAGGACAACACCTGTGTCATAGTGCCAAATCTGTGTCATAATTCCAACACAACTTATAGTACACTACCCTTGAACTCCAATCTCAACTTGGTATTTCTTTGATCTGACATTCTTGAGTTAATTATGAGTGAATCTTCAGTTTACTAGTTGATCATTGCAGGCAGCACCACACTCCACTTCAGGCAACACCACATTGCACTTCAAGCAGCACCACACTGCACTTCAGATAGCACCACACTACACTTTAAGAAGC
Source organism: Pinus tabuliformis (assembly GCA_031772625.1). Taxonomy (NCBI): domain Eukaryota; kingdom Viridiplantae; phylum Streptophyta; class Pinopsida; order Pinales; family Pinaceae; genus Pinus; species Pinus tabuliformis. The sequence continues at coordinate 798,301,070 of CM062805.1, read as the reverse complement.
ACCACACTCAACTGCAGGTAACACCACACTACTAGACCCCCCACTAATTCCTCCATCGGTTGGAACTAGTTTAACTAACTTTAACCCAATTATACTAAATTAATCAATTAAAACTCAAAATAAACTCAACTAGAGCTCCCAATTGTAGGAGACACTCTACATGACTCTAGTTAGACCCTCAACTTGAATTAACTAAGGCAAATAATTCAAATTAAGTTAATTAACTAATAAAATTGTCTTGAGATGTGGAATTACAACTTTATTCCCAATTTAATTCAAGGACAAATTAAATTAGATTTTTCTTGATGTTATTTTTAACATTTCTTATTGCAATTTTCAACAATGGTTGTAGTCCAATAAACCTCATTCCATTTGTCATTTTTCATCCCTTTCCTACCATTTGTCAGCCTTCAAGGCTTTTGTTAAAACGGACAAATAATACTATGTATAGAAAAATATTCTAATCCTTGGAATGAGTTGTCCCTTTTCCCTTAGCCCATGTGCATATATTCTTATTTCAAATTATTTAGCACATTTATAAAGGTGAAAGGTAACTGGGGTGTCACAAACCCCTTCCCCTTGGGGGAACACCATCCTTGGTGTTCGATGACCATATACAGTATAAAAATAATTTCTTAAAGGACACAACACAACTAAGATGGAGCTTTATATACAACTTGTTTAAGCTTTTACATCACATGTTATATGCATCGTGGCTTACCCAACCACTTGGTAAATATCACTTTATAAATTCAACCATTTTCCAATGGCCCCCATTTTGCAATCTTTTGGTGCGTGATAAATTTAATCCAACTTGGATTTGTTCTAATTCCTTGGAGTGATACTTGACTCCAATGTCCAACATTGTCATCCTTGTGCTCCTGGTTCCTTCAGCGAATAGTTCTCAGCTCAATGTTTCCAAGCACACCCCCAGTGTGCTTCTAATTCCAATCAGTTATACAAATGACCAAAATCTAATTTATTTTATGACCTTCCCTTCTTTTCTTTCCAATCGCTCGGGAAATCCAATCGCCCCCCTTTCGTGCAGTCACTCACCTTCCAAGTCCATGCATCCTATTCTCTACTTCCCAATCCCTTGGTGATCCATTCTTAGCAAGGCATCCTTGCATCAGAAGGGCCTCAAACCTAAGGCAAATCCCTATCTCAAAACTATCATATTGATCATAGCATGCTTTATGCCATCAGTTGGCACCATTTGTGCTAGTGTCCCATAATGAACATGTTCCTAAAATCTTTATCTTTCACACGTTGTTGTTGTTCCATATTGTGTCTATACTTCTTCACTCAAATTGAGTAGTCTCATGTCTATTCCTGCTTCATAGGCACATAGATTCCATGAGACTCATCATAAGGATAAATGTAATGAATATAATTTATACCTTATTAATAGTTTATCCTTGCATTGAACTTGGAATTTTCCATAATTCCTACAGCAAAACCAAGTTAGTTTATAAACCATAACATCATAAGATAAAACATATCATCCGGTTAGCCAAAATATCATAGTTGTCAAATATTGCTCATAATTTATAAAATCAGTGAATCAACAAAGTATTGCTACTTATCTTGATTTGATGGCTTTCTCTTTTCTTGTACACACACGGGTTAATTTCCTAACTTGGCAAGGACCCACTGCCTTCTCTTTTCTTTGACTTCCACATGTTGGATTACTTACCAAAGCAACGAGGGAAATCCAGAGGCTCACCCCCACCCTCAATCATCAAGGGAATTTGCAGGCTCGTCGCCACCCTCAATCATCAAGGGAACCCACGGTCTCATCTCCACCCTATATCATCAAGGGAATCCATAGGTTTATACCTCTAGCCAATGATGATTATATAAATAAGCCCCTTCATGACTATGGGCACTACCAAACTAGGTAGTCTTCTATTGACATAAATATTATCATTGGGAATCTAGAGGTTATCCTGTCTCTACATATAAACAATACATAGCACGTGAACCCATATAGTCCCATACTTGTCTATCCTAAAAAAGTAACAGGAATATATACATATATGTGTGTGACCATACCATTTAGACATGCACAAACATACATATGCAACGATAAAATGTATACACATTTACACATGTACAACACGTGCACATATAAACAAACAATAATGGAATCCAAAGCCTTATATCTCTACCCTCAAATTAGTGAGGGAATCCAAAACTATGTTTGAGCTACACCTAATACACAACATGAGTCTAAATTACTTGCTCCACCTATGTGTCTTTTCCTCGTTGTACTGCATGCATCCATATTTGCATTAAATGGCTATAGACCATCATACTTCCACAAGAATGACTCCTGACAAAGATTGTCAGTCAAAATGGCATTTTCATGTATACATATGCATAAATATAATCATGTGTATAATATACAAGCACATGTGAAAATAAGGTCAATGTTAAGAGAAATCCCTTCTACCATTATATAGTCCATCATTTTCATGAACCCAACCAGTCTACTTGGTTGCCATACTTAATCTTATTTGTAGCAAATATTATGTCAAATGATCCTAGGGTCTAGATAACGTACTAACAATAATCAAGCATGCATTAATTAATGGAATCATTTTTCCAAAATTCCCTTTTATCGTTTCCTTTCCCATATTTCGGTTATCATATTCCTGCCAATTTGCCTCATGGTGTTCCATGTTACCTATTCCTTAGCATGTTTTCATCCATGCAAATCATACATTACCTCTTCTTTAGAAATTTATGGCTTTCCTACCACCTAACCATCTTTCCCAATGGCCCCCAAGTATGTAAATCAATAGAAAAATAAAAGGCAACATCACAAAAGAAAATGAAATCCATAATCGCAATCATACAAGAAAACTGCACACAAAAATAGCATGGTCATGCATATCCATAAATGAAATTGCACAATTAAAGTTCAAAATCATAGCACATCAATCATCAAGTAAAATAGTCCCAAAACTTAACTCAGTGTCCCGAGTCTAGCATTCATGGCACTCTCTACCATCATACCATGCATACATGTGTAACAAAATCAACTTCCTTTCCCTGTCTTCGTCACTGGGTTTTCTCATGTGCAAGTAAACTCAACATGTTTCCCTGTAGCCATTCATGCATCCATAGAATTGTTAGCAGTTATATATATATATATATATATATATATATATATATATATATATATATATATACATATATATATACATATACATACACATATACATACATATACATACACATATACATACATATACATACACATATACATACATATATATATATATATATATATATATATATATAGAGAGAGAGAGAGAGAGAGAGAGAGAGAGAGATAACAAACCAAAAATAATGTCTATGTAAGTTTGCTTTCAAATTTAGGAACACATATGCACATTGGTCATAACTATTATGCTCCATTTTCAAATGTTAGATCCACACTAACAGGGTAATCATAATCAGCTTCTTTTTTAGGCCCCAATTACCATTTAACTATGATTTTTAAATGCTTGTGAGATATTTGGCCTTCTTACTAAGGCTTGTAGTCATGGTACCTCTAGGAAATCACAAGTTAGCACAAAAGAATGTCATCATATGTAATCAATATTTACTTTTTCCTATAAATATTTTACATATAATCCATGAACCTTATGCAACTTACAAGTGCCAACTATTGCCTCCTAAGAGACCACTTCAAGGGGGGTAAACCCTAATAGGATTTCCAATGCGTCTTGAAACCAAGTTATTAATATTACATTTGGCAATACATGAATTTATACAATATATATACTATGTTGAGGTCAAGTATATGAGTTCATTATTCGTTGTGCTATGAAGTCAAAAACATTTAAAAAGGTTTGGCACTTGGTTATGAAGTGCATCAAACCAAAAAGCATGCTATAAAAAATTAGTATTATCAGTTGTAATAGGTTTTCAAATTACTCTCATAGCAAATCTACAAAGTTAAAAATGATACTACAATACTTTTGTTCAGCACATGCCTTAAGATATAATATGAAACCTAAAACTATGAAGTAAAGAAACAATCTTATACTTAATAAAATCCCCCATATATTGCACCATCCAGAAATCGTACTTTTGAGGCTACAATAGTTCAAAATCCTCATTAGACCTTATTACCTCTCCCTAAGGAGTTTCCTTGCTCTGAAAATTTATGCCTACATATAAGGAAAGTTCATGTCAAGGGAAAATTCATAATGTTGCTCTCTTTTATAGGAGTGCATGGTGGTTCTTTGTGTTTAGTAAAAAAAATCAATAATTCCAAACTGCTAATAATATGTGCTCTCCTTCAAAAAAAAACAGTTTCAGGTTCCACATATACAACAGGTGAAGATTGTGAGCTTGGTCATAGACCACTTTATCTATCCTGATCATAAGACGTAGGTACGAAGCTAAATTGAATCTCAATTTTTTAAAGGGGAGGCAGGTTCATGCAAATGGGATGATAATTTTTGCCAAACCATTAATATTCCATTTCATTCTAAATGTCCCTCTCCTTCAAAGTCAAAATTGTATAAATTACGCCAGAATGGTTCAAAATCTGCTCCATAAGTTCCTAAGTTATGATTAATGGATTTTTTGGTGGGAAGATGTCATATGTGTAACTATGGATTTCCTTAGTGGAAATGGACAACAAATAATTGTGGTTTTACATGACGAGCACCAACCATACAAGATTCCTTTGAAGTTGTTTCAAAAATTTTCTAAAATATACCCTCTAAAGAGAAAATATGATTAATGAGAAAAGACGAGCTCAAGCACCAAACTCAAACAATTTTTTTTTTAGAGTGTATGAAGTTCATCATATCAAAGGTGCCCAACTTCACACCACCTACAATAGTTGAATCCAAAATGTCAAGCCACTATGGTGTGTGACTAACCAAAAGTTAATTGACAACAATTTTGTCAACCTCTATACATTGCTCTTTCAATCTCAAAGATGATCTTATGAAGCAAGATGCAGCTATTTAATAATTCCTTAGTGTTGTCCCAATTCATGTATCTAGTAAGCACAAGTGGTTATGTGACCAAGATTTAACCCTAGATGAATTCATTGTATCTTTTTTGCATAATGATGAATGATAGGGCTTCTAGATTACATGGCTTCTCCTATGAACTCTATACAATAAAGTGGCAATTTGATGGGCCTGGCCTACTACAAATCTAAGAAAGCAATGAGAAAACAATCATTGGGGATAAGAATCATGTACAACCTCATTTCATTCCCAAGGAAAGTGTTGTCGAGTTAATCAAAATCTAGAGCCTAATTACCTTATCAAGGCATGCACTAAAAATAAACACAATCAAGATGAGATTTATGAGGCTTTCATATGACAACTTGCAACTATATAACATCCTTCTTCTCACTCCAGCTGAAGTGTTGTTTTGCAATGTGAATTATTCAAATAATATTTTACTCTTATGTCCTGGTGCATACAACACATCATGCACTTCATTCACTTTCTATTAAGAATTTTCATAGAAATAATGCTTTGACCTTTATCATGAGTCTCTCGTCTCCCAAAGAAACCTTCACCTTTGACTCCCAAACTCCAATTCAATTTCATTTAGGAGGAAGCAAAACCAACTTTATCCCTCAAGCTTCTAGGGTTAGGCCTTTAACCTTCATTCTTTGTTGTGATATAGCCGAGTAGGTTCAAGTATTGAACCTAGGAGCTCTGATACCACTCTATAGCACACTCCCATATTGGCCAGAAGTGGTTACCAAGTCACCCAATTCTCATGGTAGAGTTACAATAATGGTGCAACTGTATATATAGTAATTTTCCCCCTTTATTTATTAACTATGTACTAATTATTACTTCACCATCTTACCAACACTATACTCAAATAATACCCACTAAATCATATCTCTAAGTTAGGTTGGATATTGGTATGAGACCTAGCTTCTATGTTATTATATTACTTATGGTTCCCAAATCAATAATAGCTTTCGTTTCCTTGTGTAGAGCTCCATAAACCATCAAAGATCCTAAAAAAGATAACTACTGGTGACAGTTGTTATTCATGCACTGTGTGCTACTTGCCCGATCACAATCAAGGTTGTTATTGTCTTCTCCCCAACGAACCTTCCTAAAGATGTCAGGTTGGGAGTGGTAGTGTCTATGTCTTAATACTCCTTATCTAACTCATTGTTGTATGGATTGTTACTTTGTTCAAGGACTGCTTCTAAAAAGGTTTGGCACTTGGTTATGAAGTGCATCAAACCAAAAAGCATGCCATAAAAAATTAGTATTATCAGTTGTAATAGGTTTTCAAATTACTCTCATAGAAAATCTACAAAGTTAAAAATGATACTACAATACTTTTGTTCAGCACATGCCTTAAGATATAATATGAAACCTAAAACTATGAAGTAAAGAAACAATCTTATACTTAATAAAATCCCCCATATATTGCACCATCCAGAAATCGTACTTTTGAGGCTACAATAGTTCAAAATCCTCATTAGACCTTATTACCTCTCCCTAAGGAGTTTCCTTGCTCTGAAAATTTATGCCTACATATAAGGAAAGTTCATGTCAAGGGAAAATTCATAATGTTGCTCTCTTTTATAGGAGTGCATGGTGGTTCTTTGTGTTTAGTAAAAAAAAATCAATAATTCCAAACTGCTAATAATATGTGCTCTCCTTCAAAAAAAAACAGTTTCAGGTTCCACATATACAACAGGTGAAGATTGTGAGCTTGGTCATAGACCACTTTATCTATCCTGATCATAAGACGTAGGTACGAAGCTAAATTGAATCTCAATTTTTTAAAGGGGAGGCAGGTTCATGCAAATGGGATGATAATTTTTGCCAAACCATTAATATTCCATTTCATTCTAAATGTCCCTCTCCTTCAAAGTCAAAATTGTATAAATTACGCCAGAATGGTTCAAAATCTGCTCCATAAGTTCCTAAGTTATGATTAATGGATTTTTTGGTGGGAAGATGTCATATGTGTAACTATGGATTTCCTTAGTGGAAATGGACAACAAATAATTGTGGTTTTACATGACGAGCACCAACCATACAAGATTCCTTTGAAGTTGTTTCAAAATTTTTCTAAAATATACCCTCTAAAGAGAAAATATGATTAATGAGAAAAGACGAGCTCAAGCACCAAACTCAAACAATTTTTTTTTTAGAGTGTATGAAGTTCATCATATCAAAGGTGCCCAACTTCACACCACCTACAATAGTTGAATCCAAAATGTCAAGCCACTATGGTGTGTGACTAAACAAAAGTTAATTGACAACAATTTTCTCAACCTCTATACATTGTTCTTTCAATCTCAAAGATGATCTTATGAAGCAAGATGCAGCTATTTAATAATTCCTTAGTGTTGTCCCAATTCATGTATCTAGTAAGCACAAGTGGTTATGTGACCAAGATTTAACCCTAGATGAATTCATTGTATCTTTTTTGCATAATGATGAATGATAGGGCTTCTAGATTACATGGCTTCTCCTATGAACTCTATACAATAAAGTGGCAATTTGATGGGTCTGGCCTACTACAAATCTAAGAAAGTAATGAGAAAACAATCATTTGGGATAAGAATCATGTACAACCTCATTTCATTCCCAAGGAAAGTGTTGTCGAGTTAATCAAAATCTAGAGCCTAATTACCTTATCGAGGCATGCACTAAAAATAAACACAATAAAGATGAGATTTATGAGGCTTTCATATGACAACTTGCAACTATATAACATCCTTCTTCTCACTCCAGCTGAAGTGTTGTTTTGCAATGTGAATTATTCAAATAATATTTTACTCTTATGTCCTGGTGCATACAACACATCATGCACTTCATTCACTTTCTATTAAGAATTTTCATAGAAATAATGCTTTGACCTTTATCATGAGTCTCTCGTCTCCCAAAGAAACCTTCACCTTTGACTCCCAAACTCCAATTCAATTTCATTTAGGAGGAAGCAAAACCAACTTTATCCCTCAAGCTTCTAGGGTTAGGCCTTTAACCTTCATTCTTTGTTGTGATATAGCCGAGTAGGTTCAAGTATTGAACCTAGGAGCTCTGATACCACTCTATAGCACACTCCCATATTGGCCAGAAGTGGTTACCAAGTCACCCAATTCTCATGGTAGAGTTACAATAATGGTGCAACTGTATATATATTAATTTTCCCCCTTTATTTATTAACTATGTACTAATTATTACTTCACCATCTTACCAACACTATACTCAAATAATACCCACTAAATCATATCTCTAAGTTAGGTTGGATATTGGTATGAGACCTAGCTTCTATGTTATTATATTACTTATGGTTCCCAAATCAATAATAGCTTTCGTTTCCTTGTGTAGAGCTCCATAAACCATCAAGGATCCTAAAAAATATAACTACTGGTGACAGTTGTTATTCATGCACTGTGTGCTACTTGCCCGATCACAATCAAGGTTGTTATTGTCTTCTCCCCAACGAACTTTCCTAAAGATGTTAGGTTGGGAGTGGTAGTGTCTATGTCTTAATACTCCTTATCTAACTCATTGTTGTATGGATTGTTACTTTGTTCAAGTATTGCTTCTTCTTATAAATAAAGGTTCATATGCTTTATTTAATTCGTGGGCACTTATACTACCCTACTTAACAGTTCGTAGATATCCGCCAACACCCGTGCAATTATCGTTGCCAAAAGAAATTGAGGATCCCATGGTTCATCTGATACCTGCTACAGTTTGAGAGGTCAATCTAACATTCACCAGATGTTATTAGTATATCATAACAAGAGTATTTCCCTAGAGAGATAATTCAACTACATGTCATGATTTGTAAGTGACAGGCTTATGGTCATTTGCCTTATCAACATGGATGTTCACTAGAAGATTAAATTTGGTGTCTTTGTAATAAAAATCATGTTAAGGTCATCCTTCTCTAATTCGGATTCACCAATAGGCCTAAGTAAAAACCTTTGTTTAGATTGGTTTTGAGGCCTAACTTAATTACTTATGCTACCAATGCCACTTGAGCAAGAATGCCATTATTTAAATATCAAACCTAGCATTGTATCTTAATTCACTCGGTATACTACAACCATGAGATATGTTTTGGACGGGTCCAAATATACTCAATTCATCAATGAATACGACAGGATTCAAGTTACCTCCTTCTAAAGGTGTTTTGGAGAGGTCCAAGCATGTATAATATGTTGCAGGCTCATAAGGTTATTTTCTTAATGAGTGCCAAACCAACAACTTCAACTACATAAAGATACCATAGTTATTCACCAACCACATCACAGGCCCTTTTCCATGCTAGCGATTAAGCCATTAGGTGATTAAGACGATTGGATGCATCGTGACCAATCTTTTATAGCATTGGGCTAATGGTTGAAATCATCTCATAAGTTTGCCTAAATCTACCATCATCTTGATTCCAATTTAATGCTTAAGATAGGTGTTGCTTTATACTAGGCATAATCCATGGCCTAGGTTCTTAATAGATTGATGATAATTTGGGTGGTCCAAATACCTAACAGTATGAATGGTCTGCACAATAGGTTGGGTGACCCAATGACCTGAGGAACTCAAATAGTGTGCATGATAATGTGAGTGGCCCAGTGGCCCGATGATCTAGTGTGCATGTTAGTGTGGGTGAATTAATGCCCCAATGGCTTAGTGTGCATGATAGTTTGGGCAACCCTCTAGCTTAATAACTAATAGTTTTCATGATATGTTGTTCATCATAGCCACCCAATGCCCTAATCGATAGTGGGACATAGTTGTTTAGCAGTGTATTAGCTCAATTGTCTAAACAAGAGTGCGACATTATTTATTTGGTAGTACAACGACCTAGCGATCTAGTCAAGTACCTGCTACAAGTCTACAACTACATTACCATATTACACATTTCCTGCTTAAATTTGTTCAAACTCCCATTAATTTAATATAGACAAACATTAGGCACAATATGCTTTATCAAATAATTGTATAGCCTATCTCTTTAAAAGAATACAATTGTACATTTTTCTTATCTATCTAAACCTACTAGCAGAGAATGATGTTGCAATTTATATCTCATTATGTGAGGGATATTGTCTCCCTGCAGGGCAAGCCCAAACATTCTTGTCACACATAGTTCAAGTCACTTATAAACCTTCATAATTTCATATGGTTCATCATTGAAAAGTTTAACAAGGAATTTATATACAACCTTTAAATTGATACTAGAATATATGATAAGCATTTAGAAACAACCATTGAACAGTCCGCTCACGTACTATTCATTCAATATCATAGTTAGACATAACACACAATCCCCTGTTGAACACAAGGTATGCCCAATATAATATCAAATTATGACCACATTTCATATACCATATAGCATATATCAGTAGCAGATATTTGCAACCCAATAAATATGATAGAAATCATATATGTCAAAGGAGGATAAGAAACTGGGTTAGGGACAATAACCCACCTCCCAACCATAAACAGGCCACAATAAGACCCATCAACCCTGAGCCTGATTCTAGGGTTGAGAAGATTGTTCAAGATCCATGTTTCTTGATGAAACCTCCACCCAGTAGCCACTAAGGGAATCAGAGATATAGATCCCCCTTTAATCCACACAACGGACCCCAAAGGTATTTCCTCCACCCTGAAGGTTCTACCATAGTAGCTCCACCCAGTGAAGGGATTCCAAAGTCTATTATAAATTGATATATCAATCAATAAAGGCTAGTATAGGGCTCCTAGGGTATACGACCTCCACCCATTGGCCTATGTGGGCTGCAAAAGTAAAAAACTTCCACCCTCAAGTAATACCAGAGGCTCTAAAGGTTTAACCACCACCCCAACTGGTTGTCACAGTAGCCTTACTTAATAGAACCAAAGAATCTAAAGTTTACTGCAAGATGAAATGAAAACAAGGAAAGCTATGCCCTAGAATCAAATTGCATGTAACCATCATTAAACGTAGCCAAAATAACTCGTATCAATATCTGATTGTAACAGTCCTTGATTGATTTTCCATGTAAATAAAAATAAGACCAAAGTCGTGGGACATGTATTCCAAGTTAAATGGTGGGAAAACATTATAGTGGGGATCACTTATGATTTAATAATGGTTATGGAAATTGGCAAATGAAAAGAGGCAATAACTGGCATTTAATTATGAAAATAAAGGAATATAAGAGAAAAGGAAGGTGAAGAGACACAAATTTGCATTCAAGGGAAATTAGAGGGAAAATGAAGAAAAAGGGAGATCAATGATAAAAAGGCATCAGAGAATGAATTCACAGGGTTTGGCTTAGCTTTTGTTAGTTTACTTTTGGCTCTCTCCTTTCATTCTCTCTCTCTCATACACTCTTGCACACTTACAACATTCTTGGAACATACTAGCAATCACTTGGATTAGAAGAAGAAAGAAAAGGAAATCAAGGGAGTTTAAGGAGGTAGTTGGATCAGTAGCTACAACATTCCTACCTTGCAAGTAATAGGTTGCATGTGTGATTTCCTCGTTGATTTTTGGATGCAGAGTATATGTATGTATTTCCTTTGTTATGAGTTGTCATTGACATGGAGATTTGTTGTGAGTGACAACGGCTTCAGCCTTGCCTTGCCATTTCCTATATAGTCATGGTATAATGGGTTCCCCATTTGGTTTTCTGATAGGTTCTCTAGTTTCGTATGGTTGTGGATTGGAACAAATTCTATGGAGCCTAAAAAAACTTGGGTTCCCTGGAGGTTGTGGTTTTAATTACTAGCCCTTGGAGCTTGGAGGTTGGGATAAATTCTTTGGAGCCCTAAAACAAATCAGGTTCCCTAGAGTTTGTTTGTTGAGTTACTAGTTTTTAGAGCCCTGGACAACTTGGGAAGAGACCAATCTGGTTGATGTTAGTGATTTATGGACTATATATGTGAGATCACTATGCTTCAAGGTTGAGGTGATTTGGCCTTTGAGATCCTTAGTTGGTTTTATTTTGGTTTAACCCATATGATCCCACATTCATGCTTGGAATATGGCACGGGGGTTATTGGCTGAAAGAGATATTTGGTTCAACCCAATCTATGGTTGGGTGGTACGTGGAAGTCCCTAACTTGGTTGGAATTTTCATATGTTAATATCATTTATTTTCCTAATGTGATATATGAGCACTTGTACTGATTATTATGGTGGTCTTATGGTTGATTTGTTATGGTTTCTATTCTGGTTATATGTTTGTTGTATGCATGGTTGTATGATGCTCTCTACTTGTGGATCTCTATCATGATTTGATAATTCATTGAATGGATTAATGCATGGGCTAACATGTGTTGTTGTAGTTAGCACGAGAGGGAATTGAGCCTTCTTTGTGATTTTCAGAAGAAGTTTAGAAGTTTATGATCATATATGCATTCATGACCTGTATCTTATATGTTTACTATATATTTGACGATATGTCTATATTGCATTAGGCATGTATTGGTCAAGAACTTTCTCAAGTTTTGTTCGTTTGGTATTGTTATCATCATTGTCATGATTCTGGAAAGTTACATGAAATTTTGGGCAGTGGTCTGGAGGCTAGCCTAAAAAATTGGCATAGATCTCCCGACTACATGAACAGAACAGGGAAATTTTAGTCATAACCACATGCATGCAAGCTTATGGGTGTAGTTGGAGCCTCATAATTTCATGCACAGTGTGTCAAGGGTGTGTTTGGGAGGTAAACCTAGTGAAAAAGAGGTCCTACTTAGGAATTGATCACCTAGGGTGGTTGATAGGCTCTTGAGTGATCTACAGTCTCTAAGGGATGTCAATTTACTTTTGGTTTGTAGGCCCCGCTTCCATAACTGAAACTTGGAGGTCGGGTCATGTCATAGTGACACTCAGCTCATGTTTACCCTGAAGAGTTTGTAATAGTGGGTAAATTTGGGAGGGGTGGTTACTAATTGGTATCAGAGCTTCCAGGTTCAAACACTTGAATTGGATGGGCTAAATGCATATGTTTATGCATGCATATTACTTATATATGTGTCTATTATGCATGTATTGTGGTAGTCATTATTGCAATTTTGTGTTATCATGCATGATGTGTTACACTAAAAAATGTCACCATGACTACTTACAGTTAGTATGGCTCAAATCAACAGTCATGCTACCCTCTTAGGCAAGTCTTATGCCTCTGCTATCCGTCTCAAACTCAAAGAAGAGAGAAAGTCTTGTAAAAAATGTGTTTATCTCTGGGGTCGCAGGTTCTCTCTAGCCTTACCTGCGGGGACGCTCACAATGTTCACAAAAGTTGCGTCCTTGGACGCTCTGTATGTTAAGGGACAGGTGCGTCCTTCTGTAAAAGGCAAAATGCGCGAGTTTCATCTTAAAAAAGTTACTTGTGGTTACTTCTAGAACTTTCTAGAGGTCGGTTTGATGAAATGGATGCGCCTCCAGTTGGTTCATGTATCCCTATTAAGGAGGAACTTATCCCATCAATAAGGGAGCTATCCCACCCAAAGAGGGGGATTATCCCATTGATGGTGGACCTGAATAACCTCTTTACAGCACTATAAATAAAGACATTGAGCCAGAGGGAGGAGAGGTTGGAGCTATACATTTTCTTTGGGTAAATGCTGCAGGAATTAGGACTCCCATTTAGAACCTTGTGAGGAGAGATTGTCTTTGCTTGATTCTACTTGGAAGTGGGTGAGCTTTGTCAAAGTAGAGGAAAACCCTTGATGGACCCTGGGAGGAACTTGCACAACACCAAGGCCAGGTTGTAAGAGTTTCTTTGTTTCGTTATTAATACAAACTGGTTTATTTTTCTCAATAGCTTGTGTTAATGAGTTATTTCATGTGTTCCTTGGTCTGCATGTTGAATATATGTTTTATTATATGAAATGCAAGTGCTTGGTAATTGTTTGATTGTTTGTGGTTGCAGGAATTGACTTGAAGGAGGAGCTCATCCGGATCGGCAAGGACGGACTACAACAACAGCGTTTTGGAATAAGGTAAGCCTAAACACTTGTAGTTTTCATGTTTTAAAAGGTATATTTAGAGAAATATCACTCCATTTTGTCTTGTTTGTCGCTAGAGAGTTTAGACTCCTAGGGAGGTCAGTTGTGTCCGCACAAACGACTTTTTCCGCCACGACAAATTGGCGACTCCACTGGGGAATCCATTAATGAGAAAGTCTTTTCCTTTGTGTGAACTTTGCTCTGAGAAAATCATTTTTATTTTCTGGTTTTTGACTGTGAGAATTAGTATTTGGGTGGCTTAGCTTTAGATTTAGTTAGATTTGGTTTTTCTTAACTTTTCCAGAAGGACGCACCCTCTGAGTACTGCACAGTGCGTCTTTGGACGCGCTGTTGCCGTTTGCACAGAGCGGGCCCGCACCTGTTATAACGGGTTGCCTGCGTCTTCCTGTAAAATTTAGGAAAATTCCATTTTTTGCTTTAATTGCTTTTAGATTTTGATTTTTCTTAGTGTTTTCTGCCCAGATCCTTTAGTACCCTGTCAAAAATTTTCACCTGAACTTGTTTTGTGAGCTTTGAGTGTTTTAGTGGATTTCAACGAAGTTTAGGCCTAGGGTTTGATTTTTCAATAGGTCCTGTAGTGACTTTGACGGTAGAAAGTTGTCCAGCCTTAGATCTCTCTGGTTAGTCAGCCTTCTTAGAAGTCGGGCCTGTCGTAAAGTCTCCTTGTGTGAGCAGCTTGCCATTTAAGTTGTTTTGGGTCAAATTTCGAATTACTTGTTTATAAAGTGTTGATTTCCATTTTACAAAAGAACAAAAAGATTAGAGTTTTGTTTTGACTAGTTTTTGGTTCTGCAATAAGCTAGTCCTTGATTTGATTGTGATCAAGTAAAACACCTTAGAATAATCATTGTTGGTTTTGGCCTCGTTAAGATTGCTTAGAGTAAATTTACCTTTTAGTTTGCTTATGAGTGAATTTTCGTAGATTTTAATAGTTGTTAAGATTGATTTTTGGTTATATTAGATTTATTTGCTTTAATAAAAGAAAAATACAAAAACATCTTCTTTAAAAGTCTTGTTTCAAGTAGCTTTTTGTTTTTGAAAGAGGAAAAGAGTTTTTTCGTGCATGTAAAGGGCGGTCATGTTTTTATGCTTTGAAAAGACAAACGAATTGTTTCTTTGATTGTCTTCAATTAAGAAGTTGTTTTTATAAAGATTGCATTCTCTCAACTTTTTAGTTAAGCAATTCATCGAAAAAGTAAAGTAGTGGGTAAATCATCCTAGGTGCATTTTGTAGTGGTTTCGAGTCGAGTCAACACACCACTGGTTTCACTTCCATCACCTTTTGACTTAAGAAACAACCTTAAAAGTAACGCTTAAATTAAAATCAATCTAGTAATTTTTATTTTTCTAGGGCTCTGAAACACCAACATAGCTTAGGCTAGGGTCTTGGAGTAGGTGAGTACTTAACTCTCCAAGACTACAAAACCAAACAGATAGTTTATCTTGAGTAGATTAAATCCAATTGTTTCAGTTGCACTCTGGGAAAGCTCCTCTTAAAGGAGAAGCACGAGCTCGTGTCCGAACCAGTGAGGGGATCATTCCCCCCTCGTTGGGAACGACGCCAGACAGTACGTATTACAAACGGTAAACCTCGGATTAACCATTGTCGAGGAGCCAGGGGTCACTTATCGGTAAACCTTGGATTATTGTCAAGGAGCCGGTAAGGGGATTGAGCTTGTTACTCTGCCCTTGCGTGCTGTCGGAGTTTAGACTGTTCCCCCAGGTGTAATTGTTGTGATTGGTAACTTTAGTGACCATAATCTTTAGGGTTCTACCGAGGTGACGGTGGAGGGAAGGTCCCACTGTACCTGGAGCAGACGTCGGTTATACTCACTTGGATTTTCCGGGGGGTTCACTTCACTTCGAGACGGTTAAAGTGGAGGAACTTGTGCCGGTCTATTCATTAAGCAGGTTGCCGGGGTAACTGTTCCACCCGCCATTTCTGTACTGAATCCTGCGAGGTTGGGCCTAATCACCAACTAGCGTTTTTGGTCCGGAAGACTACTGTTTGTGTTTGGTTTGACGCTCTAGATTCTTTAGGCGTGTGCTTCAAATTTGTTTGCTTCTTTAGAAGACTTTAGGTGGTTTGATTTGAAATTTTTACTTTGTTTTCGTGTGTTGTAGTTAAAAATCTTTAATTGTGGCGGAATTACTGAGACAGTCCCGTCGACTTCGGGGCAAGTCTCCTGAGATTGTTACCAGAATAGATTTGTTAAGAAAACTCCGTAAATCGCGGGGTGAATCTCCTGAAGACATTCCGGTTCAGTACGAAGGGTTAAAGGTCCTTGTAACTCCTCCTAGTGACAGTAGAGTAGGTTCACCTGAAGAAGGAGAATCTTCCTTGGTAGTCCATCCAGATTACCAAAGTTTAGAAACAGGTTACAATCCCAAAACTGTTACAGTTTCCGAGCTTGCTGGTAGTTTTTCATCTGCCAGTGAAACAGGCGAAGAACCTGAAATTTCCGAACCTGTTACTCCAACTTCTAGTGTCCCTGATTCACCGAGAATAGAAAGAATTATCACCGAAAATCTACCTTCTGGTTTGATTGCTATAGAAGAACTTGCTCCAGAAGAAGATATAGGTGTCTCTCACCTTGAAGGTCAACTTACTATTGATCTAAGGAAGCGTGAATCCATCTTTTACAGTCCTCCTAGAAGTACTTCTTGGTACCTTGCGTTAACCAATTTTTTAGACAACTCAGTCGGTTTTTCTACACCTCGTACTCCTTTTCCACCTGGAGGTATTCATACTCCTGTAAATATGTCTGGTCAGTCGTCCGTGTTTACACAAAGTCCTGAATCTTTTTTACACGGCGGTCCTTCTGTTCCCACTGGGTATCAGTCACTTTCTGGTACCTTTGCGGGGGCATCTCCTCAACCCTTGATCATGGGTTATTTGCTGGAAACAGTGGTAATATACCATTGGGTGTAGGAGACATTTACATGATGTCAGGTTCAGTTCCCGTTTCCCAACCTCAAGGTGGCCAATTACCGCCTGGGGGGCAACCGCAGTTAACGCCTGGGGGGCAACCTCAAGGTACACAAATCGTGTCTGGGGGGCAACCTCAAAGTCAGTATGTACCTATGGTGCAATACTTGCCTCAAGGTCAACCTCAGCCTCAATATGTACCCCAAGGTCAACCTCAGTATCAATATCAACCTCAAGGATGGCAACCCCAAGGATGGCAACCTCAAGGGTATCAACCCCAAGGTTATCAACCTCAAGGGTACCAACCTCAAGGTCAAGGTCAACCCCAGTATCAGTATTTACCTCAAGGTTATCAACCTCAAGGTCAATACTCAAGTCAAGGTTATCAACCGCCTCAAGGTCAGTCATATGTTCCAAGTATGGGAACTGCACCTTACAATTATCAATCCTACCCTCAATCTGGTTATGGATCTCAGTATCCTCAACCTGTTACGGGTCAGTACCCTGGAATGTTAGTGTGGGATCCATCACAGGGTCAACAGGTGTTGCAGCCAAGTATACAGATGGTTCCTCAAGCTGGACAACCCGTAGTTTCTGGTCCAACCTAGCAACCGCAACCCGTCCAGCCAAATGTTCAAACCTCTGTAGCTTCGGTAGTTACTCAACCGTCAATTGCACCTAGTACTCCATCTCAAACGGCTGCTGCAACTATCGCTACATCTACCATACTTACTTCTGGAGTATCGACGGCTCCAGTTTCTACTGTCCCTGTTACCACACCTCAG
This sequence comes from Pinus tabuliformis, assembly GCA_031772625.1. Taxonomy (NCBI): domain Eukaryota; kingdom Viridiplantae; phylum Streptophyta; class Pinopsida; order Pinales; family Pinaceae; genus Pinus; species Pinus tabuliformis. The sequence goes on along the minus strand of CM062805.1, from coordinate 798,283,350 downwards.
ACATCTTTACCGTTGTCTGGATCTACGATTCAAACCACGGTCCAGATGCCTGTAGGTCAGCCTGGTATAAGTACGGTTGTCACTACTCAACCTCAATTTGTTCAACCTCCGTACCAGGGACAGTACCAACCTGGGCAAGCTGTCCAACAACCGGTTTACCAGTATCAACCGTATCCTGGGTACACTTATCAACAACCTCAACAACCCCAGTACGGTCCGGTTAATCCTGGTTTTCCAGGAGGATATAATATCCCAAATGCGACTCCTGTTCCTAGTTATCCTGGATATCCTCCTCCTGGGGCTGGTATTGTGACCCAGAGTTTTAGAGATCCTAACCGGCAGTTACCGTTTATTGCAACTTTGGATTTACCCGACTTGACGCGCCTAACAAACGATCCAATTCAATATCTTCAGTTCTGGCCGCCAATGCCAAATAAGTTGCCCAGCGATATACCCAAGTTCGAAGGTAAGTCTGGAGAGGATCCGTCCAATCATGTGATGACTTACCACCTCTGGTGTGCTTCGAATTCTATCTCAGATGATTCCATCCGCTTACGTCTTTTCCAGCGTACACTCATTGGTCTCGCGGCCAAGTGGTACATTGAGTTACCACGGGCCTCTTTTTACAACTTTAGCCAGTTAGCTACCTCGTTCTTAACTCACTTTCAGTTGCCGGTCAGATAGGATAACGGCACGGAGTTATTAACTTCACTAAAACAATCGACGTCCACGTATATTTCTGATCACATTCATGAGTGGAGACGTCGAAGGAGATTAGTGAAAGTTTTTATCCCGGACCAAATCTTAGCTGAATGGTTTGTCAAATCATTATTACCGAAGATTACTGAAGATGTAGCTAAGGCCGGAGTAGTTACTGAGGAGCAAGTCATTGCTCAGGCACAATACCTTGACTTAGTTTACACTCAGTCGGGTACGTTACACGAGAAGATTCCGGATCTTCCAAAGTCGAATCAAATCGCTGCTGCTCCTTCGGGATCTCATGCCGCTGATGGTATGATTGGTATCGTGACTACGAAGAGCAAGAAGAAGTCTTCCAAGGCTTCAACTACTCCAATTATCACTTTGCCTGATTCTCCGACAGGAGAGTCTTCTCCTGAACTCACCGCCGACATTCACGCTGTAGAGTCATCTACGGCCAAACCAAAAAACGGTGGAAAGAAGAAAGGAAAGAAGAAGGCTAAAGCAGACAAGGCTCCAAAGGAGAAAACTGAAAAGTCGAAAACCAATGACGAAAAACGCAAACCTCGATATCCTTGTCTTATTTGTGAAGAGGATCATTTTACGAGAGATTGCCCTCATCGGGCCGAGGTTGTAAAAATAGTCAAAGGTTCTCCCACTCCTGCTGTGTTAAAGAATCCATTTCCAGAGCAGGAGAATAAGATGATAGGTTCTTCTTCGAATGCCAGTGAAGAACCCATTTTGATGATGTCTCATGTGAGGATTGCGACTCGATCGCAAGATTATGGTAGTAAGGCTCCTGTTGATGGCAAGGAAGCAGAATCTTCTCACTCTAACCCATCAACCTCAGCTCCTGGTTCCGATCCACTACAGATCGAAAAACCTAACCCAGACTTAGTGATTAAGCCGCCCGCCAAGGGTGTACTTCGAAGGTCTGCTTTCAATCCACATGCCAGAGCAGCCCAGAATTACAACATTGTTGAGGACTTAGTTGTTTCACCCTCAGCAATGTCGGCACTCGAAGTGCTGCAATCATGCCCAGCACAACGGAAATTGCTTTTGTCGGCTATCGGAGCTGTCGATGTTCAGGACCCGAACCTAATGATCTTTGATCTAGAAAATAGTACGCCACGTCTCCCCCATCAAATGGCTTTCCAAATTCCAGTGATAGTCAAAAACAGGCCTATTCATCGGACTGTGATTGATGAGGGAGCTTCTACGTGTATTATGTCGATTCAATGTTGGAGATCGCTTGGTTCTCCTTCGTTGAACCAATCCCCCACCATCCTTAAGGCCTTTGATGGCCGTGGGTTCCGTCCGTTTGGTATTCTACAAGAATTGCCTATAGGGGTTGAAGGTAAAACCGTTAGTCTGGATGTGGAAGTGGTTGATGCCCCTCTAGACTACAACCTTCTTTTGGGTCGAAGTTGGTCATATGCTATGACAGCGGTCGTTTCATCGGTCTTCAGAGTAATTAAGTTTCCACATAACGGTAAGATCGTGACTATTGATCAGCTGACATACTTTTCATCCGACCCAGCCTCTTCAGAGAGTATCCAGCATGTTGGTAAAACGACAATCCCTTATAGGGACGTTGGTGTAGGTTTAGTTAAGGATTCCGGTTTACTGGGAACTTTTCCTCTCCCTCCACTCAGCGCAGATCCTTCGTTTGCAACCATTCATATGATTACATCAGAAAACATTATTTATGATGATCCTTGGTTCGTCCCATCTGACTCTGAGGTAGACTCACTCGGTAATGCTATGCCTTTGAGTCCATATGAAATTGCTTATGAAGCTCTCATGTCTTTTACTGACTTTCATTCAACCGAAGTCGACCAAATGAATGTGGTCAGTGAAGAGTCACTTTTCACCTCACCCTTAGAACAGATAACGTTTCCCGAAGTCGTGTCATCTGACGAACAACTTCGCGAAATCCTAAGTGTAGATGATCTACCATGGGAGGATCTCCATCACAGATCTTCGTTTTTACCTAAGGATGATGCATTTGAAAATGATTTTTCATCTATCTTTACCGCTGAATATGTCAAAAACGCTCAGGATCCAACGAAACATTCTGATTCAGAGTTGAATTTAGGGAATATTTCTCGTACTATTCCCATTGATATTTCAGTGAAGCCCGGAATCGAGGAAAACATTCATATAGGTGCCGCATGTACTGAAGAAGAAATCCAAACTTACAAGGCCCTATTCCAAGAATTCCGCGACGTGTTTGCCTGGTCTTACGAGGAAATGCCGGGAATTGATCCTGCCATTGTTGTTCATGAAATAAAGACCTACCCGGATGCTAAACCCGTCCGGCAACGGTTGCGTCAAATTCACCCTCGAAAAGCGGCTGCGATTAAAGAAGAAGTCGAAAAGCTGTTGAAAGCAGGTTTCATTTATCCGATCCTGTTAACGGATTGGGTATCGAATATTGTTCCGGTCAATAAGAAACAAGGAACAATAAGAATCTGTATCGACTATAGGGATAAAAATCGAGCTTGTCCAAAAGACAACTATCCTACGCCTTATATCGATCAAATTATTGATGATTGTGCCGGAAGTGAAATGTTTTCCTTCATGGATGGTTTCTCGGGCTATAATCAAATCAATATTCTACCTGCCGACCAACCAAAAACGGCATTCATTTGTCCATGGGGGACATTTGCTTATTGCAAGTTACCTTTTGGGCTTAAGAATGCCGGGGCCACTTTTCAACGGGCGATGTCTTATGCATTTCATGACATCAAGCACATTGTGCAACCCTATCTCGATGATTTGCCTGCTCATTCTTTACATCGAGCTGATCACCTTGTCCACCTACGAGCAATCTTTATGAGGTGTAGGCATTATCGAATTCGGTTGAATCCCCACAAGTGTGTTTTCTGTATAGAAACAGGTCGATTGCTGGGATTTGTTGTTTCAAAAGCCGGCATTCGCGTCGATCCCTCGAAAGTCGAGGCTATCATCAAATTGCCTCCTCCTTCGAGTTTGCGCCAACTCCAAAGTTTGCAAGGGAAAGCGAACTTTTTACGCCGATTCATCCCAAACTACGCCGAGGTCACTAAAGGTTTTACACGGTTGTTGAAACAGAATGCACAATTCTTTTGGGACGAGATTGCCCAACAATCTTTTGATGCACTTAAACACGCGTTGACCCATGCACCGTTATTGCATCCTCCCAACTACAACCAAGACTACTTCTTATACCTCGCAGCTTCGCATTCCACCATTGGAATGGTGTTAGTTCAAGAAGATGAATTCGGAGCGGAGCATGTGATATATTATCTTAGTAGGACCTTGAATCCCACTGAGCTAAAATATTCGCATGTGGAGAAATTGGCCCTGGCAGCCGTTCAAGCTGTCCAGCGTTTCCGTCACTACATTCTTCTCCGCAAAACTACAGTTATTTCGGATTGCAACCCTATGATTTATATTTTGACAAAACAACTGCTAGGGGGCAAGTACTCTAAATGGATTGTCATCCTGCAAGAGTTCGACTTGGAGTTCAAGAAGTCCAAGTCTAAGAAATCCTTAGTTTTTGCGGAATTGATGTGTGATTTCCCGAGTGCTGATACAGAGACTGTGGCAGAGGAGTCCATTGCGGACGAATCTTTGTTTCTTATCAGTACTGTAGATCCGTGGTACGGGGATATAATCATTTATCTCCAAACCCAAACCTTTCGGCCTGAAGCTTCCAAAGCGGAACGTCGAAAAATTCGGTTTCAATCCCAGCCATACAAAATTATTGGAGATACACTTTATCGCCGGGGGGCAGACTTAGTTTTTCGACGTTGTTTAACTCACGAAGAGGCTGAGAGGGTTTTGAATGATTGTCACTCTGGAGCATGTGGCGGTCATATGTCTGGGTATGCCACAGCTCAGAAGGTGTTGCGCGCTGGCTATTTCTGGCCGTCTATGTTTAAAGATTGTATCATTGCAGTCAGGAAGTGCCACAACTGTCAAGTGTTTGATCGCAAGATGCGCGCTCCACCTGCTCCTCTCCACCCTATAATTGCCGTTGGTCCATTCGCCAAATGGGGTATCGACTTTATTACTTGTAACCCTCACTCGGCCGGGGGCATGCGTATATCATCCTTGCGGTTGATTATTTTACTAAGTGGGCCCAGGCGATGCCTACATTCGACGCAAGCGGCAAAACAGCTGCAGTTTTCGTATTCAATCATATCATAACTAGGTTTGGTGTCCCACAAGCAATCATTACTGACCATGGGAGCCATTTTCGAAACGTCATGATGACTGAGCTTACAAGCCAGCTTGGTTTGCGCCACGATAGCTCTACTCCTTATTATCCGCAAGCCAACGGTTTGGTTGAGTCTATCAACAAAGTTCTAGTTATCATGATCCGACGAACCATTGGTGTTCATCGGTCGAATTGGCACAACATGTTATTTTCAGCGCTATGGGCATACCGAACCTCAGTGAAAAATTCAACAGGGTTCACTCCTTTCCAGCTAGTTTATGGCTTAGAAGCTGTGTTACCCATTGAATGCGAAATCCCATCACTTCAAATGGCTGTCGAATTACTTCCAGCTACTTCCGAAGAGGAGAAACGTTTATTGTACTTGGCTAAATTAGATGAGACTCGACGTGACGCTACATTGGCAATCGAGACTCACGCGAAACGAATGAAAGCTCAGTATGATAAAAATGTAACCCCTCGAAGTTTTTCGGAAGGAGACCTAGTACTATTATATGATCAAGCTAACGATAAGCTAGGTGCTGGAAAATTCGTTCCCATGTGGCATGGGCCCTACATTGTAAAGCGAAAGCTAGCAAAAGGGGCTTATGAGCTAGTTGACTTTGATGGGGACTCTTTGGGTAAACCCAGAAATGGACTTTACCTAAAGAGGTATTATGCTTAAATGATGGGTATGGAGAAATTTTTAGATAGGTTAGATTTTCTTTCTAGCTAGCAAGTGTGTTAGTTTAGTCAGTGTGCTTAGCTTAGAGAGTGTGGTTTTTCGTCGTTATTCTGGCTTATCTTGGTTTTACTCTTGATATTGCAGATGTCGACGCCTCTCCAAACATACATTGGATTTGCTGATGGTGCTTGTCGTAGTACACGGAACATCTCTTCCGCAGCTTGGGTTATCTATTCGCCCTCTGACGAGTTAGTTTCTATGCATGGGGTAAGCCTCGGTCAAACAACGAACAACATTGCAGAATACAGTGCAGTGATTGAATTATTATCCGAATCTATTTCATTTGGAATTCGACGTTTGATAGTGAGGTTAGATTCTGAACTTGTTGTATTACAGCTTAATAGAGTTTATGCCATTAGGAATCCTGTGTTATTAAGGTTGTTTTTGAGAGTGCGTCTCTTGGAACATGAATTTGATTACATTGAATATCAACATATTCCAAGGTCTTTGAATACATTAGCAGATGCAATTGCTTCTCGAATGTTGGACAGACATTTACGATAATCATGCAAGTAAATTTAAAAAACATTTCATCACATATGTTAAACAAGATAAGCCGGTAATAGTGATATATATAGATAGAAGTGTGTCAAAAAATATATACATCGTCTTCGATCATAGGTTGAAAACACCTTATGATCGGCAAAATGATAGTACAAAAAGTCAAAATGTCGCATGTGACTACAAAAGTGACTAGTCAATCACTGGTGGTGCTCTCTGTATGACACCACTGCGCGGGCTACCTTACGCAAAAATCTCCTAAACGGTCCAGGGACCGCAACTACGAAGCGCTGAAGCCGGGTAGGAATGTCATCCATAGTAGTCTCAGGTATATCTGCCGTGAGACGCTCTAGATCATGCTCCAACTCAGCTAGTACTTCTGCAGCCGCGTCTTGTGGGGCCGGTACCGGTGCAGCTGGATGTAGTCTATCAAAAGGTCGGAGGTTGGCTGGACGCTGTGGACCAACATCTGCATTTTGAAAATTTTACTGTTAGTTTTGAGACGATATATATGAAAAATAAAAAAATACATAATTAGAGAACTTGTGAAAATAAAAGTACCTCTGTCATCCCATTGTTCTCCCGGTGGAAGAACCATGTCCGGATCACCTCTAAAATCCACTCCGGCATACGGAAAGTCCTGTATCGAAAAAACCTGGTCCTCTAACCAGTGAAAGTAACTATCTGAGAATCGAACCACTGTCGCACCCTCGTCAGGATGCCGGGCCATCACCGCAACCCATCGTATCAGCTTTGGCTCCCGAGGACCCAAGATATCAACAGTGAGTTGCTGAGGGATCAGCATTGGAACTCTCTCCAAGGCAAAGCTCATGACTAGAGGCCCATATCCAAAAGTCTTTAGTCGTCCGTTCTTTGCCTTGGTCAGTTGGCTCTTCATATGAGCCGACACAGCTTCACACCAGTTGAAAATGGTGCCTTGGTAACAGTCAATTGCCATCCGCATTTGGGATCCGGAAGCAATGTGTAAAGCGGCCGCGCCGCAAATTCTGGTAACCGTGAACGCTATGACCTTGAGTTCAGGCAGAGTGATGTGTTTTATCTCTATGCCTTTTGAATGGTGAGCCCCAGGTGTGCACCACTCGTCGCGGAGACTATCAAGGGATTGGCCACCCGGCCTAGTCCCCGCAAGACTGAGTTGCTCACCTCTGTTCGGCAAGCCAGTGAGAAAGTATACATCCGAGGGCTCTATCTCGAGCTGGTGCCCTCCTATGTAAAAGCATTGTTCTTGAACGTTCCATCGCTCAACCAGCCATTCCAAGAATCTTACCTGGCCCCTCATGCCCGGTATGGTCCAATATTTGTATAATCCGCATGCTCTTAGGGCATCCAGGGAAGGTTGATGATTTATTGCAACTTCATCATCCTCTACATGCTCTCTTTCTCTCCAATCTAACATGGTTAATACCCTGCACATCAGAAATAGCAATTAGAAATTGATTTGGGAATTTTTGGTAGTTTTTTGAGGGAGTTGGGGTTTTGAAATGCGCACTTCTCGGAAGACGCACCCCGGCTTTGTAGCACAGGGCGCCCGGACGCGGCTGGCCTGAAGGCGGGCCGCGTCTTCCGACCATTTTCCCGTATGAGAAAAAGTCGGGGGACGCGGGTCACCCGAAGGGCACCCGCGTCCGCCGAGAAGCGCATTCCAAAACCAAAACCCCCCCAAAAAATGAAACTAAGACCTAAAAATTGATTCTAAACGGATAGAAATGCAGAGTAGGATGTGTAAAATACCTGGATAAGACGGCGTTCGATTCCGACGGTCGGATTTTCCGCAGCGACCACGGGAAGTTTCTTGTCAAAAGCTCCTTTTTCAACCTCAACAATCAAACGGTAAAAATGACATGGTAAAAGGTCTTTTTATAGGTTTTTTGGATGAATTAGTTCATTTTTTACCATGAAAAGGTGTTTTTCGATGTATTTTTGCCTATTTTAAACAGGTATGAGTAATGTGTTGCTTTTGTGCAGGACAAAGGGATTTCGAGGGAAATTGTAATTTTTCACAAACAAAAATATCAGAGTCATCTTTTAAGCCCTTTTCTGACTCCTAAAACATGAAAAGATCGCCGAGCGTTTCTTTTACACTCGCTAAAACGGAATTAAAAGACGGTCCCCTTTTAGCTCTTTTCTGACCGCAAAATCAGGAAAAGATTGTCGGGTTTTTGTCGTTTCAAACTCGATAAGGAAATAAAACGACGTGTCCTTGATCGCTTTTTACTTTTCAGGTCAACGACACTATTATGAAAGTACTCCTTGGTCGCAAGATCAAGCGGTTCCCCCAGGTATTATTTTATACTTTTTCGGGCTTGAGGGACACAAATATACGAAAAAGTTCAACGTGGAGTCTCCTTTTGTTTTTCAGACTCTCTAAAAATGAAAAACGCCGAGTTTCTCCTATACTGGGCTCGTTAAACTTTTACAGTAAAGGACCTGTTCAATTACAAACAGGAACGAACCACTCCTTCCTAGGGTTCGAATTTAAACTAGGTTGGACTCGTCCGAAGGATGAGCTTATAATCAAGCATATGTTATCCTCCTCAAGCTTGTTAAAAATAAAGAGGTACTTGCCAGAAATGGTGGGGGAAAAGAGAGAAGAATGAACCTGTTTTTTACCTTTTGTCTCAAAAGAAACTTTATTACCACTCTTGAACACGACACTTTTCATTCACCTGGGTTGGGAAATCTTTTACCTCACAGTTGACCAAACCACTTCGAAAGTCTTTTAACCGGGTTCCGGGGATTAACTTTGAGTTATTCGTCACCAAGCCATCTGTCGTGTCGTTATGTGTTCAAGAGGTCTGCAAGCAAAACTTTCATCTGCAAAATACTTGTCATCCATTTGACCATCCCTGAGTCAGTCTTTACAGCAACATTTCTTCAACTTGAACAATGATTTCGTGTTGCGGGCTTGCCTGCAACGGGTCGCTTTCTATCGACATCGACACATTATCTAGAAAGATGACTTAGGAATCGACAGTACCTTGAAGTCTGCATGCATCAATGGCAGGTTTCTCGCCTTTGACGTCAGTTTACATCATTGACTTTCGATCAAAGGATTCCGTGAAGTGTTCGACATCAAAACATCTATTCACATTTCACGGGTTGTGCTTGGTACTTTGAGAACCATTGACATTACTGGTGGTCTCTCTCACGCTTGTTAACAGTTTACATCATCGACTGGTAATCAAGTGGTTTCTAACATGTTCGACATCAAATCATTTAATCACATGGCTAGAATCGTACCAATTCGGGAAGTAGAAGTGAAGACCCTGGATCTAGTTTCTACCATCCAGGCTGCGAGGAGTTTTGTATTCATTATCTATGTAGACTAATCATAAACAGATGGCTGCGTCCATACTGTGTCTACAAAAGTCTATAAAAATGATGTACTGCAAGATCATTCCTGTATCAGAATAGTTAGTCCATTAGTTAAAGTTTTGAATCTGAGTATGGGAATGCCTACCTCAGTGATGATATAATCTTATACATGTATTTTGTGTTGAAAATTGCAGGTTCCAACCAGGTCATCCACAAGACAATCCTTGAAATGATAAAGCGCTTCACCCTTCCTAGAATTACAAAACCCTAATCTATTCCAGGCTTCGCACTTTAGGGGGCAATCTGTTACACTAAAAAATGTCACCATGACTACTTACAGTTAGTATGGCTCAAATCAACAGTCATGCTACCCTCTTAGGCAAGTCTTATGCCTCTGCTATCCGTCTCAAACTCAAAGAAGAGAGAAAGTCTTGTAAAAAATGTGTTTATCTCTGGGGTCGCAGGTTCTCTCTAGCCTTACCTGCGGGGACGCTCACAATGTTCACAAAAGTTGCGTCCTTGGACGCTCTGTATGTTAAGGGACAGGTGCGTCCTTCTGTAAAAGGCAAAATGCGCGAGTTTCATCTTAAAAAAGTTACTTGTGGTTACTTCTAGAACTTTCTAGAGGTCGGTTTGATGAAATGGATGCGCCTCCAGTTGGTTCATGTATCCCTATTAAGGAGGAACTTATCCCATCAATAAGGGAGTTATCCCACCCAAAGAGGGGGATTATCCCATTGATGGTGGACCTGAATAACCTCTTTACAGCACTATAAATAAAGACATTGAGCCAGAGGGAGGAGAGGTTGGAGCTATACATTTTCTTTGGGTAAATGCTGCAGGAATTAGGACTCCCATTTAGAACCTTGTGAGGAGAGATTGTCTTTGCTTGATTCTACTTGGAAGTGGGTGAGCTTTGTCAAAGTAGAGGAAAACCCTTGATGGACCCTGGGAGGAACTTGCACAACACCAAGGCCAGGTTGTAAGAGTTTCTTTGTTTCGTTATTAATACAAACTGGTTTATTTTTCTCAATAGCTTGTGTTAATGAGTTATTTCATGTGTTCCTTGGTCTGCATGTTGAATATATGTTTTATTATATGAAATGCAAGTGCTTGGTAATTGTTTGATTGTTTGTGGTTGCAGGAATTGACTTGAAGGAGGAGCTCATCCGGATCGGCAAGGACGGACTACAACAACAGCGTTTTGGAATAAGGTAAGCCTAAACACTTGTAGTTTTCATGTTTTAAAAGGTATATTTAGAGAAAGATCACTCCATTTTGTCTTGTTTGTCGCTAGAGAGTTTAGACTCCTAGGGAGGTCAGTTGTGTCCGCACAAACGACTTTTTCCGCCACGACATGATGTTGACATGTCGTTATGTTGATGTTAATACGTATCTATATCATGTTAATCTAGATTGATTATGAAGACGAGATAGCCTCCCCTGAAATACATTGAGGTATGATTTTGATTATAACTCTATTTGGTTTATCTAACTTGACATGTTTGCGGTAGATAGATGATCATATATGAAGACTAGAATGGTGGACTCAATTCACATGACTCCCCTTACAGGCCTAATGTGAATTCTATGGAATGGGAAAGGTTAGTTTTGTAGTAAGGAGAAGAGTACTCTCTTGATTTAGCAGATACATTGAGAAGTTTGAAGGCAATGATCAGAAGTTTCAAGGTATATAATAATAGGCTGATTAAGGCACACGAAAGACTTGCTAGAGCTCAGGAAAAGCAAGTTGAATTCAATGCAGTCATCCTTCAGAGTATTTCAGATTTGCATAAGAAGGGACAACTAGGGATCAATCATTGAAAGGAGGAAAAGACTAATGGGGCATATGGAAGAAGGTCTCATAGAGGGCACGGGTTGGACAGGGATGAAAAAGTTATAGGTGGTGGATCCTTAGCTACAACTGACAAGCGAGCCAGCACTCGTGATTTTTATTCTAGTTCTGATTCGGAGAGATATCATTATCATTACTACCAGCATCCTTATAGGAGGAGTGATAAGAAAACTTTTCCATAGGAGTTCAATGAAGCCAAGCCTCCTACTTTTGATGGGGATATGAAGAAATCAGAAGATGTAAAAGCATGGTTACTTGGGATGAAGAAGTTCTTCAGATTACATGATTATTCAGAGAATATGAAATTCAAGATAACTATCTTTAGTCTCAAGGGAAAAGCAGATATTTCATTGGAAGATGTGAATCATGTCAAAGGCATCAAGGTAGAGGAGTTGAGTTGGCATGAATTTAAAATACCCTCTAGGAAGAAGTACTTGAATGACAGATATTACGATGGGAAGGCTAATAAATTCTATGATTTGAAGATAGGTTCCATGACAGATGAAGAGCATACGACCAAGTTTCTAGAGTTGTTGAGGTATGTGCCTTATCTTAAGGATGAAAAAACAAAGGTCCAAAGGTTCATCAATGGATAGCCTTTAACATTTAAAGATCAGATTGAGTATGATGAGCCTCAGTCATTGGAGGAATTCATCGGGAAGTTGAAGCATTGGGATGAACAGTCAAAGCGCAAGTCTAAGCTTAAGCGGGATTGGAAACACAATGATAAGACTAATTTAAAGTGGCCTCAGACATGTGGGAAGACCTCAAGATGCAAGTGACAAGGAGAACGTAACACCTTATAAGAAGTTCAATGCAGTTGATAGAGGCCATGGATTTAAGGTTGAGGAGCATAATAAGGATAATGGTGGAAATCCTTTGAGGTGTTGGACTTGTGGTGGGGATCACCACAGTAGTGACCGCTCATCGCACCAAGGTGGCATAACTCATGTTTACAGTGCTCAAGAGGCACAGAAAAATGGAGATGTTGGTCAGAGTATTCCTCAAATTTATGCAGCAATGGATAAAATGCATTCAAATCATCAAGCATCCATTATCGATATGGAAGGTAAGATTCATGATCAATTTGTTTCCATTTTGATTGATCTTGGATCTAATTATAGTTATATAGGTCCCTACCTGGTGGATAAGTTTTGCTTGACTAATGAAGTGCATCCATAATATTGATTGGTGCAGTTGCCTAAAGGGACCAAGAGAGTAGTTCATCATTGGGTGAGATCTTGCACTTTTGAACTGAATGGTATTCCTAAATCAGCAAATCTAAGTGTGCTTCCTTTGGGTTCATATAGTATTCTTTGGGGCATGGATTGGTTATTCATTCACAAGATTGAGGTAGATTGCTACGATAAGGCTATTAAGTTCCTGGATGATGATGGGGAAAGGAGAATTTTGTAGGGAAATAAGAAGCCTATATTAGTGTGAATGGTTACAACTATGTAGGAAAAGCACAATCTATGTTTATTATTTTCAGTGTATATTTCCAATGACAAAGGGAAGGATGTTGAGGTGATGAAGCCCTGAAGAAGTATCATGTTTTGCATCATTTTTAGGATATGTTTCCTACAAAGATTTTAGAGTTGCCTCCTCATAGAGAGGTGGAATTTTCTATTGAGTTGATGTCGAGAAAAACACCAACATCTAAAGCACCTTACAGGATAATCACTCTATAGTTGGTGGAATTAAACTTGCAACTTAAGGAAATGCTTGATAAGGGATACATAAGTCCAAGTGTGTCACCTTGGGGTGCACCAATGTTGTTTGTGTGGAAGAAGATGGTACTCTCAGATCGTGCATTGATTATAAGCAGTTGAATAAAGAGACTATCAATAATAGGTATCAATTATCATGGATTGATGATTTGTTTGATCAATTGAAGGGAGTTGCAATGTTTTTGAAGATTGATTTGAGATTAGGATATCATCAAGTGTGCATCAAAGAAGAAGACATATACAAGACTGCATTTTGTACAAGGTATGGACATTATGAGTTTTTGGTGGTTCCTTTTGGTATTACCAATGCTCCAACCACCTTCATGTGTTTAGTGAATAGTGTGTTGTGTCCTTACCTGGACAAGTTTGTGATAGTGTTTATTGATGACATATTGATATATTCAAAGAATGAGGAGGAGAATACAGATCACCTAGAAACAATGTTAAGATTGTTGAGAGAGCATTAGTTGTATGCCAACCTCAGCAAGTTCAGTTTCTTTCAGTCTCAGATTCACTACTTGGGACATGTTGTTTCCATGGAGGGGATAATAGTGGACCTGGAAAATATTAAATCTATCATGGAGTGGCCAACTCCTAGGAATGTTGGTGAGGTCAGATCATTCATGGGATAAGTAGGTTATTAAAGGTGGTCCATCAAGAACCTCTCACAGATCAGCTATCCTATCACATCTTTGCAAAAGGAAAGGGAAGAATTTTGAATGGACTGAGGAGTAAGCAGCTAGTTTTGAGTAGTTGAGGCATTTTCTTACAAATTCTCTAGTCTTAAAGATTGAAGATCGTGATAAGGATTTTTTGGTTTGTACATATGCTTTCAAGGAAAGAATTAGTGGAGTCTTGATGCAGGAAGGGCGGGTGGTATGTTATGAGTCAAGGAAGCTTAATGAGAATGAGTAGAACTATGTGACTCATGATCTTGATTTGGTAGCTATCATTCATGCGTCGAAGATGTGGAGATGTTATCTTATTGGCGGGAGGTTCATCTTGATGAGTGATCGTAGTGGGCTGAGGTACTTGTTTGACCAACCTAATATGAAGGTCAAGCAAGCTATATGGTTGGCTACCCTCAATGAGTTTGAGTTTGAGATCAAATACATCAAGGGCAAGGAGAACATGGTTGCATATGCTCTCACATTAGGGTAATTTTGAGGTCTAAAATGGGCCTCCTAGGGAAAGTATAAAATAATAATGGAAATAATAAAATAAGATTAGATTACATCATCAAATTTTAGAGGGAAAAAAGAAAAAAGTATTTTTCAACTTATCTCCTATGTGTTTACTCAAATTTTGAGTGGAAACACTTGTTGGATGCAGAATTTGATTCCTAATCCAAGGAGTACCCATGTTGCATACTTTCAATGGACCATGATACACGAAAAATGAGAAATACATGAAAAACATGATTGCAATCACATTTTTTCATGTATTTATCATTTTTCATGTAGCAGGGTCCATCGAAAGTATGCAACATGGGTACTCCTTGGATGAGGAATTATATTTTGCATCCAATGAGTACTCCCACTCAAAATTTAAGTAAAACCTTAGGGAGATAAGTTGAAAATATGAGTTGAAAAAGTAGTTTTATTATTTTATTATTTTTAATATTTTACTTTTTTACTCCAAAAGTGATGAATCATCCCCCATGGTTGACATCATCCCCTTGAATCCTATTGGTTCTTATAAAGCTTATTTTGGTTGTACATTTTTCTTAGGAGGCCCATTTTAGACCTCAAAATTCCCCTAATGGTAGGAGAGTGCAGGTGAATCACATTTTAGTTGTGATCTCTTATAACGGCTTTGCAAAAGTGGATATTTCATGGAGGGAATCATGATGAGAGGTATCAGCAACTAAAACAAATATTTCAACAGTGAAGGTGATAGGGATGAGGAGTATCACCACATGATAGATGGCTTGGTGAGATTCAACAACAAAATCTATGTGCTAGATAGCAGTGAATTGAAGAAGCTTATCTTGAGGGAGTTTCATGTCAACCCATATTCAAGCCCCCTGAGATATTAAAAGACTTTGACAGTTGTTAAAAAGTTTTATTATTGGACGAACTTGAAGAAAGATGTGGTTGAGTTTGTTGTGAGATGTTTGGACTGTCAGCAAGTGAATGATTACAAAATGGAAATGGGATGTCATTTCCATGGACTTAATTATAGGTTTTCAAAGGACATCGAGAAAACATGATCCTATTATGGTTGCGGTTGACAGGTGGAGCAAGGTAGCTCACTTCATTGCAATGAAGTCTACTAATTTAGCTAGTGAGGTAGATCAATCATATATTCATCAGGGAGATAGTGAGGTTGCATAGTGTTCCCAAGAAGATCATATTACATAGGTATTTCAAGTTCACTTCCAATTTTTGGAAGGATTTTTTGCAGGCTTGGGGACAGAGTTAAATTTCAATACAACATATCATCCGCAAATAGATGGACAGAGAAAGAGGGTTAACAATATTCTTGAGGATATGTTGAAGATGTATGTCATGCATCAGTAGAGTAAGTGGGAGGAGTGTCTTCCACTGGTGAGTTTGCATATAATAATGGGTATCATGAATCCTTGAAGATGAGTCACTTTGAGGCTCTTTATGGGCAGAATTGTAATACTCCCATCCACTGGACTGATCTAGTGAACAAGGTGTTTATTGGACCAGATATGTTGGCTGATATGGAACAGGAGATGCAGGTTATTAAGAGGAATTTAAAGGTAACACAAGATAGGAAGAAGAGTTATGTAGATCAACATAGATCATTCAAGGAGTTTTAGATTAGGGAGAATGTGTACTTGCGCATCAAGCCCGAGAGGAGTTCTTTAAGGATTGGGTCATGTGTCAAGCTGGCACCTTAGAATTTTTTACCTTTTGAGATCCTTTAGAGGATTGGACCAATGGCCTATTGACTTGCACTACCACCAACAATGAAAGTCCATGATGTTTTCCATGTTTCATTGCTTAAGATATATGTCCCAGATATTAATCATGTGATTGATTGGTATATATTGTAGGTGGAACTAGAGGGGGAATTCCAGCTAGAACCTCAATGCATTTTGCAATGGAAACAACTCATGCTAAGGAATCGAGCAATAGAGCAAGTTAAGTTGTAATGGAAGCACTTTGGGCCCGATGAAGCTACATGGGAGATAGTTTATCATATGCGAGATTTGTATCATTATTTATTTTTTGGTTGAGGAGATGTGTTTGGTTTATTTGTTTAATTTTATATTTATAGATGCATATGTGTATTGTAAATATTGCAATGAGTTGTGTTATAAAAGCTCTAATAAGAAATATGTTATAAATATTACAACAAGATGTGTTATAAAGCTCCAATAATCAGTATGGTGTTCATAGTTTCAACAGTTTGGTATGATGTTGCATCAAGCTGTGTTAAAAAGCTCCATGGGCAACATGTTTTGTTGTTTATAAGCGTCATAGAACAATGAGGACGATGTTTCGTCAAGGAGGAGGGCTTTGTGTTGTGGGGAAAAGTATCCAACACGGAATGACCCTATCCCACTCTAAGGGTGATAGTTCCTTAGCAACAGCTGAAGCAAAGCTATCTAAAGTTACTTCTTTATGACATGCAAGAGATGAAAGGAAGAGATCCACTTACCGATGTCTTGCGCAAATGGTCGATCCAATCTCCTCTATTTGCCGCTCGCTCCCAGCTCCAAGTCTTCTCACGGGCCCAGCTACACGAGATCCTGCGAACAAGACAAGAAAAGGAAACTACAAGAAGCATGCATTCATAATTGATTCAAGGATTAGCATAAATCAAATATGCAAGTAAGACAATACACCATTGAAACACATGCGAATAGAAGAACCTCAAATGCTTTATTAATATAAGGAAGTAAGGTTCAGGCGGTGATACAACCGTGAAAGGTCCAATCCAGCATCACCTTCCCGACGGAAAGAAATCTCCTCTTCACCTCCCTCAAGCAATCACCCAATACTCACAACTGTAAACCAACAGCAATTCTTTGCACAAAATTCCGGCCTCCAGATCCCATGGGATGAGATCCTTATATAGAGTTTTGGAGTGAAGATAAGTCAGCTTGATGTGTGACTTGTTGTCCTCTTCAACTCCAGTTGTTCTTCAGTCCTTGAGTCCACTCGGAGCTTCTACCTTCCACTTGGAGTTTTAGAACCTCTTTACTCATCATTAGGCGAATCTTCTGATCCAAGTGTCATTTTGGAAGCTTCCTGGGCACTGGCACATTGAGAAAAGATTCCTCCACATGTCAAAGTACGCCCAGCGCAGGTAGCCTTTGTTGCACTTGCTATGCAGCGCAGGTACACCATAGAGCTTTTGACATTCAGCGCAGATGCTTAGTGGAGCAGCTGCTTTGATCCAAAATTGACCTGTTTTTGAGTGTTTTTCAGTGGAGAACTGATCTGTAGTGCTGTGGTTTGCTAACCTTGTTCCTCTAGGGGTAGGAACAACATGTTTAGGGACTTTGGATCCCTCAGATTATTGACATTTCATGCTCCATGCTGTAAGGCACAAAAATGTCTATAACAGTTGCCCCCTAAAGTATGAGGTCGTTTATCGGGTGAAATGCTTTATTAGCAGGATCCGAAGTTCATTCAATCGTCGGGAGGTGACCTGTAACAAAATACAATACAATACATTATCTTTTCATACTTTCTTTTCATGATCTAGCTGATGCGGGCATTTCCCATGCTCAGCTTTATAAATACATTTGTTGTACATAAACAGACGATCGTCTGATAATAGACTGATAATTCTCTGCTTTTAATTATCATCCTTTTAGTAGGATGATCATCTGCTGCACATGTCTATGTTTTTATCTCCTGAATATATATCGCAGCCCGGATGGATGAAACTAGATCCAGGGTCTTCAAACTTGTCTGATCTTCACTCTAGTACAAGTCGATCCATGTGAGAATTTCTTGAAGTCGAACATGGAAAGACATCGCTTGATTACCAGTCAATAATGTAAACTGTTAACAAGCGCGAGAGGAATCACCGATAATGATGATGACCCTCAAGGTACTGCAGCACAATTCACGTGGCGTGAATATAGGATCTGACGTCGAACACCACGCAAAGTCTCCCGGTCGAAGGTCATTAATGTATACCTATCGCCGAAAGTGAGAAACTTGCCATTGAGGCATGCAAGCTTCAAAGTACTGAGGGGGTGTTCCTAGATCAACTTCTTGGATAGTGAGCTGATGTCGACAAGAAGTGATCCGTCAAAGGAGGGCCTTAATGAATCCCACATCAGTGACACGGAACGGAGCTAGTGATGATGGTGAAAACGATCTGTGAAATATGATTCAGGGTGGCGGTCATGGAAGGACAAAAGATGATGTATGGTAGTGGATGGGACCCGGTTGACACTTTCTGAATGACATCTCTTGAACATATAACGACACTGATGTGATGGATCGGTAGCATTACCCCATGTATGGATGGTATGGCGAGACCATGGTGAAGGGACCGGTGAATGATAATAACCCAACCCGATATTTACGGAGGCAAAAGTGTCATGTTCAAGAGCGACTTGCTACCATTAAGCTTTGAGGTTCTTCCCAATTTTTCCCCAGTCATTTCTGACCAGTACCTCTTTATTTTTGTCAAGCTTGAGGAGGATAACATATGCTTGTTCTATAACCTACCCTTCGGGCAAGCCCATCGCTATGTTTTAATGAGCTTAACGATAGGGAAACTCGTTCTCGTCTAAAGACAAGTTTGTCGCTATCTAGTATTTTTAACGAGCCCAGCGACAAAGACAACTCGGTCCTTTTCATCTTTAGAGAGTCTGAAAAGGGTACATAAAGTGGACTCCAGGGGTCCTTTTTCGTCATCTAATCCCTTAAGTCCGAAAAAGTATAAAACAATACAGAAGGGATGAATGTTCGATATCTTTATCGAGCCGAACTAGACAAGCGCTCGATCTTTTTGTGCAATAATCCATCAGGTCCAAAAAGATTAAAATCTAGAGGAGGGATAGCTCTTCCGGTCCTTTTAACGAGCTGGAAGGCCAAAACTCGGCAAACTTTTCATATTTTACGAGTCAGTGAAAAGAGCTCAAAGAAGACTCGTATTTTGAGGAACGAGTGATAAACAGGGATAGCAGCAGATTCCAGGCACAGGTTGGAATTTTCCAATCACGGCAGTGTCACAAGGATGGCTAGGTGAAATCACTCTTTGCAGCTGTTCCTCAAAATAGGTAAACAATCAAGTGGATGTGAATGATCGGCCAAATGAAAAGTGGAGGTGACGGTGCAAAAACACGACCAAGGCTTTTATGGCTGATGAATTTACGGTCTCAAATGGTTATTTACCGGTTCATTTTTTCTTGATGAGCTTGAAATCTGGGGGAAGCTTGCTCACATGCTTATGTTTATTTTTTAACGAGCATGAAGTCCGCGTTAAAACTGCTCGGATCTTGCGTTTATTTTTTAACGAGCATGAACTTTGCCAAAACTGCTCGTTTGATAAGGTCAAATTCATATTTTACCATGACTAGTTTTTCTTTTCCAGAGATAGTACTGTTTCATCAATTGCTGCAACAAACTTGTTAGAAACGGATAACATGAAGTAAAAATACTAATATTTCACTTTGAATTACGTAAAAAGCAATTAAAAGATGTTTTTACCTCTCATTTTACTATTTCATGTGCATTTGGTTTGTTGGAGCTTTGGAGGTGCCTCTTCCTCTCGATTTTTCACCAGCTAATTTTGGGAGATTCTGTGGACGATTTTCAACGCCGTTTCCACCAGGTAGGAGCTAAACCCTAGCTCTATCTTTTCATGGTCTTATTTCTCAGTTTTATGCTTGTTTTCCTACCCCCATGAGCCCCTGGGGTTTCACTAGGGCGCTCTGCCATCAGCGCAGGTGCCCCATTCGAAACCTGCGTTGGGGTTCTCATTTTTCAAAGGCAGTTTGTCCCCCAACGCAGGTGAGACCCTTCTCTACCTGCGTTGGGCGCAGAAAACTTCTTGGTTGCACTCTTTTTCATGAGAATTTTGTCATTTTCTTTACCGAGTCAGGGATCTTACTCCTCCTCTTGTTTGTTTTGCAGAGTTTATTGGAGCAGAATGACTCTTACGTGGCGAGAACGAGAGCATGAAGAGGAGGACATGATTGCCCTCCATGATCCTGTTACCGTGAGCGCGTTGCGGAACTGTGGCTTGCTAAAATTCTTCTGCATATCTAGCATGAGGGCACAGATACGTTTACTGCAGTACCTGCTTGATGCTTGGGATCCTGTTAACCAAGTGTTCCAGATTAGGGGCAAGTTCATCCCTTTGACCATAGTGGACATTTACTTCTTGACTGGGTTGTCAAGGCGGGGTGCCCCCATTTCCTTGTCCGGTTCGGCCCGAGGGAGCGATTCCGTGAAAGATTATATCCGTCAGTATTGTAGGGAGGGGTCCCAGCCGAGCAGAGACGGCAAGGTTTCTATCCGTGATATCACTGACAGGTCTCTTAGGTCTATTCTGTACACGATTTGTAGGATGGCTGGCAGCGCATCCCCTCATGTTGCCAACAGGTCTTATGTGCAGCATGCCCTGGAGTGTCTTCAGCCGAAAGTTTTTAACTGGTGTGATGCAGTACTGGTTCAGATGAAAAACCAGTTGACCAAAGTAAAGGACAGGAAACTGAAGAACTTTGGCTTCGGTTCAGTTTTGACTGCCTTCGCTTTGGAGAAGATACCCCTGATGCAACCTCAGTATATTGTCCTCGACTTGCCATCTCCTACTGAGCCACGCATGCAGAGGTGGGTTGACCACATGTCCAGACACGCAGGTCAATCCCAGATTACTTTTACTGATGCCTTCTTTAGGTGGTTCGAGCGGCAGGATATGGCTTTTTCCGAGTATCCATATATTGGCATGGATTTCCGAGGCGATCCGGATTTGGTGCTACCGGACGGCGAGCAGTGGGGTGATCTTGGTAAATATTTTGACCTTATCACTGTTTACTGTCTTTTATTTATAATGTCCTTGTGCTTTACTCTTTCAAGACTCTAATCAAACTCATGTGTGCATGCAGATGTGGGCCCCGTCCGTCCAGCAGTTCGTCCGAGAGTTCCGGCCACTGCCCCAGCAGGGGAGGCTCTTGGGAGAGCTATTCTCTATGACCTTGACTTGGCCGAGACTCTTGCAGCTGTGCAGGAACAGGTCGAGGGTCTTACCCTTGGGATTCCGGATGTACGGATCGATGAGTTGCCTCTACGATTGCAGCGACATACTGCTGGTGTTCCTAGACGATGGTCTCGTCTTCTGCGCATGATCGCACAGGCCGTGGCATGTTATCATGAGCATCACTAGGCTAGGGTGCCCCCCAGCCATTTTTGAGTTTTGGGGTCGTATGACCGATTTTGTCTTGATTACAGAACATTATATGTAAACCGTAAACAGTTATATATATTTTTGATTTTCGGGGTTTATTCCAGTTTTTATGTGATCCATGTATGAAACATCGATGATGCTTCTCTTTTTATCAATTTTTCAAATGTCTATCTAACACATAGTTTGCTAATGATTCGGTTAATGTGTTTAAGTTTCTGGAAATGTGTTGATATTGGATAAAATCAAACTGTCTTTCCAAGATTTTAACTCTTAGGAACTTGCGATAAATAGCTGGATTTCGGACAGAGTAGGTACCATTGAGCTGTAGTACCACGAGCTGTGAGTCTAGCCTGACGACTAGCCGGCGTATGCCATGGGTGATGGCATCAGAGAGGAGCTCTATCAACGCGCTATACTCAGCGATATTATTTGTTGATCGACCAATACATACCCCCCTGAAACTCACTAACTCGCCGCTTGGGTCAAAAATGGCCCATGCTGCAAAGGATAGGTTCCTCGAACTACGACTCGCTCCGTCAGCATATCCAACCCACGGTTCCAATGGATTTGACATCTGCAATAAGTGTAAAAAGCGGATTACTTAAACCGGAACAAACGCTTTAGCGAAAACAAAAATGTAACAAAAGCATACAGGTTACTATTAGGCATAGTAACGCTTAAGGTACAACCCGTTGCGGGGTTGCGCCAGTGGAATCCCGTCATAATCTACCAACTCGTAGGCTCCTTTTGCTAATACACTCTTAACAATATAAGGGCCCATCCATAAGGACTTAAATTTTCCAGCTCCCAATTTATCGGATTCTTGGTCATAAAGCAAGACCAAATCACCTTCTGAGAAGACACGAGGTTTGACATTTTTGTCGAACTGCGCCTTGACTTGTTTCTTATGGGCTTCGTTAGCCAAAGCGGCATCACGACAGGTTTCATCCAACTGGATTAATTCCAAGAAACGAGCCTCTTCTTCCGAAGTTCCAGGGAGGAGATCAATTGCGAGTTTAAGGGACGAAATTTCACACTGGATTGGTAGGATCGCCTCTAGGCCATACACCAGTTGAAACGGTGTGAACCCAGTGGCATTCCTTACCGATGTTCGTTAGGCCCACAAAGCCGAGTACAGGATCAAATGCCATATTCTTCTGTGAACCCCCACCATCCTTTGCAGCATGCGCTTCAGGACCTTGTTGATCGCTTCAACCTGTCCGTTAGCTTGCAGATAGTACGGGGTAGAGCTGTCGTGAGACAATCCTAGTTTGGCAGTTAATTCAACCATCATGTGATTGCGAAAATGCGATCCATGATCTGTTACTATGGCCTGTGGTATGCCGAATCTGGCGACTACATGATTAAAAAAGAATAGGGCTGCTGTTTCACCAGTGTTATCCAATGTAGGCATCGCCTCGGCCCATTTGGTAAAATAGTCAACTGCGACTATAATATACCCATGCCCCCCGGTCGAGGTGGGGTTACATTGCATGAAATCGATGCCCCATTTGGCGAAAGGCCCCACAGCTATTATCGGCTGTAAAGGAGCGGGGGGTCTTCTGGTTTTGCTATCAAAAATCTGACATGCATGGCAACTTCTAACTGCGGTTATGCAATCTTTGAACATGGTTGGCCAGAAGTATCCTGCTCGTAAGATTCTTTGTGCTGTAGCATATCCAGATTGATGCCCCCCACAGGTGCCTGAATGACATTCATTCAGGGCTTTTTCGGCCTCCTCATGGGTTAGACACCTTCTCAGGACCGTATCGACACCACGACGGTAAAGCGTATCACCGACGATAATGTAGTCTTTTGCTTGGTATCGAATGCGTTTTTGTTCTGAGTGAGAGGTGTATGGCCGAAACTTTTGGGTTTGGAGATAAACTATTATATCTCCATACCACTCATCACTTGCTGATATCAGAAACAAACTTTCGTCCACGATCGATTCTTTGGACGTTTCATCGTTGGACGATGACGGGTGATCGCATAATAATTCTGCGAAAACTAAAGCTTTCTTTGATTTGGATTTCACAAATTCCAGATCAAACTCTTGAAGGATAGCTATCCACTTTGAATATTTGCCCCCAAGCAACTGTCGCGACAGTATATAAGTCATGGGGTTGCAATCTGACAATACGGTGGTCTTCCTGAAGAGGACATAATGCCGAAATCTTTGTATCGCTTGAACAGCAGCAAGTGCTAGCTTTTCAACATGAGAATATCTAATTTCTGTATCATTTAAGTTTTTACTTAAATAATATATAGGGTGTTCAATTCCATCGGCTTCTTGAACTAAAACCATTGCTATGGTCGTATCTGCTGCAGCCAGATACAGGTTAAAGTCCCTTAGATAGTCTGGGGCGTACATTAATGATGCTTTGACTAGCGCTTCTTTCAAAGCATCAAAGGAAGCTTGTGCAACCTGGTCCCAGACGAAAGGTACATCCTTTTTCAGGAGACGGGTATAACCTTTAGCAAGTTCTGCGTAATTTGGAATGAACCTCCTCAGAAAGTTTGCTTTCCCTTGGAGTTTCTGAATCTGAAGCAAGTTCGAAGGTGGAGGCAAATTAATGATTGCCTGCACCTTGCAAGGGTCGAGACGAATCCCATCCTTGGAGACTATAAAGCCAATTAAACGACCAGAACCGACGCAAAACACACATTTGTGCGGATTGAGTCTTATCTTGTAGTGTCGGCATCGTAGAAATATCGCCCTTAAATGCTGCGGATGATCAGTCCGCTTTTGCGAATGAGCCAGAAGATCGTCGAGATAAGGTTGAACGATGTTCTTGATGTCATGGAAAGCATAATTCATTGCTCTCTGAAACGTCGCCCTTGCGTTCTTTAAACCAAAGGGTAATTTTCGATAAGCGAATGTGCCCCACGGACAAATAAATGCAGTCTTTGACTGGTCCTGTGGGCGGATATTAATTTGATTATACCCGGAAAATCCGTCCATAAATGAAAAGATTTCACATCCGGCGCATTCATCAATTATCTGGTCGATGAAGGGTGTAGGGTAGTTGTCCTTTGGACAGGCTTGATTTACATCCCTATAATCGACGCACACTCGTATTGTTCCTTGTTTTTTCATAACAGGGACAATATTCGATACCCAATCGGTTAGAGGAACCGGGTAGATGAAACCAGCATGGAGAAGTTTCTCAACTTCCGCTTTAATGGCAGCGGCCTTCTTGGGGTGTACCTGCCGAAGCCGCTGTCTTACTGGTTTGACATCAGGATACATCTTAATTTCATGTTCAACGATACTCGAGTCAATGCCTGGCATTTCATCATATGACCAGGCAAAGACATCTCTAAATTCGCGGAAAAGAGCTTTATATATTTCTTGTTCTGAAGGGGAACAACCTTTGCCGACATAAATATTCTCTACAATGTCTGTTTTGGTCGAGATATTTATGGCTATAGTTTCTTCTATATTGGATAGGTTTCTCTCGGAGTCCACCGTATTTACAGTATTCGTTAGGAATTCAAATACTGAGGGGTGATACAGGTCGCCTTGAGTATCTTCCTTAGGAAGGGAACGATGGTGGTTATCATCCCATGGTGCCCCCTCAATCCACATTGATTGCAGGATTCCTTCGTCACTTGCATGCACTCGTGACCAAGGATCCAAAGGGGTACCACATTCTCCTGACCTATCTACCCAAACGCTTGACGAGCATTGATTTGGGCTCGCCTCCCATGCCTGAAACATTGATTGCTACAATATTTCGATTGGGCTCGGGTGCAAGACCATTGCCCGATCCATGATGACTTTGTCTTTTGCGACCTTCGTGGAAGATATCATGTTGCAGGTAGCCACCAATGGTACATTTCCTATGTACATATGATTTGGTAGCGAGAAAGTCCCCATCATCGTGGGGTCTTTCAACAGGCCTACTCCTATATCTTGAATTGAATGGTCGCTTTCATGGATCATGGGAATGCTTCCCGTAACTTGTGAACCATTAAGGAGGAAGTTCTGTTGGTCGACGACCGTAATCCCTCCTTCAAACGGGAATGCGATCTTCCTAAAATAAGTCGACACGACAGCTGCCATGGCATAAATCCATGGTCTTCCCAGTAGGATGTTGTAATCCAGATTTCCATCTATGACTTCAACATCAATCTCTACTGTTTTTCCACCTAGTTCAACCTTCAAGTTACTTAGAATACCGTAAGGGGTATATGTCCTACCGTCGAAAGCCTTTAGTGTTGTCGAAGATCTCGACAAGGTTGGCGACCCTAGGGTTTTCCAGCAGCTCATCGACATAATACATGTAGATGCCCCCTCGTCAATAATTGTTCTGTGAATAGTTTTGTTGAGGGCCTTCACTTGAATAAGGAAAGCTAGTTGAGCTGGTAACTGAGGGTCATACCCTTTGTGATCAAAGGACACAAGATTGGAATCCTTAGGATCAACCCCCCTATTGCCGATAACAATGCTTGCCTTTGGGATGGACAATTTTGTAGTACTTCTAGAGTCGACATAGCGGATGGCGATTGAGCCAAATCTTCTACTATGTTATAATGCTGCGCCGCTCTGGCACGAGGATTAAAAGTCGACTTGTGTACTACACCCTTAGGTGGTTTTATCGTTAATTCTGGCATTATGGGTGGGACAACTTCTGTCGAAGTTGTTGTCGAACTACTAGGTTGATCTTTACCTTTTTCGTTTGACAGTTGCGGATTCCCGTAATCTTTGTTCCTTGTCGAAATCAAAGCATCATTCTGCTGCTTGGAGATCGATAACATCAACACTTGCGACGGGGAAGCATTTCCACTATCAACCATATTTTGACCTGGATTGGGAAATGGATCTGTCAACACAGCTGGGTTCTTTGGACTTTTAAAGAATCTCTTGAGCTCAGCTTTGTATGGACAATCTGTTGTCTTGTGATCTTCGTCACATATCATACAAGGCCATTTCTTTTTCCCTTTCTCAGGAGGGTTTGAAGAAGTTTTTTCAGGTGACGGATCATCCTGTTGCTTCTTCTTCCCTTTGTTTTGCTTCTTCTTGCTTCCTGGTTGATTGGTTTCTTTGCCTTTATCTGCTGATATGGCATTTACTTCCGAAGCAAGAATCTCTTCATGGGCATTTCGATCTGAAGTCTTATGGGCTTTCTGAGGTGAAGCCTTTTTCGACTTCGCGCTTGCAGTGCCAATCATGCCATCTCCGGCATGAGAGTCAATATTCGATTTAGGAGGGGGAGGAATTGAAAATTCAGGTCTGGGGGCATCAGGTATTTTGTCGTAGAGCGTGCCAGACTGAGTATATACCAAGTCTAAATATTGAGCACGAGCAATCACTTGCTCCTCTGTTACGACCCCCCCCTTGGCCACATCTTCCGTTATAGCCGGAAGTAATGACTTTATAAACCATTCGGCTAATAGCTGATCAGGAACGTATGTTTTCACCATCCTACGACGGTAACGCCACTCATATATGTGATCAGATATGTGAGTAGCTGTCGTCTGTTTGAAGTTGGTCAGTATCTCGGTTCCTGTTTCATACCTGATAGGTAATTGAAAATGGGTTAGGAAAGTCGTGGCTAAGGAGCTGAAATTGTCGAAAGAGGTTCTTGGCAATTCTATATACCATTTAGCCGCCGGACCTGTCAATGTCCTCTGGAAGAGGCGAAGTCTTATCGAATCATCGTTCAGAGTGTTCGATGAACACCATAGATGAAAGGTCATGACGTGATTCGACGGGTCTTCACCTGGATTTCCATTGAATTTAGGAATGTCGGAGGGAAGTTTGTGAGGAATCGCTGGCCACCAAGGGGCATAAGCAATCGGATCGTTCATCAACCGATGTAAATCGGGTAACTCTAGAGTTGCCACGAATGGCAGCTGTTGACTCAGATTAGGCGAAGCGTACCCAGGATACGAAGGGATCGCCTGAGCAGTTGGTCTTTGCATACCGGCATAATGTATTTGATGCTGGTATGATTGATACGGTTGGTGGACTACCCCACTGTAAAGTGGTTGGTTTTGACCGTATTGTAGGTACGGTTGTCCATTGTTCGCAAAAATCTGCTGCTCGGTACCTTGGTACACTTGCTGGAACTGCGGTTGTTGATACTGCACCAACCATGGTTGTGATACCATTGGTTGTTGTGCGATGCTTACCACTGGGCCAAGATGAGGGGTAAGGGTACCCGTTTGTGCTTGTGTCGCCCCGCCAGTCGGCGATTGTGGTTGAGTTGCAGGGTCAAAGGGTTGTTGCATTACAACCTGAGAAAACTAAGGTTGACATGCAACAGGTATTGTTTGAACTTGCGACACAGTCACAATTGCTGGTGTCGTCGGGATGTTCGTCACAGGCATCTGTTGTTGCATAGAATACACAACTCTTGGTTGCTGGGGTAGCATAGGCATCCAACCACTTGTAGTTATTCCAGTATAACCTAAGTATGGTTGTGAGCTCCCGTATGGGTAACCTCCCGGAGGGGGTAATGAAAAAGCATATTGCCCCCCATACGGTGGTGGTCCAGAACCGAGAGGATTTATTACACCTCGAGGACCGGATTGCCCAAACTGATTTCCGAAAGGATCAATTTGTTGAGTTCCAACATAGGAGTTACCGGGTATTATCCCGGGAGAACAAACAGGAACAAACCATACTGTCGTCATGGCCCCCGAAGGGACCCCCTCCAGCTGTTGAGAGTTAGGGACAGATGGTATGCCGGCGAACATTGTCGGAATGACTGCAGGGAGTTCTGCTGTCGCTGTGTTATTTGGCACAGTCCTAGATGTTGACGGTTGTTCAGACATTTTGAGTCTATCCAGTAGATTTCCTAGTGATTCTTCAAGAACTTCTCTGGGTGATAGGCTAGCTTCTGATGCAGTAGGAAGTAGAGTGATCCCTGCTCCAAAATGTGTTGGAGTAGTTGCTTGCGGATCTTCTACAATTTCTTCTATTGCGATCAGACCGGGTGGAAGAGGAAGACCGTCAGGTCCGTAGAATATTTCTGGTGCCGAAGAAGGGGTTGTTTCGACAGCGACAGTTGTTTGAGGAGCAAGACTCTCTGAACCGATCACTGATGGAACTGATTCAGTAACACAAGTATTTGCTCTCAGACTAGGATCAGTGTTACTGTTCTTCTGGGGCTGTTGAACTTCTTCAATAGGGGCAGGGTTTCCAGAAATGTTTGGAGTAACCGGAACCTCAGATGTCGTCGGAACACTTGTTCTAACTTTGACAGGAGATTTGGAACCAGTTGGACGAGATCGCTTTGCCCGGGTTGTTTTCGATTCCGGAGACAAAGACGGTTGACTCGTACGCCTCCGCGAACGACGGTTCATCGATTGACTTTCTTCCACGGTTGCGGATTACTTGATCAACCAACAATGCACAGGGTAAAAATGTGTTTTCGAATTGGATTAATTTTAGACGCTTTTTAAGACACAACTTGCTTTTTCATGTTTTAAGAGTCGAGAAAAAGCTAAAGATGACTCTAGTCTCCTTCGATGTATTAACGAGCCCGAAGTGACAAATGCTCGGATGGACTTTTTCAGTTATAGAGTTTGAAAAAGGCCAAAAGAAACTACTTTGGAGTTCTAGGCAGAGGGTGTGCCAAACCTTTCGCGAAACCACAGAATACGTTTTACGGTACGAGTGGTCGATCTTCGTGAATGCTGTGTTCACTGCATCGCGATCAGTAGGGCGGCCGACACGGCTTCCTATGGATAAAGGCTTTGCTCCTATAGGGGTCCCCCAATATACGCGACGGTACGCGGGGGCACAAGTCCGTATTAGTGCTATCGTCCCTCAGGAGGAATCACCCACCTTCGTAGAGATCGACGGTCACTATGTTTAACGACGCCGGAACACGTCTCTACCTAGACCTCTACTGTGTTTCGTTATGTTTCAAAGCGTTGTTAGATAAATTCAGTTCTTTTTAGGTTGATCTTGCTTAGCAGTTTGCCTTTATGGATCACCACGTGATGTATGATATAACTCCTAAATGCAGTATAAGAATGATAAGCAAGCTTTTTCAATTCTTTCAACTTATGAAAATCTTAACTATTGAGGGAAAAGAAAGACATCATCTTTTCAAACAGATCATAGAGCACACACTGATGCACTTTTCCTAAATCGACATGAAAACTGTCAAAATGCACATGCACAATGCAAGTATTTCTTTTCTTCTTCCTTAATGTTGATGTATTACAAAAAGAAAGCTGTTGTACAATTTCGAATTCAATTTCAGGTGAAAGAAAACAAGTTTTTGTCCAATAATCAAAAGAACACCTTAAGATTCACTCGTTTCAACACAAGAAATACTGAAATTCGAACCATATAACGAAAGCAAATGTTCAAGCAGCTATGAACAGTAATAAACTAGCTCTTAGAATCACAACGACACTTTCTTACAGGCCTAGATCCAAGAGGTCACAGCAAGACTAGTTCACTTTCGCTACGGGAAACTGTGAATGAAAGCAAGAAATACAGTAAGAACAATCACGGTTTCTTCATACAACTGAGGCGGAATGAAGGCAAAGAAAGGTAGTTTCAGCTGGGTATACAGGTTGACAACAGGCTGCAAAAACAATATTGAAAACTGGGCAACAGACAGTAGGGAACCCCAGTTGCACAAGGCAAAACTGGATCAGCGCAGGTATTGCACTGTCAATCTGACATGCAGCGCAGGTAGCCCCTTCGGGACCTGCGTTGCAGCGCAGGTAGCCTTTGCTGCAGCTGCACTGAAGAGACAACTCTCGTCTCTCTCAGATTCCGGGTCACAGTTTGCTCAAAAATCAATGGTTTTTGGCCAAATCAGAGGCTATCAGCCAAGTATACACTAGAGGATGATTAAGGAAGATGAACACTATCACAAAGAGCTAAAAAGAGTCCTTGTGGATCAGCTCTTCAAATCATAAACATGCCCAGCACTGAGCTAGAGTAGCTGCCCTCTACTTTGCATTCGAAGGATTCGAATGCAGTTCGATTCGGTACTCCCTTTGTTTAGGAAATGAATAGCAAGAAACACAAGCTACCAACAAGACACGATCCCCAGCGAAGTCGCCAGTCTGTTGTGGGGAAAAGTATCCAACACGGAATGACCCTATCCCACTCTAAGGGTGATAGTTCCTTAGCAACAGCTGAAGCAAAGCTATCTAAAGTTACTTCTTTATGACATGCAAGAGATGAAAGGAAGAGATCCACTTACCGATGTCTTGCGCAAATGGTCGATCCAATCTCCTCTATTTGCCGCTCGCTCCCAGCTCCAAGTCTTCTCACGGGCCCAGCTACACGAGATCCTGCGAACAAGACAAGAAAAGGAAACTACAAGAAGCATGCATTCATAATTGATTCAAGGATTAGCATAAATCAAATACACAAGTAAGACAATACACCATTGAAACACATGCGAATAGAAGAACCTCAAATGCTTTATTAATATAAGGAAGTAAGGTTCAGGCGGTGATACAACCGTGAAAGGTCCAATCCAGCATCACCTTCCCGACGGAAAGAAATCTCCTCTTCACCTCCCTCAAGCAATCACCCAATACTCACAACTGTAAACCAACAGCAATTCTTTGCACAAAATTCCGGCCTCCAGATCCCATGGGATGAGATCCTTATATAGAGTTTTGGAGTGAAGATAAGTCAGCTTGATGTGTGACTTGTTGTCCTCTTCAACTCCAGTTGTTCTTCAGTCCTTGAGTCCACTCGGAGCTTCTACCTTCCACTTGGAGTTTTAGAACCTCTTTACTCATCATTAGGCGAATCTTCTGATCCAAGTGTCATTTTGGAAGCTTCCTGGGCACTGGCACATTGAGAAAAGATTCCTCCACATGTCAAAGTACGCCCAGCGCAGGTAGCCTTTGTTGCACTTGCTATGCAGCGCAGGTACACCATAGAGCTTTTGACATTCAGCGCAGATGCTTAGTGGAGCAGCTGCTTTGATCCAAAATTGACCTGTTTTTGAGTGTTTTTCAGTGGAGAACTGATCTGTAGTGCTGTGGTTTGCTGACCTTGTTCCTCTAGGGGTAGGAACAACATGTTTAGGGACTTTGGATCCCTCAGATTATTGACATTTCATGCTCCATGCTGTAAGGCACAAAAATGTCTATAACACTTTGTAACAGCCCGTACTACATTTTCATGTACATAAAAATATGACCAAAGTCATGGGACATGTATTCCAAGCTGATTGGTGGGAAAACATTATAGTGGGCATCACTTTTGGTTTAATAATGGCTATGGAAATTAGCAAAGGAAAAGATGAAATAAATGATATTTAATTATGAAAATAAAGGAAAATACGAGAAAAGGAAGGTGAAGAGACACAAATTTGCATGCAAGGGAAATTCAAGGAAAAGGGAAGAAAAAATGATATTAATGATAAAAAGGCATCAGAGAATTAGCTTATGGCTTTTGGCTTAGTTTTTGTCAGTTCAGTTTTGGCTCTCTCCTTTCATTCTCTCTATCTCTCATACACTCTTGAACAGTTAGAGAATTCTTGGAGCATCCTTAGAGCATACTAGTAATCACTTGGATTAGAGAAATAAAGCAAAGGAAAGAAAGGGACTGAAAGGAGATAGTTGGATCGGCAGCTACAATAGACCTACCTTGTAGGTAACAGGTTGCATGTGTGATTTCCTTGTCGGCTTTTGGATTCATAGTATATCCATGTGGTTGCTTGGTTATGAGTTGTCATTGGCATGGAGATATGCCTAGAGTGACAATGGTTTCAGCCCTGCCTTGCCATTTCATAGATAGGTATGGTGTAGTGGGTTCCCCATTTGGTTTTTTGATTGGTTCTCTGGTTTCCTATGATTTTGGGTTGGTAAAAATTCTCTGGAACCCTAAAACAGCTTAGGTTCCTTGGAGGTTGTGGATTGAGTTACTAGTCCCTAGAGCCTGTGGGTTGGGACAATTTTTCTAGAGCCCTGAAATAACTCAGGTTACCTAGAGGTCATAGGTTGATTTACTAGTTCCTAGAGCCCTGGACAGCTTGGGTAGAGACCAATCTGGTTGATGTTAGTAACTTATGGACTGTATAAGTGAGATCACTGTGCTTGAGGGTTGAGGTGGTTTGGCCACTTGAATCCCTAGTTGGTTTTATTTTGGTTTAACCCAGATCATCCCACATTCATGCTTGGAATATGATGTGAGGATGATTTACTGAAAGAGAGATTTGGTTCAGCCTAATCTATGGTCGGGTGGTACGTGCAAGTCGCTGACTTGGTTGGCATTTTCATATGTTAATATGAGTTACTTTCTTATTGTGATCTATGAGAACTTGTAATGATTATTATGGTGATCTTATGGCTGATTTTTCACAGTTTCTATTCTGGTTATATGCATGGTTTTATGATGTGATCCAGTTACGGATCTCTCTCATGGTTTGATAAGTTATTGAATGGTTAATGAATGCATGGGCTAACATGTGTTGTTATAGCTAGCTTGAGATGGAATTAAGCCTTCTTGATGATTTTCATATGAAGTTCAGAAGTTTATGATCAAATATGTATTCATGACTTGTAGCTTATATATTTACATATGTTTGAGGAAATGTCTATCTTGCATTAAGAATGCATTATTCAATATCTTTCTCAAGTTTTGATTGTTTAGCATTTTTATCATCATTGTCATGATTTTGGAAAGTTACAACCAGTTCTAGGCAGTGGTCCGGATGCTAACCTAAAAAAGTGGCATAGATCTCGCGACAGCATGCATAGAAAATGGAAATTTTGGCCATAACTAAATGCAAGCAAGGTTAAGGGTGTGGTTGGAGCCTCATAACCGCATGTGTAGTGTGTCAAGGGTGTGGTTGGGAGGTAAACCTAGTGAAAAAGAGTTCCAACTCGGGAATTTATTACTTGGGGTGGTTGATAGGATCCTAAGTGATTTGTAGTTTCTGAGGGATGTCAGTTTACCTCTAGTTTGTAGGCCCCACTTCCATAACTAGAACTTGGAGGTTTTTCATATCATAGTGACAGTTAGCTCATGTTTACCCTAGAGAGCTTGTAAAAGTGGGTAAATGTGGGAGGGGTGGTTACACTAACTTTGCTAACCTTGGATCTTTAGGTCAAATCTCCACTTCTACACTAGTATCTCAGTCTCTTAGATTAGATGGCACTTATTTTCTTATAGTTAAGGGAATATCTAACATTTGCTACCCCCTTGTACTGGTGTACTATTATTCCTTGCTCTGCCTGCGTACTTTTCCTGGTATGTTCTTTAATGTTATGTGCATGTATGTGCCTCTCTGTCGACAATACCCGCATTCCTGAGTGTTCCTTGCTACAAGGTAGGGTCATGGGGTTTAAGTAAGGTACGCTTATATCAAAGTTTCTCGGTTGCAGTGCTTCTCGTTTAATCTCCCCTTTGTCTTCCTTCTTTTTCTCTAAACTTCCTCGGGCTCTTCCCATTTTTGATCTACTCCTCTTTGTTTTCTTATACTCGTGTCTACTTCATTCCTTCTCTTCATCTTTGTCTTGCTTTATCATATTTCTTCCTTGGCTACCCTTCTTTCCCAGCTCAATCCCCCTCCTCTTTCTGCTATCGAAACTTTTCCTAACGTTAGTTAGAGCCCTGTCTAGCCCAAATGTTGGGTGTGGAGCCTGATTATCTTCTATAGTACCGGCATATTGGACCCCAGTTCAAAATGGGGCGGCAACGCCGCCCGTAAAATAATCACTTCCGTGGGGGGTCCAGGGGGGAGGCAGCGACTTTTGCGAGCCCCCCCCTGGCGGGGGGTTTCGGGGGCAGCACCCCCGAAGCTAAAAACAGCTGTAAAATTGCCTTGTAAAAGTATAGTAATTTCTAGTCAATCTGGGCCGTTCATTAGGCGGATGATCTGACGGTAGAACTTATGTTTAGTTTAGGGTTTTTTGCCCTAGAAGGCAACCCCTCTCTTTATATGAGGGCATTGTATTTGAGGCTGATAGATAGATGTGTATTCGGTGAGTGAGAAACAGAGAGGTGAGACTGTGAGAGAAAACAGAGGATATTACAGCGGATTTGCTGTAGGTTGTGTCTCTTCATTTTGTTGGATAATAAAAAGGAAGGACTGGCTGTTCGGGGTGGACGTAGCCCAAACTGGGTGAACCATGTATATCTGTGTCTCTCTTGTTTTGTGCGTTTTCTGTGTTTATATTTCTGCAATATTTTATGTGTTCCATTGCTCCGTAATATATAATTTTCTAACAACTGGTATCAGAGCCAAAGGTCTATTTGGCTGATAAACTCGCAGGAAATAAGGGTTCCTGGTTCGAGTGGGAGCAATGGCGGAAGATGGTAAGTTTAGGGTCGAGAAATTTAACGGCCAAAACTTCTCGTTGTGGAAGATGCAGATGGAAGATTATCTGTATCAGAAAGATCTATACCTACCATTGGGCGGAAAAACAAAGATGCCGACGGGTATGAAAGACGAAGAATGGAACCTTCTCGATAGAAAGGCACTTGGAACATTACGGTTGTGCCTTGCTGCGTCAGTCGCCTTCAACATTTCGAAGGAAACCACGACAGAGGGTTTGATGCAGACGCTGTCGAAACTATATGAAAAACCCTCGGCCTCAAACAAGGTATTTCTTATGAAACGGTTATTTAATATGAATATGTCGGAAGGTGGATCTGTTGCAAACCATTTAAATGATTTTAATACAGTTACAAGTCAATTAAGTTCTGTAGGGGTAAACTTTGATGATGAAGTTAGAGCTCTGTTATTCTTGTGCTCATTACCAGAAAGTTGGAATGGTTTGGTAATGGCCATTAGTAACTCCGTTTCTGGATCTAGTACTTTAAAGTTTGATGATGTTGTCGGTGCTATCCTTAGCGAGGAAATGCGACGGAAAAGCTCCGGTGAGACATCGGGAAATGCTTTGAGTGCAGAGTCTAGAGGCAAAAAAATGGAAAGAGGAAAGAGCTCAGGATATCGCAGTAAATCAAGGAAAGGCAGATCCAAGTCCAGATCGGGGATAGTGTGCTGGAAATGTGGAAAGAAAGGACACCTAAAGAAAGACTGTAGATCTCGGAAGGGAAAAGAAGGAGATGCACAGCAAGAAAACAATCATGAAGCAAATGTGACAGGTGAGGTGTTACAAGATGCTTTAATTCTTTCTTTCGAAAATATTATTGATTCCTGGGTGGTAGATTCAGGGGCCTCATTCCATGCCACACCTGAAAAGAAATACTTTTATGACTATGTTCAAGGAGATTTTGGACAAGTTCGTCTGGGTGATGACAAACCCTAAAAATTGTTGGAATGGGTAAGGTTCTTGTAAAACAGCAGAATGGAAACCAATGGCTACTAAAGGAGGTAAGGCATGTTCGAGATCTAAAGAAAAATCTGATTTCAACAGGGCAGTTAGGCAGTGAAGGTTGTGTGACAACTTTCACAGATAAAGCTTGGAAGGTCACAAAAGGAGCCCTGGTAATAGCAAAAGGTGAAAAGGTTGGTACATTGTATTTATGCAATGGTATTTCTAACTCTGTTAATGCTTTGACTTCCAAAGGAGCAGATGCAGCATTATGGCATCATAGGCTCGGACACATGAGTGAAAAAGGGATGAAGATTCTTCACTCAAGGAATTTGTTGCCAGGTTTGAAGAATGTTGATTTGGATTTCTGTGAGAACTGCATTTATGGAAAACAGAAGAGAGTCAGATTTCTCAGAGTTGGGAAAGAAAAGAAGAACGAAAAATTAGAGCTTGTGCATACAGACGTATGGGGACCTGCTCAGGTATCATCTCTCGGTGGCTCTCGTTATTATGTTACCTTTATTGATGATGCAACTAGAAAAACTTGGATTTATTGTATTAAGAATAAATCTGATGTATATGATACTTTCAAGAAATGGAAAGCTTTGGTTGAGATTGAGACAGGAAAGAAATTGAAGTGTCTTAGATCAGACAATGGAGGTGAATATTGCAGCAAAGAGTTTGATAGGTATTGTTCAGAGCATGGAATTCGCAGAGAGAAGACAGTTCCAAGAACACCACAAGAAAATGGTGTGTCAGAAAGGATGAACAGAACAATCATGGAGCGTGCAAGGTGCATGAGATTGCATGCAGGATTGCCTTTACAGTTTTGGGAAGATGTTGTAGATACTGCTGTTTATTTAATAAACAGAGGACCTTCAAGTTCCTTGGATGGTGGTGTTCCAGAGGAAGCATGAACAGGGAAAAAGGTAAACTACTCTATTTTAAAACCTTTTGGTTGTGAGGCCTTTGTCCATATTGATAAAGAAAATAGAACAAAGCTTGAGGCAAAGTCAAAGAAATGTACCTTTATTGGATATGGTGTTAATGATTTTGGTTATCGCTTATATGATTATGAAAATCACAAAATCATTAGGAGCAGAGATGTAATATTCAATGAAAAGGTCTTGTATAAGAATCAGTTGCAGGAAAAGAAACAAGAAAAAGAAAACAAGGAATACGCAGTTCTTGATGAAATTACTGAAAAAGTAAAGGTGCCTGAAAATAATAATAATCAACAACCACAACATCAGCAACCATCACAACAACAACAGGCACCCCAAACACCTGAAAGTGGTGTTAGAAGATCTACCAGGATAAGTAGACCTCTTGAACGATACTCTCCTTCATTATATTATTTATTGTTGACTGATTCTGGTGAACCTGAATGTTATGAAGAAGCAATGCAGGTTGAAAGCAAGAAGAAGTGGGAGGTAGCCATGGAAGAAGAGATGGACTCCTTAATGCATAACCAGACTTGGGATTTAGTCAGGTTTCCTGCAGGAAAAACTACATTGAAGAATAAATGGGTTTACAGGCTGAAGGAAGAAGATGAAGGAAAGCAAAGGTACAAAGCTAGACTTGTGGTGAAGGGGTTTGCACAGAAGAAAGGTATTGATTTTGATGAAATATTTTCTCCTGTTGTTAAAATGACTTCAATCAGAACTATTTTAAGTCTTGTAGCAGCTGAAGATTTGCATCTTGAGCAGTTAGATGTAAAGACAGCCTTTCTCCATGGGGATTTGGAGGAAGAGATATATATGCAGCAGCCACAAGGATATGAGGTGAAAGGGAAGGAGAAACTTGTGTGCAGGTTGAAGAAGAGCTTGTATGGTTTAAAACAGGCTCCAAGGCAGTGGTATCTAAAATTTGACAAGTTTATGTCTGAACAAGGTTATACTAGATGTCACTCTGATCATTGTGTTTATCTGAAAAAGCAAAATGATGGCAGCTATATTATATTGTTATTGTATGTAGATGACATGCTTGTTGCAGGATCTAACATGCAGGAAATAAACGTGCTCAAAAGAAAATTGGCAAATTCATTTGCAATGAAGGATTTGGGTGCTGCAAAACAAATCCTTGGTATGAGAATAACTAGAGACAGGAAAAATAGAAAATTAACATTGTCTCAGAATGAGTACATACAAAAGGTGTTGAAAAGATTTAACATGCAAAATGCAAAACCAGTTAGTACACCTTTTGCTAGCCATTTCAAACTTAGCAAAGAAATGTGCCCAAAGACCCAAGAAGACATGGATTATATGTCTAAAGTTCCATATGCATCAGCAGTTGGAAGTTTAATGTATGCAATGGTCTGCACAAGGCCTGATATTGCACATGCAGTGGGAGTTGTAAGCAGGTACATGAACAATCCAGGAAAGGAACATTGGATGGCAGTGAAATGGATTCTCAGATATTTGAGAGGTACCACAAAACAGGCATTATGCTTTGGTGGTTCAAACATATCCCTACAAGGATATGTTGATGCAGATATGGCAGGTGACAGAGATAATAGGAGGAGCACTACAGGATATGTATTTACTGTCGGAGGAACAGCTGTCAGTTGGGTTTCAAAAATCCAAAGTGTTGTTGCACTTTCAACAACAGAAGCAGAGTATGTTGCTACTACAGAGGCTAGTAAAGAAATGATTTGGTTACAAAGGTTTATGGGTGAATTGGGTAAGGAGCATGATATGGGCACGTTATACAGTGATAGTCACAGTGCCATTCATCTTCCAAAGAACTCAGCATTTTGTTCCAGGACAAAACACATACAGCTCAAGTACCATTTCATACGATCAGTGTTGGAAGATGGAGAGTTGAAGCTAGAAAAGATACACACTAGCCAGAACCCTGCAGATATGCTAACAAAAGTTGTAACCAGAAAGAAACTGAGAATATGCTCTGTTTCAGTTGATCTTCAAGGATGACGATGAAGATGAGAAACAGCCAGGTCCAAAGAGGAGTCATTGTCCAGCAAATGGAGCAGCGGTGGAGTTGCTACAATCAGTCTCCAAGTGGGAGATTGTTGGGTGTGGAGCCTGATTATCTTCTATAGTACCGGCATATTGGACCCCAGTTCAAAATGGGGCGGCAACGCCGCCCGTAAAATAATCGCTGCCGTGGGGGGTCCAGGGGGGTGGCAGCGACTTTTGGGAGCTTCCCCCTGGCGGGGGGTTTCAAGGGCAGCGCCCCCGAAGCTAAAAACAACTGTAAAATTGCCTTGTAAAAGTATAGTAATTTCTAGTCAATCTGGGCCGTTCATTAGGCGGATGATCTGACGGTAGAACTTATGTTTTGTTTAGGGTTTTTTGCCCTAGAAGGCAACCCCTCTCTTTATATGAGGGCATTGTATTTGAGGCTGATAGATAGATGTGTATTCGGTGAGTGAGAAACAGAGAGGTGAGACTGTGAGAGAAAACAGAGGATATTACAGCGGATTTGTTGTAGGTTGTGTCTCTTCATTTTGCTGGATAATAAAAAGGAAGGACTGGTTGTTCGGGGTGGACGTAGCCCAAACTGGGTGAACCATGTTTATCTGTGTCTCTCTTGTTTTGTGCGTTTTTTGTGTTTATATTTTTGCAATATTTTATGTGTTCCATTGCTCCGTAATATATAATTTTCTAACACCAAACCCTCTAGACCAACCAAAGATATCCCACTTGTCCTTAGGATTCATATTTTTATGGTGATTGGCTCTATCATTATTGCAAGCCAATAAACATCATGCCATTCGTACTTTTCCCTCCCTTGCCTACCATCTGTCAACCTTCAAGGCTTCTCTTAAAATAGACAAATATGACTATGCAGAAAAAAATATTTTGGGCCTTGGAATCAATTGTCCCTTTTCCCTTTGCCCATGTTCCTATGTTTTTCTTTCAAAATATTTACCACATTTATAAACATGAAAGGTAACTGGGTTATCACGAACCCCTTCCCCTTGGGGGAACACCGTCCTTGGTGTTCAATGGCCATATACAATATAAAAATATCTACTCAAAACACACAACACAGTTGAGATCGAGCTTTATATGTACAACTTGTTTAAGCGCTTACATCACAAGTTATATGCATCATGGCTTACCCAACCACTCAATAAATATCACTCTATAAATTTATCCATTTTCCAATGACCCCATTTTTGCAGTCTTTTGGTGCCTGACAA
Source organism: Pinus tabuliformis (assembly GCA_031772625.1). Taxonomy (NCBI): domain Eukaryota; kingdom Viridiplantae; phylum Streptophyta; class Pinopsida; order Pinales; family Pinaceae; genus Pinus; species Pinus tabuliformis. Next base: position 798,243,534 of record CM062805.1, on the reverse strand, counting down.
ATGCAATCCAACTTAGGTATTTTAGTATTCCTTGGAGTGTTTCGTGACCCCAATGTGCTTTTGATTCCAATCAACTATGCTCACGATCAAAAAAAAATTATTTTCTAGCCTTCCCTTCTTTATTTCCTAGTCCCTCGGGAAATTCGGTCACACCCCTTCCATGCAATTGTTCACCTTCCATGTTTAGGCATCCCCTTCTCTACTTCCTAGTCCCTCAACCGATCCATTATTGGCAAAGCATCCTTGCATCTGAAGGGCCTCAAAGTGAGGGCATATCCCTGCTCAAAACTATCATACTGATCATCACATTCTTTATGCAATCAATTGGCACCATTGGTGCTAGTGTCCCACAATGGACCTATTCCTAAAATATTTATCTTTCACATAATTTTGTTGTTTCATCATGTGGCCAACTTTATTCACTTGAATTGAGCAGTCTCATGTCTATTCCTACATCATAGACACATAGATTCCATGAAACTCATCATAAGGAGAAATGTAATGAATGTAATTTATACCTTATTAGCAATTTATCCTTGTAGTGAACTTGGAATTTTCCATAGTTCCTACAACAAAGCCAAGTTCATGCTCATAATTTATCCTTGTAGTGAACTTGGAATTTTCCATAGTTCATGCTCATAATTTAAAAATTTAGAGAATCAATATACTACCGGTACTTATCTTGATTTGATGGCCTTCTCTTTTCTCGTACACACATGGGTCAATTTCCTAACTTGGCAAGGACTCAGTTCCTTCTCTTATCTTTGACTTCCACACACTAGATTTGTTCCCAAAGCAACGAGGGGAATCCAAAGGCTCACCCTCAATCATCAAGGAATATGGAGGGTCACTACCACCCTCAATCATCAAGGGAATCCAAGGGCTCACCTCCACCCTAAATCATCATGGGAATCCAGAGGTTTATACCTACACCCAATGATGATTATATAAATAATCCCATTCATGAATATAGGAATTACCAAACAAGGTATATTTATGTTGATAGAAATATTATTGGAAATCTGGAGGCTATCTTTCCTCTACCCAAAAACAATACATTACACGAGAGGCCAAAAATTCCCATACGTGTATAACTTAAACAAGTAACAAACACATATACATAAATGTGTGGCACCATACCACTTACACATAGCACAAACACACATATGCAACAATATAATGTATACAATTTTACACATGTATGGCACATGCACATATAAACAAAGAATAATGGAATCCAGGGGCCTTTATATCCACCCACAAATCAGTAAGGGAATCCAAAACTCTTTTCGAGCTCCACCTGATACACAACAAGAGTCCAAAGCACTTGCTCCACCTACAAGTATTTTCCTCATTATACTGTGTGCATCCATATTTGCATTAAATGACTATAGACAAATATTTTTCCACAAGAATTACTCTTGACAAAGACTATCAGTCAAAAAGGAATTTTCATATATGCAAATGCATCAACATAATCATGTATACAATATATAAGCACATGTGCAAATAAGGTCAGGGTTAAGAGGACTCCCTTCTACCATTCTATTGTCCATCATTTTCATGGACACAGCCAACCTACTTGGTTGTCATACTTAATCTTGCTTGTAGCAAATATTATGTCAAGTAAGTCTAGGGTATAGATAACCTCCTAAGAATAATCAAGCATGCATTAATTAATGGAATACTTTCTCTAGAATTCCACTTTTATCTCTTCCTTTCCCATATGTCAATTATCATATTCATTCCAATTTTCCTCAAGGTGGTCCATGTTACCTTTTCCTTAGCATGTTCTATCCATGCAAATCAAACATTACCTCTTCCTCAAAAATTTGTGGTTTTCCTGCCACCCAACCATCTTTCTCCAAGGCCCCCATGTATGTAAATCAAGGGACAAATAAAATGCAACATCACAAATGGAAATAAAATCCATAATCACAGTCATACAGGAAATATGCACACAAACGCAGCATGGCCATGCATATCCATAAATCAAATCACACAATTAAAGTTCAAATCTTAGCACATCAATCATCAAGTAAAGTATTCTCAAAACTTAACTCAGTGTCCTAAGTCTGGCATTCATCGCACTCTCTGCCATCATACCATGCATATACATGTGTAACAAAATCAACTTCCTTTCCATGTCTCCGACACTGGGTCTTCCCATCTGCAAGTAAACTCAACCTGTAGCCATTCATGCATTCATATGGCCAAAAATAACATCTAAATAAGTTTACTTTTAAATTTAGGAACACATATGCACATTGGTCATAACTATTATCCTGCATTTTCAAATGTTAGATCCATGCTAACAGGGTAATCATAATCAACCTCTTTGCTAAGAACCCATTTACCATTCAGCTCAACTTTTTAAATGATTTTGAGAGATTCAACCTTATTACTAAGGCCTATAGCCATGGTACCTATAAGAAATCGCAAGTTAGCATAAATTAATGTCATCATATGTAATCAATATTCTATTTTTCCTGTAAATTATCTACATATAATCCATGACCTTAGTGCAACTTATAAGTGCCAGCTATTGCCTCCTCAGAGACCACTTCAAGGATGATTTTCCCCTAATAGTGTTGCCATTGCATCTTAAAACCAAGTTTTTGATATTACATTTGGAAATACAAAAATTTAAAGTCTACAATATATATATACTTTGCAAAATTCAAGTAGATTAGTTCATTATCCATTGGGATATGAAGTCAAAAAAAATTAAAAAGCTTTGGAACTTGGTTATGAAGCACATCAAACAGACAAAAATGAAATAAATAATTAGTATCATCAACTATAACTTTATTTCAAATTACTCTTACAGCTAATGTACAAAGTTCAAAGTGATGGTATAGTACTTTTGTTCAGCATGTGCCTCAAGATATAATATGAACTATGAACCTATGAAGTAAAAAAACAATCATATATTGAATAAAAGCTCCCATATATAGCACCATCTAGAAAACATTCTTTTGAGGCTGCAATAGTTCAAAATCCTCATTGGACCTTGTTAACTCTCACTGGGAAGTTTTCTTGATATGAAAATGTGTGCCTACATAAAAGGAAATTTCTTGTCAAGGGAAAATTCATAATTTTGCTCTCTTTTATAGGAGTGAAAAGTGTTGCTTTGGGTTTAGTATAAATAAAAAATCAATAATTCCAAACTGCTAATAATATGACCTCTCCTTCAAAAGTTTTCTATTTCCATATATACAACATGTGAAGATTGTGAGCTTGGTCACACACCCTTTTATCTAGCCTAATGATAAGGGGTGGGTATGAAGCTAATCTAAATCTCATCTTTTTTAAGGGGAGGTAGGTTCATGCAAATGATTTTTTTAAGGGAAGGCGGTTCATGGAAATGGGGTGAGCATTTTTCCTAAACCATTAATCCATTTGGTTTTCTATATTGTGGGACATCAAGAAAGCACATACAATTATTCTATTTCAAAGTCAAAATTGTATAGCTTACACCAGTGGTTCAAAATCTGCTCCATAAGCTCCTAAGTTATTATTAATGGATTTTTTGGTGGGAATAAATCATTCATGTAACCATGGCTTTTCTTAGTGGAAACAGTGAACAAATAAGTGTGGTTTGATATTACGATCACTAACCACACAAGGTGTCTTTGAAGTTGTTTCTCAAGTTTTCTAAAATAGACCCTCTAAAGAGAAAAGATGAGCTCAAGCACCAAACTCAAATAATTTTATTTTATTTTAGAATGGATGAAGTTCATCATATCAAAGGTGCCCAAATTCACACCACCTACAATAGTTGTTGGAAAAAGGTCAAGCCACTATGGTGTGTGACTAGCAAAAAGTTGATTGGCAACAAGTTTGTCAACCACTATAAGTTGTTCTTTCAATCTCAAGGATGATCTTATGAAGGATATGCAGTTATGCAACAATGCCTTGGTGTTGTCCCAATTTGGGTCTCAAATAAACACAAGTGGGTATGTGACCAAGCTTCAACCCTAGATGTATTCATTGTCTCTTTTTTGCAGAATGATGAATGACATGGCTTTTAGATTACATGGCTTCTCCTGTGAATTCTATACAATAAAGACAAAATTTGATGGCCCTGGCCTACTATGGGTCTAAGCAAGGAATGAAAAAACAATCACTGGGGATAAGAATCATGTATAACCTTATTTGAGTCCTAATATAGGGGTTTTCGAGTTAATCAAAAGCTAGAGTCTAATTGCCTTGTTGAGGCATGCACTAAAAAGCAACACAATTAAGTTGAGATTTGTGAGGCTTTCATATGACAACTTGCAACTATACAACATCCTTCTTCTCACTTTGCCTGACGTGTTGTTTTGCAATATGACTTATTCAAAGAAAATTTTACTCATATGTCCTAGTACATAAAACACATCATGCACTTCATTCACTTTCTAATAGGAATTATCATAGCAATAATGCTTTGACGTTTATCATAAGTATTCTCTCGTCTCCTAAAGAAACCTTCACCCTTTGACTCCCATATTCTTGTTCATTTTTGTTTAGAAGAATAAAAACTAGCTTTATCCCTCAAGCTTCTATGGTTGCACCTTTAACCTTCATTAATTATTATGATAAAGCCCATTAGGTCCAAGTATAGAACCTAGGAGCTCTTATACAACTCCATAACACACTCCCATATTGGCTAGAGGTAGTTACCAAGTCACCTGATTCTCATGGTACAATTACAATAATTGTGCAAGTGTATATATAATCATTTTCCCCTTCCTTTTAATTAACTATGTAATAATTATTACTTCACCATATTGCCAACACTATACTCAAATAGGACCCACTAAATCATATATCTAAGTTAGGTTGGATATTGGTATGAGACCTAACTTCTATGTTATTATATTACTTCTGGTACCTGAATCCATAGTAGCTTTAATTTCCTTGTCCAGAGCTACATAAACCATCAAGGCTCCTGAAATGAAATATCTATTGGTGAGAGTTGGTATTCTTGAACTGTGTGCTACTTGCCCAGTCACAGTTGAGGTTGTTATTATCTTCTCCTCAACGAACTTGCCCAAATATGTCAAATTGGGAGCAATAGTGTCTATGTCTTAATACTTCTTATCTAACTCATTGGCTTAAGTATTTTTACTTTTCTCAAGGACTACTTATTTTTAAAAAAGAAGGTTCATGTGGTGTATTTAACCAGTGGGCACTTATACTACCCTACTTAACAGTTCGTGGTTATCCCCAAACTCTCCTACAATTATCATTGCCAGTGGAAATTGAGGATCCCATGGTTCCTCTGATGCCTGCTACAATTCGAGAGGTGAATCTGACATTCAAAAGATGTTATTAGTATAACATAACAAGAGTATCTCCCAAGAGAGATAATTCTACAACATGCGATGCTTTGTAAGTGATAGGCCTTTGGTCATTGACCTTATCAACATGGATGTTCACTGGAGGATTCGATTTGGTGTCTCTATAATCAATATCTTGTTAAGATTGTCCTTCTCTAATTGGTATTCACCAATAGGCCTAAGTAAATATCTTTGTTTATATTATTTTTGAGGCTTAAGTTAATTACTTATGGTGCAAAATCCACTTGAGAAATAACTCCATTTTTCTAAATATCAAACCTAACATTGTATCTCCAATCACTTGGTACACTATGACCATGAGATATGTTATAGACAAGTCCAAATATGCTGAATTTGTCAATGAATACGATAGGATTCAAGTTACCTTCTTCTGAAGGCGTTCTGGACAGGTCCAAGCCTGCACAATATGTTGCAAGCTCGTAAGGAAAATTTAATAAAGAATTCCAAACCAACAACTTCAAATAAACAAAGAGACCATATTAATTCACCAACCACATCATAAACCCTTTTCCATGGTATCGATTAATCCATTAGGTGAATGAGACGAATGGATGCATCGTGACCAAATTTTTACAGCGTTGGTTTAATGGTTGAAATCATCTCATAAGTTGTTGGCTTAAATATGCCACCATCCCGAATCCATTTTAATGATTAAGATATGTATTTCCCAATCCTAGGTATAATCCATGGCCCTATCACTTAACAGATTGACGATAATTTGAGTGATCCAAAGACCCGACTGTCTGAATGATGTGCATGATAGGTTGGGCAACTTAATGGCCTGACGACCTCAAACAGTGTGCATGATAATGTGTATGGCACAATGGCCCGAGGGTCTGGTGTGCATGTTACTGTGGGTGAATCAATGGCTCCATGACCTGGTGTGCATAATATTTTGGGTGGCATGTTGGAACGATAACCGAGGGTGTTCACAATAGGTTTGGAAGCATAGTGATCTAATGGCCTGAACAGCATTGCGACACAATTTTCTGGCAGTGTATAAGCCCGAAGGATTGAATGAGAGTGCGACAATGTTTGTTTGGAAGCACAATGGACTGGTGATCTGGTCAAGTACCTGTTACAGGTCCACAACTACATTATCATATTACACATTTCTTGCTTAAATTTATTCAAACTCCCATTAATTTAATACAGACAAACATTAGGCACAATATTCTTTATCAAATCAGTGGATAGCCTATCTCTTTAAAAGAATACAACTTTTCATTTTTCTTATCTATCTAAACCTACTAGAAGAGAATGATGTTGCAATTCATATGTCATTGTGAGGGATATAGTCTGCCTGCAGGGTAGGGCCAAATATTCCTATCACACATAGTTCAAGTCACTTAGAAACCTTCGAGAGTTTCATATAGTTCATCATTGAACCATTTAACAAGGAAGTGATATACAACCTTTAAATTGATACCAAAATCTATTATGAGTGTTCAGAAATAACCACTAAACAGCCTAGTCACACACTACTTTTTTAACATCATAGTTAGACATGACACACAATCTCTTACAGAACATAGAGTTATGCCCAGTACAATATCAAATAATGACTGCATTTCATATACCATCTAGCATATGTCAGTAGCAGAGATGTACAACATAATAAATATTAGAGAAAGAATATATGTCGAAAGAGTATAGGTTACTGGGTTAGTTGTTGTACATGTTTCCCGTAGGCACTCCTTGGCTGCAAAAACTACGCCAGGAAACCAACTCAACCAAACTTTAGGTTCAAGCTAGCCCTTGAACCAGAGGGGGCTCCCTCAAGTGTTATGAGGCTTTATTTAACGTTGTTCACCTGTCACTGAACAGCAACCTATGAAGCACAATGGCCAGATTTATGGTTTTAATTAGGGATGATTTGTGGTCAATGATAATCCCTAATAATGATTAAAGGTTTCTCTCATAGGGTCCCTTCTGAAAGTGTCAGCTTCTAGTCTGACATAATGACTTATCTTTTTCAAGAATTATGGTAGAAGAATGCAAGGGGATTCCTAATAGTTGAGTAGTCAAACTGACTACTTAAAAACTAGGGAAATTTAGATGCATGTAGAAGATTTCTACAGCCCAACAAAAACATATTCAAAGGTAACAAAAGGCCAAAGTGAAACTGATTCCAAGAGGAGATATTTCAAACAGATAGTCTAATAAGTTGATCTCTTTTAATGGCTATCGGAAAACATAAAGAAAAAACCAATCAAAGAGGAGTTATCTTGGACAAACCGTCCAATAAGTTGATCTCTTTCTAAAGGTTATGATTTTGCAGGGAATTTCAGAGAGATTAATACTTAATCTACCTTACCCAAACCTTCCTACAATTGCTTTGAACATATGTAGAAACAAGTTATGAAAAGACTAGAAAGATATACAAGAAACACAAAATTTTGTCATAACTGGAGCTAGAAGGATTTCATTAGAATTCTACAAGAGAAGCTATTACAGAGTTTAATAGCCTTGGCATCAAAATCCAACACCTTTCATCTCAATTGACGAAGTATTTATACAAGTATTACAAAATATCTTGATTTAAAATATCAAGATTCATTATAAATATCTCTGGAATAATATCCTAAACAATATACTAAATATAAAACAATTCCTGGATATTCTGCCACAAATTTGGAACAGTTTGAAAGTATGGTGCCTTGATATTAGGAAATTAGTTGAATCTGCAAAAAAAAATCAATTTGTTGATCTTCTGCTGCTAGGTGTTTTATACTGATCTTCATTCCCTTGAGGTCTGGAAAAAGTCTGAAACTTTTTTCCCATAATCTGCTAATTGTCCCTTTAAACCTGATTGGTCTGCCATCTACCCCTTTGAATTCTATTTTTGTCATTTTCTGATTTTCATCATCCTTTATTTTGTCACAAATATTTGAGGAAAATAAAATTTTCAAATATTTGATTAAACTCTTAAATGAATTTCAGGATTTAGAATTTCAATATATTTATTTAAATGATTTAATAAACCATCTAGTTTTCCAAATTCGTGTATTGTTTTCCCTTTCCATGGATTCACAAAACCATGTGTAGTTTTTAAAATCCATGCCTGTAAATGATTTCACCACGCCTATAAATTGATTTCACCATGTTTATTTTACCTTAATCTCCTATCATGAAATGCATTTACATGAATGTCATCTTTGTTCACCTATACATTAATTTCATATGAAATTTTCCCTTTTATTTTCTATAAATTCATGGCATCCGTAAATTTTATTTTATTTGTCATTGTAAAATCATTTTGCACTTATTTCATTTCACCATCTTGGTCTTCCATCTATGAATTTCCTGTAAAATGTAGTTTCACCTTATCTTTTGCATTCGGCTTCCCATCCACATAGCATTTTTTTCATAATCCTATCAAATTCCATTCCGCCATATTTATAAAAGTCAATACAAATAAATTTCATGGTTTTCGGAGGGGGGTAGTGGTAAGTGGTTTAGGAAGGGGGGGCAGTGCGAAATTATAAGGTGTTGACACATAGGTTTGTGGGTCTAGTAAGTGGTTTAGGAAGGGGGGTGCGAAATTATAAGGTGGTGACACGTAGGTTTGGGGGTCTACCATTAAAACTACTTTTTGGACCCCCCCCCCCCCAGTTAAATGTCAGAAGAGCTAGGGATCCGAAAAATATTTTTAACCCTTGGATTAATGTGCCCATATCTCGAGGCATGGGAAAAAGGGGGGTTTTAAATGGTTGAGTGCGGGGTGGGCCATAAGATTTTACCTTCTGACTTGGTTTGCAATTAGGATTGAATTTTTATAATACAATTTTAATTTTTAAATAAATATTTCCATACAAATATATAATTATATTTTTATCAAAATAAAAATTATCATATATAAAAATAAACCATTCGAAAGCATAATAAATATATATCTCAGCATTTGGACCAGAAGAAAAGTGGAAATTGCTCACTGATTTTTTTTTAATTTTCAGTGTGCCAAAATATGTTACAACATCTGTTCCAAAGGGGACCACTTCCCCATGGGGGATGCAAAGAACTAGTTGACCAGTTGCATTATGTGTTGGGCATGGAGTCATTGACACTGTAAGTGAAAATAAGCACAAGAGTGCCTAATTCATGGGTTATGGATTCAATAAGTTAATCCCTTGGAATTCATTACCCTCAACCAAACCAAACTTTAATACTGCAATCTTGAAATATAACTGAAACAATTATAGATCTTCTTAGATGTAATAGCTTCTCTTGGAAAGATTATTCAAGAGCCAAGTTGCTTGATGAACCAGGGATTCTAAAGGCTTAACCAACCTCCACCCTTCAAGCAAAAAATCCTTGAATACATGCTACTCTAGGGCTCCATAGGTATGCAACCTCCATCCACTAGCCACTGAGGGAATCCAGAGATATATACCCCACCCTCAATCCACACCAAGTACCCCTGAGGGATTTCCTCCACGTTGAAGTTGTTATCTTAGTAACTCCACCCAGCAAAGGGAGTCTAGAGTCACTATAATTTGGTATATTAGTCAAGAAAGGCTAGTCTAGGGCTCCTAAGGTATGCAACCTCCACCAGCCAGCCTATGGGGGCTCCAGAAGTAAAAAATTCCATTTAACCTCCACCCCAATTAGTTGTCACAATAACCTTATTAAAACCAAAGGGTCTAAATTTTACTGCAAGATGAAATGCAAAAAAGGCTAGGCCATAGAATCTAATTTCATTTAACCATCATTAAAAATAGACACAACAAATCATATCAATATATGACTTTGCTTACCTTGGATATTCAGGTCAAATCTCAACTTTTGCGTCGGTATCTCAATCTCTTGGATTGGTTGGCACTTCTTCCATTATAGTTAAGGGAATATCCAACATCTACTACCCCCTTGGACTAGTGTGACTACTATTCCTTGTTGTGCCTACATGTTTTTCCTAGTATGATCTCTATTGTTATGTGCATGTCTATGTCTCTGTGTTGGCAATACCACCATTCCTCAATGCTCCTTACTACAAGGTAGGTCACAAGTTTTAAGTTTGGTCCACTTAATTTGAATATGTCTTGGCTTCAGTTATTCTATCCCCTCCTATATTTATCGTTCCTCCCTGTTACATAGTATTTTGTCACACCTCCTGCACTTCCCCATGGCATACCCCGAAGTGCCCGAAACATGACCATCAGGCAGTGCGCTCATTCATATATGCAATTCAAATCCTTCCTAAGACATTGATTGTAAAATGCCTTGCACTTCCCCTAAAGGAAATAGATCTAAAACACTAAATTGAGAATCATCGCCCTTATGAGACTTAAAACAAATATGATCACCTTTTTCACTGTACTTGACCCATGATGTCATTTCTCTATTCACTTATATACCTGCGAAGATCCCAAAAAGGAAATGTTCCCAAAGAGGATGAGAACCTTCATGATCTAGACGCTTCCAGAGCGACGAGTTGGAGGTTGTTCAGCATAGATGAGGTCAAATTCTCCCAACTTGGCCTCTTGGTCCTATCCCTATGAGCTACCTCCTTGAGATAAGGGCCTACTCCTATCTTTGGAGGGATCCTAACTCCCTTTCCCAGCCTATATATTCATCATATCCTATTCCCAAATGGTTGGTCTATGTCTATTTGCACCCTTATGCTAATATTGTGCCTATATGCTACTCATTTGGCTTGGAGAAGGAGTGCTTGGAGAGCTTAGTTTGGGCTTGGATATTCATTCAAGGAGAGCCTATCAACATCAAGGCTTGGTTGTATGCTTTCCCTTATTTTCTATTAATATAAAACTCCTAGTTCATTTTCCCTAAATATGTATGCCCATGTATCATTTAGCTTAGCATTCCTTGATCAATTAAGTAGGTTACTTTTGAATATGCTATTTGTATTTGCATGCCTTTTTGTGTCTTGATCTCTTTTGCGGGTGCATAAACACTATGAATATTAGGAACGAGCCCATGATGCAAGTGATTCAAGGTTTTCAACAAAGGAGATCGAGATATCATCCAAACGAGGTAGGAAATCTTCTTCGTCTCTCTTTTCAATTGTAACTTAGGAAAGTTTCTGGTAGATTGTCACTTTGGTTGCTAGACCCACTCATTGGGCTAAAGGGATCGTCTATGTCCATAGAGAGGATTTACCTAGGAAACAAAATGGTGACTCCATTGGGGAAGCTATGACCCTTTCCATTCAATCCTCCACCCTAATTTTGTGTTGAGTTTGGCTAATTGTTCGTTTTCAGGCTTGTTTGTTTATCTGTAACTTTTTCACTTACTGGTGATTGCTGGAAGGTTCTTAATTTTTGTTGATCTTGAAGAATTTTTTGTTTTATCTCGTCTTTCTCAACCATTGTAGTTTTCTCCCTGACACTCACGATGACATGACAGATGTTTTAATTACAGTCGTGATTATCGTTGTTTTGCCTATAATAGGTACGATGATCCCAAAAAAAAATAGGTTTTTTCTTCTTGATTTTAGTTTTTACCTTCTAGCAGTGGTTTGTCAATGTGATTACAGTGTCATTATCTTGCTTAACATGTTCGTTTGACTGGAATTTCCTCTTGATTTGGTTTAAATTTTTTTGGATCTTGATTTTCTTTCTAGGGTACCTAGGGTTTCTAGGTCACCCTTCATTCACTCATTGATCTGCTCTTCAGAGATCAGTTACCCTTGTTCAAAGAGTTATTTTGCATCTAGACATCTTTTTCAAGTCACTTTTGATTCTTTGGTATAAATTTGTTTTCATTAATGTCGAATCAGGTAGATGCTTTGAAAGTCACTTTAGTTCTGTTAGCAAGCAATAGATTACAAAATTGTTTGTTTTTTATTGAATCGAAAGGAAGTGCTTGTTGTTATTCTTGTGTTTTGGAAAGTGAAAGTGTATATCATTGAAGTATTTTCGAAATGTTTATTGCATTCAAATCGGAAAGTGAAAGAGATTTTCATGATTAGTGAATTGTTTTCATTTTCTTTTTCTCTTTTGCACTAGTTTGCATTGATTGCATCTTTAGTGAAAAGAAAAATATTTTCATTTTTATGGCATTGCATTTGTTAGTAGAATGAAATATTAGATTTCATTTTATTTCATTTAAAAGCTTGTATTGATGCTTCTGGATTGTTTGATGCATTGATTGGTTGTTTCTCTTCCTTTGTTAGAATAGCCTTCATCGAACGAAAAGTTTCATTTTCATCATTTAGTTGCATTCTAGGAACAAGTCACATCGTTGAGTCCTCAAAATTGAAACTTAATTCAAGATTAAACTTAAAATTAACCTCAATTAATCTAAGGATCATTTGAAACATTAACATTCATACTTAGTGGTCTAGGCTAGAGACGTGTTCAGGCATCTATAAAACTTAGCAATTGTCGTTAGCAATATTCTTACATTAGACAGTGATAGCATGGACTTGTGCTCCCCATACCATCGAGTATATAAAGGGAGACCCTCATAGCTTGCAAACCTTTATACATAGGAAGTCAAGTTTGCCTCCTTATAAATGTGATACACCAAACATAGCGTTCAGGGAGATTTCTTGCATGTATGTCAAGTCCTTGGTAAATCTATTTGCTAAGGTGTATATTGTAGTTCATGGTTACTTGGTACTCCTTTTTGCCTAGAGTTACCTGAGTAGTAATTTCGATATTTTCTAACTCTTTAAATTTGAAAATATCATCGAGCACTTGTCCTTTCAAGATTTTTAAACCATCGAAAGTGACTAGAGTCACCTTTTTGTCCTTTCCTCGACTCTTAAAAGATGAAAAGGCAAAGTTTTTGTTTCAAATTCTAAAAATAACTGCCAACGATAACATGTCGAACCAATTCAGTTACTTCTTGGCCCAATATTGAGTAAATCCTTGTAAATTTTATTTTTAATTAGCCTTCAATGAATCTCCTCTCATTTTCTTCTCTTGAGAAAAAGTCATTATGGTTGAACCATTGAGGTCACCCCAAAGTTCCCCTTTGTTGTCTGATACTGAAGGGTCTTCACAAGGAGGTCATCCAGAACTTCCTCAATCACTTGAAGCTCAAGGTTTTGAGCTTGGGAGTGTCCCGAGCATTCAACCCCTTTCTTCTTGTCCACCACCTTCGGATTCCTTGTCGCCTCAATAATCTAATCCATAAACCCCTGATAGTGCACAAAGGTTTGTCTTATATCCGCCAAATCTATTATTTGATCCTGTTGTGATATATCCTCAGCGTCCCTACATTCCTTACAATCAGCCTAGTGTTCCTTTGGAGTTATCTCCTCGTACATATTGGATTACTCCTCGTCAATTTGTTCTGCCCATGGATTCAGAAGGTGAGATCCCAACCTCTTCTTTGGGTCATTCATAAGTTTCCGCTACTCATACTCCTCACGTCAATGATGAACAAGGGTATGAATTTCCTCTAGAAGGCTTTCCTTTTATAGGAAGAGTCCCATCTCTCACACTTCCTGAAACCAGTGGGCCTATGTTTCCACCTAGTTATACAACCCTAGCCCAGTTAGTTTCAGGAACTCCTAGTGCTTCGTCTTTGTATCAAAATCCCATTTGGTATTCAAATGCCATGCCTACTTCTGGTCCATTCATTCCAAACGTGACCTCTCAAACTTCTGTACAAACTGCTATCATGTCAGTTCCCATTCAACCTACGATTCCATCGCAACCTGTATCATCATTTCAACCGTCTATTCCGATACAACCAACTGTTGCAGGTCAGATTTCCGTTAGTTCTTCCACCCTGTTACACTAAAATTTGTCACCATGACTACTTACAGTTAGTATGGCTCCATCAACTGTCATACTATCCTCCTTGGCAAGCCTCATACCTCTGCTCTCCATGTCAAACTCCAAGAAAGAGATAAATTCATTTAAAATCTATATATCTCTGGGTACGCAGTTTCTCTTAGCCTTACCTACGTGTATGCACCCCAAGTTCACAATACCTGCGTACTTGTACGCTCTGTCTATAAATCAATGGGTGTGTACTCCTGTAAAGGTCAAAAGGCGCAAGTTTCACTCCAAAAAAGTTACTTGTGGTCATTTCTAGAGCCTTCTAGAAGCTTGTTTGACATGTATGAAGCGCCTCCAGATGGTTCATGTATCCCTACCAAAGAGGAAATTATCCCATCAAGAGGGGAGTTATCCCATCCAAAGAGGGGCTTATCCCATTGATGGTGGACCTGAATAACTTCCTCTAGAACACTATAAATACAGGCATTGGGCCAAAGGGAGGGGAGGTTGAAAGCTGAACATTCTTAAGGGTAGATGTTGCTGGAATTAGGACTCCCTTGTAAAGCTTGAGAGGAGAGATTCCCATCCTTTCCTAGCCTTATTTGAGAGTGGGTGAGCTGATCAAAGTAAAGGAAAACTCTGCTGGACCCTAGGAGGGACTTGCACAACACCAAGGCTCAGGTTGTAATGGTTCCTTTTGTTACCTTTTAATGCAAATGAACTTATTTTTCTCAACAGATTGTTATTCATGGTTTGTTTCATATACTCCTTGGTCTGTATGATGGATATGTATTTTTTTGTGAGTTTATCAGGTGCTATTTAATATTTTGGCTTGTTAGTGAATGCAGGTTTCGAAGAGAAGGAGGAGCTCATCCGGATCGGTGAGGTTGGACTACTACAAAGCGTTGGACTAAAGGTATGTTAAAGATCCCCTGATTACTTGTATTTGCAATGCATGTTTAGAGAAAGGTAGGATTTATTTGTCTTGTTTGTCACTAGAAAGCTTTTGCTTCTAGGGAGGTCGGTTGTGTCCGCACTAACGACTCTTTCCGCATGACAAAATGGCGACTCCACTGGGGAATCCATTGATGTGAATGTTTTTTCCTTTGTATGAACTTTTGATCTGAGAAAAGTCGTTTGTTTTCTGGTTTTTTTCTGTCTGACTGTGTATTTGGGTGGGCTAGCTTAGGGTTAAATTAGATTTTAGTTTTTCTTTGTTTTGCTAGAAGTACGCAGCCTCTAAGTTGAGCACAGTGCGTACCTGTACGCACTGTCGCTTTGTGCACAGAGCGTACCCGCACCTGTGCAAATAGGTCGCCTGCGTACCCTGTCAAAACTAAGAAAATTTCATTTTTCTTCTTTTTTGCCTTTTACTTTTTGTTTTTAATTTGTTTTTCTGCCCATATCCACTGTTTTTCTGCCATAAATCTTCACCTAAGCTTGTTTTGTCAGTGTCGAGGGTTTTAGTGAAATTCATAGGGATTTTGCCTTAGGGTTTGATTTTTAACTGGTCCTGTAGTGACTTTGGCATTAGAGGTTGTCAAACTTTGGATCTCCTTGGTTTTGATCAGACCTCTTAGGAGTTGGGCCTGTCATAGAATTCACCCTTGTGAGAGACCTACCTTTGCGTCTTCTCTTTGCGAATCTCGAAAAAGTTTGTCATTTGAACTTTGAATTTTATTCTTGAGAAAAGAACAAAAAGATTTTGATTTTTGTTTTTGACTAGTTTTTGGTTCTGCATTAACTAGTCCTTAGTTACATTTTGACTGAGTAAAACATCCAGGAATCATCTTTAGTAAGCTTTTGACTCGTTAGATTTACTTTTAGGTGCTTTTCTCTTAGATTTGCTTTTGAGTGAAATTGAGTTGATTTGATTGCCATAGCTTTTTTAACTTTGATTTTTGTTAAAGTAAGTTTTACATGCTTTATTAATTAGGAAAAATACAAAAATATCTTTTGAAGGAAGGTTTGCTTGAGTAGCATTTGAGTCTTTGAAAAAAAAAGGAATTTTCGTGAAGTGATTAGTGGTCATGTGTCGTATGTTTTGAAAAGATAAAGAGTTTGTTTCTTTGTTTTTCATTGCCAAGAAAGTTGTCTTTATTTCAAATTTGCATTCTCCAACTCTCTTAGCTAGGAAATTCATTGAAAAAGGAAAAATTAGTGTAAATCATCCTAAGTGCATCTTTTTAGTGGATTTCGGTCGAGTCTACACACCACCAGTTTCATCTCCACTACCTTTTGTCTTAAAGAAAAGCCATAAAAAATTAACGCTTAAAGTAAAATCAACTTAGTAACTTTTATTTACTAGGGCTCTGAAACACCAATATAGATCAGGCTAGTGTCTTGGAGTAGGAGAGTAATTAACTCTCCAAGACAGCAAAACCAAACAAGTAGTTGATCTTGTGGTAGGATAAATCCAATTGTTTCATTTGTACTCTGGGAAAGCTCCTCTTAAAGGAGAAGCATGAGCTCGTGTCCGAACCAGTGAGGGGATCAACGCCAGACACGCACGACACGCACGTATTACAAACGGTAAACCTCAGATTAACCATTGTCGAGGAGCCAGGGGTCACTTGTCGGTAAACCTTGGATTATTGTCAAGGAGCCGGCAAGGGGATTGAGCTTGATACGCTGCCCTTGCGTGCTGTCGGAGTGTAGACTGTTTCCCCAGGTGCATTTGTTGTTGTTGGTAACCTTAGTGACCATTATCTTTAGGATTCTACCGAGGTGACGGTGGAGGGAAGATCCCACTATACCTGGAGCAGACGTCGGCTAGACTCACTTGGATTTTCGGGGGGTTCACTTCACTCGAGACGGTTAAAGTGGAGGAACTTGTGTTGGTCTATTCATTAAGCAGGTTGCCGGGGTAACTATTCCGCCCACCACTTCTGTACTGAATTCAGCGATGTTGGGTTTCATCTCCAACTAGTGTTTTCGGTCCGGAAGGCTACTGTTTGTGTATGGTTTGACGCCCTAGATTCTTTAGGTGTGTGATTCAAATTTGTTTGGTTCTTTAGAGACTTTAGGTGGTTTGCTTTCAGATTTTACTTTGTTTGCGTGTGCAGTAGTTAAAAGTTTTTAGCTGTGGTTGAATTACCGAGACAGTCCCGTAGACTTTGGGGCAAGTCTCCTGAGATTGTTACCGTGGCCGATTTGTTAAGGAAGTCCCGTAAATTGCGGGGCGAGCCTCCTGAAGAGGTCCCGAGTCATTACGAAGGTTTAAAGGTCCTTGTAACTCCTAGTGGCAGTAAAGTAGGTTCACCTGAAGAAGGAGAATCGTCGTTGGTAGTCCATCCAGATTACCAAGGTCTAGAAACAGGTTATAATCCCGAAGCAGTTGCAGTTTCTGAGCTTGCTGGTAGTTTTTCATCTACTAGTGATATAGGCGAAGAACCTGAAGTATCTGAACCTGTTACTCCAACTTCTAGTGCACCTGATTCACCTAGGGTAGAAAGAGTCATCACCGAAAATCTTCCTGCTGGTTTGATATCTATTGAAGAACTTGCTCCAGAGGAAGAATTAGGCGTATCTATCCTTGAAGATCAACCTACTATTGATCTAAGAGAGCGTGAATCTATCTTTTACAGTCCTCCTAGAAGTACTACTTGGTACCTTTCGTTAACCAATTATTTAGACAACTCAGGGATAAGTTTTTCTCCACCTCGTACTCCTTTTCCACCTGGAGGTATTTATACTCCTGTAAATATGTCTGGTCAGTCGTCCGTGTTCACTCAATCTCCTGAATCTTTCTTTTACGGCGGTCCTTCTGTTCCCTCCGGGTATCAGTCACTTTCTGGTACCTTTGCGGGAGCATCTCCTCAACCCATTGAACATGGGTTATTAGCTGGAAACAATGGTAATAAACCATTGGGTGTAGGGGACATTTACATGATGTCAGGTTCAGTTCCTGGTTCTCAACTTCAAGGTGGCCAATTACCGCTTGGGGGGCAGCCTCAATTAACGCCTGGGGGGCAACCTCAAGGTACACAAATTGCGTCTGGGGGGCAACCTCAAGGTACACAAATTGCGTCTGGGGGGCAACCTCAAGGAGAGTATGTACCCATAGTACAATACATTCCTCAAGGTCAACCCCGGCCTCAATATGTACCCCAGGGTCAACCTCAGTATCAATATTTACCTCAAGGGTATCAACCTCAAGGTCAAGGTCAACCCCAGTATCAGTATTTACCTCAAGGTTATCAACCTCAAGGTCAATACTCGAGTCAAGGTTATCAACCACCTCAAGGTCAATCATATGTTCAAGGTACGGGAACTGTGCCTTTCAGTTATCAATCCTATCCTCAATCCGGTTATGGATCTCAATATCCTCAACCTGTCATGGGTCAATACCCTGGAATGAACATAGTGTGGGATCCATCGCAAGTTCAACAGGTATTGCAGCCAAGTATACAGTTGTCATCTCAAGCTGGACAACCTTTAGTTGCTGGTTCATCCCAGCAACCAGTCCAGTCTAATGTTCAAACTTCTATAACTTCGGTAGTTACTCAGCCGCCAATTGCACCTAATACTCCATCTCAAACGGCTGCTGCAACTACCGCAACATCTGCTCCTTCCACCACACTTGCTTCTGGAGTATCGACAGCTCTGGTTTCTACTGTCTCTGCAACTACTCCTCAGACATCTTTACCATTGTCTAGATCTACGATTCAAACTACGGTTCAGATGCCTGTAGGACAGCCTGGTTTAAGTACGGTTGTCACTAGTCAACCACAATTCACTTATCAGCCGTACCAGGGACAGTACCAATACGGGCCTGCTGTCCAACAGTCGGTTTACCAGTATCAACCGTATCCTGGGTACACTTATCAACAACCTCAGCAACCCCAGTACGGTCCGGTTATTCCTGGTTTTCCAGGAGGATATAATATCCCGAATGCGATTCCTATTCCAAGTTATCCTGGATATCCTCCTCCTGGGACTGGTCGAGTGACCCAGAGTTTTAGGGATCCTAATCGGCAGTTACCGTTTATCGCAACTTTGGATTTACCAGACTTGTCGCGCCTAACGAACGATCCAATACAATATCTTCCGTTCTGGCCGCCAATGCCAAATAAGTTTCCCAGTGATATACCCAAGTTCGAAGGTAAGTCTGGAGAGGATCCGTCTAATCATGTGATGACTTACCACCTCTAGTGTGCTTCAAATTCCATCTCGGATGATTCGATCCGCTTACGTCTTTTCCAGCGTACGCTCATTGGTCTCGCGGCCAAGTGGTACATTGAGTTACCACGGGCCTCTTTTTACAATTTTAGTCAGTTAGCTACCTCGTTCCTAACTCATTTTCAGTTGCCGGTCAGATATGATAACGGCACGGAGCTACTAACTTCACTAAAAAATTCGACATCCACTTATATTTCCGATCATATCCATGAATGGAGACGTCGACGGCGATTAGTGAAAGTTTTTATCCCGGACCAAATCTTAGCTGAATGGTTTGTTAAATCATTATTACCGAAGATTACTGAAGATGTAGCTAAGGCCGGAGTAGTTACTGAAGAGCAAGTAATTGCTCAAGCGCAGTACCTTGACTTAGTTTACACTCAGTCAGGTACGTTACATGAAAAGATCCCAGATCTTCCAAAGTCAAATCAAATCGCTGCTGCTCCTTCGGGATCTCATGTTGTTGATGGCATGATTGGTTCGGTAAATACTAAAAGCAAGAAGAAATCTTCAAAGAATTCTTCGCCCATTATAACCTTACCAGATTCCCCGACAGGAGAGTCTTCTCCTGAAATTTCCGCTGATATCCACGCTGTAGAGTCATCTACGGCTAAATCAAAAAATGGTGGGAAGAAGAAGGGTAAGAAGAAGGGTAAAGCAGACAAAACTCCAAAGGAGAAAACAGAAAAGTCGGAATCCAATGACGAAAAGCGCAAACCTCAATATCCTTGTCTAATTTGTGAAGAGGATCATTTTACAAGAGATTGCCCCCATCGGGCCGAGGTTGTGAAAATCGTCAAAGGTTCCTCAACTCCTGTTGTTTTGAAAGATCCATTTCCAAAGCAGGAGAGTAAAATGATAGGTTCTTCCTCGAGTGCCACTGAAGAACCCATATTGATGATGTCTCATGTAAGGATTGCGACTCGATCTCACGATTATGGTAGTAAAAGTCCTGTTGATGGATCGAAATAAGCAGAATCTTCTCATTCAAATCCATCAACCTCAGCTCCCGATTCCGATCCACTACAGATCGACAAACCTAACCCTGACCTAGTAATAAAACCGCCCGCCAAGGGTGTACTTCGAAGGTCTGCTTTCAATCCACATGCGAGAGTGGCCCAGAATTACAACATTATTGAGGATTTAGCTGTTTCACCCTCAGCAATGTCGGCTTTAGAAGTGCTGCAATCATGCCCAGCACAGCGAAAATTACTTTTGTCGGCTATAGGAGCTATTGATGTTCAGGACCCGAACCTGATAATCTTTGATCTAGAAAATAGTACACCGCGTCTCCCTCATCAGATGGCTTTCTAGATTCCAGTGATAGTCAAAAACAGGCCTATTCATCGGACTGTAATTGATGAGGGCGCTTCCATGTGTATTATGTCGATTCAGTGTTGGAGATCACTTGGTTCTCCTTCGCTGAACCAATCCCCGACAATTCTTAAGGCCTTTGATGGGCGTGGGTTCCATCCGTTTGGCATTTTACAGGATTTGCCTATAGGAGTTGAAGGAAATCCGTTAGTCTAGATGTGGAGGTGGTTGATGCCCCTCTAGACTACAACCTTCTTTTGGGTCGAAGTTGGTCTTATGCTATGACAGCGGTTGTTTCATCGGTCTTCAGAGTCATAAAGTTTCCACATAATGGCAAGATCGTGACAATAGACCAGCTGGCTTATTTTTCATCCGACCCAGCCTCTTCAGAGAGTATCCAGCATGTCAGTAAAACGACTATCCCTTATAAGGATGTTGGCATAGGATTAGTTAAAGATTCCGGTTTACTGGGAACTTTTCCTTTTCCTCCAATCAACGCAGACCCTTCATTCGATTCATTCATATGATTACTTCAGACACTATTATTTACGACAATCCTTGGATTGTCCCATCTGAATCTGAGATAGACTCATTCGGTGATGCAATGCCTTTGAGTCCATATGAAATTGCCTATGAAGCTGTGCAGTCTTTTTCCGACCCAAGTTCAACCAAAATCGACCAAATGAATGTGGTCCGTGAGGAATCCCTTTTCGCATCAACCTCGGAGTTAATAGCGTTTCCCGAAGTTGTGTCATCTGACGAACAACTTTGTGAAATCTTGTGCGTAGACGATTTACCATGGGAAGATCTCCATCATAGATCTTCGTTTTTACCTGAGGATGATCGTTTTGAAAACGATTTCTCATCAATTTTTACAGCTGAATATGTCAAAGATGCTCAGAGTCCCATGAAACATCCTGATTCAGAGCTGAATTTGGGAAATGTTTCTCGCACTATTCCCATTGACATTTCAGTGAAGCCCGGAATTGTTGAACACATTCATATAGGTGCCTCGTGTTCAGATGACGAAATTCAAACATACAAGGCCCTATTTCAAGAATTCCCCGACGTGTTTGCCTGGTCCTATGAGGAAATGCCAGGAATTGATCCCTCCATTGTTGTTCATGAGATCAAGACTTACCCGGACGCTAAACCCGTTCGGCAACGTCTGCGTCAGATACACCCTCGAAAAGCGGCTGCAATTAAAGCAGAAGTTGACAAGCTGTTGAAAGCAGATTTCATTTATCCGATCCCGTTAACGGATTGGGTATCGAATATTGTTCCAGTTAACAAGAAGCAGGGAACAATAAGAATATGTATCAACTATAGGGATATCAATCGTGCTTGTCCCAAGGACAACTATCCAACGCCCTATATCGATCAAATAATTGATGATTGTGCCGGCAGTGAAATATTTTCCTTTATGGACGGTTTTTCCGGTTACAACCAAATCAATATTCTACCTGCCGATCAACAAAAAAAGGCTTTCATTTGTCCATGGGGGACATTTTCTTATTGCAACTTACCTTTTGGGCTTAAGAATGCCGGAGCCACTTTTCAAAGGGCGATGTCTTATGCATTTCATGACATCAAGCACATTGTGCAACCGTATCTCGATGATTTGCCCGCTCACTCCTTACGTCGAGCTGATCACCTTGTCCATTTACGAGCAATTTTTATGAGGTGTAGGCATTATCGTATACGGTTGAACCCACACAAATGTGTCTTCTGCATAGAAGTGGGACGATTGCTGGGATTTGTAGTTTCAAAAGCCGGCATTCGCGTCGATCCCTCGAAGGTCGAAGCTATCATCAAATTGCCTCCTCCTTCGAGTTTGCGCCAACTCCAAAGTTTGCAAGGGAAAGAAAACTTTTTACGCTGATTCATTCCTAACTACGTCGAGATTACCAAGGGTTTTACCCGGTTGTTGAAACAAAATGCTCAATTTTCTTGGGATGAGATAGCTCAGAAATCTTTTGATGCGCTAAAGCACGTGTTGACCCATGCACCGTTGCTGCATCCTCCCAACTACAACCAGGATTACTTTTTGTACCTCGTCGCCGCTCATTCCACCATTGGAATGGTCTTAGTACAGGAAGATGAATTCGAAACGGAACATGTGATATATTATCTTAGTAGGACGTTAAATCCCACTGAGCTAAAATATTTGCATGTGGAGAAATTGGCCCTGGCAGCTGTTCAGGCTGTCCAACATTTTCGTCATTACATTCTTCTCCGTAAAACTACAGTCATTTCGGATTGCAACCCTATGATCTATATTTTGACTAAACAATTGCTAGGGGGCAAGTACTCTAAATGGATTGTTATCTTGCAAGAGTTCGACTTAGAGTTTGAAAAGTCTAAGTCTAAGAAATCTTAGTTTTTGCAGAGTTGATGTGTGACTTCCCGCGTGCTGACACAGAAACTGTGGTAGAGGAACCCATTGCGGACGAATCTCTATTTCTCATCAGCACTTTAGATCCGTGGTATGGGGATATAATTGTCTATCTCCAAACCCAATCCTTTTGGCCCGAAGCTTCAAATTCGGAACGCCGAAAAATTCGATTTCAGTCCCAACAGTACAAAATTATTGGAGATACTCTTTATCGTCGTGGGGCAGATTTGGTTTTTCGTCGTTGCTTAACTCATGAAGAGGCAGAAAGGGTTATGAATTACTGTCATTCTGGAGCGTGTGGCGGTCATATGTCTGGGTATGCCACAGCTCAGAAGGTGTTGCGTGCTGGCTACTTCTGGCCATCTATGTTTAAAGATTGTATCATTGCGGTCCGAAAATGCCACAACTGTCAAGTGTTTGATCACAAGATGCGCGCACCACCTACTCCTCTCCACCCTATAATTACCGTTGGTCCTTTTTCTAAATGGGGTATCGATTTTATTACATGTAACCCTCACTCAGTCGGGGGGCATGCGTATATCATCCTTGCGGTTGATTATTTTACTAAGTGGGCCGAGGCGATGCCTACATTCGAGGCAGACGGTAAGACAGCTGTGATTTTCATATTCAATCATATTATTGCTAGGTTTGGTGTCCCACAAGCGATAATCACTGACCATGGGCGCCATTTTCGAAACATTATGATGACAGAACTTACAAGCCAGCTTGGTTTGCGTCATGATAGTTCTACTCCTTATTATCCCCAAGCAAACGGTTTGGTTGAGTCCATCAACAAAGTTCTAGTTATCATGATCCGACGAATCATTGGTATTCATCGGTCAAATTGGCACAACATGTTATTTTCAGCGCTTTGGGCGTACCGAACCTGAACATCAACAGGGTTCACTCCTTTCCAACTAGTTTATGGTTTGGAAGCAGTGTTTCCCATTGAATGCGAAATCCCATCACTTCAAATGGCTATTGAATTACTTCCAGCTACTTCCGAAGAGGATAAGCGTCTATTATAATTAGCTAAATTAGATGAGACTTGACGTGACGCTGCATTGGCAATCGAGACTCACGCAAAAAGAATGAAAGCTCAGTATGATCGCAACGTGACCCCTCGTAATTTTTCGGAAGGAGACCTAGTGCTATTATATGATCAAGCTAACGATAAATTAGGTGCTGGCAAATTTGTTCCCATGTGGCATGGGCCCTACATTGTTAAGCGAAAGCTAGCAAAAGGGGCCTATGAGCTGGTAGATTTTGATGGGGACTCTTTGGGTAAGCCCAGAAATGGACTTTACCTAAAGAGGTATTATGCTTAAATGATGGGTATGGAGATTTAGTTAGGTTAGTTTTCTTTCTAGCTGGTGTGTTTGTTAGTATAGACAATGTGCTTAGCTTAGAGAGTGTTTTTTTCGTCATTATTCTGGCTTATCTTGGTTTTACTCTTGATATTGCAAATGTCGACGCCTCTCCAAACGTACATTGGATTTGCTGATGGTGCTTGTCGTAGTACATGGAATATCTCTTCCGCAGCTTGGGTTATCTATTCGCCCTCTGACGAGTTAGTTTCTATGCATGGGGTGAGCCTCGGTCAAACAACAAACAACATTGCAGAATACAGTGCAGTGATTGAGTTATTATCTGAATCTATTTCATTCGGGATTCGGAGTTTGATAGTGAGGTTAGATTCTGAACTCGTTGTATTACAGCTTAATAGAGTATATGCCATTAGAAATCCAGTGTTATTAAGATTATTTTTGAGAGTGCGCCTCTTGGAACGTGAATTTGATTACATTGAATATCAGCATATTCCAAGGTCATTAAATACATTAGCAGATGCAATTACTTCTCGAATGTTAGACAGACATTTGTGATAATCATAAATGTAAATTCAAAAACATTTCATCATACATGTTTAACAAGATAAGCCGGTAATAATGATATATATATATATAGATAGGAGTGTGTCAAAAATATACATCGTCTTCGATCATAGGTTGAAAAATACCTTATGATCGGCAAAAATGATAAGTACAAAAAACCAAAAATGTCACATGTGTCTACAAAAAGTGACTAGCCAATCACTGGTGGTGCTCTCTATACGAGACCACTGCCCGCGCTACCCTACACAGGAACCTCCTGAAAGGTCCTGGGACTGCGACCACATAGCGCTGAAGTCGGATAGGAATATCGTCTATAGTCGTCTCTGGTATGTCCGCCGTGAGACGCTCTAGGTCCTGTTCCAGCTCGGCTAAGGTCTCTGCGGCCGCATCCTATGGGGCCGGTGCTGGTGCAACTGGTACTCTTCTCTCGAATGGCCGGAGATTGGCCGGACGCTGTGGACCTACATCTGCATTTTGAAATTTGTCACTGTCAGTTTTGAGACGATATAAAAACAAAAAAAAAGTAAATAATTTAAAAAACTTGCGAAAAATGAAGTACCTCTGTCGTCCCATTGTTCTCCCTGTGGAAGAACCATGTCCGGATCACCGCGAAAATCTACTCCGGCATAAGGAAAATCCTGGATCGCAAAGACCTGGTCCTCCAACTAGTGAAAGTAACCCGCAGGAAATCGAACAACTCCCGCTCCCTCATCAGGATGTCGGGCCATCACCGCAACCCATCGCATCAACTTTGGCTCCCGAGGAGGCCCAGCTGCAACAGCTGTGGGATCAGCATCGGAACCCTCTCTAGGGCAAAGTTCACAACTAGAGGCCCATACCCAAAGGTCTTTAATTTCCCGTTCTTTGCCCTAGTCAGTTGGCCCTTCATATTGGCCAACACAGCGTCACACCAATTGAAAATGGTGCCTCGGTAGCAATCTATCGCCATCCGCATTTGGGACCCGGTGGCAATATGCAAAGCGGCTGCACCGCAGAGTCTGGTAACTGTAAAGGCAATTACCATAAGTTCAGGCAGGGATATGTATTTGATTTCTATCCCTTTCTCCTGGTTCTGATTGTTGCACCACTCTAGTCGGAGGCTAGCAAGGGATTGGCCACCCGTCCTAGTCCCGGACAGAGTCAGTTGCTCGCCCCTATTAGGCAAACCAGTGAGAAAATATATGTCTGAGGGCTCTATCTCGAGCTGGTACCCTCCGATGTATAAGCATTGATCTTGAACGTTCCACCTTTCAACTAGCCATTCTAAGAATCGCACCTGGGCCCTCATGCCAGGTATGGCCCAGTATTTGTAGAGACCGCATGCCTTCAAAGCATCAATGGAAGGTTGATGATCTATTGTGGCCAAATCGACATCTTCGTGTTCTCTCTCGCGCCAATCAAGCATGGTGGGAAATCTACACACCAGAAAACATTCATTAGAATTCATTAAATCAAAAATTGATGGTTTACTTTTGAGATTTGGGGTTTTGAAATTGCTTTGCGCGGAGTACGCACCCCGCGTTCAGAAACAGAGCGTGGGGACGCAGCTTTTCTGAAGGTAGGCTGCGTACTCCGGCCATTTTCCCATTAACGAAAATGTCGGGGTACGCAGGTCGCCCATGGGGCACCTGCGTACCCCGAAAGGCGGATCCTAAAACCCCAAAGCCCTCAAAAAATCAAACTAAGGCTTAAAATGAAATTCTAAACGGATGAAAACAAAGAGGAGGATGTTGTGAAATACCTGAAAGAGACGGCACTCGATTCCGACGGTCGGATTCTCCGCAAAGTCCACGGGAAGTTTCTTGCCAAAATCCCTTTTCTCTCCCTCAACAGTAAAATGGTAAAAATGACATGGTAAAAGGTCTTTTTATAGGTTTTTTTGGATAAATGAATGCTAAGTTTGTTTATTTTTCACCATGGAAGGATATTTCTCAATGCATTTTTGCTTATCTTAAACAGGTATGAGTAATGTGTCGTTTTTGTGCAGGACAAAAGGACTTTCAGGGAAAATTATCATTTTTCACGAACCAAAACATAAGAGTCATCTTTTAAGCCCTTTTCTGACTCCTAAAATATGAAAAGATTGCCGAGCGTTTCTTTTACACTCGTTAAAAGGGAATTAAAAGACGGTCCCCTTATAGCTCTTTTCTGACCGTAAAAACAGGAAAAGATTGCCGGGTTTTTGTCGTTTCAAACTCGATACTGGAAATAAAATGACGTGTCCTTGATCGCTTTTTACTTTTCAGGTCAAAGGCACTAATCATGAAAGTACTCCTTGGTCGCAAGACTAAGCAGTTCTCTCAAGTATTATTTTATACTTTTTCGGGCTTGGGAGACACAACTTTACGAAAAAGTTCAACCTGGAGTCTTCTTAAGTTCTTCAGACTCTCTAAAAATGAAAAACGCCAAGTTTCTCCTATACTGGACTCGTTAAAATTTCACAATAAAGGACCTGTTCGATTGCAAACAGGAACGGACCACTCCTTCTTAGGGTTCGAATCAAAACTAAGTTGGACTCATCCGAAGGATGAGCTTATAATCAAGCATATGTTATCCTCCTCAAGCTTGTAAAAAATAAAGAGGTACTTCCCAGAAATGGTGGGGGAAAATAGAGAAAAATGAGCCCATTTGTTATCCTTTGTCTCAGAAGAAGCCTTATTACCGCTCTTGAACACGACACTTTTCATTCACCTGGGTTGGGAAATCCTTTGCATCACAGTTGATCAAACCACATTGAAAGTCTTTAGCCGGGTATTAACTTTGGGTCAAATATTACCAAGCCATCTGTCGTGTCGTTATGTGTTCAAGAGGTCTCTACAATAAACATTCATCTGCAAAATACTTATCATCCATTTTGACCATCCCTTAGTCAGTCCTTACAGCTATATTTCTTCAACTTGATCTATGATTTCGTGTTGTTGGCTTGCCTGCAACGGGTCGCTTTCTATCGACATCAGCACATTATCTAGAAAGATGACCTAGGAATCGTCAGTACCTTGAAGTCTGCATGCATCAATGGCAAGTTTCTCGCCTTTGACGACAGTTTACATCATTAACTTTCGATCGAAGGATTCCGTGAAATGTTTGACATCAACTCATTCATTCACATCTCATGGATTGTACTGGGTACTTTGAGAACCATTGACATCACTGGTGGTCTCTCTCACGCTTGTTAACAGTTTACATCATTGACTGGTAATCAAGTGGTTTCTACCATGTTCGACATCAACTCATTTATTCGCATGGATAGAATCATACCTGTTCGGGAAGTAGAAATGAAGACCCTGGATCTAGTTTCCACCATCGAGGCTGCGAGGAGTTTTGTATTCATTATACAGTAGACTAACTATAAACAGATGGCTGCGTCCATACTGTGTCTACAAAAGTCTATGATTATGATGTACTTCAAAATCATTCCTGTATCAGAGCAGTAGATAGTCAATTAGTTAAAGTTTTCAATCTGAGTATGGGAATGCCTACCTCAGCGATGATATAATCATATATATGTATTTTGTGTTGAATACTTGCAGGTTCCGACTGGGCTCTCCACAAGATAATCCTTGAAATGATAAAGTACTTCACCCTTCCTAGAAAATATGAAACCCTAATCTACTTCAGGCTTCGCACTTTAGGGGGAAATCTGTTACACTAAAATTTGTCACCATGACTACTTACAGTTAGTATGCCTCCATCAACTGTCATACTATCCTCCTTGGCAAGCCTCATACCTCTGCTCTCCATGTCAAACTCCAAGAAAGAGAGAAAGTCATTTAAAATCTATATATCTCTGGGTACGCAGTTTCTCTTAGCCTTACCTGCGTGTACGCACCCCAAGTTCACAATACCTGCGTACTTGTACGCTCTGTCTATAAAGCAATGGGTGCGTACTCCTGTAAAGGTCAAAAGGCGCAATTTTCACTCCAAAAAAGTTACTTGTGGTCATTTCTAGAGCCTTCTAGAAGCTTGTTTGACGTGTATGAAGCGCCTCCAGATGGTTCATGTATCCCTACCAAAGAGGAACTTATCCCATCAAGAGGGGAGTTATCCCATCCAAAGAGGGGCTTATCCCATTGATGGTGGACCTGAATAACTTCCTCTAGAACACTATAAATACAGGCATTGGGCCAAAGGGAGGGGAGGTTGAAAGCTGAACATTCCTAAGGGTAGATGCTGCTGGAATTAGGACTCCCTTATAAAGCTTGAGAGGAGAGATTCCCATCCTTTCCTAGCCTTATTTGAGAGTGGGTGAGCTGATAAAAGTAAAGGAAAACTCTTGCTGGACCCTAGGAGGGACTTGCACAACACCAAGGCTCAGGTTGTAATGGTTCCTTTTGTTACCTTTTAATGCAAATGAACTTATTTTTCTCAACAGATTGTTATTCATGGTTTGTTTCATATACTCCTTGGTCTGTATGATGGATATGTATTGTTTTGTGAGTTTATCAGGTGCTATTTAATCTTTTGGCTTGTTAGTGAATGCAGGTTTCGAAGAGAAGGAGGAGCTCATCCGGATCAGCGAGGCTGGACTACTACAAAGTGTTGGACTAAAGGTATGTTAAAGATCCCCTGATTACTTGTATTTGCAATGCATGTTTAGAGAAAGGTAGGATTTATTTGTCTTGTTTGTCACTAGAAAGCTTTTGCTTCTAGGGA
Source organism: Pinus tabuliformis (assembly GCA_031772625.1). Classification (NCBI taxonomy): domain Eukaryota; kingdom Viridiplantae; phylum Streptophyta; class Pinopsida; order Pinales; family Pinaceae; genus Pinus; species Pinus tabuliformis. The sequence continues at coordinate 798,214,058 of CM062805.1, read as the reverse complement.
GGTCGGTTGTGTCCGCACTAACGACTCTTTCCGCATGACACACCCCTTCGTCAAGTGGACAGAATGTGCCACTGCTTGGAGGGCAAAATCCAAACATTCCTCTTGTGTCAGGTGAAACCAACGTGAGTGGATTACAAACTCACATGGTTGGAGTCAATCAACCTTATTCTTGTGGTATTCCTAACCATGTTGGTCCATCCGGGTCGGGTAATATCCAGTATTAGCAGCCTTATACAGCTCAGATTCCACTCCAATAGGATTATGTCCCATATGGTTCGCAAGCCTTGGTCAATCCATCTTGCACTCCATAAGTAGGAGCTTATGTCCAGCCTAGCCAATCTGCTATTCCGGGTGGATATGGTCAGATTCAATTCGGAAATTTCCAATACCCACAAGGTATATCCCAAGGAGTTGTCCAACAACCCTTGCAGCAGCAATGCCAACCATTACAGCAGCAAGGGAAACCTTTGCAACAGCAGGGGCAACCTTTGCAACAGCAACCTCAATTTGTTCAAAAGCCTACTCAACCTTTGTACTCGCAAGGCCAACCTTTACAATAGTAAGGTCAACCTTCACAGCAACAAAGTCAGCCTTTGCAATAGCAAGGTCAACCTCTATAGCAGCAAGCTCAATATGCATATCAACAAGGTCAGCCCTTGTAAACACAAGTTCAACCCTTGCAACAGCAGGGCAAATATCTTCAAGTCCAGGGTCAACAGGTCCAACAACCTTACAACCCATATGCCGCATATAATGCTTATCAATGGCCTGTGGTAGGTCAATATCAAATCTACCCTATACCAAACCTGCCTTATGGTCAAGGTACCTTTTAGTGGGGGAAAAATCAAGTTCCTTATGGTCAAAATCCTCTGTTATAGGGGTAGAATCCTTACCAGCAAGGTTGGAACCCGCAGTTTGGGCCTCGTCAAAGTCCCTACATGTCATTTAATCCGCAATTGCCATTTTTGGCTACGTTGGAACTTCGTGATGTCTCGAGGCTCACAATTGATCCTATTCTTCATTTTCCTTATTGGCCTTCGGTTCCAACTAAAATTCCAAGCGATTTCCCTAAATTCGAAGGAAAACCTAAAGAATACCCGCAAGCCCATGTGATGACATATCACTTATGGTGCTCTTCAAACTCTTAGGTTGACGATTATATCTGTCTTCACCTCTTTCAGAGAACCTTAATAGGTGCTTCGGCAAAAGCGTATGTCGAGTTACCTCGAGGTACCTATGTTAACTTTAACTCTTTAGCTATGGATTTCCTCCCCCACTTCTAGTTGCCAGTTCGTTTTGAAACTAACACTCATTTGCTGACATCTCTTAAGCAAGATACTGCAACACACATTTCTGATCATATCCATTAATGGAGACGTAGGTGTCGCCTTATCAAATTCGAGATTCCTGATGAGTTGTTGACCGAATGGTTCACAAAATCATTCGTAAACAAAAATTCTAAGCATATAGCAATGGGTGGTTGTGTTATTGAAGATCAAGCTATTGCTCGTGCCCAGTATATAGACTTAGTCTATTCTCAATCTGGCACATTATATGAGATGTTGCCTAATGCTCCAAGAAAATCTTTGGATCCCAATCTTGTAACTTCAAAGTCTACTGACGTACCACCTGTTGATGGTATCTTTGGATCAGTATCCTAGAATTCCACTAAGACTTCTTCGAAGCAAAATTCTATGTCAGACACTAGTTCCAACCATCCTTCGAAAAATTCGTCAAATCCTGGTAAAACCTCCGAGGTACATGTTGTTTAGTCTACCACAACAGATAAGGCCTCCAAAGGTAAGAAAAAGGGTAAAGGTAAAGCCAAAACTGATACCCTGAAATAGGATCCACCCAAATCATTTGTTGATGATGCTTCCAAGAGAAATCCGAAATATCCTTGCCTCATCTGTGAGGAAGACCATTATACTAAGGATTGTCCTCGATGAGCTGAAGTTAACCGTTTATTGAAAGGGATGTGGGTTGTTTTGAAAGAACATTTTCCATCTTAGTAGACATAGTTTGTAGACCAACCGCAATCCTCTGCCTCCTCTGGTTCCCAAGTAGTCATGATGCAAGGTTCATCGCCTATTTCGATCGCTACTCGAACAAAGGACTATCAAACCCCACAAAAGCAGATGGTGGAGAAAGAAGTTACCTATATACCTTCTACTTCCACTTCGTCCAGTTCTGGTCTGCTCCATATTGAGCATCCTAACAATGAATCCATAATCCGACCACCTCCCAAATGTGTGCTTCGGCAATCATCTTATAATCTGAATACTAGAGTTGCACAACATAATAATATTGTTGAAGATTCAGCTCAAGCACCTTTAGTAATGTATGCTTTGGAAGTTCTCCAAACATGTCCAACGCAGTGGAAATCATTATTGTCTGCTATAGGCACCATTGATCCTATCGATTCAAGTCTAATTACCTTTAATCTTGAAAACCACATTCCACGTCTTCCTCATCAGATTTATTTTCTGATTCAAGTTATCATTAAACGAAGATGATTCATTGGACTGTTATTGATGAAGGCGCTTCCACCGGAATCATGTTTGTCTCATGTTGGAATGCCATTGGTTCTCCTACTCTCAATCAGTCCCCGAACACTTTGGAGGCTTTTGATGGCAAATGCTCCCATCCATATGGTATTCTCACAAACTTGTCAATCACATTGGAAGGAAAGACTATTGTGCTAGAAGTGGAAGTTGTAGATGTGAATCTCAATTACAACCTTCCTCTCGGACAGAGTTGTACCAATGCCATGTTTTTTGTGGTTTCTTCTTTGTTTCACGTGCTTCGTTTTCCTCACGAAGGAAAACTTGTCACCGTCGACCAACTGTGTTTTTTCTCTTCCATTCATCAAATGACAATGTCCCATATGTGGGAAATACCGAAATTCCTTATGAAAGTGTGGGGGCAGTTCTTTTCAAAGATTCTGCTTTAATGGGTACTTTTACTCTCCCACCTCCTAATGTCACTTCGGTCAATATGATCTCGATCTCTATAGATCCTTGGATTATTCCTACTCCAGATCAAATTGATTCATTTGGTGATTTTATGTCATTAAGTCCATTCAAGCAAGACTATGACAAAATTGTCTTGGCTTCAACAGACGCTTTATAAAGTCATGTTGTTTTCAGTATGAACCTAGATACTTATGTGTCATCTCCTTGGCTTGGTTCATGGGATTCTCCAGGTACATTGAACAAGACATTCCCCACCGACGAGAGTATCATTGAGGTTATGTCTCTAGATGAAACTCCTTGGAACGATCTCCATCATCGTTCTTCATTTCTTCCCAGCCTAATTGAGATGCCTTCATGTCTTGAAGGGATCATTTCTCATTTCCCAACACATCCACTTCGAACACCCGTTTTGGTGCACGATGTTTTGTCTGAGGGTAATATGGGAATCATTACTGCAACTATGCCTCTTGACATTTCCATTAAACCTAGAATTATCGAGAACATTCATATTGTGGTTTCCTATTCTCCCGATGACATCAAGATTTAGACTAAAATTTTTAAATAATTGTGAGATGTCTTTGCACGGTCATACGAGGAAATGCCTAGTATTGATCCAACAATAGTGGTGCATGAAATACCTACCTATCCTGGTGCAAATCCTGTTCGTCAACGACTTCATCCTATGCATCCTCGAAATGTTGTTGTTATTAAGGAAAAAGTGGAAAAGATTTTAAAAGCTAGTTTTATCTATCCAATCCCATTGATAGATTGGGTGTCTAACATTATCCCTGTTGCTAAAAATTAGGGCACAATTCGTGTATGTGTTGATTACCGTAACATCAATCGTGCATGTCCAAAAGACAATTATCCCACTCCGTTTACCGATCAGATCATCGACGAGTGTGCTAGAGTGAGATTTTCTCATTTATGGATGGTTTTTCTGGCTACAACCAGATCAACATCTCACTTGTTGATCAACATAAGATAGCCTTTATCTATTCGTGGGGCACTTTTGCCTATAAGAAGCTTCCTTTCAATTTAAAAAATGTTGGCGCTACCTTCCACAGAGAAATGCCTTATGCGTTTCATGATATTCGACACATTGTTCAACCTTACCTTAACAACTTACCAGCTCATTCTTCTAAGCATCATGACCATCCAGACCACTTAAGATCCATTTTTCTACGATGTCGACATTATAACATTCGTCTCAATCCGCACAAGTGCCTTTTTTGTGTTGAATCTAGTCGACTCTTGTGTTTTGTTGTGTTCCAAGATGGTATCTGAATCGATCCTTTAAAATTTGAGGCTATTGTGAACTTACCCCCCCCCCTCTTGCTTCAATTGCAAATCCTGCAAGGAAAGGCTAACTTTCTTCGTCGATTCGTTCCTAACTACGCTGAACTCGCCAAGGGTTTTACTCACTTGCTTAAGAAGGGGGTCCCATTCATTTGGAACGAATTTGCACAGAAATCCTTCAATGCTTTGAAAAACATGCTTATCAGTGCTCCTTTACTGCATCCCCCTCATTATCGACGTGATTATTTCCTATACTTCACTGCAACTGACAGTACCATTGCTATGGTGTTGGTTCAAGATGATGACAATGGCAACAAACATGTGGTTTATTACTTAAGCCAAAATCTCCTTGATACTAAATCTCGATATGCTCATGTCGAGAAGCTTTCCTTAGCAGCAGTCCATGCTATCGAAAGATTTCGTCATTATATCCTTTTACGGAAAACCATGGTGATTTCTGATTGCAACCCTATGACCTATATATTGACTCATCAATTACTGGGGGAAAATACTCCAAATGGATTGTTATCCTGTAGGAGTTTGATTTGGATTTTATTGTCACCAAATCAAAGAAATCACTTGTTTTTTCTGAGTTGATATTTTTCGTTCCTTCTGCAAGGACTTCTACTGATTTTATTGAGCAGATTCATGATGAAACTATGTTTCTCATCAACACTCTTGACCCGTGGTATGGAGATATTATCATTTGTCTTCAAACCCAAACCTTCTGATCTGATTTGTCTCGATCTGACCGACGTTGCATCTGACATCAGTCCCAACCCTATCGGATTCTTGGTGATACATTGTACCGAGTTGGTGTGGACTCTGTTCTTCGCAGATGTCTCACACTTGAAGAGGCTAAATGGGTCTTGAATGACTGCCACTCTGGGGCATGTGGTGGTCATATGTCTAGCTACACCACTACTCAAAAAATCCTCCACACCGGTTATTTCTGGCCTTCCATCTTTAAAGATTGTATTCTAGCTATTCATAAATTCCATGAATGTCATATTTTTAACCACAAGCAGGGTGCCCTGCTAGCACCCTTACACCTAGTAGTTATCGTTGGTCCATTCGCTAAATGGGGCATAGACTTCATGACATGTACCCCTTGCTTGGTCGAGGGGCATGGTTATATTATCGTCGCCATCGACTACTTCACTAAATGGGTCGAGGCAATGCCCACATACAATGTTGACTGTATCACTGCTGCTCAGTTCCTCTTCAATCACGTCATAGCATGTTTTGGTGTTCCTCAAGCCATTGTAAGTGACCACAAATGACATTTTCGTCAGTACATGTTGGTCGAGCTGACTACTCAGTTGGGTCTTCATCATGATAGCTCAACTCCTTATTATTCACAGGCCAATGGCCAAGTCGAAGCAATTAATAAAGTTTTGATCACTATGCTCAACGCACCATTAGGAAACATAAAAAGTACTGGAATATGATGATATTACCATCTCTATGGGATTACAGAACTTCCGCTAGGATGGCCACTGGATTCACTCCATTCCAACTAGTTTAAGGTTTAGAGGCAACTCTCTTGATTGAATGCGAAATCCGTTCACTCAAATTAGATGTCGAACTTCTTCCTAATACCTCACCTAAAGAGGAGTAGCTACTCTACCTTGAGAGGCTTGATGAGACCCGTTTCATTGCTACGTTGGTAATCAAATCCCAAAAGAAATGTGTCAAAGATCATTTTGATCAAACCATTTCTCCTCACACTTCTTCTGAAAGTGACCTGATCCTCCTTTATGATCAGGCTAATGATAACTTAGGTGTTGGAAAGTTCGAACCTATGTAGCATGGGCCATATACCGTCAAACGTGTTTTGTAAAAAGGAGCCTATGAGTTAGTTGATTACGAAGGAAATGCATTGTCACAACCCAGAAATGGGTTGTATTTGAAAAAGTATTGTGCATGAAATTCGTGTAATGACCTTTTGTACATTAGTGTGTGAATTCATTAGTGTGCACTTTTTTTATTTTTGGTGTGTTTGTTTGCTTTGCAGACATGTGTTTTTCTTCTTACCTTGTGTTCCACTCGGTTTGCAGATGTCATCAATTCATTATCTTGGTTTTGCTAATGGTGCTTGTCGTAGCACATGAAATTTGTCTTCCGAAGCTTGGGCACTCTTTGCCCTTGATGACAAGTTGATTGACTTACAAGGTATATGCCTCAATCGAACAACTAACAATATTGTTGAATATAGTGCAGCCATTGAACTATTGTCAGAAGCAGTTTCTCTTGGCATTAGAGATTTAGTTGTCAAGTTAGATTCACAACTCGTTGTGTTACAGTTAAACAATCATTATTCGGTAAGAAATCCACAGATATTGTGTATGTATCTACGTGTTCGATTATTGGAAAGAAATTTTAATTTTATCACATATCAACATATTCCACGCAATTTGAATACATTAACATATGCATTAGCAAACTATGTTCTTGATAGACATTTGCATAATCTATCAAACCAATCACATCATCATGATTCATGGCCACATACGTAGAAAATAAAACATATATATATATATATATATATATATATATATATATATATATATATATATCATGTCTGTCAGAGTGTTTACATCAAAATCTCAAAAATAAAGTGTTCTGAGACACTTGGCTTTCAAAGCCTACAAAATGTGTAAAAGTAACTAGAAAGGCTATCAGCCCGCACAATGCTCATGGTAGCATGAGACTGCTCTGATCACTCGGCCTAATAGCCAACGCAGTCTCGCTGATACTCCTACGATGTGCCTCTGCCATCGCAGTGGCACCTCATCTATGGTAGCATACTCTGGTATCCCTGAGGTAATCACGTCTAGGTTATGCTCCATCTCGACCAAAGGGTTCACCCCTTCCTCATAGTCAGCGCCTACTATCTGATGGGCTGCTAGTCGTGCAATTGGAAACATGCCAGGTAGTCTTTCTGGTCAAACATCTACACATTTATCACAAGTTACATCTTAGTTACGTTTTTACAAAAAATTCATAAAACTTGAAAAAATCAAAAAACAAGTTTTAACTGTGTTAGTCCACTGTTATCCCGGTGGCAGAGGTAGTTCTGAATACCATCTAAAATTTGTGCCAGCATAAGCATAATCATCCACAAAAAGTAGTCGGTGACGTAGCCAACTGAAAAAATGTGGAGGAAAATGCATCTGTTGGCCCCCTCCTCCTCGGGGCATGAGCTGACTCCACCGTGCTAGCCTCGAATCCTGGGGGAGAGGATCTGGTACCTCTACAAACTGGTTCCAAAACAAGGGCACCCACTCTAGGAAGAAAGTAACCAGTATTGAACTGAAGCCAAATTATTTCAGTTTCCCTCATTTACCTTTGGTTATCTACCTCTTCATATTATCCAGTAGTCCTCCACACCAGTTGAAGATTGTGGGAGTTAAACAATCTACTGCATAACAAAATTGTGATTGGGAGGCTTCATGGAGAGCTTGCATGCCAGATACACGAGCTATGGTGAATAAGATAGTTCTCAAGGGAAGGTTAGTGACTATTGTTGTCTTTAATTTCCCGCCCATGATCATCTCTGAACATGGGCAATCTCTGCTGACAAAACTACTAGTACTTTCACCTCCTGGGTGAGATCCAAAGAGTTGGACTCTCTCTCCCCTCCTAGACAATCCAGTAATGAAATAGATGTTTTTTTCTTCCAACACTAGCTCTTGGTATTTTATTATGAAGAGTTCTCGATCAACATCCCACAAGTTGATCAAACACAATAGCAGCTCCATTTGATCTCTCAATACTGTGGTCCTAAAGAACTTCAGCAACCCACAATTTCTCAAAGCATTGATACATTCTGGATCCTAGGCTGCCTGGTGGTCTTCAACCTCATGGCCTCTTTCTTTCCATTCTAGAACCATGATCTCCTACAAAACATCATTAAACACAAGTTAAAACTTTTTTTATGGATCAAAACAGAGAATTTTTGCTTGAAAGAAGAGATTTTCTTCAAAAACCCTACCTCGATGCCATCGTGCCTGTTTTTATTAACATAGAAATTTCATCGCGTGGGCCTTTGGGCTCGGGAGCGATCATCGTGTGTCTAATGAGGAAACTCATGATGATCACTGACATTTTAAAACTTTAAAATCCTTCCCTCTGGCATACAAAAATCCATTAAAAATACATAAAAATATGATGAACTGCAAGAGAAAGTACAAACCTCTTACCTCCTGCAAACGATTCGCGAAATGATATCCTAGAACTCCCACACTAGTCGTTTGAAAATTGGGCAAAATAGGGCACAAATGCACTCTCAAAATTTACTTTGTGAAATGGCAAAAATATTTTTATTTATGAGCTATTTATAACCTTTGAGTTCATTTTTTGCAATATTTTGTTATTATTTCTCAATATCAGTGATGTGTGAATTTCCTTGTGCAGTTATAGGTACTTTCTAATGAACATGTGGTTATTATTGATTGATTCAAATGAGTTTTCGTTTTATCTCTTTTTCGGACTCGTTAAAAATAAACAAAAAAGGAATGTCCCTGGAGTCATCTTTAAGCCCTTTTCTAACTCTCGAAACATGAAAATATCGTTGAGCACTTGTCATTTTGAAATTCTTAAAGTAAATGAATTGATGTCATCTCAGTATACGTTTACCCCTTTTTCAAGCTGAGATTGACTATTTATGAAAAAGGTACACGTAGGTCGATATGGTCAAGAGGTTCTCTCGAATATTGTTTTCTACCTTTTCGGGTTCAAGGGACAAATTACGAAAAGGGACATGACGAATTTTTCTTTTTCGTCTCTTTTTCAAACTCTCTAAATATGAAAAATATATCGATTCATTCTTACATTGGACTCATTAAAATTTTACGATGAAAGACTTATCATCATGATGAGACCGAGTTTCTCCTTCTTAGGACTCATAAAACTTACTAGGATGGATTCATTCGAAATAATGAACTTACATGACAAGCATATGTTATCCCCTTCAAGCTTGTGATGAAAATAATTGGGGTACTCGCTAGAAATAGAAGGGGGGAAATGAAAATAAAACATCATTTGTATAGGCAACATGTCACTCTTGAACATGACACTCTTTTGCTTTCATGTCGGGTTTGGAATATCCTCACTCAGTCACTTGTCCTCCCAGGTTTGGGCGATCCATTTTTTCCTCTCATTTGACTATTCCATTTTGTCATTATGACCTTTATTCCTATGTTGAGCCAAATGCTACCACACTCCAGAGTCATTTCGTCAGTGTTCAAGAGAAGTCCTATCTGCAGTTATTTACCTATACTTTGTTTCGCCCATTGTTACAGTCTTGGATCTTATTCATTTCATTCCCCTTTATTCCTTATTTCATGTCGATGATTGGGGATTCGTTATGGCCCTCCTTCGACGGGTCACTTCCTGTCCACTTCAGCTCATTATCTAGGAAGATGACTTAGAAACTCCCTTTCAGTACCTTAGCGCTTGCATCATTAATGGCAAGTTCTTCACATCCAAAGGCAAGTCTTCAACATTGGCCTTCAATTGGATGATTCCATGAGTGTTTGACTTCAGTTTCATTATCACATTCATGGATTGTACTATCGTACCTTGAGATCTACTGTCATTATTGGTGGTTTCTCTTGTGCATGTTAACGGTCCACATCATTGGCAGGTAATCAGGTGGTTTTCTAGCATGTTCGACTTCAACACATTCATTCGCCTATTAGAATTTGTACTTTGATTAGGTCGGATGGAGCGCAAGACCTTGAGTCTTGTCTGATATGACTCAAGTTGCATGGAGTTATATGTTATTCATGATTGTACACATGTTTTTGCTATACGGATGGTTGTGACCATACCGTGGGACTTTACATTTATGATGATCCTTCTATATCGGATGGTTGTGACCATACCTTGGATCTTAGATTCACAAATGATCCTTCTCATTTGGATGGTTGCGCCCATACCATGGATCCTTTCATATAGTCCTTATCATCCGGATGGTTGCGTCCATACCATGGATTGATGTTTTTGATATCAAATATGTATATGTATATGCGTCCTTGATTTGTAGGTCTCCTTACAGTGTTTTTCCTCGTCCTTGCAAAAGCGTGTAAAGTATCTCAGAGATCACTCCTCGTTTTTCCTTCATGCTTTAGGGGGCATCTATTACACATTATTTTGTCACACCTCTTGCACTTCCCCGTGACATACCCCGAAGTGCTTGAAACATGACCATCATGCAATGTACTCATTCATATATGCAATTCAGATCCTTCCTAAGACATTGATTGGAAAATGCCTTGAGCTTCCCCTCAAGGAAATAGCTCTAAAACCCTAATTTGAGAATCATCACCCTTATGAGACTTGAAACAGTGATGATCGCCTATTGCATTGTACTTGACCCACGATGGCATCGCTCTTTTCACTTGTATACCCGCGATGATCCCAAAAAAGCAATTTTCCCAAAGAGGATGAGAAGCTTTGTGATCTAGAAGCTTCCAGAGCAGTGAGCTGGAGGTTGTTCCGCATAGTTGAGGTCGAATTCTCCCAACTTGGCCTCTTGGTCATATCCCTATGAGCTACCTCCTTGAGATAAGGGCCTACTCCTATCTTTGGAGAGATCTTGACTCCCTTTCCTAACCTATATTCATCCTCTCCCATTCCAAAATGGTTGGTCTATGTCTATTTTGACCCTTATGCTAAGATTGTGCCTATATGCTACTTATTTGGCTTGGACAAGGAGTGATTGGAGAGCTTAGATTGGACTTGGATATTCGTTTAAGGAGAGCCTATCAACATCAAGGTTTTGTTGTATGCTTCCCCTTAATTTCTATTAATATACAACTGTTGGTTCATTTTCCCTATATGTGTATGCTCATGTATCATTTAGCTTAACATTCCTTGATCAGTTAAGTAGGTTATTTTTGAATATGCTATTTGTATTTGCATGCCTTGTTGTGTCTTGATTTCTTGTGCAGTTGCATAAACGTTTTGAATAGTAGGAACGAGCCCGTGACGCAAGTGATTCAAGGTCTTCAACAAAGGAGATCGAGATAACATCAAAACGAGGTATGCCATCTTCTTCATCTCTATTTTCAATTGTAACTTAGGAAAGTGTCTAGTAGATTGTCACTTCAGTTCCTAGACCCACTCATTGGGCTAGAGGGATCACCTATATCCGCAGAGAGGATTTACCTAGACAACACTCCCTTAGTGTATGTGTTTTTTTTACAATGAAGGGTCACATCGTTTAAGGTTGGCCTGCTTCTATTGAAGATATATTGACTTCAATTCTTCTATCCCCTCCTATATTTCTCATTCACCCCTTTGTTTCTATGCTTCTCGTTTCATCTCCCCTATTTCTCATTCACCCCTTTGTTTCTATGCTTCTCGTTTCATCTCCCCTTTGTCTTCATTATTTTTCTTAGAACTTCCTCAGACTCTTCCCATTTTTTCTTTGCTCCTATCTTTTTGGTTTTACTTGTGTCTACTTTGTTCCTTCTCTTCATTTGTGTCTTGTTTTCTCATTTTCCTTCCTTCACTGCCCTCCTTTCCCACCGTGATCCCCATACTCTTTATGTTATCTGAACTTTGTTTGAGGTTAGTTAGAGCCTAGTCTAGCCCAACCCCTCTGGACCAACCAAAAGTGTCCCACCTATCCTTAGTCTTCATATTTTTATGGTGATTTTCCCTATAGTTCTTGCAGGCCAATAAACCTCATGCCATTTCACCTTTTTCTTCTCTTTCCTATTATCTATCAGCCTTCAAAGTTTGTGCTAAAACAAACAAATATAACTATGCAGAACAAAATATTCTCGACCTTCGAATCAATTTTCCTTTTTCTCTTAGCCCATGTGCCTATATTATTCTTTCAAAATATTTACCACATTTATAAAGGTGAAAGGTAATCGGGGTGTCACAAACCCCTTTCCCTTGGGGGAACATCGTTCTAGTTGTTCAATAACCAAAAATAATTTAAAAATATATGTTTAAAGGACACAACACAATGAGATAGAGTTTTATATATACAACTTGTTTCAGCTTTTACATCACATGTTATATGCATCGTGGCTTACCCAACCACTCGGTAAATATCAATTTATAAATTCTGTCATTTTCCAATGGCCCCCTTTTTGCAGTATTTTGGTGCTTGATAAATTCAATCCAACCTGGATTTCTTTTGATTCCTTGGAGTGTTTGCTAACTCTAATGTCCAACGCTACCATCCTTTAGCTCCTTGTTTGATCTACATGCAAATCTAAGAAGATTCAAAAAGGAGAGAATAACATAGATGTTCTGGAAAACAATACCACCATCTTATTATGAGGGAGAGATGAGCATTTTATAAAGAATGCAAAAATTTTCCTTATTAATTTTTAATTACAAAATATATGAGATAAAAATCAATTACATTATTAGATAAAACAACTATAGAGATGTTTTGTTAGCAATAAATTACTAGTTTGTTGTAGACTATAATAATACACCAGATTCACTGAATGTAATATATTTATTAATTGATAAAAAATTTAATGATGCTTACAAGGCTGAGGCAGTGCTCCTTAAATAGGAGTTGACTGGCCATGCCTAATCAGAGAGACATGTCCCTTAGGGACTGATGTCTCTTCATTTAACTAATTATTTGCTAATTATTTATTATAATTTTTTATTTATTTATTTAAATAATATTTTAATCTTTATTTATTTAAATAATATTTTAATATTTATTTAGTTGTTATGACTTTAAGTTCATAAAATTGCCTTCCCCTTAAGATGCTTTGTCCTCAAAGCATAGGTATGCCTGGGTGTTGATGCACAAAACGTTTTGATTCCCAAGACGAATCTTCCTCGTGTAACCTCTTCCATTTTATGAGGTATTCCTTTATTGTATTAGATTGTAAAACCTTTTCTCAGGTAGCGAGTATACCTTCAGGTTCAAGGACTATTCTTCCTTCTTCATTGGTCTCTGGTATTTCTGTTTGTGATATTTGGTTTTGCCCTAATATTCTTTTGAGACTTGATATGTGAAAGGTATTATGGATTCGGCAGTTCTCTAGTAACTTTAACCCATAAGCTACACTACTTATTTTTTTGATTATCTGATACGGTCCAAATATTTAGGTGACAATTTATTCGTCCCTTATTGTTTTAGTGATAGTTGCTTATAAGGTTGGAGTCTAACAAAGACCCAATCTCCCTCCTCGAACTTTCTTTTAGAGCAGTGCTGGTTGGCTTGTTGTTCCATTTTATTACGAGCCATGGTTATATTTTATTTTAGTAAGTTGATGATCCTTTGACTTTCTCCTAAGTGGTCTTTAACTGCTAGTACCCTAGAATCAAGGAGTGCAAAGTCCTTCCACCTAGGTGGCTCGTAACCATATAAGACTTGGAAGGGTGTCATCTTGGCTGACATGTGGTATGCGGTATTATACCACCATTCTGCCAGGTGTAGACACTATGTCAATCTGTTTTGTTTGTCTGTAATAAAACAACGAAGATATGTTTCCAAGAATTTATTAACGATTTCGGTTTGCCCATATTGATAGGTTAAACTCATATTGATGGATATTCCTACTTGATGGCAGAATTCCTTCCAAAATTTTCCTTTAAACCTTACATCTCTATCGATGACTATGACCTTAGGAAACCCGTGTAGTTTGTATATATTTTTACAAAACATATTAGCGATTTGTTTAGTTGTGTCAATCTTTTTAATAGCCATAAAGTGTCCATATTTAGTGATCATGTCGACTACTACAAATATTTTATCCTTTCTGTCAGATGTAGTTAGTCCTTCAATAAAATCCATCGAAATTTCCTCCCACTTCTGATTTGGAATGTGTAGCAGATGTAGAAATCCTGGAGTTGGAACATTTTTGCTATTGATTCTTTGACAAATATTACATTCTGCGACATATTTCTGAATTTCCTTGCTCATACCCTTCCAATAGAATGACTGTCGGATGTTGTAGTAAGTCTTGTAGAATTTGACATGTCTGGGTGCTGGCGAATTGTGAGACTCCTTTAGCATTTTCACCTTAAATTTGGATGCGGGTGTTAGGTAAATTCTAGCCTTGTACCATAAGATGTCATTTTTCCACTTGAAGTTGGTATGTCGACTGATATTGTTAATCATGGAGTCACAATCCTTATCCTTGGCATATTCGTCTCGTATTTCGTCCAACCATTCCAATTATTATTTAAAAAATAATAATAATTAATATTTTAAAAATAATAATTATAATTATAATTTTAAAAAAACAAAAAAATTATTATTTAAAAAAAATGGGTCTTCAAGAAAAAAACAAAATAAAATGGCAGCCAACAACACTGACAATATGAAAAAGGTTCAAGAGGACATCAACAAGCTGAATAAATGCCTGGATAATGTCAAGAAGTCAGTTAGTAAGCAGGACTAGATGGCCAATGATATATCTTACTTAAAAAACTTGATGAGTCAGCACTTCGGAGAGACCGATCCACCTTTAGCTACACAGAGTCCCAAGACTCCATAAGGGGAGACTTCTCTATAGCTTGACTTCTTGAGGCATGAGAAGCAACAAATACCCCAAATTCACTTCGAAGGAAACTAATATTATACTCAATCTTCCGGAAGTGACCATCTTAAAATCAAAAATGAATTACTGAAGTATGATGGTAAGAACTTTAAAGGCGTCGTCATATGGGTGAATAAGATGGATGCAGCTTTTTTAGCGAACCCTCCGCTTGAACAAGAAAAAGTTGTGCCTGCATCCAACTACTTAGAAGAAGAAGCGTACGATTGGTTTTTGTGGTGGTCGCCTAAAATAAACATACCAAAAGGAGATGCTCGCCATCATACACGCTTTGATGAAGTGACACCAATATTTGCTTGGAAGTAAATTTTCAATCAGAACTGACCACAACAGTCTTCAATTCTTACTTCAGCAAAAGACGTTATCGATAGAACAACAGAAGTGGATGGAGAAGTTGTTAGCTTTTGATTTAGAAATATTACACAAGAAGGGAAAGGAGAATGTCATAGATGATGCACTCTCACGTAAAGATGATGACCACACAACCTATGCCGCCATGATAGTTGTTCCGGAATGGTTGGACAAAATACGAGATGAATATGCCAAGGATAAGGATTGTGACTCCATGATTAACAATATCAGTCAATATACCAACTTCGAGTGGAAAAATGACATCTTATGGTACAAGGGTAGAATTTACCTAACACTCGCATCCAAATTTAAGGTGAAAATACTAAAGGAGTCTCACAATTCGCCAGCAGTCGAACATGTCGGATTCTACAAGACTTACTACAACATCCAACAATCATTCTATTTGAAGGGTATGAGCAAGGAAATTCATAAATATGTCACAGAATGTGATATTTACCAACGGATTGGTCGCATTGGTTGTCTACAGCCACGACCGTTGACTGAGGTCATGTCCGATGCCTGTAGTGGTATTCTTGTGCGGTGGTGTAGAGACAGTCAATGACCACACTGTCAATACACTCAGCAGTGCCCGTGTCTATAACCTTACTCTGCAACGTAGCACAGCCACGCACCAACCCGTGCCCTTGATTTGTCTACATGTTGAGTGTGAATCCTCTACTGCTGCAAATGAGGGAAGGAGGTGGATGATGGAAGAGGTGGAAGTCGTTGTGTGGTTGTGTGGAAGCGGATTGGGAGACGGTTGTAAAGGAATGTGATGCATAGGTGGGGGTGCAGGAATGCAGCAGAACACAGCCGTCGATCAACGAGGGTCAATGCAACGGCAGGAAAAGTCGAATTGGTGTGGAAGGCCCGTTGTAAAGGAATGTGATGCGTAGGTGGGGGTGTAGGAACGCAGCAGAACACAGCCGTCGATCAACGAGGGTCAATGCAACGGCAGGAAAAGTCGAATTGGTGTGGAAGGCCCGCAGGGCCAATGGCCCACCGGGGGTGTGGTCCCTCCAGTCGAACGAAGCTTTGATACCACTGTTAGCAATAAATTACTAATTTGTTGTAGACTATAATAATGCACCAGATTCATTGAATGTAATAAATTTATTAATTGATAAAAAATTTAATGATGCTTACAACGTTGAGGCGGTGCTCCTTAAATAGAAGTTGACTGGCCATGCCTAATCAGAGAGACATGTCCCTTAGGGACTGATGTATCTTCATTTAACTAATTATTTGCTAATTAATTTATTATAATTAATAATTTATTTATTTAAAAAATATTTTAATATTTATTTAATTATTATGACTTTAAGTTCATAACATGTTTCCATCTTTACTAGTTTTTTTTATGTTTCCTTCTTTTTAAGTTTTAGATGTTTCCAAGAAAGAAGTGTGATTTTTCCTTGTTGCCCGATTAGGAAGATATTTCAGATTAGTGATACATTCTTAGTTGCCCAATTCCTCCTTTTTTAAAGTGGGAAACATCCCCGCTTCCTCCACAAAATGAGGGAAAGCATGCTTCCATGTTTCTATTGTCAGCCATTTGGTATGTGCTAGTGTGTGTCCCTTGTGATCAACAAAATATGATAAGTCACATTGGCACCACTGACTGGTTCCATTCTACTCAATGAGAATTTCCCCTGTGAAACAAAATAACCCTTTTCTGCCTTGCCCATCAGAAGCGGTGAGCAGTGAATTGTTGAAATTATTCCTGCATAGAAAGTAGCATGAATTTAAGAACAAGCAAAAGATTGTTTGTTTACCACAGAATCCTCCAAAATAGGGTCCTTCAAATATTTGACAACAAGTCCCTTCATTGACTATCGTTCTTCATCCATTTTCTTGCTATTAAATAGAGTGTCCACACTTTGTGCAAAAGTCAATGATAGTGGCTTGGCCCCAACTTGTGCGATAGTCTTGCTACTAGAATTTGAACTTGAGATTTAATCCATTCCTACCATCAATGAATTTATTTGAACCCCATTATTACCACTAGTGGAGGTTTCATATCCCTTTACAACCCACATATTTTTGTGTCTAGTCTGAACTTTGGCAACAACATGTTTCTTTGACGAATCAGGTCCAATAGACAATTTTTCAGCAAGGCAAAAGGATAGGGCATTAGAAAAGGAAGCACGCAGAATAAGATCAATTTGGTGTTCAATAAAGCATGGGGGATGAAACCCTATGGGTTTGGTGAAGACATTTGTAAATTCAAACTATAGTGGAGCCATGGCAGAATGTATTGGATTGGTGTTGTTTTCTAGGTTGACAAAGTGAACCAAACATAAAGAAATGCATTATTTTATATTGACTTTCTTAATGGGAGATTTTCCAGTAAGAGGTTGGGTTTATGTGAGGGTCAGGGATGTGAGAAAATAGGTGTGGCCCTCACATTGCAAGTGGTATTTGTTTTCTTTCACATAATAAACAGTGTGTTGGGCCTGTGTGGTATGGAATGCCTAGTAACAAATCAGTACAATCGAGAGGAGAAACTTCACATTACACAATATCTCAAAAAATCCCAATAACAAATATGATGACACAATGTTGGGAGACTGTAAGATGAGGTTCATCCTTTTGAACTCAGCCTGGCTAATATGGGTTGGAGTGTGGAGGGGTGGGAAGGCTAAGTTGGTGAACCAATTCCTATGCCACAATATTCTTTTGACTCCCAATGTCGAGGACAAGAGTCACCAAATCATGTTTTATTTGACAATTGTGGGTAAATAGAGGTGAAACAGAGGTGCTAGCTTCATTACCAGTCATGAGGATGAGAGAGGGGTCTACTTTAGTAGGATTATCAAGAGGAACAACTGCAAGTGAGGAAGAGGAATTTGGTTGCTCTACCTCTGTATAAAGAGTCGTGTTGGGGTGCATATTTTGAAGTACTTGACATTCTATTGAAGCATATGAGTTGGTCTTATGAAATGTACACTAGGGGGATGAGGCAAGGGCCATATTAGATGGACCAGCAATAGATGGAATATTTTTGGTTTGAGGAGATTGGGTTTGAGGAGCCACTTTACATTATACAGCCAAGGCCCGAATAAAGGCATTGTCCAAGGAAGTATTATCAAACAACTCAAATTCTCGACAAAAAACGATCAACAAACCATAATTAAATTTAATAATTAATACTTCTTCTGGATCATAAGTATGAGTTGAATGTGAAATTTGCAAAAGACATCAATGTAGGCTTGCAATGATTGATTTGGTAGTTGTCGAAGTTGCAACCATTTGGAAAGGAGATTCTGGAGATATCCTGGGGGATAAAAACATGCTCTTAATGCCTAATAAAGTCATCCCAAGATGTGATATGTGTGTATCTGGTCTCTGTTGGTTCCCCGAGCTTGACGACCAAGGATATATTCTCGAATTGAGTATCCCACCATGTTTGCGCCAGGTCCTCCAACTGTAGACTGGTGATTCGAAGCTTCATGTCCTCTTCCATTGTGGGACATGTTTTAAAATAGGTAGAGAGACTGCGGAGCCAAGAATCGACGACCTCTCCATTCATTTGGCCCAAGAATTTGGGAAATTTAAAGCATGTATCCAACTGCATTTGTCCAGTAGGGTGTCTCTATTGTTGTAGTGTAATTAGCTCTTGAATATCCATTGCTAAATCATGGACTAGTGAGTCCTCGGTTGAGGATTCTCGATTCGGCGACATGATTTTCATCAACCAAAGGAATTTAAAGGTATGACCCGAAGTGACAGTATGTGATGGGAATCTGAAGCAAGGAGGTGTTGTGTCCAGCAACAACCCCCCTTCTTATTTAGTGTTATTACTAATACTAAATAAGTGGGGACCCTTAGTCAAAAAATTTAAAAATCAATTAGTGCTTGAATTTCCTTTTTCAATAAAACTTACCTTCATAAACTTAGGAGAATACCCTTGAAAAATCTAAAAAAGCTTAAGTTTTATGATAAGATAGAATAAAATCACTCCTTAAGAAATATCGCATTGCAAAAAGGATAATGGATACCTCCTTACAAACACAATTCTAAGGTTGCGATATCGTGATGCAAAACTTCATCACATCGCATGCATCAAATATCACTTACGCTGAAAAACCTCAAACTGCCGATATGTGATGGCGCATATTGCAAATCGCATTTCGCAGAAAACACATTAACGGATGATTGCCATATTCTACACTCTAGCGATATTGCGATGTTGCGATATTGCAATAGTGCGATATTGCGATAGAGCGATATTGCAATGTTGCGATGTTGCGATCTACGATATTGCGAAGCAAATCGCAAAATCACTTCATCGCAAATCTTTCAGGCTCGTTGTTCAAAAAATTATTTTCCATAAACCAAGACTTGGTTTTGCGCTTTAATGCTAATTAATGAGTTAGTTTTCAATCATTAATGAAACAGGGTTTCGTGCTTATCGAAGAGCCATTTCACATAAGGTGGTATATTTTATATGTCTTCAGCATTTAAAGCTTTCCCGTCACCTTTTCCTTATCATGATTCTCACATCATTTGTAAATTGTAAGAACAAAGAACAGAGAATTATACAAAGAAGTATTCAGGATACTATGGGAAAGAAAGGTAAAGCTCCGAGTTCTGAAGATCAAGAAATGACGCCCTTGTATACAGACACCGCCTGTAATAGAGACGCTGGTATTACTACTTGGGAAGGCATGTATAGTCTACTCGAGGAAGAGAATCCCAAAATGATGGAGGTTACAGCTACTGCAGGCTCACACGGGTCTTCTGAGGTGTCTATTATAGAGCTAGCTTGCTCATTCTTACACCAAATAGCGGTGAGGCCCAAAATTCTTCCATACACAAACATGGTTAAATGGGTACTGGACAGCGCTGACATCACAAACAGACAATTTAAGACTCAGTGTCAGCAACTTACGGAATCATTATTTTCACAAAATTTAAGCTTTATATCTGCTAACAAAAAGCGCGCAAGAGGCAAAAAATCGCACCAGGGAAGCCCGGATCAAGAAACGGAGGTAGTTTCCGATGCGCGATTAGTGCTGCATCGCTGAGCAAAACCTCTTGAAAGGGAAAACCTCTAATTGCTCAGTCACCTGTAAGCCCAGAAATTTGTAAGAAAGCAACGCTAGAGGTAAAAAAAAAAAAAAAAAAGTAAAACTTGAATCCTAAAACCAGTGGTATTTGTCAGAAATATCTTCAAAATGGTATGTATATATGCTCAGCAACTGCAGACAGGCTGGAGATAGAAGGCTCAAGAAAAGGCAGAATCAATCAAAAGATTGACTAAGTTGAATTGGGATTCTTACTAGGCATATTTGGTAAAACCACACAGCCAGTGCATGACTCTCAAATGTATCATCAATTCTGCCGAGAAGATGGTGCCAGCTCTTGCCGATGCCATTTTCGCAGGACAGTTAAAGTCAGAAGTCGGCCAACTGACTCTTCTCAAACAAATGCTGAACGCTTGTGATTTCAAGGAACAGATGCAGAAATAGTTAGTTGTTAGTTTTAATTTTAGATTCAATGTCAGTATTAATTTTTCTTTATTTTTGCCTGAAATGAGGACGGTCATTTAAACCATATCCTACATTTTTGTAATAAGTTATTTGAGATTTAGTTAGTAGTATTTAAACCCTTCTCACGCATTTAGAGAAGGGTCCTGAAATTTGTCAAAAACTTGTCCTCAAAACATGCACTTTTGCACCCTCTGAGGAGGTTTTGATGAATGAATGGAACAGGATTTATTGATATCTGCATTTAATATCTACTACTAATGTTGCACTTCTGTACTCTTAGTGGATGTTGGATTAAGAAGAGATAAATCATTATCGCTTGAAGCTCATGAGTAGAACTAGCTATAAATGGTACTTCTATCTCTTAACTATTTATGCCTTTGTGTTAAAGTGGTATTTATGTTCAGTTGTTTATATATTGATGTGTGAATGCTTGAGTTATCATTTGGCACTTCTATACGGTGATAGCTATTTATTTATGCTTAATGTATGAGTAGCTTATTATGCGATATGTTTTTCACAACTGTTTCGTCTCACCTTTTATACGAAGTGGTTTATCTCTATTGAATTATTTTCTCTTAACAGCTGAATGATCTTTATTACCAATTGTTATTTGAAATCATTTTAGATCACATAACGGAAAGATTACACCCTGGGTTAGTGTAGAATTAGATATTTCTGTTATTAGAATACAATTGCATGTTATTAGATTAGAGTTAAAGTAAAAGCATTTCACTTAGGAAATTTTAGAAAGGAAATATCAAATCTCAACACACACACAGACATAAATTGGGAAACTAGTCCCATATCCCCAGTCGGACCCACTATACCAAACGGAAAAGGAGCTGCTAACCAAGGTCCGAACCGGATGGGTATCCCCCTTATTGTAGACCCGATTTTCGGGGCTTCAACATATTTGGTGCTAGAAGGAGGGCCCGAACTATGAATGGCAAGTAAGTCTAAATCTAAATACCATTCTAAGAGTAAATCACCCTCACCATCTCCCCCGACTTCTCCATCACACTTAGAATCTTTAAATCTAGAGCCAGAAGTCGAAAGAACAATAGCCGCTGCTACAAACCCTGACATTTCAGAACAATCTACTATTGAACCTCCTAAAGTTGAATCTTTGATCCATAAACCTCAGCGATTTTCTATATCACCTTAGAGATCTAATAAATATCAAGGCAGCGTGACTTCGCAATATAACCCTACTCATCCTCTTACCAAATTAAAGAGCGAAAAGTTTGGTGTTCATCCACCCGAGTTACCTTTGCCTATAAGAAAGAGAGCAAGGACATCACCTAAAGGGTCCGATAGCGAGACTCTTTCATCATCATTATCCATCTCCACCTCTCCACCACAAAGTCAACCATCCACTCCTCAACTTTAGATTATTGTCAACCAGTCCACAGGAACTTCCACACCTTTTTCTCAATCATCTGGAGTCGTAATATCCTCATCTTCTCAATCACAGGGATCACCTTCTTCACTTTCCTCTGTTAGTAGTTCAGCAATGGCCCAATCTCCATGGAATAACCCATGGGCAGTCTTAATGCCTGCACCCTTGAGTCAGATACTGGCCCATCCTGAAAAAATGGCTGCCTAAGTTTAATCCTGAGGCAGGCATGCTAGCAAAAGAACATATAATTAACATTATGTTATCCATAAATCTCAATGGAGTTACCAACGAAGATGCTGTCATCTGACTTTTCCCTTATACTCTGCAAGGAGCAGCCGCATCATGGTATTTCTCATTACCGTCTGGATCTATCACTAGTTGGGATATCTTCCAAGAACAATTCCTGACTAATTTCGGTGATGACAGGTCTACGGCGACACTAATCAACGACCTGTCTAACCTTAGGGCCGAGTCAAAGGAACCTATCAAAGATTTTAATTCATGTTTCAATAAACTGTTAAATAAAATTCCTATTGCTTCCAAGCCTAGCGAAGAAGTGCGAAGTGAGTGGTACATCTCTGCTTTACCGTCAAACATAGCAATCTTCGTTGATAGGGCTAATAAAACAACTTTAGTCGACAATATGAAAGAAGCAATAGCGGTAGAGAAACGTATCATAGCTCTAGAAAAGAAAAACGCGATAGAAGAATGAAAATCCAAGAAGGTTACTTTCAAGGAAGACCCCAAGAAAAAACAATCGAAAGATCCGTTTGATTTAGAAGGATTACAAAAAGTTTTGAAAACCATGTCTAATGAAATGGTTGACATTAAGAAACAAGTGGTAGAAACTTCTTCTAAAAATCCGTACAAGCCTTATAGAAGAAACCCTTCAACCGATTCAAAGCCGCCAAATGCTATCACAAGTGCTAAATCAGAAGAAGAAGAAGAGGAAATTGCTACTGAAGAACATACCGATGAAGAAGAAGTTGTAGAGGTACAAGGTATGTGGGACTTCATCCTCCCAGATGAAGAGTATCAAGAGGCATCCCCGGTTAGTACTCGTAGTAGAAATCAACTTGATCCTCCTCAACCCACTCCTAAGCCAAATAGCACAAGCTCAATGACTAAGGATAAAGTCGCAGCTAAGAAAACGACACCTAAAGCGACTCAAACCAGCCCAGTCCAAACAGATTCATCAACTCCATCAAAAACGTTGATCGTTTCAGATGAAATGGAGTATAATATCATAGAATACATGAAAAATACTAGGGCTAACATCACTTTTTACGAATTGAGCAAGTTAAAACACTAGCAAAAGGTACTTTTGAAAGAATCACATGTTGTACCAGTTGCACCTTTTCCTGCCGCTGTAATCTCTCAAGCTTCCCATGAAATGGGAAGACCTCCAACTAACGTGATTAATAAAGTTGATCCAAATGACATTACTTTAATTGGAGGAAGGTCGAGATCTCATACTCCCCCATTTCTTCTTACTTATGAAGTTTTCAATAAAAATTTGCATAATTGCTTAGTGGATTCTGGAGCTTCATCTAATATTCTACCAAAATCAATATGTGCAAAGTTGAACGTTCAACCGCAAAAATCTATTGTGTGCATAGTTCAGCTAGATCGATCGCAAGTTGAAGTGATCAGCGAATTAAATCAGGTTACCATAAGGTTGTCATCCAATCCAAAGGTATGTCAAGTTATCGACATTTTAGTTGCTAATATTCTAGAATTTTATGGCTTAATTCTTAGCAGAGATTGGTCAGAAAACTTCATGGATAATTTTCAATTGACTGGTCGCACATGTGGCTCCCTTACAATGGTAAACCAAATCAGATAAAAGTTGAGAGAGAAAGACATCATAAATTCATAGTAACGGAACTGGAAGGAGAGAATGAACCAGTAGCATACATCATTAACATCATTGGAAACTACTCAGTAGATTATTTCTTAGGAAATTTTAATGCTCATACTTCACCTTACTTAGAACGTTCTGTTTTATCTCAAGTAGAAAATTTCTCTCAAACAGATAGTTCTAAATGTATTAATTTTATAGACAGTCCTGTAAATAAATCTTTATTTTGGAAGTTATTTTTTGACGGTTCTAAGTCTAACGAAGGAGAAGGAGCAGGATGTGTGTTAATCAGTCCAGAGGGAAACAAAATTATGCTGACTTCTAGACTTGAATTCAATTGCACCAATAATACCGCAGAATATGAGGCTTTAGTCCAAGGATTATACAAAGCAATTGGATTAGACATCAAATATCTTCAAGTTTCCAGAGATTCTAAAATTGTAATCAGACAGGTACGCAATACTATACATTGTTTATCAGGTCATTTAAAGCATTACCAATATTTAGTTCAAGATCTAACTGAACACTTTATAGCATTCAATATTTCATCAATTCCCAGACTCCAGAATGCTAGTGCAGACCTCGTAGCTAACGTAACTTCCAAGCTCATTCCTTCAGAAGACTATAGCCCTGATCGATTTTCAATCGAATTAATCTTTAGACCTTCAATTCCTAATAACATTACTAATTGGAGGATTTTTAACGACGATCCTGATATTGTGAGCTTTCTCACATCTGAAGGATCTTACACCAATTAGATAATTGATGAGGACCAACATGACAGACAATTGCAACAAGATAGCACTAATAATGCTATGCCAAAATCAGTAGTCAAGTTAGAATACCTTTATGATTTGAAAGATCAATTCAAAAGATCTACCAATTCAAAAATGCAAAGTTCAACCTTGAACTATGAATTAGTAAATCTAGGAACTGATGCCAAACCACAGACTATCAACCTAGGCCTTGGCCTAGCTCCTAAAGAAAAATTAGCGTATATTCATCTCTTGAGACAATACAAAAGTGTCTTTGCTTGGAACTACGATGAACTCAATACTTATGACACTTCTATCATCCAACATACTATCTCAATGCTAAACGATGAAAAACCTATCCAACAAAAGCTGAGAAAGATCCATCCCAATCTAGAAAGCCAGATCAAATATGAACTCAATAAGTTATTGAAAGACAAAATCGTTTTTCCCGTTCGACATTCCAAATGGGTTTCCAATATGGTTCCCGTTAGAAAGAAAAACAGAGACATTAGAATTTGCATTGACTTTCGAAACCTTAACAAAGCCTGTCAAAAGGATAATTTTCCTTTACCTCCCATGGAGCAAATACTACAGGCAGTCGCAGGATCAGAATTAATGTCCTTCTTGGATGGATTCTCAGGATACAACCAAGCGTTGGTTCATCCCGATGATCAATTAAAAACCACATTCAGAACCAAAGGGGGCACTTACGCATATCAAAAGATGCACTTTGTTCTGATCAACACTGGTGCCACATTTCAGCGAGCCATGGACATCGCATTCAAGGGATTAGTTAACAAATCAGTGGTAATCTACTTGGATGATATAACTGTATATTCCAAGAAACGAGGCAATCATCTTAGAGATTTAAAACAAATCTTCCAACGTTGTCAAAGGTATGGAATTTCACTTAACTCGAAAAAATCCTTTTTCACATTAAGTGAAGGAAAACTTCTTGGATTCATAGTGTCGAAATCTGGAATTCATATTGATCTTGACATAATCAAGGAGATTTCCGAAATACCCCTACCTCACAACAAGAAAGCTATGCAATCTTTCCTTGGCCAGATTAATTTTGTAAAGAGATTTGTTCCAGATTTTTCAAGAATCGTGTCTCCTTTACAAGCAATGACTAAAAAGAACTCAAACTTCAAATGGGGCCAAGGCGAATATGAGGCATTCAATCTAATCAAACAAGCAATTTTTAACGCTCCATCTTTAGCAACTACAAATTTTTCCGATCCTTTTATTTTATATACATTTGCCTCTGATAGATCATATGCTACGATACTCACTCAAGAAAATCAAGACAAGTCAGAAGCTCCAATTGCATTTTTTAGTTCAAATTTACAGGGTGTTGAGTTAAATATTCAGATGTAGAGAAACAAGCTTATGATGTTTTCAAAGAAATTAAATATTTCAGACCCTTTCTACTTAAAACCCATACAAAAATCATAGTACCATTTCCAGCGGTAAGAAATCTCTTAGTACAGAAAGATGTGGGTGAGAAAAGAGCCAATTGGGTTACTGCCTTACAGGAATATGACGTAGAAATCAAACCAGCAAGTATTGTAAAAGGTCAAGGCTTTTGCAAAATGCTGGCTGGAGCATCGCTTATATCTGAAATACCATCTACAAAGATACAAATGTATGAGGTAAGCCTAAACGATGTTGAATCATTATACGCTGATATCATATTTTATCTAAAGAATGGATATGCTCCTTCAAACCTTGATCATACCAAGAAAAGATCTCTAAGGTTGAAGGCTAAACAATATCAGCTCGTGAACGATGTTCTTTTTAGAATAAATTATGATTTTGTTCTCTTTAGATGTCTTGAGAAATCTGAAGCTGAAAAAGTCTTGCAGGAACTCCACGATGGACCAGCCTGGGGACACTATGCTGGAGACGCTACTGCACATAAAATCTTATGCGCAGGCTATTACTAGCCCACATTATTCAAAGATTCACATAACTACGTAAGGAAATGTCAAGTTTGTCAAACCGTTGCTGGGATACAAAAGAAACCATCATTGCCACTGCAACCGGTCAACATTGAGCAGCCTTTTGATCAATGGGGATTGGACATAATAGGTGAGATCGTTCCTCACTCCTCTAAACAGCATAGATATATCCTTACAGCAACAGATTACTTTACTAAATGGGTAGAAGCAGTTCCTCTCAAGACGGCTAATGCCAAACACATCCTCGAGTTCATAGATCAACTCATAATCACTAGGTTTGGGTTGCCTTCTGCTTTAATGTTTAATAATGCATCATATTTTTCTGGTAATGCAATGACTGAATTTGCACTCAAAAGGGGTTTCAAGCTTAAATACTCTACCAATTATTACCCACAGGGGAATGGGTTAGCTGAATCTACAAATAAAAACTTAATCAGAATCATTAAGTGAACCATTGATCAAAATCACAAAAATTGGCACAAGTCCTTAATATATTCTTTATGCGCAGATCGAATAACGCAGAAAGCCTCCATTGGCACTTCTCCCTTTAATTTAGTTTATGTTGGTTCTTCCAACTCATTTAACAATTCCCTCTTTGGCTTTAGTTCAATATATTGATGAAGCACCAACTTCTTCCTTACAACTAAGGCAACTGGAAATAATTAAGTTAGAAGAGAAATGAGAACATGCCAAAATAACGCATGCTCATCACCAAGCATTAGTAAAAGCTTCTTTTGATTCAAACATAATATCCAGAAAGGACTTTCAGATGGGAGATCTAGTTCTAAAATGGGACAAGGCTCATGAGGAAAAAGGGAAACATACGAAATTTCAACGAATGTGGCTTGGCCCTTTTCAAATCGTAGAAGTCGTAGGTCCGTCTACTTTTATGTTACAGGATTTAACAGGAAAAAGAGAATCTTTACCTGTTAATGGACAGATCCTCAAAAAATATTTTCCATAGGAGATCATTCTTCTATCTTGTAGATTAGTTTTTTTTTTTTAATTTTTTTTTTCATAATAAAACCAGTTGTAAATGGTTACATTTGGAATTCACGAAAAGGACACAAATTCTCTTTTATATTATTTTTTTTCACTTGTATAAATAGAATTCTTTTAGAAAATTGATCGTTATCACTGAAAGATACAGTCAAAGGCTCTAGACCTAAAAATGATACTAGTTTCAACCTTGTAAATTTTGATGAAAAACGACCTTTAGCGGGAAATTGTTTTATAGCAGTCCAATGAAAGGTATCAATAACAAAACGAAGATTCTCTGTAGAAAAGCTCTTTCCAAAACTTTACCATTATAATCCAGAGCTATCTTAAGGAAACAATGACTTCCTACCCACCTAGGAAATTACATTGTTCAAGGAATAATCCAATGATACACTTTAACTTAAAGAGTAATAGGTCTCATCACGAGCCGACTTATCATGATCATAGATATTATAGCTTGCTGACTTTGCCAATACTGCATGCCACAACAGGGCAATGACTCAAAGATTGTTGCAATCAAAAGACAAGGGGTCTCATCACGAGCCAACTTGTTTAGCAAAGTTATAAATCAAGTGAATGACACTGTCATAAATTGGCTACCAAACCAAGACATTGTTCTTTAAGGGTAAAAAGAAAAAAAATGAAAGCAATAAGTGTGAATATTGATTTCTCTTTGAAAATTGGATATTTCTCTAAGTGGGATACAGGATCATTGCTGGGTAACAGGTAACCCTGTCGAGGCTATAAACGCCTGCTGGCAGCAGAGCCTCTACCTGTGATAAATGAGCATATTTAAAAACGATCTACAGAGAAGGCTTTATTTTTATCTTTATAAACCAAGTAGTGGCTGATGTAGATACAAGGACTAGCTTGAGGGAGTAAATAATCAAAATTTAAAATAGAAGAAACAAAATATCATTGATAGGTAAAAGCATAATGTACTTTGTCTTTATATAATAAAGTTTGATTTTCTGGAAATTTTTCTGTTTTGGAAGTTTAGAAAATTCAAAAGAAAAGCAGAGATAACTGGTTCTTCCAAATGAATCGCCAATTGTTGTGGCCAGCAACAACCCCCCTTCATATTTAGTGTTATTACTAATACTAAATAAGTGGGGACCCTTAGTCAAAAAATTTAAAAATCAATTAGTGCTTGAATTTCCTTTTTCAATAAAACTTACCTTCATAAACTTAGGAGAATACCCTTGAAAAATCTAAAAAAGCTTAAGTTTTATGATAAGGTAGAATAAAATCACTCCTTAAGAAATATCGCATCGCAAAAAGGATAATGGATACTTCCTTACAAACACAATTCTAAGGTTGCGAGATCGCGATGCAAAACTTCATCGCATCGCATGCATCAAATATCACTTACGCTGAAAAACCTCAAACTGTCGATATGCGATGGCGCATATTGTTATAGACATTTTTGTGCCTTACAGCATTGAGCATGAAATGTCCATAATCTAAGGGATCCAAAGTCCCTAAACATGTTGTTCCTACCCCTAGAGGAACAAGGCTAACAAACCACAGCAATTCACAGAAGTTCTCCACCAGAAACTGCTCAAAAACAAGTCAATTCAGGGTCATTTCAGTGGCTACACTAGCTGTTTGCGCTGAATGTCAAAGCCAACACTCGCTACCTGCGTTGAATGTAAAAGGGAACACTGGCTACCTGCGCTGAACGAGAATGGACATGTGGCAATCTCATTTCTCAAGGTGTCAAAACCCAGGAAGCTTCCAAAATGACACTTGCCTCAGGGAATTCGACTGGTGATGAGTAAGAGGTTCCAAATCTCCAAGTGGAAGCAAGAATCTCCAAGTGGAATCAAGAACTGACAGAGCGAGAGGACACTAGTCAGATCTCAAGCTGACTCATCCTCTCTCCAAACATCTATATATGGATCTCTCCTCCATGAGATCTAGAGGCTGGAATTTTGTTATTGCAAAGAATTGTTGTTGGTTTGAGACTGGAATCATTGGGTGCTTAATGCTTTGAAGGGGGTGAAGATAGGAATTCCATTTGCTGGGAAGGAGATGCTGGATTGGAGCCCTCTGGGTTGTATCTCTTCCTGAACCTTGTTATTCATCAATAAAGCTATCTTGGTTTCTCCTATATACTGATGTATTCTTGATGTATGATTGCATTAGTGTATTTGGTTTATTTCTAATCCTAAACTAGTTATGAATGTGAATATTTGTCTTTGTGTAGTGTTCTTCTCTTGTCGCAAGTAGCTGTTCTCTTGTGATCTTACAGGAACCCGTTGAAGCTGGACAAGCAAGAAGGCAAGTAGCTGTTCTCTTGTGATCTTGCATGAACCTGTTGAAGCTGGGCGAGTGAGAAGGCAAGTAGCTGTGAACTCCCAAAGAGAAGAGAGACCGGATCGAGGGACAAATGGAAGACACCGGTAAGTCTATTGATCTCTCTTCTTTCACATTTCATAAAGGAAGAAACCAGCATAGCTGTCTCTGTTTGTTGCTAAGGCACTGTCACACCTTAGGTGGATAGGATCGTCCTACATAGGCATTTTTCCCCACAACAAATTGGCGACTCCACTGGGGAGATTTTTTTAGTCATTTTATTTGTGTTTCTATCATTGTTTGTTTCATAGACTCGACAGCAACAATCGAACTGCATCTGCTTTTCCCAGATGCAAAGTAGACAGTTGTTGCTTTGATCCAATCACTGGACTTGTCTATGATCTGAACAATGGACTCACAAATGATTTGATGATCCTTTGTGATAGATCTTAGTACCCCCTCAAAGCATCCCTTTGATTGCACCTTGCTTGTTGCTTTTATTTGGCCTGAAACAGTGAATTAAATAGCAATCTATGACCCAGAACCTGTGGGAAACGAGAGTTTCTCCTTCAGCGCAGACCCAGTGAAGGGATTCTGCATTTCAACGCAGGTCCCGTGAAGGCTACCTGCGCTGAATGTCAAAACCCCTGTGTTGAGGTTGCGCTGAACCAGTTTGCCCTTGTGCAGCTGGGGTTCTCTGCTCTGTTTTGCCTTGTTTTGATCTCTGATTTTTGCAGCCTATAACCAGCATAGGTACCAGTCTGATAACTCCTTTTCTCTGCTTAAATTCCGCCTCCTTTTGTACAAAAAGACTGTGAGTGTTTTTATGTGTTTGTGGCGTCATTTACAGTTTTCCTTTGCATGAGCAAAATAGTCATCCTGTAGCCCTTGATTCAAATCTGTTGATTGTGATCTTAGAAGAGAGTTCATTGGCTGTTTGCAGATTGATTATACATTTACTCTTGCTTATTGGTTTGAGTTTGTCTCTTTTAAGTGTCGAAACAAGTATTCATTTCGAAAATCGTTAAGTGTTGTAATCTCTTCTACCCTCTCTGATTTTGAAAAAGTAAACTTGTTTGTATTTGTCATTTAAAAGCAAATTCAAAGTTGTACAAAAAGCTTTCTTTGTAGGCATCAATACTAAGAAAGCGGAAAACAAACACCTGCATTGTGCATTTGCATCTTGATAGTTTGCATGTCTGATTTAGGAAAAGTGCATTAGAGTGTGCTGATTACTCTTTGAGAAA
Organism: Pinus tabuliformis; assembly: GCA_031772625.1. Taxonomy (NCBI): domain Eukaryota; kingdom Viridiplantae; phylum Streptophyta; class Pinopsida; order Pinales; family Pinaceae; genus Pinus; species Pinus tabuliformis. The sequence continues at coordinate 798,182,859 of CM062805.1, read as the reverse complement.
AGATGGTGTCTTTCTTTTCCCTTAGTAGCTAGGATTTTCAAAGTTGAAAAGATATAAAGCTTGCTTATCATCTTTAGACTGCATTTAGGAATTGTATCATACATCTCGTGGTGAACCTTGAAAGGCAAACTTCTAAAAAGATCAACCTAAAATAAATTGAATGAACTTAACAACGCTTTGCAACATAACGCACAACATAGAGGTCTAGGCTAGAGACGTGTTCCGGCGTCGTTAAGCCTGGTGACTGTCGATCTCGTGGATGGTGGGTGATTCCTCCTGAGGGACGATAGCGCCAGTACGGATTGTGCTCCCATGTACCGTCGCGTATATATTGGGAGACCCCTATAGGCATAAAACCTTTATCCTTAGGAAGCCGTGTCGGCCGCCCTACTGATCGCAATGCACTGAACACAGCATTCAGGAAGATTGACCGCCCGTACCCTAAAAAGTATTCTGCAGTTTTGCGAAAATTTTGGCACACCCTCTGCCTAGAACTCCAGAGTAGTTCCTTTTGGCCTTTTTCAGACTCTATAACAGAAAAAGTCCATCCGAGCATTTGTCACTTCGGGCTCGTTAAAACATCGAAGGAGACTAGAGTCATCTTTAGCTTTTTCTCGACTCTTTAAAATTGAAAAAGCAAGTTGTGTCTAAAGCGTCGTTAAAATTTATTTTAAACGGAACAATCACCCTTTATTCCTGCGTTGGTCTTTAGGTTGAAAAAATGGAGCACACCAACCAAGGAATTCCCCTTGGTGGAAATCCTAGTCCCTTTTCCTCTTGGGGAGATGTTGGTGCGCCCCATATGGCCACATTGTCGCTTCCAGGACCGACAATTGGCCTGCCAGTCTGGCTCTTTTCAACCAATGTCGTTCAAACCACCACTATTCCTGAACAGTCGAGTCAACAGTTAGACTAGACCAGAGTTGCCAACCAGCCTTCTACCTCATCTAACTCTTCCTCTCCTCCTTCCTCTTCGCTTGACGGAACTGGTAAAACAAAAAACGAAGTTCCTAAGGAGAAGAAGGAAAAGAAGAAGAAAGAGAAGAAGAAGAAGGAGCCAAAAGCGACTGGGGGCAAACGAGTGTCGTCTGACAAAAATCCACACACAGCACTGACCAGGCCTAAATCGCCATGTGTCATATGCAAGGGAGACCACTTCCACAGAGATTGTCCCTGCATCCCTCGGATACTAAGGGACTGATCTCCCCGTTTGCACAATTCGGTAGCATCAACCTCTGATAGCCATGTTGACTGCTCACCGTCGACTAGTGAAAGTGAAGTCCCAGGACAGGGAAGTAAAGCTAGATTTCCCTGCAAACTGTGTGAAGGCGACCATGCCATCCACCGTTGTCCCTTCTTAGACGAGGCTAAAAGAGTTCTGGAAGATCGCCCGATTTTACGAGCGCAACTTCCTCCTGGATATCAAAAACTCCTGCCAAGTCCTTCACTAGTTGAAAACCCGGCTGGCCCGCCCAGGTGGTCAGCCGAAGCACCTATCATTGAATATGAACCGTCTGGATCCATGCCTGACGAAAGTCAAAAGGTTGAGGCGGCAGTTGACCCGGTTTTGCCTTCAGAGGCTCTATCTTCGAATGATACCATCACAGAGGAGAATAAAGATGACACCGTCCAAATTCTCTTCATCAACACAGACTCCGACGAACAAGGGGGCAATTTGCCCATTCCTTTATCGCAGGAAGGAACTTCGTCAGAGTCATATCCGGCCATTTATTCGGTCCCACCACCAAGCAACCTAGTTGTCTCGTTCGACTGGAACCAACTAGGCAGACCCCGGTTGCCAGCAAGCATACCATTCAGAATTATCGTTCAAATATACAGAATGGTAATGGATGGCACTATCATTGATGAGGGAGCATCTGTGAGTATCCTTTCCTCTATTGCTTGGAAAGCACTTGGTTCGCCAGCGCTTTTGGCTGAAATGAGAAATCTATCGGGCTTTGATAAAGGAACCAGTCGACCTTTAGGGATCCTCCCCAATGTGCCCATAACATTGAAAGGGAAGACCGTTCAAATGAACGTGATGGTAGTTCAAGGACCCTTGGATTATAACCTACTCCTTGGATGAGACTATATATATTGCATGGGAGCCATCGTCTCCTCACACTTTAGAGTAATGTGTTTTCTGCATGAAGGAAGAGTGGTCAAGCTCGTGGACCAACTTTCATTTCCCGGATCACGCATCGCAAATAGTCATATACCATCCCTAAATGGTCTCTTCGCGCAAGAAGTGTCTCAACCCACAGTCCGTCCTCCTGATGAGCGCGAGTAATCCGGGAGGATATGACTGGAACCCAGGGGGCATGCGTCCTGGTCTGCTTCGGCAGGGAAACTTTGGGTATAGAGTAGGTTTCCGCGGGAGAATATGACTAGTTTGTACCCCACCCATGCTGGAAGAGGGTTATTCTAGAATAAGATTCTTTTGTCAAAGTTATGTGAGTTTGCGGGCACCGTCGCTCGCCTTTGTCTATTTCGGTAGACATTGCCGAGGAAGTGTTTTGTTTGAAAGATTAACGAGACAATCTTTGGGTAACCTGAAAGAGGTAAGCCTCTATCTTTAAAACAATTGTTTTGAAGGAAAAGAAGTAGAGGTAACCTTGAAATCGTACTTTATGCCTGGGGGCATGCAAACCTTTTGGAGTGCAAGCAAAGAGCAGTTATTTATCTGTTTTTTGGGTTAGCCATTTCCTAACTTGCATAAAGAAAGGATGCGGGGCATAGCTTTGTGAGATGAAGCTCCATAAAAAATAGAATCTCAATGAGACACTCTTATCATATGACTGGGTTAATCGAGCAGTTTTAGCACAAAGTTCATGCTCGTTAAAAAATAAACGCAAGATCCGAGCAGTTTTAAGGCGGACTTCATGCTCGTTAAAAAATAAACATAAGCAATGAGCAAGTGTTTCCACCAGCGTTTAAGCTCATGTTAAAATAAAAAATGAACCTACCCGGTAAATAACCACTGTGAATGTAACCTTATCAGCCATTAAAACCTTGGTCGTGTTTGCACCGTCACCTCCACTTTTCCATTGGTCGATCGTTCACCTCCATATGATTGTTTACCCCTTTTGAGGAACAGCTGCGAAGAGTGATTTCACCTAGCCATCCTTGTGACACTGCCGTGATTGGAAAATTCCAACCTGTACCTAGAATCAGCTGCTAACCCTGTTTATCACTCGTTCCTCAAAAGACGAGTCTTCTTTAAGCTCTTTTCAACTGACTCGTAAAATATGAAAAGATTGCCGAGTCCTTGGCCTTCCAGCTCGTTAAAGGGACAGGAAGAGCTATCCCTCCTCTAGATTTTAATCTTTTTGGACCTGAGGGATTATTGCACAAAAAGATCGAGCACTTGTTTTGTTCGGCTCGTTAAAACTATCGAAAACTCATCCCTTCTGTATTGTTTTATACTTTTTCGGACTTAAGGGATTAGATGACGAAAAAGGACTTTTGGAGTTAACTTTATGTACCTTTTCAGACTCTCTAAAAATGAAAAGGACCGAGTTATCCTTGTCGTTAGACTCGTTAAAATCATTAAATAGCGACAAACTTGTCTTTAGACGAGAACGAGTTTCACTATCGCTAGGCTCGTTAAAACATAGCGATGGGCTTGCCCGAAGGGCAGGTTATAGAACAAGCATATGTTATCCTCCTCAAGCTTGACAAAAATAAAGAGGTACTAGTCAGCAATGACTGGGGAAAAATTGGGAGAAACTCAAGAAAACTTTGATGGTAGCAAGTCGCTCTTGAACATGACACTTTTCCTCCATACCACAATCAGGTTGGGTTGTTTCATTCACCGGTCACATCCATGGTCTCGTCATACCATCCATATTTGGAGTAATGCTACCAATCCATCATATCAGTGTCGCCATATGTTCAAGAGAAGTCGTTCAGAAGAGTCAACCGTGTCCCATCCACTGCCATACATTATCCTTCATCCTTTCATGACCGCCACCCTGAATCATATGTCACAGATCGTTTTCACCTCCATTATAATCATTAGCTCTGTTCCGTGTCACTGATGTGGGATTCATTAAGGCCCTCCTTTGACGGATCGCTTCTTGTCGACATCAACTCATTATCCAAGAAGTTGATCTAGGAACAACCCCTTCAGTACTTTGAAGCTTGCATGCCTCAATGGCAAGTTTCTCACTTCCGGCGATAGGTATACATCAATGACCTTCGACCGAAAGATTTTGTGTGGTGTTCGACGCCAAGTCCTCTATTCACACCATGTGAATTGTACTGCAGTACCTTGAGGGTCATTATCGTTATCGGTGATTCCTCTCGCGCTTGTTAACGGTTTACATCATTGACCGGTAATCAAGCGATGTCTTTCCATGTTCGAATTCAGAACATTTCTCACATGGATCGACTTGTACTTAGAGTGAAGATCGAACGAGTTTGAAGACCCCGGATCTAGTTTCATCCATCCGGGCTGCGATATATATTCAGGAAAGATAAAGACATTGACATGTACATCATTGCAGCAGATAATCATCCTACTCAAAGGATGATAATTTCATCAAAATTATCAGTCTACCATCAGACGATTGTCTGTTCTATGTACAGAAAAATGAATTTATAAAGCTGAGCATGGGAATGCCCGCCTCAGCTAGATCATGAAAGCAGTATGAAAAATAATGTATTGTATTGTATCTTATTACAGGTCTCCTCTCAGCATTGGATGAACTTCGGATCCCCCTGATAAAGCATTCCACCCGATAAACAGCCTCATACTTTAGGGGGCAACTGTTATAGACATTTTTGTGCCTTACAGCATTGAGCATGAAATGTCCATAATATAAGGGATCCAAAGTCCCTAAACATGTTGTTCCTACCCCTAGAGGAACAAGGCTAACAAACCACAGCAATTCACAGAAGTTCTCCACTAGAAACTGCTCAAAAACAAGTCAATTCAGGATCATTTCAGTGGCTACACTAGTTGTTTGCACTGAATGTCAAAGCCAACACTGGCTACCTGCGTTGAATGTCAAAGGGAACACTAGCTACCTGCGCTGAATGAGAATGGACATGTGGCAAGCTCATTTCTCAAGGTGTCAAAACCCAGGAAGCTTCCAAAATGACACTTGCCTCAGGGAATTCGACTGGTGATGAGTAAGAGGTTCCAAATCTCCAAGTGGAAGCAAGAACCTCCAAGTGGAATCAAGAACTGACAGAGGGAGAGGACACTAGTCAGATCTCAAGCTGACTCATCCTCTCTCCAAATATCTATATATGGATCTCTCCTCCATGAGATCTAGAGGCTGGAATTTTGTTATTGCAAAGAATTGATGTTGGTTTGAGACTGGAATCATTGGGTGCTTAATGCTTTGAAGGGGGTGAAGATAGGAATTCCATTTGTTGGGAAGTAGATGCTGGATTGGAGCCCTCTAGGTTGTATCTCTTCCTGAACCTTGTTATTCATCAATAAAGCTATCTTGGTTTCTCCTATATACTGATGTATTCTTGATGTATGATTGCATTAGTGTATTTGGTTTATTTCTAATCCTAAACTAGTTATGAATGTGAATATATGTCTTTGTGTAGTGTTCTTCTCTTGTCGCAAGTAGCTGTTCTCTTGTGATCTTACAGGAACCCATTGAAGCTGGACAAGCAAGAAGGCAAGTAGTTGTTCTCTTGTGATCTTGCATGAACCTGTTGAAGCTGGGCGAGTGAGAAGGCAAGTAGCTGTGAACTCCCAAAGAGAAGAGAGACCGGATCGAGGGACAAACGGAAGACACCGATAAGTCTATTGATCTCTCTTCTTTCACATTTCATAAAGGAAGAAACCAGCATAGCTGTCTCTGTTTGTTGCTAAGGCACTGTCACACCTTAGGTGGATAGGATCGTCCTACATAGGCATTTTTCCCCACAACACATATCGCAAATCGCATTTCGCAGAAAACACATTAACGGATGATTTTCATATGCTATGCTCCAGCGATATTGCAATAGAGTGATATTGCGATGTTGCGGTATTGTGATAGAGCGATATTGTGATGTTGCGATATTGCGATGTTAAGATGGTGTGATCTGCGATATTGCGAAGCAAATCGCAACATCACTTCATTGCAAATCTTTTGGGCTCGTTGTTCAAAAAAGCATTTTCCATAAACCGAGACATGGTTATGCGCTTTAATGCTAATTAATGAGTTAGTTTCTAATCATTAATGAAATAAGGTTTCATGCTTATCGAAGAGCCATTTCACGTAGGGTGGTATATTTTATATGTCTTTGGCATTTAAAGCTTTCCCGTCACCTTTTCCTTATCATGATTCTCACCTCATTTGTAAACTGCAGGAACAAAGAACAGAGAATTATACCAAGCAGTATTCAAGATACTATGGGAAAGAAAGGCAAAGCTCTGAGTTCTGAAGATCAAGAAATGGCGCCCTTGTATACGAACATCGCCTATAACAGAGATGTTGGTATTACTACTTGGGAAGGAATGTATAGTCTACTCGAGGAAGAGAATCCCAAAATGATGGAGGTTACAGCTACTGCAGGCTCACACGGGTCTTTTGAGGCATCTATTACAGAGCTAGCTTGCTCATTCTTACACTGAATAGTGGCGAGGCCCAAAATTCTTCCATACACAGACATGGTTAAATGGGTACTAGACAGCGCTGACATCACAAACAGATAATTTAAGACTTAGTGTCAGCAACTTACGGAATCATTATTTTCAAAAAAATTAAGCTTTATATCTGCTAACAAAAAGCGCGCAAGAGGCAAAAAATCGCACCAGGGAAGCCCAGATCAAGAAAGGGAAAACCGCGCATCGCTGAGAAAAACCTCTTGAAAGGGAAAACCTCTAATTGCTCAGTCACCTGTAAGCCCAGAAATTTGTAAGAAAGCAACGCTAGAGGTAAAAAAAAAAAAGTAAAACTTGAATCCTAAAACCAGTGGTATTTGTCAGAAATATCTTCAAAATGGTATGTATATATGCTCAGCAACTGCAGACAGGCTGGAGATAGAAGGCTCAAGAAAAGGCAAAATCAATCAAAAGATTGATTAAGTTGAATTGGGATTCTTACAGGCATATTTCGTAAAACCACACAGCCAATGCATGACTCTCAAATGTATCGTCAATTCTACCGAGAAGATGGCGCTAGCTCTTGCCGATGCCATTTTCACAGGACAGTTAAAGTCAAAAGTCGGCCAGCCGAATCTTCTCAAACAAATGCTGAACGCTTGCGATTTCAAGAAACAAATACAGAAATAGTTATTTGTTAGTTTTAATTTTAGATTCAATGTTAGTATTAATTTTGCTTTATTTTTGCCTGAAATGAGGACAGTCATTTAAACCGTATCCTACATTTTTGTAATAAGTTATTTTTAGATTTAGTTAGTAGTATTTAAACCCTTCTCATGCATTTAGAGAAGGGTCCTGAAATTTGTCAAAAACTTGTCCTCAGAACATGCACTTTTGCACCCTCCGAGGAGGTTTTGATGAATGAATGGAATAGGATTTATTGATATCTACATTTAATATCTACTACTCATGTTACACTTATGTACTCTTAGTGGATGTTGGATTAAGAAGAGATAAATCATTATCGCTTGAAGCTCATGAGTAGAACTAGTTATAAATGGTACTTCTATCTCTTAACTATTTCTGCCTTTGTGTTAAATTGTTATTTATGTTCAGTTGTTTATATATTGATGCGTGAATTCTTGAGTATCATTTGGCACTTATGTACGGTGATAGCTATTTATTTATGCTTAATGTATGAGTAGCTTATTATGTGATATGTTTTTCACAACTATTTCGACTAACTTTTTATACAAAGTGGTTTATCTCTATTGAATTATTTTCTCATAACAGTTGAATGATCTTTATTACCAATTGTTATTTGAAGTCATTTTAGATCGCATAACGGAAAGATTACAGCCCGAGTTAGTGTAGAATTAGATATTTCTGTTATTAGAATACAATTGCATGTTATTAGATTAGAGTTAAAGTAAAATAATTTCACTTAGGAACTTTTAGAAAGGAAATATCAAATCTCAACACACACACACACATAAATTGGAAAACTGGTCCCATATCCCCAGTCGGACCCACTGTACCAAATGGAAAAGGAGCTACTAACCAATGTCCGGACCGGGTGGGTATCCCCCTTGTTGTAGACCCGATTTTCAGGACTTCAACAGGAGGGTGCACTACGAAGGGTGTTGAATTGTTAAGCCGCAAATCCCCCCAAAAAAAAAACTTTGAATAGGTGGATGGCTTCCAAGATCTTATGCTCTGATACCAAATGATCTACATGTAGATATAAAAAGATTCAAAAAGGAGAGAATAACACAAATGTTCTGGAAAAAAATACCACCATTTTATTGTGAGGGAGAGATGAGCATTTTATAAAAAAATGCAAACATTCTCCTTATTAATTTTTAATTACAAAATATATGAGATAAAAATCAATTACATTATTAGATAAAACAACTATAGATATGTTTCCATCTTTACTATTTTTTTTTATGTTTCCTTCTTTTTAAGTTTTAGATGTTGCCAAGAAAGCAGTCTGCTTTTTCCTTGTTGACCAATTAAGAAGATGTTTCTGATTGGTGAGCCTTTCTTGGTTGCACATTATTCCTTCAGAAAATAGTTCTCGGCTCATTATTTTCGAGCACACCCTCAATGTGCCTCTAATTACGATCAATTATGCTCATGACCAAAAACCAATTTATTTTATGGCCTTCCCTTCTTTTCTTCCCAACCCCTCGGGCAATCTGGTCACCCCCTTTCCATGCAGTCACTCACCTTCCAAGTTCATGCATCCCCTTCTCTACTTACCAGTCCCTCGAGCAATCAATTATTGGCAAGGAATCCTTGCATTGGAAGGGCCTCAAAACCTAGGTATATACCCACCTCAAAACTATCAAATTGGATCATAGCATGCTTTATGTAACTAGTTGGTACCATTGGTGCTACTGTCCCACAATGGCCCTGTTCCTAAAATATTTAGCTTTCACATACTATTTTTGTTTCATCATGTGGCCAACCTTGTTCACTCGAATTGAGTAGTCTCATGTTTATTCTAACATCATAGGCACATAGATTCCATGAGACTCATCATAAGGAGAAATGTAATGAATGTAATTTATAACTTATTAGTAGTTTATCCTTGCAGTGAACTTCTAGTTTTCAATAATTCCTACAATAAAGCCAAACTATTTTATAAACCAAAACATCATAAGCTAAAACATATCATCCAGTTAGCTAAAATATCCAAGTTTTCATAAATCGTGCTCATAATTTAAAAATTCGGAGGATCAATAAAGTATTGGTACTATAACACCCCCTCCCAGATCTACCCAAAGTAACCATGCCAACCGAGGTAAACATGAGGAGAGATGCTAATATGATTAGATTTGACCTCCTATGTCACCTTAAGGAAGTGGAATCGACGAAACATCACGTACAGTCATCCAACATCACCAACAGAACCCTCAAGAGACAAGTCAACCACTCAGACAGCCTGTCCCTAGGTCCCATTATTATTTTGTAGCTCTTAGGCCATAGTCACTCTCATCCTATGGGCAAGGGAGAAACCAAAAACCCAAAGTTTCTCTCACAGGCCTACCTTCCAATGATTGTGGACCAAAATTGCTAGTTTTATGCCAAGGAACCCAGGGCTTAAACCACCTTTCTAGCCCAGAATCCTAGCCTCTTCCCAGAACTTGTTGTAACTTCCAAAATTCATTAAAAACATGGTGACAATGTTGATCAATAAAAAATCACCCTTATGACTAGGCCTGAGCATCCCCAACCGGGAATTAAATTTTGTCAAACACTTGGCATCAATGAAACCTACAGGTCTAGGATAGAAGACAAAGCATAAATGACCGAAACAACTTATGAAACATAACCAGAAGGATCACCTCCTTCTCCATTGAACTATTACATCATCAATTAGGTCTTTCATCCATCCATTTAACAGTTACAAGTAAATATATGAAATAACCATGACATAAACTAGTCATTCAACCATGCTTATAACCAGCATAAAACCATATAAATATTAGATATATGACATCCATTAAATCCACATATAAATCAGTGCAACAGTAAGAGAAATTAGTTTTCATTAATCATAGGTAAATCTGACCAGGGTTGGGACTTCCACGTATCACCCGACCATAGACATGGCTAAACTAAATCTCTCTTTCAGCCAGTCACCCCTGTGCCATATTCCAAGCATGAATGTGGGATCTCATAGAACAACTGGGGGAATCCAAAGGTTGAACCACCTCCACCCTCATTAAACCGTGATCACACCAAAATCGGTGCTCCGATCACAATTGAACCAAACTTGTAATGACATCTAAAATCCATCACTATCCTTGAGGAAATTTCTGTCTCCTTGTCTCCCAAGCTTTAACCCAATCCAAACCCATATCACTAGGACCTAAACCAAGACTGCTTCCATCAGGCTTTATCGTGTATCCCACCAAAACCGGTCACGGGATTCCTAAGCCTTTGGGAATGGAACTTGAGACCACCTCCACCCCGAATTCTGAAATCCATCTAGCAATTCCAAAACTAAAAAATCGAAATAGCATCCAAGCATACCATGGCATCCAGAAAAAGACTAGGCTAAGTTGAAATCCACTGTCATAACCTAGCAAAACCATGCCAACGATAGCAAGAGAACCATACACAAACATGCAAAGCCATGCATGTCCAAACCAGCTAGGAAATCACACAAGAAAAAGGTTACCTGCATGTATTCCTTTTGAAGTTGCTTGAGTCCCGCTTCCCTTTCCTTGATCCTTGCTTTCATTTCCTTTCATTTCCTTGCTCCAAACTAGAGTGTTCTAAGAAAAATCTAAGTGACCAAGAGTGAGAGAGAGAGAATAATCAGAGAGCTCCAAAATTGAACTGACAAAAGGTTACCAACTGATCCTCAGAAGCCTTTTTATGAATGAAGCTTCTATTTTCATCATTTTCCATTATTTTCCTTAAATTTCCTCCTCACATGCAACCTATGACCTTTCACCTTACTTTTCTCCTAATTTCTTTTATTTTCATAAATAAATGTGCCAAAAAATGCCTTTTGCCTTTTAATGCCTTTCTAAAGTCGTAGCCATTGCCTTTGCGAAGTTCCTTAGCCATAACCAATCACAAGTGATCCTCATCACTAGGATTTTCCCCAACATTCATCTTGGAATAAGTGTCCCTCAACGGTGGTCTTATTTTGCCTTTATGAACTTTTCACAAGGGTTGTTACAAGTACTTATCTTGATTTGATGTCTTTCTCTTTTCTCGAACACACATGGGTCAATTACCTAACATGGAAAGGACCTAGTCCCTTATCTTCTCTTCGACTTCCACATGTTGGATCGATTGCCAATGCAATGAGGGGAATCTAGAGGCTCACCCTCGCCCTCAATCATCAAGGGAATATGGAGGCTCACTGCCACCCTCAATCATCAATGGAATCTAAGGGTTCACCTCCACTCTAAATCATAAAGGGAATCCAGAGGTTTACACCTCCACCTAATGATAATTATATAAATAAGCGCAATCACAACTATAGGCACTACCAAACTAGGTAGTCTTCTTTCGAAATAAATATTATCATTGGGAATCTGGAAGTTATTTTACCTCCACCCAAAAACAATACATAGCATGTGGGCACAAGAAATCCCATATCTATCTATCCCAAACAAGTAACAAAGACATATACGTGTGGCACCATACCACATACACATAGCACAAACACACATATGCATCAGTACAATGTATACACATTTACACATGTACGACACATGCACATATACACAAAGAATAAGTGAATCTAGAGGCTTATATCTCCACCCTCGAACACATTTTGCACATTATTTTCATATATACAAATGCATCAACATAATCATGTATACAATATATAAGCACATGTGCAAATAACGTCAGGGTTAAGAGGACTCCCTTCTACCATTATATTGTCCATCATTTTCATTAACCCAACCAACTTACTTGTGTGTCATACTTAATCTTTCTTGTTACAAATATTATGTAAAGTATGTCCAGGGTCTAGATAACCTCCTAAGAAGAATCAAATTTTTGATCAGTGGTTTTCATTTATGTCAACCCAAGCAGCACCAGGGGCTACCCTGATCTTGCATGGGAATTTTGACTTGAAAACATACTCTATTCTGAGTCAAGGTTCTTCTAGATGGATTTTACTCATCGAGATGTTTCCGTTGATATATGGCATGCCACGTAATTCTTCACAGTTTGAGAGATGTTTGTGTTTGAAGTTAGTAACCCTAGTTAGTGGGCTAAAACCCTATGGAGTTGTGGCATGGCACTCATAATTGGTTGTGGTAATTGAATAGTAAATAATTAATAATGTTTTTTTCTCTGAAAATCCCTCCAAAGTTCACTTGTTGAGGACCCTCTCAACTCAAGACATTCATATAAATAGTGACCCTCATATCCTCCTCTAGTAGGGATTTTGTGGATTCAAATAGGTGGCATTTTCGCTATAAATTTTTTTTCTACGAAGTCTCAGAAGCTAAAATTAAAACCCATTTGAGCCGAAATCTTGATGAACCTCTTAATTATATTTCAGATCTCGGTTCACTATATTTTAGGAGATATGATCTGAGGAAATTAGAGTTTTTGCAGGCTCCCGAATTCCATGTCAAATAGGTGACATTGGAAAAATCATCATAACTTTCTCTCTAAGCATTGGATTCAAATTTCCTAAATAGTGATAGAAATAGGATGGAATTTTGTTTGTTGGGTATCATTTTCAAGGCCAGAGGTCACAACGGTCATATGTGGCACTTCGTACAAGTTCGCTCTACTGGATCATTCTATAATCAGGTCATCGTGGGAGATTGGGCATAAATATTTCTTGAAGAATCCAACCCTGATCAGACCTATAGGTTGGAAAGAGGACTTAGAGGGATACTACAAGATGAAATTTTAGACCTTAGAGACCCGAAATTACATAGATACAACATATTCAATATCGAGCTCCTAGAATGCAAGAAAAAGCATGCATTCAAGGATCATTGCAGTAAGGACCACACGTCAATAGTCAAGGGTAAGTCTCCTACAACAAGGTATGTATGATTAGTGTTTACATTTGAATTTTGAGTATCATCTCTAACATATGTTTTTGTATGACAACATAAGTATATACAGGGTCTCGGTTATATCTCTATGTCTCTATATGTCACAATTAGTTTTGATACCACATTTCAGATGTCCTATTCTTGATACTACGCATTTGATGCTACATATTCTTGATTCTACACCAAGTCTACTAAATCTATATGATGTTGTAAGTTCGTGTTACTTGTCTTGTCATAGTTGATAGAATGGTCTCTGTTGTTGTACTTAGAACTTGGTCCATCACAAGTCTAGGGTCTGTCATCAGTTTTTATTGTATATATCTTTAGAAAAGTTTTGGAGTCTTGCATAGAGTCCAGGACTATATCAAGAGTGGGAGCCTTTGTATACTGCTGCATCAAGTCAACAACAAAAGTGACAAGCACACATCAGATATGCATTGTACTTTTAATATGTATTTTATTCATTATTATGCACTTACATGTGTTTTGTAGGAAAAGGTAAGTTGAAGGGTATTTTGTTTTGTTTTGGGATTGGTTTCGCCGGGAAAATTTTGCATGCAGGTAGAAGAAGATTCAAGTACAACATTAAGCAAGAATTCAAGAGCAGAAGTATCAAATCAAAGGAAGCATTGCAACGGGACATCCTTGAAGACATGACAACCATCCAGATATTGTGAAGTATTGTTAAGTCCAAGTGTCATCATTGTAAAGTTGTAAAAGAGTCATCATTATAAATGGGCCATTTGTAAAAGAGTCATCATTGTAAAGATTGTAAAAGAGTCATTCATGAAAGGGTCGTGTTGCATAGAGTCAAAGAGGCAGCGTTGGGAGGTATAGGAGTCATTGTTGGGATGATGTCATGGTTGGGTTGCAAGTCATAGAGTGATTGGGTATTTGGTCAAGTACACGAAAATCATTGTACATCTTATTGTATCATGGATTTTTGTCCCTGGTTTGGGAATCCACAGTCTTGTCTTATTTCAGTCATTATAGGGTGGCAAGGAGGTGCTAGGCACATGTACGAAGTCACCTACAAGTTGGGGCCTATGAACACTTCAGGGTGGTAGGTTGGTGCTAGGGCGAGTTATGGGTTGCTAGGGTGTTGGGGCATCCATTTAGTTAATTACTAAGAAACCAGGGCATTTGGGCGTCCTTCCAGTCGGAGCTGGAGAAGAATGCTTTTCTATAATTCTAGGAAGTTGTTGCTTTCATTTCAGTTGGGGCTTAAGATTAAAGAATTTATTAGAAAAGTGTTCGGTGGTTTTTGACTCGAAGGGGGTTTTCCACCTAAAATTATTGTGCCTACTATGTTCTTTTATTTATTGTTATTACTACATAAACATTAATAATAGTTGAGGATTAACTAATGCTCTAAAAATATTTAAAAGTGTTAATTTCTAAGGAATATTGATTCACCCCCCCTCTGAGTATTTCTAACAATTGGTATCAGAGCTTGGTTCCTTCAATAGCAATTTAACAACTAGAAGGAGATCATGGAGTATACTAAGAATAGAGTTCCTTTTTCAATGGAAATAACTATGCACTTTGGAGTGGAAGAATGCAGGTTCATATGTTGTCACAAGGATACAAAGTATGGGAAATCGTTGACAAAGGATTCACAGCGACCCAAGATGAACAAGGTAAGAAAAATATGGTATATGATGCAAAGGCTAAAGATACTATTATCAGTGGGCTTATCGAATCTGTTTCTATTAAGGTATTGAGTTTCAAAACTGCTAAAGAGCTATGGGGCAAGCTTGAAAATATATATGTAGGTCACTCAAAGGTGAAAGAAGCAAAGCTTCAAATTTTCAGGGAAAAATTGGTGTTGAAAATAACAACAAGAAATGTTATAAATAGCAGTTTGGGTACCAGTGTTGGACATAGCAACAAGGAATGAAAAATGGAAGTGCTAAAAATAGCATTGCTATAAATAGCATTTCGGGAAAGATTCCAATTTTAGTTAGTCCCTGAACTAAAATTGAGAAGTAAAATTCGAATTTGTTCTTAGTAGTTGTTTGATTAATAATTAATTAATTCACCTTGAGTTAATTAGTTATAGAAAATCAAACATGAAGTCTATGTGAGGACATGCAACAGTTTCTCCATTGATTGAGGAATTTATCCATTAGTTAAAGAGATAAGGATAAGTTGTAATTTGAGTTGTAATTAGTTAGCTCAGTTAACTGAGTTGAGTCCAGTTAGATTAGTTCCAACAGTTTGTAGAATTAATTGTGAGTTTAGTTAGTTAATGATTGCATGCATGTAACTGTTGCTTTCCAAATAACTGAATATTCTCTCATAAATAACTCATGCATGTCAGTTCAGACAAAGACCCAGTTGAGATCAGAGGAGGGACAGTGTACTATCAGTTGGATGGATTTTTCCTATAAAGGAAACTCATCTATGCAGAAGGATTTATCTCCTTCAGGATTGCGCAGTTACTACTGGGCCAAGTGAGCAGTGTGAGGTGGGAATTCACATGTGTGGAAGCACTGGACCCCAAGAAAAATTGCGCAAGGAAATAGGAGGCTTGGAGGGCAGAGGAGAAGGTTTGTGAGAGGCCTTTGATTGTCTATGAGCAGCAGAGGGATTATACTGAGAGCTAGTTGGCTTCCAAGCTAAGGCTTTGTGTAATTCTATGACTATTTTCCACTTGTATGATAATACATAGATTGGGGTTTTAAGCTGAGGCTTTCCCCAGAGTATTCTTCTGTGTTTCATATGTATGATTTCTTCTTCTCTGTTATATGTGTTATAATTGATCTAGCTCAAATTGATTAAGCTTCCGCAAAGTTTGATTGTAGAAGTAGATCTAGTATTTTGCTTTAGTATATTGCATTATCAGGTGATATACAATGGGAATTTATACATGGTATCGGAGCAGTGAACAGTATACAAAGAAGAGAATTCGAAGTAATAAATAAAAAATAAAAATAAAAATAAATAAATAAATAAAATTGGGCCGCGAGTTTTTAGAGCAGATATGAAAATTTTTGTGCAAAATTTTCAGAAAAAAATAGCAAATCTGGATTCCTTGTGGAAAATTACCAAATTCAAAAAAAAAAATCGGCTGAATCGGAGTTCAAATGAGGGAGATATCACTGATTTAAAATCAGCTCTTTTTCCAGAAAATTTTGTTACGGTGGGAAAGATGAAACAGATTGGTGTGCTAGCCAAGAACCTGAATGCACTTAAGGTACAAGATGCATGAAAAGCCTTGAGTAAGGAAAATGTTAGATACTTGGTGGTTGAGAGGAAGAGTACATTACCTCTCAACATGTAGCGTCAGAAGAAGTCTCAAACAATTGTGGAGGAGCCACAATTGGTGAAGCAGCTTTAGGAGGTTGTGGAGCAGCCACAACTAGAGAAGCCAAGAGGAGACCAAGTGGAGGCATCCACTCATGCAGAGACCTCCAGAAGGGGGGAATTTCAAGCCAAGTGGGGAGAGGGATCACATGCATCCATACCTCCAGGTCGGAGGTGGGGCGATGTGGAGTGACAGTCCCAAGAAGGTTGGAATAGGGGCAGGATCATTGAGGTACCCAACCTCTTTGATTAGACCTTGCTACAGGAGCCTCGATGAAGAATAGCAGGACTGGCTGATTGGGTAGAGACAGATGCAGATGGAGCAACAGAGAGAGCTACAGTGCAGGAACCCCAAGACAGTGCAGAGCTAGCAGGCTGCAACAATGCGAGAGGCACAGGAGTGTTGCACCAGTGTAGGATGGCACGGAGAGGTGGCAATGGTGCGAGATGCATGGAGTGTTGCAGTAGCTCAGAGGTCACATAGGGAGCACTTGTAAGCGGCATAGGGAGCCTCAGCATCAGAGGGTGTTTCTAGCCCAACAGAGAGGGTCAGTTGGGAGATTTTTTGTTTCTAGAGTTGTTGGACCAACAACACTTAGGAGAAGTGTTGCATGCAGAACATTCCAAAGGTTCAGGATCGGGTTTGAGTTGAATGCCTTTCTTGTTGAGAGGGAGTGTTGAAAATAGCAACAAGAAATGCTAAAAAAATCACTGGTACCAGTGTTGGACATAGCAATAAGGAATGAAAAATGGAAGTGCTAAAAATAGCATTACTATAAATAGCATTTCAGGTTAGATTCCAATTTTAGTTAGTCCCTGAACTAAAATTGAGAATTAAAATTCGAATTTGTTCTTAGCAGCTGTTTGATTAATAATTAACTCATTCATCTTGAGTTAATTAGTTGTAGAAAATCAAACATGAAGTCTATGTGAGGACATGCAACAATTTTTCCATTGATTGAGGAATTTATCTATTAGTTAAAGAGATAAGGATGAGTTGTAATTTGAGTTTTAATTAGTAACTCGGTTAACTGAGTTAAGTCCAATTAGATTAGTTCCAACAGTTTGTAGAATTAATTGTGAGTTCAGTTAGTTAATGCTTGCATGCATGTAATTGTTGCTCTCCAGATAACTGAATATTCTCTCATAGATGACTCATGCATGTCAGTTCAGAGAAAGACCCAGTTGAGATCAGAGGAGGGGCAGTGTACTATCATTTGGATGGATTTTTCCTAAAAAGTAAACTCATCTATGCAGAAGGATTTATCTCCTTCAAGATTACGTAGTTACTACTGGGCCAAGTGAGCAGTGTGAGGTGGGAATTCACATGTGTGGAAGCATTGGACCCCAAGAAAAATAGTGCAAGGAAATAGGAGGCTTGGAGGGCAGAGGAGAAGGTTTGTGAGAGGCCTTTGACTGTCTATGAGCAGCAGAGGGATTATACTGAGAGCTGGTTGGCTTCCAAGCTAAGGCTTTGTGTAATTCTGTGACTATTTTACACTTGTATGATAATACTGAGATTATGGTTTTAGGTTGAGCCTTTCCCCAGAGTATTCTTCTGTGTTTCATATGTATGATTTATTCTTCTTTGTTATATGTGTTCTGATTGATCTAGCTCAAATTGATTAAGTTTACGCAAAGTTTGATTGTAGAAGTAGATCTAGTATTTTTCTTTAGGATATTGCATTATCAGGTGATCTACAGTGGGAATTTCTACAATTTGATCAACTCAAAATGAAGATCTTGTTGGATACTTTAAACGTGTTGATGAAACAACAAATACATTGGAAGTTTTGGGAGAACTTGTTGAAACGAAAATTGTTGTCTGAAAGATCCTCAGAACCTTGCCAAGAAGATTTAACCCTAAGGTCTCTGTCTTGGAAGATAGATCGAATCTGACCAATCTCAACATAGATGAATTGCATGGAATTCTTATGGCATATGAAATGAGGATTTAAGAAGAGAATGGCACATATCACTTAGAAACATCATTTTCCATGTCCAAGAAGAATTTTAAGGACAAGAAGACTCAAAAAGAAAAAACTTGCAGTCGTAAGGATGAAGAAAAGGTAGAAGAGGAAGAAGAACTCTCAGATAAATAATTCACCTACTTCATGCAGAAAATGAGAACACTTGCAAGAAAATTCAAAGGTAAACTTCCATTATTATGTTTTGGCTTTGGTGAGGTTGGGCATTTTGCAGCCAAATGCCCTCACAAAAATGAGGTTGTTACGAATGGAAAGAAAGGTCCTAGGAATTTCAACAAGAAAGGAAAGAAGAAATAGTTTAATAAAAGTTTCTTCACCAAAGAAGATACTTCCTCATCTGAAGAAGAATGTGATAATGAAGAAGAATTCAATGGAAGAGTATTTGTTATGGCCAAGCACAATAAGCAAGAGGCACCTGATGAAGAAGGAGATGAAGAAGAAGAAATGACTGAGGTTGAATTTCAAAAAGAAGTGAGTAGGGTTATAAAAGAGCTCAAAGTTGAGAAGAAGCATGTCAACACGCTTGAAGATGAATTGGAGACAGAAAGAAAACATGTCCTCAACCTTAAAATCAAGGTTGAAGAATACAAATGAATTGAATAATCCCTCATGAAAGAATTAAAGGAAAACAACAAGGAAAGAGAATCATTGGAAGCTGAAATAGTTGCTCTACGAAAGGAAGTAAAAAATGGAAAAACTTTTCAAAACTTAGACAATAGTTCAAAGACTTTGGTTTAACTCATCAACAACCAACGATCATACAATGACAAGACTGGTCTTGGTTACAAACAAAATTTCGAAAAGAAGTCGAATCCTTCTATAACAATTAAAGAAGATGGATATGAAAAATATACCAAGTAGATAGATCTCTTAGCTAAATCAAGAGATCAAGGCTAGCAGCAAGAACCTTGGAAGACAATTCCTCCAATAATATTTCCTCCCAGTTACCAACTATCTTTTATGGTCATTGTTATTCATGTGGAAGGTTTGGACATAGAGCTGCAGAATGTCGCATGTATGTTTGGAATGAATATAATTCTAGGAGATCCTTCAGAAATGGATATTCCAGAACTCAACATAATATCAACAAATTTGATCATTTGAGAGATGATTTCGAATGTTACAAATATAATAATTTTGGACATATGGCCAGGGATTGTGAAGTTCCAGACAAGTACAGCTATTATCGGCAAAACCCTAGAAGAAAATTTGTAGGATCACGAGATAGATACCAAATAGAATCTTCTATGAATAACATCGAATGTTACAAATGTCATAACTATGGACACATAGCTCATAACTGCAGGTACAAGATGAAATAAAACATGAATGAAAAGCTTGACGACAAGAATAAGAAGGTTTGGAAAGGAAAACAGGTACAAGGTGAACAAGTACAAGATGAGCAAGAAAAGAAAGAAGGCAATAAGGACCCAATAGTTGTGCTTTCACGATTCATAACGGATGGTGAGGAATCAGCAGTTGCTTCAGTTAATGACTCGAGTCAATACAGTCCGTTAAATGACACACTATTCTGAACAATTCATCTTATCAACTCCTAGAAATTTGAAGATGAGGAGTCTATGCAACAGGATATGACACAAGTTTACAATTGACAAAAAGGTAGTTTGAACAAGATGGAAATTTCATTACATGTTAAAGGGTAGAAGAATAGTTGAAGTATTACAGATTCAAGAAAGGAAGCACTGAGAAGCAATCTCTATGTGAAAGTGGATCAAGACAATCTAACGATTATCAAGATATCTCAATAGGATAAAGGAATATTCATATATCAAATCAAGTACATCAAGGAAATGCTCAAGAAATTCAAGATGGAAGATTGCAAGCCTATCCTTACCCCCATGGTAACAGGTTACAAGAAGATTCATCAATGGATGTGGACCCAGGGTTGTATAGATCCATGATTGGTAGTCTCCTATATGTGACAGTCTCCATGACAGATCTGATGCAAGTAGTTAGACAAGTAGCACAATTCCAAGAAGCACCAAAAGAATCTCATATTATTGACGTCAAAAGAATTCTTCGATACCTTAAGGGTACAGTGGAATATGGTCTATGGTATCCCAAAGGAAATGATTTGGTTATCCAAGCTTACATAGATGCAAATTTGGCTGGAATTGTTGATGATCGTTAGAGTACTAGTAGAGCAGCGTTCGATCTAGGTGGTTTCCTTGTCTCATGGTTAAGTAAAAAGCAGTATTCAATCTCGTTATCCATAGCGGAAGCAGAATACATCGCAGAAGCATCTTGTTGTACTCAAGTTCTCTGGATGAAGCAAACCTTACAACATCTTCAAGTTAAGATTGATGAGCCTATTTCCATATTCTGCGATAACACTAGTGCCATCAGTATCTCCAAAAATCATGTGATGCATTCCAAAAAAAAGCACATTTTGATCAAATATCATTTCGTTAGAGAGCATCAAGCTTGAATATGTTGGCACAAATGAACAAATTGTTTACATCTTTACCAAACCATTACCTCGTGAAGCATTTTAGTGTCTTTGCCAAGAGCTTGGGATTCTCCCAAGTTCTCATTAGAATCTTTCTCTTATCTGACTAAGTAGAAAGGGGGAGTGGAGGTGTGTACAGGTCTACAGGATGACAGTTTGTCAGGGGAAGTTACCCTTTGCCATTAATGACAAAGGGGGAGATAAGGTAGTAGAAAGAGGATTCATGATCATAGGGGGAGTACTTGTGTTGCCATTAATTCCAAGGGGGGGATTGTTGATCAATGGTTGTCATTAATGTCAACCCAAGTAGCACCAGGGGCTACTCCGATCTTGCATGGAAATTTTGACTTGACAACATACTCTATTCTGAGTCAAGGATGTTCTAGATGGATTTTACTTGTCGAGATGTTTCTGTTGATATATGGCATGCCACGTAATTCTTCATAGTTTAAGAGATATTCATGTCTGAAGTTAGTAACCCTAGTTAGTGAGCTAAAACCCTATGGGGTTGTGGCCTGGAACTCATAATTGGTTGTGGTCATTGAATAGTAAACTATTAATAATTTAATTTTTTTCTCCTAAAATCCCTTCATCGTTCACTTGTTGAGGACCCTATCAACTCAAGACATTCATATAAATAGTGACCCTCATATCCTCCTAGTAGTGCTTTTGTGGCTTCAAATAGGTCATCCTGACATTTTTGCTATAACTTTTTTTATGAGAAGCTTAAGAAGATAAAATTAAAACTCACTTGATCTGAAATCTTGATGAACCTTGTGACTGAATTTCAGATCTTGGTTCACTATATTTTCGGAGATATGATCTGAGGACATTAGGGTTTTTCAAGCTCATGAATTCCATGTCAAACAGGCGACGTTGGGAAAATAGTGATAGAAAAAGGACAGACTTTAGTTTGTTGGGTATCGTTTTCAAGGCCTAAGGTCGCAATAATGACACGTGGCACTTCGTAAAAGTTCTCTCTATAAATCAGTCTATAATCAGGCCATCGTGGGAGATTGGGCAAAACTCTTTCTTGAAGAAACCAATATTGATCATACCTATGGGGTTAGAAAGAGGACTCAGAGGGCTTCCATAAGATGAAATTTCATACACTGGAGATCCGAAATTACATAGATACAAAAGATTTAATATCGGGCTCCTAAAATGCAAGAAAAAACATGCGTTAAAGGATCACTGTAGTAAGGACCACAGATCAATAGTCAAGGGTAAGTCTCCTACAGCAAGGTATGTATGATTAGTGTTTAGATTTTAATTTTTAGTATCATCTCTGACATATATTTTTTCAGGACAATGTAAGTATATACAAGGTCTCAGTTATATCTCTATGTCTCTATATGTCACAATTAGTTTTGATATCACATTTTGGATGTCCTATTCTTGATATTGCACATTTGATGCTGCATATTCTTGATGTTACACCAAGTCTGCTAAATCTATATGATGTTGTAAGTTCATGTTACTTGTCTTTTCATAATTGATAGAAAGGTCTTTGTTGTTGTACTTAGAACTTGGTCCATCACAAGTCTAGGGTCTCTCATCAGTTTTTATTGTATATATCTTTAGGTCAGTTTTTGATATATTCTTGCACAGAGTCCAGACCTATATCAAGAGTGGGATTCTTTGTCTACTACTACAACAACTCAACAAAAAAAGTGACAAGCAATCATCAAGTACACATGGTAATTTTAATTTGTATTTATTCATTATTATGCACTTACATGTGTTTTTCAGGCAAAGGTAAGTTGAAGGGTATTTTGTTTTGTTTTGGGATTGGTTTCGTCAGGAAAATTTTGCATGCAGGTAGAAGAAGATTCAAGTACAACATCAAGCAAGAATTCAAGAGAAGAAGTATCAAATCAAAGGAAGCATTGCATCAGGACATCCTTGAAGACATGACAGCCATCCAGATATCATGAAGTATTGTTAAGGCCGAGAGTCATTATTGTAAAGTTATAAAAGAGTTATTTATAAAAGATTCATCATTAGAAAAGAGTCATTTGTAAAAGAGTCATCATTGTAAAGTTGTAAAAGAGTCATTTTTAAAAGAGTCATCATTGTAAAGATTGTAAAAGAGTCATTTGTGAAAGAGTCATTCTACCTAGAGTCAAAGAGGCAGTGTTGGGAGGTATAGGAGTCACTGTTGGGATGATGTCATGGTTGGGTTGCAGGTCATAGAGTGATTGGGTATTTCGTCAAGTACACAACAATCATTGTACATATTATTGTATCGTGGATTCTTGTCCCTAGTTTTGGAATCCATGGTCTTGTCTTATTTCAGTCATTATAGGGTGGCAGGGAGGTACTAGGCAGGTGTATGTAGTTGCCTACAAGTTGGGGCATGTGAACACTTCAAGGTGGTAGGGTGAGTTATGGCTCACTAGGGTGTTGGGGCATCCATTCAGTTGATTACTGAAGAAACTAGGGTGTTGGGGCGTCCTTCCAGTGAGAGCTGGAGAAGAATGCTTTTCTAGAATTCTAGGAAGTTGTTGCTTTCATTTAGTTGGTGTTGAAGATTAAAGAATTTATTAGAAAAATGTTCAATGGTTTTTTACTCAGAGGGGCTTTTCCACCTAAAATTATTGTGCCTATTGTGTTCTTTTATTTACTATTATTACTGCATAAACATTAATAATAATTGAAGATTAACTAATGCTTTGAAAAGATTTAAAAGTGCTAATCTCTAAGGAATATTGATTCACCCCCCCTTAGTATTTCCAACACAAGCATGCATTAACTAATGGAATCTTTTTTCCAGAATTCCCCTTTTATCTTTTCCTTTCCCATATGTCGATTATCATATTCCTGCCAATTTGCATCACGGTGTTCCTTGTTACCTTTTACTTAGCATGTTCTTATCCATGTTAATCATACATTAAATCTTCCTAAAAAATTCATGGCTTTCATGCCACCCAACCCTTAGTCCTAAAGACCCTAAGTATTTAAATCAAGGGACAAATAAAAGGAAACATCATAAATGAAAATAAAATCCGTAATCACAATCATACAGGAAAACTACACACAAAAACAGCATGGCCATGCATATCCATAAATCAAATCGCACAATTAAACTTCAAAATCATAGCAAATCAATAATAAAGTAAAATAGTCCTAAAACTTAAGTCAATTTCTTGAGTCTGGCACTCATGACACTCTTCACCATCATACCGTGCATACACACATGTAAAAAAATCAACTTCCTTTCCATGTCTCCATCACTGGGTCTTCCCATGTGCAAGTAAACTCAACATGTTGCCTTATATCCATTCATGCATCCATAAGATTGTTAGCAAGGATATATATATATATATATATATATATATATATATATAACAAACCAAAAATAACATCTACGTAAGTTTTCTTTCATATTCAGGAACACATATGCTCATTGGTCATAACAATTATTCTACATTTGCATATGTTAGATCCATGCTAACAAGGTAACCATAATCAACCTCTTTACTGAGACCCCATTTACCATTTAGCTTAGCTTTATGAATGCTTCTGAAATATTTGGCTTTCTTGCTAAGGCCTGTAGTCATGGTACTTATAGGCAACTTTTACACAGCATTTTGTCACTGTCCCTATACTCCCTGTTCCACGATCCTGGAGGACATCTATAGTGAACCCTACATGCTTTTCCATCATGAAGAAACTCCCATTATGTCCCTCTTCATGAGCAGAACATTTCCCTTTTGCATCATTTCCAAAGAATCTTTCTTTTACCCCAGTTTACAAGACCGACACTAATGACTAGTTCATCCCCCGTGCCGATCTGCAGAGTTTAACACTGATACTACCACCGATCAGCGCTACTGAGTAAGGAAGCAGGATCATCACCAAGCGGAATATCGTTCTAAGAGGTAGGCCCTCTTATTTGATTCTAGATTAAGGAAGTTTTCCATAGATTATTTGTTTGTGGCTAGAGCCGCTCTCTTGGGCTAGAAGAATTGTTTGTGTCTACACTGAGAATTTACCAGCACCACAAATTGGCGACCATACTAGGGAGCTAATCCTTTTGTTTGATTGATTTTCATTTTATGGTTTTGTGTGAACTTTTCTAGTATCACCATTTCCCTTTAGTTTTCTCTGCTTTTCCTGGTTTACTACTCTAAGTTTGAAATTTACAGTGGCAGGTATGGTTTTGGCCTTTGAAATTTTTTATTTTTTTCTTGAATCCCTCGATTAGCACTCTTTTTGGCCAAACAGTCGCATCGATCAGGCCTATCAACACTAGTTGTAGTCTGGCTAGTCGTGTCGGTCATGTCGATCAGCGCTTGTTGTCAGTTCGGCAATCACGCTAATTCCTGTAGGTGAAGATCGGGGTTTCTCCTGGCATAACCAGTGTGTCTTTCCCTCTTAATTTATGCCTCTTAGCTCGTTTTTCCTGTGTTCTCCCTGATTGGAAATATTCATTGGCTTGGTTTGTGTGCTTACTTGGTTTGCCTTATTTTACTTGATTTTTTTAGTCTTTGGATGGTTTGTGGCCCTAGGGCATCTAGGTCATCATCCATTCAGTTGTTTGTGTGCTCAGCAAGTCAAGTTGTTGGTTAGCTGCTCCATGCATTTTCGTTTTTTAGTCCTTTTATCGCTTTGATTTCAATTAAACAAGTTTGAAAAGTTTTGTTTGTTCTTCTCTTGATTAAGCGTCTCTTTTCAGGCATAGATTACATTGCTCGTCTTGTTCTTGATTGAATCGTTGCATCATTGATTTGGAAGGAATTCTCTTTTCGTGCTTTCCATTTGATTGATGTTGATTGTTTTGAAAAAAATTCATTGAAGTGTTTGTGAAATATTCATGTTATCATTCCATTGAAAAATACATAATTCTAGTTTTTTGAATCAATATGTTACATTAGCTAGCATCATTGAAGACTAGAGTCGCATCATCATTTGTATTCGAAAAGAAATGAATTCTCTTTACTGTTAAAAGGACTAGTTGAAGTGCATTCGATAGGAATATTTAGTGCATTTTGGAGATTTATTAGTGAAATATTTTATCCTTTGATTGTTGCATTGATTGTGTGTTCTCTATCTCTCAATTAGTGTTAAATTTCATTGAAGACAAAGATTTCCTCTCTCATATAGCTACATGTAAGAGTTTTTTCAGTTGACAGCGGTAGGGCCTTGTTATTGAAACCTAATTCAAGATCAACCGTTAAAATCTATTGAATTAACCTAAGGAAGCTTTGAAACTTAACACTTATATTTAGAGGTCTAGGCTAGAGATGAGTTCCAGAGTCTTTAAACCTAGCAATTGTCGTTCACTGCGGCACTAGATAGTGCTAGTACGGACTTGTGCTCCCCATACCGTCAAGTATATAAAGGGATACCCCACTATGTCTACAATCCTTTATCCGTTGGAAGTCGAGTCTGCCACCTTGTAAACGTGATACACCGAACACAACATTGGGGGAGATTGCCTTCCTGTACTTCTCGGTTCGCCGGGAGGTATTATGTAGTTCACAGTTACCTAGTAATCCTTTTTCCTAGATCATCCAGAGTAGTCATTTTGGTCTTTTTGACTCTTTAAATTAAAAAGATCATTAAGCACTTTCCTTTCGAGCTCGTTCAAACCGAAAGAGACTAGAGTCACCTTTTTCCCTTTTCTCGACTCTTAAAACATGAAAAGGCAAAGTTTTCTTTCAGTGTTTTAAAATTAACTTCCCACGAAATATTCCTGGTTAAATTTATCTTCCTTAGTAATTATTTAGGATTGATTCTAATGGCAACATTTGCAGAGTCTGCTAGTTAAGGATTCCCCTCGGATTAGAATCCTAGTCCTTTTCCTTCATTTGGAAATGTTGGTGCTCCTTATATGGCAACGTTGTCCCTCCCTGGGTTAACCATTGGTTTACCTATCTAGTTATTTTCGACCTCAGTGGTCCCGAGTGTCCCAACTCCTTCCCAACCATCTCCTTCATTTGAACCACATCACATTGATTCTAAGGTTGACCTCTCGCCTTCTTCCCCTATTTTTTCACCCTCCTCTTCTACTTCGTCTGGTGAAAGTTTGAAATCCAATAATTAGGAGCGAGAGGCCAATCGTGCAGTTGTTACTCCAAATGCACCTTCGTAGACAAACCTTCTGATCCTACACGAAAGTTAAAATCCCCTTTCAGGCTATGTAATGGTGACCATCTCCTTCGAGATTGTCCTGATATTCCCAGAGTCTTAGAGGTATGGTCTCAAGACCTGAATCAACCATCCCTATCGACCTCTATTGATCATGTCGATGCTACACCTTCAGCTAATGATGGTAAGAAGAAGGGAAAGATTAGATTCCCCTATAGGTTATGTGAAGAGAAGCATATTCTTCACCTTTGTCCTCTTATGGATAAAGCTTCCAAAATTTTCGAAAACCTTACAGCTCCTCAACTGCAACTTCCTGTTGGTTATCAAAGGCTTTCTTCTAACCTTCTCCTAGTTGGTAAAGAGATTAACTTGGATTCATCTCTTGCCCATCCTGCTCTTCTTGAGCATGACTCTCTTGTGTTTTTTCCTGACCAACCATTGGTTGAAAAAAGTGTTAACTTGGCTCCTCCTTCATTTGTTCACTCTGTTCCCGAAGAGAGTGGTGATCATACTGCTCATGTTCTTCTCGTCTCCTCATATTCTTATGAATCGAAGAGTGGCCCTCCTGTCCCAGTTGTTCAGGAGAGTCCTTCTCCTATTCCTGCAGAGCATGGGGGAAATCATATGATACCTCCACCAATTAGTTCTGTCATTTCTTTTTATTGGAGTAAATTGACTGCTTTCCGCCTTCCATCTTATGTCCCTTTCCATTGTTGAGCTAATTTATTTACCAAAATTAACACAATTATTTCTTATCAATCCGGGTTGTTTATGCTTTGAGGCAAGTTCACTATATTTGAATATCAGATGTAATCAAACCTTGAAAGATAAGTTATTAAAAGCTTAAAGTAATACATCCTACAACTCTAATTCAATTAGTTTAAAAAGAGGAAAAATATTGAAATGGTTCTTGACTCAAGAAGTCCACTTTTGCCTCAATTACCACTTAATGAATCAAAGATTAAAACCAATAACTTAAGATGGATAAATTATTAATGAAAGAAGCTCTTAACTTAAGAGACACATAAGGTATTTCATCATAATTCATTCATCTCAATACCAAAATCACAATAAGAAACTACTTGCATGCAAACAAAGGAAACTAGTTTTAATTCATCATTTTAGTAGAAGGGATGCTCAACTTGAACACTTGTTTTTCCAACTTAATAAAGTGATGAATAAGCTAAGAACTAATGAAATAAATCACCATGCATGAACCATAAAGCAATCTGAAATAAAGCTTTGAAAAACCAATTCTACAATAACCAGATTACAAGAAATAAAACTAGTTAACAAGGAAGTGTACTTAGCTTGGAATGGGGGCCCTCCACCCTTGCCTTACACACTTGAGAAGTGATATCAGAAGCTCAAATTCAGTCACACATCCATAGCATTGGATAGAAAAATAATAATAGCACAAGTCTTCAAATTAACTCTTCAATCCAAAAGTGTCACAGCATAAAAGTATAATAAGTCAATACATAAGCCATCAAAGTCTTGGCTCTTAAATAAGAAGTCTCATGAAACAAACTAATCTATATTCACTCAAACAAACCCATCTACTCTCATCCATCTATCTAAGTCGAATTCATTACTCCCATCCCAAGAAATATGACCAATCCCATAGAATCTCAAAACTGCCCTATTTCTATGGGATTTCTGAATGACTAGTCATGATTGACTAGCACCAAATGGGCCTAATAAAGCTTGTTCTGTTCGCACTAAGCATAGTTGGCTTAGTCCTAGTTCCCAAGCTATCCATCCATGCATTCAATTCGTGCCCAAGTGTCCTGCAACCACATAAACCATAGAGCTATTACGGGAATTTCTGAATCTGCCAATTTTGCACTTAAAACCAAACTTTCATAAAAACTTTAGAAATTGAAAAATTAAAATTAAATACCTGAATGGATATCAAATATACATCAAAATGGGATGAATAAAGGGAAAATGGATGGCAAATAGATGGATTAGTAAGTTTCTTAGAGCAAAAATAAGACCAAAACTAAGGCCCAACATCCATCTCATAGTACAAGCCTATAATATGGTAGTACATGGCACTATATTAGATGAAGGCGCATATATTAGCATCATGTCTTCTACTACTTGGAAAGCTTTGGTTTCCCCACAACTTGTGTCTGTCACCCAGAATCTGTTGGCTTTCAACGGAGGAACCAATCAACCCTTAGGGATCCTTCCGAAGTTCCCTATTACTTTGGCAGGAAATACCATCTATATAGACGTGATGGTAGTCCAAGTTCCCTTAGATTTCAATCTTCTCCTTGGATGTGGCTATGTTTATGTCATGGGAGCTCTTGTTTCTTCACTTTTCTGTGTGGTTTGTTTTCCGCATGAAGGGAGAATTGTGACTATTGATCAATTGTCATTCATTGGTCACCAGGTGCCTCCTTTTCAACCATCGTCCCCCATCAGCTCTTATTTGCAAGCAGTACCTTCGCCGCCAGAGGTCAATTATGTGGCTACCTGTTTTTTCTCTGCATCTGTTGATGATCACACAGATGGTATTGTACATTATGTACTACGGTCATTGGAACCTGATCTATCTTTGGTACCAAATGACATGTATTCTTCCCAGAGCATAGTTCTTCCGTCTAGTGAAGACCTCTTGGGAGCCATGTTCTCTTATGGGTCATGAACAGACGTCATGAGGATAGTTCTTGTTCTTGTGTCAACCTCATTAAAAAATGAAACAAGGTGTCATGAGGAAGGTTCCTTGTCTTGTGACAACCTCGTTAAAAAATGAATCAAGGAGTGCGAACATAGTTCCTTGTCTTGTGTCAAGCTCGTTAAAAAATGAAACAAGGGTCTCGAGGATAGTTCTTTTACTTTGTCAGCCTCATTAAAAAATGAAGCACCTCCCTTTTCAAAATCGAGTCTTTGATTAAGGTCTCGTCGAATCCCAGTTGAGTCTTTCCTGGATCTCGAAAGTGAACCTTCATTCCATTCACCTAGTTGAATGAAATGAAGCTTGGAGGGCATGTACCTTGAATTGTGTCATTATGCCTAGGGCATGCAAACTTATCTCAAGCATAGTTTTTCGTTTCAAGCTTGTGTAAACATGAAAATAAATCCAAGCAGAGTTCTCCATGGTTCAAGCTTGTGTAAAAATGAACCCATACCCAATTTACATCTCATGATTATCATTTCAATCAGCTGATTTCTACTAGATGAGTCTTGGTTGTTTTATTCCATCGCCACCATCTCTTTGGCTGATCATATGCTTTCACTTGGTTGTTTTTTTCCTTTCCTGAGGAACAGCAGCAATGAGTGGTTTTATTAGCCAACCTCTTGATCATTACATGTTTTGAGCAGTTCCCCCATTTCCAGAACCAGTTTCTACCCTTTATACCACTCGTTCCTCCAGGATGAGTCACCTTTAAGATTTTTTTGACTCGTAAAAGATGAAAATATTGCCGAGTATTTTTTCCCTTTTTTGACTCGTTAAAGAGAATAAAAACGGGGGGTCTGCTTTCAACTCTTTTCCGACTCTTAAAACATGAAAATATTGTCGAGCTCTTGTCTTTTTTGAACTTGTTAAATGTTGTGAAATGTCATTTACCCAATATACGTTTACCCCTTTTTTCGGGCTGGGATGAACTATTTACGAAAAAGGTACTCCTTGACTGAAATGGTCAAGTGGTTCTCTCAAGTATTGTTTTCTACCTTTTCGGGCTCGAGAGACACAAATGTATGAAAAGGAACCATGTGGATTTTTATTTTTCATGTCCTTTTCAAAGTCTCTAAACATGAAAAAGAGTCCAAGTTACACCTTTGTCGGACTCGTTAAAACATTAAACGACATCGGATTCGTCACCATGACGAACATGAGCTTCTCCTTCCTAGGGCTCATTAATCTTACTAGGTCGGATTCATCTTAAGGATGGACTTGTATTACAAGCATATGTTATCCACGTCAAGCTTGTGTAAAAATAACTGGGGTACTCTCCAGAAATGGTGAGGGAAAATTGGAAGTATTTCATCAATTGTATTCACTTGAGGCAACCTGTCACTCTGGAACATTGACACTCATCTGTTGTCTGTGTCGTGTTTTGGGACATCCTCACTCTATCACTTGCATCCCTGGGTTTTAGGTTATCCATTTTAAACCTCTCATATGATCTCTACCACGTCACCATTACCTTTGACCCTATGATGTCAAATGCTACCAAACTCTAGAGTCGTCTCATCCATATGTTCAAGAGAAGTCTTCCTATTTGTACATTGTCTGATCATCTTGGATTACTCTCATTCATTGCGTTCTCGTTTTGTATCGATGATGAAGGATTCATTATGACATTCCTTTGGCAAATCACTTCCTATCGACTTCAGCTTATTATCCAAGAAGTTGATCTAGAAACTCCTTTCCAGTAACTTAGAGCTTTCATGCCTCAATGGAAATTTCTTCACACTCGACGATAGGTTCTCATCATTAGCCTTCGATCAAATGATTTCACGGGTGTTCGACTTTAGTTCCTTATTCACACCCCGTGAATTTTGTTGTTGGTACCTTGAGAGCCATTGTCATTATTGGTGGTTTCTCTCGCACTTGTTAACGGTTCACATCATTGACTGGTAATCAAGTGACTTTCTAACATGTTCGACTTCAACACATTTATTCACATGTTAGAATTTGTACTTTGATCGGGTCATGTTGGAGTGCAAGACCCTAGGCTTAGATTACAAAAGTCCAGGTTGTGAGGAGTAATGAGTCATTCATGATTATATACATGATTCTTTAGATGGATGGTTGCGCCCATGCCATGGATCTATTTCATATGATCCCTCCAGTCGAATGGTTGTGTCCATGCCGAGGATCCATGCACATGATCTTTTTCTTGATGGATAGTTGCGCCTATACCATGGATTCATGTATTGTTATATGCCTCTCATGTTTATCAAGCATGACTATCAAATTTCAGATATGTACATGTATTCTTGCTTACAGGTTTTCTGACAATAGACTCTGGTTCCCCGCATCTACTTATAAATCATTTCACCCCTCTCTCTAATTCGGCCTTACACAACATTTTGTCATTGTCCTTGTACTCCCCATTCCACAATCTTGGAGGACCTATACAATGAACCCTACATGCTTTCCCATCATGAATAAACTCCCATTATGTCCCTCTTCATGAGCAGAACATTTCTCTTTTACATCATTTCCCAAGAATCTTCCTTTTACCCGAGTTTACAAGACCCGTGCTAATGACCAGTTCATCCCCTCGCGTCGATCTATATATTTTAACACTGAGACTAGCACCAATCAGTGCTACTAATCCTTGTCTCAGTCGCGTCCATCCTCTTTTGCAAGTTTTTTAAATATGGAGTCGAAGCTTCCAAGTCTAGAATCTTTGTAACGGAAGTCCAGTAAATGGATGGGCTGGATGGAGCCGAGGAAGTCAATTTGGGTTCCTTTCCCATATTAGGATGGAACAAACCCAAGGGATAAGGCCTCTCCCATGATAAGAGGAACCATCTCCCCTCCATCAAAGCTATATAAGCCCCTCCTTTCCCAAGCTGAACTAGTTTTTGGATGTAGTTTCAGTCTTAGTATTTTTGGAGCTTGAATAACTAGAAAGATATTATAGCTTGTATCTCTCTAGTTTATGTTTGAGGGAGAATAGTTTGTTTCGTTTGGTTTGATACTAAAGGGAAGAAGCCTTAAAACTTCAATTATTGGGGTTATCCATGAGATGCTAGCAGAAGTGTGGGAACCCAGATACGTCGGAGGAGACCAGCAACGTCAAGGCATTGGTTGTAATCTCTTTCTGAACTTATATGAATACAACTATTGATTGATTTCCTACATTAAAGTGTTATCTTACATTTGATGGCTTAATGTTCCTTAACTTGTTAAGTAGGTTGAATGTAATTTGTATGCTATCACATTTGTTGTTGTTGTTTGTTTGCTTGTTTCAGGTATTCGAAGGAAGGAAACGAAAAGTAGTTGGAGTAAGGAAGCAGGATCATCACCAAGTAGAATAGCGTTCTAAGAGGTAGGCCCTCTTATTTGATTCTAGCTTAAGGAAGTTTTCCATAGATTGTTTGTTTGTGGCTAGACCCGCTCTCTCGGGCTAGAGGAATTGTTTGTATTCGCACTGAGAATTTACCCGCACCATACCAACCACAAGTTAGCACAAAAAAATGTCATCATATGTAATCACTATTCACTTTTTCCTCTAAATAATCTGCATATAATCCACGACCCTAGTCCAACTTAGAAGTGCCAACTATTGCCTCCTCAGAAACCACTTCAAGGGGGGGTTTTCCCTAAAAGGATTTCCAATACATCTTAAAACCAAGTTATTAGTATTACATTACAAAAAGTTAGTCTACAATATATGTACTTTGTTGAATTCAAGTATATGAGTTCATTATCCATTGGGCTATGAAGTCAAAAATAATTAAAAAGGTTTGGCACTTGGTTTTGAAGCACATCGAACCAACAAGCATGCGATAAAAAATTAGTATTATCAGTTATAACTAGTTTGTAAATTACTCTTACAACCAATGTACAAAGCTCAAAATGATACTACTATACTTTTGTTCAGCACATGCCTCAAGATCTATTACGAAGTATGAATCTATGAAGTAAAAACAATCTTATATTCAATAAAATCCCCCATATATATCACCATCCAGAAATCATACTTTTGAGGCTGCAATAGTTCAAAATCCTAATTAGACCATTTTACCTCTCACTGAGGAGTTTTCTTGCTCTAAAATTTCATGCCTACATAAAAGGAAATTTCCTCTCAATGAAATGTTCAGAATTATGTTCTCTTTTATAGGAGCACAATGTGTTGCTATGTGTTTAGTAATAAAAAAAAATCAATGTTTCCAAACTGCTAATAATATGCCCTCTCCTTCAAAAGTTTTCTATTTCAAGCTCCACATATACAACAAGTGATGATTTTGAGATTGATCATACACCCTTCTATCTAGCCTGATGATAAGAGGTGGATACGAAGCTAATTTGAATCTCAATTTTTTTATGGGGAGGCAGTGTTATCACTACGATAAACACCCTCAAAATTTTTACCTCAACTACAATTTTGGGGCCTCCTTGTGATCCTATGATTTTTCGTTCTTTGATTTTTCTTAGTCACTTCATGATTGGTTGATGATTTGCTAAATGTTTGAGTTGAAACCAGTTTCTTACACATGCTTAGTCCTTGATGTAACCATAAGCACACATCTTCCTAGCAAGCTTAGTAGTCAATTATTATCCGTGTAGATAGGCATTGCACAGTTCTGGAGACTAAGGCTTGCATAGTCACTAGGAATAGTGTTTGTACAATGTTTGGTTATAATGATTATGCAATCACTATTAATAATAAATGTGCGGTCCATAAGAACAATGCACTCTGAAATTCATGAGGACAGTTAGTGTGCAATTTAAGTTGACAGTCGCCCTCATTATTAATTGCAATTGTATCATCATTCTGGTGAGTTTTCTCAGTTGTCAATTTTTCACACCTTTTGCTTTCACAAGTGTTGCTTTCACTTTTATGAATTTCATTTTTGCTTGATTTCACTTTAACAAGTGTCATTTTTTCTTTCTCTTCACTTTAGCATGTGTCACTTTCAATTTTTATATCTTTTGCAAGTGTCATTTTCACTTTTTCTTATTGTCACAAGTGTTGTTTTTAACTATTTGTACTCTTGAATGCGTTGCACCTTAGTACACCACTAGAGGCATCTCTAGCACATCCTTCTACATTGTTTGACCACACATATCATAAGAATATGTGTTAGACACTCTCCCACATCTTAACACACTTTCTAGTTATAGTCGACACTTATGTTATAACTTGTATTTTAGGTGTTGCTTTGTTGTCGTCTCAATGGATGCATGTTTATTTTGGGTATTAAGTGCTTGATTGACATGTGGTTGATCGATTGTAAGTGTGTGATCATGATCAAGCCTTGTTACATGTTCTGGTTCCATTTTTCACTTCATTGATCCCACACTTAGTAAATTTAAGACGTTTTCCTCTCTTTGAAACTTTCTCGACCAACCACCCATCATCTTGCCTCTGTAAACTACACATTACTTAGTATAAAACACTATTCATCCATCCTTACCTCCTGGAACTACACACTATGCAGTCACTGCCTCCAAGAACTGCACATTGTGCAATCACAGTGCTTAATCCCTGCCTCCTACACTTGCAAATTACATAATCATTGGCCAATTAAGCTTCCAATGCACACTGTGAAATCCTAGTCTATAGTCCGGCTCTGTCTTAGCCCTTGACTTCCTCAACTACACAATCCTCTGTCTTAGACCTCCCACAATTATGCATTGTGTAATCACAGTGATCAAGACTACCTCAATGCATCATTGACTCCCTCAAATACGCAATAGATTGTCCTATCTTGCCTTGGATTGAGCATTACACAATTGCAGTAGATAGTGGAGACTTCTTATGTCACTAACTTGACCAACTGCATAGTCTCCTAACCCTCCTCTTGAGCTATTATGCATTGCGAAGTTACAGTGTGTAACATTGCCTCTTTGTCTCACTTACTTGCTTAACTACACAGTCCCTTCATCCGACAAGTCTCCTACTGGGAATTGCACAATATTAGTGAGTATAAGGTCACCTCTAATTGACTGAAACCCTCAACTATGAAATTCTCAACCTCCTACTCACAAAACCCTTGCTTGTTGCCTCATCATATTCGGTATCTTCCATGAGCAAGCAAAGGTAGAATAATGATTTCCAGACTGATGTTGGTTTGTCATGAGTGAACTTCATTTGTAGGTGTATCATTTCAACATGGCAAGGTGATCCTCAAGGGATATCATCAAGGAGAGCCTACAAGAAAGCACTTGCGAAGAAGAAGTAGAAGAAATAACCATCATGAAGACATGAAGAAATCTTGGCCCATGATAGAATGGTGGCATCTATTGGATGGATCTAACATTCACCTAGATCCTTTGGAGGGTGAAGATGAAGAAAAAATAAAGATACATCATGAAGAAGTCAAATTCATAGCAACAAGGAGAGAAAGGCTTGGCCTAGACATATCAGAATGAAGTTCCATGTCATCAATGCCAAGTCATGGCTTGTCCAAGTGTCATCACAAAATCATATGTGTCAATGTACCTTGCCAAATCATTTGTGGACGTATTTTCAAAAATGAGAAAATGAAAAATATGTGGAAGACCAAGGGTCCCACATGGAATGTTAAAAGTCACTTGAAATTTCTAGAGTCATTAGAAGTTGAAAGGTCATATAGGAATTTGAAAAGTCATAGTAGAAGCTCAAGAGCCATGAGGGAGGTCAAGAGTCGCATGGGAGGTGGAGAGTCACCTCATTTGTTATAAATACACCCTCATAGCTCAAAAGGAGGGATTTTTTTTACTTTTCACCTTGACTTCTCTAGTTTGGCATAGGAGAGAAGATCTTTCTTTGGAGGATCAAGTGGTGACTTAATGTTCCACTATTGGGGCTAGTGTGGTAGCATGGTAATTGTATATATTAGGAATTTCACGTAATATATGAAGCTCTTTGATCCAGCACACTTTCCTGCATATGTTGTGAATGGTAGTAAGATTATTATTTCATTTTTTTCGGAATATGTTTATGTTAACACATACTAATGAAAATGAACCATTTCATTGGCTTTGGTATGCACCTTATTGAATGTGCATTGTTACTTACTTTTATTATCGTTGTTATCTTGTGAACTAATTTGTGAGTTAATCAATGACTCTTTCATGCTCTTGTGTGTCTCTTTTAGGATAGTACTATTACTTTTCTTCTAGAGGTTCACTCTCTCTTTTCCCTTGTTACGATAGTACTGTATATGAATTGCAATTTTATGCCTCACAATGTCAACTTGCTTGCTTGTTTCAAATATTATTTGTATAATCTATTATGTTGATAATTGCAGCCAAGGAAAATTCCTAAGAATAATGGAAACCATCTGTATTTCCAGTTGGGGCTCCTATTCTAAATGGTGTGAAGTCTAGTTGGGACTTCATACAGAGGAGACCCCCTTGGTTAACGGATCTCCAACACTATAAACAGGAAAGTTCATGCAAATGGGATGAGAATTTTTCCCAAACAATTATCCCATTTTGTTTTCTATCTTATGAGGCATCAAGAAATCACATAAAAAGATTTGATTTCACTATAAATGTATCTCACCTTCGAATTCAAAATTGTATAACTTGCACCAGAATGGTTGAAAATATGATCCATAAGCTCCTAAGTTATGATTAATGGATTGTTTGGTGGGAAGATGGAATATGTCTAACTATGGATTTCCTTAGTGGAAATGGCCAACAAATAATTGTGGTTTGACATGATAAGCACCAACTATGCAAGATGCCTTTGAATTTGTTTCTCAAATTTTCTCAAATAGATCCTCTAAAGAGAAAAGATGACTTATGAGAAAAGATGAGCTCAAGCACCAAACTTAGACACCTTTTTTTTTAAAGAATGGATGAAGTTCATCATATCAAAGGTTCCCAACTTCACACCACCTATAATAGTTGAAGGCAAAAGGCCAAGCCACTATGGTGAGTGACTAACCAAAAGTTGATTGACAACAAGTTGGTAAACCTCTATAAGTTGCTCTTCTAATCTCAAGGATGATCTTATGAAGCAAGATGCAACTATGCAAAAATGCCTTGGTCTTGTCCTAATTTCAGTCTCAAATAAGCACAAATGGATATGTGACCAAGCTTTAACCGTAGATGAATTCATTGTATCCTTTTTTTGGAATGATGAATGAGAGGGCTTCTAGATTACATGGATTCTCCTGTGAATTATATACGGTAAAGTGGGAATTATATGGGCATGACATACAACAGGTCTAAGCAAGTAATGAGAAAACAATCAGTGGGGATAATAATCATGTACAACATCATTTCGTTCCCAGGGGTTTTCAAGTTAATGAAAACTTAGAGTCGAATTACCTTGTTGATGCATGCACTAAAAAACAACACAACCAAGTTAAGGTTTGTGAGGCTCTCGTATGACAACTTGCAACTATACAACATCCTTCTTCGCACTCCACCTGAAGTGTTGTTTTGCAATATGACTTATTCAAATAAGGTTTTACTCATTTGTCCTAGTACATACAACACATCATGCACTTCATTCACTTTTTGTTACGAATTTTCATAGCAACAATGATTTGACATTTATCATGAGTATTCTCTCACCTCCCAAAGCAACCTTCAACCTTTGACTCCCAAACTCTTGTTCACTTTCATTTAGGAGGAAGCACAACCAAATTTATCCCTTAATCTTCTACGGTTGGGCCTTTCACCTACATTCATTGTTGTGATAGAGCCCATTAGGTCCAAGTATTGAACATAGGAGCTATGATATCACTCTGTAACACACTCCCATATTTTCCAGAGGTGGTTACCAAGTCATTCAATTCTCATGGTACAGTTACAATAATGGCGCAAGTGTATATATATCAATTTTCCATTTTTTTAATTAACTATGCAATAATTATTACTTCACCATATTACCAACACTATACTCAGATAGGACCCACTAAATAAGATCTCTAAGTTAAGTTGGATATTGGTATGAGACCTAACTTCTATGTTATTGTATTACTTTTGGTACTCGAATCCATAGTAGCTTTAACTACCTTGTCTAGAGCTCCATAAACCATGAAGACTCCTAAAATGAAATAGCTATTGGTGATAGTTGCTATTCGTGCACTGTGTGCTACTTGCCTAGTCACATTCAAGGTTGTTATTGTCTTCTCCCCAAAAAACTTTCCCAAAGATGTCAGGTTGGGAGCAATAGTGCCTGTCATAATACTTCTTATCTAACTCATTGACTTAAGGATTGTTACTTTGTTTAAGGACTAATTATTTTTATAAATCAGGGTTCATGTGGTGTATTTAACTGGTGGGCATTTATACCACCCTACTTAACAGTTTTTAATTATCCCCCAACTATCCTGCAATTATCGTTGCCACTAGAAGTTGAGGATCTCATGATTCCTCTAATTCCTGCTACAGTTCAAGAGGTGAATCTAACATTCAGTAGATGTTATTGGTATAACATAACAAGAGTGTTTCCCTAGAGAGATAATTTTGCTACATCCCATGCTCTTTAAGGGACTGACCTATGGCCATTCACCTTATCAACATGGATGTTCATTGGAGGACTATATTTGGTGTCGTTGTAATCAAAGTCATGTTAAGGTCATCCTTCTCTAATTGGGATTCATCAACAAGCCTAAGTCAATAACTTTGTTTAGATTGGTTTTGACGCCTAGGTTAATTACTTATAATGTTGATGCCACTTGAGAAAGAACATTATTCTAAATATCAAACCCAACATTATATCCCCACTCATTAGGTACACTATGGCCACGAGATATGTTCTGGATAGGTCCAAATATACTCAATTCATTAATGAATACGATAAGATTCAAGGCACCTTCTTCGAAAGGCATTATGAATAGGTCCAAGCCTACAAAATATCCTACAAGCCTTTAAGGGTATTTTCATAAAGAATTCCAAACCAACAACTTTAATTAAATAAAGATACGATAGTTATTCACCAACCACATCACATACCCTTTTCCATGCCAATGATTAAGCCATTAGGTGATTGAGATGAATGGATGCATTATGACCGAATTTTTATAATGTTGGGCTAATGTCTGAAATTGTCTCGTAGGTTGTTGACCTGAATCTTCCATTGTCTTGATTCCAGTTGAATGGTTAAGATAAGTGTTTCTCAATCTTAGGCATAATCCACAACCAAAGTGCTTAATAGGTTGACTATAATTTGGGCGATCCAAAGCCCCAACTTTCTAAATGGTGTGCATGATAGGTTGGGAAACCTAATGGCTTGACAACTTCAAACAATGTGCATGATAATGTGTGTGGCTCAATGGCCCGAGTTCTTGATGTGCATGTAAGTGCAGATGAATCAATGGCTCGATGACCCAGTGTGCATGATAGTTTGGGTGGCCCACTGACCCGACAACCGAGGGTTTGCTCAATACGTTTGGTAGCATAGAGTTCTGATGGCATGAACGACAGTATGACGCAATTGGCTAGCAGTGTATCAACTCGATGGACTAAACGAGAGTGCGATACTGTTGGTTTGGAAACATAATGACCGAGTGGCCTGGTCAATTACCTGCTACAAGTCCACAACTGCATTATCGTATTATACATTTCCTTCATAAATTTGTTCAAACTCCCATAAATTTAATACAAACAAATATTAGGCACAATATGCTCTATCAAATTAGTGGACAACCTATCTCTTTAAAAGAATACACTATACATTTTTCTTATATGTCTACACCTACTAAAGAGAATGATGTTGTAATTTATATGTCATAATGTGAGGTATATATTATGCCTCAGGGTAGGGCCAAGAATTTTTTTCACACATAGTTCAAGACTTATAAGCATTCAAGAGTTTCATACAATTCATCATTCAACAATCTCACTATGAAGTTATATACAACCTTTAAATTCATACCAAAATCTATTCTGAGTGTTCAGAAATAACCATTGAATAGTCCAGATGCAATACTCATTTAATATTATAGTTAGACATGACATACACTCCCTTGCAGAATGCAGAGCTATACCCAGTATAGTATCAAACAATGACCATATTTCATATATTGTCTAACATATATGAGTAGCAGAGATTTACAACATAATAAATATGAGATAAATCATATATGTCAAAGGAGGATTCCCAACTGGGTTAATGACAATAAATCACCTCCCAGCCATAGACAAACCATAATCAAACCCATCACCCCCAAGCCATATTTCAGCGCTTGAGAAGATTGTTCAAGAGTCAAGTTGTTGGATGAACTAGGGATTATAGAGGCTTAATGTTGTGAAGGTGAATCCCCTCTACATACATAGGAAATCCCTCTAGCCCAATGAGTGGGTCTAGAAACTAACATACACTTTCTTAGCTTATGTTTAACGAATGTAGAGAGAGTGTGTGTCCTACCTCGCTCTGATGCTAATCACTCAATCCTTTTGGAGATGACTTTGATCCTTTCACTATAGGCCTTGCTTCTTACTTTTTCTTCATATCTGAGTACCTGCAAGGAGGATCAAAGAGTTATGCAAGATACAAGAGCATATATGGCATACATCAAACATAAACCACTTAATAGATCAATGAGTATTAAGCTAAAAGCATAAACACTTACACAATTATGGAAACTGAACATCGGGTGTATATACTAATAAGGTAAAAAGGGAAGCATACAGCCTATGCCTTGATGTTGGAGACCTCCTTTTGGTGGATGTACAAATCCAAGCAAAGACTCTTCAAGCACTCCTTCTCCAAGTTAGAATGGACAGCATGTAAGCATAATCTTAGTGTAGGAATGCAGCAAACAATTACCAACCACTTGGGGATGGAAGGGAGTTGATTTATAGGAAGGGAGAGAGATTTAGGGATCCATAAAAAAGGGAGGAAGGTCCACATGTCAAGGGTAAATCCCATGATGATAAGATCAAGATTTCCAAATGGGAGAGCTTGACCATATCAACAACAACGAATATCCAGCTCATTGTTCTCAAAGTTTATAGTGCACGAAGCTTCTCCTCCAGTTTGGGAAAACCTCCTAGAAAAAGTTCAACACAGGGTTTCATATCAAAACCTATGCTGCCAGTGTTAGAGAAAAAAAGTGCAATCTGCCATCAACATTGTTTTCTTAGGGAAGTTTTCCTTTGATTCTTTAGGGAGGTTTTGGTCTATATATCATGATGGATATGTTGCACACTTGTCAATGTTTTGGCACTTCGAGATATGGAACAAGAAGTGAACAGGAGGTGTGACAAAATATGGTGTAACAAATGCTCCCTAAAGCATGAAGGAAGAACAAGAAATGATGGTTGAGATGCTTTACAAGTTAATGCAAGGACTAGAACAACATCGTCAGGATACCTGCAAATCAAGCATATACATATACGACATATCTGATGATCATGCCTAATGATACATGAATAGAAATCTAATAATTCATGAATCCGCGGCATGGACACGGCCATTGGAATAGATAGGATCATGTGTATGGATCCACGGGATGGTCGTAGCCATCCGAATAGAAAGGATCAGGAATATGGACCCATGGTATGGTCACAGCCATCCATCGAGAGGAATCATGTGTACAATCATAAATAACTCATAACTCCACGCAACCTAGATTTTATCAAACATAATCCAAGGTCTTTCGCTTCATCTCAACCTGATCAGTGTACAAATTCTAACATGTGAATAGATGTTTCAAAGTCGAAAATGATAGAAAACCACCTGATTGCCGGTCAATGACGTAAATCGTTAACAGGCACGAGAGAAACCACCAATAATGACAATGGCTCTCAAGGTACAATTAGCACAATCCACGAATGTGAATAATGGAGCTGAAGTCGAACGCCCGTGGAATCATCCGATCGAAGGCCAATGTTGTAAACTTGTTGTCGAATGTGAAGAACTTGCCATTGAATCACGCATGCACTAAGGTACTGGAAGGGAGTTTCTAAATCATCTTCCCGGATAATGAGTTGAAGTCGACAGGAAGTGATCCGTTGAAGGAGGGAATAATGAATCCCACATCATCGACATGAAACAAAATAATGTAGTATAGTAAATAAGTGATCCAAGGCTGTTGCAGAAAGTCATACAGTGTATAAGCAGTAGAGAACTGCAGATAGGACTTCTCTTGAACACATCAGTGACACAACTCCGGAGTTTGGCAGCATTTGACTTAACATAGGATCAGAGGTCATGATGACGAAGTGGTATAATCAGATGAGAGGAAAAAAGGATTTCCCAAACCTAGGAAGGCAAGTGACTAAGTTAAGATGTCCCAAACCTGACATGAGCAACAAACGAGTGTCATGTTCAAGAGTGACATGCTGCCTTTACAGAATACAAGAGATGATCACTTTCACTTTTCCCCCACCATTTCTAGCAAGTACCCCATATATTTTTTATCGCAATCTTGAAGGGAATAGCATATGCTTTCCATATAAATTCATCCTTCAGATGAATCCATCCTAGTAAGTTTTATGAGTCCTCGGAAGGAGAAACTTTGTCTTGTCATGGTGACAAGTCCTACGTCGTTTAAGTTTTACGAGTCTGATGGAGGGGAAGCTCAGCATGTTTTTCATTTTTAGATGGTTTGAAAAAGAAGCAAAAATTAAAAAATAAAATAAAATAAATAAAGATACTCCAAAGGTCCATTTTCGTAAATCGTCTTTTGAACCCGAAAAGGTAGAAAACAATATCCAAGATAACCTCTTAGCCATGTTCAACTAAGGTATTCCTTTTTCGTACAATAGTCT
The DNA here is from genome assembly GCA_031772625.1 of Pinus tabuliformis. Classification (NCBI taxonomy): domain Eukaryota; kingdom Viridiplantae; phylum Streptophyta; class Pinopsida; order Pinales; family Pinaceae; genus Pinus; species Pinus tabuliformis. The sequence continues at coordinate 798,139,529 of CM062805.1, read as the reverse complement.
ATCTCAGTCCAGAAAAGGGTTAAACTTATACTGAATAACCATCATTTCATTTACTTTAGCGAGTTCAAAACGACAAGCACTCAACAATATTTTCATTTTTCGAGAGTCAGAAAAGAGCTTAAAGATGACTCCAGGGGTCGCTTTTTCATTTATTTTTTACGATTCTGAAAAACTGATAAAATAAAACTCATTGAATCAGTCAAAATAAATTACCATCACCAAGAAAGTATGACCTCTCGCTGCACAAGGAACCACACATTACCAATCTCGTGGAAAAATATTAAAAAATGAGTGAAATATGCCCTAATTTGGTAAAAAAATATTATTTTAAACTTATAAAAAGGCCAAAAAGTAAATCATTTTCACCATTTTACCAATTTGCAATTCTGAGAGCATTTTACCTTATTTTACCTCAATTTTCAGGAAAGGAGTATGATCAACCTGGACACCATTCGTCGAGCCGCTTGTTGCAGGTAAGAGATCTATCCCTTCCCTTCATTTTGGTACTCATTTCATGCATTTTCATCCATGGATTAGGTTGCAATGACTTGCAAAAAATTTATGTTGAGGGTGACCAGTGTAGGTTTTACCCATTAGATCCATGCTGCTCACCCTGTGGTCAATTAGGTCCTCGTGTTGGCAACGCATGAAAATTCACACACACTCGCGTTGGCACCAAGGTAATTTTTTTGTGTGAAAGCCTCCATACTGAATGGCTTTTCTTGGATTTTATCTCCATGGAAGATCATGAAATGTTGTTTTATTGGTTTTCCATAGGATAATCAGTCCAAAACAGTGGTTGAATGGAAAGAAAGAAAAGAAAGAGGACATGAAGTCAAAGACCATCAGGCCACTCAGGATCAAGATTGTATTGATGCCCTGCAAGCATGCAGATTGCTCAAGTTCTTCAAGATTCCTAGGATTAGGTCCCAGCTTGAGTTATTGCAACATCTTATCAGTTGGTGGGATGTGGATTTCCAATTATTCATGATCGGGGACCAGGAACTCGAAATAGATGTCAGAGCCATTTATTTCATTACCGACTTATCTAGAAAGGGACAACAGGTTCGGTTGTCTAGTTCGCGAATTGGAGGAGAGAGCACGGATATGTTGATTGCAAGGCATTGTCCAGGGACTAAAAAGACCCAAAGTGGGAAGATCAATATAAAGACCATCACAAATCTCCCACTATGAACAATCCTGCACACTATGGCCCGAATAGTTGGGGCTAAGGCATTGCATGAGGCAACAAATCCTCATTTTCAGTACGTAATCGAGTGTCTGAATCCCACGGTCTTCAATTGGAGTGAGTGTTTGTTGGTTTGCATGAAGTGCCAACTTACCAAGTGCAAGTCAGGGAGCCTGAAACAATTCGATTTCAGATCCATTTTGGTGACGTTCTTCCTGGAATGTGTGCCATTATTTCATTACCAGTGGATAGAAGTGGATGCACCAGCACCCAGAGATCCACAATTACTCAGATGCGGTGAGTTGATGCCTCGTCATGGAGGCAACCAACAAACGTCATTCCCCCCAACATTTTTTAGATGGCTATGTCAGCAACTAATCATGGTTGATGATTGGGAATATGCAGTCATAGATTTTCGAGGAGATCCATATCTTCCACTTCCACTAGGCGCACAGTGGACTGATTCAAGTAAAAACTATTTTTTATTTTTTTGAATTTTTTGATTTTATTTCTGTATGTGTATTGAGATTTGACTTATGATGATTTGCAAATGTGGGACCATAGATACCTCTAGGGGTTCTCTGATAGCTAGGTGAGTGGCATGCCAGATTGAGGAGGCTCTGTATGAGCAGGGAGCAGATCCTATTGTTGAGGTAGAGCGTAACATGGAAGCTTTAACTAGGGGCATTCCAGAGTACACCTTGATTGATGAGGTGGCATTACAGTACCAGATACACACTGTAGTGGTATCCTCCTGACTGTGTCGGCTATTGGGCTAAGTCATTAGGGCTATTTAGTGCTATCATGAGCACCATGTGGGTGAATATCCAGCTCTAGTTTACTTTCTACATTGATGTAGGCTTATAAAGCGATGTGTCTCAAAACACATCTTTTGTCATTTTGATGTAGCAAACTCTTTTGCAAACACTATATATATATATATATATATATATATATATATATATATATATATATATATATATATATATATATATATATATATATATATATATATATATATATATATATATATATATATATATATATATATATATATATATATAGATATATATACATATATATATATATATGTACATATATATATATACATATATATATATATATATATATATACATATATACATATATATATATACAGATATATATATATATATATATATATATACATATACACATATATATACATATATACATGTATATACATGTATATATATATACATACATACATGTATATACATATATACATGTATATATATATATATATATATATATCTATCTATCTATCTATATATATATATATATATATATATATATATATATATATATATATATATATATATATATATATATATATATATAGATATATATATATATATATGTTTTTCTCTTTACCATGTTTATTTTGTGATGCTTTATAACTTACATGTTTCACAAATGTATATCTAACACATAGTTAGCAAATGCATCTATTAATGTGTTCATGCATCTCGGAATGTGATGATAAGTAATAAAATCAAAATCTTGTTCCAAGATATGGAATTGCAAATACATTCTCAAAATTTGAGGGTTTCTAACTGAATATTGTCCATTAAGTTGTAGTACAATGAGTTGTGAATCAAGTTTCATGATTAAATCTCTAATGCCGGGAGCGATAGCTTCTGACAAAAGCTCAATGACCGCACTATATTCGACAATGTTATTAGTCGTACAACCTAAACATATACCTTGTAAATTCACTAACTCACCATTAGGGTCATATATTTCCCATGCAGTGGAAGATAGATTTAGTGTACTACGACAATCACCATCAAAAAAACCGACGTACTAACGGTTGGATGAAATCTGCAAGCCAAGTAGAGCATGAGGTAAAGAGAGGAAAACTCATTTACAAAAGAAAACTAACACACCAAAATCACACTATACACTAATGTACAAAATTATTATGTGAGAAATCACGCATAATACTTCTTTAGGTAAAGCCTGTTTCGGGGCTCAGCCAAAGAATTTCCTTCCTAACCTACTTACTCATAGGCACCTTTTTGTAAAACTCGTTTAATAATGTAAGGCATGTGACACATTAGTTCAAATTTCCCAGCTCCCAATTTGTAATTAGCTTGATCATATAGTAAGACCAAGTCACCCTCAGTTAAAATGGCGAGGAGAAACAATTTTGTCGTATTGAGCCTTAACTCGCTTCTTTTGGGCTTCAATTACTAATGCTGCAATATGGCGAGTCTTATCGAGCCTTTTGAGGTAAAGTAAACATTCCTCCTTAGGTGAGGTATCAGGGAGTAATTCGACAGCTAGCTTCAATGAAGGAATTTCACACTCAATTGGAAGAGTTGCCTCTAAACCATACACCAGCTGAAAGGGTGTGAATCCAGTGGCGGTCTTAGTTGTTGTTCGTTAAGCCCAAAGCTCTGAAAATAGCATGAGATGCCAATTTGATTTATGCATCCCAATGGTGCCTTGAAGCATGGTAACAAAAACTTTGTTGACTGCCTCAACTTGCTCATTGGCCTATGGATAATAAAAAGTTGAGTTGTCGTGACGCAAACCCAACCGAGCAGTAAGCTCTGCCATCATGTAATGTCGAAAATGAGATCCATGATCAATAATGATGGCTTGAGGAACACCAAATCGAGCTATGACATTGTTGAAAATAAATTGAGCAGTAGTTGCACTATGAGCAACGCATGTGGGCATCACCTCGGTCCATTTAGTGAAATAATCAATGGCAACGATGATATACCATGTCCCCTGGCTAAGCGAGGGTTACATGTCAGGAAATCAATACCCCATTTAGAAAAGGGGTCAATGATAACAATCGGGTGTAGGGGTGCAGGTAGGGCACATTGTTTACAGGTGTAAATCTGGCAAGCGTGACATTTTTGGACTGCTAAAATGCAATATTTAAAGATCGAAGGCCAGAAATAACTGACGCGAAGGATTTTTTGAGCAGTAGCATATCCTGACATATGACCACCACAAGCCCCAGAATGATAGTCATTTAGGACTCTCTCAACTTCTTCAAGTGTCAAACATCAACGAAGGATAGAATCAACAGCAACATGGTAAAAAGTATCGCCAATGATTCAATAAGGTTGGGACTTATGTCGAATGTGACGACATTCAGAATTGGACAATTGTGATCAAAAATTTGGATTTGGAGATAAAAAATAATATCCCTGTACCATGGGTCAAGACTGCTAATGAGAAAGATATTTTTGTTAGGAATGAGCTCATCAAGAATCGTAGAAGTGGTTGCAGAGGGAAGGTCACAAACTAAATCGGTGAAAACTAGTGATTTCATTTATTTAGGTGTAGAAAATTCAAAATAACACTCTTGAAGGATAAAAATCCACTTAGAATACTTCCCCCCCAGCAACTGATGAGTTAGAATATAGGTCATGGGGTTGCAATCAGAAATCAAAGTGGTTTTTCGCAAAAGAATCTAGTGTCGAAAGCGTTGAACAACATGAATAGCTGCTAAAGCTAGTTTCTCGACATGGGCATATCGAGTTTCAGTATCGATAATATTTCAGCTTAAGTAGTACATCACATGTTTTTTTCCATCATCATCATCTTGCACCAGTACCATGGCAATAGTACTTTTAGTTGCGGCCAAGTACAAGAAGTAATCCCAATGATAATTGGGGGGATGTAGTAAAGGAGCACTAATGAGGGTGTTCTTTAAAGCATCAAAAGATTGTTGAGCGATTTCATCCCAAATGAATGAGATTCTCTTTTTCAGCAAATGAGTAAATCCCTTGGCAAGTTTAGCATAATTAGGCAAAAAATGACGATGGAAATTAGCTTTCCCTTGCAAGCTCTGCAACTGATGTAACGATGATGGAGAGGGTAAATTCACAATGGCCTCAATCTGGATGCCTTCTTTAGATACCAAAAACCCTAGGAGATGAACAAATTCAATGCAAAAGACACATTTATGTGGATTTAAACAAATATTGTAGTGCCCACAGTGAAGAAAAATCGCTCGAAGGTGGTCAGGATGGTCATGACGCTTAGCAGAGTGTGCTGGTAAGTTGCCAATATATGGTTCAACAATGTGTTTAATGTCATGGAAAGCATAACACATCACTCATTGGAAGGTAGCACCAGCATTTTTCAAACCAAAAGGGAGTTTTTTATAGGCAAAGGTTCACTATGGATAGATAAAAGCAGTTTTATGTTGATCGGCAGGAAGAATGTTAATCTTGTTGTAGCCAGAAAAAGCGTCCATAAAAGAAAAAATATCACTCCCAACACATTCATCAATGATCTGGTCTATAAAAGGAGTTAGATAATTGTCTTTCAAGCATGCCCGATTGATATCACAATAATCAACACAAACGCGAATAGTCCCTTGTTTTTTAGTCACACAGACAATGTTCAAAACCCAATATGTCATTGGAATGGGGTAAATGAAACCAGCGTTAAGAATTTTTTCAACTTCTACCTTTATAGTGGTTGCCTTTCTAGGGTTAACTGGGCAAATACACTGACGAACAGGATTCACATTTGGATCAGTAGGCATTTCATGCACAACTATACTTGGATCTATGCCAGTCATTTCTTCATATGACCAGGCAAAGACGTCGAGAAATTCCTTAAAGAGGGAAGTGTAAATCTTGATTTCATTTGAAGAACAAGAAACCCGGACATGGATGTTTTCAAAAATTCTTGTTTTAACAAAAATGTCGATATGCATCATAGCAATAATGTTTCCCATGTTTTCCTCAGACAAAACTTCTTGTACCAAAATAGGCGTTTGAAGTGGATGGATCGCTGAACAAGAAACTAAGGCATCTAAACATGATGAAATATCTCCAAGACTCGGGATAAATGAGGAACGATGATGGGCATCATTATAGGGAGTTTCTTCTAGAGACATAATCTCGATGATACTCTCGTTAGTGGGAAATGTCTCATTCAAGGGATCTGGAGAATCCCAAAAACCAAGCCAAGGGGATTGTGAATACACGTCTAGATTCATACTAAGATTATCATGACTTTCATAAGTGACCACTGAGGCCAAACAAAAAGCTTGATAGGATTGTTTTACTGGGTTGAGTGGGATGACATCACCAAAAGAATCAACTTTATCGGGATGAGGAATGATCCAAGGATCTTGAGAAGTGGAGATCATGTTGACGGAAGCGACGTTTGGAGGTGGGAGGGAAAAAGTTCCCATAAGAGAAAAGTATTTAAAAATACCTGCCCCAACACTCTCATAAGGGATTTTTGTATTTCCCACATATGTCACATTGCCATTCGAGGAGCTACAAGAGAAAAATGCTAACTGATAAATGGTGACCATTTTCCCCTCATGAGGAAAACGGAGCACACAGAACAAAGTAGAAACCACACAAAACATAGCATGGGTCCAACTTCAACCAAGTATAAGGTTATAATTCAAATTGGCATTAATGACTTCTACTTCTAAGTTAACGTTTTCCCTTCCAAAGGTATAGGCAAGTTTGTGAGAATATTGTAAGGACGAGATCCTCTGCCATCAAAGGCTTCTAGGGTGTTAAGAGACTGGTTGAGAAGGAGGCGACCAATGGCTTTCCAGCATTATATAGACATGATGTAGGTCGAAGCACCCTCATCAACCACGGTTTGGTGAATCATCTTCCCATTGATAATGAATTAGATTAAAAAGGCAAGTTGATGTGGAAGATGTGGAACATGATTCTCTAGGTCAAAGGTAATCAAACTCGAATTAGTAGGGTTAATTCCTCCTATAGCGGATAGTAATGATTTCCACTACAATGGAAAACTTTGGAGAACTTCCAAGGTAGACATCGTCGAAGACACTTGAGCTAAATCTTCAACAATATTGCAATCTTGGGCAGCTCGCGCATTCAGATTGTAAGATGATTTCCGAAGGACATCATTAGGAGGTGGTCGGATAACGGAGTCATTACTAGGTCTCTCAATATGAAGAGGACCAGAACTAGGTGGAGAGAAGTGGAAGGAGCATCAGGAACTTCTTCCTCCACAACCTGTTTGGGAGGAGTCAGATAGTATTTTGACCAAGTGGCAACGGAAATAGGTGTTGTTGCACTCATATAAACCTGACAACCTGAAGAGGTAGAATATTGTGGTTGTTCTACCAATTTGGTTTGTTGTGATGGAAAAGGTTCTTTTAATACAACCAGTGTCCCTTGAGTGCCTTTCAATAAATGACTAAGTTCAGCATTGATGGGGACAATCCTTAGCATAGTGATCTTCCTCACAAATGAGGCAAGGATATTTGGTCTTACATTTAGATGCATCATCAGTAGATGATTTCAGAGGATCTTGTTTCGGGGTATCAGATTTAGCTTTTCCTTTACCCTTCTTTTCACCTTTTGAGGTTTTGTCTGCTACAATAGACTAAACGACATTAACCTCGGAGGTCTTACCAAGATTTTGAGATGGATTCGAAGGAGGATTGGATGCAGTAGTTGAAATGGATTTCTTCTTCGAAGAAGCTTTACTGGAATTTTGAGTTAATGACCCAATAATATCATCGATAGGTGTTGGCTTGAGGGGGCCTGACCCAGGTTCAAAGTTAATTAGCCAAACAAATCCCTATACTACTGGCCCTTTCGACAATAGCCTGTGGAGCGCAGACTGAGGTCTCACCCGAAGCAGTATGGGGGATGTTGGAACCAAGTTTTTGCACACTTGAGATGTTTAAGGGGTCGATTTAGTCCAACTGTGAATAGCTTCATGTAGGTCACTTCGCGCACTGTCCTGACCTGTGAGACCTTCGTGATCTGTTACAATCACCTTCACGCAGCCCTAACTAGGGGCTAAGGTTCTTTTGCGCTGCTGAGGCAGTGTTCTGTGCTAATTCCCCAAGCTACACCACAGATCTTACTTATGTTTTTACAATTGTTAGTTAACTTCGCATAAACAGATACTTTATCTTATATTCTCTTAGTTAACACAATCATATGAGTTCGTGCAACATATAAACAGTGGAGATGAAATTTATACCCAATGCATTCAATATATAAAACAGGAAAAGGATACACAAAAATGATATGAAACTTCTTCTTTAGTATTTCTCCAATCAGTTATAGACTCGACTCACCCTGTGCACTCAGTTGCGGACTATTAGACCTTTGCGCACTCAGCTGCAAAGCCTTCTCCTACTCTATGACCCAAAGACTCAAGTATACACTTCAACTAAGACTCAGATTTTCATCTTCATTCTGTTCATTTATTCTCTTCTTTACAACTTAGAGCCTCGCTCTATTACAAAAATGAGGGCAGACAACCCTATGACTCATTTACAATCTCGTGCTCCATGCCCACAAAATGTGGAGTCTTTACATTATATTTGGTCAAAATCTGGGCTTTAAGCCCCAAAACTTGCCTTGGGGGATCACGCGCCCAACAGGCCCCCAACACAAGCATCATAACTCGCCCTCGAGTCACTTTTTCAGTGCAGAGATCTTCGCATGGAGACCTCCCAACTCTGCTTGGACTACTGTAAGGTCGGCGACGCACTGAGCGGATTCCTGTTGTATCTCCTAGACACGTTGTTTAGAGACTGCTTCCTTGCATCTGCTCCTGCATTCCTTGTATCTGCACGAGCTTGGCTTCGATCGAGGTTGTAATGACGAATGCCCCATCGATTCAAGGTTGGACACATGCCTTCAAAACCGCTTCTTTGTGTCATGCCACATCTACTTGCTCCTTAAGCGCTTTTGCCTGTTACATCTGTGTGAGCCTCTGTGTAAGGGCCACCGTCTGTGTTGTCCCTTTTATATCATCATATTGTTGTTGCAGCTCACGTGCATCTGATTATAATCCTTGTATGTTTGGGTCCTCCTATAGAGTGGTGAGGACCTTGAACGACTCTTCCAACATTTTGGCGTAGTCCTTCACTGCATTGTTGATCTCCTCCATCCCCAATGTAATGGCGCTGGAACTCTGTTCCCTCACCTATGGAGGAGCTGAAGGTTGCGCCTTCAACCGTAGCTCTGCTATTTGAAGGTTTAGCTCCAGCTGAACCTTAGCCATCTCTTCTCATGCCTCGCGCACCCCTGTTGCTAACCTCTGGATGCGCGCCTCTGTTGGTGCCTCTTCTGGGATGGCCAACTCAGGGACCATCTGGCAGGCCTCCTCAACCACCTGCACAATCTATCAATTCTCCACCACTACCTTGTCGCATTGTAGGCTCAGTTGTTCCATATTAATTTTTTTTCGCTCAACACTTGTACTGTGCGGCCCTCCCTAGCCCGCAATTCTGTAGTCACTTCGTCCTGCAGGACATAGAGTGTCTCCCGAGGGAGTGCAACCATGTTGATCCCTACTCCCTTCAACGCACTAACCATAGGCCTGTCATCCTCATTCTCTGTAACCAGTGCCCCCTCTAGTAGCACTATGATGTTGGTCATGTGGGCACACAGCATTTCCTCAATCGCGACGGTTCTTACTGCAAGGCTGATCGAGAGAGTACTAGCCTGAGGAGTGCGCACCTGCAACTCCTATATCTCTGCCCGGAGGGCCCCCAACACAATCTGATTCTCCTCCACGCGCTGCTAGAGGGCCTCCGCGGTGACGTCGCGCAGCATCTCCCCTATATCATGGAGATCTCCTTTGGTGGAGGTGATCATGTTGAAAGAAGTCTTCGAAGCTTTCAACTTCTTTCGCGGCCCCACCTGCTCTCTCGAGCATTGGCGCTTCAATTGTGTAGATGTTGTTTCTTCGTCTGCGCCACCTTCCTTTGTCTTGGGCTCTTCCTCATTCGAGGGTGACTTATGGCCCTCATGCTCCTTCTCTATTGTCTGTTGTTGCTCAACTTCTACTTTCTGTTGTTCTGTTGTTGCCTTCGCGGCGTCCCGTGCCTCCTGTGCCTTTGCTGCTGCTGCCTCTTTTCTTCTCTTCTCTGCCAACTGTTCCATCCGTAGTTTTTCCTCCTCCTTCTTCTGTTGTGCATCAGACCCTTCTGTTTCCATCACATAGATGGCTGGAGTGAACCACTCAGGCAGCCATCACTCAAGCATGGTGAATATAACATCGTCTGTGGCCATGTATGGCAGTTCATTCCACTTCTTCACGAGGTCCTTGTGTGCCCTAATGTACACGTGATGGAAGTCCGCCTTGAACTCCGCAAAGCTTTGTAGACTATTATAGACAGTGGGCAATAACTGCGGCTTACGGTTAATCCCCATTCTGATGTTCATCTCCATGAACACCCAGAATATATTACTGTCTCAGATCCTTTGCGCATCTTTAGTGGCCCACAGTGAAGTGTACTTCATTGCCTCTAGAATATCCCTCGCAGTTGTGGGGAACTGGATATCCTCAGGAAACTCCCAAGCCACCAACACTATGGACAGCAGAAGCCATGCATAGTGGAAGGTCTTCCCCGGTTCCTATGCTTCATGGAAATCCTCCAGGAACTCCTTTCACAGGTACTACGACCAGTTAAATTGGACACCCTCTGCACACTACACGGCAAGTGCTACCACTGGCGCGGGCACCTCATCCGCGCAGCACTTTCGCATAACCTTGCCAGCCAATATCTGGGTCGCAACTTTGACTACCTTATTGTTGATACTAGAGATCGCGTACCCTCTCTTCTTCTTCTCTAGCTTGAATTTTTCCTTCATGGCCTCTGCGATGGCCAAGTCGTTGCTCTTACCCTCCGAAATATCCGTTGGGTCCTCCCCTTTGCAAGGAAGTCAGGTAATTCTATGAATCAGGTGGTCTATGATGAGGATGGGCTCCTCCAGCCACAAACCCATCATGCACTAGGTAGAGTAGTTGCCCGATGACAAAGATAGTTACTGGGGCACGATGGTAATGCGGTACCTAGATCAAGTTCAACAACCCTACTTTCTCTACTCCACACAACCACTTGTACGGCTCCAACTCTATGACTCCCTCCGCAGTGTTTTTCTTTGGCTTCATGAGCTACTCAGTTGCCAAGTGTGGGAGCTTCTCGTGGTCCGTGAGATCCTAGTCTTCAAACTTTAGACTCGGCACCTGTCCCAAGTGCGCTCCTTCAAAAATGATATCGTCGGGTAGCAGCGGAGTCTGCAGAGAGCTCTTGCTCTCATCTAGGTCCTTGGGCACCTTTTCCTTTCCCTTCCACGGAGGAACATACGCAGGTAGCATGGTTAGAGGGTCCGCGCCCTCAATTTCCACCTTCATTTCTTCATCCTCCTCCTCTTCGACAAGGATTTCCTCAAGGTCTTCCTCCTCCTCATTAGTTTCTAGATTAACTGCTTCCCCATTTTCTTCCATGGTCATTTTAGTTCGTAGTGGGTTTCAAGGGGACACGCGCACCGAAACCATGGTTAGTTTATCTTTCTTGGGTCTCGGTGTGCACTGTGATTTATGGATTTCCACAACTATCCCAATTCTCTCAAGGGCATCTCCTATTGTCATGGCTTGCATGGCCTCTTCAGCAGTCATTTCCCCGATATCCCTGGCTTTTTTAGATGTTGCCATCTTGCTTTTCCAGAAATCTCTCAACTGCTTAGCTAGGTGCTCAAAAAATGTCTTTAAGTCCAAGAGATCAAACAGGTCTAGGTTCAAAAAGCTCTGGACACATGACAGCTCAACTCTAAAATGGCCAAGTGTTGTTTGTTGGGAAACCCTTTGCAATTTATAGCGCCTTTTGAATTTGAATTCGATCATTCCCCCCAAATCCGGTCCATTAATGCTCCCTTGGTGGCATATTTTCCCAAATCTAGCCCATAAATCCTGCCTTAAATGCCTGTCACCCTCTCCATTTGGTCTCAAACCAAGCATCACATCATGAATAGTGACTATAATGGTCACTTTCCAACCAGCGGACCTTGTGACACTTCGCTCATGCGTGCAGTCTTGTCATCGCGCAGCACTCGGAAAGAGTATTTTATAGTCTCGTGCCTCCTTTCAATGGCCTGGAGCGCTAATATTATGCTTCCTACGGCTAGTCAGGTGGTCGGGCCACCTGTATATGGCTTCAACCGATCATCAATCACTTTTCCTGGGAAAAGTCTGCCTTTTAACTTTACTATCTGCATCGTGCACTTTACCATCTACATCGCACCACCATCGGTGATCCCTTTAGTAACATAGAGTCAATCCAAGGCATCAAACTGATCAACTTTTGGTGGCAGTCCTCAAATTCATCAACGTAATCATGAGCATCTTGTTTTATCACCACGGTTTTTTTATCAAGAAAGTCCTTATGTATTCCTTCCTCAAGCTTCTTGACTTCTTCTTCTGCCATGGCGCTTTTCTCCCTTAGCCGGACTATTTCCTTCATGATTTATTGGAGCATAATATTACCTGGTTGGATTTCTTCATCAGGTCCCAAACATTCTTCTTCGTCCAACTGCACAATCCCTTCTTCCAAGGCTCTGTGATCCGTCATATCCGTGGGCACTGCTATGCGCAAACTAGGCATGATATACTCCATCGGCATTACAGCGTTCGCTCCATAGGCCAACCAAGAAGGCGTCTATTCCTTTAGTTTCTTGCACATCACCCTATAAGCCCATAAGACTGCTGGTACGCGCAGGTCCCAATCACTTCGTTGTGCATTATATACCTTATTCAGCGCTCTGCACACTTCGTTAAATGCTTCTGCATGAATAACCTTCTACGTGCTCATTCTCTCCACACTCTGTTGTTCGAACTTGAAGGACCATTCACGCATTCTCCCCCCCCCCAACACATGCTTATTGACCATATTTCCCAACGCGAAGTTCGTGTGCATTCACGCAGGTTATTTACCATATGCCTGTACCCATCTAGACAGATGTGCGCACGGACCATCCCGTCCATTGTATTTATCTGCCATTCGCACTATATGTTTCTCAAATAGTGAGTGCAACATTTTTCTACATGCACGCCAGCCTTCAAAGCTTCCTTTGTGCGTACCCCACCACTTTGCGGGCATAACGCGCAGTAACCAGTTCAAGGCTTGGAAACATTACTTCTCTGGCACCTCCCTTTCAAATCTGTCCAAGAAAGCATCTACCTCACCTAATCCATCATAAGTAGCGAGATCTCTCACTTTTGTCAATACACAGTGCAGTGACCTTGTCATCATATTAAAATTAAGCGTGGTTACCTCGTGCAACTGATTCTGCCATAGTTCTATCTCCTCGTATGAATCTAAAGTACAGGAGCTTTCGCGCTCCCATGAAATTCGTCCATCCACGGTGGGATTTACCCAATCTTGTTCTCGTGCGGTTAACTTGTAGATATAGTCCAAATCATCGTCACTTTCATAGTTGCGCACTGACTTTGTAAAGCACGATCATATAGGGCACTAACCAGTGTTGCTTTCTTTATGTTGTCATCCGTAACTCCCTGTGCTTCCCATACATATTTTACCACGAACCAAAATTGGTCTGGATCTTCATTTCCCAATCTGTTTATTGTGCTTGCCATATTACCTCGTGGTGGTGGTGGAGGTGGTACAGGCAAAGATGGAGGTGATGGTGGTGAAGCTGGTGGCGGTGTGGGTGGGGGTGGTATGCACGGAATTCTCTGCCTTATCAAATGGATCGCACTTCGCGGAGATACCTTCACAAGCTCTTCCTTGTCTGCTCGTGGAGGTGAGATCAAAGGGCTATTCTCTAGTCCCTTACTTCCTTCATTCCTGTAGGTTTTTCCACTTCGTGTAGCCTCGAACATCAATGTAACTGCATAATCCTCTTTTCACACAATAACATTTTAATCCAAATATTCAGAGACTTTACATACTTACCCTGCAGCCCTTTGAGGAAGCATCGCTCCACCTCATTATAGCTTACTGAAGTGTCTACCATGAATTCAGTGATGAATCCCCCTATAATCCAATCGAGCGAGTGATCAAAAGTGCACGCGATCTTATCCTCTGATGCTTCAAATCTGTGCACCAACTCTGGGGTCCACACAATAGGACCGTCAAGCTTCCACCTTCCTTGGTTATCTGCTAGCCTCGTGATCCACTCATATAGCTCAGTAGGGAAAGATGCGAAGAATATTCCTTGGATCTCTGTGTACAGGTAGCAGTCTAACCACTCTTCTTTTATCAGTCGCAGATTCCTGTTCTCCTATGCCACGAACTCGTGAATTCTCCTGTCCAACCAACCTTCAATTTCCTTCTTTGTTGGATTCTAATTATACGACATCAGACATCTCTATGCAAATTCCAGTCCCGGCAACGGAACCATTTGTTGGCTTGAGGGGGCCTGACCCAGGTTCGGAGTTAATTAGCCAAACAAATCCATGTACTACTGGCCCTTTCGGCAATGGCACGCAGAGCATGGACTGAGGTCTCACCTGAAGCAGTATGGGGGGACGCTGGAACCAAGTTTCTTCACCCTTGAGATGTCTGAGGGGTTGATTTAGTCCAACTGTGAATAGCTTCGCGTAGGTCACTTCGCACATTGTCCTGACTTGTGAGACCTTCGTGATCTGTTACAATCACCTTCGCGCAGCCCTAACCAGGGGTTGAGGTTCTTTCATGCTGCTGAGGTAGCATTCTATGCTAATTCCCCAAGCTACACTGCGGATCTTACTTATGTTCTTACAATTTTTAGTTAACTTCGCATAAACAGATACTTTATCTTATATTCTCTTAGTTAACACAATCATATGAGTTCGCGCAGCATATCAATAGTGGAGATGCAATTTATACCTAACGCATTCAATATATCAAATAGGAAAAAGATACACAGAAATGATATGAAACTTCTTCTTTATTACTTCTCCAATTGGTTACAGACTCAACTCACCCTCCGCACGCAGCTGCAAAGGTCCGCACACTTAGCTACGGACTACTAGGCCTCTGTGCACTCAGCTGTAGAGCCTTCTCCTACTCTACGACCCAAAGACTCAACTCTACACTTCAACTAAGACTCAGTTCTTCATCTTCATTCTATTCATTTATTCTCTTCTTTACAATTTAGAGCCTCGCTCTATTTATACAATTCCATGGTCCGTGGACCATGGGTAGAACTCTCAAGCCGACATTACATTACAAAAATGAGGGCGAACAACCCTATGACTCATTTAAAATATCATGCCCTGCTCCCACAAAACACAGAGTCTTTACATCAGGTTTGGTCAAAATCTAGGCTTTAAGCCCCAAAACTTGCCTTGGGGGATCCCGCGCCCAACAATAGGTGGTACCTTCGGAGATTTGGAAGGTGCTGGATCCGTAGACGGTCTCAGAGCATCAGGCAAGAGATCATATAACATGCCAGATTGGGAATATACCAAATCTAAATATTAGGTACGAGCAATGGCTTGATCTTCGGTCACACAACCACCCATAGCTATGTCCTTGGAAATTTTATTAATGAGGGATTTGGTGAACCATTAAGTTAACAACTCATCAAGTACATTGAACTTGATAAGGTGACACCGACGTCTCCATTCATGGATATGGTCAGAGATGTGGGTAGCAGTATTCTATTTCAAGGATGTGGGAAGATGGGTACCAGTTTCATATCGAACTCGTATTTGGAAGTGAATAAGGAGGGACATTGGCAAATATTTTAAGTCTTGATATGCACCTCGAGGTAACTCGATGTACCATTTCACAGCAACACCTATCAAGGTTCCCTGGAAAAAACATAGACAAATGGAATCATCAACCCAGTAATTGGATAAACACCATAAATGGTAAGTCGTAACGTGGGCCTGAGGGTCTTCTCTAGACTTTCCCTCAACTTTTGGACAATCGCCAAGAATCTTAGTAGGAGCTAGAGGCCAATACGGCAAATGGAGTATTGGGCCATTTTTTAGCCTTGACACATCTGGTAGTTCCATCGTTGCTAAAATTGCAGATTGAAAGGCATGGGAGGCCTTTGATAAGGCCCAGTTTATGGATTTCAACCTTGCTAGTATGGGTTCTACCCCCAAAGTGGCAGATTTTGACCATAAGGAGCTTGATAATGCCCCCACTAACAGGTATTCTAGCCATACAAATGTGGATTTTTCCCCCACAAAAGTGGGTTTTGACAAGGTGAAGGTTGATACTGACCCATCATACATCGTTGAGAACCATAAGGTGGATAAGCAACTTGTGAAGAGTATGGAGTATAAGGTTGTTGTTGCAATTGTTAACCCTGGTGATAAAATTGCTGACACTGTTGCTGCAGGGGTTGACCTTGCTGTTGTAAGGGTTGGCCTTGTTGGTACAAAGGTTGATTTTATTGCTGCAAGGGTTGACGTTGTTGTTGCAATGGTTATTGATAAAGCGCTTGTTTCACATAAGGTCCTTGTTGTACATAAAGTTGTTGTTGTTGGAAAGCTCCTTGTGGAATTCGCTGAGTTCCAGGTTGGTACTGATAGGTTCCAATTTTAAATTGACCAGATGTCCCAAATGAGGGATTTGAACCAGGTTGTATTTGGGGTCCTACCTGTTTAGTAAAAGGTGGATTTTGAGGCTGTTGCGAGCCATATAGAGGGTACGGTTGTTGGTAGCATATCTGGGCCAAAAGGGGTTGTTGATACAAGATTTTGCCTAATCTAGATGGAATAGATGATCCATTGGGATTAGGTACACTACCAACATTTTGACTGACTTCGATAGCGTGAGTTTGAGATCCACTCACATAAGTTCCACCCGAAACAAGAGGTGCATATGGAGGAGGTCGTTGTTGCCCCCCATGTGGTGGGATAGGTGGTGGCACATATTGTACACTTAATGGAGGACCTGAGGAACCTATAAGGACATTAATTGTCCCAACCGTAACTTTCAGTTGTACAGCAACTGAAGAAATCACAGTTTGTACAAGAATTTGAGAGGCCACGCTTGAAACAAACAGACCAGAAGTAGGCATGGTGCCCGACGACCAAATAGGATTGTGATAATGTGAAGACACAGTTGGAGTACCTAAAACAATTGAGCCGAATAGGTGTAACCAGGTGGAAATAAAGGTTCACTTCTTTTAGGTGGTGGTGGAGGTGGTACACTTCCCATATACAGAAAAATTTTAGGTGGAATTTTATATTCAAAATCATCACCAACACTAGGAGTGTGAATGGTTGAGACTTCGAGAGGAGGACCTTGAGGGGAGGTTGTAAACTCCCCTTCTGATGCCATGGGTGGAAACAGTTGGCGAGGGGGAATTTGCGATGATCATGGAGAAAGCTCCAAAGGCACACCAGGATTGTCGTACAGGCTATACGGACGATGAGGAGATATGACCAATGGATCAAAAAGCATCTTCAGAGGGAATAATAAAAACCTTTGCGGACTCTCATGAATTTCTAGGTCAGGTTCCCAAGATGATGAGTCTCAAGGTGGAGGACGAGAAGCAAGGGGTTGAATACTTGAGATAATTCCAAGTTCAGGACCTTGGTCTTCAAGTGACTTTGAAATCTCAGGGTGGAATCCTTATGATGACCCTTCAGTGTCAGATGATGAAGGGGATATGTAAGGTGAAGTCGATGGCTAAGCCACGATGACCTTTTCTCAAAAACAATAAGAGGTGGTTGATTTGAGCTTACAATTAAAATTTACTATTAATTAGGCAATATGGCCAAGGATAACTACATAGGTAATTCATCTTATCGTGGGAAGTTAAATTTTAGAACTTAAAAACAAGAAATAAATCAAAAAGGGTGTACTAGGCAAGAGGGTTTACCAAGCATTTGTGAACCGCTATATACACCTCAACTGAAACCAAGGACTTAATGAATGATGGTCGATCTCTCTGAATGTTGTGTTTGGTGTATCATGTCTACAAGATGGCTGGCTTGATTACCTGTGGCTAAAGGATTGTTGGGTTGTGTTATATTCTTTTCACGACTAGCCCACGTAGTTAACTGGGGCGTTAGAGGGGGGGCGGAGCCCCCCATTCGTTGCGTCAATTGCGTAGCAGGGGGGTCACAGGGGGTTTGAGGGGTGCATGTAACCCCACTCTATGGGGTCCAGGGTAGCGCCCTAGAAAATTTTGGTTTTGGAACCTATGTTAGGTTGGGCGGACCCACCTATGGTTTTGTGCATGATTTTCGCACATGTTTTTGGACGCGATGGTTTTTCGGTCCAGGTTTTGGACGCAATGGTTTTCGGTCCATGGTATTGGATGCTTCGGCATCTATAAATATGTATTATAACATTGAAAGGAACATAATGAAAAATCAAGCTGGTAGTCCAGGTTTTGGGATCCAGGGGGAAATCTCTGTGTATAGGTATTTTATGTGTTATGCTCTCACATTGTTTATTTTATGTGTTTTAGAATTCGTATGCAGGTAATTTCTGTACGGGGTTAAAACCTACAAGGATAGCAACCTAGTGGGATCTCCCAATATATACGCGACAGCATGAGGAGCACAAGTCTGTGTTAGTGTTGTCTAATGCATAACTATTCGATGAGAGCATTCCCATACTAGAGTGCCTCTGATATACCCAAGAGTACTAGAGAACCTCCGATATACTTCTGTACTGGAACGATATTTCACCCCCGGGATACAATTCAAGCAGTTAATGATAGTTTCTAAGTTTATAGACGTCGAAAATGTCTCTAGCCTAGACCTCTAAATGTTTGTGTTAAGATCCAAATGCTCCTTACGTTAATTTAGTAAATTTTAATGTTGTTCTTGAATTATGTTTCAATTTTGGGCTCAAACAATGTCACCTGAATCCTAAAATGGAACTATATGAGAAAAGGAAACTTTTCACTTCAATGAATGCTATACTAGCAAGGGAAGAGAATTCAATGAATTAATGCATCAAATAAGAGAATGCATCAAAAAACATGCCTCCACTAACTTTTCTTTTCCAAATGAAAAATGCAAAAGCAAAACTAAACTTCGCTTTCACTACCCAACATGCAATCTATCGAAAGCAAAAATAATTTTTACTTTACTAAGATGCACTTTATCTAAATGATGTTCTCTAGTAATTTGTGGGCCTTAACACATTCGATAGTTCCAATGTTGCTAGAAATGGAAATTGTGGATTCAAAGGCATGGGAGGCCTTTGATAAGGCCCAGCTTGTGGATTCCAACCTTGTTGGTATGGGTTTTGCCTTCAAAGTGGAATATTTTGACCATAAGGAGCTTGATATTGCCCCCATTGAGAGGTATTCTGACCATACAAAGGTGGATTGTTCCCCCACAAAGGTGGGTTTTGACAAGGTGAAGGTTGATACTGACCCGTCATACGTCGTTGAGAACCATAAGGTGGATAATAAACTTGTGAAGAGTATGGAGTATAAGGTTTTTGTTGCAATTGTTGACCCTGCTGATAAAATTGTTGACCCTACTGTTGTAGGGGTTGACCTTGTTGCTATAAGGGTTGGCCTTGTTGGTATAAGGGTTGGTTTTCCTGCTACAATAGTTGTTGATAAATCCCTTGTTGCACATAAGGTACTTGTTGTACATAAGTTTGTTGTTGTTGGAAATTTCCTTATGAAATTTGTTGAGTTCCAGGTTGGTACTGATCGGTTCCAGTTTGAAATTTACCAGATGTCCCAAATGATGGATTTGAACCAGGCTACATTTGGGGTCCTACCTGTTGAGTAAAAGGTGGATTTTGAGGTTGTTGTGAGCCATACAGAGGGTACGATTGTTGGTAGGGTATCTGGGTCGAAAGAGGTTGTTGATACAAGATTTGGCATTATCCAAATGGAATAGATGATCCACTAGGATAAGATACACTGCCAACATTTTGACTGACTCCAGTAGCGTGAGTTTAATATCCACTCGCATAAGTTCCACCCGAAACAGGAGGTACATATGGAGGAGGTGGTTGTTGCCCCCCATGTTGTGGGATATCTCGTGGCACATATTTTCCACTTAATGGAGGACCTAAGGAACCTATAGGGACATTAATTATCCCAACTGTAACTATCGGTTGTACAGGAACTGAATAAACGCAGTTTGTACAGGAATTTGAGAGGCCGTGCTTGAAACAAATGGACCAGAAGTAGGCATGGTTCCCAACGACCAAGCAGGATTATGATAAAGTGAAGATGCACTTGGAGTACCTAAAACCAATTAAGTTGAAGAGGTGTAACCAGGTGGAAATAAAGGTTCGCTGCTTTGAGGTGGTGGTGGAGGTGGTACACTTCCCACATACATAAATCCTTCAGGTGGAAAGTTATATTTAGAATCATCGCCAACACTAAGAGTGTGAGTGGCTGAGACTTCGGGAGGAGGACCTCAAGGAGAGGTTTCAAACTCACCTTATGATGCCATGGGTGGAAACAGTTGGCGAGGGGGAGTTTGTGAAGATCGTGGAGAAAGCTCCAAAGGAACACCGAGATTATCATACGGACTATACGGTCATTGAGGAGATATGACCAATGGATCAAAAAGCGGATTCACAGGGAATAATAAAAACCTCTGCAGACTCTCAGGAGTTTCTAGGACAGATTCCCAAGATGATGAGTCTCAAGGTGGAGGACGAGAAGCAAGAGGTTGAATACTCGAGATAATTCCAAGTTCAAGACCTTTGTCTTTAGGCGACTGTGAAATTTTAGGGTGGACTTCTTGTGATGACCCTTCAGTGTTAGATGATGAAGGGGATATGTAAGGTGAACCTGGTGGTTCAACCAGGATGACCTTTTCTCAAAAACAATAAGGGGTGGTTGATTTGAGCTTACAATTAAAATTTACTATTAATCAGGCTATATGAGGCCAAGGACAATTGCATAGTTAAGTCATGTTATCGTGGGCAGTTAAATTTTAGAACTTAAAAACAAGAAATAAATCAAAAAGGGTGTACTAATCAAGAGGGTTTACCAAGTATCCATGAATGCTATAAACAACTTAGCTGAAACCAAGGGCTTAACGTATGCCGGTCGATCTCCCTGAATGTTGTGTTTGTTGTATCACGTCTACAAGGTGGTTGACTCGATTACGTGTGGCTAAAGGATAGCAACCTAGTGGGGTTTCCCAATATATACGGATCGATACAGGGAGCACAAGTCCGTGTTAGCGTTGTCTAATGCATAACCATTTGGTGAGAGCGTTCCCATATACTTGACATACTAGATTGCCTCCAATATACCCAACAGTGTTGGAGAACCTCCAATATACTTCCGTAATGGAACAAGATTTCACCCCCGGGATGCAATGCAAGCAGTTAACGGCAACTGCTAGGTTTATAGACGTCAAAAAATGTCTCTAGCCTAGACCTCTAAATGTTTGTGTTAAGTTCCAAATGCTCCTTAGGTTAATTCAATAAATTTTAATGTTTCTTTCGAATTATGTTTCGATTTTGGGCTCAAACGATGTCACCTAAATCCTAAAATGAAACTATAGCAAAGGAATCTTTTCACTTCGATGAATGCTATACTAGCAAGGGAAGAGAATTCAATCAACTAATGCATCAGACAAGAGAATGCATCAAAGAACATGCCTCCAATAACTTTTATTTCCCAAATGCAAAATGCAAAAGCAAAACTAAACTTCACTTTCACTATCCAACATGCAATTTATCGAAAGCAAAAAAGATTTTTACTTTACTAAGATGCACTTTATCTAAATGATGTTCTCTTTTATTTTTAGATGCTCTAATGCAATTAAGCTTCAACTAAAGCAAAAATGATATTTTTGATTCAAATTCTCCTTATGCAAATGATGCACCAATCAAAGCAACACCAAATCAAATCCAAAAGAACTCAATGAAAATGTCTTTCACTTTTCTCTTTTGAATAGATAAACTAATGCACTCTTTTCAATTTGTAAAACCCAAAATACTAAGAACTTTGTAAAACATAAAAACTAACAAAATCCATGTCTACTAACCATATCTTCCCATGTTGCATTGTCTGGTTCTAAGGTTGTTTTTTCAATTTCTATTATATTGTCAAGTTGATGCGTTGTCTCTTGCACCTTTAGTCTTCCATGGTTTGAATTCACAAATGAAACCTTAATTGAGGCCCCTCATAGGCCCCCCCTTGCTCATATTGATCACCATGTTTCAAAGCATATTACATTCAATCTTTAGGGTTTCCTTTTGATGTTTCTACCATAACAAATGTGTCCATGATTGTTGCAACCTAGGTGACTACCTATTGTTCATTCTTATGAAGTTTTGTGTTGTTATAAAGATTGATGTTTTTTTTTCTTTAATGGATTATTCATTGTTTCTTAACACCCTCCTCATCTCTCTTAGTTCTCAATAATCCATAATGAGATGATAGCAGAGAGGCCTTCTAATCACCTGAAATTGCGCCAGTCATCGAGTGATTGATATGGATATTGGTGGCCACCGGCCTATTCCACTTAGACCCCCAACACTGTCTCCTTCAATTTTTCAATTTCCTTAATTGTAGCACAATTTACTATTTTTGGCAAATTTTCATGTCCTAAACTTCCAGAGTCATTTTGAGGCCCTAAACGAAGTTTTTAAGGAAAACAGAGAGACTCAAAAACTCACCAATGGGCTTGCTAGCTTGTTTTTGGACTTCTCTTTGAAATCTTCGAAACTAGGTATTTTGATAGCCAAACGAAGATCATATTCCAAGGTTACAATGTAAGGAAGTTGATGTACCAATTTACCCATACGGGGCCCACAGTTTTGGCGCTTCATCTCCTAGGGTTAGGTTTTTAATGTTTCGGGTTTTCCATTGTTTCCCAATAATAAATAGGCCTTTAAGCCTCATTGTAACACAATTTAGAGGCATGTAGCCACCACATCTCTTCTCAAAGATAAGCTACCATCGCCTGAGCTAGTTCATTTTTATTTATGTATGTAAGCATATTTTAGTTCTTTGATATTAATGAAATGAAGTTTTATTTCTGTTGCATTTCTGTGTATTTCTCTATTTTTTTGTGTTCTTGCATAAGTCTAGATCAGTGGTATAAAAGTTGTTTTTTCTTTCTCTATTTTTCTTTGCATGTCCCCAACGAGGTCAAGGTATGTGAAGTTAGGGCTTGATCTGGTTGAGCCTTTACACGACTAGCCTTGTAAAATCCGACGGCCTCCCATGGCGAAAGAAAAGAAAGACAAGGGGGTAGGAGATCCTTTCAAAATATTGCTCGAGGAAGCCCTCGAGCGACAAAGGAACGCAATGACAGATAACATTGCCTAGATCCTTCGATTGCTACCCACAGGTGACACATCTTCATCCAGCAATGACTCTAGAGGCGCCACTCCTTTTAAGGTACAAGTTAACTTTGATATTCCCACATTTGAGGGTCAAACAGATGCAGGCGACGTAGATAAATGGTTAAATTTGTTGGAAGGGTATTTTTCAGTTCATGACTTTTCCAATCGGGAAAAAAATACTTTGGCACTTCTCAAAGTCACCCCACACATCACATTAGGGGAATTTTGAGGTCTAAAATGGGCCTCCTAAGAAAAATGTACAACCGAAATAAACTTTATAAAAATAAAGAGGATTCAATATGATGATGTCAACCATGGGGGATGATTCACCATTTTTGGAGTAAAAAAGTAAAAATATTAAAACATAATAAAATAATAAAACTACTTTTTCAACTCGTATTTTCAACTTGACTCCCTAAAATGTAACTCAAATTTCGAGCGAGAGTACTCATTGGATGTAAAATTTAATTCCTCGTCCAAGGAGTACTCATGTTGCATACTTTTGATAGACCCTACTACACAAAAAATGAGAAATACATGAAAAAACGTGATTGCAATCACATTTTTTATGTATTTCTCATTTTTCGTGTGGTAGGGTCCATCAAAAGTATGCAACATGGGTACTCATTGGATGAGGATTCCAATGAGTATTTCCGATCAAAATTTGAGTAAACCCATAGGGAGATAAGTTGAAAATACAGATTGAAAAAATAGTTTTTTCTTTTTTCCCTCTAAAATTTGATGATGTAATCTATTCTTATTTTATTATTTCCACTATTATTTTATAATTTCCTTAGGAGGCCTATTTTAGACCTCAAAATTCCCCTAATGAGGACTTGTGGGAAACCTACTATAAACAAAAGGACGAGAGGGAATCAGCGGCACCCACTTGAAATTATTTCCGAGACGCCATCAAGAAACAATATTACCCGGTCGAGAGTTTGAAGATAAATACATAAAGTGGACCACTCTATGGCATGGAAGGGACCAAGATGTGCCGGAGTTTAAAAAAAATTTCCATACCCTTCGCACGAAGCTAGGTATCAAGGATTATGAGTGGCATTCGGTACTAAAGTAGCGCGACTGTCTACACAAGTACATCCAGGATGAGATGGAGTTCCAGGACATCTCCTCGCTTGACATGACGTACCAATACGTTGTCAAGATTGAGCAAAAGTTTAAACATAAGAAGTGATACTTTGGATCTGTGAATCTGAAGCAAGGAAAAGGCACCCCCAAACCACAGTGCAAAGGACAAAGCTAAGGTGAGGTGACCTAGGACAATCCACCGAAGCCGCAAGCAAAGAAAAACATCATGAAGACAAAGAAGGACACGGGAAAATGGTGTGAGTTCCATAAGAGCTCAACTCACAACACGAGTGAGTGTTGGGCCAAGCAGTCACTGGTGGCTGAGCTGAAGGCTTCCAAATCAGATGCATGTTCCAACTCTAAGTTGTAACTTAGCAATGAGAACGAAAAAGGGAAGAAGATCATTAACATGGAGCCCAATGCCACTGTGGCCACCACTAAGATCCAAAAGAATGAGCCTAAAGATCCAGAGGAGGGGGAATGCCTCTTCCACTCACAAATGTGGGTGAAGGGTTCTCCATTGTAGTTCATTGTCGATAGCGGGAGTCAAAAAAACCTCATTCAGTCG
The DNA here is from genome assembly GCA_031772625.1 of Pinus tabuliformis. Classification (NCBI taxonomy): domain Eukaryota; kingdom Viridiplantae; phylum Streptophyta; class Pinopsida; order Pinales; family Pinaceae; genus Pinus; species Pinus tabuliformis. The sequence goes on along the minus strand of CM062805.1, from coordinate 798,114,653 downwards.
AGGTCATGAAGCGGCTAGACCTACCAACTACAGCACGTCCGCAGGCGTAAACCATCGAGCTGCTTCACCAAGGAAGAGATCTTTGCGTCAGCCATCAGTGTCGCCTTCCCAACAGCATCAAGCCCTTCATGAATGAGGTACTACATGATGTTGCTCCTCTTGAAGTTTATAATGTATTATTAGGACAACCACACTTGTGGTCATCTACAGATTAACTAAGATGGCCATTTTGGTGGCTTGCAAGAAGGGTATCATGGCAAAAACCACTGCTAAGATCTTCTTTGAATGAGTGTGGGTACATTTTGGTATCCCACAATCCATTATCCAGATCAAGATAGCAGGTTCCTAATTACATTTTAGCAAAGTCTCTAGTCGATGTTGGATACCAAGCTCACTAAGTCCTTGGCTTTCCACCCCCAACCTGATGGCAAAATAGAGTTTGTCAACAAGATGATCATACGCATTCTACGTATGTACATCTCGAAGCATCCATGCATATGGGATTAAAACCTCCCCTATGTCCAACACAGCTACAACAGATCTCTCCATAGCTCACCTAGTCACAACCCCTTTCAGTGGGGTTAGGATTCCATCCACTATGTCCTATTGACATGGCCATACCCTTTGCAGCTACTCAGGCAGATTCAGCTCATGTCCAATCTGAAGCTCACAGGGTTAACATCTTCATTGAGCGCATTTAGCACATCCGCCAGCAGGTCCATGACATATTAGATAGAGCCAATGCTAAGTACAAGCAGCATCATGATCAGCATCAGGTGCCACACAAGTTCCAGGTGGGCAATAAAACTTTGGTTACATCTATAGAAGGAGTGCCTCGTTGGGCCCCACCGCAAACTTTGCTCGCTACGATATGGGCCTTACACCATCACTAAGGCTATAGGGGACAATGCTTTTGAGCTTAAATTCCCACCATTCCTTGCCCTGCACTTAATGTTCAATGTGGACTACCTTTGACCATACTTTCCACCATTACTGGACGCATCAGACATTGCAAAACAACTCACACCAATAGAGTTAAACCCAGACTACACAGAACAAGCCACAATTGATCGGATCATGGACACAAAAATAAATGAACACTCGCCAGCAGAATGTCAAACTGTATCAAGTTGTCAAAGTTGTCAAATTCATGCACCAAGGCAAGTGGCTCTCCAGGGATCAAGTTTAGCAGAAGTTTCCCCATCTCATGGAGGCAATCAACGCAATGGGGACCATTGCTTCCTAAGGGGGGAGGACTGATCAAAGTGGATATTGGTGGAAATTCACCTATTCCACTTGGACCCCCAACACTGTCTCTTTAGGTTTTTTAGTTTTCTTAATTGTATCACAATTTACTATTTTTGGAAGTTTTTCAAGCCATTAACTTTCGGAGTCGTTTTGAGGCGCAAAACGATGTTTTTAGGGAAAATAAAGAGATTGGAAAAAGGTTGAATTCAATTACATGCTTGTTTTCGACTTTTTCTTCGAAATCTTCAAACCAAGGTATTATGATAGCCAAATGGAGATCATATGCCAAAGTTACAACCCCAGGAAGTTGGTGTACCAATTTACCCAAACGAGGCCCAAAGTTTTAGCGCTTCATCTCCTAGGGTTAGGTTTTAGGATGTTTAAGTTTTTCCATTGTTTCTCAATAATAAATAGGTGTTTATGCCTCATTGTAACACAGTTCAAAGGCATGGCGCCACCACATCTCTTCTCAGAGATAAGCTACCATCGCCTGATCTATTTCAGTTCTTTGATATTAATGAAATGAAGCTTTATTTATGTTGCATCTCTGTGTATATAGGTATTTTTGTATTTTGTTGTGTTCCTGCATAAGTTTGGTTCAGTGGAATCAGAGTGGTCTTCTCTTTCTTGGTTTCTCTTTGCATATCCCCAACGAGATCAGGGTATGAGGAGTTAGGGCTTGATCTAGTTAAACATTTGCAAGACCAACCTCACAAAACCCTCTAGCCTCCCATGGTGGAAGAAAAGAAAGACGAGGCAGGAGATCATTTCAAAATAATGCTTGAGGAATCCCTAGAGTGAAGAGGAACGCGATGATGGATAAATTTTCCCAGATCCTTCGATGGTTAGCCACGGACAACACATCTTCATCCAGCAGTGACTTTAGAGGTGCCACTCATTTTAAGGTACAAGCTAACTTTGATATTCCCGTATTTGAGGGCCATATATATGAAGGCATCGTAGATAAATGGTTAAATCTGTTGGAAAGGTATTTTTCAGTTCACGACTTTTCCAATCGGGAAAAAATTACTTTTGCACTTCTCAAAGTCGCCCCACACGTCACATTAAGGGAATTTTGAGGTGTAAAATGGGCCTCCTAAAAAAAATGTACAACCAAAATAAACTTTATAAGAACCAATAGGATTCAAGATGATGATGTGAACTATGGGGGATGATTCACCATTTTTGGAGTAAAAAATAAAAATATTAAAAAATAATAAAATAATTAAACTACTTTTTCAACTCATATTTTCAACTTAACTCCCTAAGGTTTTACTCAAATTTTGAGAGGGAGCACTCGTTGGATGCAAAATTTAATTCCTTATCCAAGGAGTGCCCATGTTGCATACTTTCGATAGACCCTACAACACAAAAAAAAAAAAAAAACGATTGCAATCACATTTTTCATGTATTTCTCATTTTTCGTGTGGTAGGGTCCATCAAAAGTATACAAAATGGGTAATCCTTGAATGAGGAATCCAATCTTGCGTCCAATGAGTATTTATGTTTGAAATTTGAGTAAACCCATAGGGAGATAAGTTGAAAATACGAGTTGAAACAATAGTTTTTTATTTTTCCCTCTAAAATTTAATGATGTAATCTAATATTATTTTATTATTTCCACTATTATTTTATAATTTTCTTAGGAGGACTATTTTAGACCTCAAAATTCCCCTAATAAGGACTAGTGAGAAATCTTTTGTGAACAAAACAACGAGAGGGAATCCTCACTGTTTTTAGCCGCACCCACATGGAATTATTTCCAAGATGCCATCAAGGAACAATATTACCCTGTCGGGAGCTATGAAGATAAATACATAAAGTGGACCACATTATGACAGGGAAGGGATCAGGATGTGCTAGAGTTTACAAATGTTTTCCATACCCGTCACACGAAGCAAGGTACCAAGGATTCTGAGTGGCACTTGGTACTCAAGTACCGTGACTCTCTACACAAGTACATCTAGGAAGAGATGGAGTTCCTGGACATCTCCACGCTCAGCATGGCATACAGATACACTATCAAGATTGAGTAGAAGTTTACATAGAAGATGCAAGACTTTGGATCTGTGAACCCTAAGCAAGGAAAATGCGCCCCCAAACCACAGAGCAAAGGACAAAGCCAAGGTGGGGCGAACCAGGACAACCTGTAAAAGCCGCAAGCAAAGAACAACACCTCGAAGACAAAGAAGGACATGGGAAAATGGTGTGAGTTCCATAAGGGCTCCACTCACAACACGAGTGAGTGTCAGGCCAAGTAGTCACTGGTGGCCGAGCTGAAGGCTTTCGAATCAGACGCATGTTCCGACTCTGAGTTGGAACCTGACAAAGGGAACAAAAAAAGTTAAGTAGATCATTGATGTGGAGTTAAGTGCCACTGTGGCTACCACTAAGATCCAAAAGAATGAACCTGAAGATCCAGAGGATGAGGAACACCTCTTCCACCCACAAATGTGGGTGAAGTGTTCTCCATTGCAGTTCGACAACAGGAGCCAAAAGAACCTCATTTTCAGTAGAGGTTGTGAAGTGTATGGGCCTACCAACTACAACACATCCACAGTGGTACACCATCAAGTGGCTTCACCAAGGATGAGATCTCCGCGTCAGCCAACAGTTTCGCCTTCCCTACAACATCAAGCCCTTCATGGATGAGGTATTATGTGATGTTGCTCCTCTTGAAGTTTGTGATGTATGATTAGGACAACCATACTTGTGGAAGCAGTATGCTATATATGATTTTAGACCTCACTTTCTGATTATTACTTTGGGCGATAAGTTGTACAGGGTACCAGAGGTAGCCCCGCCTCTAACCATCTCTTTAATCACTGCAAATCAATGCAATAAGATCATTTCCCATACCAGGAAATTTTTTGTCCTTATGATTTGCCCTCAGGGCAAGAAGAAGATTGTGGCCATGGCTCCCAAATAGGTCTCCTCCACACAGCAGAAGATGGATAAGGTCGTGGAGGAGTACAGGGACATTGTCGCCTCACCTATAGGGGTACCTCTGCACTCTCTAGTCAAACACTCCATCGATCTGACCCCTAGCGCGCCACTACCCAATGGACCGATATATCGACGCTCTGTTCTAGAGAAGAATGAGATCAAGAGTAAGATTTAGGAGTTGTTGCAAAAAGTGCACATTAGGACAAGCTCATCACCCTATGGGAGCTCGATTGTATTGGTACAAAAGAAGGATGACACCTGGAGACTTTGTATTGACTATCAAGCGTTGAAAAACATCACTATCTAGAATAGGTACCCAATCCCACAGATTGGTGACCTTCTAGATCAGTTCAAGGGACCCAAATACTTCAGCAAGATTGAATTTAAATCTGGTAATCACCAAGTGCTTATCAAACCCTCCGATGTGATCAGAAATGAAGCAAATTAGTAATGTTGTGCTAATTCCCGATTCAGAATATAAAAACGTGCTTGAGGTTTGTACTCCAAAATAGCAAGTACAAGCATGAATTTTATGTGTTTTTACTTAAGTTAGTTTCATGAAGAAAACTTAAAACATGAAACCATAATACTGGATGGAAGCATGAATCAAACAGTAATACATCAGCCATTGATAAAGGATTTCACCCCTCCTGGGATACATCTCCTTGGATCAGCTCTAAAGGCATGACCCCTTCTCATTATGTTCAAAATTCTTTAGTGATAAAGAGTACATAAGTGTGCTCACAAAAAGAGTGGTCAGTTTCCCCTTCAAGGAAGCATTCCTCTACAAAGAAATCTTACTCTAAACACATAACAACCTATAGTTAGTCATGAAACAATAATCAAGCTAAGGGCTCTCAAATCAAGACCCCATACTCCAACTTCCGAGAGCATAAACAGTACTACAATCCACTTGAAGTACTTAAACAAGTCTCTTTCTCCATACACATATAGAGAAAAGAAGAAATAAATCTACAACACTGTTGTAATGGCTATTGCAGAAAGCACATGGAGGTTGGAAGACCCCTGCAAGGTTATTTCCATCTTGGAACTCCTCCATAAACTAAATCAACACTCTGGTTGACCATGGCACCCATAGGCTTCACTTTGAAAAAATCCTATCCAGAAGTGCTCCTTTGATCCTGAAACTTGTTCCAATCAATTCAGAATGCCCAAAAATGGCTATCTAGCCTCTTTTTGCATCCCATTTGGTCAAAATTTACATTAGTTAAATTCATTATCCGCAGTAAAAACTGGCAGTTCTGCCAAAATCAGTGCTCCTGCCAACTTTCCTGCCTATCTCGCTGTTAAGAGCTGAGTGGTCACATGCGAAGTGGCATTTTTGGCAGTAAAGGTGATGGTTTCACACCTTGTCAGATATCGCAATCGGCTTTGCCGGGGGTGATTCTTATACATAGGACTTAATGCATTGCGACATGTGATCTTGCGATGTGGCAGACTCGATGAGTTATAAACTACAACTCTAAAACATATCGTGTTCGGGACTTATTGCTTATCGCAATCGACGGATAACCTCGGTAACAGATATATATATATATATATATATATATATATATATATATATTGGTGAGTTAATGGTGTGATATGCAATTGCAATTATCGCAAATCGCAATTGGATTGTGCAATTGCGATATGTGATATCGCATCGCAACCGTGACTACTCTGGGGGCTGATTACCATAACATTAAGCGATGTGCACTTGCAACCTTGTCTGCGTTGGGGACCGATTTTGTAATACCTCCGATATGCGATATGTGATATCACAAATCACAAATCGACACTGCTCGGGGTCGATTATTTAACGTTGATCTGCCTTTTGCTCCGATATGCGATATCACAAATCACAAATCGGCACTGCTCGGGGTCGATTATTTAACATTGATCTGCCTTTTGATCCGATATGGGATATGTGGGGGCCAATGGAACCTTCCACTTGGCGCTTCCCCATTTGCTGGGAAATTTTCCATGTCATCCAATCCTGCCACTTGTCTAAGTCAAACCTGAACTTTGACTTGCTCTAACTTCTGCATACAAGCTCAGATTTGAGTGTCATGCGCACCTTTGGATTCAGAATGACAAGCTCTTCAATTTGAAGCTAACATTAACAATATTCTGACACTTTTATTTTTGGCAAATTTTGAGCTCCTGATCACTCTTCCCCACTGAAAAAATTTTGGTCTCCAAAAAGTTTACTATCAATTCTTCAGCATTTGAAGGTATAGTTCCTTCATTTTTTCCAAACTCGATCCAATCGATGTTTGAAGTAACCTTGACTTGTACTTGTCTTGGATTTTTCTCAAGTTGAACTTCACATATAACTTGACCAAAGAATTCAAGTTTGATGTTCTTCTCAGCTTGTCCATGTCACTATGGCCATCCACATCAACATCCTTTCCAAGAAGAATTATAAGGTTCTCATCTGCAAAATTCTTATCGAGGATAAGATCCTAAAAGACTTTGCCAAATGAACCAAAACAAGCCTCACATAGTGAATACTTGTATAACTTGAGTGCTAAAGACATTTAGAACATACTAAATGTGTCACAAACACTCATACAACAGTTTTAAAATCGACGGTTTGAGAAAGAATTTTACAAAATAGAATAAAATTGACTCCCAAATTTTCCATTCAAATTGACTATCAACAAGCCAAACTAGCATTGTAATGCTTAAAGAAAAGATTGTTGCATATAAGTAATTTATTTATGAACATCAATTTTACAAGTTACCCAAGTATGGGGATATGCAATGAGTGCAAAACAGAAATTTACAAACTTCAACTGCACAAATAGTCCGCCCATTTCTTACCCAACCAGGTAAATGAACCCTTTATTTGAACTTTCTCTTCTTCTGAAGTTGCTTCAGGGATGGTCGCATATTGCGCCACTTTTTCTTTTGACGCTTCCTCTTCTGTTGCTTACATGATTTGCTTGCCCTTACCGGGATGAAGTTGTGGAAACAATTTCCAACACATCTTGACCCAATGCCCACTGATATTGCAGTGAGTACAAAATTTCTTTCGAGCTCCTCTCGGCTCACCTGCCTTTAACTCTGGATGAGATTTTCTCTTTTCGGTCTCAAATCCAGTAGTAATAAACATCTTTTTGATGATTTCTTTCCTTTTATTGCACTTATCTACACAATGGTTAGATGAAAGGCAAAAAGTGCATGGAAACATTTTCCTCAACACGTTATTCAAATGTGCATGTTGTTTTCCATTATAAACAGCATTCAAATTAACAAGACGGGTAGACCTTTGTTTGTTTCCCTTTGGCTTACGTTGCTTGTGTGAGGAACTTGCATGGCAAAAAGAATTTAGCTTCCCTTCCTCTTCAACATTTTCATCTCTCTTTGGAGACGTTTTGTGCTTCAAGTCCTCCTTACGCTTGAGGAACCAAGCGAGAACCAGTTCTGGACACAACTCCCAACATCTTGCCTCCTCGTGTCCTCTCTTACGTAAAAATGAACAAGATATCCATGAACTATCACTAGAAGACCACTCTTCTTTTGAAACATAGCCTAAGCCTTCATATTTAGGCCTCTCCATGGCCACAATTGGCTTTTTAATGCCTTGCTAGTTGTGGAGTACTAAAAAGGTATGTTTTTGATGATCATTTCAGTGGCTTTTCAATAGAACTTGTAAACCTTTTTGCATCATGAACTTGGAAAACGATAAAGAATTATAACAAAACATGTGAGATTAATATGCAAGACTTAACCGCTGACAATTTTCATTCCCTCGTGCAGGAAGGGGTGAAAACGAGGAGTTGTTGTTCCAAAGGAAAAGACAAGGACGAGGTAACCGTTGTCCCTTTGACGGGAGAACGAATGCAAACAAGGCTAAGCAGATCAAAGCAAATCGGCCCTAAAAAGGAGGTGAAGACACCAGCTCGGCGCAGGAGGGAAAAGAGATGATTAAGGATTAACGGTTCGGCGAATCCCTCAGGATCCTTGATCCTGAGGGATCGCTGCTTTGTCTATTTTTATACTTAGACATCTCCGTCGTCACCCATATAAAAGGGACAGCATTGTTAGCTCGAGGAGAGTTCGACATGATTATGCTTTTATGTAATTTCTGTTAAGATCAAAACTTTGATCATCGAGTCTCGATAAGAACTGGTTCATTGTAATTTTGTTTCTTGCATTAATACAAACTTGGTGATTATTTCATGTCTACATCTGGATTAACCTCAAGCGGTGTACCCTTGGAGGCTAAGGGCCCGGCCCCGGAGGATACTTGCTCCTATATTATTACGCTTTGATTTCTGTGTGATTTGCTTATCGTCGTTATTTGGTAATCTGATATGCTTTATAAGTTTACATCACATGCTCTGTTAAGATTAATTCATTAAGATTTCTACGGACAAAACTATTGTATTGACTCTGCATCATATTACTGTTCCTTTCAGAGTTGATTGAATATTATTAGTCTTAACCGAATATTGTTACTATTTTATTACAGAGCTTTTGTGTTGTACATTCATGTTACAGGATTCATCTTGAAAGTTGTGTTCTTTACGATTGTTGGATTCAGAAGCAATGCTGTTCCATTTTGAAATGCAGTCATATTCCTTTTGATTGGGACTGATGCTTAGATCAGATTACTAGTTACGTGTGTTGTGTGCGTATATGGTTTCCAAGCGTTGTTCCTTAACTTAACAGTAATCAGTATTGTTCCATTAGTGTGTTCTGTTTGATCTGCCTTAAGAGTGAAAGATTGTTTTTTGATTACGATTAATGCATTTGAGTTAGAAGATTAAGTTTGATTATTGCTTGAGAGACTTAGTTGTTTAGCTGTTGTTCCTTTTAAGAATTGTTGTTCCATTTTAGAATTGTTGTTCCATTCCAGATTTGTTGTTCGATTTCTTATTTGTCATTCCATTTTCTTATCTATCGTTCCATTTACTAGCATTTGTTGTTTTGGTGTGGGAGATGATCTAAGGCTGTAGTGAACCTCGGCATTTACTGTCTGGCTCCTAGACCCGTGGTCTTTTCTCTAATTTCCTTTCCATCAGTTTCCAAAGGGATGGGTTATCGCTGCCGAACCCTTGACTGATAAGTTGCCTAGTTTTCTGAGTGTGTGATCTACTCTTTTGAAGTAGCTTAGTTGTAGACAAGTATCCGTTTACTCTTGTATTTCTGAACGCTGTATTACTAGCATTACTCTGACAAATGATAGCCTCAGACTGAGACACTCTTTGAAATAACAAAACGCTCCTGGATTGACATATTAATGTGAGGTAATTAGATGTGAAAGAGACCCTTCTTATAGCTCTACATTTCGGCGTCGTTGCTGGGGAAAGAGTGTAGCCATTTGTCCTTTTTTGCAGAGTAGTGTACGAACCTGCTAGGGAAGAGTTGGATTTTAAAAACGGAAGATAAGAACCTGCGTACGGAGCATGTAAAAGCCCTGCTCCTCTGTCTGCTTTCCTAACAGATTTGTTGTTGCTTTGTTTGAATAAAATTTAGTAGTTCATTTGAGTGCATGACTAAGCAGAAAAAACCGGAAAAAAATATCAAACCTCCACCCAAGCTTGAAAAAGCTAAGGGGTCGGTGACCCTTGGCCGAATGACCTTCATAGACGAAATCTACAAGAAAGCAGAATCTCAGTCATCAGTAGGACCCAGGAAAATCATTTCTAAACAGCCTACTAGTTCCCTTCAGGCCACAGGATCACCATCTGTAGCCTTTGCTGAGGTGCATAGTCAAACTGAAGAGCAGGACTTTCAAGAAATTGAAAATTCTACTCCAGAACTATTGCAGGAAGGGAATTTCAGCAATCTTTGTGAAGGAGAAGGAGAAACAGGGGAAACCGAGGAACCAAGATCTCCTATTGGAACAAATCAGCCATTAAATAGCCCAGATAAGGGGAGTGCTGCAAAAATCATTGTTGAAGGAACCCAATCTCCTCAGACATCAGGCATTCTCATTATCCCAGATAGAGGAAGTGTTATTAAAACTATCCCTGTCAAAGCCATTCCCTCTCAACCTAGGAATACCCTCCTAGATATCCCAGAAGGTTATTGGCATATATTCGACCCTATGGCTCAGAATCAGCCAAACACTCAAACCTCTACATTACAATACCCTATAGTGGATTCTGCAGCAAATGTGCCTATGAAAGCAATCCCTCTTCAACATATCCCTACATTCCACGGTCTCACATCAGAAGACCCGGATGCATTTTTATTTGAATTTGATGTGTTGTGCAGGGGATATGATTACACCACCGACCCCCAGAAACTGAAATTATTTCCCTCTACATTAAAAGGGGCTGCTTTAAGATGGTTCATGGGATTAGGTGGTGGGGTTATAAATAACTGGGATCAAATGAAAGAATCTTTCTTAAAAAAATATCAGGATTATTGCAGGTCTAGAGAATTGAAGGACGAAATATTCCAAATGACAGCTAGACCGAATGAAACATTAGAGGAGTATGTGGAACGTTTCCAGTACAATCTACAAAGATCTCCTTATGCATCACTACCTTTACCTGATAATGTGTTAAAAACTGCATTGATAAGGGGCATGAAGGAACAATGGATTGAAACATTAAACATCATGGGAAAAGGGGATATTTATCAAGAGAATTTTGCTGACATTATTGATTTATGTATCAGGAGTTCGAGAGGTAGCACAAGAGTAAAACCGGCAGAACATGATCGGTTTGTAAGAGATAATAAAATTTCAACATAAGGAGTAACACGGGTAGAAATTGGAAATTTATTGGAAAATTTTAAAATTGATATCTTGGGGACACTAACTACACAACTTGATATTATGCAGGCTAAACAGAAGCAAATGGAGGCAGAACAGAATTTGGCGATCTTTTGTCCCCGATGCAGGAAAAAGCATAGTCACAAGGAATGTCCACTGGATACAGTCCAAACATGCGCCATCTGTACAAAAGATCACCTTACGGAGAGCTGCCCCTCACTTCCTGGATTGAAAGCGGTATATAAGGAAGCGGAAGAAGAACCAGAATCGGTGTACTTGATCAACCAGTGCCGTCAGTGGCAGCCGAGACAATCTGGTATGTTTTCAGACCCAACTTCTTCTTTTCAGCTCCCACAATATAATGCTCAACAATATAATATGTGGCAAAGTCAATCCCAACCTCCGTTTCCAAACTGGTCACCACAGTCGTTTCCTTCTTCAAACCCGTGGCTGAATCAGGCAAGCCAATCTGGTTGGCCAAATTTCCCTTACACTCCACCATATTGGCAAAGTAGCCCATACCCTCCACAATGGACTCCCCCTACTTCACAAAGTTCAGCCTAGCAGACAAACTGGCAGAGACCGATGCATCAGCCAGTAGGAACTATTTCGCTCCCTCAACCTACACTACCAGCCTTACAACAAAATCCCCAGTCTAATCTGAGACCACAACTCCCAGCCCAACCCAACCCCAATCCAAATAATAGACCGGTCCAATCTCTCCAAATTATAGAATCACCAGAAATAGGACCCGACCTGAGGGAGTGTAATGATCTTCAGTTAAGATCTGGAAGTATTATAGAAACTGAGGGAAATAAAACAGTTCATATTGAAGATTAGTTACCAAGAGAACATTTGTTGCAACAAGAGGATGTGAATAAGCAGCAGACTCATAATCAAGCAACCACATCCTCTCCTCCGTTCCCAGAACGATTAGTCATACCTCGACCTTTACAATATCCTGATTTTGACATTCTGGGAGAATTACAAAATCTGTACATAAAAATTCCATTCCTCCAAGCCATTCAAGACATTCCCATATATGCAAAAACTATCAAAGAATTGTGCATAAAGAAACCAAGGAGGAATATAACAAATAATCCAAGAGTCCAAGTAGTCGGCACTTTATCTGATTTACTATCAGGGAAAGAAACACCCATTAAATATGAAGACCCAGGAAATCCAATTGTAACTGTTCAAATTTATGGTCAGACCCTGTCTAATGCCTTAGTTGATCTAGGAGCTGCAATTAATATTTTAACAACCACTACTTGCCAAAAGCTCGACATTACATCTGTAGAACCCACCTCTACTTTGCTAGAATTGGCTGACCGATCTGTGGTTAGGCCGGAGGGTACTCTACATGATGTCATGGTCTCTGTTGATTCTTGGGAATACCCAACCGATTTCCTGATAATCAATCCAAAAACCCGACTTGATGGACACCCGCTGATTTTAGGTAGACCTTGGCTTGCCACTGCCGATGCTTACATTGGCTGCCGGCAAGGAAATATGACCATAACCAAAGGACCAAATATCAAGAATTTAGTTCTATATCCTCCAGCGCAGCCAAGTGTCACAATAATTAAAACTAATAAGCACCATGTATCATACCTTACTGATAACATTAGATCTCCATTAACTATACAAGAGGCACTTGATTTTAAAAACCAAACAGAAGATGATGCCATTAATAATTTTATTAGCCAAACTAGATCTTGCACACAGTGTCACATGATAGAAGCAGCATTTGATAATGAATTAGAAGAATATCCTCTGAAAGATACACACGATCAAACAATACCTGTTACTTATGTTGCAAATAGTAAAATTGCGGAAATTGAACCAGGAAAAACCTTAAACATTAATGCCAACCTCACACCTGAATAAGAAATGAAGCTCATCCAGTTGCTAACAAAATATAAAGAAGCATTTGCATGGGATTACCCTGATATGAAAGGAATTAACCCCCAGTTATGTACACACCACATTTATATAGGAAAGGATGCCAGACCTGTTCGCCAACCTCAAAGAAGACTTGATCCTCATCTAAAAGATGTGGTAAAAGTTGAACTTCAAAAACTTTTAGATGTCAATTTTATTTATCCTATCTTAGATAGTAAATGGGTCTCTCCGCTTGTGGTGGTACCAAAAAAGAATGGGAAATGGAGAATCTGTGTGGATTACAGGGAGTTAAATAAAGCAACACAAAAATACCACTTTCCTCTCCCATTCATAGACCAAGTATTAGATACTCTAGCAGGAAAGAAATTATTTTCTTTCCTGGATGGCTTCAGTGGATACAATCAGATTCAGATTGCCCCTGAAGACCAAGACAAAACTACTTTTACTTTTCCTTGGGGAACATTTGCCTATCGAGTTCTACCTTTTGGCTTATGTAATGCTCCTGCCACATTCCAAAGGGTTATCCTTAGTATTTTTGCAGATTTAATAAATGATGGACTTGAAGTATACATGGATGACTTTACACCATATGGAGATGATTTTGATCCAGCATTGGACACCCTAGAAAAAGTCCTACAACGCTGCATTGCTACCAGGCTTTGCTTAAGTCACGAAAAATGCTACATGATGATGACTGAAGGACTTATCCTAGGACACTATGTTTCAGCAGCTGGTATTCAGGTAGACCTGGCCAAAATCCAAATAATTTTGCTTATTCCCACTCCTACTCAAACAGAGGTACGCAGTTTTCTTGGATTTTCTGGTTATTATAGGCGATTTATAGAACATTATTCGCACATTGCTGCACCTCTGTATGCACTAACTGGTAACGTTGATTTTCTTTGGACAGAAAAATGTGAACGTGCTTTCAAAGATCTGAAGAAGCTCGTATCCACAGCCCCAGTCCTTCGAGGACCAAATTGGGATTTGCCATTCCAGATATCATCTGATGCCTCAGACACAGCCATTGGAGCAGTCCTCAGGCAGGAAGAGGATAAAAAACCATATGCTATTTATTACATCAGCAAAAATTTATCCCCTGCTGAATTAAATTACATTGTTACTGAAAAAGAATTCCTAGCTGTAATACATGCTGTCAATAAGTTTAGACATTACATTACTGGATATCATGTTATCTTGTATAAAGATCATTCTGCCATAAAATATTTAGCAAATAAGCCTGTCACAAACGGCAGAATAACTAGATGGCTGATTCTATTGCAGGAATTTGATATTACAATCAAGGATCAACCTGGCAAAGAAAACCCGGTAGCTGATTTTCTCTCAAGAATACCAAAGCCAATCGATGCAACAGCGGTTGAAGATCAATTTCCGGATGAGCATCTGTTTTTTGTTGTTGTTCAAACACCCTGGTATGCTGATGTTTCCAATTACCTTGCAGTATGTAAACTACCAAAACACCTAACCCCTAATGAGCGCAAACAGATTGTTCAGAAGAGTGCTCGATTCTCATGGATTGGGGCTATTTGTTTCACACAGGGGCAGACATGCATATCAGGAGATGTGTTCGCGAAGATGAAATCTTTGACATTTTAAAAGCCCGTCATGATAGACCATGTGGTGGACATTTCGTTGAGCGTAGAACTAGACATAAGGTGCTGCAGACAGGGTATTACTGGCCCACGATTTTCAGAGATGCAAAGAAATTTTTCCAAGCTTGTGATAGCTGCCAACTAGCAGGACGTCCTGGTCAATCTGACGAGATGCCTCTAAAACCACAGTTAGTCATTGAACCATTCGAGCGATGGGCTCTTGATTTCGTTGGACCTATCAACCCATCATCAAATCAGAAAACATATATTTTGGTGGCAACAGAATATGTCACCAAATGGGTTGAAGCAGAAGCATTGCCTAGAGCTACAGAGGACTCTGTCATATAGTTCCTGTTCCATCTATTTGTACGTTATGGTCTTCCAAGAGAAATAATTACAGATGGTGGACCACAATTTGCTGGGAATAGATTAGCTGCAACACTCAACAATTATCACGTCCAGCATAAAATCACTACTCCATACCACCCACAGGCGAATGGACAAGTAGAAAGCAGCAATAAAATAATAGAAGCAATTTTAACGAAAACTATTGCATCCCATAGACGTGATTGGGATGCCAGATTACCTGAAGCACTATGGGCTTACAGAACAACATGGAGAAGAACCACTGGTTATTCACCTTATCAATTAGTGTTTGGAAAACAACCCATTTTCCCTATAGAATTCAAAATCCAAACATTATGGACAGCACAGGAAGTTGGCTTAGATTTAAGCGAGGCACAGATTAATCGATTACAACAGATCAATGAGTTGGACGAAATTAGGCTCTCTGCACTTCAAAATACTGCACTAATCCAACAGCAGCGAGCTAAATGGCATGATGCTCTCATTAAAGACAAAGTCTTCCACGAGGGAGACCGGGCTCTGTTGTACGACTCCAAGTTTCAGGACTTCCCTGGGAAACTCCAGGCTCGTTGGTTGGGACCATATGAAATCCAGAAGGTACATGACAATGGGACCCTTACTCTAATCACTATTGGTGGTTCTAGATATGCCTTCAAGGTAAATGGCCACCGAGTTCGTCTCTATCGCAAACCACTCACTCAAGAGTCCTTCTGCCAGCAGCTACGCCGAGACACTGCTATGGAGATTCTGGGAGAGGAAGAGAAGTCTTCCTCACCTGTAATTCATTAAGGAATTCATTTCTTTTTACAATTTGTACATAAGTTCTTTTCTTTGAGTCGTTTTTTGTACATATGTTTGAACTAATGTTTTCCTGTCATTTTTGTTGTTCCTTTTTTTTCAAAAGAACAACATTTTCGATTTTTGCCGTTCCTTTTCCAAAAGGATGGCATTTGTGTGTTTCTGTTGTTCCTTTTCTAAAGGAACAGCATTCTTGATTTTCTGTTGTTCCTTTTCCAAAGGAACAGCATCCTTGATTTTCTGCTGTTCCTTTTCCAAAGGAACAACATCCTTGATTTTGTGTTGTTCCTTTTTCAAAGGAATGACATTTGCTTGTTCTGTTGTTCCTTTTCTAAAGGAATAGCATTTCGATTTTTGATGTTCCTTTTTCAAAAGGAACGGCATTTCCGTGTGTTTGTTGTCCCTTTTCCAAAGGAATAACATAATTTTGATTTTGTTGTTCCTTTTCCAAAGGAACCGCACATTTTGATTTTGTTGTTCCTTTTTCAAAAGGAATGGCATCTCCGCGTGTTTGTTGTTCCTTCTTCAAAGGAACAACATATTTTTGATTTTGTTGTTCCTTTTTCAAAGGAACGGCATTGGAATGTTCTGTTGTTCCTTTTTCAAAGGAACGGCATTTGCACTTTCTGCTATTTTGAGGTCTCCTCTTGGTCCTTTCTCCAAAGAGCATCACTTGCATGCTTTTGCTCTCCTTATGAAGCAGCTTGTCCCTTTTGCTGATCTAAATTAAGGATGCTTATTTCTCCTATTCTTTCAAGTCTTTTAGAATACAGCTATGCATTTATGCAATGGATACAAAATCTCAACATACTAAAATCTGGTAATCATAAATCGCTATCTTTATAAGGCTCTGCATTGGTAAGAGGACAAAAGGAAGGACACACTTATTTATCATCTTTTGTTGTCATTGTTCTACTAATTCTACTATGGTTGTTCATCTTCATCATGACGACCCTTTTTTTTCCTCTTTGATTGTTATTCAGGGATAAGAACAAAGGGTTTATATCTTCCTATTGAGATGTTAAGACTTCTTCCACCATTCCTACTCTTAAGGAGTGCTGAACCACCCCTTGTGTATAAAAAAGGGAAGGTACTTGGAAAAAAAAAATATATATGACTTATAAAGTGTCAAATGCAGGATAGGGGGTCTCATCAAGAGCCAGCCTACCATGATCATGAGGACGAACGCGAAGTGGCATTCCCACTATGGCCATCACACCAGGGATATGGTCCAAAAGGTATATCAAATAAACAAACCTTGGAACAGGAGGTCTCACCACGAGCCGACCTGCCCACTTTTCACTCCTTCCTCGTGAATGGCATTATGGTTAACTGGTTACCAAGCCAGCATAATGGCCTACATTTTGACATTACACTCCCTAACATATACACAAAGGATCATGGTTCCATGGGTGAAATAAACAACTCTGCCAAGGTTATGGACACCTGTAGGCAGCAGAGCACTGTTAATGGTATCAAAGTCACATTATTTACACCAATAGGTGAGTTATAAATACCCTTTTGTTTCTTACACCTTGGTAATTGATCATATATCATTTCCCGAATTATATATAGCGCATGCAAATCTATTATCACCAATCATGGCAGAGTAATTGACAATGACCGCAGGAGATTTAGAAAGTACGACAGATGTCCTCTCCTCTCAGCCTCGCATCATATCACAGCAGCCTCTTACGTAATACGCGATCCAACTTTACGCCTCGATTTCGGTAATTTGTTGTTTTTCTAAACATGGCATATTTTCATACACTGTTCCTTTATGACTCTGTTTCAGATCGGGTGTTGCTCCTTTATTTGACGGCTGGGACAACCTATCACATTGCGGGGGGGGAGGTTAACCTCATTATTCCCTGGATTACGTGTCAGCTCACTATTCGGGAAAGTTGTGTACTAGGGTATGGCACGGCTTAACGGCATGCTATTTTTATTTTTGTTACACGAATTGCTGTTCATAAGCCATTTCTGTTGTATACTCTGTTTTTTTCCAAACAAGTCTTGCGTCTATTACCCTCTCTGTGTTTCAAACAGCACAAACAGTTGTTGTTCCATTGAGAATCCACAGTGAAACCATGGGAGGAAGAGCGATCCGAAGGGAACCGCAGGTGTTGACAGTCTCCGCTGCTGCCCGGGAAATCCTGGCAAGAGCAGGGTGGCTGACTTATCTCAACCGCTTGCAGGAGTCTAACGAGACAGTTGGTGGGCTCCAGTATTGTAGCAATAATGCTACAACTCCTGGAGCTTCCTATCTCTAATTTTATCAACCCGGTAGTTCGTACAAACTTGGAAGCGACGGTGCTGTATGCACAAGTACTAGCTCTTGTCGCAGCTGTCACTTGGTCAGCTGGCACAAGTCCGCTAGGGCTCAAGCCAACTTCTATATGCTCTCAGAAGAAGCTTTATGAGTGATGGACGAAAGCTATCTCGAAGAAAGCTAGCCTACTTTGCAAAAAGGAAACTGAAAGCCAACAAAGCATGAAAACCCTAGTAAACCCTAATTTGACTAGCTAGACCCTTGCAATGCAAAACTGTGAATGAAACTACTACCAATAATGCCATTACTTGCAGTGAACTGAAATACATGTATCTAAGCTACTTGCATCTGAAAAGACATGTTTTTGTATTTTTTCATTAAGTGGTTGGATTTATTGTGATGATGCTTTTGATTAGGGTTTGGTTGTGCAGGAGCGGTTGGAATGGAAGGAAAGCATGGGCAAGGTTAGGATGGCTAGGGGAGGTCCCAGAGGGTCTCTAACATCAGTCCTCAGAAGTCTACCACGTTCGGATGCTCAGCAACCGAGTTTGCAGGCTTCTACAGGAAGTCTGCAGGGGATCCTACAGGAAACTCAGGGATTTCTACAGGAAGTCTGTGCAATTCTACAGGATGTTTGACCGTGGAAGTTTTGGGAGATGGTGAAGTGTTGGAGTGGTGTGGGAGGATAGGTGAGATGGAGATGGAGCTGGTGATGGCTCAAGAGCAGAGAAATCAGATGGAGGAAGAGTGCATGCAGTGGGTTGATGGCTGGAAGGATGGGATCAACGAAAGGTTAAGTAAATGAAGCTACGTGGCAATGGATGGGTTGGAGGGTAAATGAGCTGGACAGAGGCCGAGTAGGTGGCTTGAGGAGAGGTTAGGAAGAAGAAGAAGAAGGAAGTGGAATGATATGGAGCAGTGTAAATGAAACAAATGACTTATGCACCAAAAACGAGAATTCATTAACCTATGATAACTGTGCCATGAAACCTATGAACAGCAACGGAAAACCAAGAAATGAAACTCGTGCATGGAAGTGAAATGTAGAAGTATGGTTCAATATCAAAAGTGCATGGATGGATCTTCAACGAAAATGTCTATGTTGCAGCTTGCATGTAAGTGAGAAGAACTGCGTTTCTTTTTGGTGGTTGGTTATGGACTGCACCCCAATCCCTAAGCAGAGATGGCAGTGAGCTCTAACAACCTTTTTCTGGAGCTCCAATGAATTATATCTATCCTCTTCTAACCTAAGCAACTGGAAACAAATTCACCATAAACTAATCCTATTCAATCTCATGAAAAAGACTAAATTAACAGACTGTAAATTCGAATTGCATGTTAAAGTAAAAACTCAAAGTGCTGGAACGAAATGCAAACAACATTACAACACCGAGGAGATCTATTGCTCTCAGGTTGGGCCCTAACCTGAGAGCTATAGCTCCCTTAGAAACTCAGAATGAGATCAAAATCTGCCTGCCTTTATTCATAAACGAAAATCTGATGTCATGCCAAAACTGGCTTACAACAAGAACAAAC
Organism: Pinus tabuliformis; assembly: GCA_031772625.1. Classification (NCBI taxonomy): domain Eukaryota; kingdom Viridiplantae; phylum Streptophyta; class Pinopsida; order Pinales; family Pinaceae; genus Pinus; species Pinus tabuliformis. Next base: position 798,095,230 of record CM062805.1, on the reverse strand, counting down.
ACCGAGCTGTAGCTCGTACTTCCCAATTACAAGAGCAATACAAAAGTTCAAAAAGCTTCTATTCAAGGCTACGGCCTCAGTATTTATGCAAAATGATCATCCAACAGGTGTCCTTGATTTATGGAGCTCGGCTGTCCAACTGAAGGTTAAACTGCTGATCCTGTAGAACAGTTATAACTGCTGTTCCTGTAGAACAGTTGGCTGCCTCTAAGCTCGGTGGGGAGATTGATTGGAGCTCGGAGCTATGGTGGGAATCACGAGGAAGGTCCCCAAGACTGTGGACATCCTCTCCTAAAAACCAGCAGTGCCACCTCACTGTCTCCTTGTCTCTTTTCTCGTGGTCTTTGCTCCCTTTTAATGCCAAAACCTGAAATCATCATGTATTAGTCACGTGGATAGAATGCCTACCCTTCTTCCTACAAAAAACACGAATAAACCAAGAAATGAATGCATAAGCAATAAAAAATGAATGGTTTGAGCAGAGCAAGTAGGCCAAATGAGCCCAAATTGTACCAAAAATTGTGGCTCATCATCACCCCCCAGCTAAACTATTTGCTCATCCTTGAGCAACTTTGCTCTGGCTCCTCGTCTTTGGCCGAGAACTAGAGCACGGAGCATGCTTTTCCTTTCCTATTTTTCGTGGCCCTGCCTTTTCTGCCGAGGGTGGCGCTTCTTCCTTTCCTGTTTTTGGCGGCCCTGCCTTTACTGCCCCTGGTGGTGACGAAGGTGGTGCTTCTTCCCCCTTTTCTATTTCCTTGATCCGGGCTTCGGAAGGCGATTGGCCTATTTTTCGTGTCCAGGAAGTTATTTTTGGGCTTCCCTTCTCGGGGGTGGCTGATGTTTTAGAGGGGGTTCTTGCACTGGGTGAAGTAGGGACATCCCCTAAAATGGTTTGGCTGGGTGGAGGTTGTGGCTTGCTCGTGGTTATCCTCTTGCTTCTCCTGGCTTCAGATGGTAGAGGGGTCTCCCTCTCTCTCTTCTCCTTCGGCTTTGGAGGCGTGCTGAGGGCGGCCAGCGCCGCTGCTGCCTCCTTTTCTAGAATACCAGCCTTCTCTTTCTTGCGTTTTTCTCTCTCAGAGCTCCTTGTAGAGGGCCCCTCCTTTTCAGATTTCGGGCTTCCTGTAGAAGACCCTGCTTTGCCCACTTATGGGCCTCCTGTAGAAGATTCTTTCGATGCCCATTGACAAGCATGGGAATGGCTTCCTCATCAATGGTTCGAATGAGGACAGATCCATTGTCATGGCATTTCTCCACTGCATATGGTCCTAGCCATCTGGTTCTCAGCTTCCCCTTGAAGTCTTTGTATCTGGAGTCATACAACAAAGCCCAATCTCCCGGCTGAAATTGCTTGTCATGGAGATGTTGGTCATGCCACACCTTTCTCTGAAGTTGAACCACTTCTGAGTGAAGGAGGGCCTGCATTCGGTGCTCATCCAGGCCATTCAGCTGCAGTAGCCTTTCTTGTTGTGCATGGCTGAGATGTAGGTCCAGCTGAGCTGTGTAGAGTCTCTACTTTACACCTTATCATCCATCATTACCTACTGTTTTCATCACTTTCCTCTCTCTTTTGCCTCATTTTCCACCCATATCATTACATTAGTTGTCATTAAACATGATCAAGTGAGCTTTGCTAATGGGTGATTGTTTTGTTTAGTTTTTGACATACTTACAGGCATTTCGCAGCCATCTGCTGATTCCGCAGCCATCTGCTGATTCCGCAGCCATCTGATGATCCCGCAGCCATTTTGTTGATCTCAAGGTTCCACGTGCCATTTTGCAGAACGAGCCACATGGGCATGTTGGAATATATGTGCTCGAGGTTCTTGTGCCATCAGTTCAGCCAGCCACGTCACCTGTACCTCCGGTCAAAGGGGGTCAAGTTTCGGTCAAATAAAGGCAGCTTAACGTTGATGCGTAAGCTGTTAGGTTACGTCGGTGGAAAAGGTGACTTGTCCGTGTTTTGCAAGCCGTGGGGAACATGATCCAACGTTGGATTCATTGCCCATAACGACCAGGACCTCCATCTCGACCATGAGGCATATGACGTGTTGACTGCACTTAATTACGCATGACATTCTGTTGATTTTCTGTTTTATGCTTTACGCATTAGGCTATCTTGCAGACGCCTATAAATACTTGCGTCTGCGTACGCTTATGTTAACTTTTTAGCTGTTTTAGTTTATGACTTTGTGAGAATTTTAGCACACTTTTAAAACTCTGTTTTATAGTGCTGTTCCAGCCCTTTGACTATGTATTTCTGCATATAAAGTAATGGAAACAGTGTTGTTTTGAAGTTCTACATCATCTGAGTTTTCTGTGGGTTGTTTGGATGGAGGGCCCCTGTCCATGACTGCCCGTGTATAAGTATTTCATGTTCATACTTCTGCAATTTCTTTATTTTACTTACAGCATTTCCTTTTCTTGAAGTTATGTACAGCTTACTTTCTTTTCATTGTTGCAGCCTTTATTTTCACTGATCAGCTTTGTCTCTTTGCAGGTTTTGACCCGGGATTAAGTGTATTGTATTTGCTTTAATATCTAATGGTAGTTGCAGTTGTCTTATTCATAACGCTGCCCTTTTTACTCTGTTTTCTAGACTAGTTTTTAGCTTAGTTTTACAAGTTGGATGCTAACTAATTTATGTTCTCTTTATCATGAATGGTTTATCTTTCAGAGAACAGAACACTAATTAATTGCAGCTTGTTTTTAAGTAGTCTTGGCTTGTGGCACTAATACTTTTTCCACTTGTTACACATAATCACACATGTAGGAAGCAATATGATGGAAAAGGCTTAGTAGTGCTATAATTTGTCACTTAGAGTTTTTATCAATTCTTGGATTTGTCTTCAGCTACTTCCTAATCGTGTTTTACGCAGTACTATGTGGTAGAAGCAGGGAGTTAGGAAGAGATAACCATTATCATCAATCCTTGAAGTGATTTTCTTGTTTCTTTTATTTGCAGCAATATGGATAGAGACTAATGCCATTAGAACGTGGTCATTTGCTTTCAAGTCATTTCAAGCTATTTACTTCTTTCAAGTTCTTTTCCTTTACAAATTCAGCAAGTAATTAGAAATCACCATTCACACACTTTCACTCATCTAGAACTCACTTTTCACACACTTGCACTCATCTGTCTATAATCATCACTCCATCTTAGGAAGATAAGTTAATCATAAACAACACCCCAAACGACAAAAGCTCTAAGAAAGTTGCTTAAGTACATATAGTACACCTTCACTTCATCAGCTTACGAGCCCCGGGTTGACAATTAATGACATCAATTTAGGAACACTAAATTGACTAAACAAGCTGCCATCCTCAAAGTGTTGTATTCAAACTCAATGGACAGCAAAGCTTTCTTCCCATAGACCAGCTCATACGGTGTGAATCCGGTGGTGGTCTTCCAGGTGGTGTTGTAATCCATGTGGCTTCAACCAGGCGATCTGCCCAGTCCTTTCTGCTGCTTCTCACCACCTTAGTCAAGATCCCTTCTAATGCTCTATTGGTGACTTCCACCTGCCAGTTTGCTTGAGGGTGATAAGGGGTGGAAGTCCTATGCTTGATCTTGTGATGGGCTAGTAGATCTTCAACCAGGTTGGAGGTGAACTGGCTCCCTTGATCGGTGACCAGCTCTCTTGGATAGCCAAACTTATAGAAGATGTTTTCTCTTAGGAACTCGGCCACCTTTTCTTCTGTTGCTGCTTTGATTGCTTTGGTCTCTGCCCACTTTGTCAAATAGTCAGTACACACAATGATGTAAGTCCTTTGCCTCGAAGAGGGGTTGATTGGGCCCACAAAGTCCATGCCCCACTTCTCAAATGGCTCAAGAGTCACTTGAGGTTGGAGAGGCATCTCATCCCTTTAGGTCAGTTTCCCCATTCTTTGGCATTGGTCACACTGACTGACATATCTTCTGACATCTTGATGAAGTGTGGGCCAATAGTAGCCTGCCTGCAGGATTTTGAAGGCAGTTCTCTTTGCTGCAAAATGTCCTCCACAAGGCCCATCATGACAAGTGAGGAGGATATCAAAGACTTCCTCCTCCCTTACACAACGCCTTAAGATCTGATCGGGGCCAAGCTTGAACAGATTGCCCCCGATCCAAGTAAATGAGGCACTTTTTCTGATGATTCTGCTCTTCTCTCTGGAAGATAGGTGTGGAGGGAACTGTGCTGAAACAAGATAGTTTGCTATATCAGCAAACCATGGAGAGAGTACTGAAATAGCAAACAGATGTTCATCGGGCATCTGGTCATCCACTGTTCCATCCTCATCTGCAGACAAATCCAATCTAGATAAAAAGTCAGCAACAACATTTTCTCTACCTGGTTTGTCAACAATGGTCAAATCAAACTGCTGCAATAAAAGTAACCATCTAATAATACGAGCATTCACATCTGGTTTATTCATTAAATATCTAATAGCAGCATGGTCAGTATGTACAAAGGTCTGGTAACCAGTAATATAATGTCGGAACTTGTTCAATGCATGGACCACAGCCAAGAATTCTTTCTCGGTTACAGTGTAATTCAGCTCAGTTTTGGACAAGTTTTTGCTAACAAAGTAAATGGCATATGGAAGTTTTTGCTCAACTTGTCCTAAAGCTACACCTATGGCTTTGTTCGAGGCATCAGTGTGGATGTGGAAAGGTAGGGCCCAGTTTGGACCTCTCAGGATTGGGGCTGACACCAACTTGTCCTTCAATTCATTTAAAGCCCTCTGACAATCGCCAGTCCAATTAAACTCCACATCTTTTGCCAACAGGCCAAACAATGGCGAGGCTAGCTTGCTGAAATCTTTAATGAATCTCCGGTAGTATCCTGCTAATCCCAAGAAACTCCGGACATCCCTTACCTTTTGAGGAGGTGGAACCCTCTTGATGAGAGCAATTTTGTTAGGATCCACCTGCAACCCTTGGAAAGAAATGGTATGGCCTAGCACGGTCCCTTCAGTCATTAGGAATTCACATTTTTCAGGACTAAGGGACAAGTTCATCTCGGTGCATTTGGTTAGGACTTTTCCCAGGTTGGACAATGCTTCCTGGAAGTTGGCCCCATAAGGAGTAAAGTCATCCATATAGATTTCCACCGCATCATGGACCAGCTCCGAGAAGATGCTCAAGACAGCTCTCTGAAAGGTAGCAGGAGCATTGCATAGCCCAAAAGGAAGGACTCGATAGGCAAAGGTACCCCAAGGACAAGTGAAGGTGGTCTTATCTTGGTCTTCCGGGCTGATTTGGATTTGGTTGTACCCGCTAAACCCATCCAGGAAAGAGAAGAACTTCTTTCCTGCCAGTCCATCCAACACTTGATCTATGAAAGGTAGAGGGAAATGGTCCTTCTTGGTAGCTTTGTTCAATTCTCGGTAGTCCACACAGATTCTCCATTTCCCATTTTTCTTGGGAACCAACACTAGAGGGGACACCCATTCACTATCTGAGATGGGGTAGATGAACCCGACATCCAACAGTTTTTGCAATTCTTCCTTGACAATGTCCTTAAGGGCTGGATTCATTCTCCTCTGAGGTTGCCTAACCGGTTTACAATCCTCTTTGATGTATATATGATGGGTACAGACCGAAGGATGGACTCCTTTCATTTCCTTATACCTCCAAGCAAAAGCATCTAGGTGGTTGGCCAACAGACTACACAGCTCCTTTTCCTGGGAAGGAGATAGGGAGGAGCTGATCTTCAATGCTTTCTCAGGGCCGAACTCCACATTCTTGACTCTGGGAGTAACAGGGTTGGTTGTACAAAGATCCACTAAGGTGCTGGCTTGGGCATCCTCCACCAATTTCTCTAAGGGTAGTGCACTGGAAGGTGGATTCTGGATCAAGGTCTCGATCAAGTCATCCTCGGTTGGGGGGTCTCTTCTAGTGGTATCTAAGGTGTACAGAGGTGCTAAGTACACCTCGTCTTCCTCTCCTTCTTCCAACCAGAGTGGTAAGTCATGCTCTAAGGAGGGTTGGGCAGGAGGGTATAGGACTAGTTGCTTGGACATGGGACCATTTTTGATGGTCATGTTTCCTGCACGACAACTTATGTAAGCATCTGCAGTAGCTAACCAAGGCCTTCCCAAAATGAGAGGATATTCAGTAAGCTTGGCCTTTGGTTTCAGAACCAGGAAGTCTGCGGGGTATTCCCAAGAGTCAATAGAGACCAAGACATCCTCCACAATCCCTTCGGGAGTCACGGTGGAGCGATCTGCTAATTGTAGTACTGTCGAGGTCTTCCTCAAGGAACCCTGAATATTAAGTTTAAGCATGGTATCCCTGGTCATCACATTAATGGCAGCCCCCAGATCAATCAAGGTGTGAGGTATAATGGTGCCATTGATGTGAACATCTACTACAGGACTTCCAGGATCTAGGTACTTTGGGCAGATGACTTGTCCTAACATAAGGTCAGACAGTTGTCCTATGACATTGATAGTTGAGGCATCTTTCTTCCATCTGCCTGGGTGTTTGAAACACTTCTCCTTAACCAGTTTGTTGTATATTGGCACATCCTTGATGGCTTGGAGAAGTGGTATTTTTACACACAACTGCTTGAGCTCACCCAGAAGCTCATCCTCCTCTAGGTTGGGTTGTGTGGTGGCTGTTAGTCTCTCAGGAAAGGGTGGAATAACCTTCGGTTCACTTTCCTGTTTATCTTCCTCATCCTCTGGGGGAGGAGGTTGGCGATCTGGTAGAGTCTTTCCAGATCGAAGATTGATCTCCTGGATCTCCACAGAATAGGTAGGGCATGAGGTTTCCCCAGTGTATACCTACTGGGCCTGTCTATTGTTGGGGTTCGGGTTCGGTTGAGCAGGCATTTGAGGTTGCCTTGGAGGAGCAGGAGGTAATGGCTGAGGTTGAACTGGTGGTGGAGGCAAGATGGCAGGAGGAGTGTTGTATTGGGGCCTCCACCCCGACTGAGGTGCATTCCATTGAGGCTGTGGCTGGGCATGTGAGTGATATGAATGAGAAGTAGGTTGAGTGGGGTACTGAGGTGGATAAGACCATGGAGGAGGCATGGACCATGAAGGATGAGCAGGGGGACCCCAGGAAGGCATAGGAGTCGATTGGTTGGGGCTGTAATAAGCTTGAGATGCCCCTTGCATCCCCTGCTGATAAGGTCTAGATCCCTGTGGCCTCCTTTGGTTGAGGTAATAGAGAGGTTCAGTGGGAGCTTCTGCCCCTTGGTACATGGCTTTAAACCCAGGTAAGGTTGGACACTGATTTGTGGGATGGTCCTCCGCACAAACGAAACACACTTCAACCGAATGCAATGGACATTCGTTCTTAGGGTGTCTCCTTGTGCACCTAGGGCAGAAGACAGCCAAGGCTCTCTCAGCTTCTTCTTTCTTTTGCTGAATCCTGAATGTGTCAAGATGCATGGCAATGGTCTGTCTCACCTCACTCTTAAGGTCTTCTAATTGATTTGCAAGCTCATGTTTGGAGAAATGGACACTAGTTGAGAGGTGGTTTCCTCTACCTCGTTTTCGAGCTGCCCTGGAGTGGTTTCTAAACACAGTCTTGATGTCCTCATAAGGCAGTTGGTAAATGTCCCCCCCAGCTAACATGTGAAGGGTATCTAAGAGGTCTTCAGGGACTCCTCGGAGCAGGACCAACTTGAGGGATTCAGGGTCAAGTTTGCACCTGGCCCGCTTATAGCTTAGTTGAAACCTCTCCTCATAATCCTCTAAGGACTCATCATTTCCCATGGACATCCGAAAGATTTCCCCCTTTGTTTCCTTGGACCTACAGTAATCCCGGTACTTGGTGTTGAAAGCTTGCTGCATCTGAGCCCAAGTGATGATACTATTCCCAGGTAAGCCCATGAACCAGCGTAGTGCTGCATCCTTAAGAGTGGAAGGGAAAAGTTTCAACTTTTGCTCATCTTCAGTATAATCATAGGTTCTACAAAGGATAGCAAACTCAAACAGGAAGGTATCCGGATCTTCAGTGGTCAGCCCATGGAAGTGAGGTAAGGCGAAGGGGCTAATGTTCTTCATTTTCATCTCTCCATTGGTCTCTCGGATGGGGAAGGCACCTTCTATTCTCTCATCTTCTCTTCTATTGTCAGCCATAGCTTCAGATGGAGTGGTCTCTAATTCTTCTTCTACTATAGGATCTTTGTATATCTCAGGATGTTCACCTATAGGTTCTTCTGGGTCACTGTCACCAAAGAAGAGAGAAGGGTGACTCAGTGATGTGGTGGGGGTGTTTGGTAGGAATTTGCCTGATCTATCTCGGTTCCTACGAGGCATGAAATGGAAAAGACTTTCTTTTTCTTTTGATTGTTTTTGCTTTGCTTTTCTTTTGGTCCCTGCAAAACTGAGACAGATTGATCTACAACTAACTATGAGAGATGCAGAATTAAACTGAAAGCAGGAAAGAACTAATCTACTTTGCTCAAATGAAATTGCAAGAATGAAAATGCTAGTTTACGCTTGCAGAAAGGAAATGCTAATCTATGAAAGCAGGAAATGCTAATCTATGAAAGCAGGAAATGTCTATGCTACTTTTGCAGAATGGAAATGAAGTAAACTACTTAGCAGAAGGCAAGAGTAAGAAAGTAGAAGAAAAGCAACAATTACTAATACTCTGACACTTCCCCAGCAATGGCGCCAAAAAGATGGTGGGCTCCAGTATTGTAGCAATAATGCTACAACTCCTGGAGCTTCCTATCTCTAATTTTATCAACCCGGTAGTTCGTACAAACTTGGAAGCGACGGTGTTGTATGCACAAGTACTAGCTCTTGTCGCAGCTGTCACTTGGTCAGCTGGCACAAGTCCGCTAGGGCTCAAGCCAACTTCTATATGCTCTCAGAAGAAGCTTTATGGGTGATGGACGAAAGCTATCTCGAAGAAAGCTAGCCTACTTTGAAAAAAGGAAATTGAAAGCCAACAAAGCATGAAAACCCTAGTAAACCCTAATTTGACTAGCTAGACCCTTACAATGCAAAACTGTGAATGAAACTACTACCAATAATGCCATTACTTGCAGTGAACTGAAATACATGTATCTAAGCTACTTGCATCTGAAAAGACATGTTTTTGTATTTTTTCATTAAGTGGTTGGATTTATTGTGATGATGCTTTTGATTAGGGTTTGGTTGTGCAGGAGCGGTTGGAATGGAAGGAAAACATGGGCAAGGTCAGGATGGCAAGGGGAGGTCCCAGAGGGTCTCTAGCATCAGTCCTCAGAAGTCTACCACGTTCGGATGCTCAGCAACCGAGTTTGCAGGCTTCTACAGGAAGTCTGCAGGGGATCCTACAGGAAACTCAGGGATTTCTACAGGAAGTCTATGCAATTCTACAGGATGTTTGACCGTGGAAGTTTTGGGAGATGGTGAATTTTTGGAGTGGTGTGGGAGGATAGGTGAGATGGAGATGGAGCTGGTGATGGCTCAAGAGCAGAGAAATCAGATGGAGGAAGAGTGCATGCAGTGGGTTGATGGCTGGAAGGATGGGATCAACGAAAGGTTAAGTAAATGAAGCTACGTGGCAATGGATGGGTTGGAGGGTAAATGAGCTGGACAGAGGCCGAGTAGGTGGCTTGAGGAGAGGTTAGGAGGAAGAAGAGGAAGGAAGTGGAATGATATGGAGCAGTGTAAATGAAACAAATGACTTATGCACCAAAAACGAGAATTCATTAACCTATGATAATTGTGCCATGAAACCTATGAACAGCAATGGAAAACCAAGAAATGAAACTCGTGCATGGAAGTGAAATGTAGAAGTATGGTTCAATATCAAAAGTGCATGGATGGATCTTCAACGAAAATGTCTATGTTGCAGCTTGCATGGAAGTGAGAAGAACTGCATTTCTTTTTGGTGGTTGGTTATGGACTGCACCCCAATCCCTAAGAAGAGATGGCAGTGAGCTCTAACAACCTTTTTCTGGAGCTCCAATGAATTATATCTATCCTCTTATAACCTAAGCAACTGGAAACAAATTCACCATAAACTAATCCTATTCAATCTCATGAAAAAGACTAAATTAACAGACTGTAAATTCGAATTGCATGTTAAAGTAAAAACTCAAAGTGCTGGAACGAAATGCAAACAACATTACAACACCGAGGATATCTATTGATCTCAGGTTGGGCCCTAACCTGAGAGCTATAGCTCCCTTAGAAACTCAGAATGAGATCAAAATCTGCCTGCCTTTATTCATAAACGAAAATCTGATGTCATGCCAAAACTGGCTTACAACAAGAACAAACACCGAGTTGTAGCTCGTACTTCCCAATTACAAGAGCAATACAAAAGTTCAAAAAGCTTCTATCCAAGGCTACGGCCTCAGTATTTATGCAAAATGATCATCCAACAGGTGTCCTTGATTTATGGAGCTCGGCTGTCCAACTGAAGGTTAAATTGTTGATCCTGTAGAACAGTTATAACTGTTGTTCCTGTAGAACAGCTGGCTGCCTCTAAGCTCGGTGGGGAGATTGATTGGAGCTCGGAGCTATGGTGGGAATCACGAGGAAGGTCCCCAAGACCGTGGACATCCTCTCCTAAAAACCAGCAGTGCCACCTCACTGTCTCCTTGTCTCCTTTCTTGTGGTCTTTGCTCCCTTTTAATGCCAAAGCCTGAAATCATCATGTATTAGTCACGTGGATAGAATGCCTACCCTTCTTCCTACAAACAACACGAATAAACCAAAATGAATGCATAAGCAATAAAAAATGAATGGTTTGAGCAGAGCAAGTAGGCCAAATGAGCCCAAATTGTACCAAAAATTGGGGCTCATCAACAGTGGCGATTGAATTCCTACAGAATTTGCAGGAGGATTACTCCACAGTAAGGGGGAGACAGATAACAGTCACCGACGACATAATCGCAGAAGTCTCGGGACTACCAGCCACCGGACCTGTATGGACGTTAAAAAATGAGAGATTACAGAAGATTATAGAAATCTTCCAAGACGAAGGCCAGAGCTTGGCAATTAAAGGAAAGGGAGTTCTGCCAGCAACGCTAGGAGAGCCCTGGGCAGAATTGGCAAGAACCGTGCAAAGCTACATCACCTGCGAGGGTAGAAAAGACGTGGTAAGACCACGACATCTTAAACTCTTAGCTGTTCTAAAACAGAAATGCTCTGTAAATTTACCTGCACTTTTGAATTCGTTACTTCATGACATTGCACGGAGCTTAAAAAAGGCACAGCATGTAGAGTCAGTTGTTAGTCATCATGGGTTAATTCGATTAATTGTCAGTCATAGCCTCACCCAGTAGCAGAGCAGCTGGGAAGAGCTAATTGCAATGATTGAAGGGGGGTTGACAGCACCATCCCCAAAACATAAGCATGCCACCAGCACACCTGAGCGTCCAGAAAAACGCAGAGAATTAGCAAAACAGAAACATGTCGCTAGTACATCCGAGCGTCCAGAAAAAAGCAAGGAATCGGCAAAGCGTAAGCATGCCACTGGTACACCCGAACAGCCAGAAAAACGTAGGAAATCAGTCCGGTTAGCACGAATACGAGGGAGGCTGGAACAACTCCAGGAAAACACTAGCCAGCCAGTAGAAATTGAAGATGAGCAACCCTCACGGCCAGAAGAAGAGGCCAAGCAATCTGAAGGAGAAGAGAAAGAAGAGGTCGAGCAATCTGGAGAAGAGGCCGAGCAATCCGAAGAAGAAAATGAAACAGAAGCTGAGCAGTCTGAAACAGAAGCTGAGCATTCTGAAATAGAAGCCGAACAATCCAAGCAGGAGGAGGAAATGGGACAGCAGGAAGGTAGCCCACCACAGGACCCAGTAGGAGAAGATGAATTGGTCGAAGTCTTGGCCAATATGGGTGAATATGGCCAACCTTCCAGTCCATCAAACCTCCATGACAAACCCCAAGAGGAAAATGCACCTGAAAAACCACATGCAAAAGAGGCAGAAGAAGAAAATCTGCATGTTCATGATGAAGAAAAAATAAGAGATACTGAACAGGAACAATCCGTTCCTAAGACACCGGAAGAAATTCCGGAGGAAGCAGGGGCAGAAAAAGAAGTTGCCCAAGAATTGACAGAACCAGTTAGGGTTCCTACCCCAGAACAGCCAGAGCAGAACAATGAAGAAACACCCCAGGAGGAAGATCCAGGGACTAGTCACGGCCCAGGCCGCAGCAAACAGCCTGCTGTTCCTTCTAACGAAATTTTGGAAATTAAAGAATTGCGAAAGGAACAGCAGAGATTATTGAGCATAATAGCCCAGCTCCACCAGCAGATTAGGATCCTGAAAGCAAGGCAGAGGGTAAGAAAGACTGCAGGGAAGAAAAAGGTGACCACTCCAGCAAAACCCTTAAGGCAAAAAGGCGGAGGATCAGAATTCGTCCTGTTGTTCAAAACCCTGTTGAAAATCCAGCTGCTGTTCCAAATGATGCTGAAGAACAGACTGTTGTTCCATTTGAAAAGGAACAGCAACAGACTGATATCCACGTTAAAATAGAAATGGATGATATGATGACCTGTGACAAGGAAATTCAGACTGAGGCACCACTCTCAGGGGTGCTAAGGGTTCTGAACTCAAAGAAACGCAATAAGAAAGTTCAAGTAAAACTCCCGGCCTCCACTGCCTCATGGAGAAGAGATCCAAAAACAGTAACCTTGCGCAAGGGGTTGAAACAAGCTCAGCAAGAAGCAGAAAAGCTTAGAGAGCGAACGATCCCTCGCGAAAAGTATGAAGAGCTACAGCAGCAACTTAAGAATGTCAATCAATCCGAAAGCCAGGCCTTTGAAGGTTGGCAGAAGGAACAAGAGAAAGTTGCAAAGGTAACTCGTAGGCTAGATATTGTTATCAAGAAGATGGATACCTTGTGTTCTTTATACAATGATGTCTTAGCATGTAGGGCCCCTAAAAAAAATTATGCCCTATTTTTACTGGAACGGTATTTGCAATTAAAAATAAAAGTTGTTAAAGCAGGTGCTCCCACACAAATTAACACTGACAATGAATTTATATACTGTTGTAAACACTACAGGGTGAAGGTCCAGAGACTGTTGTGCGAATTCTATTTGCATAACCTTGTACTAGACTAGGAGACTGAGTTGAACCCTGGCCCCTTTGTTGGAGACATCCAATTGCAGGCATTCATCTCATTCAGGGTTAATCAGATTAAATGGCTCAAAGCCTATAATGCCTATAATACTTTCCAGAGGCAAGAAAATGGCCTAGATTTGTGGGTAAGGGCTGAGCCTAGGAACCCAGTACAGTTGTGGAAAGCACATAGAAACCTCATGAAGACTCCGGGTGTCATTGAAACATTAGGACCCATGCATGAGGCACTCATTCGACAAGGATTAGAATACTTTCTTTCTATCAAAGACCTTGCCATTGATGCAGCTAAATTTCGGTATCAAATCTCTAATCCGAATATCCAGCTCAGGGAACCGTTTAAGTATGAGAATTTTAAATTAGCTGCCAATCGTTTACACCTTTATGGCGAAAGAATTTTGAGAGCAGGGCCATCCTGGTTAGGATATAGGTTCCGCAGTCCAATTATTTGGCACCCTACACCCAGATACCAAGCCCTGTATGAGATGCCTGAGGGTCAAACAGGCCATTTCTTTGACTACCTAGTTACTCATCATCGTTGTAGGCCTCCGCATGAGATTCCTTCTCCATCCTATTCTCTCACTGCCTTGCATGTCAACTACAACATTTTCATGAGGGCATGAAATAGGGTAAGCAGGGGGGTGTGTGGAGTACTGAAAAGGCATGTTTTTTATGATCATTTCAGAGGCTTTTCAGTAGAACTTGTAAACCTTTTTGCATCATGAACTTGGAAAACGATAAAGAATTATAACAAAACATGTGAGATTAATATGCAAGACTTAACCACTGACAATTGTCATTCCCTCGTGCAAGAAGGGCTGAAAACGAGGAGTTGTTGTTCCAAAGGAAAGGACAAGGACGAGGTAACTGTTGTCCCTTTGACGGGAGACCGAATGCAAACAAGGCTAAACAGATCAAAGCAAATCGGCCCTGAAAAGGAGGTGAAGACACCAGCTCGGCACATGAGGGAAAAGAGATGATTAAGGATTAACGGTTCGGCGAATCCCTCAGGATCCTTGATCTTGAGGGATCGCTGCTTTGTCTATTTTTATACTTAGATATCTCCGTGGTCACCCATATAAAAGGGAGAGCATTGTTAGCTCGGGGAGAGTTCGACATGATTGTGCTTTTATGTAATTTCTGTTAAGATGAAAACTTTGATCATCGAGTCTCGATAAGAACTGGTTCATTGTAATTTTGTTTCATGCATTAATACAAACTTGGTGATTATTTCATCTCTGCGTCTGGATTAACCTCAAGCAGTGTACCCTTGGAGGCTAAGGGCCCGGCCCCGGAGGACAGTTGCTCCTGTATTATTACGATTTGATTTCTGCGTGATTTGCTTATCGTCGTTATTTGGTAATCTGATATGCTTTATAAGTTTACATCACATGCTCTGTTAAGATTAATTCATTAAGATTGCTACGAACAAAACTATTGTATTGACTCTGCATCATATTACTGTTCCTTTCAGAGTTGATTGAATATGATTAGTGTTACAGGAAAAAGTGTCTATATAGAACTGCTCTATCCCACTAAGGTGTGACAGCTACCTTAGAAACAAACGGAGAAAAGCTACTTATGTTTTTCCTTTATGAATTATAGATAGAGAGGAATAGAAAGACTAACCTCTGTCTTGCGCTAATCCTTTGATTCGATCCCTCTCTTCTTTGATAGTCCACAGCTACCTGCTCCCTTGTACGCCCAGCTTCACAAAGTACCTGTAAGATCACAGAAGCATAGCACTATACAAAGACATGGATCTATATTCATAAACAACTTAGGATCAGATTTAAATTGACCATACAAATGTAACAAGCATCAATGATACAAAAGCATGGAGGAAAACTCAAATAGCTTTTATTGATAAACAAGAAAAGATCCAGGAGGAGTTACAACCAGTTGTTCTGACCCAGCATCAACCTCCCAGCAAAGAAGCCCCTCTTCACCTCAAACAAAGCATAGATCACCCAACCATCTGATGTTTGTCTCTAGAAACCAACAACAATTCCTTACAATATGCAAAATTCCAGCCTCTAACCTCTGGATCTCTGGGATGAGAGATCTATATATAGATATTTGCAGAGGTGTGAGTCAGCTCTGGGTTTTTTATTAGTGTCTTCTCTCTGATAGTTCTTGATGCCACTTGGAGATCTCATTGATCTCTTACTCATCCTTGGGCGATTCTGAGAGGCAAGTGTCCCAGGAGAAGTTTCTGGAAGATTCCATGATCATCCACCTCGCAAACTGTCTCTGCCACTTGTCTTTTCTCGTCCATCGCACCCCATAGAAGGGCTTTTTGAAATGCAATGCACTTCCCATGTGTACAAGGTGCAATGCATCACACTCTGGCCATGGAGCAAGTGCAATGATCCAGTTTTGACCAGTTCTGAGTAGTTTTTCATGGAGAACTTCTGGGAGAAGCTATAATCAGTTGACCTTGTTCCTTTAGGGGTTAGAACAACACTTTTAGGGACTTAGGAGCCCTTGGTTTATTGACATTTTATGCTTGGAGTTGTAGGGCACAAAAATGTCTATAACAGTTGTCCCCTAAAGTATGAGGCCGTTAACCTTTTGGTGTCGGGTGAAATGCTTTATTATGAGGATCCAAAGTTCTTTCAATGTTGGGAGGAGACCTGTAATAAGATACAATACAATACATTATCTTCATATTGTTTTCATGATCTAGCTGAGGCGGGCATTCCCATGCTCAGCTTTATAAATTCATTTTCATGTACATAGGACAAACAATCGTCTGAGTGTAGACTGATGATTCTGATAGAGCCATCATCCTTTTGGGTGGATGATTATCTGTGCAGCAATGATGTACATTTAATGTCTTTATTTTCCCTGAATATATATCACAGCCCGGATGGATGAAACTAGATCTGGGGTCTTCAATCTCGTCCGATCTTCACTCGAAGTACAAGTCGATCCATATGAGAAATGTATAGAAGTCGAACATGGAAAGACATCGCTTGATTACCAGTCAATGATGTAAATTGTTAACAAGCGCGAGAGGAATCACCGATAATGATAATGACCCTCAAGGTACTGTAGTACAATTCATGTAGTGTGAATAAAGGACTTTGCGTCGAACACCACGCAAAATCTTTCGGTCGAAGGCCATTGATGTAAACCTGTCGCCGAAAGTGAGAAACTTGCCATTGAGGCATGCAAGCTTCAAAGTACTGAATGGGGTGTTCCTAGATCAAATTCTTGGAAAATGAGCTGATGTCGACAAGAAGTGATCCTTTACAGGAGGGTCTTAATGAATCCCACATCAATGACACGGAACGGAGCAAATGATTTTAATGGATGTGAAAACGATATGGTGATATAAGGTTCAGGGTGGCGGTCATGAAAGAATGGAGTATAATGTATGGTAGTGGGTGAGACACAGGTGAATTCTCTGAATGACTTCTCTTGAACATATCGGTGACACTGATGTGATGGATTGGTAGCATTAACCCCAAATGTGGATGGTATGGCTTGACCATGGTGATGTGACCGGTGAATGAAACAACCCAACCCGACTCGGACACAGAGTGGAAGTGTCATGTTCAAGAGTGACTTGCTACCAATAAATTTTCTTTGAGTTTTCTTCCCAATTTTCCCCAGTCATTGCTGACCAGTACCTCTTTATTTTTGTCAAGCTTGAGGAGGATAACATATGCTTGTTCTATAATTTTCCCTTCGGGCAAACCCATCGCTATGTTTTAACGAGCCTAGCGATAGTGAAACTCGTTCTCGTCTATAGACAAGTTTGTCGCTATTAATCTTTTTAACGAGTTTAACGACAAAGATAACTTGGTCCTTTTCAATTTTAGAGAGTCTGAAAAGGAACGTAAAGGTAACTCCAAAATTCCTTTTTCGTCCTCTAATCCCTTAAGTCCGAAAAAGTATAAAACAATACAGAAGGGATGAATTTTCGATACTTTTAACGAGTCGAACAAAACAAGCGCTCGATGTTTTTGTGTAATAATCCCTCAGGTCCAAAAAGATTAAAATCTAGAGGAGGGATAGCACTTCCTGTCCCTTTAACAAGCTGGAGAGGCCAATGGCTCGACAATCTTTTCATATTTTACGAGTCAGTTGAAAAGAGCTTAAAGGAGACTCATCTTTTGAGGAATGAGTGATAAAATGGGTAGCAGCTGATTCCAGGTAAGGTTTGGAATTTTCCAATCATGGCAGTGTCACAAGGATGGCTAGTGAAATCACTCTTCGCAGCTGTTCCTCAAAATGGGTAAACAATCAAATGGAGGTGAATGATCGGCCAATGAAAAAGTGGAGGTGACGATGCAAACACGACCAAGGCTTTAATGGCTGAAGTACTACATTCACGATGGTTATTTACCGGGGAATAGTTCATTTTTTAACGAGCTTAAATGCGGGTGGAAACATTTGCTCATGTCTTATGTTTATTTTTTAACGAGCTTGAACTATGTGCTAAAACTGCTCGATGCGGATTTATTTTTTAACGAGCTTGAACCCTGTAGTAACACTGCTCATGGCGGGTTTATTTTTTAACGAGCTTGAACCCTGCAGTAACACTGCTCGTGGCGAGTTTGTATGCCCCCAGCATAATAACGCAAATCGAGGTGCATGCCCCCCAAGCTTCATTGCCTTCAACTCGGTGGTTGGAATGAAGGTTTACCTTTGAGATTTGGAAAGGGGATTGTTTCATTTTTTAATGAGGTTGACTCAATAAAAGAACCATCCTCAAGACTCCTTGTTTCATTTTTTAACGAGGTCGACACGAGATAAGAACCATCCTCGAAATCCACCGTATTTACAGTATTTGATAGAAAATCAAAAACTGAAGGATGATAAAGGTCATCAGGATTATCTTCTCCACAATTCGGAAGAAGGGAACGATGGTGGTAATCATCCGATGGTGCCCCTTCAATTACCATTGATTGAACAATTCCTTCGTCGGTGTCATGCACTCTCGACCAAGGATTTGAAGAGGTGCCATATTCCTTAGACCTATCTATCCAAACACTCGATGAGCATTAATTTGGGTTTGCCCCCGAAGCCAAGAAAATTGATTGCTACAATATTTCTAAAATGGCGATGATCCATGCTGACAAAATGTTTGGGAATCTTCCAAATCCATTAGATATAGAAGATTTCATATTCCATTTCCTCCAAATTACTCGGAGGCGGTAGGGCAAAAGTACCCATTAAGGCAGGGTCTTTTAGGAAGCCTGCTCCAATATTTTGAAGCGAATTATTGCTTCCATGGATCATTGGAATGCTTCCCGTAACTTGCGAACTATTGGGGAGAAATGTTTGTTGGTCGACGATTGTAATTCCTCCTTGGAAGGGAAAAGCAATCTTTCTGAAGTAGGTCGACACAACTGCGGCCATGGCATATATCCAGGGCCTTCCCAGTAGGATGTTGTAATCAAGGTTTCCGTCGATTACTTCAACATCAATTTCTACTGTTTTGCCCCCCAATTCAACTTGCAAGTTACTTAAAATCCCGTATGGAGTGTATGATCGTCCATCAAATGCTTTTAACGTTGTTGACGATCGCGACAAGGGTGGTGAGCCTAAATTTTTCCAGCAACTCATCGACATAATACATGTAGATGCCCCCTCATCAATAATTGTTCGATGAACATTTTTGTTGAGGGCTTTCACTTGAATAAGGAAAGCTAGTTGAGCTGGTAACTGAGGGTCATATCCTTTATGATCAAAGGCCACAAGATTGGAATCCATTGGGTCAATCCCACCTATTGCTGATAATAAAGCTTGCTCTTGGGAGAGGCAATTTTGCGGTACCTCAAGTGTCGACATAGCGGATGGCGATTGGGCCAGGTCCTATATTATATTATAATTCTGTGCTATTTTTGCACGAGGATTAAATGTCGATTTGTGTACTACTCCCTTTGGCGACTTTATCATTGGTTCAAGAATGATGGGTGGCACAACTTCGGTCAAAGTTATTGTCGAACTACTAGGTTGTTCATTAGCCTTGTTATTCGACAGCTGTGGATTCCCGTAATCTTTATTCCTTGTCAAAGCATCATTTTGCTGCTTTGAGATAGACAACATAAGCACTTGGGATCGGGAGGCATTTTGATTAGCAACCAGTTTGGTTCCCGGGTTTGGAAACGGATCAGTCAATACTGCTGAGGTTTTTGACCTCTTAAAGAGTTTCTTAACTTCCGCTTTATGTGGACAATCTCTCGTCCGATGATCCTCATCGTATATATGACACCCCGCAGGGGGTTTCCTTTGCCTAGAAGGGTTTGTAGAAGGTTTTTCAGGAGATGACTCATCCTGCTTCTTTTTTCTCCCTTTCTTTTTCTTCTTGCCCCCTGGTTGCTTCAGTTGTTTGCCCTTGTCGGTCGACACGGCATTTACTTCCGAGGCAAGAAGTCCCTCATTTGCATTTTGACTAGAAATCTTACGGGCCTTTTTAGATGTAGCCTTTGTCGATTTCGTGTCTGTTGCGCCAATCACGCCATCACCGGCATGAGAGTCATTGTTTGATTTAGGAGGAGGAGGAACTGAGAATTCTGGTCTAGGGGCGTCAGGTATTTTATCATAGAGCGTGCCGGACTGAATGTAAATCAAGTCCAAATATTGCGCACGAGCGATAACCTGCTCTTCTGTGACGACTCCCCCTTTTGCCACATCTTCCGTGATGGAAGGTAGTAATGACTTGATAAACCATTCAGCTAAGAGCTGATCGGGAACATACGTTTTTACCATTCTACGACGACGTCGCCACTCATGTATATGATTAGATATGTGAGTGGCCGTCGTTTGTTTGAAGTTGGTAAGGAGTTCTGTTCCCGTTTCGTACATTATCGGTAATTGAAAATGGGTTAAAAAGGTTGTGGCTAGGGTACTGAAGTTGTCAAACGAAGCTCTGGGCAATTCGATATACCATTTTGCTGCTGGACCAGTTAACGTCCTCTGAAAAAGGCGAAGCCTAATCGAATCATCGTTTAGGGTGTTTGATGAACACCACAGATGAAATGTCATCACATGATTCGACGAGTCTTCACCCGGATTTCCATTAAATTTAGGAATATCTGACAGAAGTTTATGCGGAATCGCTGGCCACCAAGGGGCATAAGCAATTGGATCATTCGTCAGCCGGTTTAGATCTGGTAATTCTAGAGTTTCTACTAAGGGCAACTGTTGATTCAGGTTAGGCGAAGCATACCCAGGATAAGATAGAATCACCTGAGCAGTGGGTCTTTGCATACCAGCATAATGTATTTGATGCTGGCAACTTTGACAAGGTTGATGGGCATTACCATTATAGTATGGTTGTTGATAACCGCTTTGGAAATGAAGTTGCCCATTACTTACAAAGACTTGTTGCTCAGGTTCTTGATATGATTGCTGGAATTGCGGTTGTTGAGATTGAACCAGCCCTGGTTGTTGGACCATTTGTCGTTGTCCAATATTGGATGATTGACCAAGATGAGGAGTCATAATACTTGTTTGAGCCTGAGTCGCTCCAGATAAGGAGGCACTAACCTGAGGTTGTGATTGAGTCGTCGAGACAAGAGGCTATTTATTGCAACCTGAGAAACTTGGGGTTGACATACAACAGGTAGCGCTTGTACTTGTGACGCAGTCACCATAGCAGGTATAGTGGGAATATTCGACACAGGGTGGACTGGTTGCATTGAATATACAACCCTTGGTTGCTGAGGCAGTATTGGTACCCAACTGCTGGATGTAATTCTAGTTTGACCTGAACTTTGTTGTAAACTCCCATATGGTTGTTCTCCGGGGGGGGGGGGGAACAATGAAAAGGCATATTGTCCTCCATATGGTGGCAATCCAATACTTAAAGGGTAAATTGGCCTTTGAAGACACATTGGATCAATTTGTTGAGTTTCAACATAAGAAATACCAGATGATAATCCGGATGAAGAAATAGGAACAGACCATGTCGTCGAAACAGTCCCTGATTGGACTTCAGCTTGTTGTTGATAACTTGCCGAGACAGATGGTATACCGGTGAACATTGTTGGAGTAGCAGCAGGAGGTTCTGCTACTGCTGTGTCGGATGACACAGTCCTAGATGTCGACGGTTGTTCAGACATATCTAGTCTTATCCAAAAGATTTCCTAGCGATTCTACAAGAACTTGCGATGAAGGGAGACTAACTTCTAAGTCCAACGAGGGAACAGTGACGCTATTCCGATTAAAATAAATTTTAGACGCTTTGACACAGCTTGTTTTTTCAATTTTTAAGAGTCGAGAAAAAAACAAAATATGACTCTAGTCTCCTTCGATTTTTAATGAGCCTGAAGTGACAAGTGCTCAGATGGACCTTTTCCGTTAAGGAGTCTGAAAAGGAACGAAAGGGACTACTCTGGAAGTCTAGGTAGAGGGAGTACCAAACCAATCGCAAAACTGCAGAATACTTTTTACGGTACGGCAGTCAATCTTCCCGAATGTTGTGTTCAATGCATTGCGATCGATAGGGTGGCAGACACGGCTTCCTACGGATAAAGGATTTAAGCCTATAGGGGTCTCCCAAAATATACTCGACGGTACGTGGGAGCACAAGTCCGTACTGGCACTTATCGTCTCAAAGTGGAGGAATCACCCAACCATCAGTGAGAACAACAGTTACCAGGCTTTACGACGCCGGAATACGTCTCTAGCCTAGACCTCTAAATGTTGTGCGTTAAGTTCCAAAGCGTTGTTAGATTCATTGAATTTATTTTAGGTTGATCTTGCTTATGAAGTTTTCCTTTCGGGTTCACCACGAGATGTAGATGTAATTCCTAAAATGCAATCTAAAGATGATAAACAAGCTTTTTATCTCTTTTGTGCAATGAAAATCCTAGCTACTGGGGAAAAGAAAGACAGAACCTTTTCACAAAGAGCAAAGAGCACACTGTAAATGCACTTTCCTAAATCGAGCCAAACAGACTGTCTATATGCAAATGCACATGCATGTATTTGTTTTCGACTTTCTTAGTATATGGATGCTAAAAATAAAGTTGATGCACAAATCTGAATTTCTTTTCAAGCGACAAACATAAACAAGTTTCTTTTCGAAATCAAAAAATGGAGATGATTACAACACCTTACGATTTTGAAATGAATACTTGTTCTTGACACCAGAAAATTACAAATTCAGACCAAAAGCAATAGTAACAGGATAATCGACCATCAACAGCAATCAAACTCTTTCCTACGATTGAAATCGACACTTACGACAGATTCAAATCAAAGGACGACAGTACGACTATGCTACTTTTGCACAGGAGAACTGTAAATGACTCAACAAACACACAAAAATATCTACAGTTCTTTTGCACAAAGGATGCGGAGTAACAGCAAGGAAAAGGAGTTTCAAACAGACATATACTAATCACAGGCAGCAAAATTCAGGAATAGAACTGGAAAGAATGAAGCACAGAAGCCACAGTTGCACAGAGCTAGTCTGATCAGCGCACCTGTAACACAGAGAATCTGAAATGCAGTGCAGGTTGTCCATTCGGGAAGTGTGTTGAAATTCAGAATCTCTGAACAGTACCTGCGCTGGGCCAGAAACGAGAATCTGTTCGAGTTCCGGGTCACAGTTTGCAGTTCAGTTCTTGGTTTTTGGCCGAGTAAAAAGCAATCAGTAATGCAACAATCAGGGGTAGATCTAAGGAGGATCTAAGAGCTATCACAAGGGCAATCAGATAGTTTGTGAATCAGTTGTTTAAATCATAAACAGATCCAGTGGATGGATTGAAGTAGCAGTTATCTACTTTGCATTTGTTATGGCAAATGCAGTTCGAATGCTACTTGTAAGTTTATGAAACAAACAACAAAGAATGATAAACAAACAAACTAATTAGCTCCCCAGTGGAGTCGCCATTTCGTTACAGGGAAAAGTGTCTATATAGAACTGCTCTATCCCACTAAGGTGTGACAGCTGCCTTAGAACCAAACAGATAAAAGCTACTTATGTTTTTCCTTTATGAATTATAGATAGAGAGGAATAGAAAGACTAACCTCTGTCTTGCGCTAATCCTTTGATTCGATCCCTCTCTTCTTTGATAGTCCACAGCTACCTGCTCCCTTGCACGCCCAGCTTCACAAAGTACCTGTAAGATCACAGAAGCATAGCACTATACAAAGACATGGATCTATATTCATAAACAACTTAGGATCAGATTTAAATTGACCATACAAATGTAACAAGCATCAATGATACAAAAGCATGGAGGAAAACTCAAATAGCTTTTATTGATAAACAAGAAAAGATCCAGGAGGAGTTACAACCAGTTGTTCTGACCCAGCATCAACCTCCCAGCAAAGAAGCCCCTCTTCACCTCAAACAAAGCATAGATCACCCAACAATCTGATGTTTGTCTCTAGAAACCAACAGCAATTCCTTACAATATGCAAAATTCCAGCCTCTAACCTCTGGATCTCTGGGATGAGAGATCTATATATAGATATTTGCAAAGGTGTGAGTCAGCTCTGGGTTTTTTATTAGTGTCTTCTCTCTGATAGTTCTTGATGCCACTTGGAGATCTCATTGATCTCTTACTCATCCTTGGGCGATTCTGAGAGGCAAGTGTCCCAGGAGAAGTTTCTGGAAGATTCCATGATCATCCACCTCGCAAACTGTCTCCGCCACTTGTCTTTTCTCGTCCATTGCACCCCATAGAAGGGCTTTTTGAAATGCAACGCACTTCCCGTGTGTACAAGGTGCAATGCATCGCACTCTGGCCATGGAGCAAGTGCAATGATCCAGTTTTGACCAGTTCTGAGTAGTTTTTCGTGGAGAACTTCTCGGAGAAGCTGTAATCAGTTGACCTTGTTCCTTTAGGGGTTAGAACAACACTTTTAGGGACTAAGGAGCCCTTGGTTTATGGACATTTCATGCTTGGAGTTGTAGGGCACAAAAATGTCTATAACAATTAGTCTTAACCGAATATTATTACTATTTTATTACAGAGCTTTTGTGTTGTAAATTCATGTTACGGGATTCATCTTGAAAGTGTGTTCTTTACGATTGTTGGATTCAGAAGCAATGTTGTTCCATTTTGAAATGCAGTCGTATTCCTTTTGATTGGGATTGATGCTTAGATCAGATTACTAGTTACGTGTTTTGTGTGTGTATATGGTTTCCAAGCGTTGTTCCTTAACTTATCAATAATCAGTGTTGTTTCATTAGTGTGTGCTGTTTGATCTGCCTTAAGAGTGAAAGATTGTTGTTTGATTACGATTAATGCATTTGAGTTGGTAGATTAAGTTTGATTACTGCTTGAGAGACTTAGTTGTTTAGCTGTTGTTCCTTTTAAGAATTGTTGTTCCTTTTAAGAATTGTTGTTCCATTTAAGAATTGTTGTTCCATTCCAGATTTGTTGTTCGATTTCTTATTTGTCGTTCCATTTTCTTATCTGTCGTTCCATTTACTAGCATTTGTTGTTTTGTTGTGGGAGACGATCTAAGGCTGTAGTGAGCCTCGGCATTTACTATCTGGCTCTCAGACCCGTGGTCTGTTCTCTAATTTCCTGTCCATCAGTTTCCAAAGGGATGGGTTATCGCTGCCGAACCCTTGATTGATATGTTGCCTAGTTTTCTGAGTGTGTTATCTACTCTTTTGAAGTAGCTTAGTTGTAGACAAGTATCTGTTTACTCTTGTATTTCTGAACGTTGTACTACTAGCATTACTCTAACAAATGATAGCCTCAGACTGAGACACTCTTTGAAATAACAAAACGCTCCCGGATTGACATATTAATGTGAGGTAATTAGAGGTGAAAGAGACCCTTTTTATAGCTCTACACTAGTTTACTCCAAGGCCTCCTCCCTTGTAACCCATCTTGGTCAACAACTTGGATCCAATGCCTTTACTATGTTTTTCAAAGGCTGCAAATGAATTTACCTCAAAACATTCATATAAGGAAGAAGCATGTAAATTCTTACCATTTGCCTCATTTTTTATTGACATACAAACATGTTTTCGAACTCCCTTTTGATTTTGGATGTGTCCTCTTGGACTCTATGGCTCTCTTATTTTAGCTCCTCGAATTTGGGTGCTGATAAAACCTCATATTCCACATCATGTGGAAAAAAGGTACAAACTTGTCCATCTACCTTCTCTGAAGGACTTTCTACACTAGAATCTTGCATAAGAGTTGTAGAAAAGCATGAATATTATGGAGAAGATGGTGGTTTATCACCATTCTTGTTACCTTCTTCCCTTGGAGAACATTGTCCTCTTGGAGGTATAGAGATTTCACCTTGCAATGGTATACCTATCTTCATAGAGGACTTTCACCATTTCTATCATGTCTAAGAAAGCCTTTCTAAAATCCTTCACATCCTCTGACATTCTTGCAAGCTCTCCTCTTTGGGACATGCTTTACTTGAATCTTCTACTACAATTTGAGGTAGAACTTGGTGGTAGAGATTGTAACAATCTTGCTCTCCTCTCCAAAACCTTCTCCTCAATGAGCTTCAAAACACATTCACTTGCAAACAACAGTCAATTCCTCCTTGCACAAAGCAAACCTATGCTTTGATACCAACTTGATCTGAAATGGAGTAGATTATTAATGTTGTGCTAATTCTCCATTCAGAATATAAAAATGTGCTTGAGGTTTGTACTCCAAAATAGCAAGTAAAAGCATGATTTTTGTGTGTTTTTACTTAAGTTAGTTTCGTGAAGAAAACTTAAAACATGAAACCATAATACTGAATGGAAGCATTCATTAAATCGTAATACACCATCCATTGATAAAAGAGTTCACCCCTCCTAGGCTACATCTCCTTAGATCAGCTCTAAAGGCATGACCCCTTCTCATTATGCTCAAAATTCTTCAGTGATAACGAGTACATAAGTGTCCTGACAAAAAGAGTGCCTAGTTTCCCTTGAAGGAAACATTCTTCTACAAAGAACTCTCACTCTAAACACATGAAAACCTATAGTTAGTCATGAAACAATCAGCAAGCTAAGGGTTCTCAAATCAAGACCCCATACTCCAACTTCCAAGAGCATAAATAGTACTACAATCCACTTGAAGTACTTAAACAAGTCTCTTTCTCCATACACATATAGAGAAAAGAAGAAATAAAGCTACAACACTACTGTAATGGCTACTGCAAAAAGCATATGGAGGCTAGAAGACCCCTGCAAGGTCATTTCCATCTTGGAACTCCTCCATAGACTGAATCAACACTCTGGTTGACCATGGAACCTATTCAAATCAGTTCAGAATGCCCAATAATTTCTATCTAGCATCTTTTTGCATCCCATTTGGTCAAAAATTGCCTTAGCTATGACTTATGTCAATCTTTCCACAATTTTCTCCTCCAAATCTGGCTTACTGCTAGTTAAATTCATTATCTGCAGTTAAAACTGGCAGTTCCGCCAAAATCGGCGGTCCCCCAACCTTCTCGCCTATCTCATGGTTGAGGGACGAGTGGTCACATGCGGAGTGGCTTTTCCAGCAGTAAAGGCGACGGTTTCGCACCCAGTCAGATATGCATTCAGATTTTCCAGGGGTGATTCTTATACACAGGACTTAACGCATTGCGACATGTGATCTCGCGATGTGGTGGACCCAACGAGTTATAAACTACAACTCTGAAACATATCGCCTACGAGACTTATCGCTTATCGCAATCGGCGGATAACCTCTGTAACATATATATATTAGCGGGTTAATGGTGCGATATGCAATTATCGCAAATCGCAACCTGACTATGCAATTTCGATCGCATTGCAACCCTGTCTACGTCAGGGGCCAATTCTATAATACCTTCGATATGCAATATCACAAATCGTAAATCAGCACTGCTCGGGGTCGATTATTTAACGCCGACCTACCTTTTTCTCTTATATGCAATATGCGGGGGCCAATGGAAACCTCCCATTTGGCGCTTCCCCATTCACTGGGACATTTGCCATGTCATCCAATCCTGCCACTTGTCCAAGTCAAACCTAAACTTTGACTTGCTCTAACTTCTGCAGACTAGCTTGGATTTGAGTGTTGTTCACACCTTTGGATTCAGAATGACGAGCTGTTCAATTTGAAGCTAAGCTTATCAATATTCTAACACTTTGATTTTTTGAAAAATTTTGAGCTCCTGATCACGATGTGTGGAATATTGCCTTCAAATCCAACGAGGGCCTTTTTGAATGGTTGGTCATGCCTTTTGGGTTAAAGAATGCCCCCACAACCTTCATGAGATTGATGGAAAACATCTTGCAACCCTTAAGCAATGCATTCCTAGTGGTGTATTTAGATGACATCTTGATCTTCAACCAGAGTTGGGAAGAGCACCTCCACCATATTCAATAGGTCCTTCAAACCCTCTGACAACACAAACTGTGTGCCAATTTGGAGAAATACACTTTTTTCATGACCCAGGTTCAATATCTAGGGTACATCATTGATGATAAGGATGTGCATGTGGACCCAGCCAAGATACAATCCATTTGGGATTGGCCAGCACCAACCACTCTAATAGAGCTCCGCAACTTTTTGATTCTACCAATTTCTATCACAGGTTCCTGTTGGGGTTCTCTTATATCACTTGGCCTTTAAGTCAAGTCACCAAAGGCAAAGCGAAAGAAAAGTTCTCTTGGTAAGAATCCCAACAGAAGGAGTTTTTCGAGTTGAAGCATCGCCTCTACTTTGCACCAGTGCTCACACTACCAGACTTGCAACAACCAATTGAAATTAAGACAGATGCATCCAACTATGCTATTGGTGTGGTTCTTACTCAGTAGGGGCATCCAGTGGCATATCATAGTGAGACACTTTTAGACAAAGTCTGAAATTATCCCACGTATTACAAAGAGATGTATTCCAATATGCAGGTCTGCCAACAATGGAAGCATTACATTCTGGGGAAGGAAATGGTCATCCACACAAACCAATGACCCCTGTAGTTCATACAAACACAAGGGAAGTTGCAGAACGATCATCATCAGAAATGGTCCACATACCTACAACAATTCCATTTTAACTTTAAGTATAAGAAGGGAAGTGCCAATAATGTTGTAGACTGCCTCAGCCGACCACCGGTCATGGTGCTGACCACTTTGCCCGACTCTTATGGGCACGAGAGTACGAGGTGGCCGCATCTTTACAAGAGTGATCCAAAATTCGGCAACACATACTAGACACTCCTGGAAGATAAGCAAGTTCCACATACTCACCTCTAGGATGCACTGTTATGCCACCTAGGACACATATGTGTTCCTTCAAGCGAGTGTGCCAAGATGATTTGTGAGGCATACTATAGTCAGGTAGCTCGACATATCAGGGTGGAGAACATTGGCAACATTGCAAAAGTATTTTTATTGGCCGAACCTTCGACAAGATGTTTGGAAATACATCAGATCCTGCACTTCCTGCGCCATTGGCAAGCTCACCATCAAGAAGCAAGGACTATATTTACCTCTACCTACTCTTAGTCAATCCTGGGAATCCATCTACATGGATTACATGTCGAGCCTTCCTTCTACTAAGCATGGAAACTACTGCATTTTCATGGTTGTCGATAGATTCTCTAAGATGACCATTCTGGTGGCCTACAAGAAGGGTATCATGACAAAAACCACTACTAAGATCTTCTTTGAACCGGTGTGGGTACATTTTGGGATCCCAAAATCAATTATCTCATATTGGTATAGCAGGTTCCTAAGTACATTTCAGTCACATCTCTGGTTGATGTTGGATACCAAGCTCACTAAGTGCACGACTTTCCACCCCCAAATTGATGGCCAAACAGAGGTCGTCAACAGGATGATCATACGCATTCTGTGTATGTGCAACTCGAAGCATCCAGGCACATGGGATGAAAGCCTCCCCTATGTCCAGCAGAGCTACAACAGAGCTCTTCATAGCTCAACTGGCCACAACCCCTTTAAGGTGGTGTTGGGATTCTAACCACTATGTCCCATTGATGTGGCCATACCATTTGCAACTACTTATGCAGATTCAGCTCATGCCCAATACAAAGCTGACAGGGCTAACAGCTTCATTGAGAGCATTCAGCACATCTGACAATAGGTTCATGACATATTGGACAGAACCAATGCTAAGTACAAGCAACGTCATGATCAGCATCGGGTTCCACACAAGTTCCAAGTGGGCGACAAAGTTTGGTTACATCTACAGAAGGAGCGCCTTGTTGGCCCCCACCACAAAATTTACCCGCTCCAATATGAGACTTACATCTTCATTAAGGTTGTAGGGGACAATTCTTTCGAGCTCAACATCCCACCATTCATTGCCCTGCACCTAGTGATCAATGTGGACCACCTTTGACCATACTTTCCACCATTACTAGACGCATCAGACATTGCAGAACAGGTCACACCAATAGAGTTAAACCCAAATTGCATGGAATGGGCCACAATTGATCGGATCATGGACACACCAATCAAGAACACTTGCCAGCAAAAGATTCAACTCCTGCACCAAGGAAAGTGGCTCGCGAGGGACCAAGTTCAACAGAAATTTCCTAATCACATGCAGACACTCAATGCAATGGTGTCATTGCTTCCTAAGGAGGGAGGACTGATCCAGGTGGATATTGGTGACCACCCACCTATTCCACTTGGACCCCCAGCAATGTCTCTTTCATTTTTTCAGTTTCCTTAATTGTAACACAGTTTACTATTTTTGGCATTTTTTTGGGTCCTAAACTTCTGGAGCCGTTTTGAGGCCCTAAACGACGTTTTTAGGGAAAATAGATAAACTAGAAGAGTCCCTAAATTTGGTTGTTAGCTTACTTTCAACCTTCTCTTTAAGTTCTTCGAAATGAGGTATTATGATAGCCAAACGGAGATCGTATGCCAAAGTTACGACCCCGGGAAGTTGATGTACCAATTTACCCAAATGGGGCCCATAATTTTGGTGCTTCATCTCCTAGGGTGAGGTTTTTGGATGTTTATGGTTTTCCATTATTTCTCAATAATAAATAGGCCTTTCAGTCTCATTGTAACATAGTTTAGGGCATGTATCCGCCAAATCTCTTTTCAAAGATATGCTACCATTGCCCGAGCTAGATCATTTTTATTTCTGTATGTAAGCATATTTTAGTTCTTTGATATTAATGAAATGAAGTTTTATTTCTGTTGCATCTTTGTGTACATGGGTATTTCTGTATTTTGTTGCATTACTGCATAAGTATGGATTGGTGGTATCAAGTGGTTTGCACCTTCTCTATTTTTCTTAGCATGTCCCCAACGAGGTTAGGGTCTGAAGAGTTATGGCTCGATCTCGTTGAAACTTTGCAAGACCAACCTCGCAAAACCTGACAATCTCCCATGGCGAAAGAAAATAAAGACGAAGGGGAAGGAGATCCTTTCAAAAAACTGCTCGAGGAAGCCCTCGAGCGATAGAGGAACACGATGATGGATAACTTTGCCCAGATCCTTCGACAACTACCCACAAGTGACGCATCCTCATCCAGCAGTGACTCTGGAGGCACCACTATTTTTAAGGTACAAGTTAACTTTGATATTCCCATATTTTGGGGCCATATAAATGTAGACATCGTAGATAAATGGTTAAATCTATTGGAAGGGTATTTTTGATTTCATGACTTTTCCAATCGGGAAAAAATTACTTTTGCACTTCTCAAAGCCACCCCACACGTTACATTAGGGGAATTTTGAGGTCTAAACGGGCCTCCTAAGAAAAATGTGCAACCAAAATAAACTTTATAAGAACCAATGCGATTCAATATGATGACGTCAACCATGGGGGATGATTCACCATTTTTGGAGTAAAAAAACTAAAAATAATAAAACCGCTTTTTCCACTCGTATTTTCAACTTAACTCCCTAAATTTTTACTCAAATTTCGAGTGGGATCCCTCATTGGATGCAAAATTTAGTTCCTCATCCAAGGAGTACCCATGTTTCATACTTTCGATAGATCTTGCTACACAAAAAATGAGAAATACATTTAAAAACTTGCTTGCAATCACATTTTTCATGTATTTCTCATTTTCGTGTGGCAAAGTTCATCAAAAGTATGCAACATGGGTATTCTTTGGATGAGGAATCCAATTTTGCATCCAATGAGTACTTCTGCTCAAAATTGGAGTGAACCCATAGGGAGATAAGTTGAAAATACGAGTTGAAAAATAGTTTTTTTCTTTTTTCCCTCTAAAATTGATGATGTAATATAATCTTATTTTATTATTTCCACTATTATTTTATAATTTCCTTAGGAGGCCTATTTTAGAGCTCAAAATTCCCCTAATGAGGACTAGTGGGAAACTTACTGTGAACAAAAGGATGAAAGGCAATCTTCACTGTTTTCAGTCGCACCCACTTGGAATTCTTTCTGAGACGCCATCAAGAAACAATATTACCCTGTCGGAAGCTATGAAGATAAATACATAAGGTGG
Source organism: Pinus tabuliformis (assembly GCA_031772625.1). NCBI lineage: Eukaryota > Viridiplantae > Streptophyta > Pinopsida > Pinales > Pinaceae > Pinus > Pinus tabuliformis. The sequence goes on along the minus strand of CM062805.1, from coordinate 798,063,821 downwards.
ACCACACTACGGAAAGGAAGAAGAAAGATGTGTCGAAGTTTACAAATTTTTTCCATACCCTTCGCATGAATCTAGGTATCAAGGATTCTAAGCAGCATTTGATATTTAAGTTCCTAGACATCTCCTCGCTCGGCATAACGTACTGATACACTGTCAAGATTGAGCAGAAGTTTAAATAGAAGAAGCAAGACTTTGGATCTGTGAATCCAAAGGAAGTAAAAGGCGCCCCCAAACCACAGAGAAAAGGACAAAACCAAAGTGAAGTGATCCAGGACAACCCATCGAAGCTGTAAGCAAAGAACAACACTACAAAGACAAAGAAGGACACGAAAAATGGTGTGAATTCCATAAGAGCTACATTCACAACACGAGTGAGGGTCGGGCCAAGCAGTCACTAGTGGTCGAGCTGAAGGCTTCTGAATTAGACCCATGTTCTGACTCTGTGTTTGAACCTGAAAAGGGGAACAACAAAGGGAAGTATATCATTAACGTGGAACCTAGTGCCACCGTGGCCACCACTAAGATCTAGAAGAATGAGCCTGAAGATTCCGAGGAGGGGGAACACCTCTTCCACTCACAAATGTGGGTGAAGGGTTCTCTGTTGTGATTCATTATCGACAATGGGAGCCAAAAGAACCTCATTTCAGTAGAGTTTGTGAAGCAGTTGAGCCTGCCTACTACAACTCATTTGTAGTTGTACACCATCAGGTGGCTTCACCAAGGATGAGATCTCAGCGTCAGCGAGTAGTATCCCCTTCCCTACAGCATCAAGCCCTTCACTAATGTGGTATTGTGTGATGTTTCTCCTCTTGAATTTTGTGATTTATTATTAGGACAACCATACTTGTGGAAGCGACATGTTGCATATGAGTCTAGACCTCGCTCCGTGATTATTAGTTTGGGCAATAAGTTGTACAGGATACCGAAGGTAGCCCCACCTACTGCCATCTCTTTGATCATTGCAAAGCAATGCAGTAAGATCATTTCCCAGACCAAGAAATTTGTTTTCCTTATGATTCGCCCTCAGGGCAAGAAGAAGGTTGTGGCCATGACTTCCAAACAGGGATCCTCCACACAACAACAATAGATGGACAAGGTCGTGGAGGAGTATAGGGACATTTTCGTCTCACCTACAGGGGTACCTCTACACTGTCAGGCCAATCATTCCATTGATATGACCCTTGGCGCGTCGCTACCCAATGGACTGATCTATCGATGCTCTGTTCTAAAGAACGATGAGATCAAGAGGCAGATTCAGGAGCTATTGTAGAAAGGGCACATTAAGCCAAGCTCATCACCCTATGGAATCCCAATTGTATTGGTACAAAAGAAGGACGAGACCTGGAGACTTTGTATTGACTATCTGATGCTAAACAAGATCATTGTCTGGAATAGGTACCCAATCCCACAGACTAATGACCTTGTGGATCAGCTCAAGGGGGCCAAATAGTTCAACAAGATTGACTTTAAGTCCAGTTATCACTAGGTGCCTATCGAACCCTATGATGTGTGGAAGACTGCCTTCAAATCCAAGGAGGGCCTTTTCGAATCGTTGGTCATGCATTTCGGGTTAACGAATTCCCACGCAACATTCATGAGAATGATGGACAACATCTTGTGACCCTTCGCCAATGCATTCGTGGTGGTTTATTTAGATGACATCTTGATATTTAGCCAGACTTGGGAAGAGCACCTCGACCATATTCAACGGATCCTTCAAACCCTGCGACAACACAAGCTTTGTGCCAATTTGGAGAAATGCACTTTTGGCATGACCCATGTTCAATGTATGGGGTACATCATTGATGAGAAAGGTGTGCACGTGGACCTAGCCATGATACAAGTCATTCAATATTGGCTAGCCCCAACCACTCTAACAGAACTCTGTAGCTTTCTAGGTCTTGCCAATTTCTATCGCAGGTTCGTTTTGGGGTTCTCTCATGTCACTTGGCCTTTAAGTCAAGTCATCAAGGATGGAGTGAAAGCAAAGTTCTCTTGGTATGAATCCCAACATAATTAGTTTTCTGAGTTGAAGCATCGCGTCCACTCTGCACTAGTGCTCACATTACCAGACCTGCAAAAACCATTTGAGATCGAGACAAATGCCTCTAATTATTCTATTGGTGCGGTTCTTACTCAACATGGGAATCTAGTGGCATATCATAGTGAGACACTTTCAGACACAGTCCGAAAGCATCCCACTTCTGACAAAGAGACGTATTCCATTGTGCATGCCTGCCAGCAATGGAAGCATTACATTCTGGGGAAGGAAACGGTCATCCACACAAACCACCGACCCTTGCAGTTCATACAGACATAAGGGAAGTTGCAGAACAATCGCCATCAGAAATGGTCCACATACCTGCAACAATTCCATTTGAAATTTAAGTACAAGAAGGGAAGCACCAACAATGTTGCAGACTACCTCACCGGACCACCGGTCATGGCGTTGACCACTGTGATCAACTCTTGTGGGCACAAGATTGCGGGGTGGTCGTATCTTTATAAGAGCAATCCAGAATTTGGCAGCACATACCAAACACTCCTTGAAGGTAAGAAAGTTCCAAATTTTCACCTCCAGAATGCACTGTTATACCACCTAGGACACATATGTGTTCCTTCAAGCGAGCATGTCGAGATGATTTGGGAGGCACACTACAGTCGAGCCGCTGGACATTTCAAGGTAGAGAAAATAGTAGCAGCACTACAAAAGTATTTTTATTTGCTAAACCTTCGACAGGATGTTGGGAAGTACATTAGATCTTGCACTACCTACGTCATTGCAAAACCGACCATCAAGAATCAAGGCCTATATACTCCTCTGCCTACTCCTAGTCAACCTTGGGAATCCATCTCCATGGATTACATGTTGGGCTTTCCTTCTACTAAGCATGGAAACTACTGTGTTTTCATGGTCGTCGACAGATTCTCTAAGATGGCCATTCTGGCGGCCTGCAAGAAGGGTATCACGGTAGAAACCACTGTTAAGATCTTCTTTCAACGAGTGTGGGTACATTTTGGGATCCCACAATCCATTAGCTCAGATTGGGAGAACAGGTTCCTAAGTACATTTTGGTCAATTCTCTGGTCGATGTTTGATATCAAGCTCACTAAGTCCATGAATTTGCACCCCCAAACTGATGGCCAAATAGAGGTCGTTAATAGGATGATCGTACGCATTATGCATATGTACAACTAAAAGAATCCATGCACATGGGATGAAAGCCTCCCCTAAGTCAAAAACAGCTACAATAGAGCTCTCCATAGCTCAACTAGCCACAACCCCTTTTAGGTGGGGTTGGAGGTAGCGGGGAACTGGCCACAGGGCCAACGTGTTGTGTGTTGTTGCCACTAGTATCTATATATATTCCTACTCCATCATCCACCGCATCGTTGGTATTTTCAAAGTTTGTTGTTACATGCTATGGGAAAATATATTTTACAACCAACAACCAATTTATATTATATTCCTTTACATCAATGCTAGCAACTAAGGTAATTGTGTAACTATTGTCCACTTCCATTGATAGTCCCAAAAAATGTCTACTCACCTTCTCTTTATACACTTTTACCTCTTCATGAAACAAATGCAAGATTTGGCTTGCTACGTTGTAACAAAAATAATGCGAGATCATCTAAACCACATCTGTATTCACTTATTGAGTGCACCTTAGTTGTTGTGCCCAAGAAAAGACCACCAACACATGGTGTTGGTCCACTTTCAATAGTGAGGGACTCCTTATGCACTACTATCTTACAATAGTATCTTAATCTTACGTTCTTTTGTGCTTCAATCCATTCTAAAACTTTAGTTTTCACCCTGCATATTACTGTTTCAGGTATATCAAGGTAAAGGAACCAAGCAGATGTGTAGGGAGCCCACGTTGGATGAGAAACAAGGCAAAGGTAGTGGATATGAAGCATGTTTTCTAGCTCATCAAGAACTTTGTAGGAAAAGATTTTGTAGCTCATAGTCAAACAGAAATGCCTCAATACATTCATCGTTTTACTTGGTAAAGTTTCTTATCCTCACTTACTGCAATCCCTGTTGTAGCTTCTTCTGCTTTCTCCATCATCAATTCCTTGTCTCTAATATACAAACCCATTACCTTTCGAAGAATAATTTGTTGTAAGTACACCTCAAAGCTAAGTGGAGTTGTATGCTTTTTCTTTTGTCGTGAAAATCTGCAAGTCTCTTCCTTCTTATCTCCAACCTCACTTTCCATCTGATGTCCTAAATCCCTGTTTATCATATCGACATCACTTTTAACAGATTTATGATTATGCACAGGAGAAGATTCCTTATTATCCTTTTGGTCCTCTTAGTTAGCTACACTCTTTTCTTGTGTGTTACCTTCAATATGATTTGTTATATCCCCATCTGTCATAATGACATCACTTTCAACAGATTTATGATTATGCACAGGAGAAGATTCCTTATTATCAATTTCTGCATAAGTCTCCTTAAAACATGTTGTAGCTTCGACACATGATTTTTCTAAATGCTGAAATACTTCTTGAATTTTATTAAATTGTTCAACGTAATCAGGATGTGAATGTAATGGAACATTGTGCGGCGAACTACATTCAAAGGCCCGCATGATTATATCGTGTGCCATGGCTCTGATACCACTGTAGCATAAAAACTATGGCTGAAGTATGAAAATTGTTAGCTTGGAAACTTCATTGTTAAAAATACATGAGAGGTATTTTAATAATAATTTATTAACATATAAAATTGTATAAGATGATATAAGATGATAATGAGGACCCTGCTTTTATACCTCAACAGGTGATCTTTTGTGATTAGGCATGTCTTTTAGACATGCCTGTTCACCTAACTTAATGACTATTTAACCTTAATAATATTTATATTTATTTTATTTATTTAATTCTTATAAATTATATTCATAACAGCTTCCCATACAGCATTTACTATGAACCAAAATTGGTCTGGTCTTCATTCCCTACTCCTCTGAATACTGGCAATTTTATCGCGCTCGCCATATTGAACTGTGGTGGTAGCGGAGGTGGTGTGGGCGGAGATGGAGGTGACGATGGTGAAACCGGTGGCGGTGTAGGTGGGGGTGGTATGCACGGAATTCGTTGCCTTATCAAACTGATCGTGCTTCTAGAAGAAACTTTTGCAAGCTCTTCCTCACTTTCTCGTCGAGGCGAAATCAAGGGGCTATTTTCTAGCTCTGTACTTCCTTCGTTTCTATAGATCTTTCCACTTCGCGTAGACCCAAACATCAATTTATTCGCATCACCCGTTTTTCACACAATAGCATTTTAATCCAAGTGTTCAACGATTTAATGTTACTTACCTCGCGGTCCTTTGAGGAAGCGTCGTTCCGCCTCGTTGTAGCTGACGGTTGTCTCTACCGCGAACTCGGTGATAAACCCTCCTATATTTCGATCGAGCCAATGGTCCACAGTGTGCACGATCTTATCTTTTGATGCTTCTAGTCTGCGCACCAATTTTGGAGTCCACACAATCGGTTTGTCGAGCCTACACCTTCCCTCACTGTCTGCTAGCTTCGTGATCCACTTGTACAACTCAGAGGGGAAGGATGCAAAGAGAATTTCGTGGATTTTCGTATATAAGTAGCACTCCAACCACTGTTCCTTTGATACTCGCAAATTCCTATTTTCCTACGCCGCAAACTCGTGAATCCTTCTGTCCAACCACCCTTCAATTTCTTTCTTTGTTGGATTCCAGTGACACGACATCGAAGATCCCTTATGCAGATCCCGATCCCAGCAACGGAACCATTTGTTGGCTTGTTGGGGCCTGACCCAGGTTCAGAGGTGATTTAGCCAAATAAATCCTGGTACTACTGGCCCTTTTGGAAACAGTCTGCAGAGCACGGACTGAGGCCTCACCCGAAGTAGTATGGGAGAGTGCTAGAACCAGGTTTCCGCACCCTGGAGATTTCTAATGGTTTTAAGTGGTTCACGGTTCGACCTTGTGCGCACGTTGCTACGCGCACTTACCCGTACCTTGCAGCTTGAGATGTTGCCTTTGCGCAACCCTACTCGGGGGCTGAATAGTGTTATTACCCAAGTCCTTACTGGTAGCCTGATATTAGTTGATTAACTTAGCTTATTTGTACACTTTCAGTTATACTTAACAATATTCATAATTCATACAAGTGCGCGCAGTAAATAAACAGTGTAATTGCAAATGAGATCAAACATGTAATAATTCAGAACAGATGCACAGAATTTGTAACAAAACCTTTCTTTATTAATCTTTTCTCCGGTTACAGACTCAACTCTACCCTGCGCACTCAACTGCAGGGGTCCACGCACTCAGCTGCAAACTCTACTAGACCTCGGCGCACTTAGTTGCAGAGCCTCTTCCTAATACTAAGACCCAAGACACACTTAGATTCTTCTGCTATGCTTCACTATCTCCTTCTATCCATCATATTATATCTTGATCTTCTTCTCTCCTTTACAACTTAGAGCCTCGCTCTATTTATACAATCCATGGTCTGCGGACTATGGATAGGCCGACATTATATTCAAACGTAGGGCGGACATCCCTATGACTCTAACATACATTCCACGCCCGCAATTCGCGGAGATTTACAATAATATTACTCAAAACTTGGGCTTTGAGCCCCAAAACATGTCGTGGGGGGATTCCATGCCCAACACTAGTATACAGGTGGTATTGTGTGCATGTCATACATGTTGTGTTGAGGGCATGTGACACTATGCATTTGCATTATGTAGGTGCATGTATTGTGTGGTGTTGTACATCGGGTATATATGTATGAGTTGTGTTGTATATCGGGTGTATGTGTATGCATTTGTGGCATCACACATTGTGTGCGAATGCATGTCTTCTGATGTATATTGAGTACGTATACGTAAGTACACTAGGTGTAGGTGTATGTGTTGTATGTTAGGTATAGGTGCATGTGTTGCATGGTGTTGTATGATGTGTGTGGTTGTATGTGTGTGATGCACATTATGCGTATGTGCACCTAGTGGAGGAGAAGGCACTGGGTGTTTGTTGGGCGATCTAGTGTGTGTACAATAGAAAAAAGTCAGAAGTAAGGATCGATGAAGGATAAGTATCGGTATATTATTTCAGTTTTACTATGTATGTGATTTATGATTATGATATATGATGACTATATGTGATCTATGATTTTGGTTTATGATGGTTACATGTGATTTATGATGTTGATTTATGATGGTTGTGTTTTGAGCTAACCATATGTGATATATTTATACATGATGTTTTGATCAAATAGTTAGTCTGACTTGTTGTGATAGGAAGTAAATAGGATTGCAAATGTGCCTTATTGACGAGCTACCAATGAGGTAATATTTTAAATTATTTCAATTTATTTTGAATCTAATGAAAGTTATGTGCTTGGTACAGGAAGCACGGAAATGCTTGGTTGGGTGGTTGAAATCAACTGCAAGAATTGGAAGAAACAACGAAAGAAATTGGAACATGCAGCAACATGTTGGTAAAGTGTTCATAAGCAAGGCCATTGTGGGACACTAGTACCCAATAGTGTCCATTGATTGCCATGAGCATGCTATGATCAGTATGATGTGTTGAGGCAGGTGTTATCACTCAAAACTTTTCCTTAGAAGTTTTGGAAGAAGGGAAGGCTTCAAGGTAACCACAAACCAACTTTTAAGCATAGGGTCTAGCCAACCTATGGCTCAGAGAGGGCTCTCTCTATAAAATTTAGATATGTTTGCTTAGATATCAGGCTAGTTCTAGAGTTCAGGGGGGGTTTTTATTTGTATGAAGATTTGGTGGTGGAATCCTTAAAACGTGCAGATAGGTTGATACCTTTATGCCATTGGGCAATGAAGTCATTGAAGGGGCAGCAAATCTGGAGTTAACTCACTAAAGGGAATGTTCAAGGGGTAAGATAGTATAGTGAAGTACAAATCCTTGGACTAAATGGTGAAATGAGTCTTAACGGAGGTGAGAGGGCAATCAAGAATCCTCAGACCGAGGCTAAGATGGGGGAACAATAGTGAATCATGAGTAAAGGGAAATTAGGAATCCTTTACTATAGACCAGAGGAGAAACTACAGAAGCTAAGGAGCATTCAAGAATTACCTAGCTAAGATAGTTTAAGAGAAAACATTAAGAATGTATAACAGTAAGTCAGAGTGGTTAAGCAAATTCTGAAATAATATTCAAGTTAAAACATTCACACTTCTGAAACATTTAAGATTATGAAACAACTTTAAGAGAGATAAAACAACACAAGAGAATTACTCATTTGTACTCCTCTTTACACATGAATCCCTTGAAATATCTGATCTTTATTCATCAATCCAGCATGCTGGCCCAATCAGTGATACAAAAGCTTTTACAATCTTTCAACAAAATTCTATTGAAAGTATAAGAATCCACCCTACATACTTCGTTTTGTGAAGTATTCATACAAAATGTTTCTACAAAAATCCCAAACTAACTTGGGAATTAATCTAGGAAATTCACAATATCTTCTTGCGGGAAGATAGTGATAGCTATTGAACTATTTTCTTGCTGTCCCTTTTATTGTGGTTTAGCTGGAAGTTTATGGTTGTTAATGCTCTGTGCTAGCCAAAGGTTGTTGTCTTCTATACTGATACTCTTTGACACGAGTACTCTTTGACCCTGTAACCATTTGACTCTGATGCTATTTTACCTCGTTGACTGTGTGTTTGACCTTTATTATGTTATGTTATAGTAAGTCAGTCAACTTTTCCCATTCTTGATCTATTGGTAAACAGATACTCAGCGTTCTCCGGTAAGTTTCATCTGCCTTAGTGTATTTGGCAAATGAAGGCTTATTTACAAACAGATGTTTTACCTCATGCTGGAGGTAAAATAGATTTTCAAAGGCACTGTATAGTACCTTTCCTGTTGGTATTCCTGAAACCTATGAAGTAGCCACTTGCTACCTTGCTACATCCCTAAGTTTGTCATTGTAATCTCCTTGTTCCATAAGTTTATCATGAATGACTAAGGGATTAGGTAATCCCTTTTCCTTTAGCTTATCAAACTTAGCCATGAACCTGTCAATGGCTACTTGCATTTCCTTGCTCTTTTCCTCTAACTTATGCATAAGGTCCCTCTTGGTGAGGACTTTCTTTACCTCCAGAATAGTAGCAGTCCTATCTTCAATTTCCAGTTCCTGTAGTTGGTACTTGTTCTTTGAATTTAAGAACTGGATGAGCCTGGTAGCATCTCTAGGCCTGTTGCCTAATTCTATCTTCACTTTCTCAATAGCCTCTGTTATTAATCTTATGAGATCAATCTGCTTGAATATGACCTGTATGGATGGCCAAATATCATTGACAGAGTCAATGATATTGGCCCACAGTTTTTCCTTGGCTTCTCCAAGAGGCTCCTTTAGTGTCAAGTCTCTTTCCATTAACTTGAGCTTTTCCTTTATCCTTGCAGCCTTCTGTTCCTCCTCTTTCTGCATAATCTTGGCAAGCTTATAGTCTGTTTCTAAGCTTGCCACCTGTTCCTTTAGCTTGTTTATCTCGTTTTTCTGAATAGACATTTCTTCCATGGCATGAACAAGCTTGGCTGCTTCATCTGTTGTTGTAGAAGTTGTTGATGTAGATGCTATAACGGTGATGGGCAAGGCAATTGAGTTTTTGGAGCCAATGTAGCTTCCAATGTAGATGGAACTGCAGTAGTCACTGTAAGGATTACAGTTGCTAGTGTGGTCCCTACTTCACCTTTCTTCAATTGGATTAAGGCATCCAATTCCTTCTCCGTGCTCCTCAACTGATAATTCAGCTTGAGGAATAAATCCATTAAGTCCTCATGCTGAGTTTGAGACTGTAACACCTGCTGTGTTTGTGGATGATGCAAGGAGGGTATATTTAGTTGCTTCTTCAGTGAAACAATGTCCTTGTTCTTCTATTAAATTAGCTCCTCTGTTGCTTTGATATCTTTGGGATCATGTCCCATCTCTATGATCAAGTCTTCCAAACACTTGATTCTATTATCTTGGCTTGTGATGAAGCCTGTTCAAGCCGATACTGAGCTAAGATGTTGTTCAGGGAACTTTGCAATTGATGAACAGCTATGGACTTCTTTGTCAGGGTGGAGTAGATCATTTCTCCAGCCTGCTTATGAAACTCTATTTGGTCCACATGGTGAATATCCCTGGCCAACACCTCAAAATCAACTTTCTTATAGTTAGTAGGTGCCCTTGGTTGCTACACAGTTGGTTGAATGAAGGACACCTGCATCTTCCCCTCTTTGATGTCAAAGGCTGACATCAATCTATTCTGACCTAGAGTAGAAAGTTTGAAAAGCTGAGCATATGTCTCAGCTTTCAACCTTTCATTCCTCATTTTTATCTCTTTGAATCTGTCTTTGATACTTTTATCTTGGTCTGCTAGCCTGCTGAAAGATGAGGCCTCTACACTCATCTGTCTCTGTATCATCTGGGTTCCTGAGGATGATGGGGGTTGTGTTTCCTCTGAAGGAGCAGTACCTTTACTCCTTTCTAGCTTAGAATTAGTTATTTCAACTAATCCATCGGTGTCTTCCTGTTCTGACACAGGATTGAGTCTAGGCCTTTTGCTTTGGCCTCTTTCATATTGAACATTGAAGGCCTATGTCCCTAAACTTGATCCTTCCTCCCTACCCCTTTTGGGATTTGTCTCCTCATTCAGAGGAGTCTGCATGATAGGGGGAGTGCTCATTATCCCTTCCTGAGGTGGTACCTCCAGAAATGAATTTTAATCAAGTTGATTTTCCAGATCTAAAATTGTGTTTTCCACAGAAACTTCAGTATTGTCCCTGTCCTCTAAAGTGTTTTCCACCCATTGCAATTGGTTGGCATACTTTTCTATCTCAGGGATACGGTAATGGATATAGGGAGCCATCTTGTTATTTTGCCTTCTTTTGCAGATGAAATCCAAGGGATCATAACTCCATATGAAGCATTGTTTTAATTTTAATCTCTGAAGGATCAAGTCTGCCACCTTTCCAGCCTCTCTGCTATTACAAATAAAATGACCCAATTGGTCTTTGATCTTGAGCTGGGCTTTCTTTTTGGCTTTGACAAAGTTTACCTCATCTAAATTTATTATCTGCCGGTAGTACTCCAAGGCAAATAACCTCATTGGGAGGTATTTAGGTAGTTTGTATGGGGCAAGCTGGCACCCATATATCCTTATTTTAGTGTGGTTTTGGTACAAGTACCAATCTTCCACCTGATGATTGATGTTTAGATGAAGGACTCTCCTGATCTCAGGATTGATTCTTGGTGGAGGGTTTCCACTGTTGGGTTGTGTTATATTCTTTCCACGACTAGCCCACGTAGTTAACCGAGGGGTTAGGAGGGGGGAGGAGCCCCCCCCCCTTCATTGCGTTGATTGCATAGCGGGGGGCTCTTAGGGGGTTTGAGGGGTGTAGGTAACCCCACTCTATGGGATCCGGGGTAGCGCCCCAAAAAATTTTGGTTTTGGAACCTATGTTAGGTTGGGCGGACCCACCTATGGTTTTGTGCATGATTTTCGCACATGCTTTTGGACGCAATGATTTTCAGTCCATGGTTTTGGACGCGATGGTTTTCGGTCCATGGTATTAGATGCTTTGACATGTATAAATATGTATTGTAACATTGAAAGGAACATAATGAAAAATCAAGTTGGTAGTCCCAGTTTTGGGATCCAGGGGAAAATATCTGTGTATATGTGTTTTATGTGTTATGCTCTTGCATTGTTTATTTTCTATGTTTTAGAATTCGTATGCAAGTAATTTATGTACGGGGTTAAAACCTACATTTGGTATTAGTGTTGTTTTGGCTTCAAGGGGACTCCTTTGATGCTGAGGGCTTTCGCTCGGGCCTGTGGTAGACCCTATTTAGTGGGAGATCTACGAGATCGATTCTGGTGGTGAAAGAAGATGGTGAGCAGTGGAAAGATAGAGATCGAGAAATTTAATGGTCAGAGTTTTGAGTTGTGGAAACTCAAGATGGAGGATCTGTTGGTGGATAAAGGCTAGTGGATCGTGGTAGATTCATGTACTAAACCAACGAGAGTGTCCGATGAAGAATGGAAGAAGTTGGATCGAAAGGCAAAGAGCACAATACGATTGTGTGTCTCAGATTCAGTATTGCTGAATGTATCAGGGGAAGCTATGGCGAAGGCTTTGTGAGACAAGTTAGGGACTTTGTACCAATCTAAGTCTCTAGTGAACAAACTGTTCCTACGAAAAAAGTTGTATAACTTGAGGATGAAAGATGGAGACTCATTGACATAGCATCTGAACGCATTTAATATTGTGGTAAGCCAATTAGCATTTGTTGATATTAAAATTTCAGATGAAGATAAGTGCATCAGTTTGTTGTGTTCTACCAAATTCGTGGGATAGTCTGGTTATTGCAATAGGTAGCAATGCAACTGCCTTCCATTTTGATGAAATAGTCTCATCCTTGCTGACGGAGGAGATGAGACGAAAAAATATGGAGAGCCAGAATGGTGATGCCTTATCTGTACGAGGACGGTCCTAGAACATAAACAAAAATAAGTGATCGAGTGGGAGATCTAAATCTCCAGGAAAACCTATAAAGGTGGTGTGTTGTAAATGCGGAAAGGAAGGGAACTACAAAAGGGACTGTAAATCTAAAGCTCCTGATAAAGGAAAGGGATCTGATGATGCTCCTTCTGCAGAGGCGAAAACCACCTCAGATGAAGGTGGGGATGTGTACTTGGCTTCTTCAAGTAGACATGTAGATCATGAGGCATGCTTGATTGACTCAGGTGCATCCTTTCACTTCACTCCCCATAGAGAGTGGTTCTGTGAGTATGAGAAATACGATGGTGCTGATGTCTTCTTAGGGGATGATAGGAAGGCTAGAATTGTTGGTCGCGGAAAGTAAAGTTGAAGTTGCAAGGTGGAAGGGTTAGAACACTTCTGGGTGTTCTACATATTCCTGCATTGGCCAGAAATCTGATTTCTATAAGCAAGTTGGATGATGCAGGTGTAAAAACAGTGTTCGAGAAGGATACCTGCAAGATGGTTCAGGAGCACTGGTATTGATGCAGGGAGTTTGGATTGGAACTCTGTACAAGCTGTAAGGTAGCATGGTTGTTGATGGGTGCAACAGTTCTGTGGTTCCTGAAAGTGGAGCAGAAAGTCTAGTGGTCTCTAGGGAGAAGACCACGTTGTGGCATCAAAGGCTTGGACATATTGGAGAGAAGGGCCTTCGATTACTTCATGGTAAAGGTATGGTAGAAGGTATGAGTAATAGCTCTCTGGATTTTGATTTCTGTGAAAATTGTGTATATGGGAAGCAGAATCAGGTGAGTTTCCCCTCTAGTGGTAATAGGGCGAAACAAATATTAGAGCTTGTGCACAGTGATTTGTTTGGACCTGTGAAGGTTCCATCACTAGGAAAGTCTATGTACTATGTATCATTTATAGATGACTTCTCAAGGAATACATGGATATATTTCCTTAAGAAGAAATCTGAAGTCTTTGACAGGTTTAAAGATAAGGCTCTGTTGGAAAACCAAACAAAGAGGAAGATAAAGGTGTTGAGGACAGATAACGGTGGAGAGTTTTGAAGTAAGGAATTTGAAGAATTCAGTAAGAAGTGTGGTATAGCACAGCAGAAGACTACTCCATATACACCTCAGCAAAATGGAGTTGCAGAAAAAATGAACAAGACGTTGATGGAAAGGACAAGAAGCATGCTTAGTGGTGCCAGGTTAGGACAAGAATTCTGGAAAGAGGCGGTGGAGATAGCATGTTCCCTGGTCAACAGATCACCTTCATCAATATTGGAGGATAAGACTCCATAAGAGGTATGGACTGGTAAGAAACCCTCTCTTTCACATCTGAGGGTATTTGGATGTGATGCATATGTACATGTTCCAAAGGAGAAACGAACCAAGTTGGATAGTAAATCTGAAAAGTGCATCTTTATTGGGTATAATGATGGTTTAAAGGGTTATAATCTTTGGAACCCAGTAACAAGGAAGGTTGTGTACAGCCGAGATGTGGCGTTCAGAGAGGTGAAAGGTATTATTAAACATGAAGTCCAACCAAAGGAACCTGATAAGATAGAGTTTGATCTAAAGGAGGAAGAATCAGACTCTACAACGGAGGAGGAATCAGAAGATGAAGAGCCACAATCTCCGAGTGTGAGAAGATCAGTTCGAGAAAGAAGGCAGCCAGAAAGGTATAGTCCATCTACTTTCTGTTCAAATTTTTCTTTATCTATTACTGATGATGATCCCAGAACTGTGAAGGAAGCAGTAGATTCAAAAGATGGAAAACTCTGGAAAGAGGCCATGGTTGATGAAATGGCATCTTTGCACAAAAATGAGGCTTGGGATCTGGTGGAGTTGCCGGCTGGAAGGAAACCCATTGGCAACAAATGGGTGTTCAAGAAGAAGACAAATGCAGAAGGAAAGGTGGAGAAATACAAAGTTCAGTTGGTAGCAAAAGGTTATTCCCAGGTGCCGGGAATTGATTTTGGTGATATTTTTTCTCCTATTGCCAAGGTAACTTCTATTAGATTACTTTTATCTATTGCTACTGCTTTTGATTTTGAGGTAGAACATATGGATGTGAAGACAACATTTCTTCACGGGGATCTGGAAGAGGAGATCTACATGAAGCACCCTGAAGGCTTTCTAGTGAAGGGTAAGAAAGAACTCGTGTGCAAGTTAAAGAAGTCTCTGTATGGGTTAAAACAGTCACCAAGGATGTGGTATCAGAAATTTGACACATTTATATGGGGACTTGGCTTCACCAGAAGCAAAGCAGATCACTATGTGTATTTTAAGTTAATTGGTGACCATGTTATTTATTTGGTCTTGTATGTGGATGATATGTTGCTGGATGGAAATGACAAAGAAATTATCTAGGATTTTAAGACCCATTTGTCCTCCAAATTCGACATGAAAGATCTTGGTGCTGCAAACTATATTTTCGGCATGGAAATTAAAAGAGATCGGACAAAGAGGAAGCTCTGGTTAAACCAGAGGAAGTATGTTGAGACAATATTGCAGAGGTTTAATATGCAGGATAGTAAACCGGTGAAGGTACCTATTCCTATAGGTGTAAAGTTATCTGCTAAACAGTGTCCCAAGACACAAGAAGAGGAAGAGGACATGTACCGTGTTCCATATGCAAGTGTGGTCGATAGCTTGATATATGCGATGGTCTGTACTACACCAGACATTGCACATGCAGTGGGAGTATTGAGTAAGTTCATGTCAAAACCAGGGAAGGAGCACTGGACAGCAGTGAAGCGGGTTTTCAGGTATTTGTGTGGCACTAGTGATTATGGTTTGTGCTACCAAGGAAGACCAAGATTGGACAGACTGTTGGATATTCGTGGCTTTGTTGATGCAGATTCGGCTGGAGATCTGGATCAGAGAAGATCTGCAAGTGGGTATATGTTTAACCTATTTGGAGGTGCAGTCAGTTAGATGAGTAAGAAACAATCTGTAGTGGCACTATCAACTACATAGACAAAATACATGGCAGCGACTCATGCAAGAAAGGAAGCAGTTTGGTTGCAGAGATTGTGTTCAAATATGGGATTAGTATAGGGAGCTATAAGGATAGACTGTGATAGCCAAAGTGCAATTTTCTTGGCAAAGAGCCCTGCATATGATTCAAAGACAAAGCACATTGATGTTCAGTATCACTTTGTGAGGGATATGATAGAAGACAAAAAGGTGTTGCTGGTAAAGGTGGACACTTTGAAGAATACTGCAAATGCATTGACAAAATCTATGAGCTCTGAGAAGTTCTCTTGGTGTAGAGAAACAATGGGCGTTACAAGGCTGGATAAATGACTAAGCTCTCTTGTGGCCCCCTATGGAAAGAAAACAAGTGGGAGAATGTTGGATTGTGTTATATTCTTTCCACGACTAGCCCACGTAGTTAACCGGGGGATTCCGCCCCCCCCCCCCCCCCCTTTGTTGTGCCGATTGCGTAGCGGGGGCGTCACAGGGGGTTTGAGGGGTGCAGGTGGCCCCACTCTATGGGGTCCAGGGAAGTGCCATGGAAAATATTTATTTTGGAACCTATGTTAGGTTGGGCGGACCCACCTATGGTTTTGTGCATGATTTTTGCACATGTTTTTGGATGCGATGGCTTTCGGTCCATGGTTTTGGACGCGATGGTTTTTGGTCCATGGTATTGGATGCTTCGGAATGTATAAATATGTATTGTAACATTGAAAGGAACATAATGAAAAATCAAGTTGGTAGTCTCGGTTTTGGGATCCAGGGGAAAATATCTGTGTATATGTGTTTTATGTGTTATGCTCTCGCATTGTTTATTTTCTGTGTTTTAGAATTCATATATAGGTAATTTTTGTATGGGGTTAAAACCTACATCCACTAAGCATGGTCATCAAAGGGTGGACAAAGGACTCTATGAATAGGGAGAGGAATATTGATGAATCAACGGGGTCCAGAAGATGACTGATCTTGGTTGGCCCTTGGTGTCCAACTTTTGCAAGGTAAGTGGGAATTTATCTGCTTGGAAGTAGAGGAACATGTGGTATAGTATTGAGGAGTACTTGAAAACCCTTTAATTTCCCATTCTTGTGAACTGCTCATGCATTCTGTCAGCTATGAATGTGGCAAATTGATAAATGGTTGCAGGAGGTTGTCTTGGGGTATAAATGGACATGAAAGCCATGATGATTTTATCAATGTACTCACTTGTGGAGTAAACCAAAATACAAGATATCATGGATACAATATTTTAGCCCCAAGGAGAAAATATAGTTGCTACATATGGAGGGGGGTCTTTGGGGGTATACTTCTCTTCTATGATGAAGGTTTAGATCAAATGGGCCAATATTGCAAAGCTGAGTTTGGGATATAAGTCCAACAGGTCTCCAATTGACGGGGGAGTTAGGTTTGGCCCTGGTTGGAGTTGCAGCATCTCATTGATGGACTTAGGAGTGATAGTGAAAAGGACTTTCTAGTCCTGAGACACGATGGTTTTGTGATTGGGGACGTAGCAAGCATAGCACATATGTACAATTTCAGGAAAAATATGGACTTGAGGGAATTGGTACTTGGGCAAATTTGACTCCCAAAGGTCAGTTTCATCAACATGGTTTAGGAACTTGTCCCTACTTTGGAAATGTATTTTGAGCAGGAGCTCTATGACAGAGGTATCTTTTATCTGGAAATATCTATCAGCTAAGGGAAGGTGGTCCAGGTCCAAATGGGGCGTGGAGATGGGTCTCACGTTCAATGCAGTAGGGGCAGCGATAATTCGGTTCTTGTGGATTCGAATTAGGCTTGCTTAAGGTTGAATTGGGGTTTTCAGAGGTAGTTTGGCAGTTTCGGGGTTTGAGTATTCAGCAAGGTACAGTATGGAGTCTATTGGAGTAATTTTAATTAATTTTTAAGTTTAGCAAAATACTCAATGACTGGTCTAACTTGAAATTGACAGGGAACTTGGTGAATTCAGGTTTAAATACCTAAAACTGAGGCGAATTGACTCTGAGCAGGGTAACTAGTAGTTGCAATTGGTCGAAGGGTGCTTGTGGAAGCTGCACGGTTGACTGGGTGGTCTGTGGCGTTCTCTGGAGCGAAATTTGCACGTGGGTTGACAGCTTCGATATTTTGCAGGTGTCGTGCATGCGTACAGAAGCTTGCAGGCAAAAATTCAACGAAAAATACATTTTTGGGGCTTTTTGACTTTTATATTGAAAAAATGTTTTTTGGCAGGTACAGGTCAATAGTGACTGATTTGTCGCATAGCGGGGAGGCGTTAAGTGGTTAATTTCGAATTGCTTATGGGCGTCGGGTGGTTTTTGGGAGGGGCCGCCCGATTCCACTCAGCAGATGACACATCACCAGGGTGGTCACATGGAAAACAACTTTTTCGAGTGTGTATCATCCGGTAGATGATCCCGCCCGAAATGGTTTCTGGGGTGTTGGATCTAGGCCTTCAGATCAGATGGTGGTCAGGGCGCGATTGTGCGTAGAGGTTAATGGGGGGCCCGGCGGGCACTTTAAATATGGCAGTATCGAGATTAATTGTGGATAAACACAGGATTAGGCCATCGAGGTTTTTAGCAGAGGGCTTAATCATTTTTTTGCCTAACTTAATCCCAGATCGATTAGTTGGTGGGTTTTTGTCGGGTTCGATGTATCTTATAGTTTATATTTAAACTAGCGCATAAGGATAAGTTTATATAGGAAATTAGTATATACTGGAAAAGGGTTATTTAATGGGAATTAATATATAATAGTTAGAAGTTAATATGAAAAACATCGGGAATGAATAGCGCTAAGCATAATGTATTTTCTGTGATTTATTTGTTTTTCGCATAGATGCATTATAACTTAGGTTAAAGTATTTTTGTGGGTTTTTTATATGAAAGGGGAATTTACATTGGGGTGATTACTCTCCCTAGGCAAATAATGTTTTAACCTTAGGAAAAGCGGTTTTATTAGGGAAATGAATGAAATGAAGGGGTAATGAAGTTTTATGAGGGGAATTCGGTACTTGGTATCTATGAGTCATTGAGCCGAGGGTTCAGTCCCTACAGAAGTCAGAGAAATTCTCTAAGCCCCTTTGACTTAGAGTTTTTTTAGTACTTAGAACTTTATTATGGGAAATTAGTTAAGTAAAATGGGTAAAATGAATTGGGGAAGTTAATCAATTGACCTTGAAATCCATCTTCATGTTTGATTGACCATTTACATTTGAAACCTATGATGAGAGATGATAAATATGTTTTTTGCCCTATCATCATATTTCTGCAACCTTCCTTCTACTTACCCATCTACTTGTCCTACCATTTTTTCTTCACTTTATTAGGGTGCATTTAGACTAGAAAACCCTCATTAAAACATTTTCTTTTCTTTTCACAAAGTAAATTATCTAATTTTATAACTATATCATCCAAGGGCTCAGATTAAACTGATGAGCTCCTTTTATTTTACTCTACCTAATCTAATGATCTGCCAAGATTAAACAGTTTGGTCAGATTTTATTCTCTAACTATCAACATGAAATTTAAAGCATGGCATAATCAAGATTAAATAGTTTGATTACCCTGGATTGTGGCATGAATCACAAGCTGCACACAATCATTATTTTGCATAAAGTAAATAGTAGTGGAATTTAGACTTGCACACTTTCATGGCCTATTTTTGCTTTTTGGGGTCATATGTCCACTTTTTGGACCTTTTTCTTTATTCTTTTTGTCCTTTAATTTTTCTTTTAGGACATACCCTCTTTTCATTTTTTATTTTTCAATATGGAAAACATTTGCAGAAAGCAAAGGTATGTACATATTACAAGGCTTAACCTTAGCCATTCAAAATTATGACTCCTATTGGTATAGGAACCTAACAGTGGCTCCACTTGGGGATGGCATTTCCTTGTGAAATGTCAAGAACTTTGAGATCAGTAACCTTGGAATTTTGACTTCAGTTACCTTGTGATTTGTCACCTTTCAACCTGCTTTATTCATACTTATGATAATAAATCCTTAAAAGCTTAGGGCCTTCTCTCCGGGCTTCAACTCTAAAGGTTTACCATCCAATCCAAACTAGACTTTTTCAAAATAAAATATACACACATGGGAAATAACAATTAGTAACTAGGTTCTATGTAATGTTTGAGCATTCGACCATTCACTGGTCCTCCTCCTTCTTCAGTACCATCTAGTCCTTTAAGGAAGAAAGCATTGTTCCCTCTATAAGCATAAATGACATAGGGGCCCTTCCATAGGAAATCAAATTTCCCATGCTTACCCTTATCTTCCCTTCTCGAGTCCCACTTGAGTACTTTATCACCTAAGTAGAAATCATCTGCCTTGGTCCTTCTATCAAAAATCTTTTTGATCTTTTCCTGCACAACTTGAGATCTGATGTAGACCTCTTCTCTAGTTTGTTGGAGATGAATAGTCTGGTTAATTCTCCTCTGGATATCATTTGGTTCAGATTGCAGTTCTTGGAGCATCTTCATCACTGGTACTCCCAAAGAGGATGGAAAAATAGCTTCCATGCCATAAACTAGCTGATAGGGAGATGTACCAATTGACTTCTTGGTAGTCAGTCTGTCAGCCCATAAGGCTTTGACTAACTTCTTGTTCCATGTTTTCTTATTATCTTCCAGTAACTTCTTAATAATGTTCACCAGGCTTTTGTTTGAAGATTCTGCCAGTCCATTTCCTTGAGGGTAGTAGGTTGTAGAATGACCTAGGGTGATGTGATACTTATTGCAGAATTCTATCATTCATTTGGATTTAAAAGTTGTTGCATTATCAGTAATGAGCTTGGTTGGGCATCCAAATCTAGACAGAATGTTGGCTTCAAGGAAGTTAATGATAACAGTATCTATGGCTTGCCTTGAAGGTATGGCCTCTATCCATTTTGTGAAATAGTTTGTGGCTGTGAGGATCCACTTATGTTGGGCAGAGGAGGGCAGGTGAATTTCACCAATGAATTCTAAACCCCATTGTTGAAAAGGTACTTCAACAATGATTGGTTTAAGGGGTAATGGTAGAAGTTTTCTTTTTCCTTCAAAAATTTGACACTTGTGACAAGAGGTCACAAATCTCTTGACATCAGAGAATAAAGTTGGCCAGTAGAAACCTGCCCTTAAGATTTTATCTGTAGTGGTTCTCCAATAGAGGTGTCCACCACAGTCACCTGCATGAAAGTCTTGTAGAACTTTGTCAACCTCATCTTTTATCAAACAGTTAAGGAGAATTCCTTCATGATCTTTCCAACACAAAGCATTATCAAGTATAAAAAATTTCAAGGATTTCATTTTTAAAAGCCTACCTTTGGTTCTAGATAATCCGGGATGAGCTTGTAAGTTTTGTAAAATGTATATGATATCAGCATACCATGGTGATTCACTAAAGGCTTGACTAATCAGTGGAGTCGCCATCTCCTCTCCTTCATCTAGTGCAGCAATAAAGTTGATGTCTAAGGCCTGACAGTTCGACTCAGCCATAAGTTTGGCTAAGCCTTGGCCCTTGATTAACTTTGTGGGGTTGATCTCTATATCATACTCTAAGATAGTAGCAATCCATTTCCCCTTTTCCCATTAGGACCTTCCTGAGTCAGGATGTCTTTGACTATAGAATTAGGAACATAGGCTACTATATGAGAATACAAAATATATACCCTAAAATCTTTGATAGCTTTGACTAAAGCCAATGCTTGTTTCTCCATTATGTTGTATTTTAAGGGAGCATCTCTCAAGGCTTTGCTAAAAAAAGAAATGGGTTGTTCATATCCTTGGTCATTTTTCTGCAGTAAAACTGCAGCTATTGTATGCTTAGAAGCAAAGGAAAGCAAAATGAAATCCATATCAAATTTGGGACTAACTAATACCGGGGTTTTTGTCAACGCTAGCTTGATGTCTTCAAATGATTTCTTGGCTTCGACAGTCCAACTTAAGGTTGAATATTTTTTCAACATGTTATTTAGTGCTCTAATTAACTCTGTTAGGTTAGAAATAAATCTTCTAAGGAAGTTAATCTTTCCTAAAAAGTCTTGTAGTTCTCTGATGTTCCTAGGGTGTTGTATCAGCAAGATGGCTTCAATTCTTGCAGGACCTATTCTTATGCCATCTTTAGAAATGATATGCCCCAATAATTTCCCTTCTTCCAATCCAAATAAAGATTTCTTGGGGTTCAAGGAGATGCCATACTTTCTGCATTTTATAAAGACCTGCCTTAGATGATCTAGATGTTGATTGTCTGATTTTGAGAAAACAGTAATATCATCAAGATATATCACAATGAAATCATGGATTTATTTGGCAAAGGCTGTATCCATAGCCCTTTGGAAAGTGGCTCCTGCATTCATTAGCTCGAAAGGCATTTTGACATACATAAAGGTGCCCCAAGGAGTGGTAAGATCAATCTTGGGTTGGTCGTCAGGGTGAACCAAAATTTGATTGTAACCAGAAAACCCATCCAATAATGAGATTCTGGTTGACCCAACTACCCTTTGTAAGATGTGGTCCATTTTGGGAAGAGGGCAATTGTCTTTAAGTGATGCTTTATTCAGGTTTTTGAGATCTACAGGGAGTCTGATCTCACTAGTTTTCTTCCTGGTCAGGACCAAGTTTGAGACCCATTCAGAAAACCTTATTGGTGCAGTTATCTTGGCATCATACATTCTCTTAATTTCTTTTTCTATTGAAGGTAATAAGACGAGATTATTTCTCCTAAGCTTTTGTTTAAAAGGTTTTTGATTCTCTTTGAGAGGAATTGTGTGTTGGATGATGCTGGTGTCATAGGATTTAAGGTCCTCATAGCTCCAAGCAAAGACATCCTGAAATTCTTTCAATAACTCAATGTATTTCACCTTTTCTATTGAAGGGAGTGACTTTGACAGTTTGATTAGCTTGGGATTGTCTTCAGTGCCTATGTTACACTCTTCAATATCAGATTTTAATGGTTCCATTTTAGGCTTCCTAGGAACATCATTTGAATCGAATAAGTCTTCCAGAGGGGTTAAACCTTTTGGTAAGAAATTATCCTTGAGATTAATTACTTCGCTTTCTTCATTAATTGTTTCATCAATCTCAACCTGTTCTAGGTTGTCTATATCTGACCTTGTGAATTTAGTGGGATTAAAACTATCTACTTCATTACCTTCTAGCTCATTTATTGTTACTTCATCCCTAGAGTCCAGATCTATGGATGTATCAGTGTCTATATTACTATGTGCAAATTCTCCTTCTAAAGTTAAGAAGTTGTTTATCTGTCTATCATTTGAAAATACTTGCCAGTTCTGCACATTATCTAGGATTGAAGGTCTGTGCCTGACCTTAGCAATGTACTAATGGTTAGGTTGGAAGGGTAACCTGCAGGTACTGGAAAACATTGCTAAACTATGGGCTTGCATATTATGCTTCCTAAGAACTACTGCAAGTTGTGTTTCTATAAAAGTATTGAGTATTTCTACAATGGTTCCTCTATAATAACCTAATCTAGTGTCTTTAGTCATATATACACCCTTAATCTGATTTACAACTAGCTTTGAGTCTCTTATGACTGAAACTCTCTGAGCACCTAAATTCCTAACTACCTTGAGACCTAGAATCAAAGCCTCATACTCAGCCATATTATTGGTACATCTGAAATTTAACCTATAGGCATGGCCCTCTGAGTGATTGTTTTCTAAAGTATAAATCCATACTCCTGCTCCTACTCCTAACTTATTTACAGAGCCATCAAATTCTAAATGCCATAAGATTTCATGTACATAGTTTTCATCATCAGTATCCCATTTATTTTTATTTCTAGCAACTGGATTACTTTCTTCATTGCACAATTCTCAAGTCTCTTTAGATTCATTAGCAGTGAAAACTGCAATTTCTTTTGGTTCTGCAACAACACTGTTAGGAGTTTCGTTTGGTGTTTGATCAATGTTGAACATAATAAAAGATTCTACATCTGAATGCATGGAGTAGTTGGGATACTTTTGAGGTCTATCTTGGCTGCTTACCATGTATTTCATGAAAGTTTCTCTGTACAATTTCTTGGGTTATCCAAACACAAAAATTATGGCATTTGACATATCCAGTTGGAGGGATCCTTGAAGCTTAGCTCCCCAAGATCTAGATAACAGCATGCCATATTTTGGTGGGATATCAACCACTACAATGTCCATGAGGATGCTCTTGGCATGATATTGGACTAAAGTAATACACAAATCTTTGATTAACCCTAGACATTCTACTTGACTTGAATCAAAGGAGAACAAGTCTTTGTAAGGTCTAGTAATGTCTAGTTTCAATTTTTCCATTACTGATTTTGGCATTAGGTTGTGAGAAGCCCTAGAATCTAACATGGCATTGTGTAGTATTTTGTCATGAATATTAAGGCTAATGTAAAAAGGTGGAACTCCTCCTTCTTGCGGTTTGCCATTAACATCTGGTCCAAATATTAATTCTGGTTTATCATCAAACAAGTTAACTGAGTCTTCGTTTTCAGTAATGTTCAGGGTCTGATTTACCTGTGATTTGTAAGTTTCGTTTTTAACTAGTTCAGTCAAAGGGACTGAAATTTTCAGCTTGGATATCTCTGCTCCCAAATTGAATGATGAGGAAGGGTTGTAGATCTTTGAAACAGGGTTTTGAGTGGAATTATCTTCCTTTTGTTTACTTGGGATTTCCTTATGAGGAATTTCAGATCTGGGATTATAGGTGTTTTTCTCTGGTTCTTTAAGTGGAACTGATGTGGATGGTTGCTCAACAGAGGGTTGGTTGGTAGTTATTTCTTCAATGATGGGACTGGGGGGATTTTGTTTTGGTCTAGGGAGGATTTGAAGTACCTCTGAAATAGGAACTTTATTTTTTATTTTGGGTTGATTTTCCATTGCTTTCTTAGTTTGGCCAGGAGGACTAGCATTCTTTTTACTTCTCAAGTTATATTGTTTGTGCACTTCAAATATGGTAGAGGCATATCCCTGTTTATAGTCAAATGACTCTCCACACTGGGTTTGCAGTTGTTTTAACATATGTAATTCTTCCTCGTCCTGGGAGAGAACTACAAGGTTTTCATCATCTAATCCCATTAGATTGATTTGGGTATCTTGTTCTAGATCATCAGGATCAGATGATTCTGCATAGTTTTCTTGAAAAGGGGGCCTAATGTTTTGATCAGGTCCATTCTTTCCTGTGTTTTGGTTTTGATTTTGGTTTTTTCTGAAATTAGCATTCCTAACTAGGGGTGCTTGTTGATTATCCCATGTTTTTCTATCTAGGTTGTCAAGTCTATCCATGATTCTTTCTACAGTTTCGGCCAAAAAGATCTACTTTACCATCAGAAGTTGAAGCTTCATCAGCAAATCCTACTCCCTTTTCTAACTTTGCTCGGGCTTTTTTGGCTAAAAGATTAGCCTCTACTTTTACTACATTGGTTTGGCTTTGCTCTAGGTTTGCAAGCTCTCTTTCCCTAAGTTGGTATGCCATATCTAGATCAAAACCATCAGGGAACTTCATCATTGCAAGATCAGGAGGAGGCTTAAGGTTGGTCGGGATACCATTGTAAGTGCTATTAAACCTGGTGCAATAGTCTTGAACTAATTCTTTAGGACCTCTCCTAATGTTCTCATACTCATAAAGTATTTGCAATGGGTTTTTCTTCCTCTCCCATCTCTCGATGAACATCCCATGAAAGTTTGTCATATATGCAATACTACTAGCAGCTAAGTTTCTAAACCAAGTTCTAACTTCCCTAGCTAATGTTTGGGCAAAAAGCGTCATTCTTACATCTGCATCATCTATCTCATGTAGCTCAAAATAATCATTCATCATGTTAACATGTTGCTGAGCAGTGTATAGGCTTGTAGCATCAAATAGTTGAATTTTTTTTTTGATAGTCCTGAGGTAAGTCATGTAATTGACCAGGTAACACTAAAGGGGCATACCTATTGGCCATGGCCAAAGCCTTGGCTTGGCTCAGGGATAAGGGAAGACTAGTTTGGGTTGAGTTGGAGATGGATGAGCTAGCAGTGCTTACAGTTGAAAATGGAAGATTGTTAATTGAAACTGGAGTATTAACAGTGGAATTTGGAGTATTAACAGCTGAAGTTGGAATATCTACAAATGAAATTGAAATATTAACAGTGGATGAAGGGGTTTCTATGATGGAAATTGGGATAAAAGGGACAGTTGTGTGTATAGGGGAGATGGAAGTATCTATAAGTGAACTCTAATGGGTGAAGTAGGAGTGTCTATAGGTGGAAACATGATTCTAGGTTGTATAGGGAGCTGTGGAATGAATGGGCCAGTGGAATGAACTGTAGTAGAAATAATAGATAATGTGGTAGTGATGGAAGGGGTATTAATAACGTTGGAGGATTGAGCAGAGAGTTCAGCAGTTAGAGTAGTATTAATGGATGATAGTGGAGTGTTCAGAATATATTCATCAATTGATCTATTAGCCCTTTGAACTTCAAGTTCTGTAATAAAGTCAGGATCTAGAACAGTTTCATTAAGCACACTTTCAATTTTGTTCTAAACAATGGGAGATCAAATTGCACATCAAAAGGTATATCTTCTAAAAACAACCACTCATCAGGACATGAATTAGCTTTAACTAATGGTGTTTTATCAGCTGAACTCTCTTCTTTTTTGGATTTTCTTATTTTTCTGTCTGGATCATCCACAATAACAACAAGGTTTGGATCTGGGTTGGCCCTGTTATAATGAGTTTTCCTGGTAGCCAGAATTATAACTTTTTGAATGTTTTTTAGTGTAAATTTTAAAACTTTTGTAAAAACTGACTTTAAGGGGCTCAAGATGATGATTAATATTTCCTTAAAGTTTTAAGACACTGAGGTTTTCCCCAGTATGGTCGCCACAATGTTATCACTCAAAACTTTCCTTAGAAGTTTTGGAAGAAGGGAAGGCTTCGAGGTAACCACAAACCAACTTTTAAGCATAGGCTCTAGCCAACCAATGGCTCAGAGAGGGCTCTTTCTATATAATTTAGCTATGTTTGCTTACATATTAGGCTAGTTCTAGAGTTCAGGGGGGTTTTTGATTTGTATGAAGATTTGGTGGTGGAATCCTTAAAACAGGCAGAGATGTTGATGCCTTTAGGCCATTGGGCAATGGAGTCAAAGAAGGGGCAGAAAATCTGGAGTTAACTCACTAAAAGGAATGTTCAAGGGGAAAGATAGCAGAGTGAAGTACAAATCCTTGGACTAAATGGTGAAATGAGTCTTAATGGAGGTGAGAGGGCAATCAAGAATCCTCAGACCGAGGCTAAGATGGGGGAACAACAGTGAATCATGAGTAAAGGGCAATTAAGAATCCTTTACTATAGACCAAAGGAGAAACTACGGAAGCTAAGGAGCAGTTAAGAATTCCCTAGCTAAGATAGTTTAAGAGAAAACATTAAGAATGTATAACAGTAAGACAGAGTGCAGTTAAGCAAATTCTGAAATAATATTCAAGTTAAAACATTCAGACTTTTGAAACATTTAAGATTATGAAACAACTTTAAGAGAGATAAAACAACACAAGAGAATTACTCATTTGTACTCCGCTTTACACATGAATCCCTTGAAATATCTGATCTTTATTCATCAATCCAGCATGCTGGCCCAATCAGTGATACAAAAGCTTTTACAGTCTTTGAACAAAATTCTATTGAAAGTATAAGAATCCACCCTACATACTTCATTTTGTGAAGTATTTATACAAAATGTTCTAACAAAATATCCCAAACTAACTTGGGAACTAATCTAGGAAATTCACAATATCTTCTCGCAGGAAGATAGTGACAGCTATTGAACTGTTTTCTTGTTGTCCCTTTTATTGTGGATTAGCTAGAAGTTTATGGTTGCTAATGCTTTATGCTGGCCAAAGGCTGCTATCTTCTATACTGATACTCTTTGACACGGATACTCTTTGACCCTGTAACCATTTGACTCTGATGCTCTTTTACCTCGTTGACTGTGTGTTTGACCTTTAATGTTATATTATAGTAAGTCAATCAAATTTTCCCATTATTGATCTGTTGGTAACCGGATACTCAACATTCTCCGATAAGTTTCATCTGCCTCAGTGTATTTGGAAAATGAAGGCTTATTTACAAATAGGTGTTTTACCTCATGCTGGAGGTAAAATAGATTTTCAAAGGCATTGTACAATACCTTTCCTATTAGCATTCCTGAAACCTGTGAAGTATCCACTTGCTGCCTTACTACATCCCTGATTTTGTTGTTGTAATCTCCTTGTTCCATAAGTTTATCATGAATGACTAAGGAATTAGGTAATCCCTTTTCCTTTAGCTTATCAAACTTAGCTATGAACCTGTCAACGGCTACTTGCATTTCCTTGCTCTTTTCCTTTAACTTATGCATAAGGTTCCTCTTGGTGAGGACTTTCTTTACCTCTAGAATAGTAGTAGTCCTGTCTTCAATTTCCAGTTCCTGTAGTTGGTACTTGTTCTTTGAATTTAAGAACTGGATGACCCTGGTAGCATCTCTAGGCATGTTGCCTAATTCTATCTTCACTTTCTCAATAGCCTCTGTTATTAATCTTATGAGATAAATCTGATCGAATATGACCTGTATGGATGGCCAAATATCATTGACAAAGTCAATGATATTGGCCCACATTTTTTCCTTGGCTTCTCCAAGAGGCTCCTTTAGTGTCAAGTCTCTTTCCATTAACTTGAGCTTTTCCTTTATCCTTGCAGCCTTTTGTTCCTCCTCTTTTTGCATAATTTTGGCAAGCTTATAGTCTGTTTCTAAGCTTACCACCTGTTCCTTTAGCTTGTTTATCTCATTTGTCTGAATAGACATTTCTTCCATGGCATGAACAAGCTTGGTTGCTTCATCTGTTATTGTACCTACTGTTGTTGTAGAAGCTGCTGATGTAGATGCTACAATGGCAATGGGCAAGGCAATGCCTATAGGAGTTTTTGGAGCCAATGTAGCTGCCAATGTAGATGGTACTGCATTAGTCACTGTAGGGATTACAGTTTCTGGTGTGGTACCTACTTTACCTTGCTTCAATTGTATTAAGGCATCCAATTTCTTCTCTATGATCCTCAACTAATCATTCAGCTGAAGGACTAAATCCATTAAGTCCTCATGCTGAGTTTGAGACTATAACACCTCATGTGTTTGTGGATGATGCAAGGAGGGTATCTTTAGTTGCTTCTTCAATGAAGCAATGTCCTCGTTCTTCTGTTTTATTAACTCCTCTATTGCTTTGATATCTTTGGGATCATGTCCCATCTCTATGATCAAGTCTTCCAAAGACTTGATTCTGTTATCCTTGGCTTGTGATGAAGCCTGTTCAAGCTGATATTGAGCTGAGATGTTGTTCAGGGAACTTTGCAATTGATGAACAACTATGGACTTCCCTGTCAAGGTGGAGTAGATCATTTCTCCAGCCTGCTTGTGAAACTCTATTTGGTCCACAGGGTGAATATCCCTGGCCAACACCTCAAAATCAACTTTCTTATAGTCAGTGGGTGCCCTTGGTTGCTGCATAGTTGGTTGAATGAAGGACACCTGCATCTTCCCCTCTTTGATGTCAAAGGCTAACATCAATCTATTCTGACCTGGAGTAGAAAGTTTGAAAAGCTGAGCATATGTCTCAGCTTTCAACCTTTCATTCCTCATTTTTATCTCTTTGAATCTATCTTTGATACTTTTATCCTGGTCTGTTGGCTTGCTGAAAGACGAGGCCTCTACACTCATCTATCTTTGTATAATCTGGGTTCCTCAGGATTATGGGGGTTGTGTTTCCTCTGAAGGAGCAGTACATTTACTCCTTTCTAGCTCAGAATCAGTTATTTCAACTGAGCCATCGGTGTCTTCCTGTTCAGACACAGGATTGAGTCTAGGCCTTTTGCTTTGGCCACTTTCATATTGAACATTGAAGGCCTATGCCCATGAACTTGATCCTTCCTCCCTGACCCTTTTGGGATTTTACTCCTCATTCAGAGGAGTCTGCATGATAGGGGGAGTGCTCATTGTCCCTTCCTGAGGTGGTACATGCAGAAATGAATTTTCATCAAGTTGATTTTCCATATCTAATAATTTTTTTTCCACAACAACTTCAGTATTGTCCCTGTCCTCTAAAGTGTTTTCCACCCATTGCAATTGGTTGGCATACTTTTCTATCTCAGGGATACGGTGATGGATATAGGGAGCCATCTTGTTTTTTTGCCTTCTTTTGCAGATGAAATCCAAGGGATCATATCTCCATATGAAGCTTTGTTTTAATTTTAATCTCTGAAGGATCAGGTCTGCCTCCTTTCCAGCTTCTCTGCTATTACAAATAAAAGGACCCAATTGGTCTTTGATCTTGAGCTAGGCTTTCTTTTTGGCTTTGACAAAGTTTACCTCATCTGAATTTATTATCTGCCTGTAGTACTCCAGGGCAAATAACCTCATTGGGAGGTATTTAGGTAGTTTGTATGGGGCAAGCTGGCACCCATAAATCCTTATTTCAGTGTGGTTTTGGTACAAGTACCAATCTCCCACTTGATGATTGATGTTTAGATGAAGGACTCTCCTAATCTTAGGAATGATTCTTGGTGGAGGGGTTCCACTGAGCATGGTCATCACAGGGTGGAAAAAGGAATCTATGAATAGGGGGAGGAATATTGATGATTCAATGGGGTTCAGAAGATGACTGATCTTGGTTGGCCCTTGGTATCCAACTTTTGCAAGGTAAGTGGGAATTTATCTCCTTGGAAGTAGAGGAACATGTGGTATAGAAGTGAGGAGTACTTGAAAACACTTTCATTTCCCATTCTTGTGAACTGCTCATGCATTCTTTCAGCTATGAATGTGGCAAAGTCATAAATGGTTGCAGGACACTGCCCTAGGTATAGATAAACATGAAAGCCAGGATGATTTCATCAATGTACTCACTTGTGGAGTAACCCAAATACAAGATATCATGGATACAATATTTCGGCCCCAAGGAGAAAATATAGTTGCTACATATCGAGGGGGGTCTTTGAGGGTATACTTCTCTTCTATGATGAAGGTTTGGATCAATTGGGCCAATGGTGCAGAGCTGAGTTTGGGATATAAGTCCAACAGGTCTCCAATTGATAGGGGAGTTAAGTTTGGCCCTGGTTGGAGTTGCAGCATCTCATTTATGGACTCAGGAGTGATGGTGAAAAGGACTTTTTGGTCCTAAGACATGATGGTTCTGTGACTGGGGACGTAGCAAGCATAGCACATATGTACAATTTCAAGAAAAATATGGACTTGGGGGAACTGGTACTTGGGAAAATTTGACTCCCAAAGGCCAATTTCATCAACATGGTTCAAGAACTTGTCCCTACTTTTGCAATGTATTTTGAGCAGGAGCTCTATGACAGAGGTATCTGTTATCTGGAAATCTCTATCAGCTAAGGGAAGGTGGTCTAGGTCCAAATGGGGCATGGAGATGGGTCTCACGTTCAATGCAGTAGGGGCAACCATAATTCAGTTCTTGTGGATTCGAGTTAGGCTTTCTTAATGTTGAATTAGGGTTTTCAGAGGTAGTTTGGCAGTTTCAGGGTTTGAGTATTCAGCAAGGTGTAGTATGGAGTCTATTGGAGTAATTTTAATTAAGTTTTAAGTTTAACAAAATACTCAATGATTGGTATAACTTGAAATTGACAAGGCACTTGGTGAATTCAGGTTTAAATACCTGAAACTGAGGCAAATTGACTCTGAGCAGGGTAACTGGTAGCTGCAATTGGTCGAAGGGTGCTCGTGGAAGTTGCACAGTTGACTGGGTGGTCTGTGGCGTTCTCTGGAGCAAAATTTGCACGTGGGTTGGCATCTTCGATGTTTTGCAGGTGTCATGCATGCGTACAGAAGCTTGCAGGCAAAAATTTAGCGAAAAAGACATTTTTGGGGCTTTTTGGCTTTTATATGGAAAAAATGTTTTTTTGCGGGTATGGGTCAATAGTGATTGATTTGTCGCATAGCGAGGAGGTGGTAAGAGGTTAATTTCGTACATCTTATGGGCGTCGGGTGGTTTTTGGGAGGGGTCACCCGATTCCACTTAGCAAATGGCACGTCGCCAGGGCGTTCTCGTGGAAAACAACTTTTTCAGGCATGTATTGTCCGGCGGATGATCCCGCCCGAAATGGTTTCTGGGGCGTTGGATCTGGGCCTTCAAATCAAATGGTGGTCAGGGCGCGATTGTGCGTGGAGGTTAATGGGGGGCCCGGTGGGCACTTTAAATATGGCGGTATCAGGATTAATGGTGGATTAAGACGGGATTAGGCCATCGGGGTTTTTAACAGAGGGCTTAATCATGGTTTTGCCTAACTTAATCACAGATCGATTAGTTAGTGGGTTTTTGTTGGGTTTGATGTATATTATAGTTTATATTTAAACTAGGGCATAAGGATAAGTTTATATAGGAAATTAATATATACGGGAAAAAGGCTTATTTAATGGGAATTAATATATAATAGTTAGAAGTTAATATGAAAAACATTGAGAATAAATAGCGCTAAGCATAATGTATATTTCTGTGATTTTTTTTTTTTTTGCATAGATGCATTATAACTTAGGCTAAAGTATTTTTGTGGGTTTTTATATGAAAGGGGAATTTACATTGGGGTGATTACTTTCCCTAGGCAAATAATGTTTTAACCTTAGGAAAAGGGGTTTTATTAGGGAAATGAATGAAATGAAGCGGGAATGAAGTTTTATGAGGGGAATTTGGTACTTGGTATCTATGAGTCATTGAGCCAATGGTTCGGTGCCTATAGAAGTCAGAGAAGTGCTTTGAGCCCCTTTGACTTAGAGTTTTTTTAGTACTTAGAACTTTATTATGGGAAATTAGTTAAGTAAAATGGGAAAAATGAATGGGGGAAGTTAATCAATTGACCTTGAAATTCATCTTCATGCTTGATTGACCATTTACATTTGAAACCTATGATGAGAGATGATAAATATGCTTTTTGCCCTATCATCATATTTCCGCAACCTTCCTTCTACTTACCCATCTACTTGTCCTACCATTTTTTCTTCACTTTGTTAGGGTGCATTTAGACTAGCAAACCCTCATTGAAACATTTTCTTTTCTTTTCACAAAGAAAATTATCTAATTCTATCACTATATCATCCAAGGGCTCAGATTAAACTGATGAGCTCCTTTTATTTTACTCTACCTAATCTAATGATCTGCGAAGATTAAACAGTTTGGTCAGATTTTATTCTCTAACTATCAACATGAAATTTAAAGTATGGCACAATCAAGATTAAATAGTTTGATTACCCTGGATTATGGCATGAACCACAAGGTGCACACAATCATTATTTTGCATAAGGTAAATAGTAGTGGCATTTAGACTTGCACAGTTTCATGGTCTCTTTTTGTTTTTTGGGGTTCATATTTTCCACTTTTTTGGACCTTTTTCTTTATTCTTTTTGTCCTTTAATTTTTCTTTTAGGACATACCCTCTTTTCATATTTTATTGTTCAATATGGAAAACATTTGCAGAAAGCAAAGGTATGTACATATTACAAGGCTTAACCTTAGCCATTCAAAATTATGACTCCTATTGGTATAGGAACCTAACAGAAGGGATATGCCTTGGTTTTTGTATCTTCTGATGTAAGGAAGCCTTGCCAAGGGATGGATTGCCCAGGATGGGGGTGCCAGCGGAACTCGGAAGGTGAGTGACTGCACAAAAGGGATTAATTGGATTGCCTGAGGGACTGATTAGTAGAGAAGGGAAGGTTGAAGATGGATTTGTTTTGGTCATTAGCATTTCCAGATGGAATCAGATGCACATTGGGAGTGCGCCCTAGAACAATGAGATCGTAACTGTTCGCTGAGAGGACAAGTGGTGCAGCATTATAGCATTGGACATTGGATGCATATTTGACTTTGCAGTGGATTCTGGACTTCCTGGGAAGGAGGTGAATCCTGGTATTACTTTGAGGGTGAAGGCATGAGCCTCTGGATTCCCTTGTTGATTGATACAGGCATCGTATCCTTTATTTGTTGGTTAAGAAACAGTGTATATGTGTATATCATTGTAAATATCATAATGAGTTGTGTTATAAATCTCCAATATGCGGTATGGCTTTTATCTCGTCATGTTGTCATGATGTTTTGGTTTTGAGTGCGTCATTCATTGCAAATACTGCAATGAGTTGTGTTATAAAGCTTCATGGGCAGTATGTTTTGTTTTCAGCAGTCGTGTTGGTTATAAGTGTCATTGAACGCCGAGGACGGTGTTCCCCCAAGGGGGAGGGTTCTATAACAGCCCTGGTGAAAATTCCATGTAAAATATATATATAAAACCACGGATCATGGGACACATATTCCAAGCTAAATGGTGGGTAGGACATCCTAGTGGGTGTTCATTTGGTTTTTTATGGTTAATGAAATTGACAAAGGCAATGGCTAAGGCATTAAAGAGGCAAAAAGGTATTTTGGCACATTTATTTTTGAAAATAATGGAAATTAGAAGAAAAGGGAAGTGAAAGGTCACAAGTTGCATGTGAGGAGGAAAATGAAGGAAAATAATGGGAATTGGGAGAAAAAGGAGGTGAAAGGTCACAGGTTGCATATGAGGAGGAAAATGAAGGAAAATAATGGAAAAAGAAGAAAATAAAGGCTTCATTCATAAAAAGGCTTCTGAGGATCAGTGGGAAAGCTTCCTCCTTTCAGTGTGAACCTTTTGTCAGTTCAGTTTTGGAGTTGTCTCATTATTATCTCTCTCCCTCATACTCTTGGAGACTTAGAGTTTTCTTGGAGCACTCTTAGTGGGTGTGGCATACTTGGATTCTTGGAGCAATAAGGAAAAGGAAGAGCAGGAAAGCACAAGAAGGCATCAACGTCAGCAACTACATCAGATTTGCTTGCAGGTACCGAGTTGCATGTATGATTTCTTCACTAGTTTTGAGCATGCATGGCATATGCATGTGGTTTTTTGGTTGTGATCTGTCATTGGCATGGAGGATTGCCGAGATCGACAGTGGATTTCCTAGCCTTGCCATTTCCTAGATAGCCATGGTGACTATGCATTTACTTTCATTGTTTTGTTTTG
Organism: Pinus tabuliformis; assembly: GCA_031772625.1. Classification (NCBI taxonomy): domain Eukaryota; kingdom Viridiplantae; phylum Streptophyta; class Pinopsida; order Pinales; family Pinaceae; genus Pinus; species Pinus tabuliformis. The sequence continues at coordinate 798,029,295 of CM062805.1, read as the reverse complement.
GTTGGTTGATGCAGGAGCATTCAGCCCAAGGAAAATCATTGTAAATAGTAGACATAAGGGGTCATGCATTTTAGGAAATAAGTTTCCTAAGTCTCAAGACAATGTAATATTTACGATTTTAAGTGGTTTAATTAGATAATGGGAGAATATGTAAATGCTCTCAAAATAAATAAATGAGAACATGAGTGGTAAAAGTCAAATCCAACTCTCTAGGAGCAAGAGAGAGATTTTAGGAATTAATTAGAGTAGATATGGACCATTGAGCTGATAAGGAGACTGTTCTATTTTAAAACAGAGAAAAAGATGGAGTAGATGAAGTCTGCCACATATGTATGCATGTAGAGATCTTTAGGGCTTTTCTTAGAGGGGTGATCGAATCCTCCAATGATCCAATCCAATGCATTCTTATAAATAGTGAACCTACGCGTTCAATAGGGAGGAGGCCACGAATAGTAGAAATCAGGCCTGTGTGTGAGCGAGACCGAGGAGTCTCGAATGTAATCTGTCTTTTACATTAATCTATATACAGGGTTATTTCCGAATGTCTCAATAGAGTGTGAATCGCTTGTTTGTGATAAACTATGGTTGAACTTGTAGGTTCTGTTACATGAGGAGTGCAGGTAGAGTTCAGAGGACACGCAGAGGAGAAATTGAGAATTGTTCGAGTAGAACAGAGTAGTGAAATTGGGCCAAGACAGAATCAAATGGAATGCAGCGGAGAATGAGACAAAGGATCATGGAAATCCTTTAAAACCATTGAAGCACTAATTCCAAGCCTTAAGGGGCATGATAGATTAAGCCACAAAGAGGCGCAGTGGAATAGCAAAGGTGTAAGGCGAAACCTTTAACAAACCCCGAAATCCATAATAACTGAAGAAAATGGTGTAAGGTCAAAGTAAATAGGCAGACAGAGGAATTAAGTAATAACACTCAGCAACCGTTAGATTTGGTAGATCAACGATTGAGATTGAGTCGCAATTTTGGCTTGGAGAAGTGCAATGAATAGGCATGATTAATCGTGGACCATTGGATTGTGACCAGATCAATGGTCACGATTAAATCGCATATCGGCGATCGGAGGCGCCAAGGGTCAGCAGTTTATGAAGGTTGCGATATTGCCGATAGTGATATATCGGTGATCAGCATCGGGCTTATCGCCGATCGGGCGTCGACGTTGGCGGAGATCGGAAGGGTCGGCATTCCGAGAAGCGGAACCACCGATAGTTATGAATGAGACTATATAAAATTTGAGATTCGCCTTATATGTGCTCGAGCAGAGTTCTCCGTGTATTTTCCCATTATTCCATTATAATTGCCATAAAGTGTTGCGAGCCTTTTAAGGCTTAAACAACCCGATAGTCATATCGGAGTCGAAGAAGGGTTGATGTACCACATATGTGTTAAAGCCATTGAAGATTGCCGATAGCGATTGCGATGTGGTTAAACCTCGAAGACTGTGCAAAGTTTGTACAGAAGATTGAAAAGGTATGTTTGTGCAGGATTTTCCCTTGTAATTGAATTATAAAGGAATTAGCGTTATAGAAGGTTTTATACATAAAACCATATATAACCAAGGTGAGAAGAGGGAAGGTTATATATATATATATATATATATATATATATGGATTATGGGTTATAAAGGTTTAAGGACGGTTTTGATTCCCGATAGGAGGTTTTAGGCGGGGTGATTGAAGTTCCTATACATAGGAACTGTATAAAAGGGCCACTTGACCATTTATGGTCTGAAGATTTAACTCCATTGCAGAGTTAAATATCCTAGGACAGTTGTGGATGCATTGCTGATAAATGCATACTATGGGTATGTGCGGGTGTTACCCATACCCTGAACCGTTAGTGGTATTAGATCAGGAGTTGGTATCAGAGCATAAGTGGTATCAGAGCAGATTTGTAATTTGTAAGAGGGAACTTTGAAGTTCTTGGAAGACTGTAGCAGTTCCAGCAGATGACTTGGAAACCAACCAGAGGACAATCCATTCAAAGTGAAGAAGAATGGATGAAACAAGATCGTGCTGAGGTCTTGAACGAGAGGTAATATGTGTTATGTTTTAAATTGAGAATGTGTGTTTTTATACTAATGCACAGGTGATAGCAAGAGACGTTGTGAGAAGAGAACATATGTGTTCTTGAAGACAGAGTAAGGAGGATACTCTGAAGAAGAAGTGGCAGTGAACCTGAATAATCCAACAAGAGATTAGATAGAGAGGACAACTGAAGTGTTCTCAAGAGCAAGTGATAGATCGCAGAAGCCTAGAAGGAGCAAAGGTGTTTCTCAAGTGGAGGTTCCAGACAGAGGACCTATGCTTACCAAAAGATTGAGTGAGGAGAGCTTAGTGAGGTAAGATTACAGCCAGGAGGACTAGCTGTTGCAGAGGCTTGTTGCAAAGGAGCTCATGAAGAAATAAGAGAAGAAGATGATTACTGATAGTCATAGCAGAGGTTCAGAGAGAAGCCACAGCAGAGGATATAAGAAAGAGGATGCCAAAGCAAATGGCAAGAGGAGGATTCAAGAAGAAATTGACAAGGAAGTTGCTGAATTAAAAGAACAACTCAATTCATTAAGGAGAATGCTTGAGGAAAGCCAGAGACTAGGTTGGGTCTTGAGGAAGAAGCTAGTGGAATGGCATGAGATGCAGAGAAGGCTACAAAAAAAGCAAGTGAAGTGGCTAATGGAAAAACTCAAGGAAGTTGAGCTAGAAATGGCAGAATCCATTTGTGAACCTGAACAAGGAGAATTTCTGGGAGAAAGTGAAGATGAAGACTTGAAGACTAAAACTTCAAGTGAGACCAAAAGGTCTGATGATTTTAAATCTGACAATTTGTGTATGTTTGCAGGTGAAGGACAATTGGCTGATATTGTCATGAAGAAGGAAAAAGACCAGCAGAATCAAAATTCTGTTTTGGAAGAAGATGAGGTAGATAGATCTCATACAACTAGAGAAAAATGTCAAGCAACCAAGTGAAGGACTTGAGGAGATTGAAGAAGAGACTATCAAAGAATTTCTTAATCATATGAATGATTTAGAACAACAAGGAGATATCATGGCTGAACCATCAAGTGAGACCATAAAGTCTTATATTTTTAAAACTGATAGTTTGTGTATGATGGCAGATATTGCAAGAGAAAAGCAGCCATTTGAGGATATCTTCAGAGAAGATAAACAGCAAGGGACTGAAGGAAAACTTGAGGAAGAGACTATGTTAGCTGAAAACATAGTAAAGGATCATCAATTCATTATGATGATAGGCACAATGGAGATAGCCATGGAAACTATTGAGATAGACAGTAGGGAAGAAGGACATCTACTGAAAGATGTTAAGGAGGAGGAACCCTATGCAAAGGATTTAACCTTGGGAAAAGGAACACTAACAAAGAAGTGTTTTGAAGAGGATGGACAGTCTTTTGAAGATGTCGAAAGTCTGGAGGAGTACTCTAGGAGAACAGAGTATAATGGAGAAGACCTCTTGAATGAGGAAAGTAGTGATTTGCTACAGAAAAAATACCTTGAGAGTAAAAGGGTCGAAGGAAGACAGTATTTTAATACTATAACACAGCATGTAAAGGATGAAGATGGAAGAAGAGAGAATTGTGATGAAGTGCTTGCTAAGTGTGAAGAGGAGATTAAACTGCTGGAGAAACTGATGAGAGAACCTGATGGTAGAACAAAAGCTGTAGTTACAGTTTCTGAAGAAGAAGATGTGTCTCAAGTAGCCATGGAGATAGGAACATGCAATAATTTGTTTGCAGGTTCATTAAAAACATGAATGAGTATGAGTATGTGATCAGAGAGATTGAGCAGAGGTTGTTTGAAGATGGTAAAGAGGCGATAGGAATCAAACAATTTCAAAGTGAAGATAACCAGCAACAGGTTAAAGGAGGAGAAGTTCACTACTGTGAACCCAAGTAGGAAGACATCATTAGAACAGATGGTGTGAAAGAGAGACTAACTGATAGTCTCATGAATTCTGTTGAGAATTCAAATCAACATACTGATATGTTGTTAGAGAAGGAGAAAATAGATTAGAAAATTGAATTGTTGCCAAAGGAAGATAAGGCACAACAACCTTATGTTTTTTATTTTAACAAGTGTTTTGAGTGTGCGGGTTTTGTTGCAAATGCTGGAGGATATTTGGCACAAGTGAACAACCAAATAAAGATGGAAGAAGGAGATTCTATGGAAGAATTCAATCCATAGAATGGAGAAATTAATTTGTTGGAAAGAATGCTGAACAGTCATGATTCAAATGAAAGAGGGTAAGGATGATAGGGATATATCAAGTAAACCAAAGAATGAAGCAAGTAAACCAAAAGTTGGAGCAAGCAAAGAAAAAGTCAGCATAGAAGACAACAACAGTAACCTGAAACAAAGAGAAAGAGACAGAAATACAAAGCAGAAAATGGACCAGTCCAAAGATATGCTGGACATAGAAATTGAAGAAATATGGCAGCTAATGATGCAGCAGTTCAAATGGAGGAAAATAGTAGCAGCAGGAAGGATGATCAATCAGAGTTTGAAGTTGATTGACAAGAAGAAGAACATGGAGCAAAAGACAGTAGACATACAACAACAGCAAAGGAACAAAGCATCTGGATAGTTACAAAACAAAGTATGGGATCCAGGAAGACCAAGACCAGAAGACACATGATCAGGAGATCATGAATATTTTCTACTTTCGGAGTCTGATGCAAGAGCATTCAGTCCAAGGAAAATCATTGTAAATAGTAGACATAGGGGGTCATGCATTTTAGGAAATAGGTTTCCTAAGTCTCAAGTCAATGTAATATTTAGGCTTTTAAGTGATTTAATTAGATAATGGGAGAATATGTAAATGCTCTCAAAATAAATAAATGAGAACATGAGTGGTAGAAGTCAAATCCAACTCTCTAGGAGCAAGAGAGAGCTTTTAGGAATTAATTAGAGTAGATATGGACCATTGAGCTGATAAGGAGACTTTTTTGTTTTAAAACAAAGAAAAAGATGGAGTAGATAAAGTCTGCCACATATGTATGCATGCAAAGAGCTTTAGGGATTTTCTTAGAGGGGTGATCAGATCCTCCAATGATCCAATCCAATGCATTCTTATAAATAGTGAACCTGCGCGTTCAATAGGGAGGAGGCCACGAATAGTAGAAATCAGGCCTGTGTGTGTGAGCGAGACCGAGGAGTCTCGAATGTAATCTGTCTTTTACATTAATATATATACAGAGTTATTTCTGAATGTCTCAATAGAGTGTGAATCACATGTTTGTGATGAATTATGGTTGAACTCGTAGGTTCTGTTACATGAGGAGTGCAGGCAGAGTTCAGAGGACATGCAAAGGAGAAATTGAGAACTGTTCAAGTAGAACAACGCAGTGAAATTGGGCCAAGACAGAATCAAATGGAATGCAGAGGAGAATGAGACAAAGGATCGTGGATAATCCTTTGAAACCATTGAAGCACTAAGGCAAAGCCTTAAGGGGCATGAGAGATTAAGCCACAAAGAGGCGCAACGGAATAGCAAAGGCGTAAGGTGAAACCTTTAACAAACCCCAAAATCCATAAGAACTGAAGAAAATGGTGTAAGATCAAAGTAAATAGGCGGACAGAGGAATTAAGTAATAACGCTCAGCAACTGTTAGATCTGGTAGATCAATGGTTGAGATTGAGTCGCAATCGAGGCTTGGAGAAGTGCAATGAATAGGCGTGAATAATCGTGGATAGTTGGATTGTGTCCAGATCAACGGTCACGATTAAATCGCATATCGGCGATTGAAGGTGCCAAGGGTCAGTGGTTTATGAAGGTTACGATAACGCCAATAGCGATATATCAGCGATCAGCGTCGGGCTTATCGGCGACCGAGCGTCGACGCTGGCGGAGATCGGAAGGGTCGGCATTCCGAGAAGCGGAACCACCGATAGTTATGAATGAGACTATATAAAATTTGAGATCCGCCTTATATGTGCTCGAGTAGAGTTCTCCGTGTATTTCCCCATTATTCCATTATAATTGTGATAAAGTGTTGCGAGCCTTTTAAGGCTTAAACGACCCGATAGTCATATCGGAGTCAGAGAAGGGTTGATGTACCACATATGTGGTAAGGCCATTGAAGATTTCCGATAGCGATTGCGATGTGGTTAAACCTCGGGGACTGTGCAGAGTCTGTATGGAAGATTGAAAAGGTATGTTTTTGCGGGATTTTCCCTTGTAATTGAATTATAAAGGAATTAGCGTGATAGAAGGTTTTATACGTAAAACCATATATAACCAAGGTGAGAAGAGGGAAGGTTATATATATATGGATTGTGGGTTATAAAGGTTTGAGGACGGTTTTGATTCCCGATAGGAGGTTTTAGGTAGGGTGATTGAAGTTCCTACACATAGGAACTGTATAAAAGGGCCACTTGACCATTTATGGTCTGAAGATTTAAATCCATTACAGAGTTAAATATCCTGGGACAGTTGTGGATGCATTACTGATAAATGCATATTGTGGGTATGTGTAGGTGTTACCCATACCCTGCACCATTGGTTCTCATGTTTCCTTAGCTTGGGTTGAGTTATTAGTCCTGGAAGCCCTAGTTGAACAAACGCTCTGGAAGCCCTGTAACAACTTGGGTTGAGTTACTAGTCCTGGAAGCCTTAGTTGGACAAACGCTCTGGAAGCCCTTGGTGGGTTAAGTTACTAGTATTGGAAGTCTTGGTTGGACAAATGCTCTGGAAGCCCTTAGTGGGTTGAGTTACTAGTCCTCGAAGCCTTGGTTGGACAAACGCTCTGGAAGCCCTATATAAGTTGTGGCTTGAGTTACTAGTTCTAGAAGCCCTGGTTGGACAAACGTTGTGAAAGCCCTGAAAGGCTTGGAGGGAGACCAATTTGATGATGGTTTTTTGGTGATGTCCGACTGTGAGATGGAATCACTGTTTTATGGGTTGAGGTGGATGGCCTCTGGAAGCCCTGGATGAGTTTTGATTGATGTGTTCTATGAGATCCCACATTCATGCTTGGAATATGGCACAGGGGTGAATGGTTGAAAAGAGATTTGGCTCAGCCATTCTACGATCAGGTGGAACGTGGTAGTCCCATCTCCGGTTGGTTCATTGAATTCATTAATGAGAAATCCATTCCATTTATTTTCATGTGTAAAGGTATTGATGTATTTATGGATTTGATGGCTGATATGTTTATTGTATTTATGTTCCTATTATGTGGGTTACATGCACATTTTATGACAACAACTATGTATGGCTCTCAACACATTTTTACTTGTATGTGAATGGATAATGTGTTTATAACTTAATGGAGGATAATGCAATAAATGGCATGAGGGAACAATGGTTCATGGCGATTCTCAGATAAGTATGAGATCCCTACACTTAATTTTGTTATTTACACCTGTAGATTACATATCGATGTTATGTTTGAAGAAATGCCTGTCATGGCTAATGGGGTTTTGGTTATGATCTTGTTAAGTTTATTACTTTTTCGATTCCATTTCCTTAAACTTTCCAAGGAGGTTTAATCTTATCTATAGTGGCCTCTCGTCACATGTTTACCCCGACTGGCCGGTTGCTTGGTTAGATATGGAAGGAGGGTGTTACATAAACCCATACTGCGTGGAACAAACCACAACTGATCGGATCATGGAGACACAGATCAATAACACTCGACAGTAGAAGATCCAACTATATCGGGTTGAAAAAGTTGTCCAACTCTTGCACCAAGGCAAGTGGCTCACTAGGGACCAAGTTCAATAGAAGTTTCCCCATCTCATGGATGCACTCAACGCAATGGGGACCAGTGCTTCCTAAGGGGGGAGGACTGATCCAGGTGGATATTAGTGGCCACTTGCCTGTTCCACTTGGACCCCCAACACTGTCTCTTTCAGTTTTTCAGTTTCCTTAATTGTAGCACAATTTACTATTTTTGGTATTTTTCGGGTCCTGAACTTCCAGAGCCGTTTTGAGGGCCTAAACGACAATTTTTTAAGGGAAAATAGAGAGACCAAAAGAATCCTAAGTCGTCTTGCTAGCTTCTTTTTGGCCTTCTCTTCGAGATCTTCGAAACGAGGTATTATGATAGCCAAACAGAGATCATATGCCAAAGTTACGACCCCAGGAAGTTGATGTATGAATTTACCCAAACGGGGCCCACAATTTTGGCACTTCATCTCCTAGGGTTAGGTTTTTGGATGTTTAGGGCTTTCCATTATTTCTCAACAATAAATAGGCCTTTGAGCCTCATTGTAGTGCAGTTCAGAGGCATGTAGCAGCCACATCTCTTCTCAAATATAAGCTACCATCGCCCGAGCTAGTTCATTTTTATTTTTGTATGTAAGCATACCTCAGTTCTTTGATATTAATGAAATGAAGTTTTATTTCTGTTGCATCTCTATATGTATGAGTATTTCTATATTTTGTTGCGTTCCTGCATAATTCCGGATCATCAAGTCATACAAAGACCTTGTAGACTTTAATGTGCCAAAGAAATAATGTTCAAAAGCACCTAGCCAAAGAGACTTGGACAAAGTCACATAAAGCCAAGAGAATAAAACTCCTTTAGAAGAAAGAACAAAGAGACCATTAAAATCCCCAAAACTTGAAAAACATCGAACTTAGTTGCCTCTCATGCCAAAAATCCCAATGGTGTAATTTCCTTCCATTATAAAGAAAATGTTGCATTTCTAAAATAATACTTTATTCCTAGTCACACCAATGAAACAAGGAATGGAGAAACATCCAAAATATAATGAAACACACTTATAGAGACTACATAGAAAGAACCAAATCCAACAAAAAAGAACTCCCTATATTGGATAACAAGGGAGGAGTTACGTCAATATTTAGAAACACTAGCCCAAGCAAAAACACCCCCAATGAGAAGATGTACCTTGTTAGAATTCATCAACCTCCTCGTAACTGAAGCGAAGAAAGTTCGTACTTCTGTTAAATACTCTAGAAGACCTGGAATATAAATATCTCCATTGAGATACAAGAATATATATTACAAAGTATGAATAAGATGATGATACAATGAGAGTGAACGCCCTGTATATATAGTGAGGTAAGTACCCTTTCACGAACAAGTATGTCTGTAGAGACATGTCTCTTTGTTTAACTAATTATTATTTAATTACATATTATTATGATTATTATTTACTATATATTTTTATTATTTTTACATAAATTATATTCACAACATTACCTTCCCCTTCAAAAAGCTTTGTCCTCAAAGCTTGTTGATGAAAGGATTTGATCTCTTTTTTTGCTACGAGTGTCTTCTCGTCTCGGGACAAACATCTTTGTCGATACAAGTTGATATGATCCCTGAAGCAATATATAAAATTCTCGCACTGAGGAAGGATTTTACCATCCTAAAATAATCTTTTGTGAAATCTTTTGATTACTAGAAACTTGTGATGAATTGTTATCACATGAGTGGATTGCATTGACATTAGTGTAGAAATTTTGAATAATTTAACACATATTCAATAGAGATTATCCTGATCATGTACTATTGCGGAATACATACACAATACATAAGCTCCTCTACGTTGATCATCAATATAGGAGCATCAATAACAATAAAACATCAAGAGCATTCACCCATTAACACAGTATGTAACCCGGGGAAAGCATCTCGCTAAAAACCCCAAACTATCTGTATATTAATGATTGAAACCATGTAACATTACAAAGTATAATTCTTATCACAAGCAATCCAGTACCAACTCCACCTGCTACACACAATACAGCTCAAATCTGATCTCCAAATCTATTCCACTGCTTGCCTGCCTCCACTGCTCAATACCTGCTCAAGAATGAATGAGAATGGTCTACCAAACTCGTTTTTCACCTCCAAAGAATCACTCACAATTTGTAAGACGTGAGCAGAAGCTACAAACTGGGAAAATACATGAGCAAACTCATTGGCATACTCAATCCTTTGATTGTGCAAGATCTGATGCACAACTATAGTCACAACTGATAGCAATCTGATTCTCTAACACCTGTCCCTGCTGAACTGAACATGCACTGACATGCAACTGAGTTAACTGATGTATTCTATAGTTGTATTATGAGTTAATAATTAGTTTAACAACTCATCATTAGTCTATCTGCAGTTAGACTAACTACAACTAGTTTAACCAAGTCAAACTGAACACAACTCCATCAACTCCACAATCAACTCCACCAAACTCAACTGATTGAGTTCTAACTGAAGTCATGCATGCAACAACTCAACTGACTCATAAGAAAAGTGTACTTCCTTCTGACAGCTGCATGGGCCACATCTTTAGCTCAAACTGAAGTGCTCCAAGAGAATAAGATCAAGTTTATAGTCCAAATATTATTATGAGACAATAATATTTGACTTTTCTATTTTTGACAGCCAGTCTAAAAATAGACTTTGATCACCCACACTGTGGTCACCCACACTTTGGTCACCCACATTGTGATCACTCACACTGTGATCACCCACATTGTGATCACTCACACTGTGATCAAAAATAGAACTTGCGCCATAATTTGCCTGCGGGCCCACTTAGTGAAGGCGACTCTTTTCACTAAGCTCCATCTTCTTGTTGCAATCTCAACACTCCCTCTCGACAAGATATGGATTATCAGCAACCCCTATCCTGCCTCGGTGGTACTTGAATTTGCTCCTGGTGAGAGCCTTCGTCAGAATATCAGCATCCTAATCCTCCGTTGGAATGTATGAAAGCAACATGATCCTCCGCTGCACACAATCTCTGATATGATGGTACCTGATGTCAATATGCTTAGATCTATCATGAAATACAGGATTAGCCGAGAGTTTAATGCAACTCTGGTTATCACAGTAAATCACAGTAGGATCCAAATGAGAACCGAACAAACCAACCAGGATCTTCCTCATCCATATAGCCTCGCATGCAGCCAAACTTGCTGCCATATACTCGGCCTCCGCTGAACTGAGTGCCACGGATCTCTGCTTCCTGCTTTACCAAGAAACTGCTATCGATCCAATACTGAAGACCCCTCCTGATGTGCTTTTTCTGTCTGTTGGGCTCCCTGCCCAATCTGCATCCGTGAAGCCACATAGCTTCACCTCATCCTCCTGTCTGTACCACAAACCATATCCCGATGTGCCTCTCAAGTAGCGCAATACATGCTTGCCTGCCTTCCAGAAGAGCTTGGTAGGCTTAACCATAGCTTGTGAAAGCTGGTTAACTGCATAGCATATATTAGGTCGTGTATTGACCAAATACATCAGCGACCCCACCAACTGTCGATAAACAGTGGCATCCACTTCTTCTCCCGAAGTGGCATCCTCCTTCCTCCAACCTCCAGGAAGAGGAGTATCAACAGGCTTGCAGCCATGCATGTTGAACTTCTCCAGTGTCTCCCGAGCATACTTGCCCTGAGAAACAAACAGTCCACCACTGCGCTGCCATATTTCCAATCCTAGGAAATAGTGAAGGAGGCCCAAGTCCTTCATCTCAAACTCTGTAGCAAGATCCTTCTTGCATGACAGTATCAACAGCTCATCACACGTTAGAATCAAATCATCAACATACAGTACAATGATAAGCAACTTACCCTCCACCACAATCTAGTATAGGTTAGGATCTGCCTTGCTCTTGGAGAGTCCAAGTCCTGTGAAATAGCTGTCTATCCGTGTGTACCAAGCACGTGGTGCTTGCTTCAACCCATACAGCGCTCTCTTGAGCCTGCACACATGCGACTCGCTGTTGAAGACCTCAAAGCCGTCGGGCTGCTCAATGTACACCTCCTCCTCAATGACTCCATTGAGGAACGCAGTCTTCACATCCATCTGATGAATGTGCCATCCCATCTGCGCTGAGAGAGCAAGAATCGTCCGTATGGAAGAATACCTTGCGACAGGTGCAAAGGTCTCCTGATAATCGATCCCCTCTATCTATGAAAAGCCTCGGGCAACAAATCTTGCCTTGTACTTCTCCACACTCTCGTCAGCTGCCTGCTTGACCTTGTAGATCCATCTCAAACCCACCACTGATTTCCCTTCCGGTCTAGGAACAATCTCCCATGCACTATTTCTAACAATAGAATCATACTCTTCCACCATGGCGTCTACCCATGCGGGATCCTCCACAGCTTCCTCGAAAGAGGATGGCTCAGTCACAACACACTTGCTCATCAGAGCCATGTATCCAGTGTACCGATCAGGTGACTGTCTCTGCCTGCGTTGGGCTGTAGGTGGTCCTACAACTTTCTCTGCATCTTGAGCCAGTTGCTCAGCTTCTGTCAAGCGCTTTCGCCCTCTGATGGTTGGCGCTGCATGAGTGGTCTCTTCCACTCCATGAACCTCGTCCTGTGGCTGATCCACGTCCTGAAGCTCATCCTTAGGAACTAATAGCTCCTGATCTGCATGCAAGTGTAGCTCCCTCTCAAGCGAACACTTCATGGCTTTCTCCTCCTGAAATTTTATATCCCGTCGCACAATAGTTTTACCACTGTCTGGCAAATACACACGATAGTTGTGGGGCGTATCAGTGTACCCCACAAATATCCCAACCTCTACGGTCGGCTCCAACTTCTTCCTGGCATCCTTCGTCACATGCATGTAAACGTTAGCACCAAAAATCCTTAAATGAGAAAGATCAGGCTTCTTACCAGAATAAGTCTCCTCAGGTGTACTCATGCCAAGTATCCTATGAGGACAACAGTTCTGCACATAAACTGCTCTATTGCATGCTTCCGCCCACAAGTGAAGGGGTAGGCCCTGATCATGCAACATTTCCTGTGCACCCACAATCATTCTGTTCCGTTCTGCTGTGGGTTATGGGGAGCTATGAGCTCTCTACGAATCCCTTCTGCCTTGCAGAAATCCTTGAACTCGTCCGAGATGTATTCACCACCATTATCGCTCCTAAGAGCCTTCACCTTCTTCGGCGACTCCTTCTCGACCAGTGCTTTGAATTCACAGAACTTTGAATATGTCTCGCTCTTCTTCTGCATGAAGAAGATCTAGCACTTACGAGAGAAATCATCAACAAAAATCACATAATACCTGTGTTTTGCTGTCGAAGCAACTAAGAAAGGTCCACACACGTCTGTGTGAATTCTCTCAAGGATCATCGTGGCGCGACTATCCTTCTCGTGAAAGGTGGCTTTCACAAACTTCCCCAAAGTACACCCCTTGCACTGATCTGACTACGCAAGTGTGCCTTTAGGAAGCCCTGTAGTGATCTGTTGTAGTATCTTCAAGGCTCCATGGTGAAGGTGAACCAATCTCCTGTGCCACAACTCGCCATCATCCCGGCTCACCAATCCTTCTGCCTTGCCCACCATTGTTGTGCATCCATCTACATGCAACTGATAAAGGTTCCTCACTCGAACCCCTATCTTCCGGGTCTCACCAGTTGTCTTGCTGCGCAGGAAAGCCTTTCCCTCGCTGAAAACAACATCATACCCCTTGTCTTCTGACATCGCCACTGAGATGAGATTCTTCGTCAATCCTGGAACATGCATGACTTCCTTCAATATGAAAGGTTTACCAGAATCCCTCTCAAAGGAAATGGTACCGATACCGGTCGCACTGTATCTACCATCATCGCCCATCTCGATGTGCACTCCAAGATCTTTGTCCTCCAGATCAGAGAACAAATCTCTATCTCCCGTCATGTGAAAAGATGCACCACTGTCCAAGAACCACACTGATCTCGTCACACTTGAAACCAAGCATGCGATCAATGAAAAATCAAGCTCAAACTGTGAGGCTAGAGCCTCTCCTGCTGAAGATCCAGCAGCCTGCTTGTTCTTCTTCTTCTGCGGACAATTAGTGGCATAGTGTCCGTGCTGGTGACAGTGAAAACACTTCACCTTGGACATATCCTGCTTCTTGCCTTTTGCACCAGACTGAGAAGCTTTCTTGCTCTTCCCTTTCTTTGCTTTGGCAGCCAAAGCACAATTCTCTTCATCAGCCCCCTTTGACGAAGATCCGTCCCTGGTACTCTGCCTGATCTCCTCCTACACAAGATCTGACCATAGTCTTTCCCATCCTGGCAATTTCTCCCGACCATTGACAGAGTCCTGATAGGAATGCCAACTCTTCGGAAGACCAAGGAGAGCCAAGCTCACCAAGTCCTCATCATCGACAGTAACCCCCACACTTCCCAGCTCATCTCGACACTGAGTGAACTTCATGAGATACTTGGGAATATTGTCACCCTTCTCGCATTTGATGTTTCTGAGTTTATCTTTGAGCGCCAGCTTCCTCTGATCGCTCTTGCTTTGGAATAATTCTGTTAATGATTTCCACATCAAATATGGAGTAGCCTTTCCATGGAGGCTGGACACAATGTGATCCTTCACGCCTTCCAACAGAATCCTTCGACATTTTGCGGTCTTCTTTTGCCAAGCATCAGCTTGAGTAGCATCAGTAGGCTTTGGGACATCTGTCTCTATGAACTCCTTCAGCCCGTTATCATCCAATACTGCCTCCATCCTGTCCTTCCATGCAATATAGTTTGAGCTGCCCTCAAGAGCATACTCCAATCGCAATCCGTTGAAAGACATTGTTGCGTTGTCACCAAGAAAACACTGCTGCAAATTCGAATTCCACCAGCAACCAACTCAACCGCCTCGGATCTAAGATTCGTGAGAACACAATATTTCTCGTACAGAGATTGACTGTATGGGCATTCACCGGATATCTCACCTTCCAAAGGAAGGATGAATCCAGAGGCTACCTGGCCCGATTACAGACTCTGCCTGAAGAAATAGAATGTAAACACTTCCTTAATAGTAGATCTGATGATCAACAGCTCTGATACCATGTATAAAAAAAAAAAATCTACAATTATCTAGCTCGCTCTGATACCATGTAGAAATTTTGAATAATTTAACACATATTCAACAAAGATTATCCTGATCATGTACTATTGCAGAATACATACACAATACATAAGCTCCTCTACGTTGATCATCAATATAGCAGCATCAATAACAATAAAACATCAAGAGCATTCACACATTAACACAGTATGTAACCCGGGGAAAGCATCTCGCTAAAAACCCCACACTATCTGTATATTAATGATTGAGACCATGTAACATTACAAAGTACAATGCTTATCACAAGCAATCCAGTACCAGCTCCACCTGTTACACACAATACAGCTCAGATCTGATCTCCAAATCTATTCCACTGCTTGCCTGCCTCCACTGCTCAATACCTGCTCAAGAATGAATGAGAATGGTCTACCAAACTCGTTTTTCACCTCCAAAGAATCACGCACAATGTGTAAGACGTGAGCAGAAGCTACAAACTGGGCAAATACATGAGCAAACTCATTGGCATACTCAATCCTTTGATTGTGCAAGATCTGATGCACAACTATAGTCACAACTGATAGCAATCTGATTCTCTAACACTTGTCCCTGCTGAACTGAACATGCACTGACATGCAACTGAGTTAACTGATGTATTCTATAGTTGTATTATGAGTTAATAATTAGTTTAACAACTCATCATTAGTCTATCTACAGTTAGACTAACTACAACTAGCTTAACCAAGTCAAACTGAACACAACTCCATCAACTCCACAATCAACTCCACCAAACTCAACTGATTGAGTTCTAACTGAAGTCATGCATGCAACAACTCAACTGACTCATAAGAAAAGCGTACTTCCTTCTGACAGCTGCATGGGCCACATCTGTAGCTCAAACTGAAGTGCTCCAAGAGAATAAGATCAAGTTTATAGTCCAAATTTTATTATGAGACAATAATATTTGACTTTTCTATTTTTGACAGCTAGTCTAAAAATAGACTTTGATCACCCACACTGTGGTCACCCACACTTTGGTCACCCACATTGTGATCACTCACACTGTGATCACCCACATTGTGATCACTCACACTGTGATCACTCACACTGTGATCACTCACACTGTGATCAAAAATAGAACTTGCGCCATAATTTGCCTGCGGGCACACTTAGTGAAGGCGACTCTTTTCACTAAGCTCCATCATCTTGTTGCAATCTCAACAATTAGTATTCTTTGGAACATCAGTTTGTTGTTTTTATTCTAAATACGTAGCTTGATTGAGTTGTCTACTCTCGTGATTCGGATGTCGATAGGGAATTCTAGTGATTTGATTTTCCCTTATCTTGTTTGCATCGTTTTCTTAATTTATTTGAAGTACTTGATTTCCTTTAGCTATGAAAGTTGAATGGTTAATTTATGGATCTTCACTTGAATCTTTTGTTATTGGAACCGCAATTTCTGAGCACATATTTCCTTCATCTAGTTTGTCCTCTTCTTGAGTTATGATAATGATTGGATCGGTCTTAGTTCCCTTATCTACAACCTGGACTGTTACATTTGGAGACTTTGATACTTCTTGAGTAAGTTTCTCTAACTTGTCTTCTAATGACTTCTTGTCATTCTTAAGCTTCTTGATTTGTGTTAGTAACTTTTCACTATGGTCTTTATGCCAAGAAACTTCTTCATTTTTTTTAGTGGTGATTTTATCAACTTCTCTTTGCATATTTTGTAGTACTTTTTTACCTTCTAGAAAAATTACTTTTGAAATATCATGGATGTCTTCTGGTTTTATTGGATTTGGCTTCACGGTGACATTCTTTAGTGTTATTATTATTATTTTTTGTAAGAAAATGTCAAAAACTTCTTTTTCATATTCAAGATGAAGGAACCAATGGTTTCCATCCAGGGTGAACCTAAAATAATGTCATCTTGATCGCTCCATAATGTTTGAACTGAGAATTGTGATACAAATGTATAATTTCCAATGTTTAATTGTAAATTGGTTATGTCATATATTTTATTGTTAAAAAAGACAAATTTTTCGATTATATTTGACTCGAGAATCACTAATTGGTTTGCGATTTTAGGTTTTATATCATTTTTATTTTCAGCTGGCGAGATAGCGACAGTAACATCTTTTCCCGCAATAGGCCCTTTAATTTTAAATAGTATTGAGGCATAATTATATTTAGTTTCTGGAAATCTTCCAACCTTCATTTCTGAATTAGGCTTCATTTTATTTTGTCAAGATGAGCTTGAGGTTTTTTAAAGGTAACCCCCTCTCTTTTTTTAAATCTCTCCTCGAAACTTAATGTCCTTCTTCCTTTTAAAATATAATAAAACTCCTTTTATTTGGACCTTGAACA
The DNA here is from genome assembly GCA_031772625.1 of Pinus tabuliformis. NCBI lineage: Eukaryota > Viridiplantae > Streptophyta > Pinopsida > Pinales > Pinaceae > Pinus > Pinus tabuliformis. The sequence goes on along the minus strand of CM062805.1, from coordinate 798,012,132 downwards.
TCTTATAAATAAATATTCTTTTCTTGTATAAAGATACCTTCCACACCTTTTTAATTATGAGATATTCCTTTTATAATTAAATTGTGACTTCTGAATAATTTATTTATTATTATAATTATTATTTTAAACTTGATATCTTAATATTAATTAATACCTTATAAAGTATCCCTATATATCCTTTTGTAATATCATCTTAAAATTAGGATATATATATATATATATTCGCATTTCTTCGCATAACTCCTTTTATACTCTCTAAAAAAATGTTAACCTTAATACCAAATTATTTTTTTGTTTTAATTACCTCCTTTAAAAGGCAGAAAATTGTTATGAAAAAGCGTGACTATACAATCGAATCCCACCAGAAATCAATAAAAAAAAGGGATTGTACAAACTTCAGTAATTCAATTGTATAACGGATTTAATTTATATAACCCAATTGTAAGGGCAAACTAATTTATCTGGGATCTCATATATGACTCATTGCTTTCATACTAGCTAGGCAATTATCCCTTTTGCAATATCACCTTAAAATTAGGATATATATATAATTTTTTTTCTTCACATAACCCCTTTTATACTCTCTAAAAAAGGTTAACCTTAATACCAAAAATTATTTTTATTTTAATTACCCTCTTTAAAAGGCTGAAAATTTAGTACAACAAAACAGGCAATTTGAGCCAGATTTAGCACCAGATTTTAGTGCATTTTTTTCTCATTTGGGATGAACAGCCTAGCGCTAAATCTAGCTCTATTGTACAAGTTTTGAAGCGTCCTTTTTTGTGCCAAATTTTGCATCTTTTTTATGCCAAATTTTGCATCATATTTTGCACCAAGATTTGCATTTGGTTTTACAATAGGTTTTGCTTCTAGTTTTGTGCCATTTTTTGCATCATTTTTTGCTTCATGTTTTGTGCCATTCTTTTCTTCTAGTTTTGCATCATAATTTTCATCGAGTTTTACACCATCTTTTGCATCTGATTTAGTGTCTTTTTTGCATCCATTTGGTGCCAGTTTTTGCATCTAGTCTTATGCCATTTTTTGCTTCTAATTTTGTACTTATTTTTACATCTATTTTGCACCAGTTTTTCTGCCTTTTCTTACACCATTTTTTGCATCCAATTTTGCACCATGTGTTGAATCTGATTTAGTGCCAAATTTTGCATCCATTTTTGCACCATTTTTTGCATCCACTTTTGCATTTTATTTGTCCCCCTTTTTTGCATCCTATTTTGCATCTAATTTTGCATCATTTGTTGCATCCAATTTAGCATCATTTTTAACACCATTTCTTACATCCAATTTTTCATGCTTTTGAGCATTTAAATTTGCATCCTATGTTGAACCATGTGTTGCGTCCTCCTTTGCATCCCATTTTGTGTCTAATGTTACGTTCAATTTTGAGCCATTTTTTTCGTCTACTTTTGCATTTGTTTTTCCACCAAGTTTTGAATCATTTGTTGCATTTCATTTTGCATCCAATGTTTCATCTTAATTTGTATCCAAATTTGAGCCATTTTTATGCCCATTTTTGCACCAATTTTTCTACTTTTTTGTCTAATTTTGCACCATTTTTTCTACTTTTGTGTCCAATTTTGTAGAATTTTTTATGTCAAATTTTGAATCCTTTTTGGTGTCTAATTTTGTATCCTTTTTGGCATCCAAATTTGCATCCTTTTTTCTGCCACATTTTGTGTCCACATTTGCATCTCATTTTACACCTAGATTTTAGTTTGAATTTTCCTCTAGTTATGCATCAATTTTGGCATCCTTGGTTTCACCCTTTTTTAGTCCCATTTTACATCTTTTTTTGTGTATTTTCTTACATCCTTTTTGCACCCAAATTTGCACCCTAATTTTACACCATTCTTTGCATCCTCATTTTGGTGTCCATTTTTGAATCCTTGTTTGCGCCCAATTTGGTATCCTTTTGTATGCCCTATTTTGTTCCCTTCTTTGTGTCTAGTGTTGCACCCTTTTTAATTCTACTTTAAAACCCTTTTTGTGTCATTGTTTGCATCTTGTTTTGATAGCTAGTTTAACATCCAATTCTACTCCCAATTTTGCATGCATGGCTACATCCACTTTTGGCTTATTGTTTAGATTTTTAATTTTATTTCCATTTATGACCCCCTTTATGGGTTCATCTCAATAATTTCAATTATATAGGGAAATATATTACAATTTCTAAATATCATTTTTCTATAGGATTTAATGCACGGTTAGATGAACATAAAACCCTCTTAGTTTATCCCAAAAACCTAGGACAAACCAATTGAGAGAAAGGTTGTTCAAAGGCTCAGGATTCTTAGTAGATAAAGATGTAGAGTATATAATAAGAGAAAGAGAAGGAATTCCTATAAGTCCTCGCATGTAGGGCTTGTTGGAGTTTTTAGTGTAGCTGGGAAATGCTCCTAGCTAGATCCAAAGCTTGGTCCTACACATAAGACAGAGAACAAAGCAACCTTCACAACATAATATATTGATAATCAAAACTATCAGAAATATATAAATATTGTTGAATAAATATATATAAACCAAAATCCCATACATTCATTAGTTAAATAGAATAAGTAAAGAATGAATAGCAGCATATGGAAGGAAGAACAATCGATCTATATTAATAAAGGAGTTGGAGAAAAGTTACAACCATCATATGCAGTTGCAACAACACTTCCCCCAACTCGTAGCTCCAAAACTCTCCCTCTCAAGATAGATCTCAACAGCGTGACAATACAAGAATTCCCATCCTTTTATCAATGGACAAGCTTCCAATATATAGAAAAGTGAAGGCTATGACGATTTCCCAAATTCCTCATTAGTTCAATTTGGGCAAAAGCTTTTGGGTGAATAATGTTTCCTCATATAAAAATGGTCTTTTCCACTTTTTAGATGCTTTTGTGCTTAGGAAAAAGCTTCTCCATGCTTTATGGTTCTTTCGTACTTTTGTATGCTTTTCTTTTTTAGGAAAAATCTAAAGATGAGGATAAAGAGATCACATTCCACCATATGAGTTTCTGAAAGTGAACAACAGTGTCACATTCTAGTTAACTCGAGCTTTTTTCCTCGTGACTGAGTGAGAATTTTGGTAACAAAAGTTAGATCAAGGGGACAACTTGTTATAGACTAGGATAACGTGGTCCTTATGGTACATAACTTGTATTATAGTCTTATATAGTCTAGGAGAAATGGGTATTTCAACCAACAACATAGTATTCTCCTCCAAGATGATGAGGGCGTATTTTCATGTATAACACATTTAAGAAGGTATCACAATTCAAGTTGATAGCTTAATATTTGTAAACAAATTTAAGGGTAATTGACAACATTCATAAAAAAGATAGCAATATCCTCATATATAAAAATTTCTCCATCAAAAAATCATTGACAATTTAAATATACATATATGCCTACTAAATCAACACTTATCATAGATATCATTATTCCAAGGTAAATTCACAACATTACATCCAAAAATAGTAATATCATCATACATAATGATTCTCCATAAAAAAACATTGACAATTCTCAACACATATATAAAGTAACAAGATAATAATAATAATGTCCTCATCATCTTTAATCAAATCAACTAAGATTCAAATGTGTGATTATCAGATCAAAATCTTTCATGAACACCATTATTCTAAGGTAAATTCACAACATCCATCAAAAGATTGTAATATCATCATACATTATAATTCTCCATCAAAATAATGTTGATAATTTTCAATATATACATAAAATAACAAAATAAAAATGATAATATCATCATCATTTTTAATCAAATCAACTAAAAGTCAATGTATGATTACCTAATGAAAATGTTTCATAGATATCATTATTCTAAGGTAAATTCACATCCATAACAAAATAGGAATCTCATCATACACAATAATTCTTCGTAAAAAAATTGTAAACAATTTTCAACATATTCATAAGGTAAAAAAATAGTATCGATAATATCATCATCATTATTTGAATAAGCTAAAATTCAAATGTATGATTACCATATTAAGACATCCCAACCAAATATAAAAAATAACGCATGGCTAGCTAGCACAACGAAAATCATAGTCAAGATCATCCTCATGATCATTTCCATGATCATCATCCTGACTATTCTTATAATACTATCCACATAATCATCATCAATGCCATCGCCATCCTCATCATAATCGTCTCTGATATATGATGTAATTTAAACATAGTCTGTATCATCATCTTCGTGGTCATTACCTGTAGCATTTTGGAAAAAAAATCAATATTACATGATAGTACTAATTCTATAGCACAATGCATATTTTTATTACAATGCTAACCATAAAATGAGGTAGGACATAATAATGTTTAATAGTACTAAAAAATAAAATGAAATTATGGTTTAAGATATATTGGAGATCCAGCTAAGATTATACTTGTAATTCACATTAAGTAGTAGAAGCATTTTTTAATGCATGTGAATTAGGTACACATTTGCTCTTCATATTATATTGTGAATGTTTCTTATGATTTCCATGTTTCTTATGTTTCTTAAGAGTTACTGGAAGCTTTATTTCAAATTACAATTGTAATTCATATGAGAAATAGATTAAATTTTAACAAAAAAATAATGTCACGTGAAAAAGTAAATTGTTTTTAATGTAAAATAAGTTGCATACAATATGAATTGTCACATCAAATATTGAGTTGTTTTTAATGCATGTACTATTCTCTATGATAAAACGAATCCTAAGATTTGTTCAAGAACAAATGCTCACAAATAATTACTTCGTTTTATCCATTATCACACTTAATCCATTATACCTAGTGATGACAATGATTCCATTCAAATTGCTTTGAACTCCCTAAATATAATGTAAAAGGGAAAACTCCACGAACACATCCACGACTACAACCCCCTCCCTTGCCTCTTCCACCATAAGAGTCAATGAACTTGGAGTTATGACCATGATAGAAACCCCTCCCTTGCCTCGTGTTCACCATCATAGGCATTGAACTTGGAATTAAGAGTACTCATGTTTTTTTGCTCTAACTAATCTCCAAGGAATCAATCTTGATCAATATGTCAAGGATTCCATCAAGGAATAGATGTATCACAGGCGAAGCTAAATAGGGTTTGCCAAAAGAGTGTGAAATAACACTTATCTATGTTTTATGAAATAACTCGAATGAGTGGAATGAATGGTGGGAAACACTTACCAGGGAAAGGAAGATTTTTGCTCTGTCCTTATTTCTATTATTATTTTTGGTTCTTAAAAAGGAGGGAAGTGTTTAAAAAATTCTAAAATTTATTTTAAATTAAAAACAAATTATTTGCTTATGTTTTAGTTTTTTTTTTTAAATATATATTTAGTTTTTATATATATACATATATTCTCCACCAAGATGATGAGGAGGTATTTTCATGTATAACACATTTAAGAAGATATCACAATTCAAATTGATAACTTAATATTTGTAAACAAATTTAAGGGTAATTGACAACATTCATAAAAAATATAGCAGTGTCCTCATATATAAAAATTCTCCATCAAAAAATCATTGACAATTTACAATATACATATATGCCTACTAAATGAACATTTATCATAGATATTATTATTCCAAGGTAAATTCACAACATTACATCCAAAAATAGTAACATTATCATAAATAATGATTCTCCATCAAAAAACATTGACAATTTTCAACACATATATAAAGTAACAAGATACTAATAATAATATCCTCATCATCTTTAATCAAATCAACTAAGATTCAAATGTGTGATTATCGGATCAAAATCTTTCATGAACACCATTATTCCAAGGTAAATTCACAACATTCGTCAAAATATTGTAATATCATCACACATTATAATTCTCCATCAAAATAATGTTGATAATTTTCAATATATACATAAAATAACAAGATAAAAATGATAATATCATCATCGTTATTAATCAAATCAACTAAACGTCAATGTATGATTACCAAATAAAAATGTTTCATAGATATCAGTATTCTAAGGTAAATTCACAACATCCATAAAAAAATAGGAATCTTATCATACATAATAATTCTTCATTAAAAAAATGTAAACAATTTTCAACATAGTCATAAGGTAAAAAAATAATATCGATAGTATCATCATCATTATTTGAATCAACTAAAATTCAAATGTATGATTACCATATTAAGAAATCCCAACTAAATATAAAAAATAATGCATGACTAGCTAGCACCACGAAAATCATAGTCAAGATCATCCTCATGATCATTTCCATGATCATCATCCTGACCATCCTGATAATATCATCCACATAATCATCACCAATGCCATCTCCATCCTCATCATCATCGTCTCTGATATATGATGTAATCTAAACATAGTCTGTATCATCATCTTCGTGGTCATTACCTGTAGCGTTCTGGAAAAAAAATCAATATTACATGTTAGTACTAATTCTATAGCACAATGCATATTTTTATTACAATGCTAACCATAAAATGAGGTAGGACATAATAACATTTAATAGTACTAAAAAATAAAATGAAAATATGGTTTAAGATATATTGGAGATCCAACTAAGATTACACTTGTAATTCACATTAAGTAGTAGAAGCATTTTTCAATGCATATGAAGTAGGTACCCATTTGTTCTTCATATTATATTGTGAATGTTTCTTATGATGTCATGCACGATTAGTAAATTAAGAGTTACTGGAAGCTTTGTTTCAAATTACAATTGTAATTGATATTAGAAATGGAATAAATTTTAACAAAAAAATAATGTCATGCGAAAAAGTAAATTGTTTTTAATGAAAAATAAGTCGCATACAATATGAATGTCACATCAAATATTGAGTTGTTTTTAATGCATGTACTTTTCTTTAAGATAAAATGGATCCTAATATTCATTCAAGAACAAATTCTCACAAATAATTATTTCATTTTATCCATTATCACACTTAACCCATTATACCTAGTGACGACAATGATTCCATTCAAATTGCTTTGAACTCCCTAAATATAATGTAAAAGAGAAAACTCCATGACCACAACCACAACAACAACCCCCTCCCTTGCCTCTTCCACCATCAAAGACAATGAACTTGGAGTTATGACCATGATAGAAACCCCTCCCTTGCCTCGTGTTCACCATCAGAGGCATTGAACTTGGAATTAAGAGTACTCGTGTTTCCTTTGCTCTAATTAATCCCAAGGAATCAAAACTTGATCAATATATCAAGGATTCCATCAAGGAATAGATATATCACAAAGAAAGCTCAATAGGCTTTGCCAAAAGAGTGCAAAATAACACTTATCTCTATTTTATGAAATAACTTGAATGAGTGGAATGAATGGTGGGAAACATTTACCAGGGAAAGGAAGATTTTTGGTCCATCCTTATTTCTATTATTATTTTTGCTTCTTAGAATGGAGGGAAGTGTTTAAAAAATTTCTAAAAATTATTTTAAATTAAAAAAAAATTATTTGCTTATGTTTTAGTTTTTTTTTAATATATATTTAGTTTTAAAATATATATATATATATTCTAAAAAAAATATTTAGTTTTTGGCATTTTTTTAATATAAAAAATTGTATTTTGTTTTTATAAAAATGGATTTTAAACATTCCATTCATGCTAAATTTGTGATTTTATGATATAAGTTTAAATTATATATAAAAAAAAGTAACTTAATATCATGTGTTGTGTCGCTGAGATAGGTATTATACATCTCTTCCTTGCTAAGTTATAGAATGTGCTTGGGTTTTCTTAATGCAATAAAATTAATTCAGCTCTTTATTATATCTTGAGATGTTCAACTTGCACCTAATAAAACAATAAAGTTAAAATAGGTTTTCCTTTGTCCTTTGTAGATCTTTGTCCCCATTAATCTTGGTCTTTATAGATTAATTATCTTATGGTGGCCTTGAGTGGTCACTCCCATTAGTTGCATGCTTTTTAGTTTTTTGTTAGTCACATTTCTTAGGCTTGATAACATGTTATTTAACTTATTAAAATGTGTTATTGTCCATATTATTGTTAAATATTAATATCAAATATGTTGGTTTTGAGCATGGTTTAGCAAAAAATTCCCAAAAGGTTTATAGATTGTATTTTATAATGTAATGATTCATCACTTGACGAAATTGTTTTGGATTATTATTTTTAATGATTCATTGATTGATGAAATTGTTATGGATATTTTTTTTAGTATATTAACTTGTATGTGATAAATTCAAAAGTCACCTTTTTTTGAGATTTTCATTGGTCAATTTCCCTTAAGGCCATCAAGTTCACCATTCTGTCCTAGGTTAAGGAAGTACATGAGTCATGAAGTGGCATTGTCCAAGCATTTAAATCTTGAAACATGTTTTTTTAGTCACATTATACTTCCTTTCTATGTAAATTCTCCATGAAAATAGTCTCATGGAACATGAGGGGCCTCAATAGTAATGGAAAACAAATACTCCTAAAAGAAAAATGGCACGCAAAGCACCCATCAATAATGTTGATATAAGAAACAAAAATATTAAGTGAGGTTCTACCTCATATAATTAGCAAATGGGGGAGGAATTGCCAAGTTGTAGTGATTGATGCTTAGAGATACTTCGATGGAATGTATATTATTTGGAATGATCGAGACATCAAGGTTACCAATATTTTTACCTCTTTTCGCATTATGATAATACAATATTAGTTAATTGACATCGAGGATTACTACCATGTATCCAATGTCTATGAATCCAATATTGCAAATGGAAAACCTCTGTTTCTCAATTCTATTTCCAGCACAAGTAATTTATACTCCCCATCTCCATGGATTATTGGGAGTGACTTCAATATTATCAAGTCTCTCGAGGAAAGAAAGGATGAATCACAATCTTTACCAAGAGATTTTGTAAGCTATACCATCAAAGCGCTAAAGTAGTCTCCATTAAAGTTCCCAAGTAATGAGTATCCAACCCACACATGTGGATAAATGAGATAGAATATATGTGTGTGTGGTGACTAACTTAATACATTGTTTTAATAACTCCACAAACTTAAGTATTTCACTCTGTCACATAAATTGACTATAGTGTGACATAAGTAAACCAAGAGTATACATGGAACCATTAGGCATCAAACATTCCCTAGATCCTCAATTAGGTGCTTAAATGATGAAGTGAAAATGCAAGGGGAAAAAAGGACTTCATGATTTAACCATCACAAACATGTGATCAAGTGTGACTAGGAGTTTATATATTCATATGTTTTCCAAAGAGGGAGTGAATACATGAGTTACCATTCATTGGGCCTTATTTTTCTTTTTCTTATATATAGTACTTATGGAATAAGGTTTTCATGAGTTTGGCACAACTCATAGATATAACATTTACATGAATTTTCACTTCAACCTTAGAGTTTAGACTTAGATAAATCATTATAGTGTATCTTTAATGATTTTGGCTTTCACTTTTTTATTTTCATTCATCACAAATGGAAAAAGGGGAAATATTTTGCCACAAATATATGAACTCTTAATCATAAAGGCGTCATACGATGAAAAAAAAATAATGATGTCATTCTCTATGAAAGTGGTGGGTATTCTTGAGAAATTTTATGCTTGTGGATGTCTCCTTCCTGGTTGAGAGGAAGTGAGGGTGGACACCATATAATAAACGTGTCATGTACTATGTCCAGGACTAATAGTCGTAAGCCTAGTAAAGACACCATTAGGGAGAATGGTGGATTGGATAAACATATGGGACCAATATTCTTTGAGAATTTGTACTTTGATTAGGACTAACCACCATAAGTCAAGTACATTAATCCAATATAAGAATAGTCATGAGGATAGACATTTCCTAATGTCAAATATTATGACAATGGATTAGGAAATGATCATGTGAGGACGTACCTGGTGAACATCCTAGTGGAGTAAGTGCCTAGAGAGGTAGTGGTGTCCAAATTTATGCCTCCCAACATTGTGCTCTGATCTAATGGAGAGATAGAACTTGTTAGTAAAGGCCCTACTATTTTGACAATGTTGCCTATGATGATGTAAATAATCGTTGATGCTTATCAATCCATATCCCTTCTTATATGAATATTTCAACTTGAGAGTACTTTTTTTTCTCATTATGAGTACCTCCCTAGTTTAGAGGGAGTGTCATCATCTTCATTATTGTCATCATCACCACCATCATCGCCATCATTATTGTCATCATTGCATTATCGTCATAATCGCCATTCATGTAGTCATCATCATCATCATGATTATGGACATTGTTGTCAATTGTTCATAATTATAGGTGTCGTAAGAAATATCAACAACCCAAAAAATGTTACAAGTGCACGAAAAGGGTTTTTAGGACACATGATATATGCAAGAGAAATAACAACTTTGTTTTTGAGAGATGATCATCATCATCACTACCATTATCATTGTAATTATAATTTTCATCATCCCCATCACCATAATTAATGTAATTTCTATCATCATTGTTTTCATCTTTGTCATGAACATCATAACCATCATTCATTCCATTAGTGTTGTTGATGATGACCAAGATGAAAATAATAATAATGATGATCATATGATGATGACTTGGAAGACGATGCCAAAGATAATGATTATGCTTGTGACCATGAAAAAAATATAAATTGGGAAGATTGGCCAAGTTCATTAGCATCATCATCATCATTGTCATTGTAACCCCCATCATCTTTATCATCATTGTCATTATCATAATAATCACAATTCATGTCATCGTCATAATTATTGACATTTTTATCAGTTGCTCATAATTGTCAATGTCATAAGAAATATCACTGATCTGGAATTTATCCAGGACAAAGAATTAAAGGTATTACAGACTCATGTGCATGGATGTGCCTATGTTACTTATGCAACGGATCGATAAGATTGCTAGAATACATAGACACTGAGGCAATCAGAGAAAACATAATAGTCAAACATGAAAACAAAACAAGTTTAATAAGGAGTTCACCCAATGCTCCTGGGCTACGTCTCCTAGTCCAGCCTCTCAGTGGTGGCCTCTCTATTATGTTTTCAAGTAAAGTTTTTACAACAGTGAGCTTGATTCGAGACTCACTGAATAGAATGAATTCAGTAGGAATGGAGTGCACAAACTCTCCTTACTAAAACTCGACCTCAGAGGGTCACAGTACTATGACAGGCATATGCCGAGGAGTTTGCTTGAACCTCTCAATCCCTCAATGGAGTACACAGACTCTCTGACTCTCTCTGGCTCGATGCTACCTTTAGGTCAGCTCGGCTTCTACCCTCTATTCTCTGCTATTAGCTTTCTGCGTCTCTTCATTGTCTACCTCTGTGTGTTGCCCCCCTCTGCCTCTGTTAGTTCATGCCTTTAAATCCAATCTGTTCTTTGACTACTCGTTTCCACTTCCCAACCTTCTGGTTTCCATTCCTCTATCCGTTCGAATTCCTCTGCTCTGCGTCATCATCATTGGGTAACGCCTTGCAGGGAGGTGGCCACCTATTTTGCTAACGAACTGGGTGTTAGATTCCCTGAATCATATTCGAATGGCAGTTAAATCTGTTTGCTTCAAGATCACCCATAAATCATGAATCATTTTCCAACTCATCATCCACGTCGGACGTCAAATCCCTTGTCATATTGTTTTTTGACTTGTCAAATCCGGTTAGTCATAGGGACGTATCTCCGCCGTCGATCTGGGCCCCCCAGATTCTACGGTCGTCCTTCATATCGGGCAGACAAGTTGCACTGTGTTTACCCATCCGATGCGGGCGGTTTTCTCTCTCATCTGCCGGATGCGTGTCGCTCAATGTGTGGCATCGGGTGGGACTCAGTCAAAACTGCTTATCGCCTCAAAGCCTTCCGATATCCTGCCGGTTTAGGGAATCCCGCGCCACGGAACCGAAACAGTTACTTTTCCGAATTTTATAGCGATTTCAGGTTTGGGCGCTTCCAGGCTTTCCTTCACTGAGGGGGATGCCTTGCGCTACGCGATTAGCACTAATCACGTATCAAAATCCACCTCTCTTTCCCGAATTAGCCTCTGGTTTTGCCAGTTTTGTGCCATTGCACTTTACCATGGGCCAACGATCTGCGCGCTCGACCAAGGGTCCTCGTTGCTCTCTCTAGCCACATTGTTATGAGGATTCCTTCTAATAGCTTTGATCTTTTCTAGGGCTTGAATCTTTTAGAATAATTTGAAACAGTCATGAAAACTTAGAGAGTTTTTGTTTTTTTAGGATCCAATTTGGATCACGGCCTTCCCACTGAAAAAGCTTTTGGACCACCAAAAGTTGGTTTTCTTTCAAACACCAATCAAGTGAGGGTATTGCTTCCTCGCTTGCTCAATTTCTATCCATTTCGCATTACTTGGCTTTGAACCTTTGAGTCCGATCCTGAGGTACTCAACATCCCCTCTGCGTGTAGTTCTTACCTTCCTGTCCAGAACTGTATCTTCTTACAAATCATAGATATTCAAGTAACAGGTCATCAATAGAAGGCATTTGACTCTGCTCTTTGGGATCTTCAATTAATGAAGGTTCAAATAGTCTCAAGCTGTCTGCATTAACAACTAAGTAGATGTGCATGTAAGCTGGTAGATCAAGGCGAAAAGCATTCTCACCAATTTTCTCAAGTATTTTGAAAGGTCCATACCTTATTGGCTTCAGCTTCTTACCTTCACCTTGCATTATGTCTTTGCTGATATACAGCCAGACTTGATCACCAACTTGGAAACTATGCTCCACCCGATGCTTGTCATGCCTTGCCTTGTACTTGGCTTGGCTCTTTTCCAGCTATTCCTATATTGCCTGGTGAATCTCTTGGATTTGTTCAATGAACTTGGTTGCCTTGTCCACATCACTGTGTCCATCAATTGCTATGTCTTTACCAAAGACAAAATCCAAGGGATACCTTGGTGTGAAACCAAAACAGGTCTCAAAAGGAGATCTCTGTGTAGAAGAATGTTTTGCTCGTTGTAAGCATGCTGCACATAACATAAATGTCCATCCCAAAGTTTGGGATGCTTACTGCAATAGCCTCTAAGCAACTGGATCACTGTCCTATTGACCACTTCTGTTTGACCATCTGTTTGCGGATGAAAAGCTGTGCTTTTCTTCAGCTTGGTGTCCATCAATTCCCAAACTTGACCAAAATTTCCCAACAAATAGGGTATCTCGGTCAGACATTATGGAAGTGGGTAATCCAAAATGAACCCATACATGCTAAAAGAACAACTTTGTAGTTTGTTTAGCTGTAATCTGTTTGTTACAAGGTATTAAAATACACATTTTGCTGAACCTATCCACAACAACATATAAATAGTCATGACCTTTCCTAGATTTAGGCAGTCCTCCAACAAAGTCCATGGAAACACTTTCCCAAGGATGAGAAGGAACTGGTAGTGGAGTGTACAAGCCTAGTTTTCTATTGTTGAGCTTGCTTTTAGCACACATGGTACACCCTCTTACATATCTAGAAATTGTCTCATTCATTTTTGGCCAATAACAAAATCTTTGCAGCTGTGCAACCGTTTTACTTACACCAAAGTGACCTGATATTAGAGAAGTGTGTGCTTCTCGAATTATCTTTACTCTTTCAGTTTGTGGAATGCATAGCTTCCCATAGTGATAGAAGAGTTGGTCCTTAATATGATAATCCAATTCTTCTACTCGTTTGCCTTGACTTAAAGTTGCATGTACATCTTTAAAATCTATATCTTGAGCATATTGTTCAATGTAGCTCTCATGCAATACTAAATTATGCTTAAGTATAGTAGATGCATTTATAATTGGTCTAGATAACATTTCTGCAACTTTATTGTGTATGCCCTTTTTATATTTGATGACTAATGAAACTGTTGTAGAAAACCCATCCATCTATAGTGTCTTGATTGCTGCAACTTAGTTTGGGAGTGTAGATATTGAAGTGGTTGATGATCAATATGTATAACTGTCTCTTTGCCCATTAAATAATGTTTCCACTTTTTCACACTCTGTACTAATGCATACAATTCTTTATCATATGTGGGATAGTTAACTACTGCAGAATTAGATGTCTCAGAATGATAACATATGGGTTTACTGTGCTACATCAACACTGCTTCCATGGCATAGTCACTAGCATCTATTTCAATCTCAAATGGTCTTTGAAGATCGGGCAGTGCTAGTACTAGTGTTGTACTAATCTTTTCTTTCAAGGTGTTGAAGGCTTTCTGTTGTTTGCCTCCCCAGTGAAACACCTTGTTCAATCCTGTTAAAGCATGTAAGAGAGCTGCAATTAAGGAAAAGTTAGAAATAAACTTTCTCCAATATTGTGTTGCTCCTAAGAAGCTTCTAACCTCTGTAACAGATTTGGGTTTAGGCCAGTTTACAATGACTGCAACCTTAGAGGGATCTATTTTCAATTCACCATCCCCTACTATATGTCCCAATAATTCAAAGATGTTTTGCCAAATTCACATTTTGAGAGTTCAACATAAAGTTTTTCTCTTTTCAAAACATCCAGTGTTTGCTTAACATGCTTTAAATGTTCTTCCCATGTTTTGCTAAATATAAGAATGTCATCCAAATATACAATAACAAAATCATCAAGAAAAGGTTTGAGTACATCATTCATTACTCTCATGAAAGTAGCAGGAGCATTAGTTAAGCCAAAAAGCATAACCAGCCACTCATACAATCCCTACTTTGTTTTGAAAGCAGTCTTCCATGCATCTTGCTCTGCAACTCTGACATGATGATAGCCACTATGCAAGTCTAACTTAGAAAAATAAACAGCTTCATTCAACTGATCTAATAGATCATCTATGCGAGGAAGGGGATAACGATTTTTTATCTTTATCTTATTCAGTGCTCGATAATCAATGCACATTCTCCACGAGCCATCTTTCTTTTTCACCAAAATAATTGGAGACCCACGTGGTGATGTGCTAGGTCTAATGAACCCTTTCTCGAGCAGCTCCTGTACCTACTTCTTGATTTCTGCATTCTCTAAAGCTGACAACATGTACATTCCGATGTTAGGCAATGGCGCATCTTGTTGCAAATTAATATCATGCACTATTTCCTTTTTGGGTGGCAGACCTTTAGGTTCTTGAAACAATACATCATATTCTGAAACAATTTTTTCTAAATCAGCTTGGTGTTTAGCATCACAGCCCTCAAATACATTGGTTTTATCAGGTTTCTTTTCCTTCACAACCATTAGTAAAAATGGTTTGCATGAATTTACAATTCATTTCATCTGCCCTGAGTTTATGAGAGTATAATTATTCTTGAGCTTATGAGCTCTTACAATATATTTGATTCCATTTTCAACGAGTAGGTACTTGTTCTCAGCTCTATAGAAAATAGCTTTTCTATCATACAAGTAAGGACTTCCTAAAATAATTCCACATATATACAAAGGAACTATATCTAACTCAACCTCATCTACAAATGCTGACCCAAAAGAAAACTTAAGTTTACATTGTCTAGTCACTTGTAGCTTTGCTTTATCACATAGCCAACCTAATGGATATGGTTTCTTGTGAGGTGTGGTTAGTAATCCCAACTTCTTTACAATTGTTTCAGAAATTAAATTTACTTGTGAGCCACTATCAAACAAAGTATCGATCTTTTGATGATTGGAAATAACTCGAATATGAAAAAGCTCACGTCTTTTTCTCTCATTTTCTTCATTATCAGTAGATTGTGCAAAATTACTAGTAGATGCTTCAGAATTTTTACCTTTTATACCTGTGGCTACGATTGTTGCTTCATCTCCTGAGTCTGACCCCAAATCCTTTTGAATAGTTGTAGCAGTCTTCTTCTTCTTGCCCTTGAACTTCTTAGGTTTCAGCTCTGGGTGCAGAATCCAACAGTGTTCATCATCATGCCCATCCTTCTTACAGTGAGTGCATGAATACTTGCTTTTCCGTATAGTGTTTGTCTTCCTCTCCTTCCATTTCTGTTTTCTTTTCTCCTTATTTTTGCTTGCAGTGGGTTGGGATGATCCCCCAACTTCTGGGTTCCCATTCTTACCTCTAGCTTCTGGATGCGTATCCTGAACGAATACCTCATTTATGCTAGTGGGATTAAACATGAGGATAGTGTGCCTCATGTAGCTGTGTAGACCACCTATATACTTCAACAGAGTCTCAGGTGAGTCTAAAGAAATTCCTAGAATCAAAGCTATCTTCCTAAATTCTTGGGTGTAACCTTGTACACTTTGCCCTTTTAGTTGTCGAAGAGTTTGCCAGCTCATCATGGCTTGCTGCATGTAGGCTAGTGGATAGAATTGATTTTTAATTGCAGAAACAAATTCACTCCAGACAGAAAGAATCTTACCATGTTTCTTCATGTCAGCTTGGGTCCTGCCTTTCCACCATACCAAGGCAGTGCCTCCAAGGCGTAGGCTGGCCAGCTGAATCTTACTCTTGTATGAATCGATGCTCTGCAATCTGCAATAAACATCAATATGTTTGATCCAATTATCCAGCTTCTCTGCATTCAACTCTCCATCATATATTGGTAAATTAAATTTAACATCTAATTTAATCAAAGATGTCTTCTTTTTATTTTCAGGGTTATTAGGAGGCGTGAGAAATTTTTCTTCTTTCCCTTTGCCTTTAGAGTGGTCATGGAGGAGAGATTCTTCTACTCCTTTGTCTTGTTTGGAGCTTGATGAGTCTTCATCTCTATGTTTCTTAAAGTCCCTATAAATTTCCTCCACCATGGATCTCAGGGCCATAAAACTATCCATGAACTGGAGGTCTGATTCCAAGGGATTTTATTCTGACATTTTCCTCTTAGAATAGACTCTTCCAATTTCTGGGTTAGTTTCAGCCAATTCTCCTTCTCCTAATTTAAGCTTTGATCTAGTTAGCATTCAACAACAAAATCCAGCACAAGCTTGTCTAACCTTAGTAACCTAGAGCTCTAATACCACTTGATCTGGAATTTATCCAGGACAAAGAATTAAAGGTATTACAGACTCATGTGCATGGATGTGCCTATGTTACTTATGCAACAGATCGATAAGATTGCTAGAATACATAGACACTGAGGCAATCAGAGAAAACATAACAGTCAAACATGTAAACAAAACAAGTTTAATAAGGAGTTCACCCAATGCTCCTGTGTTACATCTCCTAGTCCAGCCTCTCAATGGTGGCCTCTCTATTATGTTTTCAAGCAGAGTTTTTACAATAGTGAGCTTGATTCGAGACTCACTGAACAGAATGAATTTAGTAGGAATGGAGTGCACAAACTCTCCTTACTGAAAATCGACCTCAAAGGGCCACAGCAGTATGACAGGCCTATGTCGATGAGTTTGCTTGAACCTTTCAAGCCCTCAATGGAGTACACAGACTCTCTGACTCTCTCTGGCTCTGTCTGGCTCGATGTTGCCTTTAGTTCAGCTCAGCTTCTACCCTCTATTCTCTATTAGCTTTCTGTGTCTCTTCGTTGTCTGCCTCTATGTGTTGCCCCCCTCTGCCCCTGTCAGTTCATGGCTTTAAAGCCAGTTTGTTCTTTAACTGCTTGTTTCTGCTTCCCGGCCTTCTAGTTTCCTTTCCTCTGTCCGTTCAAATTCCTCTGCTCTGCGTTATCATCATTGGGTAATGCCTCGTAGGGAGGTGGCCACCTGTTTTGCTAACAAACTGGGTGTTAGATTCCCCGAATCATATTCGAATGGCCGTTAAATATGTTTGCTTCAAGATTGCCTGCGAATCATGAATCGTTTGTCAACTCATCATCCACGTCGGACGCAAAATCCCCTGTCATCTTGCTTTTGACTTGTCAAATCCAGTCAGTCATCGGGACGTATCTCCACTGTCAATCTGGGCCCCCCAGATCCTACAGTCATCCTTCATATCGGGCGGACAAGTTGCACGGTGTTACCCATCCGATGCGGACGGTTTTCTCTCTCATCAACCAGATGTGTGTCGCTCGATGTGTGGCATCGGCGGGACTCAGTCAAAACTGCTTACCGCCTCGAAGCCTTCCGATATCCTGCCGGTTTGGGGAATCCCGTGCTACGGAATCGAAACAGTTACTTTTTTGAATTTTATAGCGATTTCGGGTTCGGGCGCTTCAAGGCTTTCCTTCACTGAGGGGGATGCCCTGCAATACACGATTAACGCTAATCGCGTATCAGAATCCACCTCTGTTCCCTGAATTAGCCTCTGGTTTTGCCAGTTTTGTGCCATTGCGCTTTACCATGGGTCAACGGTCTGCGCGCTTGACCGAGGTTCCTCGTTGCTCTACTCTAGCCACAACTGCAATTGTTATGAGGATTGTTTCTGATAGCTTCAACCTTTTCTAGGACTTGAATCTTTTAGCATAATTTGAAACAGTCATGAAAACTTAGAGAGTTTTTTTTTTTAGGATCCAATTTGGATCAATCACCAATGCAAAAAATATGATGAGTGTTGGAAAAGGGATGCAAAAGTGAACAAAAAAAATGGGGGCAACAATAGACGTAAAATTAGATGAAGAGTGGACACAACATAAGTAGACTAAAAACAAAACAGAAAAATTGACACAAAAGTGGATGAAAAAGTAGATGCAATAGTTGATGCAAACTTGGACACAAAATAGTATGCAAACATGGATTAAAAAGTGGAAGAAAACATGGGTGCAATAGTAGGGATAAAACTTAGCATGAATTGTGGTGAAACAAATATGGATACAAAAATGAATGCAAAAAAGGACACAAACTTGGATGAAAAAAGGAGGAAAACTTGGATGCAAAAAGGGATGTAAACATGGATGCAATAGTGGAAACAAAATTAAATGCAAAATTGGACCCATCAGAATTGGATGTAAAGTAGATGCAAAATGGGATGAAAAAAAACATAAACAATATTTGATGCAACCTTGGACACAAAAGAGGATGCAGATGTGGATGCAAAAGCGGAAGAAAACGTGGGTTGCAATGATAAGCACAAGATATGGCACAAATTGTGGCACGACCAAAGTGGATGAGAAAGTGGATGTAATAACAGACACAAAAAAATATGTAAACTTAGATGAAAGACAATATGCAATAAGGGATGTAAAAGTGGATGCAAACATGGTGCAACAAGAGAAACAAAATTGGATGTAAAATATAAATGCAATGGAAGTAGATGAAAAAGAATATACAAAATGAGACGCAAAACCCAACACAAAAGTGGATGGAAAAATAGATGCAATATTTGATGCAAAAGAGGATGCGAAGATGGATGCAAAATTGGAAGAAAACGTGGGTACAATAGTAAGTACAAAACATGGCACAAATTGTGTCACAACAAAAGTGGATGCAATGATAGATGCAAAAAAACAAGAAAATGAAGATGCAAAAGTGGATGTAAACATGGGTGCAACAATGGGTTCAAAATAGGATGCAAAAGTTTATGTAACAAAATCGATGCAAAAGTAGATGAAATATGAGACACAAAACCTTATGCAAATGTTGATGCAAAAGTGGATACAAAAAGGGAAGCAAAAATAGATGTAAAAGTAGATGAAAATCTAGATGTATATGAGGATGTAATCGTGGATTCAAATTTAGAAGAAAAAATGGGTGCAAAGGGAGGTGCCAAACTAGGTGCAAATTATGGCACAAGAAAATTGGATGGAATAGTGGACACACTAACAGATGAAAAAGAGGATGTAAATATGGATGCAAAACAAGATGTAAAAGTGGATGCAACAAAAGTAGATGCAAAACTAGACACAAACCTCGATGTAAAACTTGGTGCAAAGGGGATGCAAAAAATTATTTTAAAAATGATGCAAAAAAGGATGCGAGAGATGATGCAAAAGTTGATGCAAGTGTAGGTGCAAAAAGTGGATGCAATAGAGGATGCAAAAGTTGGTGAAACAAAATTAGGTGCCAAACTTGATGAAAAACATGGTGCAAAGGATGGCACAAAACTTGGCATAAATCCTGGCGTAAAACCTGATGTAAAATTTGGTGCAAAACCTATTACATACGTGGCGTTAAACTTGGTGTGAGACTTGGTGCAAAACTCAATGCAAAGTTTGCATCAAGTTTTGCACTATATTTGATAAATGGACACAAATAGTACCAAAACTGGGCTCTAAACGCAAAAAAGGAAGCAAAAAGGGATGCTAATCACAGGGTTTTATTGTAGTGATTATTATGAAAAAGCGTGACTATACAATCGAATCCTACCAGAAATCAATAAAAAAATGGATTGTACAAACTTTAGTAATTCAATTGTGTAACGGATTGTACAAACTTCAGTAATTCAATTGTATAACAGATTTAATTTATATAACCCAATTGTACGGGCATACTAATTTATCTGAGATCTCAGATATGACTCATTACTTTCGTACTAGCTAGGCAATTATCCGTACAAACGTAACACCTCGTTTGCCATTGTATACTTATCTACGAATGATGGTTTTATTTTTTTTACTTTGGTGGTGTTCACGACTTGAAAATATGGATGCAATTGTATGGATAGGTCGACACAGTGATATGGAAACAAATGTGTATGAATTATAGAAATGGTAGATGAAGGCAGATTGTATAGACGGACAGGTGAGGTCAATACGGGTGACTGCATAAACAAAAAATTGCATTGATAGTGGCTGGATGAAGGTGTCCGTGTTATGGCCTCGTAAATCGGTTGTGTATGGAATAAGAGTGGTGTCCTACGATGGTGTCGTGGTGGTCAACGACTTCAGAGAATCAAATCAAGTTCATTCCAGTAGGTTAACACGGCTTGTGTGGAGGCAACTCAACGAAACCCATGATTGCGGTTGTGTAGGAAGGACATCGTTACGATGGTGGTCATGAGCAGTGTTGTAAGGCCGATCAGACTTACAGGTATGCGATTGAGAGCAGTTTGGTTGACTCGATTTGTCGGGGGTAAGGATATAGTAGGGTGTGGGTTCCGAAGGTCGATGGCTAGTATCTGGCGGCAGTGTTGCGGTGACCGTGAGGACAAACAACGGTGGCGACGTTGTGGTGAATGACCAGGACAACCGACAATGGCAGTGTTGTCAAAGGGTCACGACGACTACAATTTTTATGTTGGTTTTTTTTTTAGGCGTATATATATATATATATATATATATATATATATATATATATATATATATATATATATATATATATATATATATATATCTCTGTGTGTGTGTGTGTGTGTGTGTGTGTGTGTATATATATAGATATATATATACTTTTTATATAATTTTTAATTTTTTTCTTTAACCTTTTTTTTAACACTTTTTTCTTTCTTTTATGGCTAAGGGCCAATTGGTGAAAATGGAGAAACTCCAACAGCATGTAGCAAAACACTTCTAGATTACATGGCTTCTCCTGTGAATTATATATGGTAAAGTGGGAATTTTATGGGCCTGACATACTATAGGTCTAAGCAAGCAATGATAAAACAATAATTGGGGATAATAATCATGTACAACCTCATTTCATTCCCGAGGCAGGGGTTGTCAAGTTAATGAAAAGCTAGAGTCTAATTACCTTGTTGATGCATGCACTAAAAAGCAACACAATCAAGCTAAGGTTTATGAGGCTCTCGTATGACAACTTGCAACTATACAACATCCTTTTTCTCACTCCACTTAAAGTAGTTTTTTGCAATATGACTTATTCAAATAAGATTTTACTCATTTGTCCTGGTACATACAACACATCATGAAATTCATTCACATTCTGTTAGGAATTTTCATAGCAACAATGCTTTGACCTTTATCATGAGTATTCTCTCGGCTCCCAACGCAACCTTCACCCTTTGACTCCCAGACTCCTATTCATTTTCATTTAGGAGGAAGCACAACCAACTTTATCCCTCAATCTTCTAGTGTTGGGCCTTTAACCTTCATTCCTTGTTGTGATAGAGCCCATTAGATCTAAGCATTGATCCTAGGAGCTCTGATGTTACTCTGTAACACAATCCCATATTGGCCAGAGGTGGTTACCAAGTCACTCAATTCTCGTGGCACAATTACAATAATGGCGCAAGTGTATATATATATATCCATTTTCCATTTTTTTTTTATTATTAACTATGCACTAATTATTACTTCACCGTATTACCAACACTATACTCAAATAGGACCCACTAAATCATATCTCTAAGTTAAGTTGGATATTGGTATGAGACCTAACTTCTATGTTATTGTATTACTTTTGGTACTCAAATCCATAGTAGCTTCAATTGCCTTGTCTAGAGCTCCATAAACCATCAAGGCTCCTAAAATGAAATAGCTACTGGTGATATCTGTTTTTCCTACACTACGTGTTACTTGCCTAGTCACAGTCAAGGTTGTTATTGTCTTCTCTCCAGCAAACTTGCCCAAAGATGTCAAGTTGGGAGCAGTAGTGTCTATGTCATAACACTTCTTATCTAACTCACTAGCTTACAGATTGTTACTTTATTCAAGGACTAATTATTTTTATAAACCAGGGTTCATGTGGTGTATTTAACTGGTGGGCACTTATACTACCCTACTTAACAATTGGTACTTTTTTTTTTTGACAGAAATGGTTAGATGATGTATTAATTTCCGGCGTAAAGTGCCTCATTGCAAATTACAAAAAATAGACAGAATTCAGATTTCTCTTCGAATAGGAACTAGATGTTTTCCCCCCTAGTGAGTCTGCAAATTCTTTGGGCTATCATACGATTGGTCTTCTCTATCTTTCCTAATTTACATAAACAAACAAACTGCTCCAATAAAAGACAGTAAAACATATTAAACTAATAGTCAAGGGATGGGATCCCAGCCTTCATCTTCATTTCTTAGCAGGACTCCTGGAGAGAGGGGGGCCGCTATGTTGGCTTCAGCATCGGCTTCTTTATTGTTATCTCTCTTTACATGAAAGAATTCCAGGTTCTGAAAGGAATTTATAAGAATTCTAATTCTGTTCATCAATCTTGAGAGCCTTAGATCAGTAGGATGGGAACTGTCAACAATGATCTTAATGATGGGTTGGGAGTCCCCAAAAATAATTGCATCTTTGATACCCAAGGATATGAATTGTTTGAGGCCCTGAAAGAGAGCCAGGGCTTCGGCTTGGATGCTTGTGTTGAAGCCCGTGCCCTAGGCAAACCTCAGTTCAGTTTTGTTCTCAGCATTTTTTATTACTCCACCTGCACCGGATCTGCCAGGGTTGCCTTTTGCTGCCCCGTCAAAAAAGAGAATGTATCTTGCCTTCTTGCTGCAAAACTCAGTAAAATCTACAGCATCCATTCAGATTTGCCAATTTTTATGGAGAGGGGGGGATCTGATAGTATCAGTGAAATTGAGATGAAGATGAGTGCCCCATGCAGCTTCTTGGTCACTTAAATCTGCTCTGTCCAGCTGATCGCCCAAACAGTCTCTTAAGTGGCATTTGATTTTTTCCCAAATGATCTTAAGGTCGCTTTTTTTGTCTCTGAAAATACGTTGGTTTCTTTCCAGCCATACATGCCAGTAAATGAGTTTAGGGAGGATGATCTAGGCGTCTTTTATGTGGGCGTTCTGAAGGGAACCTCCTGGAAACCTTGATTTCCAATTTGCAAACAGGTTTGCGCATCGATTTGGCAAGGCGAAGCTAGCATTCCATGGTTTTAAGGCCTCGGTCCAGAGATCAACGAAGAAATTGCAGTGGAGCATAAGGTGGGGGGCATTTTCCTCGTCATTTCCACATAACGAGCCGCGGGATGACCCGCTGTAACCTATTCTGCGCAGCCTGTCGTCCGTCAATATCTTTTGATGGCATAAAAGCCAGCTGAAGACATCAATTTTAGGCATTGAGGTCCGCGACCAAATCCCTTGCCATGGCTTCGGATCAGGGGGAACGTGAGGCCGAAGGGAGAGGAATTTATAGCCAAGCGCCACTGTGTATCGACCAGATGAAGGCCCCCATCCCCTGATGTCGGGTTTCCTGGAATTTAAAGGTGCTTTGCCTGCTAAGAGTGATCGGAGGGAGACGAGATCGCTGGAGAGGTTGTGGGGTACCTCTATGTCGATCCAGTTCTTCCATTTGCCGTTTTCCCATTGAGAGATATCCCAAAGCGTTTTTAGGCCCGCTCTGTCCATCCATTCTCTCAGCATCAGCAGTGAGCGGTCTTCAGAGAGGGGCTCACTGTCCATGATTCGGTCATCCCAAATGCTGATACGCTTACCATTTCCAGGAATCCAGTGCGCGTGAAGATTGATCAAGGGGGCCGCTTTGATGCACAGTTTGTGAACCAGCGTTCCAGTTTTTGGTTTGGGTTTGTCAAGGCAGCGGGTTCTCTGTCCCCTAAAATATTTCCTCCACATCGCAACCTGAGCCCAACCCGGCTTTGGAGATATAATCCTCCACAGGAGTTTTGCACCCAAGGCAATGTTTTGCTTGCTGAGGTTCTTGAAGTTGAGACCTCCTTCCATTCTGGGCAGTGTGACTGTGTCCCAGTTAATAAGGGGAATTTTTTTCTCGTTATCTTTCCCACCTTTCCAGAAGAAAATCCTGATGTATTCCTCCATTTTTCTCATAATACCTGTAGGTGCCATCATGACTGCAGCTTGGTAGGTAGGAAGGTTGTTCAAGACAGCTTTGACCAGCATTGTCTTTCCAGCCAAGTTGAGCAAGTTGATTCCCCAGGAGTGGATTTTGAGCTTGAATTTTTCCAATAACGGCATCCAATCTTTGCTGAGGGCCCTTTTTTGGAAAACAGGGAGCCCCAAATATTTGAAGGAATTCCAGGAAGAGGAGGCTGCAAATCCAAAGCAATTGGAGATAGCTTGGAGGAATCTGGGGGGAGAGTTCCAGCAGTAAATGTGACATTTGCCTTTGTTAATTTTGCTTCCTGAGTCTTCACAGTAAGCATCCAGCACTTCTTTGAAATGATTAGCCGTGGACAAAGAGGCAGTGCCCAACAGGAGAGAGTCATCCGCAAAAAGGGCATGATTTATATTTTTTACACCTCTTGCAATGCTCAGACCCGTTATTTCTTGGTCATTCTGCTTTTTTATTAGAAGGAAGCTTAGGACAGAAGCTTGAAGGACAAAGAGCAAGGGGGAAAGAGGGCATCCTTGTCTCAGCCCTCTAGTGGCTTTAAAAAAGTTAGTTGCCCTCCCATTTACCAAAGGGGCAATCCAGGGTTCGTTGATACAAGCTTTGATCCAATTGATGAATTTGAGTCCAAAGCCAAACTTGTGGAGGACCTCAAACAAGAATCTGTGTCTTACCCTGTCAAAGGCACTTTCCAGGTCTAGTTTAATGACCATTCCTTTCTCTTTTCGAGTCAGACTTGAATGAATTGCCTCTTGGACCAGAATAAAATTATCAACAATCTGCCTTCCCTGGATGAAGCCTCCCTGGTTCTCGGGGATGATGTTAGGAAGGATGATTTTTAATCTGTTTGCAATAACCTTTGTTATCAACTTGTAGCCTGTATTGCAGAGGGAAATAGGGCGAAATCTGGAGAAGGAGCTGGCACCTTTTTCCTTAGGAATAAGGGCCAAGAAAGCTGAGTTGGTGCTTCCCCCAATTTTCTGGCAAGCTTGAGACTTCCTCACCATTCTGCACAAGTCCTTTTCCACTATCTGCCAACAGCTCTGCAAGAATCTAGCTGTGAAGCCATCCGACCCCGGTGCCTTATCTGGCTCCATTGCGAAGAGAGTTGTTTTAATTTCGTTATTGGTGACTTCTGCTTCTAAGTACTGCTTATGGTTGGTAGTG
Source organism: Pinus tabuliformis (assembly GCA_031772625.1). Taxonomy (NCBI): domain Eukaryota; kingdom Viridiplantae; phylum Streptophyta; class Pinopsida; order Pinales; family Pinaceae; genus Pinus; species Pinus tabuliformis. The sequence continues at coordinate 797,986,457 of CM062805.1, read as the reverse complement.
ATCAATGAGGGAACCTCGTTCACAGTATTTAGTGCAAGCCCTTATCCCTCTTCTTCATTATACAGCTTTTTGAAGTGATGGTATGCTGCCTTTTTTATACTTTGTATGTCTTTATGTCTTGTATTCTCTTCCTTGATTTCTGAGATGGAGTTGAAACTTTTCCGGGCTTGGGCTTGCTTGTGGAAGAAGGAGGAGTTTCTGTCTCCAGCCTTAAGCCAAAGCCTACGGGATTTGACCCTCCAGTACTCTTCCTCAGCCAGACTTGCCTTGAGAAATTTTCCTTGTAGCTCAGCTTCCTTATCTAAAATTTCTTTTGTAATTTCTTCATTTTCCGACTTCATATGGTGGATCTCAAGGCTTTCTTGGATCTTTTTCCTTTCCACTGCTGGGTTAGGAAGGGATTTGGCCCAGGATTTCAAAGCAGCTTTCACTCTCCTGAGCTTTTCCTCCCATACATAGAAGGCAGAACCATTGACTGGTTGCTTCCAAGTATCTTTTACCAGCTGCATGAAGGTCTGTTCTTTAACCCAGAGGGGGCTGAATTTAAAAGGAATGGGGCCTTGATTCATGTGTGCCAGCAGGTCGAGCTTGATGGGTCTGTGATCTGAAACACTGCATGGGAGAATATGCATTCTAGAATCTAATCCAAGGAGAAGAAAAGAACTTTGTACAAAAAAACGATCTAACCTTGCAGCGATGTGCCCCGGGCCGAGTCTTTTGTTGGACCAGGAGTATTTGCCCGACGAGGGTTTTATGTCAATCAGGTCCCAATCCTGAAGCAGATCCTCAACCCATTCTCGCGCCGGATCTCTCACAATGCTCCCACCACGCTTTTCAGCTAGGGAGAGGGTTAGATTGAGATCCCCTGCGATGATGACATTCTTTAAGTCTTCCAAGTCTACCATATTTCTAATGGATTCCCAGCAGCTCTTTTTCTCACCTACACTGATTGGAACATACACATTGAAGAGGCAGAAGGTCTCATTTAAATCCATGTGTTGTAGTTTGGTGAACAGCCAATGGGTGTTGGCGACTTCTTTGATTTTTGAAACTTTATTTGCGTTCCAAAGGGTACCCAGTCCTCCTGACGCACCGCGGGCTGAAACAGCTTGCCCTTCACTTCTTTTCCACAGTTTTTTGACTGAGTGGAGGAAGGACTTATCCTCCATTTTAGTCTCCTGGATGAGGAGTATATCAGGAGATTCAGTTCTTATCAGGCTTCTGACGGCTTCTTCTTTTATTCTGCTCCCCATACCCCTACAGTTCCAGGAGACGATCTTCATCACTTGGTTTTTGAGTGGGGAGCTCCTTTAGAGCTCTGGTGCCGATTTCTAGTCATCTTCGAAGTTTTTGCCAAGAGTTTCTTGGGGGTTGGTTGGCTTCCTTGTAGTTTGTCTTTATAAGTCTCCTGTTCTCTTTTCTCGCGAGCTGATTTGCGGCTTCTCAATGATCTTCTAGGCGAGGAGTGTGGATCCCCTATTTCACCTTCCTCTTCTGAATCCTCCAATCCTTGCTCTTCCTCGACATCTTCTGTGGGTATGTCGTTTTGCTTGTCTGGACTAGTATCAGCTTGCTTTGATCCCGAAGGGGCCTCCAAGTGGGGCGATGCTTCCTTCTGGCTCTCTATTCCTTTAGGATCTTCTGATGCTGAGCTTAACGACGCAAATTTGTTACCTTGATCTTCCATGGGGGAACCTTGAGTCGCAGGGCCTGGCTGGGGGATCTTGTCGTTCTTTTTTCCTGATCTGGGGTTTTTATGAACATTTTTGCTCCTTTTGACCTGTGTCCATCCTTCCTCCTTGTTTTTTTCCCCTTCACTATTCTTTGGGCAGTTACGGGCAAAGTGACCATAGACATGGCACTTTCTGCACTTAAACGGTAGCTGCTCATAATCCAACTTTTGGAGGTGCACCCAGTTTCCAACCTTTATTTTTATTGCCTCAGGCAGACCCACCTCAAGATCCACTTCGACACAGATTCGAGCACAATCAAATTGATCTTTGCTGTTGGCTCTGTCTATGAACTTGCCTAATGTATTCCCAATGTGTTTAAGAGATTCCCAGTTCCAGCAGTGCATGGGCAGGTTGGGGAGTCTAACCCACACTGGAACGGCTGTGGGGACGTCGACTGATGGATCAAAGTCAGGCATCCACTTGTTGAGATACAGCCCTTGAGGGCCCATGAAATAGGGTCCATTACGGAATATCAATTCCTTGTCCTCCTTTTCAACAAATTCGAAGAGGAAAAAGCCCTTCCCTAGGAAGTATGAGGTGAATCTGTGGTTGATCAGCGGTGCCCAATTCCTTGCTACCCAACTCTCCGTGGTTTTGGGGGAGGGCCAGAGTCCAGTGAACTGCCCGACCAAAGCTCTCTCTGACAATGAGAGTGCAACCTGAATCGGCCCCTCAGGAGGGAGCTCGATCTCAGGGATATCATCTAATCGCTTAACAAATTTCGCGGCTTCAACTGCTTTCTTCTTTGGGAGAGATTCCAACAGTTTTATGAACACCTCTGCAGCAGAACCTTGAGGCATTGTCGGGTCCATATTACCGCCGGCTTAGCTCGAATGGGGCGAGCCTGCCCTGGCTTCAACTCTCATAGTCCACGATCCAACCCAAAGAAAGGAGGCACCGCGCAGAGGGGTGTAGATCGAGGAGGGATCCAGAAAAGAACACCGCGCAGGGGTGAGTCCGCGCCAGGAGCCACCAAGGCGGCCAACAGGGCCGAGGCTTGATCAAGCGCGGCGGGTGCTAGGTCAAAGCAACAACTCTCGTATACTTAACAATTGGTACTTATCCCCCAACTCTCCTGCAATTATCGTTGTCACTAGCAATTGAGGATCCCATGCTTCCTCTAATACAGTTCAAGAGGTGAATCTAACATTCAGTAGATGTTATTGGTATAACATAACAAGAGTATTTCCCTAGAGAGATAATTCTGCTACATCCCATGCTCTTTAAGTGATATGCCTATGGTCATTCACCTTATCAACATGGATGTTCACTGTAGGATTATATTTGGTGTTGTTGTAATAAAGTAATGTTAAGGTCATCCTTCTCTAATTGGGATTCACCAACAAGCCTAAGTTAATAACTCTGTTTAGATTGGTTTTGAGGCCTGAGTTAATTACTTATAATGTTGATGCCACTTCAACAAGAACATTATTCTAAATATCAAACCCAACACTGTATCCCCAGTCACCAGGTACACTATGACCATGAGATATGTTATGAATAGGTCCAAATATACTCAGTTCATTAATGAATACAATAGGATTCAAGGCACCTTCTTCGGAAGCCGTTATGGATAGGTCCAAGCCTGCACAATACCCTGCAAGCTCTTAAGGGTATTTTCATAAAGAGTTCCTAACCAATAACTTCAATTAAATAAAGATACCATAGTTATTCACCAGCACATCACATACCATTTTCCATGCTAATGATTAAGCCATTAGGTGATTGAGATGAATGGATGCATTGTGACAAAGATTTACAATGTTGGGATAATGACTAAAATTGTCTCATAGATTGCTAGCCCAAATTTGCATCGTCTTGATTCCAGTTGAATGGTTAAGATAAGTGTTTCCCAATCCTAGGCATAATCCATGGCCCAAGCGCTTAATAGGTTGACGATAATTTGGGCGGTCCAAAGCCCCGACTGTCTAAATGGTGTGCATGATAGGTTGGGAAACCTAATGGCTTGACAACTTCAAACGTGTGCAATTAAGTGTGGGTGAATCAATGGCTCGATGACTCGGTGTCCACGATAGTTTGGGTTGCCCACTGACCCGACAGGCGAGGGTGTGCACAATAGGTTTGGTAGCATAGCGGTCTAGTGGCATGAATGATAGTGTAACATAGTTGTCTGGCAGTGTGTCAACTCGATGGCCTGAACGAGAGTGCTACACTGTTGGTTTGGGAACATAATGGCCTAGTGGTCTAGTCAAGTACATGCTACCCATTTCGTGCATAAATTTGTTCAAACTCCCATTAATTTAATACAGACAAATATTAGGCAGAATATGCTTTATCAAATTAGTGGACAACCTATCTCTTTAAAATAATACACTATACATCTTTCTTATTTGTCTACACCTACTAGCAGAGAATGATGTTGCAATTTATATGTCATTATGTGAGGTATATAGTATTGCAAGGTAGGGCCAATCATTCCTATCACACATAGTTCATGTTACTTATAAACATTCAAGAGTTTCATACAATTCTTCATTCAACAATATAACCATAAAGTTATATACAACCTTTAAATTGATACCGAAATCTATTTAGAGTATTCATAAATAACCACTGAATAGTCCAAACATGCAATATTCATTTAATATCATAATTAGACATGACATACACTCCCTTGCAGAACGTAGAGTTATGCCTAGTATAGTATCAAACAATGACCATATTTCATATATTGTCAAGCATATATGAGTAGCAGACAATAACTCACCTCCCAACCATAGACAAACCACAATCAAACCCATCACCCCCGAGCCTTATTTCAGGACTTGAGAAGATTTTTCAAGGGTCAAGTTGCTAGATGAACTAGGGATTCTAGAGGCTTAACCGACCTCCACCCTTTAAGTAGAGAATCCTCAAATACAAGCTAGTCCAGGGCTCCAAAGGTATGCAACCTCCACTCATCAACCACTGGGGTAATCCAAATATATAGACCCCACCCTCAATCCACATTAGGGACTCCACCTTGAAGTTTCTACCACAATAGCTCCACCTAGTGAAGGGAGTATAGAGTCTACTATAATTTGTTATACTAGTCAAGAAAGGCTAGTCCATGGCTGCAGAGGTATGCAACCTCCACCCACCAGCCTACAGGGGCTCCAAAAGTAAAAATTCCACCCTCAAATAATACGAAGGGCTCTAAAGGTTTAACCTCCACCCCAATTGGTTGTCATAGTAGGTTTACTTAATAGAACCAAAGACTACAACGCTTACTGCAAGATGAAATACAGACAAGGAAGGCTAGGCCATATAAGATAATTGCATGTAACCATCATTAAATGTAGCCACAATAACTCATATCAATATCTAACTTTACTGACTTTGGATCTTTAGGTCGAATTTCCACTTTTGTGCTGGTATGTCAGTGTCTTGGATTAGTTTTCACTTTTTCCCTTATAGTTAAGGGAATATCCAACATCTATTACCCCCTTGTGCTGGTGTACTATTATTCCTTGCTCTGACTACATGCTTTTCTTGGTATGATCTCTATTGTTTTGTGTGTGTCTATGCCTTTGCGTTGATAATACCCTTGTTCCTTAGTGGTCCTTGCTACAAGGTAAGGTCACAAGTATCAAGGTTGGTTTGCTTGTATCAAAGATGTCTCAACTTCAGTTGTTCGATCCCCTCTTATATTTCTCGTTCCTCCCTTTATTTTTGTGCTTCTCGTTACAAGGTAGGGTTACAGGGTTTAAGATTGGTCTGCTTGTATCAAAGATGTCTCGGCTTCAATTATTTGATCCCCTGTAATATTTCTTGTTCCTCCTTTTGTTTCTTTGTTTCTCATTTCAGCTCCCCTTTCTTTCTTCGTTCTTTTTCTCTAAACTTCCTTAGGATCTTCCAATTTTTGTTCTGCTCCTCTCTATTTGCTTATGCTCGTGTTTACTTCATTCCTTATCTTCATTTGTGTCTAGATTTCTTGGTTTCCTTCCTTGGATTCCCTCATTTCCTAACTCAATCCCCCTCCTCTTTTTGTTGTCAAAACTCTGGCTGAGGTTAGTTAGAGCCCCTCTGGACCAAAAAAAAAGTGTCCCACCTGTCCTTAGTTTTCAGATTTTTATGGTGATTGGCCCTGTTATTCTTGCAAGCCAATAAACTTCAAGCCATTTTGCCTTTTTCCTCCCTTTTCTGTCATCTGTCAATCTTCAAGGCTTATCCTAAAATAGACAAATATGACTATGCCGAAGAAAAAAAGTAGTTTTCAGATTTTTATGGTGATTGGCCTTGTTATTCTTGCAGGCCAATCAACTTCATGCCATTTGGCCTTTTTCCTCCCTTTTCTGTCATCTGTCAACCTTCAAGGCTTATCCTAAAATAGACAAATATGACTATGTAGACAAAAAAAAAAAAAAAAAAAGCTTCTCAACCTTGGAATCAATTATCCCTTTTCCCTTAGCCCATGTGCCTATATTCTTCTTCCAAGATATTTACCACATTTATAAAGGTGAAAGGTAACCAAGGTGTCACACATACTATCTACTAGCTTGTAACTAAGCCTAATTATGTTTAGGGACAAAATTTCCTAACACTTATGAGTAGTATATGCTCTGCAAAATAAAGCTGAAATACTAAGAACTTTGTAAAACATAAAAACTAACAAAATGCATGTCTACTAACTATTTCTTCCCATGTTGCGTTGTTTAGTTTTGAGGTTGGTTTTTCAATTTCTATTATATTGGCAGGTTGATGCGTTGTCTCTTGCACCTTTAGTCTTCCTTGGTTTGAATTCACAAATGAAACCTCAATTGAGGCCCCTGATAGGCCTCACCTTGCTCATATTGATCACCATGCTTCAAAGCATATTACATCCAATATTTAGGGTTTCCTTTTGATGTCTCTACTATAACAAACATGTCCATGATTGTTGCAACCTAGGTGACTACCTATTGTTCATTCTTATGATTTATTGTGTTGCTATAAAGATTGATGTTTTGTTTTATTTAATGGATTATTCATGGTTTGTTAACACCCTCCTAATCTCTCTTAGTTCTCAATAATCCATAATGAGATGATAGTAGAGAGGTCTTCTAATCACCTGAAATTACACCAGTCATCGAGTCATACAAAGACCTTGTAGACTTTAATGTGCCAAAGAAATAATGTTCAAAAACACATAACCAAAGAGACTTGGACAAAGTCAGATAAAGTTAGGAGAATAAACCTCCTCTAGAAGAAAGAACAAAGAGACCATTAAAATCCCCAAAACTTGAAAAACATCAAACTGAGTTCCCTCTCATGCCAAAAATCCCAATGGGCATAATTTCCTTCCCATATAAAGATAATGTTGCATTTCTAAAATAATACTCTATTCCTAGTCACACCAATGAAACAAGGAATGAAGAAACACCCAAAATATAATGAAACACACTTATAGAGCTTCCATGGAAAGAACTAAACCCAACAAAAAAGAACTCCCTATATTGGATAACAAGGGAGGAAGTTCGTCAATACTTAGAAACACTAACCCAAGCAAAAACACCCCCAACGAGAAGATGCGCCTTGTTAGAATTCATTAACCTCCTGGTAACTAAAACTTCTTCAGTCACATTGCATTCCAATAGGCCATAATCCCACCATGACAAAGGAAATCACCTCACCAAGGTTCATAATCATGCGAAGGCATGCCTTTGGTTGCGTGACAAAGGGGCTCAAGGCTCTTCTCATAATTTCCTCCACAATATCATCAGGTTACCATGCACCAAGCCATGTGATTCCTCATATTCTAGATAGGTTGCTTGGTCCTCATGTCGAAATGTTTATGGAATGGATAAATCATGCTTGTTTCATTGATGCTAATGACCCTCACTTTTAGGAGGGTGGCTTAATTTGCAAATTCATCCACAATTTGATTATTCTGTCAAAACATTTGAAAGAATATAATACTAGAAAATTTGGTCACCTCCTCTATTATCTGTTCTAACATTAAAACTAATATATTATGAACAATCACTATCTTTTAAACCATTTTGCTAATAACAATATTCTAATCACCTACCTACCAATATTAATAATTAAATATTAATTTTAACAACTAAACTTATTTTTATTAACAATTAAATATTAATTTTAGCGACTAAACTTAATTTTTACATTAAAATATAAACTTCTGAGATATTATTAAAACTAACCTCTAAACGCTATATAAAAAAATTTCTATTACTCTTTTATTACTTGTAATAAACCCTACCCCTATTATTCCATCCTATACCAAACCAATTTAACTTATTAATAAAAACATGCTCATTTTTAAGCTTTCATTAGACCTTACCCTTAGTGGATAACACATGCACCAACATTGAGAATGTACAAATGCCTTCATAACAAACATGTGAGTCTAATTTATATATATATATATATATATCTCTCTCTATATGATTAAGTGAACAAAAAGAGATTTATATCACGACGTTGTTGACCTCTTACATGGTACCTTTTACCAACCCCAAGAAAATTTCCATTTCCTCGATGGAAATGGGTTCCTAGGCTCGAGTCTCTCCCCATTTGGCTTAACCTTTCTAATCAAACGTAAATAAATCTCAAGGTTCCTAAAGCCAAGGTTCATCACATAAAATAATAACAAAGGTTCCTCCACCCATCTTAAGGTTCCTAAAGCCAAAGTTCATCACATAAAATAATAAAAGTTTATATATATATATATTCTTTCACTCACTCGTTCATATAAATTGGTAATATTACTTTTTATTAAAGAGGATGGGAGGGAGTTGAAGCAAAACTAATAACTTAAAAAGCACTAAAAGACTAACAACCATGTGAACGTCCTTGTGATGCAACTTACTTACTTGATGTTGAAACTTGGATCACGATATATTTTTCATCATGATAAGTTATGCTATGTTTTTTATTATTACAATATAGTGGCAATGTAGGCCCATAACAAAACAAACCAACCTGAAATTGATTAGACGTTTTAGATTCATGTATCTGAACATTGTAGTGGTTTATTATATGTATTTTTATTTTTTTAATATTAAATTATTATTTTTTAATAAGTGAATTTTGTCTTTTAAAATAATGGAAAAAATGAGAATACATTAATTTGTGAGAGAAAATATGCCACTTAGAGATTTTAAGTTTGGGCCAAAATATAAAAAAACAATTTACTTTTATCAACATGACAACTTTCCTTTAAATAATTTTTCCTTTCATTTCATAAATGGAAATTACGAATCTTGACATTATAATAATATGATAAAATTAAGGAAATTTTAGTTTTATAATATATATAATATATTAAAAATAAATCGTTTTTTATTAGGGGAATTATGTTTCGTTATAGTTTATTTAGCCAATTGAAAAATAGAAATAAAATTTCTAAAAATTAGAAACATATTTTTGAATTTACAAGAAAAATAGAAATATTCAACATTTTTCTGAAACTTTGTTTAAAATTGCAAAAACATAGCAAAATAATAGAGAGTCAATGCACTTTCACTGTGAGGTGAGCGTTATAATTCCTGACGAGGCAATGACTAAAAAGAGAGAGAGGAGATTCATAACTGTCCTTGTGTAGCCCAATATAAAGGAGGAGATTGACTTAGTGTTTTTCACACCACTGTTTGTCCTAGCCCTAAATTACATAGTCTAGATGACATTAACTTTCTTTCTTAACCTCTTATATATAATGATTCAAAAACTCTTAAATTGCTTAACAATTTGCTTACATAACTTAATATATTGGAAAGACATATCTAAATCTTGCCAAAAACTCCCAGGTTATAGACATACTTGGTCACTAGTGTTGATATCTGTTATGAAACCAACTCAAGAAAAAGATAGAAAAGATAGATCAATGCCTTAGAATTCAGCCTCTTCGAGGGGGCAACCTCCTTTACATTACATAAATGAACAATTCTTGGATGATACAAATGAAAAGACCTCCTTTCTATATATAGGAGTCTAAGGGGTCATAACATAATCAGAGCCGACATAACAATAATAATGTAAGGGCACAATAATAATAATAGTGGGCTTCTATGGGGCACAATAGTAACAATATGGGCACTACATGGGTACATCAATATAATAAGTGGGTTATACTAATAACAATAAGGGGTTACACTAGTAGTATAAGGGCCTAACATGCCCTCTCCTTCAAAAAGCGTTGTCCTCAACGCTTGAGTAGTTCTTGATGCTTCTGTATAAAATTCTTGTCCTCCCATGTGGAATATTCAGCGGGTAAGTTCTTCCACTTGATGAGATACTCTGAAATTGATCGATTTCGTAGCTGTCGGGTTCTTGTTTTTGTGACTGCTCCAGGTTCCAATATGATTTTTCCTTCCTCTTCAATTTCTGGCAATATTGTTTGAATTGGGATCTTTTGCAACTTTTGAATAAGTGGCCATACTTCTTCGTCCTTCTTCCATTCATCCCTTGCTTCGTTTATCCAATCTGGTTGGATAATATAAATAGCACAAAACAATGCTTCCACATCCTCATCCTTGAAGAGTCTTCCCATTCGGTAAGGTCGCCATTTTTTAAGTGCATGTATTATTGCCAACATTTCCTTCTCATAAATAGCTTGCTTGAGATGTAGCAGTAAAAATACCCAATCACCTACATCAAAACATTTTTCACTACGATGTTGATCTACCTGTTGTTTCTTTTGATTTTGCACTGAAGTGGCGTTATCCTTTAAAAGTTGGAGAACTTGTTGTTGATGCTCGATGTGATCTTTCACTGCTTGAACCTTTTTCTTCTTGATATGTCCTTCTATCTCTAGAGTTTGAGGAGTGGTAATTTCTTCCAATCCTTTACAAGATATGGTCGGATTCATTTCTTGATGCTCAATTTGATCTTTCACTTCTTGAACATTTTTCTTCTTGATACGTCCTTCTATCTTGATAGTTTGAGGAGTGGTAATTTCGAACAATGAATTACAAGATATGGTTGGATTCATTTCTTCTTTCTCGATGTGATCTTTCACTTCTTGCACCTTTTTCTTCTTGATATGTCCTTCTATCTTGAGAGTTTGAGGAGTGGTAATTCTTGCCAATGCTTTACAAGATATGGTCTGATTCATTTCTTCTTTCTCTGGGGTGGGGTCCTGGCGTATATCTTCTTCTTTTGATGTTTCTTGATCCTTTTCTTCCTCCTCTTCATATTCTATGTAAAATAATTTCTTCTCAGCACACTTATGACCTTTAGTGCATTTGCTATCACAATTGTAACAAAGCCCTTTTTCTCTTTTTTCTTCCAATTGTTGTGGTGTAACCCTTGTGGGTTGTGGAACGCTAGGAGAAACAACACTTCCATCTTTATAGTATGAGGGGTACGCTTCCTGGTTTCCATAATTTTGCTTTCCACTATGTCACAAAGCCCTTTGACTCTTTCCAATTATTGTGGTGTTGCTCTAAAGAAGGTGTTGCTCTTTGTATCCTCATAATGTGCTATCATTTCCTCTGTGAAAATTGACCACGTAACAAGTTGTTTACGAGAACAAAGCCCTTCGTACCATAAAAATTGATCTGGTTCTAAATATGAAGATGCAATACATACCTTTTGTAACAGTTGTACACCATGTAGATCAAAATATTGCTCCATCTGAAGTATCCAATTTACCGGATCCTTGCCATCAAACTTCCTCATCTTGCTTTTTCTTGATTTTAGGAGCTCGGCCTTGAAATGAATGTAACTCTGTACTTTTGGATCTTTAAGTTCTGAAATTGTGACCTATAGTAGCCCTCTGTGTCCTCTTTCCAATGCCACCAGTCTGATCCAAATTGGATTCTCTAAGAAAGAGTTATGCACAATCTCCCAAGATGACCTGATTATAGACCTTTCTAGAAGAGCGAAATTGTATGAAGTGCCACGTGTCACTGTTTCGACCTTTGGATCTGAAAAATGCATACAAGAAACTACAGTCTGTCCTCTTTCTGTACCTTCTTACGAAATTTCAATCCGATCCCCAGAGAGAAAGTTATGACGATTTTCCCCAGGTCACCTGTTTGGAATGTAATTCAGGAGTCTGCAAAAAGACCAACTTCCTCAGATCATATCTCCGTAAATATAGTGCTAAAATCTCCGAAATTCGGACCCGAGGTTCAGCGCAATTTCTTCTCAAATGGGTTTTTTTTGCAACTTCTGAAATGTCGCAGAAAAAAAGTTATAGCGAAAATGCCACGATGACCTGTTTGGAGCAATGAAACCCTAGAATCCAAAGCTCTGATCCCAAATGTTATGAAACCAGCTCAAGAAAAAGATAGAGAAGATAGATCAATGCCTTAGAATTCAGCCTCTTCGAGGGGGCAACCTCCTTTACATTACATAAATGAACAATTCTTGGATGATACAAACGAAAAGACCTCCTTTCTATATATAAGAGTCTAAGGGGTCATAACATAATCGGAACCGACATAACAATAATAATGTAAGGGCACAATAATAATAATAGTGGGCTTCTATGGGGCACAATAGTAACAATATGGGCACTACATGGGTACATCAATATAATAAGTGGGTTATACTAATAATAATAAGGGGTTACACTAGTAGTATAGGGGCCTAACAATATCCCATTACTTAGTGCTTCTGTTTCTCTTTATCCTTTTTCAACTTTGGTCTTATAAGCAAAGGGGCATTGAAAGAAGGTGTAGGCTTTCTTTAAAGAACCCTCGGATAAGATGTGGTCCCTACTGTTGTCCCTCACCCCTTTTAGAATACAATCTTCCATTAGGTTTTCTTTGTTGGGTGAAAAGCTTCTTTAGCAAGGCCTTCATTGTCATTTATAACCACTTTAAAACTCCCTCTTCCTCTTCTAGGTGGAGACTTCTTGCAACTTTCTTTAATTCCTCAACATTTTTTTTTTAACCTGGTAAACATCTAAATTCTCTTCATTCTCCTTTTCATTACATAGGTTTAAAATATCAAAGCACTTCACCATTGGAGTATGGGGCTTTGTTCTAACTTGACTGGAACATATATTGTCTTCTCTTTTGTGTATTGATTTCTTACATGGGTTGCTAAACTTTTAGAGGAGCATGCCTCTTTTGTAACGCTTAGTGAAGTTGCCACATCCATGGCATTGGTTGCAATTAAATGAGAGTTACTTGTAGTCTAACTCTTGTGGATAGTGCCAACCATCCATATTTAATTGTAGTATCTTAACTAATCCTTTATCTATGTCCACTTTTGTTCATATCATGTGCATACATACTAGAAAACCTTTGGAGCCACTTTGTTTATGAATTTGTTGATGTTGCTTCCAATCACTTAGAAAGTCAAATCATCCCATAGTATCAGTGCCAAGTGAGGGAAATGAACCCTACAAGGATTGCTTTGGTGATATCTTCTATCAGATTGAACTCTAATGTTCAATGGTTCAAGCATAACCCTTAGGGATCTAAGAAGTAAGTCTTGGTTATGAATTAATTTTTTAATCTTAACAAGATTTTTTGGAGAATTGAGAAGTTCGAAAGATCGACTGCCACTATTACACTAGATACAACTATTTCATAAATGTCATAAACATGTTGGTTACAACATATCTACGGAGACTTGAATCCATGTAACTGGGGAAATGACTTATTCACCAAACCACTCAAGCTAAGATCCTTTTGAAAGGAGGACAAGGGGGTGGGCCTTGATCCACTTATGTGTGCTCATGTCACAAAACCATTTAACATGGTCTCTCTGGGTGCAACCACATGTTCAACCACTACCTCGAGGTGCCCCCATGGTTCTAGGGAAGCCCTTATGGGAACTTAAGTTTTGAAGAGCAAATCTTAGTATTCCTTTGACAAAAGCAAGAAATTAATAAGTCCTCCACCACACACAAAACAATTCATAAATCCTTTCTTTTTCGGCATATTTTCTAGTCAAATTTGTTCGAAAATCCAGCATGAATTTGTTGAAGCAAGTTTGATTGGTAAACTCTACACAATCCAGTTGCCCCAAGGGTTTTCCAAAGTGCTAAATCCATTTTTGCATTCAAAAATGGATCTTAAATAACAAAAAAACACGATCTAACCAAAAATTGTTTCGTTCGATTTCGGCCAAAAACTCTAAAAGGTAAAATAATTAGACAACATCCTTAATATTCTTTTCACTAAAATTTGAGTACTTTGCAATTTGAGCATTGTTTCATAAACTTTTAACCAAGAGTTTCTCTCTATATAAGATTTTTATAATTCTCAAATTTTTAAACCCTCAACAACTTATAAAACATTCATGATCTAATCACATCCTTGTTTCTTACTTCATAACTTTCACAATGAGCAATTGAAAATGGCGATGTCTAGTGAGGTTGCAAATTTGCCTGGACAACAAAAATTCGTCAGAATTCGACCATTTTTTTCCTCAAAAGATCCGACACTAAGAATGTTTGAATCTTGTTTTTGATAGTGCAATTGTATTCAACACCATCAAAAACCCTTGAGACACCCAGAATTTTGAAACTTGACAATTGAATCTAGATTTCCCAAAATTTTTACTAAAATTTTATCAAAATCTTGCCAAAAATTCCAATATTTTTTGAATAAATTTAAAACTTATGATTGAAAATTTGCAACTCCATTTTCATAATCTAAATTACTTGGAGCCATGTCAAATTAAACCCTCCACCAACTCTTAAAATAACTTTACCAATATGTCATGAAATAATCTTCTTCACGTGTGTATGTCTATAAAATTTCCGCTTAAATGTACTGGATTGATATAACCTGTTAAATTTAGCCAATACACATACATGTGAGGTGTTGATAGGCTCCATGCGAGGCACCTCATAAATCAAGTCTAAATGGATGAACACCATCATGGACTCTCAATATTGTGAAGTGAGAAGTGGGACCTTGCTACCTTACCAATTATAGGAACATACGAAACTATTACAAAATTTGTGGGACCGTAAGGAATGATGGTCGTGGATGCCCACAAGTAGGTGAAAAGGGTTGGGATTTTTCTGTGTTTTCACTTTTTCCATTTTAGTTGTGGGAACAAGTTTTGGACTCTGAGAGGGCTATAAAAGAATTGGAATGACGAATGGATCCAATTGGTCACGACTAACACTATTATTATAGGGCAGTAATGGCGACAGCGGGTCCAGCAGGAGACAAGAGCAGCCCCCCGATGAAATGCTTTTCCCAACGAGCCTGTTCTCCTTCCTTAACCTCTCCCCTTGTTGTTTCCAGCTGCAAATTTGTGCCTATAACTGCAATTGGCATCAGCCAGAAAGAAAAAGAACTGAAGAAGAGCAACAAACATGACCGAGTCAAAGGTAGAGACAACTGCAAGGCTTGCACAATGGAGGATTGAAAGCTTGGGCTCCTGCTCTTACCGGAGGTCTGATGCCTTCAGAGTCGGAATCTGGAACTGGTAAACCTATTTGCTATTCGTCCCTTTAATGCATTTCTGTATTGGGATACAATGCATCTGCAAATTTATCTCAAGACCGTTGCTCACTGATATATCATGTACACAGAATATCAATTGCAAAGAGACCCAGGTGTCAGTAACCTCAATTCCCCATTGGAGTTGCCTTCCTTCCTCACTTTTTTGAGAAAGGACCTTTGGATTTTCACTTTTAATGGACCCCAACTTTTTTGTTTGTTATCTCTGTATATCCAAAGGCTGACTGCATCAGTTCAACTCTGACAATCTTGTTCGTGAGTTGTGTTCGCACTTAATTTCCTTGGTTTTATCCAATTTAACAACTTTATGCTGAAAATTGGTAATCGGTCAGATCGTGATGCTTTGATGCAACAACGTTTAGTTCATGATGACTGAAAATTAGTAACCTGCAGGTGCAAACCTGCTAAGCAATAGGAAGAACCTGGGTGCCTATGAAGCACGGATTATGGAGTTATACTTAAGCCTTGAACTTTTCCAACCGAAACTACCAAAAAACAAAAAAATATTGCATCGTGTTATATCACCAGGTCTCTGTTAGGGATTAATATTTACACACCCTGTGATGTATTGGGTTTGGTGTGATGTATTGTGGATGGCATTCGCTTGCCACTGTTGGTAAATTCAATCTGCATGGAATCATTGCACATTCATGAAGTATATTCTTCGACGCCAGTTGCAGCCTGTGCTCTGCTACTGCAAACCAGAGCCTTAGCTACCCAACAATCTTTCCTTCTGTGCTTCTATTTCATATTGTTCCTTTGCAATGCCAGTCACGGAAATTAAGGCCGTTACATGGTTTCTATTTCTTGATTACTATGCTTGAATAGCTTGCCTGCCAATAATACAAGTTTCTAATGTATCAAGAAATTCATGAAAGAATGATATTATGAACTTTCGGACAAAATTCAAATATGCAGTGTTTCAACAAATTAGTAGTATAGGTTTAGAGTTGGTAGTACTTTTCTTCAGTTATATTTCTGTTACACAAGTTTCAGGATGTAATTTTTAATTAACTTCATTTTAGATTTCATAATGATTTTGTTATGATACCCAAATATTTCTGTGACGTTCCAGCCTAGAAGAAATGCCATTATAATTCTCAGCAATGAAGAAGTTAAATTTGAATGCCCGGTTTTGTATTAGGTAAGCTAGACATAGATTAAGGGTTATTTAGCCTTAGAATCGGATGGGTTTTAACTTTTTTAGATTAAATAGCCACCTAATTGGGATACCCGCCCTAGCTCTCCCTTGAGGCAAATATTTTACATAATTTTATGGATAAGCTTTGTTGATCAAGTATGTGGTTATGGGTTCCTTGTTTAGAGTTGACCATAGATTTTGTATTAGTGGTTTCTTGTATCTCCTTTCCTATTTATAGTTGTGTACAATGAGAATCAGGGTGTGTGGAGTTTTGGTCTTCATGTAATGGTTTGGAGTTAACCTGAGCCAAGAGCATCCACACTACCTTGGACAATTTTTTGTTGAGTTGGCATCTATACCTTGTCAGGAATGTGTTGCTGGGGCTCACGACTATTTCTGTTTTGTCTAAATCGATGTTTGCTGTTCAGGCTGTGGCTTTGCAGATTTACTGTGTTGTAGTTCCAGACTATATGATTGTTGTTATTCCTTAACTCTTCCGGATTTTGCAGCTGATATTTTCTAAAATCTGTTGCAATACATTTGCAGAATTTATCGTTGTATACCAGGCTGAATTTTTTATCTTATTTCAGCAAGATAAGTTCAGATTTCAAATTCAGGCTCATAAACAGTTTTCAACGCTCTCTAAAGTTTTGGGGCTACGGAACTACTTTACTATGCATCCTCCATGGTTTATGAGTCCGGTATTTATCTCCTGATAGAATCTGTGCATATTTTTGATCAAAATGTAACTGAATTGTACTACCACTGATGACCAGGCTTCTTATTTATCCAACAACGTTTTCTGTTAAAACACTGTAGTTAACAACCTAGCATACACTGTAGTTAACAGCCTAGCAAGTGATCTTGGCTTTAAACTGGATGGGATAGTGTGATGCCTGAGAGACAAGTTGTCATAATCATACTGAATTGCTGGTTCATACCTATATTAATTTTTTTTTAAAACAAGAACTGGTAGATAATTTGTATTATACAAAAATAAGGCTGAGACTGTTGTCAATCAGCATTAGTACATAGAGATTACAGAGGTCCATAAAGCCTAAAGCCTAATGGCTGTACATAACTGCTATGCTGACGGGTAGTGGCAAAAGCTAGCCAGTAGATAGATAAGACAAATACAAAAATCCTGACGATATAGTTCCTACAGAAGGACCCAGAAATCCATAAAACTCTAAAAAACATTAACTGGAGGGTGGGGAGGGAGAAACACCATTGTCATCAGCTGCCCCTGCTTTTCTATTAGACGAGGCCCTTGCGCTGGTTCCTAACTTCATTGAGGTCTGGAAGACCAGATTGATCTTCTTCTTCAGCTTGCCTTGAAACCATAATTGCTTGAATAACAGAGTGACCAGCGGTTTTGTTCTGGGACAACCTGCTAATGATGGAATGGAGAATTGTGTATTCAGTTTCCAAGTTGGTGCTTTGCCTCTTGAACCTGACCACAATGTCCAGTACAATGTCTCTGTGCTCTGCACTGGAGCATTTGTGTGCATGCAGTTGTCAAATGAAGGAAAGGAGAGAGGCTCTGTTTTCCTAAATCATGGAATCCTGTTGACGCATAAGAGTCCGCAATTACTGACTGGTGCACATGAGAGCTCTCTGGGATGGTCCACATTTTGAGGCAGTCAGGCTGTAGGTGAAGGTGAACTGCGACAGAGCACCGGTCATAGAGAAATTCAAGGGGGGAAGCTGAAGGGTTGCCACATCAACCTACCCCACCCTCCCCCCAAACCAAACCTGGGGTCTAAGCTTCTCCAAATTTAGGATACTATGATAGCACAACAAACCAATCAGAAGACAAGCAACAAGAGAGTGCAAACCTCTGTTTAGCCCCAACTGAAAAATCCATTATTGAGGTAGTCACAAGCAGTTGTGCACACAGAGATAAGGTAGGAAAATAACATAGAAACAACAAACAGTCCAAGAAGGGGGGAATACCTGTGGCATGAGAGAGAGCAATCAGGTGGCTAGTGCTCAATCCTCCCCCACATCCAATACCCATTAGATTTAACAAATTTCCAAGTGAATATGAGCCAAGCAGACTCCCTGATGCAGGATGGAGAGCTTCCATCCAACCCCAAATTATTCATACCACCTCGACTGTGCAGAACACAGGTGTCTGCTTCATAATTACAGCCCTGTCTTGACATGGGTATGGAGTTGTGAGAAGGTTGCATTGCCCTGGGGCGAATGACGCTCCATAATTTGCTACTTGACACAGAGTGATGGGCTACATGTCATTAAGGTATTGGCTGTTGATAAAGCTTACTGTTAAGCTTAATAAAACCCTATTTTTTCCTTAATGGTGAGATTAGCATAATAATCTACTTTCTTGTTGTTTACTTGGAAATTGTGGTAAAAACCTGCCTTTAGGATGCTCTGCAATAGAAAACAATGAACATTATTTCTGCTCGAGAGTTAATCGGTTTAGTGTCTAGCACCATGTGTCCGATTGCATTTAGCAAGTCCTTCACAACGATCAGCTAAGAGATATGGAGAGAGGCGGTTGTGAAAATTCCAAAACTGGAATCCTATTGCAGCAACTGGCATTATTTCTCCTAATTGTTAATTAATTTAACAATTTATCTGCTACGGAAAATATCGAAATAAACACACTGCAACCTTCACAAATAAACTGCAGAAGGAAATAACGCTGGAAACTGAGAAATGTTAGAGCACACACACATAAAATATGAGACAATTATTTTTGGACAAATGTCCCGGAAAAACCCAACTTGGGAAAACCGGTGCAGCAGTGAAAATATGAGTACAATATGGATCCCTGAAACTGACAATCCACAACAAGAAAATTTGGGCAAAATTATTGAAGGGAATTACCCTTCCTCCACAAGCAATCCCGACACAACCCGCCTACAGAGAACTTGGCCTCCTGAAGCCTTTGCGCTGCACTGTGCAGTGTCTATGACGTCAAGCCTCTGACTGATCTCTGATGAAGTCATTCTGCCTTCTACTGTTGAGGAAATCGTCTATTCGGCCCTCTGGAACCTTTTCTTGGCCACTGGAACTGAGAATGAATTTTCTCCTTAGCAAATTGCAACTGTGCAATCCTTTGCGCTGTCTCATTGGGAGAACTCGACCCTCTTGCTGTTGCCTCTTCGAATTTGGAAAAACTTCCTTCGGATCACTGTCCTTGCCCCTCACTCATTGCTTCGATCTCTGGTTCTCTCTCCAGCAACTAACTACTGCTAATCAGGAAGTCGATCTGCTAAGGAAATCGAATTGCTCAAGTGTCTTCTCCATCACCACATCGATCCGCTAAGGAAATCGAACTGCTCAAGTGTCTTCTCCATCACCACATCGATCTCTTCTTATAATCTACTGTTGGAGCACCAACAACCAAGATTAAAACTTAATCAATGGCTAAGATCATCTTTGGATCGATCGGTGTGAGTTTCTAGATGATTCTCACTTTATCTCAATTAATAGTATTTAACTAACCATATTCTCTAAGTTTAGACTTCAGAAATATTTAAAAAAGGGTTAATAATCTAATTGAGACACTTCTAGGCAGAATTTCCAGAAACAATTTCTGGGTTTTGTAGATCTCATGTATTCTAGCCTCTCCACCAAATTCTGTGGCTAGAACACATCTAATGCTACAAAAATTAACACTCCCTCTTAATGAGGAATGTGTTCTAGTGCTGCACACCCTGCCACAACACTTTGTCTCTGTATCACCTTTGTCATGCTGCTGATGTCTAATAAGAAACTCTGCTAGAAAGGACTGCGCTGCTCCCTCAGTCACAGTGCTCCTCCCTCAGTCATTGCGCTCCTTCCTCAGTCACTACGCTATTCCCTTAGTCACTGCACTGTTCCCTTAGTCACTACGCTGTTCCCTTAGTCACTGCGCTATTCCCTCAGTCACCATCCATCAACCACTGCGCAACTCTGATTCATCTGCCATTGACTGTAGCTGAACCAAACTACTGCATCTGTGCTGCTGCTGACATTGCCATACTGCTGCCAACTCTACATCTACATCTGCATTGCAAATCTTTCTC
This sequence comes from Pinus tabuliformis, assembly GCA_031772625.1. NCBI lineage: Eukaryota > Viridiplantae > Streptophyta > Pinopsida > Pinales > Pinaceae > Pinus > Pinus tabuliformis. The sequence goes on along the minus strand of CM062805.1, from coordinate 797,966,164 downwards.
ATTTGTTGTTGTTGCAACTGTAACTACTACAACTGAAAAACATCCAAAATACTGAATCAACTGTGTTCAGTATGATGCATCTGTCTCCCGAGTCTTGACTACCACTAGCCTCTACACTGTCTCTGAAGAATCTGCGCTGCTGCTGACTTTGCATTGCGCTCTGCAATGTCTGACTGCAACTAGTCTGCAACTGTCACTCTGGAATTCTGACTGACCAACTGCCACTGAATACTGTGGGCCCCTCGTAGCAAGGTAATGATCCACAAGGTGGAATCCTGAAGGACCCTGCCCAATCTCTGTAGTTCTTCGGGACTACAGTACCAAATCTCCCCACCTCACTCCTGGAGGTATATTTGCGAACATCGCGAAGTCTTCCTCCAATCTGGAGGTCAACATGTCGATCTCAGCTGAAGTTGCCTGCTAGTCCTGCTTCTTCGACTTGTCCTTCTTCCTGAGAGGACATTGCGTGTTGTAGTGCCCAAGACCACGCTCACCACACCTGAAGCATTTGACTTTTTACAGGTCCTTCTTCTTCTTTCTCTGCTCACCGGCTCCTGATTGGGACCCTTAGATGCGAGGGCGACATTCTCCTCCTCCTTCACCATCTTCGATCCGCCACTGCTGTTGCCATTGATGGAGCTCTTTAATAGAGCTCGTCTCAACTTTCCTGCTGCAAATCGACCTGTTGACCTCTACTGGTCAACTACCCATGCAGTGCATCCCGTTTTTCTTGACAGAAAGAAGCAACACCTGATCAGCATGTCCGTGCCATCCTGCCATCATCAGCAGCTTGATCATTTTTGTTGTAAACCCAGTCTGCATGTATAAGTTGTAAATAATCTAAGCAGATCAGAGTCATGTATGTAAAGTTGCCTAGGTGGACCTAACTTTCTAATGATGATCTGCGTCCCGGGAGGTTTTTCGTCTCACCGATCTACGATCGGCAGAGTTTTCCTTCAAACCTGACCCCAAAGCCGGGATGGATTTCGTCATCAGAACTTTAGGAGAGTCTTATATGTTAATCTGCTAGATTATAGTTGTGTCGCAGAACTGGGTGTTCTATGAGGGTCTGTATTAAGTGGGTTCATCCCTTTGAGATGTATATTGTAAAAATCATGATGAAATGTGTCTTGAGGGTTGAAAATGTTGTAAATCCCCTCATGAGTCCTAAGTCCTAGGTCCTAGGTGATGATCCAAACGGCTTAGTTTGATGATCCATCTTAAAATAAATTAAAAAATTAAAAAAAATGAATAAAAATAATAAAATTAAAAAATAAATAAAAAAATTAAAAAAATTAAAAAAAAAAATTAAAAAACATAAAGCAAAAACCCTAAGCAATAAAATAATAATATTTTTGTGAATGCATGCAAAAATAGCTTTTAAATAAAATCGACGGATGAGATTAAGGGGTGCCTTAACCCTCATCGGCGGTCGAGATCGCTTCAACATGGATCACCCAAAACTAGCCGTTGGGATCATTTCCTTTATATAGGGTCTTAGGGGGTCATTTTAGGGTTTATCTGATCTGTGAGTCTGTACTGAGAAAGCTCTCTTGTAATCTGATTTTCTGATTAATAAAAAGACTTTGGGGTTCAAAACTGGCTGGTGTTACTCTCCGGAATTGCTGTGAGATGATTGTTTTTTCTGCATATTTCAGTTTTCAGCAGTTAATAATAGCTGGTTTTCAGAGTATTGTGAGTACAGGTATCTTGCTCACGTGCTAGGGTTTGAATGTTTTAGGGTTTCTGGAATAATGGCAGGTATCTCCATTATTCCTTGAAATCTAGCAGCATTTCTTGCCCTCTTTATTGATGTTTGCTTGAGGTGTGCAGGAGATCTTTAGGTAAAAGGTACAGGTGGGCGTTTGGGGAAGTTCTAGGCTGAACCAGCCGACTCCCACAGGCTTTTCTGTGCAGAGCCCAGCTGATTGTGCCCTGGGTTAATCTTTTAAATTTTATTGCGTGTTTTACATTGAGAGATTTTCTTTATGATTCACAGTGAAGTTCAAGTTTTTCTGATATTTCGAAAGTATTACTGTTGTTATAGCTAAATCTGGCATTTCAGGGGCCACAATCTGTAAATTATTGGGCTGTCTTAGGGTTTCAATTTTTTTTTTTGTTCTAGGGTTTCATATTTTAGTTCAGTTTTCATTAGGGTTTTTCTTAAAAATTTTTGCATATCTCTGCAGGCTTTTGTTTTTCTTTCTTGCAGGTTACAGAGAAGATTTGGAGGATAAAATATTAAGTTCTGCAGGGTTGTCATTTCACTGTCCAGGGTTTTGCAGATCTAAAAAAAGGTTCACATCAATCCCATTAGCTGCAAAACCTGAAGCAGCCAGTGTCTCTTGCTGTCGTCCGATGCTGCATTTCTCTGCTTATCCATCCTCTCCACGCAGTTATTCCTCTTCTGCCTTTCAAAACGCAAGGAAAACATTACCATTATAGCTCTCTCTTCGCTGCATGCCTCTTGCAGAAGTTACCCAACCTGCAAACAACAGCCACAACACTGCCCTTCCACGTTCTTCCTATTTGCCTGAGTGTGAATCCGTTGCCCAAACCTGCGTTCTTCATTTTTGCTGCAACCACGTCCTGCCACACCTGCAAACCCTGCAAAAAAAAAACGATTTTAACGTCTTTGTGGCCGCCGACAGAGAATCGATCCACCATTGCCACGACAAAGGGCAGTTTTCTGTGTATTTCAAGCTCAGGGATCAATACGTATTTTGTCCAGCGAGAGATCAACAAATTTTATCACGCTATGTGAAAACACTCAGGTACAGCCTGTGGAGACCTCTGCGTATTTTCTTGGTCTGCTCACGTATCATCATCGATCCCTGCCATCGTTTGAAGACTGCCACAGCGGCCTGGGAATCAAACTTCTTGTGTCTGCGTATCATTTCCGTCGGCAGCCAGGTAAGATGTCTGTTCCAAATCGTTTTTTTTAGAAATTCGTATTTCATTGTTTGGGCATATCGCTTCAGCGTAGGTCAGCGTAGGTCCTGTCTCCTGTGCCGTCGACTGTATATCCGCCGTCTCTTTGATTTTCTGTTTTGTCGTGGTGTTGTAATGCAGTTGATTAGCGTAGTTTAGGTTTAGATTCGTTTGTCGGTTTTGATTTTGGGTATGCGTAGTTGCATTTTATGTAATTGTATTTTATTTGGTTTCTTAGTGTAGTTTGCTTTATGGTTTTGTATTTTAAATGAAATATAAAATAAAATAAAAAGAAAAGGCAACGTAAATTTCAATTAGGTTTTAGGTCTTGTATAATTTCGTTTTAGTTTAGTCACGTATTTCATTGATTTTGTAGGTTTTAAATTTATATTTAGTTTAGGTTTTGCTAGATTTTAAGTTAGTCTTTTAATTTTGCCTTTTTTTTTTTTTTTTTTTTAAATATGAAAAATAAAAAATATATTTTTAGTTTTATTTTTTAGATTTTAGTTTTTAGAATAGATTTTAAAATTTTCATTTCTTGACATTAAAAAAAAAATAAAAAATAAAAAAAATTTGAAAAAAAAAATAAAAAAATTTGTGAAAAATTTATTTTTGCCAGTTTCAGCCTTTTTATTCATGCTGTATCCTTCATGCTGAAAGCCGAAATGCGAAATTGATATCTAGTTGATGGTTTATAATTCTCGTGGTGATTTAAAGCATTCATCTTTTCAAATTTTTAGCTGCTGGATATCGTTTTTTTTGTCATTTTAAGAGCATTGTGTTTTTAGCTGATGATAGATGATTGCTGTTCATGGTCCATCTTTTTATATCATTTAACAAGTAATCATTTTAATATCAATCTCTTAAGGCACTGGTCTATTAAACTTAACAAAATCTTTTTTAGTGCTGGTTTCCTTTCGTGTCTCCCAACCCAACTGCTTGGCAGTTGGCCTCCATCACCTCACAGGGTCTACCCCCCTTAGCCGCGGGAGACGGGCTTAAACGGAGGGATCGGGGATCAGAGTGACAGCCCCCGGTCCGAGCGTTGTCGTGCCAATCTGTGCGACAACACGACCCACATCCTATCCCACTTTGGTAGCCTATCTCTGCCCAATATGCTTTGGACAAAGACCTGCTAGTCCTCTGAGACACTGTTGAGTGCCAATTGCACTAGCTTTGTGGGTTGAGGCGCTACCCCAACAACTGACAACTGGTCTCGGACCTCTTGAATCCTGGTATGGCAGGGATCTATGCCTTCCCCCTTCTGCATCAGGATGCATCTTAGCTTCTCCTCAAGAAACATCTTCCACTGCTCGGAAGTTCCTTGATATAACGTGGAGAGAACATCCCACATTTGTTTGGCAGTATCTTTGTCAGCTATATGTGAGACTATATGATCCCTAACTCCATCCAGGATCATCTACTTTGCCCGTGCCATCTCCTTCTTGTATTCTTTTTGCTGATCTGCATCCTGGGGAACTACCACTACATTATCAATGTAGGCTTTTAGGCCATATTCATCTAGAAGGAAGGACATCCTAGCCTTCCAAATGACATAGTTAGAAGCTCCATCCAACCTATCCTGATCTCTAAGCCTTGTGGTGGCCATCTCTGAAAATGTTGAAAACTCTCTCTTTCCCTGCGCTTGACTGCCACTCTGCTATTCATACTCCCTTCTGGAATGCGTGATATTGCTAATTGCTACTGCCAAACTGCCACTGGAAATTCAAACTTCTAAGACTCGAAGTTTAGGAAATTTTTCTCTGTGTGTGCTTTTCTCTTTTCCACCCGACACTGGTTCTACTTTAGCGAACTGCTGCAAAACCCCCTGTGTCAGCGTGGAATTTGCCCAACGAAAAAATCTGAGCTGCTCCCTTTGCCTCTGGAATCACTCGATCTGGAAAACCATTTTTTTTCTGCCTCTCTGCTCAGAAAAATCGAACTTCCTCAAGTAACTCGACCTGCGTGGCAAAGGACTGCACTGCTCCTGGGAATTTCGGCTTGCTACTCTCACTGAACAACGAAATTCCTTCTTATGCCTCTGAGCTCCTGACTGATCAACAACGCTCTGATACCATGTGAAAATTCCAAAACTGGAATCCTATTGCAGCAACTGGTAATATTTCTCCTAATTGTTAATTAATTTAACAATTTATCTGCTACGACAGATATCGAAATAAACACACTACAAACTTCACCAATAACTTGCAGAAGAAAATAGCAATGGAAGCTGAGAAATGCTAACACACACAAATAAAATATGAGACAATTATTTTTGGACAAATGTCCCCAGAAAAACCCAACTTGGGAAAACTGGTGCAACAGTGAGGGTTTTATTATTATGCAGCAGTGAAAATATGAGTACAATCTAGATGCCTGAAACTGAAAATCCACAACAAGAAAATCTGGGCAAAATTATTGAAGGGAATTACCCTTCACAAGCAATCCCGACACAACCTGCCTACAGAGAACTCGGCCTCCTGAAGCCTTTGTGTCAGCCTCTGCGCTGCACTATGTAGTCTCTATGACGTCAAGTCTCTGACTAATCTTTGATGAAGTCATTTTGCCTTCTGTTGTTGAGGAAATCATCTCTCCGGCCCCCTGGAACCTTTGCCTGACCATTGGAACTGAGAATGAATTTTCTCCTCAGCAAATCGAACTGCCCTCTCTGAAGCAACTGCACAGTCCTCTGCGCTGCCTCATTGGGAGAACTCGGCCCTCTTGCTGTTGCCTCTCTGGATCTAGAAAAACTTCCTTCGAATCACTGCACTTGCCCCTCGCTCATTGCTTCGATCTCTGGCTCTCTCTCCGGCAACTGACTGGTGCAACTCAGGAAATCGATCTGCCAAGGAAATCGAACTGCTCAAGTGTATTCTCCATCACCACATCGATCTCTTCTTATCATCCACTGTTGGGGCACCAACGACCACGATTAAAACTTAATCAATGGTTCGGATCATCTCTTGATCGATCTGTGTGAGTTTCTAGATGATTCTCAACTTATCTCAATTAACACTGATTAATTAACCATGTTCCCTAAGTTTAGACTTGGGAAATATTAAAAAAACGGTTAATAATCTAGTTGAGACACTTCTCAGCGGAATTTCCAAAACGATTTTTGGATTTTGGAGATCTCATGTATTCTAGCCTCTCCACCAAATTTCATGGCTAGAACACATCCGATGCTACAAAAACTAACAACGGTGACTTGAACCCCTTGGTGGAAGGCCTAAGCTTCTGCAAGGTTGTTTAATAAAACTCCAAGGCTCCAGGTATAGGTACCTTATGTTTCCTATTGGCTTTATAAGAACCCCACCCTCACCCGCCGCCCTTGATTTTTGTTTAATTGTTTTTTCTATTTGAAAGCAAGTTATTGGTAATTCATCTTGAGCCTATCCTAACTCCAAAAAGTTCAGAAGATAAGAATATCTGAAAGGAAGAAAATCACGAGCGAACGAGCTAAACTTGATAATTGAAGAATAGAAATATACCCTTGTCAGGTTCAATAATCCAAAACAGAGATGGCTATTTTACCATCAAGTACTCAATAAAACTTGTTCCTAGAGGGAGGAGGACTTATCTGCCAATGAACAACCAAATCTCTGTGATTAGTGAAGAATTTGGAGAGACTTATCTAGAAAACATGTATCACAATTGAACTTTATCTATTTTTGTTCTTTAGTATGTTTTTGTACATTATATTAGCTCCTTTGGGTGACTTTGTCCAAATTGACCATCGCCTACTTTATTGTGTTTTATTAGAGACTTGGTCAACTTTGATCACTTCCTCTTGCTGCATTTTTTACTCTATATAGTCAAATACAAATGAGTGCACAGTTCCAATAGTGCTTTTCTACTTACATAATTGTCTTTGTTTATTCACTTGTATGTGAGTCTCCTCTTGTTGAAGAATGTAACTAGTGGCGGTCTTCATAATTGTATTTTTCAGAAGAAAGAAAAAATAATTTTTTATTTGACTTATTAAAGCATGGGTTTCATGCTTGGGTCAATGGTCAATAGGTCAAAGCACCCATTGTGTGCTCTAGGTTTTTTGTATTGAGTCAAAGTCAAAATTATTATATAAAGGACCCTTCATGGGCCCTTTATGTCAAGAAAGAAAAATATTTTTATGTCGTCTCTCCTCCATCAAGTCAACCTTGCCTACTATCAAGTCAGCCTCTTCAACTATCAAGTCGACTCTTTTTCAACTATCTAGTCGGCCTCATGAAAGGTCACGTCCACCTTGTATGGATTATATATAAAGGAACATTCGATTCTATTGCAGTAAGAAGAGTAGAAGGAGCACGAAACAAAGAGAAGTCTATCATATTATTAGAAGAGAAGATGCAAAGATAAGGACCGAGAGTTGCAGAAGTAAAGAGGACCGAGAGTTGCATAAGTAATGAGACCTAAAAATTGTAGAAGTACAAAAGGAGACTGAAGTTTGCAGAAGAAAATAAGGAGACTGAAATCTTAGATGGCATGATATAATTTTGGAAATCTGACCTGTCTTCATGGGAGGTTGACTTGATGGTTGGAGAAAAATCTGTGTCATGGTCAAAAGGTCTTGGTTTGTCAAAAGTTGATCTGATTCTACTAAAAGAAGAGTTTCACTGGGTTTTCCCCTTCTTAGGGGTTTTGCATTGGTTGAGTGCCAACATCTTCTGTTCTGTGTTGTGTTCTTCATTGTTTGACATTTGTCTTGATGATAAGAATCTAATAAATTGCAAAGAAGAATTAATAAATATCAAAAGAAAGTGTCAAAGGAAGAGAAATGAAATTAATAATAACCCTAACTAAGATGCCCTAGATTTCTCAACACCTTTGCTGTTATTATAATTTGTGCATGCATCAATTGGTTTTATAACATTCAAATTAGGGCTTCCTTAGAGCTTCACCATTTTGGTCTTCTTTGGGATTTTCTTTCTACCCAGAATCTTTCTTCAAGCAATTCTTGCGATAAATGAAGTGGCAGAAAGGGAGCTTCATTAGGCAATTTCCTTAAAATTTTGTTAGGTGACAAACTGGAAATTTTACCAAATTTGGCCCTTGATTGTTTGAATTTCTTTCATTTTCCCCTTTGACAGGAATTCCTAAATTCAGTTGTAAAATGCTATCTATGTATAGATTTCACAAGTCCTATGGCTCATTGTAAAACCAATAATGGATCAAGATACTCCCAAGACTCCCGACTTACACAAATCTTGGGGAAACAGATATAGGAGGAACACATGTTGTTGGAAACCCTTGTTACAACAACAGGAGGTCCAAAAACAACAAGAGTTCTAGATTAAAATGATGCATGATATGATGGGTACAAACAACTAATCACCAGTGACCACTAGACAATAGGGCCAATTTTTTTTTACCAATGTTGGCCCTTGATTGTTTTTAATTTCAATTTCTTTTATTTTGCCTCTTGTTGACCACACTTTGTCAACAGTCCAAGGAAGCAAAATGCAAAGACATGAAGACATTTTTTCATAGTTCGAAGTCATCAGCCAACACAGTTTTATCATTGTAAACCTGATTTCTGCAAGTTATATTGCAAATGATGCCAGTATGACCGTTTAATTATGTAACAACACCTACGTAAGCCTCTGATGTTGGCAACAGAGTTCATCTTAGGAAGTTTTTTAACCTCACCGAATTATGTGTGTTTCTAAATATGGATAATCGACATAGTTTTTCTTCCAACTTAAACCCCAAAGCTAACGTGGAATCTCTTGACAAGGTCTTAGGTGAGTCCTAGTGTTATATCGAGTCTTTGTAAAAGTGTGTTTGAGAATAATTTAAGCACATTTGGCTAAATTATTTTATTACAAACACACTTGGTCTATACTAGATCATATTGTGTCGCAAAATTGGGTAAATTATTGAGGGTCGGAGTCTAAATGACTTTTCTCCTTCTAAGGGTTGATATTGTAATTATTTGATATAAGAAATTATTTTAGTGCATGGCCCCTCATACTTAGACACAATGGCCCCACCAAGTTTAAGGGACGTGGGGGCGAGGGAGAAGGGATACGTAGGAGTGGCTTATGCAAAAGCTCCCCACCAATTTTTAGGAAACGTGGGGGGATGTCGGGGTTTTAAAAACTTATAATATAAAAATATATGATATATCTACTTATAATGTAATTGTCTTTATCATTAAATAATATATAACACTTGCATCTTGAAGGATAAATGATAAATTGATGAATCATATAACTGAAGTCTGAAACAAATTTAAAACGAAAAGCATGATATCATATAATCATACATCATACATGTAAGTTTGTAACTGTACAATGTAACTACTAACAATGTACAATGAAAATAAATGTTTAAAGTTTTAAAGTTTAAACCATATTGAAGTTCCAACTATGAATACTGAATATTGAAATAAAAGTCAAGTCTGATACATCAAGAGTCAAATTTTTATAGAGTCAAGACTCAAGTCTAATATATCATATATCAAGATTCAAAATAAACTGAAGTCTACAACTAAAGTCTGAATAGAAAAGCAAATAAGTTAATAGCGTAAGAACATATCAAATGATAAATCATAAATGAGCATAATTGCTCAAGGTAATGCCTCGCTAGTCTCTACATCCAACTGCTGCATGAATAAATCAAGATAAACCATGAAAAGATGAAACAATGTGAAATGAACATTGAAAACAAAGTTTAAAGTTTAAACCCTTCCTGGTTCATAAAAATTAGAATTTTTTTATTCCATTAAATTTTTTTGCGATTTTTGTCTAGGGAAATGACCCCTCACAACCCCACACGACCCCTTTCGCCTAGGAAATGACCCCATTTGGACGATTCGACCCTGAAAATTTAGGAAACACCCCCTTACAAGTTTCCGCGCGCACCCAACTTTTTGGGAGCGTGGGGAAACAACCCCCAGTCGTCCCCAAATCCCCGGAGTGTGAGGGAGCTAGGAAACTCGACCCCCAGGTGGTAGGACACGACCCCGTGGAACACTGTGTTTTTCTTCCGTGTGAAAATTCTATTGCTGCAGCAACTGATTTATTTTACCTACTTATTTTCCAATAAGTTATTTACGAAATCCCTTCAGTAAATATTAAAATAAATTCTACTGCAGATATCACACCATTATATAGAAATAAATACATGCACAAGAATCAAACACATCAACACAGTTATTTTGGACAATTGTCCCGGAAAAACCCAATGCCGGAAAACTGGTGCAGAAGAGGAGCATTTTATTAATCAACTTTTCTTGAGTACAACTAGGGTGCCAAACTGGCTCACCCAACATAGATAAATCCTTCGGCGCTTCTCCTAGGCTCAGCGTCAGTCCAACTAATCTCTGCGCAGCTCCTAGACCCTCTGCGTCAGCACTCTGCCTCACTGCATCAGTACATGGCCTCTCTGCGTCACCCACGCAGACCCTCCAGTCACTGTGCAGTCCAGCTGCCTCTATGTCTTTCTGAGTGGCTCTGCGTCTGCCTCTCTGATCTTTGCGCTCGTCCTCCGACCTTGTTCTTGCTTCTCTGTTACGTACTCCCTACCTCTTGCTGCAATCCAGTCTTCTAGTTCGAACTTCTCAGCAAGCTCCGCTTTAGAAATCGAACTGACTGGTCTCCCTCACCCTCAAGTCTTCTCTTATACTTTTCCTGTTGATGAATCAACAACCGAGATTAAGTCCCTAAACAACGGCTAAGATTAAAATAGATTTGATCCTTATCTTTTAGAAGTTTCTCATCCTTATTTTTATTAATACCCATTAATATTTTTATTTTCCTAAGTTGAGACTTAGGAACTCATTAAAAATATTAATTATCTTAATAACTCTTCATTCGGATGGAATTTTCCAAAACGATTTCTGTGTCTTGGAGATTTCATGTGCTTTAGCCCCTCCACCAATTTTCATGGCTAGAGCACATCCGATGCTACCCCAAATCAACACTCCCTCTTAGCGAGGAATGTGCTCTAGTAATGCTCCACCACTGAACGTCACCCTGATCGTCCTGCACTGGTACCTGTGTTGATGCTTAGCCTGATGCTTAACATCCTCTGCACTGCTGCCCCCTATACTGTTGCCCATGACTCTACCACTGCCACTGCTACATCTGTACTGCAGCTCCCTCTGCATCTGTGTTGCTACTGGTCCTTCTTCCCAACACTGCATCTGCACTGCAACTCTCTCTCAAATGCTGCACCATGCTGCTTATAACATTGTAACACCTGATACTTATCCATTTCTGTTACTGAAATGGATTCTTTACCATCCCCATCTTCTCCCTGAAATAAGCGAACTTGGTTTTTCCAAGGGCCTTAAGTAAGGATGTTTGCCACCTGTTCTCCTGTAGGAGTGTAACTCAATTGCACAACTCCTCGTTGGACACAGTCTCTGACAAAGTGACACTGAATATCAATGTGCTTTGACTGATCATGAAATACTAGATTCTCAGAGAGCTTGATGCAACTCTGATTATCACACATGATCCTGGTTGCTTCCATCCTTCTTCTGAACAGGTTTACAAGCAATTTTCTAAGCCATATGGCTTCGCACGAAGCTGTGCTAGTGGCCATATATTCTACTTTGGCTAAGCTCAGAGCTACAGATTTTTGTTTCCTACTGCACCAGGAGGTCATCCCCGATCCAATGTTGAAACAATACCCAGAGGTACTTTTCCGATCTACTGAACTTCCAGCCCAATCTGTATTAGTAAACCCACTTAGTCTGATATCATTTCTTATGGTGTACAAGAGTCCATAATCGACTGTTCCCTGTATATATCTGAGAACATGTTTGGCTACTGCCTAGTGCGCCCTCTTGGGTTCCACCATGAACTCACTGAGGGTGTTGACAGTGTAACAAATGTCTGACCTGATATTGACCAGATACATCAGGGACCCTATGAGCTGCCTATACAAGGTGGGATCAACATTTTTGTCTTCTGAAGCATCAATTTTCTTCCAATTGGTGATCATTGGAGTAGCCATAGGCCTATAGTCCTGCACCCTGAATCTCTTCAGAATTTCTGTAGCATATCTCCCTTGTTCAAGGAAGATCTCCCCTTCTGCTGCCAAACTCCAACCCCAGGAAATAATGCATCTGTCCCAAATCCTTCATGTCGAATTCTGTGACTAGGTTCTTTTTGTAGTCCTCGATGAGCCTACATGATCCTGTCAGGAAGAGATCATCCACATATAATACTAGGATTAGAGGCTCATTCTCTACAACCAGATAGTGGAGATTTGGATTTGCGTCGCTCTTGACAAACCCCATCTTCTGCAAGTAGCCATCAATTCGACCATACCATGCTCTAGGTGCCTGTTTGAGCCCATACAAGGCTTTCTTCAATCTGCATACATGAGACTTCTTCTCATGTGTCTCAAAGCCTTGTGGCTGTTCAATGAATACTTCCACTTCTATTACCGCATTCAAGAATGCCGTTTTGACATCCATATGATGAATCTCCTATCCCATCTGTGCTGCAAGAGATATCACAGTTCTAATAGATGTATACCTGGCTACTGGGGCGAAGGTCTCTTCATAGTCTATTCCTTCCTTCTGAGCATACCTCTTAGCCACAAACCTGGCTTTGTATTTTTCCACACTGCCATCTGCAGCGTATTTAATCTTGTAGATCCATCTCGAACCTACCACTGACCTTTCCTGAGGCCTAGGCACTACTTCCCAGACATCGTTCAACATTATAGAGTTGTATTCTTCTACCATTGCATCCATCCAAACTTGATGTTGAGCGGCCTCCTGAAAGCTGGAAGGCTCCCCATCTTGAGCTATTAAGGCTTGATATCTATCTGGCTGTTTTCGCTCCCTTTTATTGTTTCTCGGTGCACCGATGAAATCTTCTGCATCCCGCAGAATCTGTCGAAGTTCCCAGCTCGTTCTTCCTCTGGTCGCAGGTGCATCTGTTAGCTCCTCCTCTTCCTGTTTTGAAGGAGAATTCTTGGCTTTCACTGGTTGAAGTGGTTTGACCAACGACTCATATTTTGACTGCTCCTCGAAAGGCATTTCTTGAGATTTTCTAAAGGCCCTATCTTCCATGAACTTCACATCTCGTTGAACTACGACCTTCCTGCTCCTTGGAAGATAGATTCTATATGCCGTAGCATTCTCGCTATATCCCACTAGATATCCTTTCTCTGTAGTTTGATCTAACTCCTTCCTCTTCTCCTTAGATATACGACAATATGCTAAACTCCTAAATATCCTGAAATGACTGACTTCAAGTGTCTTCCCGGTGAAGACTTTCTTTGGAGCAATCTTGCCCAATGCCCTATGAGGAGTTCTATTTTGGACATAGACTGCTGTGTGCCATGCTTTTGCCCACATGAATTTTGGCATATCTTGATCATACATCATGGCCCTAGCTGCTTCCATGATAGTCTCGTTCTTCCTTTCTGCTACTCCATTCTGCTCCGGATTGTAAGGAGCTGTCCACTCTCTTCTGATGCCCTCCCTAGCGCAAAAATCGGTGAAGTCCTTATTGACATATTCTCCACCATTGTCTGAGCGCAAAACTTTAATTTTCTTCTCTATCAGATTCTCCACTAGAGCCTTGAACTCTTTGAATCGACAGAAAATCTCGTCCTTGGTTTTCAAAAAATAAATCCAAGTTTTCCTGGAGTCGTCATCAATGAAGGTGACGAAGTATTCGCCACCACTAAGAGCTTTAGTGGACATTGGTCCGTAGATATCTGAGTGTATCAATCCTAGTACACTCTTGGCCTTGTTTTTACTTCTAGGAAATGCTTCTTTGGCATACTTGCCCAGAGCACATCCTCTGCATACATCATCTCGTTCTGTACTAAGATCTGGAGCTCCTGTTACAGTTTACCTGAGAATTCTCAGAGCCCCATGGTGCAAATGTCCCATTCTTGTGTGCCATAGTGCATTCAAATCCTTGTTTCCATTACTGCCTATCAGTGCCATTGTGATTCTAGTTGTAACCTGTACAACCTGTTACTTCTGATTCCGATTTGCACTTTCTTTTTCCAACTCGGGTGTTTGATGTATACTTTCTCATTAATGAAGAAAACATCATAGCCCTTGCTTTGAAGTTGTGATACGGAAAGTAAGTTCATCCACAGTCCTGGCACATGTAGCACATCGGTAGCTTGGAACCGCTCTCCTGTTTCTGTTTGAAAAACTATGGTACCCTTCCCTACTAGAGTACACTTTGCCTTATTCCCCACGGTGATCTAAAAATTCATCCTTTCCTCCTGATAATCTGAGAAACATTCTCGGATTCCTGTCATATGCCAGGAGGCCACACTGTCTATATACCATACCTTTGATGATGCAGAGCTTGTTACACAAGCAAATTTTTCTTCCACTCTAGAAGCCAGCATAGAGAAATCAAAATTATTGTCTCTTGTGCAATTTTATGAAAATCTGCCCGAGTCTCCTGAAGTAGATGCCTTTGCATCATGATCTCGACCCATAATTGATTTTCCCTTCCTGTATCTGATTCTTTGCTCTAATACCATGTGAAAATTGTATTACTGTAGCAACTGATTTATTTTACCTACTTATTTTCCAATAAGTTATTTACGAAATCCTTTTAGAAAATATTAAAATAAATTCTACTGCAAATATCACACCATTATATAGAAAATACATGCACAAGAATCAAACACATCAACACAGTTATTTTGGACAATCGTCCCGGAAAAACCCAATGCGGGAGAACCAGTGCAACAGAGGAGGATTTTATTAATCAGCTTTTCTTGAGTACTAGGGTGCCAAACTGGCTCACCCAATAGAGATAAATCCTTCGACGCTTCTCCTAGGCTCAACATCAGTCCAGCTAGTCTCTGCGCAACTCCCAGGCCCTTTGCGTCAGCACTCTGCCTCACTGCGTCAGTGCTTGGCCTCTCTGCATCATCCACGCAAACCCTCCAGTCATTGCGCAGTCCAGTTGCCTCTGCGTCTTTCTGAGTGGCTCTGCGCCTGCCTCTCTGATCTTTGCGCTGGTCCTCCGGCCCTGTCCCCGCCTCTCTGTTATGTACTCCCTACCTCTTGTTGCAATCCAGTCTTCTAGTTCGAATTTCTCAGCAAGCCCTGCTCCAGAAATCAAACTAACTGGTCTCCCTTAGTATATCTCCAATTGACCCTCAAGTCTTCTCTTATACTTTTTCTGTTGATGAATCAACGACCAAGATTAAGTCCCTAATCAACGGCTAAGATTAAAATAGACTTGATCCTTATCTTATAGAAGCTTCTCATCCTTATCTTTATTAATACCCATTAATATTTTTATTTTCCGAAGTTGAGACTTAGGAACTCATTAAAAATATTAATTATTTTAATAACTCTTCATCCGGATGGAATTTTCCAAAACAATTTTTGGGTCTTGGAGATCTCATGTGCTTTAGCCCCTCCACCAATTTTCATGGCTAGAGCACATCTGATGTTGCCCCAAATCAACATTCCGTTGATCTGTGGTATATGTTAGGCATGTGTGATCCTATTTTGAGCTAAATATTGATTAATGATTTTTATTTTATTTGTCGATGATAAGAACATTTTATTGATATATTCTATCTTAGATGATCTGATTCACTATATGATCTTACAATTTTTTTGAGAATATAATAGAGATTTATAGGTACGCTAGCCCTTGGGCCCCAAGTTCATAGACTATGGGGAAAGACTGACTATGTTTGGGCTTTGAAATTTCTTTATGGTATTAGATTTTGTAGGAGGGTTTCAACCAATATTTATTTTTCGAAAATATACTCATCCATTGCTATATATCCAAAAAATTATTTTCTCCAAAAAATTTAAATTTTGTAAATATTATGTATTTGTAAATTATTTCTAACCTATTTGTTTTGCAACAATTGGGGTTTAATTTTTTTGTATATATATTTGGGGTTTTGCATTTTTGATTCATTTGTGCAGGTAAATTTCAAGTTGATCAAAGGATTTTGAGGCAGATCTAGGCCTAGGAAGGCAAGATCTAGCCTCCAAGCTAGCCGTCCAACTTTTCTACAGTGAATTTGTGGAGAAATTTTTTTGTTTGTAGGGTTTCGATTTTTTTTGGCCCTAGGTCCTAGCCGTCCAACTCTTCTAGCCCTAGCCACAGACCTTAGAGGCCTTTCTAAGGCCTCGACCCCCTCTAGAGGAGTCGTGCAACCCTCAAAGGGCCTCAACCCTCCTCTTTGACCCCTGTCGTGGCCTCATGGAGGTCTTCCTCCCTTTCAACCTCCCTTTCTCCCTTAGCCGCAACCCTAAAAAGGCTTTTCCCTTTTTCATCAGCGCATTTAGGGCTTCCTTTTGCCCTGAGTTAGATTTATTGGGCTTGACATTAGCCCTAGAGGGGTTACTTGCCCTTGCCGTGGCCTTCCTTGCCCTCATTCCCTTCATTTCTGCCCTTGTTCAATCTTTCTAGCCTTTCATTGGCCCTTCCTAGCCCTAGTCTTGGGGTTTTCAACCTTCTAACCCTTGCCATAGACTTGTATTCAATCATCTCTGGTTTTGCATTGTTTTAGTAGGCTAACATTGTGGTTTTGCAGCATTTAGTAGAGCTAATTTGGTGTTTGCAGGTGGCCAAGCCCATTGAAGGGCAAACTAGCCCTCAACTAGGCCTCTAGGCCTCTTGGTTTGCCTCTATTCCCTTCATCATATTCTCTGTTTTGCTACAGCCATTTATGCAGTCATATAAATTAAATAAAAATCATCAAAATTGACCAAATATCATCTAATAATCACTCAAGTTGATTAGCTAATCATTAGAGCTATTGTGGCATTAATATTATAGTACGTTGTTGGTTCATTAAGGACTTGTTGTCGCACAGTGTCTAGGCACCGCGACAACGCTCAGAGTAAGGGCTGTTACTCTTAATCCTTACTCTGTTTAGACTCTCTCCTAGACAAGTCAAGGGGAGTAGTCCCTAAGGTAAATGGATGAGGATAGCCTGTGAAACATAGGCTCTAGGAGATTTTAATGATGGACAACTTGATGAATTTAGAATGAGTCTCGGTCAATTGAGATAGATAGACACAATCACAAGATAAAAATGACTACATACCAGTGCTTTTAATTTGAATTAACCATAGACTAAATAATAACAAGTCATCTAGATAAAACTTATAGATGTGGCAAAGTGACGATCATGAACAATTAATTGTAAAATGCCCAATTTTTTTTTCTTTCTATGTAAGGCTAATTCTATTAATAAAAACAAAAAATATAATTACACCGAGGCCCTGCCTCAACCGCTGTTGCTAGAGTTCATCAAGAAAGTCGAAACTGCCCCAAATTGGGGAAGCCAGTTTGACATTGCAAAAAGACCAAACATATATCCCGGGACTGTCACCAAAGGAAACCCATACATAGGACTTGGATCCATGTTTTGAAGCAAAACCCAGAAAAAGATACAACTCAGCACCACCAGACTCGACAACAGAACAACAAACCCTCTGATCAGACAAACAAACAACAAAAACATCAAATGACTAGACCAACCCGTCAGCAGCAGAAGGCTGAGCTGGCTCGTGGGTGGCAATGGATGCCACGTGGCGTCATTTGTTGTCATCCTCATCAGGTGTCTCCTCGACAATGAGGTAGGCATACTGGTCCCAATCTTCATCCTTCTCCGCCACGTCGCCTTTCGCTGCACCACCTGGAGGCCCCCTTGCATGCTAGGTGCCGCTCGAACTGCCAGCGAACCCCATCGTTATTGCAGCTCTTGCAGAGCTGCCACCAGCTCGCTGAATGTCACCTGCGTGAGCTTCTCCACCATGCAGTCTGCTGTGGCTTGCACCCCCGCCATCATCCTTCGACTTTTTCTTAGAACCCCTACCCATTTCCGGATTTCTCACCTCCTGAGAGTGCTCTTCAGAATTCCTCGCTTGGTCATTGTTCTGCTCATCTTCTTCAGAGAAAACGATAGTCACATTGGCAGTTATGATGGGTCTATTCAGACTACTCTGGAACCTGAATTGGGTCGAGTGAGGGACAGAGCCTGGATGCAGAGGAGAAATTGCAGTATGGAGCCTAATATCGCTGTGCGCAGCCATTGAGGCCGACCCTTGCCCCCGCCCACTGCGCGTATGGGGATAGTGACTATGCGGCGACTTGGGGGGAGGCGAGTTTTCATGGTGTTGAGGGGGAGAGGCAGGAGCCGAGCTCTGCGCTGCCTCCTCGGGTTCCTCCTCTGCGACTCCTCATGCGGTGACAGACCATACCAGTGAGGTTGGAGTGCAAATCAGCTGGACAAGCGGACGAGAGGGAGAACGGGTTGTGAATACAGGGCTCCTGAGCAGGATTTAAAGGGCAGTGCCTGGAGTGGGAGTAATGGTGCCCATTTCCAAGATCAATACAGCAGAGGAGCCAACATCGTCTCCCTGTGGCTGTTCTGCTGCAAGAAATTCCAGCCTGAGGCGGACAGAAGCTAAGGAACGGGGGATGAACAGAGGGTTCGAGAGGCGCCATATGAATATCATCTGCTTCCAAATCTCGGCCTGAGGGGCCATTTATTGTAGCATGCACACTGGCCAAGTTTCGTCTGAGATGAACCTGGAGCAGAGCGTAACTCACCGCTTGGCAGGTCCTAGCGCCGACAATCCGAATGGTGGCCATTAATGATCTTGGGTTTCACCCTCATCCGGGTAAAATGCCCAAAACTTTAACATGCAAGAGATTCCAGATTTAAAATGATTTTCGTTAGGAATTCAGATCTAGAACATTTAATTATCTCCTATAGTCAATATGATTTAAAACATTTATCGCACCTTGACCATAGAAAAATCATGAAAAATTAATTTAATCACCAAATAACACCAAGGAAATTTAAATTTGCGTTTCAATTATTCCTTAGGCAATTGCTTTAATGTGAAAAATAAAGAAGTAAAACAAATCAACGGGTTAATAAATCAAATTTCTAATGGGCCACGGGCCACATTAATTTTTTTTAATGTTTAAGCACAAATCCCTTAATTTATTTCATTCTTAATTTTCACGTCACCAAGAATTTAATTTTTTTTGATTTTTTTAAATATTTTTCAAATCTTTTAGATTTCTTGTTAATTTATGGTATGTTCTATGCTTAAGAGCAATTTACTTCAAATCTTCTTATTAGCCCAATGTCAATTTCCAGTATAGCAATCACATTAACATGCTATTAAAATGTGGATAGAACATAAATGAAAACAACAAAAGACAAGCCAAGACAAGAGACACAAGATGTGGCACCAGCCAGGGACAAACCCCAATGCGGGGAAACCCTTTGATCAATTCTTCTATATTCTTCAATAATTCATTAGAGAGAGAGAGATAGTACAATATCACAAATCTGTGATTTACAATAGCAGTAATGAAACCCTTGAACAAAAATGACAAGGCTGATCAATAAGCTCCAAATGTCCTCAAGACAACCTAGGAGAACTCGGCCTCCAATAACAATAAACAACAACCCAAAACAATCCTCAAAACATGGTCCAAACAACAGTCAATATATCAGCTTCCGCAGTCAGCCCTAACCAGTGAACGCTGTCCCCAAACAGTGGTCAAACAGAGGTCAACAAGACTGATCTGAATTGCAGCTAGCAAGAGAGAGACTCACCACACAAATCCGCGGTCCAGGGAGCCTATACACTAGTCAACGCAGTCCTCTAGCACCCAAAATGAATTTGTTGTACCTTCTTGCGTCCTCCTATAGCTGTTGCCGTAACTGCGTCCTCTTTCTTCTTCCCACGTGAGAGAGTCTTCTTCCAACTTCGCATACCCAAGAGATAAGGGGAGAGAAGAGATGTGGAGATGAGATGAGTGTGCTAATGCCTCAAGGTCTCCTCTACTTATATGCCACGTTGAGGTTTAGCTGGGGGTGTGCAACACAATTTTACTTGCTGCCTGACCTTGACAAATTGTCAAGAAATACAAATAAATTCATATCTCCATGAGTACATGTCGGAATCGGATGATCGTTAGATCAATCCTACACCTCTCGACGAGAGGAATCCAAGAAAAATATCAGTTGCCATAAATAAGATGACCCACATGGAGTTTGGCCCTAGTTTCCAATTTTAACACTCCCTCTCAACTAGGGAGAACTCCATCTGCTAATCCATATGTCCGTTAGTACTATCTCTGCCATCAAATGCACTGCCTTGCACTGCTCGGCTCTGCTATGCTTTGCTAAACTATGAAGAAGAAGAAATGATCGAGAATGTATCATACCATCCTCTACTGACCCGAAGTCAGTCCCAGATAAAAGAGAGTGTCCAATAGCACTCTTACTGACACGAAGTCAATCCTAATGAAGAGAGTGTGTCATACCACTCTTATTGACCCAAAGTCTGTTCCAAAAAAGAGTGAGTTATATCACTCTTACTGACCCGAAGTCAGTGCCAATTGATCCCAGATCAATGTCATACACGATAGATACACGATGCGTCCATTGGTACTACTATGGTTCCTATCCTCATTTCCCTACTCATTGGCCAGATGAGAGGTACTTCCCATGAGTCCCAGACTGCATGGGTAGGATGTCTCACCAGGAAAAGGATGAACCACTCATCTTGCCTACATGTTGCCACGGGGTATCACAGGGGAAGGCTGAATCATTTACCTTGTACATAGCGCACCACTAGGAGAGGGTGAGTCGCCCTATGGTCGCTCGTCGCTCCAAGAAGTACCCCAAGCCCCCTGGAGCTCCCAGAGCTTAATGTATGCATCATACAGGACCCTCATAAGAGGGTCTCTCCACGACTCCTAGTCGTTCTCAGAAAGTCAAGAATATGACCTTTCCCAGGGGCTTCGTTAAAATGTCGGCGACTTGCTCATCAGTCCCAATATGATGGAGCCTTATTGCTCCTCATTATACCATATTTGGGATAAAGTGGTACTTGATATCGATGTTCTTGCAGCGATCATGAAATATGGGATTCTCTGATAAACGAATCCCACTCTGGTTGTCGCAGAGGATCACGGTAGTATCTAGCGTATGTCCAAACAGCTCACTGAAGAGCTTCCTCAACCAAACAGCTTCACAGGAGGCCATACTCGCAGCAATGTATTCTACCTCAGCGGTGCTTAAAGTCACTGACTTCTGCTTCCAGCTCATCCAGATGTCGAGGCAGAACCCAAAGAGAAACAACACTCGGATGTGCTCTTTCGGTCCACCACACTGCTTGCCCAATCAACATCGAAATATCCATGTAGCCTCACATCTCCGGCAGTGTATCTGAATCCATGAGTGATTGTGCCCCGAAGATATCTCAGAAGATTCTTGGCACCAATCCAATGTGAGTGATGAGGCTCAACCATATATTGGCTCAACGTGTTGACTGCAAAACATATATTCGGACGGGAGTTCACCAAGAACATCAATGCTCCTATGAGTTGACGATACTCAGAAGCATTTCCCAAAACAGGTCCGGCAGCACTACCGCATAACTTCTTGAAGTTAAGCTCCATCGAGGTAGTCACGGGCTTGCAGTCCACCATACCAAAGTTCTCTAATATCTTCACAACGTATTTTCTTTGAGATATGAAAATTTCTTCTGGATTTTGCTAGACTTCCAGCCCTAGGAAATAGTGCATCAGTCCTAGGTCCTTCATCTCAAATTCGGAAGCCAACTCCCTCTTACATTTGTGAATGAGAGGGTCTGCACCTGTCAGAAAGAGGTCGTCAACATACAACACCAGTATGAGAGGCTTATCATCCTCAACCTTAAAGTAAAGGTTTGGATCAGCTTCACTCCTAGTGAATCCCAACTTCATCAAGTAGCTATCGATCCTCTCATACCAAGCTCAGGGTGCTTGCTTCAGCCCATAGAGAGCTTTCTTCAACCTGCATACGTGAGATTCCCGATTATGAATCTCAAACCCCTCGGGTTGTTCCACGTAGACTTCCTCTTTAATCGAACCATGCAAGAACGCGGTCTTGACATCCATTTGATGTAGGTTCCATCCTTGCAAATCAGTAAGGGCTATGATCGAGCGGATAGTGGTGTATCGGGCAATAGGTGCAAATATCTCATCATAATCTACACCTTCCTTTTGAGAGAAGCCTCGAGCAACAAAGCGAGCCTTGTATTTTTCAGCACTCCCATCAGCGCCATGGTTGATTTTGTAAAGCCACTTCGAGGTGACAATTGTTTTGTCCTGGGTCTGGGGACCACATCCCAGACATCATTCTTCATGATGGACTCGTATTCCTCATTCATAGCATGCTTCCATACTTGATGCTTCACGGCTTCTTCGAACGATGAAGGATCATTTTAAATGATGGTGCTCATAATGGTCAAGTATCCCTGATACTTGGTCGGCGTTTTACTTTCACAGAAAGTCCCTCTGAGTGTAATATGTCCTTTGGCATCATCAAGTGTCCCCCCTAAGCCATGAGGGCCTCTTCCTAGAAGAGGAAGGCTCTTGCGGAGGGGGATCAATAGCATCCATAGGTTCTTTCATATCGGGCATCGTCTCATCTGGCTTCCTGGTGTCAGCTTCTTTATCTTTCCTTAGAATAGGAAGATTGTCAACATTGCTAAGAGCCATATCTTTGTCAAAGGTGACATCATGACTTATCTCGACTTCCCTTTGACCAACCACATAGATTCTATAGCTCTTAGAATTTTCGCTATAGCCCACAAAGATTCCCTTTTTTCCAGATGCACCTAATTTGCTTCTTTTCTCTTTTGGCACATGAAAATATACGGGACTTCCAAAAATTCTGAAATGTGAGACATCAGGTTTCTTACCAGTGAACATCTCTTCGGGGGCCTTGGAATCCAGTGCTTGATGAGGGCATCGGTTTTGAACATATACGGTGGTATTCGCAGCTTCGGCCCATAGAAACTTCGGAAGCCTTTGATCATGGAGCATGGCACGAACAACTTCCACAATTGTACGATTCTTCCTTTCCACCACACCATTCTGCTCAGGAGTGTATGGTGTTGTGGTCTCCCTCTTAATGCCAACTTCTTTGCAAAAGTCATGGAACTCATTGGATTCATACTTGGTCCCATTATCAGTCCTTAAGATCTTGATCCTCTTCTTAGTTTGATTCTCGATCAAGGCTTTGAAGTGACGGGAACATGAGAACACTTCATCCTTCTTTTTTCAAGAATTATATTCAAGTCTTGCGAGAATAATCATCTGTAAAAGTGAGATAATATAGATATCCTCCCAAAGAGTTCACGGGCATCATACCAGATATGTTGGAGTGAACCAATTGCAAAATGTGGGAGGTCTTTCTATGGCCTGAGGGGAATGGTCCCCTTTTGAGCTTTCCTTCGGCACATCCCGGACATACACCTTCATGCTCTATTTTGAGTTCGGGCATCCCTATCACCATTTGTCTCACATCAGGTAGAGCCTTATAATGAAGGTGGGCAGACCTCCGGTGCCATAGTTTAGACTAAAGAGATGTGTCGCAAGACATGACTCCCAACAGGCTTCCTCCAATTTGATATAAAGAGTCAACTCGAAACCCAAGAGTGAAAGCATCCTTAAAATTCTTTTTCCACACACGTACCTTGCCATCGATGAAGGCCACCTTGTAGCCTTTGTCTTCCATTGCCGAAGGGACACCAGGTTCTTCTTGCATATAGGACTTCTTGCAAATGAATCGTGTTACCCTGATTTAATTGAACAGTAACATTCCCTACACCCTTTATGGGATAGGTGGAATTGTCTCCAAGAATAATCTCCAAGTTTGTCTCTTTCTCTATCAGATTAGAGAGAGCTTCCTTGTAACCAGTGAAGTGCCTTGAGGCACCACTATCAATAAGCCAATTGCCCAACGAGTCCGGAGGAAAGGTAGTGGAGAGGGCTGATATCATATATATTCATCTTGCTTATTGTTAACAACATTTGATTCATACTTGGAGTTCCTTGCTTTCTTGGAGGGTTGACCACTTCCTTGATTTCCCGCATTCCTCTTTCCTTTGCCATTGAACCTGCGATTCGTTTGATTGTGGTTGGAGTTGCCCCGGGAGTGATTTTGATCATCGTCATGTGATGAGTCCTTTCTATTTGGACATTCCCTTGCATAGTAGCCAAATTTTTTGCAAACGAAGCATCTTCCCTTCCTTCCATCTTTCGATTCGATCTTTCCTTTGAAGTGACCTTTAGACTTAGAATTATTTCTCCTTTTGGCATGAGAGGAGAAAGCATTGGGATTGCCTTTGCTTGAAGGCATTTCTTGCTCCACCATCCTTGTCTTTTCTTGAATGCATCTCGCCATCAATTCTTCAAATCCTGGAATTCGATCATTGTTGAGAAGAGTGGTTCTAAATACATACCATTCGGATGGGAGCCCTCCAAGGGTAGTGATAGTTAGTTCCTTGTCCGAAATGACTTCTCCAATCAATAAGAGATCATTCTTGATCTCAATGATCTTTAAGAAGTAGGATTGAATATTCGTCCTTGCCCTTCTTAATATCCTTCAACTTATTTTTGAGGAACAAAACTTGATTTGCATCACTAACTTTAAACAAGCTTACTAGTCTATCGTAGATCTCCTTGGAGGTGTTCAACTCGGAAATGTAGGCCACCAGACGCTTGTCAATTGAGTCTCGAATGATCTTCTTCACTTTGACTTCACCCCTAGTATATTTGTTCCTTGTAGCAGTCGGTGCATTTGATGGAGGCTCTGTAATTCTGCCCCTCACATAGTCCAACACTTCTTGTTCTTCCAATGTCAAATCAAGCGACATCTTCCATCCGTGATAGTCGGACTTCCCACAGAGCTTGTCTTCGGCGGGGAAGTGTGATGAGGAACCCATGAAGCCTTTTGACTTCTTTTTTCAACTGTCTTTGGTGATTGCTCTTGCTCTTGCTTGGGCTTTGTCTTCACCTCACCTCTGATCAGTGTTTTAAGATTCGGCCAGCTTGGAACCGACTCGGTCGAGTTGGTTCGAGTCAAGGCCTCACCGGGTTGACTCGGCCAGTGAATCGGTTCGACCTGCCGGGTTATTACGGAGCTGGCTCGGCCGAGTCGGAGCCTACTCGGCTGGGTTGGATGACAGTGGCCTGTGAACTAAAAAACAACGATTTTTTTCTTATTTTTTTGCTTTTGGGGGACTCCAAAGTTTTCACTATGATACTTTAATGCTTTTTTGTCCCTAAATAAGTTTATCTCGCTTGATCTTGAGAGGTTTGTTTAGGTGGTATCACATATGTAGAAGAGATTCCTTAAGGGATAACTTCATTCTTCTTCAAAACCTTCCAATAGGTTCTTTGCCCCTTTCTTAAAGCAAACCTAACTTTGTGGCCCCAATCGTGGCCCTCCAAAGATGAGCATCGAGCCTTGAGTTGATTCCACATGATGCTACACCCCTTGATGAGCCTCCAAATGCTAAAACACTAAAAAGCTTGGATGTTGGACTATTTGATGATATGCCCAAATGGACTGAAGATGCCCCCTGGCTGGCCTTGACCCTGTTTTGCTGGATGGTGCCTTCTTCCAAAGCACATATGAGGATGGTTATCATTGAGATGACTTAGGAGGGCTAGCATATCCCTCTTTGATGCCAATGCTTACCCTTAGGGGTGCCATGTCACTCACATGCTTGAAAAGGGTGACATAGGGTCTCTCCTAGATGACATCATGGTGGAGGATGCACCTTTTGAAGATGTACACATGCACTTTGGGACTTTCTTGGAGTGAGAAACACTCTTGGACCCTTGTATTAGTTCCTTGATGACTTACAATCTATTTTGGAGGATAACGCCATTTGTAGCCTCCTTGGTTATGTGTTTTTGTTTTGATCTTTGTATCATCATCATGTATGTATTGGACAGTGCACTGGGTGCCATTTTGCTATAATGGATATATTCACGAATCTACTTTGATCATATGTTGTCTTCTATCTATATTCTAATGTTGTGTGTTTGGAAACATGAATGAAAATCTTTGAAATTATGTTTTTATATAAAAAAAAATAATATTTAATGTATTTTTTACAATGATCGAGTCATTGAAATCGAGCCAACCGAGTCAGAGTCGGAGTCGGAGTTGACCCTCGGCCGAGTCGGAGTTTTAAAACATTGCCTCTGATACCATGTTAATTTATGGTATGTTCTTATGCTTAAGAGCAATTTACTTCAAATCTACTTATTAGCCCAATGTCAATTTCCAGTATAGCAATCACATTAATATGCTAGTAAAATATTGATAGAACATAAATGAAAACAATAAAAGAGAAGCCAAGACAAGAGACACAAGATGTGGCACCAGCGAGGGACAAACCCCAATGCGGGGAAACCCTTTGATCAATTCTTCTATATTCTTCAATAATTCAGCAGAGAGAGAGAGAGAGAGTACAATATCACAAATTTGTGATTTACAACAGCAGTAATGAAACCCTTGAACAAACTCGGATGCGGGTGGCAATTTGATAAACAGCGATGGGCAGCTGGCATGTTAAGGTGGCCTGCCAGGACGGCCACACAAGGCGGCTCTGCCAGGCATTAATGCCTTTAAAGGCCGAGGAGAAGGTTGTGCAGAGGGGAGATGGGTTCGCGCGAGGGGACTTAACTGCATTGTACGCTAGTTCGTTGGGGTTCGTTATGGAGGCATCCAGAGAATTCCGAAAAGAGGATTACTTAACGGCGTATCTGCTCCAGTTTGGGTATGTTTGGTGTATTGTTATGTTGTGCTTCGAGCAGAGTGGAGAGGAGACGATCTCTGGCAGGGTGCGCAGTGGCAGAGGCCTCACCTCCGCTCAGAGTATGCTCTCTCGACCTTGGCAGGCTAAAATTATAGTGAGGACTCATACTTTGGTTCAGGTTTCTACTAGGCCGGTTCTGGGGGGCAGAGTTCAGGCTCTGCGTTTGGATACTGGGCCTCCCACTGTAAATAGCTCTCACGTTTCCCTGCTCATGGCGCCGAGACAGCGTGGGGTCCCGAGAAGAGGGGGTGTTTGGGGAATTAGTCGAAGACAGGAGGTTCAAGCAAGGGCAATTCAGCCGCTGGCTATGGTAGCGCCTCCGTCTTCTCCTTCAGAGGAGTCGGACCAACTAGATAGTCAAGTGCATACATCCCGTTTCACTTTTAGATGCCGGAGAAATCAATCACGGGTGTCTCTGCTGATAACGGTAATCGCGACGGAGGAAGAAGATGAAGACTCCGACAGCCAGGAGGAAGACGATGGGGAGCTGGCTCCGACTGGTAATGCCCAAGCGAGGGCGGAAATTGGCAATGTCGTTATTCCTCCTCCAGGCGTTGTCAATCGTGAGGAGCATGCTCTTGATCTGGGTTCGCTTCAGCAGCCAGCACACCCACCGGATTCCCGACAGCCAGTGAACGAAGATGCAACTATGCCAGATTTCGACAACAAAGCATAAGGTAAGCCTTCGAAGGCTAAATTACTGTTTCTGCTGCAGCTCAATGGTCAAGTTTTGGAGTTTTGGAGGGGTCTCTTCTCTTTCCGAGATACCCAGGTTTTGTTTTTGGGGTAGAGGAATGCCCAGAATTCGCAATGTTTCCAGATCTCTGGAATCACTTGTCTTCCTACCCTCAACTGCCGCGATGATATCAGCAGCAAAGGTTCTTTGGTTCTACAATTCTGCTGCTGTTGTTCTTTTTGGAGGAATCTCTCTTGTAAGTCAGAGGACTACCTGCTTCTGTTTTGCTCATGCTTACTTCTACTGCTTCTATCTTTGTAATTCAGGTAGCCTTGAGTACCTGCTATGCTCTTCAGACAGAGGGTGGCCTTATCCATCCTCAGAGGCTAGTACCTCTTTGTAAATATTTTCTTTCTTTATTAATACAATAGCTTAGTCTTTACGTAGAAAAAAAAAAAATGAAACCCTTGAACAACAAATGACAAGGCTGATCAATCAGCTCCAAATGTCCTCAAGACAACCTAGGAGAACTCGGCCTCAACAACAAGAAATAGCAGCCCAAAACAGTCCTCAAAACATGGTCCAAACAATAGTCAATATATCAGCTCCTGCAGTTAGCCCTACCTAGTCAACGCTGTCCCAAAAACAATGGTCAAACAGAGGTCAACAAGGCTGATCTGAACTGCAACTAGCAAGAGAGAGACTCCCCACACAAATCTGCAGTCAAGGGAGCCTATACTCTGGTCAACACAGTCCTCTAGCACCCAAAACGAAGTTGTTGTACCTTCCTGTGTCCTCCTACAATTGCTGCCCTAACTGCGTCCTCTTTCTTCTTCCCACGTGAGAGAGTCTTCTTCCGACTTGACTCAAGAGGGAGCTAATGGTTCCATACAACTCACAATAGAATGGGATTGTAGAGTGGAAGAATCGATCCATTATAGGGGCTACTAAGGCCATGATACATGACCAAGGCATGTCGATGCTTCTTTGGATTGAGATATGCAACATGACAGTTTGCATCCAAAGTTGGTGTCCTCACAAGGTCTTGGAGGAAAAAAAACAAGAGGCATTCACTTGTGTGTAGCAAGAGGTGAGTTATTTTCACATCTTTGATTGTGTAACTTATATCCAATGTACTGATAGAGAAGAGGACCAAGTCTGAGCCTTCCAACATGATGAGTTTATTTATGGGTTACAATGAGACTTCAAAGGCTTATAGGATCTATATTTTAGAGAAGAGGAAGACAATAGCGAGTTGGGATGTAAAGTTTAAGGAAGACTTTACAACCAGGAAGTTCCATGAGCCTATTTCAATGATGGAGGATGAGGAGAAGGAAGCTCCAAAAGTTGAAGCGGTGTCATTAATGGTTTCTAGGGTAGTACGACCTTCAAGTGAAGAGGGGAAGATAGGAGTCCCTTCTACTTTTGTGAAGAGACCTTTGATGGTTTAGTCAAATATTGAGGGATGCTGAGGAGCATGTTGAGACTCCTAGGAGCATCTTTAGAGAGAATAAACCTCTAAAGAAGTTTCTAGATTATATGGCGGTGATGAGCAACATTCTAGATTTCGATCCCCTTCTAGTTTTCAAGAGGCAACATACCAACAAGTATGGGGAGATGCCATGGTGGAGTACACCTCGATTACGAAGAATGATGTTTGGGACATAGTTCCAAGATTGGAGGGGAAGTCGGTTGTGAGTTCCAGGTGGCTCTACAATATCAAACATGATATAGATGGTACCATTGAGACATTCAAACTGAGGTCTATGACGAGAGGGTTCTCTCAAAGAAAGGGAATGGACTATGAGGAGACATTTTCTTTAGTCGCCAGGTTCACTTCCATTATAGTTGCTATGTCCTTGGATTCATTTATGTTGGAAATACTGAGAGGGGGGGGTGAATCAATATTTCTTTTCAACTGTTATTTTACCAGTTAAAACATTTATATTCAGAACACAAGATGAACAACAAGAATAAATGCTTTTATTAAGATAATCTTTGCAATAAAATAGATACAATATATATATATATATATATATATATATATGGTTCCAATTTGTTGCCAAGCACCAACTTGGACTTTTGTGAGGCTCCAACCTCTAGAGCACCAACTCTGTTTTGTCAAGGCACCAACCTTGGACTTAGGAGCACCAACTCCAAGGACACCAATCCTTTCCACTTCTGAGGCACCAACCCCAAGGACACCAATCCTTCCAATTCTGAGGCTCCAACCCCAAGGGCTTCAACCCAATCTTGTCAAGGCATGTTTGTTAGTGATTCTCTGCTCCCAAAACTCTTTTTTACTGAATTCTGTCTATTTACAGCTTCACTGTAGTCTCCATGCTACAACATCAATGGCAACTAGTCTTCATATGAAGAAGTCTTTACAACTCTTCATACTGTCCACACAGAGTCTACAAAAGTTATCTCATGATGATATCAAATAGCCATCATAATCTCTGATAATGTCTCCACACAACTTTAGTGAGTCTACTATTAGCTGCACTAAGCTCTGCATAAGAACCAACTCTCTGTTTCAAGCCTCTGTTCTCACTGTCATGGTGAATGCTTCCAGCGTGACTATTGCGCATTGTTCTTGCTATTGCAATCTCTTACTTCCCAGAAATACATTCACATATGCTTCAATACTGGTGCTGGCTACTGTTCCCTTCAAGCGATATCAAATGAAACTTTATTTATTATATCACAGAATTGTTCTTCAGTATGCATTATGTACCTGATTAATTCATCACAGGTCTGAGTCTTTCACAGGGTAACACGATCAACAGAGTTGCTCGTCCTTCGACTGCCTCCTGTCTGGCTAGACCTTCGTCTTCCTTCTGTCCTGCTGGACCTTCGACCTCTTTCTATCCTGCTGGACCGTTGGCTTCCTTCTTTCTTCTAGTTCGCCAACAACAACTGCATAAAGACAATTCTCTGTTTTCTTATCTTGATATGCCTGACCTTTGGCTTCCCTTTCGCTCGCTTGAGCTTCGGCTTCCTCAATGCTCGCTCGACCTTCTGGCTTCCCTCCTCCGGTCGCTTTAGCTTCCTCTGTGCTCACTCGACCATCTATGCTCGCTTGACACTTCGGCTTCCCGATCCATGGCTTCCTCTGTCTATTCGAGTGTTCCAATACTCACAGGACACGTTCAGGAGGAAGAGAGGCCGAAATACAAAGAAATGTTGCTTATTAAAAAATATCAGAGAGGTCCTTTTTCCTTTAATAATATTCATACATTAGACTTCATTATTTACGGAGGATTTCATTGGAGAGACTGTACCAACAGGGAGGTCCCACATGCCACGTCACAATCGCAATCGCAATCGCAATCGGCTGTTTGACATCCCTTAGAGACTAGCGATACAACGGATGTGATATTACATTTAGTCATGTTAAATGGTGCATTCGGGTCTGTAATATATATCGCAATCGGCAGTCTGGCGGTGTCAATTCTTTTGAACATTGTGATTCAACAGATGCGATATTTCAATAGGTCATATTATAATGTTGTAGCAGGTCCGCATACATATCGCAATCGGTGGTTCGGGGGTGACAACCCTTTATAACTTGTGCTATGAGAGTTCCGATAGGCGGATGCGATATAACAATAGGGCAGTTTATAATGGTGCAGCGGGTCCGCATATATATCGCATCTATATATTATATACTCTTCTACTCTTTGCTATAACCTGTTCGGGTCCGTGTATTATCGTAATCGACACTTTCAATGTTGCAAGGCTTTACAAGAGTCTTGTGATATGGCGGATGCGATGTAACTTTAAAGTGTATTCTAATGGAATCCTCGAGTCCGATCAACATAATCCATCGGAGGCTTGCTGCACCGTAGATCTCTTCTCTCCAGATCTAACAGTCCCAACTTAACCCGATCAACCCAAAACCGTTCGTTGATCCTTCGCCGACAATCAACCCGCGCTAGATCCAACAGCCTACATGCATTTCGGGTAAGCCACTTGTAAGGGAAATACCCACCCGAAAAGGTGGTTTTCTCTCTCCACTCGAGTGCTACGTGTCGCTCGGTTAATGGAATCTGGTGACTCCCTCCTATTACCACTTACCGCTTATAAACCTGCCTTTCTCTTTAACTAACGCCTGAGCTATTTAGCGCCCGATGACCGTAGATCTTCTACCATCGACGGTTGCGACGGCTCCTCCGATTTCCTCATCCGCTAATACTTAAATTAATCTCTGTTGTTCATTTCTTTGACTTTACGCTGTGCGACTTAATCCTGGCCACTCATTACAAACAATCTCATCTGTTGATCTCCAAGATCCAACGGTTCCTGTGCGTTCAATCTTCATCTGTCTCCTCACTTTGACTTTAACCCATTTCTTGATTTCTGCCGATATTATATACTCATCTGCTCTTTTCTGGTCTGATATGGCGCCTCTGTTAACTCCTTTGGATTTCGATAGTTCTTCTTTGGCATATATTACACGCGATACTCTTGATATGGCTCCTCCTCAATCTCCCGCTCTTACACTTACTTGGCTTCCCGTGGCTTCCGATACCGCTCCAATACCTCTTCTCTGCTTTGATAACTGCGATGACTTTTGATATTTTCTCCATTGGCTTGACTGTCTTGGCTTTCCTCTGGTTTCTCTTCATGGCTTCTTGCTCCTGTTTCTTCACGGATATGCTCTACTTCCCCTTGGCTTCATATCATCATTTAGTATCCTAGAATATTGCCATATTGACATACTCCTGTTGCTTCATGGATCTGCTCTACTTGGCTTCACATCACTTTTTACTGTCCTGAATATTGCCATATTGACATCAATGACAACCTAGATTAACAATCTCCCCCTTTGTTATTGATAACAATATTCTTCTTCTCCCCCTTTGACATCAATGACAAAGGAGTGCACAAGGACTCCCCCTGTCGAACTGCTACTCTTCTTCATGAATAGTAGATCTTTATGAGTCTGTTACTCCCCCTATCATAGTGCTCTTCTTTTTACTCAATATAGAAGGAACGAGCCACTAAAATTGCTATCTTTCTTTAGATCCAAGTTCCTTTGTATCTCTGTGCTTCTCACAACATTCTCCTTTCTATAGTCTTTTAATGAGCCATTTTTTCTTGAGTTCTTGTAAAAGTCTCTGCAAGTTATCTCCACTAGCAGATTTTGATATCCAAACTGTGGTTGACTTTCAAATTCTTTTTGCTGGTTTGCATCTTTTTGCAATGCTTCAGTTTTGTTATATGCTGCCAGCTGCTCTTACTTCAAGCTTCATTCCCAGATGTATCTGTTTGTTTGAAGGTTGCCTCTATTTCTCTAGCATTAGATGACCTTCTCTGTTGCTCCAATTTCTACTTAGTGATCAAGTGTAAAACATCTTCAACAACAGTCCAAAGAATGGTTACAAGATCATGTTCTTCAATGGAGTACTCCTGAGAAATGATCTTTATCAAAGAATGATTGTTAATATAGCTCAACAAGGATTTCATAAGGACCCTTTCACTAATAGCTTCTGCAATAATGATCAAGAATCACAGGCTCCCCCTGACTGTATGCATCATCTCTTTTGGTAGAATCTTCCTATCAAATGCTCAGATTGTCGAAGATCAGGTCAACAACATGTGTTGTTGGCTAGAGATTTTAAGGGACTTTCGGATTGTATTAGCTTCCTTCTCCATACTTGTGTAACTTTCTTCTTTTGCATGGTTCTAGCTTGTGTAAGAGCCCAAGTTAAGTTACAATCACGTGCCATATGACCAATGTTATGACACTTGAAGCATTCTACATTGTTCATGAATAAGAATTCATGATTTCTTCTTGCAAAATTGTTCCTCGGACCATAACATCTATCTTTATGATATGGTTGGGGACCATAGCATCTATCTTTATGATATGCTCTACAATCTTTTGCCATGTGTCCGAAGTTTGTACAAGAATAACACTAGCCAAGAAATAAACTTTGGTACCTGGGAGATGGAGATTTCCTTGATGTACTTCTGAAGTCTTTCTGTCTTGAGATCCTTTGATGATAACCATTGCTTCTAGCATCCTTGACATTATCTACATTTCTTCTTGGAGTAGGATTTCTTCCATTGTTGCCTTGATTTTTCTCCTTGCCTTTGCTGGAACTGGGAGCATCAACATTTCTTTCTAGCTTCCTCACATCCATTTTGCTTGAAACATTACCATTCTTGTTTGAGGATTCACCTGCATACCCGAGACCTGATTTATCAAATGGACATCTTTGATGGCTGAGCATGTCATCCAAGGCTTGAGAGCTCTTCAAGGTTTTGTTCATCCCTTCAACCTTTTTCCTGAGGAAGACAATCTCTTCTTCCAATCTTTCACACTCATTATTCTTCTTAGCAAGTTGTTTCTCAGTTTCTTCCTTGATATGAGCAGCTTCATTTGCTTCTATTTTAAGGGAGATGATATCTGACTTCATTTTGAAGATTTCTTCATTTTCCTTTGCTAGACTGCTCTCCATTTCTTCCTTGATCCTTGTAGCTTTACATGTTTTGGCCTTGAGAAGTTTGATGTTAGATTTTAATTTGAAGATTTCTTCATCCTTTGCTTTTAGTTGACATATCATGGTGTTTCTCTCCTTTTCTGCTTCATCGACCTGTTCTTCTATGATTGCCAATGCTTCCATTGTCTTCTCAGCTCCTTGTGCTAACTTTCTTGCTTCTTGTAGTTGAGATTTGAGAGAGGAGACCTCTACCTTGTATTGACCAATCTCTTCTTCAAGTTTGTTCAAGCTCTTGTGCCTTTGTTCAAGTTGACTTGACAAGGTATCTTCCCGTTTCTTTGCTTTATCCAATTGATTTGTCATGGATATGACTTCTTCATGCTGCTTTCTTTTGCTTTGATGAAATTCCTTCTTAAGCTTGGCAAGCTCTTCATCCCTTTCTTGTACTTGAAGCTTGACAAGGTCAACTTTCTTCCTTGTTTGGTCTTGGTCACCAACTAGTGCTTTCTTCTTAAGTTCCTCGTTTTCCTTTTTCAAATTGATAATCTCTTCCATGGCAGCCATAAGTTGAGCGAGGAGATCTTCTACAAAATCTTTTTCATTCTCTTCATCTTCTAGATCTTCTTTAGCCTTGATATCATCATTCTCATTTTCAACTTCTGTGATGGGTTTTGGATTTCCTTCTTGATTTCCATCATCTTCTTGACTGATGGTCATGGTCAATGCTCCTTTTGAGTGAAGGTCATGAAGTTTGTCCCATATACCCTTTGCTGACGAACATTTTCCTAAATTGTTCTTTATAGAATCAGGTAGCCCATTCAAGATTGCCTTCATTTCTTTTGCATTGTACTCCTTGGATTCTCCATCCATCATGCTATCAACAATCACTGATTTCCAGATTTCAATGCCTTGAGTCTTTAAGAAATTCCTCATTCTTGCTTCCCATATATTAAAGTTTCCATTGAACCATGGAGCCTTCTCAAATTGATTGTCTTCTATTTCAGTAGTAGAGGGAGACACATCCTTAGGAGAATTGGAGACTTTCTTCCTTGACTTCGCCATTTGTGTTCTAAAGATCAACCTTCAAGCTGTTAGGCTTTGAATGAAGGCACTGGCTCTGATACCAATTGTTGGAAATACTTGGGGGGGGGGTGAATCAGTGTTTCTTTTCAACTGTTATTTTAACAGTTAAAACATTTATATTCAGAACACAAGATGAACAACAAGAATAAATGCTTTTATTAATATAATCTTTGCAATAAAATAGATATAATATATATATGGTTCCAATCTGTTGCCAAGCACCAACTTGGACTTTTGTGAGGCTCCAACCTCTAGAGCACCAACTCTGTTTTGTCAAAACACCAACCTTGGACTTAGGAGCACCAACTCCAAGGACACCAATCCTTTCCACTTCTGAGGCACCAACCCCAAGGACACCAATCCTTCCAATTTTGAGGCTCCAACTCCAAGGGCTCCGACCCAATCTTGTCAAGGCATGTTTGATAGTGATTCTCTGTTCCCAAAACTCTTCTTTACTGAATTCTGTCTGTTTACAGTTTCACTGTAGTCTCCATGCTACAACATCAATGGCAACCAGTCGTCATATGAAGAAGTCTTTACAACTCTTCATACTGTCCACACAGAGTCTGCAAAGGTTATCTCATGATGATATCAAATAGCTGACATAATCTCTGATAATGTCTTCACACAGCTTTAGTGAGTCTACTATTAGCAGCACTAAGCTCTGCACAAGAACCAACTCTCTGTTTCAAGCCTCTGTTCTCACTGGCATGGTGAATGCTTCCAGCGTGACTACTGCGCACTGTTCTTGCTATTGCAATCTCTTACTTTCCAGAAATACATTAACATATGCTTCAATACTGGTGCTGGCTACTGTTCCCTTGAAGCGATATCAAATGAAACTTTATTTATTATATCACAGAATTGTTCTTCAGTATGCATTATGTACCTGATTAATTCATCACAAGTCTGAGTCTTTCATAGGTTAACACGATCAACAGAGTTGCTTGTCCTTCGATTGCCTCCTGTCTAGCTGGACCTTCGTCTGCCTTCTGTCCTGCTGGACCTTCGGCCTCTTTCTATCCTGCTGGACCGTCGGCTTCCTTATTTCTTCTAGTTTGCCAACAACCACAATTGCATAAAGACAATTCTTTGTTTTCTTATCTTGATACGCCTG
Organism: Pinus tabuliformis; assembly: GCA_031772625.1. NCBI lineage: Eukaryota > Viridiplantae > Streptophyta > Pinopsida > Pinales > Pinaceae > Pinus > Pinus tabuliformis. Next base: position 797,930,291 of record CM062805.1, on the reverse strand, counting down.
ACCTTTGGCTTCCCTTTCGCTCGCTTGAGCTTCGACTTCCTCAACGCTCGCTCGACCTTTTGGCTTCCCTCCTCCGGTCGCTTTAGCTTCCTCTGCGCTCGCTCGACCATCTATGCTCGCTTGACACTTCGGCTTCCTGATCCATGGCTTCCTTTGTCTATTCGAGTGTTCCAATACTCACAGGACACGTTCAAGAGGAAGAGAGGCCGAAATACAAAGAAATGTTGCTTATTAAAAAATATCAGAGAGGTCCTTTTTCCTTTAATAATATTCATACATTAGACTTCATTATTTATGGAGGATTTCATTGGAGAGACTGTACCAACAGGGATGTCCCACATGCCACGTCACAATCGCAATCGCAATCGGCGGTTTGACATCCCTTAGAGACTAGCGATACAACGGATGCGATATTACATTTAGTCATGTTAAATGGTGCATTCGGGTTCGTAATATATATCGCAATCGGCAGTTCGGCGGTGTCAATTCTTTTGAACATTGCGATTCAACGAATGCGATATTTAAATTGGTTGTATTATAATGTTTCAGCGAGTCTGCATACATATCACAATCGGTGGTTTGGGGGTGACAACCCTTTATAACTTGCGCTATGAGAGTTCCGATAGGCTGATGCGATATAATAATAGGGCCGTTTATAATGGTGCAGCGGGTCCGCATATATATCGCATCTATATATTATATACTCTTCTACTCTTTGCTATAACCTGTTTGGGTCCGTGTATTATCGTAATCAGCACTTTCAATGTGGCAAGGCTTTACAAGAGTCTTGTGATATGGCGGATGCGATGTAACTTTAAAGTGTATTCTAATGGAATCCTCAGGTCCGATCAACACAATCCATCGGAGGCTTGCTGCGCGTAGATCTCTTCTCTCCAGATTTAACGGTCCCGACTTAACCCGATCAACCCAAAACCATCCGTTGATCCTTCGCCGTCGATCAACCCGCTCTAGATCCAATGGCCTACATGCATTTCGGGTGAGCCACTTGCAAGGGAAATACCCACCCGAAAAGGTGGTTTTCTCTCTCCACCCGAGTGCTACGTGTCGCTCGGTTAATGGAATCGAGTGACTCCCTCCTATTACCACTTTCCGCTTAGTCTCAACCCGATAAACCATTTCCGCTTATAAACCCGCCTTTCTCTTTGACTAACGCCTGGGCTATTTAGCGCTCGATGACCATAGATCTTCTACCATCGACGACTGCGACAGCTCCTCTGATTTCCTCGTCCACTAATACTTAAATTAATCTCTGTCGTTCATTTCTTTGACTTTACGCTGCACGACATAATCTTGTCCACTCATTACAAACAATCTCGTCCGTTGATCTCCAAGATCCAACGGTTGCTGTGCATTCAATCTTCATCTGTCTCCTCACTTTGACTTTAACCCATTTCTTGATTTCTGCCGATATTATATACTCCTCTGCTCTTTTCTGGTTTGATATGGCTCCTCTATTAACTCCTTTGTATTCCAATAGTTCTTCTTTGGCATATATTACATGCGATACTCCCGATATGGCTCCTCCTCAATCTCCCGCTCTTACACTTACTTGGCTTCTTGTGGCTTCCGATACTGCTCCAATACCTCTTCTCTGCTTTGATAGCTCCTATGACTTCCGATATTTTCTCCAATGGCTTGACTGTCTTGGCTTTCCTTTGGTTTCTCCTCATGGCTTCTTGCTCCTGTTTCTTCACGGATCTGCTCTACTTCCCCTTGGCTTCATATCATCATTTAGTGTCCTAGGATATTGCCATATTGACATACTCCTGTTGCTTCAAGGATCTGCTCTACTTGGCTTCACATCACTGTTTATTGTCCAAAATATTGCCATATTGACATTAATGACAACCATAGATTAACAATTTATGGGATGGAGGATACATTAGATGGATGTGAAGACAACTCTCCTTAATGGGATCATTTGAGGAACATAAAGCAACCTTAGGTCTTTGATTTAAATGTGAGAGAGTTCCATGTGTGTAGGCTTAAGAAAGCCTTTTATGCACTCAAGTAGGCACTAAGAGCTTGATGTTCCAGGATTGATGGATATATGTAGAGTATGGGTTTCTCCTAAAGCAGGCAGATTGTAACTTATTTATTTATTTGTTCAGGCTGATTTGCTTATTTTGGTATTGTATGTAGATGACATATTTTTAACAAGTGAAGAGAAGCTTATTACAGGTCCAAAGCAGATATGGTAGATGAGCTCTAGATGAAGGATATTGATTTGATGCATTACTTCTTGGGGTTAGAAGCTTGGTAAAATAGAGCAAGAATGGTGCAAAGTGTCATCAGGCGAGGGGCCAAATCTTATAGCAACAAAGAGGAATGGTTGTCACTGTCACCTCAACGACCTTCCTCTCACTCTTTATTGGGATTTAACCACAAGGGAGGCTTCCCTATGCTAATTTTTCTTAGGGCTATATTGTTATTTACTCTAGATAATTGCATTTCTTCATTTACATATTAAATTCACCCCACAACATCGTAACATTATTCAATTTTACAACATTATTCAACAACATATGCAATTATATAGAAAGAAAGATACCATCATCCTTGCAGCGGTACATAAAGGAACAATAGAAGAAAAACATTCACACATAGAGACACTAGGATTGGTCGGAGACCAGGGCAAACCCCACAAGGGGGAAAACCCTTTCAAATTCTTCTTCTTATTAGATTGTAATTGAATGATACAACAAAGAGAGAGTATAATGATTCATATATTCAACCACAAAACTATCCAGCGATATCAACTAAACAATATTCAAGAGATGAACCCAACAATGCCAATAATCAAAACCCTGATTCAGAAGCCTGCAGTCAACTGTTGAACTCTGCAACCAACTGTAAAAATAAAACCCTAGTTTCCAACCACACAGAGAGAGTGTTCGTGCGTGTGACTGAAGCCCTCCAACCGCACTCATGAGCCTGCTTGCTTGCAGTTGTGATCGAAAATACCCTGTAGCATCCCTGCGCCTGGGAACCAAAAACCCTAATCACACGTGCGAGCTTCGGACCCTGCAATTTCAGAGCTATATGAACCAATCCGCGCAAACTACCTTAGACCTGTGCGAGCCAAACCAAAGAAATAAAAATGATCGGTAATGTCCAAATGAGGGTCACTTGACTTGTATTTATAGCCATTCATGGGTGTCCAATTTCCTTTTGGGCCGACTTGTCCTTTTTGTGCACATGTGGGTTTCCATATTAAAATATATTTTTCCTTAACCAAATTAAATTCTTCCAAGGGCTAGTAGGGGTCTTCCTTGAAGAGGAAGATTGTCCAAAGGAGGGAATTTGTCCTCGAGCTGCCAAAATTAACACTCCCTCTCAGCTAGGGAGAAATTAATGACTGCAACATATGTCTCATCACAAGTATCTCATCATCATCAAATGTCGTCTTTGTTCATCTCTGCTCATATCTGCTCATCCTTGCTTATCTTTGCTTGTCTTTGTATCTTTGCTCATATGATGAACACTCTCGAATCTAAAAGAAGAAGAATTTTACATCGGAGGGGAACTCAATCTACCACCCTCTATCCATCGGGGAGCCACTGCTACCACCCAGAATCATCTGCCAACAGGGAGGCCAATGCTACTACCTGAGAAACATTAGAGAGCTTGTCATCAGGGAGCCTTGCTCAACCTGGAACCACATCAGGGAGCACATATCAACCCGAAATCCAATGACAATGAGGAAGGTCCTATGGGACACTCTCACCTCATGTCTATGATAGTGGGGAAGGTCCTATGGGACACTCTCACCCTAAGTCATCTCATAGGGGAGCATACATCTTCCACCCTCTGTTGATATTCTCAACAATGACCCTCAAGAGTCATGTGGTAGAACACCTTGCATCATAAGCTTGTGTGAGATACTCGACTTACCAGAGGTAAGGATCACACACCCCCAAGCCTTCTCAACCTGTTGGCCAGACGAAGAGTGACAATCCCAACAAGCCCAATCAGTGGGTATGATGCAAACTGGGGTATACTCTGCTAGACCAAGATAGGGGAGCAACATCTTCTGCCCTATGGGTGACAAATAAGGGTGATACCTTATTGTCCAGAGACTCCTCAACGCTAGGAGCCCTTCATCTCAATTCCTTGCCCTGGGAGCTCAGACAGGAGGGTAAGAGTTGGCTCAGTGTCCTTGATCAACCTTTTTCTCTGTAGATCAGAAACATATCAATGTGCTCATATTTGGTACTATCTTAAACAAATTCACTGAATAGTTCAATCACATTGCCTCAGTCCTCTGATTTTCCTGTTCATGTAGTTCATCAAATCAAATATTATGTTACAATAAATACATGTCATAGAGGCAACAACCACAAGCCTAAGCTTGTCTCATATAGCAACATTGTCTCAAGACAAGGAGATATCTCAGTCCCAACAATTTACGGGATTTTCTGCTAATCGGATCCCATTCTTTGTTCTCGCAATGTATCATTGTCATAGCCAGAACCTGCTCAAACAACTCTCCAAAGAGATTCCTCAACCAAACTACCCCACAATTAGTCATGCTAGCAACAATATACTCAACCTTAGCCGTGCTTAAAGCTACAAACTTCTATTTCCTGCTCATCGTAATGTCATGGCAGATCCCAAGATAAAACAACACCCAAATGTGCTTTTTTGTCAACATTGTTTTCCAGTCTAGTCAACATTAGTGTATCCGTGCAATCATACATCTCTTGAACTATATCTTAGACCAAGAATGATTGTCCATGCAAATCTTTCAAAATGTGCTTGTCAACAACCCAATGTGCATGAAGCGACTTAATCATGACTTGACTTAGGTCATTTTCTGCACAACATATGTCTAGATGGGTGTTACATCGAATGTCAATGCTTCAATCAATTGTCGGTTGCCAAGTTAGGTTGAACAATATCTCTGATTAACTTCTTGAAGTTCAATTCCATTTGGGTGTCCGAGGATTTGTATTTCATCATGCCAAATAACTTTACAACATCTTTTCCTTTTGCAAACTTTTAGTTCCAGAAAGTAATTCATCATGCCAAGATTCTTATTTCAAACTTCATAGGCCAACTCCCTCTTACTTTGATCATTAGAGGCTCATTACCTGTCAAGAATAGATTGTCAACATATAAAACCAAAATCAAAGGCATACCTTGGATCACTTTTGAAGAAGAGGTTTGAATCGACACATCTTTCAAGCTTCACTAGGTAACTATCAATGCGGACATGTCAGGCTTGGAAAACTTGCCTCAAACCATACAATGCTTTCTGCAATCATAATACTGACCAAACCAATATGCTCAGCCTCATACAAATTAATACTGTGCAATCAAATCAACTAAGTCTGTTTATCAAGCCTTAAATGCCAGATCAAACTAATATCAAAGCCATTAAAAGTTCTCGCCAATATCACTGACAAACTCTTTGGAACAGGTGTTAGGAAGAGCCCACACCTGAATACCAAGTTACAACCTTATCTATTGGCATGTCAACGATTTGTTATTTACCAAACAATATCCAACCAAACTTTATCAAACCATCCTCATGATCATAATATGAATTATTTCTATCCCTAGATGTGAATGCATACATCAAGGATAATTCATATAAGTTTTATCTATTCATTGTGAGATCTTTGCATACTGATTCACAACTGTTTACACTAAAATCAATGTGCCAAGTGCTAATGATGCCAATATAGAATCAATTATGTCTACATAACACTGTTATTCTACATCAAGGAAAATCACCATTATCAAGTGCCAAATCAAAACCCTAACTTGTTATTACTGTGAATTCAATCAATCCATAACCCAAAACATATCTATGAATTGTCAAGCATCATGACAAAATTCTAATACTACTCATCTATATTAAGTCAAGTCAATAAGTCAGATCTTGTCAAACCCTTCCAACTGTTACTGAACAACATACTGATATGCATATTTCAGTCCCCTGCAAACACAAGATTAGCCCAGACATTCACATTCCCTATAGTAAGTCAAAGATTATGTAGATCTTAAAAACTTCCTTGCTCATATAACTCCTCATCATCCGTTCCAAGTCTATAGGTCTGTCATATTCTTGTTGCGCTTCGGGTCTTGTGCATAATATTTTAGTTTTTGTGTCCTACAAGATCAATCGCACCCATAGGCCTTCTTCCATGTGGTTGGAAGGCTTTTAACCACACCCTTAAGCCTTTCTCCCAACGGTTGGGGCTTGGACTAGGAGAAACCTTTTCTGCTTGATTAGAACTTACCTAAGCCTTTTCAACAATATCAGGTGGTTATTCATGTCCAAAATTTTCCTTCAACAATCAAGTGTCTTCTATTCATTTTCTGCAATTAATAATAGGTGTTGAGATCTCGTAGAAAGTTTCTCCCTTTGAATGGGAAGCCACTTCAATCATCATCATTTAAGACATCAACCTGTCTATCATAATGTTGTCATGCATCAATAAAACTGTTAGATCATGAAATCAAACTATATCAGGTTTTCGTACATCATATTAATAGCATATCAACATCAACAACTTCATCATTACATATGAACGTGACATCAAACATTCATCAAGGGTTAGTGTCATATAGTTAGGTGTATCATCATACTTAAAGGATCATAATCACTACATCACTTCTTTATCACATTACTCTATCATCAAGTCTAGGCATCCAGATTCACCACATTGACAAAATTTACTAAGCTTATCAAACCTATCCAACGATTGTTGAAAAATGTGTAACTAGGTTTGGTCTTCATAAGTATGAAATGTATTTTTGATTCTTGTAAATTATAACATGAAAGAAAAATTATTATTATTATTTTGGAGCATGGGTTTCATGCTCAAAGTCTTCAACTCCCTCTTGAACCAACCTTCAAGAGTCATTACTGTCCATTACCCATGTAACAATGTTGCCTTCAATATTTCCAATCCACTTCATCAGCAACTTGGCCTAGTTGAGACTATCCCATCTAGGGTTACATCAAACCTGTCACAAGTGTTAGAACATCTTCGCACTAATCATGCTAGGGTTTCTAGATTTCATATCTCAAACCTTTGTCATAATCTACGGTTTCTTCCAAACCCTAGCATCATAATATCCATTAAACCCTAACAATCAAATTGTCCTAGGGTTTCCTTCAAATCCTAGTATTCTTTTAGGTCTCCTCCATCTTCTCTTGCTTCCACCAATGGTGTCTTCATAAGGGTCATCTTAATGACTTTTCTTCAGCCCAACTCTAATACCATGTTAATTTTTCTTAGGGCTATATTGTTCTTTGCTTTAGATAATTGCATTTCTTCATTTACATATTAAATTCACCCCACAACATCATAACATTATTCAATTTTACAACATTATTCAACAACATATGCAATTATATAGAAAGAAAATATCATCATCAATGCAGCAGTACATAAAGGAATAATAGAAGAAAATAATTCACACACAGAGACACTAGGATTGGTTGGAGACCAGGAAAAAACCCCACAAGGGGGAAAACCCTTTCAAATTCTTCTTCTTATTAGATTGTCATTGAATGATTCAGCAAAGAGAGAGTACAATGATTCATATCTTCAACCACAAAACTATGCAGATCAACAAACAATATCCAAGAGATGAATCCAACTATGCCAATAATCCAAACCCTGATTCCGAAGCCTGTGGTCAACTGTCGAACTCTATGACCAACTATAAAAATAAAACCCTAGTTTCCAAACTGCACAAAGAGAGTGTTCGTGCGTGCGGCTGAAGCCCTCCAACTGCACTCATGAGCCTGCATGCCTACGGTTGTGACCGAAAATACCCTGTAGCATCCTTGCGACTGGGAACCAAAAACCCTAATCACACATGCAAGCTTCGAACCCTGCAATTTGAGACCTGTAGGAACCTGTCTCTGCGAACTACCTCAGACCTGTGTGAGCCAAACCAAAGAAAGAAGAATGATTGATGATGTCCAAATGAGGGTCAATTGACTTGTATTTATAGCCATTCATGGGTGTCCAATTTCCTTTTGGGCCGACCTGTGCTTTTTGTGCACATGTGGGTTTCCATATTAAAATATATTTTTCATTAACCAAATTAAATTCTTCCTAGGCCTAGTAGGGGTCTTCCTTGAAGAGGAAGATCGTCCAAAGGAGGGAATTTGTCCTTGAGCTGCCAAAATTAACACCCTAAATCACCTATAAAGATATTCAATTAATAGGGCTCAAGGAGATACATTTTTGAAGGTATGAAGATGGATAAATTACTTGGTAGGGCCAAAGATGATGTAGGTTTACTTAGTACTATGCTAAGTTTCAAGTAGTTTAAGCCTAGACCACTAGATGGGCTGTTACAAGTTAGGGTTTGGTTGATCATCCTTAGAAAAGGCCTAAAAATGATATTCAACAAGAATGGGACAAGGCCTTCAAATAGAGGTTAGGGTTAGGTTAGGTTAATTGGTTTTGTGCCTATTAGATATGCATAGACAACAAATAAAAGGGTGACATCAGCCATTTTAGGGTATATTAGGCCATGCCCTATGCTAGATTTTTCTTGAAGATAATTTATAGAGGCTAATCCTAAATTATGAGCCACCCACATGCAATAAAACAATGCTTTTATGCATAAATCAGACTTAAAATCCTAGCAGCTGCCCTAGCCATTTAGGAGAGAGAAAAGGAAAAGGATTTTTATAGAAATTTTATGGTGATCAACACAGTCTTAGACCAATGACTTATCCTACAAGGGTTAATGGAGTCTTTATGGCACAAATTTCCAAGGAAGGATATTGAAGGAGTAAGGGGGACTTCTAAAATTCTAGCTATTGCACTTGTTAGGGGAGAATTAAGTATAGGGTTTGCACATAAAGAGTTTCCCTATAGGCCTTAAAGAGGACAATTTCACATGCAATTATGAAGCAAAATTTCAGCAATGATAAAGCATTTAGTCATGGAACAATTGAAACCCTACTTTAAACATTAAAGCATGCAAAATATCAATAATAGACAAGAAACTTACAATAATCTTCCACAAAGACACTTCTTTCAATCCTAGGACAATGTCTCCAAACAAAAATCACATCCTTTAGCAAGTCACATCCATAAATATCACATTTTGCCCAACGTAGCGAAGAGAGGCTAGCTGACACTCTCTCAGAGAGGAAGAGAATACAATGAGTGATGATGAAAAAACAAAATGAGGGAAGTCTCTATTTATATGAGACCTATCCTACTCATTTTTACAATAAATCAACTAATGAAGCCCTATTGACAAGTTCACTTCTAGAGTTCTACAAAAAAGAGGCTACAAGCCAACTTCATAGCTCAAAAACATAACAAAAGTGCTATAAAATCCCATATGTGGGAGAAAATGCTCCTAAAGCATGACTTCATCCTCCAAATGAGCTCTGTAAGCCACCAAAAGGTGTGATATGGGATGATGAGTGTTCCATACTCCAAGATGAATCTCAAGGATCATGTGTAAGCTTCCAAATTGACTCCATGCCAAAAGCTCTGTGGATCATCCATAGAGCTGCTGGTTGGCAGGCTCATCAAATAGGAGAATCTTTTTCTCTTAGGGATTACCCACTTGGGTGGGTAACAGTAATCTAGGAGAAAAATACACCAGGATAGAGGTATTTGACCCCAGAGGACCATGAATGCACAAAACATCACAGGAATGACTTTTGGAGTGGCATGCTCCTCACCCAAAATCTCTTGCCACGCTCCCAAAGCTCCAGGAATTGCTCCCTGTGCATTTGGAACATTTCCCACAAGTTTGAAAGCTCCTGGAACTTAAGAAATGGTGGGAGCAAGTTCATGAACTCTCAGGAGTAGTTACTTCGCAACTGCAGAAAAATCTGTTTGATTTTCAAATCTAAGCATGCCAATTTCTTTTTGCACCTTGCTTACTTTGTTGTCAAAAATGCTATCAGATTAACCTCATAACTAAGCATTTGTCCTTTCATAACACATTTAATTCATTTCCTTAACAAAATAATGGGATTTATTGTACTCTTTAATTTCACTAATAGAAGTGTTTGGTAGGCATTTAGATATAGACAAATACTTAAATCAAACAGTGTAACTTACTTGATACAATATTTTTCATGATAAATCATCCCATAACCATTTAGAATGTTTTCAAATGTCAAGTAAATACTACATATGCGGATATAGATTTAGGAATAACTACTACAATATGTTAGTTGCCCATCTTTTGGTCGTGTCTCATAACTGGTCATGGAATGAAGGCATGCCATTGTTTGGGCAAATTATAGACTTATAATTTGATAGACATAAATCATCAACCAAGGCTAGGTAAGCTTATGAGATGCTGCGCAAAATATATGCAGGCTAATACCTTAAGTGATTTTCTAATTAAACCATTCATACACACAGCTCTAATGTCTCTTTTCTACATCAACACTTGGCAACAAAGGCTATTGAGTGGATCCAATCATCCCTCTACAGCTCTTGATATTGCTGATGTTGATCAGAAAAGATAAAAGACCAAACAAACAGTCATAAAAATCAAGAAGCTAAAACCTGATTAAATGATTCCAACACATTTATCAAATAAACTTCTTCATCCAACCATTTCACATATGCTGCTAAAGTTCAGAAAAGAGAAACACTAGCTGTGCAAATAACTTACTGATGCATAAAAATAATCAACAGAAATACAAATACTGTAACTAATGGAGTTGTGAGCAAAGGGGGCCCTCCCTTACTCACAACCCCTCTACTGTTAAAGGAGTTTACACCAGGAGATCAATAGAACATATAACTTTCTATTAATCTGAAAAGTATTACAGAGATGTACAAGTCTGATATGTTCGACCAACCAACCCCTTTGCAAATGAAACATACTGAAATTTATACAAGTTCAAAGGCATATGTTTGCCTGAATTAGGAAAACTACTATGCTGTAACTACTTGTTATCAATAACTAAACAAAATGACAAAATAGCTCTTGCTGAGTTTGATCCATGACTGAAAGCATGGATCAAACTAATTTCGTTACATCGCTTGGAGCTTTTTCCCAATATGGCCATCGAAAATAGGACTGAAGATCTGGGCAGTTTCAATGATGAATTCGAGGCAGCCAATAGGACAGCATCCATGTAGGTGGATTTTCTCATAAAACCCATGTTCCCGTTCTTCTTGAAACTAAGTGGAACATATCCAACCACCGATTTTGCTGCAGGAAATCTGGGCGGTTATAGGAAATCCGCATCTACAGGAAATCACGGAGTGTCTGCAGGAAATCGGTGACCACGGTTGTCTGCAGGAAATCACAGAGCTGCTTCAAATCATGACTAATCTGCATAAGATTTTGATCAGTCAAACTTGATAATTCGATTAGGAAACGATTAACTTCAAGAAATACTTAAGAACAAGGTAAAATAATACTTTTTAAGATAATTTGCATACCGTGAGCACACAACACCCTTTTGGTCAAAACTTAGGTAATATAGGCGAAATAGGAGTAGTTAGGAATCAAAAAGAGTTCAAAAAGGGGGCAGCAAGGTCTTAGGAGGCTATCAAAAAGTGAGCAAAAGGAGATTCAACAGCCATTGTTCAAATGAATGATGCAACAAAATGTGTCAAATTCACTGTCTAGCAATTGTAATTGATGGCTTAATTTAGGCATGTTGCCATCACATACTATATTGTGACCTGTCATGCTTGAGTATTGTTTTGAACTTCTGCCCATTTTACAATTTTGGACCATGTGACTGCTAAATTTTGTAATTAAATAAATAGATGTTGGGGGTCATTTGAGTATCAATATGTTAAGTTTTAACATTGATCGCTATCCTGTAAGGTGCTCAAACTTTATGAAACCAAGCATGGTATTAGTATGTATATATCATGGTTAAGTTAATTTCCCATTTGTTTTTAATGTTTTTCCTTATATATATATATTTGTAAAATATATATCTCTCTCTCTCTATATATAAACTAAATATTTTTGTCTCTTCCAACTCACAGTTTCTTGCAACTTGGGGAGGAGCTTCTAGCTGTTTCAAACACTCGAACCCACATTTTTCACGTTCCTGTCTTTAGAAACTTGTGCAACATATCAGAATATGTATCTCCATTACTGCCTCTTCTTGATTTAATCTATATCCTTGTCATCGCTGATATCAGTATGTAGTTATTCCCTTATATAGATATATATAAAAGGGGTATATATCCCTTTTCTATATATATGTGTGTGTGTATGTGTGTGTTTTCCTCCACATATATATGGGGGAAAACATATATATACCAATGTTGTTAAAAGTGCGAGCGGGATTAAATCGGCGCCGGGAATGAAGCGGAAAAAATCGGAAAAAGCGGGAAAAAAGCGTTTGGTACAAAAATATTCATTTTTTTTCAATTTTTTTAATATATAAACCATCTACAGCATAAAATAAATACATTGACACATAAATATGATAAGAAAACTAATATATAAGATGTTTAATATCATTTCTAGCGCTAAAATCACACATAACATTGAATCATGTCTTGAATAGTAAGTCCTGAGTCCTGACTCCTGAGTCCCAGCTCAGCCTCAAAATATCAACAAAAAATATGATAATGTATCTCATCATGTCATAATGTCATAGACTCATATACAATAAAATGAAAGTCTAATCCTATTGATTTCCTCTACCCCTCTTGCGAGAAAATGTCACAGCTTTCTCTTTCCCTCTAGATGTAGATGTTGGTGCCTGTGCTGGTGGAAATGGCAATGGAGTCTGATGTGCTCTAGAAGCTGAAGAACTAGAAGTATGAGCTACAGGAGGTAGACCACGTCCTCTACTGGTCCTAGTGGTAGCCCGGGTAGGCGGTGTCACCTCCTCCTCCTGCTCCTCCTCCTCCTCCACCTACTCCTCCTCCTGCTCCTCCTCCTCCTCCTCCTCCCCCTCATCCTGCACTAACCAATCATCAGTAGAATCCATGAGAGGCCTCTCGGCCTCAACCCTCCATGCAGCAGTGGTGTCAATCCCATCCAATGAGATGGCATCCACATCAGGTGTCCTCTCAAGTTGCCTCACCCACAATCGAAGATTGTAGTAGACGTAGACCATGTCATTAAGTCGCTGGGACTCCAACCTGTACAAAGATCATGAAATAATAATTAATAAATCCAAATTTTCATTATAAATCGTGCTGCCACGGACCCCCGAGCTTTTTTACGAAAAAAGCGGCAAAAATTTTTTTAGGCGCTTTTTTTCCCATAAAAAGCGCGATTAAATCGGTTTGGGGAAAAAGCGTGCTTTTTTCAAAAAAGCGCGATTTAATCGCGCTTTTAACAACACTGATATATACATATATATAAACAAAATATTTTTGTCTCTTCCAACTCACAGTTTCTTGCAACTTGGGGAGGAGCTTCTAGCTGTTTCAAACACTCATACCCAGCTTTTTCCCGTTCCTGTGTTTAGAAACTTGTGCAACATATCAGAATACGTATCTCAGTTACTGCATCTTCTTGATTTTCAGAACATGGTTCATATTCTAGTGCCCAGTTTTCAAATATATATCCTTGTCATCGCTGATATCAGTATGTAGTTATAACTTGTAAGTTATAACCTTTGTAGTCTTGACTCTTGACTCTTGACTCTTGTCTGGTCCTGTAACCTCTGCACTTAACACTCGAACCCACATTTTTCACGTTCCTGTCTTTAGAAACTTGTGCAACATATCAGAATATGTATCTCCATTACTGCCTCTTCTTGATTTAATCTATATCCTTGTCATCACTGATATCAGTATGTAGTTATTCCCTTATATAGATATATATAAAAGGGATATATATCCCTTTTCTATATATATGTGTGTGTTTTCCTCCACATATATATGGGGGAAAATATATATATATATATATATATATATATATAAACAAAATATTTTTGTCTCTTTCAACTCTCAGTTTCTTGCAACTTGGGGAGGAGCTTCTAGCTGTTTCAAACACTCATACCCAGCTTTTTCCCGTTCCTGTCTTTAGAAACTTGTGCAACATATCAGAATACGTATCTCAGTTACTGCATCTTCTTGATTTTCAGAACATGGTTCATATTCTAGTGCCCAGTTTTCAAATCTATATCCTTGTCATCGCTGATATCAGTATGTAGTTATAACTTGTAAGTTATAACCTTTGTTAGTCTTGACTCTTGACTCTTGTCTGGTCCTGTAAGCTCTGCACTTAAGTTTGTAAAGTAAAAACAGAATTAAGAAATGTAATGCAATTAAGCTTGTTTTTACTCCTCCAAATGTATCAGTTTGAAGTGTTTGCATAAATGTATTCATACTCATAGGAATCAAGATAAATCCTATGTCAGAGTTAACACTTATCTATGAAATTAGATATTTAGACTCATATCTTAGAGTAGTAGCAATGTTTTGAGAAAGGGTTGTCTATATCTTGCTTCAGAACTGAGATATGAAAATGCATTTTCATCCAAGATAGCTAATTAGCCAGCAGGCAGTCAATTAAATGCCCTCCATGCATTGAAAGCTAATCTGCCAATACTAGGTTTGATATCTAGGATAGGCCAAAATTACATAGTTATCAAAATTGTAGAAGCTTTGCATTAGCTAGAATCAAATCTGAGATATAATAACTCTTATTATTTTCTTCTTTTTTATGACATATTGACAATAATAACTTGTGGGTAGTTGCATTGTTTTGAATTGAAAGCAATTATATCTCATGTATGCTTATCACATATTATTTAGTAATTCACACAGTTGAGGGTAAGTTGTTTGCTTGATCAACAGAATATTGCTGTGCAGGCACTTTTCAATTGAGAAGAACAGGTATCTATATATTCGTCTTTTCCCTGAGCCTGGTCGCATTTCTAAAGAACAACCACCAATTGCAACATTTGTGCTTCGCATATTCAATGTAGGAGTAAGTCGACGACCTTGGACATCACCAGGTATGTGAAGTATTGAAGTATTAGGGATGAGTGTTTATAAAGCACTTCTTCATATTTCTCTCTTGCCTGTTCTTCCCACTCTGTTTCCTATACTGGATCTTAGGTTGTGGATATGATATTTTTTTAATTTATTTTATTTTTTTTGGTAGCTTTGTACTCAATTTCTCAACTTGAAGAAAGCTAAAGATAATTACTTATTATTATTTTTTTTTTCACAATAATTTTTTGATGTTTCCTTATAATAAGCTGTTTGTTTCTTTTGCCCATGCTTTTTTACATCAACAATATTGTATCAATTTACTGAACCTTTTCTCTTGGTTTCTTTTAAATAGATTACAATGATATTTAGTTAAAACATAAGAGAGTTGAGGAGACTTTACACTCTTTGGGAAAAAAGAAGGGGGTTGTTTTGTTGGAACTTAGCAAGTGCCAGTTCAATGGTCCATACTGTTGTTTTTCCATGGCACTTGCGAATCTAGGATTGGTCTTAGAATCTTTGACACAAACATACCCAATTGCCTCAACCATCCTACTTTGCACAACAGAATGTACACACATCAGTGAATCAACTAGTGCACATGACAATTTTTAAAATTTTCAACCATTCTTCG
Source organism: Pinus tabuliformis (assembly GCA_031772625.1). Taxonomy (NCBI): domain Eukaryota; kingdom Viridiplantae; phylum Streptophyta; class Pinopsida; order Pinales; family Pinaceae; genus Pinus; species Pinus tabuliformis. The sequence goes on along the minus strand of CM062805.1, from coordinate 797,914,748 downwards.
TTATATTACTAAGTTACCAGAATACGGATCCGGATACGGATCCGGATCCGGATTCGGATACGGATCCGCCAGTTTTTTGAAAAGCCAGGATCCGGAAACGGCAAGTACAAGCAAATATAAAATATTTTATAATTTTTAAAATTAAAATTTATATAAATATAAAATTAAAAACATAATTTTTTAATATGTAATTTTTATATACAATAAATAATTATTATATAAGTAATTCCTAAGGTATCATTTATAAATATTAATTAAATTTATATAAAAAAAAAAAAACATATGGAAATTTTTAAATATATAAATTCAATATAATACTTTAAAAATAATTATTAAGTTAATCATAATATAATTAATGCATCATTTATAAATATTTAAACATTAATTATTAGTTATAACTATTTATATTAAGCAAATTATTAAACTTATTTTAGAAAAACTATTTTTAAACTTGAAAATTTATTAAAATATAAACTTACTTTTTAAACTTTAAATAAAATATCTTCTAAATAAATAAAAGTAGGTTATAATCTTGACGTCACATGTATTAAAGTTTATAATATGTATTTGTATTAAATAATATAAAGTTTATAATATATCTTTGTATTAAAGTTTATAATATATATTTGTATTAAATAATATAAAGTTTATAATATGTATTTGTATTAAATAATATAAAGTTTATAATATATCTTTGTATTAAAGTTTATAATACAGTCAAATAAATTGTGGCCCGCTAACTCCCTCTTGGACTTCATATCCGCTCGGTCTTATCATTAGCGTCATTCACTTGAATTAAAGTTTATAACATATTGTATTAAAAATAATACATTTCAATGTAAATTATGACGTCCAACAACTCAGTTTATTTTCGCAGAGGGATTTTTAAACCATTTCTGAACATTCGAAATTCACTTGCGTTAATATTTCTGTTTAAAATTTTGTGCTGAATTACAGTTTTCTACCCACCGAGAGAACATTTTTCCGACATACAATATATTTACACACGGAGAGAAGACGGACGGATCTCTACGGATCCGGATCCGAATCCGTTTCTGATCCGGGGATCTGCGGATCCAGCCATCAGGGTTGACGGATCCGGTAACATAGTTATATTAACAAACTATAATACAACAGTGTAGGCTCCCATACCAAGGACCATGACCTGTTAATTTTTGAATTATCATGTTCTTTGCTTAGGTTAGTTAGTTCATTAATCTATTAGCCCATTATTAATTCCATTAATCCATTAGCAATCACATTAACCATTATCATATTACAGTGACTGATGAAAGAACATCAAACATAAATGCAGAAGAAAAGCCAAGACAAGAGGACACCAGATTTGGCGGAGCCATGGAAAAACCCTTTGATCAATTCTTCTTATTATTATATCAAATGTTCAGCGGAGAGAGAGAGAGTACAAAAGTCAAAATTGACTTGCCAAATTAGAGTCAAAACAACCCTGTCAAATCTGCAGTCAACAACAGTGAAATTCTGCCCTAACCAGAAAGTCAATGATGGTCAATGCAACAGAAAACAATCCTCTATGGAGCTTGGTCAAAGGTAGTCAAACTCAGCCTTCTGAAGTGGTCAAAGTCAGCCCAAAATAGTCATGAAAATATCCGTCAAACTTGGGAAAACTCTGGTCAAACCTGCGATTGTTCTGCAGTCAAAGTCAACAAAATGCCTCGGTTCCTGAGCCAATAGATGCAGCCTGCCAAAAACGAAATTCTGGTACAAAAACCGCAGTCAAAGGAGGTCAAACCACCCCCAGTCAACGCTGGTCAAACCTGCAACAGTCTCTGAAATTTCAGCCCTGTAATTCGTCTTGCAATTCATCTTTTTGCTGCCACACGTGTGAGGAAAAGAGATACCCAATAAATTGGACGAACCAATTAGATGAGGAGAGAAGGATGTGTGAGTGAGTGAGGTGCCATATGAGGTTGGAGGTCTCTCTTATTTATACGAATCATTGAGGGTGAAGTGACATGGCTCTTGGGCTTCATGAGCTTACATGAAGATGTGGCCAACTTTGACAATTTGCACGTGTGGGCATAAATTCAAAAACACATTTCTGCTTGTCCAAATTTGATGATTTTTAGGTCAATTTTAGTCCTCTCGAAAAAAGGAATTTGATGCAATAATCATCTCCATCAAATGAGTTGTCCAATAGTGGAATTTGGCCTTCGTTGCCAATTTTAACTCTCCCTTTCAACTAGGGAGAATTCCACCTGCCAATCCATCCATCATCATGCCATCATGTCATCATATACCATCTTTGCATCTCATCTCTACTTTGCTGGACACTGATGTAACAATGAAGAAGAATTGATCGAGAGTGAGTCACAAGGCCTTGCCACTCTCCACTGGCAAAAGTCAGACCAGGGGTAGAACCCCAATCGGATTTGATCCCAAATCAAGTTGTTGAACACCATGCATCCTAGTCATAAGGAATACGGCAGTACACAATGTGTCCTGTTGACCTTGTTGTCTACACCTACCTATAGTTAGTGAGAAAAGCCTTTAACCCCACAAGGTGTGGTTGGTGGCAAGGAACTAAGAGAAGGGGCTATCACCTATTCCCAACTCTCTCCGTTTAAGCTATCTCCTAGGCTAGCTATGGGGGGTGGTCCCTAAAGGAAAACTAAGTTAAAGATGTGAGGTTTCTAGGAGAATGTTAAAGTGAAATGGATTACTATCTTAAGATTACAAACAAATATGATGTGAGCAATATGAAATGAGATAACCATTTACAACCATCAACACATGAGATAAACATAAGCATATGAAAGACTAGTGCCTTTTAAAGTATTGCTAAAAATGAAAGATATTTGCTTAATATAAAATGAAATGCTTTCAAAACAAGTAATCTTGAAAGTGAAACAAGAAAATGTTAGCACAATAAAATAATCAATACAAGATACAAAGATGCCTCCAAGATATACGATAAATTGCTAAATCAAAGCATACAAGAATATCTTGCAAAATGAAAACAATTAGTATTCTACTTGCAAAATATAGATGAAATAATGCTTGCCACAACAAAGAATTCGATTCAGCGATGACAAGTAAAATGACCAATTGCAAGTAAAACAATGAGATGTGTTAATATGAAATGCACCTACACTAGATTTGGATGCAATTATCTTGGTACTTAAAATGCCTAATCTAGATGAGAAGTCCTCCTCTTGAGCTCTTACCAAAGGGTAAAATTTGGGGTGACTGTAAGAAAGAGGGGGCGAGGAGACAATGGTGTCATTAACGATACTCGTCCCCTGACTCTTATGAGCTAGCGTATGACTTCATCCCTACAAAAGAGACAAGCCACCTTCATAACTGTAGGGTCACGACGCTTTTACCTTACTTCATACCAAATGGAAGAACTTTCCAAGAAAGTATTTTTCCTTATGATTTCTATAAACCAAACTTATGCTTGGAGGTTGATTTTAAATGTGCAACTAAGTTACGGTACCTACTATGATATGCAAGTAAATTTGCAAGTGCTATGTAAAAGATAGAGATGCTTTAAACACAAGATTGCATAAGCTTTATAACATGTAAAATTGTGAAGTGAAAGTATTTGCTTTGACTTATGATAAATTAATGATCCACCAAAAAACAAACTTGAAACTTATGAGCAATTGATTTTGCATGTAAATAAAATTTGCAGTGCTTGTGAAAAATAAACTCAAGATTGTACTCAAAATAGCCTTGCAAAAAAAAGAAAGAGACTTCAACTTGAGAGATTAGCTTGACATAAAATAAATTGTTGCTTTGGAAAGTGAAATTGCCCAAATACACAATGCATCAAAACTTAAGATGTGAAATTGTTGCAAAATAATGAAGCATAAGTGAACTTAGACAATACCCAAGCTAAATGTATCAAGTTAAAGAGATGCTTTGCATGAAAATAAATTGCTATGAGATAGAAATGTAACTTGTGACTTGTAGCAATTAATGTAAATGGTGCAAGCAAATTGTAGTGAACTTTAGCAAACTAAATGAGATGCATGGTTGTGTTAATTAGCAAATTTAAAGCATGCATGTAAGTGAGAAGAGATGCTAGAATCAACAAATCAAACCAACCACAAGTTTTCTCCCCAAAGTGGAGAGATAGGGATGCCAATGGGTAAAATCCATGCTCCCAAAAATCAGAAATTTTATTAATTAAATTACAAGAGGCAAGGGCCCATGAAAGCCTCCTCCAAACTCAAGGAAAATATTTTACAATGAAGCCTTTAGACCATAGACTTTTCCTTGATGAATTACTGCTGCAAATGAGGCCAAAGAAGGGCCTTGAAATCTGAAATTTCAAAGGGCTCGCTTTAGGTACAAGAAAAATTAGATTTTTGGCAAGAAGAAAAGGGAGGCTAAGCCTCCTTGATCCCACGATCAAGAGAGAGAAGTGCAGTCCCAAAATGGAATGCAGTCCTGTCAAAGAGAGCCTTGAATGCCCGCGACCAAGAGGGAAAATTAGTCTTGAATTGAGAGCACAAGGTCCTGCACACAACTTGTTAATAGTTTCAAATGATAAATCCCACAAGCTGTCACAAGAAACAAGTTAGAGAGGGCTGCAAGACAAACCAAGTGTTAGCTATGAAATTATTTAATAAAATTACAAATGTATGTGTACAATATAATCTACAAAGGTTAAGCTAAAGAGTATGAATAAACTCTCCTCTTTGCCTAGCCATGATTTAGCTCTAAAATAGCAAGATAATAGCAAATGAAGCACAATATTTGAGAAATAAATATTGAATTATGAAGCAAGAGATATGAGACCAAAGCTCAAAAGAAATCCCTGCAAGACAAATTTGAATGATAAGACTTTGGCAATTGACAAATGTGGGTTCTCCTTGAGTACTTTCAAGAGTGGGTTGGTTTGCCCGAGAACTTCCCCTCATGCTTGAAGCTTGATCAAAGAAAGATTTTCTACACAACTTCACATGAACAGATTAGATCCACATGGGCTTAATCAAATGCAATGAAGAGAAAATTTTAGAGATATATTTGACATCAACTAAAACATTTCTCTATCTAGAGCAAGTAAATAATCTTTATGCTAATGTGAGATAGCTACACATCAACATAACTTGAAAAACATCATGGAAATAATAACATAATGAAATAAGTAGAAATATAAGAGCAAGAATATCAAGAAGTTACCATACACAAGGAGAAGAACACCTCAAATGTGTCCTTAAGCACAATAGCTCGTATTCTAGATTACAAATTGTTGAGATTGCAACAAGATGATGGAGCTTAGTGAAAAGAGTCGCCTTCACTAAGTGGGCCCGCAGGCTATTTTTGGCGCAAGTCTATTTTTAGACTATGTCTATTTTTAGACATATGGATCATGTCTATGTTTATGGATGATTGATCAAGTTGGGAAAATAGATGGACTTCTATTTTTGATGAAAGTGTGAGTGATCACAGTGTGAGTGATCAAGTCTATTTTTAGACTGGCTGTCAAAAATAGAAAAGTCAAATATTATTATCTCACAATAATATTTGGACTATAAACTTAATCTTATTCTCTTGGAGCACTTCAGTTTGAGCTACGGAAGTGGCACATGCAGCTGTCAGAAGGAAATTCGTTTTTCTTATGAGTCAGTTGAGTTGTTGCATGCATGACTTCAGTTAGAACTCAAGTGAGTTGAGTTTAGTGGACTGGAGGTACAGTTGATGGAGTTGTGTTCAGTTTAACTTAGTTAAACTGGTTGTAGTTAGTCTAACTGCAGATAGACTAATGATGAGTTGTTAAACTAATTATTAACTCATAATACAACTAAAGAATACATCAGTTAACTCAGTTGCATGTCAGTGCATGTTCAGTTCAACAGGGACAGGTGGTAGAGAATCAGATTGCTATCAGTTGTGACTATAGTTGTGCACCAGATCTTGCACAATCAAAGGATTGAGTATGCCAATGAGTTTGCTCACGTATTTGGCCCGCATTTTAGCCTTTGCTCACGTCCACAAAGAGTGAGTGACTATTTTGCAGGTGAAAATCGAGTTTGGGAAGCAATTCTCATCAGTTCTTGAGCAGGTATTGAGCAGTGGAGGCAGGCAAGCAGTGGAAGAGATTTGGAGATCAGATCTGAGCTGTATTGTGTGTAACAGAGGTGGAGATACTTGTGAGAAGTATTATGCTGTGTAATGTTACATGACTCAATCATTAATATACAGATAGTTGGGGTTTTTAGCGAGATGCTTTCCCCGTGATACATACTGTGTTAATGTGTGAATGCTCTTGATGTTTTATTGTTATTGATGCTGCTATATTCTTGATCAACGTAGAGGAGCTTATGTATTGTGTATGTTTTCCGCATTAGTACATGATCAGGATAATCTCCATTGAATATGTGTTAAATTATTCAAAATTTCTACACAAATGAGAGCCCAAGGCTCAATTATATAAGAGAAAAGGAGCAAATCCCAATGTCCAAGTGAAATGACAAGTGGACAGGGTGATCATCCCAATGCGAAAATGAATTTGCAAGTGGCTGCTTGGTTGCTGTAGGTGTCACTGTAATTTTCCTTGTGCTAGCAGTGCAAATATCCTCTATGGCTGAGCATACATCCCTGTGGAGCAACTGTGTGTTATGAAACCAGCTCAAGAAAATATAGAAAAGATAGATCAACGCCTTAGAATTCAGCCTCTTCGAGGGGGCAACCTCCTTTACATTACATAAATGAACAATTCTTGGATGTTACAAATGACAAAACCTCCTTACTATATATAGGAGTCTAAGGAGTCACAATATAATCCAGCCGACCTAACAATAATAATATAAAGCCACAAAAATAACAATAGAGGGATTCTATGGGGCACAGAAATAACATATGGGGGTAATAGGGGCACAACAATATAAATAAGGGGTATAACTACAATAGTAATGGGGTAATCACTAGTATTATAGGGACCCAACATGCCCCTCTCCTTCAAAAAAGTGTTGTCCTCAACGCTTGAGTAGTTCTGGATACTTCTGCATAAAATTCTCATCCTCCCATGTGGAATCTTCAGCGGATAAGTTCTTCCACTTGATAAGATACTCTGAAATTGATCGATTTCGTAGCTGTCGAGTTCTTGTTTCTGTGACTGCCTCCGGTTCCAATATAATTTTTCCTTCCTCGTCAAGTTCTGGCAATATTGTTTGAATTGGGAGCTTGTCACCTATAACCTTCTTTAAACATGAAACATGGAAAACTGGGTGCAATCGAGAAGCTGCAGGAAGCTCCAATTTGTATGCCATAGTACCAATATTTTGCAACACCTTGTACGGACCATAATACTTTGGTGATAATTTATTATCCTTCTTAGCTTGCTTTAGGGACATTTGCTTATATGGTTGTAGCCGTAGGAATACCCAATCACCTACATCAAAACTTCTTTCACTGCGATGTTGATTTGCCTGTTGTTTCATTCTTTTTTGTGCCAACACGAGGTTATCCTTTAAGAGTTGGAGGACTTGTTGTTGATGTTCGATGTGATGTTCCACTGCCTGAACCTTAGAATTTTCTCTTAAATATGATGTGATGGATGGTGGTTGATACCCATAAAGTGCCATAAATGGGGTCATTTTTGTTGTTGTATGGAAGGAAGTGTTATACCACCATTCAGCCAGAGGCAACCATTTGACCCATTGTGTCTGTTTATCAGATACAAAGCAACGAAGATATCCTTCCAAACATTTGTTTACTATCTCAGTTTGCCCATCAGATTGAGGATGATAAGATGAGCTATGAGCTAACTGAGTACCAAGACAAGAAAATAATTCTGTCAAAAAATTTCCAGTGAAAATGGGATCTCTGTCACTTACAATAATCTTTGGGTTTCCATGTAGCTTTTGAACTGTTTCCATAAATGCAGTAGAAACTGTACTGGCTTTAAATGGATGTGATAATGCACAAAAGTGTGCATACTTGGTAAGTCTGTCAACTACCACCATGATGACACTCTTTCCCTCAGACTTGGTTAAACCTGTGATAAAATCCATTGAAACCTCCTCCCAACGTTGGCTTGGAATGGATAAAGGTTGTAATAGACCCGGTGTCTTAATTGTTTCAACTTTATTTTGCTGGCAAACCAAACATTCCGCCACAAACTTTTGAATATCTGATTTAAGGCCATCCCAAAAAAATTCCTTCTTAACCCTGTGGTAAGTTTTTAAAAATCCTGAGTGCCCTCCTAAGGGAGAAGTGTGCAATTCCATAAGAATCTTTTGTTTTAGCTGGGAATTCTTACAGAGGTATAAGCGATCTTTGTACCATAACGAATCATTTTTCCAGCTAAATGTATCAGAAGTACTGGAATCTTGTTGTAGCTTTCGAATAAGTGCCCACACTTCTTCGTCATTCTTCCATTCCTCCCTTGCTTCGTTTATCCAATCTGGTTGGATAATAGAAATGGCACACAACAATGCTTCCACATCCTCATCCTTTCTTGAGAGTGCATCTGCCACCACATTTTGCTTCCCTTTTTTGTAGATGATTTCAAAGTCATAACCCAACATCTTTGTGACCCACTTTTGTTGCTCTTCAGAGGATAATCTTTGTTCTAAAAAGTATTTAAGGCTATCATGATCCGTTTTTACCTTGAAGTGTCTTCCCATTAGGTAGGGTCGCCATTTCTTAAGTGCATGGAGTATTGCCAACATTTCCTTCTCATAAATAGCTTTGCTTAAAAAATTTCCCTTGATTGGACGACTTTCAAAAGCAATGGGTCTTTCATCTTGCATTAGAACAGCACCAATTCCATTTCCTGAAGCATCACATTCCACAATAAAGGTTTTTGTGAAGTCCGGTGTAGCTAAGACTGGTGCTTGGCACATTGCCTCTTTAAGATGTTCAAAGGCCTTTGTTGCTTCCGAAGTCCATGAAAATGAATCTTTCTTCAATAATGTTGTTAGAGGTGCTGCTATTCTCCCATAATTCTTAACAAACTTGCGATAATACCCTGTCAACCCAAGAAATCCTCGCAGATGCTTTATGGATGTGGGGATTTTCCATTCCTTAATGGCTTTAATTTTGCTAGGGTCTACCTTAACTCCTTCATGAGATACAATATGACCCAAATATTCCACCTCCTGGACTCCAAAGAAACATTTGGATCTTTTTGCATATAATTGTTTCTCCTCCAATAGTTGTAGCACCCTGTCAACATGTTCAACATGATCCTTCCAAGACTTGCTGTAGATTAGTATATCATCAAAAAATACTAACACAAATTTTCTAAGGAATGGTTTGAAAATTGAATTCATCAAACCTTGAAATGTTGAAGGTGCATTGGTAAGGCCAAAAGGCATGACCAAAAATTCATAATGACCCTCATGAGTTCTAAATGCCGTTTTCGGAATGTCTTCAATCTTCATTCTGATTTGATGATATCCCGAACGAAGATCCAACTTGGTGAAGTAAATTGATCCATGCAATTCATCCAGTAATTCATCAATAACAGGAATGGGGAACTTATCTTTAATAGTGAGCTTGTTGAGCTCCCTATAATCCGGACACATGCGCCATGATCCATCCTTCTTGTGCACCAATACTACTGGAGCTGAGAAAGAACTTTGACTCGGTTGAATTATACCAGCCTCTAGCATTTCTGCAACCATACGTTCAATTTCACTTTTTTGGACATAGGGATATCTGTACGGCCTGATGTTTGGAGGAACACTTCCTGGAATCAGATGAATAGCATGATCATGATCACGCATAGGTGGGAGACCCTTGGGAGTCTCAAATACCTTGGAATGATTGTCCAGGACTTTTTGGAGATCTGGAGAAATAGATGATTCCAATGTGGAAACATCTAGCGAGCATAATTGTGCAATTACACCTCTTTGCTCCTTTTTTAGAAGCTTTGTCATACCATGCGAGCTGATTATCTTTCCTGGTTTCCCTGCAATACCCCTTAATTCAACTTCCTTTCCTTCCGTAGAAAATTTGATGAAAAGTTCTTGAAAATTAAAAGCTATTGTACCCAAGGATTGTAGCCATTGGACTCCTAGTACAACATCCACACCTCCCATTGGAATGGAAAGCATTGGGCTAGTCAATACATATTCTCCCATGGATAGCTTGATATTATGGCACTTTCCAGAGCAATTTATTGTTCCTCCATTTGCAACCATCACTTGACACTCTGGTGCTGGATATAGGAAGCAATTCAATTCTTTTGCTACCCTACAATGAATAAAATTGTGGGTGCTTCCTGAATCAATCAACACTATTACCTTTTTCTTCTTGATTTGTCCTTCTATATTGATGGTTTGAGGAGTGGTAATTCCCGCCAATGCATTACAAGATATGGTCGGATTTATTTGTTCTTCATCTAGGCTTTGTTCCTGGAGTATATCTTCTTCTTTTGACCTTTCTTGCTCCTTTTCTTCTTCCTCTTCACAATCTATGTAGAATAATTTCTTCTCAGCACACTTATGACCTTTAGTGTATTTGCTATCACAACTGTAACAAAGCCCTTTTGCTCTTTTTTCTTCCAATTGTTGTGGTGTCAACCTTATAGGTTGTGGAAGACTAGGGGCAACAACACTTCCGTCTTTATAGTTGTGAGTGGTATGCTTCCTGGTTGCCATAATTTTGCTTTCCATTTTTCTTGCTAACCTGAATGCCTTCTCTAATGAATCAGGTTCCCAAAGGCGAACATCATGTTGGATATTATCCTTTAAAGACCCTATGAACACATCAATCCTATGCTCCTCTGGAATATCTTTTACCCTTATGTTCAATTTTTGGAACTCCTCAATGTGCTCCATTACTGAACCCTTTTGTTTGAGACTTATCAATTGGCTAAAAAAAGTGTTGCTTTTTGTATCTTCATAATGTGCTATCAATTCTTCCGTAAAAATTGCCCAAGTGATAAATTGTTTACGAGAGCAAAGCCATTGATACCATACAAACTGATTTGGTTCCAAATATACAGTTGCCATACGTACCTTTTGTGCGTTTTGCACATTATTGATATCGGAGAATTGCTCCATCTGTAATATCCATGTGGCAGGATCTTTGCCATCAAACTTCCTCATATCGATTTTTGGAATGTGGTGATTCTTCGATCCAACATTAGCGTCTATGGAATCATGATTAACATTTCTTTTGTTCTCATCATGAGTTTCCTTTACTACCTTTTCACCATTAGTGACCCTTTCTTGTAGCAACTTCTTCAATTCTTCCATGTCTGTCTTCAAATCTATCTTCAAATCTGCCATGTCTCTCTTCAAATCTGTCTTCGAATCATCCATCTTAGCTTCCATGCCCTTTATCTTAGATTCCACGCCACTTATCTTAGCTTCTGTTAGCTTTTGTGAGCGTGACATTTGTTGCACTTGTTCTTGTAATTTTGATATATCATGTAGCATTTCTTCCTCTTCTTCATGAGTCATGCTAGAGCTTTCAGGTTCCTTACTAGGTGTTTGCATTTTCTTTCCTCGGGGCATCAGTTACCGATAATAATGCTTTACTATGCCCTTTGAATTCCATTAAAACAAGCTTACACAAAAATTTTAAAAAAACTACACACCTTTTTTCACTTTATAGAAGCCTGATATTGAATCTGATGTATCTCTGTAATTTCAAATCATCCAGTTCTGAAATTGCTACCTGTAGTAGCCTTCTGTGTCCTCTTTCCAATGCCACAAGTCTGAGCCAAATTGGATTCTCCAAGGAAGAGTTATGTGAAATCTCCCACAGTGACTTGCTTTTAGACTGGTTCAGTAGAGCGAACTTGTACGACGTGCCACGAGTCACTGTTTCAACCTTTGAATCTGAAACACACACACAAGAAACTACAGTCCGTCCTCTTTCTGTACCTTCTTACGAAATTTCAATCCGATCCCCAGAGAGAAAGTTATGACGATTTTCCCCAAGTCACCTGTTTTGAATGTAATTCAGGAGTCTGCAAAAAGACCAACTTCCTCAGATCATATCTCCGCAAATATCGCGCTAAAAGCTCTGAAATTCGGACCAAGGTTCAGCGCGATTTCTTCTCAAATGGGTTTTTTTTTCGACTTCTGAAACGTCACAGAAAAAAAGTTATAGCGAAAATGCCACGATGACCTGTTTGGAGCAGCGAAACCCTAGAATCCAAAGCTCTGATACCAAATGTTATGAAACCAGCTCAAGAAAAGATAGAAAAGATAGATCAACGCCTTAGAATTCAGCCTCTTCGAGGGGGCAACCTCCTTTACATTACATAAATGAACAATTCTTGGATGTTACAAATGACAAAACCTCCTTACTATATATAGGAGTCTAAGGAGTCACAATATAATCCAGCCGACCTAACAATAATAATATAAAGCCACAAAAATAACAATAGAGGGATTCTATGGGGCACAGAAATAACAATATGGGGGTAATAGGGGCACAACAATATAAATAAGGGGTATAACTACAATAGTAATGGGGTAATCACTAGTATTATAGGGACCCAACACTGTGTAACAAGTGGCTGTATGAGAAGAGAAGACTCTCACATAATCCGTGGAGGATCCTCAACCAAAATGTTGCTAGACTAATGTCCATTTCCTTTGCTATGTATAGGCAGTGTTTCTCCCCCAAATCTGGTGCGTATATCTCCTTTTCTGAAGTGCATTGAGATGCCTTGAAGATGTGCGTACAAGTGGAAGGAAAGGTGAATAACAATGGAGACATACACCCCTAATTTTCTCAATTATAATCTGCCAAATATCTTTTGTCATTCGTTGATTTTCCTTGAGTAAACTTGAGTTGTGCGTATACCCTTTCCTAGCTGCGTAGAAAATTAAATCGGCATGTGGGTATTAACTTTTGATTTTCACATGCATATGCAAAGTGAAGTGGGTCCCCTCCCACTCATTTAATTTTCACCTTCAGACTTTAGATTAAATCAAATCCACCTTTTAATAATTCATGGTGTCTCCAAACTTCAACGTGATGCCATGCCATGTTGACTGCTTTTGACCACCCTTTGACTTTGACCATGAGCTGGGCCTCATGTGGTGGGCCTTATGTGGTTGCCACATCATCTTTGACTTCCCCTCAATTTTCCTGTCAAAATTTGACTTCTTTTGACTTTTTCCAATTATTCATTTTCTTTTAAGATGTTTTCTTCATTTTTGCCACTAACATTAGAAAAATCGGCCTTTGAGGGACTATAAGTCGCTTTTTGACCCTCAAAGTGGGTCCTAGGATAATGTTGGGCCTGTGAGGATGAATTTCGAGTAGTCACACGTCCTAGACATTTCTGAAGACCACTTACTTACATCATTACCTAGAAATTAATTAAAAAATCCTGGTTTGCCAGAAATTTTTAATTATTAAAAAATCCCACTTAGACCTAGTGAAATTCCGAGAAATTTCCGAGATGACCTAGCATGGTAATATACATTGACTTTAGACACTAAGATGCATTAGGGGCTCAACCTTCAAGCCGTCACCCCGACATTGGGGTAACGCGGTGAGTCAAAAAACTTGGAAAATTATTCACTGCTAAAAAGTAGGAATAATTAACCAAGTAAAATAAACACTCCAAGGTGTACTTGCTTGCTGATAGAGTCCCAACACCTTAGGCCTGTCACATGGATCTATTCATCATGCTAGTGACATTAATACAATATGCTCGTAGGGCTGCGAAATTTGAGTATAATAGGAAATGATGAGAAGAAGAAGCAGAGTTGAAAAATTCTGGTGATATGATGATCTCTGATGGTACAAGCATCCTTTGGTACATCCTTGGGCATGGAGTCTTCAGATAATCCTCAGGTGCCACTCCAGTGGTCAACACGTCCATCAGTGGTGCTATGGTCCCTAACCACTTTTCCAAACTCTTTAGCCAAATGAGAGGTACTTCCCATGTGTCCCAGACTACATGGGTAGGATGATGCTGGGGCAACAACAGGGAAAGAATAAATCACATCTTGCTCACAACCACACATAGGGAAAGGATAAACCACATCCTACAGTCACATGTTAGCCATCGTAGGGAAAGGATAAACTGCATCCTACGCGCATGCACCGAGAGTAGGGAAAGGATGAACCACGTCCTACATGCATGCCAACCAACAATTGTAGGAAGGATCCTACACGTGGGAAAAGAAAGAACCACGTCTCACTGATGTGTGGAAATGATGAACCACGTCCTATTGACATGTCCACATATGACAATAGACAGATGCTTATACGCATCTCTCACTGGGGTATCTGTAGGAGAAGGTGAACCACTCATCCTGCTCATATGCCATAGGAGAAGGTGAACCACTCATCCTATGCATATATCATCAACTATAGGGGAAGGCAAACCACTCACCCTATCATCATGGAGTATCACAGGGGAAGGTGAACCACTCACCCTGTACACAACGTACCTATAGGGGAAGGTGAACCACTCACCCTATGGTCGCACATAGCTCCAAGAAGTACCCTAGGCCCCTAGGAGCTCCCAAAGCTCAATGTTCAACTAGGACCCTCCTAGTAGGGTCTATCCACGACTCCCAGCCTCTCTTTGAAGAAAGATAATCTTGACCTTAACAAGAGGCTATGTAAGGATGACAGTAATTTGCTCATCCAACCAACAATGATGGAGCTTGGTAGCTCTCCAATGTACCATATCAAGATAAAGTGGTACCCAATACTTGGAGTTGTAGTGGAACATGGATTCTCTGAAAAATGAATCCCACTTAAGAATATCACAATATACAATGGTCATTACCAGCACGTGCTCAAATGGCTCACTGAAGAGCTTCCTCAACCAATTGGCTTCATAATAAGCCATACTCACTGCTATATACATTCATCTTCAATAGTGCTTCCAGAGCAACGAATCAAGAGATATAGCACTAGATGTGCTCTTTCCATCCATCACACTGCTAACTGTGCCAAATCAAAATATTCATAAAATCTTAGATTCCAAAAATGTACCTCAGATTATATATAATAGAATCACAAAGATATCTCAGTAAGCAATTATCCAATATATGAGGCTCATCCATAAATCGACTCAGAGTACTTATTGGGTGTTTAACAAGAACACCAGGGATCCCACAAGATATACATATGCAAGCCAATAACTTCTTCATCTCATCAGACCTTTAAGTGCAGGAATAGTGCATCAAGGCTAGGTCTTCCATCTTGACTTTAAAAGTCAACTCCCTCTTACATTGATAAACGAGAGGGTCATCAATCAGACATCATCAATAGCTGCATCTTTACAATCCAATCAACATGGCTTGTCCATAACTCCCTCTGAATATAGGGAAAGTGACCTTGCCAAAACATAATCATCGAGCCACCTGTAACCTGTCCCTTTTCCTTAGGTCCATGTGCCAAAGTCATCAATCATAATCATGCAGCTTCCATGCAGCCTCTCAAGTAACAAGGATATATCAAGGCATCATCCTAGTCATCATAATCATAATCAACTGCCATGACTTACCTTCATCAATAGACATTCGGCAAAGAGAGTCATCACGTCATATTGTCGAGGATTCTATAGCTCCCTCTGAGGCCTTTCTTCATGTGATCATCTAGCTTTCAATCATGAGCTTCTATGCAAGGGATGAGACCTTCCACGAAACAACTGTAACAACAAACTTCTAGGAAGCTTGCTTCATATTAGAAAGTAAACTCTGAAGAATCGTCATGGTCCTTCTTCAACCAGAGTGAAGAAATCCTCCCATGAGATTGTCCCAAAATAGCTGCATTATCCTTCATTGCTAGGTGACTGAAACCAACGTATTAAATCACCCAATCGATGATGAGGAGGGGTCCTTTGCATTTAGGCATCCATATTCATAAGACCATCCTTCATAAGATCTTAGCACAACATATCAAAGTGCCCAATGACCCAATTAAGATGCCAAAATCAGGGTCCTCACAGTTCCCTCTGCTTGCCGTGCTTGCCAAGACATAAGATCTGCGATGCAAAAGTTGAAGTGCAACATTGGGATTGACAGTTAGTGTTTGATCGTTGAACATAAGACGCTGTTGCATCTGTTGAGGACTTTGTGCCAGTGTTACAAGAACGACGAAAGCCAATGGTTTATTCGATGCTATTTGTTCCATTGAGCACAGGGGGATCCAGTCTGAAAATTGTGAAACGTGGTCTGTCGGCTGATCAGGGTGGCAGGGTGGTGCAATGTAGGAGTGTGGAGTCTTCTTCAAGTTGGAGCTTGAAAACACTTAAGGGTGGTAGGGTCGTGCTAGGTTAGGTTGGAGCCTACACAGGGCTTTGGAGTGTTTGTCTAGTTGCATCTTGTTAAAATTGGCAACCAGGGAAAAACTTCACGTGGGTCATCTTATTCATGGCTAATAATATTTTTATTAGATTCCTCTCGTCGAGAGGTGTAGGATTGATATAAAGATCATTCAATTCCGATAAGTATTCATGGAGATATGAATTTATTTTGATTATGGAATTATTATCAAGCCGACCTACAACTCATGTAGGCTCAGAAGCCCATCAGTCGCATCTATTCACCCACCAACGTTGTGTATAAATATAAGAGAACTTTTCCTCATTTGGACTCACTCATCTCATCACATCTCTCTCTCTCTACTGCGCAAATATGAGTCTCTTCTCTACTGCGCTGAAATGGGTCTCTCTCTCTCACACATGTGAAGCCGGAAGCTGTTGAATTTGAAGCTGCAACTGCAGAAGTAAAGATTGACTTGCGTGGCCTAGAAGATCTCCTCTTTGGAACTGCGCTGTAGGTTCATCTGAACCTCCTTTGAAAGCCGCAACTTTTGGTGGTGGAATGAAGTCAATCCGACGAACGGTTTGCAAGATATCGACTGCCCTAGTTTGAAGCCGGAAACTGCTGAAACTGAAGCTGCAACTGCAGAAGTAAAGATTGACTTGCGTGGCCTAGAAGATCTCCTCATCTGAACTGCGCTGTAGGTTCATCTGAACCTCCTCTGGAAGCCGAAACTTTTGGTGGTGGAATGAAGTCAATCCGACTGTCGGTTTGTGAGATATGGCCTGCCCTAGTTTGATAATGAAGCCGCTAATGCTGATGCTACTGATCTAGGGTTTGCTACTGCTGATATGAATCAGATTTATTGTACTGTTTCTCTCTGCTGAATTATTGAAGATAAAAGAAGATTTGATCAAAGGGTTTCCCCACACATTGTGGGGTTTGTCCCTGGCTAGCCGCCACATCTTGTGTCTCTTGTCTTGGCTTGTTTTCTGTCAATCATTTAATGTTCTATCTGCACTTTACTTTATGTACATGTGATTGCTAATCGGTGGAATATAATAAGAAAAAGAAGTAAACTGTTATAAGCATAGAACATACCATAACTTAACATGGTATCAGAGCTGAGGTGAAGACAAAGCCCGAGCAAGAGCGAGAGCAATCATTGAAGAGAAGATTGGCAAGGCTATCCTAAAATAACTATGGAGTCCTCAACACTCTTTCCTGCCGAAGACAAGCTCCGTGAGAAAGCTGACTATCACGGATGGAAGATGTCTATCGATCTAACCCTTGAAAATCAAGGAGTGCTGGACCATGTAAGAGGCAATATTGTTGAGCCTTCATCAATTTCATCTGCTGCTGCCTGGAACAAATGAAAAAATGGAAAAGTCAAAACAAAGAAGATCATCCGGGACTCTATCGACAAGCGCTTGGTGGCCTACATCTCTGATCTAGACACCTCCAAGGAAATCTATGGCAAACTGGTGAGTTTATTTAAAGTTAATGATGCAAATCATGTTTTGTTTCTTAGAAATAAGTTGAGGGAAATCAAGAAGGGTAAAGATGAAAGTATGCAAGCATACTTCTTAAGAATCACCAAGATCAAGAACGATCTCCTATCTATTGGGGAAACCATTAGTGACAGAGAAATGGCACTCACAACTCTCGGAGGATTACCATCTGAATGGTATGTGTTCAGGAATACTCTTCTGAACAATAATGTAATTCCTAGTTTCGAGGAATTAATGGCTAGATGCATTCAAGAAGAAACAAGGGAAGAAGTGCAAGAAATGCCCATGCCTAAAGGTCCTCCTGCTGTCTTTTCTTCTCATGCAAAGAGAAGAAAGGACTCACTCCGGGACGATGATCAAAATCCCTCTTATGGCAAATCAAAGGAATGAAAAATTCAACAGCAAAGGTAAGAGGAGAGCTGGAGATCGAGGAAGAGGACAACCATTCAAGAAGGCTAGAAAGTCCAGGATGTATTAAATGCACCTGACCTCAAAAGGAACCTAGTGTCCATCTTGGCAATGGAAGACAAAGGCTACAAGGTAACCTTCAGCAATGGCACGATATGTATATGGAAAAATAATGTTAAAGATGCCTTTACTCTTGGGTTTAGTGTTGATTCATTATATCAAGAAGTCCGCTAGGTGTCATGTCTTGTGACACAACTCTTTAGTCCGAACTTTGGCATCGGAGGTTTGCTCACCTTCATTACAAAGCTCTACCCGATGTAAGATAGATGGTAACAGGGATGCCCGAATTCCAAGTAGAGAAAGAAGGTATATGTCCGGGATGTGCCAAAGGAAAGCTCAAAAGGGGACCATTCCCCTCAAGCCAAAGCAAGACCTCCGATATATTACAGTTGGTTCACTCAGGCATACCTGAGGTTGGCATTAAGAGGGAGACTACTACACCACATACTCCTGAGCAGAATGGTGTGGTGGGAAGGAAGAACTGCACGATTGTGGAAGCTGTCTGGGCCATGCTACATGATTAAAGACTTCCAAAGTTTCTATGGGCTAAAACTACAAACACTGCCGTATATGTACAAAATTTGATGCCCTCATCAAGCATTGGGTTCCAAGACTCCTGAAGAAAAGTTCACTGGTAAGAAAACTGATGTTTCTCATTTCAGAATTTGTGGAAGCCCTGTATATTTTCATGTGTCGAAAGAGAAAAGAAATAAATTGGGTGCATCTGGAAAGAAGGGAATTTTTTGTGGGCTATGGTGAAAATACTAAAGGCTATAGAATCTATGTAGTCGGTCAAAGGGAAGTCGTAATTACTCATGATGTCACCTTTGATGAAGATATGGCTCTCAGCAAGGTGAACAATCTTCCGACTTTGAGGAGCTCTCAAGAAGCCGACAGCAGGGAACCGAAAGAAAAGGATGATGAATCAATGCCTGATGTAGAAGAACCCATGGATCCGATTGATCCTCATCCACATGAGCCTTCCTCTTCTAGGAAGAGGCCTTCATGGCTTAGGGGGGTACTTGATGATGCTGAAGGACATGCTGCACCCTGAGGAACCTTCCATCAAAGTAAGAAACTTAACAGGTATCAGGGATACCTGACCATCATGAGCACGATCATACAAAATGAACCTTCATCATTCTCAGATGTCATCAAGCATTAACTATGGAAGGATGCTATGACCATAGAATATGAGTCTATTATGGAGAATGATGTCTGGGAAGTAGTTCCCAGACCCTGGACAAGACAATTGTTACTTCAAAATGGGTTTACAAGATATAGCATGCAGCAGATGGAAGTATGGAAAAGTATAAGGCTCGTTTTGTTGCTCATGGTTTCTCCCAGAAGGAAGGTATAGACTATGATGTGATATTTGCACCTGTTGCCAGATATACGACCATCCGCTCGATCATAGCCCTTGCCACTTCACAAGGATGGAACCTACATCAGATGGATGTCAAGACTGCGTTCTTGCACGGCTTGATCAAAGAAGAGGTCTACGTGGAGCAACCCAAAGGATTTGAGGTTTATGATTGAAAATCTCATGTATGCAGGTTGAAGAAGGCTCTCTATGGGCTGAAGCAAGCACCCCGAGCATGGTATGAGAGGATCGATAGCTACTTGATGAAGTTGGGATTCACTAGGAGTGAAGTCGATCCTAACCTTTACTTTAAGGTTGAAGATGACAAGCCTATCATGGTGGTGTTGCATGTGGATGACCTCTTTCTACAGGTGCAAACCCTCTCATTCACAAATGTAAGAGGGAGATGGCTTCTGAATTTGAAATGAAGGACCAAGGACTTGAAGTGTGGCAGAAGCCAAGAGAAATTTTCCTATCTCAAGGAAAATATGTGGTAAAGATGTTGGAAAGATTCGGTATGATGAACTGCAAGCCTGTGACTACCTCGAGAATCTTAACTTTTAGAAGTTATATGGTAGTGATGTCGGACCAGACTTGGGAAATGCCTATGAGTTTCAAAAACTCATTCGCATTGATGTTCTTGGCGAACCTCCGTCCGAACATATGTTTTACAGTTAGCATTGTGAGCTCATATTTGGTTGAGCCTCACTAGATTGATGCCAAGAATCTTCTGAGATGTCTTCAGGACACAATCTCTCATGGATTAAGATACACTGCCGGAGATGTGAGACTACTTGGATATACTGATGTTAATTGGGCAAGCAGTGTGGTGGACCGTAAGAGCACTTCTGGGTGCTGTTTCACCTTGGGATCTGCTTCGATATCCTGGATGAGCAGGAAGCAGAAGTCGGTGGCTTTGAGCACCACCAAAGCAGGATATATTGTTGCTAGCATGACCTCGTGTGAGGCAGTCTGGTTGCGAAAGCTCTTCAGTGAGCTGTTTGGATTTACATTGGATACCACTGTGATTCTCTGTAACAACCAGAGGTGGGATTCGATTATTGAGGAATCCCGTATTCGTCAATTGCTCCAGCAGATAGACATCATCTAGGATATGGTAAGTCCATGAGCAAGGAAGCTCCATCACATTAAGATGATGTACAGGTTGATACACCTTGCCAAAGCCCCGAGGAAAGATCTAATCTGTGATTTTCCCAAACAACTTGGAGTTGGCAAGAAACTCTTGTACAAGGGTCCTGCATGTTGCATACATTGAGCTCTGGGAGCTCTGAGGGCTTGCGGTTCCTACTGGAGCAACATATGACCACAGGGTGACTCACCCTCCCCTGGTGGTGCACACTGGAACAAGATGATTCGCTCTCTTGTGGGACAAGATGATTCGCTCTCTTGTGGGACAAGATGATTCGCTCTCCTGTGTAGCAGGATGATTAGTTCTCCTGTGAAGCCTGGATTGATGTGTTCTCCATGGCAGCCTGGATTGATGTGTTCTCCATGGCAATTGTAGCAGGATTGATGTGTTCTCCTGTGAGGCCTGGATTGATGTGTTCTCCATGGCAATTGTAGCAGGATTGATGTGTTCTCCTATGAGGACAGGATTGATTAGTTCTCCTGTCGAGGCATCCTACCCATGCAGTCTGGGACTCATGGGAAGTACCTCTCATCTGATCAATGAGCAGGGAAATGAAGTTAGGGACCATAGTAGTACCGATGGACGCATCGTTGTAACTACCGTACTCCCTAGGCTAGGATGAGCTCCATTGATCTAGGATCAATGATACTGGTCTGGGACCAGTGGTAGGAGTTGTACCATACTATGACGCTGACTTCGGGTCGGTTGAGACTGGTCTGGGATCAGTGGTACATACTCTGAGACTGACTTTGAGTCAGTGGAGGATGATATTGGTCTGGGACCATTGGAGTTGTACTCACTATGACGCTGACTTTGGGTTGGTTGAGACTGGTCTGGGACCAGTGGTACATACTCTGAGACTGACTTTGAGTCAGTATGATACATCCTCGATCATTTCTTCCTCTTCATAATTCAGACAAAAGCAGAGTAGAACAGAACAATGCAAGAGCAGAGTAGAACAGAACAAAACAGTACAGATCAATGCATGGCAGAACAAGACAAAGCAGAACAAGCAAAATAGAGTAGAGCAGGGCAAGGGTCAGGCTGTACAAGGCAGTGCATTTTATGAATGAACAGTAACGACCGATAGACAGATTGCAGATGAAGTTCTCCATGGTTGAGAGGGAGTGTTAAAATTGGCAACCAGGGCAAAACTTCATGTGGGTCATCTTATTCATGGCTAATAATATTTTTATTAGATTCCTCTCGTCGAGAGGTGTAGGATTGATATAAAGATCATCCAATTCCGATAAGTATTCATAGAGATATGAATTTATTTTGATTATGGAATTATTATCAAGCCGACCTACAACTCATGTAGGCTCAGAAGCCCATCAGTCGCATCTATTCACCCACCAACGTTGTGTATAAATATAAGAGAACTTTTCCTCATTTGGACTCACTCATCTCATCACATCTCTCTCTCTCTACTGCGCAGATATGAGTCTCTTCTCTACTGCGCTGAAATGGGTCTCTCTCTCTCGCACATGTGAAGCTGGAAGCTGTTGAATTTGAAGCTGCAACTGCAGAAGTAAAGATTGACTTGCGTGGCCTAGAAGATCTCCTCTTTGGAATTGCGCTGTAGGTTCATCTGAACCTCCTTTGAAAGCCGCAACTTTTGGTGGTGGAATGAAGTCAATCCGACGAACGGTTTGCAAGATATCGACTGTCGTAGTTTGAAGTCGGAAACTGCTGAAACTGAAGCTGCAACTGCAGAAGTAAAGATTGACTTGCGTGGCCTAGAAGATCTCCTCATCTGAACTGTGCTGTAGGTTCATCTGAACCGTGCTGTAGGTTCATCTGAACCTCCTCTGGAAGCCGAAACTTTTGGTGGTGGAATGAAGTCAATCCGACTGTCGGTTTGTGAGATATGGTCTGCCCTAGTTTGATAATGAAGCCGCTAATGCTGATGCTACTGATATAGGGTTTGCTACTGCTGATATGAATCAGATTTATTGTACTATTTCTCTCTGCTGAATTATTGAAGATAAAAGAAGATTTGATCAAAGGGTTTCCCCACACATTGTGGGGTTTGTCCCTGGCTAGCCGCCACATCTTGTGTCTCTTGTCTTGGCTTGTTTTCTGTCGATCGTTTAATGTTCTATCTGCACTTTACTTTATGTAGATGTGATTGCTAATCGGTGGAATATAATAAGAAAAAGAAGTAAACTGTTATAAGCATAGAACATACCATAACTTAACATGGTATCAGAGCTGAGGTGAAGACAAAGCCCGAGCAAGAGCAAGAGCAATCATTGAAGAGAAGATTGGCAAGGCTATCCTAAAATAACTATGGGGTCCTCAACACTCTTTCCTGCCGAAGACAAGCTCCGTGAGAAAGCTGACTATCACGGATGGAAGATGTCTATCGATCTAACCCTTGAAGATCAAGGAGTGCTGGACCATGTAAGAGGCAATATTGTTGAGCCTTCATCAAATGCATCTGCTGCTGCCTGGAACAAATGAAAAAATGGAAAAGTCAAAACAAAGAAGATCATTCGGGACTCTATCGACAAGTGCTTGGTGGCCTACATCTCTGATATAGACACCTCCAAGGAAATCTACGACAGACTGGTGAGTTTATTTAAAGTTAATGATGCAAATCAAGTTTTGTTTCTTAGAAATAAGTTGAGGGAAATCAAGAAGGGTAAAGATGAAAGTATGCAAGCATATTTCTTAAGAATCATCGAGATCAAGAACGATCTCCTATCTATTGGGGAAACCATTAGTGACAGAGAAATGGCACTCACAACTCTCGGAGGATTACCATCTGAATGGTATGTGTTCAGGACTACTCTTCTGAACAATAATGTAATTCCTAGTTTCGAGGAATTAATGGCTAGATGCATTCAAGAAGAAACAAGGGAAGAAGTGCAAGAAATGCCCATGCCTAAAGGTCCTCCTGCTGTCTTTTCTTCTCATGCAAAGAGAAGAAAGGACTCACTCCGGGACGATGATCAAAATCCCTCTTATGGCAAATCAAAGGAATGACAAATTCAACAGCAAAGGTAAGAGGAGAGCTCGAGATCGAGGAAGAGGACAACCATTCAAGAAGGCTAGAAAGTCCAGGATGTATTAAATGCACTTGACCTCAAAAAGAACCTAGTGTCCATCTTGGCAATGGAAGACAAAGGCTACAAGGTAACCTTCAGCAATGGCACGGTATGTATATGGAAAAATAATGTTAAAGATGCCTTTACTCTTGGGTTTAGTGTTGATTCATTATATCAAGAAGTCCGCTAGGTGTCATGTCTTCTGACACAACTCTTTAGTCCGAACTTTGGCATCGGAGGTTTGCCCACCTTCATTACAAAGCTCTACCCGATGTAAGATAGATGGTAACAGGGATGCCCGAATTCCAAGTAAAGAAAGAAGGTGTATGTCCGGGATGTGCCAAAGGAAAGCTCAAAAGGGGACCATTCCCCTCAAGCCAAAGCAAGACCTCCGATATATTATAGTTGGTTCACTCAGGCATACCTGAGGTTGGCATTAAGAGGGAGACTACTACACCACATACTCCTGAGCAGAATGGTGTGGTGGGAAGGAAGAACTGCACGATTGTGGAAGCTGTTTGGGCCATGCTACATGATTAAAGACTTCCAAAGTTTCTATGGGCTAAAACTACAAACACTGCCGTATATGTACAAAATTCGATGCCCTCATCAAGCATTGGGTTCCAAGACTCCTGAAGAAAAGTTCACTGTTAAGAAAACTGATGTTTCTCATTTCAGAATTTTTGGAAGCCCTGTATATTTTCATGTGCCGAAAGAGAAAAGAAATAAATTGGGTGCATCTGGAAAGAAGGGAATTTTTGTGGGCTATGGTGAAAATACTAAAGGCTATAGAATCTATGTAGTCGGTCAAAGGGAAGTCGTAATTACTCATGATGTCACCTTTGACGAAGATATGGCTCTCAGCAAGGTGAACAATCTTCCGACTTTGAGGAGCTCTCAAGAAGCCGACAGCAGGGAACCGAAAGAAAAGGATGATGAATCAATGCCTGATGTAGAAGAACCCATGGATCCGATTGATCCTCATCCACATGAGCCTTCCTCTTCTAGGAAGAGGCCTTCATGGCTTAGGGGGATACTTGATGATGCTGAAGGACATGCTGCACCCTGAGGAACCTTCCATCAAAGTAAGAAACTTAACAGGTATCAGGGATACCTGACCATCATGAGCACGATCATACAAAATGAACCTTCATCATTCTCAGATGTCATCAAGCATTAACTATGGAAGGATGCTATGACCATAGAATATGAGTCTATTATGGAGAATGATGTCTGGGAAGTAGTTCCCAGACCCTGGACAAGACAATTGTTACTTCAAAATGGGTTTACAAGATATAGCATGCAGCAGATGGAAGTATGGAAAAGTATAAGGCTCGTTTTGTTGCTCATGGTTCCTCCCAGAAGGAAGGTATAGACTATGATGTGATATTTGCACCTGTTGCCAGATATACGACCATCCGCTCGATCATAGCCCTTGCCACTTCACAAGGATGGAACCTACATCAGATGGATGTCAAGACTGCGTTCTTGCACGGCTTGATCAAAGAAGAGGTCTACGTGGAGCAACCCGAAGGATTTGAGGTTTATGATTGAAAATCTCATGTATGCAGGTTGAAGAAGGCTCTCTATGGGCTGAAGCAAACACCTCGAGCATGGTATGAGAGGATCGATAGCTACTTGATGAAGTTGGGATTCACTAGGAGTGAAGTCGATCCTAACCTTTACTTTAAGGTTGAAGATGACAAGCCTATCATACTGGTGTTGCATGTGGATGACCTCTTTCTACAGGTGCAAACCTTCTCATTCACAAATGTAAGAGGGAGATGGCTTCTGAATTTGAAACGAAGGACCAAGGACTTGAAGTGTGGCAGAAGCCAAGGGAAATTTTCCTATCTCAAGGAAAATATGTAGTAAAGATATTGGAAAGATTCGGTATGATGAACTGCAAGCCTGTGACTACCTCGAGAATCTTAACTTTTAGAAGTTATATGGTAGTGATGTCGGACCAGACTTGGGAAATGCCTATGAGTTTCAAAAACTCATTCGCATTGATGTTCTTGGCGAACCTCCGTCCGAACATATGTTTTACAGTTAGCATTGTGAGCTCATATTTGGTTGAGCCTCACTAGATTGATACCAGGAATCTTCTGAGATGTCTTCAGGACACAATCTCTCATGGATTAAGATACACTGCCGAAGATGTGAGACTACTTGGATATACTGATGTTAATTGGGCAGGCAGTGTGGTGGACCGTAAGAGCACTTCCGGTTGCTGTTTCACCTTGGGATCTGCTTCGATATCCTGGATGAGCAGGAAGCAGAAGTCGGTGGCTTTGAGCACCACCTAAGCAAGATATATTGTTGCTAGCATGACCTCGTGTGAGGCAGTCTGGTTGCGAAAGCTCTTCAGTGCGCTGTTTGGATTTACATTGGATACCACTGTGATTCTCTGTAACAACCAGAGGTGGGATTCGATTATTGAGGAATCCCGTATTCGTCAATTGCTCCAGCAGATAGACATCATCTGGGATATGGTAAGTCCATGAGCAAGGAAGCTCCATCACATTAAGATGATGTACAGGTTGATACACCTTGTCAAAGCCCCGAGGAAAGATCTAATTTGTGATTTTCCCAAACGACTTGGAGTTGGCAAGAAACTCTTGTACAAGGGTCCTGCATGTTGCATACATTGAGCTCTGGGAGCTCTGAGGGCTTGCGGTTCCTACTGGAGCAACATATGACCACAGGGTGACTCACCCTCCCCTGGTGGTGCACACTGGAACAAGATGATTCGCTCTCTTGTGGGACAAGATGATTCGCTCTCTTGTGGAACAGGATGATTCGCTCTCCTGTGTAGCAGGATGATTAGTTCTCCTGTGAAGCCTGGATTGATGTGTTCTCCATGGCAGCCTGGATTGATGTGTTCTCCATGGCAATTGTAGCAGGATTGATGTGTTCTCCTGTGAGGCTTGGATTGATGTGTTCTCCATGGCAATTGTAGCAGGATTGATGTGTTCTCCTGTGAGGCCTGGATTGATGTGTTCTCCATGGCAATTGTAGCAGGATTGATGTGTTCTCCTGTGAGGACAGGATTGATTAGTTCTCCTGTCGAGGCATCCTACCCATGCAGTCTGGGACTCATGGGAAGTACCTCTCATCTGATCAATGAGCAGGGAAATGAAGTTAGGGACCATAGTAGTATCGATGGACGCATCTTTGTAACTACCGTACTCCCTACGCTAGGATTACCTCCATTGATCTGGGATCAATGATACTGGTCTGGGACCAGTGGTAGGAGTTGTACCATACTATGACGCTGACTTCAGGTCGGTTGAGACTGGTCTGGGATCAGTGGTACATACTCTGAGACTGAATTTGAGTCAGTGGTGGATGATATTGGTCTGGGACCATTGGAGTTGTACTCACTATGACGCTGACTTTGGGTTGGTTGAGACTGGTCTGGGACCAGTGGTACATACTCTGAGACTGACTTTGAGTCAGTATGATACATCCTCGATCATTTCTTCTTTTCATAGCAAAAGCAGTAGAACAGAACAATGCAAGAGCAGAGCAGAACATAACAAAACAGTACAGATCATTGCATGGCAGAACAAGACAAAGCAGAACAAGCAAAATAGAGCAGAGCAGGGCAAGGGTCAGGCTGTACAAGGCAGTGCATTTGATGAATGAACAGTAACGACCGATAGACAGATTGCAGATGAATTTCTCCATGGTTGAGAGGGAGTGTTAAAATTGGCAACCAGGGCAAAACTTCATGTGTGTCATCTTATTCATGGCTAATAATATTTTTATTAGATTCCTCTCGTCGAGAGGTGTAGGATTGATATAAAGATCATCCAATTCTGATAAGTATTCATAGAGATATGAATTTATTTTGATTATGGAATTATTATCAAGCCGACCTACAACTCATGTAGGCTCAGAAGCCCATCAGTCGCATCTATTCACCCACCAACGTTGTGTATAAATATAAGAGAACTTTTCCTCATTTGGACTCACTCATCTCATCACATCTCTCTCTCTCTACTGCGCAGATATGAGTCTCTTCTCTACTGCGTTGAAATGGGTCTCTCTCTCTCACACATGTGAAGCCGGAAGCTGTTGAATTTGAAGCTGCAACTGCAGAAGTAAAGATTGACTTGCGTGGCCTAGAAGATCTCCTCTTTGGAACTGCGCTGTAGGTTCATCTGAACCTCCTTTGAAAACCGCAACTTTTGGTGGTGGAATGAAGTCAATCCGACGAACGGTTTGCAAGATATCGACTGCCCTAGTTTGAAGCCGGAAACTGCTGAAACTGAAGCTGCAACTGCAGAAGTAAAGATTGACTTGCGTGGCCTAGAAGATCTCCTCATCTGAACTGCGCTGTAGGTTCATCTGAACCTCCTCTGGAAGCCGAAACTTTTGGTGGTGGAATGAAGTCAATCCGACTGTCGGTTTGTGAGATATGGTCTGCCCTAGTTTGATAATGAAGCCGCTAATGCTGATGCTACTGATCTAGGTTTTGCTACTGCTGATATGAATCAGATTTATTGTACTATTTCTCTCTGCTGAATTATTGAAGATAAAAGAAGATTTGATCAAAGGGTTTCCCCACACATTGTGGGGTTTGTCCCTGGCTAGCCGCCACATCTTGTGTCTCTTGTCTTGGCTTGTTTTCTGTCGATCGTTTAATGTTCTATCTGCACTTTACTTTATGTACATGTGATTGCTAATCGGTGGAATATAATAAGAAAAAGAAGTAAACTGTTATAAGCATAGAACATACCATAACTTAACACATCTGGTACATTGGGTATTGGAGCGCCTTTAGGTTGGAGCCTATAAGCCAGGGCATTAGAGCATCTTCCTAGTTGCAGTTGGTAAACAGGGCATTGGAGCGTCCTACAGGTTGGAGCCTCCTTTAGTTGGAGTTGAAAACTTGATGTAAATCTTTGAAACACAAATATTAAGAAGCGTTTGGTGGTTTTTGTTTCGGAGGGGTTTCCACCTAAAAATCTCTGTGTCTATCGTCTTATTATTATGCATTGTTGAATGGTGTTGATGAATGTTTATAATTATCTGGTGCTAATAACAATTAATGCTCTGTAAAGTTAAAAATATACTAATTGATAAGAAATACTGATTCACCCCCTTCTCAGTATTTCTAACAATGGAAACCCTTTGTGATTTTGCCATAAGGTCTGGTCCCTCGCTTGCTGATGCATTTCATCGGTCCTGCTAGATTTTGCCGCAACAATACCTAGAGTAAACCCTAGATTCTCTAAGGCACAAGGCTAGGTCAACAATAGAGCTTGAAGTCGTTATGACACTATACTTGTTAAGAGCTCAAAATGTCACTTGTTGGAATTGAACTTAGGTGGGGAGGATAACACTCCTTTCAACTACTTAAACTAAACCGAATTGATGTATTCACAACGACTTTATTAAGCTAGGGCTATTTTAGCGACTCCTCAGAAATGGCATTATTGTCGATGCAATCGTGTTCATCATCTGTTTTAATGGCACCAAACATTACCTTGCTTTTATACTCCCATGATCGGATCATGGGTAATACATGCCAATTGAACTTATTGTCGTTGGACCCCATACCATTGACAAGGTTATTATCATGCTAACTATTCTCCTTCATGTTGGCTCCAATTGACCAAGAAACAATTTCATGTGTCTCATCACAACATTGCAAATCTTGACTCTTTACATCAAAGGTATTGCATTAGAGATCATACTTTTCCAAAGAAAACATCATGGGTAAACCCAATGGATGCTTCCTCAGATTTATGGATGGCATCCCTCATAAACTTGTTGGTGTAGACTAGTGCATCTAACCTAAGGGGATTTAAATTGGGCTCCTATTGTCACAAAACTTGCCAAATGCCCGATAGCATTTATGACAATCAATATTAGATATTTTATATGAAGCAACCCTCTAAGAACATAACATATTTTATTTAGTTTATGGAAAGAGAAATAGAACCAACTATTGAGAATTCAACAATAAGCGTCTTTAAATATGGTGGGCATCAACTATAGGAGCATCATGCTCATGTTAGTTTATTCTAACTCCAAAGTGTAACATAAATTCCCAAAGTTTGCAGAGATGCATAAACATTCAATTACATTGACATTTAGTTTCTAGTCTCACACAAAGTCACCAATGCTTATATTAAGCTAGAATACTCACGCAAAGATGTCGATTCTCATAGGGCCACAAGCCTCACACAGAGTTTCCAACATTGACACTAAGCTACAAGACACACATGTAGTAACCAACGCTCACACAGTGCCACAGGCCTCACTCAAAATCGCCAGTGTTCACCTAGAACCACAAGGCTGACTTAAAGTTGCCAACGCTTATGTAGAACCACAAGATTCACCCAAAGTTACTAATGTTGACACAAAGCCACAAGACTCATGCACAATTGTTAATGCTTAACTAGAGCCATAAGACTCACGTGGAGTCATTAATGTTCATACAATTCCATCAACAACCCTGCAACAAACATGGAATAGGAGCCTTACTATTGAAAATTAATAGTTCACATAGTGGAACATTGTTCGAAATGTCAACTGAGTAAGGTTTCCTAATGTGTTGGTAGGTGCTTCCTTGCACATAAACCCAATAAGATCTCTAAAAGCATGTAATTATGATCATAATATGATAAATATCACTCGTTACATAATAACACCTTAACATCAGGATGCTTGTAGATTAGTGTATATTTCTCTTACTTGATAATTACTTGTGAATGTGTGTTGGCTTCTTATTAAATTTTATGTTCTCTTTTTCATCAAGCAATTACCAAAAATACAAAACATCAAGATCACAAGAGACAAGAACACAAAGATATAGGCTCCAAGCCAGGGCAAAAACCCCACAAGGGGGAAAAATAAGAAAATCCTCTTCTTATAGAATTAGATCAAAGTGAGATATCCAAGGCCCAAAACCAAAACCAAGACTGCCACGAAGACCCCAAGTCAGCGCTCCTCCAAGTCTCTTCAACAAGTCAAAGTCAATAAAATTCAACACTGGTCAAACTCCTAAAATCTAGTCAATTCCTGAAATTTCGGCCTCCCTGAAATTTTGGCCCCCTGAAATTTCGGGCTTGCAGTAACTTAGACAAATTCACACATGTGAGCAAAACCAGGACAAAAAATAAAACTTTCACTCTCCTTTGACTTATCCCCTATGTTGCCAGGAAACGTGGGTGCGGGGACGGGGACGGGGACGGGGACGGCATTTTTGGAAACAGGGTGCGTGGGTTCGTCGGGTAATATAATAATATTAAATTTTAATAATTATAATTTATATTTTATAAATTTATAAATTATAATTTATAATTAATAATATATGTGAAATTTGAATTTGACAATTTGTATATTTTTTCAACTTTAAACAAGAAAACTTGCTGTAGGCATGCGTGCATGAGCTAAAACAATGACAAAATTTTCAAATGTGGGATCATCCATCCCTACACCTGTGCATTCAAGGAAACTTGTAAGCTTGGAGATGCCTATTTTATGGTGCAAAATTAAATTTTAAAATTATCCCTTACTATGGGAATGCATCACAAGTCTGACTCATCTTTATTTGCAGATTTTCCATTACAGATGTTTTGAACAGGTATATGCAGCAAGCCAGTGTGGGTTTGATCACTGCCAACTAACTCTCATGAGTCATTTCTATAGAATCTGATGATTTGTCTGATCATAAAATGTTGATGTTTTACATATTTCACAATGGTTATTGTAGGTTACTTTTATAGGCAGAATAAGTCCTCTGTAATAGATTCTAAGCAGCTCCAGTCTCCTTCTATGATGAAGCCTGAAGGTTATGTCGAGACTCGAAACCTACTGCAGCAGCAGCTCGAGAACACCGTACTTCAGATAAACTTTGTAGAAAAAAAAACATTATTTACTTAGATCACCAACCCAGATTTTGAAATCCTGAACTTCTCATAAAAGTTTTTGTTTTCATGCATGTTCAGTGAT
This sequence comes from Pinus tabuliformis, assembly GCA_031772625.1. Taxonomy (NCBI): domain Eukaryota; kingdom Viridiplantae; phylum Streptophyta; class Pinopsida; order Pinales; family Pinaceae; genus Pinus; species Pinus tabuliformis. The sequence continues at coordinate 797,883,039 of CM062805.1, read as the reverse complement.
AAACACTGTCAGTTATAAACAATTTCAACCAGTGAAAAGCATGTGCCCTCTTTAGTGTCGGCCAGAATTCAACAAGGTTAGAGATACTTAATGCAAGACCTTGAACCCTGCTGAGGGAAAGAATCTACATGACATCCATAACAAATCGCTGAATGCGTAAGATAATAAACAGCCTGTTGTTACAGTTATATGAAATTATATGTGGATTTCTGAGTACGAGTCAATTTATGGGCCAAACGAGATTGACATAGAATAGTATAAAGTTTAAAACCTTTTCAAAACAGGTGACCATGCAAGAGGCTGCTGTTAAAAATCTAAAGTACTGATAGAAAAACAAAATACTAAATAGAACACACGCTGTAAATACTAAATAGAACACACGCTGTAAATACTAAAGAGTAAATACGCACTGCAACTGTCCGCCCACTGCTGCCGGAAGCTGCCCACGGTCCAGACTCCACGCTGAAGCTGCCAACTGCTATGCCGCCAAGAACCTCTGCCGCCAAGGAAGCTGCCCACGGTCCAGACTCCAAGCTGAAGCTGCCAACTGCTATGCCGCCAAGAACCTCTGCCGCCAAGAACAATGCGTATAGTGTTTACGGTTTCACTTATTTTTTAAACAATGATCTTTCCCTTTAAGATTTAGGGTGTAAAAAATAATTTCTTAAATTTCATTGTTTCAATAATTTTTTTTTTTATTTTTTTATGGAAGAACCCATTATTTTTTAATGAAGAACCCAAAGAACCCCGAAGAACCCCGAAGAACCCAAAGAACCCCGAAGAACCCCGAAGAACCCAACTTGAAGAACCCGAAGAACCCAAGAACCCAAGCACCCGAAGAACCCAAGAACCCGTCAAAGGCGAAGAACCCAAATTTTTTTTTTGAAGAACCCGGTTCTTCACAGAAGAACCCGGTTCTTCTGGGTGCGTCTGAGAAGAACCCGTACCCGTTTCCGGGACTTGGGTGCGGGAACCCGGTGCGGGTTCGAGAACCCCACCCCCGGGTGCGGGTACCCGTGCAACACAGCTTATCCCTCTCTCCTTTGACTTATCCCTCTCTCCTTTGACTTGGCTGATTTTCTTCTTGTTGCTTGCACAAAAATTGATATGATGAGTTGGTGAGAAAATGAGGTCGAACTTCCTTCTATTTATACATGTCCAGGAGGTCGAATAGCTACCTCTTTAAGCCGACTTGGCTGGGAGGGCTGACTTGGTCTCATGGATGACAAATTGACCTTTTTGACTCAATAAAAATTCTTTTTCTTTTTCTTTTTCTTTACAAAAATCCAAATGGGACTTTGACTCATTTACATTTCTTTGATTCATAATAAATTTTCTTTTGACTCAAATGACCCTACAAGCATGTTCTTAATGCTTTGGCTAATAAAAATAATGATAATAATAAAAAATTCATTTTCTTCTTTTTGCTTTTACATGAAATACATATTGATACAAGAACAATGATAATTATGAAGACCAGATCTAGTTACATTTCCAACAATAATGTCTAGACTCTAGAGGATTATTATTCATCCCATGATGGTTCACTACCCATGCTTTAATGATTCCTATTACAGATAAATACATCTGATACCTTTTTGTTAGCAAAGGAGAAAACCTAATTACTTCTTCATTAGGTAAGGCTTGATGCCATAATAGAGAAGCCATGCTGCTTCTTTCCAATCACACACATATTCACATGAGAAGGATCACATGCCCTTTGTTGATTTTAAATCATCAATTGACCTTATCCCTAATCCATTAGGACATGGTTTCCCAATGGCTTTTTCTTGAATTCACAACATCCCAACATCAATCAACATCTATTGTATGCAAGTCTCATTAAAAAAATATATCCATTCCAACCAAAATAGTTTCAAAGAACATGAGTTCAAGAAGACCCTGTCATAACTTCAGAGACGTGACTTCCACTGAACTAGTCATTCGGGATAGATGCATCTTCTTCCTAAGTGTGCAATATATGCCACAAATGTGGTCTCTTTCTTTTGCCAATAAAGTACGAGAATATTGACTCACTTGATACATATGTGCACTTTTTGGAATAACATAATAAATATCAAGAACAAACATTGTGTTTAATAGGAAAACATCCTCAATTGTAGATCATATCAACATTCTTCCCTTGATCACACAGGAACAAGATAAGGAGCCTTATGTGGATCCAAACCAATTACTTGGTATAGAGCACATAACAATAGTGCCTTATGTAGTAGCCCTCCATTATACATTCCCATGTTCCAACATTCATGTCTAGACGAACAATAATTTCTCCTTGGTTTAGAATATTCTATGAATCATCCATATTGCCAATTTTGCATGGATGAGAAAATCATTGTGGCACCAAGTTTTTAGGATGGGGGGATGCATGAATGGGGAGACAAAGAAGGGGGACGTGTAGGGAAATTCAAGGGGGACAAGGGGACGTCGAGGTGTATATATATATATGTGTATTATAAACATGATTCAAATTCAATAATGAAATACATTGATTCATACATCATAAATAATTCAATGAAATAGAAATAGTAAAATATTGTATACATTGATTTAAATTCATCATTCATTATTCTAGAATTTGATTAGTACTAAGCAAAATAGTAGATATTAAAGTTTAAAGACTAGAATAGTAAATTGAAATTACTTAAACTCAAAAATAGTAAAAAGTGATGAGTCAAAGACTTGGTCTAAGGTCATTAGTATCTAGGGTCAAAACTCAAAAGTTGAAACTAAAAATGAACAATATACAATGAACCAATGTTATTAGAATCATACTGGTTAACCCCATAATCGGGAATTGGAAAAAAAGATTGGACCAAAAACCAGTCGACCAAAAATACATAAACATTCAAATTTTGAAAAAAATACTTAAACATTCATGTGCATCCATATGAATTCAAACCATTATACACAAATATGCGAAGTTTCTCATATATATAGGAAGGGTGCATATAACCAAAATAGTACCAAGTGCAATCCATATTTGAACCAAAAATACATCAACAAAGAGGCTCTAAATGGCCTCTATACTCCAAAAAAATTCATGCTACAACAAATACCTACATATCAAAATCATTGTGTATCTTGGGTTCCTCATCATCAATATCACCCTCTAAGTATTAAAATGAGATAGAAAAAGCTTAACATGTCAAGTCAATATTTTGTTTGAGTGATAGGTACAATTTTACTAGGGTCATGATAAAGGAGTTCAATAATCAATGCCACCAACATTGAGGTACATAGAGGGCTTGGTGCTCTTGATTAAATGCTAGTTCCATACCCTCATACATGATAGAATCCAATGGAAATGTTGCATTCCCTCAAATCCTGAAATCTTAAAAACTATTTAGTCTATTAGATTTTGAGTGGGATACAAAATTCTACTTTTTCCATATGAAATCCAATGAGGTCAGAGTCACTCTCAAACATCTTGAGTTAATTAATGGTAATGTTAAAATTTAAGTAAAAGGATGAAAATGAAAGATAAAGGAGAATGTCTTAACATTATCGTTAATTAAATAGCATTAGTAGGGCTCTAGGGTTGAATATTAGGCTTCCCTACTTATAAATTACTGTTTTCTTGCAAAATGCAAGGGGGACACCCAACTCTTTCTGAGGGGGATACCCTCAAGCACCCTTTTTGGGGAAACACATCCCCCACATTTGGGAAACGTTTCCCCTTGCATCTCCTTGAGTTTCCCCAAAAGAGGGATGTGGGGAAATATTTACCCAAACATTCCACCATCTCGGTTTTGTGGGAAATGTGGGGAGCATGCACCCCACCCTAGGGGATGCATCCCCGTGGAACATTGGAAAAAAATCAATGAAAAACCAGCGGCAATGATTTTCATGATGCAAATTCCTAAAAGAAAATTATTAGGGAAAAAATGTGATTTTTTTTTCGAAAACTGGACCATGTGGAAACATATTGTGTGATGAACAAAAAGTTCAGGGGCACGATTTTGACTCTCTTAAAGAGCGTTTTTTTTGTCATTTGTCTTTGCAATCGTTAGGAATGAGAGGGAAGGCATTTAGCATCATTAACAACCAGTCTTAGGAGGGTCAATTCATTGCTCTTATTCCCATCAAAGGTTTTTTTTCTTAGAGCAGGGATCAATTCGTATCTACCTACGTTTTTTCATATTGTTAGATCCCAAACATTTCTTCAGATTTCACCCTCTCAAGTACTTTTTTCCTTCCTTTTTTCTAGATTTATGCAGGGTTTTTAGAGTACATGTTGGTTGCCGTTTATTATCATTTTTCATGGCTCATAGAACAATTTAGAGGTATGTTTTTTTTACCAGCAAGCTGCTTTTGTTTTTCTTCCAACAATGTTTGTTGTTTATTTGTACATTTTCTTTGCCCTAGTTTTGAAGTTGTAAGTTGAGCATTGTCTTGGCAATATGGCAAAGCCTTGGACTCATTCTGGTAGTAGGTGAACTTGAATATGGGACAAATCAACAAAGTTTGTCTTGTAAATTGTGTGGGAAACCTGTGATAAGAGGGGTTTGTTGCTTGAAGTACCACTTGGATATAATTCCAACATATGATGTTGGGATTTGTAGTGGATCTGTGAAATTTTCATGAATGCAGTAACTGGTATTTAGTTCCTAACTTAAGTTGTTTATTTGTCTTTTGTAAATTAACTTATGACAAATAATAATAAATTCACTACTGCAATTCTTCACAAATAAAAACGCTGCATAAAATAAAATGCAGGAATTGAGAAAATATTGCACGCACACACAATAATTTTGACAGTTATTTTTGGACAATCATCCCTGGAAAAACCCCAAAGGGAAAACCAATGCAACAGATGAGGGTTTTATTATTATTAAGCTTCAACAATTTGACAGTACAATGATCTGCTTGCCTGATGAGGCAAAGCTCCAACAAATAATAATCTCCACTGGCAAAATAATCTGGAGACACAAAATTCTCCTCTGCAACCCGATCTCGCCTCTCCCAAGCCACTCGCACTTCTCCCGGCACTTGCACAGCCTGCTAGAAATGTGCACTATAGCTTCAAGATAATTCACATAGCCTCTGTAATCACTTTCTTGTAAGTCGTTCTGCCTCCCTCTGCCCCCTGAAGCTACTTGCACCTCCTCCGACAATTCTTTCGACAACTGGAAGTGGAAACACTGCTCTTGCTGCACGCACTAGGTAAATTGGCTAACTTGCATTGCTATTTTGGCCTCTCTGTGGATAAATTCGGCCTCCCTTTCTTGTCTCTGGAACACTGGAAATTCTGTGGAAATCCTCTCCAAAATCTTCCTCCCAAATCTTTGCTGAAACCCTGTTGCCGGTGTCTCCCTCTGCTTCAACTGCGCCCTCACTGAATCACTACAATTGGGTAAGTCGAACTACTCAAATGTCTTGTGTCACTTCTCCAAACCCCATCGACTTGTTCTTATAATCTCTCGTTGAGCAACCAACAACCATGATCTAATCATAATTGACGGCTAAGATCATCTTGACCCCATCAAGTGACTTTTCTGGAAGTCTCTAGAGCAAAATCAATATTTCTCAATTAATGCAATTTAATTAACTAGTTTTCCTAAGTTAGACTTAGGAAATATCTAATGATTGGCTAATTAACTTACTTGAGGTGTTTCTAAGGCTTTTCTTGTGAAACATTTTCTGGGTTTTGGAGATCTTGTGTTCCTTAGCCTCATAGACACCATAGAGACTAGAACACCTGTCCGCTGCTACCAAAAACTAACACTCCCTCTTAGTGAGGATGTTGTTTTCCACTATTCCTAACTTATCCATGAAGAAACAAACTTTGCCTTACCCAAGTTTTTCTTGAGAATATGCAAAGCTTGTTGATCTATGGGAACATGTTGTAGCTGAACTGATCCATGCTGCTGGTGTCTAACATTTGTGATTGAAAAATTTTCCATTGGTTGTCGTAAATTAGCAAACCTCTGGTAAATTTAATTTCTTCACTTCTGCTAGCTGATCTTACCTCCTGGAAGCAACCCAACCTCTCTAAATCAATTCTGCTTCCCTTTGAGACCCTTAACTGATTCTGCAATGCGTTCTGACAATTTCTCCGACAGACTCGCATTGCTAGAAATAACCATGGCTTCCACTAGATAATCGAGCCACAAACTGGGAAACACTTCTCTTCAGCAAATTGATCTGATTTGGAAAAGTTTCTCTTTGCCTTGACAACTCACTTTGCCTTAACCAACTTGGACTTTTGGAGACACTGCATCCTCCCAAGAGCAACTTGCACTCCTTCTGCAATTGAAATCAATCCTCTCCCATTAAGAAACTGGAAATATTGTGAAGAAAATCCTTAGGCAATCACCGTCCACCATGCTATCGTTGCGCTACTCTGATCTCACACTGTTGATGCCCCTGCGCTGCTACTATCACTGCGATAGTGAGTCTCCATCTCACTGCTACTTTAATACTTGGGATCCCTTAGCAAGGATAATGGTCCAAGTGAGGAATCACAACCACTGGATCTGATCCATCTCATCAAGCCCTCCTTGGTTATGATCTAGATCTCCTTATTGCTCCTTTCTCGAACCTTGCCCGATTTGGTATACTAGAGTGTCATACTCCTCCTCCTCCCGAGAATAATGCTGCTACAAGTGCGAATTCATCCTCCAACCTGGAAGACAAATCCTTGATCTCTGCTGAAGCTGTTGTCTACTTCTCCTTCTTGTCCTTTTTCCTTTTAGGACATTGACTAACATAGTGACCGGGTTCACCACAACCAAAACATTTGACCTTCGATAGGTCTTTCTTCTTTTATCCTTTCAAGTCTTGACCCTTGCTAGGACCTTTCTTCGCTTTACCTTTTCCTGCAAGAGTGAAATTCTCTTGCTCCTTCACCTTCGCTGCCTTGCCACTGTTGCTAGTAGTGCCTCTTACCAAGCTGAGCCCCAACTCCTTCCGAGTGATATCACTCCATAGGTGATCCCAATCTAGAAGCTTGTCACACCCATAAACCACTTGGATGAACATACACCATTCCTTGGTAAACCCATTGAGTGCTATACACACTAGCTCATCATTGGCTGGCTTCTCTCCTACTGCAACAAGTTCATCTCTGACAGACTGAATCCTGGTGAGATAGGTGGTTACATCTTTGCCCTTGTTCATCTTGATAGTTCTCAGCCTTTCTTTGAGGATCATTTCCCTGTTCTCTAACGAATCTTAGTACATCTTGACGATGGCATCGCACATCTCCTTCGTTGTTCCCTTCTCTGCGATATGTGGAACGATATGATCTCTGACTCCATCAAGAATCATCCTGTTTCCTTGGGCGTTGCCCCTCCTATACTCATGAAACTGGATGGGATCTATTGGCGCAACAATAATTACTATATCAAACTCCTTTAGACCATGCTCGTCCAATAAAAATAACATCCTGACCTTCCAGATTCCAAAGTTGGAGGCTCCATCCAACCTGTCCTGATCTGTCAATCCTGTTGTGGCCATCTCTGGAAAATCTGCAAACTCAAATACACTGGAGAAAATTAATAAACTAGGTTATAAAACCCCTTGTGCTTTCTCTTCCTTTGCCTTGCACTGGTTCACTCTTGCAAAACCCTTTTGCAGCAAACCCTTTGCGCTAGATCTTCTCTTCAATGCACTAATCTCTCTCTGATACCATGTAAAATTCACACGATTGCAGTAACTAGATATTTATCTTCTGTAAATTAACTTATGACAAATAACGATAAATTCACTATTGCAATTCTTCACAAATTGACGCTGCAGAAAATAAAATGCAGGAAATAATGCACGCACACACAATAATTTTGACAGTTTTTTTTGGACAATCATACTTGGAAAAATCCTGAAGGGAAAAACAGTGTAGCAGATGAGGGTTTTATTATTATTAATATTCAACAATTTCAGAGTACAATGATCTGCTTTCCTGATGATGGCAAAACTCAACAAATAATAATCTCCATTGGCAAAATAATACAGAGACACAAAAGTCTCCTCTGCAACTCAATCTGGCCTCTCCCAAGCCACTCACACTTATCCCTGACACTCACATAGTGTGCTAGAAATGCACACTGCAGCGTCGAGATAATTCACATGGCCTCTGTAATCACTTTCTTGCAAGTCGTTCTACCTCCCTCTGCCCCCTGAAGCTACTCGCACCTCCTCCGACATTCTTTCAGCAACTAGAAGTGGAAACACTGCTCCTGCTATACACACTGGGTGAACTGGCTAACTCGCTTTGCTATTTCAACCTCTCTGCAGATAAATTCAGCCTCCCTTTCCTGCCTCTGGAACATTGGAAATTATGTGGAAATCCTCTCTGGAATCATCCTCCTAAATCTCCACTGAAACTCCACTATCGGTGTCTCCCTTTCTTCAACTGCGCCCTTGCTGAATCATTGCAATTGGGTAAGTCGAATTGCTCAAATGTCTTGTGTCACTTCTCCAAACCCCATCGACCTGCTCTTATAATCTCTCGTTGAGCAACCAACGACCATGATCTAATCATCATCCATGGCTAGGATAATCTTGACCCCATCAAGTGACTTTCCCAGAAGTCTCTAGAGCAAAATCGATTTTCCTCAATTAATCCGATTTAATTAACCATTTTTCCTAAATTAGACTTGGGAAATATTTAATTATTGGTTAATTAATCTAATTGAGGTGTTTCTAAGGCTTTTCTTGCGAAACCTTTTCTAGGTTTTGGAGATCTCATGTTCCTTAGCCTCTTAGACATCATAGAGACTAGAACCCCTGTTCAGTGCTACCAAAAACTAATAGGATCAACCCTAAAGATTATGTGAGCTTGTCCATTATGCCATTTATGAAAATGATAAAAAGAAGGGAAAGGCAGACCAAAGATGAACATGTGGCTAGATCCTTAAGAACCACAGGCATATTGGGACTCGGGCAATGCATTCACATTCCATGAGGACCTCATCTTTCTTTGTGCAAAGAACTAGAGATGGGGCACAACCTTCCACTTGGTCAAGGGTTAAGAAAAAAAAGTAGGAAGTTGTTAGGGTTGTAGGGAGTTGTCTTTTCTAGAGCAAACATAGTTTTGAGCATTACAAAGACATGCATTTTTCTTGTCAATGCGTGATGCTATCGCTATTGTTGGGCTAGGGTATAAAAGAATAAAATGAATACTAGATTAGAAGACATGTTGCACACATTTTTTCAAAGTTCGAAGGAAGTAGTTGTGCCAATTTTTTTCAAAGATCAGGATCATCAGCCAACAACTTTTTGAGTCATTATAAACCCATTTTGCAAATTTGTAATGTAAATGATGCTAGTAAGACCGTGTATTTATGTAACAACCTAGGTAAGCCTATTGTTTTGGCGACAAATTTCATCCTAGGAGGTTTTTCGTCTCACTGATTATCTGTGTTTCTAAACATGGATGATCGACAAAGGTTTTCCCTCTAGCCTCACCCCAAAGCTAGGGTGGAATTTATTGTCAAAGTCTTAGGTGAGTCCCAGTGTTCTAGTCAAGTCTTTTGTAAAAATGATTTGGGAATAATTTAAGCTAATTGACTAAATTATTTTATTACAAGTCACTTGGTCTACTAGATCATATTGTGTCGCATAATTGGGTAATTTATTTGAGGGTCTATAACAAACGGGTATTCCCTCTTTGAGGATTGAATTATTGTAAAATATTATGTAAAAAATATATTAGTGCATGGTCCTTCATGCTTAGAGGTTAAATATTTGAGGGTGGAAAAATAATTAATCCCCTGAAGTGTCAATTAATTAATTTTTCTAACAAAAATAAAATAAAACCCTATGCCAGAAAATTAATTAATTAGAGTAAAAAATTAGAATGTTAGAGAAATTAAATTCTCCTTGTGGAAAAATTCGTGTCTTAAAGAAGTCAAATTTTAGAGGTCCCCCCCAAAGGGAATATTGGAAATTTCAAGAAAAAATGGACTTTTGGACCTTGGTGGTTAAGTCAAAGTCAAAATTTTGAGGAAATTAGCTCAAAATAATTGTTTTGAGCTAATAATGGTGTTAATGAGAAATTCAAGAATTCCTCAAAAACAATTATTTCGATCGCAGAGATTAAAAGATCATCAAAGATTTATCAACGACCGAGATTATTTTGACGGGGATCAAGCAAACTAGTCGTTATTTTCCACTTGGAGGAATTTCTCTATAAATAGAAGGCTTTTTGCTTCTATTTTTATCTTGATCTTGAGCTCCGCTCTGATGTAACTTTGTAAAAGATGGTGTAAAGCGACTGTCCCGTTGGGAACGTTTTGATCATCATAAAAATAGACTTTGGGGTGCAGTTCACGGTGTCTTTGTCTCGCTGATTTGTGGCATGTGCTAGGTACAAGCATTCCTATATTGTGCTTCAAATATTAATTGAATCGTTATTTCATTTGTAGACGATAGAAACATTCTATTGGTAATTTTTGGGGTGATCCGATTCATTGTATGTTCTAACTGTTTATTCTTGAGAAAATATAGAGTTTGCAGGTTTCCTAGTCCTTGGGCTCCAAGTTCACAAACTGTGGGCACAGGCCGACTATGTTTGGATTCTGAATATTTTATGTGATTTTCTAACTTCGCTAAGGCTGTGGTTTGACATTTATCTTTTGAAATACATCTAGTCATTGTCAAGGTCTACAAAAATTCTATTTTTCAAAAAATTTCTCAAGCATTGTATATTTGTATATAATTTGTAAACTATTTTTGTAAGACAATTTTTTGTAAATAAATTTTTCTAACCCTTGTTTTGCAACCACTGGGGTTTGGGTTTCTTTTTTTTTAATATATATTGGTTTTTTTGGGAAAATTTAATTTTATTTGTACAGGTGAAATCTCTCAAGGGATCAAAGAAAGGAGTAAACTTTTGAAGTTTCCAACCCTTAAAAACCCTAGACTTCTAGGGTTTTTGATCCTATTTTTGTAAGTCGCTTATTTTCAAGTTGGGGAAGAAACCCATTTTTTAAAGGCCCTAGCCCTTACCCAACCTAAAAGGCTAGTGTTTGGGACCTATTTTGCAAGCATTAAGAAGGCCGTAAGCCCTACAAGGGCTAGATCTCATTGCAAACAAGGGTTTGTTCAAGGGATTGACATTTTATCTCTAATAATTTGTGATTGCAGTAGTCATAAAGGTCCGATCTTTGGGTTTTGAGCCAAATATTTATCAACGACCGAGATTATTTTGACGGGGATCAAGCCAACTAGCCGTTATTTTCCACTTGGAGGAATTTATCTATAAATAGAAGGCTTTTTGCTTCTATTTTTATCTTGATCTTGAGCTTTGCTCTGATGTAACTTTGTAAAAGATGGTGTAAAGCGACTGTCCTGCTGGGAACATTTTGATCATCAGAAAAATAGACTTTGGGGTGCAGTTCACGGTGTCTTTGTCTCGCTGATTTGTGGCATGTGCTAGGTACAAGCATTCCTATATTGTGCTTCAAATATTAATTGAATTGTTATTTCATTTGTAGACAATAGGAACATTCTATTGGTAAGTTTTGGGGTGATCTGATTCATTGTATGTTCTCGTTGTTTCTTCTTGAGAAAATATAGAGTTTGCAGGTTCCCTAGTCCTTGAACCCCAAGTTCACAAACTGTGGGCACGGGCCGACTATGTTTGGATTCTAAATATTTTATTTGATTTTCTAACTTCGCTAAGGCCGTGGTTTGACATTTATCTTTTGAAATACATCTAGTCATTGTCAAGATCTACAAAAATTCTATTTTTCAAAATTTTTCTTAAGCATTGTATATTTGTATATAATTTGTAAATTATTTTTGTAACCACTAGGGTTTGGGGTTTTCTTTTTTTATATATATTGGTTTTTTTTGGGAAAATTGTTTTTATTTGTACAGGTGAAATCTCTCAAATCAAAGAAAGGAGTAAACTTTTGAAGTTTCCAACCCTTAAAAACCCTAGACTTCTAGGGTTTTTGATCCCATTTTTGTAGGTCGCTTATTTTCAAGTTGGGGAACAAACCCATTTTTTGAAGGCCCTAGCCCTTGCCCAACCTAAAAGGCTAGTGTTTGGGACCTATTTTGTAAGCATTAAGAAGGCCATAAGCCTTACAAGGGCTAGATCTCATTGCAAACAAGGGTTTGTTCAAGGGATTGACATTTTATATCTAATAATTTGGGATTGCAGCAGTCATAAAGGTCCGATCTTTGGGTTTTAAGCTAACATTTTGTGAGTGTAGGTGTTGAAGAGTGATTTCTCTCACATCTCCAAACTTGGCGTAGGCCATTAGGCCTTGGTGTTTGCTTTTATTGCCTTCATCTCTCATTTTAATTGTCTGCATGATTTTATATTAGATCTGATATATTGATATAACAATGGCATAATCATCATAATACAAGCCTAAAGAACCCACACATTAAGCTAATAACTCATATAAGAGATCAAAATAAATTACAAAGGTTTGATCTATCAATTTTATTGTTTTATGTTGATTGTCATATAATTTTCAAAGTCTTATTTGAAATTGCAGAGGTTTGATTTGAAAGTTTCAGGTTTGATATGATTGTTACAACAGTGTATTCAGGGCATAAACACACATAAAATAAGCCTAAATTCATTAACAAGTCAATTAAAGCATTGAGCATTAATCTTGTAGTTAAATTGATTGCATATAAGTTAGTTTTGAGGACTGTTGAACAATTTCCAGATCTGATATAATTGCTACAACCATTTATGCAGTCATATAAGCTGTCAGTGTCAGTCTTTCCAGCCTTCCTCCAGTGATCAAATATGCTCTTACAAAGTGGTCTCAGAGTGTCCAGGTCAAATTTTGTCATTTCAGTGAGTCTTCAAGCAAAATTTGGTCACTAGGCATTAGGTCTAGGGTTTGCTTTCACTCCTTCTAAAGTTGTCCAAATGTCGGTCCATGTCATCATTCAACTGAGTCTATCATCATTCATAGGGTTGTTCTCATCATGTCAGTGTCTAATGAGTCATTTTACACCTTGTTCATGCTTCAGTTGCGCCTAGGCAAAGGTCATTTTCCTCTCCTAGGGTTTTGAAGGCAATTTCTCTTGGATGGTCATCGGCAAAACTTGTTTCCTGATGTTATACACCTTCCCCTATCCTTAAAGTACCTTATCAAATGCTTCCCATCACTGAGATCCCCCAAATTCCTCATTTTTGCACAAACCCTAGTTTCTTGCTACAACTTGGCAATTTTCTAGGTTGGGCCTGTGTTTTGCCCTTTTGGACCCCTTCCCCTCACTCGATCTCCGCAATTCCACTTTCCCCTACTTCCTAACATCCCTCCCTACTTCCAAAAATTTCCCCAAGAATTTACAAGCCCCTCATCCCCTTCATTGCGCTTCATTTCCACAAAGTTCCTTGTTTTACACATCCGGATAAGTTTCACTGAAAAGATGTTTCAAAGCAATCAAAGATGAATTTTGGAAAACTGAGAGAGGTTTTTGTCCACAACATGCCAAAGAAGAAAAACCTCCTTCACTTTTTACACAAGTGTCATGGTTTTAGAGAAATGTCAAAAATATCGTTGCCTCAGGAGAATCGAATGCACCTTTGAAGTGACCTTGGGAAAATCAAGTTTTCTCCTAGCTTGGTTGGCCAAATGACTTTCTTGATGAGTCAAATGATAACTAGAGCTTTCCAATGAGCTATCATGAGCTCAATTTGGAGTTGAGGAAGGTATTCAAAAGTTGACTGCAACAGCACTCTGCCTTGAGGCAGCCTCATTTGGCACATTTTGACCAGTCTTGGGAGATTTGATTTTTGACAGGGCAAATGAACTCCAAATTGAAAAATTCCAGTTGTGTTGGAAAGTAGACTCAAAGACCTTTCCAACGAGCTATCCTGCGCCCAATTTGGACACCGGGAAGGCCTCCAAAAAAATCTGAAAGTCGCGCTACGCGTAGGGCTCAGGTGCGCTACGCGTCAGGGTTTTTTGCACAGTTTTCATCTTCAGCTCAACGCGTAGCGCGCCGCGCGCTACTCTTAAGTTGGGGTGGTCCATTTCACAAAAACTCAGCATTTTTGGATTTGTCATGACAAATTACACTTGCTCAGCCACTGCCAAGACATTTCATCAAGTTTTGGGCCCCCAAAAAGTCAAAAAACATGCAAAAAATGACCTTCTGCCACTTTTTGGACACACAGGAAGCAGTCTTGGGAGATTGCATTTTTGGAGGGGCAAATGGCCACCAAATTGAGAAATTCCTCTTGGGCTTGAGAGTAGACATCCAGACCTTTCCAACAAGCCCACTTGTGCCTCATTTGGATGTCGGGAAGTGCCTCAAAAGTGGCCTGAAAGGCGCGCTACGCGTTGGAAAAATTTGCCAGTTTTGCACCTTCAGCTCAGGAAAACGCAGCATTGACTAGTTTTGAATTTTTGGTGGGATTTTTCATCCTCTTTGATGTAATTGATGTAATTTCATGTTGACATGACACTTTTTTACCTATTCTAGAAGATTCATTCATAAAATGGCAAACAATTAATGAATGAATTGGTTTCCTAGCTTATAGAGGCAAGTTGTTTTGATTGCCTAGATTGTAGTGCTCAGTTTAGAATTGGTTGAAACTTGAAACAGCTCCTAGGATGATGAGCTCGACCCCTAGAGGCTAGGGAATGGGTTGGCATGGTCTATATTATGTATTTTCCAAATCATTTTCATGGTTGGAGAGGTTGGACTCTTGAGGGATAAGCTTAGACTGTATTACTCTTTGTATCTCTGCAATTTTGGTAAAGGAAGGACCAGGGTTTTGCAGCACTATTTGCGATTCCTGTGGTGTTTTGTGTTGATGGTGTGTTTCTTTCATGTACTTGTAAGTTTGTTATGTGTATCATTTTCCTACTCCTCTTTTTTGCACATTAAGTAAATGAAGTGTTAATGTAGAATTCATGGTTTCTATGCTCTGCCTTTAAGTTTGCTTAATATCTATGTTTTCATCTGTCTAAAGAGAACTCTCGAAGGTTTCTTGCTCTCTTTAGCTCCTCACCGGTCATTCCTATCCATTCACTTAATTCAAAGGCATCAAGTCAATCTCCTACCTTGCCCCAAAAAGACCTCTGCAAAAACTGTGTCTCATCCCCGCATCCAAAATTGCTGTGTTCAGTTTTCCAACAAAACACTAAAAATTTAAAATCAAACTTTCCTTATCAGTTTACTAGCCTAAAATCAATGTTCTTTATTGGTCATATCCGCCCTTTGAAGACCTTTTGCCGAGATAGACCTGGAGAGAGCCCTCTCCTGTCCCCGTAGGGCTAGCTACGAGGCTAAGTGGTTTGATGTTGCCTTGGATTTTGTCTTTTTCAGCCTGAGGCCAAATTCAAGCGCTAACATATTGGCGACCATACTGGGGAGAACAAATGGTTTGCTGGTTGATGTCATTTGTTGCCTGAAGTTATGCCAGGTAGCCTTCGAAACGCTTTTGCTTTGCATTAGCGGAAGTAGATAAACGCTGCTTCAGTCAATCTTCGGTCTAGCTTGTAAACGTGACATCTAACTTGTTAATTACCCCAGTACATGTATCAAGTTCAAATCTGATTGTTGATGATGGACACCGATTAGACACTGACAAGGCTGAAATCATTCACTGGCGACTCCTTCACTGAAAACTCCAGAGATCAATGCTTCATGGTGACTTCACTGCAGAGAGATCAGTAGCTGTGAGATTTTCAAGATGGACCGAATCACAAGAAGATATGCTCCCATGAGCCGAGATCACATCCCTGGTTTTCCAAATAAAATTTCGAAGGTAGATTGGTCAAAGAATTTGCCTACATTTAAAGATGATGGTAGGAAGGACACTGCTCTACATCTGGTTAGATTTCACATGCATATTCGCAAGTTGAAGGTTGATTTTCCTGAAGATTGCCTGATGAAGATATTCTTGGCCACTCTGGAAGGTAAAGCCCAATCATGGTATGAAAGTTTGCCGCCTGCTTGTATTTACTGTTTAAAGGATTTTCATGCTATGTTCATTGAACGATATAAGGACTCTTATCCATCATTAAATTTAGTACAAGACTGTCGCAAACATGCTTATAGTTTTATTGAAAGCCTTGAGAAGTTTTATGAAGATGATAATTTTATGGATGATGAGATCATGGAGGCTCTGTATGAGAATCCATTTCAGCAACATGAAGAGAACCTAGTGGATACCCATCAAGATGATCAGGAAATGTTGCAGCAGAATCAAGATCAACAGGCTGAAGATGGTCATATGGTGGAAGATGATGAAAGAGAGGGTTCTATTTCAGATCTGCCCACAGAAGACAGCAGCATGCAAGTAAGTCTAGTGCTGATTGTAGATTGTGATAATGTCCAGTCAGCTACTTAAGAACTACATTCAGATTGTGATGACCAAGCATATCTTGTGTTGAATCCTGAAAAGGAGAGCTTTGTTGTTGAGATCATAGACAGAGTTGTGGATTCAGATGTTCATAAAAAACAGAATGAGATCTTTGTGCAAGTAAGTGATAAATCTCCTTTCAATAACTCAGTAATAAATGATAGTTTGAAAGCCCTGTCATATGAAGATAATTACTGTTTAAGCAGAAGAAAACAAAAAGCATTGTCTCCTTTGTCTGAAGATGAGATAGATCTACTTTTGAGAGGTCTTGTTACAGCCCAAGCTACAGCAGATTTGCAGTGCACACATAGTCAGGAAAGTGTTGGAGAAACTTCTTCCTCTTTTGAAAAAGATGACTGTCTTATAATCAATTTTGTAGACCAGCAAAAAGATAATTTTTTCTTTCACAAAGATGATAAGGCTGTCATGTTTGATAATCTCGAAGATTGTTTTTTGTTTAAGAATGACCGACAGCACATTCACACCACAGAAGATCAAAACATTCAGGATTTCCATTCAGATTCCTCTTCATATGTTTCATGTGCTGAAATGTTTTTCCAAGAAGAGATCTGTTCATCCATTTGTTCAGAGTTTTTTGAAGCCTATGAGCATACTTTTACTGAAGCACATGATGAAGGCAGATCAGAATTTGAAACAAAGGACACCTTGTTCTTTCAGCAGGAGGTGGCAGTGGCAAAACTTCATGTTTTTCAAGATCCAATGGCAGCCCTGTTGCAGTGAACAGTGAAGGTGATTATTGCAGTATTTAGTGATGAAGGAGAATATGGTCGACTATATTTTTGGATGCCCAGCTACCAGTATTCATTGTTGACCAGAAGATTTGATCAGGAGAACCAATCAAGAAGGCATCTACTTGATTGGTTGCATTGGCATTTTGATATAGTTTGATGGTATATTGTCTTGTAAGAAACACAGGTGGTTGTCATCATGATTTCAAATCTTGATGGACTGCTGCCCTTCAATAAGCTTTGTAAGTTCTTGTTTTAAGTCAGTCATGAGTCATTTGTGTTTGGATTGTTGAGTGAGTTTTTCAAGTTAATTCAGTTTGCCATCGAGTCGGTTTGAGTCAAGCTTCAGTTAAATTTCAGTCAGTTTTCAGTCAAGTTTTCATTCAATAAATGTGTCAAAGTTTTGTGTCAAAGGTGGAAATAATGACTCCATCGCCCAATGGATGAAAGCACAGGTCTGCTCTCCCAAAGATCTGTCGTTCTTGGCACCTCCAAGGAGCTACCATCCCCATTGGAGTCAATGTTAGTGTCAGTCTTGCCAGCCTTTCTCTAGTGATCAAATATGCTCTTACAAAGTGGTCTCAGAGTGTCCAGGTCAAATTTTGTCATTTCAGTGAGTCTTCAAGCAAAATTTGGTCACTAGGCATTAGGTCTAGGGTTTGCTTTCACTCCTTCTAAAGTTGTCCAAATGTCGGTCCATGTCATCATTCAGCTGAGTCTATCATCATTCATATGGTTGTCCTCATCATGTCAGTGTCTAATGAGTCATTTTACACCTTGTTCATGCTTCAGTTGCGCCTAGGCAAAGGTCATTTCCTTCTCCTAGGGTTTTGAAGGCAATTTCTCTTGGATGGTCAAATCATCGGCAAAACTTGTTTCCTGATGTTCATACACCTTCCCCTATCCTTAAAGTACCTTATCAAATGCTTCCCATCACTGAGATCCCCCAAATTCCTCATTTTTGCACAAACCCTAGTTTCTTGCTACAACTTGGCAATTTTCTAGGTTGGGCCTGTGTTTTGCCCTTTTTGACCCCTTCCCCTCACTCGATCTCCGCAATTCCACTTTCCCCTACTTCCTAACATCCCTCCCTACTTCCAAAAATTTCCCCAAGAATTTACAAGCCCCTCATCCCCTTCATTGCGCTTCACTTCCACAAAGTTCCTTGTTTCACACATCCGGATAAGTTTCACTGAAAAGATGTTTCAAAGCAATCAAAGATGAATTTTGGAAAACTGAGAGAGGTTTTTGTCCACAACATGCTAAAGAAGAAAAACCTCCTTCACTTTTTACACAGGTGTCATGGTTTTAGAGAAATGTCAAAAATATCGTTGCCTCAGGAGAATCGAATGCACCTCTGAAGTGACCTTGGGAAAATCAAGTTTTCTCCTAGCTTGGTTGGCCAAATGACTTTCTTGATGAGTCAAATGATAACTAGACACAAAGAGCTTTCTAATGAGCTATCATGAGCTCAATTTGGAGTTGAGGAAGGTATTCAAAAGTTGACTGCAACAGCACTCTGCCTTGAGGCAGCCTCATTTGGCACATTTTGACCAGTCTTGGGAGATTTGATTTTTGACAGGGCAAATGAACTCCAAATTGAAAAATTCCAGTTGTGTTGGAAAGTAGACTCAAAGACCTTTCCAACGAGCTATCCTGCGCCCAATTTGGACACCGAGAAGGCCTCCAAAAAGCATCTGAAAGTCGCGCTACGCGTAGGGCTCAGGCGCGCTACGCGTCAGGGTTTTTTGCACAGTTTTCATCTTCAGCTCAACGCGTAGCGCGCCGCGCGCTACCCTTAAGTTGGGGAGGTCCATTTCACAAAAACTCAGCATTTTTGGATTTGTCATGACAAATTACACTTGCTCAGCCACTGCCAAGACATTTCATCAAGTTTTGGGCCCCCAAAAGGTCAAAAAACATGCAAAAAATGACCTTCTGCCACTTTTTGGACACACAGGAAGCAGTCTTGGGAGATTGCATTTTTGGAGGGGCAAATGGCCACCAAATTGAGAAATTCCACTTGGGCTGGAGAGTAGACATCCAGACCTTTCCAACAAGCCCACTTGTGCCTCATTTGGATGCCGGGAAGTGCCTCAAAAGTGGCCTGAAAGGCGCGCTACGAGTTGGGAAAATTTGCCAGTTTTGCACCTTCAGCTCAGGAAAACACAACATTGACTAGTTTTGACTTTTTGGTGGGATTTTTCATCCTCTTTGATGTAATTTCATGTTGACATGACACTTTTTTACCTATTTTAGAAGATTCATTCATAAAATGGCAAACAATTAATGAATGAATTGGTTTCCTAGCTTATAGAGGCAAGTTGTTTTGATTGCCTAGATTGTAGTGCTTAGTTTAGAATTGGTTGAAACAGCTCCTAGGATGATGAGCTCGACTCCTAGAGGCTAGGGAATGGGTTGGCATGGTCTATATTATGTATTTTCCAAATCATTTTCATGGTTGGAGAGGTTGGACTCTTGAGAGATAAGCTTAGACTGTATTACTCTTTGTATCTCTGCAATCTTGGTAAAGGAAGGACCAGGGTTTTGCAGCACTATTTGGGATTCCTGTGGTGTTTTGTGTTGATGGTGTGTTTTTCTCATGTACTTGTAAGTTTGTTATGTGTATCATTTTCCTACTCCTCTTTTCTGCACATTAAGTAAATGAAGTGTTAAGGTAGAATTCATGGTTTCTATGCTTTGCCTTTAAGTTTGCTTAATATCTATGTTTTCATCTGCCTAAAGAGAACTCTCGAAGGTTTCTTGCTCTCTTTAGCTCCTCACCGGTCATTCCTATCCATTCACTTAATTCAAAGGCATCAAGACAATCTCCTACCTTGCTCCAAAAAGACCTCTGCAAAAACTGTGTCTCATCCCCGCACCCAAAATTGCTGTGCTCAGTTTTCCAACAAAACACTAAAAATTTAAAATCAAACTTTCCTTATCAGTTTACTAGCCTAAAATCAGTGTTCTTTGTTGGTCATCTCCACCCTTTGAAGACCTTTTCCTGAGATAGACCCGGAGAGAGCCCTCTCCTGTCCCCGTAGGGTTAGCTACGAGGCTAAGTGGTTTGATGTTGCCTTGGATTTTGTCTTTTTCAGCCTGAGGCCAAATTCAAGCGCTAACATAAGCTAAATAAGAATAATCAAAATTGACTGAAGATAATCTAAAAATAACTCAAATTGATTAGCTAATTATTGGAGCTTATTTGGCATTAATATTTAGGCACCTTGTTGGTTTATTATAGACTGAATCACTAATTCTCTGAGTTATTATAGATCTGATATTGAAGTGAAAAACTTTTGATACACAGAAAAATATATATATAAATGTTTATTAATAATTAAATTGACAGATGATGATGTTTACAATGGGGTTTCCTGGCTTATATACCACCATGGGCACCCTTTTGGGAAGGGCATGATCTTATGATCGTGCCCTTTCGTCTAATTTAACCTAAAATTAAATAATAAACCTAAAACTAACTAATTTTTTACATAATATTGCATTTTTCTCGAAAGAATGCTTTGTCCTCAAAGCATACGTAATGACATATGTTTTTGACAGAATGCTTCATTCTCCCAAGAAACGTCTTCTTCGGGTAAGTCCTTCCACTTGATCAGATATTCCAAGATGATCAAAGTCCCACACTTTAAAAGGTCTTGGATTAATCTCTCAATTTCCGTTTTTTGGTGATGTGGATATCGGTATGGCTTGATGTTGATGGGGTTTGACCCTGCCTTGACTTCTATTGTATGCTCAATTTCCCTAGTAGGTGGTATCTTCATAGGTAGGTCTTGAAATACTTTTTCATGCTTCCGAATCAGATCTTGTATCTTTGGTGACTCTTCTTTGGTCATATTTGCAGATAACATTTCTAATTGGTGACATTGTACGACATAAGCGGGTGCTCCTTTTCGACTCAGCTTCATCATTTGAGATGATGATACAACTTGATTTTCTGGTGCTTGGAATCCGTGTAGTTTGTACTTCTGACCTCCCCATTTGAATTTTATAAATATACTTGATGGTTGGCGGCATAAGTACCTAAAGTTCGTAGCCATTGGATACCTAGGACTACATCTACTCCTCCCAACGGTACCGTAAAGAACGGAGACTCTAAACTAAAGTCTTGAATCTGCAATTTAACCTTATGGCATTTCCCCATCTTTTCAATCGTCTTACCGTCAGCTACCATCACTTTCATGTTTGGTAAGGGAAATGAAAAGATATTGAGTCTCTTTGCCACGGTTGCATCTAAAAAATTGTGTGTGCTATCAGAGTCGATGAGAACCACTACGTTGTTCTTCTTTATGTGTCCTTTTAATTTTAAGGTTTGAGGTTGTGATATACCTGTCATAGTTGATAATGACACTTGTGGAATACTTCCGTCATCTAATTCTGGTGAGAATTCTGGGGCATCTTATGTTTCTTCTGTGTCAGAATCTTCACTGTTTGAATCATTAGTTGCTTCACAATTATATAGGTTCTTTGGTTCTTTTCCTTTAGCACATCTATGTTTGGGGTCCCACTTCTCACCACAGCATTTGCATTTACCCTCTTTTACCCTTTGCGTTTCCACATTAGATTTTTCATCTTCACGACGATGTGGTGGAATATATCTTGTATTGTTTGCGTCCACATACTGGTGTATTCTTCGTCTTGAATATGTTTTTTCGGATTTTGACCAAAATATTTGTTTGAATTTCTTTTCGGCTATTTTTGCTTTTCGTCTTGCTACTTCTATTGATGTAATGTCATGCATCTCAAGTTCTACTTGTAAATAAGTTTTGAGTCCCGAGACGTATGGCTGAATTAGATGAGATTCTGTTAACCCAGGTACTCGTGTTACTAAGGTCTCCCACTCTTGAGTGTATTCGTCCACACTTCCTTTTTGTCGTAATTTGATGAGTTTTGAAAAAAACTCTTCTTCCTTTACACCTTGGAATCTTTTAAAGAATGCATCCTTAAATTTTCTCCAGCTAATGACGTGTGTTGTCTTTTTCCACCACATATACCAATTATATGCTTCCCCTTCCATTTTCATGGATGCATGCCTGAGCTTTTCGTCATCATCATTGATGTCATATATCTCAAAGTATTTTTCTGCTTTATTTATCCATGCAACATTGTTTTTTTCGTTTCCGTCGAATTTAGGCATCTCGACTTTTGCCCTTCGCTGTTATGTCGCTAATGGTTGAGCAAAAAAGGGGTGTTGGTTGGAAAAGGTATCCTAGAGTTGCTTGTTTGTAAGAGTCGCATTACTCACTTCTTGGTGGGGTGTCGCTGATTTTTTTGGGGATTCAACGCTTTCATGAGAGTTTGTTGACTTTGTTGAATCTGATGAGTTGTGCTCTTGATTCTCTTCATTTTCTTGTAGTAGTTGTGCGGGTGTACAATTCATCTTTTTACACAGAAGTTTCAGCAATGTTAAGGACTCTCTGAGATCTAATTTTGTTTGGACATGGTTATTTTCCATCTTTATTTCTATTCGATCTATCGTATCTTGAAAGTTTTTGATATTGTCAGCCTGCTCCTCAATCTTGATCTGGAAATCATCTAATCTTTTATTGACCTCGTCGTGGTTGCTATTTATCTTATGCTCTGCGTCAGTCAATTTTTTCTGGAAATCAACCATTGTCATTGATATTGAGCGAGTATGTGGGGGCGTGTATTTATCTGCCAACTTAATTTTTTTTTTTTAATTATATGACATAAGTTTTTTTTGTTGATTTTTATTTTTTAATTAATTAAAATAAATTTAATTAATTAAATTAGCTTTATATATATAACTTATAACTAAATTAAAATTATATATTATATAACTTATAATTAAATTATAGTATATATTATATATAACTTATATATATATAATTATATTATATATTATATATATTGTATGTAGTTACGTCCGGCTGAACGGTTACCTCCCGACAGTCACGATTTTTTTTATATATATTTTTTTATAACTAATACGATGTTGTCAGGCAGAAGCCAAACTTTAAATCGATGAAGGTACCAAGTAAGCAGAAACGCCTTGCTTTTGATGGTGTTGTATTCGCTCAAATCCAAACAAAACTCGTTTCAAAACGCCCTGGCTTTACTGATGTGTATTTGCTCAAACCCGGAACAATGGTTTGCCGACAGAAATAGCAGGGACACGGTGTGAGCACGACAGCGGACGGGAAGGTGGCAAGGTGACGGATGGACAACCGACGAGCTGTGGACAGCGGATGGGGATGACGGGGGCTGCAGTCTTCCGGGCAGATGGAGACAGCGGAGGGACAGGCGGATGTCGGGAAAAAAAATATACGGTGGGGATGTGGACAAAAGCGGAGGCAACGGGCAGCGGAGGGAATAATGTAGCTCGGGGCTTTGTCAGTAATGCTGGGTCAACTGCGGTGGCAACGAAATTATGGACAACGGAACAAAGGTAGCATAGATGGATTGGGACGGGGTGCGGATGGTAAGGTGGTAGCAGAACGGGGAGATGATGGATGATGCAGCGGAGATGAAGATTGGTGATTGCCAGGCGAGAAGATCGTTCGCTCCGATACCAGATGAAGTGAAAAACTTCTGATACGCAGAAATATATATATATATATATATATATATATATATATATATTATATATAATAATTAAATTGACAGATGATGATGTTTACAATGGGGTTTCCTGGCTTATATACTGCCATGGGCACCCTTTGGGGAAAGGGCATGATCTTATGATCGTGCCCTTTCGTCTAATTTAACCTAAAATTAAATAATAAACCTAAAACTAACTAATTTTTTACATAACGGATATACATCATTTTGAAGTCTGATCCAAGCATAATAAATCTGATTTATAGTGTCTAAGCAGTCCTATAATCAAGTGAATATCATTGAAAGTTAAATGCATTGATTTTTTAGCTTATCTTTGGCATCTTGCATCACTTATTGACTGCTGATATAAAATTGCAGACTTCTGAATACAAGGTTGCAGCGATAATAAATCACATATAAGTCTCTTTTTTTTCCCGTAAGAAAAAATCGTAATTTTATTCAAAATTGATAAAATTACATTTTGTAGATGCCTGGGGCATATTCAGATGGCTGTTCCTGTATTAACAGGCAGCGAGCAAAGAAAAATACACAAAATAACAGGTGACTGTTCCTGTAATGACAGGAAGCTACAAAAATAGAGAAAATAAAAGAGAATATGAAAGCTGTTCCAGCATGACTAAATTTTCCTACCCTTCTTCTTCTCCCCACGTCGCCAACCACCAGTGTCCGGAGTGGAAGTAATAATGGTTAGCTGATTTTCCATTGGGATCATTTGAAGTTCTTTGTCCGATTCTGAGCCCTCTGATCCATGGGTTCGTTTGATGCCGCTTATTTCCATTTGTGGCTCTTGTTGCAGATTTGTATAGTGTGTTCCCAAGTGAGTAGTTGGGGTAATCTCTCCCTGTGTATATGTCTGTCTCATTTGATAATCAGGTTCTATCTGGGTCTCTGTAGGTTCCTCATTTATATCTTCTTCTTCCAATGGTTCAGTGTGCTGTCGGCCCTTAGGCTTTTTCTGCTGTTTCTTAGTTCTCCTGGGGTCCTTTCGAGCAGCTGGGCAATCATATTGGAGGTGCCCTGTTTGCATGCATCCCCTGCACCGGAACGCTGTGTTCTCATAGTCTAGTTGTTGTATCCATTGTGAATTATTGAAGTTCAGTGTGATGTGGTCAGGTAGTCCCTGACTCAATTCCACTTCTACACATATTCTGGCGAATATGAATATTCCCCTGATGGTTCTGTCTTTGTCCATTTTTAGGTATTTCCCCAGGGTATTCCCGATTGCAGCTAATACTTTTTGATGCCAAAAGTGTAGAGGAAGGCCATGTAGCCTTACCCACACAGGCATTGTTGAGACTTTCATTGTGTTGGCGTCGAAATCAGAAAAACAGGGGGTGAGAAATAGGCCAGCACTGCCCCAGAACCAAGGCCCCTGTTTGATAATGCTGTCTCATTCTTGTTCTGTGTTGAATCTAACTATGAAGTACCCTTTGGGACATAGGTAAATTTCACAGTTTGTGGTCCATGTTGTATAGATCCACTGGTGCAGGGCATCTGATTTTGGCCAGAAACCATTAAATCTACAAATGACTGCAGTTTTAGACAAATCAGAGTATAGACTGGTTACCTCTGGCATGGAGACTAGTAGCGATGGTGGATCTGGTTTTTGTTCAACAATGTAGGGTCCTGGTAGCTCTGATGGTGGAGCTGCTTTGTTCTCCATTTTCTCCCCCCCTCTCACTGCATCCCGAAAGGAGCTTGCATTTTTTGAGCTGGTTCCGGTGCTTCCACCTCTCAGTCGGAGATTGAGAATAATGGTTGAATCCTTGGCAATGCCGTAGTGCTGTAGAGTTTGGTTGTCCTGCAGACTGTAGCCTGAATATATGAGGTTTTGATGTTGTGCTGGGATTCCAAGGTGACTCTGGATCTCTTTTTTTAGCGCATGGATGCTCGTTCCTTTACTGAGCTGCATGCAGAAGTGTTTGCCCCCAATCGATTTGATGAAGATCTGGATCGGGCCTGCGTCCTTGCGGGGTAGATCAGTCCCGAGGAGACCTCGTTTTGTTGTATCTGACTGTTCCTCTTTGAATCCAGATGGATCAACCCTATCCAAATCCTGGTTCGCTGGTTTGTAAGTCGGATTTGGCGTGAGGTAGGCATATCCAGGGTTTAACCCTCGTCCCACTGTATACGAGAACCGACTGCCTCCAAACAGCCGTTTTTCGGGTGCTGCCATGGCAGTCACCGTTACCGAAACCGGTTTCTTGAATACGCAGTGTAACGGGTGGCTGAAATATTTCGCGTCCCAGATCGGATGGGCTTTCGCTGGCCAGAGTTCCTGGGTACTTGGATCTGGGCGTTTCCTTTGTTTGTTGGGTAGATCTAGTCCAGATCTGGAATGTTTGTAACTGTTCATAGCACGGGGTAGCAGATCCGCTACATGCAACCATCCTCTGTTGATTTCAACGCTGGATCCAGTGGGAAAACCAACAGCTTCTTCAAGTTTTGCATTGTTCAATTCAGTAACAAGCTTTGCAACTATGAACTTCCCAGTGCCCGCCATAGTGACAGCTCCGCGCCAGCCATTGCCCACGGCTTGAGCAGTTCTCTGAATTTGGGCAAAAAAATAATGTCTGGTACCCTTATTGAACACGGGATCCAGGCGCTGCAATCCAGCCAACTCAGATCGAACCGATGACGATGCCTTGGAGCCGAATACAGTCTTCCTGCAACCATTGTGGACTGTCGTAGAGCTGGAGCTGTTTGCCATGGCCGCCATTGCTCCCTTCTCGTGTCGGGCTTGATTTGACCACATATAAGTCTCTAAAACTGGGTAAGGAAATTTTACAATCCATAATCATTCATGGCTGATGTGATTTGGGCTTAATTTTAGTCATTGACATCTCTTACACTTGCATTCACACAAGTGCTCTAATCAAGCTGATAAGTGTTTAATTGGCTAATTTCTTTAAGTAACATTGTGGATTAATGTTCTTAATTTCTCATTGCCGTTATTGTCATTGAGTGGATTCATTGCTCATTGTTATATTGGATATCTCTTGTGGATGCTATTCTGATCATAATTGTGATAAGGGATTTAAATTTCTCTCTTGTATCTAAGTGGCATATTGGTGATTTATTGATTATAATTTTGGAGATTGTTAATTGTCTTAAGTAGCATTAATCTTGTCTTTGAGCAATTGTCTATTTATATTGTTACCGCATTTCTCTAACACTGTTAAGCTTGAACACTTTCTCTTGTGGTTGAGATTTATTCATTTATTGTTTAAGTACTTTATTGTTCTTAATTGAAAATCATTGTCATTAAGTACTTAACAAATTAAGTAATCTCATCTTAAGAGCATTCATCTCTTGTACTTGCATACTAAGGATAACCTCTTGCATTAATAATTTTCCTCCAAGCATAAGTTTGGTTGATAGAGAATAAGACCACCTTTCTCAAATTAGCTTGAGGGGCTTAGCACCTCTTTAGTGGTTAATACGTTGACCTTGCAGTTGTCAGAGCCACAATATCTGCAACGCCGGAGGCATAGGGTGGTTAGAACATAGGCGGAGGTATTGTTAATCAAGCCTTTGCTTTCTTCCCGTTGGCTTCTATCCCACAACCTACTATAGATACTAGCTCCAAAATAGTTAAGAGAAAGGTTGCACTTAGAATAAACATCTAATTTAAAATCAACCAAGATTTTGCATTTCACCTAGCTTGTAGGATTTGTGCTTCATCTAGGATAGTCAAGCATCCAAGCAACGGTTGTTCATTCAATTACTTGGCATCAAATTGATAATAAACAAGAAGTTGACTCCATAAGGCACTGGTCTCACATTTAATTCAAATCTAATCTAATCTTTAAGTCTTGCTAAATTTAACCAAGTAGTTAAGCCATTCGATCATGTCTCCCAGACTTGTTGGTTGCCAACTTGTCCTCCATCTTCACATTTCCATAAGGACTACTCTACATAGCTTGTTGTTGGGAGACAACTAGAACGAAGAGGTCGGGGATCAGAGTGGTAGCCCTCCACTTGAGTCGTTGTCGTAGTGCCTATACAATCTGAGCAACAATAGGACCTAAAGAAGTCATGGGAGGCCATTGGATGCATGGTGATGTCTGATAGTTGGACAAATGGGGAGCGTAGGACCCTTTTTAATTTCTTGGTACATTGTCCTCTAGGTACAATGCTTATTAAATCTACTGATGCATCAGTGCATGTTAAAGATGTGACATTGTTGTGAGAATTAATTGGTGGATTCATAAGAGATTGTTTTACAACATGTTGTGCAAATAATAACAGATAATGTAGCTAATTATATGGTTATCGACAAGTTGCTATTAGTGTTTTTGATTCCATATGCTATTTGATGCTTGAGGACGTGGGAAAAATATCCTTCATCAAGGAGGTCATTGATCGAGCAAGGAGCATTACAAAATTCACATATGACCATGCACTTGTTTTTAGCTCCATGAGGAAATTCACAAGAAACAGGGAGTTGTTGATCCTATAATGAGATGTTTTGCTAGTAGCTTAATTTCTTTTCAATTTCTGTTCCATTGTTAGTTTGAATTGAAGTAGATGTTTGTTTGTGATGAATGGCATGATTATGCATTTAGCACAAGACAGGATGGGAGAACCATTGCTAAACTAGTGTAAAACAATTCCTTATGGGAAGGAGTACAATTAGTGTTCATGATTAATAGGCCTTTGTGTTAGAATTTCCATGCACCCTAGGTCTGGTCTATGCCTTAGCTAGGAACAAAAACACACTAGTAGTGCCTAACTTCGAAGAACTGTGCACAATAGAATTATAACAGTAATGGGATCAATATAGTACACTATTTATTACCCAAACATGTTTCTTGTTGGAAAATCAAAAAGGTAGCAAAGATTTTTTTGATCTTGATAATTACTTGTGATGTTTTTTATTATTACAATTCTTTATATCTTCTTTCTTTAGTTCATCAAGCAATTACCAAAAGCAACAACACATAAAACAATAGACACCAGATGTAGGCACATGCCAGGGCAAACCCCCCCTCGAGGGGAAAACCCAGTGAACATAATTCTTCCTTTCAATAGTATTCTTTGAGACTCTTATATTGAGGAATCTAGGGCAATTAGGTGTAGTGTGATTCTTTGTTTACTTGATAACAATTTGTGGAGTCTTTTTACTTTTTCTTGTTAGCTTAATCTTCTTCTTCTTCTTATTAATGCGCGTGTGTGTACTTCATCAAACTGCTACCAAAACATAAGAACAAGAACAAAAGATGTTGGCTCTTTACCAGGGCCAAAACCTCTCTTCTCTTGAGAGGAAAACCCTTTAGTATGTTTCTCTTATTGAAGCTTGTTATTGATCAATGCCAAACCCTAGACCCCTGACTTGAATATCCTCCAAGCACAAGTCAAGTCCTTCCTCTTCACTGCACTTTATTTCCCGACACTTTGTCCTTCTCCTTTCGGTACTTCGTCTTACTTCTTCCGCCACTTCGTTCTTCTTTCAACTGTTGATAGACCTTGTTGCAATTGCTCTAGAAGAGACACCTTTTGATGAGCCCCTTTTCTTGTGATGATCCCTTCCTCCTTCTTAACCAAATGAGCTCCTTCTTCAAGGTGTAGGTGCAGACTTGATGTGACTGTCTTGCAACCCTAAATTCTCGCATGTGTGGTGGTTTACTTATTGTTGTGGCCTCTTTCCTTCTTCGCTTGAGTTCCCTTCCTCTTCGCTTGATTGGGAGGCCTTATAGGCCTTATTTACTAGCCCAAAACAAAGAGATATATTACTGTGAGTTTCTGCTATTATGACCGCAGGTAGACCCTTCCTTTCTCTCACGTGTCGCTGTGTTAACCCTATAAAAACAGTCCCTTCCACCTCGACTTCTTTCTCTCTTCCTTCGCTGCCCTAGAAGACCCTTTAGACTAGGCTTTTCCTTCTCTTTTTCAGCTATTTCCCTTCGCTGATTTCAGAGATATTTCAGTGCGTTATAATGGAGTGGACAACCTCTATATATAGAGGGCTGTCCCTCCTTTTAGGCTGACTAGAAGGCCGACTTGAGGACAGTTTGCAGGCTGACTTGTTGAGCTTGCTTTGGATGGCTTCTTTGGTGGTATAACATGCTTGAAGGAGCTTCTTTGATGGTGCCTTTGCCTAGGAGGGGACTTGACTTTGCTTGGAGGTATTCTCTTGACCCTAATACATGGTGTAACATGCCCTTAAGGCCTTCAACATTTCCTTTTGAATATTTGACTCACCTATAACACTTAGCATGTGTTAGACCTATTTCAATGAGAAATAAGCTCATTGATATATATTATAAAAATAATATTTCTTTTCTTGAATATATACAAATATCAAAAGTACATTTATGAAGACTGAACCTAGTTACATTTCCAACACTCCGTCTTAACTAGGGAGGTATTCATACAATATTACAAGGTGTTTGGCTATTATCAATTTCTGAAGAATTCACATAAGAGAAACCGGATTTGCAATCCATCTGTTATAGCATCATATTAATCAACATTGTGATAGTGCAAGGCCTTGACTAACAACTCCATCTCTTCATGAGATCATGAGCTACAATGCTGGCGAGACCAATGATTTATAGACACCTTCATCATTGTCTCTCAAGGTACATACCCACCCGGGTGTTCTCTGAGTATGACCTTATAGGACTATTCTTATCTTGGGTTCCCAACTCTCAAAGGATATCGGTCCTCGTGTTCTCTGAGTATGACCTTATAGGACTATTCTTATCTTGGGTTCCCAACTCTCAAAGGATATCGGTCCTGGACTAGTCAACATTTTTTCTTGCTTCTTAGTCAACAATCTTATACTCCTTATGTGAACATATTCTTTTGTTGACCTTCATTGCATTGTATTACATGCCTTCAAGCATGTTCTTGGTGAAAGAGATTCTTTCATGCTTGATCATGTTATAGAACTATTCCCATGACTCAATAATATACAAATGATAACATGACTAAACTTTAATGCATACATACCTCATCTTGATTCTCCTTTGATCATCTTAGCTTCTTGGTGTGGCCCTTCTTGCTTCATCTTAGCTTGCCTGCATATCATCCTTTTCTTGAATCCCATGAATGGGATTCCCAATGAGAAATCTGCTTTCGTTTATGAACTTTCTTTTGAAGATTCCATCATAGGATCTTAAAGACCCTTGCCTTGCAAATGTTTCTTTTCTTTTGATGATGGAGGTCTTCTAAGATTCTTAATCATGATCAGTTTTCTTTCATCGTGGATGAGGTCCTATACTAGGTATGCTCCTTCTACATGAATACCTTGAGCTATATCTACCATGCTCCTATATTCTAGAAGATATCTTTAACCATGCATTTTGTTCTTATTATAAATGCTACTTCTTCATGAGTATCTAGAACTCTATGTATTCCATGCTTCTAGATTCTAGAAAATGTTTCTAGCCATGCAATTTTTATGTTATTCCTACATGCTCCTATCCTTGTCAAAACCTTGAAAGAAGACTTGAAGTAAAGAGTTTGAGTCATAGTAGAGATCCGAAGGATCTTCCTTCTTTTACTTCCTTTCTTCTTCTTTCACCTCTTGAGTCATGTGAGCTTCTTCCCTCTTTTGTTGTTGTTGTTGTTGTCCTTCTTAAGCTTAGGACAATTCCTTTTGCAGTGTCCATATTCTTGGCATCCAAAACATCGAATTTTGGACATGTCTTTGTTGTTTGTTCTTCATGGACCAAATTTGCCAAATTTTCCCTTTCTCTTGGCCATGGCAGCAAATTCTTGCTCCTTTGATCCCACATCTTCCTTTGCTTTAAGTCTAGCTTCCTTTGTGCCGCATAGAGACCACATTTCACTGAGTGTGGTTGCTTCCTTCTTGGCATATATGATTGATGTGAAGTTTCCCCAATCCTCAGGTAGAGCATTGAGTACTACAATTGTCATCTCTCTGTCAGACATGACTTCCCCAAGCTGTTGAAGCTGTTGAAGTTGATCTCTCATTTCAGAGATTTTTCATGAAGTAGGGAGCTATTCCTTCGTTTGCTATCTTCATCTTGTACAATTCATTTCTTAGAGATGTTACTTCTCCGGTTGTGGATACCGAGAATAGCTCTACTAGCTTATCATAAATTTCTTTCGATGTTTCAAATTTGGAGACATAAGGAATGAGAGAGTCTTTGATTGATTTTATTAGAATCCTTTGTGCTCTTGTCTCATCCTTATTGTACTTAGCTAAGGCTTGAGTTTGTTCCTTAGCAGGGATAGTGATATTCCCTTTGATATGTTCTAGAAGTTCATTCTCCTTGAGAAGTAGACCAATCCTCTTCTTCCATGCAAGAAAGTTATTGGTACCTACCAATTTGTTGCTTTCCTTGCAAAAAGACATTGATGTATATTCAGAAGGGGACATATACTTACTTGATAGATTTTTGAGATGTAATGGATTTGCTTCCTCCTTGAAGACTTGATGGCTTGCCTTCCTTGGATCTTGATGTTCTTCAAGTTGCCTTCTCCAAGTGGACTTGCTTGATGACTTGTAGCTTGATGTAGGTCCTGCTTCGATCTGATCTTCTTTGTAGGTGCCTTTATGTAAGGCTCTTCTTCTTGCTATGTAGACTTCCTTGATGAATGATGGATTGGAGACCTTCTTGTCCTTGAAGTGATTGAGACTTCTAGGCTTGATGCTTCAACCTTGTAGATGTCCTTCCTTGATAAGTGTTCTTGAGTTGCCCTTTCCTTGATGTGTCACCTTACCTCTGATACCATGTTGAAGAATCTAGGGCAATTAGGTGTAGTGTGATTCTTTGTTTACTTGATAACAATTTGTGGAGTCTTTTTACTTTTTCTTTTTAGCTTAATCTTTTTCTTCTTCTTGTTATTAATGCATGTGTGTGTACTTCATCAAACTGCTACCAAAACATAAGAACAAGAACACAAGATGTTGGCTCTTTGCCAGGGCCAAAACCCCTCTTCTCTTGAGAGGAAAACCCTTTAGTAAGTTTCTCTTATTGAAGCTTGTTATTGATCAAAGCCAAAGCCTAGACCCCTGACTTGAATATCCTTCAAGCACAAGTCAAGTCCTTCCTCTTCCCTGCACTTTGCCCTTCTCCTTTCGGCAGTTCGTCTTACTTTTTCCGACACTTCGTTCTTCTTTCAACTGTTAATAGACCTTGTTGCACTTGCTCTAGAAGAGACACCTTTTGATGAGCCCCTTTTCTTGTGATGATCGCTTCCTTCTTCTTGACCAAATGAGCTCTTTCTTCAAGGTGTAGGTGCAGACTTGATGTGACTGTTATGTAGCCCTAAATTCTCGGACTTGTGGTGGTTTACTTATTGTTGTGGCCTCTTTCCTTCTTCGCTTGAGTGCCCTTCCTCTTCGCTTGATTGGGAGGCCTTATAGGCCTTGTTTACTAGCCCAAAACAAAGATATATGTTACTGTGGGTTTCTGCTGTTATGACCGCAGGCAGACCCTTCCTTTCTCGCACATGTGGCTGTATTAACCCTACAAAAACAGTCCCTTCCACTTTGGCTTCTTTTTCTCTTCCTTTGCTGCCCTAGAAGACCCTTTAGACGAGGCTTTTCCTTCTCTTTTTCAGCTACTTCCCTTCACTGATTTCAGAGATATTTCAGTGCGTTATAATGGAGTGGACAACCTCTATATATAGAGGATTGTCCCTCCTTTTAGGCCGACCAGAAGGCCGACTTGAGGACAGTTTGCAGGCTGGCTTGTTGAGCTTGCTTTGGATGGCTTCTTTGGTGGTGTAACATGCTTGAAGGAGCTCCTTTGATGGTGCCTTTGCATAGGAGGGGACTTGAATTTGCTCGGAGGTATTCTCTTGACCCTAGTACATGGTGTAGCATGCCCTTAAGGCCTTCAACATTTCCTTTTGACTATTTGACTCACCTATAGTACTTAACATGTGATAGACCTATTTCAATGAGCAAGAAACTCATTGATATATATCTTAACAATAATATTTCTTTTCTTGAATAAATACAAATATCAAAAGTACATTTGTGAAGACTAAACCTAGTTACATTTCCTTCAACATCTTCACCCTAGACCAAGACTAGACTTGCCCTCCACACAAGTCAGCCTCCCAAAATTTCGACCTCTTCTCAACAACTTCGACTATGCAGCAACTTACGGCAATTGGTAGCTTCCGATAACTGTGAAACTTGGAATACTTCGATCTCCCAATCTAGGGCACGAAACAGAGAGAGAGACACCAAAACTTCGATTTTCCTTGTCTCCTTAGACTTCCCCAAACTCACACTCACTTCGACTTCCCGACAATAGACTTTCCCAACTACAAGAGAACTTCTCACTTCTGCCCAGCAACAAGAGATTTTCACACTTCTTCCCAGGTTCAAGAGAATTCGAACTTGAGGAGAGAATGATGCCCCAAATGAATTCGATGTGCTTCCTTTTATAAGCTTCTTGTGGGGTCGAATAGGGTCCTTATATTAGAATAATCCTATTTAGTATTTAATGCTCATTCTTTTAGCTGTTGCTAATTTTTATTCTTTTAGCAGTTTCTTAGATGAAACTGATTGTTTCCATTATCTAAATAGAAACTTGATGTTTCTATTTCTGTAAATATCTCTGTATTATTATTGAGCTTCAGCTTGCTCATTAATTAATTTCATTCATTGAAATTTATATGCGTGTTTCGCACTGTTTTATGGTATCAGAGCTAGGGTATTTTTTTTTTTTTTTTTTTTTTTCGAAATAATTTTTTCAATTTATGAAAAAATTTAGTGTCTCATTTCGAAATTGCTAATTCAGTGGAGCATTTTTAACGTGAGTGGTCATTCCGTGGAAGCTGGTGCCTGCAATCGATTGATCGTGTTTACATTAAGCGATTCAGTGTGTGCGGTCAAATTTTTTTTTACAGGACTTCTTGCTACGTGCATTCACCAAGCTTCATTTGATATTCTAACGTCTTTGGAGCGGAGCGGATCCCAGCTGTTGTCGTATACCTCTTCGTGGAACTGCGTGTGAACTGTGCGTGGTTTTAACAGTTGTGGCTTTGTTAAATCTCGTGGTCAACAGCAAAACTAGACCGCTTTCACTCCTACTCTGGCTCCCCTGTCGCGGCACAGGTCGACAACCACGTCTCGCGGCTCAAAGGTTCCAGGATCGATTCTCGTGGTCAACAAGCAAAGCGAACAACGCTATCATCCTTGGACGAACGGCATACCATTTTTTCCTTTCAACCTGAGAAGTCAGCCAGTTATAATTTGTGCAGACGTATATGGTTGCAGTCGGCTCTGTTCAATTTTCAGTCGGACGGCATACCTCTGCCATTCTTTTCCGCAGCATCCGTTGACACAAAATCACTGTGTACAGCGTGGGTCTGTTCGAGAACGTGTATACGTGCTGTTTGTTCTTCCGCTAAGACGGTCACGGTCACGCCATTATCAGATTCGACCCCGCATATTTGCTGTGTGTGAAATTTCTAAACGGTGGCTCACGTGGATTCAACATTCGATTGCTCTGACAAAGACGTGGGTTCACACTTCTGTCCACGTATTGGTCAATCTCTGTCCACGTATCGGTCATTTTGCTGTTTCTTGGCTGAGTGGATTAAGTTATCTACTGCAAAATCAGACGTTGGAGTTTCGACTTAACTGGAAAGATAGTCACACAGAAATTTTTGCTGTTGCAAAATATAGCGCTCATTTTTTATCAAATAAATTATTTCTGTGGAGACTTTTGCCGGGTAAGCGCTATATATATATTTTCTTGAACCTGCTTCGCAGAACAAATTCTGTTTTGTTTATCTTTATTGCACCAAGATCAGCGGGCATCTACATTGAAATTTGTGCCAGACTTCTTTATTGTCTTTGGGAAACGTACAAATGGCCTCACTCACCAATCTGATGTTAGAAGGAAATCAACATTTCAATGGCAGCAATTATAACATCTGGAAACAAAGAATGTTGACCATTTTTGAATACACGCGTCTTGATCAGCTCGTTTTGGGCAAAGAGCTTTGTCCCGGTACAGCTAGTACCGATCAAGATAAGTTTGATGATCGAAATCGAGAGGCTGTTATGCTTCTCAAGCTCTCTGTGGCTGATGATCAGTTACCGCAGATTCCTTCTGGCAAGACAGCTGCCGAGATCTGGCAACAGTTGAAAGAACTGCACGAGACATCTGACAAGAGCAGAGCTTTCTTTCTCAAAAATCAGTTGTTCTCCATCATGATGGACGAACATATGTCTTTACAGGAACATCTCAACAAGATTAAAGACATTCGAGACCAGCTCGAAGCCATTGGCCGCACCATGGAGGAAGAAGATATGGTAGTCATCACTCTGAAAAGTCTACCAAAATCTTATGAGCACTTCATAGAAACACTCAACATTACCGCCACTAATGTTGATCTGAAGTTTCCAGAGTTATGCACCAAACTCATGCAGCAGGATCGTTGGAAACAACAATTTGGTAGTGGTGCAGCATCAGCCTCCTCAGAAAATGCTTTTGCTGCCAAATATCAGTCCTCTCAGTCCTTTCAGCAAAAAGGTTCTTCTCAGCCTTTTGATCCTACTAGGAAGAAAAATGTGCAGTGTAATTACTGTCACAAGTTCGGCCACATGAAGAAAGATTGTCGACAGAGGATTGCCTCTGAACAGAAGAAACAGGGAGGGCTTCATCAGACAGCAAATGTTGCAGAACATTCCGAGCAGACAGATTCTGCCTTTTACGCCTTTATGGCTAAAAGGTCTTCAGATCATGTTCCGTCTTCTGCCTGGTACATTGACTCTGGTGCATCACGCCATTTTTCTCACAGGCGTGACTGGTTTATTGACTTCTCACTTTTCAGTGATTCCGTGGTATTTGGCGGAGGTGAAAAGTACACAGTAGTTGGCAGAGGTACAATTCAAATCCAGTCTGGTGGGCGCACACTCATCTTTCTGAATGTATACTATGTTCCTGGTATGGAAATTAATCTGCTGTCTGTCAGCCAGATTATGAGGAATTCTCCTCAGCTTGATGTAGTGTTCAGTGCGCACAAGTGCTCCATTATTGATAGGGAGACTAGTCTTACAGTTGCTGTTGGCCTAGAGGACCATGGTCTATACAGGCTACTTGACACCGGTGACTCTCCAGAAGTCTCTCCCATCAGCACTCTATGGCATCAGTGATATGGGCATCTAAATATGCAGTATCTCTCTCAGCTCTCTCGGGAGGGACTTGTGTCAGGATTACCTGATATTCAGACTCAGCAGTTGGGGGTATGCGGCGCCTGTCAAGCGGGAAAGCAACATCGGTCTTCATTCAAGGATGGAGAATCTTGGCGTGCATCTAAGGTACTCCAGTTACTTCATGTTGATATTTGTGGTCCTATGAATACAGCTTCTATCACTGCTTGCAAATATTTTTTACGTATTGTAGATGATTTCAGTAGAAAGATGTGGGTGTATTTTCTAAAAAATAAATCTGATGCACTTAGTACCTTTCAGAAGTTTAAAACTTTAGTTGAAAAAGAGTCTGGCTGTAACATCATGACTCTTAGGACCGACAACGGGGGGGAATTTTGTTCTTCAGCTTTTGCCAACTTCTGTGATATTCATGGCATCAAACGTCAGTTAACCACACCCTACACTCCTCAGCAGAACAGTGTTGTCGAGCGTCGCAACCACACGGTTGTTGAAATGGCTCGTTCCATGTTACAACACAGGAGTGTTCCAAACAAATTATGGGCTGAAGCAGTATTTACTGCTGTTTATCTTCTTAACCGATCACGCACTCAGGCTGTTAAAGGGAAGACTCCTGAAGAGGTTTGGTCTGGCCGTAAGCCTAAGATCAGTCACCTCAAAGTATTTGGCTCAGTTGCATATGTTTGGATTCCAGTTGCTAAGCGCTCTAAGTTGGATTCCAAAAGCCAGAAACTCATGATGACAGGGTACAGTGATCATCACAAGGCCAATAGGCTGATAGATATAGCCACTGGTCGTCTTAGCTTCAGTCGGGATGTAGTATTTGATGAAGACAGAGGATTCTTTCAGTCTTCTTCTTCTGAGCAGTGTTCTGAGGATCAGCCTCACAGTGTTCTTCTTCCGGTCGGTCCACCTGATGGGAGGGATGATGTAGCATCAGTGTTTGATAATACTCTATCTGAGCTTCCTCCAGAAAATAACCCTCCTCTTGCTGCCCCTATTGTTTTTGAGTCTTCTCCACCTCCTCCTGATATTGGTTCCTCTACTCTTCGGCCTAAATGGTGGGCTAAAACCATTGGTGATCTCCGGGATGATGAGCTCCTTGAAGGTAGAACTTCTAGACATAAGAACAAACAACAGTCTACAGTCAATTTTGCTCTTATGGCTAACCTACACAGTATTTTTGAGCCTCAAACTTATTCAGAGGCTAAGGGTACATCTGAGTGGGAACAGGCTATGGAAGCCGAATTCCAGAGTCTTCAGAAGAATCACACATGGACCCTTTCTGATCTTCCTGCAGGGAAAAAGCCCATAGGCTGCAAATGGGTGTATAAAGTGAAATACAAAGCTGATGGAACCATAGACAAGTATAAAGCTCGTCTTGTGGCTCGAGGGTTCTCACAGAAGGAAGGCATCGACTATGAAGAGACTTTTGCTCCTACAGCCAAGATGAGTACTGTACGGCTTGTCCTTGCCCTAGCAGCTCAGTTCAATTGGAAATTTCATCAGATGGATGTAAAGAGTGCTTTCCTAAATGGTGATCTCCAAGAAGAAGTCTACATGACGCAGCCTCCAGGATTCAAGGTTGCTGGTCAAGAACAGAAAGTGTGTCGATTAGCTAAAGCACTCTATGGATTGAAACAAGCTCCTCGGGCTTGGTACATGAAAATTGATCAGTACCTGACAAATCAGGGTTTTCAGCGGAGCCCATCTGATGCAAACCTATATATCAAGCATACTGGTGATGATATCTTGTTTGTGGTTGTCTATGTGGATGACCTTATCATTCCTGGCAGCTCTGCACATTTGACCCATGGGATCAAACAAGATTTATGCAGAACCTTTGAGATGACAGACTTGGGACTTCTTCATTACTGTCTGGGGGTTGAAGTTTGGCAGACTGAAAATCATATCTTTCTCTCTCAGTCCAAGTATGCCAAAAATCTTGTGGACAGGTTCAGAATGCAGGATTGCAAACCGGCCACGACTCCTATGGAACCAGGGCTCAAACTTTCAGCACAGTCATCCTCTCCCCTTGTGGATGAAACTTTATTCAGGCAATTAGTGGGCAGCCTCATCTATCTTACTGCCACCAGACCTGACATCAGTTTTGCAGTAAGCTACATTTCCCGCTTCATGTCAGCTCCTAAAGCTGATCATTGGATAGCAGCAAAGCGTGTGCTACGATATGTGCATGGCACTTCTGATTATGGACTCCTATACACTCGAAGTTCCGATCCTATACTCAGTGGTTACACAGATTCTGACTGGGCCGATTCGGTTGATGATTGTAAATCTACAGCTGGGTATGTGTTTAGTCTAGGATCCGGTGCTGTTACTTGGACTAGTAAGAAGCAACAGGCAGTGGCTCTCTCCTCAACAGAAGCAGAGTATCGGGGAGCAGTTAAGGCATCCTGTGAGGCAGTTCGGCTTCGACGTATGCTTGCAGATATGCATGTTTCCCAGACAGGGCCTACTTCTTTGTTTTGTGATAATCAGGGAGTGCTCAAACTTGCCAAGAATCCAGTCTTTCATGAACGAACAAAGCATGTGGAAACTCATTGCCACTACATTCGCCAGCTTGTTGAAGATGGATCAGTTCAGTTGCAATATGTTCCCACAACAGAGCAGCCCGCAGACATCTTCACCAAGCCTCTTGGCCTTGATAAATTTGTAAAATTCAGAGGGTCTATTGGTGTTGTAAATAGATTGAGCATTAAGGGAGGGTATTAGAATAATCCTATTTAGTATTTAATGCTCATTCTTTTAGCTGTTGCTAATTTTTATTCTTTTAGCAGTTTCTTAGATGAAACTGATTGTTTCCATTATCTAAATAGAAACTTGATGTTTCTATTTCTGTAAATATCTCTGTATTATTATTGAGCTTAAGCTTGCTCATTAATTAATTTCATTCATTGAAATCTATATGCGTGTTTCGCACTGTTTTACCTTAGGCCGACATGGTGTGGAGGTTACATAATTCATATTTGACTCAATACTTAACCTTTTTACATGATTCAAAAGCCCAAGAAGGGTCTCTTTAAATGTACAAAAACTCTATAGACTCAGAATAAATCCTAGAAGTACACAATGGGGAATTTGACCTAAAACATGGTGACCCAAGCATGAAACCCATGCTTTCATAAGTCACAATAGTGATAATAAAAATTCTTTTCTTTATTCTTTTGACAAGTACATTACATAATGACTCAAGTACATTATTGAAGACCGAACATAGTTACATTTTCCAACACTCCCTCTTAACTAGGGAGGTTGTTACACCGGAAAATTCCTCTTGCGGACAAGAGCGATCTCCCTAGATCCTAAATGGAAACTAGAAACAATCATGACAATTGAACTGACTCTTTCCCTAAGTTGAACTTGTTCGAATTATAAGCAGTATAGCTAATGGATGAGCCTCTTACCTATTTCACGAAATGCTTGATGAAGATCCCTTGTTGTGACTTGATGCAGTTCTTCAATGCTTGATAAGACCTGCAAACATAGACCATAAAAGGATCAAAAGCACATGTGATATAATAATCCAAACAACTTAGCCTAATGATCAAGGAAATTAGGGATTGAATTTGCCTTAATAAACATTATAAACAATTGTAAACCATTCATCATTCACATAAGACAAAATCAATGGGAGAAAGTGTTCATTTGTATTAATCAGAAAATAAGAGGAGCCTTACAACCTTCACCTTGATGCCGTGAGGTCCCTCCCAAATGCCTTCAATATCCTCCTTAGATGACAAGCTTTCCAATCTCAAACCAATAACATAAGTTTATTTTCTCTCAATTCTAACCTCCCCAATCCCTCTACCCTCTAGTCATTTTATAGACCAAGAGGAGGAAGCTTCAGATCCATAAGAGGAGGACAAGACTCCTTTATTGAGGGATTAGATTACCATGAGAAAAGGGATGGAGATGCATCTTCTGAGGGTTATAGTTCGAAACTTCGAATAGTTATCACCTGGAAGCTTTCAGTTGGGAAATATTCAACCATGTTTCTAGAATGTACTTTTTATTCTTACTCTCTAGAATTCACCTGTGCGGGCTTATAGTGGCAAACAGAGCGCAACTTTGTGCTGTTCTTAGAGTCAATTTCAGCGCATGCGCGGGAAACTCTAGAGAAAACGGCGCAGGTGGAACTTAACAAGGTGTGACAACTATTTGACTCAAATTTCTCATGTACTTCAACATATTTTGGGTTGTTTGACTTCTGAGGGAGCTGGTTCAAACATGTTCACGGATGGTAAAAATATCCATAAACTGATCAAGTGTCATGGTGACAAATTGACATGTAACATATTGCCCCCTAAAG
This sequence comes from Pinus tabuliformis, assembly GCA_031772625.1. Classification (NCBI taxonomy): domain Eukaryota; kingdom Viridiplantae; phylum Streptophyta; class Pinopsida; order Pinales; family Pinaceae; genus Pinus; species Pinus tabuliformis. The sequence goes on along the minus strand of CM062805.1, from coordinate 797,841,925 downwards.
TGCGAAGTTTGTAAAAACAATTTTAAATATTGAAGCACTTTATCATTCCAAGGATCAGATCAGAGGCAATGGTCGGAAACCTGCAAGGAACATTCAAGGAACATAATGCAAATATATATCAAAAAATCATCTTTGAGGTAGGCATTCCCATACTCAGAGTAAAGCGAACTCAATGAACAAGCATGGAAAAACTAAGATCATATAGATGGTAGACACAGTATGGACGCAGCCACCTGTCTACATAATCATGAATATAAAATTTCCTCGCAACCTGGATTGATGAAACTAGATCCAAGGTCTTGATCTCCATCTCTCGATCCACAGTACGATTCTAACCATGCGAGTGAATGTCTCAAAGTCGAACATGGCAGAAACCACTTGATTACCGGTCAATAATGTGAACTGTTAACAAGTGCGAGAGAAACCACCAACAATGACAATGGCTCTCACGGTATTCCCAATACAATCTATGAAGTGTGAATAAGTGATCTGAAGTCGAACACTCATAGAATCATTCGATCGCAGGCCAATGATGAGAACCTGTCGTCAAAAGTGAGAAACCTGCCATTAAGGCACGCAGGGTTCAAGGCACTAAAGGTTTCTAAATCAATTTCCTAGATAATGAGCTGAAGTCGATAGGAAGCGATTCGTCATAGGAAAGCCTATGACATGAAACATGATATCAAGTTTTTGAAAATAGTTTGCAAGGACTGACTCAAGGATGGCTGACGCAAATGAAGGCATATAATTTGCAAAGGGTTTTGAACTGAGGTTGAACTTCTCTTGAACACATAATGACACGACAATGACTTGGCAGCATTTGACTTAACGATAATACCCAAAACCATGAAGACTTTCAATGAGGTTTGATTAACTGTAAGGCAAATGGATTTCCCAACCTAGACATGAATGTGACGGAGTGCCGTGTTCAAGAGTGACATGCTACCTTTTAAAACTGAAAATGTAAAATGGACACCTTCCCCAATTTTTCCCCACCATTACTGGCAAGTACCTCTTTATTTTTTACAAGCTTGAGGAGGATAACATATGCTTGGATTGTAAGCTCATCCTTCGGATGAGGCCATTGAAGTATTTTTAATGAACCCTAAGGAGTGGTTCAGTCTCGTCATGCTTAAACTGTCTTGTACTGTTTAATTTTTATGAGTCCAATAAAGGGGTAACTCGATGTCGTTTTCTTTTAAGAGTTTGAAAAAGACAAAAAGGAAACTCATTCAGTTCTTTTACCGTAAAATTTTAACGAGTCCGGAAAAAGTAAAGCTCGACGTTTTTTATTTTTAGAGAGTAGGAAGAAAAACATAAGTAGACTCCATCAGGTTCTTTTTCGTCAGTTTAGTCTCTCAGGTCCGAAAAACGATAAAATGATACAAGAGAGAACTCTATTGCGCATGTCTAGTTAACGTGTACCTTTTTCATAAACAATTCTAGTTCAGTCTGTAAAAGGGGTAAACTTATACTAAGTGGACGGTTGTTCATTTACTTTTACGAGTTCGAACAAGCAAGTACTCGACAATCTTTTCGTTTTGAAAGAGTCTGAAAAGGGCTTAAAAGAGGACTCCATGATTTTCTCTTTTTGTAATTTTTAAGAGCATGAAAAGTGATAAAAGTCTACTAAAATGTCAAAAATGATTCATCTTGACTCCGTAAACTATCCTACACATTTAAACTCAATAACTTGTCATAACTATTCAAAAGGGGCATTTTCCCTCCCAAAAAGGTTCAAAACATAAAAAATAATATTTTTAAGCTTCAAAAACTTATAAAAGTGGGAAAAAGTAATTTATTTTTACCATTTGCATTTTCACCAGTTTAGAGCAGAGAGAGGAGTTTTTACCGTCAAACTTCCAGACTGGTTCCGAGCCAACCGGTGGATGAAATCACGCACCGTTTCTTCCAGATAGAAGATCTCTCCATAACTTAGCTTTTTATCCATTTAGTTTTTCATTTTAAGCTTTTATTTTATTTTTTGGAGCAAAACCTAGTTCAAAAATGCGCCCTCGGCCCTGCGCAGGCCGATAAAATTTTCCACACGGAAAATCATGGCCTACGCGAAATTCTGCGGGAAAAATCCGCATAGCTGCGTCCTATCTAGTGTTGCGGGGGAGCGCCTCCCCCCTTCTCGATCCCGCTCCCAATCCGCGCTCTCTGGGCGGGAACGACTTGGGAGCAAGTCGGGAATGCGCTCCCTAAATTTTTTTTCGCTCGCATTTTTGGGAGCGTTTTGCCTTTTGCAATTTTGCAATTTTTTGTAGTAATGTTCTAAATGCAATTTTTTTGAAAGAAACAAATAAGTTTTGATTGGGGCAACTTAATGATCAAGTCTATGTCCCTAGTATTGATATGCTATTCATGGTAATGTTAAATTTTTAAAGCAAAAGTGACATTCTATTTAATCTTCATTTTCATCCTATTACTTAAATTTTTAACATTACCATGAAATGACTGAGGATGTTTGAGAGTGGTTCCGGCCTCATTGGATTTCATATGGAGAAAGTAGAATTTTAGATTTCATTCAAAATCCAGCAGACTTATCAGTTTTTCAGGATTTCAGGATTGGGGGATTGCAATGTTTCCATTGAATTTTGTCATGTATTAGGGTATGGAACTCGTATTTTATCAAGAGCACCAATCCCTCTATGTACATTGGTTGTCGAACTCCTTTATCATGACTCTCCTAAAAATGTACGCATCACTCAAACAAAATCTTGACTTGACATGCTATGCTTTTTCTATCTTATGTTAATGCTTAGAGGGTGATATTAATGACAAAGATCCCTATACAGATACAAAGGTAATGACAAAGATACCTCTGGATATTAATGCTTAGAGGGTGATATTAATGACAAAGATCCTGATTTCCAACAAGACTAAAAAATTAGAAATTTCTCATGGTGGCAAGAGGCCAAAGCATAAGAAAAAGATAATAGATTTACTTCTCTTTTCTAGTTTCTAATAGTTTTTATAACTATTGACTTTTTCATATTTATTATGATATTTTTTTAGACAATATATGACAATTTAAGTTTGAAGTTCGCAATTATAACTCATTAGTAATGAATTATGAATATGATGCTTCATGAAAGTTGAAAGTTGTTTCATAAGTTGTTTCATTTCATTTCATGTTAGATATTATTTGTTATAATGGTTACACTTAGCTTACAAGTACAACTTTGGTGATCAATGATGATAAATGTTATATATTGAATTTTGAAAGCTTGAAACTTTAAGATTGATGAATCATGAGACTCAATATGTTGTATGTTACTATGTTACTAACTTTTGTGGACGTGGTTGATGAAGATTATAACTTCTAGATGATTGTTGTTATATGGTTCAATCTATGTTTTTTTATGTTTTTTATATCTAATTCATTATTCTACATGTTTTTGTTGACATATATGTATCAAAATATAAAAATATATATATATTATATAAAAAACACTCCGGGATTCGCTCCCAAACCAGGAGCTTCTGAAAATGTCGCTCCTGCTCCCGTTTTCGCTCCTGCTGCCCGCTTTCGCTTCCGCTCCCAAGTAACAGTGGTTCTGTCCATAAAAGGATGGCCACACAGGCGCTGGGGGCTAATTTTTAAAAAAGTTTTTAGCCATAAACTAACTTGTGGTTGATGAAGATTATAACTTCTAGCTGATTGCTGTTATATGGTTCAATCTATGTTTTTTATGTTTTTTATATCTAATTCATCATTCTACATGTTTTTGTTGACATATATGTATGAAAATATAAAAAATATATATATTATATAAAAAACACTCCCGGATTCGCTCCCAAACTGGGAGCTTCTGAAAATTTCGCTCCCGCACCCATTTTCGCTCCTGCTCCCCGCTTTCGCTCCCGCTCACAAGTAACACTGGGAGGTGGACTCCTGGGTCAAAGTTCCAATCTTGCCAACCCGTGGGAGACCGTCTCCAGTTTTAGTGGAATGATGATAATAGATCCTTTCAAAGCTTTTCTAGGTATATCTTCCCTGTTCCAGCGAGTCCCCTCCATCCCCCAAAGGACAACAGCAGTCCATATAGACTAAGCTCAATACATGGAATCAGGATAGGCACAATACTTATATCTGAAGTTTCACCTTTATAGGTGGGGCTGGATGATAAGCAATAGGGCTAGTGGTATTCTTTGAATCCTATAGGTATCTGTGTTATAGAGAATACATGAGCATCCTTTTCAGCTGCTTACTGAATCGCATAGCTAATTCTTGCTGATCTTCATAACACCTTATGAAAATAATATCTTGCTTCTCATAACACACAAAACATATTTGTAATTTTGATGAATAACTCTGAGGACGTCACTCTTACATTCTTAACCATTCTGTGTTTTTATCTGCTACGCCAAAAGGCTACAGAATGAAGGCTTAACAACTGTCCTGACGATGGAATCACTAGCAGCAGTGAATAAATTGCTTTGACATATTTTATAACTGGAAAGAAATAATAGAAGGAAGGCTGAACATGAAATCAACTCCAAAGGCAAAAACCAGACTGTTAAGATAATAATTAATCAAAGGGCCTGGGTAAAGTAGGTGACCATAAGGGCTAAGTACAATAGTGGAATATCAAGTCAAAATGAGCCTGGCATGGAGGTAGACTCCTGGGTCAGTGTCCAACATTGTCATTCAGCAGGACTCAGGAGGCTTCCTTCCTTTACAGTCTCAATGGGAGATGACAATAGCCCCTTCAAAAACCTCCTCTAATAGCCTCTTTCAAAGTGTCCTCTCTCCTGCTACAGATATCCATTCATTCCCAACAAATTCCCTCCTCTTTCTGTTTCTCAAAGGACAGGAGCATTTGCCAATATACAAGAAGTTCAATACATAGAATTAGGATATTCACAAATATCACTAATATCTCAATGAGTATAGGTGTATGATATCAATTGGAAAATAGGTATCTGTTTAATCATATATTTACCTGGTAAATAGAGAATATAGAGGTACTAATTGAAGTTTCTGATTACCAATTTGCACACTGGGTTTCTCACTGATCTTCATAACACCTAATGGAAATGATGTCTTCCTTCGGAGAAACACAAAAGATATTCCCTGTTTTGATGAATAATTTGAGTATTTCAGTTTTTTATTCTTAGCCATTCCATGCTTTTATCTATTGATACATCTGCCCTGCTGAACTCCTTTCCCTCCTAATGAGCAAATGCCTAACAGTGAACACTGATGATGTTTCACGCACAATATCAATTTTCCTCAAGCTAATGTCAACCATGTTGATGCAGTCTATGATAAGTTGCTCCGCAGCAGTGAGGATTTTGTGTGGCCTATAGATTCTAGCTTTCATGGACGTTTTATAATTGATGTGGAGTTCCTGGACCTGAAAATTGCTACAATGAATGTAAGAAATGCATGTCTTTATGTGCATCTTTCTGGAATGCTATGACTTGTGTAAATTTGTTTGGTTCAAATAATTCTATATAATCTTTGACTTGTGACTTTTACTGATTGACAATAAAGGGTGGAGAAGCTTGTTCAATATGGCCCAATGAAGGAGCAATGCAGTGTCAAGCAACTAAGGGTGCATTAAAATGCCTTTCTCGTATGTTGGATGATGGTCTTCACACGGATGTAACTATTAATACTGCTAATGGTAGTGTTAGAGCACATCGGGCTGTTTTAGCAGCGCGATCCCCTGTTTTTGAGAGTATGTTCTTGCATGATCTCAAAGAGAAAGAATCATCGATAATTAATATTGAAGACATATCTGTGGAAGCTTGCATGGCTCTTCTAAGCTACATCTATGGAGGTATCAAACATGAGGACTTTTGGAACCATAGAATAGCTTTATTGAGGGCTGCTGATAAATATGACATTGGGGACTTGAAAGAATCCTGTGAAGAAAGCCTTTTGGAGGATATAGATTCTAAAAATGTTCTCGAGAGGCTGCAAGAGGCCTGGCTCTACCAGCTAAGTCGACTGAAGAAATCATGCTTGATGTATTTGTTTGACTTTGGAAAGATCTATGATGTGAGGGATGATTTGAACATGTTTTTCCAACATGCTGACAGGGAGTTGATGATTGAGATGTTTCAAGAAGTGCTAAATGTTTGGAGGGTAGGATAACTTCATGAACAGATATTAGATTGACATGAGATGGCTCAAGCTGATTCAAGTATTTAATTTATATTCTGCTTTTATTCCATTTTGCAACTTAGTTGTGAATAAATTTATGATGGCTCAAGTTACCCAATGCATTTAGTTTGTTACCACGTTTTCATTTCTTTGTGAAGGGCAACATATTCTATGTAAGGAAAAGACTCGAGTTTTAATATTGACCAGCAATGACTTTTGATTCTCTTAAATCTAAAACGATGTGTCTGTTTGCTGGAATTTTAAGAAGCAATTTTGCATGCCAAAACCACATTCTCAATGACGTCTCATAGTATATTCATGCAATCCCTGAAATGCAATGACAGCTCATAGACTATGTTAGTGTAGTCTTCTGAGTGTAATGTACTTTGAAACGTGTCATTTCAAGGTGTTAGAGACTACCTGTCATACCCCTTGCGTGGTTGGTGGAGTCTGCCACCTTTCTTTCTTGGTGGTCTCTACCACCAGCTTAGGGGAGTCTCTATAGCTATGAGTTCTCATAATAGGTCTGTTGTGGACCCCTACTTATAGACTATGCCATAAGGTTCATCAAACTTCAACCTCGAGGTTCTAAATTTAGTGAGCCTAAAAGAAAGATTTAAGGTTCAAAATTTTGCAAACCTAAAAAAATAAAAATTGAGGTTCGGTGAAGGTCTTTGAATCTCATAACCATTGACCAAGTCCGTAGCTCAAAACTCATAACCTCATGTCACAACTCAAGCTTGTAATCTATCCTTGTGGTTTCCAAGTCCATGAGAACCTAAAAAAATAAAAATTGAGGTTCGGCGAATGTCTTTGAATCTCATAACCATTGACCAGGTCCATAGCTCAAAACTCATAACCTCATGTCACAAGTCAAGCTTGTAATCTATCCTTGTGGTTTCCAAGTCCGCGATAACATTTTTTTATGTTTGCTCATGTTGATTTCTTGTTATTCTATGCTAAATTTCAATTTCATATCTATATATATGCGAGAACCTAATGGTGAACCTCATCAAAAAAATTGAACTCGAACGAACCTAATCATTGCTGAATCCAAACTTGACCCAGACCATGTGACTTAGCTTATAGAATAAGACGCACATTCTAAATGGTGAAGGACTAAAGAATACACATATGCATACCCATTATCTCAACACAGGAGATTCCTGGTTCCAAAGGAGGGTACAGCTGTGCTGGTGAGCATGCTACCATGTTGTTCCTGGGCATGCTGGTTCAGGGTTAGTCCCCGCTCCCAGTAGCCTGGTGGACCTCTCTTGTTGATTGTGCTTGTGTTTATTCACATTCACACTTCTCCAAAAATCTGAGAAGAGTGCATACAATATAGGTGCATATATATGATTTAGAAACTCCCCTATTTATCGGTTTCCAAGCATTTTATTGTATCATTTCCTATACAAAGATGTACTAGCAAGCTAGTTACCTGTGGTAATCGTTCCTTTTCAAGTGTTGTATGCCTATCCCACTAGTGATTTTGAACTTTGTCACAACATATATCCCCTTTTTTCAGCATTTTTTTACTAGCATTTCCGATACAAAGATGTAATACTAACAATTTAGCCAATTGTGGTAATCCCTCCTATTTCAAGTCCCGTATGCTTATCATACTAGTGATTTTGAACTTCGTCACAAACAGGTATCTGTTGTGATATCTGATTTTTAGTCTTGTATAATCAGATATCACAACAGATATCTGTTTGTGACAAAGTTCAAAATCACTAGTGTGATAGGCATACAAGACTAAAAAAAAAGTGATTACCACAACTAGCTAGATTGCTAGTATGACATCTTTGTATAGGAAATGCTAGTAACAAAATGCTGGATAAAAGGGAGAAGCGTTTTTAAATCATAGATATGCACCTACAAAGGTTTGAAGACCATAAAATTCATAATAACAAATGCATTCATAATTTCATCTCTAGTCCACTTTTGATGAGAAATTTTGTCTCAAAGAGGAGCAATTCCTCTACTATCAACTACCATGATAAATGGAAATTAATAAAAAAAAATAAAACTACCATAAAAATCAGAAATTGATCAAAAACAGCATATGAAATAAGCAATCAACAAACCTTTTTATATCTTAGGAATTCCCAGTTCAAATAAAATTAAATGCCTCCAGGGGCCATAATGGACAACCGCTATCATTTTACTAAGAAAGCCTTATTCTAGTGTTCAACTTGACAAACAAACACACACAAGGACATGAGAAAATAACACTAGAACTCAGTTGGAAATTTCAAGTCATCTAAGTAGTCGAGTTAAACTTTGCTCGATGATGTTTTGAGTTGACTTGAGTTAACTTGGTCTCAAGTCCAATTCTTTGTTGCAAGTTAGACTCGACAACAAGTAGTTAAACCCATGAGTACTTGCATAGTTGACATTGACTAGGAGTAACTCACAAGATATTTTCTCTTTGGTGACTCAAAATGATATAGGAGGATCCTCAAAATGCTCAGCATTTTACAGTATCAAATTCTCTCGAAACTAGTGCCAAGTCAAAGAGCTCGTTGCCCTCAAAATGCTCAGCATTTTACAGTCTCAAATTCTCTCGAAACCAGTGCCAAGTCAAAGAGCTCGTTGCATTGATTCCGCCAGTGTATTCGGTTTCGAAAATGGCCTCTGTATGAAGGAGAAAACACATCTTGAAGTTTATGGAAAACATGTAAAAAAAATGGGCTTTTGTAGGCCAAGTGGCATTCTCACAGTTTGACATGTGGCAGTGAACAGGTGGTCAAAGGTTGGTCGGATGGGCAAGGTCGAGGTCAAACCCGCGACCTCTACTAACATAGTGCAAATCCTTACCAATATGCCATGCATTTCATTTATTAAGTTATGGGTGCAATTTTGTATTAATATTGTTAAGTATGGTAAGTGGGGGTAAGGTTGGTGGAGCTCGCTATATCTCATGGCCCCGCAACCCAAGAGTTGCCAAACGTTACGCCAACATAGCCATGGGTTCACTCCAACCCAAGAGTTGCTAAACGTTACACCAACTTAGCCATGGGTTCATGGTTATGTTGACTAGAGATATGAAACCGTCGGGGGTAAGACCATATGGTTGCACAACGGTCCAACGTTACATCGCCACAGGAGATGCCACGCACCGTTGGACTTCGGTTGGCAGAGTTGTTATAACAACCATTGGAACGATCAGGAGCCATAGGAGCCACAAATCAACACGTCGGCACGAGGTTATATTGTTACAACGAATGCTACATATGTCATGGCCCAGAGTATAGTGGGTTGTAAACTATATAATATATTTGTTATATGCCGCCTATTGATACCATATATATAATATGGCTTGCGTAATATATGTGCCCGTTCCATATAGTTGTAACTATTCCCTATATTAAAACCTTTGTAAAACAATCATGTGATATAGTTATGCGCCGAATGCCAAAGTTAACACATTGTTGCAATGAATAGCCATGTACATCACAGGAGGTCCGCGGGTTTGACCCCGGGACCTGCCCGTGGCCTTATAAAATTGTTTGACATTGCACTAGTGCGAAAAAAGTGGTACAGTGAGGCTGAAGACTGTAATATTTGTGCCTGCAAATGCCTTTTTGGGCATAACTTGGCCATCCTTGGGTCTTTTTGAGAACGAAGAGTTGCGTTGGAGAGCAGAGGCCGAGGTCTTCATTCTGATAGTAACCAACAGTGCCTGTGTGCACACTCCAAATTGGTGAAATTTTTATGTAAAGAGCCTTTTTGAGCATTCATAATATAAAAAAAGCCCATTGGAAGCAGACCCGAAGGCGTAGTCAAGGAGGGACGAACTTTGTCATTAATGTTTGGTGTGTTTGCTTCTTTTCTTACTACTGCTCATGTTTATTTTTAGTTCTCAAGTTTATGTTTAAGGCACTTAAAAACTCAATTTTCTCTCATTCATTCACATAAAAGCAAGCTTAGTTAATATTTTGGTGAAATTGAGCAAATAGTCAATCCTATGTTTTTGGATCATATTTTGGTATCAATGCAAGGTTGATCATGTATAAGTTGAATATTTTCCAATGTGAATGTTGACTACATCCAGGTCGCAACGTGGGGAAATGAAACTTGAAGAGATAAACCCAGAGATTGGAAAGAGGAAAGTCTCATAGAAGATGACAAGTTCAAATGAAGGAGAACCACCTGAGACGAAGAGCGAGGAACAATTTCAACAAATGTTCCTTAATATGCAAAGGATGATTGCAAAACTTTATGAAGACAAGAAGACTGGAGATGCAACTTCGATTTCTAAAGGCACGAAAGTGAAAAAGGGCAAGGAAAACGCTGATGGTAATCAACCTCCTTCTCCTTCTCCTTCATCTTCGTCTTCTTCTTCCTCATCCTCTTATCATTTCAGTTCAGATTCAGACTCACAAAAGAAACCAAAGAAATCTCCTTTTTTGAAGCTTGATGTTAAGTCTGAATTGTCAATATATGATGGTGAAATGAATCTTGAAAAGCTAGATAACTGGATAAAGAAACTTGAAGTGTATTGTAGAATTCAGAATATTGTTGATGAATCTGCAAAAATTCAGTTAGCTACACTTAGAATGGGGGGAACAACTTTGATTTGGTGGGAAAGTAAAAATCAATCAGATTTGAAGCATAAAGGTAAAATTATCTCTTCATGGTCTATGTTTGTTAAAGCTCTTAGAAAGCAGTTCTATCTTTTAGGATATATGCAACAAGTTGTAATAGATTGACAACATATAAGGTAAAGGACACAGTGTGCAAGAGTTTACACAAGAATTCAGGAAAAGAACATTAGCACTTAATGTTCCATTAAACACACGGGATACTTGGTTAAAGTATATTGGAAGTTTGCATTCTTATTTGCGACATACATTACTTATGTTTAATTCAATTGACTTTGATGAAGTGTGTGTAGAAGGCATTCATATTGAATCCGGTGGTAGACCTTTTCAGTCAAACTTTTCAAAGAAACCATTCAAGCATTCAGAGAACAAAGATTCCAAAGACAACAAAGGGAAGAGCAAATCAAAGGGGAAGAAATCAACAACAACTAAGAAAGAAGGAGAAAGGCCTACTTGTACTCATTGTCAGAGGGTTGGACATGATGAGTCCAAGTGTTGGAAGCTTCATCCAGAACTTAAGCCAAAGAAGTTCCTTAAGAAGAAGGGTGAGATGAAAGTTAATGTTGTAGTCTAACAAGATTTGGGATCCGATGATGAAAATAAGATCACTGCCATGGGTCTGACAGGTAATCCTTCTGAATCTAGCTCTAGTTCTACTTGTTCTGCATCTTCTTCAAAATCTAATGATGTGATTGAAGAAAAGAAGAGAGTTGAATTGTTTCATATCATGATTATCTCCAAGCACACTAAGATAGATACATTATTCGATAGTGGATCACAGGCAAATCTAATATCTGAGGAACTAGTAAGGAAATTGAGATTGGAAACTAAAAATCATCCAAAACGATACCCTTTAGTATGGTTGAAAGAAAACACTCAGATGCAAGTCACAAAACAGTGTCGTTTAAGGTTTGCAATTACAACTAATTTTTTTGATGAAGTTGATTTAGATGTAATTAATTTGGATATATGTGGAGTTGTGTTGGGTAGTCCTTATCTTTATGATCAGAGATGCCATATTTCATAGAAAGGAGAATAAGTATCATTTTGTTAAGGATGGAATTGAATATATTGTCAGGGCACATAGAATGAAGACAAGCTTGGATTTAATCAATATAAATCAAATGAAAAGACTCATAAGTTCAAGTAAAAAGTATGTTCTCATATTTATTAAAGAACAACCTAAAGATAAGTATAATGCTTTTCAAGGGTGTGATTCTCAGTTTAAGGACAAATTGGTGAAATAGTAGATTCTTATAAAGAATTGTTTAAAGAACCAAAAGTCTACCTCCAAAACGAGAAATACAACATGATATTCAATTACAATCTGAAGCGCCTCTTCCGAATATTGACATGTATTGTATGTTGGTCATAGAAAATGAAGAAATTAAAAAACAAATTTAAGAATTGGTTGATAAAGGATTCATTCGACCTAGTTCTCCATGTGGATCACCGATCATATTAGTCCCTAAGAAAGACAGAACTTGGAGAATGTGTGTTGATTTTAGAGCCTTAAATAAAATCACCATTAAGAACAGGTATCCTCTTCCGAGAATAGATGATTTGCTTGATCAGTTAAAGAATGTTGTTTACTTTACAAAACTAGATTTAAGAAGTGGTTATCATCAGATTCGTATTGCAGAGAATGATATATGGAAAACTGCATTTAAGACTAGACAGGGGCTTTATGAATGGTTGGTTATTCCATTTGGTTTATGCAACACTCCAACAACTTTTATGAGAGTGATGAATGATCTGTTTCTTCCTTTTCTTGATAAGTTTGCCATAGGTTTATCTGGATGATATTCTTATTTTTAGTTCAAGTTTGGAAGAACATGTAAAGCATGTTAAACAAGTTTTTGATGTGTTGCAAAGAGAGAAACTGTATCTCAAACTTTCTAAGTGTGAATTTGGGAAAAATTCCTTAGTTTATCTTGGTTACATAGTTGGAGCAGGTCATCTAAAAATAGATCCAACTAAAATTGATGTGATTGTTAAGTGGCCAAGACCTCAAAATGTGATAGAAGTTAGGGGTTTTTTGGGTGTAGTTCAGTATTGGAGGAAATTTATTTCTCATTCTCTTTTATTGTATCACCACTTCATGCTTTGACAAGTTCTAAAGTCTCCTTCCAGTGGGGAGGAAAACAAAAAAAACATTTGATACTCTAAAGCAAAAAATTGTGACAGCTCCAATCTTAGCATTACCAGACCTTCAACAACCTATTGAAATAGAAATTGATGCTAGTGGGTATGCAATGGGTGCAATGTTATTGCATAAAGAAAAGCCTATTTGTTTTCATTCAAAAACATTTTCTAAGGCAGTTGCTAACTATCCAACATACGATAAAGAATTGTATGCATTAGTGGAAAATGTTAAAAAATGGAAACATGATTTAATGGGCAAAGAAATAGTGATTCAGATAGATCATCAGCCACTTTAGTACCTTCAATCTCAAACTAAGTTGCAACAGTCTCGACATTATAGATGGATGGGGTTTTTGCAACAATTCCACTTAGTAATCAAATATAAGAAAGGTACCACTAATAAAGTAGCTGATATGTTATAGAGACCACCTTTGAATGCTTCCGTTATTCTTCAAAATAGTTCCTTAGCACATGAAATTTACATTGAACAATATGTTGAAGACACTGATTTCAAAGATGTTTATGAATCACTAACTCATGGTGCTCAGGTGGAAGAAGTGAATTATCATATTCATGACAACTTATTGTACCATCTTGGCAAGTTGTGCATACCATAGGGAGAAAAAATGCATGTGATCAGGGGAAGCACATTCTTCTCGTGTTTCAGGGAATTTTGGTGTAGGTAAGACCATGCACAACTACAAAGGTATTGCTATTGGCCTCAAATGAATGAAACGGTTGCTAAGTACATCAAAGGTTGTGTCATGTGTTAAACAAGCAAACCAAGCAATAGATAGTTAGGTTTGTGTATGCCACTTCCAGTTCCTTCTAGAACATGGGGCAGTATATCTATGGATTTTGTAGGACTTACTATGTCTAGAAAAGGGCATGATTATTTGTATGTTGTGGTTGATAGATTTAGCAAAATGTGTATTCTTGTTCCATGTAGAAAGCAAGTTACTGCTGAACAGACTGCACAATTTTTCTTTCAAAATGTATGGGTTCATTTTGGGTTGCCTACTTCTATCATTTCAGATCAGGACTCTCGTTTCATGGGAGAGTTTTGGTCCATTTTGTGGGGACTTATGGACACTAAATTGAAAAAGAGCACAACTTTTCATCCACAAACCCGATGGGAAAACAATGGGGGTGAACAGAACAATGGTACATCTTCTCAGAGGCTATTGCAGCAAGCATCCTAAGTTGTGGGATGAATCCTTACATTATGTCCAACATGCTTACAACCGGGCCTTGCATTCTTCTACAGGTAGATCTCCTTTTGAGACATGTTTTGGGTACTTGTAAAAATCACCAATGGACTTCATGTTTGGTGAAGAAGCGCAGGAGGATGAACATGGAGATACCGACAAAGAAATCAAGTTCATTCAAAGAATCCAGAAGATTCATGAAGCAGTGTAGGATCAATTGGAGAAAAGTCAGGCCAAGTACAAAATGCGCCATGACAAGCATCGGGTGGATCATCACTTCCAGGTTGGTGATCAAGTATGGTTGCACATCAACAAAGAAATGATGAAAGGTGAAGGTAAAAAGTTGAAACCTATCAGGTATGGTCCTTTTAAGATTGTTGAAAAGATTGGGTACAATGCATTCCGGTTAAATTTGCCTCTATACATGCATATATATTCAATTGTCAATGTTGAAAATTTGAAGTTGTATGAACCTCCTATGATTATGGATCCAGAGGAAAATGCTTAAATTCCTATTGTAGATGATTTTGCACCTGAATGTATGATTGAGTTATAGGAATATACCATCTTGGATAGGAAGGTCCGTACTTTCAAGCATGGAGATGTTGAGTATCTTCGAGTGGGACTCAAAGGCATGAATCCAAGCAAGGCAAGGTGGATGGAGATCGGAAGGGTGAGGGAGTTGTACCCTCACCTCATGTTTGCTTAAAACCAAACTTTTGGTGGTCCAAAAGCTTTTAGTGGAGAGGAATGATTCGGGCAGATCCTCAAAATGCTCAGAATTTTACAGTCTCAGACGCTCTTGATGCCAGCGCCAAGTCGAAGAGCTCGTCAAGCTAATTCCGACAGTATATTTGGTTTCAAAAATGGCCTCCTTATGAAGGAGAAAACACACTCTGAAGTTTATGGCAAACAGGTAAAAAAAAAATGGCCCTTGCAGGCCATGTGGCATTCTCACAGTTCGACACGTGGTAGTCCATAGGTGGTCAAAGTCAACAGGTGGTCAAAGGTCGGTTGGATGGGCAGGGTCGGGGTTGAACCTGCGACCTCTGCCAACACAGTGCAAACCTTACCAATACACCGTGCATTCCATTTATTAAGTTATGGGTGCAATTTTGTATTAATGTTGTTGAAGTATGGTAAATGGGGGGTAAGGTTGGCGAAGCTCAACACATCTTGTGACCCTGCCAACCCAAGAGTTGCTAAATGTTACACCAACTTAGCCATGGGTTCACGGTTAATGCTGACCGAAGATACGAAACTGTCGGGGTTAATACCATATGGTTGCACATCGGTCCAATGTTACATCGCCAAGGGAGATGCCACGCACCATCAGAGTTTGGTTCGCAGAGTTGTTATAACAACCATTGGAACATTCAACAGCCACGGGAGCCATGGATCAACACGTTGGCATGGGGGTTATATTGTTACAACGAATGTTACATATGTCATGGCACGGAGTATAGTGGGTTGTAAACTATATAATATATTTTTTATATGCCGCCTATTGATACCATATATATAATATGGTCTGCGTAATATATGTGTCCATTCCATATAGTTGTAACTATTGCCTATATTAAAACCTTTGTAAAACAATCATGTGATATAGTTATGTGCCAAATGCCAAAGTTAACACATTGTTGCAACGAATAGCCATGTATAACCCGGGAGTTTCGTGGGTTTGACCACAGGACTATCCCGTGGCCTTATAAAATTGTTTGCCATTGAACTAGTGCAAAAGGAGTGTTATAGTGATGCCGAAGACTGTAGTATTTGTGCCTGCAAATGCCTTTTTGGACATAACTTGACCATCCTTGAGTCTTTTTGAGAATGAGGAGTTGCGTTGGAGAGCAGAGGCCGAGACCTTCATTCTCATAGTAACCAACCATGCTTGCGTGCGCAGTCCAGATTGGTGAAATTTTATGTAAAGAGCCTTTTTGAGCATTCCTAATATAATAGATGCCCATTGGAAGCGGATCCGGAGACGTAGTCCAGAAGGGACGAACTCCGTCATCAATGTTTGCTGTGTTTTCTTCTTTTCTTGCTGTTGCTCATGTTTATTTTCAATTTTCAAGTTTATGTTTAAGGCACTTAAAAACTCAATTTTCTCTTATTCATTCACATAAAAGCAACCTTAGTTAATATTTTGGTGAAATTGAACAAATAGTCAATCTTGTGTTTTTGGATCACAAAATCAGAAATAGATGTAAAACTTTATTAGTTAAGCGTCAAGTAGTTTTCATACTTGAACATATGAGATATAGTTTTTGGGGTTAACTCTGTAGAGTAAGCCATTAATTTGTGACCTATGCTCATAAGTATTAGTCGCAGTTGACCAATTTCTCATGATTTGGTATAGTCCACTTAACACTCATTGCATCGGGTAATGCTCATAGGGGTGAAGAAGTGGGATTGAAACCAACGAAATTGATCTCATAGCATCAATCATCACCTTTGGGGCTTGCACCTGGTAACTTGGACTTTCCATAGAGTTACACATCCCAAGGTTCCTCTTGCTGAAGGACACACTTAAATATGGAGTTGTTACCATAGTCAATCCCACTTAGCTTGGTACTCCATTTGTAAAACCTTAGTAAATATTTTATATTTTATATTGTCAATTATTTCAGCATTGAGGGGCTTTTAGTTTTGGGATTAACTACATAGACTAACCATGAGTATTAGTTGCAACTGGCTAATTTCACATGATTTTTTTGGTTTTAATCCCTTTTCTTTGCTGCGGTGACCATCAGTCCATGAAATGGGTCCAAAGTAGACTATTCAATTAATACTCATGGATATGGGTTGTCAGGCCAAGAGGTAACTCCTCAAATGAGATTATTATTATTCATTTAGGTATTTATTATTATATGCATGAAGGAGTGATTGTTGAGTTTCATCTCTCGATGACTCTCCATTTTCTCTATTATTTATTTACACTATTTACAGTTGTTCACCCAATCCCTATGATTAGGTTTCAACATTCCCCCCCTTAATTTGAAGGGATGTTGGCGAGTCTAAGCATCGTTCTGAATCTTTCAAGCTTTTCTCTTCCAAGCACTTTGGTGAAGATGTCTGCGATTTGCTCATTAGTGGAACAATGGCGAAGATGGATTGTTTTGGCCTCAACATGATGTCGAATTAAATGATATTTTGTATTGATGTGCTTCGTTCTATCATGGAACTTTGGGTTCTTGACCAACTTAATTGCCGAGGTATTGTCAATCATGAGTGGAGTCGAATGTATTTGTTTTACCTGCAAATCTTCTAGAATTTTCCTGAGCCACACAATTTCTTTTGTTGTCTCAACTACTGCCACATATTCTACCTCTGTTGTGGAATCTGCTGGAACTAATTGTTTGCGTGATCTTTAGGAGACAATTCCTGATCCAAGACTCATAGCATAATCCGAAGTAGATACCCTAGTTTCTTTGTCTCCATCGAAGTTTGAATCAAAGTATCTAATCAAGCTGAAGTCGCCCACGTGTGTATACTTGAGTCCAAAGTCTTGAGTCCTTTCAAGTACTTTAGAACTCTTTTTGCAGTAGACCAATGTCCCTCACAAGGCTTTTGCATAAACCTGGAGAGGATTCCAACAACAAACGAAATGTATGGTTTGGTAGTAGTCAGGTAGTTGAGACTTCATACAAGTTGTCTATACTTTGTTGCATCCTTAAATTCTTTTCCTTCAATGGATGTGAGCTTTAAGTTTTGTTCCATTGGAGTAGTCAAAGAATTGCATTTAGCCATGCCAAACCTGTTCAACAGATCTCCAATGTACTTCTTTTGAGAAAGGAATATGGACTTCAGATGTTGAGTTACTTCAATACCAAGATAATACTGAACATAGCCCAAATCCGTCATTTCATAACCTTTCCTCAATTCCTTCTTTATGGATGCAATGTAGCTCTCATTATTTCCTGTCATCAAAAGATCATCTACATATACCACAACATATACAACTGTTTTGCCAACTTTCTTGACAAACAAAGTTGCATCATCAAAATCATAATGTTTGAAATTGAGTTTCAAAAGATGCTTAGTTAGTTTTTCATATCAGGCTCGCGATGCTTGTTTGAGGCCATACCAGGATTTCACAAGTTTGCATACTTTATGTTCATGTCCTTTCACAACAAATCCTTCAGGCTGGGACATAAAAACATTTTCTTTTAGATCTCCATTCAAGAAAGTAGTTTTTACATCCATTTGAAAGACTTTCCAACTACTCTGAGCTGCTAGGGCAAAGAGTGTCCGGATGGTAGCCCATTTTGTTGTGGGGGCATAAGTTTCCTCATAATCGACCCCTTCCTTCTGTGCAAATCCTTTTGCCACAAGCCTGGATTTGTGCTTGTCAAGTGAGCCATCAACTTGATACTTGTTCTTGTAGACCCACTTGCAGCCAATTGGTTTGGTTCCCAATGGAGGATCAACTAGCTTCCAAGTGGCATTCTTTATCAAGGCGTCATACTCCTTTTGCATCACTTCTTTCCATTCATCATGGGAAACAACTTCTTTGAAGGAAGTTGGTTCAAAATCTGTAGACAAATTCAATTCACAATCATAAGAAACATCCATATCAACAGGTGAATCAGAGTCATCTACATCACCTCCATTTTTCCGAGTTGAGTTTCTACTTCCTGTCTTTCCAACCTCATCAGGATGAACATTTTCAAGTGTCTTTGTCAGCCACTTTGGGGGACCTTTTTGAGATGGTCCAGACTGCTCAGTTGATTGAGTTGGGATTGAATCAAGATTGAGTCTCCCAATTTTGTCAATCACATCACTTAAAGTATCATCTGTTGTTGGAGTTTCTTGCGAGGGAGAGAGTGCTTCAGAAGAAGATTCCACAGGTTGATCTAGTATAGGAATCCCCCCTTCAAGATGTGGGATTTGATTATCAAATTCTTGAAATGATTTTGCATTTGCGAACCTATCCAAGCGATAAAGTTGTCGCTCAACAACATTGTCAGCGTTGGATGATTCAAGAAAGATTACATCTCTAGATACAACACACTTTTTATTGACTTCATCATAGAGACGATATGCTTTGGAGGTGTTTGAATACCCCACGAAAATACACTTATGACTCCTTGCACCAAGTTTGTTTCTATGTACCTTTGGTATCAAGGCATAACATGTGGAACCAAAGACCCTGAGATGCTTTACCGAAGGAATGTGCCCATACCACATTTCAAAAGGAGTTTTGTTTCTAATAGCATTAGATGAACATCTATTCTTTACATATACATCACATAGAACTGCATTAGCCCAAAACATCAATTTTTACATTCTTGAAAAACATCATGGATCGCACCATATTTAAGATTGTCCTATTCATTCTTTCAGTTACTCTGCTCTGTTGGGGATTACAAGGCACAATTGTTTGATGTTTGATTCCATGTTGGCGAAGATAGTTTTTGTAGGAATTTACAGGGTAAGTTCCTCAGACAGAACACCAAAGGACACCGCTCACAAACAGATCGCAGATCAATACACCAGTACTTTTGACGTGGTTAAAACCCTCAAAGAGGGAAACAGTCCACGGCCTGAGCCAACGCGGCCACTTCAGGCAATTTATTAATAAAAGAATGAAAATTTACATATGCTTCTCTCATAGACGGATTACCCTACAAATGACCCTCCATGCTCTTTAAATAGAGATCATGGACCAATCGGGTGTTAAGCCACGGATCAAGTGTCGGTAATACCAAGAAGAGAATGAACCGTCGGATCACTACATATCGTAACCGTCGGATTGTAAGTTACAAAATGTACATAGTAAAGAAACACACTTTACCTAACTCTATACTAGACCAAGTTGTACTTAACTATTTTCTATGTGTCGGAATATCCTAACATCCCCCCTTAAGAACAACTTGGGATAGGATTGAAGGATTTACAAATATGACACAATAGGAGAAGGAAGGAGGCACTAGAGCCTATCCCCCCTTAGTGACAACTTCCTGAACTCCAACGATAAATCGAAGTTTAGTGAACTTCGCCTCTGTGAGAGCCTTTGTAAAGATGTCTGCAGCTTGATCATCTGTTGAACAATATTGCACTTCAAGAACATGGTCGTGAACGAGCTTTCCGATGAAGTGCATGTGCAGTTCAATGTGTTTGCTGCGCTGATGTTGGACTGGATCTTTGCATAGCTGAATGGCACTTTGATTATCACACCAAAGTGTAGTCGGATGCTGCTGCTGAAAGCCAAACTCTGACAGGATCTGACGAAGCCACAAGGCTTCCTTACTAGCTTCTACGGCACCACGATATTCTGCTTCTGCTGAAGAAAGAGAAATGGCACCTTGTTTCTTGCAAGCCCATGTAATAGGTCCTGAACCAAGAGTGAACACATAACCTGCAGTAGACTTCCGATCATTAGGGTCACCAGCCCAATCGGAATCAGTGAAACCAACCAATAGAGGAGATGCTTCGGCACTGTAATGAATCTCAAACTGAACTGTACCTCGAATATAATGAAGTATTCTTTTAGCTGGTTTCCAATGACTTTCATGTGGGTTTTGCATAAACCGAGCAACAAGGCCAACGACAAAGGAAAGGTCAGGACGAGTATGGGTTAGATACAAAAGCTTTCCTACAAGTTGACGGTATAAGGTAGCATCAACTTCAGGAGAAGTACAAGTGACTGAAAGTTTGACTCCACACTGAAAGGGAGAAGGGGCTCGCTTACAGTCTTCCATGTGAAAATGGCATAGAATATCATAGGCATACTTGGATTGGGAAAGGGAAATACCTTCCTTGGATTGCAAGACATGAAGACCAAGAAAATAATGTAAGTGTCCTAAGTCTGTCATTTCAAACTTCCTTTTAAGGCTAGACTTCACATGGTTTATAAGGTTGGGATCACTACCAGTCAGGATAAGATCATCAACATAAAGAACAAGAATGATAAGAGACTTGCCCACTTTCTTGGTGTAGACAGTATTGTCAGAATGACACCTAGAGAAGCCAGATTCTAAAAGAAAGTTATCCATTTTGGCATACCAAGCTCGAGGAGCTTGCTTGAGACGATAGAGGGATTTCTTAAGCTGACATACAAGGCTGGAGTCTGTTTGTATAAAGCCAATAGGTTGTTCCATATAGATTTCTTCATGCAAGTCCCCATGCAAGAAGGCGGATTTAACATCCATCTGATGGACTTCCCATTTGAAAGAGGCAGCAAGGGAAAGAACAAGGCGGATAGAGTTCATTTTGGCAACAAGGGAGAAGGTTTCAGTATAGTCAATGCCTTCAACTTGTGAAAAACCCTTAGCAACAAGACGAGCTTTATGTTTATCAACTTTCCCATCTGGTCCATACTTGGTTCTGTAAACCCATTTGCATCTAACAAGTTTTCGTCCCTTTGGTAGAGGAACAAGATCCCATGTATCATTTGCCAATAATGAATGATATTCTTCATTCATCGCTGCTTCCCAATCTGGATGGCCTGAAGCTTCTGCAAAGGTGTCAAGATCATAATTCACTGAAGCTTGAGCCAGTAAAGAAGAGGCTCTCTCGAACTGAGAACGTGTACGTCGCTGATCTGTAGGATCACCGGCAAGATCACCTGCTGCATCCCGAGTAGCACGGACCCATTTTGGAAGCTGAGGAGCTGAAGGAGGATCCTGAGAAGGTGGGGGAGGATTTTCATCCTCACTTTCATCATCTGGAGAAGAAATATTTTCAAAAGTAGAAGAGATAGGGAGAGGTGGCACATCCGTCGAACTAGGCTCGCAGGCCGATATATTTTCATCAAACTTTACATCTCTTCTAATGATAACATTTTTGGACTTAAGTGGAATAAGTCTATATCCTTTGACATCTTCAGAATATCCAACAAAAATACATTTTTCACTCTTTGGTTCTAAAGCTTTATGTTTCTCATCTGGAATATGGGCCCATGCTTCACTTCCAAAAACACGAAAGTGACTTACATCTGGTTTGTTTGAGCTCCATGCTTCTTCTGGAGTGATATTCTTTAAAACCTTAGTAGGAGTGCGATTTATTATGTAATTTGCACAGTTAATTGCTTCTGCCCAATAATTAAGACTAAGTCCTTTAGATTGAAGCATACAATTAGCCATTTCCTTTAAGGTGCGATTCTTCCTTTCAGCTACACCATTTTGTTGTGGAGTATATGGAACAATTTGTTGCATTTGAATTCCATTCTTAGTGCAAAAGTTGATGAATGTGTTTTTAACATATTCTCCGCCATTGTCAGATCTTAGCTTAAGAATTTGATGTCCAGATTGTTTTTCAACAAAGGCCTTAAAGGCCAAGAACATGTTAAATACTTCACTCTTGAGTTTTAAGAAGTATACCCAAGTGCGTCTGGAGAAATCATCAATGAAAGTTAAGAAATACTTATAGCCAGAGAATGAAGCAACTGGAAGTGGACCACATAAATCACTATGCACGAGCTGTAAAGGGGCTGAGGCATGCCAAGAGACACGTTTTTCAAAACTATCTCGATGATGTTTTCCGAGTACACATCCGGAACAAACACCATCTCTGCAAGATATACCATTGGAAGCCCTGTCACCATATTTTCTTTACATAGATTCTGAAGAGAGCGATAGTTTAAGTGACCAAATCGCTCATGCCAAAGTTTGCTCACTTCATCACTGTGAGCAACAAATACTGAGGGAAGATTTGATGACCCAAAGTTGTGAAACTTATACAACCTTGTAGAATCATCAACAATGCCGGTAGCTAAAATCTGTCTAGGATCTCTTAGGTCCTTAATTACGACATCGTGAGGTGAAAATTCAATGATTTTACCTTCACCTGAATGGGTTATCTGATATACAGATAGAAGGTTGCAGGATAAGGTTGGAACACATAATACATCATTAAACTAACCATTGTCTAGATGAACAGTTCCAGTCCCTACAACACTAAGAGATCTATCATCACCAACATATATATTTTTGGTGTTACAATCATTTAAAGAAGAAAACATGGCTTTGTTTTTGGCCATGTGATAAGAAGCTCCAGAATCAATGAGCCACTCATGAGAATTAGAAGAAGAAGATACATTTAGTGCATAGCCAGACCGAGATGCTTGACAACCACATGCAGAAAGTGCCATTCCTGAAGATGAAGTTGAAGTTGAAGAGTGCTCCAAATGGATGTTATGCTTCTTCATTGCTGCTTCCAAGGCTTCCATCTTCTTAAAGCATTTGGATTCTAAGTGGCCATCTCGATTATAAAAGTTGCAATGTCTATCAGTCTTCTTCCCTTTGTTTTTATTTGTCTTATCATTTTGTTGAAATGATTTTTCATTTTGAGGCTGAAATTGCTTAGGACCCTTGTTTGGTTTAGGACCATTCCTTTTAGGATACAATTTCTTAGGATTCTTTGGATTTGGTTGCTGCTGGGCGGCTAGCGCTTTCTTAGAAGAGTTTCCAAGATGAAGAAGACCAATGTGTAAGAGTTTTTCTTGTTCTCTTATTAAAGAATCATAAAAGGAATCAAAGGAAGGGGACTTGTAGGTTTGTCCTTGAGAAATGAAGGCTTCTCTTGTAGAATGGAAGGTGGAAACAAACACAGAATAGGCTGGTCCCAACTTAGTAAGAATGGAGTAGATAATGCTACTATCTTCTTTCTTAACCTTAACACCTTCCAAGAGAAGTCTAAGGGTCTTGAACTTGGACAAAAAATCTTCAATGCAAGAAAAATTATTGGGGTCCAATGTAAGCAATTCATTTTCAAGTTGATGGGCTTGAAGTTCATTTTTAATTCCAAAGAATTTAGTAATTTGTTGCAGTGCTTCATCAGGAGTATCAAGTTCTGCAATATGGAATCTAAGATCTGGAGAAATAGAAATCCCTATCAACCCACGTGCTTGGTCTTGCCTATTTTCCCATTTAGCTGCCTTATCTTCATCTTTCGGTTTGGTCTCTTGGCCTGTGGCTATTCTGTAAAGACCTTTACTTCTAAGTAAATCCACAATGTAGGACCACCATTGGAAGTAGTTAGTGCTATCAAGAATGACTTGGCATGGACTTTCCATTTTTAATAGAAACTGAAGCTGTAGATGCTGAAACTAAGTGTACCAATGGAAAGATCTCGAAAAATTAGGCTGTTTAAAAAAAAACGGTTCTGAAAACGGCTTCCGGATGAAGAAGTTATGGCTTTTTGAAAAAAAATTGACGAAGTCGCCGACGAAGTGCGGGAATGTGCGGAAATGAAAAAATCCACCCCCACAAAATGGAGACTTGAACCCAAGACCTCTACTCTCATAAATTAGCTTTGCACCAAGTGAGCTATACAAAAAGTTTGAGAGAGAGAGAGAGAGAGAGAGGGGGAGGGGGCAGATGCTTTGGGTTGCGTGCTTGCTTTGAGAAAGCTCTTTTTCCCTACAAAACAAAAAACACAAAACCCAACACGGACATACAAAAAAACGAACTTTGCGGCTCAAAGTTAGCTTTAGCCGGAAACTAAATATTTTCCTCAATGTTTCTGATTTTCCGAGATCACACTAAGGCGCAACGGAAAAGAGCATACGCATGAGAAAAATCCTTCCTTTCTGTTTCTGATTTGCCCAGATCGCACAGAGTCGCAAGGCAAAGAGCATACGCAGAAATGAAAGGTATAGATCCGGTAATAAAAAAAGCTAAATAAACCGAAACCGAAATAAACAGAGAGAAAATAACTGTACACTGCAAATAAACACTGTATACCTCCAGATCTTAAAAATGACGCAGCTACGGCTACTGGAAACCTTTTCGTGTGAAACGAAAGGGGTTCCTCACTGGAACATATGCTCCCAACACAACAGAGCAGTCCTCTCGGCCCGAAAGCAGTCAGAAACAGTAGATCTAGGAAACGACAGTCAGATGCAGTTCTACCGGCTTCAGATTTGGATCACCAACGGACGCGGCCCTCAAATAGCTCTGATACCATGTAGGAATTTACAGGGTAAGTTCCTCAGACAAAACACCAAAGGACACCGCTCACAAACAGATTGCAGATCAATACACCCGTACTTTTGACGTGGTTAAAACCCTCAAATAGGGAAACAGTCCACGGCCTGAGCCAACGCGGCCACTTCAGGAAATTTATTAATAAAAGAATGAAAATTTACATATGCTTCTCTCATAGACGGATTACCCGACAAATGACCCTCCATGCTCTTTAAATAGAGATCATGGACCAATCGGGGGTTAAGCCATGGATCAAGTGTCGGTAATACCTAGGAGAGAATGAACCGTCGGATCACTACATATCGTGACCGTCGGATTGTATGTTACAAAATGTACATAGTAAAGAAACACACTTTACCTAACTCTATACTAGACCAAGTTGTACTTAACTATTTCCTATGTGTCGGAATATCCTAACAGTTTTCAAATTCATTTGAAGTGTATTCTTTTCCATTATCAGTGCGAATAGAGCCAATATGAGATTGTGCGTCTTTTTCAATCCATGTATGAAAGTCTTGAATGTTTGAAAAGCATCAGATTTGTTCTTCAATAAATAAACCCAACACATTTTAGTGTAGTCATCAATAAATGTCATCATATATTTATTTCCATTTGCAGAAGGAACATGCATTGGACCACATAAATCTGAATGAATGAGTTCAAGTTTTCTATGTGCTCTGGAATGTGAATCATGAAAATACTGTTTGCTATGCTTTCCTAGAATGCAAGCATCACATTGCTTAAGTTCCCTAGGAATTGTAGGCAAACCAGTAACACCATTTTTTCTCAACAATAAGTTCAAGTGTCCAAATCTAGCATGCCATAATAAACTTGATGGAAATGTACCTTCATCATAATGAGAATTGTATGAGAAATTTTGTGTACGAGCAGAGGTACCCTGTAGCTTGAGAAGCCTTTCTTCTTCTATCCCTGTCATGACTAGTGAGTGGTATCATGATTTTCTCACCTCGACCTTGCCATCAAACATGTGAATGGAGTGTCCTTGTTGGCGGATGTGAACCAAGGACAACAAGTTTCTCCTCAGCTGTGGGAGATATAAAACATGATGTGAAAGAAAGTCTAGAAGACCAGGAAATTTAAGCCTGATTGTGCCAAGCCCTGCTGGCTTGAGTTTTGATTTGTCTATAAAGTATACTGCTCCATCAACATTGTCAACGAATTCTTCAAAAAAAAATCTTTTCTAAAAGTCATGTGGCAAGTTGCTCCTGAGTCAAGCAGCCAATCATTTTTCCAAGAAACAAGTGAAGTATTAAATAAGTCTTCATTTCCTCCAATATTAGAATGTGCCACAACATAGTGAGCGGATTCAGGTGCTTTACCTTTCTCTTTTTCATTAGTTTTACCTTTGGGTTGGTTTCTTTCCTGCTGAATTCTGTCCCAAGGAAACTTGCATGTGGATGCATCATGCGATCCATCTCTTTTGCAACGTATGCAATGTAAATTTGACTTTTCTCCTTGAGAGTGTCTACCCCCCCGCCTCTGAAATTTCTTCTTCCTCTTCGACCACCTCTTCCTCTGGAAGAATCTTGAGCAAGATTCTTCTCTCAATGTGCAAGACACAGTCTCTTCAGAAGACTGTGGAGCTGTCTTCTTCCCAAAAGCTTTCTCTCTTTCAACAAATTTTTTCACAAGGGAGTCAAAGGTAATTTCTTTAAGGTTTCCATTTGCTTGCAATGACTCAAGATAATTTGAGTAAGTGGGATAAAGTACCTTGAAAAAGCTATCAGAGGAATGTCCAGTTCAACATTAGTGACTTTGATATCATGCATAATAGATTTTACTTCTGATGCAAGAGCAAGAGGATCATCATTTTGTAATTCAAGGCTGAACAATTTAATCATGAGTTGAAAAACTTCAAGTGCAGAGTGTGAGTCATAGAGTTCTTTTAGTTTTTGTAAGGCTTCGAAAACATTTGAAAATGGCAAAATATGGCAACTCACCTCTTCATTTACTGATGCTGCAATCAAGGCATAAGCCTTGCTGTTCTTATTTTCCCAAATGGCAAATTCCTTGTCTGAGGTAGGCTGTTCTAGTTCTTTGTCTCCGTATTCAACACTCACTCCTTTCCACAGCTCATTAAAAATGAGAGTGTGTTTGATTTTCCGTGACCATTCTGGATAGTTCTCCTTGCCGGTGAGAACCACTCCCACAATAGATATCAATGAATGCATTTTAAAAAGACTGTGAACTATAAAAAAATATACTTCTGCTGCCAATATATAAAATATTTTCACTTCTGGTGTTAAAGAAAAAAATTGCACTGTAATAGCAATATTCTGAAGAAAAAAAAATGTGCAATTCTGATCAAGAATGCAGTTTTGGTAAAAAATGCATTACTGGTAAAAATGCAGTTCTGGTAAAAATGTAGTTCTAGTAAAAATGCAGTTCTGGTAAAAATTCATCTTCAAGCATGGCTTTAAAGGGCTCCATCTGCTCTATTAAAAAACAACAAAGAAGTAGCTTAGAGGTTCTGTTCAAAACCCCATAAAACCAAAATGCATAGAGCTTATACTCCACCCTGCGACTCTGGCATGTCCGAGGTTTTAGTCTAGACAAATCGATGCATTCACCCCTTTCGAGTGCCTATCAGTGGTCGCAGGTACCCGTCTCATTGCGGTCTATAGTAGCTAGCCCAGTGGGAAAGAGGGAGCATATCGCTGTTGATAATATCGACGATTTTTTCAGCAAAACGATATATCGCCGAGAAAATATCGCGATATTTTCAAAATATCGGCAAATATCGGCAAAATATCGCGATATTTTGAAAATATTGGCTGTGTTTAAAAATTTGAAAAAATTATTTTTTATGCTTGCCAATATTTGCCGATATTTTCGCCGATATTGCCGATAAGATATTTTCTGGACCCTCGCCGATATTTTTCCGATACCGATATTTTCAACATTGGAGCATATTATGGCACAATACTTGAAAAAAACACCAGCAATAGCCACATGGAGATACCTGAGCGCGTTTTCCTCCTCGAACCTCTCGTAGGACCAATACTGGGCATCCAACACAGCGTACTACGATATTGGTTTGAAATGAGAAATGCATATGGGAGCACTGCATATGGGAGCGCTGCAAACAAGCAGTGAGAAATGTGAACGCTGCGTATGAGGCAACAGACAGACAATAACCAAGAAACAATCCAGTCTTGAACGCCCAGAGAATAACGAAAGCAAGGAAAAAGGATGGCGCGAGAGGGCGGTTTTCGAAATAATTGGAGCAACATTAATAGAAGTGCAGGCCAAGACCAATATTGTAGGTAACTGGAGACCATAGCACGCTATCCACCATCGATAATGAAAAAATTGAAAACAATGTTGAAAAACAGTGAGACTTAGAACCACAATGGCAGTGGAAGCATTTTAAATGAATAACATGTTATACCTCTAGAGATGCGGGGAGCCAACGTTGCTGTTAACCTATGCGATATCACCAAATATGCACTCATCGCACCACAATACAATTAGAGGTGTCAGTTCTGCAATATGGGCAGAACATAGGCAAAATAAGCAAATAGGCAGAAAGCGAGTTACAAGGGCAGGAATGCTAAAAATAGAGCTGGCTCTGATACCATGTCAGGCCAAGAGGTAACTCTTCAAATGAGATTATTATTATTCATTTACGCTATTGATTATTATATACATGAGAGAGTGACTGTTGAGTTTCATCTCCCGACGACTCTCCGTTTTTTCTATTATTTATTTACACTATTTACAGTTGTTCACCCAATCCCTATGATTAGGTGTCAACATGGGTCATAAATTAATCACATACTTTATGCAGTTAATCTTGAAAATGAAATCTTATGTGTTGGATTGTGGAAGTCTTTGATGCCTAAATAAAAGAGTGAAGGGAACTTTAATTGAATAGTCATAACACACAATACTTGTTAAGGTTTTGCAAATAGGGTAGCAAGTTAAATAGGCTCGATTGTGGGCAAAAGTCCATAATTAAGTGCACTTGAGCTAGAGAAGTCTTGGGACAAGTGACCACTCGAGAAGCCTTTGTTATCAAGGGCAAGCCTCGAAGGTGATGATTGATGTTATACGATCCATTTTGTTGGTTTCAATCCCACTTATTAATTGTTGTGAGCATCACCTAATGTAATGAATACTAAATAGACTATTTAAAATAATGAGAAATTGGTCAATTGTGACTACTACCAATAGATATCCCAAAAACAATATCTCAAACTTTATTAATATCCCATATAAATTCCAATTAAGATAACAAAAACCCTCACTTTAAACAAGGTTAGGTTTTGAGCTTTTACATGAATTTTGGGTGAAACCCTTAAGCCTAGCCTCGTTGTGTTGTTCACCAAGCTAAAGTTTTCAACACTACATCACTATAAATAAATAATCAATTTAATATGCAATTACTATGTATTTACATATTTAGCCATTGTAAATATAATATAAAAGTACTATTATTAAAAAGATTATATAAAAAATATGTCATGTAAATTTAGTATGAATTGCAATAAATATCCACTTATATTGTAATCTCTAGTTACTAATGTTAACTATTTTTTTTCAGTGCCTTGTACCCATGATAGTGCATCACTTACGTGTGCCATGGTAAACCTTCTTATGATGTTACATGATTAGTATATAGCTAAAATGTGGTAGTAGTTGCTAATAATTAGGGGTGTCTAATGGGTGAAAATATGAAGATGGACTATTTTATTTTTGTATTTTTTTTTAATAGTGATAGTTATGTATTTGTATTAAAAAAAGATAATAATGTGTTACAAGAGAGATATCTTGAGAAAGAGGCAACCTTGCTAGCATTGATAGGTTCCAAAGCACTGAGTTGAGTTTATTTTCTTTGCACTGGAGTGACTTTTAAAGCTTGGTTTAAATGAGAAAATATATAAATTGGGGGCATACTAGAGTGCATGAATAATATATGTCTATAATAGATTACAATGGTAATTCTGAATCACATGTGTGACACATTTTTTGTTGGGTTGATTGATGTTTCTTTTTCTTTATCACTTTTAGCCATTCCTTTTGCTAAGCTTGTAATGGACTTATATGTTCTTGATGAGTCTTTTCATTTTGATTTGTTTCTTTTGGTGGAGGGGTCATAGAGGTTCTGATATTTCTAGTTTTCTTCTTATTTCTTTCCCTGATTTTCTCGTGGTATTTGGGATTGAGGAGTGATTGGGGTAGCTTTGCTTCCTCCTTTAAGCAACGATTTTGAGATAGTGGCGATTCCCTTCGTGGAGAGGGTGGTGATGAGTTTCTTTTCTTTGTTTAGCTTGGACAAGAGACACAATGAGAGAAGGGGGCTTGTGTAATGTCTTGAAAAGGGCCTTGTTGAGTTGTTAGGTGGTCTTTAGTTATAAGATGATAGGTTTCCATAACTTCCTTCCCATTGGTTATTTTCATATGGGCTATTCTTACATTCCTTTATTTCTTGTATACCTAGGCTACTATGTGTCCTACTTCAAAGTAGGGCACACACTTGAAGGTGATCTACTCATAGTTTAGTGGTTACCAAGTTGATTTCTACTAGAAACCCTTCATTGAAGTTCATGTTTACACATGCAGGCATAGATATGATGTGTTGATGTCTTGTCTCCTCATTCTTGAAGTAAGTCCTACACAGTGCATCCCCTATATCCTTAAGATAGTCATATCTTCAATAATATAGTGGGAGGTTAGGCAAGCCTATCCACTTTGGAGAAATGGATATCAAATCTAATGTTGGATCAAAAGTAGGAGACAAGGGTTTAATGTGAAGTATAGATTTGCTCCAAAACCAAGGTCTTGAGTTGAGAATCTTGTCTGTCTTCTGGTAGGCCAAACTTCACTATAAAAAAGCCTTTGACACATGGCGAAATGTAAGCTTCTTTCTTTATTCAAGTTTCTAGGTGTTCAAAATCCATTTATGGAGGTTTGTTAACTTTGAACAATGTAAACTTTGAAACGGGAACTATAAAATCAAAATGAGAACTCTAGCAAAAAAATCCCCCAAAAACATGAAAAATCAACTTTAAAATGAAAAGTGTTGACGTTGGAATAACAATTTTTTTTTTTTTTTAGGGTAAATTTTCAACATGTTTTAAAAATGACAGTAAAAAACAATTTTTTGTGCAAAAAATGTGCAAAAAACACCTTGAAAATGAAAAGTGTTGATGTTGAAATAACGTCTGTTTTTTTTTTTTTTTAACCAGGATAAATTCTCAACATTTTGAAATAATGGCATAAAAGATTTTATCACTACTTCGAAAAACATTAAAATTTCAAAAGAATAATGAAAACATAAATTTAAAAATAAAAACAAAAATTAAAAAAATGAAAAAAAAGGGTTAAAAATAATAATAAAAAGTAAATAAAAATATATATTAAAAAAACATAAAATTAAAAAAATTACAAAAAAATCAAATATATAAGAAAAAAATGTTAAAAAAGAAAAAAAAAAAGCTATAAAAGATAAAAATTAAAAATTGAATAAAAATTTAAAAAATATAAAGGAATAAATAATAACAAAAACATATTTTCAAAAAACATGATGAAAGGAAAAAATAACGAAAGAAACAAAATAAAAAACAAAAAACAAATAAAAAATGCATCATTTGACAATTAAAGAAAAACAAACAAAAAAACTTAAAAAATAAATTGAAAACACACATTAAAAAAAATAAAAAATATTTAAAAATAAATAAAAAAACCTCAAAAAAAAAAAAAAAACAAACAAATTTGAAAATAAGAAAATCATTGAAAAACATTACGAAAAAACATTATAAAAAAATAAATAAATTTTAACATACAAACAAATTTAAAATAACAAAAAATTATTAAAAAATTAAAGGAAAAAAACCATAAAACAAAAAAATTATAAAATAAATGATAATTATTATAATTAAAAAAATATTGTCCTTTCCGGGCCCTTGGGCGGGCTCAATCCAATTCTTGGAATTAGATTGAGCCCAAGACCTTGGGCGGACGAAGCTGCGCCTAGGGCTGTGGCCCCCCTCGGTGAGGCTTTGTCTGATTTTGGGAATCAGATGGAGCCTCTCCCAGGGGCCCGAGGGGGGAGGGTGTGGGGCAGCCTTGGGCTGGGCTTCTGTCTGATTCCCAGAATCAGATAGGAGCCCTGCGTAGGGGCTCGGCACCGGGTGGGGCCTTGGCCCTTGGGCTGGCCTAATTCGATTCCGTGAATCAGATAGGAGCCCCGCCCAGGGGCCCGAGGCTGGGCGGGAGGGGGTGAGGGTGGCCCTAGGCGGGCAGAGTTGCATGTAGATCCGCTTGCCCAAGGCCGCGCTCCCTTGGGCGAGGCTCCATCCGATTCTTGGAATGAGACAGAGCCCTGCCTAGGGGCCCGGGGGGTCGCGGCTCTGGGCAGCTCCGCTTGCCCACGGCCGCGCCCCCCCGGGCCCTTAGGTGAGGCTTCTGTTCCATTCTTAGAATTGGATGGAGCCCCGCTGGGGCCACGTCCCCCCCTGGGTGGGACTCCTGTGCGATTCTTAGAATCAGATGGAGCCTCGCCCAGGGTCCCGGGGGGCCGTGGCCCTGGGTGTAGCTCTGCCCGCCTAGGGTCATGGTCCCTCGGGCCCCTGGGTGGGCTCAATCCGATTCCGAGAATTGGATGAGCCCCTCACCCGATTCTCGGAATCGGGATGAGCTCGCCCAGGGGCCCAAGGGGCCTCACTCGATTCTCGAAATCGGGTTGACCCTGCCAAGAAATCCAAAAAAGCTATTTTTTAATTTTTTTTAATATATATATATATATATATATATATATATATATATATATATTTTTATAGTGATTATATTTTTTTTTTTTTTTTAATATATAATTTAATTTTTTTCCTTTCTATTATAAACGTATTTTTCTTCAAATTTTTTATATTTATATAATTTTATTTTATTAATTTTTTTCAATGTTATTTTATTTTTAATTTTTTTTAATGGTTTTTTTTTAAGCTTATTTGTATTTAAGCAATTTCTTTCTGTTAGATTTCGGTAAGATATGAGAAATTTTCTATAACTTGTTCTTTTTGTTTTTAAATCTCTTTATATGTAAGATTTTTATTGTTTTTTTAAATTCTATGTTATTTTTTTTTTTTTTTACTTAAAACTGATCTTTTTTTGAATTTTTAATTCTCAAATGTCATCATTTTTTAATATAAAATTCATAAAATTTGTTATTTCTCCTATTTTTTTTATTCAAATTTTCAATAATTTTTATTTTTTTTATTATTTAATGTGGGTTTTTAGCGAAAATGTCCTAAAATACATATTTTTTTAATTATATCTATATGCAAAACGTGTATTTTTTGTCGAGTTTTTTAAATTATTATTATTTGGTGACAATTATTTTTTGTGTATTGAAATATTAATTAACGATATATAAATATAAAAAAATCATAATCTCAAAATATTATTTAATTTTTTTTTTTTTTTTTTTTTTTTTTTTTTTTTTTTTAAGCTTTGCAAAAAAATTAAATTTTCATTATAAAAAGACAGTGCAAAGGAAAACAAAAAACAAAAAATCAAAAACCCTTAAAAACCAAATATCTAAGGATGAAAAACATGAAGAGGAATAAGAGAATTTGAAAAATGGTTAAATACTCATCATTAAAAAAAAAGTCCACACTTAATACATTAGAAAATTTAAAGTGTCAAAAATAAGTCCTTTAAAGAAAGGGGTTGATGGCACATTAACAATTTTCAAAATTAACATGAAAATCACTGACATTTAAAAACAAATCTTCATACTTGATACATAGGAAAATTTAAAGTGTCAAAAATCTTCTAAATATATATATTTTGCATGAGCATTTTTCAAAACTGGTTGATTTTTTTGCTACCTAAAAAAAACGGGTAATCGTATCAGTTTCCGTTCCAAAGTTTACATTGTTTTTGGTTAGAGTCCATTGGGGCAACAAACTAGCCCATTTTCTTTGTGGAATTAGGGTTATTTTGAGGTATTTTATGTGACAACGATGGATGGAGATGGAGCTTCCATAACCATCATGTTCTTGGGGAAGTGAGGGGAGGACCCTCTAGGAGTTCCTTGGAGAATTCATGAAAGAGGGAGCCCCCACAATGAAATCGTGCATGCTAGCTCCAATTGAGGATAATCAAATGGATTTTTGAGTTTAATGAAGAAGAACTATTGAATCACATCCATCCTAGGCAACAAACACAAGGTGAGGATAGAGGAAGTCATAGGTTGGCCCAAGGAAGACACATTAGTGGTGTCTATTGAAATGCTTGGAGAAGCTCACATAGATCCAATTAAGACTTAGAGGGCTGTGATATGATCAACTAGTGGAAGGGAGTAAAGATTCATGTAGACATATGAGGGAATCATCGATGACAATGAACTAGGGTAAAAGCCTAGCCATCACCCTCTATAGGTGTTGCTTAGCCCTGCAGATGGACCACTATTTAATAGTATATAATTAAAATGTTGGAATAATCACTAGTAATCAAGTGTTTAAGATGAGTGAAAATGTGAAGATGGACTATTCCTATTATGTTTTGGTGAAGAAAAATGTAAAATGTACAAGCCCTTCATTTCTAAGTGATAAAAATTGATATTTGCCTTGAAATTTCATCATATAGTAAAAGTATGATTTGTAGAGAATGATGTAGTTTTTTACTTAATTTTTTTAATTACATTCGATAAGTCAAATTTGTTTTTCTTATTAACAATATATTGCCAATAATTTTAGAAAATGACAATGAGTGCCTTATGTGGTTGTTGATGTTTTCCGTGCTAAATATTTAGTTTAATCAAAATATTTCAAGACAATCTACACACACTTAGGTTGTGTGTGTGTGTGTTTAATTAGGAATTCTTTTATCCGACGATATTTTTAACTAGACTCGTTAAAAATTATTGTGCTGTATTTTCACCATTTTTTAGCCACATGCCTTTTATTTCATGTTAATATAAATGAAAAATTGAAATACCCTTTTTGAAAATGTTAAGTTATGGTATGTTCTATGCTTATAACAATTTACTTCTTTTTCTTATTATATTCCACCGATTAGCAATCACATGTACATAAAGTAAAGTGCAGATAGAACATTAAACGATCGACAGAAAACAAGCCAAGACAAGAGACACAAGATGTGGCGGCTAGCCAGGGACAAACCCCACAATGTGTGGGGAAACCCTTTGATCAAATCTTCTTTTATCTTCAATAATTCAGCAGAGAGAAATAGTACAATAAATCTGATTCATATCAGCAGTAGCAAACCCTAGATCAGCAGCATCAGTATTAGCGGCTTCATTATCAAACTAGGGTAGACGATATCTCACAAACCGTTCGTCGGATTGACTTCATTCCACCACCAAAAGTTCCGGCTTTCAGAGGAGGTTCAGATGAACCTACAGCGCAGTTCCAAAGATGAGATCTTCTAGGCCACGCAAGTCAATCTTTGCTTCTGCAGTTGCAGCTTCAGTTTCAGCAGTTTCCGACTTCAAACTAGGGCAATCGATATCTTGCAAACCGTTCGTCAGATTGACTTCATTCCACCAGAAAAAGTTGCGGCTTTCAGAGGAGGTTTAGATGAACCTACAGTGCAGTTCCAAAGAGGAGATCTTCTAGGCCACGCAAGTCAATATTTACTTCTGCAGTTGCAGCTTCAAATTCAACAGCTTCCGGCTTCACATGTGTGAGAGGGAGAGACCCATTTCAGCGCAATAGAGAAGAGACTCATATCTGCGCAGTAGAGAGAGAGAGATGTGATGAGATGAGTGAGTCTAAATGAGGAAAAGTCCTCTTATATTTATACACAACGTTGGTGGGTGAATAGATGCGACTGTTGGGCTTCTGAGCCTACATGAGTTGTAGGTCGACTTGATAATAATTCCATAATCAAAATAAATTCATATCTCCATGAATACTTATCGGAATTGGATGATATTTATATCAATCCTACACCTCTCGACGAGAGGAATCTAATAAAAATATTATTAGCCACGAATAAGATGACCCACATGAAGTTTTTCCCTGGTTGCCAATTTTAACACTCCCTCTCAACCATGGAAAACTTCATCTGCAATCTGTCTATCGGTCGTTACTATTCATCCATCAAATGCACTGCCTTGTACAGCCTGACCCTTTCCCTGCTCTGCTCTATTCTGCTTGTTCTGCTTTGTCTTGTTCTGACTGCACTAATCTGTACTGTTTTGCTCTGTTCTACTATGCTCTTGCATTGTTCTGTTCTGCTATGCTTTTGTCCGAATTATGAAGAAGAAGAAATGATCGAGGATGTATCATACTGACTCAAAGTCAGTCTCAGAGTATGTACCACTGGTCCCAGACCAGTCTCAACCAACCCAAAGTCAGCGTCATAGTGAGTACAACTCCAATGCTCCCAGACCAATATCATCCTCCACTGACTCAAAGTCAGTCTCAGAGTATGTACCACTGATCCCAGACCAGTCTCAATCGACCCGAAGTCAGCGTCATAGTATGGTACAACTCCTACCACTGGTCCCAGACCAGTATCATTGATCCCAGATCAATGGAGGTCATCCTAGCGTAGGGAGTACGATAGTTACAATGATGCGTCCATTGGTACTACTATGGTCCCTAACTTCATTTCCCTGCTCATTGATCAGATGAGAGGTACTTCCCATGAGTCCCAGACTGCATGGGTAGGATGCCTCGACAGGAGAACTAATCAATCCTGTCCTCACAGGAGAACACATAAATCCTGCTACAATTGCCATGGAGAACACATCAATCTAGGCCGCCATGGAGAACACATCAATCCAGGCCTCACAGGAGAACACATCAATCCTGCTACAATCGCCATGGAGAACACATCAATCCAGGCCTCATAGGAGAACACATCAATCCTGCTACAATCGCCATGGAGAACACATCAATCTAGGCCTCATAGGAGAACACATCAATCCTGCTACAATCGCCATGGAGAACACATCAATCCAGGCCTCACAGGAGAACTAATCATCCTGCTACACAGGAGAGCGAATCATCTTGTTCCACAAGAAGCGAATCATCTTGTCCCACAAGAGAGCGAATCATCTTGTTCCAGTATGCACCACCAGGGGAGGGTGAGTCACCCTGTGGTCGTATGTTGCTCCAGTAATAACCGCAAGCCCTCAGAGCTCCCAGAGCTCAATGTATGCAACATGCAGGACCCTTGTACAAGGGTTTCTTACCGACTCCAAGTCGTTTGGGAAAATCACAGATTAGATCTTTCCTCGGGGCTTTGACAAGGTGTATCAACCTGTACATCATCTTAATTCGATGGATCCTCCTTGCTCATCAACTTACCATATCCAAGATGATGTCTATCTGCTGGAGCAATCGACGGATACGGGATTCCTCAATAATCGAATCCCACCTCTGGTTGTTATAGAGAATCACAGTGGTATCCAATGTAAATCCAAACAACTCACTGAATAGCTTTCGCAACCAGACTACCTCACACGAGGTTATGCTAGCAACAATATATCCTGCTTCGGCGGTGCTCAAAGCCACCGACTTCTGCTTCCTGCTCATCCAGGATATCGAAGCAGATCCCAAGGTGAAACAACACCCGGAAGTGCTCTTACGGTCCACCACACTGCCTGCCCAATCAACATCAGTATATCCAAGTAGTCTCACATCTCTGGCAGTGTATCTTAATCCATGAGAGATTGTGTCCTGAAGACATCTCAGAAGATTCCTGGCATCAATCCAGTGAGGCTCAACCAAATATGAGCTCACAATGCTAACTGCAAAAAATATGTTCGGACGGAGGTTCACCAAGAACATCAATGCGAATGAGTTTATGAAACTCAGAGGCATTTCCCAAATCTGGTCCGACATCACTACCATATAACTTCTAAAACTTAAGATCCTCGAGGTAGTCACAGGCTTGCAGTCCATCATACCAAATCTTTCCAATATCTTTACCACATATTTCCCTTGAGATAGGAAAATTTCCCTTGGCTTCTGCCATACTTCAAGTCCTAGGAAGTAGTGCATCAGTCCTAGGTCTTTCATTTCAAATTCAGAGGCCAGCTCCCTCTTACATTTGTGAATGAGAGGGTCTGCACCT
This sequence comes from Pinus tabuliformis, assembly GCA_031772625.1. Lineage (NCBI taxonomy): Eukaryota > Viridiplantae > Streptophyta > Pinopsida > Pinales > Pinaceae > Pinus > Pinus tabuliformis. The sequence goes on along the minus strand of CM062805.1, from coordinate 797,803,833 downwards.
GTTAGAAAGAGGTCATCCACATACAATACCAGTATGAGAGGCTTGTCATCTTCAACCTTAAAGTAAAGGTTAGGATCGGCTTCACTCCTAGTGAATCCCAGCTTCGTCAAGTAGCTATCGATCCTCTCATACCATGCTCGGGGTGCTTGCTTCAGCCCATAGAGAACTTTCTTCAACTTGCATACATGAGATTTTCGATCATAAATCTCAAATCCTTTGGGTTGCTCCACGTAGACCTCTTCTTTGATCGAGCCATGCAAGAACGCAGTCTTGACATCCATCTAATGTAGGTTCCATCCTTGTGAAGCAGCAAGGGCTATGATCGAGCGGATGGTCGTATATCTGGCAACAGGTGCAAATATCTCATCATAGTTTATACCTTCCTTTTGGGAGAAACCTCGAGCAACAAAACGAGCCTTATACTTTTCCGTGCTTCCATCTGCTGCATGCTTTATCTTGTAAAGCCATTTGGAAGTAACAACAGTCTTGTCTTGGGGTCTGGGAACTACTTCCAAAACATCATTCTTTATGATAGACTCATATTCTTCGGTCATAGCATCCTTCCATACTTGATGCTTGACGGCATCTGAGAATGACGAAGGCTCATTTTGTATGATCGTGCTCATGATGGTCAGGTATCCTTGATACCTATTAAGTTTCTTACTTTGACGGAAGGTTCCTCAGGGTGCAACATGTCCTTTAGCATCATCAAGTATCCCCCTAAGCCATGAAGGCCTCTTCCTAGAAGAGGAAGGCTCATGTGGATGAGAATCTATCAGATCCATGGGTTCTTCTACATCAGGCATTGATTCATCATCCTTTTCTTTCGGTTCCCTGGTGTTGGCTTCTTGAGAGCTCCTCAAAGTCGAAAGATTGTTCACCTTGCGGTGAACTTTTCTTTAGGAGTCTTGGAACCCAATGCTTGATGAGGGCATCAATTTTGTACATATACGACGGTGATTGTAGTTTCAGCCCATAGAAACATTAGAAGTCTTTGATCATGTAGCATGGCCTAGACAACTTCCATCATCGTGCGGTTCTTCCTTCCCACCACACCATTCTTCTCAGGAGTATGTGGTGTAGTAGTATCCCTCTTAATGCCAACCTCAGGTATGCCTTAGTGAACCAATTGTAATATATCAGAGGTCTTGCTTTGGCTTGAGGGGAATGGTCCCCTTTTGAGCTTTCCTTCGACACATCTCGGACATACACCTTCTTTCTCTACTTGGAATTCGGGCATCCCTGTCACCATTTGTTTTACACCAAGTAGAGCTTTGTAATGAAGGTGGGCAAACCTTTGATGCCAAAGTTCGGACTGAAGAGTTGTGTCACAAGACATGACACCTAGCGGACTTCCATCGACCTGATATGATTAATCAACACTAAACCCAAGAGTAAAGGCATTTCCATATACATACCTTGCCTTTGCTTAAGGTTACCTTGTAGCCTTTGTCTTCCATTGCCGAGATGGACACCAGGTTCTTTTTGAGATCAGGTACATATAATACATCTTGTAAGTGAACCGTATTACCTTGATTCAGTTTAAGAGAAACATTGCCTACACCTTTCACTGGGTATTTCATGTCATCTCCAAGGACAATTTCCAGGTTAGTTTCTTTCTCTACCAGATTATAGAGTAATTCTTTGTAACCAGTGAAGTGTCTTGAGGCACCACTATCAATGAGCCAAATTCCCATTGAGTCCGTAGGAGCGGAGGTAGATAGAGCAGTTGGTAGATAATATTCAGCCTGCTTATCGTCAACAGTGTTATATTCATACCTGTAATTTCTAGCCTTCTTGAATGGTTGCCCTCTTCCTTGATTTCCCGCATTCCTTTTTCCTTTGTTGTTGAATTTTCCATTCCTTCGATTACCATGAGAGGGATTTTGATCATCGTCACGGTGAGAGTCCTTTCTATCAGGGAATTCCCTTGCATAGTGACCTGCTTATTTGCAAATGAAACATCATCCTTTTCTTCCACCCTTAAATCCAGCCTTTCTTATACCCAGAATTATTTCTTTTCTTAGCATGAGAAGAAAAAGCAGCAGGAGGACCTTTAGGCAAGGGCATTTCCTGCTCTTCTACCCTTGTTTGTTCTTGAATGCATCTAGCCATTAATTCCTCGAAACTAGGAATTATATTATTGTTCAGAAGAGTAGTCTTGAACACATACCATTCAGATGGTAATCCTCCGAGAGTTGTGAGTGCCATTTCTCTGTCAGTAATGGTTTCCCCAATAGATAGGAGATCGTTCTTGATCTCGGTGATTCTTAAGAAGTATGCTTGCATACTTTCATCTTTTGTTAGGCCCCTATACTACTAGTGTAACCCCTTATTGTTATTAGTATAACCCACTTATTATATTGATGTACCCATGTAGTGCCCATATTGTTACTATTGTGCCACATAGAAGCCCACTATTGTTATTGTTGTGCCCTACAATATTATTGTTATGTAGGCTTTGATTGTATTGGGACCACTTAGACTCCTATATATAGAAAGGAGGTATTTTCATTTGTATCATCCAAGAATTGTTGATTTATGTAATGTAAAGGAGGTTGCCCCCTCGAAGAGGCTGAATTCTAAGGCGTGGATCTCTCTTTTCTATCTTTTTGTGAGCTGGTTTCATAACATTTGGTATCAGAGCTTTGGATTCTAGGGTTTCGCTGCTCCAAACAAGTCATCGTGGCATTTTCACTATAACTTTTTTTCTGTGGCGTTTCAGAAGTCGCAAAAAAAACCCATTTGAGAAGAATTGACGCTGAACCTTGGGTCCGAATTTCAGAGATTTTTACGCGATATTTGCGGACATATGATCTGAGGAAGTTGGTCTTTTTGCAGACTCCTGAATTACACTCAAAACAGGTGACCTGGGGAAAATCGTCATAACTTTCTTTCTGAGCATCGGATTGAAATTTCGTAAGAAGTTACAGAAAGATGACGGACTGTAGTTTCTGTTTATATATTTTTCAGAGTCAAAGGTTGAAACAGTGACACGTGGCACTTCATACAAGTTCACTCTACTGAACTAGTCTATAATCAGGTCACTGTGGGAGATTGTGCATAACTCTTTCTTGGAGAATCCAATTTGGATCAGACTTGTGGCATTGGAAAGAGGACACAGAGGGCTACTAGACACAGAGGGTTACTACAGGTCACAATTTCAGAACTTAAAGATCCGAAAGTACAGAATTACAGTCGTTTCAAGGTAGAGCTCCTAAAATCAAGAAAAAGCAAGATGAGGAAGTTTGATGGCAAGGATCCGGTAAATTGGATACTTCAGATGGAGCAATATTTTGATATACATGGTGTTCAACTGTTACAAAAGGTATGTATTGCATCTTCATATTTAGAACCAGATCAATTTTTATGGTACAAAGGGCTTTGTTCTCGTAAAAAACTTGTTACGTGGTCAATTTTCACGGAGGAAATGATAGCACATTATGAGGATACAAAGAGCAACACCTTCTTTAGAGAAACACCACAACAATTGGAAAGAGTAAAAGGGCTTTGTGACATAATGGAAAGCAAAATTATGGAAACCAAGAAGCATACCCCTCACAACTATAAAGATGGAAGTGTTGTTTCTCCCAGCCTTCCACAACCTACAAGGGTTACACCACAACAATTGGAAGAAAAAAGAGAAAAAGGGCTTTGTTACAATTGTGATAGCAAATGCACTAAAGGTCATAGGTGTGCCGAGAAGAAATTATTTTACATAGAATATGAAAAGGAGGAAGAAAAGGATCAAGAAACATCAAAAGAAGAGGATATATGTCAGGACACCACCCCAGAGAAAGAAGAAATGAATCAGACCATATCTTGTAAAGCATTGGCAAGAATTACCACTCCTCAAACTCTCAAGATAGAAGGACATATCAAGAAGAAAAAGGTGCAAGAAGTGAAAGATCACATCGAGAAAGAAGAAATGAATCCAACCATATCTTGTAATTCAATGGATGAAATTACCACTCCTCAAACTATCAAGATAGAAGGACACATCAAGAAGAAAAATGTTCAAGAAGTGAAAGATCACATCGAGCATCAAGAAATGAATCCGACCATATCTTGTAAAGGACTGGAAGAAATTACCACTCCTCAAAAGATAGAAGGACATATCAAGAAGAAAAAGGTTCAAGCAGAGAAAGATCATATCGAGCATCAACAACAAGTTCTCCAACTTTTAAAGGATAATGCCACTTCGGTGCAAAATCAAATGAAACAACAGGTAGATCAACATCGTAGTGAAAAATGTTTTGATGTAAGTGATTGGGTATTTTTACTGCTACATCTCAAGCAATCTATTTATGAGAAGGAAATGTTGGCAATACTACATGCACTTAAAAAATGGCGACCTTACCGAATGGGAAGACGCTTCAAGGATGAGGATGTGGAAGCATTGTTTTGTGCTATTTATATTATCCAACCAGATTGGATAAACAAAGCAAGGGATGAATGGAAGAAGGATGAAGAAGTATGGCCATTTATTCAAAAGTTGCAAAAGATCCCAATTCAAACAATATTGCCAGAAATTGAAGAAGAAGGAAAAATCATATTGGAACTTGGAGCAGTCATAGAAACAAGAACCTGACAGCTACGAAATCGATCAATTTCAGAGTATCTCATCAAGTGGAAGAACTTACCCGCTGAATATTCCACATGGGAGGACAAGAATTTTATATAGAAGCATCAAGAACTACTCAAGCGTTGAGGACAACGCTTTTTGAAGGAGAGGGGCATGTTAGGCCCCTATACTACTAGTGTAACCCCTTATTGTTATTAGTATAACCCACTTATTATATTGATGTACCCATGTAGTGCCCATATTGTTACTATTGTGCCACATAGAAGCCCACTATTGTTATTGTTGTGCCCTACAATATTATTGTTATGTAGGCTTTGATTGTATTGGGACCACTTAGACTCCTATATATAGAAAGGAGGTATTTTCATTTGTATCATCCAAGAATTGTTGATTTATGTAATGTAAAGGAGGTTGCCCCCTCGAAGAGGCTGAATTCTAAGGCGTGGATCTCTCTTTTCTATCTTTTTGTGAGCTGGTTTCATAACATCTTTACCCTTCTTGATTTCCCTCAACCTATTTCTAAGAAACAAAACTTGATTTGCATCATTAACTTTAAATAAACTCACCAGTCTGTCGTAGATTTCCTTGGAGGTGTCTAGATCAGAGATGTAGGCCACCACGCGCTTGTCGATAGAATCCCAGATGATCTTCTTTGTTTTGACTTCTCCATTTTTCCATTTGTTCCAGGCAGCAGCAGATGCATTTGATGAAGGCTCAACAATATTGCCTCTTACATGGTCTAGCACTCCTTGATCTTCAAGGGTTAGATCGATAGACATCTTCTATCCGTGATAGTCAACTTTCTCACGGAGCTTGTCTTCGGCAGGAAAGAGTGTTGAGGACCCCATAGTTCTTTTAGGATAGCCTTGCCAATCTTCTCTTCAATGATTGCTCTTGCTCTTGCTCTTGCTCGGGCTTTGTCTTCACCTCAGCTCTGATACCATGTTAAGTTATGGTATGTTCTATGCTTATAAAAGTTTACTTCTTTTTCTTATTATATTCCACCGATTAACAATCACATGTACATAAAGTAAAGTGCAGATAGAACATTAAACGATCGACAGAAAACAAGCCAAGACAAGAGACACAAGATGTGGCGGCTAGCCAGGGACAAACCCCACAATGTGTGGGGAAACCCTTTGATCAAATCTTCTTTTATCTTCAATAATTCAGCAGAGAGAAATAGTACAATAAATCTGATTCATATCAGCAGTAGCAAACCCTAGATCAGCAGCATCAGTATTAGCAGCTTCATTATCAAACTAGGGCAGACGATATCTCACAAACCGTTCGTCGGATTGACTTCATTCCACCACCAAAAGTTGCGGCTTTCAGAGGAGGTTCAGATGAACCTACAACGCAGTTCCAAAGAGGAGATATTCTAGGCCACACAAGTCAATCTTTGCTTCTGCAGTTGCAGCTTCAGTTTCAGCAGTTTCCGGCTTCAAACTAGGGCAGTTGATATCTTGCAAACCGTTCGTCGCATTGACTTCATTCCACCACCAAAAGTTGCGGCTTTAAGAGGAGGTTCAGATGAACCTACAACACAGTTCCAAAGAGGAGATCTTCTAGGCCACGCAAGTCAATCTTTACTTCTGCAGTTGCAGCTTCAAATTCAACAGCTTCCGGCTTCACATGTGTGAGAGGGAGAGACCCATTTCAGCGCAGTAGAGAAGAGACTCATATCTGCGCAGTAGAGAGAGAGAGATGGGATGAGATGAGTGAGTCTAAATGAGGAAAAGTCCTCTTATATTTATACACAACGTTGGTGGGTGAATAGATGCAACTGTTGGGCTTCTGAGCCTACATGAGTTGTAGGTCGGCTTGATAATAATTCCATAATCAAAATAAATTCATATCTCCATGAATACTTATCGGAATTGGATGATCTTTATATCAATCCTACACCTCTCGACGAGAGGAATCTAATAAAAATATTATTAGCCACGAATAAGATGAGCCACATGAAGTTTTTCCCTGGTTGCCAATTTTAACAGAAAAGGACAATGCAAAGTTTCTAAATATGTTCTTTTGCTAATATCTTTTGTATATGTTTTAAGACAATTTTCTTTTCATATATTTTAAGCTACTACTATGAAATGTGCGATAAGGGGCCATTGTCGTTGAGAAATCTAGGGGCAACTAAATTAGGTGATTTCTCTTACTTTGGTAATTGCTTGTGATGTTCTTTTACTTAACCTTGATCTACTTGTAGTGAGCTTCTTCTTATCTTGATTATTAAGTGTTATTTATCATCAAACAACTACCAAACAATGAAGTTCAATGAGACAAGATGACACAAAATGTAGGCTACCTCTCCTCTTGAGAGGAAAACCCACAATTTGTTTTTTCTTCTTCTTATAGAATCTTCAATTGACGAATTCCAGGACCTATGACCCAAGACCAAGAGCCCTCCAAGACCAAGTCAAACCTCTTCTTGATGAACTTGCTTCTCACAAAGTCAACCCGAGTCTAATTTCTCCAAAACTGCTTCAACTTCACAAGTTTAGACCTGCACTTTTTTGACTGCAACTTCGACCCTTACAACAAAAACCCTAGCTTGGATGTGTGAGAGAAATATGTTAGAATAGGTCTCTTTTCTCCTTCGCTGGAGGATCTCCTTTCTCCTTAGCAACTTGACTTTCAAACTAATTCTTTTGAGTCCCAAACTTCGGCTCTTTATGGTGACTACAATTTTTGTTCTTGCTGCAACAAGTTTGATGCCCTAATTTCGCACGTGTGAAGGATGATGGCCCAAAACAACCTTCTAAAACTTTGCTTCCTTCTTCCTTTAGTTCTCCTTATCTTTTCTAGGTATTCCTTGCCTTCCTTTAATGATGAAGTGAAGCTGCACCGATTACACAAATCCAGAATTTAAACAATTAAAACCCTTGTTTACCAAACTATTAGAAACTGATCTCTTGCGTGGATCCCAAACAAATTAAATCTAGTTCAAACCTTATCGTGTCCGAATCAAATTCTAACCAGCACGCATCTTCCGGAGCGATATTCGTCGGATCTTGTCCATTCATAATGAACAGCTATGATCGATCCAGAATTCAACTGGATTAAATCATAGTCCATAAAATATCACATTCGAAAGATGGATTAAACTGTGTGCATCTTCCGACGCGATTATCATCGGATCACTTCAACAGTCACGATCGATTTATCAATTAACTCAATCTTGTAAGGTTATCGGTTCTATTTCTTGTGTTAAAGTGTGTCACATTCACCATCAAACACCGTCAATCTTCTCCCAAATAGATCATCATTGATCCACCCTGTGATTAATGATGATTTGTCAGTTCATGCAATCTCTGTCCGCTTTCAATCGGCGATCAACAAATTAAAGCCTTTGTCCAGGTGATCCTCAAACGCCAGACTCCACTAAAGGTTTTAATTTCACACACAATTTCCTGTATTTAACGAGGATTTAGCTTACGATTTAAAGAATCAACAAAACCAAATCACATAATAAAAGATCACGCAGAAACAAGTTTTGAACACAAAACTCCTTTCATTCATAACAATATTTACATATATATTCAGAACATCTTGTGCTCTGATCTATTCTCTCCACTACTTAGCTCTCTCTAACACTTGTTGTAGGAATTTACAGGGTAAGTTCCTCAGACAGAACACCAAAGGACACTGCTCACAAACAGATCATAGATCAATACACCAGTATTTTGACGTGGTTAAAACCCTCAAAGAGGGAAACAGTGCACGGCTTGAGCCAACGGGGCCACTTCAAGCAATTTATTAATAAAAGAATGAAAATTTACATATGCTTCTCTCATAGACGGATTACCCTACAAATGACCCTCCATGCTCTTTAAATAGAGATCATGGACCAATCGGGTGTTAAGCCATAGATCAAGAGTCGGTAATATCGAGGAGAGAATGAACCGTCGGATCACTACATATCGTGACTGTCGGATTGTAAGTTACAAAATGTACATAGTAAAGAAACACACTTTACCTAACTCTATACCTAACTCTATACTAGACCAAGTTGTACTTAACTATTTCCTATGTGTCATAATATCCTAACATCCCCCCTTAAGAACAACTTGAGATAGGATTGAAGGATTTACAAATATGACACAATAGGAGAAGGAAGGAGGCACTAGAGCCTATCCCCCCTGAGTGAAAACTTCCTGAACTCCAACCGTAAATCAAAGTTTAGTGAACTTTGCCTCTGTGAGAGCCTTTGTAAAGATGTCTGCAACTTGATCATCTATTGAACAATATTGCACTTCAAGAACATGGTCGTGAAGGAGCTTTCCGATGAAGTGCATGTGCAGTTCAATGTGTTTGCTGCGCTAATGTTGGACTGGATCTTTGCATAGCTGAATGGCACTTTGATTATCACACCAAAGTGTAGTCGGATGCTGCTGTTGAAAGCCAAACTCTGACAGGATCTGACGAAGCCACAAGGCTTCCTTACTAGCTTCTATGGCACCACGATACTCTGCTTCTGCTGAAGAAAGAGAAATGGCACCTTGTTTCTTGCAAGCCCATGTAATAGGTCCTGAACCAAGAGTGAACACATAACCTGCAGTAGACTTTCGATCATTAGGGTCACCAGCCCAATCGGAATCAGTGAAACCAACCAATAGAGGAGATGCTTTGACACTGTAATGAATCCCAAACTGAACTGTACCTCGAACATAACGAAGTATTCTTTTAGCTGCTTTCCAATGACTTTCACGTGGGTTTTGCATAAACCGAGCAACAAGGCCAACAACAAAGGAAAGGTCAGGATGAGTATGGGTTAGATACAAAAGTTTTCCTACAAGTTGACAGTATAAGGTAGCATCAACTTCAGGAGAAGTACAAGTGACTGAAAGTTTGACTCCAGACTGAAAGGGAGAAGGGGTTGGCTTACAGTCTTCCATGTGAAAATGGCGTAGAATATCACAGGCATACTTGGACTGAGAAAGGGAAATACCTTCCTTGGATTGCAAGACTCGAAGACCAAGAAAATAATGTAAGTGTCCTAAGTCTGTCATTTCAAACTTCCTTTTAAGGCTAGACTTCACATGGTTTATAAGGTTGGGATCACTACTAGTCAAGAGAAGATCATCAACATAAAGAACAAGAATGATAAGAGACTTGCCCACTTTCTTGGTGTAGATAGTATTGTCAGAATGACACCTAGAGAAGCTAGATTCTAAAAGAAAGTTATCCATTTTGGCATACCAAGCTCGAGGAGCTTGCTTGAGACCATAAAGGGATTTCTTAAGCTGACATACAAGGCTGGAGTCTGTTTGTATAAAGCCAATAGGTTGTTCCATATAGATTTCTTCATGCAAGTCCCCATGCAAGAAGGCGGATTTAACATCCATCTGATGGACTTCCCATTTGAAAGAAGCAGCAAGGGAAAGAACAAGGCGGATAGAGTTCATTTTGGCAACAGGGGAGAAGGTTTCAGTGTAGTCAATGCCTTCAACTTGTGAAAAACCCTTAGCAACAAGATGAGCTTTATGTTTATCAACTTTCCCATTTGGCCCATACTTGGTTATGTAAACCCATTTACATCTAACAAGTTTCGTCCCTTTGGTAGAGGAACAAGATCCCATGTATCATTTGCCAATAATGAATGATATTCTTCATTCATAGCTGCTTCCCAATCTGGATGGCCTGAAGCTTCTGTAAAGGTGTCAGGATCATAATTCACTGAAGCTTGAGCCAGTAAAGAAAAGGCTCTCTCGAATTGAGAACGTGTACGTCGCTGATCTGTATGATCACCGCCAAGATCACATGCTGCATCCCGAGTAGCACGGACCCATTTTGGAAGCTGAGGAGCTAAAGGAGGATCCTGAGAAGGTGGGGGAGGATTTTCATCCTCGCTCTCATCATCTGAAGAAGAAATATTTTCAAAAGTAGAAGAGATAGGGAGAGGTGGCACATCCGCCGAACTAGGCTCGCAGGCCGATATATTTTCAGCAAACTTTACATCTCTTCTAATGATAAAATTTTTGGACTTAAGTGGAATAAGTCTATATCCTTTGACATCTTCAGAATATCCAACAAAAATACATTTTTCACTCTTAGGTTCTAAAGCTTTATGTTTCTCATCTGGAATATGGGCCCATGCTTCACTTCCAAAAACACGAAAGTGACTTACATCTGGTTTTATTGAGCTCCATGCTTCTTCTGGAGTGATATTCTTTAAAACCTTAGTAGGAGTGCGATTTATTATGTAATTTGCACACTTAATTGCTTCTGCCCAATAATTAAGACTAAGTCCTTTAGATTGAAGCATACAGTTAGCCATTTCCTTTAAGGTGCGATTCTTCCTTTCAGCTACACCATTTTGTTGTGGAGTATATGGAACAGTATGTTGCATTTGAATTCCATTCTCAGTGCAAAAGTTGATGAATGTGTTTTTAACATATTCTCTGCCATTATTAGATCTTAGCTTAAGAATTTGATGTCGAGATTGTTTTTCAACAAAGGCCTTAAAGGCCAAGAACATGTTAAATACTTCACTCTTGAGTTTTAAGAAGTATACCCAAGTGCATCTGGAGAAATCATCAATGAAAGTTAAGAAATACTTGTAGCCAAAGAATGAAGCAACTAGAAGTGGACCACATAAATCACTATGCATGAGCTGTAAAGGGGCTGAGGCGTGCCAAGATGCACGTTTTTCAAAACTGTCCCGATGATGTTTTCCGAGTACACATCCGGAACAAACACCATCTCTGCAAGATACCATTGGAAGACCTGTCACCATATTTTTTTTACATAGATTCTGAAGAGAGCGATAGTTTAAGTGACCAAATCGCTCATGCCAAAGTTTGCTCACTTCATCATTGTGAGCAACAAATACTGAGGGAAGATTTGATGACCCAAAGTCGTGAAACTTATACAACCTTGTAGAATCATCAGTAATGCCAGTAGCTAAAATCTGTCTAGGATCTCTTAGGTCCTTAATTACAACATCGTGAGGTGAAAATTCAACGATTTTACCTTCACCTGAATGGGTTATCTGATATATAGATAGAAGGTTGCAGGATAAGGTTGGAACACATAATACATCATTAAACTGACCATTGTCTAGATGAACAGTTCCAGTCCCTACAACACTAAGAGATCTATCATCACCAACATCTATATTTTTGGTGTTACAATCATTTAAAGAAGAAAACATGGCTTTGTTTTTGGCCATGTGATAAGAAGCTCCAGAATCAATGAGCCACTCATGAGAATGAGAAGAAGAAGATACATTTAGTGCATAGCCAGACTGAGATGCTTGACAACCACATGCAGAAAGTGCCATTCCTGAAGATGAAGTTGAAGTTGAAGATTGCTCCAAATGGATGTTATGATTCTTCATTGCTGCTTCCAAGGCTTCCATCTTCTTAAAGCATTTGGATTCTAAGTGGCCATCTCGATTACAAAAGTTGCAATGTCTATCAGTCTTCTTCCATTTGTTTTTATTTGTCTTATCATTTTGTTGAAATGATTTTTCATTTTGAGGCGGAAATTGCTTAGGACCCTTGTTTGGTTTAGGACCATTCTTTTTAGGATACAACTTCTTAGGATTCTTTGGATTTGGTTGTTGTTGGGCGGCTAACGCTTTCTTAGAAGAGTTTCCAAGATGAAGAAGACCAAGGTGTAAGAGTTTTCTTGTTCTCTTATTAAAGAATCACAAAAGGAATCAAAGGAAGGGGACTTGTAGGTTTGTCCTTGAGAAATGAAGGCTTCTCTTGTAGAATGGAAGGTGGAAACAAACACAGAATAGGCTGGTCCCAACTTAGTAAGAATGGAGTAGATAAGGCTACTATCTTCTTTCTTAACCTTAACACCTTCCAAGAGAAGTCTAAGGGTCTTGAACTTGGACAAAAAATCTTCAATGCAAGAAAAATTATTGGGGTCCAATGTAAGCAATTCATTTTCAAGTTGATGGGCTTTAAGTTCATTTTTAATTCCAAAGACTTTAGTAATCTGTTTCATTGCTTCATCAGGAGTATCAAGTTCTGCAATATGGAATCTAAGATCTGGAGAAATAGACATCCCTATCAACCCACGTGCTTGGTCTTGCCTATTTTCCCATTTAGCTGCCTTGTCTTCATCTTTCGGTTTGGTCTCTTGGCCTGTGGCTATTCAGTAAAGACCTTTACTTCTAAGTAAATCCACAATGTAGGACCACCATTGGAAGTAGTTGGTGCTGTCAAGAATAACTTGGCATGGAATTTCCATTTAAAAAAAAAAAAACTGAAGCTATAGATGCGTGCTTGCTTTGAGAAAGCTCTTTTTCCCTACAAGACAAAAAACACAAAACCCAACATGGACATACAAATATTAGCCGAAAACTAAATATTTTCCTCAATGTTTCTGATTTTCCGAGATCAGACTAAAGCGCAGCGGAAAAGAGCATACGCATGAGAAAAATCCTTCCTTTCTGTTTCTGATTTGCCCAGATCGCATAGAGTCGCAGGGCAAAGAGCATAAGCAGAAATGAAAGGTATAGATCCGGTAATTAAAAAGGCTAAATAAACCGAAACCGAAATAAACAGAGAGAAATTGATTGTAAACTGCAAATAAACACTGTATACCTCCAGATCTTAAAAATGACGCAGCTAGGGCTACCAGAAACCTTTTCGCGTGAAACGAAAGGGGTTCCTCATTGGAACAGATACTCCCAACACAACAGAGCAGTCCTCTTGGCCCGAAAGCAGTCAGAAACAATATATCTAGGAAATGGTTGTCGGATGCAGTTCTACCGGCTTTAGATTTGGATCACCAACGGACGCGGCCCTCAAATAGCTCTGATACCATGTAGGAATTTACAGGGTAAGTTCCTCAGACAGAACACCAAAGGACACCACTCACAAACAGATCACAGATCAATACACCAGTATTTTGATGTGGTTAAAACCCTCAAAGAGGGAAACAATCCACGGCCTGAGCCAACGTGGCCACTTCAGGCAATTTATTAATAAAAGAATGAAAATTTACATATGCTTATCTCATAGACGGATTACCCTATAAATGACCCTCCATGCTCTTTAAATAGAGATCATGGACCAATCGGGTGTTAAGCCACAGATCAAGAGTCAGTAATACCGAGGAGAGAATGAACCGTCAGATCACTACATATCGTGACTGTCGGATTGTAAGTTACAAAATGTACATAGTAAAGAAACACACTTTACCTAACTCTATACCTAACTCTATACTAGACCAAGTTGTACTTAACTATTTCCTATGTGTCGGAATATCCTAACACTTGTTGCTCACTCTCCTCGTAGGCTTACATTTATAAATTAATTACATAATTATGGATTATAATAAATCCATGATTTTTCCCATAATTTACTCAACTAATTCCTATTCGAGGATCTCATAATCCCTAAGATCTCTACGACATCTACACATATCATTATCCCTGATATTCTCACATAGTTGAGAATATTTCACAACTGAAAGCCTCACACATAGATTTCTCACTCAATATATACAAGATTCCTAAAAATAATTAAAAACATCACCCCCTAAATCAACCAAATGAACAATAATATTTTTAGCAGGATGCTCTTGCATCAGACTCCCAATGTAGAAAAAAGAATCATAGATTCCTGTCTATGAGGTCTGTCACTTTTCTGTAGTAATGTGACAGCTACAAGTCTGAATGACTTGCTACCTCTAGGATTCCAAACTCTGTTTTGCTGATGGTCCTTCAAAGGAATAACTTCATCATGTAGTCTGGCATTAAATTCATAGAATAATATCTTCAAATAATTATTAAACATGATTCTCGACTTTCCATACCTCATCATCCTCTAATCTGGAAATATAGACTCGTGAACTGCATGTGGAAACTTGAATACCCATTTTCCTGGTTTCCAAAATTTGAATGAGTCTTGAACTGGTTCACCGTCTGCACCTATAGCTTTGTTAGGTAAATCTGTTGCACTGAGATTAGTAAGAACTAAATCTGAAATTTCACCATCATCATCTCACTCGAACTGTCAACCAAATTCTGTATACCTGTAAAGCAATTTTCTCCACCATGCTCTAGGAGTAATTCCTCTTTGTTAATCACATCAACACAGTTGATGTTCTTTATGGTGTTCTTTCCTCCTTTTGTTACAGTTTCTCTGGTCTCAACATATTTGGCTTCTGTCTCTTTAGCTATTGTTTCCTTCTCTAATTGAGTTGCAAACTCAACTTCACGGAATGAAAAACAATCATCCCAATTTCCTTCAGGTTCACAAAATAATTCTTGATCATAACAATGGTCATTTGCTGTCTCTATAGCAACAAATTCCTTATTTAGTACCATACCTATATTCACAGACAAACTATCGGTTTTAAAAATACTAGACCTTTCGGTATCTTTTGATGCTTCAAGCACCAAATTCCCACCATGGGATTTCTGGGTTTCAACAAATCCTCTTTGCTGTGACTCAATTCCTATGAGTCTCTCCTTCTCCAACAAAGAAATATGTATTTGTTCAAGTTTGTTCATCAACATAGAATTCCATTTCTGTTGCAATAGATTCCACTTGACCCATTTCCTTATTCTCCATCCATGTCTTCGATCTTCATTCTCTTTCCCTTGAAACCATTCATGTAGTATATTCAATTCTGCTCTCATCACTGCAATACTTATCCTACGCTCTTCATGACTCATCTGACATTTATTTGAACCTTTCCTAAGTTTCGCCATGTTCATTTTCACTAATTCTTCAAACTCAAATCAATATTCGAAATTCAATAAAAGGGAATATTTACCTCAATCAAATTCTAAAACTGACTCCTCTTATTTTCCCTTTGTTTCCGTTGCACCTCTGATTTTCCTTGTCATATGATTTCTTAGTCTCTCG
Source organism: Pinus tabuliformis (assembly GCA_031772625.1). NCBI lineage: Eukaryota > Viridiplantae > Streptophyta > Pinopsida > Pinales > Pinaceae > Pinus > Pinus tabuliformis. Next base: position 797,788,404 of record CM062805.1, on the reverse strand, counting down.
TAACAACATTCATGAGCTGCAACAAAACCTCTGCACAAAAATTATAAAGACTAACGCTGACAAATCTGCAATGTAATCATACTTCACGCAGAATCTTCTTCGGCTCTGATACCACTTTGATGAAGTGACGCTGCACCGATTACACGAATATGGAATTTAAACAATTAAAACCCTTGTTTACCAAACTATCAGACCCCGATCTCTTGCGTGGATCCCAAACAAATTAAAGTTTAGTTCAAACCTTATCACGTCCGAACCAAATGTTAACCAACACACATCTTCCGGAGTGATATCCGTCAGATCTCGTTCATTCATAATGAACGGCTACGATCGATCCAGAATTCAACTGGATTAAATCATAGTCCATAAAATATCGCGTCTGAAAGCTAGATTAAACTGTGTGCATCTTCCGATGCGATTACCGTCGGATCACTTCAACATTCACGATCGATTTATCAATTAACTCAATTTTATAATGTTATCGGTTCCATTTCTTGTGTTAAAGTGCGTGCACATTCACTAGCGAACACCGTCGATATTCTCCCAAATAGATCATCATTGATCCACCCTGTGATCAATGATGATTCGTTATTTCATTCAATCTATGTCCGCTTTCAATCATTGATCAAGAAATTAAAGCTTTTGTCTAGGCGATCGTGGATCAATGATGATTTGTCAGTTCATTCAATCTTTGTCCGCTTTCAATTGGCGATCAAGAAGTTAAAGCCTTTGTCTAGGCGATCCTCAAACGCTAGACTCCACTAAAGGTTTTAATTTCACACACAATTTCCTGTATTTAACAGAGGATTCAACCTACGATTTAAAGAATCAACGAAACCAAATCACATAATAAAAGATCACGTAGAAACAAGTTTTGAACACAAAACTCTTTTCATTCATAACATTATTTACATTTCAAAACATCTCGTGCTCTGATATATTCTCTCTACTACTTAGCTCTCTCTAACTCTTGTCCCTCTCTCTCCTCGCAGGCTTACATTTATAGATTAATTACATAATTATGGATTATACTAAATTTGTGATTTTTCCCATAATTTACTCAACTAATTCCTATTTGAGGATCTCGTAATCCCCAATATCTCTATGAGATCTACACATATCAATTATCCCTGATATTCTCACATAGTTGAGAATATTTCACAACTGAAAACCTCACACACAGATTTCCCACTCAATCTATGCAAGATTCCTAAAAATAATTAAAAACACCACCCCCTAAATCAACCAAATGAACAATAATATTCTGAGCAGGATGCTCTTGCATCATTTAACTTCAACGAACTTCTTTCATGCTCTCTTGGTGAGGTTGAGTTCTCTTATATATATAGACTTCTCATGGTGGTCGAATAATTGTTCACGAGACAAACTTGCCACTAGTAGGTAGACTTCCCTTCTTGTAGGCTGACTTGGCCTTGGAGTGTATTTATGAAATTTTTTGTGACTCAAATAAATTCTCTTTACATGATACAAAGTGCCCAATGGGGTCTTTCATATATGACAATGGCTAAGTTGACTTCTTGACTATATGAAAAACTCTAGAATCACTCAATGGGTGCTTGACCTATAAATAAATTGACCTTGAGCATGAAATCCATGCTACAAAAATAATAATAATAAATTTTCCTTCTTTTTTTTACAGTCAAGAGTACATTTCATATTTATGAAGATCGAATCTAGTTACATACTTCAACACTCCCTCTTAACTAGGGAGGTATTCATAACACATACAAGGTACTTGTACATTCTCACACTGAAGAATTATCATAAGAAGAGTCAGATTGGTAAGCCATCTCATAAGCTATCTTCTCAACTTAGATTTGTGCATCTCATCATATCAACCGACATTGTCACATAGCAAGGCCTTGACTAACAACTCTATCTCTCCACAAGATTAAAGCACAATGCTGAGGAGACCAATGATTTATAAACACCTTCATCATTGTCTCTCAAGGAACATGCCCCATCCAGATGTTCAGAAGGTATGTCCTTCTAGGACCATTCTCGTCTTTTATTAACATATCCTTAAGGAATTTCCTCTTCGACTACTCTTACCTATTGGATTCCCTACTTCATCATCAAAGAGTATAAAAAACCAGATGCTTACCCAATCCTCCATTCTTTCTTCATAAAGAAGACAAGAATGATGTGTCTATCTCTCCCTCTCAACTAGGGAGGATCTACTCATTCCTATAAAAGGAATATACCCAAGCTCCCTCTTACCTAGGGACTTGTTAACAACAACTATTTGCTCTTTGGTGGAGATCATGGTACTATCAGTTGCTTGTAAGACTATTTTCGACATCATGTCATGAACTTCAACTTCTTCATCATAGAGCCTTTTTCTTCTAGAACTTCTTCGTAGGGCATCGACCATCTTCTCCATTACTTCCCTTCAACGAAACATAATGTTGAACCAATAGTCATATCATATTTTCCTTCATCGGAAAGTGACCTTCTAGTCCACTTCTGGCTATCCTTCGTACAACTACCTCTTCCAAGTCATGTTTCTTTTAGGATCTTCCATCCAATCTTAGTTGTAGATGAACTTCTACAACCCTCTTTTAGTAGCCTTGTTTCAACCCAACAATGTTTTCTAAAAAATAAAAAATGGATATGAAATCAATATTACCTTTTTATGATGGCCTTTCGTCATGACATCTACTTCAAGCAACATCAACATCTTTTCACATACTGTATGAATCCATCTCCAAGACATACATTACCAAGGCTTTCGTTTTATAGCATTCATAACAAGGTCTTCATGCCTTTTCCATGGAGATGTCATAGTTAATCCTTCTTGTCATAAGATGTTGATCACTTATCATATCTTACGTGACTATAGATACATATTCCATGAACTCTTCTTTCACCTTCCTTCACATATCACTTCCTAGGATCTTTCATACATAGTTCCTTCATCATAGGAACCATGTTTGCTAACCACCTCATTTTTCTTTATGAGGTCGTATCATGTCATTATGTAGAAGCGTTCAAGGTACATTGTATTCATACCTTCATGTATCATTCATAAGGAAGAGTCCCCTTTCTTCAATCATGCTCATGAGATGAAGCATTCAACCATTTTATCTGTAATTGTGACATGGATTTATCTATCAAATATATATACATACCTCTTCCTTCTTGTGGTCATCTAGACTTACTTCTAGCAACTTCCTTTCTCTGCTTCAACTTAACATGCTGCACATATTTGTCATCATACCATCATCCCTCTACACAAGGTGGAATGTAGACTATCTACGAGATACTTGCTTCTTCAAATAGTAAGCAACGCTTTTAGTAAGGATTCTAATGGAGGATCTTGATGATCCTTATTCTGCAAATGCTTCTTCCTAATGATGATGATGTATGTTGATATATACTTTTTACTTTCTAGATGACTTACTTCAAACATATAAACTGCTTAGTTCAGTTGTCCTTCTATGCTTCCAATGAAGATGCCATGAACTACTTCCTTTCGATCATGTACTGTGACTTCTTTAACCATATTAGACTTCTAGTTCGACTATCCTTCCATGCATCTATGATGATTTTATCTTAATATTTGTTATAATGCATTCTATCATGCTTATGATTCTTTCTATCATGACTTGCTAACTTCTACAAACTAAAAGAAATTAAGTATATGATGATATTTTAGTCATAATAGAGGTATTTTACTTCCTCCTCCTTTGTCTTCTTCTTTTTAGGCTCTTATACTTCTTCAATGACATGGGCTTCATTTCTTTTCTTTCTCTTCTTGTTGTCCTTCTTGAGTTTAGGACAATTCCTCTTGAATGCCCACATTCATTACATTCATAGCATTGGATTTTTGACTTGTCGATCTTCTTTTTGAATTTCTTTTCGAGACTTCCCTTTCTTCTTTGCCATAGTTGCAAATGCTTGAGTTTGTTCCCTTGATCCAACGTCTTTCTTTGCCTTCAATCTGACTTCTTCAATCTTGTGTAATGATCATAGATAATTGAATGGGTTAGTTTCCTTCTTTTCATAGATACTTGATACAAAGTTTCCCCATTCATCAGGTAGTGCATTGAGCACACTGGTGGTCATTACACGATCATACATTAGTTCTCCTAGCTCTGGTAGTTGATCTCTTATTTGATATACCTTCATAAGGTATGCGACTACCCATTCTTCCTTTGATACCTTCATCTTGTATAGTTTGGTTCTTGACGATATTATCTCTCCCATAGTGCTTATAGAGAATGATTCTACCAACTTTTCATAGATCTCTTTTGCTGTATTCAACTTTGCTACATAAGGGATGAGATAATCCTTGATTGAATCAATGAGGATTCTTTGAGCCCTTATTTCTCCTTTAATATATTTCGATAGAGTTTGAGATTACTCTTGAGAAGGTTTGGTGATTGATCCTGTGACATTTCACTAACTTCATTTTCTATGAGGATCAAATCAAGTCTCTTCTTCCATGCAAGGTAATTTGATGACCCAACAAGTTTGTTGTTCTCCTTGTAGAAATAAGTCATTGTAGATTGAGACATAAAATATAAAATACTTGTCAAGTGAAGATGCTCCTTTGATGATGATCTCTTCAACTTGATGATGTTGACTTTTACTACTCCCTTGTTGTTGACAGTTGAAGATGCCTCCTTGATGAAGATTGTTTGATGATGTTCTTCAAGGGTGATGTGGTATTTTCATGCAAGAGAAGCCTTGATTTCTTTGATGATGGGGTGCTTCTTCTTGCTTGTTTTGGATGTAGTGTAGAATGTAAAGATTTCAAATAATACTTCAAGTGTGTAGAATCTTTTGAGTGGAGGTGGGATCCTTGAGGTCTTCTTCTTTCAAAGTGTTGTTCTTTCTAGATGATATGGTCCTTAAGATGAGATGAATGGTCCTCTTTGATGCTTCTTAGTTATCCTTGATGATTTCCTTGTGCTGGACCCTTATGTTTCCTTCTTCAGTGGAGTGGTATTCAATATGCCTTTTCTTGTTGTTGTCACCTTAGCTTTGAAACCATGTTGAGAAATATAGGGGAAACTTAATTAGGTGATTTCTCTTACTTTGATAACTGCTTGTGGTGTTATTTTACTTAACTTGATCTACTTGTAATTAACTTCTTCTTATCTTGATTATTATAGTGTTATTCATCATCAAACAACTACCAAACAATAAATATCAATGAAACAACATGAAACAAAATGTAGGCTGCTAGCCAGGGTCAAAACCTCTCCTCTTGAGAGGAAAACATATAAGAATTCTTCTCTTCTTATAGAATCTTCAGATGACGAATTCCAAGACCTATGACCCAAGACCAAGACCCCTCCAAGACCAAGTCAAACCTCTTATTGATGAACTTGCTTCTCATAGTCAACCCAAGTCTAACTGCTCCAAAACTGCTTCAAATTCACAAGTTCAGACCTGCACTTCCTTGATTGAAACTTCAGCCCTTACAACAAAAGCCCTAGCTTGCACGTGCGAGGGGAATATGTTAGAATAGGTCTCTTTTCTCCTTCGCTGGAGGATCTCCTTTCTCCTTAACAACTTGACTTTCAAACTGATTCTTTTGAGTCCCAAACTTCGACTTTTTATGGTGACTACAATTTTTGTTATTGCTGCAATAGGTTTGATGCCACAATTTCACATGTGTGAAGGATTATGGCCCGAAGTTGCCTTCTAAAAATTCGCTTCCTTCTTCCTTTAGTTCTCCTTGTATTTTCTAGATATTCCTTGCCTTCCTTTAGCTTCAACGAACTTCTTGCATTCTTTCTTGACTAGGTCGAGTTCTCTTATACATATAGACTTCTCATGGTGGTCAAATAACTGTTCATGAAGCTAACTTGTCACTAGTAGGCCGACTTCCCTTCTTGCAGACCAACTTGGTCTTGGAGGGTTTGTATGCCACTTTTTATGACTCAAGAAAATTCTCTTTACATGATACACAGTTCCCAATGGGGTCTTTCAGATATGACAATGACTCAAATGACTTCTTGGCTCTATGACATACCCTAGAATCACTCAATGGGTTCTTGACCTATAAATAAATTGACCTTGAGCATGAAATCCATGATACAAAATAATAATAAATTTTCTTTCTTTTTACAATATATAAGAATAAAGAGTACATTTCATATTTATGAAGACAGAACCTAGTTACATACTTCAACATTTCCTTTGATCACATAGTCTTTCTTGACAAAAAATTCAATTGAGAGCTAGTTTAACAATTCAATTGATATTTATTTAGAGGTTTCAACTATGAGGTGAATCAAACTCTCTCCATGGACCTTACCTAGAAATAACTCTTAGCTAGGATTTGAACAAAACTCGATTAAGAGTTTACATGGAAAATACTATCAATTATGTTGAAATTCTAAATTTCTATGCTGTAATAATTACTTGATCCAATAACTTCATTAATATGTAATATTAGTTAATAAATTGCAGATAGAACATAAACCATATACACAATAGAAGACAACCAAGAACTCAATAAGGCACAATGAGTTTAGGTCCAATGACCAGGGCAAAACCCAACCAAATTCTTCTTTTATTAGAAATCAAATGTTCAATAGAGATACAAAATACAATGAGAGAAAGAAGAAGTTCACCCAAATCTGAAGAATATCTTTGATAGTAGTTGATGCAAACACTGAATTACTTTGGCTCACCAAGTTCTGCTCTTACTCTTCAAGACTCTCTCTCCCAATTCTTCTCTAGTCTTTCTAGTTCTCTCCTTTTCATGTTCGTACTCCTTTCACAATGCACAAGTAGTAAAGAGGATGAGAGACAAAATTATATTGGAAGATCAAGGAGGTCGAATTCATGGAGTAACTCCCATGCGTTGAATATAAGTTACATATGCTAAAATAGGAATGTAACTTATGCCATAAAGGAGTTACGTTTGCCTTAGTAACTCATGCCATAAGGAGGAAGTTTGCATGGCTTATTGATTTGTGCCATAAAGAAGGAGAACACATGCCTTAGTAATTTGATACATTAAGGAGAAGTGTAACATATGCATTAAAGATGTGTAAGAGAATATTTTTATGACGAGTCGTTAAAGTGTGTAAGAGAGTGTAAGAGGTGTGTAAGAGCATTAAAGAGAGACAAGAATGAATCCTTTAAGAGAGAGAGAGAAAGTAATGTATCATTGAATGAGAGAGTTCGGTTTTCCATTAAGAAGAGAGATGTGAAGTGGCATGATTGAGTGTCAAGTAGGAGAGGTGACATGTAATTCCTCTTTAGATAATATTATAGTGTCATAAGTGTAATAATAATAATATTAATAATATTGTTGATTAAATTAAAAAACTAAACAATTTAGATTGATTAAGGATAAGTTAAGTGATTTTCCATCATCCATACATGATTATGAATTGACATCATGATTGCAATGATAGACATGACTTTCTATATTTAGAAAGTCACTCTAGAATAGTTAGAAATGTATTTTTATTCAAGGAAATTCATCCCTTAGTTGACAATTTCAACGCTCCCTCTCAACTAGGGAGGAGTTTATTTTTGACACAAGGATCTTTGTAATCTGTACTTTGGAACAATGATGTTAGAATCTAATGAAGGAGAATCATCACACGGGAGATATATCCATCACCCTATATTCACTTGGGGGGGTTGCCACTTGCCAACATATGACAAGGATCTCTCACAACCAAGTCTCATCTCTGCTTTGGGAGGAAAACCCACTTGACAAGGATATCACACAACCAAGTCACATCTCTACTTGGGGGGAATAATCCACTTGTCAAGGATCTTGCACAACCTAGTCTCATCTCTGCTTGGGGGTATAACTTGTTTAGAAATCTAGGAGCAACAAGTTAGGTGATTTCTCTTACTTTGATAACTGATTTTGATGTATTTTACTTAACTTAACTAGCTTCTTCTTTCGCTTGATTATATTTAGTGTTCTTTTCATCAAAAAATTACCAAACTATAAAGAACAATAAGACAAGAGGAGATAAGATATAGGCGATCAGCTAGGGCCAAAACCTCTCCACTTGAGAGGAAAGCCCACAAGAATTCTTCTCTTCTTATAGAACTTCAATTGATGAATTCCAAGACCTACGACCCTTGACCATGAACCCTCAAAGATCAAGTCAAATCTTTTCTCCTTGATGCGTTTTCCTTCCAACAACTTCAACCTTAATTTTTTTTTCAATTTCGACCCCCTCAACAGATTCTTCTACAACTTCGACCTCCAGCAGTTTCTTCTGCAGAAACCCTAGGTGAGACGTGTAAGAGAATGATAATGATTTTTTCCTTCTTTCTCCTTCACTTGAGACGAATCCTTGTCCTTATCAACTCGACTTGCAAGGGAGATTTCCTTTGACCCAAATCTCGACACTCTTTAAGTGACTGCAATTTGGTACTTGCTGTTGCAAAAGGATGCCCCAATACACTTCACATGTGTGAGAAAAATGGCCCAAAAAAAGTCCCAAAAACTTGATTTCTTCTGCTAACTTTCACCTCTTCTTCCTCGTTTATTCCAGTTCTCTTTCTTATCTTGATCGAACTTCTTTGTCTCTGGATAAGTGTGTCCTTGAATGAGGCTAAGTTCTCCTATATATAGGCTTTCTTGAGTCTTCTAATAGGCCGACATGTCCTTCTAGATAATCCAACTTGATCTTTGCATTATGGTGAGGTCTTGGAGAGTCTTTTGACTCTAATTTGACTCAAATAATTTTTCTTCACAATATGTAACATGCCCAAAAGGGTCTTTTATATATGACAGTGACTCTTATGCCCTTATGAAAAACCTAGAAGCACTCAATGGGTGCTTGACCTAATGTAAAATCAAATAACCTTGAGCATGAAACACATGCCTCAAGAATAATAACAATCATTTTTTTTTTCTCTTTACATCAAATATAGAAAATCATGATTGCATTTGTCATTATGAAGACCAAACCTAGTTATATATTTCAACACTCCCTCTTAACTAGGGGGGTATTCATAATCTATACAAGGTACTTGGACATTCTCAAAATGAAGAATTCTCATAAGAAGAGTCAGATTGGTAAGCCATCTCATAAGCTACTTCCTTCGCTTATGCCAAATCATCTCATAATACTAACCAACATTGTCACATAGCAAGGCCTTGACTAACAACTCTATCTCTGCACAAGATCAGAGCACAATGATGGCAAGACCAATGATTGACAAACACGATCATCATTGTCTCTCAAGGCACATACCCCACCCAGGTGTTCACAGGATATGTCCTTTTAGCACAATTCCTATATTGGAATAACACATCCTCAAGGAATTTCCTCTTTGACTACTCTTATCCTGGATGCCCTACCTCATCCTCAAAGAGTATCAAAATCAGTCTCAGATTCTTACCCAATCCTCCCTTGTTTCCTCACAATATGGAGACAAGAATTATGTGTCTATATCTCCCTCTCAACTAGGGAAGATATACCCATTCCTATTAAAGGAATGTACCCAAGCTCCCTCTTATCCAGGGACTTGTCAAAGCTCCCTTTGGCTTTTCTTCATCCAACTACCTTTTCCGAGTCATGTTACTTTCAAGATCTTATATCCATTCTTGGTTTTAGGTCACATCTACAACTCCCTTTCGGTAGCCTTGTTTCAACCCAACCAAATGTTGTTCAAAGATCAAAGTGAACATCAAATCAAAATTACCTTTTATGATGTCCTTTCATCATGACATCTGCTTGCTTGCAACATCAACATCCTACACATTCATAACACATCTCCAAGACATTCAATGTCAAGGGTCTCCTCCCTTTATAGAATTTATTAGAGTCTTTCTGCCTTCTCCAAGGATATGTTCTAGCCAATTCTCTTAGTCATAGGATGTTGATTATTTATCTTATCTTACATGACCATAGTTGCATTTCTCAAAAACTCCTCTTCCTTTCTTGACATATTCTTCCTAGGAACTTCTATACATAGTTCCTTCATCTTGTGTTAACTAACTCATATTCCATATGAGGACATATTATGTTGATTCCATCTTGTAATTTTGTGAACTAGTTCAAGACATATGCCTTCATGCATCTTACCAAAGGAAGAGATCCTTCTTCTTAGAGCATTCACCCATGCTACCAGTAACTATATGGTGACATGACTTAATCTATCAAATATATACATCTAGACTTTCTTCGGCAACTTCCTTTCCTTGCTTGAAAGTTCTTCAACCATTTTGACGCGTTGCACTCCTTTTTCACCATACCATCATCCTTCTAAACAATGGATCCCGCACAAGTTGGAATGATCAGTGAGACACTCGCTTCTTCCAAGTAGAGGTGAACCTTCTAATGAAGATTTCAATGGGGGATCTTGATTATCCTCATCCAGTAAATGATCCTTCCTCTATATGATGTATGATGATTTATTTCTATGTTAAATGACTTTATTCAAATCATATTGCTACTTCGGTATGAGCTACTATCATCATGACTACTACAACCATGTAGACCATTTACTCGACTATCTTTCAAGCTTCTATAATGATTTCATGAGCTCTTGATTCAATCACATGCTTACAAAATGATGCCATCTCTTAAAATGATGCATCCTATCATACTTACAATGATTTCTACTATGATAGCTATCTTTCACTAAACTAAAAAGAACTAAGTGAAGATGAATATCTCAATCATAGTGGAGATATTTCACTTCTTCCTTCTTTGATTTCCTCAACTTAGGTTCTTCCACTTCTTCGGTGACATGGGATTCATTACTTTCTTTCCTTTTCTTGTTGTCCTTCTTGAATTTAGGACAATCTCTCTTAAAATGCCCATATTCCTGACAACCACAACATTGAATTTTTGACATATCGATCTTCTTCTTTTTCTGAGGACCAAACTTCCCAAACTTTCCTTTTCTCTTAGCCATGGCAACAAATGCTTGAACTTTCTCTTTTGATCCTACATTTCTTTTTGCCTTCAACCTTGTTTCTTCAATCTTACACAATGACCAAAGTTCACTGAATCATGTAGCTTCCTTCTTTCCATAGATGTTTGATACAAAGTTGCCCCATTCCTATGGTAGTGCATTGGTCACAACTGGGGCCATCTCTCTATCAGACATTATTTCCCCCAACTCTTGCAGTTAATCCCATATTTCTGACACCCTCATAAGATATGAGGATATTCCTTCTTATTTTGATACCTTCATCTTATATAGCTTGGTTCTCATAGATATTACTTCTCTTGCAATGCGTACAGATAATAATTCTATGAGTTTGTCATATATGTCTTTTGATTTTCCCAATTTTGCTACATAAGGGATGAGAGAATCCTTGATTGATTATGTAAGGATTCTTTGAGCCCTTATTTCCCACTTCATATACTTTGCTAGAGCTTGAGATTATTATTTTGGTGGTTTGACAATTAAGCCCTTAACATGTCCAATGACTTCATTTTCTATGATGATCAAGTCTATCCTCTTCTTCCATGTAAGGAAATTTGACAACCCAACTAATTTGCTGCTTTAGGCTTGCAAAATGAAATAATTTTGATAGATTCATACATAGATATAAATATACTTATCTGTCAAGTGAAGATGCTTCTTTGATGATGATATCTTCAACTTGATTCCTTTCTTGATGATGTTGATGATAGAAGATGTCCTCTTGATGAAGATGTCTTGTTCGAAATAATGAGAGGGGGGGTGAATAAATATTTCTTTTACAATTTTTATTTTACTAGTTAAGATCCCTTATAAACAAAATACAAAATGAACAATGACAAAATAGTTTTATTAATCAGAAATAATGAGGAATTCAATCCTCTTCTTACAACAATTCAAGTACAATAATTTAGGGCTCCAACCCTTAGGTGAAGACACCAATCTTCAATCTTCCAGGTTCCAACCTGGTCTTTATGAGGCTCCAACCTCTAGGGCTCCAACCCTATCTTCGACAAGGCTCCAACCTTGTTTTTATGAGCAACCAACCTCTAGGGCACTAACCCTTTACATTGGTTCAGGTTTCAACCTAGTTCTCTTGAGGACTCCTATCCTCTGGGGCTCCAACCCTTTGCTTCAATTCTTCAAGATAGATTCTATGGTTCCTCAAGGATTCCCAACACTAATAATCCTTGCCAATTTCTTCAACAGTGCTCTCAATCAATATTCAATAACCCTTTTTTTATCAATGACAACTTTATGATCCACAAAATATATGACCACAACTCTTCATGTTCCCTAACCAAATTTCTCCAAGGTAAATCCATGAGAGCTTCAACCATGATCTAAAGGTCTTCAAGAATGCTTCAAGTGTCAGGCAAGGTTGTCATTGATTTCAATATGGCATTGTTTGTGATGGAAAATTCTTGTGAGCTATGATGTTTCCCTATATTCCCTTTTATCATAGTTCCCTAGATGTCCTTGAACTAACCATGAAGATGCCATAGCCTCATGCATATTATGATATCCTTGCTCTTAAAGCCCTAAAACCATGACGATGTCCTTTCTCATGATGACAAGCCCTTCTTGATTGATAAGGATGCCTAATCCTAATGTCAAAGTATGGAGCCCTAATCCTTATATACAAGCCCTTTCCCTAACTAGCTCTATTGAAGAACAATGACAACACATTACATTTGATGACATGGAAATTGGTTGAAGATATGACATGAAGGACTTGGAGATCTCTTGATGACATATGATGACATAATTGAAGACATCATAAGTGGAGACCTCACTTAAAGCAGTCGGTGACATATGATGACATGGAGGACCACATGATGACGTGGAAGATCTCATTTGATGGTTGGAAGACTACCTTGGACTTTACTAATGATGCTGCCTATGACGTATCACTGCACCATTATATGATGACACAAGATGATAAATTCATCGCTGGATCCTAGCATGATGACATGGATGTCCTACATGATCCTATGATGATGAAAAAGGCAAACAATGGAGAATCCATATTGTCCCAAACATTCCTCATGTTGTCCCAAACTTTTTATGCATACAATTTAAGGACAGTCACAAAGTTTTTTTTTTTGGCCACCTTAGAGGCATCTTTTCTCAATGGGACGTAGACCATCTTAAATAGGATTTTTTCCTCTTTCTAATGAGCCCTTACTTGCCCCAAAAATCCCAGTGGTTGCTGAGAAAATGAATTTTTAAGTTGAGAAATATATATTTTATTGCAAGTCGACCTACACTCACTCATGCAAGTCAGCCTCTCAATCAAGGGACGTGTCCCTTCATTTGGAAGATGAAACCACTATTAATACAAGTCTTGACACTCATTTTTTGCATTTCGGTGAAAGACACAAAACTTCAGATAGAAGCCAGAGTAAGCCGATGAAAACTTGAAGATCTATTGTTTGGGTTAATTCATTTTACAGTGGTGGACTGTCATCTTCAGAATTGAGATTGCAGAGGAAAATTTTCGGACAGTCTTGTGGGCAGTGACTCGAATCTGTGAGACAGTCACTTAGAGGAGCTATGTTCTGTAGATTGCAGAGGACTGATTACAATAACCCAGATTTCTAGCGAAGGAGACATTACAACTCGAACCTGAGGCAGCAAAGCTTTGAATGGTGGCATTTAAGTGCAAAATACTGTTTGATCATCTAGCTAATCCATTGTGACTTTTAGATCTGTGGTTTAGACCTATGCCTAAAATTTTGGACATGTGCCTAAAATCTCGGACCTGTAACATCTTTAGTGATTGGACATGTAAATCTTGGAACAGTGACAAATTCAGACTTTTGTGAAGTGACAAATCAACTTGTTCTTGTAAGAAGACTTTTGGCAGCTTTTAAAGCATTGTTTGAAGTAACCCAGTGATAGATATTGAGGAGCCTTTTGGCTGTTTTTGGCATCATTTAAGGACAATGTTGGAGCAGAAATAGAAGTATCGAAGAGAAGATCTAGAGGAATTGTTGATCCTTTTTGCAAGGTTGATGAAGAATACATTTTGGAGTAGCATAGTGAGATATTTTTGAAACAATCCTACAATCATTTTAGATCAGCCTAATGACGTCTTTTTGAGCAGCCCACTGACATCTTTAGAGCAGAATAAAGAATTTTTTTGTAGAAATCTAAAGACATTTGTTGAAGACATCTTACAACAGTGTTGAATTCATATTATAGATGTGTTTTAAAGGCATCTTTTGAAGAAACCATTGAAGAATTTTTGTGTTGACTTGAAGACTGTGTTGGAGCAGATTTGTTGAAAACTTATTGGACGATATAGAGAAGGAATCTTTGTCTACATTTGGAAAATTATTGGAGACAGTCTTAAAAGAATTATTGGAGTTAATTTGGAAGCAACTTGTAGCATTAGTAAAGGGTGTTTTGGAAGCACTATCGAAGATATCCTTGGAGTCAATCTCTTGGAATTTTGAGCATTCTTAAATACTTGGAGACACCCTTGGAGACCATGATGCACTAGCCATCATTAGGTGACCTTGGAGAAATTGTTTGGGTATGATGAAGATTAGTGGTGACAACTTTTAAGAGAACAAGGTTGTCATTGATGATGAGTAAAGTGAAGACTAAGCGAATGTTGACAAGGTCCATTGAAGAAGACATTGGGAGCCGTGAACTATAACCAAAACACATCTTGATGTAGTGAAGCTAAGGGTTGCATCCAAAGAAGTTGGAGCCTTGAAAACACAAGGTTGGTGCCTTGGAGGATAGGGTTGGAGCCCTAGAGGATCAGAGTCCTCAAGAAACCAGGTCGGAGCCTGAACCAAATATAGGGTTGGAGCCCTTGAGGTTGGTGCCTCAAAACTGACAAGGTTGTGTTAATCTAGGTTGCCATTGATGTCAATAGTTGATGTCAATCATTGATATGGCAATGAATGAGATGGAAAATATTCTTGAAGATGCCAGAGGATGACTGCAATTCTTGTTTAAGTTGTCAAGACACAAATGAAGTGTCAATCATGTATCTTGATCATAATGAAAGACTACCATATCGCTGTACTTGATGAAGGCCTAGAAGAAATACAGATGATGAGATGTCCTACCTCTGATGATTTGATGGAAAACCTCCAATTATGTGAAGCTTGATGTCCCTACCTCCGGTGATCCTAATAATGAAGACTACATAATGATGGTGACCATATGTTGAAGAAGACAAGGTGATGAAGAAGGAAATCAAGGACATGATGATGATGACTCTATGAAGAAGAAGGCAAGTACATGATTATGAAGACAATCAATGAAGAATCCCAACACTCAAAGGCATTCTTCCCTGCCTGCATTTCTGCACTAAATAACGACTAGTCACATTAAAAATTAATTTTCACCTCCTTAGAGGTAGAATCTCACCATGAGACCTACACCATCTTGAAGAGCATAATTTTCTCTTTCCAACGAGCTCTTACTTGGCCCGAAACTCCAAATAGTTTGGGAAATATGGATTTTACAAGTTATGGGTATAAATCTGGTCCTTGAGCTGACCTGTGCTAGTGCTACTCATGTCGGCCTGCCTAAGTGACATGGCTCTTCACTTTGGCGTTGAAATGCTCTATATATTAGAGCTTGGATCACATTGTTTTACCATAAGCTCAACATTCAGTTCATCACTATAGCTCGGACAAAACAGAGAAGAAGAATACAATTTCACATCTTGTGAACTGTCAAGGAGTTGATGACATATCTTGGATTACTAAACTGTGTCTCGGTGGAGCTGTTGCAGTGACAGTTAAGGAGCTGTGCTACTTCAGACCTGTGTAGGGTACTCAAAAAACTTTGAATCTGTGCCTCTTACCTCAGGTCGGATAATACAATAGTTTCGGAGCTGTATTTTATTCTTGTTTTGCACTTGTGGTCTTCTCTAGTCTCAGACCTGTGGGGTAATTTCAGACCTGTGGTATACATCAACCTCAGACCAACGTTCAGTTCTATGTTAACACTTGTTGGAGATTAATAGCTCAGACTTGTTCTTTCCCTTGTTGAAGATTAACCTGTGGACTAACACCTCAGATTACAGTCACCTGTGGTTTGACCTACAGTCTTGTGGAGCTCATTTCTTGGACCAACAATTGATCATTCATCTAGAGGCTAGACCTATGGACAAGTCAACTATAGGAGCTTGGAACAATTCAGATATGTGACACTTCAAAACAGTGAAGAACTTGTGAGCCTTCAACAATAATGAATGATGCGGGATTGCTAAGTTGATGGTGCATAATTTAGACAGAACAATGAACATTTTGGACAGTGAAGGACTATCAATGAAGGAGGTGTAAAGGGTCTATCCTATAGCTACATGTATGTATATATCTGTGCTAGAGCAACAAAGGAGGAGATAGCTCAGACCTAAGGCATAAGACATCTTCTAAGTGTAATTTGAAGATTAATCTTGGAGCAATACTTTGAAAGCAGTTTTGAAGCCCGGGCTATAGGAGCAATTTTTGGGACAATCTAAAGGAAACCTTGAAGTGGACAAATCTTGTTGTTGGAGAAGGATCTTAAATACTACCTTGGAACCTTGATTGAAGGAGAAGGCATTTGGAGCATTTTTTGAAGTACTCTTGGAGAAATCTAGTGAAGACACTTAGAATATTCCTTGAAGCCATTTTGAAGACACTTGATGTTGTATCCCTCATGAAGTGACTTGGAGAATCTGATTGGGTACCATGAAGGACAATATAGACAACTTCATGTGAAGAGATGAAGGTTGTCAATGATGATGTAGCGTGAAGACTACAATGAACCTGAAGATTGACAGGGATGGTGAAGAAGACCTCAGGAGCCATGAAGTACAACCAAACATACCTTGACAAAGTGAAGCTATAGGGTTGGATCCCTTGGAGTTGGTGCCTCAGAATTGACAAGGTTGGTGCCTTGGAAAGTCCAAGTTGGTGCTTGGAAAATATGAGATTGGTGTCGTTGGATTTGATGCTCCTAAACTCAAGGTTGGTGCCTTGGATAAGATAGGGTTGGAGCCATAGAGGACCAGAGTCCTCAAGAAACCAGATCAGAGTCTGTACCAAAGAAGGGTTGGTGCCCTAGGGGTTGGAGCCTCTAAACGCAAGGTCAATGCCCTAGAGGTTGGAGCCTCACAAAATTCCAAGTTGGTGCTTGACAACAGGTTGGAGCTTGGGAGATTGAAGATCAATGTCTTCATCTAGGGTTGGAGCCCTATATACATTGTACTTGATTTATTGTGAAAAAGAAATTAATAAAAAAATTCATTCTTATTGTTCATTTTGTGTTCTAACTGGTAAAAGTAACAATTGACAAGAAATAATGATTCACCCCCCTCTTAGTATTTCCAACAGGTTGGAGCCTTGGAAGTCCAAGTCGGTGCTTGGAAAATATAGGTTGGAGCCTGGGAGATTGAATATTAGTGTCTTCATTTAGGGTTGGAGCCCTACATATATTGTACTTTATTTATTGTAAATAGTAAATTAATAAAATCATTTATTCTTATTGTTCATTTTGTGTTCTAAATATAAGTGATCTAACTGGTAAAAGTAACAATTGAAAAGAAATATTGATTCACCCCCCGGTATTTCCAACAATTGGTATCATAACCAATACTTTCTCACAAGCCTAACAGGTTGAAGGTTGATCCTCAGAACACAAATGACGAAGCCAAGGAAGAAAGCCTCCGATCCTCCTAACGATGTCTCTTCCTCAAATGTGAAAACTGAAGACAATTGTTATCGGGAAATCTAGTGTCCACTCGGAGCTGCTAGTCCCACTAAGACTGGTAGCTATCTTAGAAACAAACAAACTAAAACTACTTTCGCTTTCCTTTATGAGAGGTAGATAAGAGGGGAACAAAGGACACCAACCTCAGTCTTGCACTTGGTTCCTTGCTTGGTTCCTCTCCCTTTTGACAGATCCTTGCCGCTTTTCTTTCGTCTACCTAGCTTCAAAGAGCATCTGTGGAATCAAAGCAGCATAATACTATTGAAGAACAGAGATCTACAATCATAAACAATATAGGACCAGATATATATTAACCACACAAATGCATATATCATCAAACATACAAGAATTTGGAGGAAAACTTGAATAGCTTTATTAATATCAAGAATAGCAAAGAGGATTACAACCAATTGTTCTGACCCAACATCATCCTCCTAGCATGAAATCCCTTCTTCACCTCATGAAAAGCTTAGATCACCCAACACTATGATATTCCACCAAGAAACCAACAACACTTCCTTACAAGATACAAAATTCTAGCCTCCGGATCTCTGTGATGAGGGATCCATATATAGATGATTGCAGGGGGGTGAGTCAGCTTCTAGGATTTTGATTAGTGTCCTCTCTCTGATAGTTCTTGATTTCACTTGGAGATTGATGATCTCTTACTCATCCCTGGGTGAATTCAGAGAGGCAAGTGTCAAAGGAGAAGTTTCTGGAAGATTCCATGACAATCCACCTTGCAAATTGTCTCTGCCATTTGTCTACTCTCGCCCATCGCACCCTACATAAGGGCTTTCCAGTATGCATCACACCCTTTTCATTGAGCAGGTGAGATGCATCGCACCCTCTGCATTGGGCAGTCTGTATGGTCTAGCTTTGACCAGTCTGAGCAGTTTTCTGTGAAGAACTTCTGGGAGATGATATAATCAGCTGACCTTGTTCCTTTAGGGTGTGAAGCAACACTTTTAGGGAGTTAGGAGCCTTTGGTTTATGGACATGTATGATTGGGGTTGCAGTGCCCAAAAATGTCTATAACAATTTTCCCCTAAAGCATGAGGTCGTTAATCTTTTGATGTCGGGTGAAATGCTTTATCATGAGGATCAGAAGTTTTTTCAAGCTGGAAGGCAACCTGTAATAAGATACAATACAATAAATTATCTTCATAATATTTTTCATGATCTAGTTGAGGCGGGCATTCCCATGCTCAGCTTTATAAATTCATTTTCATGTACATAAGACAGACAACCGTCTGTGTGGTAGACTGATGATTCTGATAGAGTCATCATCCTTTGATTCGGATGATCATCTGTGCAGCAATGATGTACATTTGATGTCTTTATTTTCCTGAATATATCGCAGCCTAGATGGATGAAACTAGATCTGGGGTCTTCAAACTCGTCCAATCTTCACTCAGAGTACAAGTCGATCCATGTGAAAGATGTTCTGGAGTCGAACATGGAAAGACATCGCCTGATTACCAGCCAATTATGTAAGCTGTTAACAAGTGCGAGAGGAATCACCGATAATGATGATGACCCTCAAGGTACTACAGTATAATTCGTGTGGTGTGAAACGGGACTTGGCGTCGAACACCACGCAAAATCTTTTGGTCGAAGGCCATTGATGTAAACCTGTCGCCGGAAGTGAGAAACTTGCCATTGAGGCATGCAAGCTTCAAAGTACTGAAAGGGTTGTTCCTAAGTCGACTTCTTGGATAATAAGCTGATGTCGACAAGAAGCGACCCGTCATAGGAGGGACTTAATGAATCCCACATCTACGACACGGAACAGAGTAAATGATTTTGGAGGTGAAAACGATCTGATGATACAGGGTTCAGGGTGGCGGTCATGAAAGAATGGAGCATGAATGTATTGCAGCGGATGAGACACATGTGAATTCTCTGAGCGACTTCTCTTGAACATACCGGCGACACTGACATGGATTGGTAGCGTTAACCCCAAATATGGATGGTGCGATGGACCAATGGTGATATGACCGGTGAATGGAATAACCCAACTCGACTCGGATGTGGAGTGAAAGTGTCATGTTCAAGAGCGACTTGCTACCAATAAAGTTTCTTCAAGTTTTCTTCCCAATTTTTCCCCAGTCATTTCTGACCAGTACCTCTTTATTTTTATCAAGCTTGAGGAGGATAACATATGCTTGTTCTATAATTTTCCCTTCGGGCAAACTCACCGCTATGTTTTAAGGAGCCTAGCGATAGTGAAACTCGTTCTTGTCTATATGGACAAGTTTGTCGCTATTTGGTTTTAACGAGTTTAACGACAAAGATAACTCGGTCCTTTTCAATTTTAGAGAGTCTGAAAGGGACATAAAGGAAACTCCAATAATCCTTTTTCGTCATATAATCCCTTAAGTTTGTTAAAGTATAAAATAAAACGAAAGGGATGAATTTTCGGTAATTTTAACGAGCCGAACAAAACAAGCGCTCGATCTTTTTGTGTAATAATCCCTCAGGTCCAAAAAGATTAAAATCTGGAGGAGGGATAGCACCCCTAGTAGCTTTAACGAGCCGGAGAGGCCAACTGCTCGGTAATCTTTTCATATTTTACGAGTCAGATGAAAAGAGATTAAAGGAGACTCGTCTTTTGAGGAATGAGTGATAATTTCAGGTAGCAGCTAATTCTAGGTAAGGTTTGGAATTTTCCAATCACGGTAGTGTCACAAGGATGGCTAACAGGATCACTCTTCGCAGCTGTTCCTCAAAAGGGGTAAACAATCAAATGGAGGTGAATGGTCAGCTAAAACAGAGTGGAGGTGATGGTAAGAACATGATTAGGGCTCAGAAGTTGATGATAATGCATTCACAATGGTTATTTACTAGAAATTGGTTCATTTTTTAATGAGCTTAAAATGTGGGGGAACGTTTGCTCATTGCTAAGGTTTAATTTTTAACGAGCTTGAACTTCGCATAAAAACTGCTCGTGATAATGGTCATTGATTATTTGATTTCACCGCTAACCACTTTGTTCTTTCAAAGGTTGTACTGCCTGTTCAATTGCTTCATCAAACCGATTAGAAATGAACAATACATGCTTGAAAAATGAGTTAAAACACTAATATTTTACTCGAATTAAGTGAAAAGTAATTTAAAAGTGGTTTTTACCCCTCATTTTACCATTTCATTTGAACTTTGGTTTGTTGGAGCTTTGGAGGTGCCTTTCCCCCTTGATTTTCACTAGCTGATTCTGGGAGATTCTGTGGACGTCTGGACCAGGTAGGAGCTAAACCTGAGCTCTTCTGTTGCATTCCTTCCTTTTTGAATTCTGAGCATGTTTCCCTGTTTTTCTGAGCCCCTGGGGTTTGAAAAATTCGCCCTGGCTCCATCGCACCCTTTCTATATCGAAAGGTGCGATGCATACTAGCCTAGCCATTGGCCAGTGAGTATGTATCTCACCTAATACACTGTTGGGGTGCGATGGGAGCGAGAAGGGAAACTTTTGCACTGTTTTCTCATGGAATTTTTGCCTGTTTTTTGCCAAATCAAGACCCTAACTCTTCTCTTGCTTGTTTTGCAGAGATTCATCGGAGCAAAATGGCTGTTACATGGTGAGAACGTGAGCATGAAGAAGAGGACATGGTTGCTTTACATGATCCGGTTACGGTAACTGCACTGCGGAACTGTGGCCTGTGCAAGTTTTTCTGTATCTCTAGCATGAGGCAACAAATCAACTTGTTGCAATCTTTTCTCGATGCATGGGATATTACCAACCAGGTGTTTCAGATCATAGGCAAATCTATCCCCTTGACTGTCGTGGACATCTACTTTTTGACAGATTTATCGAGGCGTGGTGCCCCTCTTTCATTATCAGGTTCTGCCCATGGGGGTGAATCCGTGAGAGATTATATTCGCGGGTATTGTAGAGAGGGATCTCAGCCGAGTAGAGATGGCAAGATCAACATCCGAGATGTCACTGACCGGTCCTTGAGGACCATTCTGTTCACTTTTGCTAGACTGGCTAGTAGTGCGGCTCTTCACGTGGCTAACAGGTCCTATATGCAGTACGCCTTGGAATGCCTTGAACCAAAGGTGTTCCACTGGTGTGACATAGTACTCCTTGTGATGAAAGAACAACTGACCAAGGTAAAAAGCGGAAAATCCAAGAACTTCGGCTATGGTTCTATTTTGACCGCTTTCGCCTTGGAAAAGATCCCATTGATGCAGCTGCAATACATTTCACTTAGTTTACCTCCACCGATTGAGCCACAGATGCAGAGATGGGTCGACCTCATGGCCCGACATGCTGGTCAGTCCCAGGTTTCATTCTCTGATACCTTCTTCGAGTGGTTCAACCGTCAGGAGATGGTTTTTTTCAAGTGTTCATATGCTGGTATGGATTTCTGGGGTGACCCGGATTTGGTGCTGTTGGCTGGTGAGCAGTGGGGTGCTATCGGTAAATTGCTCTTACCATATCTCTGTTTATTGTTTATTTTTATAATGTTCTTGTGCTTTCTTCTATCAAGACTAATCAAAACTCATGTGCTCATGCAGATATTAGACCAGTTTGGCCAACAGTATGTCTGAGAGCACGAGCTACTGTTCCAGCAGGAGAGGCTATGGGGAGGGCTATCCTTCGTGACCTTGATGTGGCCGAGACTCTTTCAGCATTGCAGGATCAGATCGAGGGTTTCACTCTTGGTATTCCGTACGTGAGGACCGACGAGCTGCCTCTGAGGTCGCAACGACATACTACTGGCATGCCGAGTCGATGGACTAGGCTTTTACGCATGATTGCATAGGCAGTGACTTGTTATCACCAGCATCATTAGACTAGGGTGCCCCCTAGCATTTTGAGTTTTGGGTCATTTGACCGATTTTGTCTTGGTTACAGAACATTATGTATAAACCATAAACAGTTATATATATATTTTTGATTTTCGGAGCTTTATTTTGGTTGAGTTACGTGATCTTGATGCAAATATTGATGAAATGCTTCTTTTATAAATGTTGCAAATGTCTATCTAACACATAGTTTTCCAATGAATCCGTTAATGTGTTTAAGTTTCTGGAAATATGCTGATATTGAATAGAATCAAACTGCCTTTCCAAAATCTTGACCCTTAGGAACATGCGATAGATAGCTGGATTCCGTACGGAGTAGATACCAGTGAGCTGTAGGATGACGAGTTGTGAGTCTAGCCTGACGACGAGTTGGCGTATGCCACGCGTAATGGCATCAGAGAGGAGCTCTATCAACGCGCTGTATTCAGCAATATTGTTCATTGACTAACCAATACATACCCCTCTGAAACTCACTAACTCGCCGCTTGGATCGAAGATGGCCCAGGCCGCAGAAGATAGGTTCCGCGAACTACGACTCGCTCTGTCGGCATATCCAACAAATGATTCCAATAGGTCCGACATCTGCAACAAATGTGAAAGTGGATCACTTAACCAAAATGATTACCCTTAGCGAAAACAAAAATGTAACAAAAGCATAGGGGTTACTATCTTGAGTCAAGCATAGTAACACTTAAGGTACAACCCGTTGCGGGGTTGCGCCAGTGGAATCCCATCATAATCCACTAACTCGTAGGCTCCTTTTGCTAATACACACTTAACAATATAGGGGCCCATCCATAAAGACTTGAACTTACCTGCTCCCAATTTATCGGATTCCTGGTCGTAAAGTAAGACCAGGTCACCTTCTGAGAAGACACGAGGTTTGACATTCTTGTCGAACTGTGCCTTGACTCGTTTCTTATGGGATTTGTTAGCCAAAGCGACATCACAACGGGTTTCATCCGATTGGATTAGTTCTAAGAAACGAGCCTCCTCTTCTGAAGTTCCGGGGAGAAGGTCGACCGCGAGTTTGAGGGACGAGATTTCACACTGAACTGGTAAGATTGCTTCCAGGCCATACACCAGTTGAAAGGGTGTAAACCCGGTTGCATTCCTCAGCGATGTATGGTATGCCCACAAGGCTGAGTACAGGATCAGGTGCCAACTCCTTTTGTGGACTCCAATCATCCTTTGCAGCATCTGCTTCAGGACCTTGTTGATTGCCTCAACTTGTCCGTTGCCCTACGAATAATATGGGGTAGAGCTGTCGTGGGACAGCCCTAATTTGGCAGCCAACTCAACCATCATTTGATTGCGAAAATGCGATCCATGATCTGTGATTATGGCCTGTGGAACGCCGAATCTAGAGACTACATGATTGAAAAAGAAGAAGGCAGCCGTTTTGCCGCTGTTGTTTAATGTCGGCATCGCCTCAGCCCATTTGGTAAAATAGTCTACTGTGACTATGATATACCCATGCCCTTTGGCCGAGGTGGGGTTACATGTCATGAAATCTATGCCCCATTTGGCAAATGGCCCAATAGCAACTACTGGTTACAGAGGTGCGGGTGGTATTCTGGTTTTTCAATCGAAGATTTGACATGCATGGCAACTTCTGACTGCGGGTATGCAATCTTTGAACATTGTTGGCCAGAAGTATCCTGCTCGTAAAATCTTTTGCACTGTAGCGTAACCAGATTGATGCCCCCCACACGCGCCTGAATGGAAATCATTCAGGACTTTTTCGGCCTCCTCATGGGTGAGGCACCTCCTCAGAACTGTATCGACACCATGACAGTAAAGTGTATCACCGACGATCATGTAGTCTTTTTCTTGGTATTGAATGTGTCGTTGTTCCGAGTGGGAGGTATTAGACCTATATTCTTGGGTTTGAAGATAGATGATTATGTCTCCATACCACGGATTGCTTGAAGATATTAGAAACAAAGATTCGTCCACGATCACTTCTTCTGATGTTGCATCGTTGGAAAACGATGGGAGATCACATAGTAACTCCGTGAAAACCAGGGATTTCTTCGATTTGGATTTTATAAATTCCAGATCAAACTCTTGTAGAATTGCTATCCATTTTGAATATTTGCCCCCCAGCAACTATCACGACAATATATAAGTCATGGGGTTGCAATCTGACAAAATGGTAGTTTTTCGAAAGAGGGCATAGAGTCGAAATCTCTGTATCGCTTGAACAGCTGCGGGAGCTAGCTTTTCAACGTAGGAGTACTTGCTTTCTATATCATTTAAGTTTCTACTCAAATAATATATAGGATGTTCAATTCCATTGTCTTCTTGAACTAAAACCATTGTGATGGTCGTATCCACTGCAGCCAGATACAGGTTAAAGTCTTTTTGATAATCAGGAGCGTACATTAATGATGCTTTTATTAGGGATTCCTTTAAAGCATCAAAGGAAGCTTGTGCGACCTGATCCCAGATGAAGGGTAATTCTTTTTCAATAGACGAGTATAACCTTTAGCAAGTTCAGCGTAATTTGGAATGAACCTCCTCAGAAAGTTTGATTTCCCTTGGAGTTTCTGAATCTGAAGCAGATTTGAAGGTGGAGGAAAATCAATGATTGCCTGAACCTTACATGGGTTGAGATGAATCCCGTCCTTTGAGACCACAAAGCCAAGTAAACGACCATAACTGACACAGAACACACATTTGTGTGGATTGAGTCGTATCTTGTAGTGTTGGCAGCGTAGAAATATCGCTCTCAAATGCTGCGGATGATCTGTCCGCTTTCGCGAATGAGCCGGAAGATCGTCGAGATATGGTTGAACGATGTATTTGATGTCATGGAAGGCATAATTCATTTCCCTATGAAATGTTGCCCTTGCGTTCTTTAAACCAAAGGGTAGCTTGTGATATGCAAATGTGCCCCACGGACAAATAAATGTAGTCTTTGACTGGTCCTGTGGGCGGATATTTATTTGATTATACCTGCAAAATCCATCCATAAATGAAAAGATTTCACATCCGGCGCATTCATCAATTATCTGGTCAATGAAGGGTGTAGGGTAGTTGTTATAGACATTTTTGTGCCTTACAACTATAAGCATGAAATGTCCATAATCTAAGGGATCCAAAGCCCCTAAACATGTTGTTCCTACCCCTAGAGGAACAAGGCTAACAAACCACAGCAATTCACAGAAGTTCTCCACCAGAAACTGCTCAAAAACAAGTCAATTCAGGATCAATTCAGAGGCTCCACTAGCTGTCTGCGCTGAAATGCAAAGTCTGCACTGCAACGCAGGTAGAAGCACTACCAGGGTGCGCTAAGCGGGAATTGACAAATGGCAAGTTCATTCAACGAGGTGTCAAGACCCTGGAAGCTTCCAGAACCTTCCTCAATGACACTTGCCTCAGTGAATTCGACTAGTGAGGAGTAAGAGGTTCCCAACCTCCAAGTGGAAGCAGGAACCTCCAAGTGGAAACAAGAACTGACAGAGGGAGAGGACACTAGTCAGGTCTCAAGCTGACTCATCCTCTCTCCAAACATCTATATATGGATCTCTCCTCCATGAGATCTAGAGGCTGGAATTTTGTTATTGCAATGAATTGCTGTTGGTTTGAGACTGGAATCATTGGGTGCTTAATGCTTTGAAGGAAGGTGAAGATAAGAATTTCATTTGCTGGGAAGGAGATGCTGGATTGGAGCCCTCTGGGTTGTATCTCTTCCTGAACCTTGTTATTCATCAATAAAGCTATCTTGGTTTCTCCTATATACTGATGTATCTTTGATGTATGATTGCATTAGTATGTTTAGTTTATTTCTAATCCTGAACTAGTTATGAATATGAATCTATGTCTTTGTGTAGTGTTCTCCTCTTGTGATCTTGCAGGAACCTGTTGAAGCTGGGCGAGTGAGAAGGCAAGTAGCTGGGAACTCTCAAAGAGAAGAGAAACCGGATCGAGGGACAAATGGAAGACACCGGTTAGTCCATCCATCTCTCTTCATTCTTAATTCATAAAGGAAGAATACTAGAATAGTTGTCTCTGTTTGTTGCTAAGGCACTGTCACACCTTAGGTGGATAGGATCGTCCTGCATAGGAATTTTTCCCCACAACAAATTGGCGACTCCGCTGGGGAGATCTGTTTAGTCATTTTATTTGTGTTTCTATCATTGTTTGTTTCATAGACTCAACAGCAACAATCGAACTGCATCTGCTATTCTCAGATGCAAAGTAGACAACTGCTGCTTTGATCCAATCACTGGATTTGTCTATGATCTGAACAATGGACTCACAAATGATTTGATGATCCTTTGTGATAGATCTTAGCCCTTCTTCAAAGCATCCCTTTGATTGTACCTTGCTTGTTGCTTTTATTTGGCCTGAAACCGTAGATTAATCAGCAAACTGTGACCCAGAACCCAGTGAGAAACTCTCGTTTCTCCTTCAGCGCAGACCCTGTGAAGAGGTTCTGCATTTCAATGCAGGTCCCGTGAAGGCTACCTGCGCTGAATGTCAAAGCCCCTGTGTTGAGGGTGCGTTGATTCAGTTAGGCCTTGTGCAGCTGCGGTTCTCTGCTCTGTTTTGCCTTGTTTTGATCTCTGATTTTTGCAGCCTGTAACCAGCATAGGTACCTGTCTGATAACTCCTTTTCTCTGCTTAAATTCCACCTCCTTTTGTACAAAAAGACTGTGAGTGTTTTTATGTGTTTGTGGCGTCATTTACAGTTTTCCTTTGCAAGAGTGAAATAATCATCCTGTAGCCCTTGATTCAGATCTGTTGATTGTGATCTTAGGAGAGAGTTCATTGGCTGTTTGCAGTTGATTATACATTTACTTTTGCTTTTGGTTTGAGTTTGTCTCTTTTAAGTGTCGAAACAAGTGTTCATTTCGAAAGTCGTAAAGTGTTGTATTCTCTTCTACCCTTTCTGGTTTCGAAAAAGTAAACTTGTTTGTATTTGTCATTTAAAAGCAAATTCAAAGTTGTACAAAAAGCTTTCTTTTTAGGCATCAATATTAAGAAAGCGGAAAACAAACACCTGCATTGTGCATTTGCATCTTGATAGTTTGCATGCTTGATTTAGGAAAAGTGCATTAGAGTGTGCTGATTGCTCTTTGAGAAAAGATGGTGTCTTTCTTTTCCCTTTGTAGCTAGGATTTTCATAGTTGAAAAGATATAAAGCTTGATTATCATCTTTAGACTGCATTTAGGAATTGTATCATACATCTCGTGGTGAACCTCAAAAGGCAAACTTCTAAAAAGATCAACCTAAAATAAATTGAATGAACTTAACAACGCTTTGTAACTTAACGCACAACATAGAGGTCTAGGCTAGAGACGTGTTCCGGCGTCGTAAAGCCTGGTGACTGTCGATCTCGTTGATGGTGGGTGATTCCTCCTGAGGGACGATAGCGCCAATACGGATTGTGCTCCCACGTACCGTCGAGTATATATTGGGAGACCCCTATAGGCATAAAACCTTTATCCTTAGGAAGCCGTGTCGGCCGCCCTACTGATCGCAATGCACTGAACACAACATTCAGGAAGATTGACCGCCCGTACCTTAAAAAGTATTCTGCGGTTTCGCGAAAAGTTTGGCACACACTCTACCTAGAACTCCAGAGCAGTTCCTTTTGGCCTTTTTCAGACTCTATAACAGAAAAAGTTCATCCGAGCATTTGTCACTTCGGGCTCGTTAAAACATCGAAGGAGACTAGAGTCATCTTTAGCTTTTTCTCGACTCTTTAAAAGTGAAAAAGCAAGTTGTGTCTAAAGCATCTAAAAAATTCATTTAATTCGGAAACACACTTTCCCCTTTTTGTATTTTGGTTGATCGAGTAATCCGCAATCGTGGAAGAAAGTCAATTGAAACCCCGTCGTTCGCGGAGGCTTACGAGTCAACCGTCTTTGTCTCTTGGAATCGAAAACAGTACGAACAAAGCGAACTCGTTTAACCGGCTCGAAATCTCCTATCAAAGTTAGAACAAGTGTTCCAACAACATCTGAGATTCCGGTTACTCCAAACATTTCTGGAAACCCTGCCTCTATAGAAGAAGTTCAACAGCCACAGAGGGACAATAACACTGATCCTAGTCTGAGGGCAAATACTTGCGTTACTGAACCAGTTCCATCTGCGACCGGTTCAGAGAGTCTTGCGCCTCAAACAACTGTCGCTGTCGAATCAACCCCTTCTTCGGCACCAGAAATATTTTACGACCCTGACGGTCTTCCTCTTCCACCTGGTTTGATTGCAATAGAGGAAATTGTAGAAGATCCGCAAGCAAGTACTCCAACACATTTTGGAGTCGGGGTCACTCTATTTCCTTCGACATCAGAAGTTAGTCTACCACCAGTGGAAGTTCCTGTAGAATCGCTAGGTAATCTCTTGGATAGACTCAAAATGTCTGAACAACCGTCAACATCTAGGACTGTGTCGAATGACACAGCGACAACAGAACTCCCCGCCATCACTCCGACAATGTTTGCCGGCATACCATTTGTCCCGACTAGCTCACAACCGCTAGAAGGAGTCCACCCAGGGACTATTTCGACAGTGTGGTCCGTTCCAGTTTGTTGCTCCGGAATAATATCCGGCAACTCTTATGTTGAAACTCGCCAGATTGATCCGTTTGGAGGACAATTTGGGCAGTCCAGTCCCTAAGGACAAACAATCCCCTTGAGTTCCGGATTGCCACCGTATGGGGGGAAGTATGCCCTTTCATTACCCCCTCCGGGAGGGTATCCATACGGGAGTTCACAGTAGTATTCAGGTTATACTGGAGTTACATCAAGTGGTTGGGTACCTATGCTACCTCAACAACCAAGGGTTGTGTATTCTATGCAACAATGTGTACCTATGTCGAACATCCCGACCACACCGGCTATTGTGATAGTGTCGCAAGTTCAAACGTTGCCTGTTGTATGTCAACCTCAGATTTCTCAGGTTTTAATGCAACAACCCCTTGACCCTGTGACTCAACCACAATCGCCTAGTGGTGGGGTGACACAGGTCACAACGGGTACAATTACCCCACACCTTGGTCCAACGGTTAGTATAGCACAACAGAACATGGCTTCGCAACCGTGGCTGGTGCAATATCAACAACCAAAATTCCAACAAGTATACCAAGGTTCCGAGCAGCAGATCTTTGCGAACAGTGGACAACCGTACATTCAAAACGGTCAAAATCAACCACTTTACGGTGGTCATGTCCACCAACCATATCAGTCATACCAACATCAATTACATTATGCTGGTATGCAAAGGCCAACTGCTCAGGCGATCCCATCGTATCCTGGGTATGCTTCACCTAACCTGAATCAACAATTACCATTTGTGGCAACTTTAGAGTTACCTGATTTACACCGGTTAACAAACGATCCAATTGCTTACGCCCCTTGGTGGCTAGCGATTCCTCACAAACTTCCTTCAGACATTCCTAAATTTAATGGAAATCCGGGTGAAGATCCATCGAATCACGTGATGACCTTTCATCTATGGTGTTCATCGAACACCTTAAACGATGATTCGATAAGGCTTCGCCTCTTTCAGAGGACGTTAACGGGTCCAGCGGCTAAATGGTATATTGAATTACCTAGAGCTTCGTTCGACAATTTCAGCACCTTAGCCACGACATTCTTAACCCATTTTCAATTACCGATAAGGTATGAAACGGGAACGGAAATCTTAACCAACTTCAAACAGACGACGACCACTCACATATTTGATCATATACATGAATGGCGACGTCGTCGTAGGATGGTAAAAACGTAGGATGGTAAAAACGTACGTTCCCGATCAACTATTCGCTGAATGGTTTATCAAGTCGTTACTTCCTACTATAACAGAAGATGTGGCAAAAGGGGGAGTCGTAACGGAAGAGCAAGTTATCGCTCGTGCGCAATATCTAGACTTAGTCTATACTTAGTCTGGCACGCTCTATGACAAAATACCTGACGCCCCTAGACCGGAATTCTCAATTCCTCCTCCTCCTAAATCAAACAATGACTCTCATGCTGGCGATGGCGTGATTGGCACGACAAACGCGAAATTGACCAAGGCCAACTCCAAGAAGGCTCATAAGATTTCAGATCAAAATGCAAAAGAAGAAATTCTTGCTTCGGAAGTAAATGCCGTATCAGCAGATAAGGGCAAAGAAACCAAATAACCAGGAAGCAAGAAAAAGAAAAACAAAGGGAAGAAGAAGAAACAGGGTTAGTCATCCCCTGAAAAAACTTCTTCAAACCCTCCTGGAAATAGGAAACCCCCTACCACAGGGTGTCAGATATGTGACGAGCGTCATTGGACAAACGAATGTCCATACAAAGCTGAGCTTAAAAGGTTCTTCAAAAGTTCGCAAACCTCAGCTGTGTTAACTGATCCGTTTCCAAATCCAGGTCAAAATCTGGTTGATAGTGGAAATGCTTCCCCGTCGCAAGTGCTTATGTTGTCAATTTCCAAGCAACAAAATGATGCTTTGATTTCGACAAGGAACAAAGATTACGGGAATCCGCAGCTGTCGAACGGCAAGGAAAAAGATCAACCAAGCAGTTCGACAACAACTTCGACAGAAGTTGTACCACCCATCATCCCTGAATTAACAATAAAACCACCAAAGGGAGTAGTACAGAAGTCGACATTTAATCCTCGCGCCAGAGCAGCGCAACATTATAACATAGTGGAAGATTTGGCCCAATCGCCATCCGCTATGTCGACTCTTGAAGTACTACAAAATTGCCCATCCCAAAGGCAGGCTTTGTTATCAGCCATTGGTGGGGTTGATCCTAAGGATTCCAATCTTGTATCCTTTGACCACAAAGGATACGATCCTCAGTTACCAGCTCAACTATCTTTCCTTATCCAAGTGAAAGCCCTCAACAAAACTGTTCACCGAACAATTATTGATGAGGGGGCATCTACATGTATTATGTCGATGAGTTGCTGGAAAACTTTAGGATCTCCAACCTTGGTGCGATCTTCGACAACATTAAAAGCATTCGACGGAAGGACATATACCCCGTATGGTATCCTAAATAACCTGAAGGTTGAACTAGGGGGAAAAACGGTAGAAATAGACGTTGAAGTCATCGATGGGAATCTTGATTACAACATCCTACTAGGAAGACTGTGGATCTATGCCATGGCAGCTGTTGTGTCGACCTATTTTAGAAAGATCGCATTCCCCTTTCAAGGAGGGATTACGATCGTCGACCAACAAAACTTCCTCCCTAATGGTTCACAAGTTACAGGAAGTATTCCTATGATCCATGGTAGCAACCATTCGCTTCAAGATATTGGAGTAGGCCTACTGAAAGACCCCACATTAATGGGAACTTTTGCACTTCCACCTCCAATCTATATAGGAGAAGTAGCGTTGGTAGGAGCCTGCAACATGATATCTTCCACGAAGATCTCAGAAGACGATATCGACATGGATCATGCAATGGTTTTGCCCCCAAGCCCAATGGAAATATTGTAGCAATCAATGTTTCTGGCATGGGAGGCGAACCCAAATCAACGCTCATCAAGCGTTTGGGTAGACAGGTCTAGAGAATATGGTACCCCATTAGATCCTTGGTCGTGAGTGCATGGAACCGACGAAGGAATTCTACAATCAATGTTGATTGAGGGGGCACCATGGAATGATAGCCACCATCGTTCCTTTCTTCCAGATTATGAAGAAGATACTCAAGATGACCTTTATCACCCTTCAGTCTTTGAATTCCTATCAAATACTGTAAATACGGTGGATTCCGAGTGGAACCTATCCAATATTGAAGAGACTATAGCCATAAATATCTCAACCAAAGCAAATGTTGTAGAGAATATTTATGTTGGCAAATGTTGTTCTCCTTCGAAACTTGAAATATATAACGCTCTTTTCCGTGAATTCAGAGATGTCTTTGCTTGGTCATATGATGAAATGCCAGGCATCGACTCGAGTATCGTTGAACATGAAATTAAAATGTATCCTGATGTCAAGCCAACAAGACAATGGCTTCGGCAGGTGCACCCCAAGAAAGCCGCTGCAATTAAAGCAGAAGTTGAAAAACTTCTCCATGCTGGTTTCATCTACCCGGTTCCTCTAACTGATTGGGTATCGAATATTGTCCCTGTTATGAAAAAACAAGGAACGATTAGAGTGTGTGTCGATTATAGGGATGTAAATCAAGCTTGTCCAAAAGACAACTACCCTACACCCTTCATCGACCAGATAATTGATGAATGCGCCGGATGTGAAATCTTTTCATTTATGGATGGATTCTCAGGGTATAATCAAATAAATATCCGCCCATAGGACCAGTCAAAGACTGCATTCATTTGCCCGTGGGGCACATTCGCATATCGAAAATTACCCTTTGGTTTAAAGAACGCAGGGGCAACGTTTCAGAGGGCAATGAATTATGCCTTCCATGACATCAAGAACATCGTTCAACCATACCTCGATGACCTTCCGGCTCATTCGCGAAAGCGGACTGATCATCCGCAGCATTTAAGAGCGATATTTCTACGTTGTCGACACTACAAGATACGACTCAATCCACACAAATGTGTATTTTGCGTCAGCTCTTGTCGTTTACTTGGCTTTGTAGTCTCCAAGGACGAGATTCGTCTCGACCCTTGCAAGGTTCAGGCAATCATCAATTTGCCTCCACCTTCAAATTTGCTTCAGATTCAGAAACTCCAAGGGAAAGCAAACTTTCTGAGGAGGTTCATTCCAAATTACGCAGAACTTGCTAAAGGTTATACTCGTCTTTTGAAAAAGGATGTACCTTTTGTCTGGGATCAGGTGGCACAAGCTTCTTTTGACGCTCTGAAAGAGTCTCTAGTAAGAGCATCATTAATGTATGACCCGGACTATCAAAGAGATTTTAACCTGTATCTGGCTGCAGCGGATACGACCATTGCGATGGTTTTATTTCAAGAAGTCGATGGAATTGAACATCCTATATATTATTTAAGTAAAAACTTGAATGATACAGAAAGAAAATATTCTTACGTTGAAAAGCTAGCACTCGCTGCTGTTCAAGCGATACAAAGATTTCGACATTATGTCCTCTTTCGAAAAACTACCATTCTATCAGATTGCAACCCCATGACTTATATATTGTCGCGACAGTTGCTGGGGGGAAAATATTCAAAATGGATAGTGATCCTTCAAGAGTTTGATCTGGAATTTGTAAAATCCAAATCAAAGAAAGCTTTAGTTTTCGCGGAATTATTGTGCGATCTCCCATCGTCGTCCAACGATGAAACATCCGAAGAATCAATCGTGGACGAAAGTTTGTTTCTGATATCCACAAGCGATGAGTGGTATGGAGATATAATCGTTTATCTCCAAACCCAAAAATTCAGGCCTAACACCTCTCACTCAGAACAGAAACGTATACGATACCAAGCAAAAGACTACATGATCGTCGGTGATACGCTTTACCGTCGTGGTATCGATACAGTTCTGAGAAGGTGCCTCACCCATGAGGAGGCCGAAAAAGCCCTGAATGAGTGTCATTCAGGCGCGTGTGGGGGGCACCAATCTGGATATGCTACAACACAGAAAATCTTACGAGCAGGATACTTCTGGCCAACCATGTTCAAATATTGCATAACCGCAGTCAGAAGTTGCCATGCTTGTCAAATTTTTGATAGCAAAACCAGAAGACCACCCGCACCTTTACAGCCAATAGTCGTTGTTGGGCCTTTCGCCAAATGGGGCATCGATTTCATGACATGTAACCCCACCTCGACCGGGGGGCATGGGTATATTATAGTCGCCGTTGACTATTTTACCAAATGGGCCGAGGCGATGCCTACATTAGATAACACTGGTGAAACAACTGCCCTTTTCTTTTTCAATCATGTAGTCGCCAGATTCGGCGTACCACAGGCTATAGTTACGGATCATGGATCGCATTTTCGCAATCACATGATGGTGGAATTAGCTGCCAAGCTAGGGCTATCTCATGACAGCTCTACCCCGTATTATCCGCAAGCCAACGGACAGGTTGAAGCGATCAACAAAGTCTTGAAGCGTATGTTGCAAAGGATGATCGAAGTTCACAAAAGAAGGTGGCACTTAATCCTGTACTCAGCCTTGTGGGCTTACTGAACATCGGTAAGGAATGCGACCGGGTTCACACCTTTCCAACTGGTGTATGGCCTGGAAGCAGTCCTACCAATCCAGTGTGAAATCTCGTCTCTTAAACTCGCAATTGATCTCCTCCCCGGAACTTCAGAAGAAGAGGCCCGTTTCTTGGAATTAATCCAATTAGATGAAACCCGTCGTGATGCCGCTTTGGCTAACGAAGCCCATAAGAAACGAGTCAAGGCGCAGTTCGAAAAAAATGCCAAACCCCATGTCTTCTCAGAAGGTGACTTGGTCTTGCTTTATGACCAAGAATCCGATAAATTGGGAGCAGGTAAATTTAATTCTTTATGGATGGGCCCCTATATTGTTAAACGAGTGTTAGCAAAAGGAGCCTACGAGTTAATGGATTATGACGGAATTCCACTGGCGCAACCCCGTAATGGGTTGTACCTCAAGCGTTACTATGCTTAAATAGTAACCTGTATGCTTTTGTTGTATTTTGTTTTTGCTAAAGTGTTTGTTTTGGTCGAGTAATCCACCTTTTTACATTTATTGCAGATGTCAAACCTTCTAGAGACATGTGTTGGATATGCCGATGGAGCGAGTCGTAGTTCGCGGAACCTGTCCTCCGCAGCCTGGGCCATTTTCGATCCAAGCGGCGAGTTAGTAAGTTTTAGAGGTGTATGTATTGGGCAATCAACGAATAACATCGCTGAGTATAGCACGTTGATAGAACTACTCTCTGATGCCATCACCCATGGTATACGCCGACTAATCGTCAGGCTAGACTCACAAATCGTAATACTACAACTCAATGGTGTATATTCCGTCCGCAATCCAGCTATTTATCATATGTTTCTAAGGGTTAAGATTTTGGAAAGACAGTTTGATTTAATTCAATACCAGCATATTTCCAGAAACTTAAACACATTAACCGACTCATTAGCAAACTATGTGTTAGATAGACATTTGCGACATTTATAAAAAGAGACACATCATCAATGTTGTACATATGGATCACATAACTCAACCAGAATAAAACCCCGAAAATCAAAATATATATATATATATATATATATATATATATATATATATATATATATATACTGTTTATCGTTTACACATAATGTTCTGTAACCAAGACAAAAATCGGTCGCATGACCCAAAAACTCAAAATGCTAGGGGGCACCCTAGCCTAGTGATGCTCATGATAGCACGTCACGGCCTGTGCAATCATGCGTAAGAGACGAGTCCATCGTCTAGGCACACCAGTAGTATGCCGCTGCAACTGTAGAGGTAACTCGTCGATCCTCACATTCGGAATGCCAAGAGTAAGGCTCTCAACCTGCTCCTGCACAGATGTAAGGGTCTCGGCCACATCAAGGTCACAAAGAATAACCCTCCCAACAGTCTCCCCTGCTGGGGCAGCGACTGACGTTCTCGGGCGAATTGCTGGACGAACAGGACCAACATCTGCATGCACACATGAGTTTGATTAGAGTCTTGATAGAATAAAGCACAAGGACATTACAAATAAAAACAGTAAACAGTGATATGGTCGAAGATTTTACCAATAGCGCCCCACTGTTCGTCATCCGGCAGTACCAAATCCGGATCACCTCGGAAATCCATGCCAACATATGGATACTCGGAATAGACCATGTCCTGACGCTCGAACCACCTAAAGAAGGTATCAGTGAAAGAAATCTGAGAATGACCAGCATGCCTAGACATGTGATCAACCCATCTCTGCATGCGTGGCTCGGTAGGAGAAGGCAAGTCGAGTGCAATGTACTGAGGCTGCATCAGTGGTATCTTCTCCAAGGCAAAGGCAGTCAAAATAGAACCAAATCCAAAGTTCTTCAACTTCCCGCCCTTTACCTTGGTCAACTGACTTTTCATCTGAAGAAGTACTGCATCACACCAGTTGAATATTTTCGGTTGGAGGCACTCCAAGGCGTGCTGCACATAGGATCTGTTGGCAACATGAAGAGATGCACTACCGGCCATCCTACCAATAGTATACAGAATGGACCTGAGAGACCTGTCAGCAATCTCACGGATAACTATCTTGCCGTCTCTGCTTGGCTGAGATCCTTCCCTGCAATACTGGCGGACATAATCTCTCACAAGTCACTCCCTCGGGCCGAACCTGACAAAGAAATGGGGGCACCCCGCCTCGATAAGCCAGTCAAGAAGTAAATGTCTACCACGGTCAAAGGGATAGATTTGCTCCTAATTTGAAATACTTGGTTGATAGGATCCCAAGCATCAAGCATATACTGCAATAAGGAGATCTGCTGTCTCATACTAGAGATACGGAAGAACTTCAGCAGACCACAGTTCCGCAGCACGTTCACCGTGACAGGGTCATGTAAGGAAATCATGTCCTCTTCTTCATGTTCTCGTTCTCGCCATGTAAGGGTCATTTTGCTCCAATAATCTCTGAAAAACAAACATGAGAGGAGTTAGATCCTGGATTTGATGAGAAACTGGCAAAATTTTCATCAAAAACTGTGCAACAAAACTATTTTTCTGTGCCCAGCGCAACTAGCCAGTGTTCCACCTGCATTGAAGGTCAAACTGCCTTCATGCAGCTTGACATTCAGCGCAGGTTTCGAGTGAACCAGGTGCGCTGATGGCAGAGCGACCCAATAAAACACCAGGAGCTCAGGAAAACAGGAAAACAAGCACAGAATGCAGAAAAGAAACCATGAAATGAAAGAGCTCAAGTTTAGCTCCTACCTGGTCCAGACGGTGCCGAAAATCGTCCGTAGAATCTCCCAAAATCAGCTGATGAAAACCAAGGGGAAAGAGGCACCTCCAAAGCTCCAACAAACCAAGTTCAAATGAAATGGTAAAATGAGAGGTAAAAACACTTTTTAATTGCTTTTTACGTAGTTCAAAGCGAATTATTAGGGTTTTAATCTCATTTTCAAGCAAATGTTATTCATTTCTAACTAGTTTGATGCAGCAATTGAGGATACAGTACTATCTTTGAAAAGGGCAAAGCTAGTCATGGTAAAAAATCAAAATTTGACCATATATTCAAGCAGTTTTAGCACACAGTTCATGCTCGTTAAAAAATAAACGCAAGATTCGAGCAGTTTTAGCACACAGTTCATGCTCGTTAAAAAATAAACGCAAGATCCGAGCAGTTTTAGCACATAGTTCATGCTCGTTAAAAAATAAACATAAGGCTGAGCAATGTTTTTCCGCGTTTAAGCTCGTTAAAAAATGAACTACCCTCCGGTAAATAACCACCGTGAATGTAACATTATCAGCCATTAAATCCTTGGTTGTGTTTGCCCGTCACCTCCACTTTTCCATTGGCCGATCGTTCACCTCCATATGACTGTTTACCCATTTTGAGGAACAGCTGCGAAGAGTGATTTCACTAGCCATCCTTGTGACACTGCCGTGATTGGAAAATTCCAACCCGTACCTGGAATCAGCTGCTAACCCGTTTTATCACTCGTTCCTCAAAAGACGAGTCTTCTTTAAGCTCTTTTCATCTGACTCGTAAAATATGAAAAGATTGCCGAGTTTTGGCCTTCCAGCTCGTTAAAGCGACCGGAAGAGCTATCCCTCCTCTAGATTTTAATCTTTTTGGACCTGAGGGATTATTGCACAAAAAGATCGAGCGCTTGTTTTGTTTGGCTCGTTAAAACTATCGAAAACTCATCCCTTCTGTATTGTTTTATACTTTTTCGGACTTAAGGGATTAGATGACGAAAAAGGACTTCCAGAGTTGACTTTACGTACCTTTTCAGACTCTCTAAAAATGAAAAGGACCGAGTTATCCTTGTCGTTAGACTCGTTAAATGCATTAAATAGCGACAAACTTGTCTTTAGACGAGAACGAGTTTCACTATCGCTAGGCTCGTTAAAACATAGCGATGGGCTTGCCCGAAGGGCAAGTTATAGAACAAGCATATGTTATCCTCCTCAAGCTTGACAAAAATAAAGAGGTACTGGTCAGCAATGACTGGGGAAAAATTGGGAGAAACTCAAGAAAACTTTGATGGTAGCAAGTCGCTCTTGAACATGACACTTTTCCTCCGTACCACAATCGGGTTGGGTTGTTTCATTCACCGGTCACATCACCATGGTCTCGCCATACCATCCATATTTGGGGTAATGCTACCGATCCATCGCATAAGTGTCGCCATATGTTCAAGAGAAGTCGTTCAGAGAAGTCAACCGTGTCCCATCCACTGCCATACATTATCCTTCATCCTTTCATGACCGCCACCCTGAATCATATATCATCAGATCGTTTTCACCTCCATCAAAATCATTAGCTCCGTTCCGTGTCATTGATGTGGGATTAATTAAGGCCCTCCTTTGACGGATCGCTTCTTGTCGACATCAACTCATTATCCAAGAAGTGGATCTAGGAACAACCCCTTCAGTACTTTGAAGCTTGCATGCCTCAATGGCAAGTTTCTCACTTCCGGCGAC
The DNA here is from genome assembly GCA_031772625.1 of Pinus tabuliformis. Classification (NCBI taxonomy): domain Eukaryota; kingdom Viridiplantae; phylum Streptophyta; class Pinopsida; order Pinales; family Pinaceae; genus Pinus; species Pinus tabuliformis. The sequence goes on along the minus strand of CM062805.1, from coordinate 797,749,447 downwards.
AGGTATACATCAATGACCTTCGACCGAAAGATTTTGTGTGGTGTTCGACGCCAAGTCCTTTATTCACACCACGTGAATTGTACTGCAGTACCTTGAGGGTCATTATCATTATCGGTGATTCCTCTCGCGCTTGTTAACGGTTTACCTCATTGACAAGCGATGTATTTCCATGTTCGACTTCAGAACATTTCTCACATGGATCGACTTGTACTTAGAGTGGAGATCGAACAAGTTTGAAGACCCCGGATCTAGTTTCATCCATCTGGGCTGCGATATATATTCAGGAAAGATAAAGACATTGACATGTACATCATTGCAGCAGATAATTATCCTACCCAAAGGATGATAATTTCATCAAAATTATCTGTCTACCATCAGACGATTGTCTGTTCTATGTACAGAAAAATGAATTTATAAAGCTGAGCATGGGAATGCCTGCCTCAGCTAGATCATGAAAGCAGTATGAAAAATAATGTATTGTATTGTATCTTATTACAGGTCTCCTCCCAGCATTGGATGAACTTCGGATCCTCCTGATAAAGCATTTCACCCGATAAACGGCCTCATACTTTAGGGGGCAACTGTTATAGACATTTTTGTGCCTTACAGCTATAAGCATGAAATGTCCATAATCTAAGGGATCCAAAGCCCCTAAACATGTTGTTCCTACCCCTAGAGGAACAAGGCTAACAAACCACAACAATTCACAGAAGTTCTCCACCAGAAAATGCTCAAAAACAAGTCAATTCAGGATCAATTCAGAGGCTCCACTAGCTGTTTGCACTGAAATGCAAAGTCTGCACTGGCTACCTGCACTGCAACGCAGGTAGAAGCACTACCAGGGTGCGCTGAGCGGGAATTGACAAATGGCAAGTTCATTCAACGAGGTGTCAAGACCCTGGAAGCTTCCAGAACCTTCCTCAATGACACTTGCCTCAGTGAATTCGACTAGTGAGGAGTAAGAGGTTCCCAACCTCCAAGTGGAAGCAGGAACCTCCAAGTGGAAACAAGAACTGACAGAGGGAGAGGACACTAGTCAGGTCTCAAGCTGACTCATCCTCTCTCCAAACATCTATATATGGATCTCTCCTCCATGAGATCTAGAGGCTGGAATTTTGTTATTGCAAAGAATTGCTGTTGGTTTGAGACTGGAAATATTGGGTGCTTAATGCTTTGAAGGAAGGTGAAGATAGGAATTTCATTTGCTGGGAAGGAGATGTTGGATTGGAGCCCTCTGGGTCGTATCTCTTCCTGAACCTTGTTATTCATCAATAAAGCTATCTTGGTTTCTCCTATATACTGATGTATCTTTGATGTATGATTGCATTAGTATGTTTAGTTTATTTCTAATCCTGAACTAGTTATGAATATGAATCTATGTCTTTGTGTAGTGTTCTCCTCTTGTGATCTTGCAGGAACCTGTTGAAGCTGGGCGAGTGAGAAGGCAAGTAGTTGGGAACTCTCAAAGAGAAGAGAAACCGGATCGAGGGACAAACGGAAGACACCGGTTAGTCCATCCATCTCTCTTCATTCTTAATTCATAAAGGAAGAATACTAGAATAGCTGTCTCTGTTTGTTGCTAAGGCACTGTCACACCTTAGGTGGATAGGATCGTCCTGCATAGGCATTTTTCCCCACAACAGTAGTTGTCTTTCAGACAAGCTTGATTTACATCCCTATAATCGACGCACACTCTAATCGTTCCTTGTTTTTTCATTACAGGAACAATATTCAATATCCAATCGGTTGGAGGAACCGGGTAAATAAAACCAGCATGGAGAAGTTTTTCAACTTCTGCCTTGATGGCAGCAGCTTTCTTGGGGTGCACCTGCCATAGCCGTTGTCGTACCAGTTTGACATCTGGATACATCTTAATTTCGTGTTCAACTATGCTCAAGTCAATGCCTGGCATTTCGTCGTACGACCAAGCAAAGACATCTCTGAACTCGCGAAAAAGAGCGTGATATATTTCCAGTTCTGAAGGAGAACATGATTTGCCGACATGAATATTCTCTACAACATCTGTTTTGGTCGAGATATTTATGGCGACAGTCTCTTCAATATTGGACAAGTTTCACTCGGAATCCACCATGTTTACAGTATTTGATAGAAAATAAAAAATGGAGGGATGATGAAGGTCACTAGGAGTATCTTCGCTGTAATCCGGAAGATGGGAACGATGGTGGTAATCTTCCCATGGTGCCCCGTCAATCATCATTGACTTAACAATTCCTTCGTCTGTAGAATGTACTTGCGACCAAGGATATGAAGGGGTACCATATTCCTTATACCTATCTATCCAAATGCTTGATGAGCGTTGATTTGGGTTGGCCTCCCATGCCGAAAACATTGATTGCTACAATATTTCTATTGGGCTTAGAGGCAATACCTGTAGATGATCCATGTTAATATCATTTTCAGATATCTTTTGAATAGAAGATATCATATTGCAGGTTCCCACCGTTGCCACTTCTGCCAGATTGATTGGAGGCGGTAGGGAAAAAGTCCCCATTAATATAGGGTCTTTTAGTAGGCCTACTCCAATATTTTGAAGCGAATGAGGGCTTCCATGGATAATCGGAATGCTTCCCGTAACTTGTGAACTGTTGGGGAGAAATGTTTGCTAGTCGATGATTGTAATACCTCCTTGGAAGGGAAATGCAATCTTCCTGAAGTAGGTCGGCACAACGGCAACCATAGCATATATCCAGGGCCTTCCCAGTAGGATGTTGTAATCGATGTTTCCGTCTATCACTTCAACATCAATTTCTACCGTTTTGCCCCCTAGTTCGACTTGCAAGTTACTTAAAATCCGATATGGGGTGTATGTTCATACATCAAATGCTTTTAATGTCGTCGAAGATAGTGACAAGCGTGGAGATCCTAAATTTTTCCAGCAACTCATCGACATAATACATGTAGATGCCCCCTCATCAATAATTGTTCGATGAACAGTTTTGTTGAGGGCTTTCACTTGAATAAGGAAAGCTAGTTGAGCTGGTAACTGAGGGTCATATCCTTTGTGATTAAAGGACACAAGATTGGAATCCGTTGGGTCAATCCCACCTATCACCGATAATAAAGCCTACTTTTGGGAGGGGCAATTTTGTAGTACCTCAAGTGTTGACATAGCGGATGGCGATTGGGCCATATCCTCCACTATATTATAATGCTGTGCTGCTCTGGCACGAGGATTAAATTTCGATTTGTGTACTACTCCCTTTGGCGGCTTTATCGTTAGTTCAGGAATGATGGGTGGAACAAATTCGGTCGAAGTTGTTGTCGAACTACTAGGTTGATCATTAGCCTTGTTGTCCGACAGCTGTGGATTCCCGTAATCTTTATTCCTTGTCGATATCAAAGCATCATTTTGCTGCTTCGAAACCGACAACATTAGCACTTGGGACAGGGAAGCATTGTCACTAGCAACCAGATTTGTTCCTGGATTTGGAAACGGATCAGTCAATACCGCCAAGGTTTTTGAATTCTTGAAGAATTTTCTAAGCTTAGCTTTATATGGACATTCTCTTGTCCAATGATCCTCATCACATATAAGGCATGGACGATTTGGTTTCCTATCTCCAGAAGGGTTTGCAGAAGATTTTTCAGGGGACGACTCCTCCTGTTTCTTCTTCTTCCCTTTATTTTTCTTCTTGCCTCCTGGTTGCTTGGTTTCTTTGCCTTTGTCAGTCGATACAGCATTTACTTCTGAGGCGAGAAGTTCTTCATTTGCATTTTGACCTGAAACCGTATGGGCCTTCTTCGACTTAGCCTTTACGGTTTTCGTGCTGGTCGTTCCTATCACGCCGTCCCCAACATGAGAGTATTTGTTTGATTTAGGAGAGGGAGGAACGGAAAATTCCAGTCTAGGAGCATCAGGGATTTTATCATAGAGCGTGCCAGACTGAGTATAGATCAAGTCTAGATATTGCGCACGAGAAATTACTTGCTCTTCAGTGACGACCCCTCCCTTTGCCGCATCTTCCGTAATAGAAGGTAACAATGACTTAATAAACCATTCAGCCAACAATTGATCATGAACATATGTTTTTACCATTCTACGACAACATTGCCACTCATGAATATGATTGGATATGTGAGTGGCCGTCGTTTGCTTGAAATTGGTAAGAAGCTCTGTTCCCGTTTCGTACCTTATGGGTAACTGAAAATGGGTTAAAAAGGTTGTGGCTAGGGTATTGAAGTTATCAAACGGAGCTCTAGGCAATTCGGTATACCATTTTGCTGCCAGACCAGTTAACGTTCGCTGAAAAAGGCGAAGCCTAATTGAATCATCATTTAGAGTGTTAGATGAACACCAAAGATGAAAGGTCATCACATGATTCGACGGGTCTTCACCCGGATTTCCATTAAATTTAGGAATATCTGATAGAAGTTTATGAGGAATCGCTAGCCACCAAGGGGCGTAAGCGATTGGATCGTTTGTTAGCCGATTAGATCTGGTAACTCTAAAGTTTCCACGAAGGGTAACTGTTGATTCAGGTTCGGCGAAGCATACCCAAGATAAGATGGGATTGCTTGAGTAGTGGGTCTTTGCATACCAGCATAGTGCATTTGATGCTGGTTACTTTGGTAAGGTTGATGGGCATAACCATTATGAAATGGTTGATGTTGACCATTTTGAATATACGGTTGCCCATTACTTGCAAAGACTTGGTGCTTAGATCCTTGGTAAACTTGCTAGAATTATGGTTGTTGATATTGTACTAGCCATGGTTGTGAGACCATGTGCTATTGTCCAATACTGGCTGTTTGACCAAGATGAGGGGTAATGGTACCCGTTTGAGCCTGGGTCACTCCAGTTAAGGAGCCACTAATCGATGATTGTGGTGGCGTCGTAGAGACAGGGAGCTGTTGGATTGCGACCTGAGAGACTTGAGGTTGGCATACAACAGGCAATGCTTGTACTTGCGACACCATCACAATAACCGGTGTAGTGGGGATATTTGACATAGGTAGACTTTGTTGCATTGAGTATACAACTCTTGGTTGTTGAGGCAGTATTGGCATCCAACCACTGGATGTGATTCCAGCATAACCTGAATTCTGTTGCAAACTCTCGTATGTTTGATCTCCTGGAGGAGACAATGAAAGGGCATATTTCCCCCCATACGGTGGTAATCTAGTGCTTAGGGGAATGATTTTCCTTTGAGGACCGGACTGCCCAAATTGACACTGCGAAGGATCAATTTGCTGAGACTCAACATAAGAGCCTCCAGATATTATTTTGGATGAACAAATGGGAACAAACCATACTGTCGAAACAGCCCCTGGATGGATTCCATCAAGTGATTGAAAGCTAGTTGCGATAGATGGTATGCCAGCGAACATTGTTGGAGTGACAACAGGAAGTTCTACCGCTGCTGTGTCAGATGACACAGTCCTAGATGTCGACGGTTGTTCAGACATATCTAGTATATCCAAAAGATTTCCTAGCTATTCTACAGGAACTTCTGATAACGGTAGACTAATTTCTGATGAAGAAGGATATAGGGTGATCCCAACTCCAAAATGCGATGGAGTACTAGATGGGGGATCCTCCACAATCTCTTCTATAGCGATCAATCCAGGTGGAAGAGGTAGACTTTCAGGTTCGTAAAATATTTCCGATGCCGAAGAAGGTATAGATTCTGCAGCGATAGATGTTTGGGGAATAACACCTTCCGAATCAGCTGTAGATGGAGCCTATTCAGATATAGAAGTGTTTACCTTCACACTAGGATCAGTTCTACTATCCTCTAGTGGCTGCGGAACTTCTTCTGTAAAGGCAGGGATACCAGAAATGTTTGGAGTAACCAGAGTCTCTAATGGTGTCGGAACACTTGTTCCAACCAGACCAGGGGACTTCAAACCAGTTAACGAGTTCGCTTTGTCCGGAATAGTTTTGATTCTGGAAACAAAGACGGTTGACTCATAAGTCTCTGCGAACGATGGGGTTTCAATTGACTTTCTTCCACGATTGCGGATTACTCGATCAACTAAAAATAAAGGGGAAAATGATTTCGAATTAAATGAATTTTAGACGCTTTGACGCAACTTGTTTTTTCAATTTTTAAGAGTCGAGATAAAACAAAAGATGACTCTAGCCGCCTTCGATTTTTAATGAGCCTGAAGTGACAAGTGCTCAGATGGACCTTTTCCTTTAAGGAGTCTGAAAAGGAACGAAAGAGACTACTCTGGAAATCTAGATAGAGGGATTACCAAACCAATCACAAAATTGCAGAATACTTTTTACGGTACGGAAATCAATCTTCCCAAATGCTGTGTTCAGTGCATTGCGATCGATAGGGCGGCAGACACGACTTCCTATGGATAAAGGATATAGCCTCTTGTGGTCTCCCAATATATACTAGACGGTACGTGGGAGCACAAGTCCGTATTGGCACTTGTCGTCTCAAAGAGGAGGAATCACCCAACCAACAGTAAAAGTGACAGTTACCAGGTTTTACGACGCCAGAATATGTCTCTAGCCTAGACTTCTAGATGTTGTGTGTTAGGTTCCAAAGCGTTTTTATGTTCATTAAATTTATTTTATAGTTGATCTTTCTTAAGAAATTCTCCTTTCAGGTTCACTGCGTGATGTAGATATACAATTCCTAAAATGCAATCTAAGATGATAAACAATTGTTTAATCTTCTTTTTGCAATGAAAATCCTAGCTACTAAAGAAAGAGAGATGATATTATTTCAACATAGAGCAGAGAGCACACACTAGATGCACTGTCCTAAATAAAACCAACAAGCAGTCTAAATGCAAATGCACATGCATGTATTTTTTATCAGCTTTCTTAATGTGTGAATGACAAGAAGAATGCTAAGTACAAATTTGAATTATTTTTTCAAAGCGATAGTACTAACAAATTTCTCTTCAAAAACGAAAGGAAGATAATGACGACACTTTGCTATTTTGAATTGAAAACTGCTTTCGACACTTGAAAAAATACTAATTCAAATCAAATACAAGAGTAATTGTATAATCGACCATCAAGAACAATAGGATTCTTTTCTTTGACTGAAAACGACACTTGCGACACTTCCAAATCAAAATACGACAGTTTGATTATGCTACTTCTTTGTAAAAGAGAATTGAAAATGGCGAACAATACATAAAAAAATTCACAATTCTTTGCACAATGGAGGCGGAATGATGGAAAGGAGGGGGGTTTCCCCAGTGGTATACTGACCACAGACAACAAAACTCCTGAATAGAGCTGATGAGAGTGAAGAAAAACCAAAGTCTGAACGCAAAATTAGCCTTTTCTAATCATCGCACATGTTACACAGGGAATCCAGTATGCATCCCACCTACTGCACACGGGAGGTGTGATGCATACAGACTTCCTTGAAGAGAGGGTGCGATGGTGCCAATGCGAGACTTTTACTTGGTCTTTGGTCACAGTTTGTAGCTCAGTTCAGGGATTTAGGCCGAGAAAGTGATGTTCAATAAATATAAATCACAGGGGTTGATCTAATGATGTTACTAGAGCCACCACTAGGGAAATTAGAAGGTTTGCAAATCAATTGTTCAGTTTATAAACAAAACCCGAAGATAGACTGAAGCAGCATTGATCTACTTTGCACTTGCATAGAAAATGCAGTTCGAAGGCTAGCTGGCTTGACTTCAGGCTCCATCTATAAGTTTATAAAACAAACAAATATAGACAAGCAAACAATCTATTCGCTCCCCAGTGGAGTCGCCATTTTGTTATCGGGAAATCTAGTGTCCACTCGGAGTTGCTAGTCCCACTAAGACTCGTAGCTATCTTAGAAACAAACAAACTAAAACTACTTTCGCTTTCCTTTATGAGAGGTAGATAAGAGGTGAACAAAGGACACCAACCTCAGTCTTGCGCTTAGTTCCTTGCTTGGTTCCTCTCCCTTCTGACAGATCCTTGCCGCTTTTCTTTCATCTACCTAGCTTCAAAGAGCACCTGTGGAATCAAAGCAACATAATACTATCAAAGAACAGAGATGTACAATCATAAACAATATAGGACCAGATATATATTGACAACACAAATGCATATATCATCAAACATACAAGAATGTGGAGGAAAACTTGAATAACTTTATTAATATCAAGAATAGCAAAGAGGATTACAACCAATTGTTCTGACCCAACGTCATCGTCCCAGCATGAAAGCCCTTCTTCACCTCATGAAAATCTTAGATCACCCAACACTATGATATTCCACCAAGAAACCAACAGCACTTCCTTACAAGATACAAAATTCCAGCCTCCGGATCTCTGTGATGAGGGATCCATATATAGATGATTGCAGGGGGGTGAGTCAGCGTCTGGGATTTTGATTAGTGTCCTGTCTCTAATAGTTCTTGATTTCATTTGGAGATTGATGATCTCTTACTCATCCCTGGACGAATTCAAAGAGGCAAGTGTCACAGGAGAAGTTTCTGGAAGATTCCATGACGATTCACCTTGCAAACTGTTTCTGCCATTTGTCTACTCTCGCCCATCGCACCCTACAGAAGGGCTTTCCAGTATGCATCGCACCCTTTTCACTGAGCAGGTGAGATGCATCGCACCCTCTACACTGGGCAGTCTGTATGGTCCATCTTTGACCAGTTCTGAGCAATTTTCTGTGGAGAACTTTTTGGAGATGATATAATCAGCTGACCTTGTTCCTTTAGGGTTTGAAGCAACACTTTTAGGGACTTAGGAGCCCTTGGTTTATGGACATGTATGATTGGGGTTGCAGTGCCCAAAAATGCCTATAACAACAATCAAATTGGGAAAGTTCCATTGTTCAATGGAAACTTTGATGTATGTAAGGTAAGAATGAGAAATTTCTTAATGGCTTAAGGCATTGAAGTATGGGAATCAATGATTACTGATAACATGATGAACAGAGAATCCAAGGAGGACAATGCAAAAGCGATGAAGGAAAACTTGAACAGGCTACCAGATTCTATAAAGGCCAATTTGGAAAAATATTTGTCAGTAAAGGGTATATGGGACAAACTTCATGACCTTCAATCAAAAGGAGCATTGACCGTGACCACTAGTCAAGAAGATGATGGAAAGCAAGAAGGAAATCCAGAACCCATCAAGGAAGCTGAAAATAAGAATGATGACATCAAGGCCAAATAAGACCTAGAAGAAAAAGAAAGCAAAGAAGACTTTGAAGAAAATCTCCTGACTAAACTTATAGCTGCCATGGAAGATATTAACAGTTTGGAAAAGGAAAATGAGGAACTTAAGAAGAAAGTGCAAGATGGTGACCAACACAAGACAAGGAAGGAAGCTTTTCAAGCTTCAAGTACTAGAAAGAGATGAGGAGATCACCAAACTTAAGGAGGAATTTCATCAAAACGAAAGAAAGCATCATGAAGAAGTCATATCCATGACAAATCCATTGGATAAGGAAAATAAAAGGGAAGAAACTTTATCAAGACACCTTGAACAAAGACTCAAGAGCTTGAACAAACTTGAAGCAAATATTGGTTAATACAAGGAAGAGGTATCCTCCCTTAGATCTCAACTAGAAGAATCAAGGAAAAACGCACAAGGAGCTGAGAATGTGATGGAATCTTTGGCATTCATAGAAGGACAAGTTGATGAAGTAGAAAAGGAGAGAAGCACCATGATATGCCAACTAGAAGAAAAGGATGATGACATAACCAAGTTAAGATCATAAATCACTTCTCTTAAGGCCCAATCATGTGAATCAACTAAGATGAAGGAAGAAATGGAGATCATTCTATCAAAGAAGGATGAAGAATGCAAGAAAATAAAGGAAGATATTGCCTTTCTTAAAAAGGAAGTTGACTTGCTGAATAAGAACTTGAAAAGTTCTCAAACCTTAGACGACATCCTAAGTCATCAAAGGTCTCCCCTTGATAAATCAGGTCTTGGCTAGGTAAGGGAATCCTCAAGCAAGAATGATAATGCTTCAAGCAACAAGGATGTGAGGAAGTCAAGAAGAAATGTTGGTGCCCCCAGTTCTAGCAAAGGCAAGGAAAAGGGTCAAGACAACAATGGAAGAAATCCTATTCCAAGGAGACTTGTAGATGGTGTCAAGGATACAAAAGGTAATGAGTATCATCAAAGAATCCCAAGGCAAAAAGACCTCAGAAGCACATCAAGGAAATATTCATCTCCTAGGTACCTAAGTATATTTCTTGGTTATTTATATTCTTATACAAAATTTGGGCACATGGCAAAATATTGTAGGGAATATCACAAAGACAAACATGATGGTCCCCGTCAATCTCCTAGAAGCAATTTTTTCTCATTCATGAACAAGATGGAGTGTTTCAATTGCCATAACATTGGACATATGGCACATGATTATAACTTGACTTGGGTCCCTAAACAAGATAAAACCATGACAACCAAGCCAGAGAAGAAAGTTACACAAGTATGGAGAAGGAAGCAATTTGGATCCAAAATTCTCTTGAACACTCCAACCAATAACACATGTTGTTGATTTGATGAAGACATCCTTGGAATATGTGATATTCCAAGTGTTTGATGATGAGACTCTTCCAAAAAGGAGACCACGGATGCAGTTAGGGGGAGTTTGTGGTTCTTGAACATTCTTGTAGAAGCTATCCTTGAAAGGGCCCTATGAAATCCTTGATGAGTCACACATGGACAATTATCTTTTGATAAATCATCTCTTGGGAGCAACTCCATTGAAGAACATAATCCCTTCTCATTCGATGGACCATTGTTGAAGATGTCCTCCATTTGATCACAAGGCAAGAATTCCTTCTTGAGCTAGAGGAGTTTATGCAAGCAGGGGAGTTGGTTCATCACATGAAGAAATGTAAACACATATATCATGGACCACATTTACATAAGGAAGAGCACCATGACAAAGGGAGAAACATGCCTATGAAGAACTACGATTTATGAAGAAAATATGATGAAGAGAAGCAACTTGATAGGGGGAATACTTAGGCACGTCGTTTGCCATTGATGTCAAAGGGGGAGAGAATGTTGAAGAGAAAGAATATTTCCATCAATGACAAAGGGGGAGATTGTTAGGCAAGGTTGTCATTGATGTCAATATGGCATTGTTTGTGATGGAAAATTCTTGTGAGCTATGATGTTGCCCTAGATTCCCTTTTATCATAGTGCCCAAGATGTCCTTGAACTAACCATGAAGATGCCATAACCTCATGCATATTATGATATCCTTGCTCTTAAATCCCTAAAACCATGATGATGCCCTTGCTCATGTTGAAAATCCCTTCTTGATTGATAAGGATGCCTAATCATAATGTCAAAGTATGGAGCCCTAATCCTTATATACAAGCCCTTTCCCCAACTAGCTCTATTGAAGAACAATGACAACACATTACATTTTATGACATGGAAAATGGTTGAAGATATGTCATGAAGGAATTGGAGATCACTCGATGACATATGATGACATAATTGAAGACATCACAAGTGGGGACCTCACTTAAAGCAGTCGGTGACATATGATGACATGGAGGACCACATGATGACGTGGAAGATCTCATTTGATGGTTGGAAGACTACCTTGGAACTTTCCTAATGATGTTGCCTATGACATATCACTGCACCATTATATGATGACACATGATGATACACTCATTGCTGGATACTATCATGATGATATGGATGTCCTACATGATCCTATGATGATGAAAAAGCCAAACAATGGAGAAGCCATACTATCCCAAGCATTCCTCATGTTGTCCCAAACTTTTTATGCATAAAATTTAAGGACAATAACAAAGTTTTTTTTTTTGCCATGTTAGAGGCATATTTTCTCAATGCGACCTAGACCATCTTAAATAGGATTTTTTCCTCTTTCTAATGAGCCGTTACTTGCCCCGAAAATCCTAGTGGTTGCTGAGAAAATGAATTTTTAAGTTGAGAAATATATATTTTATTGCAAGCCGACCTACACTCACTCATGCAAGTCGGCCTCTCAGTCCAGGGACATGTCCCTTCATTTGGAAGACGAAACCACTATTAATACAAGTCTTAACACTCATTTCATGCAAGAAATTTCGGTGAAAGACACAAAACTTCAGATAGAAACTACAGGAAGTGAGGAAAACTTGAAGATCTATTGTTTGGGTTAATTCCTTTTAGAGTGGTGGACTGTAACATTTAAAATTTGGATTGCAGAGGAAAATTTTCAGACAACCTTGTGGGCAGTGACTTGAATCAGTGAGACAATCACTTAGAGGAGTTATGTTCTGTAGATTGCAGAGGACTGATTACAGTAGCCCAGATTACTAGCTAAGGAGACATTACAACTCGAAATTGAGGCATAAAAGCTTTGAACAATGGCATTTAAGTGCAACATACTGCTTGATCATCTAGCTAATCCATTGTGACTTTTAGATATGTGGTTTACACTTGTGCCTAAAATTTTGGACATGTGCCTAAAATCTCGGACTTGTAACATCTGTAGTGCTTGGACATGTAAACCTTGGAACAATGACAAATTCAGACTTGTGTGAAGTGACAAATTAACTTGTGCTTGTAAGAAGAATTTTGGCAACTTTTTAAGCATTGTTTGAAGTAACCAAGTGATAGATCTGAAGGAGCCTTTTGGCTGTTTTTGGCATCATTTGAGGACATTGTTGGAGCAGAAATAGAAGCATCGAAGAGTAGATCTAGAGGAGATGTTGATCCCTTTTGCAGGGCTGTTGAAGAAGACATTTTGGAGCAACATAGTGACATATTTTTGAAACAATCCTACAAAATCATTTTAAAGAAGCCTAACGACGTATTTTGGAGAATCCCACTGATATCTTTAGAGTAGACTAAAGACATTTTTTTGGAGAAATCTAAAGAAATTTGTTGAAAACATCTTACAAAATTCTTGAATTTATATTATGGACCTGTTTTAAAGGCATCTTTTGAAGGAACCATTCAAGAATTTTTGTGTTGACTTGAAGACTGTGTTGGGGCAGATTTATTGAAAACTTATTGAGCTGATATAGACCAGGCATTTTTTCCTACATTTGGAACAATATTGGAAACAATCTTGAATGCATTATTGGAGTTAATTTGGAAGCAACTTGGAGCATTAGTAAAGGGTGTTTTGGAAGCACTATCAAAGTCCTTGGAGTCAATCTCTTGGAATTTTTAGCATTCTTAAATACTTGGAGACACCCTTGGAGACCATGATGCACTAGCCATCATGAGGTGAACTTGGAGAAATTTTTTGGGTACGATGAAGAACAGTGGTGACACCGTTTAAGAGAACAAGTTTGTCATTGATTATGACTAAAGTGAAGACTAAGCGAAGATTGACAAGGCCTGTTGAAGAAGACATTGGGAGCCATGAAGTATAACCAAAACACATCTTGACGTAGTGAAGCTAAGGGTTGGAGCCTCAAAAAGACAAGTTTTGTGCCTTGGTGGATAGGGTTGGATCCCTAGAGGATCAAAGTCCTCAAGGAACCAGGTCAGAGCCTGAACCAGATATAGGGTTGGAGCCCTTGAGGTTGGTGCCTCAAAATTGACAAGGTTGGAGCCTTGGAAGTCCAAGTCGGTGCTTGGAAAATATAGGTTGGACCATGGGAGATTGAAGATCAATGTCTTCATCTAGGGCTGGAGCCCTACATATATTGTACTTGATTTATTGTAGAGAAGAAATTAATTAAAGAATTTATTTTTATTGTTCATTTTGTGTTCTAAATATATGTGATCTAACTGGTAAAAGTAACAATTGAAAATAAATACTGATTCACCCCCCCTCAATATTTCCAACACTATGGTTCTTTAAGGATTCCAAATACTTTTATGCAATAATCCTTTCCAATGTCTTCAACAATTCTCTCAACCAGTCTTCAATAACCCTTCGTTCATTAATGAAAACTTTATGATCCGCAAAAGGTATCTCCACAACTCTTCATGTTCCCTAACCAATTTTCTCAAAGGTCAATCCATGAGAGCTTCAATCATGCTCCAAAGGTATTCAAGAATGCTTCAAGTAATGTTTCGAAAACGTCTTCAAAGTCTATTTTCAATTAACAAGCCCAACATATCTGCTATCTATTAGAGAATTCAATAATTGCTCCAAATACAATAGATTCTTTATGAATTTATTCAACAAAAATTTGTTTTCAACAAGGTTTTAGTAGAGCTCCTACGTTGATTTAACAACACCTCAATTATACCCCAAATAATGCTTCAACAAGGATATCAATTTTGCTGCTTCAGTGTTTCAAGAAGTGCTTTAAAATTGCTCAAAGTGTTGCTATATAGGTCTTCAAAAGGTATACTCAACGAATGCTCCAACAAGGATTACAAAAAGTCTTTAGCTTCAAATTCTGTCAAAAGGTTCTTCATATATAATGTCTAAAGCCTGCTTCATCGAATATCTCCAAGAGGGTTTCTCCAAAAATCTTTAGGTTTGCTTTAGTTTTCTCGAAGTCAAGTATGGTCTAGGTTAAGTTTGCTCTATGTCAAGTTATATATCTGAGGTATAACCATAGGTCCTTTGCTCAAGTCCGCACTTCCACAAGACTGAATCGATTTCTTCTCAGATCCGAGGTACAAGACTTCTTCCACAAGGCTGCAATGTGTTGCCTTAAGATAATTGCACTATCCAATAGACTCGAGGCTATAGGTCTGTGACAAGTGTTAATACTACAAGTTTCCACAGGTGAAAATATGAGAAGATTACAATGATTTTCTCAAGCCCGAGCAACCTCTGCACCATCTCTATCTGTCTCACAACTTCCTAGACAAGCCTAGGCCAATACTTAACCAATTTTTTGCTAGCCCAAGTCCCTATTTCCTTGCATTGTTTCCTTGGGAATTACCCCCCTTTTAATTAGGGAAATTCCTCAATATGAATTACAAAATCCTCATAGGTCTTCATCTGACTGCATGCTCCACATGTACAATTCAAATGATTATACAAATGATAGTACACCCCCCTTGAAATTCAATCTCATCTAGGTAACTCTCAGATCCGACATGCATGATTTATTTACGAGTGAATCATCAATTAACTAGTTGAACACATGAAGTAACACGCCATTATTTGACCTCCTACTAGTTCCTCCATTAGTTGGAGCTAGTTTCATTGAATTTAACTCAGTTAAATTGAATTAATTAATTACAACTCAAAATAAACTCAACTAGGGCTCCTATAATGTAAGAGACACTCTACATGA
This sequence comes from Pinus tabuliformis, assembly GCA_031772625.1. Taxonomy (NCBI): domain Eukaryota; kingdom Viridiplantae; phylum Streptophyta; class Pinopsida; order Pinales; family Pinaceae; genus Pinus; species Pinus tabuliformis. Next base: position 797,734,289 of record CM062805.1, on the reverse strand, counting down.
CTCTAGTTAGATCCTCAACTCGAATTAACTGAGCCAACTAAGTCAAACTAAATTATATAAGTCACACAAGTTATCTTGTGATGTGGAATTACAATTTTATGGGCCTAATTTAATTCAAGGACAAAATTGAATCAGGATTTTCTTGTTGCATTTTCAACAATCCTCAAGTGCCCAACCTCGGGTTTTGACCAAGAAGACTTCTTCTGGAGTCTTTTTGTTTAGGGCATGATGAGGAGATCTATTTTGAACATAGACAAATGTGTTAACAAATTCTCCCCATAGAAACTTTGGTAGTTTCTGATCATGCAACATAGCTTTGACTGTTTCCATAATAGTTCTATTCTTTCTCTCAGCCACACCATTTTTTTCAGGGTTATACGATACAATGGTCCCTTTCTTGATTCCATCTTCTTTACAGAAGTCAATGAAATCATTTGCAGTGGACTCTCCTCTATTATCATATTATCATATTTTGATTTGTTTTCCAATTTTTTTTCTACCAAAGCTTTGTAATATTCAAACATGTTAAATGCTTGACTTTTATTTTAAAAAAAAAGATCCATGTCTTGGGAGAAAAATCATCCACAAAGATTATATAATACAAGTAGCCATCAAGAGAAGTTATGGGCATTGGTCCACATAAATCAAAATGTACAATATGAAGTACCTGAATGGTTCTACTTTTGCTTCTGAAGGGAATGGTCCCTTTACTTGCTTTCGACTAGTGCACCCTTGGAAAACTCTATCATGATCAGATCTAATATTCGATATTCCGGAAACCATGTTTCTCACATGAGGTAATGCTTTATAGTGAAAATGAGCGAACCTTCGGTGCCAAAGTTCACTTTGATGATTACTGTCATGGATCAATGCATGAATAAGTCTTCCATTGACTTTATGCAGAACTTCACATCTTGATCCCAGAGTGAAGACATCTCTCATGCTGGATCTTATCGGCCAAGAGAGAACTTTACCATTTATGAAATAAACTTTTATTCCTTTATTTTCTAAAGCATAAATAGAAACAAGATTCTTTTTCAGACCATGTACATACACAACTTCTTGAAGAGTTAAGGTTTTACCATGATCTAGTTGGAAGGAAACGAAACCAAATCCCTTTATAGGATATGTAGAGTTGTCTCCAAGAATGATTTTCAAATCGGTCTCCCTCTCAAATAGATTAGAGAGCACTTCTTTATAGCTAGTAAATGCCTTGAGGAACCACTATCAACTAACCAACTGTCACAAGAATATGCAAGAGAGGATCTGGAAAGAGAAGAAACAAGAAAGTATTATGATTGTATTTAAGTTGCATTGTTATCATACCTTGGGTTCCTTGACAAGCGAAAGCTCTCTTTATGAGTAAAAGGAACTTCTCTTCTTCTTCTATAATCAAATTCGTTGGAACAATTGTTGAAGTTGGTTCTTAGTGCTCTTATGTTTTCTGGAAAATCACAGGCATAATGGCCATTCTTATAACAGTTGTAGTATTGAATTTTTGATAAGTCTTTGTTCCATTTAGAGGAATTGTTGGGATCAGGTTTTTTCAAATAGTGATGGCATCTTCTTCCTTTCTTCTTCTTTCCTTGGAAAGAAAATGCATTAGGTTCTCCCTCCTCATGCTTATGAATTCTTCCTCTGGAAATCATTCTGGCCTCTTCTTGACTACACTTTCCTAGGAGCTCATCAAATGTAGGAAACTTGTCATTGTTACCGATGGTTGTAATAAAAGTTTGTTAAAATTGGCAACTAGAGCCAAACTCCACGTGGGTCCTCTTATTAATGGAAGCTGATATTTTTATTGGATCCCTCTCATTGAGAGGTGTAGTATTGATCTAAAGATCATCCGATTCCGATAAGTATTCATGGAGATATGAATTTTTTTGTGTTAGGGGACAATTCGTCAAGGTCGGCCAACAACCGAATAAACCCCACTTGTGCTCAACGTTTTAGTATAAATAGAGGTGGCTTTCAAGTCATTTCAACACACTTGGGATACCTTCCTCTCTACTTTTCTTTGGGTTTTAGTAGGAGGAGAGATCCTAAGGGATAACACTGCCCTAAGCCAGAGGGCAGAAGCTCGGAATAGTTGAAACTGCCGGGAACAACTGGGAAAGCTGACGCAGAGGGCAAAAGCTGGAACAACCGGAATAGTCAGAACAACTGGAATAGCTGGAACTGTTGTGAACTGTCGGAACTGTGGGAACTGCCATGAACTATCAGAACTACCGGGAACTATCTCAATTACCGGAAATAGCTGGGAACAACCGGGAACAGCTGGAACAGCCGAAACAACTAGGAATAGTCGGAACTGCAGGAATTTCTGGGAACAGCCGGAACTGCTAGAACAGCTGGAACTACTAGAATAGCCAGAACAGCCGGAACTACCGAAACTGTCGAAATTGCCGGGAACTTCCAGAACTGCTAGGAACAGCTGGAACTGTCAGGAACAACCGGAACTGTCGGGAACAGCCAGAACAGTTGAAACAACCGGAAACTGCAGGAACTACCTGAATTGTCAGAAATGCTGGAACTGCCGGGAACTGTCGAGAATACCAGGAACAACCAGAATTGCTGGGAACAACTGGAACTGCTGAAACTGTCGGGAACTGCCAGGAATAGCCGGAACTGCCGAGAACTGCAGGAATAGCCGGAGCATCTGTCTCTAAAGGAAAGCAACATGCAAGGGACAACCAACTAAAATTGGTACAGTTGTAGGGTACTTAGCAGCAAATACACCAAGCATGCAATGTTACAACTAGCATGCAAGGGACAGCTAGCATGCAACAACAAGTATGCTAAAGACAAAAAGCATACTAGGGACCACAAGCAAGCAAGAAAGGTGTAGCCAACACATAGGTCAATATGGCAACATGGTGCAACAATGGCACATAATGCAGTACAATGATGGGTACAATTATGATTAATGAAGCGTGATGAGATGCAACATAGTGATGATGGGTGCATCATGGTGCAGTGCAGTGAGGTGCAGCATGATGATGAAATGTAGCACAACGATAGGTGAAGCAGTCACCTTGGAGAATCAGTTGAAGCATCATGTCTTCAACTGATCTCATGTATCATCTTCTTAAATATGATCTATGCTCTTATCTAGATAAGTCAAAGTGTTGACTTTTGTTGTAAACGTACTATCTCTCTCTCTCTCTGTGCTGAACTATTGAAGAACATATAAGAAGAATTGATCAAGGGTTTCCCCACATTGGGGCTTGTCCCTGGCTAGTGCCACATCTTGTGTCCTCTTGACTTGGCTTGCCTTCTATGATTTATGTTTATGTTCCATTTGCAGTTTACTTTAATGCTGATGTGATTTCTAATCTGGAAAAGATATTGAGCTAACAGTGAAAATTGAAATAAATTGCTCTAAGCATAGAACATACCTAAAATTAACATGGTATCAGAGCTGAGGTGAAGACAATGCCCAAGAAAGAGTGAAAGAGCAATCACCAAAGACAGTCTGGAAAGAACAAAAAGATCATTGGATTCCTCACCCCTCTTCGAATTCACCGAGGGTTAAGTCGAAGCAAAGAATATTATCAGAATGGAGTAGCGAAAGTTTCTGATGGCCTACCTAAAGATCACTTCATTGGGAAGTCCAGATCTAAGGGTCGAAGGAAAGGTAGATGCATTGGTTGCAATAAGTTTGACCATTATGGGAAGGAGTGTCCGAATGGCAGAGACACATCTCTTGATGAAGATAACAATAATTCTAGGGACATATTCAATGATCAAGGGAATGACAGGTAATGTAGGTCATCAAGGAAATGGCAGACTCTTCAAAGAAAGCAAGGAACCCCAGGTATGAAGAATCAAATGTTGTTTTGATAAGATAAAGAAGCGTTATCTTGTATTGGCCCTCTCCTTCAGATTCTTTGGGAATCTGGCTTATTGATTGTAGTGCTTCAAGGCACTTCATCAGATAGTAGGGTACACTCTCTAATTTGGTAGAGATGGAAACAATCGTGGGATTATACTTGGAGTCGATGCCACCTATCCTAGAAAGGGTGTAGGGAATGTTACCCCTCAATTGAATGAGGGTAACTCTATTCATTTACAAGAATCTCTTTTATGTACCAAATCGCAATAAGAACTTGATGTCCATCTCGGAAATGGAAGTCAAATGTTTCAGGGTGGCATTCATCGATGGAAAGGTACGTGTTAAAAAATAGAATTTTCAAAGATGCTTTTTCTCATGGGTTTATGGTTGGCAATTTGTATCAAGTTGCAGGATGGTCCATTGGGGATCATGTAAATTGACATATTGCATCTATAGCACCGGAAGTCTACCTATGGGGCCCTACCCAATGTGGGTTAGATGGTGATAGGGATGCCTGAATTCAAGAAGAGCATGAAGGTACATGTATGAGATGTACCGAAGGAAAATATTATAAGGGGACCATTCCCCTCATGCAGCAGGTCCACATGTTTGGAACAACCTGAGGAGTTTGAGATTCATGATCGGGAATCTCATGTATATAGGTGGAAGAAAGCCGTCTATGGCTTGAAGCAAAATAGACTGGGCGTAGTATGAGAGGATTGATAGCTGTCTGATGAAGTTGAGATTAACTAGGAGTGAAACCGATCCAAACCATTACCCGAAGGTTGTGGATGATAGACCTCTCATACCAACACCTTATGAGGATGAAGTATTTTTGACAGGTGCAGACGCTCTCACTTGCAGAAGTAAGAGGGAGTTGGATTCTAGATGTGGAATGGTAAACAGTGAGCCCGTGACTACCTCGAGGATCTTAACTTTCAAAAGTTATATGGTGATGATGCCATACTAGATTTGGGAAATGCCTATGAGTTTCATAAACTCATTTGCATTGATGTTCTTGGTGAACTTCTGTTCGGACATATGCTTTGCAGTTAACATGGTGGGATCATATTTGGTTGAGCCTCACTGGATTGGTGCCAAGAATCTTCTGATATATCTTTGGAGCATAATCTCTCATGGATTAAGATACACTACCGGAAATATGAAGTTGCATGATTATTCGAATGCTCACTGGGGAGGAAGTGTGGAGGATCACTAGAGCACTTCCCAACGCTGGTTCTCTTTGGGTTCTTCTTCGATATCATTGATGAGATGAAAGCAAAAGTCAGTTTCTATAAGTATCATCGAGACCGAGTACATAGCTATGAGTATGATCTCGTGTGAAGTTGCCTGGTTGCGGAAGCTCTTAAGTGAGTTGTTTGTACACATGATGAATACCACTATGATTCTTTGTGACAGCTAGAGGAGGGATTCGATTATTGAGGAATTGCGTATTCGATGATTGCTCCAGTAGATAGACATCATTTACTGCCTTATCTGGATATGGTAAGTCGATGAGCGAGGAGGCTCCATCGTATTGAGACTGATGTACAGGTCGCAAACATTTTGTCAAAGCCCCGAGGAAAGGTCAAATCTGTGACTTTCCTGAACGATTTGGAGTCATTGAGAGACCTTCTTATAAGGGTCCTGCACGTTGCATGCATTGAGCTCTGGGAGCACTGGGGGGCTTGAGGTACTTACTGGAGCAACATACAACCACAGGGAAACTCACCCTCCCCTGGTGGTGTGCTATGTATAGGATGATAGGTTCAACTTTCCCCTATGATACCTCGTGGCGACTGTGGAACAAGATGATTAGTTCTCCTGTGGGCCAGGATGATTAGTTCTCCGGTGGTAACTGTGCAACAGGATGATTAGTTCTCTTCTGGGCCGGGATGATTAGTTCTCCCATGGAAACTGTGAAACAGGATGATTAGTTCTCCTGTGGGTCGGGATGATTAGTTCTCCTGTGGGCCGGGTTGATTAGTTCTCCCGTGGCAACTGTGGAATAGGATGATTAGTTCTCTTGTGTGCTAGGATGATTAGTTCTCCTATGGGCCAGGTGTTGGCATTAATGTTTCTGGTATGGCTATATGTTACAGATGTTGTACTTGATGGCAACACCCGTGGCTCTCAATTTGTTGAAAATTAAGAAGTACGCAGGAAAACAGATCAGAAGATGCATACCCGCAGGTACACCGTGAAGGGACCGCGGCCAGACTCGCAGGTCAGCCGTTCAGGAGGTGCGTACCCCCACTGCACTCACTTCAAGGCAGAGAAATGCACACGAGGGGTTTATTATGTTTAACCCTTGGTATTTAGCCGACGATATTTGTGTTATTATGGTTTTGGCTCGTGGTATTGATCCATGATTTTAGGAGGAGCTTGCCTATATAAAGCAAAGGAGATCACTTGGCTAAGTATCTTTTGCAATTGAATATCTTAAGATCTGAAATATTGGGTTATGGTCTTAAAAGCTTGATCTATATGTAAGAGAAGTTGAAAGCGAATCTGTGAAGGGTGATCTCTCGAGCGCATGATCAGATCTAAGCATCTGACTAACTGTGCCTCACTGGTAGACAGCCAATTCGGCCCTAATCAGAAGTACGCAGGTGTTTTTACGGTACAGGTGCGTGGGTACGCAGAGCAGAAACAGGAGATCTGCGTGGGTACGCAGAGCAGAAACAGGAGAGATGCGTAGGTACGCATAGCAGAATAAGGTTCAGGTGCGCACGCACAGTAAAAGTACGCGGCGCAATAGTATCTATGAGTGCGTGGCTACAGTGGCAGTACGCGGCGCGATAATGTCTCTGGGTGCGTACCTGCAGTAACAGTACGTAGCGCGATAGTGTCTCTGGGTGCGTACCTGCAGTAACAGTATGCAGCGCGGTTGAAGAAACAATGCGTGGAAACGCAGTGCGGCAGAAGGGTCTCTGCGGGTATACGCAGGGTAGCAGAAGGTGAAGTGCGTACGCACGCAGACCAGAGAAAGAAAAACTGCGTATCTATCTTAAGACATTTTGTTTGGCTGTATTTTTCTGTTGATAAGGTGTTCTGGGTTTGGTCCTATTATTGTTGATCTGGTTACTACAGTTGACTGGGTGGTTTTCTTATACTTGATAATCATTTGATGTTTATGGATCCAGTTTGAAAATTAATGAAAAGTGGTCCTTGTAAGAAAAGAAGTAGGGGGTTGTAGCTCCCTTCCAAGAGAGACTGGAAAACGAGAGAGAGTTGTAGCTCTCTGCAGGTTGCAGCCTGCGTACTGGTAAAGGACTGCACCAGTACAAAACCATTGTAAAAGGAGTTTCTAATTTGAAATGAGATAGAGACATATTGCAGCAGGTGGTTTTCACCCACATTGGGTTTCCACCTTATATCTGGTGTTCTTTGGTGTGACTATCTGCTTTTCTTGTTCATGCTCATTATTTTATGGTACTGATATGCAAAAATAATTTAAAGCATAATTAAAGAAGATTTGTTAAAAGTACTTGATAATACTGATTCACCCCCCCTCTCAGTATTATTTCCAACAATTGGTATCAGAGCAGGTTCTTCGGAGAAGCTTGATCGCTTGAAGGAAGATCATTCATCATGAGCAACTACGAGAGGGAAGCATCAATCAGGCCACCAATTTTTGATGGGACAAACTTCAATTATTGGAAGGTAAGAGTTACTGCCTATCTTCAATCTCTTGGTACAGAAGTTTGGGATATCATAGATACAGGCTACGCTTTTCCTTCAGCTACTCCTACAGATGCGGCCGAAAAGAAGAAATATGAAACAAATGCTAAAGCAGTCAATACTTTGCTGGGATGCTTATCTCAAACAAAATTCGTAAAGGTTATGCAATATAAATCCGCAAAAGAAATATGGGACAAGATTGTCTTGAGCTACGAAGGAGATGAACAGGTAAAGCGTGCTAAACTTCAAACCCTCAGGATTCAGTATGAGAATCTCAAGATGTATAATGATGAAAGTGTGGCTAACTATTTTCTTTGGGTAGATGAGATTGTTAATTGTATGAAAAATTTGGGTGAAGAAATAAAAGAGGCTATTGTGGTTGAAAAAGTTCTAAGATCATTGTCCCCCAAGTTTGAATCTAAAGTATCTGCAATAGAAGAAAAGGAAAATCTACGAATTCTTACTATGTCTCAGCTTCACAGAATTCTAACTGCTTATGAAATGAGAAAGGGAGGTCCTTCAGACAGAAGAGAAGCTGCTTTCAAGGCTTCAGGCAAAGGAGATTATTATGAAGCAAGTCACGTCCCAGAAGAAGAAGAAGAAGAATCAAATTTTGTCAGAAATCTTCAAAGGGGTTCTGGAAGGTTCAGAGGTAAGTTACCTTTTAAATGCTTTGCTTGTGGAAGAGTAGGTCATTATGCTGCAAAATGTCCTTATAAGGATAAAGGAAAGGAACCTGCTAGATGGAACAAGAAACAGAGTGCAAATAAGAAAAGCTACTACACTCATGAAGATAGTGATGGTCTATCAAACAGTGATGGAGATGAACGAGGTAATGAATATAAATTGTTAATGGCATTTGAAGATGATGATTATATGGATGCTATAGATGTGGATAACCTTTATGAAGAAATTACTAGACTCAAGAGATGTATAGAAGAAAAGAATCATTGATACTCTACAATTTAAAATTGATGAAAAGGAAAAACATCTTGAAAAATTAGAAGGTGAAATTGTTGGTCTTAGAAAAGAGATTGAGAAAACAAAAGCTATTAATCTTAAGTTTGTCAAAGGATCTGAAACTTTGGATGAGATTATCAATGTGCAGCGGTCTCCACTAAACAAGACAGGTCTGGGCTATAATGGAGAAACTTCTCAAGCATCCACCTCAAAAAGTTATCTTGATGCAGCAAGAAGAAATGAGCAAAAGCACAATGAAGACCATCAGGTAAAGCAGGGATGAATTGAAAACAGAGACTATCAGGGGCAATCCGTCTTAAGGGTGAACAAAAGCTACAACCAGCCACAGGTAAAATCTTCTCAATTTGGTTCAAGAATGGATGACAATAGAAATTACAATCATTTGGCTGGTAGATTTGATAACCGCAGAAGTTTCTTCAATGGACAATGCTTTTCTTGCCATAACTTTGGCCACAAAGCAGCTCAATGTGTTGCATATAAAACGATCATGACGAGAGAAGCTCAAAAACAAAGAAGTATGACCGGGATTACAAAAAGGACCTATAACAACTTTTCGGTTCTTGAAAATGAAGTTGAATGTTCTATTTGCAATAACTTTGGTCATGAAGATTCTAAATGCAGGAGCAGGTTTCAGCAGAAAAAGGAACAAGCCTCAAGCACCAAAACATGGAGAATAAAGGAACCACAAACAGAAAGATGTGGGATAGCATTTTATGCAGAGGGACAGGAAAATCTATGGTACATTGACAGTGGATGTTCGAAGCATATGACAGGTGATAAAGAAAAACTGGAGTCATATTCTGCTCTAGAAAAAGGAAAGAATGTTTCTTTTGGAAATGATACTCCTGCAACTATAAAAGGAAAAGGCATTGCTCAGTTAAAAGAAAAGGTCAAGGCTGGAAATGTTTTGTATGTAGATGGATTGAAGCATAATCTTCTAAGTGTCAGCCAGATGTGTGATCAAAGAACCGAGGTGATATTTCGATCAAATGGATGTCTTGTTCGTGATCTTGATACAGGTAAAACAGTGATCAAAGGTAAAAGAACTCCAAATAATCTGTACATATTTGAAGAAGGACAACAACAATGCTATCTGAGCAAGGATGATGAGCACTGGTTATGGCATTGGAGATTGGGGCATCTAAGCTTTTCACAAATAAGGAAAGCATGCAAATATCAGGCAGTTCGCGATCTTCCAGATGTCAAAATTCCTGACAATACCATATGCAAATCATGTCAGTTTGGAAAACAAACCAGAACTAACTTTCTAGAGAAGGAAGGGTCAGCTAGCATGCCTCTTGAGCTAGTACATACAGATACATGCGGTCCTTTCAGGAAAAGAACACCTCGAGGAGAAGAATACTTGATATTATTCATTGACGATTTCTCCAGGTTTGTCTGGTTAGGACTTATGAAGCACAAATATGAAGCATTCGAAAAATTCAAATCTTTCAAAGCCTTGGTTGAAAATGAATCAGGTCACAAAATTAAGTGCCTCAGATCCGACAAAGGTGGGGAGTTTACCTCAAATGAATTTTTCGATTTCTGTGAAGAACATGGGATAAGAAGAGAATTCTCTACAGCTAGAACTCCTCAGCAAAATGGAGTTGTGGAAAGAATGAACAGAACAATCCAACAAATGGCTCGTGCTATGCTTGATGAGTCAGGAACTCCCACAACTTTCTGGGGTGAAGCTGCACATGCTGCGGTTGTTATTCTCAACAAGACAAATGTTCGGGTGAACAGCACTCAAACTCCTCATGAGCTCTGGAGTGGTAAGACTCCTTCGGTAAAGAACTTCAAAATCTTTGGGAGCGAATGCTATATCAAGAATACTGATGAGCAGCTTGGCAAACTTGAACCTAGAGCAGATGAAGGCATTCTTCTTGGTTACTCTCCACATAGCAAAGCATACAAATGCTACAATAAAAGACTTGGCAGAATTGTTGACAACATTGATGTAGTGGTTGATGAGAAGGGATACATTCCTAGGCAAGTACATCATGAAGACATCGAAGAAGATGAAGGCTACCCTCAACGACAGAATGATGAAGAAGAAGAACCTCAAGAAGAACCGCAAGAAGAACCAGAGGAGCAGACAAGAATAGAAGAAAAGACTCCATCCAGATATGTTCAGAAGAATCATCCGGAATCTCAGATTATGGGGTAGAAAGAAGCAGGTGTACAAACAAGAAGAACAGTTGCAGAAGCTTCAAGCTATTTTGCATTACTCTCCTCTACTGAACCACAAAATGTGAAAGAGGCATGCAAAGATGAATGTTGGGTGAAAGCAATGGATGAAGAACTTGAGCAGATCGAAAAGAACAACACTTGGGAGCTGGTTCCTAGACCAAAGGATAAGAATGTTATCGGAACAAAATGGGTCTTCAAAAATAAATTAAATGAAAATGGAGAAGTAATTAGAAACAAGGACATACTTGTTTGTAAAGGGTATGCGCAGCAAGAAGGAATAGACTTTGAAGAAACCTTTGATCCTGTTGCAAGACTTGAGGCCATCCGAATGTTCCTTGCTCTCTCAAGTTTTCAAAACTTCAAAGTATTTCAAATGGACGTGAAATCAGCCTTTCTGAATGGAGACTTGGAAGAAGAAGTATACATTGAGCAGCCAGATGGGTTCATTCTTGGAAATGATCCAAATCTTGTATGCAGATTGAAAAAGGCTCTCTATGGTCTCAAACAAGCTCCAAGGGCTTGGTACTACCGTTTGGACAAATATCTCCATCAACAAGGTTTTTCAAAAGGATCAGCAGATAGAAATCTTTATATAAAAGTTGAAAATGAAAAATTGCTAATACTTGTTGTGTATGTAGATGACATTATTTTTGGCAGCAATGAAGAAGCTATGAGTCAAAGCTTTGCCTTGGTCATGCAGAAAGAATTTGAAATGTCCTTGCTGGGAGAACTGACATATTTCCTTGGTTTGCAAATCCAACAAAAAGGAGGAATATTTTTATCTCAAACCAAGTATCTCAAATAGATTTTGAAGAAATATGGCATGGAAGATGCAAAACCAGTATGTACACCCATGGTCACAGGATGTAGCCTCAGTGCAAATGATGAATCTGCAGCAGTACATCAACCAACCTACAGATCTATGATTGGAAGTTTACTTTATTTGACAGGTACCCGACTGGACATCATGCATGCAGTTGGAATAGTTGGAAGATTTTAGGAAAATCCGAAGGAGACTCATCTTCAGGCAGTGAAGAGAATTTTCAAATATCTTCAAGGGACTCAAAATTATGGCTTATGGTATCCCAGAGATACAGATCTCACACTTCATGCTTATACAGATGCAGATTGGGCCGGAAGCATGGATGACAGGAAAAGCACAAGTGGTGGTGCGTTCTTTATGGGTTCCAGACTGGTATCTTGGTTCAGCAAGAAACAGAGTTCGATTGCCTTGTCTACAGCTGAAGTAGAATATGTTGCTGCTGCATCTTGTTGCACTCAACTCCTTTGGATGATGCAGACTTTGTAGGATTTTCAAATCACTTGTACACCACCTATCCCCATCTTATGTGATAACACAAGTGCAATCAGCATCTCAAAGAATCCTGTCATGCATTCAAAAACCAAGCACATACCAATCAAGTATCATTTTCTTCGGGAACAAGTGCTTGAACAGAAGGTCAAGTTGGAGTATGTTCCTTCTAAGGAACAAGTTGCTGATATACTCACCAAACCATTGCCCAGGGACACTTTTGAATACCTCAGGCAAAAGCTGGGGGTTGTTGATGCATCATCTTATTGTTGAAACTCTTCTGATTGTATACATGTGCTGGGTGGCTGATTGGTTGAAGATTGATGGCACAGGTTCAGGGGGAGCATATAATGCATTGTTGGCATTATGGAGGATGTACAGAAGGAGATCATGGAAGTAGCTGCAATATGTCTCTATCTCTTTCATGGTGGATTATGGTTCTTCGTTGCAGATCTGGTTCATATTCAGGGGGAGCATGTTCTTAGGGGGAGCATAACCCTTTGCCCTTGATGTCAAAGGGGGAGAATGACACTGAAGTTTTTGAGGTTGCCATCAAGTCCAAAGGGGGAGATTGTTGGCATTAATGTTTCTGGTATGGCTATATGTTACAGATGTTGTACTTGATGGCAACACCCGTGGCAAGGCTCTCAATTTGTTGAAAATTAAGAAGTACGCAGGAAAACAGATCAGAAGATGCGTACCCGCAGGTACACCGTGAAGGGACCGCGGCCAGACTCGCAGGTCAGCCGTTCAGGAGGTGCGTACCCCCAGTGCACTCACTTCAAGGCAGAGAAATACACACGAGGGTTTTCTTATGTTTAACCCTTGGTATTTAGCCGACGATATTTGTGTTATTATGGTTTTGGCTCGTGGTATTGATCCATGATTTTAGGAGGAGCTTGCCTATATAAAGCAAAGGAGATCACTTGGCTAAGTATCTTTTGCAATTGAATATCTTAAGATCTGAAATATTGGGTTATGGTCTTAAAAGCTTGATCTATATGTAAGAGAAGTTGAAAGCGAATCTGTGAAGGGTGATCTCTCGAGCGCATGATCAGATCTGAGCATCTGACTAACTGTGCCACACTGGTAGACTGCCAATTCGGCCCTAATCAGAAGTACGCAGGTGTTTTTACGGTACAGGTGCGTGGGTACGCAGAGCAGAAACAGGAGATCTGCGTGGGTACGCAGAGCAGAAACAGGAGAGCTGCGTAGGTACGCAGAGCAGAAGAAGGTTCAGGTGCGTACGCACAGTAAAAGTACGCGGCGCGATAGTATCTATGAGTGCGTGGCTACAGTGGCAGTACGCGGCGCGATAGTGTCTCTGGGTGCGTACCTGCAGTAACAGTACGCGGCGCGATAGTGTCTCTGGGTGCGTACCTGCAGTAACAGTACGCAGCGCGGTTGAAGAAACAGTGCGTGGACACGCAGTGCGGCAGAAGGGTCTCTGCGGGTATATGCAGGGGAGCAGAAGGTGAAGTGCGTACGCACGCAGACCAAAGAAAGAAAAACTACGTATCTGTCTTAAGACATTTTGTTTGGCTGTATTTTTCTGTTGATAAGGTGTTCTAGGTTTGGTCCTATTATTGTTGATCTGGTTACTACAGTTGACTGGGTGGTTTTCTTATACTTGATGATCATTTGATGTTTATGGATCCAGTCTGAAAATTAATGAAAAGTGGTCCTTGTAAGAAAAGAAGTAGGGGGTTGTAGCTCCCTTCCAGGAGAGACTGGAAAACGAGAGAGAGTTGTAGCTCTCTGCAGGTTGCAGCCTGCGTACTGGTAAAGGACTGCACCAGTACAAAACCATTGTAAAAGGAGTTTCTAATTTGAAAGAAGATAGAGACATATTGCAGCAGGTGGTTTTCACCCACATTGGGTTTCCACCTTATATCTGGTGTTCTTTGGTGTGACTATCTGCTTTTCTTGTTTATGCTCATTATTTTATGGTACTGATATGCAAAAATAATTTAAAGCATAATTAAAGAAGATTTGTTAAAAGTACTTGATAATACTGATTCACCCCCCCCTCTCAGTATTATTTCCAACATCAGGATGATGAGTTCTCCTGTGGCAACTGTGAAACAAGATGATTAGTTCTCCTGTCGAGGCATCCTACCCATGCGGTCTGGGACTCATGGGAAGTACGTCTCATCTGATCAATGAGAAGAGAAACGAGGTTAGGGACCATAGTAGTACTATCGATGGGTGCATCGATGTATCTACCATACTCTCTATGCTAGGATGACCTCCATTGATCTGGGATCAATATGAGTGGTTTGAGACACTCTCTTTTGATATTGATCTGGGATCAATAAAATTGACTTCGGGTCAGTAAGAGTGATGTGACACACCCTCTTCAGATGAAACTGACTTCGGGTCAGTAGAGAATGGTATGAGACATTCTCGATAAGTTCTTCTTCTTCATGGTTCAACAAATCAGAGCTTAGCAGAGCAGAGCAGTGCAGGGCACTGATGGCAGAAATAGTATAGTCAGACATATGGATCAGCGAAAGGAGTTCTCCCTAATTGAGAGGGAGTGTTAAAATTGGAAACTAGGGCCAAACTCCATGTGGGTCATATTATTAAAGGAATCTGATATTTTTCTTGGATCCCTCTCATCGAGAGGTGTAAGATTGATCTAAAGATCATCCGATTCCGATAAGTATTCATGGAGATATGAATTTATTTGTGTTATGGGACAATTCGTCAAGGTCGGCCAACAACCAAATAAACCACACTTGTGCTCAACGTTTTAGTATAAATAGAGGTGGCCTTCAAGTCATTTCAACACACTTGGGATCTCTTCCTCTCTACTTGTCTTTGGGTTCTAGTAGGAGGAGAGATCCTAAGGCATAACGTTTCCCTAACCCAGAGGGTAGAAGCCGGGAATAGCCGGAACTGCCGGGAACAACCGGGAAAGCTGACGTAGAGGACAGAAGCCGGAACAACCAGAATAGCCGGAATTACCGGAATTGCGGGAACTGCTGTGAACTGCCGGAATGTTATGAAACCAACTTGCAAAAAGATAGAAAAGATAGATCAATGCCTTAGAAATAAGCCTCTTCGAGGGGGAAACCTCTTTTACATTACACAAATGAACAATTCTTAGATAATAAAAATGATAAGACCTCCTTTCTATATATAGGAGTCTAAGGGGTCATAATATAATCACAACCGACATAAAAAATAATAATGTAAGGGTACCATAATAACAATAGTGGGCTTCTATGGGGCACAATAATAACAATATGGGGAATACATGGGTACAACAATATAATAAGGGGGTTGTACTAATAACAATAAGTGGCTACACTAGTAGTATAGGGGCCTAACATGCGCCTCTCCTTCAAAATGTGTTGTCCTCAATGCTTGAGTAGTTCTTGATGCTTCTGTATAAAATTCTTGTCCTCCCATGTGGAATCTTTAGCGGGTAAGTTCTTCCACTTGATGAGATACTCTGAAATTGATAGATTTCGTAGCTGTTGGGTTCTTGTTTCTGTGACTGCTCTAGGTTCCAATATGATTTTTCCTTCCTCTTCAAGTTCTCGCAATATTTTTTGAATTGGGATCTTCTGCAACTTTTGAATGAGTGGCCACACTTCTTCGTCCTTCTTCCATTCATCCCTTGCTTTGTTTATCCAATTTGGTTGGATAATAGAAATAGCACAAAACAATGCTTCCACATCCTCATCCTTTCTTGAGAGTGCATCTGCAACAAAATTTTTCTTCCCTTTTCTATAGATGATGTCAAAGTCATAACCGAACATATTTGTGACCCATTTTTTCTGTTCTTCTAAAGATAATATTTGTTCTAAAAAGTATTTAAGGCTATCATGATCCATTTTTACCTTGAAGTGTCTTCCCATTGGGTAAGGTCTCCATTTTCATAAGTGCATGTAGTATTGGCAACATTTCCTTCTCATAAATAGCTTGCTTGAGATGTAGTCGTAAAAATACCCAATCACCTACATCAAAACATTGTTCACTGCGATGTTGATCTACATGTTGTTTCATTCGATTCTGCACCAAAGTGGCGTTATCCTTTAAAAGTTGGAGAACTTGTTGTTGATGCTTGATGTGATCTTTCATTGCTTGAACCTTTTTCTTCTTGATATGTCCTTCTATCTATAGAGTTTGAGGAGTGGTAATTTCTTCCAATGCTTTACAAGATATGGTTGGATTCATTTCTTGATGTTCGATGTGATCTTTCACTTCTTGAACATTTTTCTTCTTGATATGTCCTTCTATTTTGATAGTTTGAGGAGTGGTAATTCTGGCCAATGCATTAAAAGATATGGTTGGATTCATTTATTATTTCTTGATGTGATCGTTCACTTCTTGAACCTTTTTTTTCTTGATATGTCCTTCTATCTTGAGAGTTTGAGGAGTGGTAATTCTTGCCAATGCTTTACAAGATATGGTCGGATTCATTTCTTCTTTCTCTGGGGTTGGTTCCTGGTGTATATCCTCTTCTTTTGATGTTTCTTGATCCTTTTCGTCGTCCTCTTCATAATCTATGTAAAATAATTTCTTCTCAGCACACTTATGACCTTTAGTGCATTTGCTATCACAATTGTAACAAAGCCCTTTTCCTCGTTTTTCTTCCAATTGTTGTGGTGTCTCCCTTGTAGGTTGTGGAAGGCTAGGAGAAACAACACTTCCATGTTTATAGTTGTGAGGGGTAGAACTCCTTGTTTCCATAATTTTTCTTTCCACTTTTCTTGCCAACCTGAATGCCTTCTCCAATGAATCAGGTTCCCAAAGACGAACCTCATGTTGAATGTTATCCTTTAAAGTCCCTATGGAGACATCAATCCTCTGCTTCTTTGAAATATCATTTTCCCTTATATTCAATTTTTGAAAGTCCTCAATGTGCTCTATCATTGAACACTTTTGTTTGAGATTTATCAATTGGCTAAAGAAGGTGTTTCTCTTTGTATCCTCATCATGTGCTATCAGTTCCTCTGTGAAAATTGACCACATGACAAGTGGTTTACGAGAACAAATCCCTTTATACCATAAAAATTGATTCGGTTCTAAATAATTAAATGTAATACATACCTTTTGTAATAGTGGTACACCATGTAGATCAAAATATTTCTCCATTTGTAATATCCAATTTACCGGATCCTTGCCATCAAACTTCCTCATCTCGTTTTTTCTTGATTTTAGGAGCTTGATTTTGAAACCACTGTAACTCTGTAATTTTGGATCTTCCAGTTTTGAAATCGTGATCTGCAGTAGTCCTCTGCATCCTCTTTCCAATGCCACCAGTCTGATCGACATTGGATTCTCCAAGTAAGAGTTATGCACAGTCTCCCAAGATGACCTGATTATATACCTTTTCAGAAGAGCAAACTTGTATGAAGTGCCACGTGTCACTGTTTTGACCTTTCGATTTTAAAATACATAAAAACACATATAATTCGTCCTCTTTCTATCACTTCTTACAAAATTTCAATCTGAAGCTCAGAGAGAAAGTTATGACTATTTTCCCAAGGTCACCTGTTTAAGATGTAATTCGGGAGTCTGCAAAGACTCTAACTTCCTTAGATCATATATCCGAAAATGTAGTGAGACAAGATCTGAAATTTGGACCCGAAGTTCAAACCGATTTCTTCTCAAATGGTTTTTTTTTATCTTCTGAAACTTTCTAGTGAAAATGTTATTGCGAAAATTCCACAATGACCTGTTTTAGATGAAATTTTGGAGCTTGCAAAAACTATAACTTCCTCAGATCATATCTCTGAAAATATAGTGAGACAAGCTCTGAAATTCAGAACCGAGGTTCAATGAGATTTCGTCTCAAATGGGTTTTTTGTTTAGCTTCTGAAATGTCGCAAAAACAAAGTTATAGCGAAAATGCCACGACGACCTGTTTGGAGCAGCGAAAACCCTAGAATCCAAAGCTCTGATACCAAATGTTATGAAACCAGCTCACAAAAATATAGAAAAGATAGATCAACGCCGTAGAAATAAGCCTCTTCGAGGGGGAAACCTCCTTTACATTACACAAATGAACAATTCTTAGATGATACAAATGACAAGACCTCCTTTCTATATATAGGAGTCTAAGGGGTCATAATATAATCAAAGCCGACATAACAATAATAATGTAAAGGCACAATAACAAAAATAGTGGGCTTATATGGGGCACAATAGTAACAATATGGGGACTACATGGGTACAACAATATAATAAGGGGGTTGTACTAATAACAATAAGGGGTTACACTAGTAGTATAGGGGCCTAACACAGAACTGCCGGAACTTCCGGGAACTGCCACAACTGCTAAGAACAACCGGAATAGCCGGAACAACCGGGAACAACTGGCACTGCCGGAACTGCCAACTGCCAGAACTTCCAGAATTTTCGAAACTGCCAGAAACTGCCGGGAACTATCGGAGCTGCTAGGAACAGCTGAAACTGCCGAGAATAGCCGGAATAGTCGGGAACTATTGGAACTGCTCGAACTGCTGGAAATGCTGGAACTACTAGGAACTATTGAAACTACCGGGAACAGCCGAAACTGTCGAAACTGTCGAAAATTGAAAGAATTGATGGGAACAACCGAAACTGCCGAAACAACCGGAGCATCTGTCTCTGAAGGAGAGCAACATGCAAGGGAAAACTAACTAGCATTGGGACAATTGTATGGTACTTAGCAACAAA
This sequence comes from Pinus tabuliformis, assembly GCA_031772625.1. Taxonomy (NCBI): domain Eukaryota; kingdom Viridiplantae; phylum Streptophyta; class Pinopsida; order Pinales; family Pinaceae; genus Pinus; species Pinus tabuliformis. The sequence continues at coordinate 797,715,609 of CM062805.1, read as the reverse complement.
TACACCAAGCATGCAATGTTACAGGTAGCATGCAAGGGACAACTAGCATGCAACAACAAATGCTAAGGACAAAAAACATGCTAGGGACAACAAGCAAGCAAGGAACAACAAGCAAGCAAGGTGCAACCAACACATAGGTCAATATGGCAACATGGTGCAACAATGGCACATAATGCAGTACAATGATGGGTACAGTCATGATTAATGAAGCGTGATGAGATGTAGCATAGTGATGATGGGTGCAACATGGTGTAACGCAGTGAGGTGCAGCATGATGACGAAATGCAACACAACGATAGGTGAAGAAATCACCTTGGAGAATCAGTTGAAGCAGCATGTCTTTAACTGATCTCATGTATCATCTTCTTAAAGATGATCTATGCTCTTATCTAGATAAGTCAAAGTGTTAACTTTTGTTGTAAACGTACTATCTCTCTCTGCCTCTGCTAAACTATTGAAGAACATATAAGAAGAATTGATCAAGGGTTTCCCCACATTGGGGTTTGTCCCTGGCTAGCACCACATCTTGTGTCCTCTTGACTTGGCTTGTCTTCTGTGATTTATGTTTATGTTCTATTTGCAGTTTACTTTAACACTGATGTGATTGCTAATCTGGAAAAGGTATTGAGCTAACAGTGAAAATTGAAATAAATTGCTCTAAGCATAGAACATACCTAAGATTAACAAAGTTTCACAAGAAGAAGGAAGACCTCCAAGCGTAATCAACAACAAGTCTTTGTCAGAAACAACTTCATTATAAATTGACAACTGATCTTTGTTTTTGATACCCTTATGAAGTATCCTTGAATGATCTCTCCTATGTTCATCTTAATATCCTTGAGCTGATTCTTCAGAGCAAGAATTTGACGCATTTTGTTCACTTGATACATTCCAATCAACCTAGCATACATTTCTTTGGATTTCTTCAAGTTGGAGACATAAGTGACGAGGTGGTCTCCAAGAGAATCAAGGATAATATTTTTAGCCTTGACTTCTCCTTTCTTGTATCTAACCTTGATAACAACATTGAAGTTTTTAGCTGGCTCTTCTACTTCTCCTTAAACATACTCCAGAGTATCTTGTTCCTCAAGAGTAATATCCAATCTAGACTTCCAAGGGAAAAAGTTTGAAGCATCAACCAACTTCTCTTCATTCTTAAAGTAAGAGGAATACATCTTGATCTGCTCAAAATTTCAACAACAAATAGAAAGAGACAACAAGAGATTTCAACAGTGAATGAGATATTTCAGCAGCAAAAAAAAAAGAGACAATAGAAAATGAGAAACAAGTAGAATGAAGAATAAGTGATATTTTAGTAGAAAATGAACTACAAATAGAGTGGACAACACTTGATATTTCAATAGAAAATGGGTTGTAAATAGAGTGGAAAACAAGAGATATTTTAACATAAAATGGGTTGCATATAGAGTGGACAAAAACGTATATTTGAGCAGAAAATGGGCTCCAATTATATTGGAAAACAAGAGATATTTTAGCAGAAAACGGGCTGCAAATATCGTTGATAGCAAGAGATATTTCAACATAAAATGGGTTGGAACAACACTTGTCTCCTTGAGCTTGTCTTCACCAAAGCTCTGATACAATGCTGAAATTATAAAGTTCTATGCTATAACAATCACTTGATCCAATAACTTCTTTAACCTGCAATATTAGTTAAGAAATTGTAGATAGAACATAGACCATATACACAATAGAATACAACCAAAAGCCCAATAAGACATAGTGAGTTTAGGTCATATGACAAAGGAAAAATCCACAAGGGGAAAAACCAACCATATTATTCTTATATTATAAATCCAATGTTCAACAGAGATACAAAATACAACGAGAGAAAGAAGAAGTTCACCCAAATATGAAGAATATCTTTGATAGTAGTAGTTGATGTAAACACTGAATTACTTTGCTCACCAAGTTCTACTTTTACTCTTAGAGACTCTCTCTCTCTCTCTCTCCCAATTATTTTATAGTCTCTCTAGTTCTCTCTTTCTCAAGTTCATACTCTCCTTTCACAATGCATAAGTAAGTAGTAGAGAGGATGAGAGGCACACATATATAGGAAGAGAAAGGAGGTCGAATTCAAGGGGTAACTCACATGCCTTGAGGATAAGTTACATATTCCAAAATGGGAGTGTAACTTATGCCATAAAGGAGGTACACTTGCTTAAGTAGATCATGCCATCAAGAGGGAGTATGCATGCCTTAGTGACTTGTGCCATAAAAAGGGAGAACACATGCCTTAGTAATTCGAGCCTTTAAGGAAAAGTGTAATATATGCATTAAAGGGGTGTAAGAGGAATCTTTTTACGTTTAAGAGAGTGCAAGATGTTTAAAAGTGTAACTAGGTTCGGTCTTCATAATGACATGTGTAAATTGTGATTTTACGTAATTGGTGAAAAGAAGAAAATAGAATTATTTTTGTAAGTACTTGAATCATGGGTTTCATGATCAAGGAATTTTATTTTAGTTAAGGTTCCCATTGTGAACCTTTATTTTTTTTCATCTAGTCATGAAAGTCAAATTGAGTCAATGTCATGTATGAAGGACCCTTCTTGGGCATGTTACATTTTTGTATGTGTCATTAAATGTATAAAAAGGCCCTCCAAGACCAAGCAAAGAAACCTCCTATAAGTCAACTTCAATATGGAATAAATGATCTCCTCCAAATACATGTCGGCTCACCCTCACTCAAGTTGACCTAATTTACTGGGAAACAACTATAAATAGGGCAGATCAACCTCATTTCAGAGTAAAAATTTCAGTCATCTTCAAGTCTGAAACAAGAAGTGCGAAAATGTCAAGGAAGATAGTCCTATAGCTAGTGAAGTAAAGAAAAGGAAGAGCAAAGTATTTAGGAGTGTTTTTGGGTCTGTTTTTGGTCACACATGTGAAGAAGAGAGGTGTAATTTGCTATAGAAGAAGCCAAGAGGAATTTATGTCCTCTTAGGTAGCCAAATTGGAAGAGGGGAAAGTCTAATGGAAGCTAAGAAAAACTATAAGGAGACCATGTCCTATGCAAAGGTATCAAGGACATTTTTCTAGAAGGAGAATCCAGGGTTTCTAATTAGGGCCGAAGATTGAAAACCTAATTCAAGGAGGCCGAAATAAAGTGTAAGTTTGAAGTAGAAGGAAGACAAAGTTGAAGAATAACTGAGAAGGAGGAAGGAGCAGACGGTTGACTATTGTTGACTAAGGATCTCATCAAGGAAGCTTTGTGTCTTCATCTTGGAGTGGGAAATAGGTCAAGGGTCTTGGTCTTGGTATTCATCAATTGAAGTCACTATAAGAAGAAGAATTTTTTTGGTTTTTCCTCTTAAGTGGGAGAGGTTTTGGCCCTGGATCATAGCCTACACAGTGTGTCTCTTGTCTCTTTATTGTTCATACTTTGGTAGCCGTTTGATGAAGAAGAACACTATAATAATATAACTAAAAGAAGATCCTAATCTATTGAAGTAAAAAGCTGTTAAGTTATGGTATGTTCTATGCTTATAACAATTTACTTCTTTTCCTTATTATATTCCATAGATTAGCAATCACATGTCCATAAAGTAAAGTGCAAATAGAACATTAAACGATCGACAGAAAACAAGCCAAGACAAGAGCCATAAGATGTGGCAGCTAGCCAGGGACAAACCCCACAATGTGTGGGGAAACCCTTTGATAAAATCTTATTTTATCTTCAATAATTTAGCAGAGAGAAATAGTAGAATAAATCTGATTCATATCAGCAGTAGCAAACCCTAGATTAGCAGCATCAACATTAACGCTTCATCATCAAACTAAGGTAGACGATATCTCACAAATTGACCGTCGGATCAGCTTGATTCCACCACCAAAAGTTGCGGCTTCTAGAGGAGGTTCAGATGAACCTATAGCACAGTTCAGATGAGGAGATCTTCTAGTCCACGCAGGTCAAACTTTACTTCTGCAGTTGCAGCTTCAATTTCGGCAGCTTCCAGCTTCAAACTAGGGCAGTCGATATCTTGCAAACCGTCCGTCGCATTGACTTGATTACACCACCAAAAGTTGCTTCTTTCAGAGGAGTTTCAGATTAACCTACAACACAGTTTAGATGAGGAGATCTTCTAGTCCACGCAGGTCAATCTTTACTTCTGCAATTGCAGCTTCAGTTTCAGCAACTTCCAGCTTCAAACTAGGGCAGTCGATATCTTGCAAACCGTCTGTTGGATTGACTTGATTCCACCACCAAAAGTTGCGGCTTTCAGAGGAGGTTTAGATGAACCTACAACATAGTTTAGATGAAGATATCTTCTAGTCCACGTAGGTCAATCTTTACTTTTGCAGTTCAGCTTCAGTTTCAGCAGCTTCCGACTTCACATGTGTGAGGGGGAGACCCTTTTCTGCGTAGTAGAGAAGAGACTCTTTTCTGCGCAGTAGAGAGAGAGATGTGATGAGATGAGTGAGTCCAAATGAGGAAAAGTCCTCCTGTATTTATACACAATGTTGGTGTTTGAATAGATGCGAATTTTGGGCTTCTGAGCCTACATGAGTTGTAGGTCGGCTTGATAATAATTCCATAATCAAAATAAATTCATATCTCCATGAATACTTATCGGAATCGGATGATCTTTATATCAATCCTACACCTCTCGATGAGAGGAATCTAATAAAAATATTATCAGCCATGAATAAGATGACCCACATGAAGTTTTGTCCTAGTTTCCAATTTTAACACTCCCTCTCAACTAGGGAGAACTTCATCTGCAATCTGTCTATCAGTCATTACTATTCATCCATCAAATGCACTGCCCTGTACAGCCTGTCCCTTGCCCTGCTCTGCTCTATTCTGTCTATTCTGCTTTGTCTTGTTCTGCCCTGTATTGATCTGTATTGTTCTGCTCTGTTTTGCTCTACTCTTGCATTGTTCTGTTCTACTATGCTTTTGTCCGAATTATGAATAAGAAGAAATGATCGAGGATGTATCAGTCTCAGAGTGCATACCACTGGTCCTAGACCAGTATCCCAGTCTTAGAGAGTGTACCACTGGTCCCAAACCAGTCTCAACCGACCCGAAGTCAGCGTCATAATATGTACCACTCTCACTGGTCCCAGACCAGTACTGCACTGACACGAACTCAGTCTCAGAGTATGTACCACTGGTCGCAGACCAGTCTCAACCGACCCAAAGTCAGTGTCATAGTATGGTACAACTCCTACCATTGGTCCTAGACCAGTATCATTGATCCTAGACCAATGGAGGTCATCCTAGCGTAGGGAGTACGGTAGATACAACAATGCGTCCATTGGTACTACTATGGTCCCTAACTTCATTTCCCTGCTCATTGATCGGATGAGAGGTACTTCCCATGAGTCCCAGACTGCATGGGTAGGATGCCTCGACAGGAGAACTAATCAATCCTGTCCTCACAGGAGAACACATCAATCTTGCTACAATCGCCATGGAGAACACATCAATCCAAGCCTCACAGGAGAACTAATGATCCTGCTACACAGGAGAGCGAATCATCCTGTTCCACAAGAGAGCGAATCATCTTGTCCCACAAGAAAGCGAATCATCTTGTTCCAGTGCACACCACCAAGTGAGGGTGAGTCACCCTGTGGTTGTATGTTGCTCCAGTAAGAACCACAAGCCCTTAGAGCTCCCAAAGCTCAATGTATGCAACATGCAGGACTCTTGTACAAGGGATTCTTGACGATTCCAAGTCGTTTGGGAAAATCATAGATTAGATCTTTCCTTGGGGCTTTGACAAGGTGTATCAACCTGTACATCATCTTAATGCGATGGAGCCTCCTTGCTCATCGACTTACCATATCCCAGACGATGTCTATCTGCTGGAGCAATCGACGAATACGGGATTCCTCAATAATCAAATCCCACCTCTAGTTGTTACAGAGAATCACAGTGGTATGTGTTCAAAAAGCTCACTGAAGAGCCCCAACCAAGTAGCTTCATACGAGATCATACTTGTAGATATGTATCTGGTCTCGGCGGTGCTTATGGCAACCGACTTCTGCTTCCTGCTCATCCATTATATTGAAGCAAAATCCAAAGAGAAACAACACTAAAAAGTGCTCTAGTGATCCTCCACACTACTTGCCTAATCAGCATCATGCAGTTTCATATTTCCGGCAGTGTATCTCAATCCGTGAGAGATTGTGTCCTGAAGACATCTCAGAAGATTCTTGGAACCAATCTAGTGAGGCTCAACCAAATATGAGCTCACAATGCTAACTGCAAAACATATGTTCGAATGGAGGTTCACCAAGAACATCAACGCGAATGAGTTTTTGAAACTCAGAGGCATTTCCCAAATCTGGTCCGACATCACTACCATATAACTTTTGAAAGTTAAGATCCTTGAGGTAGTCACAGGCTTGTAGTCCACCATACCAAATTTTTTCAGAATCTTCACCACATATTTTCCTTGAGATAGGAAAATTTCCCTTGGCTTTTTCCACACTTCAAGTCCTTGATTCTTCATTTCAAATTCAGAAGCCAACTCCCTTTTACATTTGTGAATAAGAGGGTATGCACCTGTTAGAAAGAGGTCATCCACATAAAACACCAGTATGAGAGGCTTGTCATCTTCAACCTTAAAGTAAAGGTTAGGATCAGCTTCACTCCTAGTGAATCCCAGCTTCATCAAGTAGCTATTGATCCTCTCATACCATGTTCGGGGTGCTTTCTTCAGCCAATAGGGAGCCTTCTTAAACCTGCATACATGAGATTTTCAATCATAAATCTCAAATCCTTCAGGTTGCTCCACTTAGACCTCTTCTTTGATCGAGCCGTGCAAGAACGCGGTCTTGACATCCATCTGATGTAGGTTCCATCCTTGTGAAGCGGCAAGGGCTATGATTGAGCAGATGGTTGTATATCTGGCAACAGGTGCAAATATCTCATCATAGTCTATACCTTCCTTCTGGGAGAAACCACGAGCAACAAAATGAGCCTTATACTTTTCCGTACTTCCATTTGCTGCATGCTTTATCTTATAAAGCCATTTGGAAGTAACAACTGTCTTGTCCTGGGGTCTGGGAACTACTTCCCAGACATCATTCTTCATGATAGATTCATATTCTTCGGTCATAGCATCCTTCCATACTTGATGCTTGATGACATCTGAGAATGATGAAGGCTCATTTTGTACGATCGTGCTCATGATGGTTAGGTATCCCTGATACCTATTAGGTTTCTTACTTTCACGAAAGGTTCCTCACGGTGTAGCATGTCCTTCACCATCATCAAGTAGCCCCCTAAGCCATGAAGGCCTCTTCCTGGAAGAGGAAGGCTGAGGTGGATAAATAGGATCCATTGGTTCTTCCACATCAGGCATTGTTACATCATCTACCCATAGAAATAACTTCCACAATCGTATGGTGCCACACCATTCTGCTCTGGAGTATGTGGTGTAGTAGTCTCCCTCTTAATGCCAACCTCAGGTATTCTTGAGTGAACCAACTGTAATATATCGGAGGTCTTACTTAGGCTTGAGGGGAATGGTCCCCTTTTGAGCTTTCCTTCAGCACATCCTGGACATACACCTTCTTTCTCTACTTGGAATTTGGGCATCCCTGTCACTATTTGTCTTACACTGAGTAGAGATTTATAATGAAGGGGGGAAAAATCAGATGCCAAAGTTTGGATTGAAGAGATGTGTCATAAGACATGACACCTAGCGAACATCCATCGACCTGATATAATGAATCAACACGAAACCCAAGAGTAAAGGCATCTTTAACATTATTTTTCCATATATGTACCTTGCCATCGCTGAAGGTTACCTTGTAGCCTTTGTCTTCCATTGCCGAGATGGACACCGGGTTCTTTTTGAGGTCAGGTGCATTTAATACATCCTGGAATTTCTAGCTTTCTTGAATGGTTGTCCTCTTCCTTGATTCCCAACTCTCCTCTTACCTTTGCTATTGAATTTGTCATTCCTTTGATTGCCATCAGAGGGATTTTGATCATCGTCCCGGTGTGAGTCCTTTCTATCAGGGCACTTCCTTGCATAGTGACCTGCTTTATCGCAGATGTAACATCGTCCTTTTCTTCCACCCTTAGGTCCAGCCTTTCCTTTTGATTTAGTCCTGGAATTATTTCTTTTCTTAGCATGAGAAGAAAAGGCAACAAAAGGATCTTTAGGCATGGGCATTTCTTACTCTTCTACCCTTGTTTCTTCTTGAATGCATCTAACCATTAATTCCTCGAAACCAGGAATTACATTATTGTTCAGAAGAGTAGTCCTAAATACGTACCATTCGGATGGTAATCCTCCAAGAGTCGTGAGTGCCATTTCTCTGTGAGTAATAGTCTCCCCAATAGATAGGAGATCGTTCTTGATCTCGGTGATTCTTAAGAAGTATGCTTGCATACTCTCATCTTTACCCTTATGAATTTCCTTTAGTTTATTTCTAAGAAACAAAACTTGATTTGCATCATTGACTTTAAATAAACTCACCAGTCTATTGTAGATTTCCTTGGAGGTGTCTAGTTCAGAGATGTAGGCCACCAAGCACTTGTTGATAGAGTCCCGGATGATCTTCTTCGCTTTAATTTCTTCGTTCTTCCATTTGTTCCTGGCAGCAGGAGGTGCATTTGATGGAGGCTCAACAATATTGCCTCTCACATGATCCAACATTCCTTGAACGTCAAGGGTTAGATTGATAGACATCTTCCATCCGTGATAGTAAGCTTTCTCACAGAGCTTGTCTTCGGCAGGAAAGAGTGTTGAGGACCCCATCGTTCTTTTTAGGATAGCCTTGCCAATCTTCTCTTCGGTGATTGCTCTTGCTCTTGCTCGGGCTTTGTCTTCATCTCAGCTCTGATACCATGTTAAGTTATGGTATGTTCTATGCTTATAAAAGTTTACTTATTTTCCTTATTATATTCCATAGATTAGCAATCACATGTACATAAAGTAAAGTGCAGATAGAACATTAAACGATCGACAGAAAACAGGCCAAGACAAGAGACATAAGATGTGGCGGCTAGCCAGGGAAAAACCCCACAATGTGTGGGGAAACCCTTTGATCAAATCTTCTTTTATCTTCAATAATTCAACAGAGAGAAATAGTAGAATAAATCTGATTCATATCAGTAGTAGCAAACCCTAGATCAGTAGCATCAGCATTAGCGGCTTCATCATCAAACTAGGGCAGACGATATCTCACAAACTGACCATCGGATCGGCTTGATTCCATAACCAAAAGTTGTGGCTTCTAGAGGAGGTTCATATGAACCTATAGCGTAGTTTAGATGAGGAGATATGCTAGTCCACGCAGGTCAAACTTTACTTCTGCAGTTGCAGCTTCAGTTTCGGCAGCTTCCGGCTTCAAACTAGGGCAGTCGATATCTTGCAAATCGTCCATCGGATTGACTTGATTCCACCACCAAAAGTTGCGGCTTTCAGAGGAGTTTCAGATGAACCTACAACACAATTCATATGAGGAGATCTTCTAGTCCACGTAGGTCAATATTTACTTTTGAGTTGCAGCTGCAGTTTTAGCAACTTCCGGCTTCAAACTAGGGCAGTGGATATCTTGCAAACCGTCCGTCGAATTGACTTGATTCCACTACCAAAAGTTGCAGCTTTTAGAGGAGGTTTAGATGAACCTACAACGTAGTTCAGATGAGGAGATCTTCTAGTCCACGCAGGTCAATCTTTACTTCTGCAGTTGCAGCTTCAGTTTCAGCAGCTTCTGGCTTCACATGTTTGAGGGAGAGACCCTTTTCTGCGCAGTAGAGAAGAGACTATTTTCTGCGCAGTAGAGAGAGATGTGATGAGATGAGTGAGTCCAAATGAGGAAAAGTCCTCCTGTATTTATACACAATTTTGGTGTTTGAATAGATGCGACTGTTGGGCTTCTGAGCCTACATGAGTTGTAGGTCAGCTTGATAATAATTCCATAATCAAAATAAGTTCATATATCCATGAATACTTATCGGAATCGGATGATATTTATATCAATCCTACACCTCTTGACGAGAGGAATCTAATAAAAATATTATCAGCCATGAATAAGATGACCCACATGAAGTTTTGCCCTAGTTTCCAATTTTAACAAAAGCACTCACAAGAAATTATCATTAATAGAGAAATCGCCTAATCTTGATGCCCTATATTTCTCAACATGATATTAGAGTTAAGGTGACTAAGTCAAGGAAGGGAATCTTATCAAGGGACACCCAAGGATCAAATCTTGAGGAGGGAATAAAAGAGAAGAACATCTTAAAGTCAAGATATACAAAGGAAGAATCATAACACTAGATTAAAGAAAGCCTACACCAACAAGAAGTCTTGGAATCATCAAGTCATCTCAAGAGACCACAAAGACCCTGCTCAAGTTGAAGGACTTATACATCAAGTTCCTTCCTAGAAAATAAAAACCAAGGACGTTTTCATCAAGATTCCAAGGCGATCTCTCTCTTGTTGAAGAAAGGTCCTTACCATAGAAGACATCATCAAGAAGTTATCATTGATCTTCATCAACAAAGACACCACCATCAAAGGATCTAAGGGATCTCCCTCTCTGTGGGATAAATGATCATCCTATGACCTATCAAGTCAGTATAATTATGTTCTATCAAAATGTCTTTGCGCGAGGAAAGCAACAAATTGGTTGTGGCTTCAAACTATCTTGCATGGAAGAAAATGACATATCTGAATCTCATTGAAAATGAGGATATGGAACATGTCAAAGGATCTATCACTAAACTAGGAAAGGAATATGCTCAAGCTGTTGCAAAAATATATGAAAGGGGAAGTTAGGGTTTAAAGGATTATCATAGAATCCATCAAGTATCCTCTCATCCCATATGTATCTAAATTCGAAACTTCAAAAGAAATCTATGACAAACTAGTAGATTTGTATTCCATAAGCACTGCTGCAGAAGTCATCTCATTAAGGAAAGAACTTTACAAGTTGAAGATGTCAAGGGAAGATGGAATAACCTCATACTTCATGAGGATATCTGAAATTAGGGATTAACTTCAAGAATAAGGTGAAGTCATGTCTGATAGAGAAATGACTACAGTTGTACTAAATGAACTATCAGAGGAGTGGGGTAACTTTACTTCAATTATTTATGGGAATGAAGAAGCTACTCCATTCCAGGATCTATGGTCACTATGAAGGATTGAAGAATCTAGACTAAAGGCCAAAACTGATGTGGGAGCAGGTGAGCAAAATCAAGCTTATGCTACAATGACAAGAAGAAAGGGAAAATTTGGAAAGTCTAGTTCTCGGAAAAATAAAAGGAACATGGCTAAGATTCAATTCTATGGGTGTTAAGATAATGGGCACTACAAAAGAGATTGTTCTAATATCAAGAAGGAAAATAAAAAAAGGGGAAGAGAAGAAGCCCATATCACCGAAGAAGTGGAAGAAGTTGAAAAGAAGAAGTCCAAGAAAGAGGAAGTAAGAGATCTCAATTATGACTGGGATAGTCTTCCTCACCTAAGCTGTTTTCATAGTTTCTGAGTCTTTGTTCGTAAGATATGGCTATCATGATTCACTAAAAAAAATGATGGGATGCATCATGGCATCATAAAAGAATTGAAATAAAGAGCTCGGGACATCATCATAGAGAAGCATGAAAGATGGTTGAAATTGAAATCTATGGAGGTCAACTATGGAAGGATATAGCTATTTAAAACCTCATTTGTAACATAGGTAGAACTTATGGAAAAGAAAGAAAAGTTTCATCTAGTACAAGGCTCATCATACATTTGTCAAAAGGAAACATCTGCTGGATGGGGATACTTTAGATTCTCAAGATTCTTTGATGGAATATTCATTGCAAGGTTCACTGATCAAGAGGGGAAGCAAGTGTTTCATCAAAGAAATCCAACTTGTGGAATTCATGAGATGATGGTATGATGACAAAATAAGTGAAGCAGATCAAGGGATTGAAGTTCTTTAAATCAAGGAAGCTGCTAAAGAAAGTCTAGATGACATAAAGGAAAATGAGATATGTATGCTTACATTCGATATTGTAGAGTCATATCATATGGTTGCAGGTACCATGAATCAATGCTCTATCTTTTGAGCGTAATCAAAAGAAAGGATCTCCTCCTTTGAAGGGATGCAAGAATGCATGGGTCACATATTCACTGGATGAAATCAACATAATATGTCCTCATATGTAATATGAGGTGGTTGAAAACAATTGAAGGAATTATGATTGGAAATTCCTGGGAATGTAATGTGTGAAGAAAGGAAGGAAGAGATCATGGGATATGCAACAATGGAAAAGGAAATCAACATACAAAGACCAAGAGATCCGACTATAATATCTCCATGAAAGATATGTAGACTCTAATGAAGTCTGAAAAAGAAAGAGACCCTTGACAATATATATCTTTGGGAGAGATATATGCAGGATGCTGATGCAAAATAGAAGATGTCATGATGAAAGACCACCACAAAGGTAATTTTGATTTAAGCATTCATTTCTTATTTTTGAACAAATATCTGGATGGGCTTATGCAGGACTACCAAGGGAATATCTATGCATATCTTCCACCACCGATTCCCATGTAGTAGGATGAAATATACTTAAGGAAAGATGGCATGAAGGAAGGCCAAATATAGACCGATGGATCACTTTCCAATGATGACATGACTAAATCATGGATGAAAGTGATGGATGGTTTGTGCCCTATGAATAAGTCCCAAACCATGAAGACTCTCGAATAACGAAAAGAAGTTCATGCCATGGTGAGGAGGAGTTCTTCAAGTAGCTAGTTGTCCCATCATCTCCACCTGAGGAGCTGCTGTAGGTCCCTAATTAAGAGGGAGCTTGCAAATAAGCTTCCTACTTAGAAGAAACTTGGAAACAAAATTCCTAAGCCAAGAGGGAGCTTAGGTACATTCCTTCCGTAGGAATGAGTACATTCCTTTATTGGAATATATATGTCCTCCCTAATTAAGAGGGAGAGATAGACAAATCATTCTTGTCTTCACTTGGGAAGACAAAATGGAGGATTGGGTAAACATCTGGCATTTGATACTCTTTGAGGATGAGTTAGGGCATCAAAGATAAGACTAGTTGTAGAGGACCGATATTCTTTGAGGAATGGGAATCCAAGATAAGAATAGTCCTGGTGGAAACACCCTGAGAACTCGGGTGGGGTATGTTCTGAGAGAGACAATGATGAGGGTGTCTATACATCATTGGTCTTACTAGCATTGAGCTCAGATCTTGTGAAAATATAGAGTTGTTATTCAAGGCCTTGCTATGCGACAATGCTGGTTGATATTATGTTAAACAGATGAGTTACCAATTTGACTCTTCTTATGAGAATTATTCAGATTGGGAATGAAAAAGTACCATTATGAATACCTCCCTAGTTAAGAGGGAGTGTTGAAAAGTGTAACTAGGTTCGATCTTCATAATGACATGTGTAAATTGTGACTTTATGTAATTGATGAAAAGAAGAAAATAAAATTATTTTTGTAAGTACTAAATCATGGGTTTCATGATCAAGGAATTTTATTTTAGTTAAGGTTCCCATTGTGAACCTTTAGGTTTTGTCATCTAGTCACAAAATTCAAATTGAGTCAAATGTCATGTATGAAGGACCCTTCTTGGGCATGTTAGATTTTTGTATGTGTCATTAAATGTATAAAAAGTCCCTCCAAGACCAAGAAAAGACACCTCCTACAAGTCGGCTTGAAGATGGAATAAATGATCTCCTCCCAAAGACATGTCGGCTCACCCTCACCCAGGTCAGCCTAATTGACTAGGAAACAACTATAAATAAGACAACTCGGCCTCATTTTAGAGTAAGAATTTCGGTCATCATCAAGTTTGAAAAAAGAAGTGTGAAAAGGTCAAGGAAGATAGTCCTATAGCCAAGGAAGTAAAGAAAAGGAAGAGCAAATTCTTTAGGAGTGTTTTTGGGTATGTTTTGGGTCACACATGCAAAGAAGAGAGAGGTCATTTGCTTTAGAAGAAGCCCAAAGTAATTATAGTCCTCTTAGGTAGTCGAATTGGAAGATGGGCAAGTCAAAAGGAAGTCGAGACAAGCTAGAAGGAGACCCTATCCTAAGCAAAGGTATCAAGGAAATTTTTCTAAAAGGAGAATATAGGTTTTTTTAATTAGGCTTGAATATTGCAGACCTAATTCAAGGAGGCAGTTTAAAGCAGAAGGAAGCTAAACTTGAAGAATAAATGAGAAGGAGGAAGGATCAGAAGGTTGACTATTGTTGACTAAGGATCTCATCAAGGAAGCTTCGTGTCTTGGTCTTAGAGTGGAAAATAGGTCAAGGGTCATGGTCTTGGTATTCATCAATTGAAGTCACTATAAGAAGAAGAATTTGTTTGGGTTTTCCTCTCAAGTGGGAGAGGTTTTGGCCCTAGATGATAGCCTACACTGTGTGTCTCTTTTCTCTTTATTGTTCATACATTGGTAGTTGTTTGATGAAGAATAACACTATAATAATCTAACTAAAAGAAGATCTTAATCTATTGAAGTAGAAAGCACTCACAAGTAGTTATCATTAATAGAGAAATCACCTAATCTTGTTGTTGTAGATTTCTCAACATAAGAGGTGCATAAGAGCATTAAAGAGAAAGAGAGGAATGAATACTTTAAGAGAGAGAGAGAGAGAGAGAGTAATGTATCATTGGATGAGAGAGTTCAATTTGCCATCAAGGAGAGAGATGTGAAGTGACATGATTGAGTGCCAAATAGGAGAGGTGACATGTAATTCCTCTTTAGATAATATAATAATAATAATAATAATAATATTGATGATTAAATTAAAAAAATAATCAATTTAGATTGATTAAGGATAAGTTAAGTGAATTTCCATCATCTATACATGATTACCAATTGAAGCAAGGTGACGTACTAATTTTGGAAAGTCATGGTTGCAATGATAGACATGACTTTCTATATTTAGAAAGTCACTATAGAATAGTCAGAAATTAAATTTTATTCAAGAAAATTTATCCCTTAGTTGCCAATTTTCAACAAATTAAGAGTTTTACAAAATGTTCATACCCGAGTTTGAGTTAGCTCTTGGTCCAAAAGTTTAAAGAAGTCAATTTCACTTTTGAATGTGGTTGCTATCCCAATTTATGAATTCATATGTCAACCAAGGGCTATATTATATTCTCGCCAAGAAGCTTCATTAATCAAATTGGGAGAAAAAATGTTTTCCATAAGATCCAAAAAAAGAGAAAATGGGTAAGGAGTGTTTGCATTGTAAAATAAAAGTGGAAAATCATATTAAAGAATACAAAATGAAAGGTGCTCATAGATGAAGGGAATTTTAGGAGGTTTGAAAGATATAATATTTTTTAAGCTTCTTGATAAAATACAAGGAATAAAGTAAATCCTCCAAGAAAACATGATCACATTTCATAAGATGATAATTGAAATTATGGAGAAAACCAAGATTACATGTGGTATACATGAATGGATCAAAGGGTCTTGAGAGATGACAAGGGATAAAGTGATGAGGATTAATCATGTCTGATAAATGGGGAGGAGCATGGCATTTATACACATGAGAAAATGACAAAATATATTCAAATAATGCGGGAATAATTTCAATGAGCAAACATTGATATTGATAACATTAAAGCGTTTTTTAAGATCAACCTATTACTTAGTGTTTAAAACAAATTTAATAGCCATTCCTAGAAAATTTGAGTGCTCAATAGATCACATGAATTGTAATCTATGTGTAATTCTATTGATTTAACTGTCCATATGTGCATATTTAATTAAATTATGAAGGGTTAACATCCAATGAGTTGGAGCATATCCCATTGAGGATTTCACAATTAATTAACAACTATATTGATAGCCAGAGTGTTGAGTCTTTTGGAGAACATGAATGTACTAGAAATTCAAGAAATAGATGGTACAATTCATGAGTGTATGACACAAGAAGATATAAGTCACTTAATCAAGTTCTATTTTGATGATAAACTAGCTATAAAACAGACTCAAATATTAGGTGCAACTCTTAGTAAAACAAAAAGTTAAGAAGCGTAACTAGATCATTGGGTGTTATTTTTTTAAGATACACATTTAAAGTAAAATTATTTATCAACAACATCATCCAAGGTAAGTTTTTCATTTGAAAAGTTATGGATGCCTGAAATTGGGGCTGCTCATAGAGAATTAACATTAGTTTTTGTTTAAATAGTAACTTAGACAGATAAATTGATGATAACAATGGATAAAGTATAAGGAACCACGAGGAAAACATTGTATAAACATAAAAAATCAGGGATCATTTAGATGAAAGTGATGAACTTGCTTGTTGGATGATTAATTATAGATAACCCTACTTGGGTAGACTTGTAGATGATGTCAAGGATAAGGTGTAAGAGCTTTAGAAGACAAATGTCTGTGTTTTACCAAAGGAAAAGGACATCATGCAATGTAGAGTATCAAGAGGTACATTTAAATGACATGGAAAACATATATTGGAGATTACTCATGCTAATTTTTTCCAAAAACATTAATAGAAGAATCATGATATTAATACTATCAATATATTTGTGAAGCTTAAATTGTGGCATGTTAGTCCAATTAGTATTTTGTGAGATCTATCATTATTATTATCGTGTGGAATTGAAGTTGTATTATGAGATATTTTTTGAACTTAGGTTCAAATATTGGTCAAATGACCTTACTTCTATCATTCATGCTTTTATATATAAGATACTATGAAAATGGAAGGAATTGTTCAAAATAAACATTTTAGTGGAAAAAATATGAATTGCATGCTAAATTAATAATGTTAGTTAGTATTTATCCTAATAAAACTAGGTTGTCAGAGCTCATTGAGAAGTGCAAGAGATAAATATGCTACTTGGAATTCTATACCCTATTCAAATGCACCCTCCAAAAAGATTATTTTACTCTAGGGAAAATTTTGAATAAAAAATTTCTCGAAGAAGATTGATGATCAAATTTATAATATATGAAACATCTAATAGAGGAAAGTGAAAATATTTGCATTTCAATAATTTTGTGAGGTATTCACATGATTTGATATTATCAATGGTCGATTTTGCTAAGAATTATACATTGGCTACATAGAGGAAGATGCAAATTAAATATAACCATGTAAACTTGTTTCTTGCTTGTGCATGTTTTGTGCATAATCCAGAACACAATGTTGATGGTGGGTAAAACACTTAAAATAATCGTGGTGTTAGTTAGGAGTGCCATTTTTATATGAGTGATGATTGTGATCATGAAACACTATTTATTCAATGTTGTTTTGACATAATTTATAAATCATTTAGTGAATTAGGGTGCACATTTCAAAAACATTGTGTTTATTTGGATAATGATGCAAGAGCATCTAGTCCTAGCCAACAATGTGATGGAGTGGTCACATGTTGTGGCTAATGCAAGTTTGGAGGAAGACTTGGTTGTTAAATTTGTATTAATTTCAAATAAATGTAAGTAGTTAAGGGTTGCCTAATTTTGAACAGAATTGGGAATAATTGGCAAGTGATCCTCCCTGCGTGGAGATCAAGCCAATTAGCTATATTGATTAGTTAGAGTAGGATATGATTTCTAGGAATAGAGTGAATTCCTTCTTTTGTGGAAGGAAATTGTTAGACAGAGCATATATGTGTTTCCTTTCTTTTCTAAAAGGGGATCGAGAGGATTAGAGAGGATTCGAGAGTATTGTAAGCCTACGGGCAGCGTAGGGGAAGAAGACCACTAATTAGAATAATCAGGCTAGAGAGGGGCAAACAGCCTCAAATTTGTAATTATGTGTTCATGTGTGTATATAAAGAGAAAGGAATGAATCGAGAGTGAAAGAGTGTGAGTAGAGCGAGAGCAGAGAGATAGTGAGTGGATTGTAATTTTTTTAGACATAGGTCTTTTTTTGTGTAATTAGGCCTAATGCCGAGACTCTGTTATTTGTTTATTGTGAATAAACTAGTGTTGTGAGCATAATTATATAACCAGCCCATGGAGGCCTTGAATGCTTATTTTTTTTCTCTGTATTCAGATAATATTGATGTTGACCTGTGTTTTTCATTTTTTATGATAGAAATGTTGTGTTAAAGGATCTGTTGGTGAGTTCATTCCATCGTTTGGGACTTGCAAGTGGAAAACCCAAAATACACTAAGTATCAGGCGTAAAACGCATTTGGATTGAGAATCCGGACTTCAAATCCTTTTAGACAGAGGTTTTTAATGCTATCAGGTCCGCAGAACCCAAATCACATCACCCCAGTGTGTTGACCTGTTGCATCGCCGAATGCCATTTACATAGAGAAACTGCTCTAAAACACTTAGCGTATCCATGTAGCGAACTTGAAAAATTATGCACGGAAGTTTTGGGTCTTATCGGGTCCGACATATATATTGCATCGCATAGTTGGATTGACACATATCAAAGGCCTGATCCCAAAATCTTGTGACTTCCGATTGCGACATATCACATCCGGATTTTGAAGTGGAGGCGGTATATTGTAAAGCGGGCATATGGAAATCACCGATAGTGATTAGCGATATCGCATCGGACCTCCACCGAGGGATAACATCGATAGTTATGGACCATTGGAAACCCGATCGCCGATATTGCGATTCAATCTAAGCCGTCTGATTGGCCAGATCTGGATCTTCAACATAATATATAGAATCGCTTTAAAAAGGGGAAAAAGCTTTGTTTTGACATTTTCGAGAGCATTTTGGTCCCGATAGGGAAAAGCATTGTTTTAAGCTTTTTCAAAGGCTTTTGGATTCTGATAGGAAAAGGGTTTATATTTTGTGTAAAAAGGGGTGATTCTTGGGTTTTATAGGTCTAATCGTGGGTTTATAAAAAGCCATTATTTCCGCTGTGTCAATTTTGGTATCAAAGCAGGAGAAAGAAAGAAATTTTCCCGCGAAAAGGATGTTTTGTTTATGAATATTTATGATACAGAAGGTATGAAAGTTGCAACAATTGAATGAATGGCAATGTTGGGCACAAGACTACAACAGTGACATTGTAGAGGAACTTTTGGGAAATTCTTAGAGATTGTAGTAGAACCTTATTCTAGCTGAGGCTTGGAATAGATAGGGATAGAGGGGTCCTTAAGAGAAGTAAGTGTAGCAACGAGAGAGAGAGAGCAAGATTGCTCAGTGCAAGTTCTAAGGAAAGAGGACTTGGAGACCAGGCAGCGGAGAAGCTTGGTGAGGAGATCAACTTAGAAGGAAGTTGATTGGTTGCAGGTGTAGAGCTCACACAGAAGAGAAGATGACTATGGAAAGTCATATGTAAGGTTCAAAAGAAGGCTATAAGATGAATGAGGAGAATGCTCAAACAATCCATAGGAAACAGATGAGTCAAGCGGAGATTGACAAGGAAATGGCTGAGATAAGAGGAAGACTCGATGTGTTAGTGATGCTGCGAGAGGAGAACCAAAGAAAAGGTTGGATCTTGAAGAGGAAGCCAGTGAAGTGGCCTAAGTTGTAGAGAAGGCTGCAACAGGAACATGTAAAATGGTTGATAGAAAACCTCATAGAAGCAGAGGAAGAAATGGAAGTTTCCATTTGTAGACCAGAACAAGGTGAAATGTTGGGTGAAGATGATAATGAGAGATCAGTTTAAGATCTCATGGACTATTGGCATAGTTTAGAACAATTAGAAGATATGATGACAGGGGAAGCAGATGAGGCAATGAAGCCTTGTGATTTTAATTCTCATAGTTTGTGTATGTTTGCAGGATATGCAAAGGATGATGGACAGTCTGGTGAAACTGTCACAAACAAGAATGAAGCTCTTGAGGTGAAGTATGATGGAGAATTCCTTTTATAGGAAGAAGGTGTTGATTTATTGCAGCAGAAAGAGTTCATAGATGAAATTCTGTTTGGTGTAAGACAGTCAGAAGAAGTTGATATGGACCATAAGTCTAATGAAAATGCCATAGTGATATTCCAAGAAGGTAAACAAATGAATTTGTTTAATGAAATTGATGAAAGAAGATTGCAATATTATAGTGCAGAAAACATGATAACTCAGGAGGATTTCCAGGAAAAGGATGAAGCTGAGAATGGAAATTGTGATGAAATGCTGGGGAGATTTCACATGGAATTAGAGTTATTGGAAAGATTGCTCAAGGAACCTAAAGGAGAAATGAAGCTTTCAGAACCTAATAAAGAAAAAGATATGATTACTATGTATGATAAGGATGAAATGTCTCTAACATTTACAGAGTTAAGTAAATGTTTAGACTCTTCAGTTAATGATGTGACTGTAGGTATGGAAGACATCATTAATAAATATGATACTGAAATCAGAGATTATTTGAAGGTAAGATGAAAGATCAGGAGCAACAAGGAAGTTATGTCCTCAGAGACATGAAGGAGACAAAAGTATTAAACCAGCATGATGAAGATGGAAAGGACCAACAATTTAAAGGAGATGATCAGCAACATGAGAATGAATTTGAGGAAGGCATTAGATTGCAGAAGTATAGCAACTGGCAGCAGAATGAAGAACAATAGATTAGTCTGGTAGTACAAAAGAAGACAGATGGAGACCGAAGAAAAGAGTCAAGTGGAAGCTATTGAAACAGAGGTGGAATGGCAAGTTGATAAACAAGTTCAGGGAACTTGAACAAATTCATATTGATTTGTTAGAGAAGGAGAGACTCAAAGGAATGGAATCACAACAAGAAGGATCTGCTGAAATCCAAAAGATCTATGATGGAGGATGGGTGCTTGAAGCATCAAAAGAAGATGAAAGGTATTGTATTTTGAAAACTAAAAGTTGTTGTGTGTTTGCAGGTCATATAGACTTGAGGGAAGACAAGCAGTTATTGGAAATTGTTATATTAACAGGTGAAGAGATGACTACTCACAGTCATATGCAGAATAAGGAGAAAAGTTACAGTCAAGTGAAAGAAGATGTCCAATCAGATGACATTCAAAGGATAAGTCAAAAGGAGGATGCCAAAAGAATTATTGAGATCAAAGGAATGTTTGGAGGAAAGAGATCCACTCATATGAACATAGAACAAAGAGTTTTCTCAGGAACACTGATGAAGCTAATACAAAGCAAATGAAGAATCTTATGGTGTATTTAGGAGTGGAAGTCAACTGGAAGAGTTGATGATGAAATTATTTGAGGAGACCTTGGTGTCTCATAGTTTTGAAACTAATATGTTATGTGTAAATGCAGGATACACCGAAGTGAGACAACTGATTGATCTTGTCACAAGGGAAAGGAAAAGCAAAGCTATGGTGCTTCAGAAGTTAGAGGAAGTAAATTCACATAATATTGTGATGCAGAGGAAAGGGCAGCTGTTAAACATAGCTGTAGTGAATTATGTAGATATTAGACAACGGTTGAAGACTAAAGCCAAAGGAGAACAACTATTGAAGATTATTGACCTTGAGGAAAGCCAGAGTAAAAAGTACTAAAGACAGATGTTGCAGACAATGAAGTTAATGAAGATCGTGCAGAACTCTTGGGAGAAATTTCAAATGAGATGACAGATTTGTGGCATGAGTCAAGTCTTTTGAAGAGGAGGCAAGGAAACCAAGGGATAAGTGATCAGACTATACAACCAGAACTAAATGAGAATGAAGAAATTGTCATGGATGACAAATATGAGAAAGAAGTTGTTAGAAGTGTTGGCATAATGAGGAAGCAAGGTAAAGTATTCGTGGTTAAAGAATTGATTAACTCTGATGAAGATTTATATGTAGGAACAAGGCAATGTGAAATCAATTTGAACCAAGGAGTTGATTTTGAAGATCAGATCGAATTAATGAAGGGTGAGATTAGAATGTCTCAGAAAGATGGAATGATGCTGAATCTACAGTATGGGAGTGTTGAACTAGAAATGAATTCAAGAGATGATAGTAACAGAATTACTATTATACTACAGGGATTTATTGATGAAGAAGAGGCTGAAGATGAAATTTCAGATGCAGACGAATATAATGCCATAATCCTTAAGAGTGCAGAAATGAAGTTACTAGAAGAAGAAATATTCCAAGTACCTAACCAAGTAGGAAAAATTCTGAGTTTTCAAGAAATTTGTAGAATTGCAGGTATATTGGAATTTGAAGTAAGAAATGATGAAGCCATGAATGAGAAACTAGAATTGTTGCAGGATATCAGTGGAGAAGGTATTGGCATAGAGATTATGATGTTCTTATTAAAGAACACAATTAGTTGCAAGAGAATAGTATTCAACATATGAGACATGAAGTGGACAAAGAATTGGATGAGTTGTGGGGACTCATACAACAAAGTTCCAATAAAACAAATAAAGGACAAAAGAAGAAAGGAAGATTGGCTGGAAAGAATGGTACAGGTGAAGGAAATGGAAAACTGCAAATTAAGATGTGGGAGCCTATCATAAACTGTAATGATGAGCAAAGAACAGTAAGATATATGAAAAGGACAGTAGCAGACAAGGAGAGCATAACTAATGGGGCAATGCAGCATAAAGTATGGAGACCGGGAGAACAAAAAACAACATCAGTAACCAAGGACAGAGTACCAAACAAAGTATGGAATCCAGGAGGACACAGATCATAAGCGTATGATCAGGAGATCATGATTAATTTAAACTTAGGAGCATCTAGGCCTAGCCAGCAATGTGATGGAGTGGTCACATGTTGTGGCTAACGCAAGTTTGGAGGAATACTTGGTTGTTAAATTTGTATTAATTTCAAATAAATGTAAGTAGTTAAGGGTTGCCTAATTCTGAACAGAATTGGGAATAATTGGAAAGTGATCCTCCCTACGTGGAGATCAAGCCAATTAGCTATATTGATTAGTTAGAGTAGGATATGATTTCTAGGAATAGAGTGAGTTCCTTCATTTGTGGAAGGAAATTGATAGACAAAGCATATATGTGTTTCCTTTCTTTTCTAAAAAGGGATTGAGAGGATTAGAGAGGATTAGAGAGGATTCGAGAGTATTATAAGCCTATGGGAAGCGTAGGGGAAGAAGGCTGCTAACTAGAATAATCAGGCCAGAGAGGGGCAGAGAGCCTCAAATTTGTAATTATGTGTTCATGTGTGTATATACAGAGAAAGGAATGAATCGAGAGTGAAAGAGTGTGAGTAGAGCGAGAGCAGAGAGATAGTGAGTGGATTGTATTTTTTTAGACAAAGGTCTTTTTCTATGTAATCAGGCATAAGGCCGAGACTCTGTTATTTGTTTATTGTGAATAAACCAATGTTGCGAGCATCATTATATAAACAGCCCGTGGAGGCCTTGAATGCTTGTTTCTTTTCTCTGTATTCGGATAATATTGATGCTGGACTGTGTTTTTCATATTTTATGATAGAAATGTTGTGTTAAAGTATCTGTTGGCGAGTTCATTCCATCATTTGGGTTTGCAAGTGGAAAACCCAAAATACATTAAGTATCGGGCATATAACGCATTTGGATTGAGAATCCAGACTTCAAATCCTTTTAGATGGAGGTTTTTAACGCTATCAGGTCCGTAGAACCCAAATTTCATCACCCCAGTGTGTTGACCTGTTGCATCGCCGAATGCCATTTACACAGAGAAACCGCGCCAAAACACTTAGCGTATCCATGTAGTGGACTTGAAAAATTATGCACGGAAGTTTTGGGTCTTATTGGGTTCAGCATATATATTGCATCGCACAGTTGGATCGACGCATATCAAAGGCTTGATCCCCAAACCTTGCGACTTCCGATTGTGACATATTGCATCGGGGTTTTGAAGTGGAGGCGGTATATTGTAAAGTGGGCATATAGCAATCGCCAATAGCGATTAGCGATATCGCATCGGACCTCTGTTGAGGGATAGCGTCAATAGTTATGGACCATTGGAAACCCAATCGCCAATATTGCGATTCAATTTGAGCCATCCGATCAGCCAGATCTGGATCTTCGGCATAATATATAGAATTGCTTTAAAAAGGGGAAAAAGCTTTGTTTTGACATTTTCGAGAGAATTTTGGTCCTGAAAGGGAAAAAGCATTGTTTTAAGATTTTTCAAAGGCTTTTGGATTCCAAGAGGAAAAGGGATTATATTTTGTGTAAAAGGGGGTGATTGTTGGGTTTTATAGGTCCAATCGTGGGTTTATAAAAAGCCATTGTTTCTGCAGCGTCAGATATTTATGTTAAAATCATTATATTGATGGCGTCATGGTCATAAGAAAACTAAAATCCATCACACTTGGAGTTTTCTTGGCATTGAACATGAATGTGAGATCATTAGTGTTAAACATACACTTAGGAGACACTAAATGTGTCACTCATGTCTCAACTTACATAATCTAAGGAGATTATAAAATGATTCAATTCATATTTATCCATGAAAACAATGAAATGATTAAGCCATGCGCATAGGGAAGTGTGGATGGTTCTTCTTTGATGTTTTTATTTTCCACTTTATTTATAAGTTAGATACATCTCTTGTCAAAATATATTCTATGTAAATATTAATTAAAGTTGACATTTTTATTGAGTAGTCTCCTTTAGATGATTGGAATGGGTGATTTTGATTGATCTATAGCATATGACGATGGTTTTGTCTTTGGGAAAATGAAGTTTTATTCTAGAAGAAGTCAAGATTATAGGTAATTTGATTTAGAATACACGTTTATTTTTTGAAGTTTGTATTAATGATGCAAAAGAAATTGATGTTTGCAAAAGAGATTGAAGGATATATTAAACCATGGAACCATGATCAAATTGATAGCTTAATAATACTAAAGTTTATTTAGATATACATTTTCCCAGTAAATAAATCTATCTAGAAGATAGGTATTTCCTATGACATAGATTGTCCCTGTCATATCCTTATCATAGTTATTATCTTTGAATTGTTGGTCTCGGATAGATGGAATGTTGATATAAGGATAGAAAGGTTATAAATACACTATGCCTCTCACCTATTATGTAATTGTCTTTTCATGATTAATGAAATTATGTATTTGATGACATGTGGTGAAATTAACATCGTATCGTAACCTATTCACTTAATTTCAATTGCATTTAGGATTGAAGTGCTCCATCCTTTGGTTTTGATCATGTGAAAAGGATGATGAAACTAACACTTTTCTCTATACCCTATTCCTTTTATCGGTGAGACAAATTGTAGGTGCACATGTTTTGAATGATACATTTTTATATATTATTCAATGTCATATAGAGGTCCTTTTTCAAACATAAATATATTAACTATTTATGTCATGAACACATATTTTAAAGTATTGATATAAATATTAAAGTCTTCTCTAATTTCAAGTGGCGGGGGTTGGGGGTGTTGTTGGGGTGTTTGGGGGGGGGGTGGTTTGGTATTATTCATTAAAATTTGTAATTGAAGTTTTGAACTTATGGTTCACTTCAAGGGGTTATATTTATTTTATATTAAAGGATATCATTGTGTCAAACTTTAAAAGCTTGATAAAAATGAAGAATATTTGTACCTTGTAATTGAAGCATTGATAAGAGTTTAGTGAAATTTTTGTCAA
The DNA here is from genome assembly GCA_031772625.1 of Pinus tabuliformis. NCBI lineage: Eukaryota > Viridiplantae > Streptophyta > Pinopsida > Pinales > Pinaceae > Pinus > Pinus tabuliformis. The sequence continues at coordinate 797,690,155 of CM062805.1, read as the reverse complement.
TGAATTATTTCATCAAGGCTATAAGAGGGTCAAAGCCAAGCCCCTACAATTTTATTTTACAATGTGTGTAGTGTCCCTTGTGCTTGATGCTCTTAATCCTTCGATTGTGTGCGCTTGATAAACTAATTATCATGTATAAATTGGTAACTTTATCCACTAATTATGACAAATTGGATGGACTCAAGAACTATTAGGATTGGAGTTCTCACATGAAAAGTACATTATTTTATATTGGGCTATAGAAATACGTATCTAGTGGTGATAAAACTCCAATTAAGCCGATTGATGCTAGATAATTGACAAAAAAAGAATTGAAAGATGAAAAGGAACTTGCAATGATGAGACCTCTTGTAATCAAAGAAATATTTGTACACATTTAAAATGCACCTAATTCCTAGATTACATGGAAAATCTTTAAGAAAATGTTTGATACTCGACTTGACGTGCATAAAAAAGATAGCGAGTATGTATGGAGCAAAGAGTGTAATGAATCATTTGATTTGTTAAAAAGGAAATTGGTTGAAATTCCTATGCTCAAATTTCCTGCCTGGACCAAGAAATTTCATGTGCATATCACAGATCGACACTGACATAATCGATCACCCAAATGTATATTTTGTTCCTAAGCTAAAGAAGAAAGGAATTAATCAAATATAGTGAGAGAAGCATGTGCCATGATTTTTTCTCCTCAAAACTTTTAACACTTATGTTGGCCAATTTGTTTATGTAGTGCCCCGCTCTAGTTGATTGACAGTGATATGAGATTAACATTTATTTAGCCCTAAGGTCCACACTTTATTATTTGAGGACCTCAGGTTGAGGATCCGGACACATGACTCTATTATTATTGGTTGTGGTATTAGTGGTTGTGATGTTTATGTATGATCTCCATTGATATTATAATGAAGTTAGCATTAATAGTTATGCATGTTCTCTATTGATATTATGATGATTGTAGCATAAATGGTTATGTTTATTATCTATTTGATGTTACGATGTTGATATCTTTGATGAATATGTATGCTTCCATTGATGTTATGATGATGATAGCCATGATGGATGTGTCCCCTATGTTACCTACTTGCATTAGTTCTGGTTTACAATGAACTATGATGCGAATGACTAGGTGATGTTAATGATGCTATTATGGCAATGACTATCACTGAGAAACCTTGTTACTGATTATTATTGAGTATGGGAGGAAACCACCAGAGGCACTCGGATATGATGAGTTGACGACACCCGGTTTGATGAAAATTTATATTTGAAATTCTAAGTCGATTTTCAAACCTGCTATATATGTTTATCCATATTCTGATGATATGTTAATGGTTACAGGCACAAATTAGTTGCTTGGCTGAATGACTCCCATATGGGTGATGGGGTTGTACAAGTGGGTGGAACTACATGGGAGGGGTGGGACAATGTCCCTGATCTCACCCACTAGCACTCCCATTGTGACTTGGGCTGGAAAGGTTGAAACACCTTCGCCTTGAAGATCATGATGTCATGAGGGCAGGTTTGAAAGTTAGGTCGCTCATGAGGATTTTACTGGGAGGCGCACATCAAGGTGGATTCCTTGATCCCCGACACCATTAGTGTCATTATAGCAGGCAACATAAGAGATGATTGTGGTCTATGACATTGCACCTATACTTTCCCCTCATAGTCACTGAATGCTTGAAGGGCAAGTGGTGTGGCACCCTTGGAACTTCAAGGGAAGTTCTTGAAGGGCACGACCAAACTTGGCACCCTTGGAATCATTAAAAATAAATAAATTAATAAATATAATCAAGAAATGAAAACTAGGTAAATTTACATCAAGGGTAAATGATGTTAGAAACCGAGGTAATTAAATCAAGAATAAAACTTGGGTTAAGAGGATCATGGGAAGAAATAAAATATTTTATCTTAAAAACTCTACCCTCCCCATGTTGGAAAATATTAGGTAGATTATGTAGTTTAATTAAGTAAAAAGGGGAAAGAGGGAGATAAATGTAAGGATAAAGATTAATCCTAAACTATTTAAACCTAATTAAGAGAAGAGGAAGGTGAATTAAAATAAGATTAATAAATTAAATTTTAGAGAAATGTAGAGAACCTCCATGTGGCAACAACCAACATAAGAATATCCATCTACGAGATAATTTGAGTTAAATTAGGGAGTAGATAGGGGAGAAAATCTTGACTCATTAATTGACTTTAGTAATGAACACAAATTAAGGAATAAAAGGGGGATCAAGAGACAACTAGGAGAAGAAATAGGAATCTTGTTGAGGTGAAGAAAAATATTATTTTTAAATTAAATTTTAAGTAAATAATTTTGGAGATCCTTGATGAGAGAGTGACACATGGGTGGGTGAATAATAAAACTATTAAATTATAAAAAAAAATTAATTATGCATGACATGCCAAGTGTCACCTATGAGGACTCCTATAAAAGAAAGGGCAAGCCATGGGAGAAGGGACTTTTTGGGGGAACCCTATTGTTGGATGGATGAGAGATTATGTCCGAGCAGTGATTATGAAACTATAGTGAGTCTGGTGAGGTAGAGGATTTTAGAGAGGGGACTCTTGAGCCAAGGAGTGCTCTCCTCTACCAACTATTGCATTCCTCCATTATACAACCCCATTGCAGCTCACGGCTCTGCGGGGAAGAAGAGTACACAAGGAGTAAGCTGGGAGGTTCACTGATGGGTCATTGCATTCGAATCAAGTACGTCATCATTCACTCTCGGAGATGATCGACAACAAGGGAAGACAAGTAACGACAAATCAAGTGGAGTCTCATATTTTGGTGAACGACACATATGTGTTGCAATATTATTTTGTATGATTTCCTTATGGCCTTAGTTAAATATATGTAAATTTTATGATATGTTTAGTGAAATAAAATTTAGGGATGTGTTAGACAGTGTTGAATAAATTTGAATTCCCAATGTTTTTTTTTCTTCTAGTTGTATTTTATTGTGATTTTATATATATATATATATATATATATATATATATATATATATATATATATATATATATATATATATATAGTATAGAACTGGTCCCTACACTTGGTATCAGAGCCAAGTTTTCAAACCCTTTGGGACCTTATAGGCCCTACACCTACTTTGTGTTTTCTACCCTCTTGGATTAAAAATAAATAAATTTAGTTATTGACCCGTGTTGGAAGATAGTCTCCAGCCCCATGAAAACTAGAGCTTTCTTTATCAAAACATACATCTGATGAAATTTTGGAAGGGTCAGACCTGAATTCTGGTAACCAATACTCCAACTAACGATATCCAATTGTACTGTGTTATATTATTCAACCCAAGTATCATAATATTAATCTAATGTCTAGCATGTTGTTTTAAGTTTTCCTCAGGAGTTTGAATCCTTTCAATTTGACTAATCGCAACCCTAGAGCGCTGACTATTAGAATGAAACCCTCAACGACTGGCTAACAACTACAGTAGGATACGCTGATTAAACTGTTGCCTTTGATTTCTCCGTGGATCAGAATCTGTGCTATTCATTTCATACATCTTGAAACCTCCGCACGGGGTTTCTTTTGCCTTTAATTCGACGAGTTTTCGAAAATGAATTCTTCCAAGTCAGAACTTGATCTGGACCAGCCTAATGTCGAAGAGTATCTAACGGAGGCACATTTAGATGGCACTCTGTAACCCGGCAAGAAACTTTTTCCGTATCCTTCACCGTTTTTCTCATTTAATTTTGTAAAATGTTAAGCGAAGTAGTGCCTCGTTTTGTCAGATTTCGTTTTAAGTTTTCTCAGATGCCCTCATCTTTCTCTGGGAAATTTACCAATGCAATCTTCTTTTAATATTGTTATGAATATTATGATCTTTTATTATCACTGTTGTTGTGAATTTTCTATCTTTTGAGTGTTTCAACCCTCCAAATCGTGGTGATAGGTACTCAGAAAATGCAAATTAACATATTTTTCCCTTTCGATTTTGTGAAGAGCATTAATTACACATGGGGAAGTTGTTTTCTTAAAAAAAATTATATAGCAAAATCAAACAGTTGACTTTGCACAAATTCATTTGATTTGAATGCTTTTTCTCTTTATGGTGCTCATCTCTTTCCATCACTTCTACGCAAAGGCGTGGTTAAAAATTTGTTCAGTTCCCTTCTGTACCCACACAATTCACCATACTTTGTTACACATAGTGTTCTCTACGCAGATCTGGAGCAGTACACACAAAGCTCCATGCTATGGTGGTCCTCACACTCCAACATTCCAGATCAGAATTAATTTTGGCTCCTTCTCACGACATTAATTCCCATCGAATCAACTAGACATCTTCTTTTCTCCGCTCATAGTAGCCAATGTCCAATTCATATTATTACCCCATTAGAATACTCAATTTCTTTAGTGCTGGTCATTGGGAAAAATCTCCAAATGCTTCATTAAACTCAATGCAGACTCACAGTTACCTTATGCCCAGAATTAATTAACAGATTAATACTCTAAGCTTGATCTCTCATGTTAGGAATTCACCTCCAAGCGATATTTTTGAGTTCTGGTGAAGTCAATTTTCGTCCTTTCATTCAAATTTTAGATTGAATTTACTCCTTTAAGGTTTCCAAAGCCGCCTCGATTTCATCACATTGTCACTTTTCCATAAGAAACCACTTGTGCTACTCTCGTGCGGTCGAATTTTGTTCCTACATTCTTTTCTCTCAAATCCCACATCGTTCAGACTCTTAAATGGATCGTTTTGATGCCATGCACATTGCGTATGGAAAACTGATAGATTTCATTTCCAACTTACAATAGTTGCTTCTTATCTCATGGCATGGATTATCGGACAAATCAGAAATCGTGCCATGAAAATCCTGTAGATAGAAAATAAATTGAATTAGTTTCATCCACAGAAATCTATAATTATTAATTAATTATGCCAACAATGCTTTGCATCTGAGATTTGGGCGAGATTTTTGAGATCTGAGTGTAATTATTTGACATAAATTGATTGGATTGATTTTCTAGATATGAGTGTAATTATTTTACATAAATTGATTGGATTGATTTTCTAGATATGAGTGTAATTATTTGACATAAATTGATTCGATTGAAGATTCAAATTTCTCAGTGTTTTGGCGCTTAAGATGCCGATTGCCTTAGTCATCCCAATCAGGATACACCCAATTGATAAGGTCTGGTGGAGATTCTTTTTGCGGTGCAATAAGGTTGTCACACATCAAGATTGATTTGAACATTTTTTACAGTGAAATTGATGTTTGTCATCGTCTTATCCTCCAATGCCCAAGATTTGTTCTCAGCGTAGTAATGTAGCCCTAGCAACTCGGGAGAATTTCCCTAGAAAGGTATTGAACCCCAACAATGGTGTTTTTCCCAATTTGGTATGCACCACAAAATCCCTGCTAGAAAAATTTGACAAAAACATGGTTCTCGATCACCACCTCATAGAAGTAACGAGAGTAGGCTAGACAAGCCCAAAATTGCTAATGATGGAGCTTATGATGAGGTATCTGGTATAAATACTCCTTTCGGCACTTTCTCTGAAATAAAGCAATGCTTATTGCTCACAGATAAGAAACCGCTGGTGTTTATTTTTTCACACAAAACAAAACACTCTCTCTACACTTTTACGGTTTGTTTGTTTCTATTCTCAAGGTTAACAGAGTTGCGATTTGTTTTTCTTAGCTAAACCAAAGGCAAAAATGAAGCTATAACTTTTGAAATCCCACTTTTCAAGCAATCTTCATAAGAGTTGTATAGATTTTGCGTTGAACTCTTGATAGTTTCCCATGTATCTTCAAGTCCCCAACAACAATGATAATACTAATATCTGAATATTGAGCTAAGTGGATCTATTAGTTTCTCTTTCTCAAAATGATCAATATAATATCAGTTTCATGTTCTCTAAGTACGCATATTCATTTTAGTCGGCTTAATTGTTTTTCTAAAGGTAAATGAATTTTTTTTTATGAGACAATGGACTTTGGCATCTGAGAAATTTAGATGTTGGTTTTCCTTGTTAACTTGGAAGTATTTCCCTTAGTGTGTCACATGCATTGTACTAGCTTATCAGTTTCAATTCTTAACTTGTATGTCTTTTGAGATTCTGAGGAATATAAGTCGTTGATTTTACTACAACGCTGACATAACTAGATGCTTTTGAAATGCATTCAGTCAATCATTATATTCATTTTCAATGACAATATTTCTATTAAAACATGCAAAGCAGAGTCACATAGACCCTGGAAACTGTATTGGTCTAAAAAATGGTTACAGGTTTTGGAAATGGCACTTTCAATTTTTATTAAACAGGAAACGAGGCACACACTAAAAAAAGAAAAGAAAAAAAAGGGGTCAATATCATTAAGCTCAGCACCATCATACATTTGTTAGCCTTGCTCATTAGACATTACAAATCTTATAAAGTGTGCTTTTTTGTTCCAGATTTCCTTATTCATTTCATAAACTCTATCTTTCACTTGCATTTCCTATGTTGTCTTTTTCTAAACGACATAATTAATTCCCTGTAGAGTAAACTGATTGATAATCAACGATTTCAACTCATGTCAGATCACAAATTTCAAACACAGATACATGCTTATTGTAATCCTTATATTTTATTTGTTTGTTAATTTACTTAGTTTGGTATTTTTATTTTCTAGAAATAAACGTTATTACTATTAATATGCTCACAAAAAGAGAAGTGTAGAAATTATTAAAATCTAGGATGATTTATGTATGGTTTATAATTTAATTTTATAGCATTTTCCAAGGAATTTTAATTTATATTTAAAAAAAAATGATAGAAGGTCCCTATATTCTGAGTCTTTGTTTTAAAGGAAGCTGAGAATATTGTAAGGAGTTTTTGCTTTTCTCCTATTAGTTTAAAAGTTTTTTTTATTATCAAGCATTAATAGCATTTTTAATTTATCAAGTACATCTTTTGAAATCTTAATTACTTTGAAATCTTATTCGATTTTATATTAAGAGATTAATTTCTATATTCTCACAAAGTGACATGCTATCGTCATCTTACTCAGCCTAATATGTTGGGACCTAAATGCAAAAGAGTTTGTTGTAGCTTCACAACTTTAAATTCCAGCAATAAAAAAAATAATATTGAATTAATGGCTTATCAATAGCTATAATAATGCCATACACTTCTCCATTAATGTGCAATATAATCCTCCATTAATGTGCAATATATGGAATGTTTGTAACAGTTACCTGACATCTTATTTTACAACTTGATTAGGAAATTTATAATCAAAATGCATTAATGACTCTTTAGTACTATTACATATTTCAATTCCTGGCAAAGTCTTTCCTACCTATAGGCATTTAGTAGTCAATTTCAGATTATTTCCTGCAAGCAACAGGAAGTTTCAAATGCACAAACACAAATAGATGAATCTCCATACCAATCTTTAAGAATGAGTACTACTATAAGATAACCATTAACTTCATACTGTAACTTTTGCAACAATTCATGGTTTATCTAGTTCAACTGTAATGTTGCTAACATACCAGAATTAGTTTCAATATTAGTATGATAGGCTACTGAAGATCTGTATACGGAAATGAATTTCAATCTTTCAGTACCAGTAGAAATCAGATAATTGGAATCCAAAATACACTCCACCAAAACATTTGAAATATATATATATATATATATATCTAGATATTATCCTTCAAATACTCTGAAGGCAACATCAACTTTCTAGTAGAAGAGCATGAAGAACACTTAAGGATAGTTCTACAATGTCTTAGAGAAAACCAATTATACAGGAAGTTGTCAAAGTGTTCCTTTTACCAAACCAAGATTCATTATCTTGGGCACATTATCTCTGGGGATGGTATCGCAATAGACCTGATAAAGATCAAGGCCGTCATGAAATGGCCAACACCAACCAATGTTCATGAAATATGAAGTTTCATGGGCATGGCAGGGTATTATTGTAGATTGTCGAAGGGTTTTTGAAGATAGCAAGCCCCATTACCAAGATCCAAAGAAAGAACAAGAAATTCATTTGGACTGAAAAATGTGAAGAGACATTCCAAAGGTTAAAGGTGTTATTAATGACAACACCAATTTTAAAGGTGCCGGATATGGAACAAGAATTTTGGTTTGCACTGATGCCTCCAAGGAAGGGTTGGGTTGTGTGTTGATGCAAGAAGGAAGAGTAATAGCTTATGCATCAAGGAAAATTAGAACCCACGAAGAAAACTACACAACCCATGATCTAGAAATGGCAGCAATTGTTTATGCATTAAAGATTTGGAGACCCTACCTTGAAGGAAGGGAGTTTGATCTTAGGACTGAGCATTGTGGGGTACAACACATATTCACTCAAGTCCACTTAAATGTAAGACAAAGACGATGGTTTGAGCTAATTAGTGAATATGATTTTGATATCACTTACATAAAAGGAACTGTAAATAGGGTGGTTGATGTTTTAAGGCCTCAGATATTTTCTATGATTCCCTTAAAAGACAAAGTTGAGGGAAAAACTACTTGAATTACAATTTAAAGACACCTGGTATCAGGAGGTTAGCAACAGTTTGAGGGGGAATGAAATGAGGGTCCCAAAATATGAAAAATACTCCCTTGATAATGATGGGCTATTACGATTTCGGGAGAGGATATATGTACCACCGAATGAAGATATACGCTAGTTAATCTTGAATGAAGCACGTCACGTAGTATACATGGCACACCCTAGTGTTAAGAAGATGAGTGTGGACTTGAAACCACTCTTCTTTTGGAAAGGGAGGAAGAAGGACATCGTAAACTTGGTAGCAATATGCTTAGAGTATCAACGAGTAAAAGTTGAACACAGAGATCCAGCAGGATTACTGCAACCCCATGAGATACCAAAATCTAAATGGGAAGTTATATCAATGAACTTCATTATGGGACTACCAATGACCTCAAGAAGTCATGATTCCATATTTGTAGTGGTGGACATGTTGACCAAGAGCGCCCATTTCATACCAGTTAAAACTACATATAAGACATCGGAAATAGCCAGAGTTTTTATTGATGAGATTATGAGATTGCATGGAGTGCATAAGAAGAACATATCTGATAGGGGAGCAGTGTTTATAGGAAGGTTTTGGACCAGTTTCCAAGAAGCCTTGGGAACCCAGTTGAACTTCAACATTGCTTATCACCCTGAGATAGATGGGAAGATAGAAAGGATTAATGAAATCCTCGAAGACATGCTTTGGATGTATGTGATGAACCAAAAAAAGAGATGGAAGGAGTTCTTACCCCTCGTGGAATTTGCTTACAATAATAGTTATCAAATTTCCATCAAGATGGTGCCATTTGCGTTCTTATACGGAAGACCTTGCAGAACACCTCTCAGTTGGGACCGACTAGAGGACCGAGTATTAATAGGACCAGAAGTAGTGCAAGATATGGAAGAACAAATGACTATGATTAGGGAGAGGCTAAAGGAAGTGCAAGATCGACAAAAGAGCTATGTTGATGCTCATCGGGTAGACCGAAGTTATGAATTGGGAGATAGGGTGTTCCTGAGAGTAAGGCCCCAAAATAAGCTCTATAAGATTTGGAATGGGAGAAAAATTGTCTCCACGGTTTGTGGGACCTTTTGAAATCTTAGAAAGGAAAGGGTTGGTGGCATATAGGCTTGCCTTACCTCCATCTTTAGCACGTATGCATGATGTGTTTCATATTTATGTTTTGCGTCATTATATTTTAAATCCTTCGCATGTTATTGACTTTGGTCATTTGCAGGTTTCGGTCAAGGGAACAGTAATGGCCGAACCAGTTCGCATACTGGACCAACGAACTTTGCAGATTATATGATGGTTAAGGTCTAGTGGGACAATTATAGTCCTAGTTTAACTGCTTGGGAGGACACCAAGGATATGCATCACCATTTTCCTTACCTATTTGAAGGACTTCGAGACGAAGTCTAGTATTAAGAGGGGGTGTATGTAGTGCCCCGCTCTAGTTGACTGACAATGATATGAGCTTAACATTTATTTAGCCCTAAGGCCCACACTTTATTATTTTAGGACCTTAGGTTGATGATCCAGACACATGACTCTATTATTATTGGTTGTGATATTAGTGGTTGTGATGTTTATGTATGATCTCCATTGATATTATGATGAAGTTAGCATTAATAGCTATGCATGTTCTCTATTGATATTATGATGATTGTGGCATAAATGGTTATGTTTCTTATCTATTTGATGTTACGATGTTGATAGCTTTGATGAATATGTATGCTTCCATTGATGTTATGATGATGATAGCCATGATGGAGGTGTCCTCTATGTTACCTACTTGCATTAGTTTTGGTTCACAATGAACTATGATGCAAATGACTAGGTGATGTTAATGATGCTATTATGACAATGAATATCACTCAGGCACCTTGTTACTGATGATTATTGAGTATGGCAGGAAACCACCAGAGGCACTCAGATATGATGAGTTGACGGCACCTGGTTTGATGCAAATTTATATTTGAAATTCTAAGTTGATTTTGAAACCTGTTATATATGTTTGTCCATATTTTGATGATATGCTAATGGTTGTAGGCACAGATTAGTTGCTTGGCCGAATGACTCACATATGGGTGATGGGGTTTTACAAGTGGATGGAACTACATGGGAGGGGTGGGACAGTGTCCTTGATCTCACCCACTAGCACTCTCGCCGTGACTTGGGATGGAATGATTGAAACACCTTTGCCTTGAAGATCACGACGTCATGAGGGAAGGTCCCAAAGTTGGGTTGCTCATGAGGATTTTACCGGGGGTGCGCATCAAGGCAGATTCCTTGATCCCCAACACCATTAGTCTCACTATAGCAGGCAACATAAGAGATGATAGTGGTCTATGACGTTGCACCTATACTTTCCCCTCGTAGTCACTGAATGCTTAAAGGGCAAGTGGTGTGGCACCCTTGGAACTTCAAGGGAAGTTCTTGAAGGGCACGACCAAACTTGGCACCCTTGGCATCACAAATAAATTGTTAGGCGTGGCACCCTTGGAACTTCAAGGGAAGTTCTTGAAGGGCATGACCAAACTTGGCACCCTTGGAATCATTAAAAATAAATAAATTAATAAATATAATCAAGAAATGAAAACTAGGTAAATTTACATCAAGGGTAAATGATGTTAGAAACCAAGGTAATTAAATCAAGAATAAAACTTGGGTTAAGAGGATCATGGGAAGAAATAAAATATTTTATCTTAAAAACTCTACCCTCCCCATGTTGGAAAATATTAGGTAGATTATGTAGTTTAATTAGGTAAAAAGGGGAAAGAGGGACATAAATGTAAGGATAAAGATTAATCCTAAACTAGTTAAACCTAATTAAGAGAAGAGGAAGGTGAATTAAAATAAGATTAATAAATTAAATTTTAGAGAAATGTAGAGAACCTCCATGTGGCAACAACCAACATAAGAATATCCATCTAAGAGATAAATTGAGTTAAATTAGGGAGTAGATAGGGGATCAAATCTTGACTCATTAATTGACTTTAGTAATGAACACAAATTAAGGAATAAAAGGGGGATCAAGAGACAACTAGGAGAAAAAATAGGAATCTTGTTGAGGTGAAGAAAAATATTATTTTTAAATTAAAATTTAAGTAAATAATTTTGGAGATCCTTGATGAGAGAGTGACACATGGGTGGGTGAATAATCAAACTATTGAATTATAAAAAATAATTAATTATGCATGACATGCCAAGTGTCACCTATGAGGACTCCTATAAAAGAAGGGGCAAGCCATGGGAGAAGGGAATTTTTGGGGGAACCCTATTATTGGATGGATGAGACTATGTCTGAGCAGTGATTACGAAACTATAGTGAGTTTGGTGAGGTAGAGGATTTTAGAGAGGGACTCTTGAGCCAAGAAGTGCTCTCCTCTACCAGCTATTGCATTCCTCCATTGTACAACCTCATTGTAGCTAGGGGGTTCGCAGGGAAGAAGAGTACCTAAGGAGTAGGCTAGGAGGTTAATCAGTGGGTCATCACATTTGAATCTAGTACGTCGTCATTCACTCTCGGAGGTGACCGATAACAAGGGAAGACAAGTAATGACAAATCAAGTGGAGTCTCGTCTTCTGGTGAACGGTACATATGTGTTGCAATATTATTTTGTATGATTTCCTTATGGCCTTAGTTAAATATATGTAAATTTTATGATATGTTCAGTGAAATAAAATTTAGGGAGGTTTTAAACAATGCTGAATAAATTTGAATTCCCAATGTTTTTTTTTTTTTTTTTTCTTCTGGTTGTATTTTATTGTGATTTATTTAAAAATAAAATAAAATGTATATAGTATAGAACTGGTCCTTACAATTTACATTCTTTATATATCATCATGCCTTGAAGTATCTTGTCAATAATCCAATATATCAAGGAAGGATCTGTTGATGTCTGCTACTATTCCAAGAGTTCTAGTTTGACATAATAGTTTGACTAGGCAAGAAAAATGTTGGTCTGGACCATATATCTTGACTCGACATAGAAGAAAATGTGATTGGAATCAATGATGATCTCCTTAATGCACATTTTTTTTCAGAACTAAAGCTAATCCAACTAAATTAGTAGACATTGTCAAATTATTACATTAAGGAAAGGCTTCAACAAATCTCCTAGAAAAAGGAAAAAGTGTTAGCTATGGAAGCTATACCATTCACATTAATGAATGGATATTAATATAAACTATGACCTAATGAATTACTTAGAAAATGTGTTTTAGAACACAAAGGAGGAAACATCATAGATGACGACACAAGGATCCTATTGGAGTCCATTATCAAACTAACACAACAAAAAAAAGGATCCTCCAAGTAGGTCTATGGTGGCTAACTCTGTCAAAAGACTATAAAACAAAAATCAAGCAATGTGACATTTCCAAAAGAATGGGACGAACATTATTGAAAAATGAAATGCCATTGTAATTGATTAATCTTAGACAATATTTTGAAATATGGTCTATCGACTTTGTCAGACCATTCCCCCAAAGAGAAAAAAGAACAAGCACAAAGTACTAAATGGAATGAGGCATAATTGTTGGATTCACACTTTAATTGACCCCAGGGTGTTACCGGGAAAAGTGTCTATTTAGAACTGCTCTATCCCACTAAGGTGTGACAGCTGCCTTAGAAACAAACAGAGAAAAACTACTTTTGTATTTCCTTTATGAACTATAGATAGAGAGGAATAGAAAGAACCAACCTGTGTCTTGCACTAATCCTTTGATCCAATCCCTCTCTTCTTTGACAGCCTCCAGCTACCTACTCCCTTACTTGCCCAGCTTCACCAAGTACCTGTAAGATCACAGAAGAGGAACACTATACAAAGACATGGATCTATATTCATAAACAACTTAGGATCAGATTTAAGTTAACCATACAAATGTAACAAGCATCAATGATACAAAAGCATGGAGGAAAAACTCAAATAGTTTTTATTGATAAACAAGAATAGATCCAAGAGGAGTTACAACCGATGGTTCCTGACCCAGCATCAACCTCCCAGCAAAGAAGCCCCTCTTCACCTCCAACAAAGCATAGATCACCCAATACTCTGATGTTTGTCTCAAAACCAACAACAATTCCTTACAATGTGCAATTTCCAGCCTCTGGATCTCTGGGATGAGGGATCCATATATAGATATGTGTAAGGAGGATGAGTCAGCTTGTGATTTGATTAGTGTCTTCTCTCTGTCAGTTCTTGCTTCCACTTGGAGACTGAAGGCCTCTTACTCATCCTTGGTCGAATTCAGTGAGGCAAGTGTCACAGGAGAAGATTATGGAAGCTTCCATTGTCTCTCCACCTCGTGGAATGACACTGCCATTTATCATTTCTCGCCCAACGCACCCTCACAGTGTATTTAGGTGCATTGCAACACACCTAGCCAGTGTATTTAGGTGCAATGCAACGCACCTAGCCAGTGGAGCAGCTAAAATGATCCTGTTTTGACTTATTCTGAGCAGTTTCAGGTGGAGAACTTCTGGGAGAAGCTGTAATCTGTTGACCTTGTTCTTTTAGGGGTTAGAACAACACTTTTAGGGACTTAGGAGCCCTTGGTTTATGGACATTTCATGCTTGGAGTTGTAAGGCACAAAAATGTCTATAACACAGGGGGGGTCAATACAAGACAATCTCTTATTTAAAAATTCATGAATCATAACTAAACAATCTCACATTTGTAACACAAGATATATATGAAAAATTATCTATAAAATAACTTTGCAGGCACCAACCTATTGATACAAAATTTGTAGACACCAACCTATTGTTACAAACTTTGTAGGCACCAACCTACAAAAGACACCAATTTCCCCTGTTTCAATATTTGTAGGCACCAACCTACATGAGGCACCAATCCCCTCTATGACACATCTTGCAAGAGATAGAAATCTCCTCTATTGTGAGATTTGTAGGCACCAATCCTCTTTGCTTCAATATTTTTAGGAAACAACCTACATGAGACACCGATCTCCTTTGCTACATTATTTATAGGCACCAATGTAAAAGAGACATTGATCCCCACTCTTGCAAATATTCATAGGCACCAACCTACTTGAGACACCAATCCTCACTAATTGTACTTGCTACTTATGCCTTCACCAAGTCTATTGGTTGCTTCTACCGTCACCAAGTATGCTCGTTACTTCTACTTCACTAAGTCTACTTGTTGATTCTACCTTCACAAGGTCTGCTTCTCCTAAATCTTGTTGTTTTTGGATTCTTCCCAAGAAAAAACTTGCACAACATGTAATGTATCCAATTTTGCAAATATGATTATGAAATTTTTACCCAAGGAACTTTTGTATGTATACTCAAATTTGAAATTTTCATGGTTTTAAAAGTCCCAAAAACTAAGTTATATAAAAAATGCAAAAATGACCTATTTGAAGCTAATTTCAGGACTATTTAGTAACTGCAATTTACATAAGGAGTATATTTGATATTATAGTGAACCAAAGTACTAAATTTATACCACAAGTATATGAATATCTCCCCTCCTGCAAGTTTCAAGTTATGAAACATCCTAGAAGAAAGTTTATAGAAAAAATTCCAAGATGACGTGCTTGAAGCATATTTCAAGAACATTTAGGAACCCTAATTTCATCACAATATATCACCAATTTTATAGCGAAAAAACGTCTGACATTTATATCACAGGTACATGAAACTCTTCCTTGTCTCCTCCAAGTTTCATAGTCTAAAACATTGAGGTTATAATGAAAATGCCAATCTAACTTGTTTGA
This sequence comes from Pinus tabuliformis, assembly GCA_031772625.1. Lineage (NCBI taxonomy): Eukaryota > Viridiplantae > Streptophyta > Pinopsida > Pinales > Pinaceae > Pinus > Pinus tabuliformis. The sequence goes on along the minus strand of CM062805.1, from coordinate 797,674,874 downwards.
AGCATGTTTTAGGAGTATATAGGAATCCTAACTTCCTTAGAGAAAATATCCTAACTTACAATGGAAAAAGTATGAAATTTATACCATAGGTACATACATATTTCTCTCTGTCTCCTCATTTTCATGATCCGAAACATCCTAGAAGAAAATTTATAGTGGAAATTTTAAGTTGACCTATTTGAAGAATATTTTAGGAGCATTTAGGAACACTAACTTCCTTACAGTACATCTCTGAAATTACAACGAACTAAAATCTGAAATTTCTTACACATGTACATGAATATGTCCCCCTCCAAGTTACATTTTTTGAAACATCCCAAGAGAAAACTTATATTGAGAATTCCAAGATGACATGTTCACTCCACAAATCACTTTTATTCTTCACCTTTAAGACCCTAAGAGTATTCCCTAGCTTCTGTTATGTACCTCAGATCTCTTCTTGCTTGGATGGTATTCAAATGCACTCATATATCCTTTATTTATGGTGTTTCTATGTTCACTTATGTGGCTTACTTGTAAAATTGGTTGGGCCAACCTGCACTTTATGGCTGTGCTGACTTGATAGAATATTTCATATCTCCTCATTCCTATGGAATTAGAGGGAGTTCCATATAACTTTGGAAAGATATTGAAATAATATTTTCAACCTTATATTATGCTCCCATTTGATCCATAAATTTAGATTAAAAACTACTTAAAATATATCGTATCCAAAATGGACATCAACCAAAAATTGGATATCCAAACAATATTTCCAACAATTTTCATCTTGCAATATTTATCTTTGACATATTTAGTCTCCCCCTATCTTTGACATCGATGACAACAATATTTCCAACAATTTCACTATAAATTTGAAATTCTTGATCTCCCCTTAACTTTGACATCAATGAAAAAATAATATTCGATGGTCTCCCCCCTTATCATTGATGGTAGCTTTGGAAATTTGTGAACTTCTTCTACAAAACTCCCCCTTTCTGCAATTTTTCCCTTTGTTTTGAAACTTCCCCCTTTGACATTAATGAGAAAGGGCTACTCCCCGTATCTACATCTTCTCCCTTTGGGTGAAACTTCACCCCCTTTGATATCAATGAGAAAGGGACACTCTCCTTCAGTTTGTGATTTCCTTTACTGATGATTTGAGAGAGAAATTACTCCCATACAATAATTTTCCCCTTTTGTTTCATTATGGACATATACATTACTTAAGGAACTGGTTTATTTTTCCACCAATATTCCTGAACCTAATTTCCTTATTTCACACCCATTAGAATGAAATGTGAGATCATTTCCTTGATCACACATTTGAATTAAACTTAGAATATTATGTTTTAGATGTTCAACATACATGACATTTTGAGTTTTAGCTCTTCTTTAATCAAGACTAACTATGCCTTTTCAAATATCCTTGTTGATGCATTATCTCCAAATGTAACATTCTTTCCTTTTTCTTTTTTTAGAGTAATAAATTTACTTTGATCTCCTATGATGTGTTGTGAACATCCACTATCAATATACCATTGGATTCATTTATTTTGAGCATATAGAGCAAGCCCACATTCTCCTTGATTTTTTTGCTTCCTTTTCCATAACTTTGTAAATTTTTCTCTATGTCTGGTAATATCTTTTTCCTCGCTTAGCTTAGGAAACCTTAGTGTGTTGATTTTCCAATCACATGCTTTGTTCCCACTACCTCAAAATATAGCAGGTCTTGTGAGAGGCCTCACAAGGCAAGATCTAGACCAAGATACAACAATGAGTTGGTTTCCATTGTCACCTTAGCACTCCACTTCCTACTCTTTAGTGGAATTTCACCACATGGGAGGCTTCCTGGTTTATCACCTAAAGGATATTCTAAGTCACTTGGATCAATATGATGTATATGAATGGCTAAGTAAGTGATTTAGGTGGATATTGGTGGCCAACCGCCTATTCCACCTAGACCTCCAGTTGGTTTCATTCGTTTCCTTGTTTATTGCAACATTTACGATTTTTAGCAGTTTTTCGGGTCCTGAACTTCCAGAGCAGTTTTGACCCCCTAAATGACATTTTTTTGAGGTCCGTAGCAGGCCTACCGCAAATCCTATAGTACTCAAAGAGATATTTCTAACAAGGTATCGTACACACTAAACAAAGATAATATGACCAAATTACGACCATGGGAAGTTGGTTGCACAACTAACCCCAACAGGGCCCGCAAACTCTTGGTGTTCCATCTCCTAGGGTTAAGGTTTTGGTTGTTTAGGGTTTTCCCTTGTTGTTCAATAATAAATAGGTCCTTGAGCCTCATTATAACATAGTTCATAGGCATGTAGCCGCCACATCTCGTCTCAGAGATAAACTACCATCGCTTGAGCTAGTTTATTTCCATTCTATTTGTAAGCATATTTTAGTGTTTGATATTAATGAAATGATGTGTTATTTTTGTTGCATCTCTGTATTTATGGTTATATCTGTAATTTTTTATGTTCCTATTTAAGTTCGGATCAGTGGTATCAGAGTGGTCTTCTCTTTCTTTGTTTTTCTTTGCATGTCCCCAACGAGGTCGGGATATAAGGAGTTAGGAGTCGAACTAGTTGAACCTTTTGCAAGACCAGCCTCGCAAATCCTGACACCATCCCAAGGTAGAAGAGAAGAAAGAAAAGGGGGTAGGAGATCCTTTCAAAATCTTGCTCGAAGAAGCCATTGAGTGACAAAGGAACGTGATGATGGGAATTTTTTCCCAGATCACTCAGTGTCTACCCAAAGGCGACGTATCTTCTTCCAATAGCCACTTTGGAAGTGCCACACCCTTTAAGATACAAGTTATATTTGACATCCCCGTATTTGAAGGTCAGATAGATGCAAACACTATAGATAAATGGTTAAATATGCTAGAAGGATATTTTTTTGTTCATGATTTTTGCAGCTGGGAAAAGATTACTTTTTCACTTCTGAAAGCCACCCCCTACATCAAGGACTGGTGGGAAACCTACTATGAGAAGAAGGACAAAATTACACCCTCACAATTTTTAGCCGCATCCACTTGGAATTCATTCTGGGATGCGATCAAGGAGTAGTACTACCCTGTAGGGAGATATGAGGATAAATACATAAAGTGGGACATGCTGCAGCAGGGAAGGGACAAAGACATGCTGGAGTTTGCCAATGTTTTTCATACCCTTTACATGAAGTTGGGTATCGATGATTATGAGCGACATTTGGTACTCAAGTACCGCAATTGTCTACACATGTAAATCCAGGACGAGATGGAGTTCTTAGACATCTACTCCCTTGACACGATGTACTGAAACGTTGTCAAGATTTAGTAGAAGTTTAAATAGAAGAAGTGAGACTTTGGATCTGCGAATCTGAAGAAAGGGAAAGGCACCCCCAAACCATAGAGCAAAGGACAAATCCAAGGTAGAGCGACCCAGGACAACCCACCAAATCGACAAGAAAAGAAAAACACCACGAAGGCAAAGAATCACACAGGAATTTGGTGTGAGTTCGATAAGAGATCCACTCACAACACAAGGGAGTGTCGAGCCAAGCAACCATTGGTGGTCGAGCTAAAGACTTCTGAATGAGACACATGCTCTGATTCTAAGTCAAAACCCGACAAGGGGAATGACAAAGGGAAGCATATCATTGATGCAGAGCCCAGTTCCATTGTGGCCACCACCAATATCCAGAATAATGAGCTTGAAGATCTAGAGGAGGGGGAATGCCTCTTCCACTCATAGATGTGGGTGAAGGGTTCTCCGCTATAGTTCATTATCAAAAATAGGAGCCGAAATAACCTCATTTTAGCAGAGGTCGTGAAGCACTTGGGCCTATCGACTATTGCACATTTCTAGTTGTACACCTTCGGGTGGCTTCACCAAAGTCGAGATCTCCGTGTTAGCCAATAGTGCCACCTTCCCTACAACATCAAGCCCTTCACTGATTAGGTATTTGTGTGATGCCGCTCCTCTTGAAGTTTGTGATGTATTATTAGGACAACCATACTTGTGGAAGCAACATGCTATATATGAGTCTAGACGTCGCTTTATGATTATTACTTTGGGAAACAAGTTGTACATTATACCAGAGGTAGCCCCGCCTACTGCCATCTCTTTGATCTCTGCAAAGTAATGCAGTAAGATCATTTCACAGACTAGGAAATTTATTTTCCTTATGATTTTCCCTCAGGGAGAGAAAAATATTTTGGCCACGACTTCTGGACAAGGCTCCTATGCACAACAGCAGCAGATGGACAAGGTCGTGGAGGAATACAATGACATTTTCACCTCACGTACGGGGGTACCTCTGCATTGTTAGGTCAAGCACTCCATCGATCTGACCTCGAGCGCGCCGCTACCCAATGGATTGATCTATCAATGCTTTATTCTAGAGAATGATGAGATCAAGAGGCAGATTCAAGAGCTATTGCAGAAAGGGCATATCAGGCCAAGCTCATCACCCTGTGGGAGCCTGATTGTATTGGTACAGAAGAAGGACGAGACTTGGAGACTCTATATTGACTATCGGGCACTGAACAAGATCACTGTCCAAAATAGATACTTGATCCCATGGATTGATGACCTTTTAGACCAGCTTAAAGGGGCAAAATATTTCAGCAAGATTGAATTAAAGCCCAGTTATCACTAGGTGCCTATTGAACCCTCCGATGTGTGGAAGATTGCCTTAAAATACAAGGAGGGCTTTTTCGAATGGTTGGTCATGCCTTTTGGGTTGACGAATGCCCCCAAAACCTTCATGAGATTGATGGACGACATCCTACAACCATTCACCAATGCATTCATGGTGGTGTATTTAGATGACATATTGATCTTTAGCTAGAGTTGGGAAGGGCACCTCCACCATATTTGACAGGTCCTCTAAACCCTGCCATATCTGGGGTACATCATTGATGAGAAGGGTGTGCATGTGGACCCAATCAAGATACAAGTGATTCGGGATTGGATAACCCCAACCACTTTAACAAAGATCCACAACTTTCTGGGTCTTGCCAATTTCTACCGCAGGTTCATGTTAGGGTTCTCTCATATCACTTGGCCTTTAAGTCAAGTCACCAAGGGAGGAGTGAAAACAAAGTTCTTTTGGTTTGAAACCCAATAGAAGGCGTTTGCCGAGTTGAAGCATCACCGATGCTCTGCACCAGTGCTCACATTACCAAACCTGCAACAACCATTTGAGATTGAGATAGATGCATATGAATATGCCATTGGTGCAGTTCTTATCCAACAGGGGCATCCATTGGCTTACCACAGTGAGACATTTTCAGAAACATTCTGAAAGTATCCCACCTATGACAAATAAATTTAATTCATCATGAAGGATTACCGTCAATGGAAGCATTACATTATGGGGAAGGAAACAATCATCCACACAGAACATTGACCCCTGTAGTTCATACAGACATAAGGGAAATTGCAAAATTATAACCATCAGAAGTGGTCCACATACCTGTTACAGATCCATTTGGGCACATCACTCCCATCATTCAGATCAGTACTATTGGGGCTCATCAAACCCTAATTTAGTTGCTACATGCCCTAGACAAGTCATCACTTTGAATGCCTCCTTCCCTGAGAGTTCCTTGGCTTGAAGCCCTCCAAAAATGCCTCCTTGAGGGACTAGAGCAGCCTTGGTCAGGGGCAAGTGCACTTCAATGCAGGTAGGCCCATGTCAAGGTGATTTCCAGAGCACTTAGGCCCACTTTGATTTGTGCTGGGCGAGATTGAGTGAAATCATCACAGGGTTCTTGGAATATTCTTATCTTCTGGAGCCATCTAGAAGATTCCCACACTTATCATCTCCTATGAGCTCGAAATTGGATAGGGAATGAGTTAAATAACCTCCCCTCTTTTGTTTTTTTTTGTTATTTTGATTAAAATAAAATTAATTAACCACGGATAACATCCCCCATGCTCACTCCTTAGTTGATCTTAGGTTGAGACATATGGAAACAACTCCGGAGTCCACCAATCAAGGAATTGCTTGTGATGGCAATCCTAGTCCTTTTCCTCCTTTCGGAAATATTGGTGCTCCTTATATGGCGACATTTTCGCTTCTGGATTTACCATTGGCTTGCCAGTATGGTTGTTTTCAACCTGCTTGGTTCAAAATGTCGTGATTTCTCCGCAATCGAGTACTCCTCCAACTGGACAAAATCAACCTCCAATTGATCCTAAATTTGACCCTTTGCCTTCTTCCTTGGCTTTTTTCTTCCTCCCCTTCTTCCTCTTCGCCTGGTGAAAGTATTGACACTAGTAACCAGGTGACTAAGAAGAAGAAGAAGAAGAAGAAAATTCAGCAGGGGGAAAACCAAGCAACCATTGCTTTGAATGCAACTTCTGATGATAAACCATCTGATAAGCCTCGGAAAGTTCGATATCCATGCGAACTTTGTACGAGAGACCATCTTCTTCGAAATTGCCTTGATATTCCTTAGATCTTAGAAGAATGGTCTTTTCGTTCACATTATCCAGTGTCATCAACTTCTGGAGATCATTTTGGTGACACACCATCAACTAGTGGTAGTAAAGTTCATGGAAAGAAGGGTAAAGTTAAGTTTCCCTGTAGGTTATGCAAAGGGAATCACCCCATTCACCTTTTTCCCTATCTAGATGAAGCCCAAAAAGTGTTGGATAACCGTCCTTCTTCACCGTAGTGATTTCCATTTGGTTACAGGAAACTCTCCCTTAATCCTTTACTAGTTCATAAGGTGACTGACCCAAATCAGCCGTTGGTCAAACCCACTCTCTCTGAATGTGAATCCCATGAGTCTATACCCGACCAATCACAGGTCGAGAAAACAATTGACCTGATTTCACCTTTAGTTAATTGTACCTTTCTCATAGAGAGTGAGTATGATACCACTCAGGTTCTTTTGTTTCTTCAGATTCCAATGAGCTTGGAGGCAACCCTCCTGTTCCATCAAGACAGGAGGAAAATCCTCCCGTTCTTGTAACTCAAGGGGGTAATACTCCCGTTTCGACGGTACCCCCTCCATGCAGTCTGGTCACTTCCTTTGATTAGAATCAACTGGTAGGATGCCATTTTCCTTCTTATGTGCCTTTCTAGATCATAGCATAGGTTTGTAATATGATTGTACTTAGCACTATTATAGATGAAGGTGCACCAGTGAGTATCCTTTCCTCCACTACTTGGCAAGCGCTCGGTTTGCCGCCACTTGTGCCTGTTACCCAGAATCTGTTGGCTTTTAGCAGAGGAACCATTCAACCATTAATGATCCTTCCACAATTTCCTATTACTTTGGGAGGAAAAAATGTTTACCTCAATGTGATGGTAGTCCCAGGCCCATTAGATTACAATTTACTTCTTGGGCACGACTATGTTTATGACATGGGAGCTGTTGTTTCAACACTCTTTCAAGTGATGTGTTTCCCGCATGAAGGCAAAATTGTCACCGTTGACTAGCTTTCATTTCCCAGTCCAAATATGGCTTCGAGTCAACCATCTTCCCTAAATGGTCCTTTTGTCCCTATGGTATCTTCCCCGCCATGGGTCAATTACATGGAAACCTGTTCCATGCCTACATCAACTGACGATCAATTCTGTGATGTTGTACATTATGTAGTGGGGGCATTGGAACCAGATCTCGGATTCCTTGTTACGGATCCCTTCCAGAGCATTGTTCTCACATTTGATGAGAACCTCTTGGAAGTCATGACCTCTTATGGGTCATGATCGAGGAATATGAGGATAGTTCCTGGTCTTGTGTCAACCTCATTAAAAAATGAAACAAAGGGTATGAGGATAGTTCTTTTACTATGTCAACCTCATTAAAAAATGAAACGGGTGCATGAGGATAGTTCCTGGTCTTGTTCCAACCTCGTTAAAAAAATGAAACAAAGGGTATGAGGATAATTCTTTTACTGTGTCAACCTCATTAAAAAATGAAACAAGTGCAGAGCATAGTTCCTTGTCTTGTGTCAAGCTCGTTAAAAAATGAAACAAGGAATCTGAGTAGAGTTCCTTGTCTTTTGTCAAAACCTTCATTCCATCCACCTGATAGCCATGAGTAGTCTACTTAGGTGAATGCAATGAAGCCTGGGGGGCATGCACATAGAATCAAGTCATCATGCTAGGCACATGTAAACCAATCTCAAGCATAATTTTTTCGTTTCAAGCTTGTGTAAACATGAAACTAAATCCAAGCATAGTTCCCTATGGTTCAAGCTTGTGTAAAAATGAACCCATCTCCATTTTAACCTTCGTGATTTCCATTCTATCAGCCTCTTCCATTAGATGAGCCTTGGTTTTTTCTTTTTCCATCATCATTATCTGCTTGGTCGATCATACGCTTTCACTTGGTTGTTTTACCCTTTTTGAGGAACAATTGCAATGAGTGGTCTTATTAGCCAGCCTCTTCACATAAATCAACATGTTTTGAGAAGTTCCAACGTCACCGGAACCAGTTGCTATCCTAGACACCACTCATTCCTCAAAGTGGAGTCCTCTTTAAGATCTTTTCAGACTCTCGAAATATGAAAATATTGCTGAGCGCTTGTCCTTTTCAGCTCGTAAACAGATTGGAAATGACATCTACTCAGTATAAGTTTAACCCTTTTCCAGACTGAGATAGATTACTTACGAAAAAGGAATACGTTGTTCAGACATGGTCAATAGGTTCTCTCTTGTATTGTTTTACGCTTTTTTAGACTTGAGAGACAAATATATGAAAAAGAACTTATGGAGTTTTCTTTTTGTCCCTTTTCAAAATCTCTAAACATGAAAAGGACCAAGTTATCATTGTCGTTAAACTCGTTAAAATATCAAATAGTGACAAACTTGTCCATCATGACAAGACCGAGTTTCACCTTCGCTAGAATCGTTAAAACATCACATAGCGATGGATTCACCCAAAGGGTGGAATTATACAACAAGCATATGTTATCCTCCTCAAGCTTGATAAAAGTAAATAGGTATTGGTCAGCAATGACTGGGGAAAATGGGAAAAGGGGTAAACCACTTTATGGCAGCAGGTCGCTCTTGAACATGACACTTTCACTTCATCACTGTGACTATTTGGGTTGTGTAATATACTTGATGGTCATCATACCTTGGTCTATCATACCATCCATTACTTTGGTTTTGGATCAATGCTACCAACTCATTTAGTGTCACCAACATGTTCAAGAGAAGTCACTCAGTTTAAATTCATCCTTTGCAATACTCATAAAACCTCATTTTCATGACCGCCATTCCTGAACCTTGTGTCGTTAGTCACATTCCTTCTCCAAACATCATTACACTCATTTCGTGTCATTGATGTGGGATACATCAAGGCCCTCCTGCGAAGAGTTGCTTCTTGTCGACGTCAGTACATTATCCAAGAAGTTGAATTAGAAACACCCTTCCAATACCTTGAGGCTTGCATACATCAATGGCAATTTTCTCGCTTCCGGTGATAGGTTGACATCACTGGCCTTCGACCGAAATACTTTGTATGGTGTTCGACATCAAAACATCCATTCACACTATGCAGAATGTACTGAAGTACCTTGAGGATCATTATTATCGGTGATTTATCTCGTGTCTGTTAACAACTTACATCATTGGCTGGTAATAGAATGGTGTCTTCCCATGTTCAACCTCAGATCACATATTCACATTGTTAGACTCGTACTTGAGCGAACGATTGAACAAGATAGAAGACCCCATATCTAGTTTCATCCATCTGTGTTGTGATTTCAAGAAATGTACCAAATCATTCGTACAATGGATTTACATTGATGGTCATCCTATCATGGGTCTATATCTGTAGACGACTATCTATGTACTTGTAATGAAAGTTTATATGCTGAGCATGGGTATGCCTTCCCTCAACAATTCATGAGAAAAAACCAAAATATCATGATATTATGTATTGTAATCCATGCAGGTCACCATCTACTTCAGAACTTCCTCGTCACATCATAAAGCATATCACTTGACATTAACATTTTCGACTTCATGCTTTAGGGGGAAGCTATTATAGATCCATTTGGGCACATCACTCCCATCATTCAGATTAGTACTACTGGGTCTCATCAAACCTTAATTCTGTTGCTACATGCCCTAGACAAGTCATCACTTTGAATGCCTCCTTCCCTGAGAGTTTCTTGGCCTGAAGCCCTCTAGAAATGCCTCCTTGAGGGACCAACGCAACCTTGGTCAGGGGTAAGTGCACTTCTGTGCAGGTAGGCCAATGTTAGGGTGCTTCCCAGAGCACTTAGGTCCACTTTGACCTACGCTGGGCAAGATTGAGCGAAATCATCATAGGGTTCTGCGAATATTCTTATCTTTTGGAGCCATCTAGAAGATTCTCACACTTATCATCTCCTATGAGCTCGAAATTGGATAGGGAATGAGTTAAGTAACCTCCTATTCTATCATCCCTTTCTCCATGGAAACTAACTCTAAGTTTGGAAGGCCATTCAATACCCTCATTTATGACCAAACCTCCTCCATTTTCATATAAATTGAGCACTCATCTAAGTGATCAGGGGCTGGAATTTGAGAATTTGTAAGGAGATACTATTGGTGTGAAGTTTGATATTGTAAGCAAGTATTGTTATGCTTCCAGAGTGTTGTGCTTTGATGTGATGTTGGTTGGAACCTAAGCTGGAAGAGTGACAATGGATCGGACTTCATGGTTGTAATTCTTCCTTCTACTTAATAAAGATGATTACACATTTTCCCATATTCTTGTCTTTATGTGTGATGATTATATGTGTAAATGCTTTCGATTCCATTTGATTATAGTAGATGGATCTCTTGCTTTGATTGGTTTTTGTCCTCTATTTATGATTGCAGGTACTTGTCAAGCAGATTAAGTTCGAGAAGGAGTTATGAGAGCCAAACAAAGGAGACAAAGGGAAAGCAAAAGATAACAAGTAGGTCCCTTGTCTTATTTATCTTCTATATAAAAAGGTTAAGCACTTTAAATCTGTTTTTCTAGGTGTAGCTACCGACCTAGGGAAATTGTGTTTATTCATAGATGCAAAATTCCACATAACAATAGCTACAACAGTTCCATTTGAACATTGAGTACAAGAAGAGAAACACCAATAATGTTGCAGAATGCCTCATCTGACCACCAGTCATGGCGCTAATCACTGTGCTCGAATATTGTGGGCACGAGACTTCGGGGTGGGCGCATCTTTACAAGAGCGATCTAGAATTTGGTAGCACATGCCAAACACTTCTGGAAGGTAAACGAGTTCCAAATTTTCACCTCTAGGATGCACTATTATGCCACCTGGGACACATCTGTGTTCGTTCAAGGGATCATGCCAATATGATTTGGGTCACACACTACAATAGGGTCCTGGACATTTCAGAGTAGAGAAAATAGTGGCAGTATTGTAGAAATATTTTTATTGGCCGAACCTTCATCAGGATGTTGGGAAGTACATTAGATCCTACACTTTTGATGAGCAGAGTGTGCATGTGGACCTAGCCAAGATACAAGTGATTCGGGATTGGACATCCCCAACCACTTTAAGAGAGCTCCACAACTTTTTGGGTCTTGCCAATTTATACTGTAGGTTCATGTTAGGGTTCTATCATATTACTTGGCATTTAAGTCAAGTCACCAAGGGTGGAGTGAAAGCAAAGTTCTTTTGGTACAAAACCAAAAATAAGGCATTTTTTGAGCTGAAGCATCACCTCTTCTCTCCACCAGTGCTCACATTACCAAACCTGCAACCCATTTGAGATTGAGATATATGCCTTTGACTATTCCATTGATGCAATTCTTATGGTGCAGGGGCATCCGGTGGCTTACCATAGTGAGACACTCTTAGACATAGTCCAAAAGTATCCCACCTATGAAAAATAAATGTAATCCATCGTGCAGACCTGCCATCAATGGAAGCATTACATTTTGGGGAAGGAAACGACCATCCACACATACCATCGATCCCTACAGTTCATACAGACATAAGGGAAGTTGTAGAACGATAGCCATCAGAAATGGTCTGTATACCTACAACAATTCTATTATAACATTAAGTATAAGAAGGGAAACACTAATAATGTTGTAGAATACCTCAACCGACCACCCGTCATGGCGCTGATCACTGTGCTTGACTCCTATGGGCACGAGACCTCAGGGTGGCCGCATCTTTACAAGAGCGATCCAGAATTCAGCAGCACATACGAGACACTCCTGGAAGGTAAGCGAGCTCCAAATTTTCACCTCTAGGATGCACTGTTATGCCACTTGGAACACATCTATGTTCCTTCAAGCAAGTGTGCCAAGATGATTTGGGTGGCACACTACAGTCATGTCACTCGACATTTCAGAGTAGAGAAAACATTGGTAGTACTGCAAAAATATTTTTATTGGCCCAAACTTCGTTAGGATGTTGGGAAGTACATTAGATCCTACACTGCTTGCGCTATTGACAAACCAACTATCAAGAAGAAAGGCCTATATACTCCTCTGCCTACTCCTATTCAACCTTGGTCCATCTCCATATATTACATGTTAGGCCTTCCTTCTACTAAGCACAACAATGACTCCGTTTTCGTTGTCGTTGACAGATTCTCTAAGATGACCATTATGGAAGCTTGCAAGAAGAGTATCACAACATAGGCCACTACTAAGCTCTTCTTGGAGTGAGTGTGGGTACACTTTGGGATCCCATAGTCCATTGGCTCAAATTGGGACAACAGATTCTTGATGTTTGGCGCAGCCAAACTTGGCCAGATTTTGGGCAAGGAATTCTAATTTTGTGGGTAGAGCGCACAATAGAAAGGATGTTGTGGAGTGCAAAGTGGATTGTGTTAGCTACCTATACCAATAGGTTTCATATTTCATGATTGGCTATAGAAGTTCCAAATATGCTCTGCTTTGATCATGCAAAGATCACATATTTCCAAAGAAGTACAAGGTGTGTAAATAGATTAATGCATCCCAATTTTGATGGATGGTCCAACAGCCTAATCTGGACCATGTCATGGTTTAAATTTTCAGTTGTAGATTAGAGAAAGAAGTCTGTCCAAACTGTTTAATCTTGGCAGACAAGTAGTTCAGGTAGAGAAGAAAAGGCTCCCAACAGCTTAATCTGGGACCTTGGAAGAAATAAGGGTAGAAGTAGATAGAAAAAACAAAAGAAAAAGCCAAAGAAAAGAAAAGGCAGGTAAGGGTCTGCAAGTCCAAGTGCACCCTCCAAGAAGAACAAAAAATGCTAGGCAAGTAGCTGGGTAAGTAGCTGGGGTTGCAGAAAGGTTATTTTTACCATTGCAGCTGTGTTAGCTTTGTTTACCAAGGCAGAGTCAAAGAAATGAGAAGGTATTCTTCTTCATCAGGATTGCAGCAAGCGAAGGAGCCTGTCTAACCTCCCTTTCCCCTCTTCATGTCATTTACTAACATTCCCTCATCAGTTGAGATTCATGGAAGAATTATGGTTTCATGGTGGTTCTTAATCTTTTTTAGAAGCCACATTTCTTGTCTAAATTCTTTTCATTTTGATCTACTCCCTAAACTAAGTAAGTTTCAAATAAACTTAGTGATTTTCCCCCCGCATTCACATCTTCCCCCATATTAACTCTAACTTTACTATGTAAATCCCCTATATTACCTTTCCCCTAATATTATTAACACCATGGTGTATAAACCCCAAATGTTGTACAAGTATCCCCTCCCCTTGGCATTATAGCCAATAAGTCCTATGTTAGGGATCAAATGACACCTGGTCATCTTGATAAACCTAAGCCAAACCCTTTCCCCATTTCCAAATCCATTTTTTAACTCATTACCCCCATTTGCACATAAACCTTGCAAAAACCTTGTTCTATCCTTACCCGCTCCAAATTGCCAAATAATGCATCAAAACCTACCTTTTTCATTTATCCAAAGTCCAAGCATCGGGAGTGTTTTTACAAATAATTCGCAAAAAAAGACCCACATTCTAATGTTTCTCCGCCGATGCACATATCCCGGTATACATCAAAATAACCCCGCCCCCACCATATCCGTCGATCACTTTGTTGATCTGACAGCCGTCTGATCGGAGCTTGAACATCCAACGGTCATCGTTGATATCGGAGCGGGTCTCACATCCGACGGATATCTTCCGATGTCCGTAAAAGGGTTACGTCACTCGGCAGCCACGCGTCCCCACCGCAGCTCATCGGAGGTACGCCTGACAGATACCTCCCCCGTACCATGAGTGGTGCGATATGAAACCGCTGGCTGATTCCGGTTTCGGTTATACCGCCTATACTACGTCACCTCCACATCATCCCACGTCACTGCCACCATACCGTCACGTCAACCGTTGCACCCGACCGTCTGCCGATCTTTCCTGCCACTTCACCATCCCCGTGGACCAATCAGAGCCCGCCACCTCACCTATGACGTCAGCCGGCCCTGACCCCACCTATGACATCATGCTGACGTCAGCAAAAAAAAAAACGCGCCAAAAGTCCAAAAACCAATATAATAGCCAAATGTCGTGTTTTTCTCACTTTTTTACAAAAACGCCCGTTGCTCCTGCATGCGATTTTTGCGACCAAAAGTCTACCAACCTGCAGAACCTGACCAGGAGACCAGCGGCGCACCATTTCCACAGTCATCCGCGACCATTGCCTACTCCTCACCAGGTATTTTCCACTGTAAATCCTTCACGTACCTGCTTTGTCTGTTATTTCCCTCAAAAGAGCTTATAACAGAAAAAACTCTTGAATTCACCGGTAGAAATCCTTGCACCTGGCCCTTTTACAGTTGTGAACTCGAACAACACTAGCCGAGCCTTGTTTACCTACATTTTCATTGAAAAATCAAGCTATGTTCGCGCAATCGCGGCAGACTCATTCAAACTGAATTTAACTACTGAGAGAGACAGAGTGAGGCCAAACATTTGTCCTATTTGCACTGCAAATAGTATTTCAATTGCTATTTACAAGAACTACTCCCTGTTCCTTACAAATTCACCTCCCTGTTGAAGAGTCACTTCTTTATACAGCTCTGCTCAATTGAAACCACTTCGCACTTAATTCAGAATCCTCTTTTGCAATGGAGACACCTGTAGTACTAAATGTTCAGCCTCTGAATGCCCCTCAAAGGAACTTGGAATGGCAAGCCTTGGCAGATATGGATTACCAGATGACAGAAGAAATGTTTATGAGCAGCAAATTCCACATTCATCTGTTGAATGAGTTGAAAGCCAAGCATGAAAATGGGACAGATATATTGGGCATATGGGACTCTTTCCTCCCTATTTTTAAGCTCCCTCAGGTCAACCAGTTCCCTGAACTAATCCACCTCTGTGCTGAAAATTATGATGCTTCTCAAAGGGCTGTTGTTGACCCATCTGGTTCAGTACTTTTCTATGTTACCCCTCAAGCCATCAGAGACATGCTTTGCTTCAACACTCAGAAGAAGTTGGTCCCTTTGTCACTAGTGAACCTGATAAAACAAGGGGCTAAACTGACAGATGCTCAAGTTATCAAACTTAATCAATTATACATTAACTCTGACATTGTGATGTACCCTCCAATTGGTCATGTATATCTCAATGGGCTGGGCAGAGACCTTGCAGATATGATTAGTCCCATCTTGGGATATAATTCAATTGAGCATATTGATACAACTGTGCTGGTAATGATGTCTATGTTTGCTCCTGGCAAGTCACCAATCTGCTATGACTATGCCACCTACATATCAGACAAGATTCATGAGCAATTAATGAATTTGGCGAGAGAAAGGGTATTCAGATATACCTCCTACATCTATCATTTGATCTTATACCATCAACATGAAAAATTTCATTTTTCTATCAAAAGGGTGGATGCCCAGGGCAATCCTAGATCAGTGGTCTATTGGTCCTCTGTCTTCCACACTACACCTGATTCTCCATACACTTACTGTGAATTTATTGATCAGTTCATCCATCCAGCTATGACAATGCTAATGAGCTCGCCTCCTCCAAGACTCACTGATTACATGCAGAGAATTCTTCAGCTGTCTAAATCTTACAGCATTGGGGATTGGTACTTCTACCAACACCACACCGTCATCAGGATATATGGGTGTGATTTGCCTCCATTCAGATTACCTAAGTATGTGCCTATGAGGCTATTTGCCCTAGAGTACTTTAGGCAATTTGGCCGGGTGGATGTGCTTCACTTTTCAGGAAAAGGTAAAAAAGCACAGTTGAAGGTGAAAAGCCAACTTGGCCATTTTATCTATAACGAGAGGGAGCAAGGATGGAAGGAAGCAGATAGAATGCTTGAGTCCCTTGGCCTTCAAACCAGTTTCCCATGGACACCCTATGACCCTAATCATTTTATAACAATGAGGAGGCTCAAATATAAGTTGTCTGCCTATGATCATCATAGTATCCCTCACATTGAAAAATATGCTAACCAAGACAAATGGAGGAGAGGGACCTTAGAAGAGCATGTATCACAAGAAGAGCTAAATCAGAGGGCAGTAAGGAATCTAAGGAAGATGGCTGACCTTGAACTTTGTTCACAGGTATTCACACTTCCAAGCACACAAGTGGGAGCAGCTGCATCCTCCTCAACTGCCAAACAGCAAACTACTAAGGCCACTGAAAGTGCATCTGGCAAAGGCAAAGAAAAGGAAATGGAGACAGAACAATCCCTCCATGGCAAGGAGCAGCCACCTCCAGTGACTCAAGAGCAGGCAGATAAAGAAAGGCAGCAGCAGGCAGAGCAACAACAGCAACAAGAATTGCAGCAGGAAAAAGGGCAACATGACAGACAGCAGCCCTTACAGCAGGAAAGAGTAGTTGATACTCCAACTTCCACTGAGCAACAGGCTCAGAACCTAGTGCCTCCTAGGCCAGAAGTCACCATTGACGCCTCGGTCCTCCAAACTCCACAGAAGGAGGACTTAAGCAGAAAAAGGGATAGAGAAACTCCTCTGACTTCATCTATCAACCAGGGAGAGAAAAGACAAAGATTGAATGACTTTTCGGAGGATGACACAGCAATAAGACAAGCATTGGGCATGGGCCCACCCAGCAGAGAAGCCTCAGCCAGTTCCTTCCAGCAGGAACAGGATAGAACTATGGGAGGAGAGGTCAGCTCCTCCAGCCAGCAAAGAGAAGGAGAAAAGAGCATCAAGCAGCAATTTATAGACATCAAAAGGAGGAGTGACCCTGTCAAGATACAGCTGTACAACCATTTATTGAAAATGGCTCCCACCAACCAACAAAGATTGATGTCTGCATTTGATGTGCAAGAAGGCAAATTGACTATGAGCCATTTTTTGCCCACAGCACTGCATCCCCAATCTGCCTCAGATTACCTCAGGACCAACCTGGAGGTCCTGGCCAAGGACATACACCCAATGGATAAAATTGAACTGCACAAACAGACTGGTGAGATGGTGTATGCTGCCTTGGCAGACAAAACATTAGAAAATTACAAACTAGAGAGCAACCTTAATGCTACAGCCTCTCAGCTGGAATTGGAGAGGGCATCATCCCAGGCGAAGGACAACAGAATAAGGTCCTTGGAAGACATAATCATTGAAATTGGGCATGACCCCAAAGATATTAAAGGAATACAGGAAATCTTGAAGTTGAGGGATGCTGACATTGCTGCCTTGAGGAAGAAAATCAAACTCCCAGCTACCATTCACCCTCAGGCAGATGAGGTAGCCCAACAAAGGCATGAGCGGGATACCACAGCCTTGTTGATTTCCATTTATAAACAGCTTGTTCAAGCACAAGAGAAATTGGGAGAATCTGAGGCTACACAAGCGGCCCTGCAAGCAACATTGAAACAAAGAGAAGAGGGTCAGACCTCTCAGCCTCCTCCTCAGATCATCAATCTTGAGGAAACTGCTCCTATCACTGCTCCTCCTCCTCAACAGACTGAACAAACAGCAACATCTACTTCAGCAGCACCGACGACCACAGAGTAGGCCCAAAGCCTGGATATGCAAAAGCTGAAGAATGAAATTCAGATCCTGGAAGCTCAAATGACCGAGTTAAATGAGACCAGGGAAAAGTTAGCTAAAGTCAATGACAGGCATGATAAATCAAAGAGAGAAGTGGCAGAAAAGGGCAGGGAAATCAAAGCCCTTAAAGACAAGATCAAAGAGCTGGAAAATGAGCTCAAACTAGACAAAATTGTAGCTGAAATTAGAGCAATGCTATGGTCCAATATTGGCCAATCAATTACCAATCAATGGCAATATATTGAGACAATCCATGAGCAATTAGAGCTCATCCCAAAAGCACAGAAGGAGGTTCACAGATCAAGAGCTTTATTGAGCAATATGCCTGAAGTGGGCACCAGAATGATCAACGTACTTAACCATAAAACAAGTTCTCAGTTAGCTACCATGGGAATTACAAATAGAACTGAGACTATCCAAATGATCAGGAGGGTTCTTACTCTGAGAAATCTGGTGCAGACATTGGAAAGAAGAACCCAGGATATGCAAACTGAGGTAAACAGGTTCATGGAGAGATTTCAGATATTACAAAGCAGAGGACTCCCTAGCTTACTGAACAGCGGAGGGAAACTATTCACTCATGAACAGTATGCCAAAAGAGTGAACGTTTTTGCTTCAACCCAGATCAATGAGAAGGCCAGCACTTCAGATGATACAGGGCCTATTACAGGACAGATTTTCTATAGTAAGATAGAAAATCTATTTTTTATAATGAATGAAATCACGCGCTTGTTTGATGTGGCCCCAAATTTTTATAAATATACAGAACCAGAGGAGACAATGGATGCAATTCTCAGGCATCAACTCCCTACACAGGACTGGTGGACAAATGCGATACATAAAATTTTATAAACAGTGAGGCATTCACCAAATTTTGTTTTTAAAGAAATATGAATTGTTATGTAAAGCACAGTTCAACAAAATCATCATGCATTAAAGGTTAGAGCTGAGCCAACTCAGCAAAGTTGTTCGGTCACCACAGCAGCAAGCGCAGTCACAGGTGGTAGGGCCGAGAAAATACAGCGCAACAAAAATAAAGGCATATCTATCAGCGTTAAAGCAAAGCGTTGCAACTGACTCAGTGACCCCCAAAGGTCAAAATATCCTCTGACAGACTTAAAGAGCATTTATGTTGCATTCAAAGCTGCAATAACTTCTTTTCTACTTTCTGAACAAAGTAACGAAGATATTTCTCTCTCAGATGACTCAATGCCTGAGATATTTTGTATAAGCATTCCTATAAAGTCCCCTTCGCATGAGTTTGCAAGGGTTGTTGTTGATTTCTCCTGAAGAAGTTCTTATGCTGTAATCCTTTCAGAAGTTTAATAAAGAAAGTGATGGAATTTCTCGGATTTCTGAAGTGCTGAATGCGTTCTGGTGTCTATTGAAAACTGCTGGATTCCTGTGTATTACACGATACAATAAGTCTCTGTAACTCTCTCTGTTATGTTTTTGATTTGTTAAAATCCATATATGTTTTCTAATTCTGAATATTTAGCAACAAGGAAAAAGACTAACTTCCAGGATTTATTCAAGAGATACCCTGGGTTCAATCCGTGTTGTTAATGAATGTTTTTTCTTCAGCTGTAATCTTGATAAGTGTAATTCTTAATTGCTGCACTTTCAGAATACATTCTTCACAGTGGCCTTTGTCTCAGGAATTCAAGTTTGCTCCTGTGCAACGTGTTTCACTTTCACCTCACCGGCTTAATAGAAAATTCTTAATTGCTTTCTGTTGGCTGACATGCTTCACCATTCAAGTTAATTTTGTTTGTCTGAAATACACAATAGGCCCTGCAGTTAGAACACCACCAATCCTGCGTTTCCAAGCATTTCACAACTCCAGACTCCATTGCCCAATGATGTATTACTCTCTAAACACTACATCTTAAGACCTGAAAGAAATCCTTCAACCAAAACATAAACCAAAACCTGAGCATAATATCTAGCCTAAAACACCATCATAACAGAGACAAATCATAAAGAGAGAGCCCTCTCTGATTACAGTTTGGCTAGAAACTGTGATCCAAAGATTGGTTAGTGGTTACCCCGGCCGTATTCCCTTGGGAGTCATAGGGAACAACCTGGGTGTTAACATAATTGGCGACTCCACTGGGGAGCTGTTTGAGATTTTCAATTACTATATATCTTCCATAGCTACTATCAAGCCTGAAATCAGTCAAGAGGCCTTTAATCTGTTTCTGTATTACATTAACAGTTTTAGGGAAGAGCTGTTTAGGGAATCTTCATCTTAGTTTTGAAATATATATAGCCATTCCAGAATCATCATTCAGTCTTTACAGATATAAAAAACTTCCTATAAAAATCCTAAAAAACAGTTAGAAGCTGGCTCCTAAGAAAAATCCACGGCACACTAGGGCAAAACCTGACCCTAATCCACCAATCATTGTTGATAATCCAAATATCATCCCTAGAAACATTAGGAGGCAGCAAAGGCAGGAGCAGCCTGCTGATTTGATTTCAGAGTCAGATCATCCCAGCCTCATCCCTACTCCATGCAAGGTTCTTTTCCGGTCTACCCCTAATTCCCCTAGTTCATCATCCACATCTCAAACTCCTCCTCTCACATCCTCATCCACTGTTCATATCCCCTTGACCAACATTCTAGGTTCACCCCTACTTGTCACCCCTGTGGTACCCACTGTTCCCATTATCCCAGCTGCCCCTGTTAATCCTCTAAATCCTGTAAATATGGCTAACAGGTATGCACCTCTGTAGATACCAGCTAATGCTGTAGCTCTACCCCAAGACTACCAAACCAAAATTTCATATTTTGACTCCAATGGCCCTTTGACAGCTGTCCAGCATGCTAAGAGGATGCAAGACCATTTTGAGACCTATGAAATAGATGATGACAGTGTCAGAATGAGGATGTTTGTTCAAAGCCTAACTGGGGATGTAAGAACTTGGTTTAGATCCCTGAATGCAAACTCCATTACAACTCCTGGTGAACTGTATCAAGCATTTACTAGTAGATGGGAAAAGAAGAAAGATCCTCTGCACATACTTGGGGAATATGACACTATCAAAAGAGGTCCCCAAGAGACTGTTTTGGAATATTGTGCAAGATTTAACAATGTATATAACGCGATTCCACAAAATTTAAGACCTCCTCCTGATCTAGCTTTGTACAAATTCCCTGATGGTTTTGACCCTGACATGGCCTATCAGTTGAAAGAAAGAGATCCTCAATCCCTAGCAGAGGCCCAAAGGGTTGCAGTTACAGTAGAAGCCAACCTCATTGCCAAAAGAAACAGGGCAAGGTTGGAAAAAAGGACTGTTTTCAAAGAGGAACCCACTGCCTTTGATCAAAAGCTAGATGCAATACTCAATGGAATGAAAAGATTGGGTGATAGAGTGGAATCGGTTGAGAGAAAATAATCATGGGAAGCACCGCAAAACAACCCTCCTAGGAATCCAAATTTTAGGAGAACTCAAAACCCGAATGTTGGCAAGGCCAGTGCTGACCAAGACATAAGACCCCCTTTTCAAGAAAATTATGCAGAAACTTCCACATCAACAGAACCCAATGAAGATCCTGAGATTAACTTGATGGGTCTAGATGGTGAGAGTCAAGTTTTCTTAACACAAGAAGATCATGAGGATGATGAAATCAAACTGTTCCAAACTAAATCAGGTGAATCCTTTGACTTTAAGCAAGGCTATGACACTGCTGTTTATGAGGTCCATAAACAATACAAGCTGAGGAGCAGAACTGTGAATGTTAACCAGCCTGAAAAGAAAAAGGATAATCAGCAGCCTGAAAAAGTTATAGTCACAGCACCTAATGACAAAACAAAGTTACCTGCAGAAGAAGTAATTGTTGAGGAGGTCACTGAACCACCCTCCTCAAAGCAGCAGCCTATGGTTACTCCCCCTTCTCACCTTTATCCAACTATTTCTCCTCAAGAGATGAGTAAAAAGGATAAGTCCCAAAGTCAAGATAAAAATCAAGAAGAAGATTTAATGAACAAGGAAAGGACAGTTATCTATAACCCCAAGACCCAATCTGAAAAATCCTTTGACCTAGAGACTGAAATGGGTAAATTAAAGATAGCTGTTCCTCTCTTGGAACTAGCCAAGCATGACATCTATAAGCTACAGATCAAGAAATCCCTTCAACTCACTAACAACAAAGATGATGTCAATGTGTTGGATGACACTCCAGAATTATTGTTTGGCCCAGAAGTGGATGGAAAAACAATAGTCACAGGGGTACTACCTTTTTATGTCAGTCTACATATTCATGACAAAATACTACACAATGCAATGTTTGATTCAGGTGCTTCTCACAACCTCATGCCAAAAGCAGTCATGGAAAGATTGAATTTGGACATAACAAGACCATACAAAGACCTGTTTTCTTTTGACTCCAGCCAAGTCAAGTGTCTAGGTCTCATAAAAGACTTATGTGTGTCCCTGGTTCAATGCCCAAACAAGACAATCCTGATGGATGTGGTAGTTGCTGATATCCCACCTAAGTATGGGATGCTGTTATCAAGATCATGGGGAGCTAAACTCCAAGGTTCCCTACAATTAGACATGTCATATGCCACCATCTCTGTTTTTGGGCAACCAAAAAGACTGTACAGAGAAACACTAATGAAATACATGGTCAGCAGTGAAGAAAAGCCTCAAAACTTTCCCATATATGCTATCCATTCAGACATAGATTCATACATTCTCTTCAATGACACCATTACTCCCCCAAAAGGTGAGGTTGAAACCAAGATATTCATACAAGAGGAAGACTCAAATGAAAGTATTATCACCCATGAAACAACAGTCAATCAAACACTAGATGTTGCTGCTGCCCTGGTTGTCAAGAATAGCCAATCAAACGATGAGACTGTCCTAGAAGACAAGCTAGAGAAAAAACCACAACTGCTACTCACATTGCCAACCCATGAGCAGATCATAAAGTCTCCTTCCCAACAAGATATTCTATGGTTCCTTGAATTTGATGGCTCAGTCAACAAGTTAGGGGCAGGAGCTGGAGTTTGGATACACAATAAAGAAAATAGTCATGCAGAGGGCAGAGCTTATAGATTGAATTTCAGATGTACTAACAACATGGCAGAATATGAAGCCCTTTTACTAGGCCTCAAGTTAGTAAAATTCTTACAAGCTGCCAGGGTTTCAATCATGGGTGATTCAGATTTAGTTATTCAACAAGTGAAAGGAAACTTTGTCACCAATGACAAAAGACTAAGGACTTATAGGGCTGCTGTTGCTGAGGTACTAAACTTTTTCTCTGAATTCCAAATCACTAAGATTCCTAGAACGCACAATCTGCATGCTCACAGTTTAGCCACCTTTGCAAGTACCTGCAAGCTGCCTTTTAAGCCCCATCACTGTTTTACAGCTGAGGTAAAACACAGACCCTCCATTCCAAACAATGTTAATGATTGGCAAGTATTTGAGGATGACAAGCAAATAAACCATTTTCTAACTCTACAGCAAGAATTTGCAGGATTAAATATTGACACGGAGACAGCAAGTCAATCACAAATACTTGAGACAGCAAGTCAATCACAAATACTTGAGACAGCAAGTCAATCACAAATACTTGAAAGAGCAAGTCCATCACAAATACAGTTTCAAAAGATTACTCACCCAATATCACCCAGAACAGCAAAACAAATGCTAAATCCAACTATTTTCAACGAGGACAGCATTCAGCAAATTCAATCAATCAATTGTGAGGAGGTGGCCAATGCTGAAACTGAAATCATAGAGCTGAAAGACAATTTTCTACCAACAGGCCTAACTCCCCTAGAGGACATCTTTGATTCAAATGATATTCCCAGAAAACCAAAAATGCAGCCCTTAAACGCAGCCATTGAAGAATGCAACATAGGTACAATTGACAAACCCAAAATAATTAAATTGTCTGCATCTTTGCCTCCTGATCAAAAGCCTAAATACATTGACCTCTTTAAAGAGTTCCAGGATGTTTTTGCATGGAGTTATGAGGACCTAAAGTCCTATGACACCTCTGTTATCCAGCATACTATCCCTCTCAAGCCTGATCAAAAGCCCTTTAAACAAAAGTTGAGGAGAATCAATCCTATGCTTCTCCCAGCAATGGAACAAGAGGTACAGAAAATGTTTAAGGCAGGCATCATAGCACCAATCAGATTCTCTGAATGGATCTCCAACTTAGTCCCTACAAGGAAGAAGACTGGTGAAATTAGGCTGTGTGTGGACCTGAGAAATCTGAACCAAGTATCCCTCAAAGACAACTATCCCTTACCCAAAATGGATCACATTATCCAAAGAGTGGTGGGGGCCTCAAGGATCTCACTACTTGATGGATTCTCAGGCTTTAATCAAATCTTGGTTCACCCTGATGACCAAGATAAAACTGCATTTACAACCCCATGGGGAACTTTCAAATATGTAAAGATGCCTTTTGGATTGAAAAATGCAGGGGCAACATTTCAAAGAGCAATGGATATTGCTTTTTCTAAGGAGATTCATGACTTCTTAGTCATTTACTTAGATGATCTCACACCTTTTTCAAAATCTGACCAAGAACATCTCAAACATTTAAGACAGATTTTCCTAACATGCAGGAAATATGGAATTTCCTTAAATCCCAAGAAGTCTCTATTTGGTTTGGAAGAAGGTAAACTGTTAGGACACATCATCTCAAAGGATGGCATAAGAATTGACCCAGATAGGATACATGCTATCCTACAAATGCCCCACCCAAGAAATGTCAAAGGGTTGCAAGGATTCTTGGGAAAAATCAATTTCTTAAGAAGGTTTATCCCAAACTTGGCAGAACTAATCAGATTGTTAAATAACATGCTGAAAAAGGATTCAAAAGTGAAGTGGACTATTGAAGCCAATCAAGCATTTGAAGGTATAAAATTGGCCCTTACCCAAACCCCAGTCTTGACCAATCCTCAGTTTGACAGAGAGTTTATTATTTTCTCTTTCGCCTCTCAGCATACTATTGCTGCTGTTTTATTACAAAAAGATGACCAAGGTAATGAGAAGCCTATTGCTTTCTTTAGCAGAGCTCTTAGGGATGCACCTCTAAAATATCAAATCATGGAGAAACAAGCCTATGCTTTGGT
This sequence comes from Pinus tabuliformis, assembly GCA_031772625.1. Lineage (NCBI taxonomy): Eukaryota > Viridiplantae > Streptophyta > Pinopsida > Pinales > Pinaceae > Pinus > Pinus tabuliformis. The sequence continues at coordinate 797,649,827 of CM062805.1, read as the reverse complement.
CAAAGCAATCAATGACTTTAGAATTTATATCCTTTATTCCCATGCCATAGCATATGTGCCAAGTCCTATTGTAAAAGACATACTCACTCAAGAAAACCTAGAGGGCAGAAGAGGAAAATGGATTGCTAACATACTAGAATTTGACATTGAAATAAAGCCTACAAAGCTAATAAAAGGGCAAGGTCTGGCCAAGTTAATGACAGAAGCAAATTTTCAAGCCCTAGATATCAATCAGCTGGACAGTGAAACAGAGCTGGCGACTCCAAAGATCAATGTAGCCTTTGAACAATCTCCTTGGTACTCTGATATCTGTTATGTCTTACAAAACCTGTGTGCTCCCCCAGGACTGTCCAAAACTAAGTGTAGGTTCTTAAAAATGAAAACATCAAGATTTTGTGTAATGGATGGCAATTTGCTTTGGAAAAACCATGAAGGTATATTGTTGCACTGTTTAATTGAAAATGAAACTAACAATATCATGCAAGAATTTCATGCAGGAGACTGTGGTGGACATTTGTACTGGAAGTCCACTGTGGACAAAATACTGAGGGCTGGTTATTACTGGCCCACCATGTTCTCTGATGTCAAGAAATTCACAACCTCATGCCACAAATGCCAAGTGTTTGAGGGCAAAAGACAGTTGCTGCCAATCCCCTTAAGACCCATTGCAACAGAGAGACCTTTTCAACAATGGGGCTTGGATTTCATTGGGGAAATTCATCCCTCATCTTCAGGACAGCACAGATGGATTTTAACAACAACAGACTATTTCACTAAGTGGATTGAAGCTGCCCCATGTAGACAAGCAAATGATTCAATAATCATTCAGTTCTTGGAGAACAACATACTGGCTAGATTTGGCTGTCCTGACAAAATAATAACAGACAATGCTGCTGCTTTCAGATCCAAGAAAATGGTGAGCTTTTGCCATAAATTTCATATTACCTTGGGCCATTCTACTGCATACTATCCCCAAGGAAATGGCCTTGCTGAATCATCAAACAAAAGCCTGGTGAACATCATAAAGAAGGTGTTGGAAGAAAATAAAAAGAATTGGCATAAGAAACTAGTCAATGCCTTATGGGCAGATAGACTAACAACCAAAAGATCAATTGGGACCAGCCCATATGAGTTGGTTTATGGACTAGAAGCCAAATTTCCCTCATCACTAGGAGTGCCTGTTATGAAACTTCTTCAAGAAAGCCAAGCTGAACCAAATGATATGCAAAGAAGGATTAATCAAATCATATGTCTGCAGCAAACCAGAGATCAAGTTTTCAGCAGAGTTCAAGTATTACAAGAAAAACTAAAGAAGGCCTTTGACAGAAGAACCAAAGCAGAAGATTTTAATGTGGGAGACAAAGTCCTCAAGTGGGATGCAAGAAGAGAAGACAAAGGAAAACATGGAAAATTTGATTCCTTATGGAGAGGACCATTTGCTGTCCAAGCAGTGCAAGGTAACAACACTTACTTCCTAAAAAGTCTTAGTGAAACTGACTTGGATGAAGGTCCTGTGAATGGCAGGATGCTGAAACACTATTTTGACTATTTCCCATGAGTGCAGCCTGAGGTTCCCTTGTATATATGCAGATGTATATATTATTTTCTGTTTAGATTGTAAAAATGCAGTTTTTGAAGATTATTGACTATCAGCAGAAGGCACATAGAATCAGAGATAGACCAAGGAGGAAAAGCACAATTTTGGCATCTCAAAGCAGCAAACTTTAAAGATTGGCAAGAGCAGTCAAGAAGCAAGGCAATCTGACCTGCTGTTCTTGGTCTTTCAGATGAAACACCATCCCCATGTGGAGCCACTGTTAGCTACCTATACCAATAGGTTTCATATTTCATGATTGGCTATAGAAGTTCCAAATATGCTCTGCTTTGATCATGCAAAGATCACATATTTCCAAAGAAGTACAAGGTGTGTAAATAGATTAATGCATCCCAATTTTGATGGATGGTACAACAGCCTAATCTGGACCATGTCATGGTTTAAATTTTCAGTTGTAGATTAGAGAAAGAAGTCTGTCCAAACTGTTTAATCTTGGCAGACAAGTAGTTCAGGTAGAGAAGAAAAGGCTCCCAACAGCTTAATCTGGGACCTTGGAAGAAATAAGGGTAGAAGTAGATAGAAAAAACAAAAGAAAAAGCCAAAGAAAAGAAAAGGCAGGTAAGGGTCTGCAAGTCCAAGTGCACCCTCCAAGAAGAACAAAAAATGCTAGGCAAGTAGCTGGGTAAGTAGCTGGGGTTGCAGAAAGGTTATTTTTACCATTGCAGCTGTGTTAGCTTTGTTTACCAAGGCAAAGTCAAAGAAATGAGAAGGTATTATTCTTCATCAGGATTGCAGCAAGCGAAGGGGCCTGTCTAACCTCCCTTTCCCCTCTTCATGTCATTTACTAACATTCCCTCATCAGTTGAGATTCATGGAAGAATTATGGTTTCATGGTGGTTCTTAATCTTTTTTAGAAGCCACATTTCTTGTCTAAATTCTTTTCATTTTGATCTACTCCCTAAACTAAGTAAGTTTCAAATAAACTTAGTGATTTTCCCCCCGCATTCACATCTTCCCCCATATTAACTCTAACTTTACTATGTAAATCCCCTATATTACCTTTCCCCTAATATTATTAACACCATGGTGTATAAACCCCAAATGTTGTACAAGTATCCCCTCCCCTTGGCATTATAGCCAATAAGTCCTATGTTAGGGATCAAATGACACCTGGTCATCTTGATAAACCTAAGCCAAACCCTTTCCCCATTTCCAAATCCATTTTTTAACTCATTACCCCCATTTGCACATAAACCTTGCAAAAACCTTGTTCTACCCTTACCCGCTCCAAATTGCCAAATAATGCATCAAAACCTACCTTTCTCATTTATCCAAAGTCCAAGCATCGGGAGTGTTTTTACAAATAATTCGCAAAAAAAGGCCCACATTCTAATGTTTCTCCGCCGATGCACATATCCCGGTATACATCAAAATAACCCCGCCCCCACCATATCCGTCGATCACTTTGTTGATCTGACAGCCGTCTGATTGGAGCTTGAACATCCAACGATCATCGTTGATATCGGAGCGGGTCTCACATCCGACGGATATCTTCCGATGTCCGTAAAAGGGTTATGTCACTCGGCAGCCACGAGTCCCCACCGCAGCTCATCGGAGGTACGCCTGACAGATACCTCCCCCGTACCATGAGTGGTGCGATATGAAACCGCTGGCTGATTCCGGTTTCGGTTATACCGCCTATACTACGTCACCTCCACATCATCCCACGTCACTGCCACCATACCGTCACGTCAACCGTTGCGCCCGACCGTCTGCCGATCTGTCCTGCCACTTCACCATCCCCATGGACCAATCAGAGCCCGCCACCTCACCTATGACGTCAGCCGGCCCTGACCCCACCTATGACATCATGCTGACGTCAACAAAAAAAAACGCGCCAAAAGTCCAAAAACCAATATAATAGCCAAATGTCGCGTTTTTCTCACTTTTTTACAAAAACGCCCGTTGCTCCTGCATGCGATTTTTGCGACCAAAAGTCTACCAACCTGCAGAACCTGACCAGGAGACCAGCGGCGCACCATTTCCACAGTCATCCGCGACCATTGCCTACTCCTCACCAGGTATTTTCCACTGTAAATCCTTCACGTACCTGCTTTGTCTGTTATTTCCCTCAAAAGAGCTTATAACAGAAAAAACTCTTGAATTCACCGGCAGAAATCCTTGCACCTGGCCCTTTTACAGTTGTGAACTCGAACAACACTAGCCGAGCCTTGTTTACCTGCATTTTCATTGAAAAATCAAGCTCTGTTCACGCAATCGCGGCAGACTCATTCAAACTGAATTTAACTACTGAGAGAGACAGAGTGAGGCCAAACATTTGTCCTATTTGCACTGCAAATAGTATTTCAATTGCTATTTACAAGAACTACTCCCTGTTCCTTACAAATTCACCTCCCTGTTGAAGAGTCACTTCTTTATACAGCTCTGCTCAATTGAAACCACTTCACACTTAATTCAGAATCCTCTTTTGCAATGGAGACACCTGTAGTACTAAATGTTCAGCCTCTGAATGCCCCTCAAAGGAACTTGGAATGGCAAGCCTTGGCAGATATGGATTACCAGATGACAGAAGAAATGTTTATGAGCAGCAAATTCCACATTCATCTGTTGAATGAGTTGAAAGCCAAGCATGAAAATGGGACAGATATATTGGGCATATGGGACTCTTTCCTCCCTATTTTTAAGCTCCCTCAGGTCAACCAGTTCCCTGAACTAATCCACCTCTGTGCTGAAAATTATGATGCTTCTCAAAGGGCTGTTGTTGACCCATCTGGTTCAGTACTTTTCTATGTTACCTCTCAAGCCATCAGAGACATGCTTTGCTTCAACACTCAGAAGAAGTTGGTCCCTTTGTCACTAGTGAACCTGATAAAACAAGGGGCTAAACTGACAGATGCTCAAGTTATCAAACTTAATCAATTATACATTAACTCTGACATTGTGATGTACCCTCCAATTGGTCATGTATATCTCAATGGGCTGGGCAGAGACCTTGCAGATATGATTAGTCCCATCTTGGGATATAATTCAATTGAGCATATTGATACAACTGTGCTGGTAATGATGTCTATGTTTGCTCCTGGCAAGTCACCAATCTGCTATGACTATGCCACCTACATATCAGACAAGATTCATGAGCAATTAATGAATTTGGCGAGAGAAAGGGTATTCAGATATACCTCCTACATCTATCATTTGATCTTATACCATCAACATGAAAAATTTCATTTTTCTATCAAAAGGGTGGATGCCCAGGGCAATCCTAGATCAGTGGTCTATTGGTCCTCTGTCTTCCACACTACACCTGATTCTCCATACACTTACTGTGAATTTATTGATCAGTTCATCCATCCAGCTATGACAATGCTAATGAGCTCGCCTCCTCCAAGACTCACTGATGACATGCAGAGAATTCTTCAGCTGTCTAAATCTTACAGCATTGGGGATTGGTACTTCTACCAACACCACATCGTCATCAAGATATATGGGTGTGATTTGCCTCCATTCAGATTACCTAAGTATGTGCCTATGAGGCTATTTGCCCTAGAGTACTTTAGGCAATTTGGCCGGGTGGATGTGCTTCACTTTTCAGGAAAAGGTAAAAAAGCACAGTTGAAGGTGAAAAGCCAACTTGGCCATTTTATCTATAACGAGAGGGAGCAAGGATGGAAGGAAGCAGATAGAATGTTTGAGTCCCTTGGCCTTCAAACCAGTTTCCCATTGACACCCTATGACCCTAATCATTTTATAACAATGAGGAGGCTCAAATATAAGTTGTCTGCCTATGATCATCATAGTATCCCTCACATTGAAAAATATGCTAACCAAGACAAATGGAGGAGAGGGACCTTAGAAGAGCCTGTATCACAAGAAGAGCTAAATCAGAGGGCAGTAAGGAATCTAAGGAAGATGGCTGACCTTGAACTTTGTTCACAGGTATTCACACTTCCAAGCACACAAGTGGGAGCAGCTGCATCCTCCTCAACTGCCAAACAACAAACTACTAAGGCCACTGAAAGTGCATCTGGCAAAGGCAAAGAAAAGGAAATGGAGACAGAACAATCCCTCCATGGCAAGGAGCAGCCACCTCCAGTGACTCAAGAGCAGGCAGATAAAGAAAGGCAGCAGCAGGCAGAGCAACAACAACAACAAGAATTGCAGCAGGAAAAAGGGCAACATGACAGACAGCAGCCCTTACAGCAGGAAAGAGTAGTTGATACTCCAACTTCCACTGAGCAACAGGCTCAGAACCTAGTGCCTCCTAGGCCAGAAGTCACCATTGACGCCTCGGTCCTCCAAACTCCACAGAAGGAGGACTTAAGCAGAAAAAGGGATAGAGAAACTCCTCTGACTTCATCTATCAACCAGGGAGAGAAAAGACAAAGATTGAATGACTTTTCGGAGGATGACACAGCAATAAGACAAGCATTGGGCATGGGCCCACCCAACAGAGAAGCCTCAGCCAGTTCCTTCCAGCAGGAACAGGACAGAACTATGGGAGGAGAGGTCAGCTCCTCCAGCCAGCAAAGAGAAGGAGAAAAGAGCATCAAGCAGCAATTTATAGACATCAAAAGGAGGAGTGACCCTGTCAAGATACAACTGTACAACCATTTGTTGAAAATGGCTCCCACCAACCAACAAAGATTGATGTCTGCATTTGATGTGCAAGAAGGCAAATTGACTATGAGCCATTTTTTGCCCACAGCACTGCATCCCCAATCTGCCTCAGATTACCTCAGGACCAACCTGGAGGTCCTGGCCAAGGACATACACCCAATGGATAAAATTGAACTGCACAAACAGACTGGTGAGATGGTGTATGCTGCCTTGGCAGACAAAACATTAGAAAATTACAAACTAGAGAGCAGCCTTAATGCTACAGCCTCTCAGCTGGAATTGGAGAGGGCATCATCCTAGGCGAAGGACAACAGAATAAGGTCCTTGGAAGACATAATCATTGAAATTGGGCATGACCCCAAAGATATTAAAGGAATACAGGAAATCTTGAAGTTGAGGGATGCTGACATGGCTGCCTTGAGGAAGAAAATCAAACTCCCAGCTACCATTCACCCTCAGGCAGATGAGGTAGCCCAACAAAGGCATGAGCAGGATACCACAGCCTTGTTGATTTCCATTTATAAACAGCTTGTTCAAGCACAAGAGAAATTGGGAGAATCTGAGGCTACACAAGCGGCCCTGCAAGCAGCATTGAAACAAAGAGAAGAGGGTCAGACCTCTCAGCCTCCTCCTCAGATCATCGATCTTGAGGAAACTGCTCCTATCACTGCTCCTCCTCCTCAACAGACTGAACAAACAGTAACATCTACTTCAGCAACACCGACGACCACAGAGCAGGCCCAAAGCCTGGATATGCAAAAGCTGAAGAATGAAATTCAAATCCTGGAAGCTCAAATGACCGAGTTAAATGAGACCAGGGAAAAGTTAGCTAAAGTCAATGACAGGCATGATAAATCAAAGAGAGAAGTGGCAGAAAAGGGCAAGGAAATCAAAGCCCTTAAAGACAATATCAAAGAGCTGGAAAATGAGCTCAAACTAGACAAAATTGTAGCTGAAATTAGAGCAATGCTATGGTCCAATATTGGCCAATCAATTACCAATCAATGGCAATATATTGAGACAATCCATGAGCAATTAGAGCTCATCCCAAAAGCACAGAAGGAGGTTCACAGATCAAGAGCTTTATTGAGCAATATGCCTAAAGTGGCCACCAGAATGATCAACGTACTTAACCATAAAACAAGTTCTCAGTTAGCTACCATGGGAATTACAAATAGAACTAAGACTATCCAAATGATCAGGAGGGTTCTTACTCTGAGAAATCTGGTGCAGACATTGGAAAGAAGAACCCAGGATATGCAAACTGAGGTAAACAGGTTCATGGAGAGATTTCAGATATTACAAAGCAGAGGACTCCCTAGCTTACTGAACAGCGGAGGGAAACTATTCACTCATGAACAGTATGCCAAAAGAGTGAACGTTTTTGCTTCAACCCAGATCAATGAGAAGGCCAGCACTTCAGATGATACAGGGCCTATTACAGGACAGATTTTCTATAGTAAGATAGAAAATCTATTTTTTATAATGAATGAAATCACGCACTTGTTTGATGTGGCCCCAAATTTTTATAAATATACAGAAGCAGAGGAGACAATGGATGCAATTCTCAGACATCAACTCCCTACACAGGACTAGTGGACAAATGTGATACATAAAATTTTATAAACAGTGAGGCATTCACCAAATTTTGTTTTTAAAGAAATATGAATTGTTATGTAAAGCACAGTTCAACAAAATCAGCATGCATTAAAGGTTAGAGCTGAGCCAACTCAGCAAAGCTGTTCGGTCACCACAGCAGCAAGCGCAGTCACAGGTGGCAGGGCCGAGAAAATACAGCGCAACAAAAATAAAGGCATATCTATCAGCATTAAAGCAAAGCGTTGCAACCGACTCAGTGACCCCCAAAGGTCAAAATATCCTCTGACAGACTTAAAGAGCATTTATGTTGCATTCAAAGCTGCAATAACTTCTTTTCTACTTTCTGAACAAAGTAACGAAGATATTTCTCTCTCAGATGACTCAATGCCTGAGATATTTTGTATAAGCATTCCTATAAAGTCCCCTTCGCATGAGTTTGCAAGGGTTGTTGTTGATTTCTCCTGAAGAAGTTCTTATGCTGTAATCCTTTCAGAAGTTTAATAAAGAAAGTGATGGAATTTCTCGGATTTCTGAAGTGCTGAATGCGTTCTGGTGTCTGTTGAAAACTGCTGGATTCCTGTGTATTACACGATACAATAAGTCTCTGTAACTCTCTCTGTTATGTTTTTGATTTGTTAAAATCCATATATGTTTTCTAATTCTGAATATTTAGCAACAAGGAAAAAGACTAACTTCCAGGATTTATTCAAGAGATACCCTGGGTTCAATCCGTGTTGTTAATGAATGTTTTTTCTTCAGCTGTAATCTTGATAAGTGTAATTCTTAATTGCTGCACTTTCAGAATACATTCTTCACAGTGGCCTTTGTCTCAGGAATTCAAGTTTGCTCCTGTGCAACGTGTTTCACTTTCACCTCACCGGCTTAATAGAAAATTATTAATTGCTTTCTGTTGGCTGACATGCTTCACCATTCAAGTTAATTTTGTTTGTCTGAAATACACAATAGGCCCTGCAGTTAGAACACCACCAATCCTGTGTTTCCAAGCATTTCACAACTCCAGACTCCATTGCCCAATGATGTATTACTCTCTAAACACTACATCTTAAGACCTGAAAGAAATCCTTCAACCAAAACATAAACCAAAACCTGAGCATAATATCTAGCCTAAAACACCATCATAACAGAGACAAATCATAAAGAGAGAGCCCTCTCTGATTACAGTTTGGCTAGAAACTATGATCCAAAGATTGGTTAGTGGTTACCCCGGCCGTATTCCCTTGGGAGTCATAGGGAACAACCTGGGTGTTAACATGATTGCACAACAGAGCACAATGAGGACTGAAAATAAAACTCACCGCGCAGTATAGGGGCTTCATGGTGAAGTCCCTTCCTTTTTGTAAGCATTTAACATTGTAAAAATTGAATGGTTTTGGACCATAGTCCCTTGTATTTTGGAGACCATGGTATTGGGTCCATGGTAATGTAGTGATGTAATCCATCAATGTAATAGTATATATAGGATGAATAATAAAGAAGGGAGGCATCAATTGGATCCATATCTATGTTTATGGTTATGTTTTTGTTATCTGTACTTCAAAGAAAGGGGCAAGGCTCCGCGGCTGAGTGCGCGGAGGCCTGGGTCTGAAGCTTAGTGCGCAGACCATCTGCAACTTAGTGCGTAGAACATTTGCAACTTAGTGTGCAGACAACTTACAGTTGTGTGCACAAGTGAAGAACTATTTGTTGTACCAGATTGTCTATTATAAGCAACCGTTCTTATGGATGTAGTCCCACATTGAGATGAACCACAGTAAAATCTGTGTCTTCATGTGTTGATTTTCTTATTATCTGCAGTTTATTTCAGTACTGTGAAGTTTATGAATGTTTATGATATGTTTAAGTGATGAATGTAATTCTGCGAAGTAGTTTATAAGTGTTAAAGTATAAGAAAATACCACATTACCATGTCGGAGTATCCCTCAAGGTTGCAGAAACCCGGTTCTGCAACCTCCCATAGTCACTTCAAGTGAGACAACGACTTGCTTGCAGGTCATGGTCGAAAGGGCCCATGATTGAGGGTTTTGTTGCTGCGCAGTAAAGAATTGAACCTAAGTCAGTCCTAAGCCAACAAATGGTTCTGTTGCTGGGACCGGGATATGTTTATGTGACATCTATTGAAGAAATAAATTCAAGATTAGGCAGAACAGAAGGAATGAGAATTTGCAGAATAGGAAAATATAAGCCCTCATTTGTCAGTGGAAAGGCGGTTGGAAACGTATATTTTTGAATCTCAATATGAAATCTTCTTCAGTTTGTTCCATGTGGAGCTATGCAAGTGGATGTGAAGGTTGACTGAGGGAAAGGACTATTTTAAAGGAGACAAACCTAAGGAGTGGAATCCTGAAATGATACAATGACTCAAGAACACCAACAACAGGATCTCAAGACCTGCTGATTTCTGGATTGATAACATCTTGGGAGGATTCATTACTGATTTCGTGGTAGACTCAATTGTGTCCTATAGTGAAACATAACGAAATTTTTTCAAAGGAACACGAGGTAAGTTCTTGATATCTCTAAAACTTTGGATTAAGATGATTTTGTGCAAAAAGGGAATTTTACGAATGCGGTCAGATTATTAGTTACTTATGTTTGGGAGAAGATTTGAAGAAGAAACTGGAACAACGTGAAGTGGGAAAATATATAGAATAGACACTAGGAAGATATCTTGTGGCCAAGATTCAAAGAATTTTTATAGAAATTGACTATAGCGCTCTTTTAAGTGAGTCTTAAAGTGTAGAAAACCGCCCTGAGAACTCATAAGTAACTTTGCAGTATTCACACTTACAACATGAAAGTTCGCCGAAGCTAGAATAAAGTAGTAATCAGGGTGCTTTTGGGTTTCCCCATCCCCCTCCCCCACCCTCTCCCCCTTCGGTAAGAACTATGGCCAATGATATTAAGCTACCTATATTTAAAGGGACTTGATCAAAGGATCCAAAGCAGTTCCAGTTCTTATGTGAAGTAGTATGGACAACAAAGCAGGTCCATGATGAAAATATAAAGAAACCACAGCTTGTCACGACATTTCAAGATAGAGAATTGACGTGATACATGAAGTATTCAAGCAATCAGATCAGATCGTTTGCAAACATTAAAATATCGTTGATAAAATAATTTAAGAAGTTGAAGTTCGAGTCACAGTGTATCATAGAATTAAAAGAAATCAAATAAAATCCTACTGAGTCTGTTTGGGAATTTGATCAAGGATTCAATATATTATTGGATCATGTGAGCTTCGAAATAGCCCCACAACAACATAAATAATGGTTTATAGTTGTGTTGCTTCCACATATAAGATTTCCTTTGTCGCAACAGAAGATAGAAACTCAAGCTGAAGCTTTAGAACTTGCGATGTGATTAGAAGCTCCACCTATAGGGGATACAAATGCAGGTATGGAGCAGATCCAGAGCCAACTAACAAATTTGACTCTGCAGATACAAGATATGAAGAAAAGTAAGGAAGTTAGAGAATAAGTGTGGTGTACAAAGTGTAACACAGAAGGCCATTCTAAACGACAATTCCATCTCTTCAGAAACTACATGGCTAGTGGAGCACCGAATCCTCTGAATCCCTTATCCAGATTATGGTGCGAGATATGTAAAACTAGAGGCGAACATCGAGCCAAAGATCGTTATCTGTTACGAAAATATGTGTAGACCCCTAGGAACCTATACTGCAAGTTCTGCAAATCAGTGGGACATGATGAAAACAACTATCGAGCTTATGAATTGATGATGGAGTGCAATACTGATGCCTATAGAATGCAAGCTGAATAACATGGACACAAGGAATATGGACACCACAGTGGTCAAGGTGGTTATCAAGGTCGAGGTCGAGGTGTTGGTTGAAGTGGTGGAGATGGTTGAGGAAGACGACAAATTATCTACTATAATTACGGCCAGGCAGGTCATTTTTCAAGAGATTGTCTAAATCCTACCACGCCATGTAAGTATTGCAAAACTTTTGATCATGTAATTGAAGATTTTCCTACACTTATATCAAAGATGCAAGAAAAAAGGAACCAAAAGCCGACACAAAACATTCATATGATGATTGTTGAAAGAATAATTGATGAGCCTCACATAAGTATTGTTACGAGAAGTGGAGTAGCAACTGGAAATGATAAAGAAGTTGGAAAGAAAGAAACTGAGCATGCATGGGTTAGAAAGACTACTGAAAAAGCCTTTGTGTTTGATGTTCAAAAGGAAAAAAAAGTCTTTATGGAAGCAAAGAGAAGCTTTATGGATGTAGGAGCTTCAATATATAGAGATAAATAGAATCAAAAGAATAGCCGCGGTGTATCATATTTGACACAAATCCAAGCTCTGACAATATAGGAACATGATGCAACATATAAGGTAGATACTTTAACATCTTTTCTTCAAACTTGTATGAAATTGTTGCGAGATCAAAGAGTTGTAGAAGGACTTCAGGAATTGATTAATTCCCGCAGATCTAAAGAATTACCATGGAGTGAGATGCACAAGGTTAACAATTTACATAGCTGTAAGAGATCTGGAAAGGAAATGAGGCGTAGTGCATAAATAGGAGAATATGGCATGGACCAAGTTATTTTAGATTTGGGATATGAAGCTAATGTCCTAACAAAGAAAACATGGGAGTTAATGGGTAAATCGAAGTTGCAATGGTCACATGTTTAGCTAAGAATGACGAATCAACAAAATATTGTTCCTCTAGGAAGATTATTAGGCATTACAATGGACATTGAAGGGGTGTGCACTACTATTGATTTTGAAGTGATAGAAATTGTGGATCACAATAAACCCTATCCTGCATTACTTGGATTGGATTGCGCAATTTTGATCCAGTTGGATATTGGTGGCCACCTTCCAAGTCCACTTGGACCCCCACCATTGTTTCTTTCAGTTTTTCAATTTCCTTAATTGTAGCACAATTTACTATTTTTAGCAGTTTTTCGGGTCCTAAACTTACGGAGCCGTTTTGAGGCCCTAAACGACGTTTTTGGGAAAAATGGGAGCAACATGGATCCATGGACTGATGTTTCTCTTCCCAAAGAGTTAGTTCTTGGATAGATATTTCTAACGAGATATTGTGTGTGTCAAACGGAGATCATATGCCCAAGTTAAGACCTCGGGAAGTTGATGTACCAATTTACCCAAACAGGGCCCACAGTTTGGCGTTTCATCTTTTAGGGTTAGGTTTTTGGATGTTTAGGGTTTTCCATTGTTTCTCAACAATAAATAGGCCTTTGAACCTCATTGTAACACAATTCAGAGGCATGTAGCCGCCACATCTCTCCTTAGAGATAAGCTACCATCGCCCTAGCTGGTTTATTTCCATCACCGTTTGTAAGCATATTTGAGTATTTTACATTAATGAAATTAATTATTATTTCCACTGCATCTCTGTGTTTATGGTTATCTCTGTAATTTGTTGTGTTCCTGTTTAAATTCGGATCAATTTTCCAACATGGCTATAATCAACTTAAAGAAGAGGCAAATGATATTTGAAATCAACAATATGAGAGTGATCGTTCCTTTGGATCCATCGGAAGGAACAAGGTATACTGAATTAGTTAAAGAGGAGTACAACACAACTGATATAGATAACATCTATTAGATGATAGCAAAATAACAAGACTATGTTAACACTACTGAAGACAATTTGAGTTGGGGGCATGACAGGGCATGTACTTCAGTTTTAGAAGAAGAATTGGAACATTAGCAAAACAGGTTAGATGAAGTGTCTACAAGGTGATGTGCAAGTTTTATTAAAGTAGTTCACTGTATGACAATTGCGGTATGTGACTTACCTTTTTATGATGGTTTGGGTGATATAAATACCTTTCTTGAAGAATATGAAGAACGGGTCCCTGAGTGTCAAAGAATGTTAGCTCTAGATATAGCCCTAAGAGATACTCCTGCTAGATGGTGGGGTACACATAAGAAGAATATAGGAACTTGGAAAGAATGTCGAAGGTTGATATGGATAAGGTTTGGTTAGGTAGAAATAGAGTTGGTAGATAAATATGATGGTCAAACTGATCCTAGAGAGCACATCCAACTCTGCATGACAACATGGAAGGAGATTCCACGAGAAGAATGGGTGCATGGGTTCATCCATACATTGGAGAAAATTCCTCAAAATTAGTACTTGGAAACAAAACTCCAACATTGTACTATGAACTGGGCAGAGATGGTTAATGGGTTTATATTGACATTTAACTTTGAAGATGATTGTCCATATATATATTCAACCCTTTAGATAATTAAAAAGAATATTTTTGAGAATGAAATTCCACTTACTTGGCAGCCTGATTGGTTGTACAACTACAAAATGCGCTGGAATGCTAGAACATCACTACAGAAGAATATGGTGGCCTCAAAACAAGCATCATGATTCTAGTACGAGAAATTGACTGATCATCTTTTGAAACTCATTTCCAAACATTATGATCTTCATGATGCAACTCTATTTGTCAAGAAAGTTGGAAAAGTAGTTATATATCTTGTGGTGTATGTAGATGATCTTTTGATGATAAGGAATAATTAGAATTACACTGCATCCATAAAGAAATAATAGAGGAAATGTTTTGAAATGAAAATTATGGGATATGTTCACTACTATCTTGGTATTGAAGTAACCCAACATCTGAAGTTTATATTCCTCTCTCAAAATAATTACATTGGAGATTTATTGATTTTTTTTGGCATGGCTGAGTGCAACCCTTTGACTACTCCAATGGAACATAATTTAAATCTCACATCCACTAAAGGAAATGAAATTGGGGATGCAACAAAGTACAAATAGCTCGTAGGAAGTCTCAACTACCTATCTACTACCAGACCAAACATTTCATTTGTTGTTTTAATTCTCTCCAAGTTTATACAAAAGCCTTCTGAGGGTCATTGGTCTACTGTAAAAAGAGTTCTAAATTACTTTAAGGGAACTCAAGACTTTGGACTCAAGTATGCATGGGTGGATGACTTCAGATTGATTGGATACTCTGATTCAAATTTTGATGGAGATAAATAAAATGGAGTATCTACTTCAGGTTATGTTATGAGTCTTGGATTAGGAGTTGTCTCTTGAAGGTCACACAAACAATCAATTCTAGCCAATTCCACAACTAAGGCAAAATATGTGATAGCAGCTAAAGCAGCGAAGGAAATTGTGTGACTCAAGAAAATTCTAGAAGTTTCGAAAGAGAAACAAGTGCATTCAACTCCTCTTTTGATTGACAACACTTCTTCAATAAAGTTGACCAAGGACCCAAAGTTCCATGATTGAACCAAGCACAACAATACAAAGTATAATCTAATTCGACACCATGTTGAGGCCAAGACTATTCACCTATGCCATTGTTACACAAACGAGTAGATTGTAGACATATTCACCAAAGCACTTGGAAGAGAAAAGTTTGAAAGCTTCATAATGATTCTTGGGCTCACCAACATCCCTTCAAATTAAGGAGGGGAACATTGACACCTTATCTTTGGGATTAGGAAATTCATGTAAATATTCTAAATAGGAAAATAAAGAAGGTGGAGAGACATTGAATTTGAATTTGAAGAGTCCCCCTCACAACGTATATATCAATAATCTCTTAATGCATATCATACAATTCATTTAGAGTTACAGAAACCTGGCCTGACAGTTATATTTAACATGCAATAATTTACCAAAATTTTCCAACAAAAAAGCTCATTGAGACAAGGAACAATAGAAAAAGCCTATCAATATTTCTTCACAAGTAAAACCATAAATTGTATGCAATAATTCTCAATTTTTCAAATAAATTTCCTTATTTCAATCCCAAAAGGATGTCACCAATAGACAAACTAGTTTCCAATAGCAATAACTCTGCAAAAGATCACATCTCCACAAGTAGCGAGTATAAAAGGTTGAGTTGAGCTCTCTAAGGAGGCCAGATTCCACAAAGATGATGATGAGCAAATGATTAGAGTGATCCTCCTTTTATAGGAGGCCTATCACTTCAAAATTTTGTAAAAAGGTTTAATTTTGAGTAGAAACAAAGTAAGTGGCTTACAATCCAACCCAATAGCTTAGCAAAATAAAATATGCCAACATTTTCCCACACGTGTGAGCCGTAAAGCCTCTCTAAGCATGATGTTATTCCCTTTTAGGGATAAAAATGCTCCAAAAGTGAATTGCAAGGGCTAGATGTGTCTCTAGGCATCATGAACAGCAATTTGAGGAAGGGTCCTCAAATCAATCCTCAAAACATCTCCATGTGTCCAAAATCCAGCTCTAGGTTTCCTACACTATCTCTATGGGTTCCATTTAGAAAAATGTAGTGTACTCTCTCTCCAACATTGGGGCTCCATGAGGTAATAGAAGCCCTCCCTAACCATCCTGGGGATGATGATCATCATCTAGGCTCTGGATCAAGGCATTCCCATCTAGTGTCAAGGCCAGCTTAGGGGCATGCTGGGTCTGTTGGGTACGTCATCAAGAATGCTTAATGCCAAGAAGGATAAGCTCAATATTCTAGCATATGAGGGTGCTTTGGGGTGTCCATCAACTACCAAGATCATTAAAGTGCCTTACACTCTGTTGTAAAAGAGCAATGCTGCATTTGCAAAGTCCTCATGCTCTCCGAAAGTGTAGTATGTCTTGGGTATCATGTGGAGTAGGAGTGAAATAGTGTGCCCTCAAGGCCTCAACTGTGCTGTGAAAAACTACCTAGAAAAACCATCTCAAATTCAAGTGAAAACAATCACACATTAGTGTTACACTAAAAAATGTCACCATGACTATTTACAGTTAGTATGGCTCTATCAACAGTCATGCTATCCTCCTGGGCAAGTCTTATGTCTCTGCTCTCCATGTCAAACTCCAAAAAGAGAGAAAGTCTTTGTAAATGTGTTTATCTCTGGGTACGTAGATTCTCTCGACCTTACCTGCGTATACACACCTAATGTTCACAAAAGCTGCGTACTTGTACGCTCTGTATGTAAAGGGGTAGGTGCGTACCCCTGTAAAGGTCAAAAAGCGCAAGTTTCACTCCAAAAAAGTTACTTGTGGTCATTTCTAGAGGCTTCTAGAAGTATGTTTGACGTGTATGAAGCGCCTCCAGATGGTTCATGTACCCCTACCAAAGAGGAACTTATCCCATCAATAAGGGAGCTATCCCATCCAAAAAGGGGATTATCCCATTGATGGTGGACCTGATTAACTTCCTCTTGAGCACTATAAATACAGGCATTGGGCCAGAAGGAGGGGAGGTTGAAAGCTAAACATTTCTAAGGGTAGATGCTGCTGGAATTAGGACTCCCATTTAGAAGCTTGTGAGGAGAGATTGTCATCTTTGCTTGTTCTATTTGGAGGTGGGTGAGCTTTGTCAAAGTAAAGGAGAACTCTTGATGGACCCTGGGAGGGACTTGCACAACACCAAGGCTCAGGTTGTAATTGTTCCTTTTGTTTCCTATTAATGCAAATGAGTCCATTCTTCTCAATAACTTGTTATTTATGAGTTGTTTCATGTACTCCTTGGTCTATGTGTTAAATATGTTTTATTTTATGAGATTATCAAGTGCTATTTAATCGTTTGATTGTTAGTGAATGCAGGTTTCGAAGTGAAGGAGGAGCTCATCCGGATCAGCGAGGTTGGACTGCTACAACAGCGTTGGACTACAGGTAGGATCTAAACACTTGATTTCTTGTATGGTAAATGCATGTTTAGAGAAGGATCGCTCTTGTTTGTCTTGTTTGTCACTAGAGAGTCTTAGGCTCCTAGGGAGGTTGGTTGTGTCCGCACTATCGACTCTTTCCGCCTGACAAAATGGCGACCATACTGGGGACTCCATTGATGTGAAAGTCTTTTCCTTTGTATGCAACTTTGATATGAGAAAAGTCATTTATTTTCTGGTTTTTGGCTCTGTGACTTTGTATTTGGGTGGGTTAGCTTAGGGTCAGATTGAATTTAGTTTTTCTTGGTTTTTTCAGTAGTACGCACCCTCTGAGTATTGCACAGTGCGTACCTTTACACACTGTTGCTGTGTGCACAGAGTGGGCCCACACCTGTCTTAACAGGTTGCCTGCGTACCCTGCTAAAAATTAAGAAATTTCCATTTTTTACATTTTTCCTCTTAGATTTTGCTTTTTCTTAGTTTTTACTGCCCAGATCCATTAGTCTCTTGTCAAAGATCTTCACCTGAACTTGTTTCGATAGCATTGAGTGTTTTAGTGGATTTCATAGAAGTTTAAGCCCTAGGGTTTGATTTTTGAGTAGGTCCTGTAGTGACTTTGGCGGTAGAAGTTGTCAAGCCTTAGATCTCTCTGGTTTTGTCAGCCTTCTTAGGAGTCGGACCTGTCATAAAGTCTACCTGTAAGAGCAACTTACCTTTGAGTTGTCTCTTTGGCGAATTTCGAAGTGCTTGTTGATTGAGTATTGAATTCCATTTTACAAAAAGAACAAAAAGATTTGAGTTTTGTTTTGACTGGTCTTTTGATTCTGCATTAGCTGGTCCTTGGCTTGATTATGGTCAAGTAAAACAACCTAGAATCATCTTTGAAGGCTTTTGCCTCGTCAGGTTTGCTTTAGAGTAAATTTCTTTTTGATTTGCTTGTGAGTCAATTTTTCATAGATTTTATAGCTTTTGAGATTGATTTTCGTTAATTTATATGCTTTATTAAATAAGAGAAAATACAAAAACATCTCCTTTGAAAAGTTTTGTTTCAAGTAGCTTTGAGCGATTTTGAAAGAAAAAGAATTTTTCGTGCAAGGAGTGGTCATGTTTGTATGCTTGGAAAGATAAAGAGAATTGTTTCTTTGATTGTCTTTACTAAGAAAGTTGTTTTCTATAAAATTTGCATTTTCCAACTCTCTTAGTTAGGAGTTTCATTGAAAGAGAAAAGTAGCGTAAATCATCTTAGGTGCATCTTTGTAGTGGTTTGAGTCGAGTCTACACACCATTGGTTTCATTTCCGCTACCTTTTGTCTTTAAGAAAACCATAAAATTAACGCTTAAAGTAAAATCAACGTAGTAACTTTTATTTACTAGGGCTCTGAAACACCAATTTAGATCAGGCTAGTGTCTTGGAGTAGGAGAGTAATTAACTCTCCAAGACAACAAAACCAAACAAGTAGCTTATCTTGTGATAGAATAAATCCAATTGTCTCATTTGTACTCTGGGAAAGCTCCTCTTAAAGGAGAAGCACGAGCTCGTGTCCGAACCAGTGAGGGAATCAATCCTCCCTCGTTGGGAACGACGCCAGACACGCATGTATTACAAACGGTAAACCTCGGATTAACCATTGTCGAGGAGCTAGGGGTCACTTGTCGGTAAACCTTGGATTATTGTCAAGGAACCGGCAAGGGGATTGAGCTTGATACTCTGCCCTTGCGTGCTGTCGGAGTGTAGATTGTTCCCCCAGGTGCATTTGTTGCGGTTGGTAACCTTAGTGACCATTATCTTTAGGATTCTACCGAGGTGACGGTGGAGGGAAGATCCCACTGTACCTGGAGCAGACGTCGGCTAGACTCACTTGGATTTTCCGGGGGGTTCACTTCACTCGAGACGGTTAAAGTGGAGGAACTTGTGCCGGTCTATTCATTAAGCAGGTTGCCGGGGTAACTGTTCCACCCGCCACTTCTGTACTGAATCCGACGATGTTGGGTTTCATCTCCAACTAGTGTTTTCGGTCTGGAAGGCTACTGTTTGTGCTTGGTTTGACGCCCTAGATTCTTTAGGCGTGTGATTCAAATTTGTTTGGTTCTTTAGCGACTTTAGGTGGTTTGATTTGAGATTTTACTTTGTTTTCGTGTGTAGTAGTTAAAAGTTTTTAGCTGTGGTGGAATTACCGAGACAGTCCCGTAGACTTCGGGGCAAGTCACCTGAGATTGTTACCGGAACTGATTTGTTGAGGAAACTCCGTAGATCACGGGGTGGATCTCCTGAAAACGTCCCGGGTCAGTACGAAGGATTGAAGGTCCTTGTAACTCCTCCTAGTGGCAGTAGAGTAGGTTCGCCTGAAGAAGGAGAATCTTCCTTGGTAGTCCATCCAGATTACCAAAGTCTAGAGACAGGTTATAATCCCAAAGCTGTTACAGTTTCTGAGCTTGCTGGTAGTTTTTCGTCTACTAGTGATACAGGCAAAGAACCTGAAATATCTGAACCTGTTACTCCGACTTCTAGTGTTCCAGATTCACCAAGAGTAGAACGAGTTATCACCGAAAATCTTCCTACTGGTCTGATTGCTATTGAAGAACTTGCTCCAGAGGAAGAAATAGGCATCTCTAACCTTGAAGATCAACTTACTATTGAGCTCAGGGAGCGTGAATCTATCTTTTACAGTCCTCCTAGAAGTACTACTTGGTACCTTTCGTTAACCAATTATTTAGACAACTCAGGGGTAGGTTTTTCTACACCTCGTACTCCTTTTCCACCTGGAGGTATTTATACTCCTGTAAATATGTCTGGTCAGTCGTCTGTGTTTACTCAAACTCCTGAATCTTTTTTACACGGCGGTCCTTCTGTTCCCACCGGGTATCAATCACTTTCTGGTACCTTTGCGGGGGCATCTCCTCAACCCATTGATCATGGGTTATTAGCTGGAAACAATGGTAATATACCGTTGGGTGTAGGAGACATTTACATGATTTCAGGTTCAGTTCCCGTTTCCAAACCTCAAGGTGGCCAATTACCGCCTGGGGGGCAGCCTCAATTAACCCCTGGGGGGCAACCTCAAGGTACACAAATTGTGTCTGGAGGGCAACCTCAAGGTCAGTATGTACCTATGGTGCAATACATGTCTCAAGGTCAACCCCAACCTCAATATGTACCCCAGGGTCAACCTCAGTATCAATATTTACCTCAAGGGTATCAACCCCAAGGGTATCAACCTCAAGGGTATCAACGTCAAGGTCAAGGTCAACCCCAGTATCCGTATTTACCCCAAGGTTATCAACCTCAAGGTCAATACTCGAATCAAGGTTATCAACCACCTCAAGGTCAGTCATATGTTCAAGGTATGGGAACTGTACCTTTCAGTTATCAATCCTATCCTCAATCCGGTTATGGACCTCAGTATTCTCAACTTGTTACGGGTCAATTCCCCGGAATGATGGTGTGGGATCCATCACAGGGTCAACAGGTGTTGCAGCCAAGTATACAGTTGGTACCTCAAGCTGGACAACCCGTAGTTTCTGGTCCACCCCAGCAACCGCAACCTGTCCAGTCAAATGTTCAATCTTCTGTAACTTCGGTAGTTACTCAGCCGCCAATTGCACCTAGTACTCCATCTCAAACGGCTGCTGCAACTACCGCTACATCTGCCGCACTTACTTCTGGAGTATCGACAGCTCCGGTTTCTACTGCCTCTGCAACCACTCCTCAGACATCTTTACCGTTGTCTGGATCTACGATTCAAACCACGGTCCAGATGCCTATAGGACAACCTGGTATAAGTACGGTTGTCACTACTCAACCTCAATTTGTTCATCAACCGTACCAGGGACAGTACCAATATGGGCAAGCTGTCCAACAGCCAGTTTACCAGTATCAACCGTATCCTGGGTACACTTATCAACAACCTCAACAACCCCAGTACGGTCCGGTTAATCCTGGTTTTCCAGGAGGATATAATATCCCTAATGCGATTCCTGTTCCTAGTTATCCTGGATATCCTCCTCCTGGGACTGGTCTTGTGACCCAGAGTTTTAGAGATCCTAACCGGCAATTACCGTTTATCGCAACTTTGGATTTACCAGACTTGACGCGCCTAACGAACGATCCAATTCAATATCTTCCATTCTGGCCGCCAATGCCAAATAAGTTGCCCAGTGATATACCCAAGTTCGAAGGTAAGTCTGGAGAGGATCCGTCTAATCATGTGATGACTTACCACCTCTGGTGTGCTTCCAATTCTATCTCGGATGATTCGATCCGCTTATTTCTTTTCCAGCGTACACTCATTGGTCTCGCGGCCAAGTGGTACATTGAGTTACCACGGGCCTCTTTTTACAATTTCAGCCAGTTAGCTACCTCGTTCTTAACTCACTTTCAGTTGCCGGTCAGATACGATAACGGCACAGAGTTATTAACTTCACTAAAACAATCGACGTCCACGTATATTTCTGATCACATTCATGAGTGGAGACGTCGAAGAAGGTTAGTGAAAGTTTTTATTCTGGACCAAATCTTAGCTGAATGGTTTGTTAAATCATTATTATCGAAGATTACTGAAGATGTAGCTAAGGCCGGAGTAGTTACTGAGGAGCAAGTCATTGCTCAGGCACAGTACCTTGACTTAGTTTATACTCAGTCAGGTACGTTACACGAGAAGATTCCAGATCTTCCAAAATCGAATCAAATCGCTGCTGCTCCTTCGGGATCTCATGCCGCTGATGGTATGATTGGCATCGTGAACACAAAGAGCAAGAAGAAATCTTCCAAGACTTCTACTACTCCTATAATCACCTTGCCTGATTCCCCGACAGGAGAGTCTTCTCCTGAACTTTCCGCCGATATTCACGCTGTAGAGTCATCTACGGCCAAATCAAAAAACGGTGGAAAGAAGAAAGGAAAGAAGAAGGCTAAAGCAGACAAGGCTCCGAAGGAGAAAACGGAAAAGTCGGAAACCAATGACGAAAAGCGCAAACCTTGATATCCTTGTCTCATTTGTGAAGAGGATCATTTTACAAGAGATTGCCCTCATCGGGCCGAGGTTGTGAAAATAGTCAAAGGTTATCCCACTCCTGCTGTGTTAAAAGATCCATTTCCAAAGCAGGAGAGTAAGATGATAGGTTCTTCCTCGACTGCCAGTGAAGAAGCCATTTTGATGATGTCTCATGTGAGGATTGCGACTCGGTCGCAAGATTATGGTAGTAAGAATCCTGTTGATGGTAAGGAAGCATAATCTTCTCATTCTAATCCATCAACCTCAGCTCCTGGTTCCGATCCACTACAGATCGAAAAACCTAACCCGGACTTAGTAATCAAACCGCCCGCCAAGGGTGTACTTCGAAGGTCTGCTTTCAATCCACATGCGAGAGCGGCCCAAAATTACAACATTGTTGAGGATTTAGCTGTTTCACCCTCAGCAATGTTGGCTTTAGAAGTGCTGCAATCATGCCCAGCACAACGAAAATTACTTTTGTCGGCTATCGGAGCTGTTGATGTTCAGGACCCAAATCTGATAATCTTCGATCTAGAAAATAGTACACCGCGTCTACCCCATCAAATGGCTTTCCAAATTCCAGTGATAGTCAAAAACAGGCCTATTCATCGGACTGTGATTGATGAGGGAGCTTCTACGTGTATTATGTCGATTCAATGTTGGAGATCACTTGGTTCTCCTTCACTGAACCAATCCCCGACCATCCTTAAGGCCTTTGATGGCCGTGGGTTTCGTCCGTTTGGTATTCTACAGGAATTGCCTATAGGGGTAGAAGGTAAAACCGTTAGTCTGGATGTGGAGGTGGTTGATGCCCCTCTAGACTACAACCTTCTTTTGGGTCGAAGTTGGTCATATGCTATGACAGCGGTCGTTTCATCGATCTTCAGAGTAATAAAGTTTCCACATAACGGTAAGATCGTGACCATTGATCAGCTGACATACTTTTCATCCGACCCAGCCTCTTCAGAGAGTATCCAACATGTCGGTAAGACGACAATCCCTTATAGGGACGTTGGCGTAGGTTTAGTTAAAGATTCCGGTTTACTAGGAACTTTTCCTTTCCCTCCAATCAACGCAGACCCTTCATTTGCATCAATTCATATGATTACATCAGACACCATTATTTACGATGATCCTTGGATTGTCCCATCTGAATCTGAGATAGACTCATTCGGTGATGCTATGCCTTTGATTCCATATGAAATTGCTTATGAAGCCGTCATGTCTTTTACCGACTCGCGTTCAACCCAAATCGACCAAATGAATGTGGTCAGTGAAGAATCACTTTTCACATCAACCTCAGAATGGATAACGTTTCCCGAAGTCGTGTCATCTGACGAACAACTTCGCGAAATCCTAAGTGTAGACGATCTACCGTGGGAAGATCTCCATCATAGATCTTCGTTTTTACCTAAGGATGATGCTTTTGAAAATGATTTTTCATCTATCTTTACCGCTGAATATGTCAAAGACGCTCAGAATCCAACGAAACATTCTGATTCAGAGCTGAATTTAGGGAATATTTCTCGCACTATTCCCATTGACATTTCAGTGAAGCCCGGAATTGAGGAAAACATTCATATAGGTGCCTCATGTACAGAAGATGAAATTCGAACTTACAAGGCCCTATTCCAAGAATTCCGCGATGTGTTTGCCTGGTCTTACGAGGAAATGCCAGGAATCGACCCTGCCATTGTTGTTCATGAAATAAAGACCTACCCGGACGCTAAACCCGTCCGGCAACGGTTGCGTCAGATTCACCCTCGGAAAGCGGCTGCGATTAAAGCAGAAGTCGAGAAGCTGTTGAAAGCAGGTTTCATTTATCCAATCCCGTTAACGGATTGGGTATCGAATATTGTTTCGGTTAACAAGAAACAAGGAACAATAAGAATCTGTATCGACTATAGGGATATAAATCGAGCTTGTCCAAAAGACAACTATCCTACGCCTTATATCGATCAAATTATTGATGATTGTGCCGGAAGTGAAATGTTTTCCTTTATGGATGGTTTTTCGGGCTATAATCAAATCAATATTCTACCTGCTGATCAACCAAAAACGACATTCATTTGTCCATGGGGGACATTTTCTTATTGCAAATTACCTTTTGGGCTTAAGAATGCCGGAGCCACTTTTCAACGGGCGATGTCTTACGCATTTCATGACATCAAGCACATTGTGCAACCGTACCTCGATGATTTGCTTGCTCATTCTTTACATCGAGCTGATCACCTTGTCCACTTACGAGCAATCTTTATGAGGTGTAGGCATTATCGAATTCGGTTGAATCCCCACAAGTGTGTATTCTGTATAGAGACGGGTCGATTGTTGGGATTTGTTGTTTCAAAAGCCGGCATTCGCGTCGATCCCTCGAAGGTTGAAGCTATCATCAAATTGCCTCCTCCTTCGAGTTTGCACCAACTCCAAAGTTTGCAAGGGAAAGCAAACTTTTTACGCCGATTCATTCCAAACTACGCCGAGGTCACTAAAGGTTTTACACGGTTGTTGAAACAGAATGCTCAATTCTTTTGGGACGAGATTGCCCAACAATCTTTTGATGCACTTAAGCACGCGTTGACCCATGCACCGTTGTTGCATCCTCCCAACTACAACCAGGACTACTTCTTATACCTCGCAGCTTCGCATTCCACTATTGGAATGGTGTTAGTTCAAGAAGATGAATTCGGAACGGAACATGTGATATATTATCTTAGTAGGACATTAAACCCCACTGAGCTAAAATATTCGCATGTGGAGAAATTGGCCCTGGCAGCCGTTCAAGCTGTCCAGCGTTTTCGTCACTACATTCTTCTCCGTAAAACTACAGTTATTTCGGATTGCAACCCTATGATTTATATTTTGACTAAACAACTACTAGGGGGCAAGTACTCTAAATGGATCGTTATTCTGCAAGAGTTCGACTTGGAGTTTGAGAAGTCCAAGTCTAAGAAATCATTAGTTTTTGCGGAATTGATGTGTGATTTCCCGCGTGCTGACACAGAAACTGTGGCAGAGGAGTCCATTGCGGACGAATCTTTGTTTCTTATCAGTACTTTAGATCCGTGGTACGGGGATATAATCATCTATCTCCAAACCCAAACCTTTCGGCCTGAAGCTTCAAAGTCGGAACGTCGAAAAATTCGGTTTCAATCCCAGCAATACAAAATTATTGGAGATACACTTTATCGCCGGGGGGCAGACTTAGTTTTTCGACGTTGTTTAACTCACGAAGAGGCTGAGATGGTTTTGAATGATTGTCACTCTGGAGCATGTGGCGGTCATATGTCTGGGTATGCCATAGCTCAGAAGGTGTTGCACGCTGGCTATTTCTGGCCGTCCATGTTTAAAGATTGTATCATTGTGGTCCAAAAGTGCCACAACTGCCAAGTGTTTGATCGCAAGATGCGCGCACCACATGCTCCTCTCCATCCTATAATTGCCGTTGGTCCTTTCGCCAAAAAGGGTATCGATTTTATTACTTGTAACCCTCACTCGGCCGGGGGGCATGCGTATATCATCCTCGCGATTGATTATTTTACTAAATGGGCCGAGGCGATGCCTACATTCGACGCAAGCGACAAAACAGCTGCAGTTTTCGTATTCAATCACATTATAACTAGGTTTGGTGTCCCACAAGCAATCATCACTGACCATGGGACACCAAACCTAGTTATAATGTGATTGAATACCTACTGAACATGTTATTTTCAGCGCTATGGGTATACCGAACTTCAGTGAAAACTTCAACAGGGTTCACTCCTTTCCAGCTAGTTTATGGCTTGGAAGCTGTGTTACCCATTGAATGCGAAATCCCATCACTTCAAATGGCTGTCGAATTACTTCCAGCTACTTCCGAAGAGGAGAAACGTTTATTATACTTAGCTCAAATAGATGAGACTCGACGTGACGCTGCATTGGAAATCGAGACTCATGCGAAGCGAATGAAAGCTCAGTATGATAGAAATGTGACCCCTCGGAGTTTTTCGGAGGGAGACCTAGTGTTGTTATATGATCAAGCTAACGATAAGCTAGGTGCTGGAAAATTCATTCCTATGTGGCATGGACCCTACATTGTAAAGCGAAAGCTAGCAAAAGGGGCCTATGAGCTGGTAGATTTTGATGGGGACTCTTTGGCTAAACCCAGAAATGGACTTTACCTAAAGAGGTATTATGCTTAAATGGTGGGTATGGAGAATTTTTAGTTAGGTTAGGTTTTCTTTCTAGCTAGTATGTTTGTTAGTTTAGATAGTGTGCTTAGCTTAGAAAGTGTGTTTTTCGTCGTTATTCTGGCTTATTTTGGTTTTACTCTTGATATTGCAGATGTCGACGCCTCTCCAAACGTACATTGGATTTGCCGATGGTGCTTGTCGTAGTACACGGAATATCTCTTCCGCAGCTTGGGTTATCTATTCGCCCTCTGATGAGTTAGTTTCTATGCATGGGGTGAGCCTCGGTCAAATGACGAACAACATTGCAGAATACAGTGCAGTGGTTGAATTATTGTCTGAATCTATTTCATTTGGAATTCGACGTTTGATAGTGAGGTTAGATTCTGAACTCGTTGTATTACAGCTTAATAGAGTATATGCCATTATAAATCCTGTGTTATTAAGGTTGTTTTTGAGAGTGCGTCTCTTGGAACGTGAATTTGATTACATTGAATATCAACATATTCCAAGGTCTTTAAATACATTAGCAGATGCAATTGCTTCTCGAATGTTGGACAGACATTTACGATAATCATGCAAGTAAATTTAAAAAACATTTCATCACATATGTTAAACAAAATGAGGCGGTAATAATGATATATATATATAGATAGGAGTGTGTCAAAAATATACATCGTCTTCGATCATGGGTTGAAAAACACCTTATGATCGGCAAAAATGATAAGTACAAAAAACCAAAAATGTCATATGTGTCTACAAAAGTGACTAGTCAATCACTGGTGGTGCTCTCTATACGAGACCACTGCCCGTGCTACCCTACACAAGAACCTCCTAAAAGGTCCTGGGACTGCAACCACATAGCGCTGAAGTCGAATGCGAATGTCATCTATGGTGGTCTCTGGTATATCCGCCGTCAGACGCTCTAGATCCTGTTCCAGCTCGGCTAAGGTCTCTGCGGCCGCATCCTGTGGGGCTGGTGCTGGTACAGCTGGTACTCTCCTCTCAAAAGCCCGGAGGTTGGCTGGACGCCGTGGACCTACATCTGCATTTTGAAAATTTGTGCTGTCAGTTTTGAGGCGATATATAAAAACAAAAAAAAAAACATATATACATAATTTGAAAACTCGTGAAAATTAAATACCTCTGTCGTCCCACTGTTCTCCCTGTGGAAGAACCATGTCCGGATCATTCCGAAAATCCATTCCGGCATAAGGAAAGTCCTGAATAGGAAAGACCTGGCTCTCTAGCCAGTGAAAGTAACCATCAGGAAATCGAACAACTGCTGCTCCCTCGTCAGGATGCCGGGCCATTACCGCAACTCATCTCGTCAACTTAGGCTCCCGAGGAGCCCCAACTGGAACTGTAAGATGCTGGGGGACCAGCATTGGAACTCTCTCTAGGGAAAAGCTCACGACTAAAGGCCCATATCCAAAGGTCTTCAGTTGTCCTCTCTTTGCCCTGGTTAGTTGGCCCTTCAAATTAGCCAACACAACATCGCACCAGTTGAAAATGGTGCCTTGGAAGCAATCTATAGCCATCCGCATTTGGGACCCGGTGGCATGGTGCAAAGCGGCCGCGCCGCAAAGTCTGGTAACAGTAAAGGCTATCACCATAAGTTCAGGTCGGGATATGTACTTGATTTCTATCCCCTTCTCCTGGTTTTGATTGTTGCACCACTCTAGCCGAAGACTAGCAAGGGATTGGCCACCCGGACTAGTCCCGAATAGAGAAAGTTGCTCGCCCCTGTTAGGCAAGCCAGTGAGAAAATATATGTCGGAGGGCTCTATCTCGAGCTGGTGCTCTCCGATGTAGAAACATTGCTCCTGAATGTTCCACCTTTCAACCAACCACTCAAGGAATGGCACCTGGCCCCTCATGCCAGGTATGGCCCAGTATTTGTACAGTCCGCATGCTTTTAATGAATCAATGGAAGGTTGATGACCTATTGCGGCCAAATCAACATCCTCGTGTTCTCTTTCGCGCCAATCAAGCATGGTGTGCTCCCTGCACATCATAAAACATCTGTTAGAATCCTTAAAATTTTAAAATTTTGGTTCATTTTGGAGAAATGAGGGTTTCAAAATGTGTTTTGCGGGGTACGCACCCCGGCCTTTAGGGACAGAGCGTCTGGACGCAGCTTCCCTTAAGGCTGGGTGCGTACACCTGGTATTTTCCCCATTGAGAAAATATCGGGGTACGCAGGTCAGCAGTGCATGACCTGCGTACCCCGAAGGGCGCATCTTGAAACCCCAAGACCCCCAAAAAATCAAATAAAAACTTAAAAATGAATTTTAAACGGATGGAAAGCAAGAGAAGGATGTTGAAGAATACCTGATGAGACGGCGTTCGATTCTGACGGTCGGATTCTCTGCAATGACCACAAGGAGTTTTCTTGTCAAAAGCCCTTTTCTCAACCTCAATAGTAAAATGGTAAAAATGACATGGTAAAAAGTCTTTTTATAGGTTTTTTGGATGAATGAATGCTAAGTTTGTTTATTTTTCACCATGAAAGGACATTTTTCAATGTATTTTTGCCCATCTTAAACAAGTATGAGTAATGTGTCGTTTTTGTGCAGGACAAAAGGACTTTAGAGTAAAATCATCATTTTTCATGAACCAAAACATCAGAGTCATCTTTTAAGCTCTTTTCTGACTCCTAAAATATGAAAAGATTGCCGAGCATTTCTTTTACACTCGTTAAAACGGAATTAAAAGACGGTCCCCTTATAGCTCTTTTATGACCGTAAAAAACAAGAAAAGATTGCCGGGTTTTTGTCATTTCAAACTCGATATGGAAATAAAACGACGTGTCCTTGATCGCTTTTTACTTTTCAGATCAGAGGCACTAATCATGAAAGTACTCCTTGGTCGCAAGATCAAGCGGTTCTCCCAGGTATTATTTTATACTTTTTCGGGCTTGGGGGACACAAATTTACGAAAAAGTTCAACCTGGAGTCTTCTTAAGTTTTTCAGACTCTCTAAAATTGAAAAACGCCGAGTTTCTCCTATACTAGGCTCGTTAAAATTTCACAGTAAAGGACCTGTTCAATTACAAACAGGAACAAACCACTCCTTCCTAGGGTTCGAATCAAATCTAGGTTGGACTCATCCGAAGGATGAGCTTATAATCAAGCATATGTTATCCTCCTCAAGCTTGTTAAAAATAAAGAGGTACTTGCCAGAAATGGTGGGGGAAAAGAGAGAAGAATGAGCCTATTTGTTATCTTTTGTCTCAGAAGAAACTTTATTACCACTCTTGGACACGACACTTTTCATTCACCTGGGTTGGGAAATCCTTTGCCTCACAGTTGATCAAACCACATTGAAAGTCTTCAGCCGGGTTCCGGGGATTAACTTTGAGTCATTCGTCACCAAGCCATCTGTTGTGTTGTTATGTGTTCAAGAGGTCTGCAAGCAAAACTTTCATCTGCAAAATACTTGTCATCCATTTGACCATCCCTGAGTCAGTCCTTACAGCAACATTTCTTCAACTTGAACAATGATTTCGTGTTGTGGACTTGCCTGCAACGGGTCGCTTTCTATCGACATCAGCACATTATCTAGAGAGATGACTTAGAAATCGTCAGTACCTTGAAGTCTGCATGCATCAATGGCAGGTTTCTCTCCTTTGGCGTCAGTTTACATCATTGACTTTCGATCGAAGGATTCCGTGAAATGTTCGACATCAACTCATTCATTCACATCTCATGGATTGTACTGGGTACTTTGAGAACCATTGACATTACCGGTGGTCTCTCTCACACTTGTTAACAGTTTACATCATCAGCTGGTAATCAAGTGGTTTCTACCATGTTCGACATCAACTCATTTATTCGCATGGCTAGAATCGTACCAATTCGGGAAGTAGAAATGAAGACCCTGGATCTAATTTCCACCATCCAGGCTGCGAGGAGTTTTGTATTCATTATCTAAGTAGACTAATCATAAACAGATGGTTGCGCCCATACTGTGTCTACAAAAGTCTATGATTATGATGTACTGCAAGATCATTCCTGTATCAGAGTAGTTAGTCTGTTAGTTAAAGTTTTGATCTGAGTATGGGAATGCCTACCTCAGCGATGATATAATCTTATACATGTATTTTGTGTTGAAAATTGCAGGTTCTGACCAGGCTCTCCATGAGATAATCCTTGAAATGATAAAGCGCTTCACCCTTCCTAGATAATACAAAACCCTAATCTACTACAGGCTTCGCACTTTAGGGGGCAATCTGTTACACTAAAAAATGTCACCATGACTATTTACAGTTAGTATGGCTCTATCAACAGTCATGCTATCCTCCTGGGCAAGTCTTATGTCTCTGCTCTCCATGTCAAACTCCAAAAAGAGAGAAAGTCTTTGTAAATGTGTTTATCTCTGGGTACGCAGATTCTCTCGGCCTTACCTGCGTATACGCACCTAATGTTCACAAAAGCTGCGTACTTGTACGCTCTATATGTAAAGGGGCAGGTGCGTACCCCTGTAAAGGTCAAAAAGCGCAAGTTTCATTCCAAAAAAGTTACTTGTGGTCATTTCTAGAGGCTTCTAGAAGTATGTTTGACGTGTATGAAGCGCCTCCAGATGGTTCATGTACCCCTACCAAAGAGGAACTTATCCCATCAATAAGGGAGCTATCCCATCCAAAGAGGGGATTATCCCATTGATGGTGGACCTGATTAACTTCCTCTTGAGCACTATAAATACAGGCATTGGGCCAGAAGGAGGGGAGGTTGAAAGCTAAACATTTCTAAGGGTAGATGCTGCTGGAATTAGGACTCCCATTTAGAAGCTTGTGAGGAGAGATTGTCATCTTTGCTTGTTCTATTTGGAGGTGGGTGAGCTTTGTCAAAGTAAAGGAGAACTCTTGATGGACCCTGGGAGGGACTTGCACAACACCAAGGCTCAGGTTGTAATTGTTCCTTTTGTTTCCTATTAATGCAAATGAGTCCATTCTTCTCAATAACTTGTTATTTATGAGTTGTTTCATGTACTCCTTGGTCTATGTGTTAAATATGTTTTATTTTATGAGATTATCAAGTGCTATTTAATCGTTTGATTGTTAGTGAATGCAGGTTTCGAAGTGAAGGAGGAGCTCATCCGGATCAGCGAGGCTGGACTGCTACAACAGCGTTGGACTACAGGTAGGATCTAAACACTTGATTTCTTGTATGGTAAATGCATGTTTAGAGAAGGATCGCTCTTGTTTGTCTTGTTTGTCACTAGAGAGTCTTAGGCTCCTAGGGAGGTTGGTTGTGTCCGCACTATCGACTCTTTCCGCCCGACAATTAGAGACAATAACCATAGATGCATCAAAGTGAACCATACTTAACTGTTAAGAGCATAATAATACTTCAAACCTGGATCACCTTCAAATATCTAACTTGACCATGCACTAGGCCATGACTAACAGTTGTAATTCTAGATGAAGGCCATGAATGGAAATGTAGACACAAGATAGACACAACATTCTTGCCTTCACTTGGGAAGAAATAATGGGAGGGTTAGGTAATCACCTGACACCCAATACTTTTTGAGGATGTGTACGGAATCCAAGACAAGAGTAGGCAAGAGGATCGATATTCTTTGAGGGTTGGAAACCCAAGATAAAAATAGTCCTAGAAGGCCATCCTTGGTGAACACCTGGGTGGGTATGTACCTTGAGAGACAATGATGAAAGTGTTTATAAATCATTGGGCTCACCAGCATTTTAGCCCATGGTCTCATAAAGAGATGGAGTTTTTAGTCAAGGCCTTGCACTATGCCAATGTTGATGAATATGATGCTATAACAGGTGGATTTCTAATCTGGTTTCTCTTATGTGAATTCTTTAAGATTGATAATAGACAAACACCTTGTAATGTTATATGAATACCTTCCTACTTAAGAGGGAGTTTTTAAGGAAGTGTAACTAGGTTCGGTCATCATAAATGTACTTTTGATATTTTTACTTATTCAAGAAAAAGAAATATTATTTTTATAATATATGTCAATGAGTTTCTTCCTCATTGAAATAGGTATGACACTATTTAAAGTGCTATAGGTGAGTCAAATAGTCAAAAGAATAAGTTGAAGACATTAAAGGCAAGTTATATCTTGTATGTATATGTATTATGGTCAAGAGAATACCTTCAAGCAAAGTCACAAGTTTACTCCAAGAAATGGCACCATCAGGAAGCTCATTCAAGCATACAACTCCACCAAAAGAACCATCTGAAGTTCACTCTACAAGTTGGCCTTAATGGAGGGACAATCCTCTATTTATAGAGGTTTTCCACTCCAAAAATGAAACATAACTTGAGCTCTAAAATCCAGAATAGAAGGAAGTGAAGAAGGAACAAAGGAAGTCAAGGAAAAACGTCTAAAGGGTGCAGCTAAGAAAGGAGAAGAAACAACAAAGGTTAAGATATTGTTCTTAGGGTCATACACAACCACACATGTGA
Source organism: Pinus tabuliformis (assembly GCA_031772625.1). Classification (NCBI taxonomy): domain Eukaryota; kingdom Viridiplantae; phylum Streptophyta; class Pinopsida; order Pinales; family Pinaceae; genus Pinus; species Pinus tabuliformis. The sequence continues at coordinate 797,616,775 of CM062805.1, read as the reverse complement.
AGGAAGGAGGTCTCTCTGCACTATAACAATAGTAATACTTTAGATCAATCCTTATCATTGTTTGGGTAAGAAACGAAGGTCTGCAAGGCCTCCATCCAAGAGTGAATGAGAATCCCTCACCAACAAAGGAAGAAGGAAGAAGATCTAAGTTAAAGGGATTGTTTTCTAGGGTAGAAAATAGTCACACGTGCGAGAATCAGATCTCTTTATGCAGTCACAACAACCCTACATTACAATCATCCAAGTTAGTTGATTATTGAAAGGAACCATCATAAGGAGAATGGTCTCATCAAAAGTATCTTATCTATAGAAAGGACTACAAGGTTACTAATAAGTTGAAGGAAGAACGAAGTGCTAGAGGAAGAAGGACAAAGTTTCGGAAGAAGTGTCAGAGTATATGGTCCTGAAATGAGTGAAGACTTGACTTGTGCTTAGAGGATCTCTTTGTCAGGGGTCTAGGGTTTGGAATTGATCAATAAAAGCTTCAATAAGAGAAATTCACTAAAGGGTTTTCCTCTCAAAAGTAGAGAGGTTTTGGCCCTGGCGAAGAGTCGACAACTTGTGTTCTTATTTTTATTTTTTGGTAGCATTTTGATGAAGTACACACATATGCACTAATAAGAAGAAGAAGAAGAATAAGCTAATAATAAAAGTAGAAAGACTCCACAAATTGTTATCAAGTAACGAAGAATCACACTACACTACTTTGCCCTAGATTATTCAACACTTTCATGCATCATTGAGAACTATATGATGTTAGACATAGGCTGAGAAGGTGGTGATTTCCTTTAGGAGGATCCCCATAACGTTTTTCTCCAAGAAAAATAAACTCATTCAGAGCTATTGATGTGTAGAGAAAAGGAATACTTTGTTAGAGGGGCTAGGCTTCACTCCAAATTGCAATGGATTTAACGTGGGCTTCCAAATTTGTTTTTGACTTCTTGAAAAGATAGTAGCAAACAAAGTTATTGGCTTGTGAAAACTTAATGATTCTCTTGAAGAGGACCCCACTAATATTAAAGGTATTTTTGGTTTCCATTTTTATAACATTTATTTTCTATTTTTTATTTTTTATGAATTTAGTAATCTCCCCTAGAATGTCATGTGATAGGATGATTCCTTAAAAAACAATCATTGTGGACTGAGATATGTTAGATGATGATTTTTGAAAATGGGTCTCTTTGTTGTGTTGTGTTTGATGTGAAATGTAAATTCCACAAGTATGGATGGGTTACTTTATGATTTCTACAAGGTAATGCGGGTGTAACATTCCCTCCCACCCCCTTGGACTTCCCCAATACTAGTGGGAGGTGTTACTTTAATCTAACCTAATCTCCATAGTTTCCTCATGAAAATGGGGTTACAAAATTTCCTTCGTTCCCAAATTTGGTTGAATCAACTTGAAAAAAACAATCACATCTAGCTCGCCAATAGTTTTATAGTGATATAAACTTTACCTCGATTTGAATCCTGGATCAGAAGATATGGTCATTTGAAGTTGACCCTCTTAACCCCTTGCCACATCAACAAGACATGCCACATGGTACCCACATGACACTTCCACCACAAGGGAGGTCTACCACGAAGTTTCCATGGCATAGCATCACCATGTTATCATGCCTTTTCCTAACTTCTAAGAGAAACTCCATTTTAGCCTTCCGCGGTGCAACAAATATTTTTAGTATCAATTTTTCAGTATGCCCTGCATCATCTGTTAATAGCACCACCTCCATACTCAAGTTAACCCTCTATCACACCTCTGCGAAGTGACAAAGAATTTTGTGGTAAGTGATGAGTAACTTCCAATTCCACACCCTTTATATACCATGCCTCCCTCTACTACCACCACTTGGCCATCGCAACGCGGAGCGACATGAATATTTCATAGCATAATACGAGACTTTTCCCATCCTCCACTCCTATTATCTCTACACTCTTTTGTGAATCTTGATCCTCCTTTACGAGTTAAGCTCTTTCATCATAAGCTCGGGTCTATTTCCTTAGACTTAGTAACTTAAGTATTCCTAGGACAATATCTATTCTCCCTTGAGGACCATTATTTCCAAAAACACTGCTCCTTCCAGGAATGAAGCCCTCATTTGCATACTAGTGCTCAACCATTGCTATGGGAATAAACCTTCCAAATAAGCTCATAACCATACTCTTTTACAAGGCACTGGACCTGCCAACAATGGTCAACACTTCTCTGCATGTTAAGCACAGTAGTAGCACACCACATTGTTGTCATTGTGACAAACGCCCTACAAAACTTTTCATATACTTGGATTTTAGAACCTCCTCTGGATCTTGCTATTGGTCATACCGTGGTCACTTCTTGATCGTTCGAAGTCACTTGCTCACACATGCTCAGCTTGCAACAAGTTTCATGAACGCATTCTTCCACACAAACTTGAACAAGAATAAGCACATTCCATTAAGACAATGTTTGTGCAATGTTAAACCCATGTCGACAGTCAATGCGAACTGTCATTAACAATCCCTCACTCTTGCATTTGTACTTCTATTTTGGTGATTTTTTCAAATTGTTTATTTTGTGCACCTTCGTTTTCGTGAGTGTTGTTTTCATTCTTTCGACTCTCACTCTTGCTTGCTTTCAATTTAATTAGTGTTGTTTTCATGTTACCTTCTCTATGGCATGTGTCACTTTCTATATCGTTCACATATCATAAGTGTCACTCTCCCTTTTCTCTTCATATAGTAAATTTTGTCTTTACGCATGTTAGTTGTTGCACTATGTGTATAAGATCATATCGGTGCTTTCAAGGGTTTATCTTTGTGAAAATGAGTTTATATTAGCATGTAAACACTTGTCTCACTCATTCCCAAAGTTTTAAGCATTGTCACATGAGTGTCATCATGATCGTTGGAGTGTATCTTTAATGTCTCACTTATCGTAAAATCACCATAAAGTTGTTGGATTGAGGGAAATCTGTTGTTAACATGTTCTGGATGATCTATGTTCTTATTTCATCAAGTGTTATAAGTATGTGATCACATTCAATTCATATCATTGTTCACATCAATCTCATTGATCCCACACTTAGCCATTTTTTGAAAATTTCCCTGCAACCTAGCCTCATCCAACTTTCCTCAATTGTGCATTGAAAAGTTCCAACCATCAAGTTGCAACCCTGTCCCTTGACACTACACAATGCATAGTTCATGCCTCTCAAGATTGTGCACTTCGTTGTTCCAGTGCTCAAGGACCTTGGCCCAGAGAATTGCACAATCTAACCCTCCATCCTGGCCCCAACTATGCATTATGCATTCTTTGAGGTCAAGCCCAAACCCTAAGATCTTGAAATGTGCAACTCTACAATCATCGGGTCTGCTCTGCCTTCCAAAAATGCACAGTTAACTGAAACAGTGCAAAACCCTATAGTCTAACTCACTGAGCCTCAAAACAATGCAATCTATCTACATAATCTAGCCTGAATTGCGCATTGTGCAGTGTCAAGGCTCAAACCTTAGCCCTAATCTCTTGAACTGTGTAATTGCACAATCACCTGGGCTCCTCTGTTTTCTAGAACTATGCAATGGGAAAAATTAGTGTTCAAACCCTCAACATGGCTCCCTGATCTCCCCACCTATGCAATATGTTTGCTCAATCTAAGCCTAAACTACGCATTGTGCAGTATCAAGGCTCAAGCCTAGCCCTTGACTGCCTAAGTTGTGCAATTGCATAGTCATTGAGCCTCACCCTCAGCCAGTCACTCAGTTCTGGCTCAATAATTGAATCATCATGCAACATCTTAGATATGCGTTTATCAAATTGATGTTGTCTTGTCATGAGTGGATTAAAGATGCATGAACTCTATCATGCTATGGAAATATGATGAAGAAGGAGATGGAGAGGGAGGACATGCCAGAAGATAGCTAAGGAGCTGAAGAGATAAGATGATCATCAGAAAAGGAGACGAAGGAACATTGGATTACAAAAAAATACCAAAGATCAGGACCGCATGAATACTCCATCTGATTCATGACCCTTTGGAGGGTAGATATGAAGAACAAAGCATACCTCATGAATATGAAACATTGGATACATCTCTTACTGAAGACAAAAAGAAAGAAGCAACAAGAAGGATAGCTTGGCACTACCACATCATCATGCAGTCCATGTTATCAGTGTCATGTCATGTCCGATCACGAGTCATCATATGCCACATCATTATTGTGGATTATGTAATTATCTATTCAAAATGTATTGTAAAGTGGAAGTCCAAAGGACACATTCAGAATATGAAGAGTCATGTAAAATTTGAAAATTCATAGGAAGTCAAACAGTTACGAGGGTAGTCAAAGAGTCACAAGGAAGGTGAAGCATCACCTCATTGGTTATATATACACCCTCATTGTATGAGTAAAGGACTTTTCACCTTGGCTCCTCCCACAAGGCATTAGAGAGACAAACTAGTTCTTTTGAGGAGAAAGGAGTGGCTCCAATGCTCCAATACTAGAACTAGTGGTGTTCTATGTATACATGTGTCTTGGCACTTTTTCTTAAGATCAGAAACCTCATGGCCAACACATTCTTCATGCATGGAATATGGATATTTGTAAGAGTATTTTGTGAACGTTTGTAATTCATGTTTGCTTTCATATGTGTTAAATTAGTTGAACTATTTTGGTTATTTTGGTACTTATCATATTGAGAATGTGTTGTAATGGTTATTATCATTGTCACATTCTCGTCGACTATTCCGTTGGATATTAGACAGATCTTCCTTGTTGTATTTGTTGTTGACTGTTGCATATTTTTGGACTATTCCACTTCATGTTGAATGAATTATTCTTGTTTATGTGTGTCTCTACTAGGGTGGTACTATTACCTCTCTCTTAGAGGCTCACTTCTCCTCCCCCTTCGCAGTAAAAGAATTTGGACACACATATGAGTAAACACTCACCAGGTACACCTCCCTTGCTTTTCGAAGGCACATTTACACTCCTCTCTCTCGCTGACAGTTAGAGCCAATGCATATCTTTAATACAACTGGAAACTTGGCCATATTCTGGATGGGGCTCCCATTTGAAATGATGTGAGGTATAATTGGGACTTCACATCGGGGAGACCCCTTGGTTGACAGATTTCCAGAACTGTCAACAATGGCCCTAGAAGGAGGGTCAGATGACAAGTTGTGCCTGTTGAGACTGTTTTGAACCTCTTATCTAAATGGCTCATCCTTAAATCTTATCCCGGGGTGTTTCTCCATTTTATCCATTTGTCAATTTTCAATCCCCAATGAGCCTCTCTATCATTTGTCTCATTTAAAGTTTGATGGTGAGGATGGAACATCCATAACCAAGCTACTCTTTGATTTTCTTAAATTGTATGAATCTTACGAAATCAATGATGAAGCTTTTGCTTGTGTGCTTTTATTCCTCACCCTTGAAGGTCGTCTTAATTGATGGTGCCATACATTGCGACTTTCTTCCCTCCATTATTTTCATAATTTTATTGGGGAGCTTCATCAAGCCTTTGATAGGTATGATTACCGATATGTTTATAAAAAGAATCAATCACTTAATAATGAAGCCTAATGAATCAGTTGAGGATTTTTTTGATCGATTCCTTCACCTTTGTCATGAATTTCTAGAAGAAGATATGGATCAGGAATTCTTGAAATAAGAGTTTGAGCGCTTGGTTCTTATATATTTTCATGGTGAATATAGAACACCTGATGTTTCTTCATTCCCAACTCTTGTAAACCAAGAGACACCCTTAATTTAGAGGAGGAGCCCGTTATTCCTTTTGTTCCTTGTCCCATTCCTTTTTCAGTTCTAATGTGGATGCCTCCTTGTGATGATCATAAATTTTGGAAAATGGCACATCAAATCCCTAATCCATCTTCTCATCCTCCTTCTACTTTTCATGATTCAAATCGAATAAAGGAAATATCGTAATGTCTCATGAAGCCTGTGGTGAAAACCAAATTTTCTATTCCTCAAGATAGTATCAACACTCATAACTCTAGTCTCGAATATGATTAGAATTTATATCATCCACTATCATCTACATGTCATGACTCTTTGTACTATGGTCTGCTTGATCAGTCTACTCCATTAGCTAATTTCCACACTCTCCTAATTTTCAAGTTGTTGGCCCAAATTGTGATCGGGTTCAAGATAGTCACATTACACAGGTAGAGGAGCAGGAAGGTGAATATTCGTTCAATATTTCTTCTCTTTTTCAAAATCCTCCATGTGAAGATGGTGTCTCCTCATTCTTGACTAATATTGAATCTGTTAATCTCAGTAATGAATCAAATGAAATTAGTTTGTTTAGATCTGTAGTATTTAGCAACAATCATTCTAATGATGATAATTATGTTGATGTATGCGATGATGAATTCCCAAGTGAACCAAATGATCATTCTGTTTCTCATGAAAATCTGAATTTGAAATATTTAGATCTAGAATTTGTTTCAGTCGAAGAAAATGCTCTCATCGAAGTTTCCTCTCCATCCTACTATCCCTTGTGCTCTCCTATTTGCAATACGTCTACATGTAATGAAGATAGTCCATGCTCTTCAAGTGCTTCATCGTATGACTTCACTTCTCAATTGACACAAAGTAGTGAGGTTGTCCATGATTAATGAGAAAATAATTTGATCATTGATGAGAAAATAATTTGATCATTGAGTATCCTTTCTATCCCATATCATTTCTTCTTTTGCATGAAGACAACTCTTCAAATCATCTTGCTCACGAAATGTCTACATCTCTAGATTTTTTATCAGAAGAATCTTTCAACTTGAGTAATTTGGATGTCTACGTTGTAAAATATAATCAAATTAGTGACAAAGATGGTTGCCAACTCATTAATAGTGATCTTATCCAAATTAGTGAAAGCAGTTATCTTCACACCATACATGATATAGTTCAATCTTCGGAATGTGATTTTTCAATCCTTGAAAGTTCCAGGACTTACAAGAAAGTCAAGGCACTTAAATTCCGTTGATGGTTAAGTCAGGATCTCGCAACTCTCGCAAGACACCCAAACTGAGTCAGGTCTGTTTTTCTTCACAAAACTCTTCTTTTTGCATGGTTTCACTCGATGTAAATTATTTCTTGAAATATATTTGGCATTTTGGAAATGATCTTTCAAACCTTCAAGATTTGATTTATGATCATATTCAAGATGATTCATATTCATGAAAATCTCTTGTATCAAACTTGGGTTTGGAATGTGTATCTCTCATAGAATCATGGAACCACAAAGTTGATTATTCTAAAGATTACCTTTCGCCAAAGGATTCATACCTTTCACATTCTTTTGAAAACAATCAACTCTTGATTATTCTTGTGAATATTTTGACGCTAATATTTTTCTTCATCGCACATGAAATCCTCTTGAGTGTTAGTGAACGCATGGATTGTTTGGCGAATCAAATTCTTCTTCACTTCTTTTAACCTGATTGGTTCCATTGGTTTTTTATACTAGCATTCCTTTTTACTTCTTTCAATTATTACAATGCTAGTGCAGTGTGTAACCAGTGACAAGAAAATGGTTTGTTACACTCATCATGTGAGGAAAATAATTCTATTATGCAGAGCATTTAAGGAACTGTTCAAATTGTTTTATCTTTGGTAATTAAAAACTGGTAATTTGATGCTTTAATCAACACATCTGATTGTGATTTTGTTTATGATGACTATCATTCAACTTACTATTTAATATCTCATTATCTAGGTACTTGTCAAGCGATTGAGGCACTTCCGCACTCGCGAATGATTATGTCAAGTCCTCCATGTCTTGATACGCCTACTGAATATGATTAGGTCTATTTATCCTCAAAATATTATCATTGTAATCTCATGCCTTTAATTGAAAATCCATCTTTCAAATATTTTATGGTTTTCAAGAGGATTGTCATGAATTTTACGGTCCAATCTTTGAATGGTTGGAGCAATCTTACCTAGCAATTTCCATCATAAAAAATAACTTTTGATATTTCTGCGTTCTTTATAAGGAGATGTGTTATAGAAATTTTTGTGCCTTACAACATGGAGCATGAAATGTCAATAATCTGAGGGATCCAAAGTCCCTAAACATGTTGTTCTTACCCTTAGAGGAACAAGGTCAGCAAACCACAGCACTGAAAATCAGTTCTCCACCTGAAAACACTCAAAAACAGGCTATTTCTGGATCATGTCAGCTGCTCCACTGAGCATCTGCGCTGAATGTCAACTGCTCCTCCTTGTACCTGCGCTGAAGGTCAAAATCAATGAAGGCTACCTGCGCTGGGTGAGATTGGCCAAGTGGCACAGTCATTCTGCAAGGTGTCAACTGCCCAGGAAGCTTCCAAACTGACACTTGGTTCAAGGAATTCGCCCTATGATGAGTAAGAGGGTCTTGATCTCCAAGTGGAAGCAAGATTCTCCAAGTGGACTCAAGAACTGAAGATTAACTAAAGTGGGAGAGGACACTAGTCAGCTTTATGCCAGCCTCAAGCTGACTCATCCTTTCTCCAAATCTCCTATATATAGAGCTCTCTCATGAGGTCTAGGGAGGCTGGAATTTTGTGCAAGTAAGGAAGTGCTGTTGGTTTGTGTATAGAGCTATTGGGTGTTTTGCTTGAAGGAGGTGAAGAGGAGATTTCTTTTAGCTGGGAGGTGTTGCTGGATTGGGCCCATTGTGGTTGTAACTCTCTCAGAACTTTACTTCTATTATCAATAAAGTATTTGAGGTTCTTCTATATGCATGTGTCTTTATGATGAATAGATGCTTGTATATTTGATTTATGCTAATCCTATAATCGATTATGGATGTATGCTTCTTGTAGTTTCCTTTTCTTGTGCTTTTACAGGATCTGTGTGTAGCTGGGCCGGTGAAAGGGCAAGGAGCTAGGAGCAAGCAGCAAGGAGTGAAGACTGGATCGACTATTAGCGCAAGATAACGGTTAGTAGATCATCCTTTTCTTCCCTCTCTCATCTCATAAAGAAGAAACTTTGAATAGCTTTGCATTCAGTTGTTGCTGAAGTACTATCACCTTTAGAGTGGGATAGAGGCATTCTGCATTAGATACTTTTCCCCCCAACAAATTGGCGACTCCGCTGGGGATCGTATCTTTTTGGTTGTTTGTGTTTTTTTCTATTCATTTCATAAACAAAGGGAGTACCGAATCGAACTGTGTTTGAATCTTTCAAATGCAAAGTAGAGGGCAGCTACTCTAGCTCAGTTTCTGAGCAAGTTTATGATTTGAAGAGCTGATCCACAAGGACTCTAATAAACTCTTAGTGATAGCTTTTCATCCTCCTTGTCATCCTCTAGTGTGTCCTTGACTGATAGCTTCTGATTTGAGCCAAAACCGTGAATTTTTGAGCAATCTGTGACCCGGGAACCAAGAGAAACGAAAGTTTCGTTCTTCAGTGCAGGTTGTACAAAGGCTGTCTGCATTTCAGCGCAGTTCCCGAAGGGGCTACCTGTGCTGAAGGTCAAACAGACAGTGTCCCACCTGCGCTGGACCAGTCTTGCTTTGTGCTACTGGGGTTTCCTGCTGTTTCTTGCCCTGTTTTCACTCTTGTTTTTGCTGTTTGTTACCAGTCAGTGGGCCTATCTGAAACCAACTTTCCTTGTCACTATTCCGCCTCGGTTGTATAAAGAAACTGTGTTTGTTCTTTGTGTATTTCTTGTGCATTTACAGTTTCCCATAACGAAAGTGAACTAGTCTTGTTGTGGCCTCTTAGATCTAGACCTTTGATAAAGTGTCGTTTTGATCTTAAGAGTTAGTTTGTTTGCTGATCATAGCTGATTGAGCTTTTGCTTTCGTCATTTGGTTTGAGTTTATATATTTCTAGTGTCGAAACAAGTAAATCTTAAGGTGTCTTTCGATTTTGGACAAGCTTGTTTGCTTTCGCTTGAAATTGAATTCGAAATTATACAACAGCTTTCTTTTTGTATCGCACAAACATTAAGAAAGAGAAAAGAAATACCTGCATTTTTTGCATTTTGCATATAAGTTTGTATGTTGATTTAGGGAAAAAGTGCATTAGCGAGTGCTCTTTGATCTGTGTGAAAATATTTTGTCTCTCTTTTCCCTCAGTAGTTAAGATTTTCATAAGTCGAAAAGATTGAAAAAGCTTGCTTCTCATCTTAGACTGCATTTAGGAATTTGTATCAATACATCTCGTGGTGAACCTTGAAAGGCAAACTTTAAAAAGATCAACTTAAAATATATTGAATGAACCTAACAACGCTTTGAAACATAACACGAACACATAGAGGTCTAAGTTAGAGACGTGTTCCGGCGTCGTTAAACGTAGTGACTGTCGATCTCGACGAAGGTGGGTGATTCCTCCTGAGAGTCGGTGGCACTAATACGGACTTGTGCTCCCACGTACCGTCGCGTATATATTGGGAGACCCCTATAGGCATATATCTTTTATCCATAGGAAGCCGTGTCGGCCGCCCTACTGATCGCAATGCAGTGAACACAGCATTCACGAAGATCGACCACCCGTACCGTAAAACGTATTTTGTGGTTTTGCGAAAGGTTTGGCACACCCTCTGCCTAGATCTCCAGAGCAGTTTCTTTTGGCCTTTTTAAAACTCTATAACTGAAAAAGTCCATCCGAGCATTTGTCACTTAGGGCTCGTTAAAACATCGAAGGAGACTAGAGTCATCTTTAGCTTTTTCTCGACTCTTTAAAACTGAAAAAGCAAGTTGTGTCTAAAGCGTCGTTAACAATTTATTTTAAACGGAACAATCACCCTTTATTCCTGCGTTGATCTACGAAGTTAGTCTACCTTCATCACAAAGTTCTTGTAGAATCGCTAAGAAATCTTTTGGATAGACTAAATATGTCTGAACAACCGTCGACATCTAGGACTGTGTCGTCCGACACAGCAGCAGCAGAGCCTCCTGCTGCTACTCCAACGATGTTCGCTGGTATACCATCTGTCCCGGCAAATTGTCAACAACAAGCCGGAGTCCAATCAGGGACGACGACATGGTTAGTTCCTATTTCGTCATCTGGATTATCATCTGGTATTTCTTATGTTGAAACTCAACAAATTGATCCAATGTGTCTTCAAAGGCCAAATTACCCTTTAAGTACTGGATTTCCACCATATGGAGGGCAGTATGCTCTTTCATTGTTCCCTCCCAGAGAACAACCATATGGGAGTTTACAACAAAGTTCAGGTCAAACTGGAATTACAGCCAGCGGTTGGGTACCGATACTGCCTCAACAACCAGGAGTTGTATATTTGCAACCAGTACACCCTGTGTCGAATATTACCACTACATCTGCTATGGTGAATGCGTCGCAAGTACAAGCGCCACCTGTTGTATGTCAACCCCAAGTTTCTCAGGTTGCAATACAACAGCCTCTTGTCTCAACGACTCAATCACAATCTCAGGGTAGTGCCTCCTTATCTGGAGCGACTCAGGCTCAAACAAGTACTGTGACTCCTCATCGTGGTCAATCATCCAGTATTGGTCAACAACAAATGGTCCAACAACCAGAGCTGCTTCAATCTCAACAACCGCCATTCCAGCAATCATATCAAGGACCTGAGCAACAAGTCTTTGTAAGTAATGGGCAACCATGCTATAATGGTTATGCCCATCAACCTTGTCAAAGTTGCCAGCATTATGCTGGTCTGCAAAGACCCATTGCTCAGGCGATACCATCTTATCCTGGATATGCTTCGCCTAACCTGAACCAACAGTTGCCCTTTGTAGCAACTCTAGAATTACCAGATCTAAACCGGCTGACGAATGATCCAATTGCTTATGCCCCTTGGTGGCCAGCGATTCCACATAAACTTCCGTCAGATATTCCTAAATTTAATGGAAATCCGGGTGAAGACCCGTCGAATCATGTGATGACATTCCATCTATGGTGTTCATCGAACACCCTGAATGATGATTCGATAAGACTTCGCCTCTTTCAGAGGACGTTAACGGGTCCAGCGGCAAAATGGTACATTGAATTGCCTAGAGCTTCGTTCGACAACTTCAGTACCTTAGCCACAACCTTTTTAACCCATTTTCAATTACCAATAAGGTATGAAACGGGAACAAAACTCCTTACCAACTTCAAATAGACGACTGCCACCCACATATTTGATCATATACATGAGTGGCGACGTCGTCGTAGGATGGTAAAAACATACGTTCCCGATCAGCTATTAGCTGAATGGTTTATCAAGTCCTTACTTCCGACTATAACGGAAGATGTGGCCAAGGGGGGAGTCGTAACGGAGGAGCAAGTTATTGCTCGTGCTCAATATCTAGACTTAGTGTATACTCAGTCTGGCACGCTCTACGACAAAATACCTGACGCCCCTAGACAAGAATTCTCAATTCCTCCTCCTCCTAAATCAAACAATGACTCTCACGCCGGCGATGGCGTGATTGGCAAGCACAAAATTTATAGTCAAAATGCAAATGAAGGACTTCTTGCCTCAGAAGTAAATGCCATGTCGACCGACAAGGGCAAACAACTGAAGCAACCAGGGGGCAAGAAGAAAAAGAACGGGAGAAAAAGGAAACCCCCAGCAGGGTGTCATATATGCGATGAGGATCATTGGACGAAAGATTGTCCACATATAGCTAAAGTTAAGAAACTCTTTAAGAGTTCAAAAACCCCAGCAGTATTGACTGATCCGTTTCCCAATCCAAGTCAAAATCTGGTTGCTAATCAAAATGCTTCCCGATCCCAAGTGCTTATGTTGTCTACCTCAAAGCAATAGAATGATGCTTTGACAAGGAATAAAGATTACGGGAATCCAAAGCTGTCGAACAACAAGGTTAATGAACGACCTAGTAGTTCAACAACAACTTTGACCGAAGTTGTGCCACCCATCGTTCCTGAGCCAATGATAAAGTCGCCAAAGGGAGTAGTACGCAAATCGACATTTAATCCTCGTGCCAAAGGAGCACATAATTATAATATAGTAGAGGACCTGGCTCAATCGCCATCCACTATGTCGACACTTGAAGTACCACAAAATTGCCCCTCCGAAGAGCAAGCTTTATTATTAGCAATAGGTGGGATTGGCCCAATGGATTCCAATCTTGTGGCCTTCGATCATAAAGGATATGACCCTCAGTTACCAGCTCAACTAGCTTTCCTTATTCAAGTGAAAGCCCTCAACAAAACTGTTCATCGAACAATTATTGATGAGGGGGCATCTACATGTCTTATGTCGATGAGTTGCTGGAAAAATTTAGGCTCACCATCCTTGTCGAAATCATCAACGACATTAAAAGCATTTGATGGACGATCATACACTCCATACGGGATTTTAAGTAACTTGCAAGTTGAACTGGGGGGCAAAACAGTAGAAGTTGATGTTGAAGTAATTGATGGAAACCTCGATTACAACATCCTACTGGGAAGGCCCTGGATATATGCCATGGCCGCAGTTGTGTCGACCTACTTCAGGAAGATTGCATTTCCTTTTCAAGGAGGAATTACAGTCATCGACCAACAAACTTTCCTCCCCAACAGTTCACAAGTTACGGGAAGCATTCCAATGACCCATGGAAGCGATCATTCGCTTCAAAATATTGGGGTAGGCCTCCTAAAAGACCCTTCCTTAATGGGTACTTTCGCCCTACCGCCTCCAAGTAATCTGGTGGGAGTAGCCACGGTGGAAACCTACAAAATGAAATCTTTTGTATCTAATGGATTCGGAAGATTCCTAAATATTTTGTCGGCATGGATCATCGCCCTAATAGAAATACTGTAAATATAGTGGGCTCCGAGGACGGTTCTTATCTTGTATCAACCTCGTTAAAAAATGAAACAAGGAGTCGAGGATAGTTCCTATCTTGTGTCAACCTCATTAAAAAATGAAACAAATCCCAATGGTAAACCTTCACTCCAACCACCGAGTTGGATGCAATGAAGCTTGGGGGGCATGCACCTCGATTTGCATTATTATGCTGGGGGCATGCAAACTTATCTCCGAGCAGTTTAGCACATAGTTCATGCTCATTAAAAAATAAACATAAGATTGAGCAGTGTTTTGGCGCATTCGAGCTCTTTAAAAAATGAACCCAGTACCGGTAAATAACCATTTGAGACCGTAAATTCATCAGCCATAAAAGCCTTGGTCGTATGTGCACCCGCCACCTCCATTTCATTTGGCCAATCGTTCACCTCCATATGATTGTTTACCCATTTTGAGAAACAACTGCGAAGAGTGATTTCACTTAGCCATCCTTGTGACACTGCCGTGATTGGAAAATTCCAACCTGTACCTGGAATCCGCTGCTATCCCTGTTTATCACTCGTTCCTCAAAAGACGAGTCTTCTTTGAGCTCTTTTCATCTGACTCATAAAATATGAAAAGTTTGCCGAGTTTTGGCCTTCCAGCTCGTTAAACGACCGGAAGAGCTATCCCTCTTCTAGATTTTAATCTTTTTGGACCTGAGGGATTATTGCACAAAAAGGTCGAGCGCTTGTTTTATTCGGCTCGTTAAAGTTATCGAAAATTCATCCCTTCTGTATTGTTTTATACTTTTTCGGACTTAAGGGATTAGATGACGAAAAAGGAATTTTGGAGTTAACTTTCTGTACCTTTTCAGACTCTCTAAAAATGAAAAGGACCGAGTTTTCCTTGTCGTTAGACTCGTTAAAATGATTAAATAGCGACAAACTTGTCTTTAGACGAGAACGAGTTTCCCTATCGCTAGGCTCGTTAAAACATAGCGATGGGCTTGCCCGAAGGGCAGGTTATAGAACAAGCATATGTTATCCTCCTCAAGCTTGACAAAAATAAAGAGGTACTGGTCAGAAATGACTGGGGAAAAATTGGGAGAACCTCAAAGCTTTGATGGTAGCAAGTCGCTCTTGAACATGACACTTTGTCCTCCGTATCACATCGGGTTGGGTTGTTTCATTCACCGGTCTCATCACCATGGTCTTCGCCAAACCATCCGTATTTGGGGTAATGCTACCGATCCATCACATCAGTGTCGTTATATGTTCAAGAGATGTGTTCAGAAAGAGTCAACTGTGTCCCATCCACTGCCATACATTATCCTTCATCCACCCATGATCGCCACCCTGAATCATATTTCACAGATTGTTTTCACCTCCACTAAAGTCATTAGCTCTGTTCCGTGTCACTGATGTGGGATTCATTAAGGCCCTCCTTTGACGGATCACTTCTTGTCGACTTCAGCTCATTATCTAAGAAGTTGATCTAGGAACACCCCCCCAGTACTTTGAAGCTTGCATGCCTCAATGGCAAGTTTCTCACTTCCGGCGACAGGTATACATCAATGACCTTCGACCAGAAGATTTTGCATGGTGTTCGACGCCAAATCCTTTATTCACACCACGTGAATTGTACTGGAGTACCTTGAGGATCATTGTCATTATTGGTGATTCCTCTTGCGCTTGTTAACGATTTACATTATTGACCGGTAATCAAGCGATGTCTTTCCATGTTCGACTTCAGCGCAATTCTCGCATGGATCGACTTGTACTTAGAGTGAAGATCGAACGAGATTGAAGACCCCAGATCTCGTTTCATCCATCCGGGCTGCGATATATATTCAGGAAATATAAAGACATTGGATATGTACACTATTGCAGCAGATGATCGTCCTACTCAAAGGATGATAATTTTTTCAGCAGAGAATTATCAGTCTACCATCAGACGATCGTCTGTTCTATGTACCAAAATGAATTTATAAAGCTGAGCATGGGAATGCCCGCCTCAGCTAGATCATGAAAGCAGAATGAAAAATAATGTATTGTATTGTATTTTATTACAGGGCACCTCTCAGCGATTGAATGAACTTCGGATCCTCCTGATAAAGCATTTCACCCGATAAACGACCTCATACTTTAGGGGGCAACTGTTATAGACATTTTTGTGCCTTACAACATGGAGCATGAAATGTCAATAATCTGAGGGATCCAAAGTCCCTAAACATGTTGTTCTTACCCTTAGAGGAACAAGGTCAGCAAACCACAGCACTGAAAATCAGTTCTCCACCTGAAAACACTCAAAAACAGGCTATTTCTGGATCATGTCAGCTGCTCCACTGAGCATCTGCGCTGAATGTCAACTGCTCCTCCTTGTACCTGCGCTGAAGGTCAAAATCAATGAAGGCTACCTGCGCTGGGCGAGATTGGCCAAGTGGCACAGTCATTCTGCAAGGTGTCAACTGCCCAGGAAGCTTCCAAACTGACACTTGGTTCAAGGAATTCGCCCTATGATGAGTAAGAGGGTCTTGATCTCCAAGTGGAAGCAAGATTCTCCAAGTGGACTCAAGAACTGAAGATTAACTAAAGTGGGAGAGGACACTAGTCAGCTTTATGCCAGCCTCAAGCTGACTCATCCTTTCTCCAAATCTCCTATATATAGAGCTCTCTCATGAGGTCTAGGGAGGTTGGAATTTTGTGCAAGTAAGGAAGTGTTGTTGGTTTGTGTATAGAGCTATTGGGTGTTTTGCTTGAAGGAGGTGAAGAGGAGATTTCTTTCAGCTGGGAGGTGTTGCTGGATTGGGCCCATTGTGGTTGTAACTCTCTCAGAACTTTACTTCTATTATCAATAAAGTATTTGAGGTTCTTCTATATGCATGTGTCTTTATGATGAATAGATGCTTGTATATTTGATTTATGCTAATCCTATAATCGATTATGGATGTATGCTTCTTGTAGTTTCCTTTTCTTGTGCTTTTACAGGATCTGTGTGTAGCTGGGCCGGTGAAAGGGCAAGGAGCTAGGAGCAAGCAGCAAGGAGTGAAGACTGGATCGACTATTAGCGCAAGATAACGGTTAGTAGATCATCCTTTTCTTACCTCTCTCATCTCATAAAGAAGAAACTTTGAATAGCTTTGCATTCAGTTGTTGCTGAAGTACTATCACCTTCAAAGTGGGATAGAGGCATTCTGCATTAGATACTTTTCCCCCCAACAAGATGGGTGTAGTTGAAGACACGTTTTCAAGAAGCTTCCAAGGTTTGTTGAATGATGTTTTTCATCAAAGATGTAAGAATGTGAACTGGTTAGAAATAGTGGTTATGGCCTATCCTTCTGCTAAAAGGCAAGTCCTTCAATTTTTTGTGCATTTTATTCTAACTCTGATTTTATCTGTTACACATTGTTTTATGTCAGTTTTAATTGCTTATATCTTTTTTAATGTAGGTCAGAAGCAATTACGATGGATTCATTGGAAATTTCATTATGTGTGACTCTGACCTTCTAGATGATTAGCTTAGGAGTAGGTTTAGTTGCATATTAGTTTACCTACACATTTGCATTCATTTTTTGTAGTTTGTCTTGTATTTTCTTATTTTGGTTTCGCATCATCTTTTTGGTTAGCCTCCTTCCATTTTGTCTTCTAGTTTTGCTTGCTTGTTGTGTGTTGTCTTTTCTTTGTTTTTTAAGACCTTGCATGAATATTATTTGTTGGCTCAAAAGGGAATGTGGAAAAACATAAAAGGACTTTGTGACATTTCAACATTTGGCTAAATTTCTATCCTTATTCCTTGTATTGGTTACAAATTTTGATTGATGATGTTCCGACGGAAAATATGATCCTTGCAGTAAGAAAGCCTTTTTTTGAACCATGACCTCCATGTCTATTCTAGAAACGTCATCCCTAAACTCTTATGTTTTATTTTTTTCATGTTAATCCAATCAAGTTGAGAAGGAAAAGGGGAAAATCTAAATGAGAAAACCAATATCAGAGGTCTCTTATATATGCTTCTCTGAAGGGAAAACCTCCCTTTCTCTCAATAAGTTGGGATCCCTCTTCCGCCCATGAAATAAATAAATGGCGATGCACGGTCCTATATAAAATAAATAAATAAATGCAAAACAAGAGAAAGGATTCCTGTGCATAGAGGTGAAGCAAGAAACTTCGTCCGGGTACTATCCAGGCTCGTTGGAAGCAGGGAAATTTTTGTGTTCCTGAAGTGACTTCCTTGGGGTACTATCCAGGCCTGTTGGTAACAGAGCAACACTAGAGATGAAAAACTATACTCTGAAAATATAAATCTAGTGAACTTCATTACCCTGTCCTGATTCGAAACATTCTGTGATCATTGATCTTATGTTTGTGTTTAACCGAGTAAAGGAATGAAGGGGACTATGTTTATGCACATGGTAAGTGGGGAAAATATGCT
This sequence comes from Pinus tabuliformis, assembly GCA_031772625.1. Lineage (NCBI taxonomy): Eukaryota > Viridiplantae > Streptophyta > Pinopsida > Pinales > Pinaceae > Pinus > Pinus tabuliformis. Next base: position 797,598,651 of record CM062805.1, on the reverse strand, counting down.
AATTTGGACAATGAATCAATACTTCCTAAAGAACTAGACCATGCACAAAATAATTGACCAAGGCAGAGAAGCTAGAGTTATAACAGTGTGTTGCCAAGTGTTTTAACTTTTCGCGGTGACAAACACCCTCCAAAATTTTGCCTATACTTTTATTCTGGAGCCTCCTATGAATCTTACGATCGGTCATTTTGTGGTCACTTCTTGATCAAATGACTTCGCTTTCTCACACATGCTCAGTCTGCAACGAGTTCATGAATGCATTCTTCCATGCAAGCTTGAACAAGCATAAGCACAATTCATCAAGACAATGTTTGTGCAATGTTCAACCCATGTCGACAGTCAGTGTGCATTGTCATTAATAGTCCCTCACTCTTTCTTATGTTTGTACTTCTATATTGGTGAGTTTTTCAAATTTTCTCTTTTGTGCACCTTCGTTTTCGCGAGTGTAATTTTCATGCTTTCAACTTTTCTCTTTCTTTCTTTCACTTTAATTAGTGTCATTTTCATGTTACCTTCGCTATGTCATGTGTCACTTTCAATATCATTCGCATATCACATGCTTCGTTGTCCCTGTTCTCTTCATATAGTAAATGTTGTCTTTACACATGTTAGTTCTCACACAATGTGTATACGATCATTGTCGTGATTTCAATGGCTTATCTTTGTGAAAATGAGTTGATATTACTATCTAAACACCTATCGCACTCATTCCAAAATTTTTAAGCATTGTCGCACAAGTGTCATCACGATTGTCACAAAGTGTATCTTTATCGTCTCACTTATCGTAAAGTCATCGCAAAGGTTTCACATTGAGGGAAATATGTTGTTAACATGTTCTAGATTATCTATGTTGTTATTTCATAAAGTGTTCTAAGTATGTGATCATAGTCAAGTCATATCACTATTCACATCAATCTCGTTGATCCCACACTTAGTCATTTTCCGAAAACTTCCCTGCAACCTAGCCTCATCCATCCTTCCTCAGCTGCGCATTGTGCAATTCCACCCCTCAAGCTGCAACCCCCTCCCTTGACACTATGCAATGCACAATTATTGCCTCCCAGGACTGTGCATTGTGCAGTTCCAATGCTTAAGCCTATATCTAGGCCCCAGAATTGTACAATCCATCCCTCCAACCTGGCCCCAACTGCGCATTGTGAAGTATTTGAGCTCAAGTCCAAACCATGAGCTCTTGAAATACACAACTGCGCAATTACCGGGTCTTATCTTCCTCCTATAACTGCACAGTTGAATGAAATAGTGAAAATCCTTGCAGACTGACTCATTGATCCTCAAACCTGCGTAATTTTCCTGTACATTCTAGCCTGAATTGTGCATTGTGTAGTCTCAAGGTTCAAGCCTCAACTCTAATCTCTTGAACTATGCAATCACTTGGGCTCCTCTGTCTTCCAAAACTGCACAATGGGAAAAATTAGTGTTCAAGCCCTAGGCCTAGCTCCCTAAGCTCCCCAACCGTGCAATCTATTTGCCCAGTCCAAGCCTTAACTATGCATTACATAGTCTCAACGCTCAAGCCTGACCCTTGACTACTTGAGATGCGTAATTGCACAGTCACTAAACCTCTCCCTCATCCTACCACTCAGTTCGGCCCAGTGAGTGAATCATCATGCAACATCTTAGATAAGGGTTTATTGGACTAATGCCATCTTGTCATGAGTGGATTGCAGATGCAGGAACTCTATCTTGTTATGGAAATATGATGAAGAAGGAGATGGAGAAGGAAGACATGCCCAAATACACCTAAGGAGCTTAATATATAAGATGATCATCAAACAAGAAGATGAAGGAACATTGGATTACAAAAAAAGACCAAAGGTCAAGACCGCATGAAGGCTCCATCTGATTCATAAACCTTTGGAGGGTAGATATAATGAACAAACCATATCTCTCATGAAGATGAAACATTGGATGCATCTCTTACTAAAGACAGAAATAAAGAATCAATAAGAAGGACATCTTGGCACTGCCACATCATCATGAAGTCCATGTTATCATTGCCATGTCATGTCCGGTCACAAGTCATCATATTCCACATCATTATTGTGGATTATGTAATTATCTATTCCAAATGTATTGTTAAGTGGAAGTCCAAAGGACACATTCATAATATGAAGATTCATGTAAAAGTCATAAAGTCATAGGAATTCAAACAGTCATGAGGATAGTCAAAGAGTCATAAGGAAGTGGAAGCATAACCTCAATGGTTATATGTACACCCTCATTTTATGAGTCAGAGAATTTCACCTTGGCTCCTCCCACAAGGCATTAAAGAGAAAAACTAGTTCTTTTGAGGAGCAAGGAGTGGCTCCAATGCTACATTGCTAGAGCTAGTGGTGTTCATTGTATACATATGTCTTGGAATTTTTGCTTAATATCAAAAGACTCATGGCCAACATGTTCTTCATGCATAGATTATGGATATTTGGAAGACTATTATGTGATTGTTTGTAATTCATTTTTGCTTTCACCTATGCTAAAGTAGTTGAACTATTTCAGTTATTTTGGTACTTATTATATTGAGAATGTGTTTTAATGGTTATTATTGTTGTCACATCCTCATGGACTATTCCACTAGATATTAGACAGATCTTCCTCGTTGTATTAGTTTTAATGACTATCACATCTCTATGTACTATTCTGCTTCATGTTGAACGGATTTTTCTTCTTTATGTGTGTCTCTACTAGGGTGGTACTATTACATATCTCTTAAAGGCTCATTTCTCCTCCTCTTACACATTAAAATAACTTTGACACACATACGAACGAACACTCACCACTCACACCTCCCTTGTTTTTCGAAGGCACATTTGCACTCCTCTCTCTTGATGACAGTTAGAGCCAATGAATATCTTTAAGACAACCAGTAACCGGGCCATATTCTGGATGGTTCTCCTATCCAAAATGGTGTGAGTTCTAATTGGGACTTCACTTCAGGGAGACCCCTTGATTGATGGATTCGAGCACCATCAACACACACCCAAACTAGGCACAACATAACACCATCAAACCCGATGATAAAACATGCAATGTAGCATAAAAGCAATCAATATATCTATCCCAAAAAATATCCTTGGCCATGACAACAATAATATCCACACATTATAAATTAGCCCTATAACCCATAGCAGTGTTAGCAATCAAACCTTGAGAAAATTCACAATTACATCTCATTATGAATAGCCAGGAATAACACCATTCCTAAATAAACAGTGTTGATACAGCCATTGTTAGTATCAATAACAACATCATTTCACATTCATAATGAAATATAATACAAGTGAGTACAATTATATGTATAGCTTTGTCACTAGAAACTGAAGGAGGGACTTCCACACTCCACCCAATCATAAGCCAACTCCACTACAATATCTCTTCTAGTTGACCACCCTCAAGCTAGATTCAAAGTTTGAGGATTAAGTGCTCAAGGGAATTAAAACCAATGCCAATCAAATTGATCGCACAGGACTCCAGAGACCACCTCGCCTCCACTTACTTAGTTTAGGATTATATCCTCTAGTGTCTCCACCTACCCACCTAGGAATCCAGAGCACATTGACATCCATTTGTTAATTCTGTAGTTATCATAAAGACACAGAGATTTCCCTCTGCAAAGCAAGGATCTAGAGTACATTATGTTCCACCTGCTCCACCTCATAGCATTCCAAAGGGCACAATGTATCCACCTATTCTTCCTCTTCAACCACACTTCCCGTATTTTTCCTGATCCAGTGCTAATTCTTGTTCCATCATTCTCCTTCTATTCAACAAGTTCAATTACAAATCCCTATATGCCTAACCTAAAATACAACAACCACAACATGTTAGTTTTTATAGCATCAGATGTCTTCTAGCCATGAAATTTGGTGGAGAGGCTAGAATACATGAGATATCAAAAACCCAGAAATCATTTCTAGAAATTCCACCTAGAGATCGCTTAATTAGATTATTAACTAGTTTTTAAATATTTCTAAGTCTAAACTTGGGGAATATGGTTAATTAATCATAATTAATTAATTCAAGGTGTGAATCTCTACAAACTCACACAAATCGAATCCAATATGATCCTATCCACTGATTTAAAATTTAATCTTGGTCGTTGGTGCTCCAACAGTGGATTATAAGAGGAAGTTGATTGGAACTTGGAGAAGACACTTCTGTAGTTCGATTTTCTTGGCAGATCAATTTCCAGAGAGCAGCAATAGTTTCCAAAGAGCTAGAGATCAAAGAAGGGTTAGTGAGGGGTAGAGATAGTGATGCATAGGAAGTTTTATAGATCCGGAGAAGCAACAGCAAGGGGCCTAGTTATTCCCAATGAGGCAGCGTAGAGGACTGCACAGTTGCTTCAGTAGAAATTCGATATTGCTAGAGAGAAATTTGTTTTCAGTTCCAGAAGTTGTGCAAAGGATCCAGAGTTCCGGACAAGTGATTTCCTCAGCAGAGACAGGAATAAAAACTTCATCAAAGGTAGTTCAGAGGCTAGATGCCATAGGTTCTATGTAGATCAGCACAGAGGCTGACGCAAAGGGTCTAGGAGGACAAGTTTTTTGAAGAGGAGTTGTGTTGGGGATTGCTTGTGAAGGAAGGGTAATTCCATCAGATAATTTTGCCCAAAATTATTTGTTGTTTGGATTTCCTGTTGGGCATCCATAGATCTCAAATTTCATTATTTCTTAGTAAAATAAAACCCTCATCTTTTGCACCAGTTTTCCCAAGTTGGGTTTTTTCCGGGGAATTTTGTCCAAAAATAACGGTGCCATTTTTAGAGAGTGTGTGTGCTAGTATTTTCTCAGCTCCAGTGCTATTTATTTCCGCGGTTTTTATTTGTAAAGGTTTCAGTGTGTTTATTTTGATGTTTTTGTAGTAATAAAATGAATAAATAATTTATCAGTTAGAAGAAATAATAATAGTTGTTGCAATATGATTCCAGTTGTAAGAATTTTCACATGGTATTAGAGTGTGAGTGATCAACCAGGAAATTTAGAAGCGGAGATGAGAACTTCATTGCTCAGAGGAAGGAGCAGGCCAAATTCTTGAGGCAACACAGTGCCCAAACAAGCAGGTCGAATTGTTGGGCCAACAATTTGATTTTTAGTTGTAGGGGTGCAAAAAATTTGATTTTCCTAGGAGAGTGATTCCAACAATCAGAAGGAACAGATGCAACTCAGATTTTCGCTGAGCATATTTCTGGTTGGACATAGAGGGTTTTTTCAGTAGCAGAATCAGCATCAGGTGGAAGAGGAAAGCACACAGAACAAAGGGAAAATTTCTCTCAAGGAACTGCGACTTTCAGAAATTTGATTTTTCCTTGCATATTGGAAGTAGTTGTGAACATATATTCTCACTCCAAAAGGGAGTGTGAGTAGTAGAGAAGTAGGAAAGAAGAAGGAAAGGGGATTTTCTATAGTTTTCGAAGATGGCCACTATAGGGCTTAAAGATCAATGTAGTTTGGATGGATCATCCAACTATGTCATCTAGAAGGTCAGAATGTCATTCCTTCTAGATCAGTATGGCCTGAAAGCTTACATTGATAATGTAGTGGTCATTCCTGAGGATGCAGACCAACTTAAGGAATTTAGGAAGAAGATGGTGTGGGAAAAGTGTTTGACTATAGATCGAGTCCAAGACCATATAGTCTCACATATAGTGTCCAAGGGAATTACCAAAGAAATATGAGATGCTCTCTCCACACTAAACCAAGGTACTTCCGAATAGCGGAAGATGTTCCTGGAGGAGAATTTGAGATGCATCAGGATGGAGAAGGGGGGAGGAATAGATCCCTTTTTTTGACGGTTTTGGACCAACCAACAAAGGGGATATCCCCGATATGAAGTCCCAACTAGACCTCACACCATTCGGTGTAGGAGTCCCATCTGATATGATGGCCTAGTTTCCATTTACTTAGAGATCTGTCTTGGATATAGCTGCCAGCACATGAGACTGTTACATTGGTATCTCCAAATAGCAAGGTGCGTGTGCCTGGTGAGTGTGTAATGTAACTGTGTCAATGTTATCTTACTACAAAGGGGGAGAGTAAAGTGAGCCTCTAAGTGAGAGGTAGTAGTACAACCCAGGAAGAGACACACGTGAACCAAAAAGGTATGTCCAGCACCCAGCAGAATAGTCCATAGCGGATGCGCTAGTCGTTAAAACCGAAGTGAAGGGGACAACATGTACACCACCCAACAGAGTAGTCCACAAGGATGTGACAACGGTGATAGCCAATACACAAAGGTGGTCTATCTAGTATCTTGCGGAGTAATCCACAAGGATGATATAGCAGTGATAAGTAATACAACACATCTTCAATAATGTAAGTACTAAAACAAACAAAGTAGTTCAACAGTCTTAGTACAGGTTAAGAAAACATGCATTACAAATGTTTAAAGAGTAGTCTTACAAAAATCTAAAAAAAATGTGTGAAAACGTGATGGCCTCAATAGCCTTCTGAATTAAGAAAAAGTCCCAAGACACATTTGTACACCATACATCACTATTCCCAGTAGTGGGACATTGGAGCCACTCCTCGCTCCTCAAAGAATAGACTACAAACTCTCAAGGCTATGTGGGAGGAGCCAAGATGAAAAGTCCTTTGCTCATACAATGAGCTTATATATATATAACCAAGGGTGATGCTTGGCCCTTGTGACTCTTGGACTTCCCTCATGACCGTTCAACTTCCAATGACTTTTCAACTGACATGACTCTTCAACTTGTGTGTGTCAATTGGACTTCACTTTACATTACATTGAGTTACAATGTATATGCCCATAGTTGTGATGTGGCCAAGGCAACTCATGACACAAATCGACATGACATTGCTGACATGTATTGGATGACTGTGGTGTCTGTGTTAAGTTGTTGCACTACTAAGCGATGGATGTACTCTTAGTGTGCTTTGTCTTAACCTTCGCATGGCATAGTTTTGTGGGGTCTTCATGGTCTTGGTCTTGCATGATAGTTTAATGCATATGTCTCTTTCACTTGTTGCTTGATGCTCTTTCCAACTGTAAGCAATTCTTCTAGCATGTGTGCTCCTTCTTCATCCTATTCATCATCTCCCCATTATCTATCAGTGTACCCGTTCCTCCAATTCACTCATGACAGGATTTCATCAAATCCAAAACCTCCTAGTCTATCATGATGCATTGTTATCGTGTTCTAGGTGACAGGGAGAAATGAAAACTCACTGAGACAACATAGAGTGCATCTCAGGCTAGAATGAGGAACTCTAGGAGGATAGCCTACGTTGTCGATAAAAACTGTGCAGTGACCATTGAGAAGTATAATTGCGCAGTGAAGGACCCTAGTGGTAACTGCAAGGTAGGACCCTCAGGGGCACTTCTATGTAGTTCCTGGAGGGGAAGCAAGACAGGGCTGCAGGGGAGCTGTTGGGAAGTTCTATGCAATTTTCAAGACCAAGGCATGACATGGCTGCAAGGGACTTGTTGAGCATGACATTGGAGTTTTGGAGAACAACACAGGACATGCAGTAGAGGGCCTAATAGGCATGACTGCGCAGTTTTGGAGAATAGTGCAGGACAGATAGTAAGAGTCCTGTTGGACATGTTTGCACAACTTCTGAAGGAAATGTAGAGAAAGGTAACAGAGGACTAGTAGGACATGTCTACGCAGTTTTGGAGATCAATGAAGACCCAGGTCTTAGTGTAGTGCAGGGTTCCGACAAACCAGAAGGAGGCTTGATGACTTTGCTTGAGAAATGCACAGTTCAATTTGGACATGGAGGTCATTTCTATGCAGTTCTGGGAGGAAGAAAGGTTTCTCACCTTCGATATTGCGTAGTGAAACTGACCTAGAAGACAACCTCAAGAATTGCATAGTTCTGGGTAGCAGGGGAAGGTCACTGAGGCTGAGACTACATAGTGCAGCTCAATCAGGATCTGGTGGAAGAGGGTTGTCCGGTTGGACATACTTTTTAGGAAAATAGCTAAGTGTTGAAAGAAAGTGAACTTGTGCATACTTGACATTGTGATCGTACACTTAGCATAATTTGACGACGAGACAACACAAACCACTAGTACAATAAAACAAAACATGCCCTTGGTGAGACTTTCTTAGAGCTAAAAGTGATAGGCACGATACTTAAGATAGACCTTCGGACGACCGTGATGACACTTGCACGACAGTGATTACAACTTTGTGTGTGAGTATGAAAGATGTTTACATAGTGAAGAAAACCCAAACACACAAAGACAAACCTTGAAACTCACCAGAACAAGATCACAAGCATGACAAAGTAATTAATATGCCAAAAGATGACTGCTGGTCAAAAAAGAGAAAGTGTTGTTAACACCCAGGTTGTTCCCTATGACTCCCAAGGGAATACGGCCGGGGTAACCACTAACCAATCTTTGGATCACAGTTCCTAGCCAAATTGTAATCAGAGAGGGCTCTCTCTTTATGATTTGTCTCTGTTTTGATGGTGTTTTAGGCTAGCTATTATGCTCAGGTTTTGGTTTATGTTTTGGTTGAAGGACTTCTTTCAAGGCTTAAGATGTAGTGTTCAGAGAGTAGTGTAACATTGGGCAATGGAGTCTAGAGCTATGAAATGCTTTGAAATTCTGGAGTGATGATGTTCAGACTGCAGGGCCTATTGTGTATCTCAAACAAACAAATTTAAACTTAAGTGGTGATGCATGGTCAGTCAACAGAAAGAAATTAAGAATTCTCCTTTGAGCTGGTGATGTGAAAGTGAAACATGTTGCACAGGAGCAAACTTGAATTCCTGAAACAAAGGTCACTGTGAAAGATATATTCTGAAAGTGCAGCAATTAAGAATTACACTTATCAAGATTATAGCTGAAGAAAAACATTCATTAACAACACAGATTGAACTCAGGGTATTGCATGAATAAGTCCTGAAGGTTATTCTTTTTCTTTGTTGTCAAACACTTAGAAATTAGAAACATATATGGATTTTAATAGATCGAAAATACATAACAAAGAGAGTTACAGAAACTTATTGTATTGTGAAATACACAGGAATCCAGCAGTTTTCAACAGACACCAGAACGCATTCAACACTTCAGAAATCCGAGAAATTCCATCACTTTCTTTATTAAACTCTGAAAGGATTACAGCATAAGAACTTCTTCAGGAGAAATCAACAACAACCCTGCGAGCTTGTGCGAGGGGCAAATATATACAAAACGTATTACAAAATATCTCAGGCGTTGAGTCATCTGAGAAATGAAATATCTTCACCAACTTTTCAAGATATTTAGATAAGAAAGTTATTACATCATTGAATACAAAGTAAATGCATCTTTATGTTTGTCAGAAGATATTTTGGCCTTTGAAGGCCACTGAGTCGGTTGGAGTGATCTGCATTAATACTGAGAAATGTGCTTTTGGAGCTGACCTGCTGTAGCTTCTCGGCCTGGACACCTGTAGCTCCCTTCCTTGCTTAGTTGGCCGAAATTTCTGTTGAGTTGGCTCAGCCTTTATCTTTAAAGTCTGTTGATTCTTTTAAATTGTCCTGTATATGGCAGTGTGCATTTTCCATGAACAAAATTTGTTGAATGGCACCCTGTTTATAAAATAGTTTGTATGGACTTGGTCCACCATTCTAGTGTAGGTAGTTGATGCCTGAGAATTGCATCCATGGTCTCCTCTGCCTCTGTATATTTGTAAAAATTGGGAGGCACCTCAAACAGGTGTTTGATTTCATTCATTATAAAAAATAGATTTTCTACTCTATTGTAGAGAGTGTGTCCTGTGGCTGGCCCTGTTTCTTCTGAGGTGCTGGGCTTCTCGTTGATCTGACTAGTGGCAAATGTGTTAACCCTTTTGGCGTACTGGTCATGTGTGTATAATCTCCCTGCGTTGTTCAGTAAGCTAGGGAGCCCTCTGTTTTCTAACACCTGAAATTTCTCCATAAACTTGTTCACCTCAGTCTGCATGTCTTGGGTTCTTCTTTCCAATGTCTGCACTAAGTTTCTCAGTGTGAGAACCCTCTTGATCAACTGAATGTGCTCAGTTCTGTTTGAAATTCCCATGGCAGCCAACTGAGTGCTTGTTCTATTGTTAAGCACATTAATCATTCTGGTGGCTATCTCAGGCATGTTGCTTAGAGCAGCTCTTGATCTCTGAATTTCATTCTGTGCTTTTGGAATGAGGTCCAACTACTCATGGATTGTTTCAATATATTGCCATTGCTCATTTATAGATTGGCCAATGTTAGCCCACAGCACTATTTTAAGCTCAGCCACCACCTTATCTAATTTGAGCTCATTCTCTAGCTCTTTGATTTTATCTTTGAGGGCTTTTATTTCCCTGCCCTTTTCTGCCACAGACTGCTTGGATTTGTCATATCTATCATTCACTTTGGCCAATTTATCCCTGGTCTCATTCAGCTCTGTCATTTGAGCTTCCAGGGCCTGGATCTCATTCCTCGGCTTTTGCATGTCCAGGCTTGGGGCCTGCTCTGTTGCTGGTGGTGCTGCTGAAGTGGATGTTGCTGCCTGTTCTGCTTGTTGAGGAGGAGGAAAAGTGATTGGAGCAGTTTCCTCAAGATTTATCACTTCAGGAGGAGGCTAGGAGGTCTGACCTTCTTCTCTTTGCTTCAAAGATGCCTGTAGTGCTGCCTGTGCAGCCTCTGATTCTCCCAGCTTTTCTTGTGTCTGGATAAGCTGCTTGTAGAGAGACACCAGCAAATCTGTGGCTTCTTTATCATGCCTCTGCTGGGCAACCTCATCCGTTTGAGGGTGAATTGTGGCTGGCATTTTTATTTTTTTCTTCAAAGCAGCCATGTCTGCATCCCTTAACTTCAATATCTCCTGGATGCCCTTGATATCTTTGGGATCATGCCCAATCTCAATAATTATATCTTCTAAGGACCTAATTCTGTTGTCCTTAGCCTGTGATGATGCCCTTTCCAACTCAAGTTGGGTAGCTGTATTATTAAGGCTATTTTCCAGCCTATAATTGTCCAGTGTTTTGTCAGCCAAGGAGGCATAGACCATCTCACCTGTTTGCTTATGCAACTCAATTTTATCCATTGGGTGGATGTCTTTGGCAAGGACCTCAAGATTGGTCCTTATATAATCTGCATGAGACTGGGGTTGTGCTACTGCTGGCAAGAAATGACTCATGATCATCTTGCCCTCCTGGACATCAAAAGCAGACATTAGACGTTGCTGGTTGGTGGGAGCCATATTTAACAGATGGTTATACAGCTGTATTTTTATTGGTTCATTCCTTTTCTTGATTTCAATGAACTGCTGCTTAATGCTGAGTTCACCCCTTCTCTGCTGGCTTGAGGAGCTGACTTCTCCTCCCACAGTTCTGTTCTGTTCCTCCTGGAAAGAACTTGCAGATGCTTCCCTGCTAGGTGGGCCCATGCCCAGAGACTGCCCTGTTGGCATTTCCTCATAAGAGAAAGGGTTCATTCTCTGTCTTTTCTCACCATGACTTTCTGATGTGGTCAAGGGAGTCTCTCTGTCCCTTTTTCTGCTAGTATCCTCCTTTTGTGGAGTTTGGAGGATTGATGCATCAACTGATGTTTCTTGCCTAGGAGGCACTGTATTTTGTGCCTGTTGTTCTGTGGAAATTGGGGCCTCAACTGCACCTTCTTGCTGTGGGGGCTGCTCTTTATTATGTTGCCCTTCTTCTTGCTGCAATTCCTGTTGTCATTGTTGTTGTACCTGTTGCTGCTGTTGCTGCACCTTCTCATGCGGTGGTTGTTCAGTATCCATCTCTTTTTCCTTGCCCTTTCTAGATATATCTTCAGTGGCTTTGGGTGCTTGCTGATTTGCAGTCGAGGAGGATGCAACTGATCCCACTTGTGTGCTTGGCAGTGAAAACACCTGTGAACAAAGTTCAAGGTCAGCCATCTTTTTAAGATTCCTCACCGCTCTTTGATTCAGCTCTTCTTGTGTAACCGGTTCTTCTAGGGTTCCTCTCCTCCATTTTGCTTGGTTTGCATGTTTTTCAATGTGAGGGATCTTTACATGATCATAGCCAGAGAGCCTATATCTGAGCCTTCTCAAAGTGATGAAGTGGTTGGGGTCATAAGGTTTCCAGAGGAAACTGGTTTGAAGGCCAAGGGACTCAAGCATCCTGTCTGCTTATCTCCAACCTTCCTCCCTTTGGTTATAGACAAAGTGGCCCAGTTGGTTCCTGACTTTCAACTGTGCTTTCTTGCCTTTGCCTAAAAAGTGAAGCACATCAACATTGCCAAACTGCCTGAAGTATTCTAGGGCAAATAGCCTCATAGGCACATATCTGGGTAGTCTGTAGGGAGGCAGTTCACACCCATACATCCTGATGACGGTGTGGTGCTGGTAAAAGTACCAGTCCCCAATGCTGTATGATTTGGATAACTGCAGGATCCTTTGCATTTCATCTGTGAGCCTCGGAGGAGGTGAGCCCATCATCATTGACATAGTTGGGTGGATGAACTGATCTATGAACTCACAATAAGTATAAGGAGTTTCACCTCTACAGTGGAAAACAGATGACCAATAGACCACTGATCTTGGATTGCCTTGGGCATCCTCTCTTTTGATTGGGAAAGAAAATTTCTGATGTTGATGATATAAGATCAAGTGGTAAATATAGGAGGTATACCTGAACACTCTTTCTCTTGCCAGGTTCATTAGTTGCTCATGTATTTTGTCTGCTATATAGGTGGCATAGTCATAGCAGATAGGAGACTTGCCAGGAGAAAACATGAGCATGATTACCAGCACAGTTTGATCCACAAACTCAATGGAGTTGTAGCCCAAAATGGGACTAATCATGTCTGCCAGATCTCTGCCCAGTTGGTTGAGGTATACCTGATTGATAGGAGGATACTTCACAGAGTCAGAGCCAATGTATAGCTGGTTTAGTTTGGTGACCTGAGCATCTGTCATTCTGGCTCCTTGATTTATCAGGTCTACAAGTGATAGAGGGACCAGTTTCTTCTCAGTCCTGAAGCAGAGCATATCCTTGATAGCTTCTGGGGTGACATAAAACACAGCTGACCCTGAATGGTCAAGAACTGCCCTCTGAGTGGGGTCATAATTTTCAGCACACAGATGGATCAAATCGGGGAATTGGTTAACTTGAGGGAGCTTGAAAATAGGGAGGAATGAGTCCCATATGCCCAGCACATCTGTTCCAGCCTCATGCTTGGCCTTCAATTCATTGAGCAGGTGGATGTGGAACTTAGTACCCATCAGCATTTCCTCTGAAATCTGATAGTCCATGTCTGCCAGAGACTGCCATTCCAATTGTCTCTGAGGGGCATTTAATGGAGCAACGTTTAATGCTATTGGAGCTACTGGTGGATCCATGACTTCTCCTAGAACTATGGATATAGTTGCTATGCAGAGCAACACAAAGAGTTTTCTTTAAGGGAGAAGTGTGAATTGGATGGAACAGAGGGTGAGTGAAACCGCTACAGCAATTGAAATACTGTTTGAAGCGCAAATAAGACCAATGTGTGGTCTCAATTTGTCTTTTTTAACAGGTAGGTACAGTCTGAGTAAGTTGTTTCGCGATTGCGCGAACAGAGTACAGTTTTTTGGGAAAATGTGGGCAAACAAGGCTCAACTAGTGTTTTTCGAGCTTACAGTTGTAAATGGGGGCTAGGTACCAAGATTTCGCCGGTGAATTTTGTGAGTTTTTCGTCGTTTAAGCTCTTTTAAGGGAATTCACAGACAAAGTAGGCATATGAAGGATTTATAATGGAAAATACCTGGTAAAGAGCGAGCAATGGTCACGAACGACTGAGGGAATGGTGCGCCGGAGGTCCCCGAATTGATTTCAGCAAAGGTGGTATGATTTGGACGTAAAATCATGCAGAGAAAGCAACAGCTCTTGCGGCAAAAAGTATGAAAAAACGCGAAAATTGGCCTAAATATGGATTTTTGGCATATTGGCGCGTTTTTTGGATGACGTCAGCATGACGTCATCAGGTGGGGTCAAGGTCGGATGACGTCATCGTGACGTCATCGGGTGAGGTGGCAGGCTCTGATTGGTCCACGGAGATGATGCGGTGGCAGACACATTGGCACAGGGGCGGACAAAAAGGTTGACGCGATGGCGGGGTGGCAATGACGTGGGGATGACGTTGGATGAGCGGATCGACCGAAACCGGAAACGGTTAGCGGTTTTATATCGCACCGCTATAGCTACGGAGGTGGAATGTGTCAGGCGTACCCCCGATGCATTGTGGGGAAGGCGCGTGGCGGGCGCCTGACGTCACCTTTTGACAGATATCGGAAGGTATCTGTCGGACGTCGGGGCCGCTCCGATATGAACGAGGGCCGTCGGATCACATGGGTCCGATCCGACGGTTGACGGAAGAGTGATGTGATCGGACAATACGGATGGGGGGCGGGATTAATTTATTATTTGTTTTGGAATTTGCGCCCGGCGGAAAACATTAGGATATGGTGTTTTACAATGTTTTTCAATGTATTTTGGAAATATAACAATGCGGGCGGATACTTTGGTTAAGCGGCAAAAGGTGGGTTTTTGGGTTATTTCACAATTTCAAAGGGGTTTATGGGTAGGAGGGGGTTTTTAGAAGGTTTTTCTTTACAAACGAAGGTTTAATGGGTGGAATGACTTTAAAGAAGGGAGAGGGGTGAGGTTTAGGTTCATCAAAGTGACCAGATGTCATTTTGATTCCTTTTTAGAGAACATATGGCTATAATGCCAAGGGGAGGGATATTTATACCATGTTTGGGGTTTATACACCATGGTGTTATACTACTAGGGAAAGGGTAATATAGGGGAGTTATATAATAGAGTTAGGGTTAATATGGATGAAAGGAGTGGATGAGGGGAGATAACACTAAGCTTTTTTGAAAATAACTTAGCTTAAGGAGTAGATCAAAATGAAAAGAGTTTTAGACAAGAAATGTGGCTTCTAATAGGACTAAGAACCACTAAAAACCACCAATTCTTTCATGAATATCAACTGATGAGGGGATATTAGTAATGAATGGAGGGGGGAAAGTTGGGAAGTTAGACATGCTTTCTTTGCTTGCTGCAACCTGATGGAGAAGAAAGACTTCCCAATCGATTGACTTTGCTTTGTGAAATAGGTTAGCATACCTTCAATTCTAAGGAATGATACTTCTGCAACCCCAACTGCCTACCCATCTACTCGCCTAGCATTTTTTTGTTTCTTCTTGGAGGGTGCACTTAGGCTTGCAGACCCTTATTTGCCTTTTCTTTTCTTTGGCTTTTCCTTTTGTTTTTCTATCTACTTCTACCCTTATTTCTTCCAAGGTACCAGATTAAGCTGTTGGGAGCCTTTTCTTCTCTACCTAAACTACTTGTCTACCAAGATTAAACAGTTTGGATAGACTTCTTTCTCTATTCTACAACTGAAAATTTAAAACATGGCATGATCCAGATTAGACTGTTGGACCATCCATCAAAAATTGAGTCCACATCAAGCTACAAGCACAGATTGTGTTCTCTTGGAAATATGTGATCTTTGCATCATCAAAGCAGAGCATATTTGGACCTTTTCAATGTCAATCATGAAATATGAAACCTATTGGTATAGGTAGCTAACAGTGGCTCCACATGGGGATGGTTTTTCATTTGAAAGACCAAGAACAACAGGTCAGATTGCCTTGCCCCTTAACTGCTCTTGCCAATCTTGAAGTTTGCTGCTTTGAAATGCCAAAATTGTGTGCTTCTCTTCTTGGTAGACCTCTGATTCTATTCACCTTTCGCTGGCAGTTTAAGAAAACTTTGAGAAATTGCATCTTTACATGTTGACAGAAAATAATATATACATCTGGCTATGTACAAGGGAAAACTCAGGCTGCACTTATGGGTGATATTCAAAATAGTGCTTCAGCATCCTGCCATTCACAGGACCTTCATCCAAATCAGTTTCATTAAGACCTTTAAGGAAATAAGTGTTGTTTCCTTGTACTGCTTGGACAGCAAATGGTCCTCTCCAAAGGGAATCAAATTTTCCATGTTTTCCCTTATCCTCTCTTCTTGAATCCCACTTGAGGACTTTGTCACCAATGTTGAAATCTTCTGCCTTAGTTCTCCTATCAAAGGTCTTTTTTAATTTTTCTTGTAGAACTTGAACTCTGCTGAAAACTTGCTCTCTAGTTTGCTGTAAACATATGATTTGATTGATTCTTCTTTGCATATCATTTGGTTCAGCTTGGCTTTCTTGAAGAAGTTTCATAACAGGTACCCCTAGTGATGAGGGAAATTTGGCTTCCAATCCATAAACCAACTCATATGGGCTGGTCCCAATTGATCTTTTGGTTGTTAGTCTATCTACCCATAGAGCATTTACAAGCTTCTTATGCCAATTCTTTTTGTTCTCTTCTAGTACTTTCTTCATGATGTTTACCAGACTTTTATTTGATGACTCAGCAAGGCCATTTCCTTGGGGATAGTATGCAGTAGAATGGCCTAAGGTAATGTGAAATTTATGGCAGAAATTCACCATTTTCTTGGATCTGAAAGCAGCAGCATTGTCTGTTATTATTTTATCAGGACAGCCAAATCTAGCCAATATGTTGTTCTCCAAGAACTGAATGATAGTGGAATCATTTGCTTGTCTGCATGGAACAGCTTCAATCCACTTGGTGAAGTAGTCTGTGGCTGTTAAGATCCATCTATGTTGGCCTGAAGATGAGGGATGAATTTCCCCAATGAAATCCAAGCCCCATTGTTGAAAAGGTCTCTCTGTTGCAATAGGCCTCAAGGGAAGTGGCAGCAGCTGTCTCTTTCCCTCAAACACTTGACATTTATGACATGAGGTGGTGAATTTCTTGACATCAGAGAACATGGTGGGCCAGTAGTAACCAACCCTTAGTATTTTATCCACAGTGGACTTCCAGTACAAGTGTCCACCACAGTCACCTGCATGAAATTCCTTTATGATATTGTCAGTTTCATTCTCAATTAGGCAGTTTAGCAATATTCCTTCATGGTTTTTCCAAAATAAATTTCCATCCATAACACAGAATTTAGAAGCTTTCATTTTTAAGAACCTACATTTAGTTCTGGACAATCCTGGGGGAGCACACAGGTTTTGCAATACATAACATATATCAGAGTACCAAGGGGATTGTTCAAAGGCTACATTGATCTTTGGAGTCGCCAGCTCCGGTTCACTGTCCAGCTGGTTGATGTCTAAGGCTTGGAAATTTGCTTCTGTCATTAGTTTGGCCAAACCTTGCCCTTTTATTAGTTTTGTTGGTTTTATCTCAATATCAAATTCCAAAATGTTGGCAATCCACTTTCCTCTTCTACCTTCCAAGTTCTCTTAAGTAAGTATGTCTTTCACAATTGGGCTTGGTACATAGGCTATCACATGGGAGTATAGGATGTAAATCCTAAATTCCTTAATGGCCTTAACCAACGCATAAGCTTGCTTTTCCATGATTTGATATTTTAAAGGTGCATCTCTAAGAGCTCTGCTAAAGAAAGCAATTGGCTTTTCATTTCCTTGGTCATCTTTCTGTAACAAAACAACAGCAATAGTATGCTGGGAGGCAAAAGAGAAAATGATAAATTCTCTGTCAGATTGAGGATTGGTCAAAACTGGGGTTTGGGTAAGGGCCAGCTTTATGCCTTCAAAGGCTTGATTGGCTTCAACAGTCCATTTTACTTTTGAATCCTTCTTTAGCATGTTATTTAGCAATCTGATCAATTCTGCTAAGTTGGGGATAAACCTTCTCAAGAAATTGATTTTTCCCAAGAATCCTTGCAATTCTTTGATATTTCTTGGGTGGGGCATTTGTAGGATAGCTTGTATCCTGTCTGGATCTATCCTAATGCCATCTTTAGAAATGATGTGGCCCAATAATTTACCTTCCTCTAAGCCAAACAGGGATTTCTTGGGATTCAAGGAAATTCCATATTTCCTGCATTTTAGGAAGATCTGTCTCAAATGTTTTATATGTTCTTGGTCTGATTTTGAGAAAGGTGTAAGGTCATCTAAGTAAATGACAAGGAAGTCATGAATCTCTTTGGCAAAAGCAATATCCATTGCTCTTTGAAAAGTTGCCCCTGCATTTTTCAATCCAAAAGGCATTTTCACATATTTGAAGGTTCCCCATGGGGTTGTAAATGCAGTTTTGTCTTGATCATCAGGGTGTACTAAGATTTGATTGAAACCCGAGAATCCATCAAGTAATGAGATCCTTGAAGCCCCTACCACTCTTTGGAGAATGTGATCCATCTTGGGTAAGGGATAGTTGTCTTTGAGGGATACTTGGTTTAGATTTCTTAGATCCACACACAGCCTTATTTCACCAGTTTTCTTTCTTGTAAGGACTAAGTTTGAGATCCACTCAGAGAATCTGATTGGTGCTATGATGCCTGCCTTGAACATTTTTTGTACCTCTTGTTCCATTGCTGGGAGAAGCATTGGATTGATTCTCCTCAATTTTTGTTTAAAGGGCTTTTGATCAGGCTTGAGAGGGATAGTATGCTGGATAACAGAGGTGTCATAGGACTTTAGGTCCTCATAACTCCATGCAAAAACATCCTGGAACTCTTTAAAGAGGTCAATGTATTTAGGCTTTTGGTCAGGAGGTAAAGAAGCAGACAATTTAATTATTTTGGGTTTGTCAATTGTACCAATGTTGCATTCTTCAATGGCTGCATTTAAGGGCTGCATTTTTGGTTTTCTGGGAATATCATTTGAATCAAAGATGTCTTCTAGTGGAGTTAGGCCTGTTGGTAGAAAATTGTCTTTTAGCTCTATGATGTCAGTTTCAGCATTGGCCACTTCCTCACAATTGATTGTTTGAATTTGCTGAATGTTGTCCTTGTTGAAAATAGTTGGTTTTAGCATTTGTTTTGCTGTTCTAGGTGATATTGGGTGAGTAATCTTTTGAAACTGTATTTGTGATGGACTTGCTCTTTCAAGTATTTGTGATTGACTTGCTGTATCAAGTATTTGTGATTGACTTGCTGTATCAGTGTCAATATTTAATCCTGCAAATTCTTGTTGCAGAGTTAAAAAATGGTTTATTTGCTTGTCATCCTCAAATACTTGCCAATCATTAACATTGTTTGGAATGGAGGGTCTGTGTTTTACCTCAGCTGTAAAACAATGATGGGGCTCAAAAGGCAGCTTGCAGGTACTTGCAAATGTGGCTAAACTATGAGCATGCAGATTGTGGGTTCTAGGAATTTTAGTGATTTGGAATTCAGAGAAAAAGTTTAGTACCTCAGCAACAGCAGACCTATAAGTCCTTAGTCTTTTGTCATTGGTGACAAAATTTCCCTTCACTTGTTGGATAACTAAGTTTGAATCACCCATGATTGAAACCCTGGCAGCTTGTAAGAACTTTACTAACTTGAGGCCTAGTAAAAGAGCTTCATATTCTGCCATATTATTAGTACATTTGAAGTTTAATCTATAGGCTCTGCCTTCTGCATGACTGTTTTCTTTATTGTGTACCCAAACTCCAGCTCCTGCCCCTAACTTGTTGACTGAGCCATCAAATTCAAGGAACCAAAGAATATCCTGTTGGGAAGGAGATTTAATGATTTGTTCATGGGCCGGTAATGTAAGTAGAAGTTTTGGTTTTTCGTCTGGCTTGTCTTCTAGGACAGTTTCATCATTTGATTGGGTATGCTTGATATTTAGAACAGCAACAGTGTCTAGCCTTTGATTGACTGTTGTTTCATGGGTGGTAATTCTTTCATTAGAGTCTTCCTCCTGTATGAGTATTTTGGTTTCAACATCATTTTTTGAGAGAATTGTGCTGTTATTGAAGAGAATGTATGAGTCTATGTCTGAATGGACAGCATATATGGGAAAGTTTTGAGGCTTTTCTTCACTGCTGACCATGTATTTCATGAGTGTTTCTCTGTATAGTCTTTTTGGTTGCCCAAAAACAGAGATGGTGGCGTATGACATGTCTAATTGTAGGGAGCCTTGGAGTTTAGCGCCCCATGATCTTGATAACAGCATCCCATACTTAGGTGGGATGTCAGCAACTACCACATCCATTAGGATTGTTTTGTTTGGGTATTGAACCAGAGACACACATAAATCTTTTATGAGACCCAGACACTTGACTTGGCTGGAGTCAAAGGAAAACAGGTTCTTGTATGGTCTTGTTATATCTAGATTCAATCTCTCCATGACTTCTTTTGGCATGAGATTGTGAGAGGCACCTGAGTCAAACATTGCATTGTGTAATATTTTATCATGAATATGTAAGCTGACATAAAAAGGTAGTACCCCTGTGACTACTGTTTTTCCATCTACTTCTGGGCCAAACAGTAATTCTGGGGTGTCATCCAGCACATTGACATCATCTTTGTTGCTAGTGAGTTGAAGGGACTTCTTGATCTGTAGTTTATAGGTGTCATGCTTGGCTAGTTCTGAGAGAGGGATTGCTATTTTTAGTTTGCCAATTTCAGTTTCTAGGTCAAAGGGTTTTTCAGATTGGGTCTTGGGGTTATGGATAATAGTCCTTTCCTTGTTCATTAAATCTTCTTCTTGATTTTTATCTTGATTTTGGGACCTATCCTTTTTACTCATCTCTTGAGGAGTAACATTTAAATTAGGTTGAGAGGGTGAAGTGGCCATAGGCTGCTGTTTTAAGGACAATGGTTCAGTAATCTCTTCAATAATTACTTGTTCTGCAGGTGAATTGGTTTTGTCATTAGGCTCTGTGACTATGGCTCTTTTAGGCTGCTGATTATCCTTTATCTTTTCAGGCTGATTTACGTTCACAGTTCTGCTCCTTAGCTTGTATTGTTTATGGACTTCATAGACAGCGGTGTCATAGCCTTGTTTAAAGTCAAAGGATTCACCTGATTTAGTTTGGAACAGTTTGATTTCATCATCCTCATGATCTTCTTGTGTTAAGAACACTTGACTTTCACCATCTAGACCCATTAAATTAATCTCAGGATCTTCATTGGGCTCTGTTGATGTGGAAGTTTCTGCATAATTTTCTTGGAAAGGGGGTCTTATGTCTTGGTCAGCACTGGCCTTGCCAACATTTGGGTTCTGAGTTCTCCTAAAATTTGGATTCCTAGGAGGGTTGTTTTGTGGTGCTTCCCATGATGATTTTCTCTCAACCGATTCCACTCTATCACCCAATCTTTTCATTCCATTGAGTATTGCATCCAGTTTTTGATCAAAGGCAGAGGGTTCCTCTTTGAAAACAGTCCTCTTTTCCAACCTTGCTCTGTTTCTTTTGGCAATCAGGTTAGCTTCCACTGTGACAGCAACCCTTTGGGCCTTTGCAAGGGATTGAGGATCTCTCTCCTTTAACTGATAGGCCATGTCAGGGTCAAAACCATCAGGGAATTTGTACAAAGCTAAATCAGGAGGGGGTCTTAAGTTTTGTGGAATTGCGTTATATACATTGTTAAATCTTGCACAATACTCCAAAACAGTCTCTTGGGGACCTCTTTTGATAGTGTCATATTCCCCAAGTATGTGCAGTGGATCCTTCTTCTTCTCCCATCTGCTAGTAAAGGCTTGATACAGTTCATCAGGAGTTGTGATGGAATTTGCATTCAGGGATCTAAACCAAGTTCTTACATCCCCAGTTAGGCTTTGAACAAACATCCTCATTCTCACACTGTCATCATCTATTTCATAGGTCTCAAAATGGTCTTGCATCCTCTTAGCATGC
This sequence comes from Pinus tabuliformis, assembly GCA_031772625.1. Taxonomy (NCBI): domain Eukaryota; kingdom Viridiplantae; phylum Streptophyta; class Pinopsida; order Pinales; family Pinaceae; genus Pinus; species Pinus tabuliformis. The sequence continues at coordinate 797,577,015 of CM062805.1, read as the reverse complement.
TGGACAGCTGTTAGAGGGCCATTGGAGTCAAAATATGAGATTTTGGTTTGGTAATCTTGGGGTAGAGCTGCAGCATTAGCTGGTATCTGCAAGGGTGCATATCTGTTAGCCATATTTACAGGGTTTAGAGGATTAACAGGGGCAGCTGGGATAATAGGAACAGTGGGTATCACAGGGGTAATAGGTAAGGGTGAACCTAGAGTGTTGGTCAAGGGGATATGTGCAGTGTATGAAGATGTGAGAGGAGGACTTTGAGATGTGGATGGTGAACTAGGGGAACTAGGGGTAGACCGGAAAAGGACTTTGCATGGAGTAGAGATAAGGCTGGGATGATCTGAATCTGAGGTTAAATCAGCAGGCTGCTCCTGCCTTTGCTGCCTCCTAACGTTTCTAGGGATGGTATTCGGATTATCAACAATGATGGGTGGATTAGGGTCAGGATTTGCCCTAGTATGCCGTGGATTTTTCTTGGGAGCCAGCTTCTAACTGTTTTTTAGGATTTTATAGGAAGTTTTTATATCTGCAAGGACTGGATAAAGATTTTGAAATGGCTATATATATTTCAAAGCTGAGATGAAGACTCACTGAAAAAAGCTCTTCCCTAAAACTGTCAATGTGACACAGAAACAGTTTTGAAGGCCTCCTGACTGATTTCAGGCTTGATTTGCAGCTTTGAGAGATGTATAGAAATTGGAAAATCCTAAGAAGCCCCCAGTGGAGTCGCCAATTATGTTAACACCCAGGTTGTTCCCTATGACTCCCAAGGGAATACGGCCGGGGTAACCACTAACCAATCATTGGATCACAGTTCCTAGCCAAACTGTAATCAGAGAGGGCTCTCTCTTTATGAATTGTCTCTGTTTTGATGGTGTTTTAGGCTAGCTATTATGCTCAAGTTTTGGTTTATGTTTTGGTTGAAGGACTTCTTTCAGGGCTTAAGATGTAGTGTTCAGAGAGTAGTGTAACATTGGGCAATGGAGTCTAGAGCTATGAAATGCTTTGAAATGCTGGAGTGATGATGTTCAGACTGCAGGGCCTATTGTGTATCTCAAACAAACAAATTTAAACTTAAGTGGTGATGCATGGTCAGTCAACAGAAAGCAATTAAGAATTCTCCATTGAGCCGGTGATGTGAAAGTGAAACATGTTGCACAGGAGCAAACTTGAATTCCTGAAACAAAGGTCACTGTGAAAGATATATTCTGAAAGTGCAGCAATTAAGAATTACACTTATCAAGATTATAGCTGAAGAAAAACATTCATTAACAACACAGATTGAACTCAGGGTATTGCATGAATAAGTCCTGAAGGTTATTCTTTTTCTTTGTTGTCAAACACTTAGAAATTAGAAACATATATGGATTTTAATAGATCGAAAATACATAACAAAGAGAGTTACAGAAACTTATTGTATTGTGAAATACACAGGAATCCAGCAGTTTTCAACAAACACCAGAACGCATTCAACACTTCAGAAATCCGAGAAATTCCATCACTTTCTTTATTAAACTCTGAAAGGATTACAGCATAAGAACTTCTTCAGGAGAAATCAACAACAACCCTGCGAGCTTGTGCGAGGGGCCAATATATACAAAACGTATTACAAAATATCTCAGGCGTTGAGTCATCTGAGAAATGAAATATCTTCACCAACTCTTCAAGATATTTAGATAAGAAAGTTATTACATCATTGAATACAAAGTAAATGCATCTTTATGTTTGTCAGAAGATATTTTGGCCTTTGAAGGCCACTGAGTCGGTTGGAGTGATCTGCATTAATACTGAGAAATGCACTTTTGGAGCTGACCTGCTGTAGCTTCTCGGCCTGGACACCTGTAGCTCCCTTCCTTGCTTAGTTGGCCGAAATTTCTGCTGAGTTGGCTCAACCTTTATCTTTAAAGTCTGCTGATTCTTTTAAATTGTCCTGTATATGGCAGTGTGCATTTTCCATGAACAAAATTTGTTGAATGGCACCCTGTTTATAAAATAGTTTGTATGGCCTTGGTCCACCATTCTAGTGTAGGTAGTTGATGCCTGAGAATTGCATCCATGGTCTCCTCTGCCTCTGTATATTTGTAAAAATTGGGAGGCACCTCAAACAGGTGTTTGATTTCATTCATTATAAAAAATAGATTTTCTACTCTATTGTAGAGAGTTTGTCCTGTGGCTGGCCCTGTTTCTTCTGAGGTGCTGGGCTTCTCGTTGATCTGACTAGTGGCAAATGTGTTAACCCTTTTGGCGTACTGGTCATGTGTGTATAATCTCCCTGCGCTGTTCAGTAAGCTAGGGAGCCCTCTGTTTTCTAACACCTGAAATTTCTCCATAAACCTGTTCACCTCAGTCTGCATGTCTTGGGTTCTTCTTTCCAATGTCTGCACTAAGTTTCTCAGTGTGAGAACCCTCTTGATCAACTGAATGTGCTCAGTTCTGTTTGAAATTCCCATGGCAGCCAACTGAGTGCTTGTTCTATTGTTAAGCACATTAATCATTCTGGTGGCTATCTCAGGCATGTTGCTTAGAGCAGCTCTTGATCTCTGAATTTCATTCTGTGCTTTTGGAATGAGGTCCAACTGCTCATGGATTGTTTCAATATATTGCCATTGCACATTTATAGATTGGCCAATGTTAGCCCACAGCACTATTTTAAGCTCAGCCACCACCTTATCTAAATTGAGCTCATTCTCTAGCTCTTTGATTTTATCTTTGAGGGATTTTATTTCCCTGCCCTTTTCTGCCACAGACTGCTTGGATTTGTCATATCTATCATTCACTTTGGCCAATTTATCCCTGGTCTCATTCAGCTCTGTCATTTGAGCTTCCAGGGCCTGGATCTCATTCCTCAGCTTTTGCATGTCCAGGCTTGGGTCCTGCTCTGTTGCTGGTGGTGCTGCTGAAGTGGATGTTGCTGCCTGTTCTGCTTGTTGAGGAGGAGGAACAGTGATTGGAGCAGTTTCCTCAAGATTTATCACTTCAGGAGGAGGCTGGGAGGTCTGACCTTCTTCTCTTTGCTTCAAAGCTGCCTGTAGTGCTGCCTGTGCAGCCTCTGATTCTCCCAACTTTTCTTGTGTCTGGATAAGCTGCTTGTAGAGAGACACCAGCAAATCTGTGGCTTCTTTATCATGCCTCTGCTGGGCAACCTCATCCGTTTGAGGGTGAATTGTGGCTGGCATTTTTATCTTTTTCTTCAAAGCAGCCATGTCTGCATCCCTTAACTTCAATATCTCCTGGATGCCCTTGATATCTTTGGGATCATGCCCAATCTCAATAATTATATCTTCTAAGGACCTAATTCTGTTGTCCTTAGCCTGTGATGATGCCCTTTCCAACTCAAGTTGGGCAGCTGTATTATTAAGGCTATTTTCCAGCCTATAATTGTCCAGTGTTTTGTCAGCCAAGGAGGCATAGACCATCTCACCTGTTTGCTTATGCAACTCAATTTTATCCATTGGGTGGATGTCTTTGGCAAGGACCTCAAGATTGGTCCTTATATAATCTGCATGAGACTGGGGCTGTGCTACTGCTGGCAAGAAATGACTCATGATCATCTTGCCCTCCTGGACATCAAAAGCAGACATTAGACGTTGCTGGTTGGTGGGAGCCATATTTAACAGATGGTTATACAGCTGTATTTTTATTGGTTCATTCCTTTTCTTGATTTCAATGAACTGCTGCTTAATGCTGAGTTCACCCCTTCTCTGCTGGCTTGAGGAGCTGACTTCTCCTCCCACAGTTCTGTTCTGTTCCTCCTGGAAAGAACTTGCAGATGCTTCCCTGCTAGGTGGGCCCATGCCCAGAGACTGCCCTGTTGGCATTTCCTCATCAGAGAAAGGGTTCATTCTCTGTCTTTTCTCACCATGACTTTCTGATGTGGTCAAGGGAGTCTCTCTGTCCCTTTTTCTGCTAGTATCCTCCTTTTGTGGAGTTTGGAGGATTGATGCATCAACTGATGTTTCTTGCCTAGGAGGCACTGTATTTTGTGCCTGATGTTTTGTGGAAATTGGGGCCTCAACTGCCCCTTCTTGTTGTGGGGGCTGCTCTTTATTATGCTGCCCTTCTTCTTGCTGCAATTCCTGTTGTCGTTGTTGTTGTACCTGTTGCTGCTGTTGCTGCACCTTCTCATGCGGTGGTTGTTCAGTATCCATCTCTTTTTCCTTGCCCTTTCTAGATATATCTTCAGTGGCTTTGGGTGCTTGCTGATTTGCAGTCGAGGAGGATGCAACTGATCCCACTTGTGTGCTTGGCAGTGAAAACACCTGTGAACAAAGTTCAAGGTCAGCCATCTTTTTAAGATTCCTCACCGCTCTTTGATTCAGCTCTTCTTGTGTAACCGGTTCTTCTAGGGTTCCTCTCCTCCATTTTGCTTGGTTTGCATGTTTTTCAATGTGAGGGATCTTTACATGATCATAGCAAGAGAGCCTATATCTGAGCCTTCTCAAAGTGATGAAGTGGTTGGGGTCATAAGGTTTCCAGAGGAAACTGGTTTGAAGGCCAAGGGACTCAAGCATCCTGTCTGCTTCTCTCCAACCTTCCTCCCTTTGGTTATAGACAAAGTGGCCCAGTTGGTTCCTGACTTTCAACTGTGCTTTCTTGCCTTTGCCTGAAAAGTGAAGCACATCAACATTGCCAAACTGCCTGAAGTATTCTAGGGCAAATAGCCTCATAGGCACATATCTGGGTAGTCTGTAGGGAGGCAGTTCACACCCATACATCCTGATGACGGTGTGGTGCTGGTAAAAGTACCAGTCCCCAATGCTGTATGATCTGGATAACTGCAGGATCCTTTGCATTTCATCTGTGAGCCTCGGAGGAGGTGAGCCCATCATCATTGACATAGCTGGGTGGATGAACTGATCTATGAACTCACAATAAGTATAAGGAGTTTCACCTCTACAGTGGAAAACAGATGACCAATAGACCACTGATCTTGGATTGCCTTGGGCATCCTCTCTTTTGATTGGGAAAGAGAATTTCTGATGTTGATGATATAAGATCAAGTGGTAAATATAGGAGGTATACCTAAACACTCTTTCTCTTGCCAGGTTCATTAGTTGCTCATGTATTTTGTCTGCTATATAGGTGGCATAGTCATAGCAGATAGGAGACTTGCCAGGAGAAAACATGAGCATGATTACCAGCACAGTTTAATCCACAAACTCAATGGAGTTGTAGCCCAAAATGGGACTAATCATGTCTGCCAGATCTCTGCCCAGTTGGTTGAGGTATACCTGATTGATAGGAGGATACTTCACAGAGTCAGAGCCAATGTATAGCTGGTTTAGTTTGGTGACCTGAGCATCTGTCATTCTGGCTCCTTGATTTATCAGGTCTACAAGTGATAGAGGGACCAGTTTCTTCTCAGTCCTGAAGCAGAGCATATCCTTGATAGCTTCTGGGGTGACATAAAACACAGCTAACCCTGAATGGTCAAGAACTGCCCTCTGAGTGGGGTCATAATTTTCAGCACACAGATGGATCAAATCGGGGAATTGGTTAACTTGAGGGAGCTTGAAAATAGGGAGGAATGAGTCCCATATGCCCAGCACATCTGTTCCAGCCTCATGCTTGGCCTTCAATTCATTGAGCAGGTGGATGTGGAACTTAGTACCCATCAGCATTTCCTCTGAAATCTGATAGTTCATGTCTGCCAGAGACTGCCATTCCAATTGTCTCTGAGGGGCATTTAATGGAGCAACGTTTAATGCTATTGGAGCTACTGGTGGATCCATGACTTCTCCTAGAACTATGGATATAGTTGCTATGCAGAGCAACACAAAGAGTTTTCTTTAAGGGAGAAGTGTGAATTGGATGGAACAGAGGGTGAGTGAAACCGCTACAGCAATTGAAATACTGTTTGAAGCGCAAATAAGACCAATGTGTGGTCTCAATTTGTCTTTTTTAACAGGTAGGTACAGTCTGAGTAAGTTGTTTCGCGATTGCGCGAACAGAGTACAGTTTTTTGGGAAAATGTGGGCAAACAAGGCTCAGCTAGTGTTTTTCGAGCTCACAGTTGTAAATGGGGGCTAGGTACCAAGATTTCGCCGGTGAATTTTGTGAGTTTTTCGTCGTTTAAGCTCTTTTGAGGGAATTCACAGACAAAGTAGGCATATGAAGGATTTATAATGGAAAATACCTGGTAAAGAGCGAGCAATGGTCACGAACGACTGAGGGAATGGTGCGCCGAAGGTCCCCGAATTGATTTTAGCAAAGGTGGTATGATTTGGACGTAAAATCATGCAGAGAAAGCAATAGCTCTTGCGGAAAAAAGTATGAAAAAACGCGAAAATTGGCCTAAATATGGATTTTTGGCATATTGGCGCATTTTTTGGATGACGTCAGCATGACGTCATCAGGTGGGGTCAAGGTCGGATGATGTCATCGTGACGTCATTGGGTGAGGTGGCAGGCTCTGATTGGTCCACGGAGATGATGCGGTGGCAGACACATTGGCACAGGGGTGGACAAAAAGGTTGACGCGATGGTGGGGTGGCAATGACGTGGGGATGACGTTGGATGAGCGGATCGACCGAAACTGGAAACGGTTAGCAGTTTTATATCGCACCGCTATAGCTACGGAGGTGGAATGTGTCAGGCGTACCTCCGATGCATTGTGGGGAAGGCGCGTGGCGGGCGCCTGACGTCACCTTCTGACAGATATCGGAAGGTATCTGTCGGACGTCGGGGCCGCTCCGATATGAACGAGGGCCGTCGGATCACATGGGTCCGATCCGACGGTTGACGGAAGAGTGATGTGATCGGACAATATGGATGGGGGGCGGGATTAATTTATTATTTGTTTTGGAATTTGCGCCCGGCGGAAAACATTAGGATATGGTGTTTTACAATGTTTTTCAATGTATTTTGGAAATATAACAATGCGGGCGGATACTTTGGTTAAGCGTCAAAAGGTGGGTTTTTGGGTTATTTCACAATTTCAAAGGGGTTTATGGGTAGGAGGGGGTTTTTATAAGGTTTTTCTTTACAAACAAAGGTTTAATGTGTGGAATGACTTTAAAGAAGGGAGAGGGGTGAGGTTTAGGTTCATCAAAGTGACCAGATGTCATTTTGATTCCTTTTTAGAGAACATATGGCTATAATGCCAAGGGGAGGGATATTTATACCATGTTTGGGGTTTATACACCATGGTGTTATACTACTAGGGAAAGGGTAATATAGGGGAGTTATATAATAGAGTTAGGGTTAATATGGATGAGGGGAGATAACACTAAGCTTTTTTGAAAATAACTTAGCTTAAGGAGTAGATCAAAATGAAAAGAGTTTTAGACAAGAAATGTGGCTTCTAATAGGACTAAGAACCACTAAAAACCGCCAATTCTTTCATGAATATCAACTGATGAGGGGATATTAGTAATGAATGGAGGGTGGAAAGTTGGGAAGTTAGACATGCTTTCTTTGCTTGCTGCAACCTGATGGAGAAGAAAGACTTCCCAATCGATTGACTTTGCTTTGTGAAATAGGTTAGCATACCTTCAATTGTAAGGAATGATACTTCTGCAACCCCAACTGCCTACCCATCTACTCGCCTAGCATTTTTTTGTTTCTTCTTGGAGGGTGCACTTAGGCTTGCCGACCCTTATTTGCCTTTTCTTTTCTTTGGCTTTTCCTTTTGTTTTTCTATCTACTTCTACCCTTATTTCTTCCAAGGTCCCAGATTAAGCTGTTGGGAACCTTTTCTTCTCTACCTAAACTACTTGTCTGCCAAGATTAAACAGTTTGGACAGACTTCTTTCTCTATTCTACAACTGAAAATTTAAAACATGGCATGATCCAGATTAGACTGTTGGACCATCCATCAAAAATTGAGTCCACATCAAGCTACAAGCACAGATTGTGTTCTCTTGGAAATATGTGATCTTTGCATCATCAAAGCAGAGCATATTTGGACCTTTTCAATGTCAATCATGAAATATGAAACCTATTGGTATAGGTAGCTAACAAGTGTGAAAATACTTCACAAGAGGTCATGGGGTGAGCTTGAGTTTTTGCAACCATCAAAGGAAAAACCAAGGAAAGCTCTAAAATTTGGATGTAAGCCAAAATTTTGGAGGGTGTTGTAGTCACTACAGCACTTGGCGATGCACTGATTAAATACCAGCTTATCTATTTTCGTTCATTTATAGTGCATGGCCTTGGCCTTCCGGGGACTATTGATTCGTTGTGTAGATCACTTATGCTTCCCTACTTACCCCGTGGATAGAAACGGTTCACCTTGTACTGACTGAGTTCAACACAACACAAAATTTAGCTAGATCACAATGTTTCAAATTGGGAAGGGTAATTTGGCTCACAAGCTTAATATTTTAGAATATAGTTTTTCATCTCTGGTGTTGCTTCACTACCAGTGGGCCTGGATAGTACCCCGACGGAGTCACGTAGGAACAAAAGCATTGCTCCACTTCTAGTGAGTCTGGATAGTACCCCAGTGGAGTTGTCTGCTTCACCTTTTTGCATAGGAAGCCTTTCTCTTCTTTCACCTTTGCTATTTTTTGAAAGAACTGTGCATAGTCACTTATTTATTTTTGGGGTGGAAGAGGGATCCTGACTTATTGAGAGTAGGAGAGGTTTTTCCTTCAGAGAAGCATATAAAGATCTCTGATTCATGTTTTCTCATTTATATTTTCCCCTTCTCTGTTTCTACTAGTTGGATAAGCTTGAACACACCAGAGCAGAAAACTAAGTATAGGCATGAGGTTTCCAAGGCTGGACATGGGTTCATGGTTCAACCAAAACTTTCCTTACAGACAGATCGTATTTTCCATCAAGACTTCATCGGCCAGAAGTTATAGCCAAGCACAAAGAACATAGACACAGGATTGGCCATGCATTGTAGTGTCACAAGACTCTTTGAACTTCAGCCACATGCCCATTCAGAAACCAGAACACAGTGCAGACACAACAATTATTCGTGTAGTGAAAACAAACAGAAAACTCAACATAAAAGGAAAAACAAGATGAGAGGTAAGGTGTACACAAAAAGGAAACAAAACCAAAAGATAAGAAAGAAAAATGACTAAAGAAACAAGATGTAAAATAAGAAAACCATGACGGACTACGAGTGAAAGATGAGTGCAAGGAAAGGAAAACTGAGATGCAACTAATCCTACTCCTACCCTAACAGCTAAATGGTCAGTGTTACGTGAAATGCAATTTCTAGTGAAACCACCATAGTCACTCCCAAACTACATCCACAAAGATACAAGCGATTAAAACATATCAAAATTATTGTGCAACAGAAAATACAAAAACTTGAACAAGCTGCACATAAAGAGGAAGGTCTTGCCTGTGGGCAGAAAGATGTGTCACAACCACCCAATACACATGCTTACTCTATGATGGATATCGTTTCTAAACAAACCTCAGAAGCTTATTGCAAGTGTGTCCTTATCTGCACCGAGCTTCTTAGCAAGCGTGAGGAAGGATTGAAGCTTGTTACCTGCAACATGGTTTGCCAAGTAATATTGTTCCAGCCATTCAGCGATTGGGTCATGAAATTCATAATGGTTGTTTGGACAACCTTGTGATATGTGAAAGGGTGGATTTTTTATTTGATAGATAGGATCATGATGGGAATCTTGTAAGGAAAAATAAATCTGATCATCCTCAAAATTCATGCTAAGACAGTGAGGACCTACCATAACCATAAGTGCAGGCTAAAGTGCCTCATCTGCTTGATAGAAATATGAAGAGAGAGATGTTAAACAGTGAATATCAAAGAGCACAAAGAAACTGTCATTGGATGTGTTAATGGGAAAATGATAAGCCGAGTGACAGTCACCCAAGATAGAGGAATGATCAGATGAGCTGGTTGAGACTTCAGATTCCCAGTTTGAAATGAAAAAAGAAAAATTCATTTGAAAAATCTTTCGAATGCTCTGAACAATGGAACCAAGTTTGCTGTGAGCTAAATATGACGGACCACATTCTTCCAACTAGTGAAAAACTGCATAGGCATCATGGTCATCATAGGAAGTTAAAAGAGATGTTAGCATTATGAATGTGTGAAACCAATTGAGGAGAGGAACTTGATTCATGTGATAGCTCGTGTGTGCATCATCAACCAAGGGGATTGCTGGTGTGATGAGTGGGAATATTCACAGTACAAGATCTGCGAGAAGACTGAGGAGCTTATCATGAGAGAAAAAATTCGATAAGTATGATTGCAGGAAAAGACAATATTTGAGATGATCGAATTCATGATTCCATGATTTCATGAGAGATGAACATTCCCAACCCGAGTTTGATGTAAGATATGTGCATGAAGATAGACATACTGTAACAGATTCATGGATTTGGCCATAAGTAAAATTTTGAAAATTTGAAAGATCACACCCAGAATACCAAACATTTTTTACACAGGGATCCACATTGAATGAAACCATGCAGATAGACAGATTGTGTGTGAGAAACTATATCGGATTTAGTTCGGGGGGCTTACCAGAGTCACAAGGTCCTCACGTAACCATCAACGGACATTGAAGTGCCTCGACTCCCTGGTACATCCAGGAACTTTCTAGTATTGCAGAATCATATTTGAAGCATGAACCAGCTCATGCATGGCTTGAGGATGGATGTTGTTGCTGATTTAAAAAATGCTATCAGGATGGAAACCATCTCTGTCACATGTTTCACCATATTTTTCAGCTTCAGCAATTTGATTTGAAGATTCATCTTCATGCACACAAAGAGATGATGGGAATGGGAAGAACACTCTATGATTAGGTAGTTTTCAACTTCATCATGGAAAAACTCACTGCCTTGTGTCAATTGAGGACGTAACTTATCGAATGGAGAAGAAAGAAAACATGGAGTATCTACATCGCATGTAGATGCATCTTGACTGGTAGAACACAAGAGCAAGTGAGTTGAAGAGGAAGTTTCGATATGGACATCTTCTTTGACCGAAGCATATTCTAGATTTGAGTTAAAGTCTTCATGAGAAAATAGAAAATCACATGATGTGATAGGGCATTCATCACGGCATATGGAAGCATGGGAATGATCACTTCCCAAGACGAGGGGTTGATTGAAAGAATTGATTGTATAGGATGTTCCATCGAGATTAGCATCATGAGTATCACTTAAGAATGGAAGCTCATAATTTTGATATGGAAAATTTTGAAACAGAGAGGGAAGATTGATAGAGTCCTTACCTTTCTACTCCTCTGCCTCTGTAATGTGACTGCCTTGCACCTGACCATAATTTGAGCCAACAGCTTGAGAATCAAGTGAATGTGAACAATTGGTTGGTGAAGTAGATTGATCAAGTGAGTCATGGTACAAGAAGTCATGGCTTGTAGATGATAGAGGATGGAAGAGATGCAGATTAGATTTTGAGACTTGAGTTATGCATGGTGACGTCCTCTTGTGGAATGGAGGAGTGAGTCTTCTCTTTAGGCTTCCTGAGCCCTTTTCAAATTTCCTCCATTGAAGCGGGAGACGGATGAGAATATGGGTTGGGGACATGCTAAGCAGATTTCCCATCTTTTCAATCGCCACAAGAGGGAACCCACTACGCAGATTTCTCAGCTTTGCAATCACCAGAAGGGGGCACCCACATCAAGACCGTGAAGATCTAAAGGTAATTTAGATAGAGTTGAAGCAGTTTTCTGTCAGAAGGAATAGATCTACGTGAAGGTAGATCTAAGCCATAAGAACTTCAGGAAACCATCACACATGCCTCTAGATGCAGAAACCTGGTTCTAGCATCCCCCAATATTGCTTCGAGTGATACTGCAGCCTATGCTACACAGGTTGTTGTTGAAAGGGCCAACAGTTAGGGTTTTGTTGATTGGTGTAGTTAAAGTTGAACCTAGGTCAAGCCCCAACAAGACAAAAAATGGCTATGTTGTCAGGATCGGGATCTATCTGAGTAATGTGTGATGTCGAATAAGTGGTTTCCTACAAAGAAGGAAATTGAGAAGTGGATCGACCGAAAGTTGCACGGATTTGCAGCTTAGGAGAACAAAAACCCTAGGTTATCCAAGGAATAGTGGTCGACAAGATACTTGTACACAGATGAGACTTAAAAAAGAAAAAATGTTTCTTCCCTTGTGAATTGCATGAGTGGTTGGCTAGATAAGCGGGTAGTCAAGGTACGTGGAGGCTTGATGGTCCTATTGTGTGGACTTCGGAGCTGGTGTGGTGCTTGGAAGCTTCAGAAAATAACATCACACAGGTCGTTGATCATTGGATTGATTGCATAGTCGAAAGATTTGTCATTGAACTTGCAATTGATATGTCCATTAGGTATAACGAAGCAGAGCGTAAGATATTCAAGGGACCATGAGTTAAGTATTTAAAATCTCTGAAAACTTGGATTAAGATGTTGTTATGTGAAAAATAGGTTATTCCATTACCTTGATGTTTGGGACTACATGAAGCGGAAAACCCTTTTGAAGGAGCGGAGAATCAGGCTCTGAATATAGTCCGCTATTGGGATCCTCTTCAAGTGATGATGAAGGAACTATGCTGAACACACCACGAAGTGTGCTGCAATTGGTATGTCAGGGTATCCTGAGGATACCTCATCCATCCAATCCACCTCCACCTCCACTTCCACCGCATACACCTACACCTTCACCTCCACCTCCACCTCCACCTCCATCTCAATCATTCAACATGGAAAATGCAATGAAGATGTCGATCTTTAAAGGGGTAGGGAGCAAAGACCCCGAGCAATTATGGAATTTTTCAAATGCTATGTGGATAGCACAATAGATAACTAATGATAACCTAAAGAAATCATAGTTGGTCACAGCACTGCAGGATAGGGCGTTGACTTGGTATATCAAGTTTTGTCAAAAGAGACCTAGTGCGACGTTGGCAGAGACTCAGAAATCATTGAATAATGAGTTTAAGAAGCCTAATTCTCTGGTGCAGTTTGTCACAAAGTTTAAGGAGATACAACAAAGGGTAAATTAATCATCGTGGAATTTCGATCAGAGGCTAAAATGCATGATCCGACAGACTAATATGAACATCACAGATGATCAACACAAAGATTGATACATTCCTTCATTGTTGCCTCACCTAAGATTACCATTATCACAGCAGGAGATATGAATGGAAGAAGAAGTTGTGGAAATTGCGATGAGGTTGCAAGCATCGCCAATACAAGAAATTAACGTTGGATTACAATAGATTCACTCGCAGCTAGCAAGTCTTCACATGGAGTTGCGGATCTTGAAAACAGGAAAGGAGGCCTAGCCTAAGGTTCACGCAAAAGTTTGGTGCTTGAAATGCAAGGTCCACAATCACAATAAGGACCATTGTCCGGTTTATCATAATTATCTTATTTGGGGGGGGGCTTGTCCCCCTAAAGCCATAAAATACCGTAGGGCCGAGCACATGAGCAGTGCCATGGTGTGTTATTTGTCAGGTTATAGGACACCATGCGATAGACAATTGTCATATACTACAGAAGTTTGTACATACCCCCTAGTATTTGTTTTGCAATTTCTGCAAATTTGTAGGTCATGATGAGCGCCATTTTCAAAGTTATGAATTAATGATGGATAAAGCCCCTACTTGTCGAACACAGGTGGAAAAATTGGCCTCAAGATCAGAGCGCGGTGTAGTGCACGGAGGATTTCAAATCCATGGAAGAGGAATAGGAGGAGGTGTTGGCAGAGGTTGTGGAGAAGTTATTTGTTATAACTGTGGCAAAGCTAGACATTTTGTGCACAACTATCAGAACCCAACACATCCATCTTGTCAATATTGCAGACAGTTTGATCATGTGATAGAAGATTTCCTGATACTTATAGAAAATATGCAAGAAAAGAAGACGTAGACCCAACAACCTACGTAGAATATCCAAATGATGAGGGCAGAGCCTCGCGAAGAGGATCATAACATCAATATTGTAACGCGCAATGGTATGGCCACAGGAGAAGATAAGGGAAAGCAGCCAGAAACCGAGGGATGGGTGCACAAGGCTGTTGAAAAGGAAGTTGGGTTTGATCTCAACCAGGCTAAAGAAACTTTCATGGAAGCTAAGAAGAACTTTGTTGAGGCTTCTATGTTGGGGAGTCAGGAAAAACTGGTTGGAAATAGTGAAGTGCAAGATGTGGATCCTTCGTTGTTAGCCACTTTTCTCAAAACTTGTATGAAGTTGTTGAGGGATCAGAAGGCGTAAAAAGGCTCCAAGAGCTGATTGACAATTGTACGGGAAAAAATAAGATTCCTTAAAAATAGCGCACTATGAGGAAACTGGGTAAACAAAAGAAATGGACTAGGCATGAGATGAGGTTAACCACGCAAATCGGGGAGTATGAAATGGACCAAGTCATCTTAGATTTGGGTTCTTATGAAAACGTACTACTGAAGTAGACATGGAAAGGATGGGGAGACCTGCACTACAATGGTCTCCTATACAACTTCACATGGCTAATCAGCAGAAGATCATTCCTATGGGGTGTATGTATGGGGTAACAATGGACATTGAAGGAGCGAGTGCGTTGGCTGACTTTGAGGTATTTGAAATATTGGATGACAATAATCCTTACCCTGAATTACTAGGAATTGATTGGGCCTTCGACATGGATGTAGTGATCAATATGAAGAAGTGAAGGATGACATTCGAGAAGAAGGCACTCAAGGTTATTATGCCATTGGACTCTACTGAAGGAGCACGCTACATTAAACCTGTCCGCGACTATGAGGAGGACGATTATTTGGATCAAATCTAAAAGATAACTACGCGTGATGAAGATTGGATCAATCCCACTACATATGGGTGGATCACATGGGATAGAGACAACTCATGTACCTCAGACACAGATGAAGAGCTCAAACACTAGCAAAATCGGTTGCATGAAGTCTCTACATTGCGTTACAATATGATGACCAAATCAATGTGGTGCGTATCTACGAAGATAAGAAAACTTCCACATTATGGTGGCTTAAATGATAATATTTTTTTGGATGATTTTAAAAGGGAGGTGCCTGAGGAACATCGATTCTAGGCACCTGAATTGGCACTACGCACTATGCCTGCCCATTGGTGGGGTACACATAAGGAAAGCTTCGTTGACTAGAAGGAATACAAGAAAATTATGAATTTGAGGTTTGGATATGCTAATACTCAGATGACTAAGAAATATAGCGGAAGGGATGATACGTGCGAGCACCTGGCACGGTGGACTAAAGCTTGGGGAGAAGAGTCACAACCAGAATGGGTACATATCTTTTGTCATATGCTCGATACAATCCAAATGAATTGGTATTTGGAAACAGAGTTATGCCATGGGACGACCAAATGGGACATCTTGAAGGAGAGCTTCTTATTAATTTTCAACTTTGAGGATGGATTTGAATGCATTGATAAAGCGTTATAGGAAATTAAGGCCTATATCTTTAGAACGCCTAAAGAGCCGGTAGAATGGGTTCAACCAGACTGGAATACATAGTTGCGCCATGCACTGGAATGCTACAATGTTACTATAGAAGAAGAAGAAGAAGATCCGCGAAAAATCAATATCCCAGAGAATGGAGGACAGAGCGAGGTTGAAGGACCTAAAGTAGAGAATCCTTATATCTCATAAACTTTGAAGACCAGACAAGTAAACATTGGATCCTACGCACAGCCTAAGTTTGCAAAGATAGGAGATTATTAGGATGAAGATACAATTGATAAAGTTGCGGAGATGCTATGCGAATACCAGGACTTGTTTCCTACCAAGTTCTCGGACCTAGATCTGGGAGTGATGAAGATCACTTTAAAACCCAATGTGAAGCCCGTGAAATAGAGACCTTACCAGTTGAATCCCAAGTATAAGGAAAAGGTGCACAAAGAGCTAGACAAAATGCTGGAAGTAGGAATTATTGAGCCAGTAGAAGAATCTGATTGGGTGAGCCCTATGGTAGTTCAAGAGAAGAAGAAGCAAGGTGAAATCAGAATATGTGTAGACCTGAGGAAGCTCAATGATGCATGTGTTCATGACCCATTTCCAACACCATTTACGGACAAAGTTTTGGAGAATGTTGGAGGGTAGGAAGCTTATTTGTTCACTGATGGGTTCTTAAGGTATCATCAGATTAAGATCGCGTCGAAGGATCGTAGCAAGACGACCTTCACAACAAAGTGGGGATGCTTCCAATACACAGTGATGCCATTCAGGCTGAAGAATGCACCCACGATCTTTTTAGGAGTTGTAATTACAGTGTTCAGAGAATTCATCCACAAATTCTTAGAAGCGTATTTTGATGGTTGGACTAGGTTTGGGCTAGTAAAATTCCATGCTACAAGTTTGCGCCTCAAGTTGGATACTTGTTGCAGATACCAAATCACCCTAAATTTGAAGAAGTGTATATTTTTCATGCTTTATGGGATACTGCTAGGTCATGTAGTCTCCAAGCAGGTATTAATGGTAGATCCTGTGAAGATAGCATTGATTGTTAATTTAGAATCTCCAAAGAATGTAAAGTAGTTGCACGCAACGTTGGGGCACTCTGGTTACTATAGAAAGTTCATCAAGCTTACGCACAGATAACCATGCCAATGGAGAAATTACTGAAGAAGGATGCGACCTTCTGTTGGGATGAAGGGTGTCAGTGCAGTCTGGATGTGTTAAAGGAAAAGATGGTGACTGTGCCTATTTTTGTGTTTCCCAACTAGAAGAAAGAATTCCATGTGCATGTGGATACCTCTTGTATTGTGTTGGGTGTGTTATTGACCCATTCAGGCGAAGACAAGATAGATCACCCTATAGCCTTCGCGAGACAGAAATTGTCAAACACTGAGAAGAATTATTCAACTACAAAGTGCAAAGGATTGGTGATGATATACACGCTACAAAAGTTTCAACATTATTTTTTGGGCATGTATTTCAAAATGTATATCGATCACTTTGCTTTCAAGTATCTAGTCAACAAGCCTTTACTGGGGGGGAAGATATGTAGGTGGTTATTACTGTTTCAAGAGTATGACTTTGAGGTGATTGTGAAACCTTGATGGTTGAATGCGGGACTAGATCATTTATCCTAGATTGAGACAGGCAAAGAACCAACTAGTTTGGAAGAAGGGATGTTGAATGTGCAGCTCTTTGTTGTACTAGTTGCAGATGATCACTTTGCCAGTATAATTCAGTTTCTAACTACTGGAATAGCCCCGGAATGATATTCTACTCAACAGAAGAAGGAATTGGTAGTCTGCGCAGCTAACTTTTCTGTGATTGTGGGACACTTATACAAGATGGATATTGATGAAATACTACACCGATATGTCCCAGAGTTTGAACGATCTAGTATCCTCGCAAAAGCACAAGGAGGAGTGGCGGGAGGACACTGTGCAGGTAGAGTGACCACACAAAATATTATGCATGCAAGATTATGGTGGCCAATGCTACATAAGGATTCTAAGGCATATTGCAAGGCATGTGATGCGTGTTAGAGGATGGGAAAGCCATCGCGAAGGGATGAATTGCCTTTGAATCCTTAGATTTCATTACAGGTGTTTGAAAAATGGGCTATTGACTTTGTGGGTCTGATACAACCCCCAGGAAAAAAGAATGGCGCGTGTCTATATTATTACTGCAACTGAACACTTGATGAGGTGGGAAGAAGCATAACCGGTGAAGGACTATACTGCCGCTACAGCCGCAAAGTTCCTATTTGAGTATGTCTTGACAAGGTTTGGTTTTCCTAAGATACTGATGAGTGATAGGGGTATGCACTTTCTGAATGAAACTATTGTCACGATGCTCGAAGAATTTCAGTTTTATCATCAAAAGAGTACACCCTATCATCCTCAGGCCAATGGTATGGTTGAAGCATTCAATAAAATCTTGGAGAACACATTGAAGGTGTGCAACGTAGAAAGAAATTATTGGGATGTGCACATACCAGTGGTCCTATGGGCATATAGGACGATGTGCAATAAATTAACAGGACAAACCTCGTTCAAATTGGTCTACGAGATAGAGGCTGTGATTCCTATGGAGTATATTGTGTCAAGTTTATGAATTGAATCATTTCCTAGTATGGAGGACCGCAAGACTATGGAGGAGGGCCTAGCGTAGTTGTTGGATCTATAAGAAGAAAGGATTTAGCAGGATTTCACCAACATGTGAAAAAGGAGCACGAAAAGGCATGGCACGATCGACATATTAAGCTGTGCACCTTCATGGTGAATGATTTGGTCCTGCTTTATGATAGGAAGTTCACAAAATTCCCTAGAAAGTTTCAAATGCACTGGTTGGGGCCCTATGTAGTCAAGGAAATTACAGATGGTGGTAGAGTTCAGCTCGCGAAGCTAAATGGGGAAATATTTTCGGGAAGAATCAATGGGAGTTGATTGAAGTTACATCAAGGGGATCCTACCCCTACACAATGACTACATGGTAGTAGGACAGTCATAGTACTCCAGGAAATTGCAAGGAAGTACAGAACTATAAACTACACTACCCAAATAATGGGAAAACGAATAAGGGGGTTGCATAAGGGAAGCCAAATGTGTGCCAGGAGGAGATGCGCCATGGAGGATGGTGCCGCGCAAATGAGTCTAAATATAGTTGTTGGATGCATTGTAGCTGATTTGGTGGAGAAAATACTATTAGGAGGAGCGGGTAAGCTGCATTTATGGTGAAAATATTTGGCAATTTGCCGCCAAAGTTGCATTTTATGAGCAAAAATTGGAGGGAATGGTCAGATTTGAATTTGAAATTACCTATAAATCTGGCATGTTGGCCTGCAGTTGAACACTTTTCCTTCTGAAAATTATTTGCAAAATCTGTTCCCTAAAACCTATGAACTAAGAGGATTGGGAGGTGCTTTTGTCACAGATGGTGTTCACAAAATTGCCTGAGTGGAACCCTGAGCTCATCTTTGAGAAAATGACTGCAAATAATCCCATAGAAGCTAATGTCTCTAAAGTTGCTCTCTCTGATGCTACAACCCCTGAAATTGCATAAGAAATGGAAGCTACATCGTATGTCCCTACGACATCGAGGTCGCCTAGGTCTAAACCATCTGCTGCTAAGGAGACACAGAAGAAACCATAGGTTGTACCAGTGCGGCAGTCACTGAGGAAGAATCCTACCAAGGTTTGGAAAAAAGGGAAGATGGACAAAGCAAAACAACCATATGAACCCCTGGATTTGGATGAAGAGGAGCTTCACAATGGGGTTGAAGTGTTTGATGTTGAGGAGGGCGAGCCTATCACTAGGCTCCAAGATTATATCCCTTTATGAAAGGGCAAAGCGAAGGTACCCAAGGATCTAGATTCGGGCAAGTTTATGGTCTCTACACCGCTATTACCAGAGAAAGTTCCATTTGAAGGCACACAGTTAGGATGCATTCCCACACTCAAAATGGAGGACTGGGATCTAGTTGATCACGAGAAATTCCCACACTTGGTGAAAAACAAATATTTTGCAAAGATATATTATGAGGAGATCAGAGTCACACGACTAGAGACTATGAAATGGGTCACGGGGGTTGAAAAATTCGAGTTGTTGAATATGTTATGGGGACCACACTTTAGCCAAACCACTATCAACACAATGTGCATATGCTAATTGATTACATTGGTGCATGATGGGTGTCTCTGGCTGGGAGAGCTCATCCCCATCACAAATACGTTGATCCACCGTATCACATGGTTTCCCTACCAAGGATTAGATCCAGCTAAGGAGTTTGGAGGCAATAGTCAAGTGAAACAAATTACAGACAAAATGAAGCATGAGTATGGCTTAGTGAAGAAGTCGCATGGATACTCTATCCGTTCCATCACCGACAGGGCATTGCAGTTTGACACCTAGATATTGGCTTGCAATATTATGAGGAAGTTCCACTTAGGTGAGGTGTCATTGCCAGTCATTTCCTTCACTTTACAATGCGCGAAGGTGGTGCAGTATAACTAGGCATAGTACCTCTGCAAAGAGTTCCTGTTGAGTTGCCATGAAGCACAGGACGACGACAAGGCATTCCATTATGCTTGGATATTGTTATTTATTTCCCTTGTCGCGTGGAGGCTCCCAGAGGACAACCAGTTCCATCCATAGGATGATGATTTACCAGAGGCCATGAAGTTCTCTTCCCTATGGGCAATGAAGGACCCAGAGAGGGTCATGGAGACGAAAGTATTCTAGGTGTTGGTAAATATGGACCTTGGCACCATGATCAGCCAGAGTCCAAGGCTGTCACCAACATTGTTTGGACAATTGGAGGCCTACATGGAGTTTAAATCATATTTTCATAATGTATCCATCCGCACCGAGAGAGACCCTAAGAAAGTAAGGTACAAGTTACCGTACCTAGTAACGGAAGTAGATGTATAGGAAGTCGTAGGAAAATGGCACATTGAGTGGAGGTGGCCATCAGATCTCGGCATAGGAACAAGCAAAGATGGGGAAAGTTCCTCCACGCAGGCCACAAAAATGCAGAAGAAAAAGGGATTTGCGTAGGCTGCTCTCAAGAGAAAGAAACGTAGAAAAAGAAAGAGTCTGAGTAGGCCACAACCCAAGAAAAATCCGCATAGGAGAAGAGAGAAGTTTTTTGTAAGGCAACTGCTAACAAGGAGCATGTCATGAAGGAAGCCACACAGGTGGTTGAGGAGTTTGCTTCTCTACATACTATGGACAAGGAAGGGTCCAAGGAGGATGGGGGTGGTGGCAAGGAGCAGAGCACTCCCTTTAAATTGCAGAAGCAGACCAAGGAGACGAATTTCAGGCCTAGGAAGAAGCATACATCAGACAACCATGCACATGTGGATCCAATGGTCCTCACTGAGGAGGCTTGGATGAGATTAGATACAAGTTCTGCAACACAACGACGGAGTTGTGCACATAGTTTGAGTAGTAATACATGCAGACGTTGGGGAGCATGTAGAAGGATTTGCGCAAATTGCAGATTCAAACAAGATGAATTCAGGAAAGCATGGGACAAGTGAGTGGGATTCAAGTGAGCCTGTAGCAAGCCAACATGTTGGTACTAGACACAGACAGGACTATGGACCTTAGAGTTATTCCCTTACCAGAAGGATCACTGCACGCAGAGGTAGATGAAAAAAACACCCAACTCAGGCAGATCAAGGATGTGGGTGTCAACTTAGCCGCGCTACCTATTCAGACCCTCCACGCACTTCATCAAGGGGTACCAGACAAGCTCAGGATCAGGGAGAAACGTGTGGTATTAATTATCACTGAGGTCAAGATGAACAATGAGAATATTTTCATAGAGAAGGCTTAGGCGCTGAAAGAAAAAGAAGAATTGGTCATGCAAAGCCAGAACTTGGAGGCAGCAATTGCGCAGGCATGCAAGACACTTCTAGAATTTCACATTCCAGAAGCAGTTGTGAAGATTTGGAAGTTGGTTGCCACAGTAAGGGAATCAAAAGAGGAGGTTGGTTGGGTAACATTGAATTTCAAATGAATATCTCAGAGCTAGAATTGAAATTTAGCTAACCACTCTACGAGAAATCTGGGAGTAGCCATCAAGAAGAGCATAGCCACTTTGGATGCAACAGCCATAGGCTGTACACTAATCTTCGAACAGGCCATGGAACTATGGACGACCTTGTAGGAGGACCAAAACCTGTAGAAACTTGGCACAGATGTTTGGGAGACGCATCGAAAGTTTGATGAAATCAGTGTGACTGCACACACTTTGGCGCCAGTCCAATGCCTTGCTTAATTGAAAGAAGGGAAATAGTTGCAATCACAAATTGAAGAGCTACAAAGAAAATAGGTCGTTTTAAAGGCCAGAATATAGCTATGGATAGAGGAAGCGGTCATATTACTCTGTTCATCCAAGAAAAGTTGAAAACACTCTAGCAGACTCAAACAACGATGCGCCTCGCGATGGAGGGGCCAACTACAGAAAATTTGGTAGAGGAAGTGTAGCAGGTCACAGTACAACGTTCTGTTGACATAGCAGCATTACAGGTCGAGTTCAGTGACCTCTGCAACAAGATTGAGGCACCATCTGAGTGACTCGGGGGTGAGTCACCCAATTTGT
Source organism: Pinus tabuliformis (assembly GCA_031772625.1). Taxonomy (NCBI): domain Eukaryota; kingdom Viridiplantae; phylum Streptophyta; class Pinopsida; order Pinales; family Pinaceae; genus Pinus; species Pinus tabuliformis. The sequence continues at coordinate 797,555,041 of CM062805.1, read as the reverse complement.
GTTGGGGTCCTATTGGGACGGGGTCCCTGGGGTCAATTTTGTTGATTTTTGAGTCATTTTTGCAATATCTTTTTGTAGCAAAGGTAAATTCTCTGCGAAATGTGGAAAGTGGAGTGCGAAGCTAAAGAGAGTCAAAGGGGATTTAATCCCTTAGGTGGGTAGGTAATAGAGTTGTTTTGAGACCCACCCATGGTCCGCAGACCATGGTATTGTAAAGCAAAGGCTATATAAATTTGAGTCATAGCGAGTCTTAGAAGATAACTTGAAGTGAAGAATCATTGTAAGGGACAAGGTGCTAAGGCAGGAAATGTTTGTTTCCTGTACTTAGGCAAAAGGGGAAGGCTCTTGTAGCTAAGTGCACGAATACCTTGGTAAGTCCGCAAGTTGAGCCCCTGCAGCTGAATGCGTAGAGATAACAAGATTGTATCTGAATATTTACATCTAACAAAGATTGTTTTGGGCCAGAATTGATGCATCTATGTTCTTTTATTTACTTCTGCAAATTTTATGTATCTTCGCTCTATAATTTGTTTTATATGAATGAATGTTTATTTACTGCGCAGAACTGGTAGATCTATAATATTTATGCATAATAAGTACAATTAAGTACCTTCGCGAAGATCTGAAGGTCATTTATATAAAGTTGCAGTAGTTGTCTATCAAAAGGAATAGATATGCATGAAGGTAGATCTAAGCTATAAGAACTTTTGGAAACCATCACACATGCCTCTGGATGCAGAAACCTAGTTCTAGCATCCCCTAATACTACTTCGGATGAGACTGCAGCCTATGCTACGCAGGTTGTTTCCGAAATGGCCAACAATTAGGGTTTTGTTGTTTGGCACAGTTAAAGTTGAACTTGGGTCAAGCCCCAACAAGCCAACAAGTGGACAAGGAAAAAACGGGGTGTTGGGCTCCTCCTTTGCAATCTGAGGTGCCTCATGATCCGTAAGAGTTGGGGAGGAAGGGAAATTAGGAGGTTCACCATGTTGAGAAATATGAACCAAGCGTTTAAACTCTTCTCTCAAGAAGTCAAAGTTCACAAGTTTTTCAGGAATTTCGTAACAAAGGTGAAGGAAGTGATCAACAAAGTCCTCAACTGATTCATTAGGCTCCATACTTAAATGGAAGATTTTTTCACGGAAATCCTGGTGGCTATACTCATCAAACGTTTTAATCATCATTTCGAAAAGCTGACCAAATGAATTGATAGAGGCAAAGGGTAATGTGTAACACCAATGTTGAGCATGACCTTCGAATGTGAGGGTGAGTAATACAGTCCAAACATCTTCATACTCTATCTTGTGGCGTAGGAAAAATTTTATAACTTGGCGCACATGCACATGAAAAGATGGTTCACCCTCACCACTAAACTTTAACTTGGATAGGTCATGGATAAATTCCACGAGGATGGTACATTCGAAATTTTTAGAAATACATCCCGGGATTATGATGTGAGGAAGAGCCATTTTTAAATAAGATATTCAATCCAGAATCTATGGGCACAACCTATTTTTTGGCCCTCCTTCTAGTGCCATTTTGTTGACAGTGTTGGACCCACCAACAGAGGGGATCTGCCTGATATGAAGTCCCAAATAGACCTCACACCATTTGGTGTAGGAGTCCCATCTGGTATGATGGAATGATTTCCATTTACTTAGAGATATTCCTTGGCTCTAGCTGTCAGCACATGAGAGTGTTACGTTGGTATCTCCAAATAGCAAGGTACATGTACCAGGTGAGTGTGTAATGTAACTGTGTCAAGGTTCTCTTACTACAAAGGGGGAGAGTAAAGTGCGCCTCTAAGTGAGAGGTAGTAGTGCCACCCAGGAAGAGACACATGTGAACCAGAAAGGTCTATCCAACACTCAGCAGAATAGTCCACAGTGGATGTGGCAATTATTAAAACCAAGGTGAATGGGACAACACATACACCACCCAGTGGAGTAGTCCACATGGATGTGACGGTCATTATAATCATAAAAAAAATATGGTTTGTTGAGTATCCATCGGAGTAGTCCACAAGGATCTGATAGCGGTGATATCCAATACACAAAGGTGGTCTATCTAGTATCCCGTGGAGTAGTCCATAGGGATGAGATAGTGATGATAAGAAATACAACAGATCTTCAACAATGTAAGTACTAAAACAACCAAAGTATTTGAACTATCTCAGTACAGGTTAAGAAAACATGCATTATAAATGTTTAAAGAGTAGTCTTGCAAACATCTACAAAACATGTGTGAACACGTGTTGGCCTTAACATGCTTATGAATTAAGAAAAAATCCCAAGACACATGTGTACACCATACAATAGTAGTTCCAGTAGTGGGACATTGGAGCCACTCCTCGCTCCTCAAAGAAGAAATTGTAGACTCTCAAGGCTATGTGGGAGGAGCAAAGGTGAAAATTCCTTTTCTCATACAATGAGGGGATATATATAACCAAGGGTGATTCTTGGCCCTTGTGACTCCTGGACTTACCTCATGACCATTCAACTTCCAATGACTTTATAACTGACATGACTCTTCAACTTCTTGTGTGCATCCCTTGGACTTCAATTTACATTACATCAAGTTATAATGGATATGGCCCATAGTGGTGATGTGGCCAAGACAGCTCATGACACAACTCAACATGACATTGTTGACATGTACTGGCTAACTCTGGTGTCCATGTCAAGTTGCTGCGTTGATGTGTGATGGATGTAGTCCCGGCATGCTTTGTCTTCTCCTCCGCATGGAATATTGTTGCGTGGTCTTCGTTGGTCTTGTTCTTGCATGATGGTTGAATGCATATGTTCCTTTTGCTTGTTGCTTGATGTGCTTGGTACGTTTGTCCAGCTGCAATCAAGTCTTCTAGCATGCATGCTCCTTCTTCATCCCATTCATCGTCTCGCCATGATCTATCAGTGTACCTATCCCTACAATTCACTCATGATGGGACGACATCAAATCTAAAACCTCCTATTCTAGCATGATGCATTGTTATTGTGTTCCAAGTGACATGGAGGGAGGACAACTCATTGAGACAACACAGGGATGAGCTTAGGCTGGAATGAGGAACTTTGGGAAGGCAGAATGCACTGTTGAGAAAAAATGCACAGTGATCACTGGTAGGTAGAATTGTGCCGTGAAGGACACCAGTGGCAGCTGCAAGGTGGGACCCTGAGGGGCACTTCTGCACAGTTCCTGAAGGGAAGGCAAGAAAAGGCTGCAGGGGACCTATTGGGTATTTTTGTACAATTTTAAAGACTAATGCATGATAGGGCTACAAGGGACCTGCTGAGCATGATTGTGTAGTTTTGGAGAACAGTGAAGGACAAGCAGTAGAGAGCTTGTTAGGCATGATTGCACAGTTTTGAATAACAATGCATGACAAATAGTAGGAGGTATGCTAGACATGTCTATGCAGTTTCTGAAGGCAGTGCAGAGAAAGGCAGTAAAGGACCCACGGGACATGCCTGTACAGTTTTGGAGATCAGTGCAGAGTTATGTCTTGGTGCAGTTCAGGGTTCTAGCATACCAAAATGAGGCTTGATTACCATGCTTGAGAAATGTGCAGTTCAATTTCGACATGGAGGCAGTGTTTGTGCAATTCTAGGAGGCAGACAGGTTTCTCACCTCCGGGATTGCATAGTGAAACTGACCTGGAGAACAACCTCAAGCACTGTGCAGTTCTAGGCAGCAAGGCAAGGTCACTGAGGTCTGAGACTGCACAGTGCAACTCAATAAGGATTCAATGGAAGAGGGTTGTCTGGTCAGACATATTTTTAGGAAAATAGTTAAGTGTTGAAAGCAAGAGCACTTGTGCAGACTTGAAATTGTGATCATACACTTAGCATACTTCAACGACGAGACAACATAGACCACCAGCATAGCAAGACAAAACATGCCCTCAGTGAGACTATCTTAGAGATGAAAGCTACAAGCGCGACACTTGAGATATACCTTTGAATGACCGTGACGATGCTTGCGCGACAATGCTTACAACTTTGTGTGTGAGTATGATGAATGTTTACATAGCAAATACAACCCAAACACACAAAGACAAACCTTCAAACTCACCAGAACAAGATCGTAATCATGACAAAGCAATCAATATGCCAAAAGATGACCACTGGTCAGACAAGCGAAAGGGTGAAAAGACTTCACAAGAGCTCATGGAGTGAGCTCGAGTGTTTGCAACCATCAAAGGAAAAACCAAGGAAGGCTCTGAAATTTGGATGTAAGCCAAAATTTTGGAGGGTGTTGCAGCCGCTACAACACCTTCCTCACCAGGATTCAGGAGGTCTAAGACTAGCTTTCATTTGTTGGGGCAACGCCTCAACCTTCAAAGCCAATGCAATTGGAACTCAACATTTTCTCAAAGGATTGGCAGTTCTTCGTCCAAAGCATATTGGTTAAAGACATGCTACCAGGATGGCCCATAATGTGGGTTGATTTGCATCATGAGGAATTGATATGAGCTCTATTAGTGGCATCAATAGCAGTGAACAGAAGGTGATGAAGGAGGAGGAGAATGTGGCCCTAACATCGAAGGGTCCCAGTTAGGGGCAGGGGGAGAAGAGAAATAAGAAGAAGGACCTGTAAAAGGTCAAGTGCTTCATATGTGGTGAGCTTAATCACTACATCACTCAGTGTCCTCTCAGGAAGAAGGATAAGTCAGAGAAGTAGGATCAACAGGAAGAATCAACTCAGATTGACAAGTTGTCCTCTAGGTTGGAGGAAGACTTTGGGATGATGGCAACCATACCTCCAAGAGTGAGGTGGGGTGACTTTGAGTTGTAGCCCTAGAGAGCTACAGAGATTGCACAGGGTCCTTGAAGAGTCCACCTCATGGATCATTACCTAGATACGGGGGCCCACAGTATTCAGTAGCAGGATGGATCAATGGCAGTTGATGCAGTCAGTACTAGAGTGATAGTTACATACTGGTATAAGTTAGATGTTGAGGAGCACAATACAGTGTTGACATCATAGCAAGTGGCTCAATGAAAAGTTGTCAGCAACACAAATTATTCAATGGCAGTTCAAATGCTAGTAGCAGTTAGAGGCTCAGGAGATAGATGCATCATACTGAACATTGTTGATTCACTATTTTTTATGCTTCTCAGTTGCATTTATTGTAGTTGCGGCAATAACAAATGAGAGGTAGTTGCAGTATAGATGCAGTGTTGGTAGCAGTATGGCAGTGTCAGCAGCAACACAAATGCAACATCATATTTCTGCAGTGCTTGGTGGGCAGTATGGTTAGACATCAGCAGCGTGACAGAGGTGATATAGAGACAGAGTGTTGTGGCAGGATGTGCAACAATAGAGAGAGAGAACACAATCCTCACTAAGAGGGAGTGTTAGTTTCTGTAGCATCGGATGAGTTCTAGCCACAAAATATGGTAACAAGGCTAGAATACATGAGATATCCAAAACCCATAAATTGTTTTTGGGAAATCCACCTAGAGATGGATTAGTTAGATTATTAACCAATTTTAAAATGTTTCCTTAGTCTAAACTTAGGGAATATGGTTAATTAATCGGAATTAATTAATTCAAGGTGCAAATCATCTAGAAAGTCACACGGATCAACTTTAGGATGATCCTAGCCATTGATTAAAATTTAATCTTGGTCGTTGGTTCTCCAACAATGGATTATAAGAGGAAGTCAAAGGCAACTTGGATATGATAGTTCTATAGTTCATTTTTCTTGGAAGATTGATTTCCAGAGAGCAAGAGTAGTTGTCGAAGAGCCAGATATTGAAATAGATTTAGTGAGGGGAAGAGACAATGATCTGGAAGAATTTTTCCAGATCTGGAGAGGGAGCAACAAGGGGCCTAGTTATTCCCAGTGAGGTAGTACAGAGGATTGCGCAATTTCTTTAGTAGCAATTCAATATTGCTGGAGAGAAATTTGTTTTCAGTTCTAGAGGTTAGGCAGAGGGTCTGGAGGGTCCAGAGTGTCAGAGAAGTGATTTTCTCAATAGAGGAAAGTGGAATGACTTCATCAGAGGAAGTTTAAAGGCTAGACATCATAGGTTCTGCGCAAAACGGCACAAAGGCTGACGTAGAGGGTCCAGGAGGACAAGTTTTCTAAAGAGGAGTTGTGCCAATATTGCTTGTGGAGGAAGGGTAATCCCCTTAGATAATTTTGTCCATATTTTATTGCTATTTAGATTGAAATTTAGGATCCATATATTGTACTTAGATTTCATTGTTGCTTAATAAAATAAAACCCTCATATGCTACATCGGTTTTCCCAAGTTGGGTTTTTCTGGGGACTTTTGTCCAAAAATAATCGTGTCATTTGTATTGTGTGCGCTAGTATTCTCTTAGTTCCAATGCTATTTTATTTCCACAATTTTTATTTGTGAAGGTTGCAATGTGTTTGTTTCGATGTTTGCATAGTAATAAACTAAATAAATAATTTATCAGTTAGAAGAAATAATACTAGTTGCTGCAATAGGATTCCAATTGTAGGAATTTTCACACAACACACTACTTGCATCTATGAACTTTACAAATATCACACGCTTGATCCTTGCATATCACTTGTTATTATTTGATCATATGAATGAATCCCTATATTTTCCATCAGCTCCTCATTCCCCCCATTGACCCCCTCATGAGCCTTGCATGTTGACCACATAATGCATCCCATAAGTAAAGACAGGGGGGCTTTGGGCTTGTCCTCCATTCAGGGGGGCCATACTCCACCTCCCTTCCTTCCATGTAGGAAATTAAAACCTAGTCATAAAGATGGTGGACATTAAATGAACAACCTTAACTTAACCAATTCCCCAACAACTCCTCCTCAAAATTTTGGGTCCACTCCTCATAGCTAGTCATTTTGTTTGCATTTCCAAAATATTTACATGAATTATAATTCACAAGGATAATTACAAGGGAAGAGAAAAATGGTTGTCACAAACCCCACCCCGTTAGAGGAACATCATCCTTGGTGTTCTATGTTGAACACAATTTCAACCATGCTCTATGTCAAGCACAAATATTCACAGTGCTCCTTACTGAACACCAAATTCAACATTATTATATGTTAAATACAAGGTTCATAATGAGCTTTATAAGCACAACTCTTTACATTAATTTATAGTTATATTTACATTTACTTATCCAACAAACAAAAATGGGTATGATAGCATCATCTGTTCATCCATATCCCAAGTGGCATTGTCTGGTCCAAAATGCATCCATTGCCCATTGACCTACTCAATTACTTGATTTTGGAGCATGATACACCTTTTATCCAGAATGCATAGTGGCTATGGTTGGAATTCTCCCCTAGATTCCACCTACATCATAAACCAATAAACAACATGATTCGCATCATGTGCATACTTTTTAAGTTATGATATATGGAAAACATCATGAACCTTCACTGTGGGTGGTAAGGCTAATCTGTAGGAAACTGACCCCACTTTCTAAAATCTCAAATGGCCCACAAAACCATGATGCCAACTTGGCACAAGACCAAATCCTTAAGGAATTTTTCCTTGGTCTAATGTGGACGTAAAAATGCTCCCCCACTTGAAATTACTTATGCATCCTCTGTTGATCTGCATAGCTCTTCTACATGGCCTAAGCTATCTTCAATTGTTTCTTGATAGAAATTAATTACTATCCCATTTCCTTCAATATATTTATCCTAAAATGCACTTTGTTTACTAGATCATTCCAACTAAATAGTGTGTTTCATTTCCTGCCATAAAGAGCCTTGATTCCTAGTGCCCATTGTTATAGGCAAACTCAACCAAGGGTAGAAACTCTTCCCACCTCCTTGGTTGATGCATGATATACATTCTTAGCATGTATACCAACACTCTGTTTATCCTTTCAATCTATCCATATGTTTGAGGATGATATGATGTGTTGAAGGCTAAATCTATCCAAAAACTAGCAAGCAATGTCTTCCAAAACTTAGAGGTGAACTTAACATTCCTATCTGAGATTATGTTCTTGGGTACATTGTGCAATCTCACTATTTCTTTTATAAAACACTGAGAAATATCACTTGCTTGGTGAGTATATTTAATATCTACAAATTCAGCTACCTTGTTTAACTTGTCATCCACCACCATTACGGCATCATACTACCTAGCTATCCTTGGAAACCCAGTGATGAAGTCCATTGAAATGGTTTCTCACTTCCATTCAAGAATGCGGATTGGATATAGAAATTCCACTAGATGTCTATACTCCTCCTTCACTTGTTGGCACTCCAAACATTTGGAAATGGACTCAGCCACATCCCCTTTCATGCTTGCCAAATAGTATATCTTTTTCATATTTGTTATCATTTTTTGATAACCTACATGAACAAAAGTATGGTCCTTTATGAAACTCATCATAAATGAATTTCTTCAAGTTTTCAATGCAAGATATATATCACCTTCCTTTGAACTTCACCAATCCATCCTGGGTGAGAGAAAAATTTCTTGCTCATTGTTCCTTCTGGATCTTGTTGTAAGAATTCTTTTATTTTCGGTAATTCATATATTTTTTTCATTGACTCTTTAATATTTTCTTTGATGTCAACTTCCTAAGAACTTACATCTACCACATGAGCTACCTATAGCCTTATGATGAGTGCATCGACTACCTTTTTCCTTGTCCTTGATGTATTTTATTCAAAATAAAACTAACTAATCAAGGCTAGCCATATGGCTTGTCTTGCATTCATCTTGTCTAATCAAATAGATACCTCAACCCTCCATGATCCAACATCAATTTAAATTTTCTGTCGAGGAGGTAATGCCTCCACATGTTTAGTGAATGGACTATTGTTGCCAACTCTAAATCATGGGTAACATAATTCTACTCATGCTTGTTCAAATTTTTGGACTCGTAGAAGACCACTTTTCCTTCTTGCATTAGGACTACATCGAGTCCCTCTTTGCAGGCATCTGTGCATACCACAAAATATTTCTTTGGATATGTTATCCTCAATATCGGTGCATGCGTGAGAAAATATTTCAATTTTTCAAAGTTGTCTTGACATTTTGGTGATAATTGGAATTTAATTCCCTTTCTTTGTAGTGTTGTGATTGAATGACCAATATTTGAGAAATTACAGATAAATCTTTGGTAATAACTAGCCAACCCCATGAAGGATTTGACCTTTGTCATGCTCTGAGGAGTAGGCCACTCCATAATGGATTTAATCTTCTTTGGATCTACTGTTACTCCTTCCTTGGAAATAATGTGTCCCAAATATTGGACTTGTGATTGGAAAAATTTGTCACTTGCTAAGTTTGACATAGAGATTGTGCTCTCTCAACAATTACAACATTACTGCCAAATGTTTTTCATTCTCCTCCTTGGTTTTTGAATATACCAGGATGTCATCAACAAAAACCAACATGAACTTTTCCAAATAGGGACTTAAAACATTGTTCATTAAACATGTGAATGTTGTTGGGATGTTTATGGGTCCAAGTGGCACAACTAAAAATTCATAATGCCCATACTTGGTTCTAAATTCCATTTTATGAATATCTCCATCCTTGATATGTACCTGGTGGTATCCATATCTCAAATCATCTTTAAAAAGACTATATCTCCCCTTAGTTGATGAAATATATCATCAATCCTTGGAAAATGATATATTTTCTTGATTGTATATTTATTAAGTTGTCTATAATTAATACACAACCTCAGTGTTCCATCCTCCTTATTCACAAATAATATAGGTGCTCCCCAGGGTAATATGTTGGGTTGAATATATCCCTTGTCCAACATTTCTTTTAACTACAATTTCAACTCTACCATCTCTAGTGTATTCATTTGGTATGGAGATTTTGATACTATCACTAATCCCAGTGGTACTTCAATTGAAAAGTTTATTCCCCTCCTTGGTGGTAGTCATGGGTTATCTTCAATAAATACATCATTAAATTGTTTTATTATTGGATTTTATTCAACTCTGCCTTTATGAGCATCCAATTCGTTGTTCATTTGAACAATAAACAATTCACACCACTTCCTATTGCACCTATTCAGTTGCAGTGTAGTTATTTTCCTAATCATTATAGGTTTTCTCTTTCCCTGCAACATCATCCTTTCTCCTCTTTGATTGAGACACTCAATCAATTTTCTATAGTAGTGTACCATGGTTCTATGGGTCGCGAACTAGTCCATCCCATCTAGGAAATCATACAATCCCAACAGTGACAAGTTTAGATATGTAATTGTGGTAATGCCATCTATAGCGACTGGGCATGACTTGACCACCTTCTCAACTTGTTTCTTAGTGCCAGTGGCTAACTAAACCAATTAAGATATTTCACATGTTTTTTTTTTGCAACACACACTTCTCTACAACTAACAAACTCACATAACTTAAATTAGAATCAGGGTCAATCAAAATCGAAACAAATTGGTTATTGATTATACCTTCCATTTCTATTACAAAGCCTTGGTGATCATCTTTCCTAGCGCCCAACGTTGCATAGATGTGTGGGATAATCTGAGCCACACCATTATTGTCTCTACTTCCTGCACATTGTACAGTCTTGGGCCCTTCTTTTGTCACTAAGGATAGTCTCTCATCCTATGGTTTTCTCCACAATTCCAACACTTCATAGGCTCTCCTCTAAAAACCTTGATTTCCTCTTCAATAGGCTAAGAGAACTAGTCTCTACCAGTAGTAATGGATCTCTAATGAAATTCACCCCTAATGGGAGTGGAAGAATTCACATTCCTTCCTCCAAGTTGTTATCTTGCAACTTCCTGCCCTTTTCCTTCAAAGCTAAACTTGTCTTTTTATTTCTAATCAATGGGGGACTTAGTGTTTCCGGGAAAGCTAGTGTCTTTTCGATCTGCTAGTCCCACTAGGATTGGTAGCTATCCTAGAAACAAACAATCAAAGCAATTTGTGATTTCCTCTATGTATGATAGATAAGAGAGAAGCAAAGGGACCAACCTGGATCTTCCGCTTGATTCCTTGCTTGATTTCTCTCCCCCTTGATAGAGCTTGCACCTTTTCTCTTACTTATCCCACTCGATGAATACATGTAGAGACAAAGTAACAAAACACCATCAAAGAATCTTGATCTATTATATCATAAGCAATGCAGAATCAAGAATACATTGAACATACAATGGCATTCACAAATAACAACATTCACAAATACACGATTGTATGGAGGAAAACTCAAAGAACTTTATTAATAATAGAAGGGAGAATTACAACCCAGCTGTCTGATCCAGCATCATCCTCCCAGCATCAAAGCCCTCTTCACCTAATGAAAAGCAAGATCACCCAACAACACAATGCCCTTTCTCAAAGACAAACTATCAGCACTTCCTTACAAATTACAAAATTCCAGCCTCTAGATCTCTCAGATGAGGGATCCACTTATAGATCTCTACAAGGGTGTGAGTCATCTCTGGGTTTTTTATTAGTGTCATTCCACTTGTTGTTCTTGGTTCCACTTGGAGATTTCTTGGATCTCTTACTCATCCCTGGGCGAATTCAGAGAGGCAAGTGTCATAGGAGAAGTTTCTAGAAGATTCCATGAGCATCCACAACAAACTCTCTCGGACATTTGTCCATCCTCACTCATCGCACCCTACAGAAGGCCTCTTCAGTATGCATCGCACCTGGCTAGTGTAGAAGTCAGTATGCATCGCACCCTGATAGTGGAGTAGTGAGTATGGTCCAATTTTGGCCAATTCTGAGTGGTTTTTTCAGGTGGAACTTTTGGGGAATGATGTAATCAGTTTACCATGATCCTTTAGGGTATGAAACAACACTTTTAGGGGTTAAAGAGCCCTTGGTTTATTGACATATAATATTAGGGTTGCAGTGCCCAAATATGTCTATAACAGTTGCCCCCTAAAGCATGAAGTCGTAAATCTTTTGATGTCGGGTGAAATGCTTTATCATGAGGATCCAAGGTATTCGAACTGGAAGGTGACCTGTATAAGATACAATACAATACATCATCATCATATTATTTTCATGATCTAGTTGAGGTGGGCATTCCCATGCTCAGCTTTATAAATTCATTTTCATGTACATAGGACAGATAATCGTCTGCAGTTGCAGACTGGTGATTCTTCATATGAAGAGTCATCTTCCCTGGCTTAGACGATTATCTGTCCAACTTCTATGTACATTTGATGTCTTTATATCTCTGAATATATCACAGCTCGGATGGGTGAAACTAGATCCGGGGTCTTCAAACTCATTCAATCTTCACCCGATGTACAAGTCGATCCATGTGAAAAGATGTCCTAAAGTCGAACATGGAAAGACATCGCCTGATTACCAACCAATAATGTAAGCTGTTAACAGGCGCGAGAGGAATCACTGATAATGATAATGACCCTCAAGGTACTACAGTACAATTCATGTGGTGTGAATATATGATCCGATGTTGAACACCACGCAAAATCTTTCGGTCAAAGGCCATTGATGTAAACCTATCGCCGGAAGTGAGAAACTTGCCATTGAGGCATGCAAGCTTCAAAGTACTAAAAGGGTTGTTTCTAAGTCAACTTCTTGGATAATGAGCTGATGTCGACAAGAAGTGACCCATCATAGGATGGCCTTAATGTATCCCGCATCTACAACATGAAACGAAGCAAATGATTTTCTGGAGGTGAAAACGATCTGATGATATAAGGTTCAGGAATGGCGGTCATGAAAAATGGAGGGTGAAGGTATTGCAGTGGATGAGGCATTAACTAGATGGTGAATTCTCTAAATGACTTCTCTTGAACATATCGGCGACTCTGAGATGGATTGGTAGTGTTAACCCCAAAAGATGGATGGTATGGAGGACCAATGGTGATATGACCGGTGACGGAATAACCCAACCCGACTCAGTCATGGTTACGGAGTGAAAGTTTCATGTTCAAGAGCAACCTGCTACCAATAAAAATTTTCAAGCTTTCTTCCCTTTTTCCCCAGTCATTGTTGACCAGTACCTCTTTATTTTTCTCAAGCTTTAGGAGGATAACATATGCTTGTTCTATAATTTTCCCTTCGGGCAAACCTATCACTATGTTTTAGCGAGCCTAGCGACAGTGAAACTCGTTCTTGTCTGGGTGGACAAGTTTGTCGCTATTGTTTTAGCGAGTTTAACGACAAAGATAAATTGGTCCTTTTCATGTTTAGAGAGTTTGAAAAGGGACGAAAAGGAAACTCCATTAGTTCTTTTTCGTAGCATAATCCCTTAAGTCCAAAAAAGATTAAAATAATACAAAAGGGATGACTTTCCCGATCACTTTAGCGAGCCGAAAAAGACAAGCGCTCGAACTTTTCCATGAGATAATCCTTCAAGTCTGAAAATTTTAAAAGATATAGGAGGGATGGCACTTCCAATCACTTTAGCGAGTTAGAAAGGCGAATAGCTTGACAATCTTTTCATATTTAGCGAATCTGAAAAGAGTTTAAAGGAGACTCGTTTTTTGAGGAATGAGTGGCATTTAGGGCAGCGACTGGTTCCGGGTAATCTTGGAACTTCTCAACATGGTGATGTGAAGAGGGTGGCTAACAGGACCACTCATTGCAGCTGTTCCTCAAAAAGGTAGACAATCAAGTGGAAGCGTATGATTGGCCAAAAGAATGGAGGTGATGGCAAGAACACAACCAAGGCTCAAAAGGCTGATAGTAGGGCAATCACAAAGGTTATTTACTGAAGGTGGGTTCATTTTTTAATGAGCTTGAACTTTGGGGGAACATATGCTCAGTTGGCAGGTTTATTTTTTAATGAGCTTGAACCTTGCAGAAGCATTGCTCATTGCCTTTTTATGTAGGCTAGAAACGACCAAACTACAAAGCTAAAAAAAACTAAAAAGCTAAGGAAATACTGAGGTTAGGTAGGATGGTTTCATCAACAATTTAGACAAAACCCTTCCTTTACTCCGTCTGTGGCACAGACATTGTCGGACCAATCACCTAACCTAAGAAGTTAAAAATAAAAAGCTAAAAAGATAATAAAAAAAAAAAACTAAAAAGATAAAAAAATTAAATTGGTCGTTTTTAGCTTGCATAAAAAGGTTTGCATGCCCCCAGGCATCAAGAAAAGGAGAGTCTCCAGGTAACCTTATAGAAGTCACTGCGGTTAAGCAGGATTGTTTTGTCAACGGAGTCGACAAAACACTCCCTTGGCTTTGTCCATCAAATAGACAAAGGTGAATGGTGTGAGATAACACCTCCAATCACATAACCTATAGGGATACCTATCTTTTCAACTAGGTTCGTCTCAAAATAGACAAGGGTGCATGCCCCCTAAGCTTTGTTACATTCCCCAGACTACTTGCGGTAATTAGGTGGATGGAATGAAGGTTGAAGAGACACTCTTGACACAAAAGGACCATTTAGAGATGATGTTTGTTTTGGATCTGTGTTTGAACTGGGAAATGAAAGCTGGTCAACAGTGACAATTTTGCCTTCATGCGGGAAACAAATCACTCGAAAGAGTGTTGAAACAATAGCTTCCATGTTGTAAACATAGTCACATCCGAGGAGTAGATTGTAATCTAATGGTCCTTGGACTACCATCATGTTCAAGTGAACGGTTTTCCTTCCCAAAGTTATCGGTAACTTAGAAACGATCCCTAATGGTCTACTGGTTCCCTTGTTAAAGCCAGAAAAATTTTGTGTAACATGCATAAGCGATGGCGAACCAAGCGCTTTCCAAGCAGTTGAGGAAAGGATACTCACTGAAGCCCCTTCATCTATGATAGTGCCAGACACGATCATTTTGTAAACTTGTACTATGATCCGGAATGGTACATTAGAAGGAAGGCGAGATCTTGCTAGTTGATTCCAATCAAAGGAAGTAACCAGACTGCTTGGAGGGGGTACCGAATAAACAGTTGAATTAACCCCTTGAGTCGCAGGAACTGGGAGATTCTCTTCCTGTTGTGAAGGAATGGGCAGATTTCCCCCAAGTTCATCGGACTCTGAAGTAACAAAAAGAATTTGAACAATATCGTTCTTACTCTCTTTGGGAGTGGTATCATCTAAAGGTGGACCTTTTGAAGGCAAAACTGGGTCGACTGCCATTTCGACCTGTTGACTTTGGTCCGATGTGGACTCAGAAGATTCACTTTCAACGATAGGTGTTTCGACTGACGGTTGAGTTATGTCAGTCAGATTTTCAACTAGTAAAGGACTTGAGGTGAGTTTCTTGTATCCAGATGGAAGTCATTGCAGTGAAGCAGGACGGTTACACAAGACTCTTTTGGCCTCATCCAAAAAGGGACAACGGGGAAGGTGATGGTCCCCTTCACATAATCCACATGGAATTTTGACCTTTCCTTTCTGTCCATGAACTTCATTTTCACTAGTTGATGGTGTGCTGTCAACATGATCACCAGAGGTTGATGACACCGGACGGTACAAACAGGGAGATCATTCTCTCAAGATTCGTGGAAGGCAAGGACAATCTCGATGAAAATGGTTTCCTCTGCAAATTACACAAGGATATCTGGGAGATTTGGTGTGTGGATTTTCACCAGATGATTCATGGTTGCCCCCTTGCTTAACTAACTTCTTCTTCTTCTTCTCCTTTCCTTTCTTCTTCTTCTTAGCTACATGGTTACTAGTATCACTATTTTCACCAAGCGAAGAGGAAGAAGGGGAGGGAGAAACAAATGAAGAAGGAGGCGAAGGGTCAACTTTAGTATCAACTGGTTGCTGATTCGATTGCTGAGGAATCACGTTATTTTGAACCACAGAGGTCGAGAACAGCCACACTGGCAGGCCAATAGTCAGACCTGGCAGAGACAATGTGGCCATATGAGGAGCACCAATATTTCCCCAAGAAGAAAATGGACTAGGATTCCCCTCAAGAGGGATTCCATGATTGGTGGACTCCATTATCTCAACCTAAGATCAACGAAGGAACAGGGATGTTATTCCAAATTAATAAATTTTAATGATGCTTTGACACAAATTTTCTTTTTCAATTTTTAAGAGTCGAGAAAAAGCTAAAGATGACTCTAGTCCCCTTCGATTTTTAATGAGGCTGAAGTGACAAGTGCTCAGATAGACCTTTTTTTTAAGGAGTTTAAAAGGAACGAAATTGACTATTCTAGAAATCTAGATAGAGGGATTACCAAACCAATTGAAAAACTGCAAAATACACCTTGGTGATAAATTAAAGAGAAATTACCAAGGACTTATGTATGACAGACAATCTTCCCGAATGTTGTGTTCAGTGCACTGCGATCGATAGGGCGACATACACGGCTTCCTATGGATAAAGGATATAAGCCTATTGTGGTCTCCCAATATATACTCGACGGTACGGGGAGCACAAGTCCGTGCTAGCACTTGTTGTATCAAAGAGGAGGAATCACCCAACCTTCGATGAAAACGATAGTTACTAGATTTTATGACGTCGGAACACATCTCTAGCCTAGACCTCTAGATGTGTTGCGTTAGGTTCCAAAGTGTTGTTAAGTTCATCGAAATTTATTTTACAGTTGATCTTGTTTAAAAGTTTTCCTTTCAATGGTTCACCGCGCGATGTAGATGTAAAATTCCTAAATATGCAATCTAAAATGATAAACAATCGTTGTTTATTTTTAGCAATGAAAATCCTAGCTACTAAGGAAAGAAGATTACGATTCTTTCAAACAAAGAGCAAAGAGCACACACTAAATGCACTTTTCCTAAATCATTTTTCGCACACAGTCTAAATGCAAATGCAAATGCATGTATTTTTTTTTTGTTCCCCTTAATGTGAAGAATGTAAAAAGGAAAACTAAGTATAGATCTGAAATATTTTCTTCAAAGCGACATTTCCACAATTTCTTTTTCAAAATGAAAGGAAGACTTAAACGACACTTTTCAATTTCGAATAGAAAATGCTTTCAACACTTCAAAATATCAACAAATCAAATCAAATACATGACAAAAAGTTCAATCGACTATCCAAAGAAGGAAGACTCAATGACACTTCTTTTTGATACAAAATGACAGTTACGACACTTTTTTGCACCAAATCGATAGTTCTATTTAAGAAACTTTTCAACAAAGGATTGAAAATGATGGAAAAATACATAAAAACATTTGATAATCCTAATCAATGGAGGTTGAACTACGTAAAGCAAGGAGGCTTCAGCAATGAGATACTATTCATAAGCAGCAAAACAATTGAACAGAGATGAAAACAAGGACAAAAACCCCAAATTTCAAGGAGAGAAATAGGATTACTCAGTCATCGCACCTATGCTTCACAGAAATAGGGATGCATCTCACCTGCTACACTCGAGAAGTGCGATGCATAATGGCTTCAAGTGACAGACAATGCGATGGGCCAGGGAACGCAACTGAGATGGATTTTGGCTCAAATTTGCATCTAATTTCAGTGAGTTAAGCTGAGCTATTATGGAAAGTAAAGAGCAAAGTACAGAGGTAAGATCTTGAGAGGTTACTAAGCTACCAAAAAGGCATCTAGAATGCTTGTAAGTCAGATGTTCAAATAATAAACTAAACCAGAGATTAACTGAAGCAACATTCATCTACTTTGCAATTGCAGAGCAAGAGCAGTTCAAAGGCTATCTAGCTAACTTCAGGCTCCATCTATAGTTTATAAAACAAACTATCAATAATTAACAAACAAACTGTTCACTCCCCAGTGGAGTCGCCATTTTGTTTCCAAGAAAACTAGTGTCTTTTCGATCTGCTAGTCCCACTAGGATTGGTAGCTATCCTAGAAACAAACAATCAAAGCAATTTGTGATTTCCTCTAGGTATGATGGATAAGAGAGAAGCAAAGGGACCAACCTGGATCTTCCACTTGACTCCTTGCTTGATTTCTCCCCCCCTTGATAGAGCTTGCACCTCTTCTCCTACTTATCCCGCTCGGTGAATACCTATAGAGACAAAGTAACAAAACACCATCAAAGCATCTTGATCTATTATATCATAAGCAATGCAGAATTAGAAATACATTGAACATACAATGGCATTCACAAATAACAACATTCACAAATACACGATTTTATGGAGGAAAAATCAAAGAACTTTATTAATAGTAGAAGGGAGAATGACAACCCAGCTGTCTGATCCAGCATCATCCTCCCAGCATCAAAGCCCTCTTCACCTAATGAAAAGCAAGATCACCCAACAATACAATGCCCTTTCTCAAAGACAAACTATCAACACTTCCTTACAAATTACAAAATTCCAGCCTCTAGATCTCTCAGATGAGGGATCCATTTATAGATGTCTGCAAGGGTGTGAGTCATCTCTAGGTTTTTTATTAGTGTCATTCCACTTGTTGTTCTAAGTTCCACTTGGAGATTTCTTGGATCTCTTACTCATCCCTGGGCGAATTCCGAGAGGCAAGTGTCATAGGAGAAGTTTCTAGAAGATTCCATGGGCATCCACTTAGCAAACTGTCTCGGACATTTTTCCATCCTCGCTCATCACAGCCTACAGAATGCCTCTTCAGTATGCATCACACCTGGCTAGTGTAGAAGTCAGTATGCATCGCACCCTGACAGTGGAGCAGTCAATATGGTCCAGTTTTGGCCAGTTCTGAGTGGTATTTCAGGTGGAACTTTTGGGGAATGATCTAATCAATTTACCATGATCCTTTAGGGTATGAAACAACACTTTTAGGGGTTAAAGAGCCCTTGGCTTATTGACATATAAGATTGGGGTTGTAGTGCCCAAATATGTCTATAACACTTAGTCCTATGCTTGGACTATTCATAACATTGCTTCATATTGAAGATGAAATCTTGTAGATTGTTTGGCTATCAAACTCTATCCTATCCTTGAATGCTTGTGGAAACCCACTAAGATACCTATGAATCTTTTCCTTTTCATCCTTGAGGTAGGGCACATACCTCAACAACTCCAAAAATCTAGTTGTATATTCTTCGGTTATCAGCTACCCCCACTTGTGTTCATAAAATTCTTTGGCCTTGTTGTTATAGTACCTTTCATATAGGTACTTTTTCCTTAAATATATCTCAAATATCCTCCAAGACATCTCCTCCTCTTAAATGTTCTTGACATTCTTTAGGTCTTCCCAACAGATTTCAATTGTTCCCTTCAAGCTAAAAATGGCCACTCTTTATTTCATATTCTCTAAGTAATCATGTACTCTAAAATATTTCTTCATTCCTAGAAACCATGCTCCTAATTCCTCTACCTTCTTCACCTCTCCATCAAATGTAGGATTTTTTCCGTTCTTAAACTCTTCTAGCATCAAATATGTTCCTCTCCTTTTCTAATAACAATTCATTTTGGTGGCTGCACTAGACAATTGCTTGTGACTATCTGTTCTTCTCCTTGGAGTACTAAGTGGAGTTCCACCTCTCACAATTTCTTTTCTTGCATGTCTATACCCCTTCCTAGAATTGTTTCCTTCTCCAACATCACTCTTCAAATCATGCCTTCTAAGTCCTGGGGGACTTTTCCTGTCCTCATGCCTTCCTAGGTCACTGGAACCTAGATCATGTTGCCTCTATCTTTGAAAGTCTAACAGGCTTTGTAATATGATTTCATTTACTTTGTCCTACTTCTCTTGATCCACGACAAGCCTTTCATTTTCCATCATGTAATTTATCAGCTCAATGCTTATACTTATAAGGGTGTTCATCTGGCCAAGAGAGTCTTCCTCCATCATCTTTAAAATTGATCCCCCTTCTTATTACAGGTGACATTTATTAGGGTTGTGCCACACCATTTCCCTGCTCAACCCTTATTCCCTTGTTGTTCTTTGATGTCTTCCTATGTGTTGTTACATACACATTATTGTTAACCAATCAAAATATGATTAAACTTATTTACACATCACCTTGGCTTAATTTCAATAAGCCTGAGGATATAAGGCTATTTGAAGCAACTATTTTCATGTTAGTATGCTAATTAGAAACAAAATAACAGATCAACAATCTATCCTACAAATAACTTATCATCCCATCATTCTGATGTTAACACATATAGGCATAAAATACATAATATGCAATCGGCACACACAACAAGCAAGCATCCTCTAAGGACTACACTATGTAATAGAGCTCTAAATATAATTATTTCTAAGCCCATCCAAGTTTAACACTTAATCATTATCTGATACCACACTCCCTCCTACCCCCTTGGACTTCCCCAATACTAGTGGGAAGTGTTACTTTAATTTAACCCAATTTCCATAGTTTTCCCATGGAAATGGGGTTGCAAAATTTCCTTCCTTCCCAAAATTCGTGGAATCAACTTTTAACAACATCATCACATTCATCTATATCATCAATATTTTTACAGTGATATAAGTTTTGCGCCGATTTGACTCCTAGATCAAACGATATGGTCATTTTAAGTTGATCCTCTTAACCCCTTGCCACATCAGTAAGACACTTTCCACGTGGCACTTCCACCTCAAGGGAGGTCCACCATGGTGATTTCATGGCATAGTGTCATCACGCCATCGCCCAACTTCTAAGAGCGTCTCACTCCCAACCTTTTGTTTCATGACAGACATTTGTAGTGTTAAATGATGGGATTTCTCCATCCTGCGACATCTGTCTTCTCCATGGAATTTGTCATTCATGCTCCGACCACAAAATGCAACATAAAATGCCTCCAGGTACCTTCTATTTGCGATGATGTGGCTCAAGAATGTACTTTTTCCCACTCCCCGAGAAAAACATAAGTTCATTCCAAATTTTAATCCTTTCGTCCCATGGATATGTACCTCTGTCTCTCAAGACATACACGTTACGGCCTATTGGAAGGGATAAGTTTTTGTCAATCCCCACATCTTTTTCCAATAGTTCCACCCTCATACTCAAGAGAAACCTCTGGAAAACCTCTGCGGCATAATGGAGAATTTGGCGGTAAGTGACATGTAACTTCTGATCCCGCGCTTTTTGTATATTGTGCCTCCCTTTTCTACCACCAATTGGCCATCCCAACGCGATACAACATGAATGTTTGACATCCTTCCATCCTCTTATATCTACACTCTTATGTGACTACCAAGCTTCCTTTAAAATTTAAGCTCTTTCATCATGAGCTCAGGCATGTCTCCTTCGACTTAGTAACTTAAGAATTCTTGGGATTACACCCATGATCCCTTGAGGACCAACATTTCCTGGAACATTATTCCTTATAGAAATGAGTTCCTCATTTCCATACTAATGTTCAACCATCGCTATGGGGATAACCTTCCTAATAAGCTTGTAACCATACTCTTTTACCAGGCACTAGGCTAGCCAACAGTGGATAACATTTCTCTGCATGTTAAGCACAACAAAAACACACCACACCCCAACTAGGAACAACAAAACACCATCAAACCTAATGATAAAACATGAAATGCAGCATAAATGTTGAAAAATTGGGAAGCTATGGGACAAATTTTCCCATAGGAACCCTAAGCCACAATAGAAGCCCATCTTGCCCGTAAGATGAACTCGAATTGAATAAAGGAAAATATTAATTGGTTTGTCTCTTCTCTTATTTAATGTGGCTCGAATCCAAGTGGGAAAGCAATTTTCAATTCATGTGAAAATATATTTAATGATAATTCAAATTTAAGTGTTTTCCATCCAAGCTTCAATTCGGCTTGCCCCAAGGGACATGTCCCTTCATATGCATGATCAACTATAAATAGCCAATCATTGTGGCTCATTTCGGGAGAACAACAAAATCGTATCTTTTGGGAGATGATTTGATCTATTACAGCGGTTCATATTTTTTTTGTAGTAGCTCCTACTTTTTTTTGATGACTCTCTTCTTCTCTCTGGTTCACTATAATTCATGTGGCTCTTTGTAGCTCACAAATATAGTGGCCCAGATCTATGTGGCACGCACTCTCTGTAGCTCACAATTACAATGGCTCAAATCTCTGTGGCTGGATCTTAAGTTCTATGGCTCCCATTTGTTCTATGTTTCGTATTCTACAGTGGCTCGTAATATCTCCGAGGCTTGTATCTATATTACAGTGGCTTACATCTATAATTCACACTCTTGTGTCTCGCATCTATTCTTTTGTAACCTTCATTTTTTTAGAGGTTAATTTTATAGTTTTTGTGGCTCATGTTTGTATTTCAATGGCTTTAGTGATACATGAAAAGTGACTTCATAAAATAAGGCAGTATGTTTTTTGGCTATGAAATGTGTTTTTATGTTGACAATGATGATGACAATATTGTATGTTAGTAACCTTGATTCATTTGTATATGGTTGTAACCTATATGATATTGAGACATGACAGTGATCTATGTGACAATGCCTTTGATATGTGACCTTGATCTTCATAACAATGATATTCATATGTGACAATGCATTTGATATGTTACATTAGTATTCATGATAGTGTTCTCATATGTGATAGTCCCTTTGATATGTGACCTTGATCTTCATGACAGTGATATTCATATGTGACAGTGATCTATGTGATAGTGCCTTTTATATGTGACCTTGATCTTCATGATAGTGATCTTCATATGTGACAGTGCCTTTCATATGTGACCTTGATCTTCATGGTAGTGATCTTTGATGAATGATAGTAACCCTTGATATGGTAGAGACCTAGTATGACAATGCCCTATGACAGTTATAATTGTGCTCCTGTGACAGTGTGATATGGAGGTTTATGTGTGCCTCTCTAATATTCATGTTTGTTGTTGGATTGGACCTAGGTAGTCTAGTGTGATTGATGATGGAAGACTTAAGTTTCATGATATTTTACTTTGTATCTCAGCTACACATTTGATAAATATATAATAGAATAAGAATCTAGTTGGTTTTTCACCCTCGTGGGGTTTTTCCCTAGTCTCTAACCTAAGTCCTGGTGTCCCTATTATGTATGTTTTTCTTCTATTGTTCCTTTATTGTTCTGCTACATTATTTATGTTATTTTTCTCTCTACATAATTTCTAATGATAAAATGATGTTATGGGTTGAATGTTATATGAAAATGTTGAAAAAGATTAAAATTGTAATTATCTACAACATATAACAATCTAGCCCTAAAAATTAACATGGAATCAGAGTTGGGTTGAAGAAAATTGATTGAATATTACCCCTGTGAAGTCACCTATGATGAATTTCCTGATCAAAGTATAGTGAAAGGGATGAAGATGGTAAAGACTTAAAAGAAATATAGGGTTTGGGAGAAACCCTAGGAGTGCCCTTGATATGGAAAGGGAATGGTATGATTCAAAATTTGTTTATATGATATGATCTATGATAACTTATTAATTTATTTGGGATGGATTTAAAGAAACCCTAGGAGAGGGTATGATGCAAGATCCAGTGGTCATTGATAGTTGAGCTTGGCTATTGATGAAGGAAATTAAGGATACGGGTGGTGTTCAAGATGGTGCATTTCATCTAAAGTCAACATTGTCATATGGTTGATGGACCGTGGTCCTCATTAAAGGTAAGTATTTTCAAGTCTTATGTTATTTTCTACTCATGTTTAAACCTATCATTTTAGACTATTGTTTATTCTTCCTACATGAATATTTGAGTGCTTCCTTCACTAACCTCTTAGATGAGATCAAGGAAATTAGATCTTGAGGATCACCATGATGCAAAATGGTGCAGAAAGAGTAAGCTCGAAGAGGAATTTGGTGCAGGAAAAATAAAGGAGCCACTCTCATATCTATAGAATATAGACCGACTTGCCTCATCATTAGGTGAACCTTCATTATGTTTGTTTAATTTTTTATTACTGCTCTTGCTCTGGTTTTGAGGTCTATAGGTACATCAGATGAATATAAGGACCTAATGCTTTATATCGAAATTGAGGAGGATGTTGATCCATCCCATGATTAACGATGGCACTTGAAAATAGACAAGAGCTCAAACCTTGAAGGAAGAATTCCAATCTCTCAAGTTGATATCTATGATTGAAGATGCTTCCCATTCATAGGGAGTTCACTATCATGTAACAATCAAGCAAGACATTCTAAGATAAGGAGATGTTGAGAGTTGTATTTCCTTCATACAAGGACCATTCTTAATGATAAAGACGTTGTAGTGTCAAATGATTCTACAATACTAAACAAGGATAAGGAATATGCTCTCAACAAGAGAGGGATATAATGAGATCTTGGCTCTCATTGTCTGATGCATTATTACAAGATGTATGTGAAGTTGGCTTCCTTCATGATTTACTTAAGAAAGAAGCATTCTTGGGGCTACCTCAAGGATTTAAGGAACATAAGATCAGAGTCATGATTAAAAATTGAAGAAAGTCCCATATAGGCTCAAGTTAGTCCCTTGGACTTGTCATGTTTGGATTGATGGACATCTGATGCAGACTTTAACCTTTTTTCAAGATTGAAGGTATATCTTTGATATTTTTTCTAATAAGCTAATAATGTATTGCCTGATAAGATCAAATCATCTTTATGTTCAATGGAAGTCAAATTTAACCTCTGATCCCAAGTGATAAACTACTTGAGATTAGAAGAGTAGCAGAGAGATAATGATAACACTCTTGAAAAGAGAAGTATATTGATAGAGATTTGGCATGATGATTTACACTGAAGTTGTAGAGAGAGACTCCTCTTTAGATATAGATTTGATGGATCCTATCATAAACAAGCATCCAAATGGATCATTTCTTTGTAAAATGTACCTTGAGTCAGATAGGGCCTAGATATATATATATATATATATATATATATATATTGTGTAAAGTTGGAATTAGGATACAATGTAGGAGACTTGATAGATACATTGATGTTGACTGAGACTAAAAATGTTGTTGATAGGAAAAACACATATGGGTGTTTCTTTAGCCTTTGGGTCTACCATGATTTCCTGGATGAGTTGGAAACAAAATTATGTTGATTTAAGTACAGCTGAGGCAGAGAAAATTATTGCTAGCATGGCTAGCTGCAAGGAAATGTGATTGAGAAATCTCTTTGGAGTACTACTTGAGTATGTGTTAGACATGACTATGACATACTGAGACAATAAGAATGGGATCTAAATTTCAGAGAATCTTATGTCCCATGATAGAGAACATTGAGATCAAATATCACTATATTCGGGATATGGTGCAGAGGGAGCAGTGAGGCTCCGACATTGATTTGTTGTGGAATTGAAGTAGTGAGGCTTCATAAAATGAGCTAGTTGTTGACATTCTCGCCAAGTCTTTTTCGAAAGGGAAGTTCTTGGTCTTTAGAGAGTAGCTTAGAATGGTGGATGTGACCCTTATGGGAAGTTTTCACGGTTGATTGAGAACACTGAGTTATGCCCTTCCCCCATGTTTGAGCTCCCAAGGAGAGGAATGGATCTAGATAGCTCCTAGGGTGGAGGGAATTTTGGACATTAGGTGTGTGTGATCCCTACCCTTTGTGGTAGGTTGGGTATCTCCCATATTGTCAAATTAGGATGTATGTGATCCTTGTCACTTGTGGAAAGTTGGGTATCTCCCCCTACTATCATGTCTGGGACTTGACATAGTATACCCAGTATTCATCCTACCCACAAGTTTGCTTTGACGATATTGCCACCCATTTGGCCAATGGGTGAGAAGACTTGGATGTGTGTGATCCTTACCATTAGTAAGTTGGGTGTCTCCCAAAATGTAGAGGATGTAGGAGTTATACCACTTGATTCCTGAGAATCACGGTGGGAATATTAGTGGACAATAAGATGGTTGTGATCCTTACCTCTCATGGTAAGTGGTATCTCGCCTATTTTCATCACAAAATAGGATGGTTATGATCCTTACCTCTCATGGTAAGTGGTATCTCACCTATTTTCATTCAACAATAGGATGGTTGTGATCCTTACCTCTCCTAGTAAGTCGTATCTCACCTATTGTCATTAGCCAATAGGATGGTTGTGATCCTTACCTATCATGGTAAGTGGTATCTCGCCTATTGTCATTGGATATAAGGTGGAAGACTTATCTCCCTTGTGATTATTCTTCTTACTTATATTGAGACATCATTTTTCATCTTATGATCAAAGGAGACAAGTTGAGATGAGATGTGATGAGAAGGATTTCTTGTTGATGTAGTTGAGATGAGACGAGACAAGAAGAGACTTTTGATGAAGATGGAAATTCCTCCCTATCTAAGAGGGAGTGTTGAAAACTTGGGTAGCTATGGGACAAATTTCCCCATCAAAACCCTAAGACCCAATAAAAGCCCATCTAGCCCTAAGATGAATTGAAATTGAATAAAGTAAATTATTAATTGGTTTTTCTCTTCTCTCATTTAATGTGGCTTGAATCCACTTAGGAAAGTGATCTTCAAATCATGTGAAAATATATTTAATGATAATTTGAGTTTAAGTTTTTTCCCTCCAAGCTTCAAGTTCGCCTACCCCAAGGGATGTGTCCCTTCATATCCATGATCAAACATAAATAGCCAATCGTTGTGGCTCATTTCGATAGAACAAAAATCTTGTATCTTTTGTGAGATGATCTGATCTATTACGGTGGTTCATATTATCTCTTTGGTAGCTCGTATTCTTTTGTGATGACTCTCTTCTGATTTGTGGTTCGTTATACTTCATGTAGCTCGAACTACACTCTCTATAGCTCGCAATTACAGTGGCTTAGATATTTGTGGCTCGCACTCTTTGTAGCTCGCAATTACAATGCCTCAGATCTCTATAGCTCACAATTATAGTGGCTCGGATCTTTGTGGATTGCACTCATTGTAGCTCAAAATTACAGTGGCTTTTTCTTAAGTTCTATGGATCACATTTGTTCTATGTTTCATATTCTATAGTGGCTTGTAATATTTCTAAGGCTTGTATCTATACTCCAATGGCCATCATCTATAATTCACACACTTGTAGCTCACATATATTCTTTTGTAGCCTACATTTGTTCAAAGGTTCATTTTCTAACCTTTGTGGCTCATAGTTGTATTTCAGTGGCTTGCAAAATCTTATGTAGCGTGCATTTGTTTAGTGGTTCATTTTTTATTGTGTTCTAGCTTTCCTTATGATGTATGGACAGTGACTACATATTGTGAGACAATGATCTATATACATAGTAAGGAAATGATATATATAACGTGTGACAATGAGCTATATAATAGTGAGATAATGATCTATATAAAGATGATAACATGACTAAGTTTGGTGACAAAGATACATGAAAAGTGTCCTCATAATATAAGCAGTAAGTTGTATGGCTATGCATGAGTTTTTATGTTGACAGTGATGATGACAATATCATATGTAAATAACCTTGATGCATTTGTATATGGTTGTAACTTATATGACAGTGAGACATGACAATGATCTATGTGACAGTTGCTTTGATATGTGACCTTGATCTTCATGCCAATGATATTCATATGTGACAATGATCTATGTGATAGTGCCTTTGATATGTGACAATGATCCACGTGACAATGCCTTTGATATGTGACCTTGATCTTTGTGAAAATGACCTTTGATTTGTGATAATAACCCTTGATATAGCAGTGGCCTTTGATGTATGACAGTAACCCTTGATATGGCAGTGACCTTTGATGTATGATAGTAACCCTTGATACGGAAGTGACCTAGTATGACAGCAACATTCGATATGGCATGGCAGTGACATTTGATATGGCAGTGACCTAGTATGACAGTGCCCTATGGCAACTGTAATTGTGCTCCAATGACAGTGTAATATCGAGGCTTGTGCATGCCTCTCTAATATTCTTGTATGTTTTTGGATTAGCCCTAGGTGGCCTAGTGTGATTGGTAATGGAAGACTTAAGTTCCATGATATTGTACTTTTTATATCAGCTGAATATTTGATGAATATCTAATAGAAGAAGAATCGGATTTGGTTTTCCCCCTTGTGGGGTTTTTCCCTATTCTCTGACCTAAATCTCGGTGTCTCTATTTTGTATGTTTTTATTCTATTGTTCCTTTATTGTTCGCTACATTGTTTATGTTATTGTTCTCTCTACATAATTTCTAATGATGAAATGAAGTTATGGGGTGAATGTTATATGAAAGTGTTGAAAAGGTTTAAAATTGTGTTTATCTATAGAATAGAACTATCTAGCCCTAAAAATTAACAATAAAAGCAGTCAACAAATCTAACCCAATAAATAGCCTTGGCCATGCCAACAATAAGATCCATACATTATAAATTAGCTTTGTAACACAAACCAACGTCAACAATCAAACCATGAGAACATTCATAATTATATCTCATTAAGAACATCCACGAATAACAACATTCCTACATAAACAATATGAATAAAACCATTGTTATTATCCATAACAACATCATTCCACATTCATAATGCAATAGAATACAAGCGATTACACTTATATGTATAGCTTATTGACTCACAACTGAGGGAGGGGCTTCCAATCTCCACCAAACAGTAGGCCAACTGCATTGTAATCTTTCTTGCAATTGACCAACCCCATGCCAGATTCAAAGTCTAAGGAGTAAGTTTTCATGGGAACTAAAACTAATGCTAATCAAATTGATCACACTTCAGAGACCAGCCTATCTCCACCCACTTAGTTCAATATTATATCCTCCGGTGTCTCCATCTGCTCACCCAAGAATTTGTAGCACACTGATGTCCATATGTTAATCTTGAAGATGGTGGCCATTAAATGAACATCCTTGACTTAATCAGTTCCCAAGAAACTCCTTCTCAAAACTATGAATCCCTATCCACTCCTTACAGCCATTCATTGTATTTACATTTCCACAATATTTACATGAATTACTGTTATGAAACCAGCTCAAGAGAAAGATAGAAAAGATAGATCAACGCCTTAAAATTCAACCTCTTCGAGGGGGAAACATCCTTTACATTACATAAATGAAAAATTCTTGGATGATTTAAATGACAAAACCTCCTTTCTATATATAGGAGTCTAAGGAGTCACAATATAACCCAACCGACCTAACAATAATAATATAAAGCCACAAAAATAACAATAGAGGGATTCTATGGGGCACAGTAATAACAATATGGGGACAATAGGGGCACAACAATATTAATAAGGGGTATAATTACAATAGTAATGGGGTAATCACTAGTATTATAGGGACTCAACATGCCCCTCTCCTTCAAAAAAGTGTTGTCCTCAACGCATGAGTAGTTCTGGATGCTTCTGTATAAAATTCTCATCCTCCCATGTGGAATCTTTAGCAGATATGTTCTTCCACTTGATAAGATACTCTGAAATTGATTGATTTCGCAGCTGTCGAGTTCTTGTTTCTGTGACTTCTTCTGGTTCCAATATAATTTTTCCTTCCTCGTCAAGTTCTGGCAATATTGTTTGAACTGGGATCTTATCGCCTATAACCTTATTTAAACATGAAACATGGAAAATTGGGTGCAATCGAGAAGCTGCAGGAAGCTCCAATTTGTATGCCATAGTACCAATCTTTTGCAACACCTTGTACAGACCATAATACTTTGGTGATAATTTATTATCCTTCTTAGCTTGCTTGAGGGACATTTTCTTATATGGTTGTAGCCGTAGGAATACCCAATCACCTACATCAAAACTTCTTTCGCTCCGATGTTGATCTGCCTGTTGTTTCATTCTATTCTGTGCCAACACGAGGTTATCCTTTAAGAGTTGGAGGACTTGTTGTTGATGTTCGATGTGATGTTCCACTGCTTGAACCTTAGAATTTTCTCTTAAATATGATGTGATGGATGGTGGCTGATACCCATAAAGTGCCATAAATGGGACCATTTTTGTTGCTGTATGGAAGGAAGTGTTATACCACCATTCAGCCAGAGGCAACCATTTGACCCATTGTGTCTGTTTATCAGATACAAAGCAACGAAGATATCCTTCCAAACATTTGTTTACTATCTCAGTTTGCCCATTAGATTGAGGATGATAAGATGAGCTATGAGCTAACTGAGTATCAAGACAAGAAAATAATTCTGTCCAAAAATTTCCAGTGAAAATGGGATCTCTGTCACTTACAATAATCTTTGGGTTTCCATGTAGATTTTGAATTGTTTCCATAAATGCAGTAGAAACTGTATTGGCTTTAAATGGATGTGATAATGCACAAAAGTGTGCATACTTGGTAAGTCTGTCAACTACCACCATGATGACACTCTTTCCCTTAAACTTGGGTAAACCTGTGATAAAATCCATTGAAACCTCCTCCCAACTTTGGCTTGGAATGGATAAAGCTTGTAATAGACCCGGTGTCTTAATTGTTTCAACTTTATTTTGTTGGCAAAACAAACATTACGCCACAAACTTTTGAATATCTGATTGAAGGCCATCCCAAAAAAATTCCTTCTTAACCCTGTGGTAAGTTTTTAAAAATCCCAAGTTCCCTCCTAAGGCATAAGTGTGCAATTCCATAAGAATCTTTTGTTTTAGCTGGGAATTCTTACAGAGGTATAAGTGATCTTTGTACCATAACGAATCATTTTTCCAGCTAAATGTATCCGACGTACTGGAATCTTGTTGTAAATTTTGAATAAGTGCCCACACTTCTTCATCATTCTTCCATTCCTCCCTTGCTTCGTTTATCCAATCTGGTCGGATAATAGAAATGGCACACAACAATGCTTCCACATCCTCATCCTTTCTTGATAGTGCATATGCCACCACATTTTGCTTCCCTTTTTTGTAGATGATTTCAAAGTCATAACCCAACATCTTTGTGACCCACTTTTGTTGCTCTTTAGAGGATAATATTTGTTCTAAAAAATATTTAAGGCTATCATGATCCGTTTTTACCTTGAAGTGTCTTCCCATTAGGTAGGGTCGCCATTTATTAAGTGCATGGAGTATTGCCAACATTTCCTTCTCATAAATAGCTTTGTGTAAAAACTTTCCCTTGATTGGATGACTTTTAAAAGCAATGGGTCTTTCATCTTGCATTAAAACAACACCAATTCCATTTCCTGAAGCATCACATTCTACAATAAAGGTTTTTGTGAAGTCCGATGTAGCTAAGATAGGTTCTTGGCACATTGCCTCTTTAAGATGTTTGAAGGCCTTTGTTTCTTCTAGAGTCCATGAAAATGCATCTTTCTTCAATAGTGTTGTTAGAGGTGCTGCTATTCTCCCATAATTCTTAGCAAACTTGCGATAATACCCTGTCAACCCAAGAAATCCTCACAGATGATTTATGGATGTGGGTATTTTCCATTCCTTAATGGCTTTAAGTTTGCTAGGGTCTACCTTAACTCCTTCATGAGATACAATATGACCCATATATTCCACCTCTTGTACTCCAAAGAAACATTTGGATATTTTTGCATATAATTGTTTCTCCTCTAATAGTTGTAGCACCCTGTCAACATGTTCAACATGATCCTTCCAAGACTTGTTGTAGATTAGTATATCATCAAAAAATACTAACACAAATTTTCTAAGGAATGGTTTGAAAATTGAATTCATCAAACCTTGAAATGTTGAGGGTGCATTGGTAAGGCCAAAAGGCATCACCAAAAATTCATAATGACCCTCATGAGTTCTAAATGTTGTTTTTGGAATGTCTTCAGTCTTCATTCTGATTTGATGATATCCTGAACGAAGATCCAACTTGGTGAAGTAAATTGATCCATGCAATTCATCTAGTAATTCATTAATGACAGGAATGGGAAACTTATCTTTAATAGTGAGCTTGTTAAGCTCCCTATAATCTGGACACATGCACCATGATCCATCCTTCTTGTGCACCAATACTACTGGAGTAGAGAAAGAACATTGACTCGGTTGAATTATACCAGCCTCTAGCATTTCTACAACCATACGTTTAATTTCATTCTTTTGGGCATAGGGATATTTGTACGGCCTGATGTTTGGAGGAACACTTCCTAGAATCAGATGAATAGCATGATCATGATCACGAATAGGTGGGAGACCTTTGGGAGTCTCAAATACCTTGGAATTATTGTCCAAAACGTTTTGGAGATCTAGAGAAATAGATGGTTCCAATGTGGAAACATCTAGTGAACATAATTGTGCAATTACACCTTTTCGTTCCTTTTTTAGAAGCTTTGTCATACCGTTAGAGCTGATTATCTTTCCCGGTTTCCCTGCAATACCCCTAAATTCAACTTCCTTTCCTTCCACAGAAAATTTCATGAAAAGTTCTTGAAAATTAAAATCTATTGTACCCAAGGATTGTATCCATTGGACTCCTAATACAACATCAGCACCTCCCATTGGAATGGAAAGCATTGGGCTAGTCAATACATATTCTCCCATGGATAGCTTGATATTATGGCACTTTCCAGAGCAATTTATTGTTCCTCCATTTGTAACCATCACTTGACACTCTGGTGCTGGATATAAGAAGCAATTCAATTCTTTTGCTACCTTACAATGGATAAAATTGTGGGTACTTCCTGAATCAATCAACACTATTACATTTTTCTTCTTGATTTGTCCTTCTATCTTGATGTTTTGAGGAGTGGTAATTCCCGCCAATGCATTACAAGATATGGTCGGATTCATTTGTTCTTCATCTAGGCTTTGTTCCTGGAGCATATCCTCTTCTTTTGACCTTTCTTGCTCCTTTTCTTCTTCCTCTTCACAATCTATGTAGAATAATTTCTTCTCAGCACACTTATGACCTTTAGTGTATTTGCTATCACAACTGTAACAAAGCCCTTTTTCTCTTTTTTCGTCCAATTGGTGTGGTGTCAACCTTATAGGTTGTGGAAGACTAGCGACAACAACACTTCCGTCTTTATAGTTGTGAGTGGTATGCTTCCTAGTTGCCATAATTTTGCTTTCCATTTTTCTTGCTAACCTAAATGCCTTCTCTAATGAATTAGGTTCCCAAAGGCAAACATCATGTTGGATATTATCCTTTAAAGACCCTATGAACACATCAATCCTATGCTCCTCTGGAATATTTTTTACCCTTATGTTCAATTTTTGGAACTCCTCAATGTGCTCCATTATTGAACCCTTTATTTTGAGACTTATCAATTGGCTAAAAAAAGTGTTTCTTTTTGTATCCTCATAATGTGCTATCAATTCTTCCATAAAAATTGCCCAAGTGATAAATTGTTTACGAGAGCAAAGCCATTGATACCATACAAACTGATCTGGTTCCAAATATAAAGTTGCAATACGTATCTTTTGTGTGTTTTGCACATTATTGAGATCGAAAAATTGCTCCATTTGTAATATCCATGTTGCGAGATCCTTGCCATCAAACTTCCTCATATTGATTTTTGGAATATGGTGCGTCTTTGATCCAACATTAGAGTCTATGAAATCATGATTACCATTTCCTTTGTTTGCATCATGAGTTTCCTTTCCTCCCCTTTCACCATTAGTAAGTATTTCTTGTAGAAAATTTGTCAAATCTGCCTTCAAATCTATCTTCAAATCGCCAATCTTGGCTTCCACGCCCTTTATCTTAGATTCCACTTCTTTTATCTTAGCTTCTGTTAGCTTTTGTGAGAGTGAAATTTGTTGCACTTGGTCTTGTAATTTTGATATATCATGTAGCATGTCTTCCTCTTCTTCATGAGTCATGCTAGAGCTTTCAGATTGCTTACTAGGTGTTTGCATTTTCTTTCCTCGGGGCATCAGTTACCGATACTAATTCTCTACTATGTCCTTTGAATTCCTTCAAAATAATTTTTCAAACCAAGCTTAAACAAAAATTTAAAAAATATACACACCTTTTTTCACTTTGTAGGAGCTCGATATTTCCTCTGATGTATCTCCGTAATTTCGGATCATCCAATTCTAAAATTGTGACCTGTGGTAGCCCTCTATGTCCTCTTTCCAATGCCACCAGTCTGACCCCAATTGGATTCTCCAATTAAGAGTTATGTCAAATCTCCAACAGTGACCTGATTATAGAGTAATTTAGTAGAGCGAACTTGTATGACATGCCACATGTCCTTGTTTTCACCTTTGGCTCTGAAAAATATATACAAGAAACTACATTTTGTCCTCTTTTTGTACCTTCTTACAAAATTTCAATCTGATGCTCAGAGAGAAAGTTATGATGATTTTCCCCAGGTCACATGTTTGGAATGTAATTCAGGAGTCTGCAAAAAGACCAACTTCCTCAGATCATATCTCCGCAAATATAGCGCAAAAAACTCTGAAATTCAGACCCGAGCTTCAGCGCGATGTCTTCTCAAATGGTTTTTTTTTTAGCTTCTGAAACGTCGCAAAAAAAAAATTATAGCGAAAATGCCATGATGACCTGTTTGGAGCAGCGAAACCCTAGAATCCAAAGCTCTGATACCAAATGTTATGAAACCAGCCCAAGAAAAATATAGAAAAGATAGATCAACGCCTTAAAATTCAGCCTCTTCGAGGGGGAAACCTCTTTTACATTACATAAATGAAAAATTCTTGGATGATTCAAATGACAAAACCTCCTTTCTATATATAGGAGTCTAAGGAGTCACAATATAACCCAGCCGACCTAACAATAATAATATAAAGCCACAAAAATAACAATAGAGGGATTTTATGGGGCACAGTAATAAAAATATGGGGACAATAGGGGCACAACAATATTAATAAGGGGTATAACTACAATAGTAATGGGGTAATCACTAGTATTATAGGGACCCAAAAATTACAATTCACAAGATAATTACAAGGAGGGTAGCGAAAAAGGGTTGTCATAGTGGGATACAATAGGGGAAGATTTTGTTGCTTAACATATTATGACTTTTGTTTAGTTCAATCAAATGAGTCTTTTCATCAAAAATTGGTTACAAATATTCCAAGAATGTTTTCAGAGACTCCATAGTGGGGTGGATACCCATCACTTCAATAAGAGAAATCTATAATACCATAACCAAAGTAATATCTTTTTTACTTTTTAATGTTATTAAAAATATTAAATAGAGGGAACATATTAGTTTTGCATAAGGGGGTTGATCTTGGATATAGTGATTTCAACATGAGGCCATGGAATCAACTATGGAATCCAATTAATTCACTTCCTTATTGAAAATTGACTTTGACAAAGCCTATGATATCATTTATTGATATTTCATCATTAAAATGTTGACTTCTTTAGTATTTTTCCGTTATTGTGTTTAAATGGTGAACAAACTCCTTTATAGTACCTCAACCTTTGTCTCATTGAACAACTCTAATGCAGGAGCATCCGAACTTAGCCAACAATGTGGAAGTTTTTTCACATGTTGTGGCTAAACAAGTTGAAATTCATTGACCTCATGGGTCAAAAAGGCAGTTTTATTAAGAGGGTTTGATCTCTCAAGAAATGAGTTGTATTTCATTATTGTAATAAGTTAGAAATTGTCTTATTTTAGGCTCAAAGATGAGTTGTTAGCATAGGTGTGAGATAGAGCTAGGAATTAGAAGATTTGTTGTTAGATCTATTAAAAATAGGGATTTATCTATTAGATAAAGTTAGAGTGATATTCAATTTATAAAAGGAAGGAAAAATGTAATGGAAATGGAGAGGATTGAGGAGTGGATTTAGTAGAGAAAGAGAAAAATTGTGTGTGGATTTCATAGGAAACAGAGGTCTTTTATTTTGTTGTAATCAGGCCCAAGGCCAAGACTCTGTAAGTAATTTATTATGAATGAATCATATTGTGTGTAAGACTGGTTATCGAACTGTGGAAACCCTTGTTTGCTTGCAAAGCTTTTGTATTCAGAATAGAGTGTTATTTCCTTTGTTAGTCTGCGTTTGTCTAAGTCACAGATTTTATAGAAGTCTGAGGCCTTTTCTTTAAATATCATTGTTTGATCCACTTAAATCCTGACCGTCGGATCACCTTTATCGTGTCGGCGGAGTTTATTATGTAGTTTTGACCCCACAAGTGTAAAACCCATTTTACACTAAAAACGAGCGCAGAACCTAGTCAGATTTGGAATTCGGACTTGAAACATTTATAGACGAGGGTCTATACCATATCGAGTCTGTAAGACCGATATCGGATCGGCGCTTTGAAGCATAGGGAGCTTGGCAATTGGACATTGCAACTTGCAATCGAGCAATTAAATTGCAGCCGTTGGATCGCGATCAATCACGACCATTGGATCACCAAGCGGTTTCACTACAGTGAATGGTTATCAGGTGTGTCAAAAGCTGTAAGTGGTTTTAGTGGTTCGACACCCGATTCCATTGAAACGTTGCCACATAGCAAAGGTGGAGGGGAAGAAAACCGTTTATCGGGCGGTTAAACCTAGGTCTATTGTTTTGCTCGAAATCTCCGACAACTGTTAGATCTCATAGATCTAGATTGACGGTTCCCAAGCATCAGTGCGTTGACTTTCAGCGTACAATAAGCACGCCAATATAAAAAGGTAAATATCAATGTTTTGCATTGTTTTTCAATGTATTTCAGGAAAAAGGGAAATAGTCGAGTTATAGTTTAAAGGGGACCCGCGGGGTGATTATTGGGGTTTCTTGAGTTTTGCTTCCGCCTGTGTCATTTGTGGTATCAGAGCAGAATAAAGGGTTGTTTGCAGCGAAAATGCCGCCAAGGAGAGGCATTGGTCGAGGAAGACCTGAAGCAAATGAAATTCTACTAGAAGAGGTCTGGAGTCTACGTACGAGAATGGAGACAATTGAGACTGCTCAGAAAAGAGCGCCTGATGAAGGAGATGAGAGCTCTTCAGAAGAATCTCCTGAGGAGGAAGTAGACAAAGACAATGAAACTACCAGAGTTATCAAGATGTCGGCGAAATTAGGAGGAAAATCAAAGATAGAAATTCTTCTGTATGAAGGGAGTCTCAATATAGAAGAGCTAATGGATTGGATCAATTCATTGAACAAATATTTTGACTATGAAGAGGAAACTAATGACAAAAAGAAGGTGAAATTTGCAGTTACCAAATTGAAGGGTCATGCAGCTATTTGGTGGGATGAACTACAGACATCCAAAGCGAGGAAAGGAAAGTCTAAGATCAAGCAATGGGATAAAATGGTAAGTAAAATGAAAGCCAAATTTATGCCTAAAGACTATCAATTAAATATTTTTAAGCAATTGCAAAATTTAAGGCAAAAAGGAATGTTTGTTAAAGAATACACAGAAGAGTTTTATAGATTGAGTATTAGAGCAAGACATGCAGAAGATGACATGGAGAAGGTAGCTAGATATATCAATGGCTTAAGGTATGACATCCAGGATGAGATTAGCTTGTTGAGTCTAAAGACTATTGAAGAAGCCTATCAAGCAGGTTTGAAGGCAAAAGAGAAGATATTGAGGAAACAGACTCAAAGGAATAGAGGAAAAAGTGCAGTAAGAGATAGGGGAACTAATAGACCAAGGGGAAAACAGCATCAGCATGAAGCAGGAAGCTCAAGTAGCAGACCACCATAGAGGGGAGAATTTAACAGAGGAAGATTTGTGCCTAGAGGAAGAGGGCGAGGAAGAGATGTTCGGTGTTATACATGTGGAGAATGGGGACATATGTCATGGGACTGTCCTCATAATAAACCAGCAAGTCAGAGGAATGCGAATGTGGCTGAGGCAAAGCCAGAACCACCTCGACTTATGGAAAAGGAAGAACCCCCTGAAGAAGGTGAATCACTATTATTGAGAAGGACTTTTCTTAGGGCAGAGCCAGAGATTGGAGAACTGGCACAGGGGAAGAATTTATTCAGAACTACCTGTAAATCAAAAGGTAAGTGTTGCAAAGTAATAATTGACAGTGGAAGCACTGACAACATTGTTTCTACAAAGATGGTGGACAAGCTTGGACTAGCAAAGACCATTCACCCTACTCCTTACAAGGCATCATGGTTACAGAAGGGACATCAAATTATTGTGACTGAACAATGCAAGGTTGAGATACAAATTGGTACGTATAAAGATGTGATATTATGTGAAGTAATGCCCATGTATGTATGCCATGTATTGCTGGGAAGACCGTGGAAATTTGATCGGAAAGCTATTCATGATGGAATGAGAAACACTTATACTCTGGATAAGGATGGAACTAAACACACATCGCTGCCATTGAAGGATGATGTTGACAAAGGAACACCTGGAAGTAGTATCATGTTGATAAGTGGAAAAGAGCTGCTACAGGAAGTAGTGAAGAACAAGGAGTTGCATTTTGCTAATGTGGGAAGCCCAAAGGTAATTTTGAATTCCACAAACCTAGATGATTTTCCTGAAGAAGTTAAAATTATGTTAGATGATTTTGTTGATATTATTGTGGATGAGTTTTCGAATGCATTGCCATCGATCAGGAGTATTAGTCATCATATTGATCTAATACTAGGAGTAAGTTTTCCAAACAAAGCAGCATACAGAAATAACTCCTCAAGAGAACGTAGAAGTTGGAAGACAAGTGCAGGAGCTAATGAATAAGGGGCTAATCAGAGAAAGTCCTAGTCCATGTACTATACCAATAGTACTCAGTCCAAAGAAAGGAGGAGAATGGCACATGTGCATAGATTCCAGATCGATCAACAAGATCACAATTAGGTACAGATTTCCTTTGCCATGCATGGATGATTTAATGGACTGTTTGAGTGGATCGAAATACTTAACTAAAATAGATTTGAAGAGTGGATATCATCAAATAATAATTCGAGAAGGTGATGAATGGAAGACTGCATTTAAAACAACAGTGGGTTGTATGAGTGGTTAGTGATGCCTTTTGGACTCACTAATGCACCTAGCACATTCATGAGATTAATGAATGAATTTTTGAAGGAGTATGCGGTAAGTTTGTTATTGTTTACCTTGATAATATTCTAATTTTTAGTAACAGTAAAGAAGAACATTTAAAACATCTTAAGTTGGTTCTAAGAACTCTGCAGAAAGAGAAACTACTGATAAATCTAAAGAAATGTAGTTTCCTGAAGGAAGAACTGGTTTACTTGGGATTTGTAGTTTCTAGAGAAATCTTGAAGATGGATCCAGAGAAAGTCCAAGCAATTTGGAACTGGCCTACTCCAAGAAATATATTTGAGGTAAGAAGCTTCCATGGTCTTGCAAGTTTTTACAGGAAGTTTATCAAAGGCTTTAGTCAGATTTGTGCACCCATTCTTGAAACAATAAAGGAGATCAATAAGCCATTCAAGTGGAGAGAAGCAGTAGACAGAAATTTTAATTTCCTAAAGAATAAAATTACAGAGGAACCAATTTTAGCTTTGCCTGATTTTGAGAAAGTCTTTCAAGTAGAAACAGATGCTAGTGGAGTTGCAGTTGGCGCAGTTTTGAGTCAGGAGCAAAGACCGATATCATACTTCAGTGAGAAATTGAATGATGCAAAGAATAAATATTCTTCTTATGATAAAGAGTTTTATGCTATTGTGTAGGCCTTGAAAAAATGGAGACATTATTTGCTGCCAAAATAATTCATATTGTATTTAGAAAATCATGCCTTACAGTTCATCAATAACCAGCCGAAGCTGAATCAGAAACATGCCAAGTGGGTAGAATTTCTGCAAAGCTTTACTTTTGTAATAAAGCACAAGAGTGGTAAGTCAAATAAAGTAGCATATGCATTAAGCAGGGTAGGTTTTATTGTGCAAGAATTCAATGTGGGTGTTGTAGGATTTAAGGAAATGATTGAAATGTACAAGGATGATGCAGATTTCAAAGATATCTATACGACAGTTCAGAATCCAATGAGTCATAACAAAATTCAGTGGTTGGACTACCTCATTCGAGGAGGCCTATTGTTTAAAAGCAACAAGTTGTGTATTCCCAAATGTTCTATGAGGGAAAACATAATAAAGGAGAAACATAGTGGAGGATTATCTAGTCACTTTGGACAAGATAAAACCTTTTCTCAGGTGAATGATTTTTATTATTGGCCAAAAATGCAGACTGATGTTAAGAAGTTTGTTGAGAAATGCAGGATATGTCAACATGCAAAAGGAAGGAGTCAAAATAGAGGATTGTATCAGCCATTTCCAATACCAGACCAACCGTGGGATGTAGTTAGCATGGATTTTGTTCTGGGATTACCAAAAACCTAGAGAGGGAATGATTCCATTTATGTTGTAGTAGATAGATTTTCCAAGATGGCACATTTCATTGCTTGTAATAAGACTAGTGATGCAACACATATAGCTAATCTATTTTTTTCAGAAATTGTAAGATTACATGGATTGCCTATAAGTATTGTGTCTGATAGAGATACAAAGTTTGTAGTGCATTTCTGGAGAACTCTTTAGAAGAAACTGGGAGCTAACCTTAGTTTTGTTCAACATACCATCCTCAAGTAGATGGACAGACCGAAGTAGTAAACAGGAGCTTGGGAAATATATTGAGGAGTTTAGTGTATCAAAATCCTAAATAGTGGGATTTAGCACTAGCTCAAGCTGAGTTTGCTTATAATGATACTCCAAACCGAAGTATTGGAAGGAGTCCATTTCAGATTGTTTTTGGAATGAATCCAAGAGGTGTGTATGAGCTCAGGGATTTGGGTAAACAGGAGACTAGAAGTGAAAAAGCTGAAGAGTTTGGAGAACAAATGCAGAGACTACAGGAAGATCTCAAAGGCAGATTGTAGGATAGCAGCAGCAAATACAAATAGAGGGTAGATATGAAAAGAAAAGAGAGAATTCCAAGTGGGAGATTTAGTGATGGTGTATTTGACAAAAGAAAGATTTCCTGTTAAAACTTACAATAAACTAAAAATGAAAAAGATAGGACCATGTAAAATTGTAAGAAAGTTTTCAGCTAATGCATATGAAATTGAGTTGCCAGAAGGGATTGGAATATCACCCATTTTCAATGTTGCAGATTTGTATCCATACAAAGAGGTAGAGATAGAGATATAGGAGGAAACTACAGGAGATGAAGTTCAAACTGTGAACTGGGAAGAAAAAATTCCAAAGACAACTAAGAAAGAAGTGGAAGTTGTTTTGGAGAAAAGAGTATCCAAAAAAACCAGGCAACATACTTATTTCCAATATCTAGTCAAATGGAAAGGATAGCCAGTGGAGGATGCTAGCTGGATGACAATAGCAGAATTACAGAAGTATGGAGTAAGTCCTCAAAGTTTTAAGGACAATTCTTTTCTTCCCTGAGAGTCTGATGTAGGAGCATCCGGACTTAGCCAGCAATGTGGAAGTTTGTTCACATGTTGTGGCTAAACAAGTTGAAATTCATTGACCTGATGGGTCAAAAAGGCGGTTTTACTAAGAGGGTTTGATCTCTCAAGAAGTGAGTTGTATTTCATTATTGTAATAAGTTAGAAATTGTCTTATTTTAGGCTCAAAGATGAGTTGTTAGCATAGGTGTGAGATAGAACCAGGAATTAGAATATTTGTTGTTAGATTTATTAAAAATGGGGATTGATTTGTTAGATACAGTTAGAGTGATATTCGATTTATAAAAGGAAGGAAAAATGTAATGAAAATGGAGAGGATTGAGGAGTTGATTTAGTAGAACAAGAGCAAAATTGTGTGTGGATTTCATGGGAAACAGAGGCCTTTTATTTTTTTGTAATCAGGTCCAAGGAAAAGACTCTATAAGTAATTTATTATGAATGAATCATATTGTGTGTAAGACTGGTTATCAAACTCTGGAAACCCTTGTTTTCTTGCAAATCCTTTGTATTCATAACAGAGTGTTAGTTCCTTTGTTAGTCTGTGTTTCATGTCTAAATCACAAATTTTATAGAAGTCTGAGGCCTTTTCTTTAAATATCATTGTTTGATCCGCTTAAATCCTGACCATCAGATCACCTTTATTGGGTCGGCGAAGTTTATTATGTAGTTTCGACCTCTCAAGTGTAAAACCGAATTTACACTAAAAACGAGCACAAAACATAGTCGGATTTGGAATCCAGACTTGAAACATTTATAGATGAGGATCTATACCATATCAGGTCCGTAAGACTAATATCAGATCGATGCTTTAAAGCATAGGGAGCCTGGAAATTGGACATTGTGACTTGCGATCGAGCAATTAAATCGTAGCTGTTGGATCGCGATCAATCGCGACCGTTGGATCACCAAACGGTTTCACTACAATGAATGGTTATCGGGCGCGTCAAAAGTTGTAAATCATTTTAGTGGTTCGGCACTCGATTCCATTGAAATGTTGCCACGTAGCAAAGGTGGAGGGGAACAAAACCATTTATTGGGCGATTAAACCCCGGTCTATTATTCCACCCGAAATCTTCAACAACCGTCAAATCTCACAGATCCAGATCGACGGTTCTAAAGCATCAGTGCGTGGAATTTCGGCTTACGATAAGTGCGCCAATATAAAAAGGTAAATATCAATGTTTTGCATTGTTTTTCAATGTATTTAAGGAAAAATGGAAACAGTCAGGTTATAGTTTAAAGGGGATCCGCAGGGTGATTATTGGGGTTTCTTGAGTTCTGCTTCCGCTTGCATCAAACTCCATGTCCCTACATATTTGCAGTAATAGTCTATTAAACAAGGGTTCCCTCTGGCCCATTATCATTATATATTGACAATAGATATTTTGGGTTGCCTCTTAGAAGTTGCATACATACAAGGGTGTATTCAAGGAATTTCTCCACCTATTAGTTTGGATATAGGTAATAACCATTTTGCAATAAAAAAAGTTACCAACTTGTTAAGAACTTTGACCTAAAAATGATAACGTTATCCTAAAAACTTCTATTTTTGTATCAAAAACACTCAAATCAACCCCTAAATCAAAAAGTGGTGTTTCCAATAGCACTTTTTTCCTTTTCAGTATTAAAATAATTACACAATTTTGCAATTGTGACACATAATGTGGCTAACAAAACCCTTAAAATCAACTATTAAATTGAAAAGTTGTGCTACCAATAACACCCTTATTTCTTTGCGGGGGGAGGGGTTTAAATTTCAACTTGTTGGAAATCATGGCCTTAACAACTATTGTTGTTGTAACCAAAATTCTAAAGTCATTCCCCAAATCAAAAAGTGGCATGCTTTTGGCTTTTTGAAGTTGAAAATATAACTTATTTAAAACCATAGCCTTAACAACATGTACCATTACTCAGAGGGGATGTGAAAACTCACATCTGTCACTTTTCCTCCAGTCAACATAACACAACAACCCCATCACATTTAAGGTCAAAGGTAGTTATGGAAACCTAGTAAAATGTAGGGGGAAATTATGGGGAGGAGTGCAATCTCCCACCTTATTTTATTTAACTCCATGCCTTAAGTTCACATTTTTAGACATTAATACAAGTCTCAAGTGGTAATGAGGAGTTCATGTACAATAATTTTGAGGCAATGGAATGCTAGGCTTCAATACCATTATCATAGTTGGCCGCGAGGAAAAACCAAAATGACAAGTTGAATTCCTTTAATGGACCTAGAGGTGGCCTTTCCCTTTTCTATATATCTGAGAACAGATTATAACCATTAGAGGTTTCCAATGAAGGGGGAATATAGAGGCATCTTGGAGTCTGTACTAGCCTTGGGAAACTTTATCACTATGTTAGCAAGCATCAGGGTCATTCGTTTACAGGTATTTTTCTGTCATTTCTAATTTTGACTTCTCGTTTGGGGTGGAACAAGAGATTTTTCTTCATAGTGTGATCACTCAAGCAACACGTTCAACCTGGTATGCATGGGATCCAAGGGAAAAGTGGGTCATGATCAGGATCAACCCCCTCTGTCTAACATTCCTCTTGGCTAGGAGCGACACATCGTCTTAGTCTTTTGATGTTGTATAGTCAGTAAGGATTGCAGGTCTCACAATGCTAGCCAAGCCAAATGTGGGAGAAAGATAAAGTGTGGTGT
Source organism: Pinus tabuliformis (assembly GCA_031772625.1). Classification (NCBI taxonomy): domain Eukaryota; kingdom Viridiplantae; phylum Streptophyta; class Pinopsida; order Pinales; family Pinaceae; genus Pinus; species Pinus tabuliformis. The sequence continues at coordinate 797,511,461 of CM062805.1, read as the reverse complement.
TGGGGTCTGTCGGACCTCTACCTTGGGACACCCCAACAATTCTTCAAAGGAAGTAGGTAGAGCATGGGAGGAAAAAAAATAGTTACCATTATAAATGCTTTGAAGTGGAAAAATAAGAAATGGAAAAGTTGGAGAAAGAGGCATATGCCACAAGGAAGACCCTATTTGAAGCCTAAATTCTTGAGGATATTAAATGTTTTGTTATTTGACCTGATCCCTTCTTGCACATGAGAAACCAAGTTTTTAAAGATTGTTGAAACCTACTACTTGGTTAAGACAATAATTTCTCAAGCCTTAGAGAAGAACAAGGCCTACTAGGAAGACATTATGCACAGAATTTGAATTTCTGAAGGAATTTTTGGAATTGAAATCTCATTCACTCAAGTTTTCGAGAAGGAAATGAATCAAAAGAAGGAGGGTGGGTCAAATGAAAATCATTCCAACCCAATTATGCTTGCGGGTGAAGGACAAACTTCAACATCATCTTAGGAACAAGAAAAGATGATAAGGAACTAGATATGTCAACACTCCTTTCCTGTAAATTTGTTGATCGACAATATAAGGACATGGTCAAGATGGATGATATTAAGTTGGTTTCCCTTGAGGCGGTTACCCACTAGATAATGGTTGTAACTATATACTATCTATAATGTGAAATATCTATGTGTTTTTAGCTATATATATACCATTACAACCAAAATCTTAAAATCAATTTCTAAAAAAAAAAAAAAAGTGGTAACAACTTCAATAAAAGAAAAAGAAAAAGAAAAAAGAAAAAGAGTGGTAACAACTTCATTTTACAAAACTTAAAATTGCAACAATAGTTAGAAAACCACCTAAACTTTTGATATTATTGAAAATAAAATCACCCTACATATCCTTACTCCATCACCCTCTTTTAAAGAAAAATAAAATCATAAAAAATACAAAAACTCTTTATTCCACAAACACTATAAAAACAAATAAATTTAAATTAAATAAATAAATATCCATAACCAAAAATATTCAAAAAATTAAACATACCTTTCCATATTTAAAACAATGACCTCGACTAATATTTCATTTGGCTTGTGAAGGAGATACATTTAGGGAGAAGGAATTGATTTAGACAGAGGGGAGGGGTAGTTCGAAAATATGGCTTGAGACTTCTGGAAGTTATTCATGGATCTTACACAGTGTCATCTACCAAGAATCAATTATTATTTCCAAGGATGAAGATGAACTTTCAAAAATATGCAATATATGCTCATCATGTAGAAAGGATAATTTTGAACTTGCTAAGCACTTTTTGTCCTTTAAGAAGGAAATATTTGGATCCCAATTTCAAATCTTTGGGGTTTTGGATAAAGCCCAACTATTATGACAAGAATGACTAGAATGGAGACCCGAATAAATTTCTAGTGTAATTGTTGGTTGTTGCGAGGTGGTCAGATGGTTCTCGGTTGGTTCTAATAAATTTTATCATTGAAGCAATCCCAATATATTGGCATTTGTTAGCTTGCATTCCAAAATGAACCCTGGAAATGATACGAAGGTTATGTTGTAATTATTTATGCAGAGGAAGTGTATTTTACAAGGGGATGCACCTACCAAGGTGGAAAAAGGTTCGCTCCAAAATTCCTCTAGAGGAAGGGGACTCAAGGATGGTTTTTTCTTGGGGGGAAGGCTCTTGCGGCCAAGTCCTTGTGGAACTACATAACAGTGGACATATTGTGTAGTAGACTATTTGTTGAAAAATACACTAGTCATGTGACTTTTGGATTGGATAAGAGTCAGGAACAAAAATATATTTAATATGGTGAGCCATTGGAAGCCTTTAACACCTTCCTTTCCACTTATTAGCAGGTTCTTTTCTTGGAGGGTTTTAAGGATCTTTACATTGCTTTTCAATTTGAGTGTTTATTTTAAATTTTTGGTTATAATGATACCAATGGTTAAGATTATGTTTTCAAACAAGTTATAATTTTAGTTTTGAAAAAACAATATAATATTACTAGCACCCATTTTCAATTGGAACCTTGATTTTAAAGTTTTTGTTTACAATATTTTAGGGCATGGTTGCAGAAAATTGTAATTTTAATTCTTGAGAGAGATACAGAATGTCACTAATAGCACCACTTTTCATAATAAGGGTAAAAATTACCATTAGATGCAACCTCAAAAAAATGAGAACTTTTGATGGTTCTCATTAGGTTGGTAACATTACTAGATGATTCCCTTACTTTTGGTCACATACAAAGACTCAATTGATGGAGCCAAGGATAGTGTGACTCCATTTTGTTACAGGTGCAATAGTTAATGGTCACAAAATCGATTATTTGATGGTCATTTTAGATAGCCATACTAATTGAATCCTCTCTGCATGGATTTGGTTTTCTTAGGTGCTATTGTGTTTTATCTTGCCATTCCCTTTTGTGTATGATAACCTTGGGTGAGAGCAAGTGTGTGACCCTGCCAGAGATGCATGAGGGTTCTAACACATGCATGGAAAAGGAAGTGTGCCCCTTAGAATACTGTAATAGTACACATCTTGAAATGGTCACACAAGCAGAATGACATCACAAGCTAAAATGTAGAATAGTCCACAAGTTAAAGTGATAAGTTAATCCAACAACACGCATTCAACTAGATTCATACAAACACATACAAATTATTTCATAAGCATATGTGTAAGTTAAATAACATACATTGCCAACGTAACAAGAATAGTCCTACTACATTAACAACATATGTATGAAAGCATGTTGGCTCTGATATTATTATTATAAGTGAAAGCTCCATCCAGACATACATTGTTGACGGCCACTAGCCCCAATAGGGGAACATTAAAGTCAAGAACACCTGCTCCTCCAAATAAGTATACTCTCTCAATGCTATGGAGAAGCCAAGGCTCTTCACAACACCCCCAAGCCTTCTCTAAGCCTAATCTTAGCAAAAATCTTGGCTCCCAAAAGCCTGTTATATGAGTTATAAGGTTCTATTTGTAACAAAGGGTGGGGTGACACTTGACAATCACCTTTGTGACTCTTTGACTTCCCTCGTGACTCTTCAACTTCTTCATTAAATGATACTTTCACTTACAACATATTTACAAATAATATTACATTTTCCACATGTACCCATATATGACAAAATAGGCTAGGGGCAGCCTAACAAGACACAAAATTATGATTCTGGGGTTCGGGGAAAGTCCAGCTCAACAACATCCACTTGGTGCTTCTCGGTCACATATTGGTGCCAAGCTTGGTACCGTGTGATGGTGTCCCCAAGCTGTTTGATGGTGTCTTTCTGGAAGCAGACTCTTGCCTCCATGGCATCTCGATATATGGTCTTGTAACTTGTATCTAACTCGTTCTGAAGCATGAGCACCATGGTGTTGACCTTGACAGGACCACCAATGTACATCTGCATATTTTGTGCATTCAACTCCAAGTTTTGCCTGGTGGCCTCTCGTCTTAAATGCTCCAAATACTCATCGATCTTTAGCTGGACTTGGTTTTTGGGTTTAGCATCAGTGAGGGAACCGATTGATGGGATCTTGTGCTTTCTCACTATGACATCCAAACTATTTTACAGCCGCACATATGAGGCTTGTATGTTGTCGATGAATGGGGTGATCTACTTGTAGTTCTAGATCAACATTCAGACCTTCGCTTTCTCCAACTCTTCCTGTGGCTTCATCTTCTTCGCCAAGTCAAGCAGAGCCCCTTTGTACTAAATTTTCCACTCTTGTACATTGGAGGTGGAAGCATGTGTTTTCTTGAGAGTTTGAACAAAATCTTTACTCCGTTGTTGTAGGCCATGCACACAGACAACTACTTTATGCACTGTGACAAATTTATCGTAAATATTTCGCATGGTATCACCAAGTGTTGGTACTTCAGAAAGTATCATTATCCTCACCTCCCCCAATGTCAAAACTTCATTTTGCACTAATTCTCAGAGTTGTTCTGCCCTCCTGCCTGACAGCCTAAAATTTCTTTGCCAATTATTCATTCTCAGCCGTCAGGTATTGAACATTTGAGCTTTTTGCTCCTCCGTAGGCCAAGCTGGCTTGGGCAATGACAATTGGATGTTTCATAGTGTTTGACACTATCACCCTTTCCTTGATGAATGCAAGTGATGCGCAATCATCTGGAAAGTGCTTCCTCCATGCCTGTACAATCTTCTTCTATAACTTGTCAAATGATTGATTGTACACATCCATGACCGGTCCATCATCAAGGAGAACAACATCTCCTTGCTCAGTCGAGGCTGGTTCTAACACTGGAGGTGGTAGAGACTGAGTGATGACCTATGGTGCTCTCGACATCAAGTCGGTGTCTTCATTTTGTGGCTCTTGTTCCAACTCCATGTCTGTCACTTCAATGAATTGTTCAATCTTCTTAGCAAGCTCCCGATCTTGCATCTATTCACCCACTTCCTCAGCTACTAGTTGTTTTGTCTCATCAACCTATGTCAACATTATTTTCTCTATAATTGCGCCTTTCCTTTGTTCTTATTCCTACTTCTTCTCTTCTCTTTCTCTCCTCCTTAACTCTTGTTATTACTTCAACTTCTTCTTTGTCTCTTGCAGCTTCAGTTCTGCCTCCTACAACCTCTTCTTTTCTCTCTTCCTTCGCTCTGCCATCTTCATCTATTTCTACCTCTTTACTTCTACTGCCGAAGTTGCCTTCTCAAGGATAAGATCTACCTTCATTTTTCATCTTTTCTCTCCCTCTAGATTCTTAGCAAAATTCCTCTTTCCCTTGTCCTACATTGGATTGTTTCCTTCTGTAATTGTTGTTGTTTCTTCTGAAGCTGTTGCTATCTACAGAGCAGCCTTCCAATTTCTTGCTATATTGACCAGCTCATGGATTTTGGAGGCATTGTAACAGTACCTCCAAGTGTCCTCCTCTGGTTAATGAAATGTCCCATGGATCCATGGAAAGTAAACTCTCACACATTTGTTCTTGAAAATACCGTGGGGATCATACGGATTAAATTCCTTAGTGTTGAACTCAGATTTCACTATGTCCTTAGCCTCGACATCTGCATATTTCAAGCTCCTAATCTCGTATAACATGATCCTGCAAAGAAAGAGCAGGCCATGGAGCTTTATTCTTCCTATGTAGTCTTGCTGACAACCCTATAGCGAGGTGGTATGAAACTTCTTGCACAATCATCTTGTCAGTAGCATACCTTAGTAGAACATGCAAATTCTTCTCTCTACCAAACGCTCTGATGAAGGTGCCCCCTAGTGAGGCATACCAATCGATAATGTTTACTAGTGCCTCCATTTTGTCTCAGGACATGCAAGGTGGATCCTACTCAAAGATAAGCTTGTATGGCGGGATGATAAAATCATCAGTTAACCTCACCATCACTCCTCGATAGTTGTAGTCGGAAAGAAACTTGCAATAGATGTTGATGGTAGTCACTTTTGGTGTCCATATCGAACTCATGCCAAGGGACTTATGTTGGGAACAGATTCCATCCAATAAGTATGCGGACATGTAAAGCCTTGATTGCTCATTCTTGTGTGGATTCAGAGCCTTAGCCACATGGGACTTCAACCGATGAGCCAACAGATCTGACCAATTGAATGGCCTCCCATCATTCACCAATTGTCCAGTAAGACCACCTGTTGTCCTCTTAGATATGAATCTAGGTCAGTTAGTCATGCCAGAGCATCTAAAATGTTTTTTGTTTTTAAAGTTTTTGTATGACCAATGTTATGAATAATTTGAAAACAGGTGCTTAAGCCTTAACAGTTACTAAGTTGGATGAAAGGGCTGATATTTGTCTAGCTATAGTTAATTGATTTAAAATGGGTGAATAGCATAATCTTGATGAAATATAACTTGCTAAATATTCAGACAGAATATTTGATTGGTTATAAGAAAAGAATACAGGCAAACAACGTTTCCTGTAGAACAAAATATATTTAAACAAATGCAGATGGGTGTGACAATTAATTGATGTAGAGGAGTTTATAATAACAAATAGTCTTATAAACTAGTGCCTAATTATTGTTTATAACTTCATAGGGGATTTAAGGCTGAATGATACTCAGTGTGATCTTACCCAGATCTCTCCATAAAGACTTAAATACATGAATAAATACATAATGAAATAAGCACATAAGAAAAAACTTACTAGGAGACAAACTATAGAAGGAAAATTCAGAATCCTTTCATTAACTTGAAGAAAATCTCTAGCTCGGTTACAATTATGTTCTCAAAGCTCATCCAAGGGTTCAACCCTTAATAACTCGAAGGAGTTATTTATAATAAATTTCTTCTAGATATTTTCAAAACAAAAATACAAAAATAGTACAAAACTATAGGAATTTCAAAACTGCTAAATGTTTGCACTATTATTTAGGAATTTGTTGATGATGTGGTCCCCAGAAAGTGTTGCCCAGTTGTCTTTTAGTTGTTCATGAAAGATAATCAGTAACTTCACACAAGTGATCCCATCGGTCTTCACTTGGTATAGAAAGATTTACCGATTTCATGTAAACTTCATCAACCTCAGTGTACTTCTCAAAAGTGGGCTTATTTACAAAAATGTGTTTAATCTCATCCTTAATTTTCAAGTCAAAATATAAAGCTTCTAACATTTTTTTTCCTGTAATATGACCCTTTATGCCTGCAAAACTTGCTTTATCAGTTGCTATAGTATAAATCTTTTGGCAGTATTCCTCCAAACTAATCAACATGTCATTTAGGGCCACTAATCCTGACAGTCCTCTCTGATTGAGTAAGTTAAACTTAAAATGAAACCTTTGAACAAAAATCTTTAATATTTGGCACTTAGTTTGTAATTGAGTCATAAGGTTCTTTTTCTGCAAAACCTTCTTGATCTCCAAAATGCTTTTTGTTCTATCCAGAATCACAATATGTTCCAACTCGGCCCTGGTTTTTGAATTAAGAACTCTAATCATGTTTGTAGCTTCACTTGGTTTCTCTTTAAGAAGATGCTTAACTTCATCAATAACTATTTGACATCTGGCTATAAGTTCCTCCTACTCAAAAATGATCTGAATGGAGGGCCATACTTCAGTTATGGCCTGACTAATATCTTCCTAAATGCTTTCCTTGGCTTGGGCCAAGGTTTGAGCCATTAATGACTCACTCTGAAACTCTTCTATCCTTCTGGTCAACCTATGGGTATTTTTCATTTATTCAACATACAGAGTGTCATTTTTTATCTTCTAAGTTCCAGATTCTTAAATTTCTTATGAAGCCTTTCATTTTCTTGTTTCTAGTGAGTCGGCCCTTGTAAGAGTTTGTTCAAATCTCCTAATATTGATGTAGATTATGTTGTGGCTAATGTTGATTCCCCTACTTTTCTGGACATTGTAATAGGAATAGATGTGATGAGATCTATAGCTAACTTAGTAAATTACTCTTTTTCCTTAAGAAATTTCTCAATTTTCTCCTCCACGGTCTTTATCTTGAACTGAGATTTCCTATTCCATGAAATAAAATGAAGTTCATCCATATTAATCATTTGCCTAATATATTCCAAAGAGAAAATTCTCATTGGAACATATTTGGGCAGTTTATATGGAGCCAATTCGAAGCCATATACTCTAATATATGCATAGTTCTGGTAAAGATATGAGTCTCCTATTCTAGCTTGATCACAGAGATGCAGGATACTTTTGATTATATACTGATCCTGGGTTCACTCTGGCTGCTGAGAAGCTATGCAACTAGGTGAATGAACAATCAATGAAGTATGAATATATGAACTCAATTGAGTTCTTTCTAATCAATGAAGTTCAATGTGTGACTTCTTGATTCACTTGATGATCATACTACTTGTGTAGAACAATAAGTAACCTACCTCCCTGCTAAAAAATAAACATATGTACTAGCACAAAGGAGTATTTAAACACTCCTTTAGTAGTCATATTCATCAATTGCTCATGCATAACTTTAGCAAAGAATTGATTGTAATTATACATGAAGGCAGGTTTGTTTTCTTTAGAGAAAATGGACAAATAACCTAGGATAGCTTCATCTACCCATTGATCTATTTGGTAGCCTAACAAGAGAGAAACTAGGAAAATGATGTGCTTAGCTCTCTTGGGAAACATGGATGTTGGATAAGGAGGATTCTTTTTAGGGAGCTCAACATATTCAAGGAGAAAGATCTCAAAAATCTGAGCTCTTTGAGGGAAAGTGAGCTTTTGATATAGGTCTGTTAATACTGCAATGGAGAAAAAGCTAAGGGAATCATTTTTAGGGATCAAAAGCATCTTGTTGATAAGTTCTGGGGTGATAGATATCAAAATGTCTCCATTCTGAGCTACCACAGTTCTCTGTAAAGGGTTATACTTAGCTTGGCACCACATGACTAGATCAGGAAAAGAATAGGTTTGAGGAAACATGTACAGAGGAAAAAGGGATTCCCATAGGTTTATATCATCTTCAGAGTCTATATAAGTCTTCTTAAGCTAATTATGTAATTTTAACATGTCGAATTAACATTTTCTGTCTGTAATTTTAAAATATTGGTCAGCCAATGGAATGTGGTCCAGGTCTAAGGCATTAGAGGCTTTTGGGTTTTCCTGTAATGCAGAAGAACTAGCAGATGGCTTGTCTTTTCTCTTAGGTGCCATGGTTAGAGAATTGTAATGAAAGATAAGAGAAAAATGAATAGGGATACCTTAAGATGACGCATATTATTTGTAGGCTCTGTAGTGGCATAAACTATAAAAACAGGAACAGTGAAATCAAATAGTGAAAGAGCAGTTTACAAAAGCAGGCGTAATCGATGAGGGGGTTATTTATACTTGAGATCAATTTATCGTTACAGGGAATTCGTTACCAATCAGGAGAATGGGCATTTAATGCAAAGGGAGAATAGTAATGGGAGGAATGGATAGCAACAACGAATAGGGACACGCGACATGCAGTAGTTAGAGGTGGAAGGCACGAGTAAATAACTGTTGGCGTGGTATCGAGAGGCGTGAGAAACCAGAAAGCGGATTTCAGAGGGGGGGATGGTGGTAAGTGGTAATGCATGAGGGGGGTGCGAAGCACAGAGGTGGTGACACATATCGAGGGCCCAACACGAATAAAACTACTTTTCGCACCCCCTTGTCATTATCACATATTATGGCAAGGGGGTGCGAAGTGGCTTCCCGCCATTGATCTCAGCGGGGAGGCAGATCACCGTTGTTTTTTTCTTTCCCTTTAATGCTTGAAAAAAAATGATTTTGTCGTATATGACTTTGACTTAAAAGCATAACAATATTTATTTATAAAACATTAATCACCATTTAAAAGGTAACTAAATGCTAATTAAAAACTAATATAATTTTGGCACATTTACATTAGTAGCCATTATTTTCCTAATTCACTAATTAATCCTAATCTAATACAACTTTGGCCAAAATTTGAGCATATTAGACCATTAATGTATCCTATTCTATCCTCTCTTCTAGTGTTTGACCAAGATTAAATAGCTTGGTGAACTTATTCTCTAATCTAAAACATAAATTTAAATGATTTGATCAAGATTAAATAGTTTGATCCAAATCAGAAGAAAAGGTTGTGGCATATAAATAAGTTGCACACAAACCTTATTTATTACAAATGCAATTTATTTCTATGAAGTGGCATTTAAACAGGCACACTTACACAAATTTTTATTTTCTTTTGATGGGGTTTTATTTCATCTCTTTTTTTTTCTATTTTTTCATATTTCCATTTTTTCCTTTATTTTTTCATACCCTCTTTTATAATTAAAAACTAAGTTATCAAAAATAAAGCATGTTGCAACATCGGCTCCAACTGGGGATTTCTTCCTCTTGCAGGATGCAGAGAGCTTGCAGATCCATGTGCCTTCTCCTAGGGCTAATGGGGTCTCTGTTGAAACAAGTACACATTGCATGTAAAATAAACTCTCCAGTATAATACAATGATGAATGAATGGAAACCTCTCAATACTGAATGTAGTGCTTCAAGTATTTCCCATTGACAGGAAATGAGGAATACTCTCCCTCCAAATTCTGCAAAATGAAAGTGTTATTACCCTTAACCTCAACAATGCTAAAAGGTCCCAACCAGAGGTTGTCAAACTTGTCATGTTTCCCTTTGTCTTATTTTCTAACATCCCATCTTAGTACCAAATCACCTTCCTTGAAATATCTTTCCCTAGATTTCCTATCAAACAATATTTTCATTTTACTCTAATATTTCTCAAGCTTGTAATGGACTTGATCTCTATCCTCATTTAGTTCTATGATCTTATTTATTCTTCGAGAGAAGTCATCAGGCTCTTCATTTGACTCTTGCAAAAACTTCATGAGAGGAAAAGCTAAATGTGTGGGAAATATAGCTTCTTTACCATAAACAAGCTGAAAAGGGGATTTACCTGTTAATCTTTTAGGTGAAATCATGTTGGCCCAAAGTGCATGAATGAGACGATTGTCCTAACTCCTTTTATGATCCTCCAATGTTTTCTTTATACCTTTAACCAAAATTTTATTTGAGGACTTTGCCAATCCATTTCCCTGTGGATAGTATGGAGTAGAATGATGCAACAAGATATGATATTTCTGAGAGAAATCAATCATCTTAGTACTGCTAAACGTTGTTGCATTGTCTGTCACTATTTTCCTAGGGCATCTAAATCTAGACAATATGTATTCTTCAATAAACTTGATAGCAATAGTATCAGTTGCATTCTGACTGGAATGGCTTCTACCCATTTGGTAAAGTAATATGTAGCAATCAATATCTATCTATGTTGGCTGCTTGATGGAGGATTAATTTCACCAATGAAATCCAATCCCCATTGAAGGAATGGTGCTTGGAATAGTATTGGAACCAACAGAAGAGTTTCTAATCTCTTATTTCCAGCAAACATTCGACAATGTGTACAGCTCCTAACCTCTTCTCCCACTTGTGTAAACAGAGTAGGCCAATAAAACCCTGCCCTTAAGATCTTGTATGTTGTAGCCCTCCAAGCATAGTGCCCTCCACAAATTCCTGCATGAAATTAATCAATGACCCCTTCTGTCTCATTTTCTGTTAAGAAAAGTAAAAGGATTTTAAGAGGATCCTTCCAATAAAGATTTCCAGTAACAATATAGTACTTTGCAACCTACAACTTCAGTGTTTTACATTGATTTTTCCTGAATTGAGGTGGACATTCAAATTCTCTAAGAAAAATCACAATATCAAAGTACCAATCTCATAATAAAAAAATTTCATCAATGTGAATCAAAATCGTCTAATATGATGCCGAAGGTTCTTGTGGATTCTCCAGTGTTTTTATTCCAGAATGTTCTTGTGGATTCTCCTTTGTGGGGGTTGCAGAAGGTTCTTGTGGATTCTTCTCAACTAGGATTTCAAAAACAAAATTTATTCCTAAAATATTGGAATTGGATTCAGCAAGGAGCTTAGCGAGGCCTTGACCTTTTACTAGCTTGGTAGTCTTGATGATGAGATCATACTCTAAAATTTTAGTTATCCATCTCCCTCTCCTTCCATCAGTATCAAGCTTAGTTAAAACAGTTTCGACATCACTATTGGGTACATAGGCAATAATAGAAGAGTGGAGGAGATAGACTCTAAATACTTTCAAAGCTTGAACTAAATAATAGGCTTTCTTTTCAATAATGCCATACTTTAGCTCAACATCTCTCATAAATTTGCTAAAAAAGGCAATGGGTTGGTCATCTCCATCTTTATTCTTTTGCAAAAGAATGGCAACTAAGGTGGTTTCAGAAGAAAAAGAAAAGACACTAAAAGGTTCAGAGTAATCTGAACTGGCTAAGATTGGGGCTTCTGCAATGGCATGTTTTCTTATCAAATTCATACCTAGCAGGAATAGTCCATTTAATTTCATGGTTCTTTTTCAGCATATCGGTTATGTCCTTAACTATTTCAGCAAAATTAGGGATCAACCTTCTTAAAAATTTAATTTTCCCAAGGAAATCTTGAACTTTCTTCTTATTCCTTGGTAGTATGAGTGCCTGAATTGTTGAGACTATTTTAGGATCAATGACTAGTCCTTCTTTAGAAATTATGTGGCTAAGTAGTTTTCCTTCTTGGAGTGAAAACAAAGACTTCTTGGGATTAAGAGAAATCCCAAATTTTCTGCACCTGTCAAAAACCTTTCTCAAATGCTTTAAATGCTTTTCATCAGAATTGGAAACAATAGTTAAATCATATTGTTAGTTAACCCAAAAGGCATCCGGGCATACATGAATGTGCCCCAAGGAGTTGTGAATGTAGTTTTTTCTCTATCCCCTGAACTAACCAAAATATGATTATATCTAGAAAAACCATCTAACATGGAAATTTTATGGGCTCCTGAAACTTTCTAAAGTAATTGATCCATCTTAGGTAATGGATAAGTATCTTTCAGGGAAGATTTATTCAAATTCCTAAAATCCACACATAATATAATTTCACCATTCTTTTTTCTCACTGGAACTAGATTGGCTACCCAATCAGAATATCTCAATGGACGTATTATTTTAGCATCTACTAGCTTATTAAGTTCTTTTTCAATAATAGGAAGAAGGACAATATTAATTCTCCTCAATTTTTGTTTGAAAGGTTTTTCCTCTAGTTTTAATGGAATTTTATGTTCAATAAGAGATGTATCATATGTTTTTAATTCATTATAAGACTAGGCAAAAACATATTTGTAGGCTTTAAGAAGGGCTAAATATTTGTCTTTGGCTTCCATTGACAAGTATACAGGAATTTTAACATTTCTTTCCAATGTTATAAATTTCAAAATTTTCCTCATGTGAATCTGATAGTGGATTTTTGGGGACATCATTATGATCAAAGAGCTTCTCAAGAGGGATTAACCATTTTGGAATAAAATTGTTAGATAATTGGATAATGTTATGATCAACAATTTTAGAGTCGAATTGTGGTGTTTGATTTTCGTTGTCAACTTCAATATTATCAAGTTGTTCTTCTTCAACTTGCAGGTTTGAGAATTCCTCATTGACTTGCAAAAAGGATTTTAGTTGCTCATCATCATCAAAGATTTTCTAGTGCTTAATATTGTTAGGAATAGATGGTCCATACTTGACTTGAATTTGATATTGGACAAGCATTTTATTTGGAACTTTCAAAGAACTTGCAGAAACAACCAAGGAATCTACATGCATGCTTTTATCTCTAGGAATAGCAGTAATATTGAATGTTGAAAAGAAATTTTCAATTGAATCCCAAATCTCATTCCTATAAGATCTTAGTCTAGGGTGCTTAGTTTGACACTGATTCCTAACTTGTTTGACAATAAGTTCAAAATCATTGTATACACTTAAATTCTGCACCTTAAGACTTCTTGCTAATTCCAATCCTAGCAGAAAAGCTTCATACTCTACTACATTATTAGTTACATCGAATTCAAGTTTATATGATTGGGTAATATTTTATTTATCTGGTGAAATTAATATAATTCCAGCTCCTGCTCCTTCCTTTGAGCAAGAACCATCAAAGTACAATTTCCAAATATCAGTTTCAATGGTTTTTGATAATTCAAAACACCCAAAGTCTTGGTCAACAACATAAATAGGATGATTCCTAGCTTGATCATATTTACAAACAGTGTTCATAAATCTAATTTCTTTGTATAACTTGAGATGCTCATCCCCATATACCGGAATAGTGGCATAAGACATATCCATTTGTAGGCTTCCTCCTAATTTAGCACAGAAATATCTTGATAACAACATGCCAAATTTGGGAGGGATTTCAGTTACTACAATCTCTAAAACCACACTTTTGATAGGGATCTGAGCTAAGGTAACCACCAAATCTTCAATAAGTCCAAGACAAGGTACTTTCTTAGAGTCAAAAGTGTAAAGCTCATGGTAAGTTCTAGTGACTTCTAATTGCAGCTGATCCATGATTACTTTAGGAATTAGATTATGGGAAGCCCCTGAATCTACCATACAGTTATATAATTGGAAATCATGAATTTTTAGAGTCACATAAAAAGGTGGTACATTCTCATCTATAATGTCAGAGCTAGGACAAAAAACTACTAAGGGTTTTTCATCCTGTAGGCTTATCACATCCCCTTCAGCATCCACACTGGATGACTGAATCCATTTAGAAACTTGGTTCTTATACCCTGGGTTCTTTGATAGGTCAACTAGGGGAATTGGTATTTTAACTCTTTCTAGTTGCCTTTCAACATTGAATGTTGTCAAAACATTTTTATCAATTTGGATTGTTTCAACTGTTTTATTCAATAGTTGAATGATTGTTGTCTGGGTTTCAGAAGATTTGATCTGAGTTTCATTTATAGTGGGACTCTTCGGAGGTCTACCAGGCCTTGACCTAGGTCTTAGATCACATCTCCTATTCAATTCGGCAATTAGGAATTCAGAAAAAGCCTGATATTCAGAAATTTGATGGTCTTCTTGATATTGAGAAGACTGATTTGAAGAGTGAGAAACAATAGCATTATGTATAAATGAATGATCCATATTATTTATATCTTTAGAAATTAAAGGTCCAATGTCATCTAATTGTTGGTCATCAATCATCAATGGGGGTTGGATCTATTGATCAGTGTTCAGTCTTTGCAAAATTTGAGTTTGAGGGACTCTTCTAAACTGATTTTATGGTCTAACAACAATTTTTTGTATCGTTCTAGGTTGAGTTTCAATATTAGAAATCCTATTAGAGAATTTTCTAAGTAATGGTTTTATCTCATCTATATTTTGATCATATATTTTGGTTTTTGAGGAAAATATTTCTTCCTTAGCTTTCATTTTTCTTTCAGCCTTCTCAGCTGTTGACACCTAATCCTTGTGATTGGGTGAATTTATGTAAATAGATAAATTAGAAATATGAACAGTCATCGGGAGATGAACTGAACAGTCTCTCCCTCATGTATGTAATAAAGACCTAACTGATGGAATAAAACACACAAATCATTTTTGCCTTATGGAGTTACTTCCTGGCCTGACATGGTATCAGAGCCAGCTCATTTTTTTAGCTTTTATGTCCTTTGTAACTCCCTATTCTGCTCCTCTGCTCTCCATTCAAAAGCGTTGTCCATACTGCCATTTTCCCTGTCTAATGTCTGTCCCAATTACTATTTGTGTAGCCTGAACATTTGACCGCCTGAATGACTTGCTCCACTCAGTGCCTATATGCTTGTCTATAATTCACTGTCCATATAATTCAGGTTCTGAAATTTTCGTTGTCCATATATTTTCGTTGTCCGTTTGCAGCCCAGGTTCTAACTATTTTCAATCACTGTTTACACAGCTATCATGCTGCCACCATAGTGGTTGCCACTACAATTCTCCACCTCCGCCATCCGAATGAGCCTGTCTTTTCATTTCTGTTATTCACAAAACCATATCTGGTCTGTCGGTTCTTGTCTGAGGGGCGGAAGAAGGATACCCAAGCCGTGTTACCACTATGCCATGCGGGTAAACCCACGACCTCACCTTTGATAACGCATTGTTTCACTTCCTTCAAACGCTACCCAATAACGCACTGTTTCACTTCCTTCAAATGCTACCCAATAACGCACTGTTTCACTTCCTTAGCGCCGGGGTTCCGAGCTCATGCGTGGAGACACAATGAAACATTTTGAAGCGAGAAAAATTTTTGATGATGCCTTTTTCAATTAAGCTGAGAATGTCAACTGCGCCTTATGCTCATGGTACTATGTTAATTGACCGTTGTTACTGCGTTTTTGATTGTCAGAAGATGCAAACATACCTTTGTTGGAATGTTGTCCTGGTGAAAGCTACGTATATATTTACGCTGCCTGATTTGGTACACCGTTGGTATATACCCTGCCTGATTTTGTAATACGCTGCTGGTATATACATCATTTTAATACATGCGTTGAACTGTACGCTACTCCATGTGTTGACTTTTTTGGATGCTTGCTATATATATATTAAAAGGTTTGTTGTAGTTAAGCTGCATTATAGTCTTGGTGTATTACAATCTTGAATGCTGCCCAGTCTGAGTTCTATAGTGTTTTGGAGAGACGTGGCATGGAATCAGTAAAGAACGACAAGGAGTCACTGTTGTTCCAACTGAATGATAGTGAAAGATATGTGGTGATGGAATTGGGGCTTATGTTGTTTGTTTTATGATGACATGCCATGTATAATATGTGAAATATATATTGCATGATTGCAGTTGATTTCATTTTTTGGAAAGTAATAGCAAATTATTATTGTTTTTTGGCTACGAATACTGTAATTATTTTTGGGCTTAGTTCAAATTTTTATGATGGAGAAGTTTGTTGAAAAAGTGAAGGGTTTGGAAAAGAAGACAACACTTCTTGCACACAGATAAAATAATCTTGCTCAAGATTCTTCCAGAGGAAGAGGTGGAAGAGATTTCAGAGGCAGGGGGGGCAGAGTCTCTCAAGGAGAAATGGCATATTTTCACTGCATTCATTGGAAAAGAAATGGATCACATGATGCCTCTGCATGCAAGCTACCATGGGACAAAATTGAGCAGAAAAGAAACCAACAAAAAGGTAAAATTGATGATACAGACAAACATAAAGCACCTGAATCCGCTCACTATGTTGTGGCACAATGTAACATTGGAGTAAATGAAGATTTATTTAATGCTTCACTTGCTTCTTGGAAAAATTATTGGTTGCTTGATTCAGGAGCAACCTACCACATGACTCATAGAAAAGATTTTTTTGAAGATTTCACTGAAAATGTTGATGGAGCATTATACTTTGCAGACCAATCAAAAATTAAGCCATCAGGGCTTGGCACAATCAGGCTTAAACTGCCTGGTCTTCCAGACTTTCTTCTACATCATGTTCTATATCTCCCACAACTGAAGAGAAACTTGTTTTCCTTGGTCCACATCCACCAGCAAGGTCACTCCATTCATACGTTTGATGGCAAGCTGGAGGTAAGAAAAGCATATGACCACTCACTTGTCATGAGGGGAATAGAAGAGGAAAGGCTTCTCAAGCTGCAAGGAACCTCTGCTCATGCACAACATTTCTCATACAATTCTCATCATGAATAAGGTACACTTCCATCAAGTTTATTATGGCATGCTAGATTTGGACATTTGAACTATGACAGCCTCCGCTTGTTGAAGAAAAATGGTGTTGTTGGTTTGCCTACAATTCCTAGGAAACTTAAGCAATGTGATGCTTGCATTCTAGGAAAGCATAGCAAACAGTCTTTTCATGATTCACATTCAAGAGCACATATAAAACTTGAACTCATTCATTCAAATTTATGTGGTCCAACGCCTGTTCCTTCTGCAAATGGAAACAAATATATAATGACATTTATTGATGACTACACCAGAATGTGTTGGGTTTATTTATTGAAGAACAAATCTGATGCTTTTCAAACATTCAAGAATTTTCATAAATGGATCGAAAATGATGCACAATATCATATTGGGTCTATTTGCACTAATAATGGAAAAGAATACACATCAAATGAATTTGAAAACTATCTTCGCCAACATGGGATCAAACATCAAACAACTGTGCCTTATAATCCCCAAAAGAATGGTGTAGCTGAAAGAATGAATAGGACAATCTTAAATATGGTACGATCCATGCTCTTCTTCAAAAATGTAAAGATAATGTTTTGGGTTGATGCTGTTCTACGTGTTGCATATATAAAGAATATATGTCCATCTAATGCTATAAGAAACAAGACTCCATATGAAATGTGGTATGGACATGTTCCTTTGGTAAAGCATCTCAGGGTCTTTGGTTCCACCTGTTATGCCTTGATACCAAAGGTACATAGAAACAAACTTGGTGCTAGAAGTCGTAAGTGTATCTTCCTGGGGTATTCAAACACCTCCAAAGCATACCGTCTCTATGATGAAGTAAATAAAAATTTTGTTGTATCTAGAGATGTAATTTTTCTTGAATCATCCAAAACTGACAATGTTGTTGAGCGGCAACTTGATCGCTTGGATATATTCGCAAAAGCAAAATCATTTCAAGAATTTGATAACCAGATTCCACATCTTGAAGGGGGGGATTCCTATACTAGATCAACATGTGGAATCTTCTTCTGAAGAACACTCTCCCCCGCATGAAACTCCAACAATGGATGATGCTTTAAGTGATGTAATTGATAGAATTGGCAGACTCAATCTTGATTCAGTCCCAACTCAATCAACGAAGCAGCCTGGACCATCTGAGAAAGGTCCCCCAAAGTGGCTAACAAAAACACTTGAAAGTGTTCATCCTGATGAGGTTGGAAAGACAGGAACTAGAAATTCAAACCGGCAAAATGGAGGTGATGTAGATGACTCTAATTCACTTGTTGATATGGATGTTTTTTATGATTGTGAATTGAACTTGTCTACAGATTTTGAACCAACTTCCTTCAACGAAGTTGCTTCTCATGATGAATGGAAAGAAGCAATGCAAAAGGAGTATGATGCCCTCATAAAGAACGGCACTTGGAAGCTGGTTGATCCTCCATTAGGAACCAAACCAATTGGCTGCAAGTGGGTCTACAAGAACAAGTATAAAGCTGATGGCTCACTTGACAAGCACAAAGCTAAGCTTGTGGCAAAAGATTTTGCACGGAAGGAAGGCGTCGATTATGAGGAAACTTTTTCCCCCACAGCAAAATGGGCTACCATCCAGACACTCTTTGCACTAGCAGCTCAGAACGGTTGGAAAGTCCACCAAATGGATGTAAAAACTACTTTCTTAAATGGAGATCTAAAAGATATTTTTTTTGTGTCCCAGCCTGAAGGATTTGTTGTGAAAGGACATGAACATAAAGTATGCAAACTGGTGAAGTCCTTGTATGGCCTCAAACAAGCACCGCGAGCCTGGTATGAAAAACTAACTGAGCATCTTCTGAAACTCAATTTCAAACATTATGATCTTGATGATGCAACTTTATTTGTCAAGAAAGTTGGCAAAACAATTGTATATCTTGTGGTATATGTAGATGATCTTTTGATGACAGGGAACAATGAAAGCTACATTGCATCCATAAAGAAGGAATTTGGGAAAAGTTTTGAAATGACTGATTTGGGCTATGTTCATTACTATCTTGGCATTGAAGTAACCCAACATTCGAAGTCCATATTTCTTTCTCAAAAGAAATACATTGGAGATCTATTGAACAGGTTTGGCATGACATAGTGCAATCCTCTTACTACTCCAATGGAACAAAACTTAAAGTTCACATCTGTTGAAGGAAAATAATTTGAGGATGCAGCAAAGTATAGACAACTTGTAGGAAGTCTCAACTACCTAACTACTACCAGACCAGACATTTCGTTTGCTGTTGGAATCCTCTCTAGGTTTATGCAAAAGCCTTGTGAGGGACATTGATCTGCTGCAAAAAGAGTTCTAAGGTACTTGAAGGGAACTCAAGACTTTGGAATCAAGTATACACAGGTGGATGACTTCAGCTTGATTGGATACTCTGATTCAAACTTCGATGGAGACAAAGAAACTGGGGTATCAGCTTCAGGATATGTTATGAGTCTTGGATCAGGAGTTGTCTCCTGGAGATCATGCAAACAATCAGTTCCAACAAATTCCACAACAGAAGCAGAATACGTGGCAGCAACTGAAGCAACAAAAGAAATTGTGTGGCTCAGGAAAATTCTTGAATATTTGTAGGTAAAACAAGTACAATCAACTCCACTCATGATTGACAATACCTCTGTAATAAAGTTGGCCAAGAACCCAAAGTTCCATGATCAAACGAAGCACATCAATACTAAATATCATCTGATTCGACATCATGTTGAGGCCAAAACAATCCATCTCCGTCATTGTTCCACAAATGAGAAAATTGCAGACATCTTCACCAAAGCACTTGGAAGAGAAAAGCTTGAACGATTCAGAATGATGCTTGGACTCACCAACATCCCTTCAAATTAAGGGGGGGAATGTTGACACCTAATCCTTGTGATTGGGTGAATTTATGTAAATAGATAAATTAGAAATATGAACAGTCATCGAGAGATGAACTAAACATTCTCTCCCTCATGTATATAATAAAGACCTACCTGATGGAATAAACCACACAAATATTTTTTGCCTTATGGAGTTAGTGCCTGGCCTAACATCAGCCTTGGCTTTGAGTTTAGATTATGATGATCTATTAGCCTCAAATTCTATAGTGTTAGTTTGCATGTCCTGTAAGGTAAGGAATTTCCTTTCCCTAAGAATGACTACAAAGTCATCGTCAAAGGCTTTGGAAAACCTAACTTTTGCTACTGTAACTGGAGATTTACAATCAGGATACATCTTGTGGTAAAGTTTATTGAATCGTTAAACGAAATATGCCACTAGTTCTCCATGGTTTCTTTTAAGCTCTTCAAACTTTGTAGGATAGTAAACTGAATCCCTTTTAACACTCCATTGATTCTTGAATATGGTAGTTAATTCATTCCAAGAATGAATTGAATCAGCTCTCATTTGTCTAAACCAAATCCTAACGTTTCCCTCTAAAGATTGAACAAATAATCGCATATATAAATCATCATGCTCTATGTTCATATTATATGCGAAATCTAAAAAGGCAGCTAGATGATCTTCTGTAGGCAAACCAATTTCCCCATTAAACCTAGGCAGGTGTTTCAAATACCCATCAAGAAAATTATTGAGTTGGTTGGGAAGATGCAGGGAAACATACCTAGCTTGAATAATAGGTTGAAAGGCCATATTTGAAGATGAAGAAGAATATGATTCAGTAGAAGAGGTAGGAGATGATGTAGTGGAGGATGAAGAGGAAGATGGTGAAGTTGTGGGTGAAGATGGAGGTGTAAAAGTAGGAGGAGGAGAATGGGAAAGTGGAGGATCCCTAAAAGTTTTAAAATGTGTTTTAATAACTAACTTCTAAAACTTGGTTTCAACATGTTCTTTATTTTCAAACAAAGGGTTTGAATATACAAAGAATGTTTCTTCAGGTTGGGAAGAAGTAGATGGAAATGTATAATGAGTGGGGGAGATAAAATCAGTTGGTTTTAGCTCCGGTAAATGTACATCTAGTTCTTCCTCTGACTTGGGTGAATTTGAAAATATTTCAGGGAGATTGTATGATTCCAAAGATTGGACAAATAGATTTGATTGCAGATCAACTCCTTTAGATAAAAGTTCTAAAACCCTAGGTGTTAGATCAGCCAAATCTAATTGGGATGGAATAGAGCTAAAGGGATCAGAAGCTAAAATATCTTCAGGTTTTAATGGTACAGAAGAAGAAGTAGAAGCTTCAAGTCTCCTTCTAAACGAGGCCTCTCTCACCAGTCTCTCTGGATTAGATAAAGGAGAAATAATTTGAGAGTCAGAGTGAGATCTGGTATGTTTTGAAGGAGCCAGCTTGGTCTAGTGGAGTTGCCAGGTGAATGATTTTAACCTACAATTTCTTTATTCACCTTAAAGAAAAAGTCTTAATCATTGTCCCAAGGAAAATAGTTCAATTTTTTCTCCCTGACAATGGCACGAGTCTGATGTTGTCCTCTGAGATGACTCTAGGTCAATTAATCATGCCAGAGAATCTAAAATGTTTTGTTTGTTTTTAAAGTTTTTGGATGACCAATGTTATAAATAATTTGAAAACAGATGCTTAAGCCTTAACAATTACTAAGTTGGATGAAAGGGTTGTTATTTGTCTAGGTATAGTTAATTGATTTAAAATGGTGAATAGAAGAACCTTGATGAAAAATAACTTGCTAAATATTCAAAAAAAAAAAAAATGATTGGTTATAAGAAAAGAATACAAGAAAACAACGTTTCCTGTAGAATAAAATATATTTAAACGAATGCAGATGGGTGTGATAATTAATTGACGTAGAGGAGTTTATAATAATAGATAGTCTTATAAACTAGTCCCTAATTATTGTTTATAACTTCACAAGGGATTTAATATTGGTTGATACTCAGTATGATCTTACCCAGATCTTTGCATAAAGACTTGAATACATGAAGAAAGAAATAATGAAATAAGCACATAAGAAAAAAATTACTAGGAGACAAACTATAGAAGGAAAATTCAGAATCCTTTCATTAACTTGAAGAAAATCTCCAGCTCGATTACGATTATGTTCTCAAAACTCATCCAAGGGCTCAACCCTTAATAAATCGAAGGAGGAGTTACTTATACAAAAATTTCTTCTAGATGTTTTCAAAACAAAAATAAAAAAATAGTACAAAACTATAGGAATTTCAAAACTACTAAGTGTTGGCACTATTCTTTAGGAATCTATTGGTGATGTGGTCCCTAAAAAGTGATGCCCAGCTGTCTTTCAGTTGTTGATGAAATTTAATCGATAACTTCACACAAGTGATCCCATCGTTCTTCACTTGGTATAGAAAGATTTACCAATTTCCTGTAAACTTCATTAACCTCAATGTACTTCTCAAAAGTGGGCTTATTTACAAAAATGTGTTTAATCTCATGCTTAATTGTCAAGTCAAAAACTAAAGCTTCTAACATTTTTTTTCCTGTAATATGACCCTTTATGCCTGCAAAACTTGCTTTATCAATTGCTATAGTATAAAGCTTTTGGCAGTATTCCTCCAAACTTATCAACCTATCATTTGGGGCCACTAATCCTGGCAGTCCTCTCGGACTGAGTAAGTTAAAATTAAAATGAAAACTTTGAACATAAATCTTCAAGGTTTGGCACTTAGTCTCTAACTGAGTCATAAGGTTCTTTTTCTGCAAAACCTTCTTGGTCTCCAAAATGGTTTTTGTTCTATCTAGAATCTCAATCTATTCCAACTCGGCCCTGGTTTTTGAATTAATAACTTTGATCATGTCTGTAGCTTCACTCGGTTTGTCTTTAAGAAGATGCTTAACTTCATCAATATCTATCTAGCATTTGTTTATAAGTTCCTTCTGCTCAAAAATGATTTGAATGGAGGGCCATACTTCAGTTATGGCCTAACTAATATCTACCCAAATGCTTTCCTTGGCTTGGGCCAAGGTTTGAGCCATTAATGACTCACTCTGCAAATCTTCTATCCTTTTGGTCAACATGTGGGTGTTTTCCATTTCTTCTACATACTAAGTGTGATTTTTTATCTTCTGATCTTCCAAATTCTTAAATTTCTTATGAAGCCTTTAGTTTTCTTATTTTTGGTGAGTCATCTCCTATAAGAGTTTGTTCAAATCTCCTGTTGTTGATGTAGATTGTGTTGTGGCTAATGTCGATTCCCCTGTTGTTGTGGACACTGTAATCGGAATAGTTGTGATGGGAGCTATAGCTAACTGATTAAATTGCTCTTTTTTCTTAAGCAATTTCTCAATTTTCTCCTCCATGGTCTTTATCTTGAACTGAGATTTCCTCTTCCATGAAATAAAATGAAGTTCATCCATATTAAACATTTGCCTAATATATTCCAAAGAGAAAATTCTCATTGGAACATGTTTGGGCAGTTTATATGGAGCCAATTTGCAGCGATATACTCTAATCTTTGTATAGTTCTAGTAAAGATACTAGTCTCCTGTTCTATATTGATCACTGAGATGTAGGATCCTTTTGATTTTTGTATTGATCCTGGGTTCACTCTGGCTGCTGAGAAGTTGTGCAACTGGGTGAATGAAACAATCAATGAATTCTGAAAATCTGAACTCAATTGAGTTCTTCCTAATCAATGAGGTCCTTTGTGTGATTGCTTGATTCACTTGTTGATCATCCTGCTTGTGTAGAAAAATAGGTAACATGTCTCCCTGCTGAAAAATAAATATATGTACTAGCACAGAGGAGTATTTACGTACTCCTTCAGTAGGTATATTCATCAATTGCGCAAGCATAGCTTTAGCCAAGAATTGATTGTAATTATACATGAAGGCAGGTTTGTTTTCTTTAGAGAAAATGGACAGATAACCTAAGATAGCTTCATCTACCCATTGATCTATTTGGTAGCCTAACAAGCAAGAAACTAGGGAAATTATGTGTTTAGCTCTCTCAGGGAACATGGATGTTGGATAAGGAGGATTCTTTTTAGGGAGCTCAACATATTTAGGGAGAAAGATCTCAAAAATATGAGCTCTTTGAGGGAAGGTGAGCTTTCGATATAGGTCCATTAATACTGCATTGGAGAAAAAGCTAAGGGAATCATTTTCAGGGATCAGAATCATCTTGTTGATAAGTTTTGGGGTGATAGATATTAGAATGTCTCCATTCTGAACTACCACAGTTCTCTGTAAAGGGTTATACTTAACTTGGCACCACATGACTAGATCAGGAAAAGAATAGTTTTGAGGAAACATTAAAGAGGCAGAAGGGATTCCCATAGATTTATATCATCTTCAGAGTCGATCTAGGTATGCTTAAGCCAATTGTGTAATTCAAACATGTCGAATTCACATTCTATGTCTATAATTTTAAAATATTGGTCAACCAATGGAATGTGCTCTAGTTCTAAGGCATCGAAGGCTTTTGGGTTTTCTTGTAATGCAAAAGAACTGGTAGATGGCTTGTCTTTTCTCTTAGGTGCCATGGTTACAAAATTGTAATGAAGGATAAGAGAAAAAGGAACAGGGATACCTTAAGATGACATGTATTGTTTGTAGGCTCGGTAGTGGCATAAATTGTAAAACCGGGAACAGTGAAAGAGTGGTTTAGGAAAGCCTGCATAATAGGTGAGGGGGTTATTTATAATTGAGATTAATTTATCGTTACAGGGAAGTTGTTACTGATCAGGAGAATGGGAATTTAATGCAGAGGGAGAACAGTAATGGGAGGAACGAATAGCGGCAATGGATTGGCAGAAACGGATAAGGACGCGCGACATGCAGCGGTTGGAGGTGGAAGGTGGGTAGATAAACGTTGGCGTGGTATTGGAAGATGTAGGAAACCAGAAAGGATTTCAGGGGGTGGGGTTGGGGGGGGGGGGGGGGGGGGGGGGGGGGGTGGGGGTGGGGTGGTAAGTGGTAATACATGAGGGGGGTGAAAAGCATGGAGGTGGTGACACATAGCGGGGAACCAGCACAAATAAAACTTCTTTTCGCACCCCCTCCTGTCATTATCACATAACATGGCGAAGGGGTGCGAAGTGGCTTCCTCGCCGTTGATCTGGGCGGGGAGGCGGATCACCGTGGTTTTTTTCTTTCCCTTTAGCGCTTGAAAACAAAATTATTTTGTCGTATATGACTTTGACTTAAAAGCATAACAATATTTATTTACAAAACATGAGTCATTGTTTAAAGGGTAATTAAATTCTGATTAAAAACTAATCTAATTTTGGCACATTTACATTAGCATCCATTATTTTCCTATTTCACTAATTAATCCTAATCTAATACAACTTTGGCCAAACTTTGAGCATATTAGGCCATAAATGTATCCTATTCTATCATATCTTCTAGTGTTCGACCAAGATTAAACAGTTTGGTGAACTTATTCTCTAATCTAAAACATAAATTTAAATGATTTGATCAAACAGTTTTATCCAAATCAGAAGTAAAGGTTGTGGCATATAAATAAGCTACACACAAACCTTTATTTATTACAAATGCAATTTATTTATATGAAGTGGCATTTAAAGAGGCGCACTTACACTTACACTTCTAATAGTAAATCCACTGATATTTTCTCAACTTCTTCCCTAGTACTTCTCTCGGCGGTTTCCTTTGATGCAACTCTCTTGGATGTCGTGTTAACTATAATGTCTAGAGAGATGTTCAACAACTTTAGTACCTATGGGATAGAGAGGACACTCATGGCAAGCAAATGTCAAAAATAAAAAAATAAAAATAAAAATAAATAAATAAATTCAAGATCAAGATCAAGTAGCAAGCCAGGCTTATTATTGGAAGGATTGGGCAATTTTGGATGACATAGGGGATTGGCTTATTGTGGGAACTGCGTAGTCCTAGTAGTCAGTGTGGGAGCTTGATGACTGGAACTACGCAATGCCTAGTTCAGTCTAGGCCAAGGCCTTGGAGAGACTGTGCATTGCGCAGTCTCAGTGGCCAATCTAGGAGACTGGCTCTTGGAACTGTGCAGTTGGAACCAGCGCAGGCTATGCATTGTGCAATTCCAGAAGCCAAGCCAAAGGCTTGAGTCTCCAGATTGAGTAGAGCTAGCTGTGCACAGTGAGATGGGCAAGGGGACATAGATCTGCCCAAGGGGAGTGTGAAAAACAAGAAGATTTGAAAGATAGTGTAATTTTGAATGTAGATATGACTAACTATTGATGCATGCATGTGAAACAAGTGCAGAAGTTGATTAAATTGAAGGAAAATGAATCATGTGAGCAGAGTCATCGGAACAACGACTGTTGGTGCAAAAACGGGAAAAATCAAGCGACACTTGGCAAAGGAAAGCTATAACTTGAAACAACACTTCTACAAGCTAAAGCCAAATAAAACGCCAACATTCATGCAAATAAATAAGTGAAACATCATTCTCATAAGCTACACAACAAGAAACGACAGAAAAAGCGGCAAAAGATGAGAAAAGAAAAACTCACCCGGAAAAGTGACAACGATCGCACTGAAGGCTCCTTGATCTCCTCGGGAATGCTAGAGCTCCAAGATCGAGTGTGCAAATGAGCTCTAGCAGCATTGATTAAATAGATTTGGTCAAGTTAGGGTTTATGATGCGCATGCCTAAAATCAAGGAAAAAGTGACACTTGGCAGAAATTTCTAAAAATAACGCAAGTGCCTCCTTCGAGTTACAAAAAATAGATCCCTATTTTTAGGGATTCTTGTTTTATTTTTTTTCTTTTTTTCTTTTTCAGGAAAAACTACCATGCATTACCTAGAAAGACCGCGCAGTTCTGGGAAGGTCTGGGCAACTCACTGGCTAATGCACTGCGCAGTTTCTGAGCAAAGTGGGGTCTGTGCAGTTCTTGTGCTCAATGCTAGGTTTCCCTTCCATGATTGTGCATTTCCAGAGCTCAAGCCTCATTGGCAATCAGGACTGCGCAATTCCCAACAGCAAGGCCAGTTTCCCTCAAGTATTGTGCAGTTCTCTGGGGTAAGCCTAGAACTGTTAAGGGACCAAGTCAAGAGATCGGCTTATGAGTTAGAAAATGAACAAAGTTAGAAAACACAAGACAAGATGAAAATAATAAGGCTTAGTCAAAGCACAAGTACTTGGATTAGTGCAAGATGAGTTGTTTTAATTTAGAAGGAAAGCTCCAAAATCGAAGGATAGGCAAAATTTTGGAGGGTGGTTGTAGCCGCTGTAGTGCCCCGCTCTAGTTGACTGACATTGAGATGACACTAACATTTATTTAGCCCTAAGGCCCACACATTATTCTTTGAGGACCTCAAGTTGAGGATCCGGACATATGAGTCTATTATTAGTGGTTGTGATGTTTATGTATGTTTTCCATTGATATTATGATGAAGATAGCATTAATGGTTATGTATGTATCTATTGGTATTATGATGATTGTAGCATTAATGGTTATGCATGTTCTCTATTGGTATTATGATGATTGTAGCATTAATGGTTATGCATGTTCTCTATTGATACTATGGTGATTGTAGCATAAATGGTTATGTTTGGTCTCTATTGAATTTATGATAATGATGGTGATAAAATATATGTATACTCTCTATTGATAACATGATGATGATAGCTTTGATGGATAGGTATGTTTATATTGATGTTACGATGTTGATAGCTTTGATGGATATGTATGTTTCCATTGATGTTATGATGATGATAGCCATGATGGATGTGTCCCCTATGTTACCTACTTTCATTAGTTCGGGCTTACAATGAACAATGATGTGAATGACTAGGTGTAGTTAATGATGTTATTATAACAATGACTAACACTGAGAAACCTTGTTACCAATGATTATTGAGTATGGCAGGAAACCACCAGAGGCACTCACATATGACGAGTTGATGACAACTGGTTTGATGAAAAAAAATTATATTATTTTATTTCAAAGTCAATTTTGAAGCTTGCTATATATGTTTATCTATATGCTGATGAGATGATAGTGGTTGCAGGCACAGATTAGTTGCTTGGCCGAATGACTCACATATGGGTGACGGGGTTGTACAAGTGGATGGAACTACATGGGAGGGGTGGGACAATGTCCCTGATCTCACCCACTAGCACTCCCGCCGTGACTTGGGCTGGAAGGGTTGAAACACCTTCGCCTTGAAGATCACGATGCCATGAGGGCAGTTCCCAAAGTTGGGTCGCTCATGAGGATTTTACCAAGGGGCGCGCATCAAGGCGGATTCCTTGATCCCCGACACCATTAGTCTCACTATAGCAGGCAACATAAGAGATGATAGTGGTCTATGACGTTGCACCTATATTTTCCCCTCGTAGTCACTGAATGCTTGAAGGGAAAATGGTGTGGCACCCTTGGAACTTCAAGGGAATTTCTTGAAGGGCACGACCAACTTGGCACCCTTGGCATCACAAATAACTATTAGGCGTGGCACCCTTGGAACTTCAAGGGAAGTTCTTGAAGGGCACGACCAAACTTGGCACCCTTGGAACCATTAAAAATAAATTAAATAATAGATTTAATCAAGGAATGAAAGCTAGATAAATTTACATCAAGGGTAAATGATGTTAGAAACCAAGGTAATTAAATCTAAAATAAAACTTGGGTTAAGAGGATCATAGGAAGAAATAAAATAGATTACCTTAAAAACTCTACTCTTCCCATGTTGGAAAATACTAGGAAGATTCTGTGGTTTAATTAGGTAAAAAGGGGAAAGAGGGACATAATTGTAAGGATAAATATTAATCCTAAACTAATTAAACCTAATTAAGAAAAGAGGAAGGTGAATTAAAATAAAAATAATAAATTAAATCTAGAGAAATGTAAAGAACCTCCATGTGGCAACAAACAACATAAGAATATCCATCTAAGAGATAACTTGAGTTAAATTAGGGAGTAGATAGGGGAACAAATCTTGACTCATTAATTGAATTTAAGTAATGAACACAAATTAAGGAATAAAAAGGGGGGATAAAGAGACAATTAGGAGAAGAAATAGGAATTTTGTTGAGCTGAGGAAAATATTAGTTTTAAATAAAAATTTAAGTAAATAATTTTGGGAGACCCTTGATGAGAGAGTGACACATGGGTAGGTGAATAATCAAGCTATTGAATTATAAAAAAATTAATTAATTATGCATGACATGACAAGTATCACCTATGAGGACTCCTATAAAAGAAGGGGCAAGCCATGGGAGAATGGACTTTTTTTGGTAACCCTATTGTTGGATGGATGAGATGATGTCAGAGCAGTGATTACAAAACTATAGTGAGTTTGGTGAGGTAGAGGATTTTAGAGAGGGGACTCTTGAGCCAAGGAGTGCTCTCCTCTACCAGCTAGTGCATTCCTCCATTGTACAACCCCATTGTAGCTCGGGGGTCCGCGGGGAAGAAGAGTACCCAAGGAGTAGGCTGGGAGGTTAACCGGTGGGTCTTTGCATTCGGATCAAGTACGTCATCATTCACTCGCGGAGGTGACCGGCAACAAGGGAATACCAGTAACAGCAGAGCAAGCGGAGTCTCGCCTTCTGGTGAACGGTACATATGTGTTTCATTACTATTTGATCTTAGTTAAAAGTATGTAAATGTTATGATATGTTTCCTGAAATGAGTTTCAGGAAAGTGTTAGACAGTGCTGAATAAATTTGAAATTTCAATGTGTTTCTCTTCTGGTGGTATTTTGCTGTGATTATAACAAACAAATATATATATATCTATATATATAGTATGGAAATGGACCTTACACTTGGTATCAGAGCCATGTTGAACCCTTGAGACCTATGGGCCCATGCATGCATGACTAGTTTTGTTAAAATATCTTCTACATGAGCTACCCAACAATTCTCGTGATCATTTTTGCAGCACCAAATCCAAGGACTGTCATGAAATAGATCCTTTATATACTTTTACTGCACGAGCAATCTACCATCGAGATTATTATATGTAGCTTCTAAATAAGCATCTCCACAATGTTCTGTGTTTGCATTCCATAAAGAAATAAACTTCGCTTCAAAAAGGTTCCATGTTTCTTCTATGAGTTTAACAATCCATTGTTTATAGTACTAGCGTTGGTTCTCATAGTTTCCATGGCCATCTTGTGAGAAGAACACAACTCTATTTTAGGACTACGATGAAATGAAACCTATGCTAATGTTAATTTTGAATCTGTATCAAGTTTGAATTAACTCGATGTGGCAAATTTTGGTTCTATAAAAATAAAAAATAAAAATAAAACACTGCAACCCTAAAGTGTGAAGTATAATGTTTGACTTGACTAAAGTGTGAGGTGTAATGTTTGGCTTGGACTATGTAAAATCTAGGTAACAGAATTCACTGAGAAAAAAAATTAAAATATATATATAGAGTTATCCTTTTTCTTTTGCCATTTATATGGTTTTTCCCATCCTCCTCCTCGAAGTTGACCGTCGGACACCGAGTAGCAGCTTACCAGTTACTAGTGAGGGTATTTATTAATTTACCTTGCTGAAAAAAAAAAAAAAAAAAAAAATCTCAAGACTAAGTTGACTCCGGCAACGAGCTGAACAATACTTAACTCGTGTATACTCGGACAACTCTACAATTCTCGACTATGAATTCATTAAATAGGGACTTGTGAGCCCATATGAATCATGCCCAGAGTTATTTTATTCAGTGGTGTTGTAAAAAGAAAAGAAAAACAAGTTTAAAAACTACTCACACAAAAATTTGGCCAAATTCCCCAAATACTCGCCTAAATAAATATCCAAATAAATGTTGGGTAGTGCTCGTGTTGTCGCTCGCTATTAAATCGCTGAACTCACAAAAAAAAAAAAAAACCTCCACAACATTTTAAAATTTTTTTATAAAGTAAACCCTAACGCCAAATCTACAATCGACATAGCACTGAAACCATAAGTCCTGGAAATTCTTGTGGCGGTTTTGTGCAGGTACTATATATAATGGTCAACCCTAAGCACTGATACACACAACACAGTGTATTTTCAACTAGTTTTTCAATTTCCACGGAAGAACTAGATCTCATAACATGAAATCACATCAACTAAAAAGAGAATTATTAAAACAAGTTGAGCTCAAAGGAGATTTAAATCAAATCCTGTGTTACATATAGAAACAAAATAGTAATTATTTTCTGAAATAACGATCTCTACCAAAAATAGCTAATAGCTTGGCTTTGGATCCGGCTCAGATGGATGAGAAGGTTTCTTAATGAAGCATGCATATTTAAAAGCATTTATCTGTTGTTGGCACTTGTAACGATCTCCTTTGTGCTCCTCCAACCATTTCTTCCGAGCTTCTCCATCACACGGCGATAGACTTCCCTTCTCCATTTCGCCCTTTTCCATTTTTCAACTTTCCATTTCAGGGAAAAAAGTGTCGCCGAGCTAAAGCTTTGAGAACGGTTACCTAAAAACAATAAAATCTTCAATCAATGCAAACGATAGTGTCTTTAAATTACTGAGATATCCCCGAATCCTCAGAAAAGTAATTAAGCTTAAAATCTTCAATCAATGCAAATGATATTGTCTACTATAATTATTTTAAATTATTGAGATATCGCCGAATTCTCAGTATTCTCAGAAACGCCTATTTAAGTTTAAATCTTACAGAACTCTTTGTCCTTAATTAAATTAGCAGAGTTATAAAAATTCTATAATAGGAAACGTTAATAAGTAGCCATTATCCAGTAAATACAATGATTAGAGTTGGTATAAATTCATGGTTTAGAGTTTATGACACGGATTTGCATGGCTCGAATGGTAAAACGCACTGACCTGTAAAAACAAAATAAAGGTAAATGGCGGTTAATTTTGAATTTCACTGGTTTCTTTAATGGTTTAAAATCTCACAGAACAAGGAAATAAATTTTGAAGTTGAGTTGAGTTTTTATATATATTTATGTTAAGAGCAATTAGTTTTGAATATTAATTTTTTTAAACTAATGGTTATTAGTTTTATATATATATAAAAAAAAAAAAAATTTAAACTAATGGTTATTAGTTATATATATATAATTTTTTTTTAAACTAATGGTTATTATATATATATATATATATTAGTTTGTGTTTTAAATATATATATTAATTTTTATATCAGATAAGATTTCAGGGCAAATGTAGTTTTGAGTTTTGAATATTTAAGTTTTAAATATATATTAATTACAAAAGAATTTTTAAATAAAATTTCACGAATTTAGTTTAGAGTTTTGAAAAAATAGAGAGGTTAAAGAAAATATATAAGTGTGGTTGTGGTTTTTGTTAGTAAATTATAGTTTTAAAATTGTTTATATTTATTAAAATTTATTTAAATTTCAAAATCAATGAAGTTATATATATATATAAAAGATGTATATTGTCAAATTTTTCCAAATTGAAATTTTTCATCCGAAATTTTATCTATTGAATTCAAATTCGAATTTGGTAATTATGTTTAGTGTAAAATCCACTTGGTAACTATATTGGACATTACAGATATGTGTAAAATCTTAAAATTAGGATTTCTGATTCGTAGTGATTCACAAGTCTCTACATTTCAGGGCAGCCATACATTGTTTGTGTTGGCCTTAGCAAGTATTCTTGGAATTCCTGATTTATGAAATTTTTTTTCTTATTTTAAAGTCCATGAAATTTTGTTTCTTATTTTAAAATTATATAATTACTATGTTTTACTTTTTACATTTTTATTTATTACTTGTTAGTTACTTTTTTACTATGTTTTACTTTTTACATTACTTGAAAATATAGTAAAAGTTTAATATTTTTCCTTTGGGGTATTTTTGACAGTATTGTATTTTAAAATTGTATTAGAACATAATTAAATGGTAATAATTTTTCTGGTTCTTTTGACATATTTTGTTGATTTTTGTTTGAGTTTAAAGTAGATCATATATTCATATTTTAACTTACTTGTGATTAGTGTTTAAAGTTGTTGCAAAATAAAGTTGAGCGTAAGGTTTTCAAGGAAGCTATTTTTACTAAAATTGTTCATTATGGTCATTTACAAATTACAATATATTGGAGTTTAGATATTACAATATGGTAATAGTGCTACAATATGGTAATATTGTCCGTATGTTATAAAAATATTTTACACTAATGTACAATTTGGTCATATAGTTGGATTTTTTTAAATACAACATTAATAGATTTCTTACCTAAATTTGCTCAATAACTTGCATAAATTTTGGTGGGCATTAACTATGGTAAATCCACATATTGACATTCTTAAGTTAAATTATGCTTAAAAATAAAAACAAAAATAACTTGCATAAATAATGGTAGGCAACAACTCTTGGTAGATACAATCTCAAATAACTCTTGCACTATTCTAGTCATTTACCCTTCATGGTTGTGCTAGTTTAACATTATCAGAATCATTATATTCTTAGACAAGATTCTACATTTCTCAGACGATGACGACCAAAAGAAAATTATTAAGGGTAAAGAACCGAGGGGTGTCCCTGAGGTTCATCTCCTCCATGCAACTAATGAAATATAGGCAAAAGGGATGTCAAATGTTCTCGGTGTTAGCTCTAAACGATAAGGGTGATTCTGAAAACCTTGATAAACATCCATTTCTTGTTGAATTTAAGGATGTATTTCCCAAAGAACTACCCGGGCTACCCAAAAAAAAATTGGAAATTGATTTCATCGTCGACATTAAACCAGGCACTGAGCCTATTGCAAAGGCACCCTATCGTATGTTAGCTCCAGAGCTAAAGGAAATGCAGATCCAATTAAAGGAACAGTTGGACTTGGGTTTCATACAACCTAGCATATCTCCGTGGGGAGCCCCTGTGATTTTTATTAAGAAGAAGGATGGGTCTTGGCAACTATGCATTGACTACCACCAATTGAACAAAGTGACGATAAAAAAAACCAATACCCTCTGCCAAGGATAGATGACTTGTTTGATCAAATGAGGGGGGCAGCTGTGTATTCAAAGATAGATCTGAGGTCGGGATATCATCAGTTGAGAATCAAGGAAGAAGATATCTCGAAGACAGCCTTTAATACAATATTTGGGCATTATGAATTTGTAGTTTTACCCTTTGGACTGACAAATTCCCCAGGTGTTTTCATGAGTTTGATGAATGAAATATTTCGAGATTACTTAGACAATTTTTTACAAGTCTTTATCGATGACAATTTGATCTACTCAAAGACCCCAGAAGAGCATGATGAACACTTGAGGATAGTTCTACAATGTCTTAGAGAAAACCAATTATTCGGGATGTTGTCAAAGTGTTCATTTTACCAAACCAAGATTCATTATCTTGGCCACATTATCTCTGGGGATGGTATCGCAGTAGACCCGATAAGGATCGAAGCCATCATGGAATGGCCAACACCAACCAATGTTCATGAAATACGAAGTTTCATGGGCATGGTAGGGTATTATCGTAGATTTGTCGAAGGGTTTTCGAAGATAGCAAGCCCCATTAATGAGCTCCAAAGAAAGAACAAGAAATTCATTTGGACCGAAAAATGTGAAGAGGCATTCCAAACGTTAAAGGTGTTATTAACGACATCACCAATTTTGAAGGTGCCAAATATGGAACAAGAATTTTTGGTTTGCACTGATGCCTCCAACGAAGGGTTGGGTTGTGTGATGATGCAAGAAGGAAGATTAATATCTTATGCATCAAGGAAACTTAGAACCCACGAAGAAAACTACGCAACCCATGATCTAGAAATGGCAACAATTGTTTATGCACTAAAGATTTGGAGACACTATCTTCTAAGAAGGAAGTTTGATCTAGGACTGACCATCGTGAGCTATAGCACATATTCACTCAAGACCACTTAAATGCAAGACAAAGACGATGGTCTGAGCTAATTAGTGAATATGATTTTGATATCACTTACATAAAAGGAACAGTAAATTGGGTGGTTGATGCTTTAAGTAGGAGGCCTCGGATATTTTCAGTGATTCCCTTAAAGACAAATTTGAGGGAGAAACTGCTTGATTTACAATTTAAAGGCACCTGGTATCAGGAGGTTAGCAAAAGTTTGAAGGAGGATGAAATGAGGGTCCCAAAATATGAAGAATACTCCCTTGATAATGATGGGCTACTATGATTTCGGGGAAGGATATATGTGCCACCGAATGAAAATATACGCCAGTTAATCTTGAATGAAGCACATCGTGCAATATACATGGCACACCCTGGTGTTAAGAAGATGAGTGTGGACCTAAAACCACTCTTCTTTTGGAAAGGGATGAAGAAGGACATCGTAAACTTGGTAGCAAGATGCTTAGAGTGTCAACGAGTAAAAGCTGAACATAGACATCCAACAGGATTATTGCAGCCCCATGAGATACCAAAATCTAAATGGGA
Organism: Pinus tabuliformis; assembly: GCA_031772625.1. Classification (NCBI taxonomy): domain Eukaryota; kingdom Viridiplantae; phylum Streptophyta; class Pinopsida; order Pinales; family Pinaceae; genus Pinus; species Pinus tabuliformis. Next base: position 797,476,190 of record CM062805.1, on the reverse strand, counting down.
AGTTACATCAATGGACTTCATTGTGGGACTACCAATGACCTCAAGAAGACATGATTCCATATTTGTAGTGGTGGATACGTTGACCAAGAGCGCCCATTTCATACCAGTTAAGACTACATACAAGGCACCAGAAATAGCCAGAGTTTTTATTAATGAGATTATGAGATTGCATGGAGTGCCTAGGAAGATCATATCTGATAGAGGAGCAGTGTTTACAGGAAGATTTTGGACCAGTTTCTAAGAAGCTTTGGGAACCCAGTTGAACTTCAACACTGCTTATCACCCAGAGACAGATGGGCAGACAAAGAGGACTAATCAAATCCTTGAAGACATGCTTCGGATGTATGTGATGGACCAACAAAAGAGATGGGAGGAGTTTTTACCACTTGTGGAATTTTCTTACAATAATAGTTATCAAAGTTCCATCAAGATGGCGCCATTTGAGTTTTTATACGGAAGACCTTATAGAACACCTCTCAGTTGGGACCAACTAAAGGACCGAGTATTAATAGGACCAGAAGTGGTGCAAGAGATGGAAGAACAAATGACTATGATTAGAGGAAGGCTAAAAGAAGCACAAGATTGACAAAAGAGCTATGTTGATGCTCATTGGGTAGACCAAAGTTATGATGTGGGAGATAGGGTATTCCTGAGAGTAAGGCCCCAAAAAAAAGCTCTATAAGATTTGGAAAGGGAGAAAAATTGTCTCCACGGTTTGTCGGACCTTTTGAAATCTTAGAAAAGAAAGGGTCGGTGGCATATAGGCTTGCCTTACTTCCATCCTTAGTGCATATGCATGATGTGTTTCATGTTTCTGTTTTGTGTCATTATATTTCAGATCCTTCGCATGTTATTGACTTTGGTCATTTCAGGTTTCGGATGAGGGAACAGTGATGGCCAAACCAGTTCACATACTGGACCAATGAACTTTGCAACTTAGACGACTGTTAGTGGACCAGGTTAAGGTCTAGTGGGACAACTATAGTCCCAGTTGAGCTACTTTGGAGGACACCGAGGAGATGCGTCACCATTTTCCTTACCTATTCCAAGGACTTCAAGACGAAGTCTATTATTAAGAGGGGGTGTATGTAGTGCCCCGCTCTAGTTGACTGACAGTGATATGACACTAACATTTATTTAGCCCTAAGGCCCACACATTATTCTTTGAGGACCTCAGGTTGAGGATCCGGACATATGAGTCTATTATTAGTGGTTGTGATGTTTATGTATGTTTTCCATTGATATTATGATGAAGATAGCATTAATGGTTATGTATGTATCTATTGGTATTATGATGATTGTAGCATTAATGGTTATGCATGTTCTCTATTGGTATTATGATGATTGTAGCATTAATGGTTATGCATGTTCTCTATTGATACTATGGTGATTGTAGCATAAATGGTTATGTTTGGTCTCTATTGAATTTATGATAATGATGGCAATAAAAGATATGTATACTCTCTATTGATATCATGATGATGATAGCTTTGATGGATAGGTATGTTTATATTGATGTTACGATGTTGATAGCTTTGATGGATATGTATGTTTCCATTGATGTTATGATGATGATAGCCATGATGGATGTGTCCCCTATGTTACCTACTTTCATTAGTTCGGGCTTACAATGAACAATGATGTGAATGACTAGGTGTAGTTAATGATGTTATTATGACAATGACTAACACTGAGAAACCTTGTTACTAATGATTATTGAGTATGGCAGGAAACCACCAGAGGCACTCGCATATGACGAGTTGATGACAACTAGTTTGATGAAGAAAAAAAATTATATTATTTTATTTCAAAGTCAATTTTGAAGCTTGCTATAAATGTTTATCTATATGTTGATGAGATGATAGTGGTTGCATGCATAGATTAGTTGCTTGGCCAAATGACTCACATATGGGTGATGGGGTTGTACAAGTGGATGGAACTACATGGGAGGGGTGAGACAGTGTCCCTGATCTCACCCACTAGCACTCCCGCTGTGACTTGGGCTGGAAGGGTTGAAACACCTTCGCCTTGAAGATCACGATGCCATGAGGGCAGTTCCCAAAGTTGGGTCACTCATGAGGATTTTACCATGGGGCGCACATCAAGGCGGATTCCTTGATCCCCAACACCATTAGTCTCACTATAGCAGGCAACATAAGAGATGATAGTTGTCTATGACGTTGCACCTATATTTTCCCCTCGTAGTCACTGAATGCTTGAAGGGCAAATGGTGTGGCACCCTTGGAACTTCAAGGGAATTTCTTGAAGGGCATGACCAAACTTGCCTTGGAACCATTAAAAATAAATTAAATAATAGATATAATCAAGGAATGAAAGCTAGATAAATTTACATCAAGGGTAAATGATGTTAGAAACCAAGGTAATTAAATCTAAAATAAAACTTGGGTTAAGAGGATCATAGGAAGAAATAAAATAGATTACCTTAAAAACTCTACCCTTCCCATGTTGGAAAATACTAGGAAGATTCTGTGGTTTAATTAGGTAAAAAGGGGAAAGAGGGACATAATTGTAAGGATAAATATTAATCCTAAACTAATTAAACCTAATTAAGAAAAGAGGAAGGTGAATTAAAATAAAAATAATAAATTAAATCTAGAGAAATGTAAAGAACCTCCATGTGGCAACAAACAACATAAGAATATCCATCTAAGAGATAACCTGAGTTAAATTAGGGAGTAGATAGGGGATCAAATCTTGACTCATTAATTGACTTTAAGTAATGAAAACAAATTAAGGAATAAAAGGTGGGGATAAAGAGACAACTAGGAGAAGAAATAGGAATTTTGTTGAGGTGAGGAAAATATTAGTTTTAAATAAAAATTTAAGTAAATAATTTTGGGATACCCTTGATGAGAGAGTGACACATGGGTGGGTGAATAATCAAGCTATTGAATTATAAAAAAAATAATTAATTATGCATGACATGACAAGAGTCACCTATGAGGACTCCTATAAAAGAAGGGGCAAGCCATGGGAGAAGGGACTTTTTTTGGTAACCCTATTGTTGGATGGATGAGATGATGTCAGAGCAGTGATTACGAAACTATAGTGAGTTTGGTGAGGTAGAGGATTTTAGAGAGGGGACTCTTGAGCCAAGGAGTGCTCTCCTCTACCAACTAGTGCATTCCTCCATTGTACAACCCCATTGCAGCTCGAGGGTCTGCGGGGAAGAAGAGTACCCAAGGAGTAGGATGGGAGGTTAATCGGCGGGTCTTTGCATTCGGATCAAGTACGTCATCATTCACTCGCGGAGGTGACCGGCAACAAGGGAATACCAGTAACAGCAGAGCAAGTGGAGTCTCGCCTTTTGGTGAACGGTACATATGTGTTTCATTACTATTTGATCTTAGTTAAAAGTATGTAAATGTTATGATATGTTTCCTGAAATGAGTTTCAGGAAAGTGTTAGACACAACATGAATAAATTTGAAATTTCAATGCGTTTCTCTTCTGGTGGTATTTTGTTGTGATTATAACAAACAAAAAAATATATATCTCTATATAGTATGGAAATGGACCTTATACGAAATGGACCTTACAGCCGCTACAAAAACATCCCATTTGGAACTATAGGATTATAGGCACGTGTATTGTTGATATTTCTATTTTCAGGGATGATAATTGAGCAGGAGGGATATCCTTCTTTAGCATGACCTTTTGTATTTAAATGCACATATGAGCTCACAAACTTGGAGATTATTATACTCATTCCACAAGGTCACATGCTCAATACATAGATTAATATCACCAAAACCTATACGGCATGATTAGGAGAGGATTTTTGGGTCCTTGTTTAATAATACTCATGCAATTCATACTCCATCCCACAAAAATATTGTGAGGTTGGCCCCATTCTTAGTGCGTGGTGGGTATCTTAGGATGCTGAGAGTTAATAGATTTAAAGGTTACACTATCACTATTGTGTTGGAAATATTAAGAGGGGGTGGATCAATATTTATTAGCAATTAGTAACATATTAATATTTCTAGAGAATTGATTAATATTTAGCATTAATTCAAAGCATAAAGCAAACAATAAACATTAGACACAAAAAAATTTTAGGTAGAAACCCCCTCAATGACAAAAACCACTAAAATATTTTATAATGATTTTTTGAGTATACCAAATGCTTCATCTCTAACTGAAAGGGATAAAAGCATTCAATTTTCTAGCTCCAACTAGAAGGACGCTCCAACGCCCTAGTTTTATCAGCAATAGTTGAAAGGATGCTCCAATACCCTAGCAAGCTCCAACTTTCCCTAGAACCACCCTACCATCTTGAAGTGCTTTCAGGATCCAACCTAAAGGTGACTTCAACCACCTGCCTAGCACCACCCAAGCACCCTGAAAAAAAATGATGATGAACTTGAAAATGATTGTGGGCTCTCGTACCAGGGATAATGGCCCACTTACAATGATAGACTATTGCAATTGATATAAGACTAAAACCCAACCAAAATAGACCCTTACCAAAAGTGATGGATACTATAATCCTTGTTGTTGTATGGTTGTAAGATGACTGGAAGAGACCCTCGTTGCTGCACAATGATTGAAGATGAAACCATTTATAGAAAATGAATGATAAAACCCTTAGAAAATGATGAAGCCCTTGTCAAGAATAATGAGACTGGTGTAGTCAAGATAAGAGTAATATCTTTACTGTTAAAAAGCCTTACACCACAAGTGTTCACAATGCTGATTAATCTGCTAATTTATGAAAGAAAATGCACATTCCAAAAGTCTGCAAAGTCAAACCCTAACTATTGTATAAATGAGACCCTGATACTTCTAAATTCCCTGTTGCTAACAATAACTTCTTCAATAATTTGTGTTATAACTGTAGAAACCTTTACTACTAACAATCAACCCTCACTACCAAATTAAGCTAGCAAACATAAAATATGTGTACAAGTTTGAATTTCAACATACCGAGGATTACAATATTTGTACACTTATACCTCCACAGTTTATTGTATGCCCAGAAAATTTCAAGCAATGTATTTACTTGTAGGGACACGATTTAATAATTGAAGAACTACAACATACCTCTAAATTGTGAATTGTAACAATACCTCACTCTGACAAGACCGAAATTTTAATGTTATTTCTTCAATACTTATAGGTCACAAGGTCAGCTAAGAAAACATATATATATATATATATATATATATATATATATATATATATATATATATATATAGCTTAAGTTTCCCTTAGGACTATTCGATTGGGCCACAAACATATACAAATAGCACAATTTATATTTCACTGAAGATGTCTTCTAGTCAATGGAGCCAAATGGTCTTGAAATATTCTTGAGAAAAAGCCCACATGAAAGTCACATTTGTAAGCTTCAGAATTCAACCATCTCTCATGCTTCTCAACTAGAAATGGAGGCTACTTAAGCTTAGATATTTGGAATTCTAGAGAAGTCATAGTCCTGAAATAATGGCAATGCTTCAACAAATTAACCATAAAAAATTCATACGTTTGGAGGATCAACCATAGATAATTAGTCCACACACCTCAAGGCTATACCAGTCTACAAAACATCACTTTGGTGCCTCAAGAAAGTGTAAATTTGAAGGCCAAATCATTAGAATTAGAACCCTTATAAGAATTCAGGTCACGTATTGATGTCATTATTCATACTTAATTCACTGGGGTTTCAAACCGCAGATAAATATTTCTTATGCTCAGAGCTGCAGGCCTTAAATGGTACAACAAGTCCTTATGCTCAAAACCACATACATATTCTGAAATTTGTCAGATTATGGCCACAAAGAGATGGTATATGAGACCAAACTATTCTATCTTCACTATTCCTGGTCGGTTACTTTCTTAAGCTCACAACCTTCAGATCGTGCCTAAAAACTCCTTCGTTGGTCCTAAGATGATAAAACTTGTGCTCAATGGATGAGACCTGCAAAGAGAACTCCACAAACCCAAGTCCCAAATTGAAACAAGAACCAAAATCCCAAGTCTTTCGATTGATACTTCCTCCACAGGGCCGAGATAGTTTTAGAGTAAGATTCTTCAAGAGATTTTCATCAAGATCATATCTTTGGAGGAGATAGCTAATCCATTTTATATATTTTGGAGGGGCTCATAAGGGCTAATTTAATTTTCTATTTTGGAGGGATATTCACAACTTAAAATTTTAATTTTGAAATCTTGAAACCCACAGAATGAGATCGTTTTCCCTTGGGAATCAAGTTTTAATTTTTTTACTTGAAACAAAAATCCATCATGGCTTATAAATTCAAAAATTAATCTTTGAGACCCTCCATGCAATATTTTAACCATAGAAATTTGATAAAACTTCTATTTTCATGATTATATTGTGTTTTCCAATGATAGGGAGCCACATCACCATCCTTTGGGTTTTTTACCTACAAATTGCATCATTTATCTTCAAAAAGGCATAACTCAAAATACGTAAGGGCTCTCAGGGCATGCCACATACCATAGAAATTAGATCAACGAGGAGTATCCAATAAATATTATCTAGACTAAAAAAATGATTTTCCATGACATATTGGTCATCAAAGGCGGGGCATCTTCTGGTGTTGCTTGGGTTGACATCAATGATAACCACATAGCAACAATCTCCCCCTTTGTCATTGATGGCAACACATACTCCCCCTTGATCACTACTCCCCCTAAATCCATGCCTCTAATCTTCCTATCTTGTCTTCTCTTCCCCTTTGACATCATTGGAAAAGGGTGACTCTCTCTAACAATCTGCCTACTCTGTGTACATGTAACCTACCTCTAATCCCCCCTATCTTCTTGGCTGGATAAAAATTATTTCAATGTGAACTTGGGAGAATCCCAAGTTTGTGTCAAAGATACTCAAATGTCTCATGCGGTAATGGTTTGGTGAATATGTCAGTTATCTGCTCCATTTTCCCAATATATTCCACTTTTATGTTTCTTTCTGCCACTTATTCTCGAACAAAGTGATATTTAATAAGGATTTGTTTTTTTCTAATGTATGACAATATTTTTGGAGATGGTTATGGCACTGGTGTTATCAAAAAACATCAGAATGAGCTCATGAAACTTCACCTGAAGATCCTATAACATTTGCATTAGAGAAATTTTGAGGTGTAAAATGGGCCTCCTAAGGAATATTATAAAATAATAGTGGACATAATAAAATATAATTAGATTACATCATCAAATTTTAGAGGGAAGAAAGAAAAAACTACTTTTTCAACTCATATTTTCAACTTATCTCCTTATGGTTTTACTCGAATTTTGAGCAAGAGCACTTGTTTGATGCGAAATTTAATTCTTCATCCAAGGAGTACCCATGTTTCATACTTTCAATGGACCTACACGAAAAATGAGAAATACATGAAAAAGCGTGATTGCAATCACACTTTTCATGTATTTCTCATTTTTTGTGTAGCAGGATGCATTGAAAGTATACAAAATGGGTACTCCTTAGATGAGGAATTACATTCCACATTCAATGAGTGCTCTCGCTCAAAATTTGAGTAAAACTATAGGGAGATAAGCTGAAAATTCAAGTTGAAAAAATAGTTTTTTTTATTTATTGTTTTTTAATCTTTTTACTTTTTTACTCGAATTGTTGGGTAGCGCAAGCCTCGCGGAACAAGTATGGGGTGCGAAGCCCGGAATTGTGGGTAATATTAGGGTAAAAGACTCCACGGAGAGCATGGAGCGCGAACTATAGTAGGTTGAGTCAAAGGGTAGTCTGCCCAAAAATAACGCAAAGAAATAGAAATAGAGTCGGCCCGCGGAGGGATCGCAGGCCAAGGGAAAGTATAAATAGAACGGGGCTCTATGAGGGAAAGTAGTTCTTTTGAAAGATGGAATGTAATGGGTCCTTAAAGGCAATAGCTTGAAAGATTTTGTAAGTCCGAGTCGAAGGAGTAGGGTAGAAGGTAGAGGCTCTGCAGCTGTGTGTGTAGAGGCCTGAAAAGCCCACAGCTTTGTGCGCGGACCCCTGCAGCTGAGTGCGCAGGGTGGGTCTGGATGTATTGTTGAAGATTGATAATAAAGATAAGTTTCTTCTGAATTTTGTGTTGATTGCGACTTTACTCTTTTATGATAAATGAACTATTATTATTTCTGCATTTGCTACGGTTGAATACATGTGAACTAGGTTAATCTTGATGCGCGAAGTAACCAAAAGTAATAAATGTTTGCTTAAAGACCATTTTAACTAGATCAAACCAGTAATAAGTGATTCAATCTGTAATAAGCGTGATAAGGGTATTTCGATCTGCGTGTATCTGGCATAGCACGAGGCTGTAGAACAGCGTGAAAGCCCCAAACCACATCCAAGACATCCCCAGGGTGCAGAAACCTGGTTCCAACACCCTCCCCTGCTACCTCGGGTGAGACCTCAGTCCGCGCTTCGCGGGCTGTTGCCGAAAGGGCCGGTAGCTGCGGGATTTGTTTGGCTAAATAATTCTTTCGAACCTGGGTCAAGCCCATATAAGCCAACAAATGGTTCCATTGTCGGGGACAGAGGCACGGGTATCAGGGTGCGTGTACATTTGGCCAACAATCAGGGGTGTGGTTCCATGGACAGAGTCGCACGGGTGCGCTGTTCCAAGGAATGATGACCGTTAATACCACTGTTCATGACAAGAAGGCTGCATTATGGCAAAAGGGAGTGGGCAGCGGGCAATTAAGAGCAACAGTATGACCTAGATATGAAATGATCGGCCACAGATTTCACACGGGAAGGTTACATGAGCTGGAATGAGCGGCTATCTGGGCAGTTGAAGTTTGCATGGCTTATAAATCACCATGGGGAATCCGCTAGGCAGCCTACACTTCGGAAATACAGATGGAGTTGTTCATCATCTCTGCACCAGGCATGTGCCCGAAGGTAGTAATCTGGCCAAGGGAGGAGCAGGACTCTCTAAGGAGTCCAGTATTGACAGCTGCAGGTATCCCACAGGCTGCAGCATCGCTAGCAGGGGATGTACCGAAAAAAAGGGAATGCGAAGTAGAATTGGTCTGGATGTTGTCACCCTGCCTAGGGGCAGGATGGTGCACTACAACAAAACAACAGAAGGATGGACAAATGGCGACTATGGGTGGAGATGCAGTCAATAAGTCGCCTCTGATGGTTCCCGACGATTGGGATCATGCGGACAGCACCCAGGGTCTTGCAAAATTGCAACACAGGTTGCAGCGGATGGTGTGAAGAGAAGATACGATGGTCGGAAAGGGCTACAGTGGTACCAGGAGGTCTCGTATGCGGCTCCCCCACTCACGCTAAAATCCTCAGAGGGGGTGTTCTGTGTTAACCGAGCAAAGCAGAATGAGTATCATCAGTTGCAAGATGTGGTAGAAACACTGAAGCAGGAGATGGATGAAGCGTTGCAGGAAACAAACTAGGAGCAGCCAGATGACGAACGCCACTCAAAGGGAGGTGAACCGCAACACCAAGATAAAGCGTCTAGCCACACCAACAAGTGACTTGGGACAAGTCACGATGATTGTGTTTGGGGACTGTTGGGTTGCGCAAGCCTCGTGGAACGAGTATGGAGTGCGAAGCCCGGAATTGTAGGTAATATTAGGGTAAAAGACTCCGCGGAAAGCACGGAGTGCGAACTATAGTAGGTTAAGTCAAAGGGTAGTATGTCCAAAAATAATGTAAAGAAATAGAAATAGAGTCGGCTCGCGGAGGGATCGCGGGACAAGGGAAAGTATAAATAGAGCGGGGCTTTATGAGGGAAAGTAGTTTTTTTGAAAGATGGAATGTAATGGGTCCTTAAAGGCAATAGCTTAAAAGCATCTGTAAGTCCGAGTCGAGGGAGTAGGGTAGAAGGTAGAGGCTCTGCAGCTGTGTGCGCAGAGGCCTAGAAAGTCCGCAGCTGTGTGCACGAACCCCTGCAGCTGAGTGCGCAGGGTGGATCTAGATGTATTGTTGAAGATTGATAATAAAGATAAGTTTCTTCTGAATTTTGTGTTGATTGCAACTTTACTCTTTTATGATAAATGAAATATTATGATTTCTGCATTTGCTATGGTTGAATACATGTGAAATGGGTTAATCTTGATGCGCGAAGTAACCAAAAGTAATAAATGTTTGCTTAAAGACCATTTTAACTAGATCAAACCAGTAATAAGTGATTCAATTTGTAATAAGCGCGATAAGGGTATTCCAATCTGCGCGGATCTGGCATAGCGCGAGGCTGCAGAATAGCACATGAGCCCCAAACCACATCCAAGACATCCCCAGGGTGCGGAAACCTAGTTCTAGTACCATCCCCTGCTACCTCGGGTGAGACCTCAGTCCGCGCTTCGAGGGTTGTTGCCAAAAGGGCAGGTAGCTGCAGGATTTGTTTGGCTAAATAATTCTTCCGAACCTAGGTCAAGCCTATATAAGCCAACAGCAATAATGGTGAATCATCCCCCATGGTTGACATCATCATCTTGAATCCTATTGGTTCTTATAAAGTTGATTTTGGTTGTACATTTTTGTTTTGAGGCCCATTAGAGACCTCAAAATTTCTCTAATGGTTTCATACAGAGAACCTGAGTACAACATGTTGTGATATATTATGCTTCCATTGTGGATAAGGAGATTGAACATTTCTTCTTGCTCAACCATGATACAAGAAAACCACCTAAATATAAATTTTCTCCACTGGTGCTTTTTTTATCATCAATGTTGCATGCCCAATCTGCATTTGTATAAGTTGTGATAGTTAAGTCATTTCCTTTTGAATACTATAACCCAAAATCAATTTTTCCCTTGAAATATTGAAATATTCTCTTCACTACAACAACATGGGATTCTTTTGGTGCTGCTTGAGAACATGCTACTTGTCCAAATGTCTGCATCAGATTTGGTATAGAAGTTGTTACATATAGGAGACTATCAATCATGGATCTGTACATCCTTTGGTCTATATCCTTGGATAAATCATCAATTGTCAACTTGTATCCAATCACCATTGGGATGCTAATCGATTTTCAATCTTCCATCTGAAATCTCTTCTACATTTATTTGATATACTTGGCTTGACATATAAATATGCCCTTGTCTTCCTGAGATATATGAAGTCCCAAGAAGAAATCCAACTCACCAAGTAATGACATCTCAAACTCATTATGCATATATGATGTAAACTGCTTGCTTAACCTGTAATCATCGCTACCAAGGATGATGGCATCCACATAAACTTGGATAATATTCAAGTTGCCTTACTCAACTTTCACATAAAGGTTGATATCAAAATTTCCTCTCTTGAACCCTTGTTTCCACAAGTACCTGTCAAGACAGGCATACCAAGCTCTAGGATCTTTCTTGAGACAATACAATGCTTTCTTCAAACAACAAACATAATCCTTCTTGTCAATGAGTAGAAACCCCTTGGGTTGTTCTATATAGACTTTTTCTTCCAATTCTCCATTTAGAAAGGTTGATTTAATGTCCATCAGATACACCTTGATCTTTTCTAAACATGTATAGGCCAAGAACATCTTGATGGATTCCATCCTGGCGATGGGTGCAAATGTATCTTCGAAGTCTATTCCCTCAACCTACATATAACCTTTACATACCAATCTTTCCTTTTTCCTGGTAACCTATCCATCCTCATTCAATTTGTTTCTGAAGACCCATTTTGTACCAATGACATTATTATCCTTTGGTCATGGAACTAGTTCTCGCGTGTCATTATTTTCAATCTTATCCAATTCTTCATTCATTGCTGCTACCCAATGTTCATCGTGACTAGCCTCTTCAAAGTTGTTAGGCTCAAATGTGGCCAAGGGTGCAAGATGTGCTTGTTCTGGCATGCGTAGCTGTTGAATTCTTTTGATTCCTATGCCTTCTACAATGTTCCCAATAATCTAGTCTGAAGGATGGTTCTTTTGATACCATTTCTTGGGAGTCTTAGAAGGTACCTTCTATTCATTTCTTGTCTCTTCCTGGTTGGTTTGTGTTTCCTCATTTGATTGCAGTTTCTTTAGGGCATCCTCTTTGACCTTTTCTAGTTTCGCCTCTTGCGTCTCTAGTTCACCTAAATATGAGCTTCTTTGGTCCACAAGCTTCATCAAATGTTACATTGATACTTTCAACTATCTAATTGGTTCTCTGATTATAACATCTGTATGATTTACTTTTGCATGAGTAATGTTTGTCAATTTAATTGTCTTAAATTGCTACATAAATTATCAACTGGAGTTGGTAAACTTGTGAAGTGAAAGTGCACTATATGTGTTAGAAGCCTTCAGATTATTAATGCGTATAATTGAGTGATTGAAATTTTATTTTTGAGGATGTTTTGTGTTCCTATTTTACTCTTTTAAAGAAAATAAAATTAACATATTCAATCTCAATTACATTTCTTCTCACTCCTTTCTAATGAAATAAAAAATGCTCTTCACACTTACAAAATGAAACTAAAGCAAACTCACACTATCTCATTAAATTAAGAGAACTTAACCAATCTATTGTAACACAAATTTAATCTCTAAAAGTGGAATTATTCATCTAATATTCTAGCAACCCTTTGCATAAAAACCAAAATGAACTTGACTTCTAGTTAAATCGAAAACTACACATTTTATCATTATCAATCACTCACGCTTTGAAATCAAAACTATAAAGAAATCACTCATGCTTTGAAATGAAAACTGTAAAGAAATCACTCATGCTCTGAAATGAAAGACTGTAAAGAAATCACTCATGCTCTAAAATGAAACTATAATGAAATCTATAAAAAGAAATTACACTACAATTAGCATCATTATAAATAAACTTGAAGAGAATGATGAGTGAAATCTTGTTATTGCTGAATTTTCTTATTATTTGATGGATAGTAATGTTTACAGACTTTAATGCAACGCAGACGGGGGAGCAGGGATGAACAGCTAGGGTTTACAGTCTTTAGCAGCTGTTGAACTCCATGGAAGGGCGCAAAGGAGGGAGATCCACTCCCTCCTACAAGCAGGCTGTGGCCAGCCGAGGTAAGAAACCAATAGAATATGTCAGAGGTCTTGCAGAAGAAGGGAAAGAGAGCATGGAAGAGGAGCAAGAGGGAAACAAATCAAGGGAGAATAATAGCACAAAAAAAAAGGACGAAGAAGACAAGGAACAGGGAGAAAAATCAAGGCACAGAAGGGACCATGTAAACCCAAAGGTGAAGTCACACCCAGAGTAGTTCTGAATGATCCTACTATGCAGGCACACAAGGACCACATGCGGACATATGCTATCATTTGTAAATTCATGGGATTATGGTCCACTGAAAAGGCATTACAGACATGGATTAAATACCACTGGAAACCAAAAGGAAGCATTGACCTACATCTTGGGTCAAAGGGATTCTTTACTGTGGTCTTCACAAATATTGAGGATAAAGACAAGGTGTTTGAAGGAGGGCCCTACTTCTACGCAACAGCAAGTCTCTACATGCGGCCGTGGATGATGAAATTTGTCCCAAAGCGTGAGACTTTCACTTCGGTTCTGGTTTGGGTAAGACTCTACTCCCTCCCTCTTGATTACTGGCAAATGGAATCGTTAACTGCCATAGGAAATAAATTAGGGCGTTTTGTCAAAGCTTCTGAAGCCACTAGAAGGGGAAAATACACTTCCTTTGCACGAATTTTTGTGGAGATGGAACTCTCTGGAGCTCTACTAGATGAGGTTATCTTGGAAGTTTTTGATGAAGAATGGGTGCAAACAGTAGATTATGAACATATCCCATTCAGATGTTGTAGATGCCATGAGCATGGGCACCTATTTAGGGATTGTCCTCTCAGTAAAATAGAAAACAAGAGTAAAGCTACCACAATGAAAGATACTAAAAGCTTTCACAAAGTGAGTCATAGAGGAAAAGGGGGAAAAGGGGACTAAAGCAACATCAAGCATAAGGGCCACAAGCCAGTCTGAACAAGTACCAAGTACTCGAAGAAGAAGAGAGATAACAAAAGTAGATTAGGGAATGGAGGGAAGTCCAGTGGAGAAGGAGAAAGAAGAAGACAAAGATCAAACAAAGGATAATAATAAATAGAAAGAGCCTATGATGAGAGATGTAGAACTGGAGATGGACCAGGAAATGACCCAGAGTGAGATGGAAATGGAGGACCATGAACTACAGGAGATTCTTGATAGATAACACCTAGATTTTGAAGGGTTCTTGAAACAGGGAACCATGGGAGGGGTAGACTCGTTACCTCAAGGAGAGTTCACTAGAGTACAATAGCTGTACATATGGAAAACTCAGGCTAAAGGGATGGATAGGAAAAGAAACACTGAAAGACAGGGTAACGAAGGTGTGAAACCTATGAAAAACACACCAGGTTTAGCACCTAGATACCCAGGAAAGAAAAGAGGCAGAAAAAAGTGGAATGAGCTTTTGATGGAATGTGGAAAGCTAATGATAGATTCAGGTAATATGAAAGACCTAACCAGTTACTCCTTTACAAATCTTTAATGATGAAGTTCACTTCTTGGAATATCAGGGGTCAAGGTAATAAAAGGAAATAAAGGTTACTTAGTAACAGAATGAAACAAGAAGCTCTGGATATGATCTTTATCCAGGAAATTAAATGTTCCATTCAGAAAATAAAAGAAATATATAGCGAATGGCTCAATCGATTTGAGTTTCTAGAAGTCAAGGTAGAAAATACAACAGGAGGAATCCTAACTCTTTAGAACCCCCAAAAGATTGGCATAATAGATGCTGAGGATTCTAGAAATTATTTATCAGTGGTTATTCAGCCCGTGGGGGATAAGGAGACCTATCTGGTCACGAATGTTTATGGCCCTCAGAGAATGGATGACAAACTCAGGTTTCTAGATTCTCTTGTGGATCTCAAGGAGAGATATGTAGGAATACCATGGATCATGGGTGGGGACTTCAACATGATCAAATCACTTTCAGAGAAAAAAGGGGGAACCAGAACTCTAAACAAAGAATCTTTAGCATTTCAAACTTTTATGGAGAATATGAAGCTAGTTGACATTGATTCGAGTAATGGTCTCTTTACTTGGAACAATAAAAGAGGAGGAGAGTCTCAAGTAGCCTCAAATTTAGACAGATTCATCATCTCAGAGGACCTTATGCTATTATGAAACCAAATCACAAAAAGATAGAAAAGATAGATGAATGCCTTAGAAATAAGCCTCTTCGAGGGGGCAACCTCCTTTACATTACACAAATGAACAATTCTTGGATGATACAAATGGCAAGACCTCCTTTCTATATATAGGAGTCTAAGGGGTCATAATATAATTAGAGCCGACATAACAATAATAATGTAAGGGCACAATAATAACATTAGTGGGCTTCTATGGGGCACAATAATAACAATATGGGGACTACATGGGAACAACAATATAATAAAGGGGTTGTACTAATAACAATAAGGAGTTACATGAGTAGTATAGGGACCTAACATGCCCCTTTGCTTCAAAAAGTGTTGTCCTCAACGCTTGAGTAGTTCTTGATGTTGCTGTATAAAATTCTTGTCCTCCCATGTGGAATTTTTAGCTGGTAAGTTCTTCCACTCCAGGCTCCAATATGATTTTTCCTTCCTCGTCAAGTTCTGCCAATATTGTTTGAACTGTGATCTTCTACAACTTTTGAATGAGTGTCCACACTTTTTTGTCCTTATTCTATTCATACCTCGTTTTGTTTATCCAATCTAGTTGGATTATAGAAATGGCACACAACAATGCTTCCACATCCTCATCCTTTCTTGAGAGTGCATCTGCCACAACATTTTGCTTCCATTTTTTGTAGATGATTTCAAAGTCATAACCCAACATCTTTGTGACCCATTTTTGTTGCTCTTCAGAGCATATTTTTTGTTCTAAAAAGTATTTAATATTATCATGATTCGTTTTTACCTTGAAGTGTCTTCCCATTAGGTAAGGTCACCATTTCTTAAGTGCGTGTAGTATTTCCAACATTTCCTTCTCATAAATAGCTTTCTTGAGGGACATTTTTTTGTATGTATGTAACCATAAAAATACCCAATCGCCTACATCAAAACTTCTTTCATTGCGATGTTGATCTACCTGTTGTTTCATTTGATTCTGCACCAAAGTGGTGTTATCCTTTAAAAGTTGGAGAACTTGTTGTTGATGCTCAATGTGATCTTTCACTGGTTGAATCTTTTTCTTCTTGATATGTCCTTCTATGTTTAGAGTTTGAGTGGTAATTTCTTCCAGTGCATTACAAGATATGGTCGGATTCATTTCTTGATGCTCTATGTGATCTTTCATTTCTTGAACATTTTTATTCTTGATATGTCCTTCTATCTTGATGGTTTGAGGGGTGGTAATTCCGACCATTGCATTACAAGATATGGTCAAATTCATTTCTTCTTTCTTGATGCGGTCTTTCACTTCTTGAACCTTTTTCTTCTTGATATGTCCTTCTATCTTAAGAGTTTGAGGAGTAGTAATTATTTCCAATGCTTTACAAGATGTGGTCGGATTCATTTCTTCTTTCTCCAGGGTTGGTTCCTGGTGTATATACTCTTCTTTTGACGTTTCTTGATCCTTTTCTTCCTCCTCTCCAAAATCAATGTAAAATAATTTCTTCTCAGCACACTTATGACCTTTAATGTATTTTTTATTACAATTGTAACAAATCCCTTTTTCTCTTTTTTCTTCCAATTGTTGTGGCATAACCCTTGTAGGTTGTGGAAGGCTAGAAGAAACAACACTTCCATCTTTATAGTTGTGAGGGGTAGACTTCCTTGTTTCCATAATTTTTCTTTCCACTTTGTAACAAAGCCCTTTTTCTCTTTTTTCTTCCAATTGTTGTGGTGTTGCTCTAAAGAAGGTGTTGCTCTTTGTATCCTCATAATGTGCTATAATTTCCTCTGTGAAAATTGACCACATAACAAGTGGTTTACGAGAACAAAGCCCTTTATACCATAAAAATTGATCTTGTTCTAAATATGAAGATGCAATACATACCTTTTGTAACAGTTGTACACCATGTAGATCAAAATATTTCTCCATCTGTAGTATCCAATTTACCAAATCCTTGCCATCAAACTTCCTCATCTCGCTTTTTCTTGATTTTAAGAGCTCGATCTTGAAACGACTGTAACTATGAAATTTTATATCTCCAAGTTCTAAAATATCTACCTGTGGTAGCTCTCTGAGTTCTCTTTCTAACCCCCATAAGTCTGATCAGAATTTGATTATCCAAGAAAGAGTTATGCCAAATCTCCCACGATGACCTGATTATAGACTATTTCAGTAGAGCGAACTTGTACGACGTGCCACGTCTCACTGTTTCGACCTTAGTACCTGAAACTAATATAAAGAAAACTATAGGAAGTCCTCTTTCTACAACTTCTTACGAAATTTCAATTTGATGCTCAGACAGAAAGTTATGACGATTTTCCCTAGGTCACCTGTTTAGGATGTAATTCGGGAGCCTGCAGAAACCCTAAATGTCTCAGATTATATCTCTGAAAATAGAGCGAGACAAGATTTGAACTTCGGATGTGAGGTTAAGACCGATTTCTTCTCAAATGGGTTTTTTTTTTAAAGCTTCTGAAACTTCGTAGCGAAAAAGTTATAGTGAAAATTCCACGATGGCCTGTTTGGAGTAGCGAAACCCTAGAATCCACAACTCTGATACCAAATGTTATGAAACCAACTCACAAAAAGATAGAAAAGATAGATGAATGCCTTAGAAATAAGCCTCTTCGAGGGGGAAACCTCCTTTACATTACACAAATGAACAATTCTTGGATGATACAAATGACAAGACCTCCTTTCTATATATAGGAGTCTAAGGGGTCATAATATAATTAGAGCCGACATAACAATAATAACATTAGTGGGCCTCTATGGGACATAATAATAACAATATGGGGACTACATGGGCACAACAATATAATAATGGGGTTGTATTAATAACAATAAGGGGTTACACTAGTAGTATAGGGACCTAACATATGCTCATTGATAAGGAAATGGTAGCGAGAATTCTTCCCTTTGGAGGCTCAGATCATTGGCCGGTTCAACTAGAGGTTCAGGGCATTGGTACCCCCAGGAATAGACCTTTTAGATTTGAGAATATCTGGCTCACCCATCCAGATTTCATCAGCAACATTACAAATTGGTGGTCTAAATATTTGCATATTCAGGGTACAAGAATGTTCCTTCTACACAAAAGACTAAAACACATCAAGCTCAAGCTTAAATATAATTTGGCAATTTTTTTGAGGGAAAAAAAATCTGTTGAAAATAAATTGCAGGAACTCAACCAAGCCCTTATCACGGTTGGCTTTGATAAAGTCAGAAATGATCAAGCCACCAAATATCAGCAAGACTGGGAGAATTTATGTAAACAAGAGGAAATATTTTGGAGACAAAAATCTAGAGTTCAATGGCTAAAAGAAGGAGAGAAAAACACCAGATTTTTCCACAGATCCACCTTGGAAAACAGAGCTCATAATAGAATCTCTTCGATCAAGGACGAGGGAGGGAAACTTCTTAATTCCCATGAAGACATAGAAGTTGTGTTAGTTCAGCACTTTCGTGGTATAGCAAAGGAAACCATTTCAGATAGAGAGCATTTCATCAAGGACTTAACAAGACATATACCTAGGCTGGTGTCTAGAGAGGATAATTTCAACCTCAATAGGCCAATGACTGAAGAGGAGGTTAGTGAGGTCCTCAAGGAAATTCAAAATGGTAAAGTGTCAGGCCCTGATGGCTTCAATGTAGATTTCTTTAAAGCTTGCTGGAATATTGTTAAACAAGATATTATGAATGTAGTAGAAGATTCCAGGATGAATAGAACTATTCTGAAGGTGCTCAACACCTCCTTCATCTCCCTAATCCCTAAACAGGACAATGCTCAAACTCCAGATAAGTTTAGACCCATAGCTTTGTGCAATGTGGCTTACAAGATAATATCCAAGGTTGTTGCCAATAGACTCAAACCTCTTCTTCCTACTCTAGTTTCCGGGGAACAATCTGGTTATGTGGAAGGTAGGAAAATTCTCAATAATATCATTCAAGCACATGAGGTGGTGCACTCACTTACTAGAAACAGGAAGGCTGGAATGATCATGCAACTGGACCTAACCAAAGCTTATGACAAGTTGAACTGGACCTATATTAGGAGGGTTCTTATTTCTTTTGGGTTTGATCATAACTGGTTTAGATGGGTCATGGCCCTAGTAACTTCTTCCAGCTTTTCAATTTTGGTAAACGGTTCTCCCTCCAAGACTTTTATTCCTTCAAGAGGCCTCAGGCAAGGAGATCTGCTCTCTCCCTTTCTCTTCATCCTCATGATGGAAGGACTTGGTCGGTCTATCAAGCATGCAAAAGAAGTCGGAAAAATCAAGGGTCTCCAACTTTCTAAGAATGGACAGGCCTTGACTCATCAACAATTTGTTTATGATACCATGCTGCAGGGAATCCCCACGGTCAAAGAAGCTCTTGCATATAAACAAATCCTGAGTGACTTTTACATGGCTACAGGTATGGAGATTAATCTTTCCAAATCTAAGATTTTTTTCTTTAATACCAATATTTCTATTCAAAGGAATATCTCCAGAATTCTGGGCTTTTAAAGGGATGTTCTACCTTCAAAATATTTGGGAGTTCCTCTAACTACTAAACCTTTGCACAAGAGCATTTGGGAGCCAGTGACTAATAAGATGCAGGATAAAATCAGGAATTGGACTATTAGATCTTTAAACCTGGCTGGTAGGTTGGTGCTTACAAAGGTTGTTATTAAATCAATCCAGTTTTCATGCTATCAGCACTCCCAGCACCAAAAGAATTCTTACAACAATTTAAAACCATTCAAAGAGACTTTCTTTGGGGTAAGGGGGAGAAAAGAAAGAAATGGACCTTGGTAGACTGGGAAAAAATTTGCAAACCTAAAAATCATGGG
Organism: Pinus tabuliformis; assembly: GCA_031772625.1. Taxonomy (NCBI): domain Eukaryota; kingdom Viridiplantae; phylum Streptophyta; class Pinopsida; order Pinales; family Pinaceae; genus Pinus; species Pinus tabuliformis. Next base: position 797,456,281 of record CM062805.1, on the reverse strand, counting down.
GGTCTTGGATTGGACGATCCAGAGGTTCTAAGCAGGGCTTTAGGGGCAAAATTATGGTGGCATTGAGTAAAAAGCCCAAAGGCTCAGTGGGCTAGTATCTAGAAAGAAAAATATGCCAGCACTTGGCAAATTAATGATCACATAAGAATGTCTGGAAGTATAAAGGGCTCACACATCTAGAATAAGGCCGAGAGAATAGAGGCTTAGTACAAAAGAACAGCTTCTGGGAAATCAGAGAGGGAGATCTTGCATTATTTTGGGAGGATAAATGGCAACAAGAACCTATACTGTTAAAAGAGGATTTTTTGGACCTCAAGAAAGAGACAAACACCATAGGGTTATCTAAGGTAAAAGATTTTTCAGATCAAACCAATAATGCAGGAAAATGGAGAACCTAGAGGAACATTGATTACAGGGAAGACAGCCCCTTGAAAGCAAAAGTAGAGGCTCTTATGAAAATGTTGGAACAAAGGAAGATTCTAGTAACAGGGGGGCATGACCAACTTAGATGGGGCAACAATAATGAGGGTACCTTTAATCTTAAGGAGGCAAAACGCATACTCCTTGAGCTGGATTCTCATGCTCTAGATAGGATGTGTCAGAATCTATGGAGGCATCAAGGCTGGATGAAGATTAAACTCTTCATGTGGCTAGTTCATCATAAGAAAATTCTGACTTGGGATAACATTTGGAAGAGGGGTGTTCTGGGGCCTTCCAGATGCCAGCTCTGTGAGGCTCAAGAGGAAACTATGGAGCACCTTCTCAATAATTGCATCTTCACCTCCAGGTTGTGGAATTATTTTTCCGCCATTTTCCAACAGACCAATAGGGATAGAGGGAGTATTATCAATACCCTAAACAACTGGAGGTGAAATTTTTCTGATTATGAAATTCTTGTCTCAGCTTAGGCTCTTACGCCAAGCTTCAATATTTGGAATGTCTAGAAAGAAAGGAACAACAGAATCTTCAAAAATGAAAAGAGACCCTACCAATGTCTTTTTAGTAGCTCTTAAAACAGCTTAAGGAGACGGTTGGTACTGTAGTGTGAAATCCCCTTAAGAATCCACCTTCAGATGCTGAAATGACGATACTCCGATAGTTGGGTATGCAGGGGCTTATTCCTCAGGGACTGGACAGGAAGATTAGGAAAATGGACACTGAGCAGGACTACTGGTATCCTCCCCCTCAGGGTTTTTTGAAATATAACATTGATGGGGCTTCAAAAGGCAACCCGGGCACTGTTGGCTTTGGAGGGGTGTTAAGGGATGAAAACAGAAATATCCTTTTCATCTTCCATTTCCATTTAGGCATAGCCACTAACAACATGGTAGAATTAATGGTTATGGAGCAATGTTTAGAACTCCTGGAGCAGGATAATCGTCAAAATGTGATTGTCGAAGCTGATTCTGAGTTAATCATTAACTCGGTCAAAAGAATTAGTTGTGGTATGGAGCCGGAGAAGGTCTCAAAACATTGGAGGCTGATCCAAGTCTTTCAACGGATCCATCTCCACCTCCTTGGCCTTCGCACAGTAAGTTTTAACCATGTGCGAAGGACAACCAACAAACTGGCAGATTTTTTGGCTAATCAAGGAGTGAATTGTACCGTCAACAGGGTCGTGATGGGTTGGCAAGGATTGCCTCAGAATAGACTTAAGGCACAATGTCACTACCAGGTAGATGAAGACATGATGGTGTATCGAAATAAATCCATGGAGGCGGGGTCTAGATGATTTGGTATCATTATGATTTTCTATTTTTTCCACAGTTTGGTCCTTCATGGGTTGCTCGACAGATTCTACTTCTCAGGTAGTTGGCTGGACGGATGGAGCTTTATTTTACATGGGTTGATGAACTAGCACAGAGGGGATGGAGTGAGAAGCCGGAATCCGAGCTTTCTCAACGGCTGGAATACCCCAGATTCTCTTTACATGGACACAATGCCTCTCACAGAGTAGTATTCAGTTTATCGCGAGCCTTTCAAGCTGGAAGTGGTTTTTATGAGATGGGAGTGATTCCACTGACCACGCTACACGTGGCCAAGGGGTAGGAACGAATACCGCCCTCATTGCACGCTAACTATCGGTGCTTTAGACCCGTGCGATATGATCCTCAACCATCGAATCAAGCACAGAGGATCTACGCATAGGAATCAGCGAGCATGTAAGTGGGTCCATGCAACTAATCATCGGGTTTCTAGGCATTGTGATGTTTTCCTTGGCCGTTGGATCGGGCAAGGAGTTTTGATGGTTGAGATTAAAGGATGCAAGTCCGATTGTGGTTTTTTTTCCATTTCATGGCGGGATTCGAGGATTTTGGGTATTGCATTTATTCGAGTGTTATTCCCCCATTCGAACCCGTTATCACGTAATTTTGGTCCCTTTTTCGGATTTCGGTGGGTCGACTGTATGGCCTCGGTATTGTTTGGCATTTGAGAGTTTTATGGTTTTGTTGGTAGGGGTCGGGGTTTTTACCCTTAACTCGATGCCCTTGGTTTTTAGAGAGTAGATTTTACTTGGTCCATGGTTCCACGTGGACGGTTGTATTTTATGTAAATTATTTTCTGAACTAATGATAAAGAAGGTTCGACTCTTGCTTTAGCAAAAAAAGAAATCTTGTTATTGCTATCTAATTGAAATCAACACTGCAAAATGATTCTAAAACATGTAAATAATTGCAACAAATGATAAAGAAAAGACATGAAAATGCAGAACCTTCACTGTTTGCATGGGACCTCTAGAAACAGGTGGTTACAGAACTTTAATCAAACAGTCAACTATGGATCAAAACTTCATTCTTCATTAACATGTAAAAACAAAGTTTAAAACAATATTGTCGCATATATCAAAAATTAACCTCATGTTCATGTTTGTTGCATGGTATTTATAAAAGCCTGTGCCAATAACTCTTTGAGGCTTTTATGCCTACCCTAGCTAATGGAGTTCTAATTTTAGCTTCTAACAAATATCAAAATATCGTTTGCTCATGATTTACTATTTGGCAAAGTTAATCGTGAAGCGTAATCATTTCAGACTCTCACTCGCCTGTTCAGCAACATGTTGACTTTTACCCTTTGACCATGCAATTGAACAATCCTTTGATGATATGGTTTGGATGAATAGGAGGAAATCATTAAAGGGATCAATCTCCACCTGTTCATATCTTTCTCCTCTTAGCTGGCACCTCAAATCCTGATAAACCTTGGAATTGGCTACAGAAACATAGATTAGCTACAAAATTGCATGAATTCGGTAGCTAATACAAACATTAATTCAATAATAAGGAACATTATTAAATATGAAAGATAAGACAATTAAATACCTTACCATGCCAAAAACCTTGTAGTTTGATGCCTTTTAAGTTGATGATGATGGTCAAAGAGAGGAAAAATTGGTAAGGGAGAGTGTCAAAATGAAGCATTCATGAGGCTCTACATTCCCCCACACGGAGGCCATTGCATGTCCTCATGAAAAAATTCAAAATTGGAAGTCTTTCTCTGTCACTTCTCTCTCTCAGAAACTTGGGCCAGAACATCCAAGTTTGTCCTTCTTACCTTTTTTCTTGCAACTTTCATTATGGGTTTCTTCATCAAAATCTTGCATTTTAGACTCATGACCTTCCTTTTTAGAGATTCATTCTTTTTCTTTAACTTCTTTTTATGTAAAAGAACGTAATCATTCTCAGTCTTTTGTATCTCATTATGTACCTTTAATGTCTCATGTTCCTTCTTCAGATGTTTATTCAATGTCTCCAACTCAAAGACTTCTTGTTTCAAAATTTTTACGAGTGGAGGTTCTTTTGGACTGTTAGACTGAATTTATCTTTCCTGGATTGTAGAACAATATTCTTTTTCTGCAACTCTCTTATCTAGAGACTCAATGTAGTCATAGATTTCTTGTTGTACTGGATCTATTTCTGATGTATTTCATCCTGGGCTATGAATAGGTGAGATGACAATAGGCGATGGAACTTCCATTTTCTCTTCTTTCTCCAAATTAAAAACATTTGTATACTATTGAGATGGTTATTTATTAGCATGGCACTTCTTTTTACATTTGATCGAAGATGGTTTTCAGTTTTAACTCTTTTCTTCTCTGTTTTAGCTTCCTCTTTTTTATTGGATGTGCTTTCTTCCTTTTTGTTGAATTTATTTCTTCTAATAGATTGCCTTTCAATGCTTCCTAAAATTTATGCACTAGAAGTTTCATCCTCTGACTGTTCTTGTAGTGTTGTTGAGGTAATTTTTTAATAGGATTCTCAGATATTCTCTTCCTTACTCTTTTTTCTTTGCTGCTGCTAGGTGGCTCTTGATCCTCCTCCTTAAAATGGTTTCTAAATAGGAAGTGATCCCAATTATCTCTTAGTCTTTCAAGATGAAATTCAATCAATATTTTTATAAGGTCATGGTGATACATGGTGTTTTCTATGAATTGGACATTCCTAGACATTTTCCTTAAGCTATTTAATAGAAAATAAGGGAGATTGATTTCATTCCCTTCAAGAAAATGCATCATCAAACGAATGTGGTAAAATAACATACAACCAAATATTCCTTCACAGGTGACAAATTTTTGAATTACTAGCAACAAATTCCTCCATTTACCCTTAAGTGATGTACTAGGAATTCCTTTCTTAAAAATAGTGATATCCATACTTGGGTTTTTCAAGAAAGTCTTCCATTCTTCTCCTTCAATGCCCATGTTCTTAAACGATCTCTCTCTGATTCTTAATAGTCTGGTAGCTTCAGTAATAAGAGATTTTGTCACTACAAACTTGATGTCTCCAATTTCAACCTCTACACCATCAAAAGCTTTTCCAAATGATTTAGTTACTTCCTTGTTAAAACCATCAAACTTTTCCGCGAACTCTAGCCACTATGCTTTTTGCAGCATTTCCTTCATCTATGGATATCCTTCCATGAATTTTCTTCCATTTGGTTATGTTCTCACTATGACACCCATGGTTGAGACTTTTCACCTCAAAATTCGCTTCTTGACAGGGTATGAGTCAGGGTTTCGGGATAATGACTTAGGTGAGAGTATGAACGAGAGCGAGAGGAAAAACAAGTGAAGTGACCGTTAGGGTATGAATGAATGTGGGTTGGGTGATTTCAACAATGAATTCAGAACTTTGAGACGAGTGTTGTGTAATGATGAGGGATGAATGGGTGGTTTATGGATTTTTATTTGATATGACAAGATATTTTCATCTCACTTTCGGCAATGATGGTTTTTGAACTGGCGGTATATTGTCCATATAATTCATATACTAATGTTTTGACCCTTATTATTAAATTAAATATTTGCATACCTTTTGAATTGATGATTCTAACATTTGATTGCTCCTTTTTTCATTGTCTTCAGGTGCTTCCAAGGGTGGATTTGATCATTTCTTCAATTGCTCCAATTAGTGGTTCCTGTCAAACATCAGCTGCAGAATTTTGTCAAAGTTGTAGAATCTCATTAATTTTGTAGCTAATTATTCTAAAAAGAATAAGAGGGATAAAAAGAAAATAGGAATGGGAAATAAAATTTAGGATGCCAAAATTACTTGGTTTTGACCCTGAATTTTCTGTATAAACATGCCAACAATGTTGGTTTTCACATTTATACAAATTTTATTATATATATTAAGAAGGATTTTCCTTTTCTTCCAACATGACTCGCAAGCCTTTTTCTTTTCTAAGAAAAAAAAAAAAAAAAAAAAAATATATATATATATATATATATATATATATATATAGAGAGAGAGAGAGAGAGAGAGAGAGAGAGAGAGAGAAAAGAAAAAGGCTTGCGAGTCAAGTTGGAGGAGAAGGAAAATCCTTCTTAACCAACTGGAAATCAGTGTTGTCTTGCAAATGTTTGATAAACTCCTCCTTTGTCAATGGCTTATGATAGATTCTCAATTGATGACCATTCACAAGAAAGGTGATCCTTTCTTCATCAATAGTTATGATTCTAACTACACCATTATCAAAGACTGTTTCAATCTCATAAGACCCAAGCCAATGAGTTTGAAATTTTCTTTGGAAATCTTCAAACTTTGAGTCAAAAAGTCATGCCCAATCTCCTGGTTGAAATTTTCTTTCTTTTATGTATTTTTCATGCCACCTAGATCCTTTTGTTGAACTAGGTTGGTTCTTTGGATAGCATCTTGTCTTATCTTATTAGTTTTATTTAGTTACTCCATTCTTTGTCTTTTGTGCCTCTGAAAGATCAAGACCCAATTTAATTGTTGTCTTGAAGGGTTTTACTTGGAAATCAATATGAAAAAAGACTTGCTTCCCATAAACAAGTTCATAGGGAGTATGCCCTGTGTGTTTCTCCATGTGGTACAGTATGCCCATAAAATTTCTGGAAGTTTTTTTGCCCAATCTCTTCTATGCAGATGCATAGTTTTGGTGAGAATTGCTTCAATTACTTTATTGGTGGACTCCAATTGTCCATTTTCTTATGGATGGTATGGAGTGGACTTCCGATGTTTGATTTTATATTCCTCCATTATCTTTTGTACCAACTTGGATGTGAATTGAGTACCTTGATCTGTTACAATTTCCCTTGGGACACCAAAACGAGTAAAAATATCCTCGAAAAGAAATGAAACTACAGAATTTTCAGTAGCAAAAGGAAGTGCTTTAGCTTCTACCCATTTTGTAACATAATTAGTGCAAACAAGAATGTACATTTTTTGTCTTGATGGTGGATTGATTGGACCAACAAAATCTAGAGCCCATTTTTCAAAAGGCTCAATAAGTACCTGAGGTTGTAGAGGCATTTCATCATATGGAACAGGTTTCCCCATTCTTTGGAAACTATCACATCTCTTAACATATTCTTTGGCATCCTTAAAAATGGAAGGCCAATAATATCCTAAGAGAAGGACTTTGTAAGCAGTTATTTTATCAGCAAAGTGTCCTCCACATGGCTCATCATGACAAGATTTCAATATTTATGGTACTTCATCCTCTCTTACACACCTTCGAATGATTAGATCTAGTCCTGTTTTATACAATTCTTCATTTATCCATGAGTAAGATGCACTAATTTGAATTACCTTTCTTTTTTCTCAAGGAGACAAATATGATGGTAACTTCCCTGTAGCCAAATAGTTAGCAATATCTGCAAACCATGGAGATTTAATAGATACTGTAAAAATATATTCATCATGGAAATTGTCTTCTACAGGTACATCATTATTATCATATTGAATCCTAGAAAAAAAATCAACAATTGTAATTTGTTTCCCAGGTCAATCCAAAATAGTGATGTTAAACTCTTGCAACAATAGCAACCATCTTGTAATTCTGCCATTAGTGATAGGTTTATTCATTAAGTACCTAATTGCAGAATGATCTGTATGTACAAAAGTTTTGTAGCCAGTAATGTAATGTCTAAATTTATTGATGGCATGGACAACAACTAAAAACTCATTTTCTGTTACAATGTAATTTAACTCTGCATGAGTCAAATTTTTACTGGTGTAATAAATGGCATAAGGAGTTAAATCCTTTTGTCCTAGTACAGCTCCTAAAGTTGTGTCTGAAGCATCAGTTGAAATGTGAAAAGGTAGTTTCCAGTTTGGTCCTCTAAGAATGGGTGCTTTAGAGATTTTCTCCTTTAATGTTTCAAAGGCCTTTTGGCAATTAGAATTCCAATTGAATTCACAATGTTTTGTGAGTAGTTTGAAAAGTGGGGATGCAGTTTTTGTAATTTTTTCTATGAATCTTCTATAGTAACCAATGAAACCAAGAAAACTTCTAACATCTCGTTGAAAATTTGGAATTGATAATTTAGAAATAACTTCTAGTTTAGATGTGTCCACTCTAATTCTATTCCCTAAAATATGGTGTCCTAAAACAATTCCCTCAGTAAACATCATAAAACATTTTTCATGGATTAATGAGAGATTTGCCTCTTTACATCTAATAAGAAATTTTTCCAAATTTTTAAGAGCTTCTTCAAAAGAATTTCCATAAAATGTAAAATCGTCCATATATGCTTCCACACAATCATGAATTAGATCAAAAAAAATTCCTAATATTGCTCTTTGGAATGTTTCAGGTGCATTACATGATCCAAAAGGAAGTAATTGGTAAGCATAAGTTCCCCATGGGTAGGTAAAGGTAGTTTTATCTTGGTCTTTTGGGGCTACTTTGATTTTATTATACTCGCTAAAACCATCCAAGAATGAAAAATATTTCTTTTATGCCAATGTATCTAAAACTTGATCTATAAAAGGAAGTGGAAAATGATCTTTTAAAGTGGCTTTATTCAATTCCCTATAGTCAATGCATACTCTCCATTTTCCATTCTTCTTAGGAACAATTACTAAAGGTGAAACCCACTAACTGTCTGATATTGGATAGATGAAATTTACATTCAGCAGTTTTTGTAGTTCCTCTTTAACAATTTCCCTTAGATTTGGATTCATTCTCCTTTGAGGTTATTGAATTGGTCTGGGATTTTTGTTAGTGTAAATATGATGTATACAATTACTAGGATCAATTCATTTCATGTCAATATATTCCCATGCATAACCAGAGGAATGTTCTTGTAACATCTTTATTAGTTCTTTCTTTTGAAATTCTTCCAAATTATTATTGATATTCAAAGTTTTTCCTCAAAATATTTCAATTGTGGAATTTCCAAATTTTTCCATAGAATGCAAGGATAGTTGATGAGATGATAAATATTCAATATTGTTGATTGTTCTTGAAAACTCTGACTAGGTTCACAATAGGATGAAGAATCATTATTTTCCATTAAATTAAAAATTTGATCTTCTTCATGTATTTGTGAAGTAGAAAGTATTGGTCTTATATCAATATCACCATCTATCCATTCTTTATTTTCAACTTCTATTGTTGTTTTTGTAGGTGGATACAGTGTGAATTTCTTTGTTGAGCTCCCATCAGAAATAAACATATCACCAAATCTACAACTTATAAAAGCATCGGTTGTAGCTAGCCATGGTCTTCCTAGAATCAATGGATGTCCTCCTAAGTTACTCTTGGGTGTTAAAATCATAAAATTGACAGGGTATTCCCAAGAATCTAAGGATACATATATATCTTCTAATACACCATTGGGTTTGATTACATATCTATCTGTTAATTGTAATAGTGTAGGTGTATACTGAATATTAGAAGTTTTAATTGATTCATAGTTTGTTTACTCATGAAGTTTATCGTTGCTCCTAAATCAATCAATGTATTTGGGATCTCTACACCATTGATATGTGTTTTCACAATGGGACTTCCTAGATCAAGATATTTCTGAATTTTTGTTTTACCTATCATGATATTTGCAATTTTTCAAACTAGTTGGATTCTTTTGACTTCTTTTCTTTTTCTTCCTGGCCTTTTTATTCTCAATTCCCTAATTGTTTTTGCAAAAATTGTATTTCCTTAATGGATTGTAGCAAAGGGATTTTTATGAAAACATTATTCATTTCATCTAAAATGTCATAATCAGGAAATAAAATATGCTTTTCTACCCCTTCATCTATTTTTAATCTCTTAGGAAAAGGTGGTTTTGAAACAGATCCTGAAGGTTATTCCATAATAAGAGTTGAGTTATTTGAATGTGTTGGAGTAGCTTGTTTTTGAGTTTTTTCTTTTTCATTAAGCGACTTCTTTTCTTCAGAGATCTTTTTTTTCACTTTCCTGAATAACAACTCATGGGGACTTTTTCTCTAATATTCTACCAGATCTAAGTTGAACATTGTTTATATCCAATGGAGTTATCATGTAAGTTTGGAAATTTTGTCCTTCCATATTGTAAACAGGTTGTGAATTTTTATTATTATTTAGATTTGGAAGTGGTTGTGTAGGAAATTGGTTTGGTCTTTAAGGAAATGGTAATGAAAGTTGTGGATTCAAATTGTGGGGTTGAATTTGTTGAACAGGCTGAGGATAATATTGTGGAGGATAAGTAGGATATGATTGTTGAAATTGTGGAAATTGAGGATATTGAGGATACTTTCCATAATGATTTTTCCTTGTGACCAAGGTTGTGGCCAATATTGCCAAGGAATTGGGGCAGTCCAATTACTTTGTGATGATTGTACAAATGATTGAGTGTTAAAACCTTGAGTTGTATTTGGTTGTGGATTTTGTCATGGTCTTTTAGCAACAAAACAAAGATGGTCTACCTAATTTGGTACTCCTTCTTGATAGACAGTTTTAAGACCTGGTATTAAGGAACATTCTTTTGTATCATGGTTTTTCGCACATATAACACAGGTTTCTATACTATTTAATAAAGAGGACGTTCTCTCAAGGCATGTTTCTTTCTGCACTTAGGGCAAAAAATGGACAATGCAACATTTTCATCTTTTTGCTTGTTTTGTATTTTTAGGGTGTCAATTTGTTCACTGAGACTCCCTAAAATATTTTTTTTAAAACTATCAATCAAATTACCTAATTTTGCTCTACTTACTGTCCCAACTGCCAATTTATTAGTCCTTGATAAAAGAGGATCTCTTGGATTTTTCCCAGTTCTTGCTTTGCCTCTTGAAATGTGTATGCATAACTCACAAATTTCTCTTAGTCATAATTGAGAAATGTCTCCCTTACCCATTAGATTGAGAAGATCAATCCACTCATCTCTAATGGATTTCAATAAGAGAGCTTTCAAAGTTTCCACATCTAGATTATTCATTTTTTCCCTTTTGACATTATAAGAAAATGTTTCAATGAAGTCTTCAAGATTTTCTTCTTCTTTTTGTACCATTTTAAAGAATTCATCCTTAATATTATGGGGCATACATTAGTCCTTATATTTCTCTAAGAATGTAGTTTTCATTTGTTCCCATGTTCTTATGGAATTTATTCCTAAACCCATAAACCATTTTAATGTTGCATCTTTAAGGGTTGTAGGGAATAATTTCAACTTTTGAGCATCATGAAGATAATCATATGATCTACACAAGACTTAAAATTCAAAGAGAAATGTTTCAGGATCTTCGGTCCTTAGTCCATGAAAGTTTGGAAGGATAGAGGTTGAGATATTTTTCATTGTCACAGTTATATCTTCATCGAGGATAGGAAATCCAAAGGGTTCTGGATTTATATCTTCTCCTCTCCCTCTTCCTCTTCCTCCACCTCTTCCACCTCCCCTATTTCCTCCTCTTCCTCCTCCAATCCTAGGTTGTTCACCATTCACATTATGTACCTCTCCTTCCCCTTCTCCAACCATTGTAGATTTTTCATAAATAATATAGGGTTATGGTTCCAAAATGGGGTTTTCATATTCCTCTAGTTCCTCTGATTCTTCTATCAATGGTTTGTTAAAATAGGTTTCTTCTTCCTCTTCTTTAACAGGAACCTCTAGCTCTTAAGCTAGAAGTTGTTCTCCATTTGAAGATAGGAAAATTACTCTTGTCGTTGGAGATATGGGATCTTCTTCTTCTATTATGGATTTTGTTGATGAAGTTGGTGAATCTCTAGATTGGATTTCGAATATTAATACCTCATGGAGTTTGTGTTTCCCTGATATGGATGGAATTCAAGTTTTTGTGGGTGGTGTGGCACTACGAGGTCGTGGTTGGGTGAGTGATGTTGTTGGAATTAAATTCTTACCTATACCTACAAATCTAAAACTAGAGTCTCTTTCCCTATGCATATCATGTTTTTGTTTTTGTTGTTTTTTTATCAAAATGAAAAATATACAGACTTATTTTTACACTTCCCTGGAAATGGCGCCAAAATGTTTGTCAATTTAATTGTCTTAAATTGGTACATAAATTATTGGCTGGAGTTGGTAAACTAGTGAAGTTCAAGTGCAATATATATGTTAGAAGCCTTCAGATTATTAATGTGTATAATTGAGTTATTGAAAATTTATTTCTAAGGATGTTTTGTGTTCCTATTTTACTCTTTTAAAGAAAATAAAATGAACATATTCAATCTCAATTACATTCTTGCTCACTCCTTTCTATTGAAATCAAAAATTCTCTTCACGCTTACAAAATGAAACTAAAGAAAACTCACACTATATCATTAAATTAAGAGAACTTAACCAATCTATTGCAACACAAATTTAATCTCTAAAAGCATAATTATTCATCTAATATTCTAGCAATCCTTTGCATAAAAACCAAAATGAATTTGACTTCTATTTAAATCAAAAACTACACATTTTCTTATTATCAATCACTCATGCTTTGAAATGAAAACTGTAAATAAATCACTCATGCTTTGAAATGAAAACTGTAAAGAAATCACTCATGCTCTTAAATGAAAAATGTAAAGAAATCACTCATGCTCTGAAATGAAATACTGTAAAGAAATCACTCATGCTCTGAAATGAAACTATAACGAAATCTATGAAAAGTGATTACACTACAATTAGCATCATTATAAATCAACTTGAAAAGAATGATTAGTGAAATCTTGCTATCGCTATCTAATTGAAATCAACACTACAAAATGATTCTAAAACATGTAAATAACTACAACAAATGATAAATAAAATATATGAAAATGCAGAACCTTCATTATTTGCAAGGACCCTCCACAAACAGGTGGTCACAAAACTTTAATCGAACAGTCAACTACGCATCAAAACTTCATTCTTCATTAACAGGTAAAAACAGAGTTTAAAACAATATTGTCGCATATATAAAAAATTAACCTTATGTTCATGTTTGTTGCACGGTATTTATAAAAGCCCGTGTCAATAATTGTTCGAGGCTTTTACGCCTACCCTAGCTAACAGAGTTCTAATTTTAGCTTCTAACAGATATCAAAATATCGTTTTCTCATGATTTTCTATTTGGCAAAGAAAATCATGAAGCGCAAGGATTTCAGACTCTCGCTCACCTGTTCAACAACATGTTGACTTTTACCCTTTGACCACACAATCGAACAATCCTTTGATGATCTAGTTCAAATGAATAGGAGGAAATTGTTAAAGGGATCAATATCCACCTGTTCATATATTTCTCCTCTTAGTGGGCACCTCAGATCTTGATAAACCTTGGAATCATCTACAGGAACATAGATTAGCTGGAAAATTGCATGAATTCAATAGCTAATACAAAAATTAATTCAATAATAATGAACATTATTAGATATGAAAGATAATACAATTAAATACCTTACCATGCCAAAAACCTTATAGTTTCGTGCCTTTTAAGTTGATGATGATGGTCAAAGAGAGGAAAAATTGGTAAGGGAGATTGTCAAAATGAAGTATTCATGAGGCTCTACAAATAACCAACAAAAATGCCTCATCTACCCAAGAGTCAAATTTTCTTGTCTTCTAGTCTTCCCTTTTAATGTAGCATTCGCTTCCAAAGGCTCGAAAATGTTTGATATTTGTTGGTCTTCCCCTCCATAGTTCATATGGAGTCCTATCACAGTTTCTTCTAAGTAATCCTTTGTTAAAAATGTACACTATTGTATTAACTGCCTGAACCTAAAAAAATTGTTTTATTTTGAATCATTCAAAATTATTCTCACCATTTCTTTTATTGTTCTATTTTTCCTTTCAACGACTCCATTTTGTTGTGATGTCCTAGTTGTTGATAACTACCTCTTTATTCCATGTTTCTCACAAAAGTGTTGAAATTATTTGGATGTGAATTCTCCATCATTATCCAATATCAAACATTTGATCTTCAAATTAGTTTCATTTTCAACCACTTCCTTGTAGATTATGAAACATTCAAATGCTTCGTACTTTTTCTTCAAAAAGCTGATTTTTGTCATCCTGGTATAATCATCAATCATTAGCATGAAGTATTGTTCACCATCTGGTCCTTTAGTCTTCATTGGTCCATATAGCTTAGTGTGTATCAGTTCTAATGGTTTTGACATAGAATGTTCGGACCTTGGCCTTGAATTCAACTCTTGTTTGTTTTCCATGCCTAAAATGTTTACATGTTGTGTTGATTGGTTTCGAAATATGCAGCATTTATCTCACAACCTCCTTTTTACTAATTTTGACAAGATTGTCAATTTTTATTTGTCCCATTCGTCTGTGCTAGAGCCAACTTTCATCTTATTTTGCGAAGAAACAACCTTTGTTAACAATCTCTTCTAAAGTGTATATGTTGTTTGGAGTTCTAGTTGCATTGGCCACTAGGTTGTCAGATTTCTCTCTCCTTATTTCACATTTCTTTGAGTCAAAGAGCAGTGTGTGTCCCTTATCACACATTTGATTTACACTTAGCAAACTATGATTCATATTTTCAATGAGAAGCACATCCTTTGTTGTAGCATCCTTGCCTCCAAGGTTGACTGTGAATGTTCCTATAACGTTTGTAGATCTATCATTTTCTTCTTTCAAAGAAATGAATTTATTCTTGTCTCTAGTCATGTGCATTTAGTAGCCACTAACAACATACCACACATTCTTATTTCTTTGGGATTTTAGGGCAAGTGTGCATCTCTCAATTTTCTTCCTCCTGACCTGAGCATTTTGATTTTGTTATGATTCCATTGGGGGAGCGCTTAGCCTGCAATATTTAGCCAAATGTCCAAATCTGTTGCACTTATGGAATTCTAATTCATTGCTTAAACATACAAACCTTTTGTAGTTTTGTCTATAATCTTCCCGGGTGTTTTGGGATAATTATTTCTGGCAAACTTTCTAGAGTTGCTTCTGCTCTTATCATAGGCCTGGAAATTGACATCTTTATGTCCAAAATTTCCACAAGAATAACACACACCAAGAAAGATGGTTTGATACCTCAGAGGGGGAGACCTTCTTCATGGAATTGTTCTCCAATAACCTTCATGTTGATCTTGAACCTTTTGTTCTGTTGGGAAACCTTTTTCCTTCTCAATAGATCCTCTAGTAATTTTTGCATAATATTTTTGTCTATCTTCCTTTTCTGTCATGGAGGAGGTCGAGCCTTATACGAATGTTTCCTTGTAGCCTAATATTGTCCTATCACTATGCAGTCTTTGATTGTTGATGAGCTCATCCAAAGCTCTGGAGCTATTTGCAAAGTTTAGCTAAACATTTCTTCTTTGTGCTTTCTTTCGTAGAGAAATTATCTCTATTTCTAGATATTCCCTTGCCTTGTTTCTTTCTTCCAATTTTCTTCTGAGTGATTCTTGAATTTTTCTAGCTTCTTCCAACTATACCTTAAGGCTTATTATGGTTTCATTTGATTTTTCATTCTTCTTTTTCAAGCATCTAGCATGTTCTTTTACTTCTTTTAATTCAGCTTCTAGAGAATTTATGTTTCCTCTTTCAACCTTAAGGTCATTTATAACTCTGACCATCTCGTTTTGAAATTCAATCACGTCCATATCTTCTTCATCTCCCTATTCTTCTTCAAGTGCTTCCTTCTTGTTGTCCCTAGCCATGAATAACACTCTTTCTGTGTCATTTTCTTTGTCACAATCAGTCTCTTCTTCAGATGAGGAGTTGTCTTCTTTAGAGAAAATGTTTTTCTTAAGTACTTTCTTTTTACCTTGCTTTTTGAATCTTCTTTGACCCTTCTTCCCAGGTGCTTCATCTTCATTACCATATTTCTTATGAGGATATTTAGATGCAAAGTGACCAATCTTACCACAATTGAAACATATTAATGGAATTTTACTTTTGAACTTACTTGTTTCTCTTTTCAACTTTCTCACAAAGTTAGTAATTTCTTCATCTAAGTATTCTTCGTCTTCACAACAACTAGAGTTTGGTCTTGATTATTGTTTGTTTCTCCTGGTCTTCTTGGATGATGTGAATTTTGCTTCTCAATTAGATGGATTTTCTTGCTCTTTCATCATTTTGTATGCCATAAGTATTCCATGTAATTGGTCCATGATGATATTTCCCAAATCATATCTTTCTTTTAGCATAGAGACTTTAGCATTGAACCTCTCTGGAAGAGATATTAGTACCTTTCTGACAACAACCTTGTTATACATTGGTTCTCCCAATGCTTCTATATCATTCACTATTTCATCAACACGGAGAAAGTAAGCTGCAATTTTTTCCTCTTCTTTCATTTTCAACTATTCAAATTGACCTTCGTGGGACTGGAGCTTGGCCTCCTTCACCTTCTTGTCTCCTTCATATATATTTTGAAACTTGTCCCAATTTTTTTTTGCTTATTTGCAATGCATTATTTTGACATATATAGAATTTGACACACCATTCATGAGGGCATATTTTGCTTACCATAGCTTTCGTAAAGCCTTTGGTCATCATTATCGGAAGGACGAGTCGAAGGTTCTTTGTATTTGGTCAATACAACGTTGCAAACATCAAATCCTTGTGCTTGAAGATATGCCTTCATCTTTCCAGTCCATAATGCATAGTTGTTCCCATTAAGTACTATAATTCCCAACTTATTCCACTCCATGACCTCCTTCCAGTTATTGAACTGCTAGTGAAGAACTTGCTCTGATACCAATTGTTGGAAATACTAAGAGTTTGAATCAGTGTTTCTTAGCAATTAGTAACTTATTAATTTTTTTAGAGCATTAATTAATCTACAACATTAATTCAAAGCATAAAACAAGTAATAGACAATAGACAACAAAATTTTTAGGTGGAAATTGCCTCCAGGAAAAAAACCACCAAACTTTTTTCTAATAATTATGTGAGTACATCAAATGCTTCAACTCTAACTGAAAGGGAAGCCCCAACTCCCCAGTACTTTAGAAAAGCATTTAATTTTCCAGTCCAACTAGAAGGACACTCCAACGCCCTGGTTTTATCAACAATTGTCGAAATGATGCTCCAACACCCTAGCAAGCTCCAACTTACCCTAGCACCACTCTACCACCCTAAAGTGTTCTTATGATCCAACCTGAAGGTGACTTCAACCACCTGCCAAGCAGCACCCAACCACCATGAAAGAAAATGATAATGAACTTGACAACTATAGTGGGCTCGTGTACCAGGACAATGACCCACTTACAATGAGTATACTTATGTAAAAATTGTGGGCTCTCGTACTAGGGATAATGACCCACATACAATGATAGACTGATACAATTGATATAACACTAAAACCAAACTAAAACAGACCGTTACCAAAATTGTTGGATAGTGTAAACCTTGTTTCTATATGGTTGAAAGATGATTGGAAGAGACCTCACTGTTGCACAATGATTGAAGATGAAACCCTTTACTGCAAATTAATGATAAAACCATTACACAATGATGAAGCTCTTACCAAGAATAATGAGACTATTGTAGTCAAGATAAGATTGTTATCCTTACTGTTGAAAACCCTTACACCACAAGTGTTCACAATACTAATGAGTCTACTTATTTATGAAAGAAAATTCATATTTCACAAGTATGAAAATTCAATCCCTAACTGCGACATAAATGAGACTCTGTTGCTTCCAGACTCCCTACTGCTAACAAGAACTTCTTCAGTAAATTGTGTTATAACTATAGAAACCTTTATTGCTAACAATCAACCCTCACCACCAAATTAAGCCAACAAACATATAATATTTGTACAAGTTTGAATTTCAACATACTAAGGATTAAAAAAAAACTTCATAATTGTACACTTATACCTCCACAGATTCTTGTATGCCCAGAAAATTTCAAGCAATGTATTGACTTGTAGGGACACGATTTAATAATTGTAGAACTACAACATACCTATGAATTGTGAATTGTAACAACACTTCACTATGACAGGGCCTAAATTTTAAAGCTACTACTTCAATACTTATAGGTCACAAGGTCAACTTAGAAAACACATATATATACATGTATCTTAAGTTTGCCTAAGGACTATTTGATTGGGCCACGGACATGCAAATATCGCAATTTATATTTCACTGAAGATGTCTTTTAGTCAATGAGGCCAAACAGTCTTGAAATATTCCTGACAAAAAATTGACATGAAATTCACACTTGTAAACTTCAAAATTCAACCATCTCTCATGCTTCTTCCCTGGCAATGGAGGCTACTTAACCTTAGATATTTGGACTTCTAAAGGAGTCACGGTCATGAAATAATGGCAGTGCTTCAACAAATTAACCATCAAAATTCCATATGTTTGGAGGATCAACCATAGATAATTGGTCCCCACACCTCAAGGCTATACCAGCCTACAAAAAATTCACTTTGGTGCCTCGGGAAAATGTAAATTCGAAGTCCTAATGTTTATAATTATCAAAACCATTACAAGAATTCAAGCTACATATTGATGCCAGTGTTCATACTTAATTCACTGGAGTTTCAAACCATTGAAAAAGATTTCTTATGCTCATATCTTCGGGCCTTAAATGGTACAACAAGTCCTTATGCTTAGAGTCGCATACATGTTCTAGAATTTGTACGATTATGGTCACATAGAGATGGTGTATGAGATCTTACTATTCTATCTTCACTAGTCCTGGTAGGTTACTTTCTTAATTCTCACATCCTTCATATCATGCCTAAAATCTCCTTCGATGGTCCTAAGATGATAAATATTGTGCTCAATGGACGAGACCTACAAAGAGAAATATAGAAACCCAGTCCCAGATTGAAACAAGAACCAAAATCCCAAGCCTCTCAATTGATATGTCCTTCCTCCATAGGGCCGAGATAGTTTCAGAGCAAGACTCTTCAAGAAATATTCATCAAGTTCATATCCTTGGAGGTCCAGATATTTAATCCATTTTATAGATTTTGGAGGGGCTCATAAGGGTTAATCAAAGGTTCTATTTTGGAGGGAGATTCACAATTTAACATTTTAATTTTGAAATCTTAAATCCCAAGGAATGAGGTCACCTACCCTTAGGAATCAAGTTTTAATATTTTTACTTGAAACAAAATTTCTACATGGTTCATAAATTCAAAAATTAATCTTTGAGACCCTCCATGCAATATTTTAATGATAGACATTTGATAAAAACACCTATTTTCATGATTATATTGTGTTGGCCAACGTAGGGTGCCACTTCATCATCCTTTGGGCTTTTTACCCACAAATTGGATCCTTTGTCTTCAAACAAGCATAACTCACAAACCATTAGGTCTCTCTAGGCATGCCACATACTGCCAGAATTGGCTCGACGAGGAGAATCCAACAAATATGATCCGAAATCAAAAAACAATGATTTTCCATGACATACTAGTCATCAAAGTCGAGCCATCTTCTATTTTCTTGGGTTGACATCAATGACAAGCACATAGAAACATATTGTGGGTGTCTATGAGCTACACATGTTTATGTGGCTAGTTATATATTAGGTCCTTCTTTCCAAGGCTCCATGAAAAGATGTCTTTCCCTTGCACTATGCCCTATCTGCTACTATTCTAAAATGTTGAACATATGTTGTGGGATTTCCAAATTTCCAAGAGTTGTTAATATCATGTCCAATATAGAATTTACCTCTTATTCAAGGGCGAGTGCACTGGCATGCAATTTTGTTTGGTGACTTCATGGCTTTAATGGACTCTCCTTTCAATAGCCTTTGGAACTGTAAGAGGATCTCTGCTTTGTTTATGCTTTAGGAAAATCATTATAAATGTGTTTTTGATAATGAGGTAGCTCTTTGTCAATGTTTTGGCATATGCGAGGGGGATTGTTGCACCTATTCTATCACAATTCCAAGGAAGCAGTTGTACAAAAGTTTTCAAGGTTTAGAATCATTAGCCAGGGAATTCATATGTCATTGTAAACCCAATATCTACAAATTGTAATGTAAATTATGCTAGTACGACCATTTAATTATGTAACAACCTAGGTAATCCTATGATTTTTGCAACGAATTTCATCCTATGAGGTTTTTTTGTCTCACCAAATTATGTGTATTTTGAAACACAGATAATCGGAAAAGTTTTTTCATCCAGCTTAAACCCCAAAGCTAGGGTGGAATTTATTGACAAAGGCTTAGGTGAGTCCTATTCTTTTTAGTCAAGTCTATTGTAAAAATGATTTGGGAATAATTTAAGCTATTTGGATAAATTATTTTATTACATATCACTTGGTCTATTATATCATATTATGTCGCAAAATTGGGTAAATATTATGAGGGACTATATCGAATGGGTATTCCCCCTTTAAGGGTTGAATTTGTAATATCTAATAGAGAAAATATTTTTGTGCATGGTCCCTCACAATCAGACACCATGGCTAAAGTTTTTGAGGGTAGAAAAATAATTGATCCCCTTAAGTTTCAATTAATTAATTTTTCTGGCAAAATAAAACTAAATCATAAGCCAGACAATTAATTAATTTAGAGTCAAAAAATAAATTCTAGAGAAATTGATTTCTCCAAGTGGAAAATAACCAAAAAAAATTGTGGGTCAAAAAAAGGTTATTTTTTGGGGATCCCCCACCAAGGAAAAAATGGATATTTTGAGAAAAATTGAGCCCTTGCACCTTGGTGGTTAAGTCAAAGTCAATTTTTTTAGGAAATCAATCCAATAAAACAATTTTTGGAATAACAAAAAAATGGTTTTTCATAAAAATTCCTCAAAAAAACAAAATTGGTGGCAAATATTAAAATATGATCTATTATTTATCAACGGTCGAGATTACTTTGATGAGGATCAAACCAAGTTGTCGTTATTTTCTACTTGGATGATTTATCTATAAATTAGAAGCCATTTGCTTCTCAAGTGACTATGATGAAAGTTCTAAGTCTAGTCAATGTAATTCTGTAACGTTGGTTTTGTTCCACTGATCTGCTGGGAACATTTGAAATATCATAATAAAATACTTTGGGGTTCAGTTCAGGGTGTTCATTGTCTCATGATCTGTGGTATGTGTTGGGTATGTGCTTTCCTATATTGTGCTTAAAATTTGATAAGCTTGTTTATTCATTAGATGGTGATGAGAACATTCTATTAGTAGATTATGGGTCTATCTTAAGTGGTTTGAATTGCCATATGTCTAACAAGTTTTCTTGAAGAAAATATATAGAGTTTGCAGGTTCCCTGACCCTTGAGCTCCAAGTTCACAGACTTTGGAGGAAAGTCGACCTTGTTTAGACACCGAGAATTTTGTTTGGTTTTATTACTTCACTAAGACATTGGTAAATACCATAACTTTCGAAAAATATTTGATCTATCGTCATCACTCGTCATTTAAAAAAATATTTAAAAATATTTATTTTTCACAAGCATTGTATATATGTATATAACTTGTAAACTATTTTTATAGAATAATTTTTTCTAACCCTTATTTTGCAGCGACTGGGGTTTGGGGTTTATTTTTCAAATTTTGTATATATTTGGGTTTTGGGTATTCTTCTTTTTATTTGTGCAGGTGAGCTTCAAGCTAGATATGAATATTTTCAAGGGTTTCAAGTGTTTCAAGGGTTTAAAGCCTTGGAATATTTTTGTAAGGGTTTCTAGAGGTAGATCTAAGCCTAGGAAGGCAAGATCCACCATCTATTTCTCCTCCAACCTCAACGCTCAAGCCCAAGGAGAAGTTATCAACCTTCAAGAAACTTTTAATGGAAAATTTTGGATGTCTAAAGAAAAAATATTTTTTTTTCAAAGGTTTGAATATTTTTTTGGGTTTCCAGGGCTTAGTTTACCCTAGCCGCAACCCTCTTTCCCTCTTTAGCTAAGTCAAAGGCCTAGATTGGCCTTAGATACCTTATTGTTTGCCCTTGAGAAAGAGTTGCAGACCTTTGAGGGCATCATCCTGCCTCTCTCACCCTGATCGTAGGCCTAAAAGGCCTCCCTCTAGCCCTCTATTACCATTTTCTTTCCTCTTTCGGCCCCCACTTGCCTTCTTAGCCTTATCTGAAGGCCTTAAGGCTCCTCTCCTTCCCTTCATTGCCTTCCCTTTTCCTCCCTAGCCCCTGTCATGAGCCTATCCCCCTCGGCTTGCCTATCCCTGCCTCCTCCCCTATCGCTACCCTTCGGTTCCTCCCTAATCTGTTGTCCTCTTTAAGGCTTGTGGAAGCCCTCTAAGGCCTCTCAGCCCTTGCGTCCTCCCTTATAGCTCTTCTCCACCCCAACGCTATCCTCCCAAGGCCAAGAATTTCCATTATTTGACCATTTTAGCCTCATTTTCCTCAAGGATTTGGATCATTGATTTTTCCAAACCTAACATTTGACATTTTGCAGAGGTATTGGTCAAATTCTTGTGGTTTCAAGTAGCCTTTCTCTTGGAAAATTTGTGGGCAGCTCTTCTAGTCATTTTCTAGGCATAGGGCCTACGTGGTTTCCCTCTAAACCCTTAAATCTCCTCATTGTTTTGATTTAGAAAGATAATCAATTCATAACAATAGTAATGAATCTAATTTGAATGCCCTATAATCATCAACAAGTTTCCTAATTTCACTAACTAATCGTTGGACAAATTGGGCATTTTTGTTTGGGTGAAATTTCATGATTTTGGTGACTGTCATCTCTGTTTTGAGTGCATTTTAAGGTTTGATCTGTAGCAGTGACTTAAGCATCCTTTGATGGTTTTCATCTTCATTTAAATTTCTCTTAAGGAATTAAATAATTTGGGATTGTTTAAATCTAATTCAATGTTAGTTCATTGTTGTCATACATTTAGTCACTGCTCATTTGAATGCAATTGGAACATAAGTGACATAAGGCTTCTATTGTTCATATTATAATAATTCATTGTGGAAAAGATTTGTTTTATTGTGCTATTGGATAAGGATACTAATACTCTCGTCTCTTGTGATTTTTTGTATCTCTAAAGTCATAAGTTTTCACTAATAAGCTCACTCTCTAAAGCATTGTGTTGAATGGTTTGGGTTATTTAGGCATCTCGTGTTACATCACTTGTATTTTTGGGAGATATAATTGTTTCTATCACTCTAATTAGAATTTGAAGTAACTTGTTCTAATTGTATTCAAAAGAGCATCAAATATCTTAAGTGTTTAAACTCCATTGGCATCAAATATCTAATATATCTTGAACAATTGATATTGAGGAATCTATTTGCAATATTGGCATTATCTTGTTGGTATATCTTAAAAGGCTTCTAATTGTATAAGAACATTGATAATCTTATTGTCTCTTTTGAGTAATTGTCATTGGCACTTTGTATTATCTCATTGGCTAATTGTTCTAAGTGGATAAGTGCTCTAGTTTCTTTACTTGTTATCATTGTCGTCATTTCTTGATTTTGAGCATATTGGTTATCTATATTTTAAACACTTGAGCAACTATATCATGGATATCTCTTGTATCTTGTTGGCACTTGTTAAGTTGGCACATATTCTTGTGGTTAAGATTGTCTCTTATTTTCCATTATTAAGTACTTATTGTCATAACTTGAGATTAATCTTAATTAAGTAATCAAAGAAACATAAACAATTTTGCCTTAAGAAACACTCGTTCATCTTGCATCTCATCCTAGAATTAGTCTTGCATTAATAACTTACCTCCAAGCATAATCTTGGTCCATAGATAATAGGACCACCTTTCTCCTATAGCTTGAGGAGCCTAACACCTCTTTAATGGTTAACACAGTGACCTTGCAGTCATCAGAGCCACAGTCTCTACAGCGTCGAAGGCATCAAGTGGCTAGGACCTAAGGGGAGGTATTGTTAATGAAGCCTCCGCTTGCTTCCCCTTGGATTTTTTCTCACAACCTACTCTAGAGACTAGCTTCAAAATAGTTAAGAATAAGGATACACTTAGAATAGGCATCTAATTAAAAGCAATCAAGGTTCTTGCATCACACCTGAGTCATAGGATTTTCATAACATATAGGATAGTTAAGCATTCAAACAATAGTTTTTCATCTGGTCGCCTAGTCCTTAATCGATCTAAAGCAAGTAAGTTGACTCCATAAGGCACTGGTATCATAAGTAATTTAATATAATCATTAAAATATTTGCTAAAACTAACCAAGTGGCTAGGCCATTCAATCGTGTCTCCCGGACTTGTTTGTTGCCAACGAGTCTTGCATTTATATATTTCATAGGGACAACCCCCAATAGCATGTCGTTGGGAGACAGCTAGAACTGAGAGGTCGGGGATCAAAGTGACATCCCTCAACCTGAGTCATTGTCACAGTACATGTACAATCTGAGTGACAACATTTTTTGGTGTCATTGTCAGGGATATATTTTGTTGTCCATGGTGCTCAAGACACTTTTTTTCATCTTCCATCATTTCTTTCATCTTTCCACCTTTTCATTTGATCCAGCAACGCCACAACATTTTTTGGCGTTGTTTCCAGGGATATCTTATTTTTGAAGCTTCAACGACATCTTCACAATCTTTCATATTTCATCATTCCTTATCTCATCAGTGCCACATTTTCTGGTGCCATTGTGATTTTCTCTTTATCTCTTCATCACCTTATTTTTTGTCATCCCACTAATGTTTTTATCTTCTCTATCTACACCTTTAGCACTAGGACGTTTTAGTTGGTTTCATGTTTGGGTGGTGACTCCATTTACAAGAGCTTACTCTATAAGAAATCTTGGTAGCTTGGTTAACCCCACTCCCGATCCTAAAAAGGCTCTGAGAGCTCGATTAAACAAATTACATTCCAGTAAGCATTTAATCTTTCTCAGATAGGAAGCCCTCCCTGATATCCACTTGATTTTCCTTAATCCCACCAATCCAAATTTCATGGATTATTAGAGGCCTTGCAGCTTTGCCAACATTTAGGGGTATCCTCGCGATCTCCCAGATGACTCTACTATGAAGAAGCTTCTAGCATCCCAAAGCAATAATGAAATCAGTGTTGAGTTGCACATAAAAAATTTCACAACTTCTATACAAAGATATTCCCATGCAACTGCATACAATCATGAATATGTCAAAATGAGACTATTTGTCCTTACATCAGAAGAAGATGCATTGCAATGGTTTCATGACAATCCTGGCAACGCTTTTGATTCTTTGCAAGCTCTCACTATTGCATTCAAAGATAAATATGAGGACAAGTGAGAAGGTAAATATTTGGTCAAATAACTTATCTCCATCAAGAAAAGGGAAAATGATACAATTGAAGAGTTTAATCAAAGATTCAATGGTATCCTCAGAGACATGAATCAAGATTACAAGACAGTGTTACAACAATATCTTGATGCTTTTTGTTTTGACACTCAATATGAGATAAGATGTACAAAGCTTGTCAATTTAACTATTGCTCAAAATACAACAGGAGGATTATAGAAAGATAAGAAGGCTTCAAGTAAGTCAAAGATTCTTGGTTTTGAAAGAGGACCAATCAAGAGTAAAGGAAAGGAAATTGAGGTAGAGCATGATCTCATTAAATAATTAACGCAAATGGTTAAGGAAATGAGAATTGAACATGCTCAACAAATAAGTTCCATGCAGTCTAGGTTAATTCAAATGGAATGAAATCAAGCACAAAATGTCCAACCTAAAAACAAAAATAATAATAGAAGAAATGATAATCCAATGGCCAAGAAGGAATCATCCTAATGACCAAAGACCTCCTACTCCTCTTGAGTCTGTGAATGTTATTGATCAGCCTATCTTGTTTTGCATACCATGTGGAAATTTCCATGAAAAAAGTGCATGTGTTATTGCTATAAAAATCTTTGATGAAGCAACAAATGAACAAATAAATAATGTAAGTCAGAATTCCCCCAAAGAATGTCGTTTCACAAATATGATTTCCTCCTCCTTCGCAATGAATAACTTTAGTGATGAAAAGTATCCTATCACACAAATATATGGTGAAACTCCATCTCAGGAACAAATTCTGGAAATTGATAGAAGTAAGGGTTACACTTATCGAAAAGTCAGAATAAATAGGTTGCATATGAAAGGTATAAATCGGGAGTAAAAGTTGATTGGGTTGCATAGATTAACAATATAAAAATGTTTGTCCCAATACTTGAACTCTTAAAGATTCCTTCTCAAAGGGAAGCATTCTTCAAGGCTTTAGGCATGGCCCAACATGATAAGGTTGATACACATCCAAAAGACAAAGAAATTAAGTTAAAGAATTTTGAATTTCCACATGACTAATGAGGATCATCAACCTTTCTTTCTCATCTTGGATATTAATGACTATTTTCTTCATAATTGCATGCTATATTTTGGTGCTTCAATGAATGTTATGACTAAGAAGGTTATGGATTAGTTAAATTTTAGGATTTTTAGTCCTTATCATAACATTTTCTCTATGAATTTGAAAAGGATTGAAATCCTTGGTGTCGTTAAAGATTTACAAGTTTCCTTCGAAAACTATCCATATAAGATTATCACCATGGACATAGCAATCATTGATGTTCCAGATGTGTGGGGGATTCTTCTCTTCAGAAAGTTTGCAATTGATTTAGGAGGATGTATTCAGATGGATCTCTCATATACTACTATTCTTGCAGCAACTGGTGGTATGGTCAGGTTATACAGAGAAGTAGAAAGAAGATACCATGTTGAAATTCCAAAGAGGCTATAAAATAGCAAAGAGATTAAACCACAAGGTCATCCACTGCAGTATGAGGTTGAATTCATTCAGTTAGTTTATCACTTTTCTTCATCTCATCTTCCATCCCACTTTCCAAGTAAGAAAAGAAGCAGACTTGAATTTGATAGAGATATGCAGCACAATGATCAAAGTCTTCATCAACCAACAAGAGTCAAGTTTTAGCGGGGGACATCTAACAAATAGCTTATGGACCTACCTGTTGAAGAATATAACTAGGTTTGGTCATCATAAATGTATTTGAGTCATTATGTAATGTACTTGTCAAAAGAATGAAAATATATATATATATATATATATATATTATTATATTATTATTATTATTATTATTACAATGACTTATTAAAGCGTGGGTTTCATGCTTGGCTCATATTTTATTAGTGAAAGTCCCCACTATGGACTCCTATGATTTATTTATATTGAGTCATTAGAGTCACTGTACATTTTAGGAGACCCTTCTTGGGCTTTTGAATCATGTAAAAAGGATTTCTATTGATTCAAATTAGGTATTTGACCCCTCCACACCAAGTTGGCCTCAAAGAGATCAAGTTGGCCTCAAACTGAGAATTTCGACCTCGCCTAAAGGGTATATATACAAGGCCTTTAGAGAAAGAAAAAGGTCAAAAATATATTTTGGATATGATGCATATATGACAAAACTAATTGAAGTTGAACCATCTACATTTGAATAAGTTGCTCATCCGGAAGTATGGAAGAAGGCAATGCAAGAAGAATATCAATCCATCATGAAAAATGGGGTTTGGGAAATCGTTCCTAGATCTAGTGCCAAATCAATTGTCACCTCCAAATGGATCTACAAGATCAAGCACGTTGTTGATGGAATTATAGACAACTACAAAGCTATATTTGTTGCAAGGGGCTTTTCTCAAAAAGAAGGCATAGATTATGAAGAAACCTTTGCACCCACTACAAGGTATACTACCATTATATCTTTGGATGTAAAGACATCATCTCTGAATGGGACCATCGATGAGGAAGTATACATTGAACAAACTAAAGGCTTTGAAGTAAATAGAAAAGACTCATGTTTGTAGACACAAGAAGTCCCTATGTGGTTTGAAGCAAGCTCATAGGGCATGGTATGCAAGAATAGATGCATACCTTTTAAAAATTGGATTTGTGAAGAGTATTGTTCATCCAAATATCTACCTCAAGGTTGTGGATAATGAGCCAGTAATTATTCTACCATATGTGGATGATCTATTCATTACAGGTGTGGAGCAAAGGATACAATAATGCAAGAATATGTTGGCAGCCAATGTGGATGATCTATTCATTACATGTATGGAGCGAAGGATACAAGAATGCAAGAAGATGTTGGCATCCCAATTTGAGATGAAGGATTTGGAATTGATGCGCTATTACCTAGGTCTGGAAGTATGGCAGAGGCTTGGGGAGATATATCTGGAGCAAGGAAAGGATATCATCAAGTTGTTGCAAAAATTTGGAATGATGGATTCCAAGCCCATGACCACTCCTATGATCACCAATCTCAAGAAGTTGAGGAGCTCTAACTCAAGTCTCGTAGAACCTACCTCCTATCATAAGTTGGTGGGTTCTCTGATGTATCTGGTAAATAATATGTCAGATATATTTTTTGTTGTGAATATTCTTAGTCAATTTCAGTTGGAGCCTCGTCATAATCACTGGATAACTGCCAAGCATATATTGAGATGCCTTCGTGGCACTATACATCACTACCTAAAATATGATAGCAAGGAAGTCAAGTTGATTGGCTTCACAGACTCTGATTGGGGTGGCACTAAGACCGATGGAAGAAGCCTTACAGGTGGATGTTTTAGTTTGTGATTTGCCATGATTTCAAGGATTAGTAGAAAGAAAGATCCCGTCGCTTTGAGTAGTGTTGAAGCAGAGTATGCCGCTACATGTGAAGTAGGAAATGAGGTTGTGTGGTTGAGGAAGCTTATGGCAGATTTGTTTGAGAAGCCTTTGGGTCTTACTGTCATCAACTGTGATAGTCAAAGTTGCATCAAGATGTCTAAAGATCTCGTGTTTCATGTTAGGACGAATCATATCAACGGTATGTTACACTACATTAGGAACTTGGTGTAGGATGGGATCGTGAAGCTACAGTGTGTCCCGACTAACGATCAGGTAGCTGATATACTAACAAAGTCTCTTCCTACTAAGAAGTTTGAATATATTAAAAGCATGCTTGGTTTAGTTGATATTTTTGATCTTGTTGATGATGATAAAAGTTTGGAAGAGATTTGTTGAGGCTTTGCATGTGAGACACATTGCCTGGGAGGATATCTGGTCGACACTGTGTGTTGATGTTTGGATCTCGAAGTAGGGAGGGTGCGTTGGTCATGGAGCTATGACTTCGGATACACACCTAGATCCTTGGGTTAATGGTTAGCAAGTAATCTTTATCGTACCTAGAGAGGCTAAAAGCTTTAGTCCATCTTAGTCACACCCTGATAGATTGCCTTGGTCAGGAATCTAGTCCTTGTCACTGTAGTGCCTAAACTCTTCAAAGTTCATAAGTTTTGAGATATTCCTTGTACTTGTATATGTTATTATGAATACCTCGTTAGTTAAGAGGGAGCGTTGAAGAATGTAACTATGTTTGGTCTTCATAAATGTATTTGAGTCTATGTAATGTACTTGTCAAAAGAATGAAAAAGAAAATTTGTATTATTATTACAATGACTTGTTAAAACATGGGTTTCATGTTTGGGTCATCTTTTATTAGTCAAAGTCCCCATTGTCAACTCTTAGGATTTATATTGTCATTAGAGTCTTTGTAAATTTTATGAGACCCTTCTTGGGCTTTTGAATCATGTAAAAAGGATTATTATTGAGTCAAATTAAGTATTTGACCCCTCCACACCAAGTCGGCCTCAAACTACACAATTCGACCTCACCTAAAGGGTATATATACAAGCAGTTCAAATTCATTTGGATCATCTCTCTCACAAGTTCGATATTCAAGAAAAGAAAGCAGAAAAAGTGTGAAATTCCAAGAAGAGAAGAAGAAGTGTTGGAAGGATCAAGGTTGAAGGTTTTGGGTATCTCCTTCTCTCTCTTATGCGAAGTTACTGGGTCAGTTACTGGATCAAAGTTTTACTGCTAGAAGGGTCGAAATTTTGAAAGTGTTGGGTCAAAGATTTTGTTGCTAGAAGGCTGAAATTTTGGATTTGATGGGTCAAAGTGTTGTTGCATCAAGGTCGAAGATCTAGGTCAAAGTTGCTGGAAGGAGAGGTTGACTTGGTGGTTTGAGGAGGTGTGTGTCTAGGTTGAAGAGTCTCAAGAAACTATTGAAGGAAGAGATTTTGACTCGGTTTTACCCTAGATAGGGCTTTTTTCCCTCGCAGAGTGCCTACATCTTGTGTCTCGTGTTTTTATGATCTTCATACACACATAATTTGGTAATTGCTTGAAGAAAGATAATATAACAAAGAAGTAAAATAAGCCAACTTAGTTCACAAGTAATTATCAAGAAAGAGAAATATAACCCTAACTCTACTAACATTGATTTCTCAACACTACCTATTGGTTTCTGGTAGCATTAGATGCGCTCTAAGTCTCAACTTTTGCTGGGAGGCTTGGGAACATGTATTCCAAAGAACCCAGAAAGAGTTTTGGGAAATTCCACCTAGAGACATTTTTATTAAAATAATTAATTATTTTTAATGGAACCCTAAGTCTAAACTTAGGAAATTAAAATAATTAATGGGTATTGATCTAACTGTGGGTGTAACTTCTATAAGAAGACAAGGATCAAGCAGAAATGAGCTTAGCCATCGATTAGCTTCTAATCTGGGCCGTTGAATTTCAACGAGCAGATTAGTTAAGGAGGCTTGAGGGTCATTTGGAAGATACACAGAGAGTTGATCACTCAAATTGAATTGTTGAAGCTAGAGGCAGCGCAGTGATTTGTAGTGATCACACGGAGAGGGGCAGAGGGAGTTTTGGCTGGAGGATCTTCTCCGGAGCCAAGAATACTCAGCAAAGAGGTAGAGAGACACACAGAGGAGGCAGCGTAAAGTTCAAAGAGGGTGATGCAGAGCCAAGAAGGGCTCATGCAAGGCCCACGCAAAGTAGCGCAGAGCCTCCTACGCAGAAGTCTGAATTTGTTGAGGAGGCTAATGTTTCTGAGTCGGGAGGGATGGAATCAACTCTAGAAGGAAAATCGATTCCTAGTAGAGGTGACACAGTGCCTTAGAGGTTGACGCAGGGCCACGCAAGGGTAGCGCAAAAGTAGTCAGGGAACTCGTTGGTTTAGCTGCCAGATCAGTCGGGACTTGCAGTGTAGAGTGAGGTAATATCACTAATTTCTTCTGTCGAGTGATATTCTCTGTACCGGATTTCCAACAAGGCATCTAGAGAATGTATTTAGAAATAACTTCAGCTTCATAATAAAAACCCTCAGATCTGTTGCACCGGTTTTCCCACATTGGGTTTTTCCGGGAACGTTTTTCCAAAAACAACTGTCATTTGTGTGTATCTTTCTCTATTGTTCAATTTCTTGTTTTAGCATATTATTTAATTAGTGTAGGTTGCAATGCATGTATTTCAATGTTTGTCGTAGGAAACTACAAATAACGTGTTCTTGTAAATCTAACAAGTATGATAAATATCATTAGTTGTTGCAGTAAGGATTCTCGGGTTTAAGGAATTTTCACACTACCAACAAGCAAATAGTTGTTCAGATTATGCCACAGGGATGACATCTGATACCATGAGGCATCCTTTGTATAATATCTCTAACCCTACTCCCTTTCATTTATGTCATTAGTTAGTTTTTTTATATGCACTTATGTTATAACTTTTTTCATTTCAGTTTGTTACAATATATCTTTTCTATTCCAACAAATTTTCTATATATGCATGATGATTTTGATTATGAGCGGATATCTATTTTATGGTCTTATGTTTTCTTGAATAAAGGATTTTGGATTCTCACATCACTTCGATGAAGCAACATGTCCCCATATGGAGCCAGATGTTGCATCTATTTTGTCACAAGTCTAAGGAAGCAGTCGTACAAATCTTTTCAAGGTTCACAATCATCATCCAACCAATTCCTATGTCATTGTAAACCCAATTTCTGCACATTGTAATGTAAATGATGCTAGTACGACCGTTTAACTATGTAACAACCTAGGTAAGCCTATTATTTTGGTGGTGAATTTCATCTTAGGAGGTTTTTCGTCTCATCGAATTATGTGTGTTTCTAAACATGGATAATCAGCGTAATTTTTTCCTCCAGCGTAAACCCCAAAGCTAGGGTGGAAATTATTGACAAAGTCTTAGGTGATTCCTAGTGTTTTTATTCAATTCTATTGTAAAAGTGATTTGCGAATAATTTAAGTTATTTGGTTAAATTATTTTATTACAGATCACTTGGTCTACTATATCGTAACGTGTCGCAGAATTGGGTAAATATTATGAAGGTCTACATCAAATGGGTATTTCCCCTTTGAGGGTTGAATTTGTAATATCTAATGCAAAAAATAGTTTTGTGTGTGGTCCCTCGCAATCAGACACTATGGCTTAAAGTATTTGAGGGTGGAAAAATAATTAATCCCCTCAAGTGTCAATTAATTAATTTTTCAGGCAAAATAAAATTAAATCCTAAGCCAGAATATTAATTAATTTAGAGTCAAAAAATAAATTCTAGAGAAATTAATTTCTCCAAGTGGAAAATGACCAAAAAAAATGTGGTTCAAAAATAGATTAATTTTTGGAGGTTCCCTACCAAAGAAAAATGGATATTTTAAGAAAAATTAAGCCCTTGGACTTTGATGGTCGAAGTCAAAGTCAAATTTTTGAGGAAAATAATCCAAAAAATCAATTTTTTGATTAATAAAAAATGATTTTTAAGATAAATTTGAAAATTCCTCAAAAGTAAATATTTTCGATGACAAAGATTAAATGATCATAAAGTATTTATCAACGATCGAGATTACTTTGACAGGGATTAAGCCAACTAGCTATTATTTTCCACTTAGAGGATTTATCTATAAATTGGAATCCATTTGTTTCTCAAGTGACGATGATGAAAGCTATGACTCTAGTTGATGTAATTTTGAAACATTGGTTTTGTTTCACTAACATGCTAGGAACGTTTGAAATATCATAATAAAATACTTTGGGGTTCAGTTCATGGTGTTCTTTGTCTGATGATCTGTGGTATGTGTTAGACATGGGATTTCCTATATTGTGCTTAAAATTTAATAAGCTTGTGTATTCATTAGATGGTGATAAGAACATTATATTGGTAGATTTGGGTCTATCTTAGGTGATATGATTCGCCATATGTCTAATAAGTTTTCTTGAAAAAAATATATAGAGTTTGCAGGTTCCCTGACCCTTGGGCTCTAAGTTCACAAACTTTGGAGGAAAGCCTACCTTGTTTGAGATTCGAGAATTTTGTTTGGTTTTCTTACTTCGCTAAGGTTGTGGGCAATACCATAATTTTTGAAACACATTTGATCTATTGTCATCATTCATCATTTAAAAAAATATTTCTCAAAACTATTTATTTTTCACAAACATTATATATACGTATATAACTTGTAAATTATTTTTGTAGAATATTTTTTTCTAACATGTTAATGTCTATCAGGTTTGCCAGTCACCAGTGATCAAATATGCTCTTACAAAGTTTTTGATAGGGTTCTACTGCAAATTTTTATGGTTTCAAATAGGTTTTCAATAAAAATTTGGTCACTGGCAGTTAGGTAGGTCATCACTATTCCTTTCACCTTTATGATCAATGCACATCAGCATGGTCAGGTCATCCCTTGTTGAAATGGTTTCATAGTCATCAATGTCATCATTCAGCTAATTCATTCATGTAGTGTCATCATTAGGTCATAGGGTCAAAAGCATGAAAATAAGTCATTTCACAACCAAAATCATCATTCGAAGGAGTAGTGATAGGGAAAAATCTTCAATAAAGGTTATAAAGTGATTTTATATCTCCATTATGATGTTTTATATCCTAAAAGGTTCTAAAGCTACAGTTTCAAAATAAAATGTGAAAGGACATGATGGGGCCACTACACCATCAAAGGAGAAAATTGATTTCCAAAGCTACAAAATACCAAAAGAGCTTCTCATTTGCTCATTTCACTTGCAAAAAAAAAAAAAGTATCTTCACCTTCAAAGTGCTCTTGCACCTTCAGAAAAACGATTTTGTGCTCCTAAAGTGCCTCATCATTTGTTGTGATGTGCTTTTGTTGCGTTTTTCCCAAAGGTGTTGTGTTTTCTTCAAGGGGGGAAAACTTCATTCTAGTGGTTTCTACATCGACAAGCAGGTTCTAGGCTATCATTTGCAAGTAAGTGAGGCATCTTCTTGCTTGTTGCTACTCCAGCTTATGCTTGAAGATCAGGTTTCCCTCTCCTAGGGTTTTCATGCTTTCATAGTCTCTTTGGTTGTATTTTTGAGAAGAACCCTCACAATCAGAACTCACTCACCTCCCCCACTTTCCATATACCTCCATAGACACATTCCCTCACTCCTATCCCTCATTTACACTATTTTTCCACAAACCCTAGCCTAGACTGTACTTTCCTAGGCTAGGACTGTGTTTTCTCTTTTTGAACCCCTTCCCCTCATTTATTCCATGAAATTTCGCTTTCCCCCACTTCCCAACACCCATCCCTATCTCCCCAAATTTTCCTAAGAATTTAGAGACCCCCTAACCCCTTCATCTCCCTCAATTTCAAAAATTGCCCAAATCCCTTGTTTTTCCCTACACTAAACCCTAATTTCCCCTCCCATTGAGCTAGGGTTTGCTATGGATTCTGAGACCATTGAGCAGAGGAGGCATAAGGGAAGTCTAATCAGTAGGTATGAGCCAACTTCAGCACATGACATCATGTCTTCTCCTTTTCTCAAGAAATCCTTCCAAGATGTTGGTTGCCTTGGTTTTAATGACAAACTCACCAGCACTTTTGCCATTAGTTTGAGGAGAGATAAGGTGACCATTGATGGAGTGGTGTTCACTCTTTCAGCAGAGACCATTGCTACAACTATAAGGATCCCAAAAACTGGAGAATTTTGGTTCAAGAAGGGAGACCTCGACCTTGAGAATTACAAGATATATCTGAAACCTCCATATAAAATTGCTCCAAAGAACATCTTCCCTTCAAGACATGTGTTGGACAAGTATGCCCCTCTCGTGAAAATGGTCATGAAGTATTTTACATGTGAGGGTAGATTCTCAAGATTGTATCAGTTCCATGTGAGGCTTTTGATGCATTTCACCGGTGTAAAAGTTCTCAACCTACCTCATTACCTTTACAGAAGCATGGTAACATGGCAGAGAAGGTGCATAGGTTAGGAGAAGATCATCATGCCTTGGTGAAGATCTTGGTTTGCCATCAACTGGCACAAATCAATTTGTCTTGGGATGGTTTCATCTATTCAACAGCTTTATTGCCTTCTCCAGCTCAGTCAAGTAGTCACTCTATTCCTTTTGTCTTCTCCAGCACAAGAAGAGGTGGTTTCCACAAGCAGACCTATCACAAGAACTCCTAAGGCAGAAGTGAGCAAGACCTACACAAGAGGGAAAAGGCTTTTGTTTGCTTCAGACATTATTGAAAGGGCCAAGCCTACATCATCACAGCAGCATGAGACACCATTGGATGAAGAAGCACAGATTCATCTTGACACTGATATGGCAGATTTAGAAGTGCATGAGGAGGTCAAATATTCAGAGCATATCATCCAGGAGAAAGAGGCTGAGATTAGAGAGATGAAGAGTAGGTTGTCCAAGGAAGATTTTTTTATTTCTTTCCTTTAGCAAGAAAACAAACAGCTCAAAGTCAAGCAACTTTTGCTTGATAAATCTAAAGCAAATTTGGAGAAGGATGGTGCCAAAGGTAAAACAGTGATAAACTTGGAAGAGATTGAAGCCACTGGTTTTCAGCTCAAGCCTAGAAGGCCTAAGACAAGAGGTTTGAAGAGGAAAGAAGAGAAAATCACTGAAACATCCTCTCCATCGAGGCAACAAAACATTGACAAGTCCATTGAAGAATATTTTGAGGAAAATAGGGAAAATTGACTTGATAGAGTCAATTTCCACTTGGAAAATCTCCTTAAGAGGGCAAACAAGGCCACTAAACTTCAGAAGAACATGGCCATGCACTACTATACTATAAACAAGGTCTCCCAAGTCAGAATCAAGCAGCTGGAAAAAGAAGTTGAGGCAAACCCTAAGGAGGCAAAAAGAGAAAGATAAACTTGACTTGCTAGTTGAGGCCTCCCTCCTTGCTTGACATTTCTTTTCAGAGCTTCATGGACCAAACTTGAAGAAATTTTGAACAATTTTGAGTTCTTGTGACTTTTGGCATAAACAGGAAGAACAGTTCAGCCAAAAGCCCAGTGCCTTGGCGCTGCACTTTTTCCTCAGACCTCCAAATGCCAAAATGTTTATATGGATGGATAGATAATGACCTATACATGATAGCTATCCACTTTTGGTGCCTTGTTAACAAACAGGTTTGAATAAAATGCCCAAAAACAAGTCAAAACCCCACTTTCTGCCACCTTATTGGACTAGGCGTTGCACTTTTAGAGTAGTTGTGGGAGAATGAGTTTTTCTTGGTCTTGGAGTGCCTATTTTGCTTGCTTGAGGTGTCTAACGACAACTAGACATCCCAAGTTTTCCATTGGTATATTCAGAGTTGGATTTGAAGCAGTGGAAGGCCTTCAAAAACCTCCTCAAATTTGGCATTGCGCTTATGCCTAATGGTGTTGCGCTTTTGCAGGTGGCACTGTGCTTTTTCCTGTTTGTCCAAATTTCGAGTTTTCTTCAGTCAAACTTGGATTATATGATGTAAATCATCATGTTGTCAGTTGAATTGATGTAATAGAAGGTAAATGAGCTTGTTAGAGTGATTTTGATGTAATTTTAGGCCTCATTTATGAGAAACAGTTCAGTCAAAGTCTAAATGGAGGGTTTGTTCCAACCTCCCTAGTCATTAGGTTTTAGTTGCGAAATTCATGTAAGTTGTTCCTATACTAAGGGATTTGACCCCTGAGAGTGGGGAAGTTGTTTTTTTGGTTTATATGTATCTATTTTTTAGTCGGATTCAAGGTTGGACATCATAGAGTGGAAATCTTGTAGATTGTACTTCATCATATTTTTACAGGAAATCAAAGGCCAAGTTGCAGCTATTATTCAGGAATTCTTGTGGCGTGAGTTTTTGGTATTGCTTTTCTCCTGTTAAACATTTATATGAAAGATAAATTAGTTACCTTTCCATATGTATGCTTTTCAGTGATTTTCCTAAGAGGTATTAAACAAAATTCTTGTAATTAAGCTATGTTTGAGGAATCTCATTTTATGTGCTTAGTCTTCTGATAGATGAATTCATGGTTCACATGCTCATCTTGATTTTCTTACCTATTCAACCCTACACTACATCGACCAACTCCTAAGCTATCACAAAAGCATGCCTACCTTGCTCCTTTATATCTCATGCAATTGAACCTTTGAATACCTGACCTAGTTCCCTAATTTGTACCTCTGATCCAGCAAACCCTAAATCTGCAAAACCCTAGTGTTGTAATAACTAGCCTAACATCTTTTCCCACTCCAGTCATCATTGGTTGTGAGCTCATAGGAGAGCCCTCTCTAGTTTAGTAGGATTAGTTGTTGAACACTAAGTGGTTTCAGGTTACCTCCGTCGATCTCCTTTATCAGGAGGATAACATAACCCATATTTTTCAACTACTGGATTTTGCAGTTTATTTTTCAAATTTTGTATATATTGGGGTTTTGGGTATTCTTGTTTTTATTTGTGCTAAGCTTCAAGCTAGATCTGAAGACTTTCAAGGGTTTCAAGCCTTGGAATAATTTGGTAAGGGTTTCTAGAGTTGGATCTAGGCCTAGGAAGGCAAGATCCACCATCTATTTCTCCTCCAATCTCAACGCTCAAGCCCAAGGAAAAGCTATCAGCCTTCAAGAAATTTTTAGTGGCAAATTTTGAAGATCTGAAGCAAAAATAAAAATGTGTGCAAAGGTTTGAATATTTTTGGGGCTTCCAGGACCTAGTTTATCCTATCTGCGACCCCCTTTCCCTCCTTAGTTGAGTCGCAGGGCTAGATTGGCCTTAGATCCCTTGTCGTCTAATTTTTGAGGAAGATTCTCAAGCCTTTGAGGGCCTCGCCCTGCCTCTCTTACCTTGACCTTAGGCCTAAAAGACCTCCCTCTAGCCCTCTACTACCCTTTTCTTCCCTTCATCAACCCTCGGTTTCCTTCCCAACCATGGTCGCAGGGCTTAAGGCTCCTCTTCTTCCCTCTGCTTCCTTCCCTTCTCCTCCCTAGCCCCTATCGTGAACCTCTATCCCTTTAGCCTTGCCTATCCCTGCCTCCTCCCCTATCTCTGCCCTTTATGGGCTCCTCCCTAAGCTGTAGTCCTCTTTAGGGCTTGCGGCAACTCTGCAAGGCCTCTCAGCCCTTGTGTCCTCCCTTCCAACCCTTCTCCACCCCAACGCTAGCCTCATTTTCCTCTCTAATTTGGATTAGTGATTTTTCTGAAGCTAACATTTAACGTTTTACAAAGGTATTGGTCAAATTCTTGTGGTTGCATGTAGCATTTCGTTTGGAAAACTTTTGGGCAGCTCTTCTAGTCATTTTCGAGGCCTAGGGCCTAAGTGTTTTTCCCTTTAAACCCTTAAGTATCCTCATTGTTTTGCTTCAATAAGACAATCAATTCATAACAATGGTAATCAATCTAATTTGAAGGCCCTAAAATCATCAAGTTTCCTAATTTCACTAACTAATCATTGGACAAATTGGACATTTTTGTTTGGGTGAGAATTTCATGATTTTGGTGACTATCATTTATGTTTTGAGTGCATTATAAGGTCTGATCTATAACAGTGACTTAAGGATCCTTTGATTTTACATCTTCATTTAAATTGCACTTAAGAAATTAAATAATTTGGGATTTTTTAACGCTAATTCACTGTTAGTTCATTGTTGTCATACATTTACTCACTACTCATTTGAATGTAATTGGAACATAAGTGACATAAGGCTTCTATTGTTCATGTTCTAATAGTTCATTATGGAAAAGATTTGTTTTATTGTGCTATTGGATAAGTGGGGGCTTGCAATCGCCAGAGCCACAGTATTTGCAGCGCCGACGACATCTGCTGGCTAAAATCTAAGGGGAAGTATCGTTAATCAAGCCTTTGCTTGCTTTCCCTTGGCTTCTTTCTCACAACCTACTCTAGAGACTAGCTTCAAAATAGTTAAGAGGAAGGATACATCTAGAATAGGCATCTAGTTAAAAGCAATCAAGATTCTTGCATCACACCTAAGTCATAGGATTTGCATAAAATATAGGATATTTAAGCATTCAAGTTGCATTTGTTCATCCGATCACCTGGTTTTTAATCGATCTAAAGCAAGTTGACTCCATAAGGCACTGGCCTCATGAGTAATTTTATCTAATCTTTAAAAGCTTGATAAACCAACCAAGTGGCTAGGTCATTCAATCGTGTCTCTTGGACTTGTTTGTTTCCAACGAGTCTTGCATTTCTATCTTTCATAGGGACAACCTCCATACCTTGTTATTGGGAAACAGCTAGAACGGAGAGGTCGAGGATCAGAGTGACAACCCCCGATCTGAGTCATTCGCGTAGTGCCTGTACAATTTGAGTGACAACAAGGATAAGGTATGCACACAATTGTTGGCAAAAGGTTTTTTACTTATTAAATATGCCACGTTATTAGACCCTAATCCATATTCGAACTTTGTCTATGCTTAATTGGCATTAATGAAGAGACTATTCTATGTACATTTCCACCCTTTATTGTTTACTTTACCGATGTAAATATTTTATATGAATATAAAAAGTATTATTTAAAAAATAATGTAAGACATTATCTATAAAAAAATCCAATGATATTTTGAAAGCAAAGCACTTTAGGAGAAATATTTTATATTCCTAAACAAAACAATTCTATTATTTAAAAATATATGCAAGGTATAAATTGTTTTGTAATAAAAGGTATAGTGTTTTGTGAAATAATATGAATCTTCATACATCAAATAAGATATATAATTTGGTTGTTTAAGATTTATTAAATTAAGTTAGATGAAGCCTAATTACTTCATCAACCACAAATTAGGCCTTCTATTTATTTTGGGTAAGTTGGTGTTTCTATCTTATCTACAATGAAATATATTACCATATCGTCTCAATAGATGACATGGAGAAGATTTCCAGCCAAATA
Organism: Pinus tabuliformis; assembly: GCA_031772625.1. Taxonomy (NCBI): domain Eukaryota; kingdom Viridiplantae; phylum Streptophyta; class Pinopsida; order Pinales; family Pinaceae; genus Pinus; species Pinus tabuliformis. The sequence continues at coordinate 797,416,717 of CM062805.1, read as the reverse complement.
TTTGAACTTGCAAATGCATCCCATGTTGCTTGTGCAGGTGCTCCAGAGACAATATTTTGCACTTTAGCTCTATATTTGTTGTAAGGTACATATTTTGTTTCATTTTAATTCAAATCTCTATTTGCAAATTTAATGTGCCATTTTGCATTCAAGCACATTACGATACACTATCATCAATTCAAAGTAAAAACCCTTTCAACACTCCACCAACAGTCATGGTGCTTTCTATAATGTTCAAGATTCTCAAGTGCTCAAGGAGGAATAAGGCTTGGAATGAGTGGGAAACAAACCACATGACTCACTCCTGATAACAATAGATAGCTTATCTAAAGCGCATTCGTTTGTCATCTGCTCCTTTTGTAGAACAACAAACAGAATGTTTTTAACATCTACTCAGTGCATCTCAAGGAATCAAAGCTAACCATATATGACGGCACTTTGTTGTCTTTTACATTTCTCTTTGTGCTGAAATTTCCTCTTTTTCCCCTTTTTGTTAGGGAATTATACGACCTAAACATTCCACTCTTCATTTGGTCTAGTCATTTGCCAAAAAACCTTCTTGCAGATTTCCACAAACTACATCAATGGTCCATTATTTTTACAATTTCCATCCTCCCTCGGTGGAATTTCTTGCACACTTATAGCCAAATCCTAAAATAGTAAAGGAAATACAATTCAACGTTGAGATGGTCGATCTCCCTATCAACATATAAATTTACACCACCTTGACCAGGGCTAACGCCATGAGAACTTAGTTAACTCCAAATTGGGACTGCAATACTAATATTTTCAATGTCTTGTAAACAAATTCCAATTCATCTAACTTCAAGTAACTTTTCTATGTGCGCATGAGTATAAAGGTCTCACAACCATATGCACATTTACATCATTATCTTGCATGTTAAAAAATTATGTAAACCTTTCACGACACCTTTAATTTGGAGTTGACCATGACTTTTGATGCAATATCTCATTTAACAACACATTTGCCAAAAAGCCTCCTTGTAGTTTTCCACAAGATACATCAACGGTTCATTAGTCTTACAATTTCCATCTCCCCACAATGGAATTTCTTGCACACATGTAGCCAAATCCTAAACTAGTAAAGGCAATACAATAGTCAACATTGAGATGGCCAATCTCCCTATCCAAATATAAATTTACAATGCCTTGACCAAGGCTAACGCCATGAGAACTCAATTAACTCCAAATTTGGACTGCAATACTAACATTTTCAATGTCTTGTAAACAAATTCAAATTCATCTAACTTCAAGTAACTTTACCATGATGTGCATGAGTATAAAGGTATCACTACTAGTGTTTATAAAATCGGCATTGGCAAAAATCAACAAGGGTCCAGAAAACATTTTTTCAGCAACATCAGCGAAAAAATGGCAGAAATCGGCAAACCGCAACACATATTAAAGAATATAAAATATATTTATTTTTTCAAATTGGAAAAAATCAGGAAAAATAGGAAAATTTTACCGAAAGAAAAAAACACGAATTTTACCCAGTTATTTTTTGGCAGCTTGAAAAAATTGCAATGTTGCCGATTTTTCGCCATTTTTTGCAACATTGCTCACAATGTAATATTCCTAACGAAAATATACAATGGTAAACAAAGAAAACTTAGCAAAAACACACAAATTTTACACACAAATCAGACACCCTATATTGAACTGAAAATTGTGTTGTGCTGAGGCATTTTATTATAAGATCACAGGGTTACAATATGGTGTTTGGAAAGTGTGCACCTAGGCTTGCTCAAGGCAAGCTAGCAAAGCCCAAGTGATGAAGACAAGTCCCCCAAATGTTGTTGGTTGATCTCTCTATGGCTCTGCGCTGATCTCCCTTGAAAACTAATTGTTGGCTGGAAGAAATCGTTGCTAGGGCCTCCTCTGATGCTCAGAAAATTCTGGGAAATTAACCTTGGGCTCTCCTCCAATAATCCACAAAAACCAACAAAGGAATTGGGCAAATGTTGACTTTGGAATTTCAGTCCAATTTCCCCTAACTCCTCCAATTGTTGGGTATTTTGACCCACCTATAAATTATGCTACTGAGTGTCCCCAAAATCACTGAAATCTTTAGCAAAACTCCTTCCCGAACTACCCCAAAAATCTCAGCCCAAAATTCCCTCTCTCCTTGAGTCCCACGTGTGGCACAAAAAAGAGTTGCGCAATCACAGTTGAAACTCCTTCACACTCCTACTGCAATGCTCCCGGATCGATCTAAAAATGATGGAATTCCCTCCTAGGGTTGGCACTCAAAGTCCGTCGAAGCAAGGGGTGAGATTCTCGCCTAAAAATCTCATGTGCTCAACAGCACATGCAGACTTGGCCTCCAGCTCAAGCATGCTAGTCAAGGTGAATGCTCAAACGATCAAGAATGCCCAAAATGAGTGTCTCCTCCTCTTTTGTCATTGTGCCTCCCAATTGCCCATGTGGGGCCAAGCCATCGAACTCCCCATTGTTGTCCATTTCGATTTTCTTCCCTTTCTCCTAAGTTGGGCCTTCCCTTAGCTCAAAAACTAAAGTGGGGCTCCATAACCCACTTTTCCTAAGTGTAAATGAAAAATAAGTCAAAATTAGCAAAATTGATATTTCCCCTTAACAATATTACTAAGTGGGAATATCACAGTCCTCCCCACCAGAATGTTGCTTGTCCTCAAGCAACTGCAATGAAGGATGTTGAAGTATCTTCTCTCCCTCCCAAGTGGCATCCTCATCGGGTAGATTCCTCCATCTGATCAAAAATTCTTTAATGACCCTGTTCCACAAGTGTCTCTCACCAGTGTCCAAAATAATCTCTAGCTCCAGAACCAAATTGCCCCTCATCATCCATGGGTGGTAACTTTGTAATTATTGTCACCCGCTGACCCAGTGCCTTTTTAAGGCAAGCCACATGAAAAATGTTGTGAACTCGGCTCGCTGGGGGTAGCTCCAGCTCATATGCCACCTCCCCAACTCTCCTAGTGACTTTCTACGGCCCATAAAAGCGGGGGTTGAGCTTCTCGGCGCCCTTCTATTTGAGTGTCGACTGTCTGTACGACTGAAGTCTCAGGAAGACCAAATCCCCGACCTTAAACTACCTTTCTACACGACCCTTATTTGCATAGAGTTTTTGTTGGTTTTGTGCAGTCTGTAGGTTAGAGTTTTTGTTGCTTTTGTGTAGTCTGTAGGTTATCTTTGAGAGCCCGTAAAATATTTTGGCTCTCCTAAATCCAATCCTTGGCCCTAGGAGCCTTACTGTCTCCAAACATCACGTCAGCAAAAATAAATGCATCATAACCGTGCAAAGCTCTGAATGGGGACATACCTATGGACATGTAGTACGTTGTGTTGCAGCATTACTCACCCAAATGCAACCACCGTATCCATGCACGTTGATGGCCCATCACATAGATACATAGGTATCCCTCCAGCCATTTGTTTATGATCTCCATTTGCCCATTACTCTAGGGGTGGTAACTAATACTCGGGGTGAGCTCCGTGCCCACCAGTGGAAACAACTTCTACCAAAATCCCCCCATGAACCTGTTATCCGATCACTAACAATGGTCTCCCGAAGACTGTGAAGCCAAAACACCTCCCTAAAAAATAGCTTAGCCACCTATGAGGCTGAGGACTGGGCTGAAATTGCGAAGAAGTGAGCAAATTTCGTCAATCTGTCTACCACCACATAGATGCAATCCTTGCCCTGAACTGTAGACAATCCAGTAATAAAATACATTGAGATGCTATCACATTTCCCCTCAGGGATAAGAAGAGATTGTAGCAACCCAGCAGGGTGTGTCTGCTCACCCTTGCTCCCTTGGCACGTATCACACTCCCGAGCGTGCCTCAGAACATCATCCTTAAGACCCCTCCATGCAAAGTGCTCCCTAATAGCCTTCTATGTCTTGGTAAACCCCTGATGCCCTACTAACAGTGAGTCATGGGCAGCCTGCATGATCTTCTCCCTCAACTAGGAGTTGGCCACTAAATAAATCTAGTCCCAAAAGCAAATCAACTCGTTCACCACCCTGTACCAGTCATCCATCACTACATCATCAAGGAACTCACATGCAAATCAGTACTTGGAATACACCACTAAAAACTACGCCCTTCAATCTGGCACAATGCTCATCAATGAGATGGTGGTCAACCTCCTGGACAACGCATCAGCTACCACATTGTGTTTACCCTTGACATACTCAATGTCAAAGTCGTATGCCTGAAGCTTGCTCACCCACTTCTGCTACCTCTCCTATAGTTGCTTCTTTTCCAAGAAGAATCTGACGCTATTGTGGTTTGTCTCCACCCGGAACCTGTTTCCCACCAAGTACTGTCTAAACTTGGAAACGCATGCATAATGGCTATCATCTCTTTGTTGTAAATGGAGTACAACCTCGCGTGGGGTAGTAGATTCTGACTCTCGAAAGTTATCTGGTGTCCACCCTACATCAGGCCTGTTCCTGCGCCCTCCCCTAATGCATCGCACTCAAGTACAAAGGGTTGTGCGAAATCTGGAAGTGCCAACACCGGGCAGCTGCTCATAACCTGTTTGAGGCACTCAAAAGCCTCCTGTGCCCCATCTATCCACTCAAATACCCCCTTCTTTTTCAAATTAGTGAGGGGAGCTGCTAACTGAGAGAAGCCCTTCACGAACTTCCTGTAGTAGGTACAGATACCCACGAAACCCCTTAGCTTTGTCACATTCCGGGGCACTGGCTAGTCTCAGATGACCCTGATCTTCTTCTCATGCACTCTCATGCCATCCTCCCAATGATATGCCCCAAATAGAGCTTCTTCGTCAATTTAAACTCACACTTGGACAGCTTGGCGTAAAACTACTGCTCCTCTAAAATACGTGACACCATCTCCAAGTGTTGCAAGTGTTCCTCCCAGGTCCTACTATAAATCAAAATATCATCAAAGAACACCAACACAAATTTCCGCAACTGCCCACGAAACACGTGGTTCACGCAACACTGGAAAGTGGCAAGTGTGCTGGTTAGCTTGAAGGACATAACCAAGAACTCGAAGTGCCCATGGTGACACCTGAAAGTTGCCTTAAGGACGTCTTGATCCCACACTCTAATCTGGTGGTACCTCAAACGCAAGTCGATCTTGGAAAAGAACTTAGCCCCTCTCAGCTCATCCATCAACTCAACTATGCTAGCGGTTCTTCATGGTCTTCTTGTTGAGGGCCTGGTAATCTATGCACATGTATAATGTCTCGTCCTTCTTCTTCACCAGAACAACTGATGAAGCAAAAGGGTTGGAGCTAGGCCTAATATGCCCAAGTGCCAACAGCTCATGAATGGCCCTCTCAATCTCATCCCTGTAAGCCTTGGGATGTTTGTATGGGGTGGTAATCACGGTCTGTACCCCCAGCTCTAACTCAATCGTGTGCTCAAATCCCCGCTCAGGTTGTCGTCCTGGCGGTATGTCTCCAAAAACCACCGGGTACCTGTCTAAAATGGCATGTATGTCAAGTTGTGGTGGCCTGGGCTGACCCCCAACCTCAAAAATCCTTAAACTCCACTGCCCACTCAATGTCACCATGCCTCAGGTAAGTCTGCATCTTGTGTGCTGAAACAATCTATGGTGGGTAAGAATGCGTGCTCCTAAGGACAACCAACTTGTCATCTGGCCTTGTAAAATCCATCTCCAACTTCCTCCAATCAGTAGTGACTTGACCAAGAGAATAGAGCCACTCGACTCCCATCACCACATTGGTGCCTAGTACATCCACCACAAAGAAATGATGTGACTAAATAGTTCCCCATAGTCACTATCAGAGAGGGAACATATCGTGTACACTGCATGGTCCTGTCGCCTGGCACAAGGACTGAGAACCCCTCAAACCCCTCGGCCATGATCCCTCTCCTCTACAACATATGTGCATCAATGAAGTTGTGGGTGGTCCCACTATCCACCAAAACTGAGACATGTTGCCCCTGCAATGTGCCTCTAATCCTCAACGTCAAAAATTTAGGTACCCCATGTAAGGATGCAAGGACCCCTCCAGCTGGGGAGAAAGGGGCTCCCCGGGGTGGTGGTGGTGGTGTTCCCCTCTCCACGTCTGCCACGTTGTCACCTCCAATCACCTCCAACTCTACGTCATCCTCCTGGTCACTGTCGGAGTAGACATCAATGTAGTGGGCCTTGCCTGTTGTGCATCTATGGCTTGGTGCCCACAGTTCCTGACAAGTGAAGAATAGTTTCCTCCTCCAGAGATCTCTCTGAGTCTTCTCATCCAACTGCCCTCACCCATGGTTGGCTCTCAGTGGTGGAGCCCTAGTGTCTCTCCCCCTATGCTAGAACCCTTGTCTAGGTGGCACTGGCACTCTAGTCTTGGATAGAACATCCTGTAAGTCTTGCGCTCTCCCAACTGCGTCTTGCAAGCTGGTGGGCCTATTGGACTTCACCGATCCCCTCATTGGCTCTGTTAGCCCCTCTACAAACATGAAAATCCTACTGGCCTCTGATAGGTCAGGCACCACTGATAACCTCATAAACTCGGAGATGTAGGCCTCAACACTCCCCGTTTGCTTGAGCCTTGTCAACTCCCCAAAATTCTATTTCGGGTCTCTCCTCTCAAAATTCTCCAACACCCTCCTAGTGAAATCCTCATACATTGTAACACTTGCATGCCCCATCGTGGTTAGCCCATGGAACCACCAGTCGTGGGCTTCTCCCTTTAAATGCAACGTGGCAATCTTAATTTCCTCCCCCTCCATCATCTAGTTGAGTTGGAAGTAGACATCTAACTTCTCAACCCATGCTTTCGCTGAGCTATTGGACAAACCATTAAAAGTCGAGAGGAATAATCTCCCCATGGTACGCTGCAAATTGGTACCATGTGTTAGCTTCCTCCGCCTTGCCCTTTTCCCTTATTGTTACCTTTCAACTGACAAAAGTCCCTGAAGGTATCACCTCTCTAAAGTCACGCCCATAGGAATGATACACCACAAAATAGTCCCCCATGGGCATCTCCTCTTGTCCTTGTGACCCTCTAGCACCGGATGCTAGAAACGTGGGAATAGTGGACCTGGGTGGTGTACTGGGAATGAGGGGTGTGTTGGGGCCATGAACCCCGTGGTGATGTGAAGTGTTGAAGCCCTCGCCAAATTGGAATTCCCCTTGAATCCCTTTGCCCTTGTTGTTGCAAGTTTGTTGCCTCAACTCCTCAATACCCTTAGACAAATCCTGAACGACCTTGAGAAGGTGTTGGGCAAACTCCTCCTCTTTACTCCTTTTGTCTCCCTCATTATCTCCCATGTTTGGCCTTTCAACCTCCAGTTCAACTATCACTGGATCTGGGGTAATTTGTAACTGCCTCTCTCTACTCTTGTACCTCTGCCTCTAGTAAGTCACATTTTGTTGGTCTTCTAGTGTCATAGACCAGTGTTGCTCCCACAACCTAAGCCAAGACTACGAGCTCTGATACCACTGTAATATTCCTAACGGAAATATACAATGATAAACAAATCAAACATAGCAAAAACACACATAAAATTTACACACAAATCATACACCATATATTGAGCCAAAAATTGCACTATTCTGAGCCATTTTATTATAAAATCATGGGGTTACAATTTGGTGTTTGGAAAGTGTGCACTTGGGCTTACTCAAGGCAAGCTAGCAAAGCCCAAGTGATGAAGACAAGTCCTCCAAATGTTGTTGGTTGATCTCTCTATGGCTTTGCATTGATCTCCCTAGAAAACCAAATTGTTGGCTACAAGAAATTGCTGCTAGGGCCTCCTCCTGTGTTCAGAAAATTCTGGGAAATTAACCTTGGGCTCTCCAATAACCCACAAAAACCCACGAAGGAATTGGCCAAACGTTGACCTCAGAATTTCGGCCCAATTTCCCCTAGCTCCTCCAACAGCTGAGTATTTCGACCCACCTGTAAATTTTGTTGCTAAGTGTCTCCAAAATGGTTGAAATCTTCAGCAAAACTCCTTCCCGAACTCCCCCACAAATCTCACCCCAAATTTCCCTCTCCTTGAGTCCCACGTGTGGCACAAAAAAGAATTCTGCAGGCCCTACATAATCATTGCTAAAACTCCTCCACACTCCTACTGCAATGCTCTCGGATCGATCTGAGAATGATCGAATTCCCTCCTAGGGCTAGCACTCGAAGTCCACTGGAGCAAGGGGTGAGATTCTCGCCTGAAAATCTCTTGTGCTCAACAGCACATGTAGACTTGGCCTCCAACTCAAGCGTGCTAGTCAAGGTGAATGCTCAAATGATCAAGAATGCCCAAAATGAGTGCATCCTCCTCTTTTGTCATTGTGCCTCCCAATTGCCCATGTGGAGCCCAGCCATCGAACTCCCCATTGTTTTCCCTCCAAGGAGTGCATATCCCAGAGGGGGGTCGTATTTCTCCATGAGTGGTCCCCACCTTCCACTAACATTTCAATTTTCTTCCCTTTCTCCTAAGTTGGGCCTGCCCTTAGCTCAAAAACTCAAGTGGGGCTCTATAACCCACTTTTCCTAAGTGTAAATGCAAAATAAGTCAAAATTGGCAAAATTGATATTTCCCCTTAGCAATATTGCTAAGTGGGAATATTACACACAACCATATGCCCATTTACATCATTCTCTTGCGTCTTAAAAAATTATGTAAACCTTTCAAGACACCTTTAATTTGGAGTTGACCATGACTTTTGATGCAATCTCTCATTTAACAACACGTTTATAAAGGATCCCAAATTTCAATGTCTTGGACTCAACAAAGTACAATTTAGAATATTGTGTCAAAATTTTCAGTCCTAGACTTGTCATTTTAGTATCATCATATCAGCTGTAAATAAGTTAGAAATTCTGTCATCAAGCCTCTTTAGTTTTAACTATATGAGAATAAATCTGCACTGACTCAATATGACCAACATAATTTTTATATTCCCCACCTTATTCACCTTCAAGACTTAAACAAATTTAATTTTACTGATCTTCAAGAGGAACTAATCATTTTCATTCACTATTGTTTTTAACTTGAATTCAACATCAACCAATCTGTGATTGATGGTCAAGGTAGTGTAATTAGCTACTTGGGCCAATATCATTAATCGTGTTAACCTAGGTATAGAAATTATGCACAAACATAATGCTCAACTTTTCCTCTGGATCTAGCTGCTGTTGAATCTATTTCCATATGCAGACAATGCTCTGATGGATTTTTACTGTAAAAGAACATTCAAGTAGGGATATAGAACTTCAATAAAAATATTTGTACAAATTTGATGGCCTAAATTGTTAAAGATTCACTAGGAATAAAACTCTCCACCATCTTTTACAAATTTCTTTATAAACTCTCCCAAAACTTCTTTGAAATTTTACATTAGTAAGTTCTAACCTCCTGATCTACTGATCTTACCAAAAGTTTGAAACATTTTCCCATATTTAAGTTGCCCGCACATGGATTTGCTTTTCTGTATCAAGAGTAATCAAATAGTAATTTCAAATATTACAATTATTAAGAAGCTCCAGTAAAACGGAAACAAAAAGATCCCCTCATCTGTGGGATATTAGGTGTTTTATAGTTCTTCCCACCAATAAAAGTATTCTCAACTTAAAAATCCAAGTATGACATAAAGAAAGGAGGATATTTTATAACCGTAGCAACAACGCCAAGCAAGCAAAGAGAGGAACACAACATATAACACGAAGTCTGAAAGGTGCCCTTAACTTGTTGATTTCTCTGAAAGGTTTTCAAATTTTCATTTTTCTCCTTTCTAATTCTTGCATCTATACTAATTCCTAATAATCAATGTATGGACTCTCGAGTCTGAACGTTGTATTTTCCATACAGAAATGGAAAAAGGTTATACAATCACGTTTTGTTTAGTCTATTATCATATATAATCCATGTGTGTTCAATGGACGGTATGGACCGTGACCAAAAGGAAAAACAACTTCGATAGAACTAGATAAAAGAGATTGTGCCAATAGAAATTTTCATTAAAGTTTCAAGACTATTCATGAAAGGCTCCATACATGGGCAATGCCCTTTTAAAGCACGAATATAATGAAATTAAACAAGTCTGACAATTAACATCAATGCTAAGTATACCACTTTTAATCAAATCCATCGGCTTGCACTGATAATAAGATCCATATTATTTAACACAAATCTTTGATATGGATGAACAGAGTTTTCCATATACCTTTGGATCTTGGGTGTGATACTTTCATCACAGGATAGATATCTATGGCACTTGAAAGAATTGCAAAATGGATGATTATGAAACAGAAGAATCTGTACACAAGCCTCATTGTTTTCCACAGGAATCAAATACATCAAGAATGTATCAAATAGATGCCAGTACCTCCAAAACAGATTTAATAAACTGCATCTGAATTTCCTCATCCACCTTTGAAAACAGAGGGACATGTACAAACAGAGATTTGATGCCATGCTTGGCAGCATAGCGAAGTGAGTGATAGTATACATAATTGCAAACAAACCGACCAGCATCATCAGACAGAACAACATCATATCCTTTATTCACCAAAGCTTGCACAATTTCTTTGGTTGGCAGGGTTGTCTGCAATGATACAAGTTACTGAAAACAGTAAGCAAAACAGTAAGCAGGGAAGAATTCCATTCAAAAGCCAAATTTAATCTTTCTAAACAAACATGAAATTAAATTTCCGTTTCCAGCACATCTCGTCACATTTCTTTTGTATGCAAGATATCCACGATGTGACTATAATCTGGGAACAGAAAGGCAGGCACATAAATTAAATTTCCGTTTCCAGCACATCTCGTCACATTTCTTTTGTATGCAAGATATCCACGATGTGACTATAATCTGGGAACAGAAAGGCAAGCACATAACCATTACTTCATTTCACACTATCTCCATGTTATTGAGCAAGCCCAAAATAATCCTCTTCCATAGCAGGACTATGTCTGAAGTGAATTAATCTAGCCGATACAAGCAGTTTGAATCTTTAAAGGTGCCTGGTCCCATTGACAATAGCAAATGAAACAAAAAGGAAAAGTTGGACCAGTATGTGTACCTAGCTTCTTGTCTTACACTTAGTGTAACTTAACAAGTTAACAATTATTTTATAACTGTAAGAAATAGACAAGTCATGTTGATCGGATGATATTATTGACTACAGCATAGCTATTGGTAGTAATATCCAAAATTATGAACACAAGAAATCAGCAATGCTGTATCTAAATGAGAATAAGATTGATGTATCAACTCAGGTTTGGATGGCTTAATCATCAAGACAAATGTCTTATCCCGAAACCACCAAAATTCTCCCAATGGCCCCTGAAGAGTTCTTATCTCAAGTCTAAATTTTAAAATGTACACGATGGATTAAATTTTAAAACCCAGGTCTGTAAATCAGCTGAAATGATGTATTCTATTTCACCAACAACATTCACAGAAAACATTCACTATCATCTATCATAGAACATTATACCATTTGTTTTTTATTATCCCTAATCTAATCATCGACAACCATAGGCATCTTTGTACTTGAAATTGCCGTATGAGTTTTTTAGTCTTATTCGACACATCCTAAAGGAAGAAAAAAATAGATAACTAGCAGCAGCTGCAGGAACCAAATGTTCTGAACAAAGATTATAGCTAGTAAATACTGTTGATTTCTAGTAGCATCGGATGTGCTCTAAGTCTCAAATTTCGCAGGGCAGCTTAGGCACATGTATTCCAAAGAACCGAGAAAGCGTTTTGGGAAATTCCACCCAAAAACAATTTTATTAAAATAATTAATTATTTTTAATGGGACCCCAAGTCTAAACCTAGGAAAATAAAATAACTAAAGGGTATTAATATAAATTGTGGGCGTAACTTCTAAAAGAAGACGAGGATCAAGCAGAAATGATCTTAGTCATTAAAGGCTTCTAGTCTGGGCCGTTGAATGTCAACAAGGAGATTATTTAAGGAAGCTTTAGGGTCACTTGGAAACACACAGAGTGAGTTCAAAAGTTCGATTCTCTGAAGTAGAACAACTGCCGGGAGAATATCGATAGTGAGCTTTTGCAGTGAGGGGTAGGGATAGTTGGATTGGAGTATCTTTTCCAGAGCCCAGGATACATAGCAGAGAGGTATAGAGACACCATAAGGAGGCAGCGCAGGACCCAAGAGGGGTTGTCATTGAGACAGAAGGGCTCACACAGAGGCTAATGTTGGGCCAAAAGGGCTCATGCAGAAGCAACGCAGTTCTCCAAGTAGAAGTCTGAATTTGCTGAGGGAACTGACATTTTTGTGTTGGGAGGGATGGTGCTCCAAAGGCAAACTGATTCCCAGTTGAGCTGACGCAGGGCCCACGCAAAGGCAGTGCAGAAATAGTCGGGGACACGTTGGTTCAGCGACCGGAACTTGCCTGGTAGAGTGAGGTAATCTCACAAATTTCTTCTGCCAGTTTATTTCTCTATAACTGGATTGTCGGGAGGGCATCCAGAGTTGTATTTAGAAAACTATTACATAATAATAAAAACCCTCAGATCTATTGCACCGGTTTTCCCGCATTGGGTTTTTTTCGAGGACATTTGTCCAAAAAATATTGTCATTTGTGTTGTATCTTTCTCTATTGTTTTGTTCTTGTTTTGGGCATATTAGTTAATTGGTATAGGCTGCAGTAGATTAGCTTCGATATTTGTTGTAGGAAGCAATAAATAATTTGTTTCAGTAATTAACAAATAGGAGAATTTTAATCAATTGCTGCAATAGGGATTCTAGTTTACGGAATTTTCACATGGTATTAGAGCTAGTTCAAGAGAAGCAAGAAAAACAATGCCAAAGCACAGTCCAAGCCAGGAGGGCAGAATTTCAAGGCAATCCCTCTCTGAGTGAGTCGACAGAGAGAAGGGCTTCCAGATCGAAATCTTGTTGTGGTAGAGGGAGCAGCGTTGAAGTCTCAGCGTGAGGAGGAGCTAGTGGGACGCAATTTTTCTGCAAACCGTTTCGTTGGGCAGAAAGACGTCAAAAGAGAAGAGAAGCACTGTGAGGGAACTTTTCCTTAGTAGACTTCCCGCCGAGAAGTTCGCTCTCTTATTGGTTGAGCAACAGCAGTAAGAAGCAGAGAGGAGCAGTTCGATCGCTTTCGTGGCAGAAATGGCAACCAGTGGCTTGAGAGATCAAGACAAGTTGGATGGGGCATCCAACTATGTCATCTAGAAGGCGAGAATGTCATCCTTCTAGATGAGCATGCTCTCAAGAAATATGTTGACAGCGTGGTGGTTGTCCCTGCAGATGCAGTTCCGTTGAAGAAGTACAAGGCAGAAATGGCGAAGGCAAAGAGAATGATCCTTGACGGAGTGAAGGATCATGTTGTCTGTCACATCGCTCACAGAGGGACTGCTAAGGAGATGTGGGATGCGTTGTCTATGCTATATCAGGGATCTTCCGAGCAGCAGAAGATGTACCTTGAACAGAAACTGAGATCTTCTCAAATGTAGAAGGGGGAGCGTGTGGATCCATTCCTCACGAAGCTTCAGGAGACCCAAGATGAGTTATCAACTGTGGGGTCTACACCTCAAGATTCCAAGTTGGTTAGACTAGCCCTAAATTTTGTCTCAGATGAGTGGCAAGTCTTTGTCCAGAGTATCCTGGGCAGGGCAACTTTGCCGAATTGGGATGAGATGTGGGCAGCTCTCAAGCAAAAGGAGTTGAGGAGAGACTTGGTCAAGTGTAAGCTTGACGGAAGTAGCAATAGTGGGTCGAAGCCCAAGGAGGAGGAGGAGAATGCAACCCTTGCATTGAAGGGTCCGGAGGGCAACGAAGGTGAAAGAAGGATGTCTCGAAGATAAAGTGCTTCAGGTGTGGTGAGATGGATCACTAATCAACTCAGTGTCCTCTCAGGAAGAAGGACAAAGATAAGAAGCACAATCCAAAGGTTGCACCTGCGAAGATCGAAGAGGAGGAGTTCGCCATGACAGTCGAGATGCCTCCAAGAGAGAGGTGGGTTGATTTGGAGCTATAGTTCGAAAGAGCTATATATGGGCAAGTCTCTTGAAGAGCTCACGTCTTGGATCAATACCTTGCTACAAGAGCCCAGTTTTGTGGTAGCAAGATGGACTAGTGTCGGATGGTGTTGAGGAGTGTCGGAGAGACAATTGCAGTGGCTAAGAGTGCCAGAGACTAAACAGCATAGAGCAGAGTTGGCAGTAGTGTAGATGGCACAGAGCAGAGGTCGGCAGCAGTGCAAAAGATTTAGACGTTCAACGCAGAGACTAGCAGTAGTTAGGTGCCAGCGTTCACATGGTGTCATACTGAACATAGTTAGTTCAGTAATTTGGGATGTTTTTCCATTGTTGATGCAGTAGCAACAACAGTTTGCAGTGCAGGAGCAGTGGGCAATACCAGTGCCAGCAGCAACACGGATGCAGAAATTCAAAGGGAGTTGCAGTACAGATGCAGTGTTGACAGTGGCAGAGTCAATGGCATTTGCATAGTTGTTGGTGGGCAGCATGTCAGACATCATCAGCGCAGAGGGAGATGTTATAGAACAGAGTGATGCTTCCACAGGTTGCATTGCTAGAGCGCATTCCTCGCTAAGAGGGAGTGTTGATTCCTGGTAGCATCGAATGTGCTTTAAGTCTCAAATTTTACAGGGAGGCTTAGGCACATGTATTCCAAAGAACCCAGAAAGCATTTTGGGAAATTCCACCGAGAAACAATTTTATTAAAATAGGTAATTATTTTTAATGGGACCTTAAGTCTAAACTAAGGAAAATAAAATAATTAAAGGGTATTAATATAAACTGTGGACGAGGATCAAGCATAAATGATCTTAGCCATTGATTAGCTTCTAATATGGGCCGTTGAATGTCAACAAGGAGATTATTTAAGGAAACTTGAGGGTCACTTTCGAAACACACACAGAGTGAGTTCAAAAGTTCGATTTTCTAAAGCAGAGCAATTGTCGGGAGAATATCGATAGTGAGTTTTTGCAGTAAGGGGCAGGGATAGTTGGGTTGGAGTAACTTCTCCAGAGCCCAGGATACGTAGCAGAGAGGCAGAGAGACACCAAAAGGAGGCAGCGCAGGACCCAGGAGGGGTTAACACAGAGCCAGAAGAGCTCACGTAGAGGTTGACGTTCAACTAGAAGGGCTCACGCAGAAGCAGCGCAGTTCTCCAAGCAGAAGTCTGAATTTGTTGAGGGCGCTAACATTTATGAGCTGGGAGGGCTAGAAACTACTCTAGAACACAAATTGATCCCAAGTTGAGCAAACGCAGAGCCTTAGAGGCTGACGCAAGGCCCATGCAGAGGCAGTGCAGAAATAGCCAGGGACACGTTAATTTAGCTGTCGGAATAGCCGAGACTTGCCGAGCAGAGTGCGACAATCTCACAAATTTCTTCTGCCAGTTTATTTCTCTATAACTGGATTGTTGGG
Organism: Pinus tabuliformis; assembly: GCA_031772625.1. Lineage (NCBI taxonomy): Eukaryota > Viridiplantae > Streptophyta > Pinopsida > Pinales > Pinaceae > Pinus > Pinus tabuliformis. The sequence continues at coordinate 797,401,337 of CM062805.1, read as the reverse complement.
AGGGCATCCAGAGTTGTATTCAGAAAACCACTGCATAGTAATAAAAACCCTCAGATCTGATGTGTTACTGCCTGTTAATCCTGCCAGTCATCGGTGATCACATATGCTCTTACAAGGTTTGTGTTAGGATCTCAAGTCAAATTGTTATCATTTCATTAGGTTTTCAAAATAAAAATTTGGTCACTGGCTAGTGTGTCTAGGTCTATTACTGCTCCTTTCAAAATTTTCATGTTCCAGTCATTGCCATCACTCAGTTGGATGTGCCATCAATGAAAGGTCATCATCATCACTTCAATCATATCATCATGGTCCTCATTCAACTCGGAGTCATCATTAGGTCATTAGGGTCAAAGTCATCAAAATCTGTCATTTCATTCATAAATCCAACAAATGAAGTAGTAATAGGGAATTTGCTCTAAAAGTTTTGTTTCAAAATGTAATTTATTTCAAATATCATGTAATAAGTTCTAATGCTCTAAAGTTGCATTCAAATGTTCCAAAGATACATAGTTTTTAAAGCAAAGTGAAAAACACATGGTGGGCCACCGTACCACTATGAAGAATTTGACTTCTACAAGCTATAAAGACCACACCAATTCATTTCTCTCACTCATTTCATAGGCAAAGAACTCTCACTCATCAACAAGCCACCTCCACAGCGTTTTCATAGGCAAAGGATACTTCAAAAACTCAATCCAAGTAGGCACGTTGCGCTTTCAGAAATTCCGTTGTGTTTTCTCTCCAAAGGCCACAAAACTTGTTTTCAAGGGTTTTCAAAGGGCAATTGAAGTTTCATCAGCATTTTACAAGTAAGTTCAAGTCTCTAGACACCTCCATCAACTTTATTTCCTTGTTTATAGGGTGCATAGCCTCCATTTGTCCCCACGCTGTGTTTTTGGCAGTTTTCCTAGCTAGGATTGTGTAAAAATTCCCTAGACTAAATCCTACACCAATTTCATTCCTTTCCACTTCCCAAAGTTCCCTGACACTCCTACCTACTTCCCTAAATTTTCTTACCCTCATTTCCCTTCCCTAAACCCTTCATCCTATCTCTTCACTCACTTCCCCTGTTTTTCCCACTAGGGTTTTCTCTTGCAAACTACCAACATGGAGGAAGAAAAGAAATCTTATAATAAGGGAGGTCAAATATCAAGGTATGAACCACTCAACACCCATGAGTTGATGTCCTCCTCACTATCCAATCAATGCTTTCAGAATGTAGGGTGTTTAGGGTTTTGTGAGCAAGTTCAACAAGTCAAGTATCATGCCAAGTTGACCAGCTTGTTTGCCACTAATCTTAGGAGAGATAAGGTCACTATTGCAGGGGTCAGTTTCACCATTTCAACTAAAGCCATAACAGCAACACAGGGATACCAAACAGTGGAGAGAAGTGGTTTAAGAGCCTGGACTTGGATGTGCAAAACTACAAACCCTTCATCAAAGGTCACTACAAACACAACATTAAGAAGGTTTTTCCTTTTGGACAGCTCCTTGAGAAGTTTGCTCCATTGATGAAGATCATTATGAAGTATTTTACATGTGAGGGAAGATTTTCTAGATTGTACAAGTATCATGTCAAATTGCTCATGCATTTCACAGGGGTAAAACCACTTAACCTACCCTACTACCTCTACAAGAGCTTGGCTAAAATGGCAGAGAAGGTGCAGCATAAACAAAGTGATCATCAAACCAGCCTTTTTCACCATGCCCTCATCAAAATCATTGTATTGCATCAGCTTGCACAAAAGAACATCACTTGGGAGACATTCATTCAATCAAATGTCTTTTTGCCTTCTGCTAGTCAGTCTACAAGCCAAAGTACACCATCAGCACCATCCAAGCATATGGAGATTGGCTCATCTAGCAGAATTGTAGTCAAGAGGACACCTAGGCCTGAGGTGACTCAAACATATCAGAGAGGAAGGAGGCTTGTGTTTGCTCCACACATTGTGGAAGGGGCCAAGCTTACATCAGCAGAACAAGGATCACCATCACAGCATGAGGCACCTTTGCAAGATGAGGAGCCATTCCATCTTGACACTGATATAGTAGACTTGAAGATTAATGAAGAGCATAAGACAGTAAAGCAAGTCATCATGGAGAAAGATGCTGAGATCAAAGAGCTTAAGGACAACTTGTCTAAGGCCAATTTCATGATTTCATTCCTAGAGCAGGAGAATAAGCAATTGAAGGTAAATCAACTACTCTTGGATAAGCATAAGGTTGATGTTGGCAAAGAAGATGTAAAGGGAAAAGCAGTAGTTGACACAGATGATTCAGATGAGCATCAAGAGCAGGTGACAAGGAAGAGGCCAAGGACTAGAGGCCTCAAAAGGGCACTTCAGCAACAAAGAGAGCAAATGTCTTCAGTTGACCTAATTGCAGCAGAAATCAATGAGAATAGGGAGTTTTGGCTTGACAAAGTGAATTGCCATTTGGAAAAGCTTCTTAAGAGGGCCAACAAAGACAACAAATTGCAAAGACACATGGTTGCTCATTACTACACAAGGAATCAGGTCTCCAAAGTCAAGATCAAACAGTTGAAGGAAAAACTCAAGGAAACCCTAATCAAGCCAAAAGAGAGGGTTAAGTTGGATTTGCTTGTTGATGCTTCCCTCATAGCATAGCATACCTATTCAAGACTTCATGGAGCAGCTCTGGACCAATTTTGAAGGAATTTGGAGAAATTTTGGAATTCATGAATTTTTGGTAAATTTTGAGACGGTCACTAGGTCAAAAACACAGCATGCCCCACGATGCGCTTTTAACGGGGAGCTCTAAATGACATTTGGTTTGCATATTTAGATTCCTCATCACTTGTAGCCTTTGGGAGCAGACCTTCAGCAAGTTTTGGTAGGTGGAAAAGGCTGAAAACTACTCAAAAAAACACCTCTACCCTCTTTTTGAAGAGCTCGTTGTGGTTTTGAGAGTACCTCTGGGAGAATGAAGTTTTGGAGGGCTAGGAGCAACCTTTTTCAGTTCTTGAAGATTCTATCATGTAGCAGACATCCAGGGCTATCTCCAACACTTTTCAGATCAAGATTTGGACCTCGGGAAGGCCTCCAAAAATCAATTCTACCAATTTCATTGTGCTTTCTCTTGGCACGCTGCGCTTTTGCTTGAATTTGTTGCGCTTTTGGCTGAAACCACTATTTCTCAGTTTTATCAGCTAGATTTGAGTTATCATGATGTAATTACTTGTCTTTGGTGTAATAATGATGTAATGAAAGGTAAATAAGCTTGTTAGGTTGTTTTCATGTAAATTTAGGCCTCATTTATGAGGGCAGTTCAGTCAAAGTTTAAATGGAGGATTTGTTTTAACCTCCCTAGACATTAGGGTTTTGTTGAACACCTCATGTAATCAGTTCCTAAACTAAAGGATTCGACCCTGAGAGAGGGGAAAATGGTTTTGGTCTATATGTATCTAGTTTTCAGTCATAGAATAGGTTGGACATCAGTGAGTAGAACTCTTGGAGCTTGTACTTCATCACTTTTGCAGAAATTCAAAGGACAGTTGCAGCTATTATTCAGGAATTCTTGTGTTGTGAGTTTGTGATCATGTTTTCTCTCTGTTATAGTCTTATATGAATGATAATTCCATTCTCTTTCCATGCCTATGATTTTCAGTGATTTTCCTTTGAGGTTATAAACGGAATTCTTAGTTTTAAGCTCTGTTTTGTTACGAATTTCATATTTATGTCACTTGTCTTCTGATAAATGAATTCATGCTTGCCATGCTCATTTTGATCTCTGCTTTTCCACCCTATAGTACATCGACAAAACCCTAAAGTATCACAAAAGCATACCTACCCTTCTCCTTTATATCTCTTGTAGCTGAAACCTTTGATCCCTTGACCTGGTTCCTTGATTTTCACTCCTGACTCAGCAAAACCCTAAAATCTTCAAAACCTTTGAGTTGAACATATCTAGCCTAACATCCTTTCCTACTCTAGTCATCATTGGTTGTGAGCTCATAGAGAGATCCCTCTCTGGTTTAGCAGGGGTAGCTGTTAATCCCTAAGTGGTTTGACGTTACCTCCTTTGATATCCGTTCTCGGCCTTGGGATATCGTGGAGCATAACATGTTGCACCGGTTTTCCCGCATTGGGTTTTTCCGAGGACATTTGTCCATAAAATACTGTCATTTGTGTTGTATCTTTCTCTATTGTTCTGTTCTTGTTTTGGGCATATTATTTAATTGGTGTAGGCTACAGTGTATTAGCTTCAATATTGGTTGTAGGAAGCAGTAAATAATTTGTTTCAGTAATTAACAAATAGAAGTTTAATCAGTGGTTGCAGAGGGATTTTGGTTTACGGAATTTTCACATGGTATCAGAGGTAGTGCAGGTGAAGCAAGAAGAACAGTCCCAGAGAACCCAGCGCTAAGCAGAAGAGGGAGGTCAAAAAAGTTGCAAGAGATAACAGTTTGAATCCCCAGAGGGGTTTGCGCAGTCCTAGCCGGAAAGCTAGATTTCGAGGCAGTCTCTCTCTGAGTGAGTCGACAGAGAGAAGGGCTTCCAAATCGAATTCTCGCTATGGCAGAGGGAGCAGCGTTGAAGCCTCAATGTGAGGAGCTGTTAGGACACAATTTTTCTGCAGGCCGTTTTTGGTGTGCAGAAAGACATCAGAAGAGAAGAGAAGCACTGTGAGGGAATTTTTCCTCAGTAGACTTCCCGTCAAGAAGTCCATTGCCTTATTGGCTAAGCAACAACAGTAAGAGCAAAGAGGAGCAGTTCGACAGTTTTTCGTGGCAGAGATGGCAACCAGTGGCTTGGGGGATCAAGATAGATTGGACAGAGCATCCAACTATGTCATCTAGAAGGCAAGAATGTCATTCCTTCTAGATGAGCATGCCCTCAAGACATGTCGACAACATGGTGGTTGTGCCTGCAAATGCAAATCCGCTGAAAAAGTACAAGGCAGAAATAGCAAAGACAAAGCGAATCATCCTCAATGGAGTGAAGGATCATGTTGTTTGTTACATCGCTAGCAGAAAGACTGCTAAGGAGATGTGGGATGCGTTGTCTACACTGTATCAGGGATCTTCCAAGCAAGAGAAGATGTACCTTGAGCAGAAACTGAGATATGCTCAGACACAGAAGGTGGAGCGTGTGGATCCGTTCCTCACGAAGCTTCAGGAGACCCGAGATGAGTTATCAGTTGTGGGGTCTGTTGAAAACTACGTGTCAACGACCCATAGCAGTACACCCCCTTTTCCGCAAAAGGGATAGCGTCTGATCGATGTGTCTATGCCATCCGGCTATCATCAGCAGCTTGATCATCATGTTATAATGTAAACCCATTATGCATATATGTGATGTAAATAATCTCAGCAAAACCGTGTCATGTATGTAATGGCCTAGGTAAGCCTACGTTTCTGGTGACGATCTACATTCTGGAGGTTTTTTTTTCTCACTGATCCATTCTCGAATGGTCGGCAGAGTTTTCTTTCAGTTTCACCCCAAAGCCGAAATGTATTTTGTCACTAGGATCTTAGGCGAGTCCTAATGTTATAGATTGAGTCTATGTAAAAATGATTTGGGAATAATTCTAACTTTTTGGTTAGATTATTCTATTACAAATTACTTGGTCTGTTGGATTATATTTGTGTCACAGAAATGGGTAGTCTGTGAAGGTCTATTACAGATGGGTTTTCCCCCTTATGATGTAAAAAATATGAAAATTATGATGTTCTCAAATGGTCGACAGAGTTTTCCTTCAGTTTCACCCCAAAGCCGGAATGTATTTTGTCACTAGGATCTTAGGCGAGTCCTAGTGTTATAGATCGAGTCTATGTAAAAGTGATTTGGGAATAATCCTAACTATTTGGTTAGATTATTTTATTACAAATTACTTGCTCTGTTGGATTATATTTGGGTCATAGAAATGAGTAGTCTGTGAAGGTCTATTACAGATGGGTTTTCCCCCTTATGATGTAAAAAATATGAAAATTATGATGTAAAGTGTCTTGAGGGTAGGAAAAATAATTTATCCCCTCATAGGTTAATTAATTAAATTTTCTAGCCAAAAATTAATCAAAATCCTAAGCCAAAAATTTAATTAATCCTAGGTCCTAGGTAAATTTAAATTCTCCAAAAAAAAAAAATCGTTGGTCCTTAAAAATCAAATTTTAAAAGGTCTCAGGACTGGGGTAAATTAATTATTTTGCTAAATTTTAAGCCTTTGGTCCCTGGGGATTAAGACAAAGTCAAATTTTTAAGGAAATTAACTCAAAATTTTATTTTTGAGTTAATTAAAATGCATCTAATTTAAAAATTCGAATTTCCTCAAGAATTTAATATTTCGACGGATGAAATTAAAAGAAATTTTAATCCTCATCAACGGTCGAAATTGCTTTGACGAGGATCACTAGAACTAGCCGTTGGAGGATTTATCTCTAAATAGGAAGTCATTTTTTAGTTGATCCATCCGATCTTTGAGTTATGTGCTAAGCGAAAAGCTCTTGTGTAATCTTTTTCTGAATAATAAATAAAGACTTTGGGGTTAATTTTCGTCGGTGTTACTCTTCATGGAAATACTGTAAGATGTGTCGTTTTCATGCACAAATTTTTTTAGCCATTGATGATAGCTTCTAAAAGAGTGATTTGAGTACAAGTATCTTGCTCAGTCGCTGGGGTTTAAATGATAATGTAAATTTTAAATGTAAAAGCAAGTATCTCTATTTATCTGAATTTTATTATTATTTTCTCCCTCTATTTTGATGGCTGAATTGAGTTTTGTAGGAAAGTCTTGATTTTTTAGATCCTCAGGCGTTAGGGGAAGTTTTCAGTTGGACCATCCAACTCCCGATACGTGTTTTCTGAAGAGCCCAGCTAAATTTAATCCCGGGCTTATCATAAGATTTTTATTGGTGATGCATGAAGGGTTTCAAGCTAAGCATCTCCTTTAAAATTTAAATAATTTAATTATTATGTACAAAATTGATAAATTTGGTTGTTGAGAGTCTTAGATTATCAAATCTGGAAGTGGAGTTGGACTCACACTCCTCAGATCGGATAGATCTGCCATTCCTATGCATATATATGTAAAAAAAATTGGGTTTTCTGACTTCGATTTCTAGGGTTTTATTTATTTTGTGTATATCTGGCTTTTGGGTGTTTTTGTTTTCAGGTACAGGTTGCAGATCTGAAAGTGAAATTTGATTTGAAGTCAGATCTAAGCCCTGGAGGGTAAGATCTAGCCTCAAAATCATTTCTGCAAGGATATTATCCGGCCTTTTTTGCAATTCAAGGATTTGAAATTTTTTTTTTAAATATAGAAATTTTTTATAAGAGTTTCATTGATAGATCTGAAGCATAAAAGTACATTGGTGTGAAATTCATTTTTCTGGGTTTATCTTGTGTTTTGGGCTGCAATTTCTCTGTTGCCTGGGGTTTTCCAACAACAACAAAAAATCGGATTTGTTTGTTTCCTGCTCACAGTGTTTCCCTCCATCAACCTGCATAATCCCTTACTATTGTCATCATGCTCCCTTTTTTCCTGTGATTTGCTCCTCTCTCTCTCTCACCTTCGACCCTCAACCCGCGTCCCTCTGCGCATTCTACTCAATCCCTAAACCCTGCAAACTAGACGTAGACTCCCTCCGCTGCTCCATTGCCCCTGCATCCTCTTGCTGGCTACCTTCTGCGGCTTTCTAACGCTGCACTCATCCCATTCTCCCCTCCACTTGCATCGTAGCTTTATTCTATCACGGCCCTCATCGCTGCTCTCCTTCCATCCAAACCTGCAAGCTCCCTTCCTCGTCACTCCCTCCCTGCGACTCCTACAATCTATCTCTGCCCAGCTCTCTTCCTCGTTCAAGCTCTGTCTGTTGCCCGTCAAGCAAACCTCCTCTCTCCGTCGTCGAGCCCTACAAAGTTCAAACACAAACCAAACAAACACTTTCAATTTTCTTTCTTTAGGTTCCATTCGTTTATATTTTTCTTTTAGTGTTCACGGTTAGGTTTTAGGTTAGTTCTTTTATATATATCTAATCTGATTTCATTTCTTTTAGAACTTTAGTTAGATTCATTTTTTTTTAATCCGATCTTTTGTTTTGACTTTTACTTTCAATTTTTTATTTTATTTTATTTTTTCACTTTTCATTTTTAACTTATGATTTTAATTTTTAATTTTTTTCTTTATTTTCATTAAAAAAACATAAAAGTTTCTAAAATTTAAAAATTTTAAAAAATAAGAAAATCTAAAAGATTTTTAAAAATTCTTAGTGACTTTGGGATTGAGGATAAAATAGACTAAAAAGGGATTTGCGCTTTCACATATAATAATTTTAATGTGGCCTATGGCCCATTAAAATTTTAATTTATTTATACTTTGATTTGTTTTACTTCTTCATTTTTCACATTAAATCAGTTGCCTAAGGAATAATTAAAATGTTAATTTAAAGTTGCTTGGAGTTTTTTGGTTCTAAGTGCAAAATCTTAAATTTTCATGATTTTTCTATCGTCAAGGTGTGATAAATGTTTTAAATCATATTGACTGTTGCAGAAAGATTATTTTGCTAAATTACCCTGTATGCTAAAGTTTTGGGCATTTTTCAATTAACTGTTCATGATTGTCGCTTTGCCACATTCATAAGTTTTCTCTGGATAACTTATTTTATTTAGTTTATGGTTAATTCAAATATTAAAGGCACTAGTCTGTAGTCATTTATATCTTGTGATTGTGTCTTATTTTAATCTATCTATCTTAATTGACCGAGACTTGCTTTAAATTCATCAAGTTGTTCATCCTTAAAATCTTCTAGAACCCGTGTTCCACAGGCTACCCTCATCCATTCACCTTAGGGAATACCCCCCTTGACATGTATAGGAGAAAATCTAAACAGAGTGAGTAAAGATTAGAGTGACAACCCTTACTCTGAGCGTTGTCGCGATGCCTAGACACTTTGTGCGACAACAGAGTCTACACCTCAAGATTCTAAATTGGTTAGACTAGCCCTCAATTTTGTCTCAGATGAGTGGCAAGTCTTTGTCCAGAGTATCCTCGGCAGGGCGACTTTGCCGAATTGGGCTGAGATGTGGGCAGCTCTTAAGCAAGAGGAGGTGAGGAGAGATCTAGTCAAGTGTAACCTTGACGGAAGCAGCAGCAGTGGGTTGTAGCCCAAGGAAGAGGAGGAGAATGAAGCCCTTGCATCAAAGAGGCAGAAGGAGCAGCAGAGACATAAAAAGAACGTCTCGAAGATAAAGTGCTTCAAGTGTGGTGAGATGGGTCACTACACAACACATTGTCCTCTCAGAAAGAAGGACAAAGATGAGAAGCACGATCTGAACGCTGCAATCGTGAAAATCGAGGAGGAGTTTGCCATGACAGCCGAGATACCTCCAGGAGGGAGGTGGGCTAATTTGGAGTTGTAATTCAAAAGAGCTACAGATGGGCAAGATCCCTGAGCAGCCCACCTCTCAGATCAATTCCTGCTACAGGAGCCCAGATCAGAAGTAGCAGGATGGACTAGTGTCAGATTGTGTCGAGGAGTGTCAGACACACAGTTGCAGTGGCTAGGAGCGTCAAAGTCTGAACATCCCGGAATAGAATTGGCAGCAATGCAGATCGCACAGAGCAGAGGTCAGTGGTAGCGCAGAAGATTCAGAGGGTCAATGCAAAGACTAGCAGCAGTTAGGTACCAGCATTCACATGGTATCATACTGAACACAGTTAGTTCAATAATTTGGGATGTTTTTCGTTGTTGATGCAGTAGCAATAGCAGTTTGTAGTGCAAAGGCAATTGGCGGTGGCAGTGCCAACAACAGCACGGATGCAGAATTTCAGAGGGAGTTGCAGTATGGATGCAGTATTGACAAAGGCAAGGTCAGTAGCATTACAGATGCAGCATTTGTGTAGTGGTTGGTGAACAGCATGTCAGACATCAGCAGCGTAGAAGATGTTATAGAACAGAGTAATACTTCAGCGAATTGCATTGCTTGAGCACATTCCTCACTAAGAGGGAGTGTTGAGTTCTAGTAGCATCAGAAGTGCTCTAAGTTTCAAATTTTGCAAGGAGTCTTGGACACATGTGTTCCAAAGAACCCAAAAAGCGTTTTGGGAAATTCCTCCCAGAAACAGTTTTATTAAAATAATTAATTACTTTTAATGGAACACTAAGTCTAAACTTAGGAAAATAAAATAATTAAAGGTATTGATATAAATTGTGGGTGTAAATTCTAGAAGAAGAGGAGAATCAAGCAGAAATGATTAGCCATTGATTAGATTCTAATCTGGGTCATTGAATGTCAACAAGGAGATTATTTAAGGAAGCTTAAGGGTCAATTGGAACACACACACAAAGTGAGTTCAGAAGTTCGATTTTATGAAGCAAGGAAGCAGTCGGGAGAATATCGATAGTGAGCTTGTGCAATGAGGGGCAGGGATAGTTGGGTTGGAGTATCTTTTCCAGAGCCCAAGATATGCAGCAGAGGCAGAGAGACACCAGAAGGAGGCAGCACAAGACCCAGGAGGGGTTGACGCTGAGGCAGAAGGGCTCACGCAAAAGCAATGCAGTTTTCCAAGTAGAAGTTCGAATTTGCTAAGGGCGCTGACATTTCTGAGCCAGGAGGGTTGGAAACTGCTCCAAAAGGAAAATCGATCCCCAATTGAGCAGACGCAGAGCCTTAGATGCTGACGCAGGGCACAAGCAGAGGCAGCGCAGAAATAGCCGAGGGCACATTGGTTTAGCTGTCGGAGCAGCCGGGACTTGCCAGGTAGAGTGAGATAATCTCACAAATTTCTTCTGCCAATTTATTTCTCTGTAACTGGATTGTCGGGAGGGCATCTAGAGCTGTATTCAAAAAATTACTGCATAATAATAAAAATTCTCAGATCTACTGCACCGATTTTCCCGCATTGGGTTTTTCCGAGGATATTTCTCCTAAAAATATTGTGTCATTTGTGTTGTATCTTTCTCTATTGTTATGTTCTTGTTTTGGGCATATTATTTAGTTGGTGTAGGTTGCAGTGTATTAGCTTTGATATTTGTTGTAGCAAACAGTAAATAATTTGTTTCAGTAATTAACAAATAGGAAAGTTTTAATTAGTCGCTACAGTAGGGATTCCAGTTTACGGAATTTTCGCATAATTGTTGCGAGAAAATAAATTTGGGTTAGCATTAGGAGATTTAACATGGTATTGGAGCTCTAAAAAACTCTAAAGGAGAGATTTGATATCACTAGGGTTTGCAACAACAAATTTCTTCTTTTCATGGTAGTTAAACTATTTTTTTAATTTTGCAACTAGGGTTTTAGGGCCAAGTTACTAAGTCGATTTATGAGATGGCATCATTGAGTAGTTTGTGAAATGAAAACATGTTGGATGGCGCAGCTAACTTCAGCCCCTAGGAGCGGATAACCATAGTTCTAAAAATGAATGGTTTACGGAAATTTGTGAACACAAATATCCATGTTCCTTTAGATCCAAACGTAGCAGCTGAGCACAATCAAAAGGACATGAAAGTGATGGGTATAATTTTGGATTGTGTGAAGGATCACATAATTACTCACATATCAGGGAAGGACACAGCGTGTCAAAAGCGGGTGGCCCTAACCAATCTTCAAAACAGTACAAAAGAAAACAGGAAGATGGTGTTGCGAGAAAAGTCGAACAGCATCAGGATGAAGAAGTCTGAGACTATAACATCTTAGCTCACAAGGATTTGTGAATTTTATCTATTGCAGCTACTGGAAATTATTCTTCTAACTCAAAAATCAATTATGCAGTGTATTTGCTACGGAAAATAACGAATAAAATTATAGCTGCAATTTTCACCATAAAAATACTGCGAAAAATAAAACACTGGAAACTAAGAAACTTTAGCACGCACACAATAATTGACAGTCATTTTTGGACAATTGTCCCCAGAAAAACCCAACTTGGGAAAACCAGTGCAGCAGATGAGGGTTTTATTATTAATATTCGGCAGCATTCTAAGTACAATAATTTAGATGCCCAGTTGGCAATCTAATCTGAAGAAAACACTGGCAAAAATATCGTGAGAATTTTCTCTCACCCCACAGCTATTTTCTGCCTCCGAAATCACTTTCCCAGCCACTGTGCTAAGCTCCCTGCATCACCCTCTGCGTAGAGCTTATGCTAGCCCTCTAGAGATTCCAATCTTCCTTCCCTTGCCTCTTCCAAGAACTGGAAATCTTCCTCCCAAAATGATACTGCCCTCCTCTTCCACCTACTACTCACCTTGTGGCTATATCTTCTCTTGCTAAGATGATACTTTTGACAAAATTGACCTGCCTGGGCAACTAAGTATCTGCGGTGGATGATTCCTCCATCACCACATCGACCTCCTCTTATAATCCTCTATTGGAACACCAACGACCAAGATTAAAACTCAATCAATGGCTAGGATCATCTCTAGATTGATCTGAGTGAGTTTCTAAATGATTCTCACCTTATCTCAATTAATACTAATTAATTAACCATATTCCCTAAGTTTAGACTTAGGGAAAATTTAAAAAATCAATTAATAATCTAATTGAGACACTTTTAGGTGGATTTTCGAGAAACAATTTCTAGGTTTTGGAGATCTCATGTATTCTAGCCTCTCCGCAAAATTTCAAAGCTAGAACACATCCAATGCTACAAAAACTAGCACTCCCTCTTAGCAAGGAATATGTTCTAGTGCTACTGCACATCCTGTAGCAGCACCTTGTCTCTGCATCATCTCTTGTCACGATGTTGATGTTTGTCTGCTGCTGCCCACCAACCACTGCGCAACTCTGATATAGGTTGCGTCTGTGTTGTTGTTGACCCTACCATACTGCTGCCAACACTGCATCTACACTACAACTCCCTCTCATCTATTGTTGTCGCTACTGCAACATTTGCAATTGAAAGGCATCCAAAGTAGCCAGTGCCTGCTACTGAAATGGGTTCTCCACCATACCCATTTGTTCTCTAAAATACACAAACTTAGCTCTCCCTAGAGCTCTCGTGAGTATATCTACAACCTACTCTTTTGTGGGAACATATTGTAGTTGGATTGCTCCACATTGTACACAATCTATGATGAAGTGACACCGAATATCGACGTGCTTCCACCTGTCATGAAACAACGGATTTTCAGAGAGCTTTATGCAACTCTGATTATCACAATAAACATTGGTCGCCTCCATCCTCTACTTGAACAAGCTTACTAGCAGCTTCCAAATCCATATAGCTTCACATGTAGCTATGCTAACTGCCATATACTCTGCTTCTGCAAAGCTTAGTGCTACTGAGTTCTGCTTCCTGCTACACTAATAAACCATCCCTGATCCAACACTAAAGCAATACCCAAAGGTACTTTTCCTATCCACTGAACTGTCTGACCAATCTGCACCTGTGTACCCACAAAGTCTGACGTCATCTCCTCGAGTATATTTCAACCCATACTTAACTGTGCCACGAATATACCTCAAAATATGCCTCATTGCTGCCCAATGTACCCTTTTCGATTCTACCATGAACTAACTAAGGGTATTGCCTGTGAAGCATATATCTGGCCTAGTGTTGACAAGATACATGAGAGGCCCAATGAGTTGTCTATACAAAGGGGGATAGACATCCTTGGCATATGATGCATCTATCTTCTTCCAGTTGGTAATCATGGGCGTAGACATGAGTCTGCAATATTGCATTCTGAACCTCTTCAGAATCTCTGTTGAGTATCTTCCTTTCCCAAGGAAAATCTCCCCATCCTACTGCCACACTTCCAATCCTAGGAAATAGTGAATCAACCCCAAATCCTTCATGTCAAATTTTGCTACCAAGTTCCTCTTGCAGTCCTCTATGAGCCCTGATGATCCTGTCAAAAAGAGATTATCCACATAAAAAAATAGAATGAGAGGCCCACCCTCTACCATAAAATAGTAAAGGTTAAGATCTGCGCCACTCTTGACGAATCCCATCTGCTGCAAGTAGGTGTCAATTCTACCATACCATGCCTTGGGAGCCTACTTGAGTCTGTATAGAGCTTTCTTCAATTTTCACACATGCATGCACCTCTAATGAGTCTCAAAGCCCTCTGGCTTGATCTTGTCAAAAAGAGATCATCCACATACAAAACAGGAATGAGAGGCTCACCCTCTACCATCAAATAGTAAAGGTTGGGATCTGCATCACTCTTAACGAATCCCATCTGTTGTAAGTAGGTGTCAATTCTACCATACCATGCCCTGGGAGCCTGCTTGATTCTGTATAAAGCTTTCTTCAATTTGCACACATGTGTGCGCCTCTCATGAGTCTCAAAGCCCTATAGTTGTTCTATGTTCACTTCTTCCTCTATCACCCTGTTCAAGAAGGTTGTCTTGAGTCTTGACGTCCATCTAGTGAATTTGCAATCCCATCTAAGTTGCTAGAGATATAAATGACCGGATAGAAGTGTATTTGGCAACTGGGGCAAAGGTCTCCTCATAATCTATCTCTTCTTTTTGTGCATACTCGTTTGCCACGAACCTAGCATTGTACTTTTCCACATTGTCATCTGTTGCATATTGGACCTTATAGATCCATCTCGAACCTACAATTGATCCGTCTTCAGGCCTTGGTACTACCTCCCAAACATCATTCGTCATGATAGAGCTATATTCTTCTACCATGGCATCTACCTACACCTGATGTTGTGCAGCCTCCTAAAAGCTGGAAGGTTCTACAACCTGAGCCACCAATGCATGGTACCTGTCAGGTTGTCTCTTGCTTGTCCTAAAATTTCTAATAATCTCCTTTGCATCTCTTAATGTCTGATGAACCTCTATGCTAACTCAACCACTAGTCGTGGGAGGTTCTGCCAACTCCTCCTCATCCTGTCCCAGCTGCTCCATCTGCTGAGAACTCCCTAGATTTCCTGCACCTGAGGAAACACTGGTGTTGGTCACAGTGATTGACCCTTGTGACTATCCTCCTGCCTGTCCCATTGGCTACCCCTACTACTAGACTAAAAGAGCCTTTGCTGACTGATTATGATCACCTACAGGCATCTCACAGGATCTCCTGAAAGCTCGGTCCTCCATGAAATTCACGTCTCGCCTTACTACTATCTTCGTATTGCTAGGAATGTAGATTCTAAATGCCTTTAAAGTTTCATTGTACCCAACAAAGAACCCCTTCTCTACAACCTAATCCAGTTTGGTCTGTTTATCATCTGGCACATGGCAATAAGTAATGCTGCCAAAAATTCTGAAGTGGCTAACTTTTGGCTTCTTCCATGTGAAAACTCCTTCTGGCGTTTGCTTCCCCAATGCTCTATGAGAAGTCCTGTTCTAAATATACACTACAGTGTTACATGTTTTTGCCCATAGAAATATGGGTAGATCCTAGTCATATAACATGGCCTTTGCAACTCAACAATGGTTATGTTTTTCGCTCCACTACACCATTCTGTTGTGGATTATATGGAGTTGTCCATTCCCTCTTGATGCCTTCCTTCGCACAAAAATCTGTGAAGTCTTTATGAATATATTCTCCACCATTATCTGCGCGAAGCACCTTGATCTTCTTCCCAATCGCATTCTCCACGAGAGATTTAAACTCTCTGAAATGATCAAAAACCTCATCCTTGGTCTTCAAGAAGTAGATCAAGGTTTTCCTAGAATGATCATCAATAAAGGTGACAAAATATTCGGCATCGTCGCTGAGAGCTCTAGTGCACATTGTGCCGCAAATATCTTAGTGTATAAGTCCTGACATGCCATCTACTTTGTTGTCACTTCTTGGAAACGTTGCCTTAGAATACTTCCTAAGCAAGCATCCTCTGCACACATCATCATGCTCTGTGCCAAGTTCTGGAACCCCTGTTACCGTTTCTTTGAGCATCCTGAATGCTCCATGGTGTATATGTCCCATTCTCATGTGCCATAACTCATTCAGCTCCTTCCCACTGTTATTGTCACTACCTATTAGTGCCTTTGGGGAATCGATTTGTAACCAGTACAATCTGTTACTTCGAACACCAATTTGTCTTACCTTTTTCCAGCTTGGGTGTTTGACGTACACTTTCTTCCCTACGAAGTGAATATCATACCCTTAATCCTGTAACTGGGATACTGAAATCAAGTTCATACCCAACTGTGGCACATGCAATACATATGTAGCATTGGTGCTTGCTTCTAACACCCCTTGAAAATCTATGGTACCTCTCCCCACTGGAGTACATTTCGTTTTGTTTCCCATAGTAATCTGGAAGTCCATTTGCTCCTCTTTGTAGCTAGAGAAATATTCTCTAACCCCTATCATGTGAGTTGATGCTCCACGGTCTATATAGCAGACTTTATAGGAGAGATTTGACATCACTAGGGTTTGCAGCAACAAATTTCTTCTTTTCTTGGTAGTGGAACTATTTTTTTAATTTTGCAACTAGGGTTTTGGGGCCAAGTTACTATGTCGATTTGTGAGATGGCATCATTGAGTAGTTTGCGATATGAAGACATGTTGGATGGGGCCGCTAACTTCAACCCCTAGGAGCGGATAACCATAGTTTTAAAAATGAATGGTTTGCGGAATTTTGTGAACATAGATATCCATGTTCCTTCAGATCCAAACCTAGCAACTGAACACAATCAAAAGGATGTGAAAGCGATGGGTATAATTTGGATTGTGTGAAGGATGACATAATTCCTCACATATCAGGTTAGGACACAGCACGTCAAATGCGGGTGGCCCTAACCAATCTTAATAACAGTACAAATGAAAACAGGAAAATGGTGTTGCGGGAAAAATTGAATAGCATCAGGATGAAGAAGTCTGAGACTGTAACATCTTAGCACACAAGGATCTATGAATTTTTTTCTATTACAGCTACTGGAAATTATTCTTCTAACTCAAAAATTAATTATGCAGTTTATTTGCTACGGAAAATAACGAATAAAATCACAGCTACAATTTTCACCATAAAAATACTGCGGAAAATAAACTATTAGAAACTGAGAAATTCTAGCACACACAATAATTTTGACATAGTTATTTTTGGACAATTGTCCCCGAAAAAACCCAACTTGGGAAAACCGGTGTAGCAAGTTTTATTATTAATATTCGACAACAATTCTGAGTGCAATAATTTAGATGCCCAGCTGGCAATCTAATCTGAAGAAAACACTGGCAAAAATATCATGAGAATTTTCTCTCACCACACAGCTATTTTCTGCCTCTGAAATCGCTTCCCCAGCCTCTGCGCTGAGCTCCCTATGTCACCCTCTGCGCTATGCTCCCTACGTCACCCTCTACGCAAAGCTTACGCTAGCCCTCTAGATATTTCGGTCTTCCTTCCCTTGCATCTTCCAGGAACTGGAAATCTTCCTCCTGGAATGCTACTGCCCTCCTCTTCCACCTGCTACTCACCCTCTGGCTCTATCTTTTCTGCTGAGCTACTGCTTCTGAGAAAATTGAACTGCTTGGGCAACTAAGTATCTGTATTGGATTATTTCTCCATCACCACATCGACCTCCTCTTATAATCCTCTGTTAGAGCACCAACGGCCAAGATTAAAACTTAATCAACGACTAGGATAATCTCTGGATCGATCTGAGTGAGTTTCTAGATGATTCTCACCTTATCTCAATTAATACTGATTAATTAACCATATTCCCTAAGTTCAGACTTAAGAAATCCTTAAAAAATCAGTTAATTATCTAATTGAGACACTTCTAGGTGGAATTTCCAAAAACGATTTATGGGTTTTGGAGATCTCATGTATTCTAGCCTCTCCACAAAATTTCAAGGCTAAAACACATCCAATGCTACAAAAACTAACAGGATCCGACAAGCTCGTGATGAGTTTTCGATTGTTGGGGAGGTTGTGAATAATTCAGAGATTGTGAAAGTAGCTCTGGAAGGATGTGCCAAGCATTGGACCACCATTGTGGATGGAATCCTGGCCAAGCAACAACTTCTATATTGGAGTCAGTTGTAGGATGATTTCATCCAAAAGAAGATTTGTGAAAATTCATTAAGCGAAGGACAGCGAAGGAGTGTTGAGGAGAAAGAGGAGCTCGCTCTTGTTGCACAAACAAAAAAGGGCAAAGGGAAGGCTAAGCAAAATTAGAGTGGAGGTGTACCTTCACAGGGTAAAAAAGAGAAGGACATGATCAAATTCAATTGCTTTGCATGTCAAAAGTTCAGGCATTTTTCCAATCAGTGTGCAAACAAGAAGAAGAACAAGGGAAAGACATCCACGACAGCCACTGCACAAATGGACGAGTTGGCTGAAAAGTTCGAGAAGAACTTTGCCTTCGTGTCATGACTTTCGGGAACCATCATGAGAGGTGTCTAGTTTGTGGACAGTGGAGCATCTCGTCACATGATAACATCTCGAGACATTTTCGCCAACATGACCAAGGAACCCAAAGATATACGTGTATAGCTTAGTGATAATACTAAGTATGCAGTAGAGGGCAGTGGTAGTATTGAGTTTCAAATGGACTCAAGGGATATCATGGAGGTGAACAAAGTGTTGTACGTATTGGGTTTGGAGAAGATCTCCTTTCAATTTCGGCCATAGAAGACAAAGCACTAGAAGTCAGTTGCATGGGAGGTGAAGTGGCTTTGGGTCAAAAGGAGCATATCCCAGCAAGAGGCGAGTAATTGGGAGAAAGGAGAAGAAGAATCTCTATCTGTTGAGAGGATAATCAGTAAAGGCTCTCGTACATGAGAGTGACATCCAATGTGAGATTTGGCAAACGAGGATAGGACACCTACACTACAGGGCTCTTCCTATGTTGCAGAGAATGGTTACAACTTTTCCAACTAGCAACATGGAGCAAGAAGGAGTGTGCAAAGGGTGTGCACTTGGCAAGCAACCAAAGGTTGCATTTCCTCATAATGAGACCAAATCTGAGGGAGTGCTAGACTTAATGCACTCAAACATTTGTGGTCCTATGTCAATGGAATCAATCATAGGGTCATTATGTTTTGCGACATTTATTGATGATTTTTGCAAGAAGACTTGGATCTACTTCCCAAAGACCAAGGGTGAGGGCTTCGGTAGATTTTCGGAGTTTAAAGCTCTTATGGAGAACCAAACTGAGAAGAATATTAAGGTGTTGAGATCGGATAATGGGGGCGAGTATACCTCCTATAAGTTCTAGGTTCGCAGGGAAGCAAGGATCAAGAAGGAGCTCACACTACCTTACAACCCTCAACAAAATGGGGTTGCAGAGAGGAGAAACATGACCGTAATAGAGTTAGTGACGACAATGATTTATGACCAAGAATTGCCTATGTAATTGTGGGCAGAAGCCTATAATACAGTTTTGTATCTACATAATAGGATTTCTCACAGAGTGTTGGAGAATATGACTTCTGAGGAGATGTTCACAGGAGTGAAGCCAAAGGTAATTCATCCACATATATTTGCTAGTCTAGTTTATGTTCACACTCCTACGAGAAAAGGACTAAGCTAGAGCCCTTGTCAGAAAAGGGCATGTTTGTGAGCTAAAGTGAGGTCTCAAAGGCCTATCGAGTCTACATTCCTAGACAAAGGAATGTTAAGAATGTCAAATTCGATGAAGGCAAGACCTTTAGGAGGTTTCATGAGAGACAGCCAGTAGGGGTAAAGGATCGAGAGCGAGAGGCTCCTAAGGTTGGGTAGGGACTATCAGTGCCAGCAGCAGAGACACAACTAGTGCATCTAGAGGAGTAAGATGTTCCTTCTAGCTCTACCAAGAGGAGGCCAAGATGGGTCGTGTACAGCTTGAGAGATGTTGAGGAGCATGTGCACGCACCTAGCAACACTTTCAAGCCGAGTAGACCACCAACAAGGTTTTCTAGTTATTTCGACTTATTGAGCAGCATCAATGAGTCTGATCCTTCTACTTTTGAGGAGATTGCAAATGAGCAAGTCTAGAGGGATGCCACAGTGGAAGACTATAGCTCCATCATGATGAATGATGTGTGAGACATAGTCTTTGTTGTCGCTCAGATTGTACAAGCACTACGACAATGACTCAGGTTGGGGGCTGTCACTCTGATCCCCGACCTCTCCTTTCTAGTTGTCTTCCAACAACAGGCTATGGGGGTAGTCCCTATGGAAATGTGAAGATGAAGGACAAGTTAGCAACCAACAAGTCTGACAGACACGATTGAATGGCCTAACTACTTGGTTAAATTTAGCAAGACTTAAAGATTAGATTATATTTAAATGTGAGACCAATGCCTTATGGAGTCAACTTCTTGCTTATTATCAATTTGATGCCAAGTAACTGGATGAACAATCGTTGCTTGGATGTTTGACTATCCTAGATGAAGTGCAAATCCTACAAGCTAGGTGAAATGCAAAATCTTGGTTGATTTTAAGTTAGATGCATATTCTAAGTGTAACCTTCCTCTTAACTATTTTGGAACTAGTCTCTAGAGTAGGTTGTGGGATAGAAACCAATGGGAAGCAAGCAAAGGCTTGACTAACGATACCTCCCCCTATGTTTTAACTATCTGTTGCCTCCGACGCTACAGAGACTATGGCTCTAACGACTGCAAGGTCACTGTGTTAACCACTAAAGAGGTGTTAAGCCCCTCAAGCTAAATTGAGAAAGGTGGTCATATTCTCTATCAACCAAGCTTATGCTTGGAGGTAAATTATTAATGCAAGAGGCTATCCCTAGTATGCAAGTGCAAGAGATGAATGCTCTTAAGGTGAGATTACTTAATTTGTTAAGTACTTAATGACAATGATTTTCAATTAAGAACAATAAGGTACTTAAACAATAAATGAATAAAATCTCAACCACAAGAGAAAGTGTTCAAGCTTAATAGTGCTAGAGAAATGCAGCAATAATAAAGATAGACAATTGCTCAAAGAAAGGATTAATGCTACTTAAGACAATTAACAATCTCCGAGATTATAATCAATAAATCACCAATATGCCACTTAGATACAAGAGAGAAATTTAAATCTCTTATCACAATTATGATCAGAATAGCATCCACAAGAGATATCCAATTTAACAATGAGCAATGAATCCACTCAATGACAGTAATGGCAATGAGAAATTAAGAGCATTAATCCACAATGTCACTTAGAGCAATTAGCCAATTAAACACTTACCAACTTGATTAGAACACTTGTGTGAATGCAAGAGTGTAAAAGATGCCAATGGCTAAAATTAAGCCCAAATCACTTCAACCATGAATGATTATAAATTGTAAAATTTTCTTACCCAATTTTAGAGACTTATATGTGATTTATTATCGTTGCAACATTGTATTCAGATGTCTGCAATTTTATATCTGCAGTCAAGAAGTGATGCAAGATGCCAAAGATAAGCTATAAAATCAATGCATTTAACTTCCAATGATATTCACTTGATTATAGGACTGCGTAGACACTATAGATCAGATTTATTATGCTCAGATCAGACCTCAAAATGATATATATCAGATCTATAATAACTCAGAAAATCAGTGATTCAATCTTTAATAAACCAACAAGGTGCCTAAATATTAATGCCAAATAAGCTCCAATGATTAGCTAATCAATTTGAGTGATTTTTAGATGATCTTCAGTCAATTTTGATGATTCTTATTTAGTTTATATGACTGCATAAATGGTTGTAGAAAATATATCAGATCTGGAAATTGCCCAACAGTCCTCAAAAATAACTTATATGCAATCAATTTAACCACAAGATTAATGTTCAATGTCTTAAGTGACTTGCTAATGAATTCAGGCTTATTTTATGTGTGTTTAGAAAGAAGAAAGAAAGAAATTATTTTAACGTCCACAAGGCTAAATATAACCTATGGGACATATTGCTTCTTCATTTGCTTCATGTATTCGGCCCTTTTTCTGTGAAGCTTCACAATAAATGCTCCTAGCTTCTCGACAAACCCCTCGCTAAATAGATTATCCTAAGAGCTAGCTGCCAGCATATCTGCATAACTTTCCATGTTGTTTTTGAAGGTCTCGCATTCTAAAATGAAATGTTTTTTTGTTTCCATTTTCCGGAAGAACAAAAAATGCATACTCTTTCCTCTCACACTTCTTTTGGCCTTTTCCAGCACCCTGTTTCACAACTGAGTTGATGAGAATTAGTCCTTAACAGTGATGCGGGGGAGCGCCCCCCCCCCCCTTCGAACCCGCTCCCGAAGCGCGCTCCGGGCGGGAGCGGGTCGGGAGCGCGCTCCCCAAATCGCTCCCGGACGGGAGCGATTTTCGGGAGCGCGCTCCCGTAAAAAAATTTGCGCTCCCTGGTCTGTGAGGGAGCGCTTCAGGGAGCGATCGCTCCCGCGCTCCCGGAGCGCTTTTTAATGCCCGGGAGCGATCGGGGAGCGATCGCTCCCTTATCGCTCCTGGGCATTAAAAAACGCTCCGGGAGCGAATTTTAAAATTCCGGGAGCGATTCGGCGGAAAAAAATTCCGCGGACCCGAAAAAAAACAAAAAATTAAACTAATTTTTTTGGATTTATAAGCCCAATGGGCCAAAACAAAATCATTTCAATGAGATTGAGCTTGAGTTTGAGAGCAAAGGAGCAAGGAGCAAGAGCTGAGGAGCAAGGAGCCAGAGCTGAGGAGCGAGGAGCAAGTGCCAAGGAGCGAGGAGCAAGCTTGCAGAGGTAAGTAACTTAATCATTTAGTTAGTTTAGCTGGTTAGGTAGTTAATTTGGTTAGTTTCATTTACCTGTTTGAGTTTAAAGATCATTAATTTAAATTAAATTAATAAATTAAATGAATTAATCCCAATAAACTAAATTAATTTGCAGATTCAAGACTCAAACCCTACCAACATCAAACACGATGGACCTGAGCATTTTTATTGGCATTTTCCTCTTCCTGGTCCCCTTTCTGGTTATTATGGTGGTGGAGAGTAGGAAACGGAGGGGGCCTGAAACTGAAGAGGTGGATGAAGAAGCCGGAGGAAGTCAAATAGGTGAAAACCCCAGTGAGGAGGATGTGGAGGGTGAACATGAGGGTCAAAAAACTAAACAAGACCAAACTCCATTGTGGAAATATGTTGAGAGGCCTGAAACAGGGAGAGGGGGTGGAACCACTAAATTTCATTGCCCCCATTGCAACACTGATTTCACAGGCTCATACACCCGTTTGAGAAGACACCTTTGCGGGAAAAGGGCATGGGATGGAGAGAAACAAATAGGAATCAGAACTTGCGACGCGGTGTCAACAGTTGATAGAGCCAAATACATAAAGGAAGAGGAGGACGCCCAATACAAAGCAAAAAGATCAAGGGGTTTCTTTGAACCAAGCTCACAAAGAACTCCTTCAGCATCCTCCCAAGGCAGTGGATATGGACATGGAGGCTCAGGGTCATCATCTTTACGCCGTAGAACCATATCAAATTTCCTTGATGAGGGGTGTAGGAATGATGTGGATTCAAAAATTTACAGGTTCCTCTATGCAAATGGGATACCATTCAATGTTCTACGCTCACCTTATTGGCACGAAATGGTTTCTGCCATAAATGATGCCCCTAAAGGATACAAGAGCCCTGGGTATGACAAGGCAAGAACAGTTGGCCTTGATCATGAAAAAGCAAAAATATCACATTCTTTGAATAAAATGACAAGTTCTTGGACTGACAATGGGGTGTCCATTGTATCTGATGGATGGACAAATGTAAAAGGCAAGCCATTGATAAGTGTTCTTGCTGTGTCCCGAAGTGGTCCCATTTTTCTAGCTGCACATGATTACTCAGACAAGTTCAAGACCGCTATCAACATTGCAGAAGCATTGCTTGAAACAATTGAGCGTATTGGCCCATACAATGTCATCCAAGTCATCACTGATAATGCTCCTAATTGTAAGGCAGCGGGAGCAATTATTGAGGATAGATACCCGAACATATTTTGGTCTGGATGTTTGGTTCACACATTGAACCTTCTGTTGCATGATATTGTCAAAAACAAAAATGAACAATACCAATGGATTGGGGATTTGTACAAGAGAGGAAAAAAAATGATAAAATTTATTACAAATCATAGCAATACCCATGGCCTTTTCCGCAGTCACTCGAGATTGGAGTTGCTGAAGATTGCGAGGACTAGATTTGGTAGCTATTACCTCACCTTCAGGCGCCTTTTGAAGGTAAGAGAGGGTTTAGCTAGCATGGTATCAAGTCCAAATTGGCAGGTGTTAAAGGAAAGGGCTACAAATGTAGCTGACATTGCAGGTTTTGAAACGGTGGAGGAGGCCGCTCTTGATGG
Organism: Pinus tabuliformis; assembly: GCA_031772625.1. NCBI lineage: Eukaryota > Viridiplantae > Streptophyta > Pinopsida > Pinales > Pinaceae > Pinus > Pinus tabuliformis. The sequence goes on along the minus strand of CM062805.1, from coordinate 797,377,187 downwards.
GCAGTTTTGGACAGCTGTGAGACAGGTATTGGATTTCACCAAGCCAATTTATAACATGATTCGGTTTGCAGATACAGACAAACCAGTGATTGGCGAGGTGTATGAGCAAATGGATACCATGTTGGGGGAAATAAAAGACATTGTTAATAACAGAGATCCCGACTTGTACAATCTGATTCACGATTGTGTGTGTGAACGGTGGAAAAGGCTTAACCTTCCACTACATTGCTTGGCGTATATCCTTACGCCAAAATACTACTCAGATTCTTGGTTGGGCAAACCTGCAGCAGGGGGTGGTGTTAGGACCAAACCCCATTTAGATCGAGAGGTAACTAAAGGATATCTGGATGCATTAGAAAAGTTGGTGCCTGACAGGGAGGAATGTGCAGCTGTGCGCCTTGAAATAGGCAGATACTTCACTGGCAGTGGTTTGTATGGTAACTTCCATGCAATGGACGACAAAGATAAATTTGATTCTCTCACATGGTGGGAAACATATGGCGGCGACGGACTTTTGCGAAAATTGGCATTGAAAGTTCTTGCACAGGTTGTAAATTCTTCTTCTGCAGAGAGGTGTTGGAGCACCTACAGTTATATACATAATGTGAAAAGAAACAGGCTCAACGAAAACCGAGCAGAAAGCTTGGTTTATGTGCACTACAATTTGAGGTTGTTGAGCCATTACTGTGATCGGGCTAATGAAGATCCCACATATAAAATTTGGGACAATCACCCTGAGGACGACAATTTAGAGGATGGCATTGTACATATGGAAGAACTAGAAGATGAGCTTGTACGGGATGAAGCTGAAGCAGCTGCAGCAGCCATGCCACCTCCACCTCCACCATCCAGTAGCAGTTCTCGGGGCCCGAGTCTTGTTCCATTGCTGTCACCACCTCCATCGACACCCTCGCGTGGAGGCTCTAGTTCTGGTCGTCGGTCTGGGCGGGAGACTCCTAGAAGACCGCCAAGACCTACTTATACTCCTGGAGACTCTCGTGGCAAGGGCCACTTGTAGATTTACAGTTTACTTGTCTTTTTTAGTTTCTAATATCTATTAGACTTGTCACTTTAGTTTTCATAACTGTTCAGTGTTGAGTTTTGAGTCCTTGACTCTTGACTCTTTCATATCATTATGATATTTTTTGTAAACATTATATCACTGTGACAATGAAAATTTGAAGTTTGAAGTTGGGCCTTGGCAATTATAACTCATTGGTAATGATTGTGAATTATGAATATGATGCTTTGTGAAAGACTAAAGTTGTTTCATTTCATCTCATTATTCATGTTTCATTTTATAAATTTTTAACATTTCATATCATGTTAACAGTTAGAAGTTAGGACTTAGAAATATCTTCGATATTACTTCTTGTAATGGTTAAACTTGGCTTACAAGTACAACTTGTTACTTTGGTGATCAATGATGATAAATGTTATTGAATTGAATGTTATTTTAATTTATTATTTTACTAAGGTTGATGACGATTATAATTTCTAGATGATTGATGTGATATGGTTCAATGATCAATTTATGTTTTTTTATGTTTTTTATGTCTATTTCATCATTCTACATGCTTTTGCTGACATATATGTATCAAAAATTAAAAAATATAAAAAATATATATATTTTTAAAAAATCGCTCCGGGATTCGCTCCCAAACCGGGAGCTTCTGAAAATGGTCGCTCCCGCTCCCGCTTCCGCTCCCGCTCCCCGCTCCCGCTCCCGCTCCCGCTCCCAAGTAACACTGGTCCTTAACTAAGCAATAAGAATTTTGGCCCTCCAAGAGATATTGGCCTCTATGTATGCTTTTGGTTGATGACTATGAGTGGGATTAAACACTTCAATATAGTATTTTTTCTTTCTTCCTAGCTCATTATCCCAAGTATGCTTGTGGAACTTTTCCATAACAAAAGTTTTTCTCTCTTTGTTGTTTATGGGACACGCATTCAAGCAAATACCCCATTTACTAAACCATTTGTTATTTTGTTGCATCCAAGATTTGTTTTGCTTTTTTTTTTTTTTTGCACAATCTGTCATTGAAGACAACCTTAGGCCATCTACCCTGTTCCATCTGCTCAATTTTTTTTAAATACCTTATGACTCGCACCATAGGAATTGCTTCAATAGGAGCAACCCTTGTTTCACTTGACAAGATAGCATAAGGAACTGCACTTTTAATCTTGAATTTGTTTGTAATCAAACGCTTCTGAATTTTCTCAATCTGTCTCCACTTGTTAAAATTGGCAACTAAGGAAAAACTTCATGTGGGTCATCTTATTCATGGCTGATAATATTTTTATTAGATTCCTCTCGTCGAGAGGTGTAGGATTGATATAAAGATCATCCGATTCCGATAAGTATTCATGGAGATATGAATTTATTTTGATTATAGAATTATTATCAAGCCGACCTACAACTCATATAGGCTCAAAAGCCCAATAGTCGCATCTATTCAAACACCAACATTGTGTATAAATATAAGATGACTTTTCCTCATTTGGACTCATCTCATCAGATCTCTCTCTCTCTACTGCGCAGAAATGAGTCTCTTCTCTACTACACAGAAATGGGTCTCTCTCTCACACATATGAAGCCGGAAGTTGTTGAACCTGAAGCTGCAACTGCAGATCCAAAGTTTGACCAGCGTTGACCATTAGATCTCCTCCTTAGAACTGTGTTGTAGGTCCATCTGGATCTCCTCTGAAAGCCGCAACTTTTGGTGGTGGAATGAAGTCAATCCGACAGACGGTTTGCAAGATATCGACTGCCCTAGTTTGAAGCCGGAAACTGCCAAAACTAAAGCTGCAACTGCAGAAGTAAAGATTGACCTGCGTGGACTAGAAGATCTCCTCATCTGAACTGCGTTGTAGGTTCATCTGAACCTCCTCTGGAAGCCGCAACTTTTGGTGGTGGAATCAAGCCGATCTGACAGTCGGTTTGTGAGATATCGTCTGCCCTAGTTTGATAATGAAGCCGCTAATGCTGATGCTGCTGATCTAGGGTTTGCTACTGCTGATATGAATCAGAATTATTGTACTATTTCTCTCTACTGAATTATTGAAGATAAAAGAAGATTTGATCAAAGGGTTTCCCCACATATTGTGGGGTTTGTCCCTGGCTAGTCGCCACATCTTGTGTCTCTTGTCTTGGCTTGTTTTCTATCGATCGTTTAATGTTCTATCTGCACTTTACTTTATGTACATGTGATTGCTAATCTGTGGAAGATAATAAGAAAAAGAAGTAAACTGTTATAAGCATAGAACATACCATAACTTAACATGGGAACAGCGCTGAGGTGAAGACAAAGCCCGAGCAAGAGCAAGAGCAATCACCGAAGAGAAAATTGACAAGGCTATCCTAAAAGAACGATGGGGTCCTCAACACTCTTTCCTACCAAAAACAAGCTCTGTGAGAAAGCTGACTATCACGGATGGAAGATGTCTATCGATCTAACCCTGGAGGGTCAAGGAGTGTTGGATCATGTGAGAGGCAATATTGTTGAGCCTCCATCAAATGCACCTCCTGCTGCCAGGAACAAATGGAAGAACAGAGAAATTAAAGCAAAGAAAATCATCCGGGACTCTATCAACAAGCGCTTGGTGGCCTACATCTCTAATCTAGACATCTCCAAGGAAATCTACGATAGACTGGTGAGTTTATTTAAAGTTAATGATGCAAATCAAGTTTTGTTTCTTAGAAATAAGTTGAGGGAAGTCAAGAAGGGTAAAGATGAGAGTATGCAAGCATACTTCTTAAGAATCACCGAGATCAAGAACGATCTCCTATCTATTGGGGAAACTATTACTGACAGAGAAATGGCACTTACAACTCTTTGAGGATTACCATCCGAATGGTATGTGTTCATGACTACTCTTCTGAACAATAATGTAATTCCTGGTTTCGAGTAACTAATGGCTAGATGCATTCAAGAAGAAACAAGGGTAGAAGAGCAAGAAATGCCCTTGCCTAAAGTTCCTCCTGCTGCTTTTCTTCTCATGCTAAGAAAAGAAATAATTCTGGGTCTAAATCGAAAAGAAAGGTTGGATCTAAGGGTGGAACAAAAGGACGATGTTTCATTTGCAATAAAGCAGGTCACTATGCAAGGGAATGCCCTGATAGAAAGGACTCTCACCGTGACGATGATCAAAATCCCTCTCGTGGTAATCGAAGGAATGGAAAATTCAACAGCAACGATAAAAGGAATGTTGGAAATCAAGGAAGAGGGCAACCATTCAAAAAGGCTATAAATTCCAGGTATGAATCTAACACTGTTGACAATAAGCAGGCTGAATATTATCTACCAGCTGCTCTATCTACCTCCGCTCCTTCGGACTCAATGGGAATTTGGCTCATTGATAGTGGTGCCTCAAGACACTTCACTGGTTACAAAGAAGTACTCCATAATCTGGTAGAGAAAGAAACTAACCTGGAAATTGTCCTTGGAGATGACATGAAATACCCCGTGAAAGGTGTAGGCAATGTTTCTCTCAAATTGAATCAAGGTAATAAGATTCACTTACAAAATGTATTATATGTACCTAATTTCAAAAAGAACCTGGTATCCATCTCAGCAATGGAAGACAAAGGCTACAAGGTAACCTTCAGCGATGGCAAGGTACGTATATGGAAAAATAATGTTAAAGATGCTTTCACTCTTGGGTTTCGAGTTGATTCTTTATATCAGGTCGGTGGAAGTCCGCTAGGTGTCATGTCTTATGACACAACGCTTCAGTCCGAACTTTGGCATCAGAGGTTTGCCCACCTTCATTACAAAGCTCTACCCGATGTAAGACAGATGGTAACAGGGATGCCCGAATTCCAAGGAGATAAAGAAGGTGTATGTCTGGGATGTGCCGAAGGAAATCTCAAAAGGGGACCATTCCCTTCAAGTCAAAGCAAGACCTCCGATATATTAAAACTAGTTCACTCAGACATATCAGGTATGATGCCTGTGAACTCCTTGGGAGGATATTCATATTATCTCACTTTTACAGATGACTATTCTCAAAAGACCTGGATATACTTCTTGAAAAAGAAGGATGAAGTGTTCCCTTGGTTTCGACACTTCAAAGCCCTAATCGAGAATCAAACCGAAAAGAAGATCAAGATCTTAAGAACTGATAATGGGACTGAATATGAATCTAATGAGTTCCAAGATTTTTGTAAAGAGGCTAGCATCAAGAGGGAGACTACTACACCATATACTCCTGAACAGAATGGTGTGGCAGAAAGGAAGAACCGCACAATTATGGAAGCTGTCCGAGCCATGCTACATGATCAAAGACTTCCGAAGTTTCTATGGGTTGAAGCTGCAAACACTGTCGTATATGTACAAAATTGATGCCCTCATCAAGCATTGGGTTCCAAGACTCCTAAAGTAAAGTTCACCAGTAAGAAACCTGATGTTTCTCATTTTAGAATTTTTGGAAGACCTATATATTTTCATGCGCCGAAAGAGAAAAGAAACAAATTGGGTGCATCTGGAAAGAAGGGAATTTTCGTGAGCTATGGTGAAAATACTAAAGGCTATAGAATCTATGTAGCGCGTCAAAGGGAAGTCGTAATTAGTCATGATGTCACCTTTGACAAAGATATGGCTCTCAGCAAGGTGAACAATCTTTCGACTTTGAGGAGCTCTCAAGAAGTCGACACTAAGGAACCGAAAGAAAAGGATGATGAATCAATGCCTAATGTAGAAGAACCCATGGATCCATTTGATCCTCCTTCACATGAGACTTCCTCTTCTAGGAAGAGGCCTTCATGGCTTAGGGGGCTAGTTGATGACGCTGAAGGACATGCTGCACCCCGAGGAACCTTTCGTGAAAGTAAGAAACCTAATAGGTATCAGGGATACCTGACCATCATGAGCACGATCATACAAAATGAGCCTTCATCATTTTCAGATGTCGTCAAGCATCAAGTATGGAAGGATGCTATGACTGAAGAATATGAGTCTATCATGTAGAATGATGTATGGGAAGTAGTTCCCAGACCCCAGGACAAGACAGTTGTTACTTCCAAATGGCTTTACAAGATAAAGCATGCAACAAATGGAAGTACGAAAAAGTATAAGGCTCGTTTTGTTGCTCGTGGTTTCTCCTAGAAGGAAGGTATAGACTATGATGAGATATTTGCACCTGTTGCCAAATATACGATCATCCGCTCGATCATAGCCCTTGCCACTTCACAAGGATGGAACCTACATCAGATGGATGGCAAGACTGCGTTCTTACACGGCTCTATCAAAGCAGAGGTCTACGTGGAGAAACCCGAAGGATTTGAAATTTATGACCGAAGATCTCATGTATGCAGGTTGAAGAAGGCTCTCTATGGGTTGAAGCAAGCACCCCGAGCATGGTATGAGAGGATCGACAGCTACTTGATGAAGCTGGGATTCACTAGGAGTGAAGCCGATCCTAACCTTTACTTTAAGGTTGAAGATGATAAAGCTCTCATACTGGTGTTGTATGTGGATGACCCCTTTCTAACACGTGCAGACCCTCTCATTCTCAAATGTAAGAGAGGGTTGGCTTCTGAATTTGAAATGAAGGACCTAGGACTGATGCACTATTTCCTAGGACTTGAAGTGTGGCAGAAGCCAGGAGAAACTTTCCTATCTCAAAGAAAATATGTGGTGAAGATATTGGAAAGATTTGGTATGGTGGACTGCAAGCCTGTAACTACCCCGATGGAGCTTGACTTCAAGAAGTTAAGCAGTAGTGCTGCTAGACCTGTTTTCCGAAATGCTACCGAGTATCGGCAACTCGTCGAAGCATTAATGTTCTTAGTGAACTCCCGTCCAGATATATGCTTCACAGTCAACACGTTGAGTCAACATATGGTTGAACCCCACCACATACATTGGATTGGTGCCAAGAATCTGCTAGATATCTTCGTGGCACTATCACTAAAGGGTTAAGATACACTACCAGAGATGTGAGACTATTTGGATACACAGATGCTAACTAGGCAAGTAATGTGGAGGACCATAAGAGCACTTCCGAGTGTTGTTTCTCCTTGGGATCTGCTTCGATATCCTGGATGAGCAAGAAGCAGAAGTCGGTGGCCTTGAGCATCGCCGAAGCAGAGTATATTGCTGCCAGCGTGGCTTCCGGTGAGGCAGTTTGGTTGCGAAAGCTCTTCAGTGAGCTGTTTGGATTCACATTGGATACCATTGTGATCCTTTGTGACAACCAGAGTGGGATTTGTTTGTCTAAAAATCCTGTATTTCATGATCGCTCCAACCATATCGATATCAGATACCACTATATTCGAGATATGGTGCAGCGGGAAGCTATAAGGCTCCAACATATCGGTACAGATGAACAGGTCGCCGACATTCTGACAAAACCCCTTGGGAAAGTAAAATTTTTGACTTTCTGAGAACAACTTGGAGTTGTTCAAAGACCCTCCCTCCGATGAGGGTCATGTATAATGCGTTGAGCTCTGGGAGCTCCAGGGGGGGTGTGGGGTGCTTCTTGGAGCAACATATGACCACAGGATGATTCACTATCCCCTGGTGGTATACATGTACACCCCATGGCGACATTGTAGCAGGATTGATGTGTTCTCCTATGAGGCCTGGATTGATGTGTTCTCCATGGCGCTTGTAGTAGGATTGATGTGTTCTCCTGTGAGGCCTGGATTGATGTGTTCTCCATGGCGGCTTGGAGCGATTGTAGCAGGATTAATGTATTCTCCTATGAGGACAGGATTTATTAGTTCTCTTGTCGAGGCATCCTACCCATGCAGTCTGGGACTCATGGGAAGTACCTCTCATCTAATCAATGAGCAAGGAAATGAAGTTAGGGACCATAGTAGTACCGATGGACGCATTGTTGTATCTACCGTACTCCCTACGCTAGGATGACCTCCATTGATCTGGGATCAATGATACTGGTCTGGGACCAGTGGTAGGGGTTGTACCATACTATGACACTGACTTCGAGTCGGTTGGGACTAGTCTGGGACCAATGGTACATACTCTGAGACTGACTTCGTGTCAATGCAGTACTGGTTTGGGACCAGTGAGAGTGGTACATACTATGACGCTAACTTCAGGTCGGTTGAGACTAGTCTGGAACCAGTGGTACACTCTCTGAGACTACGATATTGGTCTGGGACCAGTGGTAGGAGTGGTACTTACTATGAAGCTGACTTTGGGTCGGCTGAGACTGGTCTGGGACTAGTGGTATGCACTCTGAGACTGACTTTGAGTCAGTGGAGGATGATACTGGTCTGGGACCAGTGAAGTTGTACTCACTATGACGCTGACTTCGGGTTGGCTGAGACTGGTCTGGGACCAGTGGTACATACTCTGAGACTGACTTTGAGTCAGTATGATACATCCTCGATCATTTCTTCTTCTTCATAATTCGGACAAAAGCAAAGCAGAACAGAGCAAAACAATACAGATTAGTACAGGGCGGAACAAGACAAAGCAGAACAAGCAGAATAGAGCAGAGCAAGGCAAGGCACAGGCTGTACAGGGCAGTGCATTTAATGGATGAATAGTAACGACCGATAGACATATTGCAGATGACGTTCTCCCTAGTTGAGAGGGAGTGTTAAAATTGGCAACTAGGGAAAAACTTCATGTGGGTCATCTTATTCATGGCTAATAATATTTTTATTAGATTCCTCTCGTTGAGAGGTGTAGGATTGATATCAAGATCATCCGATTCCGATAAGTATTCATGGAGATATGAATTTATTTTGATTATGGAATTATTATCAAGCCGACCTACAACTCATGTAGGCTCAGAAGCCCAACAGTCGGATCTATTCAAACACCAATGTTGTGTATAAATATAAGAGGACTTTTCCTCATTTGGACTCATCTCATCAGATCTCTCTCTCTCTACTACGCAGAAATGAGTCTCTTCTCTACTGCGCAAAAAAGGGTCTCTCTCTCACACATGTGAAGCCGGAAGTTGTTGAACTTGACACTGCAACTGCAGATCCAAAGTTTGACCAGTGTTGACCATCAGATCTCCTCCTTAGAACTGCGTTGTACGTCCATCTGGATCTCCTCTGAAAGCCGCAACTTTTGGTGGTGGAATGAAGTCAATCCAACGGATGGTTTGCAAGATATTGACTGCCCTAGTTTGAAGCTGGAAACTGCCAAAACTAAAGCTGCGACTGCAGAAGTAAAGATTGACCTGCGTGGACTAGAAGATCTCCTCATCTGAACTGCGCTGTAGGTTCCTCTGAACCTCCTCTGGAAGCCGCAACTTTGGGTGGTGGAATCAAGCTGATCTGACAGTCGGTTTGTGAGATATCGTCTGCCCTAGTTTGATAATGAAGCCGCTAATGCTGACGTTGCTGATCTAGGGTTTGCTACTGCTGATATCAATCAGATTTATTGTACTATTTCTCTCTGCTGAATTATTGAAGATAAAAGAAGATTTGATCAAAGGGTTTCCCCACACATTGTGGGGTTTGTCCCTGGCTAGCCGCCACATCTTGTGTCTCTTGTCTTAGCTTGTTTTCTGTCAATCGTTTAATGTTCTATCTGCACTTTACTTTATGTACATGTGATTGCTAATCTGTGGAATATAATAATAAAAAGAAGTAAACTGTTATAAGCATAGAACATACCATAACTTAACACCACTGCATGCCGGATGTACTGTTGGCCCATAGTTCACAACCATAGAGAATCACCAAAATCACTAGAAGCCCAAAAGAGTTTGAGTGGTTTTCCAGTCCCATAACTCTGCCTCTCTACACCTATTTTGAAAAGCATAAAATGTTTTCCAACCCCCCAAAGTTCTTTTCTTTCTACAACCATCCCAACTTAGATTTTTGTTGAAGTCAATTCCGAGATATTTGTAATCCGCATCTTTTTCCAAAATGTTGCCTTCAAAGTAGAACTTATGTTGGTTATGTTTTTTTCTTAGAGAAAACCACTACTTTTGTTTTACTGATATTGACTTGAATCCCCACACTACTACAAAAATGCTCAAGGGACAGTAAGTGCTCTTGCAAACCAAGAGTCGATTTAGCAATCAGAATAAGGTCATCTGCATACAAAATAAGCCTTATAACAAACTTGCCCAAATAGATACCATCACCCCATTGTGAATTTAACCACTCCTCAAGCTTGTCGATATATAAACCAAAAAGGGTAGGAGACATTGGGCAACCTTGCTTGACCCCGATATCGCTTCTAAAACTTTCAGAAATGCATGCTGAAGTTCTAGTTTTGACTTTCACCTCTTCATACAGCCTATGCACAGCTGCTCTCAAATGTTTAGGAACCCCAAGTTCCTCCATTATGTGCCAAAGCTTATCCCTAAGAACCGAGTCAAACGCTATTCTGAAATCAACAAAGCAACGAAAGACTTCTTTCTTTTTCTCCCAAACTTTTTCAATGATGTGCCTTAAAGTTATACAATGATCAACTGTGGAATGTTTAGGTCTAAAACCTGCTTGCCCTTTAGCACGCTTATCTCTTTCTTTTGCCCACTTGCTAATTTTATTTTCTAGCATGCTTCCAAATAGCTTTGCAAACAAAGGTTTTATCATGATGGTCCTATAATTGGAGGGATTATTGACATCACTGCTCTTGAAAAGAGGTATTCCTAGTCTAGTTGTCTAATCTGTGGGGAGCCCTGTTGTACGATGTTGTTGAAAATTTTTGTAATGTGAGGTGCAAGGATCTTTGAGCCCCACTTTAGATATTCTACTTGGAGTTAAGTCTTTTGCTTTTCCAACACCCAACTTCTTGATACCCATCTCCACCTCTTGCACCGTGAAGAGTTCAGTATTAGTGTTGACCAAGGGGGGAGGGTCAACCTTGGGATCCTGCTCATAGAGTTGTCTTGCATAGTCAAACCATTTAGAAATTGTAATACTATTTCCAGTTTGTATCTTTCTCGGTTGGAGCTCCTTCCAAAATAATTTGGGATTATTTTTCCCAAGGAAGATTAGTTCTTCCCTCCTTGAAAACATGAGATCAGCCTTTTTCTTGCTTAATAACTACTTGTAAGCTTTGAGCTTTTATGGTATCTTTGTTTGACTCTTTCCACATTCTCCTTGCATTTTTGCATTCATCGTCAAACCAAGCATTAACCGGAAAGCAATTTGTTTCAGACTTCTTAATTTTTGCTCTTTTGCACTTTGCAAGTGCGCATTGAATTAAATGTGTTAATTCATGACTATGAAGGTTGTAAATTGTGATTTTCTCCTTCTGGAAGATCCTCTCTAGCGTCATTTTGAAGGTAATACAATTTTCCGGAATCAAAAGAACTCTGCCTTGTGGGAGATTTTGTTGGACATGCTGAAATTTTTACTCTAATTGTTTCTTTCCAGTCCAAGAGAAACATAAATAAATTGGCTTGTGATCTGATTTTAAGTCCCACAGCTAATCTCCAATCAAAAATTCCTCCATTTTCTCACACAAACCATGCAAGAAAATTACATAATCTACTACATTTGCTCCATTGTAAGTATTGCAAGTGAAATTACCAGACTTTGCCCATCCAATCAAGCCATTACAAATGACTAAATCAAAGGCCCCCCATAGAGTAAGCAGTTGTTCACCAAAGAGATTGCAGCCCTTGTCCTCTGAAATTCTTTCCCACTGATGATTACTCTCTTCTATAAGCCAAATAGGGTCGCAATCATCTTTATAGCAAAGAATGCTAGCTTGCTCACTTGCAGTCCTAGCATTGAAATCACCCACTATAAGGACTTCACCTAACTGTGAATATGTTGCCTTGAATTCACTATTGTAACAATTATATCAAACTTGAAACTTTCAAATCAGACCTCTGCAATTTCAAATCACACCTTGAAAATTATATGACAGCCAACATAAAACAATAAAATTGATAGATCAAACCCTTGTAATTTATTTTGGTGTCTTCTATGAGTTATTAGCTTAATGTATGGGTTCTTTAGGCTTGTATTATGATGATTATGACACTGTTATATCAATATATCAGATTTGATATAAATTATGCGGTCAATTAAAATGAGAGATGAAGACAATAGAAGCAGACCCCAAGGCCTAATGGCCTATGCCAAGTTTGGAGATGTGAGAGAAATCACTCCTCAACACATGCACTCACAAAATGTTAGCTCAAAACCCAAAGATCGGACCTTTATGACTGCTGCAATTATAAATTATTAGTAATAAAATGTCAATCCCTTGAAGAAACCCTTGTTTGCAATGAGATCTAACCTTTGTAGGGCTTACAGCCTTCTTAATGCTTGCAAAATAAGTCCCAAACACTAGCCTTTTAGGTTGAGTAAGGGCTAGGGCCTTCAAAAAATGGGTTTCTTCCCCAATTTGAAAATAAGCAACCTACAAAAATGGGCTCAAAAACCCTAGACGTCTAGGGTTTTTAAGGGTTGGAAACTTCAAAAGTTTACTCCTTCCTTTGATCCCTTGAGAGATTTCACCTGTGCAAATAGTAATAATTTTTCCCAAAAAACCTAATATATACAAAAGTAAAATAAAAACCCCAAACCCCAATTGTTGCAAAACAAGGATTAGAAAAATTATCTTACAAAAATAATTTACAAATATACAGTGCTTGAGAAAAAATTTGAAAATAGAATTTTCGTAGATCTTGACAATGGCTAGATGTATTTCGAAAGATAAATGTCAAACCACAGCATTAGCGAAGTTAGAAAATCACATAAAACATTCAGAATCCAAACATAGTCAGTCTGTGCCCATTGTTTGTGAACTTGGAGCCCAAGGATTTGGGGAACCTGCATACTCTATATACTTTCTCAAGAAGAAACCGTTAGAACATACAATGAATTGAATCACCTAAGATAAGCCCAAAACTTACCAATAGAATGTTCCTGTCATCTACAAATGAAATAACGGTTCAATTAATATTTGAAGCACAATATAGGAATGCCAGTACCCAGCACATACCACAAATCAATGAGACAAAAACACCATGAGTTGCACCCCAAACTCTTTTATTATGATGATCAAAACATTCTCACAGGACAGTAGCTTTACACCAACATTTAAAAAGTTACATCAAAGCAGAACTCAAGATCAAGATGAAAATAGAGGCAAAAAGCCTTCTATTTATAAAGAAATTTCTCAAGTGGAAAATAACGGCTAGTTGACTTGATCCCCATCAAAATAATCTCAGTGGTCGATATATCTTTGATGATCTTTTAACCTTTGTCATCAAAATAATTATTGTTTAGTAATCTTCGGCAAAATCACATAATCAATCTTTTGTCGACGCGTTTCGAACCAACCAGTGTGGTTCATCGTCAGGACAAGTTGAAGAACTGATCTGGCTAAGCTTGATTAAATAGAGTGTGCAGAGACCCCAACAGTTATATTGCAACGGCTAATTTTGACCTGATGATCATAGTCAAACTAATAATTTTATTATTAACAGAAACCTACTATTATTAGTTAATTGAATATAATAAATATAATGTTTAAATATAATGGTCATTATATTTATTAAAAACTTATATTTATTATTATTCCTAAATTAATTAATTCCAAATAAATAGTATTAAATTACTATTAATCTTTAGAATTTAGTTACAATGGTAACTGCGTATTTATTTAATAAAAATTGTTTATACCTAAGGATCCAATGGTAAAGATATAATGGTTATTAATAAATTATGGTAAATTAATAATGGTAAACTACATATAATGGTCATTAATAAATTATATTATTATTCCCAAATTATTTAACTATAAATAAATGGTAATAAATTACTATTGTTTTTAGAATCAAGTTATAATAGGTAAAAGTTTAAATCCAATAAATCATTTTAATTTAAAAAAATTTAATTGTAAAGGCCCATTCGAAATTAAAATAATAAGTACTAAACAATAATCTATATTTTCTTAATAATTTATAGTTCTAATATTATTAAAAAACAATAAATAGTATTCTAGTTAAATCATTAATATTCCTAGAATGTAGTTACCTAAGGTAAATGCCATAATTAACGTACATGTTTATTAATAATAGTATATTCATTAACCTAATGTTATTGGTATATCATATACTCTTCTAATAACTTCTTGTTTATCATTTAACCTTAAGGGTCATTAGGTAAAATTGGATTACCTCTTATCATTAATTTAATAATTTATATTCATTAATTAATCAATAATTATTTACTAAAATTTTTATTAAAATTAACTATGTTATTAGTTAATTATCTTATCACTTATAAGGTTTAGAAAAGGAAGGCCTTTATTAATTCGATATAAGGAAATCAGTTAAAAGTAAAAATCAATGAAACAATGTTATGGATCACAGAAGTCTAAATTCCAAAATAATTATTTTCGAGAAATTTCGAATTTTTCATTAAAACCATTTTTTATTTGCTCAAAAATTAATTATTTTGCACTAATTTCCTCAAAAATTTGACTTTGACTTACCCACCAAGGTCCAAGGTTCCAATTTTTCTTGAAATCTCCAATATTTCCTTGGTGGGGGACCTCCAAAATTTGACTTCTTTAAGACCCACGAATTTTTCCGCTTGGAAAATTTAATTTCTCTAACATTTTAATTACCCTTATTAATTAATTTTTAGGCTTAGGATTTAATTTTATTTTTTGCGAAAATTATTAATTAATTGACACTTGAGGGGATTAATTATTTTTGCACCCTCAAATATTTTAGCCATGGTGTCTAAGTATGAGGGACCATGCACTAAAATATTCTTTACGTAAGATTTTACAATAATTCAACCCTCAAAAGGGGAATACCCATTCGTTATAAACCCTCAAATAACTTACCCAATTATGTGACACAATATGATCTAGTAAATCAAGTGATAGTAATAAAATAATTTAACCAATTAGCTTAAATTATTCCCAAATCACTTTTACAGAAGACTCGACTAGAACACTAAAACTCACCTAAGACTTTGACGATAAATTCCACCCTAGCTTTGGGGTGAAGCTGGAGGGAAAAACTTTGTCGATCATCCATATTTAGAGACACGGATAATTAGTGAAACGAAAAACCTCCTAGGAGGAAATTCGTCGCCAAAATAATAGACTTACCTAGGTTGTTACATAAATACACGGTCTTACTAGCATCATTTACATTACAAATTTGCAGAATGGGTTTATAATGACTCAAAAAGTTGTTGGTTGATGATCCTGACCTTTGAAAAAATTGTTACAACTGCTTCCTTGGAACTTCGACAAAATGTGTGCAACATATGGCTCTATATGGGGACACGTTGCTTCAATGAAGTAACATGAGAATCCCAGAATCCTGTATCTAAGAAAACAGAAGTCCATCAAATAGATATTCATTCATAATCAAAATCATCATGCGTATATAGAATATCTGATAGAATAGAAGAAATCTACTCTAAGAGACTGAAATATAAAACATAAGTGCATAAAATCAAACTAAATAATGACAGAAATGAAGAGTAAGGTTAGAGATACTATACAAAGATGCCCTATGGCATCAATTGTCTTGAACATAGTGCATACTGAGCATTTGTCGATTTTTCGGCAAGTTTGTAGTTTGCTTCTCAGATGTGCCATGCTCGATCCTGCATATCAAAGGACTCTGTCTTATCCGAATATCGAGTTGCTCTCGGCCATCAGATGCATCAAACCTCTTCCTTCTTCTCTTTCGCTTTTTACATTTGCTCTCGGCAGGATGCGATGTTGATGTTGATGCGATCAGTGTGCAACTTTCTATCTGATTTGGACAACGCTCATATGGAAAATTTGGAACATCCAAGACTTTTGTGACCTGCTCTTCTTTATTTTCATGAACCTGATCTGTTATGACTGGTGGATCAACCTTGCAAGCATCAACCTGATTCTTATCAATTTCCTTCTTGCCTGGATCATCTTCATTTAACCATTTCTCAATGGAATCAATGACTTCTTCATAATAAGATGAAGGTTGCTTTTGTGAGCTTTGAGGTTCATGTTTTGGATCCTTTGGTCTTGGCTAGAGTTCCTGAACCTATGATTTTTCCATTATCTGCAGCTTATTTTGAAGAATGATTTGTTTTCTTCTTATGGCATTCATTTGATTAGAATGTTCATCCTTCATAGCATTGATTTCTCTGGCATGATTCTCCTCCATGGTATCCATCATATTTTGAAAGGTGATCGTCTAATTATATTTACTTGTTCTGAAGAGCCATCTGACTGGCTCGCATGTCCTTTATCACTTTATCATGATTTATTTGAATAGAACTCATTTCTTCCTTATGATTTGCTTCCATAGTGATCAAATAATTTTGCATGGTGGTCATCTGATTGGAGTGATTAACTTTCATGATTTCTAGCTCCTCATCACGTTTTTCTTCTATGGCCAATAATTTGGTATACATGGTTCTCATATCCTTGGCGTGATCTGCTATTAATCTTTCTTGATTAAGTTCCATGGTTTTCATCAACTGTGCTTGACTGAATTGCATGTCTTTAATCATTTGCTTTAGTTCCTTGATAAGATGCTTATCATTTTCCTTTTCATCATCAATATTAATTTGATCCTTCGTCCCTGCCCTTCCACTATCGAGGATTCTTCTTGCAACAACACAAGTGGATTCATCATGAGAATGGTCACAATGTCTGCAATATGGCACATTTTGATGTGGTGTATTTTCTTGAAATCTTTCTTCGATAATTGGGTCCTTTACAGGATCACTTTCATCTTTCTTCATAGTACTAGGGGCACAAGGTGAATCCTTTTGATCCCCATATCTATTTTTGAAAGCATTGACGATGGCTTGTAAGGAATCAAAAGAATTGTAAGGAAAATCAGAGAACCAATTTCTAGCATCACCTTTCAAGGAAAGGACAAAAAGTTGCATTTTGACGTGTTCATGATTGTATGCAGTCGCACGAGCATATCTTTGAAGGAAAGTTGTGAACCTTTTGATGTGATCTGTATGAACGGTTGTATCATTACCCGTGAAAGAAGGTAATATGTCACCTTTCTAGAATACCATGAGGAATGTTAGTAAAAGGCAAAGAGGCAAACAAGTCATCCATGATGAATTGCTTAAGGGTAAAAGGAGCTAATGGACGTCAAAGAGAGATCCTTGTTCAAGAAAAACAAGAGATCCACAAGAAGCGAGCTTCCAGCAAAAATTCTTGTGAGAAATGAAAGAAATGGAGTCGCCACTTAAACATGAATCTAACTCTAAAACCCACAAGGAAAAAACCGAAAAATTAGACAAGGAGAAGCAGATAAATATCAGGGAGGGCTTCTTACTTGACAAAAAATGGATGCTTACTAGAATGTACTTTGTTCAACCAAGTTCTGAGAGTGAATTTGAGCAAGCTACCAGGATTTCTTCTAGAGTAAGCTCTTGTATATGGATGAATAGGTGGAGTCGCCACCCAGACAGGAAACCAACCTAAATGTCCAGGTGCTAAAGGTACAGATAGAAGAGATGAAAAGATTAGTGAGAGGAAGAAAGATAAGGTGATGAAAAGATGAAGAGATATAACACCGCCAATAAATGTTGTGGAGTTGTCGGCTAAATGAAAAGGATGAAAGATCACAAAATGATATGATAAGAAAGGATGAGAAATGATAAGATGATAGAATGTCGTTGAAACACCGAGAAGAAGATGGTCCCCGACAACGATGCCATAAAATGTTGTCACTCAGATTATACAGGCACTGCAACAACGACTCAAGTTCGGGGCTATCACTTTGATCCTTGACCTCTCCTTTCTCATTGTCTCCCAATAGCAAGCTATGGGGGGTAGTCCCTATGGAAATGTGAAGATGAAGGACAAGTTGGCAACCAACAAGTCCAAGAGACACGATTGAATGGCTTAGCTACTTGGTTAAATTAAGCAAGACTTAGAGATTAGATTAGATTTAAATGTGAGACCAGTGCCTTATGGAGCCAACTTCTTGCTTATTATCAAATTGATGCCAAGTAACCGAATGAACAATCATTGCTTGGATGCTTGACTATCCTAAGATGAAGTGAAAATTCTACAAGTTAGGTGAAATGCAGAATATTGGTTGATTTTAAGTTAGATGCCTATTCTAAATGTAACCTTCCTCCTAACTATTTTGCAACTAGTCTCTAGAGTAGGTTGTGGGATAGAAGCCAACGGGAAGCAAGCAGAGGCTTGATTAAAAATACATCTCCCAGTGTTCTAACCACCCGTTGCCTCCGGCGCTATAGAGACTGTGGCTCTAATGACTGCAAGGTCATCGTGTTAACCACTAAAGAGGTTCTAAGCCCCTCGAGCTAAATTGAGAAAAGTGGTCCTATTCTCTATCAACCAAGCTTATGCTTGGAGGTAAATTATTAATGCAAGAGGCTATACCTAGTATGCAAGTGCAAGAGATGAATGCTCTTAAGGTGTGATACTGATTACTTAATTAGTTAAGTACTTAATAACAATGATTTACAATTGAGAACAGTAAGGTACTTAAACAATAAATGAATAAAATATCAACCACAAGAGAAAGTCTTCAAGCTTAACATTGCTAGAGAAATGTGACAATAATATAAATAGACAATTGCTCAAAGACAAGATCAATGCTACTTAAGACAATTAACAATCTCCAAGATTATAATCAATAAATCACCAATATGCCACTTAGATACAACAGAGAAATTTAAATCCCTTATCACAATTATGATCAGAATAGCATCCATAAGAGATATCCAATTTAACAATAAGCAATGAATCTACTCAATGACAGTAATGGCAATGAGAAATTAAGAGCATTAATCCACAACGTCACTTAGAGAAATTAGTCAATTAAACACTTATCAACTTGATTAGAGCACTTGTATGAATGAAAGAGTGTAAAAGATGTCAATGACTAAAATTAAGCCCAAATCACTTCAACCATGAATGATTATGAATTGGAAATTTTCCTTACCCAATTTTGGACACTTATATGTGATTTATTATTGTTGTAACCTTGTATAATGGGGTCTGCAATTTTATATCAGCAGTCAAAAAGTGATGCAAGAAGCCAAAGGTAAGCTAGAAAATCAATGCATTTAACTTCCAATGATATTCACTTGATTATAGGATTGCTTAGACACTATAGATCAGATTTATTATGCTCAAATCAGATCTCAAAATGATGTATATCAGATATATAATAACTCAAGAAATCAGTGAATCAGTCTTTAATAAACCAACAAGGTGCCTAAATATTAATGCCAAATAAGCTCCAATGATTAGCTAATCAATTTGAGTGATTTTTAGATGATATTCAATCAATTTTGATGATTCTTATTTAGTTTATATGACTGCATAAATGGCTGTAGCAAATATATCAGATCTGGAAATTGCCCAACAATTCTCAAAAATAACTTATATGCAATCAATTTAACCACAAGATTAATGTTCAATGCCTTAAGTGACTTGTTAATGAATTTAGGCTTAGTGTTTATGCCCTGAATACACTGTTGTAACAATTATATCAGACCTGAAACTTTCAAATCAAACCTCTGCAATTTCAAATTAGACCTTGAAAATTATATGACAGCCAACATAAAACAATAAAATTGATATATCAAACCCTTGTAATTTATTTTGATGTCTTGTATGAGTTATTAGCTTAATGTGTGGGTTCTTTAGGCTTGTATTATAATGATTATGCCACTGTTATATCAATATATCAGATTTGATATATACTATCCCCCCTTGAGAGTCTGTACAGATAGCTCATCGGGCCATTAATGTATTTGGTCAACAGATGACGTAATATTTGTTTTGCAGTGAACCAACTAATTCAGTTCATGATAGAGCCTACTAGAGTTCACTGAGTTGTTGCAAAGCATGTTTTGAGGTATCTCAGGAGCACAACAGATTATGGATTATGGTACAAACAGGTTGATGGAGTGAGGCTTGAGGGCTTCACAGATGCAGATTGGGCAAGGAGTTGCACAAATCAGAAGAGTACTTCAAGTGGCGTCTTCAGCATTGGGTCAGCAATTGTTTCCTTTTACAGCAGAAAGCAGAGATCAATTGCACTCAGTTCAATGGAGGCCAAGTACATGGCTACTAGTCTGGCAGCATGTGAGGCTATTTGGATGAGGAAGTTGCTTGTGGGACTTTTCAGACAAGGGATGGAACCTATTTTGATACATTGTAATACTCAGAGTTGCATCAAGCTCTCTGAGAATCCAGTGTTTCATGATCGCTCCAAGCATATTGAAATCAGGTATCATCATCTCAAAGATTGTGTGCAAAAAGGGATAGTGAACCTACCATACATTCCAATAGAAGAGTAGGGAGCAAATATCTTGACTAACGCATTGGCAAGAAGCAATTTTGTCTATTTCAAAGACAAGTTGGGAGTTGTACAAAATCTCTTCCTCACTAAGAGGAAGTGTTGAAAATAGTAGCGAGAGAAGGTCTTCTTTGGCTTGTGCCTTAGCCAAAGAGAGACCACGATCAGTCTTCCTTTTACCATGGACGTTCGTGGAGTTAGTAAATTCATGCGCAGAGTTGGAGGGTCAGTTAAGTGAATCTCCAAGTGGCAGTTGGAGTTTGGAAGAAGCCAAGTTGGAAGCTTCAGTTTCAATTGGGGCATGTAAAAGTTAAAACTCCAAGCTATGATTGGAGAGAGTTCAGTTCAAACTCAGCTAACTAAGTCAATCACAACTGTTGTTATCTAAATTTGTAAACTGTGTAATTATAGCATGGATCGAATTGATAAAAGGAGGATGAAGGCACAAGTTTGTAATCATTATTGTTGCACGAGTTTGTGTGAGAGAGCTTCTTGTTGAGAATGCGTACTTTGGAGGAGCCAATACACTGATAGAGAGACTTTCTTGCTGCTGGTTTGCGCTAGGATTTAGGAGGTTTTTCCTAAATAATAGGGACCCAAACTGCACTAGGAAATAGGGGCAGAGACTATGCAAGGAAGTAGGATCTGTGATCAAAGTTTTTGCAGGCAAGTCTAGGCTAGATCAGCAGGAGAACATCTCTGTTCTCAATAGACAGATTGCTTTGTATTTGATATATTTATTCTATCAATAAAATTCTACAGCAAGGAGAGGGTTTTCCCAGTTGGGTTTCCCAAGAAAAATCAGTGTTAATTGTGTGACTGTGTTCTTTATCTCTGCATTTTATTCCACTGCTTATCTATTGTGGAGAAATTCTGTGTCTTGGTGAAAATAAATTAGTTTCAGATTGTTCATCATAGCAGTTGCAGAATTTCATGGAAAATCTACATGAGAGACTATCCATACTTGGGAACTTTAGTTGGCACAAATAGGATAAGCTCATTGACCTCAGTTCTAACAGCATTAGATACAGTTGAGGTTATGGATTGGAGCACTGAAGGGCCCATATGAATCAATTACTGTTTTCGCATTTAGGAGTTTTCACCATGCCTTCAAGTGACCTTTCACAAATATTCCAACACAATGACTACCACATGACTAAGGCCCTTTAATATAGGGGCTTGAGATCAATGAAGAGATTGTTCTACCTATCATTTTATTATCCCTTAAGCAGGCAACAGAATCATGGCTTTTAAGAATGCATAATGAGATGCTCTCTTTTCACTGAGCTTGCTAGGAAATGTAATCCTTATAGTATTGTCCAATGTACATTTGAAAAAGTGCTCTCCTGTGTGTAATTAGAAATCACTTACAACACTTTAGCATTCTTGGTAATGACACAGTATGACCTGTGCTACTTTAACAAGCCTGTTTCAATTATAAAAAATGAAGCCAACAATACTGCAGTCGAAATAATGAGGCTTTCATACACTTGCGCCTGTTTTGTACTCTCTATACTTATATCAACAACGAAATCACTGCAGTCAGTCAGTTGTGGCACAGTGGTTGAGATGGAGCATCACTATGCAAACAACCCAGCTTCAAACCCTGGAGGGTCTAGAACCCTATTATGCGTGCTGGAGATATTTGACAGGTCCCCACGTTGAAGTGGGGCATTGAAATGCAAAAAAGGGGATACGTAGTTCCTATAGATCCAAAAAATGCATTTACCTAACCAAAAATAAAGAATGAAAGTGTTACATAGTTCAACCAGTTGCTATGCGTCAAGGAACATTCGTAGTTTAATAAACATGTCCATATATCTCTTAATGACACT
This sequence comes from Pinus tabuliformis, assembly GCA_031772625.1. Classification (NCBI taxonomy): domain Eukaryota; kingdom Viridiplantae; phylum Streptophyta; class Pinopsida; order Pinales; family Pinaceae; genus Pinus; species Pinus tabuliformis. The sequence goes on along the minus strand of CM062805.1, from coordinate 797,355,123 downwards.
CTGCTAGGAGTTGGATAAAAATTACCAAACCTACCTAGTGCAGTTAAAGAAATGAGTTAACACACTAAGAAATATATACAATACAATAAAACATTTTGAAACTCAAACTTTCAAATTTACCTTTCAGAAGAAAATTGATGTAATGCATAATACAAATCCTATATATTTCAAATTACAAATACATGCAAACACAAAAACATAAATTACCTCTATCGCATGGGAAATGTCACCGTCCTCAGGAAATATGGGAGTCCTCTGCAGTAGAGATGATTACAAATTCATGTATGTCTCGCAAAATAATATTGAGATTAAAATTAAATGAGAATAAATAACCAACATAATACCCAACTTTTATTGTTCTCTTCACATATAAAATGTATAAAACACTAAATATGACTTTTTACAAAATCATGAAATCAATGATATAAAAGGATTTAAAAAATACAGTTGGACACACCTGAGGCTGCCAGCCCATTTCATCAGGGCAGCGGAATGTAGCTTCATTCAATGCCCGGAACTCTACAGCAAATTTGCTTGCACCACTATTCACTCCAAGGTGTAGCTGAAAAAAAAGCAATTTTAGGAACCAATATTTTCCGAGTGAACAAACAGAACATTTTTCTCTCCCAAGAACATAGAACTCTTATCAATTGGAAAGAATATTAGTGCCTTTTTCAGCTAGAACGTCCATATTTTTCCACTTTCATCACAACTTCTGCATCATTTTTGCATCCTCGCAACTTGAACTTTTAGATAATATTTTCTCAATAGTCAACATGCACAAAGAGGATCTATATAATTACATTATGAGAATATTTATGCGTACATACTAATGAAACCCAACATACCAGATTCAAGTATGTGATGCAATAAACTCCAGAAAGTTTCAATATTAATATTGCCAAATGCAGTCTTTCTTCACCAAAGTGATTTCCCATATTAAATTTTGGTAATGCTGCCAGTATCTACATTGTAAGCTTGAAATTGAAGCAAGGATAGTACTCGAATTTTGATGTGACTTTGATAAAAGAGCAATGCCCCACAAAATGATAATGAAAAACAACTTATAAATGTAAACAATATTCTGTTAAAACTTTGAAACAGTCAACTTATTATCCTGGTGGGTTCACTTGAGTGGTTGAGTGTTTTGAGCTACATGCAAAAGGTCTTTGGCTCGGATACCCCAGGCTGGCTGCCCATGTTGCGTGCCTCGCTCAAGGTTCCTGCTGGGTCAGGTGCTGTAATCAGAACCAACAGGTTTACACTAGGTAACATCTGCAAAATGTGAACAAGTGACCAGAGGTTTCCCTGAAAGGTTTTCCTTGGAAAAAAACAGTTAACTTATTCCATCTAAGCTCTCAATCTCCTTGTCAATTCATTTGCATGAGGTTCCCACATGGCAATCTTCTCTTCTCAAAATGTAAAGGAGATAGATAAGCCATGAGATAAAGAACCGAAATAATCTCCCACATGGCTCCGGTTTCTCTATCTCCATCCCCATCGACTTGCTCTTATAATTTTTCATTGGTGAATCAACGACCATGATTAGATCTCCATCAACAGCTAAGATCATCTCAAACTCAATTTGTGTGAGTTTCTAGAGCATTCTCACCTTTCCTTAATTAATTCCTATTAATTAACCAGTTTTCCTAAGTTAGGCTTAGGAAAAGTTTAAAGGATGACTAATTAATTTAATTAAGGTGTTTCACAAGCTTATCTCGTGAAAACTTTTTTGGGTTTTGAAGATCGTGTGCTCTTAGCCTCTCTGACACAAATCGAGACTAGAACATTTGAACGATGCTACAAAAACTAACATTGAGAAACCCTAACTACCTTAGTTGGTTTCAGTGCTGAAACTATACACTCTAACTAGTTCAAGGAATAAGATCACACATATTTCACCATTGGAGTTCGAGGAGAAAGAAATTTACAAGAGATTTTAGTTAGAATAGGGGTTATCAGTGGAATCTCCGATTTATTTTACTTCATTGACCTTTTCAGTTTGAAGACAAATTTGGGAGAGCCAAATATCCAAGCCCATATTAGGAGCCAAGTCACTGTTGAAAAGAGAGGATGTATTCCTCTCATTCTGTTATTCAAATCACCTGAGGTAGAGACTCGGTTTGAGGAATAAAACAAAGGGACGATTTCTGGGCACCAGTGGCACGAGTTTCCCTCTTTCTGTAAGAACAAGTAACTCCCTTCTTTGCTGGGTCGAAGTCTACATCCATGGGGCCAAGTTCCCACTGTTATGGATGAGCCGAGTTTCCTTTAGAAGCCTGCGACAAGTTCTCCTTCAATACTGCTGTGTGTGACCATTATTGAGGGCGATGGGACTGTTTACTGAGCTGGTCGAAGTTCTGGGTTTGGGAAGAGGGCATATTGTCGAGAGTTTTGACATCTGCTTTGGAGCTGTGCTAAAGCGAAGATTCTCCATCATTTTCATCTGTTGGACAATCACTTAAAGAGGGCCTACACTCTTCCATACACGAGTTTTCACTTGTGACAGTCAAAGTCATTTCTGAAGTTGATTCGAGCTATCATGGGTCAAGTCTGAGGTGGAGACAACATTTCTGGGCAGCATTAATATCAGGTGTCCTGTTCCTTGAAGTTTGTACTATTATTCCTCTGTTTGTGACATGTATATGGGCTACTAAGTTTAATGTGTGGAACCCATAGTTAAAGACAGTGAAAAGATTTGTTGACTGTAGGCTGCCATTGTTGTTATTGTTGATGCAGTTTGTATTGATTAAATGCCATATGAGAAATACATCATTGTCCAGTGAATTTTTATGAGAACACGTACTGAATATCAAATGTAAATCTGAAATAGACAGAAAACAATATCTACAGCAGTGTGTTTGTGAAAGGTTTGACAAAAGTTACCACTGAAAATATCCTAAATGTAATATTCCTAGGGAATTTTTACAGTAAATAGCAAAAGTAAACATAGACAAAAAACACAAAATTTAAACACATGAATCAGATCACAAAAATGCACCAAAACTGCGCTGCTGAGCCATTTTATTAAAATCTGAGGAGGGTACAATTAGGTGTTGGAAAGAGTGCACCTGGGCTTGCTAAAGGCAAGCTAGCTAAGCCCAAATGAACAATAATAAATTCCCCTCAGGTACACTGCTGCTCTATCTCTTGGCTCTGCGCTAAACTGCCTAGAAATACTCTGTTACGTGAAAAGATCTGCTGCTAGGGCCTCCTGTAGTGCTCAGAAAATTCCAGGAAATTAACCCCGGACTCTCCACCAAATACCGAAAATAACCCACGAAGGAATTGGGCTATGGTTGACCTCGGAATTTCGGCCCTCTTTTCCCTCTATGGCTCTGCTGCTAGGAAATTCGGCCCACCTGTCTATCCTGCTGCAAATGCCCCAAAAATAGCTGCAAACTCCAAGCAAAATCTCTCTTGGACAACTCCTCAAACCTCAGGACCAAACTCCCTTCACAACTCAACTCCCAAGTGTGCCTCCTCCAAGCATTGCACAGTGTTTGCGCTGCTCGCTGTGTCTCCTCCCCATAAACTCGCACTCCATTGCGAGAACAATTCAAAAAAGGATGGAACTCCCTCCTTGGGTTGGCACTCGAAGTCCACCAAAGCAAGGGTTGAGATCTCTGCTCGGAGACACTCGTGTGCTAAACAGCACTTGTAGACTTGGCTTCAGCTCAAGCGTGTTATGTCAAAGACACAATTTCTGAATAGATGATTGAATGACCAAATGAGTGTCTTCCCTTCCTTTTTGTCAAGATGCCTCCAACATGCTCACGTGGGCCTACCTTGATTTCCTCCCACCAAATTTCCCTCCAAGGCATGTGTATTCTCCATGTGGGCCGCAATTCTCCAAGTGTGGCCCCCACTCTCCACTAGGGGCTCGATATTCTCCTCCTCTAATGTTTGGGGATTGCTTTTAATCAAAATCTGATGTGGGGCCTCAACTCACATTTCCTAATGCAAATGTGAATGAAGACAAAATTTATCAAAATTGATATTTCACTTAGCAATAATGCTAAGTCGGAATATCACAATCCTCCCCGCCAAAACGTTGCATGTCCTCAAGCAACTGTAATGAAGGATGTTGAAGTATTTGCTCCCCTTCCCAAGTGGCATCCTCATCTGGTAGGCTCCTCCATCTGATCAGGAACTCTTTGATGACCATGTTCCTCAAATGCCTCTCTCGAGTATCCAGAATAGCCTCCGGCTCCAAAACTAAGTGCCCCTCATCATTTGTAGGAGGTAGCTTTGCAACTACTGTCACTTGCTATCCCAGTGCCTTTTTCAGGCAAGATACATAAAAAATGTTGTGCATCTGACTACCCAGGGGTAGCTCCAGCTCATATGCCACCTCTCCTGTTGGAGAAGATGTAACTAGGTTCGATCTTCATATATGTTATTTTAATATTTGTACTTATTCAAGAAAAGAGAAATTATTTTTTGTATTATTTGTCAATGAGTTTCTTGCTCATTGAAAATAGGTTAAGCACATTTTGAAGTGTGTAAAGACTGATATTTCAATTCAATAAGACTCATACTTCATTTCAATCAAATGTAAAGATTGATATTAAATTTTATCAGATTGACAAATTTCTTTTGCAAAATTCTATCAAATAAATTCTATCAAATTAAATGTATCTGCATACCTGATTCTCCCGTCTGGTGTTGATCACATTGCTCCAAGTTTTCTGATTCCATTACCAAACCAACTTATTCCTCCCTGCCTATCTGGGATCAACCTCTGCGGTTCCCAGATCCAGAGAACTTCGAAATGGAAGTCCACTGGCCCCCGTGCCCAAAACTCCAAGAACAGTTGAAGACTTTCCAATTTTCAGTGCCAAAATCCAGCCTCTGGCTCACCTCCAACAGATTTATCATTCTGCTTCCTCTGTATATTTCTCCCCCCCCCCTTTTCATGCTCTTCTTCCGTCTATGTATATTATTCCTTGGCGGTCACCGCTTCCTACTTGGTGACACCTTTCCCGCTTTGTAACGTGTAACTCCATTTGCTCAAAGTTACAGGGATATTGACGTGTATTAGTTTACTTTTAGGATTTTTTCTTATTAGTTTTCTTCAAATGCCCATAGTTTATAATATTTATTTTATTTTGATTTAAATTTCATATTTTAATAATTATTTTAATATAATTTATTAATATTATGGGATATATAAATATATACCTTTATTTATAATTTAAGTTACATTTTACATTTATTTCTTTATAGCCAAATTTACTTTATACTTTTAAATTTATATTATTGAAATTATTTAGGGTATTTTCTCCTTAATTAAGACACATTTAGGCAATATACTTGGTGATGGGTGAGGTGTAACTTCTATCTGAAGCAGTGTCGATTTTCAACATTTATTGTTAATTTAGAATATATATATATATAATAGTGCAATACATGCAATACATGCATATGTAGCTATCATATGCATGCTAATACTCTTGTGCCCTCTATATTAAAGATGGGTCATTACATACATCCCTCCTTCAGAAAACTTCGTCCCGAAGTTAGAGTTTTTTTTTTTTTTTTGAACCGTATATCGATACTTATTTTAGCGATTAGTACATTCTTGTTAGGGTTGCGTATCGAGGTTAAATTCTTATTTAATGTAACGACATTATAAAATTGGTGTTTTTATAATTTTAATGATCATGCCATGCCCCAACCAGGTTCCCAAGCTATTCTAAAATCATCCTATCCTTCCTAATCTCTTCCGCTCCCATCCTATCCGTCCTCTACTGGAGTATGCCATGGCGTCAGTTATACTGACCTAACCATTCATAACTCGAAGGATGGCAACGTCGACTATATTGACCTGATTTCCCAGTAGGCATCCGGCAGTCATCATCACACGTCTAGGGGAGCGTGACTCGCACAGGCCTCCCATGACTCCAGGTTTTGGAGGATAAACGGTGGGCAACACCTCCACCCCTCCTAGTAGAATTAGGGTTGATACCCTATCATGGAATCTCTTGAGCTTCAATTGTTCTTGGAGTTTAGTCATCATGTAGTCGGTTTGGTAATGATACTATCTGCAATGTAAACACTTGCCCACAGATTATAACATATGCATCGATATATTCAAAATCAATTGTATTCAAATAACGATTTTCTATGCATTTTAATAAACTCTCATCTATGATATTGATCTTTGAGTTCATATGACATACTTGGCTATATCTAGCCAATATATTTGTAAGTTCATTTTCACATCTAGTAGTCAAGTGTATTCATTATTTTATTTCCATCTCATCATTCATGTTGATATGTAAAATTAAAATAAAATTAAAATTATAAATATCACATCCTTAACATAAGTCATGATATATATAAGTATCCATGCACCAGCAACGTTAAGCATAATAATTGGAAATCATTCTTTCGTGTATTGATCGTGCATGAAATTTACGGCTTTCATTCCTATATGTTTAACGCTAAACATAAGTATAGTTGTTAGTTGCGAAAGTCCAATGATGTTGAAGTAGTGAACGAATAATAACATTGAGATGACTCTGAGTACACGATGTGAAGGAAAACTTCATCATTGAAAACCTTGGAAAGGACATCAAGGAGGCAGCAGTAGTAGGACATCAACCGACAATTTATAATTTTCTTTTGCTTCTTTTCGAGAGTAAAATTTTATATCATAATCGTTATCCTGGGTTAAGTCATTGTTTACATAAGAAAGAACTAGGCTATCATCTGAATACGCTTCTTCTCAGCTTTTCTGATCGTATTTGCATATCTGGAGTGGTAAATAATAGAAAAACTAGAAATAGTAGTAGATCCATAATATAGTACAGTTATATGTTTATTAACATGATGAGAATAGAGATCTTGCACAAGTGCCTTTTCCAATGGAAATTTACTATAAGAGTGGAATATCTAGATTTCCATTAACAGAAGTGAGAAGTTGACTGGTATCCAAAGGTAACCTATAGTGGTAAGAGTTTTTAGTTGAAGAGGAACTATCCATCAATATTATATTAAAATGGAGTACAATTGCATTCTGGTTGGGTAAGCTACGTTCATGTTCTCTATTAATGAGAATAAGAATAAAGAGAGTTCATGTTCTCTATTAATGAGCATAAGAATAAAGAGAGTTCGTAATTTTTAAAAGGGGTGTCACTCTACCTCAAAAGATAGATTTTTTTTTTTTGATGCTGCTCTGATACCAAATGTAAAGATTGATATTTCAATTCAATAAGACTCATACTCCATTACAATCAAATGTAAAGATTGATATTAAATTTTATCAGATTGACAGATTTCTTCTGCAAAATTCTATCAAATAAATTCTATCAAATTAAATGTATCTGCATACCTGATTCTTGTCGTACCTGATTCTCCCGTCTGGTGTTGATCACATTGCTCCAAGTTTTTTGATTCCATTACCAAACCAACTTATTCCTCCCTACCTATCTGGGATCAACTTCTGCGGTTCCCAGATCCAGAGAACTTCGAAATGGAAGTCCACTGGCCCCCGTGCCCAAAACTCCAAGAACTATTGAAGACTTTCCAATTTTCAGTGCCAAAATCCAGCCTCTGGCTCACCTCCAACAGATTTATCATTCTGCTTCCTCTGTATATTCCCCCCGCCCTTTTCACGCTCTTCTTCCGTCTATGTATATTATTCCTTGGCGGTCACCTCTTCCTAGTTGGTGACACCTTTCCCGCTTTGTAACATGTAACTCCATTTGCCCCAAGTTACCAAGATATTGATGTGTATTAGTTTACTTTTAGGATTTTTTCTTATTAGTTTTCTTCAAATGCCCATAGTTTATAATATTTATTTTATTTTGATTTAAATTTCATATTTTAATAATTATTTTAATATAATTTATTAATATTATGGGATATATAAATATATACCTTTATTTATAATTAAAGTTAAATTTTACATTTATTTCTTTATAACCAAATTTACTTTATACTTTTAAATTTATATTATTGAAATTATTTAGGGTATTTTCTCCTTAATTAAGACACATTTAGGCAATATACTTGGTGATGGGTGAGGTGTAACTTCTATCTGAAGCAGTGTCGATTTTCAACATTTATTGTTAATTTAGAATATATATATATAATAGTGCAATACATGCAATACATGCATATGTAGCTATCATATGCATGCTAATACTCTTGTGCCCTCCATATTAAAGATGGGTCATTGCAAAGTGCTTCTAGAGAGTCAAAGTCAAAATGTAATTATGAAAAGACCCTTTGAGGGCATGTTACATCATGTAAGTCATCATACAAGGTCAAGGAAATAACTCCAAGCATGGTCAAATCCTCTCCTAGCTCCAACGAAGTCTACAAGTAGCAAAAACAATGAATAGATGTGAAATATAATGCAACTGTCAAGTCGACCTAGAAGACAGTCAAGTCGGCCTAATGGACAGTCATGTCGGCTTGAGAGAGGAGGGACAAACCTCTATAAATAGAGGTTGTCCACTCCTCATTTATACACACAATCATATCTCTGAAATCCGCAAGCAAGGAGGATGAAGTAACACGAAGAAAAGGTGAGAAAGAGGGCTACAAGGGCAACGAAGAAAGAAGGAGAAACAACGAAGAAGAAAAGATTGTCTTTAGGGCATACACACAATCACACGTGTGAAGAAGTAAGGACTGCCTGTGGCCACAACTACAGTAAGGTGTAGGTCATTATATCTCACAATTTTTGGGTACAAATTAGGCCTACAAGGCCTCTCTCATTAGCAAGGAAAGGAGGAAGAGCCAGCGAGAATAGAAGGATTGTTCTAGGGTTCTTGTTGTCCACACGTGCGAGGATTTCAGAGGTAAGTTGTTGCAGATTGACAACAGTTTAAAGGCAACACTTTGAAGGGTATCATTTGGATGTAGAGAAAGGTCTACAAGGTCTCCAAGATAAGTAAAGAAGGACCTCCTTATAGCGAAGAAGAGGAGCCCTAATATTCTAGGATTTCCTAACCTAGAAGACAAAAGTACTGGAAGACAAAGTGTCGAAAGAAGAGCAGGAAGATGTACCGAAAGTGACAGTGCAGAAAGAGGAAGGATTTGACTCATGCTTGGAGGACATCCTAGTCAAGGGTCTAGGGTTTGGCAGTTGTTCAAATAAGAAGCTTCAATAAGAGAAAACTTACAAAGGGTTTCCCTCTCAAGAGTGGAGAGAGTTTGTCTCTGGCAGAGAGCCAAATTTTGTGTTCTTGTTATTTTGTTTTGGTAGCAGTTTGATGAAGCACATGCATATGCACTAATAACAAGAAGAAGAAGCATAAGTTAACTAAGAAAAAGTAAAAGGACTTCACAAATTGTTATCAAGTCTCAGAGAATCATCATAACACTACCTTGCCCTAGATTCTCTAACATGGTATCAGAGGGAAGGTGACGCATCAAGGAAAGGGCAACTCAAGAACACTCAAGCATCTACAAAGTTGAAGCATCAAGCCTAGAAGTCTCAACCACTTCAAGGACAAGAAGGGTCTACAATCCATCATTCATCAAGGAGGAAGCAAAACCATCAAATCTCAAAATTTATCAAGTAAGTGCATGTCCCCTTCTGAATATACATCAATGTCTTTTTGCAAAAAAAGCAATAAATTGGTAAGCACCAATAACTTTCTTGCATGGAAGAAGAGGATTGATCTACTTCTCAAGGAGAATGAGCTCCTAGAATATGTTAAGGGGAACATCATTGTCCCTGCTAAGGAACATACTCAAGCCTTAGCCAAGTACAATAAGGATGAGACAAGAGCTCAAAGGATTCTGATAGAATCAATCAAGGACTCTCTCATTCCCTATGTCTCCATGTTTGAGACATCAAAAGAAATTTATGATATGTTATTCGCGGCATCCACCACCGAAGAAGTATTATCTCTGAGGAATGAATTATACAAGATGAAGATAACAAAGGAAGGAATAGCTCCCTACTTCATGAAAATCTTTGAGATGAGAGATCAACTTCAAGAGCTTGGGGAAGTCATGTCTGATAGAGAGATGACAACTGTTGTACTCAATGCTCTACCTGAGGAGTGGGGAAACTTCACATCAAGCATTTATGCCAAGAAGGAAGCAACCACTCTCAGTGATATGTGGTCTCTATGCAGAACAGAGGAGACTAGACTTAAGGCGAAAGAAGATGTGGGATCAAATGAGAAATCATTTGCTACCATGGCCAAAAGAAAGGGTAAGTTTGGCAAGTTTGGTCCACGAAAAACAAACAACAAAGACATGTCCAAGATCCAATGTTTTGGATGCCAAGAATATGGACACTACAAAAGGAATTGTCCCAAGCTTAAGAAGGACAACAACAACAAGAGAAAGAGAGAAGAAGCTCATATAACTCAAGAGGTGGAAGAGGAAGGAAAGAAGCAAAAGAAGGAAGATCCTTCGAATCTCTACTATGATTAGATCAAACTCTTTCCTTCTAGACTTCTTTCAAAAGTTTTGAGTAGAATAAGAGCATGCAAGAATAAACTAAATTGCATGGCTAGAATCACCCTCTAGGATCTAGTAGTATGATGTACATGGAGTTCTAGACACTCATGTAGATGTAGCATTTATGAGAAGAACAAAAAAGCATATGTAGGAATATCTTTTAGAATATGGGAGCATGGCAAATATAGCTCAAAGATATTCATGTAGAAGGAGCATACCTAGAATAGGACCTCATATATGATGGAAGAAAACTTTATCATGATAAGAATCTTAGAAGACCTAAATCATCAAAGATAGGAAACATTTGCAAGGCGGGGATCTTTAAGATCCTATGATGGAATCTTCAAGAGAAGGTTCGTGAACAAAGGCAGATGTTTCATTGGGAATCCCACTCATGGGATTCAAGAAAAGGGATGATATGCAGGCAGGCTAAGATGAAGCAAGAAGGGCTACACCAAAGAATGATCAAGGAGGATCAAGATGAGGTATGTATGCATCAAAGTTTAAGTCATGTCATCATTTGTATATTATTGAGTCATGGGTATAGTTCTATAAAATGATCAAGCATGAAAGGATCTCTTTCACCAACATGATCAAAGGCATGTACCACAATGCAATGAAGGTCAACAAAAGAACATGCTCACATAAGGAGCATAAGATTGCTGACTAAGAAGCAAGAAGAAATGCTGACAAGTCCAGAAAGCAAGGGATGAAGGAATGCTTCCACAAGAAGCATTAGGTGGTTGACCGATCTATCTGAGAAGAAGCAAATGAAGAAAGAGATCAAGCATGTGAAGAACACCATGATCACTGAGAATCACTATCTGACAAAATGCCTTGAAAGATATCTCCCAAAAGAAGGCAGGATAACTTTGATGAAGGAAGAAAGGACCCTTGACACCTATGAAGGCCTTGGAGATATAAAAGGTGCAGATAACTAATTCTACTCTATGAAGATGTCGTGATGAAGAAGCCATCCAACAAAAGGAAAAACAATGTTGAAGCAATATCAAGATGAAGACATGATGGGCTACCAGGTCAAAGCATATAACCTAGCAAGTATGACAAATCATCCATGAGCAGAGCATTCCGAAGCATGGACAAGATGAAAAAAGGAGTAGCCAAGATGACTAGAAGAACCTGATAGTCACTTTCCACGAAGCAATGACATGACTAACCAAGAAGGAAAGTGATGGATGGATGATGCCCTACCGAGAAGAAGTTCGAACGAAGACTTCATGACATCAAGAATGGAAGCAGATCATGCAGCTGAAGGACCCATGAAGAAGAAGTTGTTGATGAAGGAAAAAGTCCCCAGTTAAGAGGGAGCTCTAACAAGTCCCTGGTCAAGAGGGAGTTTTGAATCATCCCTGATTACAAAGGAGTGACTATTGTGTTTTCCATATCATGGGTCATGCAGGATTAACAACCATAAGTCTAGATGAAGGCCATGAATGGAAATGTAGACACAAGATAGACACAACATTCTTGTCTTCACTTGGGAAGAAAGACTGGGAGGATTAGGTAATCACCTAGCATCTGATACTCTTTGAGGATGTGTAGGGCATCCAAGACAAGAGTAGGCAAGAAGACCGATATTCTTTGAGGGCTGGGAACCCAAGATAAGAATAGTCCTAGAAGGTCATACTCGAGAACACCCGGGTGGGTATGTACCTTGAGAGACAATGATGAAGGTGTCTATAAATCATTGGTCTCGCCAGCGTTATGGCTCATGGTCTCGTAAAGAGATGGAGCTGTTAGTCAAGGCCTTGCACTATGACAATGTTGATGACTATGATGCTATAACAAATGGATTGCTAATCCAATTTCTCTTATGTGAATTCTTCAAGATTGAAAATTGCCAAACACCTTGTAATGGTGTATGAATACCTCCCTAGTTAAGAGGGAGTGTTGGAGAAGATGTAACTAGGTTCGGTCTTCATATATATAATTTTGATATTTGTACTTATTCAAGTAAAGACAAATTATTTTTTGTATTATTTGTCAATGAGTTTCTTGCTCATTGAAAATAGGTTAAGCACATTTTGAAGTGCTTCTAGAGAGTCAAAGTCAAAATGTAATTATGAAAAGAAAGTCATCATACAAGGTCAAGGAAATAACTCCAAGCATAGTCAAATCCTCTCCTAGCTCCAACGAAGTCTACAAGCAACAAAAAAGATGAATAAATGTGATATATAATGCAATTGTCAAGTCAGCCTAGAAGACAGTCAAGTCGACCTAATGGATAGTCAGGAGAGGAGGGACAGACCTCTATAAATAGAGCATGTCCACTCCTCATTTATACACACAATCATATCTCTGAAATCTGCAAGCAAGGAGGACAAAGTAACACAAAGAAAAGGTGAGAAAGAGGGCTACAAGGGCAGCGAAGAAAGAAGGAGAAACAGCGAAGAAGAAAAGACTATCTTTAGGGCATACACACAGTCACATGTGCGAAGAAGTAAGGACTTCCTGCGGCCACAACTACAGTAAGGTGCAAGTCATTATATCTCACAATTTTCGGGTACAAATTAGGCCTACAAGGCCTCTCTCATCAGCAAGGAAAGGAGGAAGAGCCAGCGAGAATAGAAGGATTGTTCTAGGGTTCTTGCTGTCCACACGTGCGAGGATTTCAGAGGTAAGTTGTTGCAAATTGACAGCAGTTTAAAGGCAGCACTTTGAAGGGTATCATTTGGATGTAGAGAAAGGTCTACAAGGTCTCCAAGATAAGTAAAGAAGGACCTCCTTATAGCAAAGAAGAGGAGCCCTAATATTCTAGGGTTTCCTAACCTAGAAGACAAAAGTACTAGAAGACAAAGTGTCGGAAGAAGAGCCAGAAGATGTGCCAGAAGTGACAGCGCAAAAAGAGGAAGGATTTGACTCATGCTTGGAGGACATCCTAATCAAGGATCTAGGGTTTAGCAGTTGTTCAAATAAGAAGCTTCAATAAGAGAAAAATTACAAAGGGTTTCCCTCTCAAGAGTGGAGAGGGTCTGTCCCAGGAAGAGAACCAAATTCTGTGTTCTTGTTATTTTGTTTTGGTAGCAGTTTGATGAAGCACACACATATGCACTAATAAGAAGAAGAAGAAGAATAATCTAACTAAGAAAAAGTAAAAAGACTTCACAAATTGTTACCAAGTCTCAGAGAATCATCATAACACTACTTTTCCCTAGATTCTCTAACATCCCCAACTCTGTGAGTGACTCTGTATGGCCCATAAAAACGAGGTTTGAACTTCTCGGCCCCCTACTCCTTGAGCAATGATTGATTGTACAGCGGAAGCCTTAATAAGACCAAGTCCCCTACCTCAAATTGTCTCTCGACTCTACCCCTGTTTGCATAAAGTTTCTGTTGGTTCTAGGTTGTCTGCATGTTGTCCTTGAGAGCCCGTAAAATCTCTTGGCTCTCTTGTATCCAATCGGTGGCCCTAGGGGCCTTGCTATCTCCAAACATCACGTCAGCAAAAGACAATGCATCGTAACTGTATAGAGCTCGGAATGTGGACTCTCCCAGATGTAACCACTATATCAACCACTATATCCATGCTCACTGATGGCCCGTCACAAAGTTACGCAAATAACCTTACATCCATTTTTTGACTATCTTCGATCTGTCCCTTTGTCTAAGGGTGGTAACTAATGCTCGAAATTAGCTCATTGCCCACCAGTCGAAATAGCTCCTGCCAAAATCCCCCCATGAACTTGGTGTCCATGTCACTAACAATGATCTTTGAAAGACCATGTAGCCGAAACACCTCCCTGAAAAACAATTTGGCCACCAGTGAGGCCGAGTACCGGGCTGAGATGGCAAAGAAATGTGCAAACTTCGTCAGTCGATCAACCACCACATAAATGCAATGTTTTCCCTGTACTATGGGCAACCCAATAATGAAGTCCATCGATACACTCTCCCATTTCCCCTCAGGGATAGGAAGAGGTTGTAGCAACCCGACAAGATGTGACTACTCACCCTTGTTCCTCTGGAATGTGTCACTCTCTTGAACATGCCTCAGAATGTCATCCTTCAGGCCCCTCCACGCAAAACGCTCCATGATGATCCCATAAGTCTTTGTGAATCCTGGTGCCCAGCTAGTGGTGAGTCATGGGCAGCCTGCAAAAGCTTCTCCCTCAGCTTGGAGTTAGGCACCAAGTAAATCCGATCTCTATAGTAAATCACCTCATTCATCACCCTATACCAATCATCTGTCATTGCCCCATCAAGTACCTCACATGCAAATCAGTCCTTGGAGTACTCCAGTCTCCACCAGTAATTGCGCCCTCCAATCTGGGGCCATGCTCATCAGATAAAAGGGCAGTCGGTCTCCTAGACAATGCATCTGCCACCACGTTGTGCTTCCCTTTGACATACTCGATGTCAAAATCGTACTCTTGGAGCTTACTCATGTTGAAAGAAAGTGTAACTAGGTTCAATATTTGTCAATGTAATTTTGATCTTTGTACTTGTCAAGAAAAAGAGTTATTGTTTTTATAAATAATATGAATGAGTTTCTTGCTCATTCCATAGGTCTAGGAAAGTCAAAGAGTCAAAATAATGTTGAAGAGCTCTTCTTGAGCATATATGTAATGTATATGAGTCTACCTAGTGACTAGATTAGCCCTCCAAGACCAAGCACAATCCTCGAAGTCAAGCATCAAAAAGTTTGTCTGCTAAACAGTGAAGAGAACTATTAAGTCGACCTCAAAATGAATATTAACATCAAGTCAGCTCACATATGGAGTCACAACTTTTTGATGGACATGCCGGCTCAAATGCAGGGGCAAACCACTATATATACCTAGCTGGGGTATCTGCAAAAGACACGGAAGAATTTTGGATTCCTCTGAAACTTCAGAGGTGTAGGAAAGTACAAAACTCGCATTTCTTTTTGAGATGATTTGGTGAAGGACAAGGTACAGAGGAGTAGAACTCAGATCACTCTAACAGGGCACAGTATCTTAGACAAGGTACAGGATTACAATTTTCGGTTGAGCACATAAGTTCAAGTATTTTGATGGGTACAGTATCTTTGTGGTTTTGGATGTTCATCATGATCACAGTCTTGGTATACTAGGATAGTCTCGGCATATCTATCATGATAATGATCCTGGTGCAAGAAACTCTCAGCTATACACACTAGACATCATTCTCCAAGATAGTCACAGTCTCGGCATGATTATGATCTCACTGTTATACACTCTCGGTATGCCAAAACACAGTCACAATCTCGGCACAATGACAACTATGATGAAAGATCATAATGAAGACCTCAGTGAAGTGTTCACATATATATCTCAGTATGGAAGCCTAATCAATATGATAATGATCTCAGTGAGAAGTGCAATAATGATCAAAGAGAAGATGGAGACATGGTTCAACAGTTATGTTCTCATTATTATGATGAATATCTCAGTGAAGGTGCATGAATGGTGACCTCGGTGAAGCAGCAATGTTGATGATGATCTCAACAGTAAGAAGAGGATTGTTGACTTGGTCATGGGGTGGCCTAGTAGGTCAAGGATCATGGTCTTGATGTTCGTCAATTGGAATCTCTAAAAGAAGAATTACATGCGGTTTTTCCTCACCAAGAGGGAGAGGTTTTGGCCCTGGCAGAATGCCAACTCCTTGTGTTCTTGTCTCTTTGTTTTGACAACAATTTGATGAAGTAAACACACACACTCATAATAAGAAAAAGATCAACATAAGATAAATGGTAAAAGCATTTCACAAATTGTTATCAAGTATAGAAGAATCTATCTAATGCTATCTGCCCTAGATTCTTCAACAACTCACCCACTTCTGATGCCTCTCCTGCAATTGCTTATGCTCCAAGAGAAACTTAAGGCTGTTGTGGTCAATCTTGACCCTGAACCGATTCCCCACCAAGTACTGCCTGAACTTGGCTAGCTTGTGCATGATGGTTAGCATCTCCTTTACATAAATAGAGTACAGCCTCTCATGGGGCAATAGCTCCTGACTCTCGAAGGCTATGGGGTGCCCTCCCTGCATCAAAGCTGCGCCAATACCTTCTTCGAATGCATCACACTCCAACATGAAGGGCTGGGTGAAATTGGAAGTGCCAATATGGGACAACTGCTCATGACATGTTTGAGGTGATCAAAAGCCTTCTGCGTTGTAGTTGTCCACTCAAAATCCCTGTTCTTCGTTAGATCAGTGGAGGGAGCTGACAACTAAGAGAAGCCCCTTACGAACTTCCTGTAGTAAGTGCATATGCCCACCAATACCCTCAACCCTATCACATTCCAGGGCTCTGGCCAATCCCGAATGGCCCTAAAATTCTCCTCATGGACTCTCACTCCATCCTCCCCAATAATGTGCCCTAGGTAGAGCATCTTTGTCAAGTCGAACTCACACATCAACAGTTTCGCATAGAACTATTATTCCTCCAGAATACGCAACACTGTGTCTAAGTGCTGCAAGTGCTCCTCCGATGTCTGGTTGTAGATCAAGATGTCATGTAGTTCATGCAGGACTGGAAAGTGGTTGATGCCTTGATTAGGCCAAAGGGCATAACCAAGAACTCGAAGTGCCCATAGTGGGACCTGAAAGAGGTCTTAGGGACATCCTAGTCCCTCATCTTGATCTAGTGGTACCTTGAGCGTAGATCAATCTTAGTGAAGAATTTCGCCCCCCTCAGCTCATCCATCAACTCATATATGACTGGGATGGGGTAGTGATTCTTTGTGGTCTTCTTGTTAAGGGCCCTATAGTCAATGCACATCCATAGGGACCCATCCTCCTTCTTCACCAAAACAACTGATGAAGCAAAAGGACTAGAGTTGGGCCTAATGTGCCCAAGTGCCAGCAACTCATGAATAGCCCTCTCTATCTCATCTCGATATGCCTTAGGATGTCGGTAAGGGGTAGTGATCATTGCCTGTACCCCTGGCTCCAACTCAATGGTATCCTCAAACCCCTGGTCAGGTGGTTGACCTGCCGGTATGTCTCTAAACACTACTGAATACCTGTCCAAAATGGCCTGTATATCTGTGTGCGGTAGCTTGGCCTAACCTCCAGCCTTTGAAATCCTTAACTCCACAGCCCACTCAATGTCCCCATGTCTCAGATCTGCCTCCATCCTGTGGACCGAAACAGTCTATGGAGGGTAAGAGTGCATGCCCTGTAGCAAAACTAGTTTTCCATCTAGCCCTATGAACTCCATCTCCAACTTCTTCCAATCAGTAGTGACTCTGCCAAGACAATAGAGCCACTAGACACCCGGCACCACATTGGTGTCCGGCACATCTACCACGAAGAAGTGATCTGTCATTAAGTAATTCCCCATGGTTACTATTAGAGCTAGGACATAGCGTGTGCACTTCTTGGCACCAGAACCGAAAAACCCTCAAACTCCTCGATTGTGATACCCCTCCAAAGGACCATATGTGTATTAATGAAGTTGTGGGTAGCCCCACTATCTACTAAAACCGAAACAAATTGCTTCTGCACAGTGCCCCTGATCCTCATTGTAAAAAACTTGGGTACCCCAGGTAGAGATGCAAGGACCCCTCCTAATGGAGTGAAAGTAGCTCACCCTAGCGAGGTTGGTGGTGGTGGCCCCATATCTACTTTCCCTACACTATCATCTCCACCCATCTCCAAGTATGCGTCATCCTCCCCATCATTGTCAGAGAAGACCTCAATGTAGTGGGCCTTTCCCGCTGCGCATCTATGACTTGGAGCCCATGGTTCCTGACAGGTAAAACACAACTTCCTCCTTCAGAGGTCTCTCTGGATCTCCTCATCCATCTTCTCCACCCAAACTCGAGTTATGCTCTTGCAAGAACTGTCATATGTGGAGACATACATCCTCCCAACAATGCATTATAGCTCTGAGTTCTGCGAATTTTGCCCCCCATTGTACCTACCCTTCTCATTCTGTTTGAGCTGACAATAATCTCTGAATGACAAGGCCGCTTTGAAATCTTCCCCCATGGCTTGCCATTCCCTGAAGAAATCCCCCATAGGCATTGTCTCATCCAGTCCCCCATGCTCACTGCGTGTTGATGGTAAGAAAGCAGGCAGCATGGTTCTAAATGCCCCACTATAAGTTGGTGGGTGAGTGGCCAGTGAAGGATGGTCATACTACTGTGAGACTCTCGATGTCTCTCCAAAAAGGAACTAAGGGTGGAGGCCCTTGTCCCTGTTTTGCTACTTGATCTCCTCCAACATCTCCTTTTGTCCCCTAGCCAAGTCATTCAAAGCCTTCAAGAGGCTATCGAATGCTGCATCTTCCTTAGTCCTTGGTTCCCCCACCTCTTCTACCACGATTGTCTTTCCACGTGCCTCCAAAGCAGGAGTAATTACCAACTCCCTTTCTCTACTCCTGTACCTTTGCCTCCAGTATGTGATGTTTTTCTTGTCCTATGGTGTCATAGACTGCGTTGCTCCCACAAGCTGAGCCAGGTCTATGAGACCTGATACCACTGTAATATTCCTAGGGAATTTTTACAGTAAATAGCAAAGCAAACATAGACAAAAAGCCACAAAATTTAAACACATGAATCAAATCACAAAAATGCACCAAAACTGCATTGTTGAGCCATTTTATTAAAATCTAAGGAGGGTACAATTAGGTGTTGGAAAGAGTGCACCTCGGAATGCTCAATGCAAGCTAGCTAAGCCCAAATGAACAATAAGAAATTCCCCTCAAGTACGTTGCTATTACATCTCCTGGCTCTGCGCTAAACTGCCTAGAAATACGTTGTTGTGTGAGAAGATCTGTTGTTAGGGCCTCCTGTAGAGCTCAGAAAATTCCAGGAAATTAACCCTGGACTCTCCACCAAATACCCGGAATAGCACATGAAAGAATTGGGCTATAGTGAACTGGGAATTTCAGCCCTCTTTTCCCTCTATAGCTCTACTGCTGGGAAATTTAGCCCACCTATCTATCCTACTGCAAATGCCCCAAAAATAGCTGCAAAATCCAAGCAAAGGCTCTCTCAGACTCCTCCTCAAACCTCAGGCCCAAACTCCCTTCACAACTCAACTCCCAAGTGCGCCTCCTCCAAGCACTGTGCAGCCCTTACACTGTTGGACGTGTCTCCTCCCCACAAACTCGAACTCCAATGTTGGAACAACTGTAAAAAGGATGGAACTCCCTCCTTGGAATGGCACTCAAAGTCCACCAAAGCAAGGGTTGAGATCTTTGCTCAGGGACATTCATGTGCTAAATAGCACTTGCAGACTTGGCTTCAACTCAAGCATGTTATGTCAAAGACACAATTTATGAATAGATGATTGAATGACCAAATGAGTGCCTTCCCTTCCTTTTTGTCAAGATGCCTCCAACGCACTCACGTGGGCCCACCTTGATTTCCTCCCACTGAATTTCCCTCCAAGGCATGTGTATTCTCCATTTGGTCTGCAAT
This sequence comes from Pinus tabuliformis, assembly GCA_031772625.1. Lineage (NCBI taxonomy): Eukaryota > Viridiplantae > Streptophyta > Pinopsida > Pinales > Pinaceae > Pinus > Pinus tabuliformis. The sequence continues at coordinate 797,335,297 of CM062805.1, read as the reverse complement.
TCTCCAAGTGTGGCCCCCACGCTCCACTAGGGGCTCAATATTCTCCTCCTCCTCTAATGTTTGGGGCTTGATTTTAATCAAAATCTGATGTGGGGTCTCTAAACCCACATTTCCTAACTGCCAACGTGAATGAAGACAATTTATCAAAATTGATATTTCACTTACCAATAATGCTAAGTGGGAATATCACACTAAACTACAGTGAAAATGCAGTGATATCTGAAGAGTCTTCGTTTGGGAATTTTACATGCTTGTTAGTTATGTTTTACGAGTGTAACCACCCCCACAGCCCACTGGATGAGTAGACTCTCCCCCTAAAGAGAATATTAAGGTGGCAAGAGAAAGATTGGGGAAAAACACAAAAGATTGTAAGCAATTATTCTAATCTAATTATTCTTCAATTAGATGGAGCTAGGTTTCATTTTATATGGGTTATGAAGTTAGATTGTGTGGAAATTTCTAAGTCAGAGACATCAAATATCCCTACTGCATTATCTGGTTTGTTATCTCCTAATTGTTCTTTCAATTAACAAGTTATTTATCAATATAAATGCCAAAATAAACACAAATGCAGCCTTCACACATATACAGATCATCAACTGAAATAACTGAGACAACACAAGGGACACCGTTATTTTTGGACAATCGTCCCCGCAAAAACCCAATGCGGGAAAACGATGCAGCGAATGAGAGTTTTATTATTATGCAGTTTTCTGAATACAACTAGGGCGCAAAAAATGGCTCACCCAACAGAGAATGCCCTCGGCAGTGGTGCTTCTCTTCGAAGACAGATATTCCAGCTGATAAATAACTGAATGATGAGCCCCACAGTGACTTCGATTGTTCCTTAGCTGAACAGCGAAAGCTGCTCCAAGCATCCCTCTGAAACTATGTCACCCTCTAGGGACTGCGTCACCCTCCTACGGCGCTACGTCAACTCACCAGCACTCAATCTACCCCACGAAAATCACCCAGCGCAACCTCTTCAGTGCAGCGTGAGCTCTGTAGCTCTCTGTGTCCTTTGCCCTGGCCTCCTCGGCCTCTGTGTCAGTCCTGGCTACCTCTGCGTCAACTCTCACTGCCTCTGTGTCAACTCTACTTGGCTCTGCACTGTCTCTCTAACACTATCTTTGCCTCTCTGCTATGTATTCTCGACCTCCTACCGAGCTGCCCCTCGCTGCAACAGATCACTGGTTCGATTCTCTCAGCAAACCTCGCCCCCAAAAAATCAAACTGACTGATCAACTTGGTGTGCCTCCAACTGACCCTCAAGCCTCCTCTTATACTTTTTCTGTTGACTATTCAACGGCCGAGATTAAGTCCCTAATCAACAGCTAAGATTAGATTTGGCTTGATCCTCGTTATTTAGAAGCTTTTCACCCTTATCTTTAATAATACCCATTAATGCTTTTATTTTTCTAAGTTTAGACTTCGGAACCCCATTAAAAATATTAATTATTTTAATATCTCTCCATCCAAGTGGAATTTCCCCAAACGATTTCTGGGTCTAAGAGATCTCGTGTGCCTTAGCCTCTCCACCAAAAATCAACAGATTGCAGCATGACAAAAGGCTGCCAACAAGCTCAAAAATTCACTCTAGTCCAACCTACAATAGTCACTAGGAAAGATTTGAATCCCAAAAACAACATTCATATCAAGGATTCGACAGCTTACTAATCGAGGTGGTCTCCCAAAATAGAGGAATGTGGAGTGAACCACTGAGTTCAGGAACGCTGAGGAGTGATAAAGGTTTTTCACCCCCATCAGAAGTTCCCAGTTCTCAACACTTCGTATTTTATTTGTGGAATTGAAATCTATTCTAAACGCTGAAAATAGAATGCAAAACATTAATGTGTGATAGTTAAATGTGGTAAACTGAAGAATGAGGGGACAGTTGAGAGTAGGCCTCAAATGAAATCAAAATTGTGAAAATACTTAGTAAACCTATGCTAACTGCTAGTGAAATTGTGCCAAAATTTGTAAGCAAATGCAGCAGGTAATCTCTAAATTACAATAGCTTTGTTTTTTGTGTTTTGTAGCAAAGCACTTTTTATGAACCTGCAAACATATCAGCAGACTGGGCGGGGGTCCTGGTGAAATCAAACAAACAAGCAAAATGAGATCACAAATAAATGCACAAATGATTTTGCAACTTTGGATTGGTAACAATGGGCCTTAAAGGTCTTGCTATAGATCTTGAACCTACCAAACTTGCAAGTATGCATTCCAGTGGCCTAGCTCCAAGGTCATTTTGTGGTTTTATAAAAAGCAACCCAACAACAGCCAATCAGATTCAAATTCAAGAATATTATTCGACCAACGGACTCATGGGTCAAGTAAAATCAAAGCAAGCAGAGCTGGAAACTCTAAATTTTTTTTTTTTAATTTTTTTTTTTAGCGACTTTGATTTTTTTAGGAATCAAATTTCATTTTTTTTATTTTTGTCGTTCCTTTTTGTTTTGATTTTTTATGACACTTTGATTTTATTTGAGATAAAAACAAAAACAAAAAAAAAAATTCATTTACATTTTTAATGTGACTTTGATATTTCTAAAGAATTAAATCAAAAGAGAACTTTGTGCTTTCACATTAAAATTTTAAATTTTTATGTGGCCTTTGGCCCATTAATTCATTAAGACTTTTTATTTATTTATTTTTTTACATTTGTCACATTAATTTTATAAACCTTAGCACATTAAAATTTGCCTAAGGAATAAATAAATTTTTAATCTAAAGTTCTTTCTTGGGGTTTTTTGTGTTAGGGGTTTGGGACTTTAAAATTTAAAGGGAAAATTTTGTGGTATTAAAATTTTTAATTCTCTATAGTCAAACACGTTTAAATAATTTTTAATTCGCCTCTAAAGATTGACTATAGGAAAGAAATAAACTTTTCTGAATTGAGGTCACTTAAGAAAAAACATTTTTATTGTGGAATTATTTGAATTGCTTAGCATTTGAATTTCATGGTTCTTCATGGTATTTTAATTTTCGAAATTTAATTGCTAAAGTATTTTGCATGCTAAGGTTTTAAGCATTTTCTTATGCTTGACATCCATTGAGATTGTTCGTTGTTGAATTAATTGTAAGCATGATTTAATTACTTGAATTATTTGATGTTTATTGCATATTAAAAATTTTGCGAATATTTCGAATAATTATTAAAGTACTCTGCCATGGAGTTGTGAGAAATTGCATATCTTTTTCCTAAACTAAGATTTTTTTGAGCATCTGATATTAAATTGTGAAGAACTTTTTGTTCTCTTTGAGCTATAATTGCATTTGAAAGAATCTAGAAGATTTGAAGTAAGCTTGTGGTTTAATTGTTTGTCTAGTGAAGTGAACATTTCGTTTTGGTGATTAAGAGCTTTGATAGATTGCGACATAAGCGCTTCTAATCCTCGAATCTATCTTCATCTCATCTTCTAATCATCTCGTGCATTTTCATATTAAGTTAATTCTGCATAATTAAAATTTACTTCCAAGCATAAGCTTGGTTGACAGAGACATAGGTACCCATGCATCTTTGCTTGAGAAACCTGCTTTTAATAGTACTTAAAACAGTGACCTTGCAGTCGTCAGAGCCACAGTTCTCTGCAACACCAGAAGCACCAGGTATGTTAGATTTTCAGGGGAGTTATCGTTAATCACACCTTAGTGCGCTTCACCTTATCTTCTCTCTGCCAATTACTACGAAATCAAGCTCAATATAGAAAGGATTGAAGGGCTTAAACGTAGATAGGCATTTAACTAAAATTTACGAAGATTCCTACATCTCACATTAGTTTTAGGATCTGCATTTCATATAAGATAGTTATTCATCCAAGCAGCAGTTGTTAATCAATTACTTGGTCCTAAATTTCCTAGCAAGATTGTTGGCTCCATAAGGCACTGGTATGATCGTTTAAATCTAATCGAATCCTAAAAGTGTTGCTAAATACTTGGTCGCGCCACTATGTCTCCCGAACTAGTTGGTTCCCAACTAGTCCTCCTTCATTCCATTTCGGTAGGGTCTACCCCCTTATCCTGTTGTAGGGAGACAGCTTAAACGAAGAGATTGGGGATCAGGGTGACAGCCCCTGATTTGAGTCGTTGTCGTTGTGCCTAGACATTCTATGCGACAACATTTTTTTGCATCGTTGCCAGGGACCAATTTATTGGACCTTGGCTTTATGGCATTCATCTTATTCATTTTTCTCATCTTTCATCTCAGGGGTCTAAAAGTTAGATTTCTGTCCAGGTGGCGACTCCACTTCCATCATCTTCTACAGGAGCTTGTACTAGAAGACACCCAAGTAGCTTGGTTAATCCTGCTCCTAATCTTGAGAAGGCTCTCAGGGTTTGATTACACAAGCTCTCTTCTCGTACACTTGTTAATCTCAGACAACAAGCTCTCTCTGATATCCATTTGCTTTTTTCATATCCCATTCAGCAAGACATCATGGATGACTTGTATCTTCCTTGCAATTTTGCTAACATTCAAGGTTATCCTCATGACCTTCCCGATAAAGCTGTGGAGAAATTGCCTTCTTTCCAAGGCAATAAAGCGGTAAGCGTTAAAAAATCATCTTAATTGCTTTAGGCAATTCATTAACAAATGGGGTGGTGCTAATGCTTCTCATGAGGATGTGAGGATGAAGCTCTTTGTGCTCTCTTTGGAAGAGGATGCTTTAGATTGGTTCACCAAAAAACCTGATCATTCCTTCAATTCGTTACAAGGTCTTACTAATGCCTTCAAGGAGAAGTTCAGAGATAAGAAGGAAGAAAGGCATCTGGTTAAAGCCCTAAGTATCATAAAGAAAAAAGAAAATGAAACTGTTGAGGAATTTAACAAAAGGTTTAATGGTATTGTTAAGGAATTACCTCAAGATTATAAACCTCCCGATAAATCTCTCTGGGACTTCTACATTGATGCTTTTAACGTTGATACCTCTTATGAATTAAGACGTGCTAAACTTGTTGATTATAAGGAGTGTCAAACTTTAGCCGAAGAGCTTGAGAAGGATAAGAAGGCATCTGGAAAATTTGAGATTCCAGGCTTTGATAGAGCTTCCACAAAGCCAAAAGAGCCTAAGGGTAAAGAAGTTAAGGAATTTGAAGATGATCCTATGTAGAAGTTACTTAAAAAGCTAGAAAGCATGGAGATTAACCAAGCAAAATTAATCTCTAACCATGCTAAAGAGATAAGTACTCTGCAATCTAGGTTGGTCCAAATGGAAAGGTCACACGCTCAAAGTTCCCAACCTAGAAATAATAATGCTTGGCAGAGGAAAGGGCAACCTAATGAGTAGAGACCGCCTAATCCGCTTGAATCTACTAATTTGGCCGATGAAACTCCGCCTTATTGTAGAGCTTGTAATGCTCTTCATGAGGAGGATACTTTCCCCACATTTAAAAGGATTATGGATAGTGGAATGTTTGGGGCAAGTAATCAAATAAATGTTCTTGGTAAAGCGTTTTCTTTGTCTATGGAAGATTGGATGGAGGTTAAGGAAAACAATCAAGATGTCAAGCCTCCACATCGTCCTTTAGTATAAATAATTTTGATCATGAAAAGGATGTAATGGTTAAATTATTTGGTGAAAAGCCTTCTCCAGAGCAAGTCATGGAAATTGATAAAGATAAGGGTTTGACTTATCAAAGAAGGGATAAGGATCAACGTGAAAATCAAATTCACCCTCGAAGTTTTAACCCTGGTTCAAACTCTGGATTGGATGTTGATTTGGAAAGTTGGTTTAATAATGCAAAAAATTGGGTTCCTATCACCGAGATTGTGAAGATTCCTCCCCAAAGAGCTAAGTTATTGAAAGTTATTGAAGCTCCTCAAGTGAATGTTTCTCAACAAAAGGCACTTGAAACTGACTATCTGGATGCTCCTATATATTTGCAAAGTTTGGATTCAGATAACAAGGATCATCAACCATTCTTTATTACTTGGATGGTTAATGGATATAATTTGAATAATTGTATGTCGGATTTCGATGCATCAGCTTGTGTCATGACCAAGAGGGTCATGAAATAGCTTAATTTAAGAGTTTCTAGGCCTTACTACAATATATGTGCCATGGATTCTAAGAAGATTGAAGTTCATGGGTTAATCAAGGATTTACAAGTTCATTTATCGGCTTACCCTGACATTATGATTGTTATGGAAATTGTTGTTGTTGATGTGCCTGATGCTTGGGATATGCTATTATCTAGAAAATGGGCCTCCAATCTAGGAGGGAGTATTCAGATGAATTGGTCATATGTTACGATTCCTTCTCCTATAGGTGAAGGGTTTGTAAGACTTAACAGATAGCCCGAAAGAAGATTCCACGTTGAAGATCCTAAGAGACCTCATGATGAGATAATCGGACATTGGGAATTATGCTATTCTGTCTAACTTCATAATTCTTCTCGATAATAAGGTTGATGAAAAGATTTAGGATCTGAAGGATAAAGTGTGGTACATGTATTTTGACAATGCATCATATAGGCATGGTAAAGGTGTTGGAATAGTATTAAGTCTCCCCTTAGTCATGTTTTCAAATTTGCCTATAGATTGGAATTTGAAGCAACCAACAACGTTGTTGAATATGAAGCTTTGTTGTTGGGTCTTGGGTTCGCAAAGGCTTTAAGAGTTAAATTGCTTAGTATTGAGGGAGATTCTGACTTAGTTATCATGCAGATTAAAAATAAATTTACATGTAAAAATCAAAGGTTAAGGAATTATCGAAATTTTGTATGGGATACTATGAAATACTTCGATGCCCTTGACCTTGAAGCTATCCCAAGAGAGCAGAATAGTTTAGAAGATGAGCTTGTCGTAGTTGCTTCACTTTGCAGTATACTGATGAGTTGATCAAGGATAAGATAAAAATGGAAGTTATTTTTAGACCTTCTGTTCCAGATAATTCAGAGCATTGGCAAGTTTTTGATGATGAGAAACAAGTGATTCATTTTCCTGATAATTTGGATGAGTTTGAAAAAAATTTGATAGATTCTGAGGATGGATCTGATGATCATGAAGATATTATCAATACTACTCCTAGGAATGTTGTTTCTTTAGAGCAACAATTTGATCGGCATGATGCCACAAAGATGAAAGAGGAAAATAAAATGGATCCACGTGAATTCATTGAAGTAAACATTGTAACTCTAGTGATCCCAAGATTGTCAAAATTCGTAAGGGTACTAATGACGAAGAAAGGAAAAAGTTAACCAATTTACTTCGTGGATATCGATATGTTTTAGCATTTTCTTATGATGAATTAAAAGGTTATAGGGAAGATGTTATGGAGCACAATATCCCTTTGAAAGATGAAAATGCTAAACCCTTTTGTCAAAAGCTTAGGCAAATAAATCCTAAGTTAGCCCCTTTAGTTCAAAAAGAGATTTGAAAGATGCTTGCAGCAGGAATTATTGCTCAAACAAGGCATTCAACATGGTGTTCCAACCTGGTGATTGTTGGGAAAAAGAATGGTACAATTCGACCTTGTGTCAATTTCAGAAACCTTAATCTAGCATGTAAGAAGGATAATTACCCTTTGCCAAACATGGAGACTATGTTGCAAAGAGTAACTGGTTCTGGAATGATGTCATTGCTAGATGGTTTTTTTGGATATAACCAAGTATGGGTTAAGAAAGAGGATCGTCACAAAACTACATTCACCACACCATGGGGTACTTTCGAATATATTAGAATGTCATTTGGATTAACCAAAGTTGGGGCTATTTTCAAAGGGCTATGGATTATGCCTTTAAGGGTTTAATCAGGAAAATTATCGAAAATTATCAGGATGATCTTACAGTTTTTTCTAAGGATGGTATTAGTCATATAGGTCATCTTAGGGAAGTTTTTGATAAATGTAGAGAGTATGGGATTTCCTTAAATCCGTCTAAGTCTGTTTTTGGAGTTACTGAAGGGAAATTATTGGTCACATCATCTCTAAAGATGGAATCAAGATTGATTCTGAAAGAGTTGAGGTGATCCAAAAGATTCCTCTCCCTCATAATCTGAAATCCCTTCAATCTTTTCTTGGAAAAACAAATTTTCTTAGAAGATTTATTCCAAATTATGTAAAAATAGCTAAGCCTATTCAAAGTCTTCTAAAGAAGGATGTAAATTTTTTATGGAAAGAAGATGGCAAAAAGGATTTTTAGGAAATCAAAGGTGTTATTGCCAAAGCTCTTGTTTTAGTTAGTCATGATTATTCAAAGGATTTCATGATTTTCTTTTTCACTTCTGAAGATACCATTGTTGGTGTCTTATTACAGAAAAATAAGGATGGTCATGAGCAGCCTATTGCTTTCATGAGTAGAACACTTCAAAATTATGAATTAAATTACACTACCATGGAAAAGCAAGCCTATGCCTTAGTTAAATCTCTTAAGCAATTCAAAACTTATGTAGGTTATTCCAAAATCATTGCTTTTGTCCCACATTTTGCGGTTAAAGATATATTAAATCAAACTGATTGCTTAGGGACTCGTGCTAGGTGCGTTACTAAAATCCAATAATATGACCTAGAGATTAGACCCAACAAGTTAGTCAAAGGTCAAGGCTTGGCTAAAAAGATGACCGAAGGTAATGAGAAAGCTCTTGGTTTGATTTTTCTTAACGATTCATCTTCACCTGAGCTGCAAAGATTAGGAGAGCATGAGTGGTACAAGGATATTATTTATTACTTGTTAAATCTTGCATGTCCCAACCATTTAGTTGCTCATAAGAGAAGGGCTCTTAGATTAAAAGCCACTAAGTATTGCCTCATAAAGGATGGCCTTGGATGGAGAGATCATGAGGGCATTATACTTAGATGTGTTCATGAAGTAGAGTCTAAAAAGTTGATTTGCGAGTTTCATTCAGGATTTTGTGGTGGTCATTACGCCACTAGAACTACCGCCCACAAAATCCTTAGAGATGGTTACTATTGGCCTTCTATTTTCTCTGATGTTCATAAATTTGTTAGAAGTTGTCAAGCTTGCCAACTGTTCACTGAGAAGCAGAAGCTAGTTTCCCTGCCCCTACAACCTGTGGTTGTTGAGGCACCTTTCCAACATTGGGGTCTGGACTTCATTGAGAAGTTTCATGAAAATTCTAGCATTGGTTACTCATCAATTTTAACTGCAACTTATTATTTCACTAAATGGGTAGAAGCATCCCTACTAAGAATGCCACTGAAAAAGTCATTATGGACTTCATTGAAAATAATATCATTACTAGATTTGGTGTCCCTGCCAAGATGACTACTAATAAGGCCAAGGCTTTTAGCTCTTCAGAATTTTCATATTTTTACTTCAAGTATGGCATTGTCTTATCTCATTCATCTAATTACCTATCCTCAAGGTAATGGCCTTGCTGAATCAAGTAATAAAAATCTTATAACCATTATCAAGAAAATAGTAGGAGATAATAAGCAATCTTGGGAGAGTAAAATCAAGTATGCTTTATGGGTAGATAGGATTACGAAAAAGAAAGCTATTAGTAAAAGTCCCTTTGAATTAGTTTATGGCTTGGATGTAACTTTACCTTTGCACCTTAAATTGCCAGCTTATCAACTCCTTCAACATTTTTCTACTGATAAAGATGTTGTTCAAAATAGAATTGATCAGATTGTGGAGTTGGATGAAACTCGTACAAAAGCTTTTGATAATATGTGTAAAAGTTAGTCTAATATTAAGAAAAGCTTTGATAAATCATCTCGATCTAGATCTTTGCAAGTTGGAGATATGGTACTTCATTGAGATCGCAAGAATGAAAAACCAGGAAAAAACATAAGAAATTTGACAGTTTGTGGCGGGGACCGTACATTCTACGAGACATTGCTGGACCAAATTCATTCCACTTGAGCAGATTGGATAGCGAACCACTTGACTTACCTGCAAATGGTGAAATGCTCAAGCTATTCTTCAAAGATGACATTTGATGCCAAGGGGCACCCTTTGTATTGTATTTCTAACCCAACACCTTGTCATTTCAACATTTCATTTATGTTTTAGGATTAGACTTACTTTTCATGTTAATAGTATTATTGATGAGCTTTTATTTCATGTGCTTAATGTTATATGATGATATTTGGATGGACGTTACTTATGTAATTTTATGTGTTCTTAGATGCAGATTCTAGATTTTCACATTCCTTCGATGAAGCAAAGAGTCACAAGTAGAGCCAGATGTTGACCAGTTTGTGTCAACAACCCCATAGCAATACACCGTTTTTTTTCGCAATAGGGATCTATTATGTTCGAGTGTTCGCGCCTTTCAGATTTCATCATCATCAGATAAATTTGTTAAAGATGTAAACCCATTCTGCATGGTTATAATGTAAATGAGCTTAGTAAGACCATTATGTATGTAACAACCTAGGTAAGCATAGTATTTTGATGACAATTTCTATCTTATGAGGTTTTTTGTCTCATTGATTCATCTATGTCTCTAGACACAAATGATCGATAGAGTTTTTCCCTCCAACCTCACTCCAAAGCTTGGGTGGATTTTGTCGTCAAGATATTAAGTGAATCCTAGTGTTTTTTTATCTCGTCTTTGTAAAAGTAATTTGGGAATAATCCTAGCTAATTGGCTAGATTATTTTATTATATATTACTTGGTCTACTAGATCATATTTTGTGTCGCAGAAATGGGTAAATGTTGAAGGTCTATGATGAATGGGTGTTCCCCCTTCATGTATTGAATTGTAAAATCTTCATGTAAAAAATATTTAGTGCATGGTCCCTCATAATTAGACACCATGGCCAAGTATTAGAGGATTGGAAAAATTATTAATCCTCTCATCAATCAATTAATTAAATTTTCTGGCAAAATTAAATTTAAATCCTAAACTAGAAATTTAATTAGTTGTGTGTCCTACGTAAAATTAAATTCTCCAATGGTGAAATTCGTGGGTTTTAAAGAAGTTAATTTTTAGAGGTCCCGACCAACGGAATATTGAAGAAATCAAGAAATTTTGGACCCTTGGGCCTTGGTGGTTAAGTCAAAGTCAAATTTTTGAGGAAATTAATTCAAAATAATTAATTTTGAGTTAAATAAAAGTCAACTAAATGATAAATTCGTTTGTTCCTCAAAAATTAAACAATTTCGATGGTGATGATTAAAGATTAATTAAATCTTTATGAACAGTCAAGATTAATTTGACAGGGATCAAGCCAACTAGCCGTTAGAGATTTTACCTATAAATTAGAGGTCAGTATCAGTCTGTCTTATCATCCGATCTTTGAATCGTGTACTAAGCTCTCTCTGTATACTTTTTTGAATTAATGCAAAAGTCTTTGGGGTTTCAACGTGCGGAGGTGTTCCTCTTCATGAATTTATGTTAATATTGTTTTAATTCTTGCTTAATGTTATGTGAAAATTATCAATCAATAGCTCTTTTAGAATGATATGAATAGATGTATTTGATTCAGTTTGTTGGATTTATGGTAAAAAAAATAATTTTGATCACAGTATTCGGTATCTCTATTTCTTCAGAATTTCATTGTTGTTATATTTCTCTACTTGGTTTGATGGTTGATTTAGTGTTTGCAGGAGATCTCTCAGGGCCTTTGTTGAGCGTTTGGGGATAGTCCTTGGTTGGACCAGCCAACTCTCAGCATATATTTTCTAAAGAGTCTACCTCATATAAGCTCTAGGATTTCTCTAACGATATAACATTTTTATACAGGGTGTTTTTGGACTAATACCTCTCTAAAAATTTCAAAATCGTTTTTAAATATTTGTACAAAAATTGATAGATCTAGCTATTGAGAGCCTTAGATTATCAGATCTGGGAGCAAAGTTAAACTCATACTCCTCTGATCTGATAGATCTACCATCTTTGTGCATAGATCTGTAAAAATTTTATATAGATCTCGAACTTTTCTCTAACTTGGGTTTCTAGGGTTTTATTTATTTTTATATATCTGGGTTCTGAGTATTTTTGTTTGCGTTTTTGCACATGTAGATCTGAAGGAGAAGTTTAATTTGAAGCCAGAGCTAGACCCTGGAGGGCAAGTTTCGGCCTCAATATCATTTTTCAGGGACATTATTTAAAAAAAAAACTTTCAATATGAGGGTTTCAAAATCAGATTTGAGGTTTTTCTAAGAACAAACTCTAAAGCAGAAAGGATTCCGGGCAAAATTTTTAAATTTTTTTCATAAATTTATGGGATTCTTGGGCTACCACTCACTGCCCCGAAACCCTCTAAAATTTCGTTGCTTCCTCTCTCTGCATTTTTCCTCCTCTCTACAATCGCTTACCTCCTCGACCCTTGCTTTCTTTTCTGCTCCTCCATCATTCCCTCCCTGCCATACTCCTCTCTACAAACGCATCTCTCATTCTTCAACCCGCAACCTTTCCCTTCTACATTCCTATCCGTTGCCTACAGCTCCATCCCTTTCGCAACCTGCAAACCTGCGTATCTCCCTCCTTTGTCGCTGCCCAAGCTCCCTCGAGCTTTTCTACCTCGCCCTGCATTCCTCGAGCTCTCACCCTCGTTGCCGCCATCGAGCCTGCATACAAACACTCTATTCACTTTTCATTTTTTTTTTTTTTTAATACTTTTGTGTTGATTTCGTTAGGGTTAGGCTTCTCTTAATTCGAATTTTTTTTTTTAGGTTTGCTTTTCACATTTTATTTTGTTTTGACTTTTGTTTAAATTAAAAAGAAACTATAAATTTTTTATTTTTTTAGTGTGTGACTTTGATTTTTTAGGAATCGAATTTCATTTTTTTTATTTTTGTTGTTCCTTTTTGTTTTTATTTTTTATGACACTTTGATTTTATTTGCGATAAAAACAAAATTTTAAAAATTTTCATTTCCATTTTTTAATGTGACTTTGATATTTCTAAAGAATTAAATCAAAAGAGAACTTTGTGCTCTCACATAAAAAAATAAAAAAAAAAAAAAAAAAAATTATGTGGCCTTTGGCCCATTAAAAATTTAATTCATTAAGTCTTTTGATTTTATTTTTTTTACATTTGTCACATTAATTTTATAAACCTTAGCACTTTGAAATTTGCCTAAGGAATAATTAAATCTAAAGTTCCTTCATGGGGTTTTTTGTGTTAGGGGTTTGGGACTTTAAATTTAAAGGGAAAATTTTGTGGAATTAAAATTTTTAATTTTTCTATAATCATACACGTTTAAATAAATTTTAAATCGTCGCTAAAGATTGACTATAGGAGAGCAATAAATTTTTCTGGATTGAGGTCACTTAAGAAAAAACATTTTTATTCTGGAATTTATTTGAATTGCTTAGCATTTGAATTTCATGGTTCTTCATGGTATTTATATTTTCGAATTTTAATTGCAAAAGTGTTTTGCATGCTAAGGTTTTAAGCATTTTCTTATGCTTGACATCCATTGAGATTGTTTGTAATTGAATTAATTCTAAGCGTGATTTAATTACTTGAATTATTTGATGTTTATTGCATGTTAAATATTTTGCGAATATTTAGAGTAATTATTAAAGTACTCTGCCATGGAATTGTGATAAATTACATATCTTTTTCCTAAACTGAGATTTTTTTGAGCATCTGATATTAAATTGTGAAGAAGTGTTTGTTCTCTTTGAGCTATAACTGCATTTGAAAATATCTAGAAGATTTGAAGTAAGCTTGTGGTTTAATTGTGATATTTTAAGGGGTTTATCTTTCAATCCTTGTCTAGTGAAGTGAACATTTTCACTTTGGTGATTAAGAGCTTTGATAGATTGCGACATAAGCACTTCTAATCCTCGAATCTTAACATCATCTCATCTTCTAATCATCTTGTGCATTTTGCATATTAAGTTAGTTCGGCATAATTAAAATTTACTTCCAAACATAAGCATGGTCGATAGAGAGATAGGTACCCATCCATCTTTGCTTGAGAAGCCTGCTTTTAATAGTACTTAAAACAGTGGCCTTGCAGTCGTCAAAGCCACAACTCTCTGCAGCACGGGAGGCACCAGGCATGTTAGATTTTCAGGAGAGGTGTCATTAATCACACCTTAGTCTGCTTCACCTTATCTTCTCTCTGCCCATTACTACGAATTTAGGCTCAATACAGAAAGGATTGAAGGGCTTAAACGTAGATAGGCATTTAACTAAAATTTACCAAGATTCCCGCATCTCACATTAGTTTTAGGATCTGCATTTCATATAAGATAGTTATTCATCCAAGCAGCAGTTGCTAATCAATTACTTGGTCCTAAATTTCCTAGCAAGATTGTTGACTCCTTAAGGCATTGGTATCATCGTTTAAATCTAATAGAATCCTAAAAGTCTTGCTAAATCTTAATCAAGTACTTGATCGTTTCACTGTGTCTCCCGAACTGGTTGGTTCCCAACTAGTTCTCCTTCATTCCGTTTCCGTAGGGTCTACCCCCCTTAGCCTATTGTAGGGAGACAGCTTAAACGAAGAGATTGGAGATCAGGGTGGCATCCCCCAATTTGAGTCGTTGTCACGGTGCCTAGACATTCTATGCGACAACACATAGCAAACAGTGTTTAAATGATTCTCATTCCAGAGCACATAAAAAACTTGAACTCATTCATTCTGATTTATATGGCCCTGTTACCCACCACTTTGTGGGTGATATCCCTAGGAGATAATTTTCTCCAACATCGTCCTCAACTGGCAGCCAACAGCCACCAACTAGCTTGTTGTGCCATTTATCTGCCACCTGAGCCAGCCACGTGGTCCCTCACCAATTTGTCATGATCATATGTTTGAAGGTGGGCCTCCCGAAACTAAAGGTATGCCTTGTCATTTGGTAATTGACTATTGTAGTTTGCATGTCACGGACAATTTTGGGCATGGATATGAGGAGATTCGGCCGAAAGAGTGGGCTAAGTCCATGCTTCTATCCCCTAGACCTCTTTTGGATGTTACCCTTGGATCTTAGTCTCGTGGGATCTCCTTTACTGACCATTTGGTTTTAGAAATGTACTACATGAGAAACCCTGATTTTGATTGTGTGGTCTCGCTTCGCCATCCACATATATCACTCCCCTTCCATTCAATATAACCCCATTCATCATCTTTCCTACCTAGGTCCACATTTCTCCATTAGATCCACATAAGGTTAGCCTCCCCTTTCCGTTGCCCACACCTTGGCTCGGGCTTGGAACAATGCCCCAGAGGTTGAAGCAGCTGAAAAGAAAAAGTAAAAGCATAATTGGCCAAATTCAACAGAAAAATGTACCACAAGATGCAAAAAATGGTAGGGACAAACATATTTAGCATATGGGCAAAAGTCAATGCATGAGCTCTACCCAATACCCATGGCCATCACCCTGGTTCCATAGGCCCTGGATGAGCCTCCTTTATCATTTAGGAACCCATGATTGTCCCAACCCCTGGTGGGCAATGAACCGCCCTACCTTAAAAGGGGGTGTCCACCGCTATACATTACACATCATGCTCTTATCCTTTGAGCCCCGAGCAGTTAATCAAAGAAAAATCATAAAAGGCAAAAGGCATATAAAGAAGGGTGGAAAAATCAAGGTCGGGCCATCACATGCACCACGATTGCTCCCTCCTATACATTATATACCCAATTGTGGGCTTCCCTTTTACTAGCTACCCTTGTACCCCGACATGTGGCTCAGAATTTTGCCCCTTTCATTCTTTATTCCATTCATTTCTTTATCACATGCCACCACCATTTGAAGAATGTACCTTGGACATACTAACCCCCTTAAAGATAGAAACCACCTAATAGGGTACTTTGCTAGCCTCCTTTGGAGCTTGGAGATATTAGCACATGCCAAAGCACACTATGGAAGGGCTTGCCATTATGAAGTACCCACTTGTTGTCCATGGTTTGTAAGCTCTTTAACTCAATTAGGGGACACATTGGATCTTATGCATGATTGCAGATGGTCTCCATTTTGAGTTTGGTATCCCTATACGAGGTCCTAACCCTCCAGAGATCTACATCGGCACATGTAAAGTGTGTGTAGAGAGCCATGGGCCTCCACACTTATAGACAGCACATACATTGCTCGTGATTCACCTATTGGACGAAAAAGATGCACTTCGTTCACCATGCCCAGTTGGCCCCACAGTTGTACCATGCACTTGGCATATGGTCCAGGAATTGTATGTTGATATGGCATCACTTACAACAACATCTAAGCCCTTACAGATGATCTACATGCATCTTCAACCTACTTAGAGACCCATGAGGTTACCTGTGTGCAGTGTTGTGAAAATCGCGATACTATCGCAATATTATCGTTTTATCGTGATTTTTTTCCCGAAGCCAATATTATCGCGAGTAATAATTGTGGATTTTTTTTATACCCGATAATTTCGAAAAAATAGCGATAATTTGAAAAAATCGCGATTTTTTCCGAAATTATCGCAGGACGTCGAGGCAGCGCGGTTTTATAAGGCAAAAAATGATTTTATTTTTTTTTCATTTGCACAGTTAGGCGTGCGAAGGGCAGTGAAGTGTTGGAGAGGATTGGAGCTATTTGAAGTGCGTGGAGGAGAAAATCAAGAGGAGGAGACCGATTATCTCCATAGAAACGGTATGGGCACCAAATTTTTTTTGTTTTCATTGTTTTGAAACTTTGTTTATGTTTTTTTTCATTGTTTTTGGTTGGGTAACTTGGGTTTGGAATGGGGTTTATGAAATTTGCCCAATGTAATTTTTTTTTAGTTTTTTTGGTTGGGTTTGGAATGGGGTCTTTGATGTATTGTTTTTTTAGTTTTTTTGGTTGGGTTTGGAATGGGGTTTCTTAAAAATTAAAATGTATGTAATTTTTTTAGTTTTTGTACAATGTAAAAATTAAAATACTAAATTGTAAGTTTGTAACTTGTAAATTACTAAATACTAAATTGTAATCCTTATTTTCCCATAGGTTCACAACTTCACCGAAACACCATTCAAGTTTTCAACTTCAAAGTTCAAAAACAAACATGCCAAGGAAATTGGACCCTTTCTGGGAATTTGGTGAACCTAAAGCTCCGAATGATAGACTAAACTTGACTTGCAAGTTGTGTGGCCACCCTATGTCCGGGGGGGTGTACAGGTTGAAGTATCACCTTGCACAAATCCCTGGATTTGATGTGGGGCCTTGCACAAATACAAATCTTGAACTCATCCGAAGAGCCATGAAAGCATTGGAAACTTTAGACCAGAATAGAGAGGCCAAAGAAGAAATGAAGAGGCAACTAAAAAAGTCAACTAAAGCAAGTGGCACTGGTTCTACTGCAGCATCAACCAATCCGGTAGCTGCCACATCATTTTTTGTTCCTCGAACCACACCTGGTTCACAGCCATCTATCAATTCAATGCTAAAAAAACTAAGAAAGAACAAGCTGACAAGTCACTAGCAAAATTTCTCCTCTGGAGTGATATTCCTTTCAGCATTGTAAGAAATAATCCATTTTTCCAACCTGCAATTGATGTTATTGCAAGTGTTGGCCCAGGATACAAAATCCCTTCTTATCATGATTTCAGAGGCCGGATTCTTCAAAATAAAAAGCTTGACTGCACCCAAAGATTGGAGGATTTTAGGGCATCATGGGCACAAACAGGATGCACTGTTATGTCAGATGGTTGGACTGACCAAAAGGGGAGAACCATTATAAACTTCTTGGTTAGTTGTCCCAAGGGGACTATGTTTATCAAATCTGTTGATGCATCTGCACAAATCAAAGATGCAAGAACTTTATGTGATCTGCTAGATGTGTTTATTTTGGAGGTGGGTGCAGAAAATGTTGTCCAAGTCATAACGGACAATGCTGCAAATTATGTTGATGCTGGCAGGATGCTTATGGACAGGGATCCTAGTTTATTTTGGACACCTTGTGCTGCACAATGTATTGATTTGATGTTGGAGGACATAAGGAAAATACCCCTTGTCAAAGATATTGTTGATTCATCGAAAAGCATTACAAAATTTATATATAACCATACATCTATGCTTAGCTTGATGAGAAGATTCACCAACAACAAAGAGTTGGTGTGCCCCGCCATTACACGGTTTGCCACCAGTTTCATATCTCTTCAATCCCTCTTAAATTCTATGTGGGATGTGAAGAGAATGTTTCTTTTAGAGGAGTGGCGTGCTTTGCCAATGAGCCGCAAACCAGAAGGAAGAGGCCGTATGCAGACTAGTTTCATACCAGGAAGACTTCTGGGTGGGAGTGCAGGAAGTGTGCGCCGTTGCTAAACCTTTGGTAAAGGTTCTTCGATTGGTTGATGGTGAGAAGCCCGCAATGGGCTATTTGTATGAGGCCATGGACAGGGCCAAAGAATCCATTCGGGCCTACTATGATGATAAGGGAGATGATGGGTTTCAGAGACAACTCCTCCTATGGGGAGTCATTGATGAGCGATGGAAAAACACACTCCATCGTCCCATTCATGCTGTTGGGCTTTTCTTGAACCCCGCATTTTCTTACACGTGTGGGTTTCTATTTGATGCTGAAATCATGGATGGATTCTTATCCTGTGTCCAGAAGATGGTGCAATCTCCAACAGAACATATAGAGATCTCTAAAGAAATTGAGACATATAGGATGGCAGGTGGCACATTTGGCTTTGATATGGCTGTCATTGATAGGACGATTAAAATGCAAGGTATTTTTTAGTTTGTAACTTCGTTTCAAATTTCATTGTCTCTTCAAATTCCAATTTTTTCTTATGTTTATTTAAAATTTTATTTGTAATTTTGTTGTAGATGCATGGTGGAGAATGTATGGTGGCAGGGTACCCCTTCTACAAAAGCTTGCCATTCGCATCCTTAGCCAAACATGTAGCTCCTCAGGATGTGAACGCAACTGGAGTGTATTTGAAAAAATACACAACAAGAAGCGCAACAGGTTAACACTTAAACATTTAAAACATTGCAAATTTCCAGATAAATTTTTGAATTCATTAAACAATATTTTTTTTATAATTATTAATTATTATTTCATGATCTTTGTACAGGTTGGAGTCCCAGCGACTTAATGACATGGTCTACATCTATTACGATCTTCAATTGTGGGTAAGGCAACTTGAGAGGCCACCTGATGTGGAGACCATCTCATTGGATGGGATTGACACCACTGCTGCATGGAGGGTTGAGGCCTCTCGGCCTCTCATGGAGTCTGTTGATAATGGGTTAGTGCAGGATGTAGTGGAGGGGGAGGAGGAGCAGGAGGAGGAGGAACAGGAGGAATAGGAGGAGGTGACACCACCTGCCCGGGCTACCCCTGCCACCAGTAGAGGACGTGGTCTACTTCTTATAGCTCCTATGTAATATCCCTTATCAGAGATATCCCTCAAACACAAGCAAACTCTAACCAGAGAGGTAACAGTAGTGCAACATAAAATAATGTATACATGGAATATAAGCAGATACTCAAGAAATGCCGAGAGAAATGCTAAGCCATTTTATTATATTGAGTAATGGAAAGAGTACAAGAGGTGATCAGAAAGATAGCACCTCGACTTGCACAAGGGAAGTGAAGAAATACACTCAGAATGGTAAGGAAATGGCCTCTCTCTGAACTATGTCCAAACTGCCAGAGAACTGTTGTGCTACTGCTACTGCTGGAATCAAATGAGGATTTGGGGTTGTTCCCCTCCTCAGAAAATGTTGAAACTCTAGAATCAGCCTCTGCTCAATAAACCCAGAAAAGCCCAAAAAGCTTTTCTAAAATAGTTGACCCCCGAAAATCACCCCTTGGGGATCTACGCAATCCCTCAAGGTTGTGCGCTGCCCCTGAAGAGAATCCTCCAAAACTCTACCTGAAACTCTGCCAAAATCCTCCAATATGCAAGGACTAATCCCTTGCTCAATCTCCAAGCTCAAATTCTCCACAAAAACCCAATCCGGAGCTCCTACCAAAAGAACTGCGTCCTTCCCTCTCAAGAGTCAAGACTACGCAGTCATCCAAATACTTAGCTCCTCCTCAACTCCAGAAATCACTCCTCCTGCAAAACACTAATGAAACTACCTTGCCCGAGCAGGCACTTAAAGTCCCCTGGGGCTAAAGGTGAGATCTCCGAACGGAGACACTCAATGCACTAAACAGTGCCGCAGACACGCTGAACAGCCAGTGTGCTCTAAGTCAAAGTGACTAGCTCAAATGCAACATAATCGAATGACCAAAATGAGGAGGCTCCTCTCTTCTTTATAGCGTTGGCCTCTCTCAAAACCCTAAGGCCCACCTCCTCCAACGTAGCCTCTCTCTTGCCACGTGTTCCTTCTCCATCTGCGCAGTCCCTTCAAGTGTCTACGTGGTCCTTGGGCCCCCTTGGCTCCCCTTTTAAGTTACAACGTTGTGCTACTAGGGAGTGACTTTATTCATAAAGTGAGTTATGTCCCCCTTTCCTCACCTTTTTATTTATAAATAACTATAGAAGGCAAAATTGAGCAAAATCGAATATTCCAATTAGCCATGGCTAATTAGGAATATTACAGTCTCCCCCAGCAAAATGTTGCTTGTCCTCAAGCAACTGAAGTGATGGATGCTGCAAAATTTTCTCACTCTCCCAAGTGGCATCCTCATCTGGTAAATTCTTCCACCTCACCAAGAATTCCCAGACCGTCCTGCTCCGTAGCTGCCTCTCCCTGGTATCAATAATAGCCTCTGGCTGCAACACCAAATGCCCCTCATCATCCGTGGGTGGTAGCTCATCTGTCACTGTCACCTGCTGCCCCAATGCCTTCTTCAGGCATGATACATGAAAAACGTTATGAATCTTGCTACCTTGGGGCAGCTCCAATTCATACGCAACCTGTCCAATCCTGCGTATCACCCTGTATGGCCCATAAAAGCGGGGCTTGAGCTTATCAACTCCCTTCTGCTTCAGTGACGACTGTCAGTATGGCTGTAATCGTAGGTAGACCAAGTCCCCTACCTCAAACTGTCTCTCCATCCGACCCCTATCAACGTACAGCGTCTGCTAGTTCTGCGATGTAACCATATTATCCTTGAGAGCTCGGAGGATATCCTGACTCTCTTGGATCCAAATCTTGACTCTCGGGGCCTTGCTAGCACCAAACATCACGTCAGCAAAAGATAAAGGATGATATCCATACAAAGCATAGAATGGTGACATACTAATGGACATGTGATGTGTAGTGTTGTAGCAGTGCTCCCTCAGATGCAGCCACTTCAGCCATGCTCACTGCTGCCCACTGACATAGTTACGCAAGTAGCCCTCCAACCACTTGTTAACTATCTTCGTCTGTCCGTCCGTCTGTGGGTGATAACTGGTACTCGGGGTCAACTCCGTCCCCACCAACCGGAAAAGCTCCTGCCAAAACTCGCCCATGAAACGGTTGTCCCTATCACTGATGATGGTCTTAGGAAGACCATGTAGCCTGAAGACCTCTCTGAAGAACAGCTCGGCCACCTACACTGCAGTGTAGTGTGCGGATATGGCGAAAAAATGTGTGTACTTTGTCAGTCAATCAACGACGACAAAGATACAATCCTTGCCCTGCACCATGGGCAACCTTGTGATGAAGTCCATCGAAATACTCTCCCATTTCCCCTCCGGAATGGGAAGAGGCTGCAATAATCCTGTGGGATGGCTCATCTCCCCCTTGTTCCTCTGGCAAATATCGCACTCTCGGATATGTTGGAGTATGTCCTCCTTGAGGCCCTTCCATGAGAACCTCTCTCTAATGGCCTTGTAGGTTTTGGTAAACCCCTGATGGTCGGCCAATGGTGAATCATGTGATGCCTGAAGTATCTTCTTCTTGAGCTAAGATCCCTCAGTCAAGAAGATCCGGTCCCTATAGTAGATGATCTCATCAACTACCCTGTAACTGTCATCCGCCACCTGCCCATCCAAAACCTCACATGCAAATCTATCCTTGGAGTACTCTACTAAGAGTCGAGCCCTCCAGTCTGTGTCCAAGCTCATAAGAGACAACGTGGCTGGTCTATGTGAAAGGGCATCTGCTACCACGTTGTTCTTACCCTTGACATACTCAATGTCAAAGTCATACGCTTGGATCTTACTGATCCACTTTTGCTGCCTCTCCTGTAGTTGTTTCTGCTCCAAAAAGAACCTGAAGCTGTTGTGATCAGTCCTCACCTTGAACCTGTTACCCACTAAATACTGCTGGAATTTGGCCAATGCATGCATAATGGCCAGCATCTCCTTGTTGTATATAGAATACAACCTCTCATGCGGAAGGAGCTTCCGGCTCTCAAAGGCTATAGGGTGACCTCCCTGCATCAACATTGCGCTGATCCCCTCTCCCGACGCATCACACTCCAAAACAAATGGCTGCGAAAAATCCGGCAATACAAACACTGGGCAGCTGCTCATAACCTCCTTGAGCTTGTCAAAGGCTCGCTGCGCTATATTCGACCAACTGAATGCCCCCTTCTTCGTCAGATCTGTCAGCGGGGCAGCAAGATGTGAGAAACTCTTGACAAACTTCCAATAGTAAGTACAAATGCCAATGAATCCCCGAAGTTCTGTCACGTTCCTCGGCTCTGGCCAATCTCTGATGGCCCTGATCTTCTCCTCGTGGACTCTCACTCTGTCCACCCCTATGATGTGTCCCAAGTACAACATCTCCGTCAACCCAAACTCACACTTGGAGAGCTTGGCATAGAACTGTTGCTCCTCCAAGATGTGCAACACTGTCTCAATGCGCTGGAGATGCTCCTCCCAAGTCCTGTTGTAAATGAGAATATCATCAAAGAACACCAACACAAACTTCCTTAAGTGATTGCGAAATATGTGATTCATGCAGGACTGGAATGTAGTTGGGGCGTTGGTTAGCCCAAAGGGCATCACCAAAAACTCAAAGTTCCCACAGTGACACCTGAAGGCGGTCTTGGGAATGTCCTACTCCCTCACGCAAATCTGATGGTACCCAGATCTCAAATCAATCTTTGAGAAGAATCGTGCTCCTCTCAACTCATCGATCCTGGGTATGGGGTACCTGTTCTTTAGGGTCTTCTTGTTCAGGGCCCTGTAGTCAATGCACATCCTCAATGTGTCGTCCTTCTTCTTCACCAACACCACGGAAGAAGCAAAAGAACTCGTGCTCAGCCGAATGTGCCCAAGAGCCAGCAACTCCTGAATGGCCCGCTCAATCTCATCCCGATAGGCCTTGGGATGCCTATAGGGGGTAGTAATCACTGCCTATATGCCCTGCTCAAGCTCAATGGTGTGCTCAAACCCCCGATCTGGTGGCTGTCCCGGCGAAATCTCCCCAAACACTGTGGCATACTGGTCAAGGATGGACTGTATCTCTGGGTGCACTGTCTGCCTTGTGGTCCCTGCCTCTGATGCACGCAGCTCCACTGCCCACTCTACATCTCCCTTCCAGAAGACTGCCTCCATCCAATGAGCCGAAACAGTCTAAGGCGGATATGTGTGCTATCCCCGTATCTTCTCATGCCTCCCTGTCTTATCATCATGCCACTCCATCTCTAGGGCCTTCCAATCTGTCGTGACCTTCCCTAGAGTGATAAGCCATTGAACACCCAGTATCATGTTGGTGTCTGGAATATCGACCATGAAAAAGTGGTCAGTCAGTGCGTAGGTGCCCATCGTCACTAATAACTCTGGAACATAACGAGCACACACCATGGTCTGATCTCCTTGGACCAAAACTGAAAAGCCATCGAAGCTCTCTGTCTGTATACCTCTCCACTCAACCATCTGTGCATCAATGAAGTTGTGGGTTGCCCCACTGTCCACCAAAACTAATAACTCGCTAGCCACGTACTGTCCCCCGTACGCGCAATGTCAAATACTTGGGAACTCCTCACAATGCTGCAAGGGCCCCTCTGATAGGTGCAAAAGTTGCACCACTTGCTGCTGGTGGTGGAGGTGGCAAAGGATCCTGCACGGCATGACTATCTCCTACCTCCACATCATCCTCCTCATCCTCTTCCCCGCTGCTCTCGGAGAAGACCTCAATAAAATGTGCTTTGCCAGCAGCACATCTATGTCCCGGTGCCCACGGCTCCTGACAAGTAAAGCACAACCGCTTCTTCTTCAGCTCCCTCCTGGCATCATCATCAATCTATGCTCATCCTGGATTCCCCTTTGGAGGCGGAATCCTCACATCCTTCCCCTTAGGTTGGAAAGCCCGTCTCTGGGGATAAAGTGTCCGGGTCCTGGGTAAGGCATCCTGTAAGTCCCGGGTCCTGCTAACAGCATCCTGGAGTGTGGCTGGTCTAGTGGATCTGACTAGACCCCGAAGTGGCTCTGTAACCCCTCAACAAACATATAGATCCTCCGTGCCGCGGATAGATCTGGCACCATCACTGAAACCCTCAAGAAATCTGCAATGTAGGTCTCTGGGTTCCCGGTCTGTTTGAGCCTCGTCAGCTCAACAAAGTGTTGTTCCGGATCCCTCTGATCAAACCTCTCTATCAGTCTCCTGGTGAACTCGGCATATGTCGTCACTGTGGAGTGTCCGAGTTTAACCAACCCATGTAACCACCAGTCCTGGGCCTCACCATCCAAATGTAATGTCGCCACCTTGATGGCCTCTGTCTCCGACATCTGGTTAAGCTAGAAATAGATGTCCAGCTTCTCCACCCAAGACTTTGTCGAACTGTTTGATGAGCCATCAAACGTAGGCAAGTGGAATCTACTAGTTGTGCAGTGGGTGTCTCCATCATGATAATGACGGTATCCGCTGTGATGGTCACAGCGTCTACTATCGTGTTGGAGCTGAACAAAGTTTCTGAATGAGAGAGCATCCCTGAACTCCTGCCCATAGGCCTGGTACTCTACAAAATAATCGCCCATATGACTGGGCTCTGCCTCCTGCTGGGCTCCGGCCCCCGTGTCTGCTCCTAGGAAAGTGGGCATGGTAGAGCGTGTAGGGGCATGTGAGGCCATCTGCTGAGTAGTATCATGCTGAGTGGCACCCTGCTCTGGCAAATGGTGGGATGTACCCGATCCCTCACTAACCTAGAAAACCTGTGGGTTCTCACGTTGTCTAGCCTCCACCACTATGAATCTCTGCCCCATCACCTTGATCTGCCTCGACAGATCCTGCACCGATTTGAGGAGCATGTCCGCAAATCTCTTCCCTTCCTCATCTGCCATCGGATCCTCCTGCTCTGCGTCCACCACAAGCTCCTCCAGTTCTATGTTCACCACAGGCTCCTATTCTATGTCCACCACCCGAACACAGTCTCCCTCTCCGTAGGTGTTCTCCAACCTACGCTCAATATCTCTGTATTTCTTACCTCTATAACAGATGTAGGGTTTCTCCCTCGATGTCATAGACTGCTAGCTCCACAGGATGAGCCAGATCTATGCTCTGATACCACTGTAATATCCCTTATCAGAGATATCCCTCAAACACAAGCAAACTCTAACAAGAGAAATAACAGTAGTGCAACATACAATAATGTATACATGGAATATAAGCAGATACTCGAGAAATGCCGAGAGAAATGCTAAGCCATTTTATTATACTAAGTAATGGAAAGAGTACAAGAGGTGATCAGAAAGATAGCACCTCGACTTGCACAAGGCAAGTGAAGAAATACACTCAGAATGGTAAGGAAATGGCCTCTCTCTGAACTGCGTCCAAACTGTCGGAGAACTGCTTTGCTGCTGCTACTGCTGGAATCAAATGAGGATTTGAGGTTGTTCCCCTCCTCAAAAGATGTTGAAACTCTGGAATCAGCGTCTGCTCAATAAACCCAGAAAAGCCCAGAAAGCTTTTCTAAAATAGCTAACCCCTGAAAATCACCCACTTGGGGATCTACGCAATCCCTCAAGGCTCTGTGCTGCCCCTGAAGAGAGTCCTCCAAAACTCTGCCAAAATCCTCCAATATGCAAGAACTGATCCCTTGCTCAATCTCCAAGCTCAAATCCTCCACAAAAACCCAATCCGGAGCCCCTACCAAAAGAACTGCATCCTTCCCTCTCAAGACTGCGCAGTCATCCAAATACTTAGCTCCTCCTCAACTCCAAAAATCACTCCTCCTGCAAAATACTGATGAAACTACCTTGCCCGAGCAGGCACTCGAAGTCCCCCGGGGCTAAGGGTGAGATCTCCGAACAGAGACACTCGATGCACTAAACAGTGTTGCAGACAGGCTGAACAGCCAGCATGCTCTAGGTCAAAGTGACTAGCTCAAATGCAACATAATCGAATGACCAAAATGAGGAGGCTCCTCTCTCCTTTATAGCGTTGGCCTCTCTCAAAACCCTAAGGCCCACCTCCTCCAACGTAGCCTCTCTCTTGCCACTTGTTCCTTCTTCATCTACGCAGTCCCTCCAAGTGTCTACGTGGGCCCCTTCTCTATGTGGTCCTAGGGCCCCCTTGGCTCCCCTCTTAAGTTACAACATTGTGCTACTAGAGAGTGACTTTATTCATAAAGTGAGTTATGTCCCCCTTTCCTCACCTTTTTATTTATAAATAACTATATGAGGCAAAATTGAGCAAAATCGAATATTCCAATTAGCCATGGCTAATTAGAAACATTACATCCTACTTCTAGTTCTTCAACTTCTAGAGCACAGCAGACTCCACTGCCAACTCCACCAGCACCAGCATCTACATCTAGAAGGAAAGGGAAAGCTGTGGCATTTTCTTGCAAGAGGGGCAGAGGAAATCAATAGGATTAGACTTTAGTTATTTTCTTCATTTTATTGTATATGACATTATGACATAATGAGATACATTATTATATTTTTTGTTGGTATTTTGAGACTGAGTTGGGACTCAGGAGTTAGGACTTACTATTCAGAACATGATTCAATGTTATGTGTGATTTTAGCACTTAAACATCTTATATATTAGTTCTTTTATCATATTTATGTGTCAATGTATTTATTTTATGTTGTAGATGGTTTAGATATTAAAAAAATGAAAAAAAATGAAAAAAAAAAATGGATATTTTTGTACCAAACAGCTTTTTCCAGATTATTTCCCGATAATTACGATTTTTTCTGATTTTTTCCTCGCACCAAAATTATCCCGATAACGATTAATGCAACATTTCTTGTGTGCCCCCACACCCATTAGGAGCACCACAAGTTTATTATTTGGAGAGCAAGGGGTCAACCCCTTGTCCATTTCTTTTAGTAGTCCTATTCATCATTATGGCACTTATGGACTTCATCAGGATTCTTAGAAGGCCCAACAACATGTATTATTGATTATTCGACCTCTTAAGAGGCTTAGTCTTTGGTTTATGAGCTAGTTTGGTGGGCTTGTCACCAAAAGTTAGCTATTTTGCACATTATTTTATTTTAGCGGCTAATGTAGACCTAATTAGCTAAATTGAACTCATTAGAAGTGTATAAAGAGAAGTGATGAGGATTCATTTTAACATCATCACTTGGATTTGGAACTTGTATCTCTTTAGAGATTTCCTTCTTCGAAGACGAATTTTTGTAGCATGGAATGAATTTTGATATTCGAATTATTTTCATATGTCTTGCAGCTTCTTGAATGGCAAAATTTTGGATGGTTGGATATATTCTTATACATGTAAGTACAATTTAATGCTATTCTTTATCTCTATTTTTGTCACATACATTGTTGTTGGGATTTCAATATACTAGGGCTTATTTGTTACATCTCTATATGCGAAGTTGTGGAAATTTTGTTTCTAGATAGTGAATGTTGTTGAAGAATGATGGGCAATTATGAATATTAGGGTTCTTCTAGACTTGATAACAACTTGTGAAGTACTTTTGAAATTTCCCTTTATTAGCTTGATCTTCTTCTTCTTATAATTAGTGTGTGTTTACTTCATCAAATTGCTACCAAAAACAAAGAACAAGAACACAAAAGTTGGCTTGCTGCCAGGGCCAAAACCTCTCTCTCTTAGAGAGGAAAACCCTTGAATCTCTTCTTATAGATATTTAGATGTTGAATACCAGGACTCTTAACAAAGTAGATTCAAAGTTACCTCCAAGATATTTGTCACTAACTTTTGCACTGCTTGATTCACTGTCATCATTGTTCTCCTTCTCCTTATGCCTTTCACTGTCTTCGATACTTTCTCTTTGCAACTTGACATAGTCCTTCGTTGATTACACCAAAGATAAGATATGTCACTGCTTGTTACTGTGTATACCAATGCGCAGTCCGACAAGCTAAGTTGCACGAAACGTCGAAACGTTTCAGAGTTTCCAAAACGGGTACGTTTAGAAACGTCACCTCCCAAAAATGGAAACGTCGGTTGAAACGTCAACCCAAATGTCATATATGTATATATAGAAAAAATATATAAATAAATAAGTGAATAACACATTATCTTTGCAAGAAAAAAGGGAATAAGGCCCATAGATGACAATTTAGAAGGGAAAACAAGTCTATATTAACTCTCATAGATGATTACAAGATGGTCGAGTTTTGGGTACGAGTACAACCCAAAACCTCTGGTTCCTAGAAGTTTCGTGCAACATAGCCTATAAGTCATATATTGTATGCATTACAATGAGTGTCCTTTCGAAGGATGTCCTAAGAATAATCTCAACTTAAATATCTTTGTATTCTTACAAGCTTTTAGAAAGCCTTTTACATATAGTTGATGTCATGCCCCTTCTCAAACACATTAGTAACAGGGTGCTGCTACACAATTTTGCACATTTTTTACTTAGGAAGAGGGCCCCACACTTTTGACTTAGGGACTTAGGGGCCAGATCAACTTTATTTAGTTGCTAGTGGAATGTGGGGGCCACCCACATAGGAGTTCGAATTAGCCATTCAATATGCTTGGAGGGAAAATCGAATGGGTGGATGGAGGGGCCCAAATGAAGCTAAGGGGGGGCCAAGGAGTTATAAAGAGAGATCAGCTCTCATTTTGTTTTGATCTTGAACATTTACAAACAAACACTCTCCTGTACACTCTGCTGCTTAGCGAATCTACCACTGTTTAGCCACGAATCTCTCACGCGGGAGATTCAACCTCTTCTTCGGGGGACCATCTATGCCCGCCTTAGGGAGGTCATTCCACAAGAGTTTCGGAGAGTTCAAAACAATCACACACTTCAGCCAACATCACGGAGAGGGAACTGTGTATTTCTTGGGCAGCCAGAAACACGCATGAGAAGTTGGAAGCCAGCAAGGAGGTTCATTGCTTGCTGGGAGTTCCGGGAATTGAGGAGGCCACTTGTTGAGGACATTTTCGCTGGAGTTTGCATCCAGCTAGACCAGCATCAGTTATTCGAATTTCTGGGCAGCGGGATTGCGCAGAAGCTTGTAGCAGCAATTCGTGGGAACTTGGGAGAGCAGTTAATCTTGGCCAAGAGCCATCCAGGGAGCAAGGAGTTGGATAGCACAGGTAAAACCAGCGTTTCAAAGGTGTTTACAGAGGGATTTGCAGGTTGTTTCCTGCAGGTCGAAATTGGCAGTCGAAACTGAGGAGAGGCTCCAAGGAGGCCGAAAATCCAAAGTCAAAACCTGTGAAACCCTTCTGGGTTTTTCTGGGTTTTGTCCAAGGAGTCTGGGGCTGAAAGGATAAAATTTTCTGGACAGTTTTTTGGCACCTTCCAGCAGGTTGAAGTTCAGCGGAGCAGTAGTTTATTGGGGCAACGCAGTGCAGAGTGGTGCAGCAACTGGGCAGCTTTTAGCTCAGTGATTTTCCCACCTGGGGTTGGTCTTTCTTGTTCATTGGGACAAGCCCAGGTGCACCATTCCATTTCATACTGTATCTAGCCCTCTGATTTTTAATAATATGGCTCAACGGTTCTTGATTGGCAACATTTCCATGGATGTCTAATGTGTGTTTTTATTTTTATATGTTGTTGCACTATTTATTTGCTTAATATCACTCACATTCCTACTTAGGAACATTATAGTGGTATCAGAGCATGATCTTGGCCTAGCTATGGGTAACCAGTAAGATCATGGGAGATTTGTGCATGTATACAAAGTGATGAGTTACACCGTACACTACCCATGGCTCAAGGGAGATTCAGTATGCAGGAATTCTGGGGTGGAATCCACTGGAGCGATGAGAAGTTGGCTCGGTTGAGGAAGGTGTCAGACCAGATCCATCCTTGACCTTAACAACATAGACACTAGAGGTTGACAAGCCATGGGAGTACAACCATCTCCACTATGTGGGGAACGCCGATAGAATTAGGGCACCGGATCTTCTGAAAAGGAGCAGGCAAGCCAAAGACAACTAGAGGATGAGTCAAGGAGACGATTTTGTTGGTGGAGACCTGGTCTTAGACATCAAGGGCCTGAGGAGGAGATTGAACATGAGGCAGAGGACAAGCAGGAGTGTGAGGATCACATTGGCATACCCAATGTGGCACAAGAGTCACCATTGTTGGAGGCCTCTTTGATAGCACCAGTTGACACCTTGGGGTAGAAAGTAGAGCATAGACCCATAGGACCATCCATTGATGAGGTGCCAGGAGGCACAAACATGTCCAACGTTGAGAAGGTGACATCCATTTTCGAGATATCTAGGGTTGTGACCAAGTTTTCAGGTGATAGCAACGCACGATAGGACGATGAGGTCCCGAGAGACATCGCCACCCTTGATGAGGAGTCGATAGGTACAGAGGCACCCAGATCTACGATAGATTTGCGAGATGACAACCACCTACAACATGGAGAGCACATAGAGGGGCGTGAGCTCATGGAGGGGCAATTTGTGACTCATGTTTAGCCCATGGTGGAGGAGGACGAGCAGTGTTCTTGGGGGCCCACCACTGACTTAGAGTTGTTAAATGCATAGACCGTCAACAAAGTTGCAGTACTTCTAGATAATAGCTCTCTCTAGGCATATATAGATGGGGCTTGCACATTGATAGACTACCTTTGCACCATGGGGGGAGAGATGTAGAGACTCCCCGACAAATTTTATGTGTTGACTAGGATGGTGAGTTGAGGCGTCATGAGTTGCGCAGGGTGCAACACTCGCAGCATGGAGGGCTTGTTCTATGGGCTGGACTCATGGAGATGGTCGTAGTTCGAATTAAAGCTCAGTGGGAGCTCTCAGACATTGAGGGTGTTGGAGGCTCAAGTCGGCATTGGGATCCAGGCAAGGCTTCCTATCTGATATCAAACATGCTGGATGGCTATGGCATTGATGAGGTAGTCAACCCCGTGCTTGAGCGCATGCATTCGTTAGGGGAGTTCCAGTTGATGCTAGTGGCCAAGTTGTTTGTGAGCAGACTCCATTGGTTGTTTTGGCATGTTGGTTGCACATGGGGGTGCAAGATGATTAGCATTCTCTAGCAGGAGCTGGTTGGAGGAGGTGGCATGGGTATGCCACCAGACCGGATATTGTATGGAGACGATGTTCTCCCATTGAGGTTTAGGACTCGGGGGTCACAGAGGATCGGCACAGCAGAGATAACCCCCCTAGCAGGAGTGGAGTTAGGGTGACCAGGATGGACGAGGGGACATGACGCGTGTCATGGTGGGGTCACTATCAGAATGGCAAACACTTTGGCACATGCGGGATACCATATGTTACAGGGTGGTATGATAGTAGGCAAAGGTACACAAGACTGCACAGAGTTAGGTCGTAGCGTCCAGTTTTATATAGAGGGACGTGGCCTCATGCATACAAACCCAATTCTAGGCCATAGCACCCAATGGTGTGCAGGGCTATGCAGCGAGGAGCAATGGCCTGCAGAGGAGCATGGAGATACATGGTGGTATACCACAACATGCCAATTGACATTGTGGGGTAGGAGGAGTGACTCGCATCGCATTGAGGACGTGCGGGGAGTGACAAGTGCAGTGACACAAGACGATACAGGATGGTATGGCTATAGCCGGGGGTATTCCATGGTGTACAGAGACAGGTTACGGTATATAGTGGCATCTCGATGACTGCGGTGATACTAGGTGGTATGCAGTGGTAGATGATGCAGTGCAGTGGGCGCTTGGAGCGTTACCTCCAAGGAGACTTATGGACAGGGGCAATAGGTGTACCATTGGATGCATCTCACCTAGGATCGATGAGGACATGGTTGAGCATCTCGTGACACCATGTTTAGCAGAGATAGGGCCTCGAGGGGGTTGTCAGCAGATCCAAGGCAGAGACAGGGACGTCTATAGGATTACTCTTGAGCATTCTGGCAGACTCTTGATCATACCCTTCGGGACATACCCACCCATCCTCCTTCGTTGTTGCTTACAGTCACATAGTGTTTGGTTGTTGCCCCTTGACACTCTCCATTCAAGCAGCAAGGCATGGGAAGCTCACCCTAGGCAGTTGGATGAGACATCGCATGTCATGGCCTGGGAGGAGACTCTCCAGTTGAGACACTTGGTAGGTGCACGAGTTGACAGATATAGGCTGAGGGATAGCATGGTTGATTGTCGAGATAGCATAAGTTCCACCCCTAGGCTCACACTTGGGGAAGTGACCCGAAGGCAGTTGTATGGTGCTTTTCCAGCTCGACAACTTGAAACATTAGGTGAGCATGAGGTGCGAGGGATGGTAGCCCTTGTGGGCAAGATGATGCCTAGGCTTCCAACAGGACCAGGGCACATCATCAGGAGTTGGGATGGTAGATCTTGTTGTGTAATTTGGCAGGCGCAGAGCAGTTGGTTATTTGCAACACGGATTCTTGATGCTCGATGCCTACCTATTGGATACCTATAGGAGTCAAAGACGGGGCACGAAGGAGTCGCAACATCTAGCAGCATATTACAGCGACAGGCAGAGAGGATTGGGGGTTGTGGACCTCTAGTATGGTTATGGGATCTAGGGATCCAGTGGATTGGTGGGATACTCCATTCCTCAGTGAGCATGGGCAGGATAACATGCGAATTGATTCATTCACAGGCAGACACGTGGGGAATCACTAAAGCCCTCACCATGGGGCGAGGTATATTGTTACTCAAGATTGGGGTCAGCCATGGAGGGATAGGCGCTGACACTATTCGGTCGCTTTGGCAGGTTGGGCCTAACCTTGATCATCGCATAGATTGTGGTCAAGACCTATGCGAGAGGAGGCTTTAGTACGAGCATGTTAGACAGTTAGTGATGACCAGGGTGTCGCGGGGTCAGCTGGACAGTTTCTTGTTGCGTTGGGCATGGGACCCTAGCATCATAGTACTTAGCAGTTCAAATACCCATAGGGGTGAGCTGGTCTCTATAGGGGAGGGTCATTAAGATTCTCCATCGGGTTTCAATGATTCGCTAAGGGCATGGGAGACTTCATCAACATGGCAAGATGACCAGCAAGAGGATTTCAGGAGGAGCTCATGCAGGAGAGGCTTCATTTGCATAGGGATTGAGTTGTATCGTCAAGGGCCCACAATCAGACTGCATGGGGTGGACTATTCGGTAGAGCAGCTTCCTGAGGATTTGGGCAGAGTTTTACATTGTCAGGATTCTCTACTTATTAGTGATAGACACAGGGGTTCTAATGCCCATATCTGGCAGGATAGTGAGTGGAGCAAGGGGGACTTCACGTTGATCAAGTTGGCTTGGGATCCTGGTATCGACGGACTCCTTCACTATAGGATAGTACAACAATAAGGGACGATCCAATGGCACATTTGGAACACTGGTGAAGTTTGCAGTGATAGTGGGGGTCCACAGTCAGAGAGGGTGTTTGTTCAGGCATTGCTTAAGGACAAGTGATGTTTGGTGCATTGGAAGAACTTGCTAGATGAGGATGCCACTTGGGAGGGTGAGCATATTTTGGAGCACCTAGCTTTGAGGTTGCTTGAGGGCAAGCAACATTTGGGAGGGGAGGACTGTCATGTCCCTTCTCAAACACATTAGTAATAGAGTGTTGCTACACAATTTTGCACATTTTTTACTAAGGAAGAGGGCCCCACACTTTCGACTTAGGGACTTAGGGGCAAATCAACTTTATTTAGCTGTTAGTGGAATGTGGGGGCCACCCACATAAGAGTTCAAATTAGCCATTCGATATGCTTGGAGGGAAAATCAAATGGGTGGATGGAGGGGCCCAAATGAGGCTAAGGGGGGCCCAAGGAGTTATAAAGAGAGATCAGCGCTCATTTTGTTTTGATCTTGAACATTTGCAAACAAACACTCTCTTGTACGCTCTGCTGCTCAGCGAGTCTACTAGTTGTTTAGCCACAAATCTCTCACGCGGGAGATTCAACCTCTTCTTCGGGGACCATCCATGCCCGCCCTAGGGAGGCCGTTCCACGGGAGTTTCAGGGAGTTCATCACAGTCACACACTTCAGCGAACGGCACAGAGAGGGAACTGCGTATTTCCTGGGCGGCCAAAAACACGGAGGAGGAGTTGGAAGCCAACAAGGAGGTTCATTACTTGTTGGGAGTTCCGGGAGCTGATGAGGCTGCTTGTTGAGGACATTTTCGCTGGAGTTTGCATCCAGCTAGACCAGTGCATCAGTTATTCGAATTTATGGGCAGAGGGATTGTGCAGAAGCCTGTAGCAGCAATTTGTGGGAACTTGGGAGAGCAGTTAATCTTGGCCAAGAGCCATCCGGGGAGCAAGGAGTTGGATAGCACAGGTAAAACCATCATTTCAGAGGTGTTTTTAGAGGGATTTGCAAGTTGTTTCCTGCAGGTCGAAATTGGCAGCCGAAACTGGGGAAAGTTTCCAAGGAGGCCGAAAATCCAAAGTCAAAACTAGTGAAATTCCCTTCTGGGTTTTTCTGGGTTTTTCTGGGTTTTGTCCAAGGAGTCTGGGGCTGAAAGGATATAATTTTCTGGGCAGTTTTTGGGCACCTTCTAACAGGTCGAAGTTCAGCGGGGCAACAGTTTACTGGGGCAGCGCAGTGCAGAGTGGTGCAGCAGTTGGGCAGCCTTCAACTCAACTATTTTCCCACCTGGGGTTGGTCTTGCTTGTTCATTGGGACAAGCCCAGGTGCACCATTCCATTTCATATTGTATCTAGCCCTCTGATTTTTAATAATATGGCTCAGCAGTTCCTGATTGGCAGCGTTTTCATGGATGTCTAATGTGTGTTTTTATTTTTATATGTTGTTGCACTATTTATTTGCTTAATATCACTCACATTCCTACTTAGGAACATTACAGTTGAACCATGACCCTGAAATATATCTATCGAGCGTAGTTCTGAAACTTCTTCAATGCTCTGAGATAAATACTGAGGCTCTGAGATATACTTCAATGCTTCACCGAGACTTTTGAGACATATGCAGAGGCGAGACTTCTGAGATATATATGTCGAGACTATATACACCGAGATTTATGAGATATATATGTCGAGACTATATACACCGAGATTCCTGAGATATATATGCCGAGACTAGATACATACCGAGACTCTACTTTTGAGATATGTCCCATCTCTTGTGGTATATGCCGAGACTTCGTCCTTCGAGCTATGAGCTTCTGAGATAAACGTCGAAGCTCTATCCTTCACTGTGTATTTGAGATATATGTCGAGACCCTTCCTTGTATACTCGATGACTGGGATATATGTCGAGACCCTTCCTTGTATATTCGAAGACTTGTGATCCGAAGACTTATGTTTCTTGATTCTTCGTTACCCATGTATATATACAGGTCACCGATAATGCTTCAAGCCGACAGGAGAGTTTTCAAATCTGAGCCGACATTCCAAGGAGATATACTGCAGTTTGTAGAGTGAGTTTCTGCATGAAGATAGTGACACTTATCTTGGAGCGTTCTCTTTGATCTTTGACCTTATGACTCTTATAATATTTATGATGAAACATAAGAATCCTAAAGACATCAAGAAGAAGTCTTTTATCTATGGTAAACACATCTTGCTCATGAAACCCATGATGCAAGGAATAACAATTTTCTTCATAAAATTATCGTTCAACGTCATAATGAAAACCAAACCTAGTTACCTTTCCTTCAACACTCCCTCCTAACTAGGGAGGTATTCATTAAATGGTACATGGCTATTCAACACTAAAGAGATCTAATAAAAAGAGTCGGACTAGTAATCCATTTGTATAACATTATTATAACCAACATTGTCACATAGCAAGGCCTTGACTAACAACTCTATCTATCAATAGATCAGAGCATAATGTTGGCGGGACCAATGACTTATATACACCTTAGACATTGTCTCTCAAGGTATATACTCACCCGGGTGTTCACTAAGTATGACCTTCTAGGACTATTCTTGTCTTGGGTTCCCAACCCTCAAAGAATATCGGTCCTCTTGCCTACTCTTGTCTTGGATGACCTACACATCCTCAAAGAGTATCGAATGCCAGATGATTACCCAATCCTCCCATTATTTCTTCCCAAGTGAAGACAAGAATGTTGTGTCTATCTCTTCCTCTTAATTGAGGAAGGCATGCCCAAGCTTCCTCTGACAAGGAAATTGTCCAAGTTCCTTTGTAATTGAAAACTTGTAATAACTCCCTCTTAGCTAGGGACTTGTCCATTCATTAGCAACTTCTTCTTCGTGGGTCCTTCCACTGCTTGATCTCCTTCTTTCCTTTGATGTCATGAAGTCTTTGATTGAGCTTCTTCTTGGTAGGGTATTGGCCATTGATCACTTTCCTTCTTGGCTTGTCATGTCATTTCTCCTTCGTAGAAAGTGTCCTTCTTGATGTATGGCAGGTTCTTTCGTTATCTGGCTGCTCCTTTGTCATTTGGCTATGCTTCAGAATGCTTGTCTCATAGATGCTTAGTTGTACTTGCTTGTTCCCATTCTTTGATTTAGTAGCCCTTTATGACTTCATCCTTAAATTGATTCAACATTAGATAGTGCCTTTGTTGGATGGCTTCTTCATCATGACATCTTCATAGAGTTGAATGAGCTATCTGCACTTTACTATCTCCAAGGTCTTCATATGTGTCAAGGGTGTCCTTTGATCTTTTTCTTCTTTTGTCAGAGTTGTCTTGCCTTCTTTCGGGAGATGTCTTTTAATGGATCTTGTCAAATAGTGATTCCTTCTGACCATGGTGTTCTTCACATGCTTGGTCTCTTTCTTCATTGGCTTCTTCTTGAATTGTTTAAATAACAACCTTGTACTTCCTCGTGAGAGCACTTTCTTATTAGACTAGTCAGCATTTCTTCTTCATTTATTTCTTAGTCAGCGATCTTATACTCCTTAAGAGAGTATTTCTTCTTTACTTGCCTCTTGGACTAGTCAACAATTCTTATGCTCCTTATGTGAGCATTTCTCTTGTTGACTTGTACATGCTCTTGAGTATGTTTTTGGTGAAAGAGATCCTTTTGTACTTGATCATGTTTTAGAACTATTCCCATGACTCAATAACATATATGATGACATGAATTAAATTTTTGATGCATACATACCTCATCTTGATTTTGATCATCTCGACTGCATTTGACGGTCCTTCTTGATTGATGTAGCCCTTCTTTCCTTCATCCATTCTTGTCTGCATATCATCCTTGTATTCCATGAATGGAATTCTTGATAACACATCTGCTCTTATTTATGAACCTTCGTTTGAAGATTCTTGTCATAGAATCTTGAAGATCCTAATCTTGCAAATGTCTCTTCCTTTTGATGATGGAGGCCTTCTAGGATTTACAATCATGATCAATTGTTTTCTTTATCATGGATGAGGTCCTATAATAGGTATGCTCCTTCAACATGAATATCTTGAGCTATATGTACATTGTGCTCCTATATACTAGAAGATATTTCTAATTATGCATTTTGTTCTATTTCTAAATGCTCCTTCTACATGAGTATTTTGAACTCTATGTACATCATGCTTCTATGCTCTAGAAGGTATTTCTAGCCATGCATTTTATTCTATTTCTAGATGCTCCTTTACTACTCAAAACTTTGAAAGAAGACTTTAAGTAAAGAAGTAGACTTAGTCATAGTAGAGATCTCGAGGATCTTCCTTCATTTGCTTCTTGCCTTCGTCTTTCACTTCTCGAGTCATATGAGTTTCTTCTCTTTTTCTTTTATTGTTGTTGTCCTTAAGTTTAGGACAATTCCCTTTGTAGTGTTCATATTCTTGGCATCCAAAGCATTGGATTTTGGACATATCTCTATGGTTTGTTCTTTATGGACCAAATTTGCCAAATTTTCCCTTTCTCTTGGCCATGGTTGCAAATGCTTGCTCCTTTGATCCCACATCATCTGTTGCTTTGAGTCTAGTTTCCTTTATCTTGCATAGAGACCATAGTTTACTTAGCGGGGTAGCTTCCTTCTTGGCGTATATGCTTGATGTGAAGTTTCCCCAATCCTCGAGTAGAGCATTGAGTACTACGGTTGTCATTTCTCTGTCAGACATGACTTCTCCCAACTCTTGAAGTTGATCCCTCATCTCAAAGATCTTGATGAAATATGAAGTTATTCCTTCCTTGGATATCTTCATCTTGTACAAATCATTTCGAAGAGATATCACTTCCCAAGCTGTGCTTACCGAGAATAACTCTACTAGTTTATCATAGATTTCTTTGGATGTCTCCAACTTGGAGACATAAGGAATGAGAGAATCTTTGATGGATTCTATTAAAATCCTTTGGGCTCTTGTCTCATCCTTGTTGTATTTGGCTAAGGCTTGAGTTTGTTCCTTTGTCATGTCCCTTCCCAAATGAATTTGTATCAGGGTTTTGTCTCTCCCCAATTTTGTACAAATTTTGTTAAGTAAAGGACCCAAGCAATTTTGACTTGGGGACTTAGGAGAAATGAAGGCTGGATTAATTTGCTAGTGGAAGGTGGGGCCCACACACGTGGGAGAACACATGGGGCGATTTGAATTGCCTTGGAGGGAAATTGTATGGCTGTTGGAGGGGCCCACATGAGGAAAAGGGAGGTCCACGAAGTCATAAGGAGGAAGAGCTCCTCACTTGAGGATTCATTCATTCTTGCACATCGAAATCACTTGACTGTTTGCTTGAGCTACTCAGCCGAGTCAACTGGCTGCTAGCCACGAATCTCTCAAGCGGGAGATTCAACCTTACCTTCGGGGGACTACGAGTGCCACCCTAGGAAGGCATTTTCAAAGCACCTTGAGGAGCACCAGGGAAGATTCATAGCCAGCACACTCAGCCACAAACCAGCAGTGCGTATTTTTGGGCCAGCAGAGAAGGGAACACACAGTTGTGATCAGAGCTTCATTGGGCCAACACTTGCCGGAGAAACTTGGAGAGTTGAAGGATATCAGGAGGTCAGCCTTGGGGAGGAGTTTTGGAGCAGGTGGGTGCAACAATTGGGCAGTTCGAAACTCAGCATTGGAGGACTGCACAGAGGGCCAGACTGGGCATCACATGGGCATTAAGGGAGAGAGCCACAGCGTCGAGATCACATCAGGGATGGAAGCAAATTCATAGGGGATCACATCTCGGTGATTTGGGGCACTTTTGGAGAGCTTTCCCAACATCATTCAGACAGGCCGAGTTTGCCAGCTTGAGCACAGGACGGGCTCCTTGGGGGTCGAATTTCAGAAGTCTAAACTAGGCCAAACCCTTCCTGGGTTTTGGTGGGTTTTTGTTGAGGATCAGGGAGCTGAAGTTTCATAATTTTTTGAGCACGGAAAGCACTGTTTCCAGCGTTTCCTTTCCAACAGACAGCACAGTGTCTGAGCAGCGTAGATCAGTTCTAGAGCAGTAGTTGGACAGCCCTAAGATCATCAATTGCTCACCGGGGTTTAGTCACGCTTGTCCTTGGGGACAATACCAGGTGCACCATTCCATTCACTGTTGTATTTTCCCATAATGATTTAATAAAATGGCTCAAAAGTTTTCTATTTCCAGCGTTTTCATGGGTGTATGGTGATTGTTTCTCATTTCCAATTGCTGGTTTGTTTGATTGCTTTGTTTATCACTTAATTTCCTAGTTAGGAACATTACAGTGGTATCAGAGCCCAGGTCTTGGTTCAGCCGTGGGGAGTTTCTCCTATGAGAGAAGGGGACTAGCATAATATTACATACAAGAGGCAGAGGTACTGAAGCAGAGAAAGAGAGTTGGAGATCACTCCAGAAATTGAGGATAGGGTAGAGGCAGTAGTAGCAGAGGAAGACATGGGAGAGCCCAAGAGCAGGGAGAAGATAGCTTTCGATAGCCTCTTGAAGGCTTTGAATGATCTAGCAAAGGGGCAGAAGGAAATGCTAGAAGAGATTAAAATGCAAAACCGAGAGAGAACCACTCCTAGGGGATTCCTATTTGGGGAAACTTCGCGGGCCTCTCAACAATCTGATCATCCTTCCCCTGCAGCACAACCTCCATCAGCGAGTGGGCCAACTCGAGCCACACTACCATCTTTCGTGCCTTTGGCACAGGTTGAACCAGCAAGGGCTGAAGACCCTTCATAGATGGGAGAACACTTCAGAGAATGGCAGTCCATGGGTGCAGACTTCAGGGAAGAACTCTCTTTCAAAAAAATTTGCAAGCTCAAGCAGAATGAGAAGAGCAAGGGTTATGGACAACAGGGCACGCAGAGCTATGAGTTGCAAAGGACGATAGGAAAGATGTACTTCCCCACATACAATGGCACTACCAAGTGCACTGCTCGGGGCTAGGTTGAGAAGATGGACACGTATTTCCAGCTTGACCGGGTGACAGAGCTAGAAGCCATCAAGATGGTTTTATGAACTTAAATTCATAAAAATTATTAAAATGTTAAAATATTATCTAAATAAATAAATGATTAATTATAGTCAATTAATTAACAATTAATTAGTTTAATGAAGAGACATTAGTCCCAAAGGACATGTCTCTCTTATTAGGCATGACCAATCAACTCCTATTAAAGGAGCACTGCCTCAGCCTTGTATTCATCATTCAAATTTTATCAATTAATAATATATATATTACATTCAGGAATCTGGTGTATTGTTAACAGTCAAGCAACAAGTTAGAAAATATATTGCTAACAGTGGTATCGGAGCCAACAGCATATAGTGACACCCCCCACGTCACCTTGTTGGCCGTCAGGCCCGACGGGCCTCCTCATTTCCTCTGCGTCTACCACTCCACATCCGCCTGTTGTGCCCTCACCGCTGCCTCCATTTGCATTTCTGCTGCATCTAGCACATTGTTGACATAACGAACTGATCAATACATCACTGTGGCCTACAATTCCCGAGGTTGTGACAGGTTTCTGTGGCGTCTGCTTCATGGCGTGGAAGACCACACCCACTGTGTCTTCTGCGGGGTTACGGGCGGCATGTACTCTGTCGAACAGTTTTACGCAACCAACAACGATCCATCCGTTGTTAGAGCCGTCAGCAGTCATGGCCCTGTTATCGACGGTCAACAGTCGTGACCCAGGTCAGCAGCGTAACCCATCGTTAGATAACATTGGCATTAACATTTAATTTGACTTAATTATAATTATATAATATATAATTTATAATTATATATATATATAGATATATATATATATATATGTATATGTGTGTATATATATATATATATATGTATATATGTATATATATAATATGTAACTTATAATTATATAACATATATATTATGTAATTATAATTTAATTAATTAAATTATTTGAAAAAAAAATGGGTCTTCAATAAAAAACAAAACAAAATGGCAAGCAACAACAATGACAATATGAAAAAAATTCAAGAGGACATCAACGAATTAAATAAACACTTAGATAACGTCGAGAAGTCAATTAGTAAGCAGGACCAAATGAACAACAATATCTCCTACTTAAAAGAATTGATGAGTTGGCGCTTCGGAGCGACTGATCCACCTTCAGCTACATAAAGTCCCAAAACTCCTAAAGGTGAGACTTCTCCAGAGCATGAGTTCCTGAGACATGAGAAGCAGCAAATACCACAAATTCACTTCGAAGGAAGACAATATTATACTAAATCTTCCGAAAGGAACCATCTTAAAATCAAAAATGAATTACCTAAGTATGATGGTAAGAACTATAAGGGCATCGTCGTATGGGTAAATAAGATGGACGCCATTTTTTAAGCAAACCCTCCACTCGGCGAGCAAGAAAGAGTCATGACTGCATCCAACTACTTAGAAGCAGAAGCGTACGATTGGTTTTTGTGGTGGTTGCCTAAATGTACGGGTTGTTAGTTCAATTGGTAAAACTTTTAAAACGCCCTGCTCAAAAGGTTTCACGACGAGGAGGAGGATGATGTCTACAAGAGATTCATTCACCTGAAGCAAAAAGGATCAATGAATGAATACACTCACGAATGGGAAGTATTAGCAGTAAGGCAAAGAGGGTTCTCAGATGAGTTGTTAAAAATGTATCGTTGTGGCCTTAAAGATTACATTCGCGAAGAATTAAAATTGCATAAACCCAAAACCATTGAGGAGGCCAAACACGCAACCATAATTATCGAGTGGAAATATAAACTCCACAAGGCACCATATGCCAATAATGAGAGAACTAACAGCTATTCCAAGGGAAAGGCAGGTAAACCCTCATCAGAGAACACTAGCAAGCACGTTCCACCACCATTGCGAAATGAAGGGAAACAACAATCTAGTGTCAAAACGAAAAAGGATGGCAAATGCTAGAAGTG
The DNA here is from genome assembly GCA_031772625.1 of Pinus tabuliformis. Taxonomy (NCBI): domain Eukaryota; kingdom Viridiplantae; phylum Streptophyta; class Pinopsida; order Pinales; family Pinaceae; genus Pinus; species Pinus tabuliformis. Next base: position 797,292,999 of record CM062805.1, on the reverse strand, counting down.
CAGAGACAAGTATTATGCAGGACACAAATGCGCAACACAAATTTTACAACTGTGAAGCCAAACAAGAAGAGGAATCTTCAAAAGACAACTCTGACGAAGAGGACAATGAAGAAAATGCAAACCCTAGTCCAGAATCAGAAGAACATATGCCACAAATTTCCATAGCAGCCATCACAGGGATAGCTCAACCACAGACACTGAAGCTTAAAGGTCACATCAAGAAGCAAAGTGTTATCGTTCTAGTAGACTCAAGAAGTACACACAACTTTGTAGATGTCAATGTTGCAAAAAGACCGAACGTTTTTGCTTACCCAGTAGCAGATTTAAAAGTTATGGTAGTAGATGGGAAATGTATAAATGAAGTAGTCAAGTGCCATAAAGTTAATTTGCAATTAAGCGAATACGCAATGGAATCCAGTTTTTATACAGTTCCCCTAGGAGGAGTAGATGTCGTTTTAGGGGTACAATGGTTACGAACACTAGGCACGTATTCAACAAATCACATAAAGCAGTTCATTAAATTCAAGTGGGATGGAAGGAAATATAAGTTGTTTGGGTTTCAAGCACCACCAACTCAAGTCATCTCCGCTCAGCAGATGAAGAAACTTATTCGCAAGGGGGCACCAGCATTTGTCGCACAATGTCAACAATTGGAGTTATTATCGATAGAAGGGACCCACCAGCCATCAGAAATTTCATCCTTGATTCAGAAATACGAGAAGGTTTTTCAAGATCTACCAATGAAGTTACCCCCTAAAAGGCAAATTGAACACATTATCGAAGTCAAACCAAACTCAACACCAATAAACGTTAAGCCATATCATTATCCCCATCACCATAAGACAAAAATAGAACGCTTAATACAAGACCTGCTAAAAATTTCATCCTTGATTCAGATATACGAGAAGGTTTTTCAAGATCTACCAATGAAGTTACCCCCTAAAAGGCAAATTGAACACATTAACGAAGTCAAACCAAACTCAACACCAATAAACATTAAGCCATATCATTATCCCCATCACCATAAGACAAAAATAGAACGCTTAATACAAGACCTGCTAAAGCATGGAATCACTACGAAAAGTAGAAGTCCATACGTTGCATCCGTAGTATTGGTCAAGAAGAAGGATGGATCCTTCTAATTATGTATAGATTACAGTGGTTTAAACATAATCACTATTAAACATAAGTTTCCGATTCCGTTCATTGATGAAATGCTAGATGAACTACACGATGCAGAATACTTTTCCAAATTAGATCTAAGATCAGGCTACTACCAAATACGAGTAAGACTAGAAGACGTCAAAAAGGCAACATTCAGGACTCATGAAGGGCATTATGAGTTTAAGGTTATGCCATTTGGATTAACAAATGCGCCAGCCACCTTCCAAGCAACTATGAATGAACTTTTTCACCCATATCTGCAGAAGTTTGTATTAGTTTTCTTCGATGATATTCTAGTCTACAGTAAGACGTGGAAAGAACATCTCAAGCATCTGGAAGAAGGATTGTCTGTATTGAAGAAGAACCAGTTCTACGCCAAGCTATCAAAATGTATGTTTGGGCAAAAGGAAGTTGAATACCTAGGACATGTTATATCCAGGGAAGGAGTCCAAGTGGATCCCAACAAAATCAAGGCAATCAAAGAATGGCCCAAACCCAAGAACGTATCCAATCTAAGAGGATTTTTAGGTCTAACTAGGTATTACAGAAGATTTATAAAAAACTATGCACATCTGACAGCACCCTTGACCAATTTGTTAAAGAAGAATCTTTTCAGTGGAATGACCAAGCAGACAAGTGTTTTGAGAATTTAAAGGGAGTAATGTCAACCACACCAATGCTAGCGACTCCTAACTTTTCCAAACTGTTTGCAATCAAATGTGATGCTTCTTGGTTCAGAATTGGATCTATATTAATATAGGACAACCACCCTATAGCATTTGAGAGCGGGAAACTTAATAAACGAGAAGGCTTAAAATCAACATACCAAAAGGAGATGCTCGCCATCATACACGCTTTAACGAAGTGGCGCCAATATTTGCTTGGAAGTAAATTTTCAATCCGAACCAACCACAACAATCTTAAGTTCTTACTTCAGCAAAAGACATTATCGACAAAACGACAGAAGTGGATGGAGAAGTTAGCTTTCGACTTAGAAATATTGCACAAGAAAGGAAAGGAGAATGTCATAGCTAATGCACTCTCACGTAAGGATGACGACCAAACAACATGTGCCGTCATGATAGTTGTTCCGGAATGCTTGGACGAAATATGAGCCAAATATGCCAAGGATGAGGATTGTGACTCAATGATTAAGAATATCAATCAGTATACCAACTTCGAGTGGAAGAATGATATCTTATGGTACAAGGGTAGAATTGTTAAACTGGAAACTAGGGCCAAACTCCATGTGGGTCAGCTTATTTATGACAGCTGATATTTTTAATGGATCCCTCTCGTCGAGAGGTGTAGGAATGATCTAAAGATCATCAGATTCCAATAAGTATTTATGGAGATATAAATTTATTTTGATTATGGATTTATTATCAAGCCAACCAGCAACTTATGTAGGCTCAAGAAGTCCAAACGACATGTCTATTCAACCTATACGTTTTTGGTATAAATTGAAGAGGATTTGATGTCATTTGTAACACACATTGAGGTGATCTCCTCCTCTCCACGTCTTGGGTTTTTGGAGCAGGAGAGAGACACCATGAGAATGTACGCTAGCCTATGATGCCCTAGTTCTAACACACATCTATACACAGCATGGAAGAGAAGCCTATACGCAGCAAGAAATGGACCTGTTATACGCAGTCACTAAGAGGCATAGCCGCAGTTAGGAGGAGCCCTAACACAGGTCCTAATACGCAGCAAAGAAGATCTTCATACAGCCCTAAGACACGTTGTTTATGAAGAGATATATACGCACAACATGTAATCTGGTGAAGCCGCAGTGATAAAGGACCTTACCACGCAGTGTCATGGATAACGCAATCATGGTAGCACAATAAATGGTAGTCGCAGTAATCTGGTGAAGCCGCAGTGATAAAGGACCTTACCACGTAGTGTCATGGATAACGCAGTCATGGCAGCACACTCTAACGACTTATATACGCAGAATATACGTTGGGCATAAATATGCTATAATGGAAGGACAATATATATTGGAACGCAGGCATTGGAACGCATCATTGGAACGCAGTCTTCTACATGGATATGCTGTGTTGTCATATATACGCTACAGTCATGGATACGTTGGGCAGTCAAGGCACACAGGTAAGAAGGAATACGCTGTTCATAGAGGGATGAAATACGTTGTTCATCATGGAGTCATATAGACGTCATATATATATATGGAGCGCAATCAAGGCAACAAGGTAAGAAGGAACACGCTGTAATGTAAGGAATACGCTGTCCAGTTCAATGTATGGGATACAGTCATATCCCTGAGCAAACCCTATACGGAAATAATATAGCCTAGCTGCTTTGCTAGGCTGCAAGCCATAGCAAGCAGCTAAGGTTGATATGTGTATGAACTCCATAATGAAGCAACAGAAGGATAACATGGGCAGCATTATGAGCAGCATGATGGGCAGCCTTATGAGCAGCATGATGCATGGAGCATGGACCGTATCATGATAAATGGGCAGTATGATGAAATCATGAAGCAGCACGACACATGGGCAGCATGAAGTATGCGGTCATGGACAACTTGATGTATGGGCAGCACAGTGATCATGAGCAGCATGATGATGCATGATGCAGCATGATGGTGCTACATAGTAAGGTGCAGTAGATGAACGAAATGGATAGGTGAAGCCGTCACCTAGGAGAATCAGTTGAAGCAGAATGTCTTCAACTGATCTCATGTATCATCGTTATAGGAGATGATCTATGCTCAGATCTAGATAAGTCAAAGTATTGACTTTTGATGTAAATGTACTATCTCTCTCACTTTCTCTGCTGAACTTTGAAGAACATAAAAGAAGAATTGATCAAGGGTTTCCCCACACATTGTGGGGTTTGTCCCTGGCTAGCGCCACATCTTGTGTCCTCTTGTCTTGGCATGTCTTCTGCGATTTATATTTATGTTCTATCTACAGTTTATCTTAATGTTGATGTGATTGCTAACTATGAAAATTTAAATAAATTGCTCTAGCATAGAACATACTTTAAATTAACAAGAATTTACCTAACACCCGCATCCAAATTTAAGGTGAAAATACTAAAAGAGTCTCACAATTCGCCTGCAACCGGACATGTCGGATTCTACAAGACTTACTACAACATTCGACAGTCATTCTATTGGAAGGGTATGAGCAAGGAAATCCAGAAATATGTTGCAGAATGTGATATTTGTCAAAGGAACAAGAGCCAAAATATTCCAACCCCAGGGTTGCTACATCCACTACACATTCCAAATCAAAAGTGGGAAGAGATTTTGATGGACTTTATTAAAGGACTACCTTAATCTGACGGAAAGGATAAAATAATTGTAGTCGACAAGATCACTAAATATGCCCACTTTATGGCTATTAAAAAGACTGACACAACTAAACGAATCGTTGATGTGTTTTTAAAAATATTTGCAAACTACACACTTTCCTAAGGTCATAGTCAGCGATAGAGATGTAAGGTTTAAAGGCAAATTTTGGAAGGAATTCTATCACCGAGCACGAATATCCCTCAACATGAGTTCGGCCTATCACCCCCAAACAAATGGGCAAACCGAAATCGTTAATAAATACTTGGAAACATATCTTCGTTACTTCGTTACAGATAAAAAAAACAGATGGACCCAGTGGCTACACCTGGCAAAATGGTGGTATAATACCACGTACCACACTTCAGCTAAAATGACACCTTTCAACGCCTTATATGGTTACGAGCCACCCAGGTGGAAAGACTTTGCACTCCTTGATTCCAGGGTACCAGCAATTAAATACCACATAGGAGAAAGTCAAAGGATCGTCAACTTACTAAAAGAAAATCTAGCCATGGCTCGTAATAGAATGAAACAACAAGCCAACCAACACTGCTCTGAAAGAGAGTTCAAGGAGGGAGATTGGGTCTTTGTTAGACTCCAACCTTATAAGCAACTATCACTAAAACAAGGGAAGAATAAATTATCACCTAAATATTATGAGCTGTATCAGATAATCAAAAAAATAAGTAGCGTAGCTTATGGCTTAAAGTTACCTGATAATTGTCGAATCCATAATACCTTTCATGTATCAAGTCTCAAGAGAGTATTAGGGCAAAACCAAATAGCACAAAGAAAAATACCAGAGGCTGATGAAGAAGGAAGAATAGTCCTCGAACCTGAAGGTATACTCGCTACACGATAAAAGGTTTGACGGTCCAAGACAATAAAGGAATACCTCATCAAATGGAAGAGGTTACCAGAGGAAGAATCGTCTTAGGAATCAGAACGTTTTCTTCATCGACACCCAAACCTACCTATGCTTTGAGGACAAATCATCTTAAGGGGACAACAATGTTATGAATTTAAATTCATAAAAATTATTAAAATGTTAAATATAATCTAAATAAATAAAAGATTAATTATGGTAAATTAATTAACAATTGATTAGTTAAATGAAGAGACATTAGTCCCAAAGGACATGTCTCTGATTAGGCATGGCTAGTCAACTCCTATTAAAGGAGCACCGCTTCAGCCTTGTATTCATCATTCAAATTTTATCAATTAATAATATATATATTACATTCAGGAACCTGGTGTATTGTTAACAGTCAAGCAACAAGTTAGAAAATATATTGCTAACAAATGGCCATGTTGCACATGGAGGGGGGAGCCTACGACTAGTGGTTCCATGGCTTGGCCACCTTGGGGCATGCCAGCGTGACTTCATATGAGGATTTCACCAAGAGGGTGGTGGAGCGCTTTGACCAGAGGGATCCGGAGGCTCATTTCAGGGAGCTAACCCAACTTCGACAAACAAGCAACCCAGAACAGTACATATCGGAGTTCCTGAGAGTTTCAGTGATGGTGTCGGACCTATCAGATGCTCGGAGGGTATACACCTTCATAGAGGGCTTACTCGAGCCCCTGCGTGGACTAGTGAAGTCACGCAGACCCTCCACATTGCAGGAAGCAGTTATGTGTGCCAGAGATTTACAGGGGGTCATCCCCAAGACACGAGCACCCTTTCTTGCACGTACCCCCTACCCCCAGAAGGGGAATGATACTAGACCCCCACCTCAGAGAACCACCCAGGGACGGGGGCAGCTGGATGATGAGACACGAAAGGACCTCAGGAGGAGGAAGTTGTGCTTTACTTGTCGGGAGCCCTGGGCACCAGGCCATCAGTGCACTGCTGGCAAAGCACATTACATTGAGGTCTTCTCAGATAGTGACCAGGAGGACAAGGTGGAGCAGGAGTGTGGTATGGGAGATGGTGAGAGTCCAGCAGAGAGGGGACCACCACCACCACCACCTCCACAGGAGGGGAATCCTTTGCCCCATCCGGGGGAGTCCTTGTTTCTTTATGCGGAGTCCCTAAATTTCTAACATTGAGGATCAGAGGCACGATACAGGCACAGCAGGTGTCAGTCTTACTTGACAGTGGGGCTACACACAACTTCATAGATGCCCAATTGGTTCAGAGGAGAGGCCTCACCACGACTGAGTTTGAGGGCTTTTCAGTCTTGGTGTCGGGTGATCGTACCATGCAATGCACTCGGTATGTGCCCTCTTTCACAGTAGCCATGGGGAACTACTCTATGACGGACCATTTCTTTGTGGTCAATGTGTTAGACACCAAAGTGGTCATGGGTGTCCAGTGGTTGTACTCCCTTGGGCGAGTTACCACTGATTGGAAGAAACTGGAGATGGAATTCACCAGCCCGGATGGCAAATCGGTGGTCCTTAGAGGCATGCATTCGTACCCACCACAGACAGTCTCAGCGCATAGGATGGAGGCAGATCTGCGACATGGAGACATAGCATGGGCAGTGGAGCTGAGGGTTTCAGAGGTTGGAGGGCAGGCCCAGCCACCATCTCTAGACATGCAGGTTTTGTTGGATAGGTACTCAGTGGTATTTAGAGATATCCCACCAAAGCAACCACCTGATAGGGGATTTGAGCACACCATCGAGCTAGAGACTAGTGTGGAGGCGGTGATTACGACCCCTTATAGGCATCCTAAGGCCTATAAGGACGAGATTGAGTGAGCCATCAAGGAACTATTGGCATTGGGCCACATCAGGCCAAGTTCTAGTCCCTTTGCTTCTTCAGGGGAGCTGGTGAAGAAGAAGGATGGAACCTTGCGCATATGCACTGACTACCGGGCCCTCAACAGGAAGACATTGAAGAATTGGTACCCCATACCCCGCATCGATGAGTTGATGGATGACCTTAGAGGAGCCAAGTACTTCTCTAAGATAGATCTACGTTCAAGGTACCATCAAATTAAAGTGATGGATCACGATAACCCCAAGACATTTTTTCGATGCCATTATGGGCACTTTGAGTTCTTGGTCATGCCATTTGGGTTGACCAACACCCCGGCTACCTTTCAGTCGTGTATGAACCATGTGTTCTGGAGGCAGTTAAGGAGGTTTGTATTGGTTTTCTTCAATGACATCTTGATATACAGCAGGACTTGGGAGGAGCATCTCCAACACTTGGAGGAGGTGTTGCATATTTTGGAGGAACAACAGTTCTATGCCAAGTTGTCCAAGTGTGAGTTTGGCCTAACTAAGATGCTCTACTTGGGGCATATCATTGGTGCAGATGGGGTGAAGGTCCATGAGGAGAAGATACAAGTTATCCGTGATTGGCAAGTACCCAGAGATGTGATATTGCTGAGGGGCTTCTTGGGCATCTGCACATATTAGCGAAAGTTCGTCAAGGGATTTTCGCAGTTGGCAGCTCCACTCACGAATTTGGCAAAGAGAGGGGCTTTCGCATGGACAGATGGGGCACAAACATCTTTTGACCGCCTCAAGGAGGTGATGAGCGGTTGTCCAGTTTTGGCACTTCCGAACTTCTCCCAGCCCTTCACCATGGAGTGTAATGCATCCGGGGAGGGAGTTGGAGCAGTACTATCTCAGGTGGGCACCCCATTGCTCTCGAGAGTCGGAAACTCTTACCCCATGAGAGTTCATATTCTATATATGACAAATAGATTTTGGCCATTATGCATGCCTTGGCCAAGTTCCAATGGTATTTGTTGGGTAACAAGTTCCGAGTGAAAATTGATCACAACAGTCTTCGTCACTTCATGGGGCAGCAGGACCTCAACGACAGACAACAGATATTGTTGATTTGGGTAGCATCGAATGTGCTCCAACCACGAAAATTGGTGGAGAGGCTAAAGCACGTGAGATCTCCAAGACCCAGAAATGGTTTGGGAAGAATCTAACTAGTTTGGGAAATATTAAAATAATTAAAAAAAAAATTGAAGTTCCTAAGTCTAAACTTAGGAAAAATAAAATATTAATGTGCATTAATATAAAACTGAGTTAGAATGGTCTAAAAGTCATGGATCAAGCCAGATCTAATCTTAGTCGTTGATTAGGGACTTAATCTCAATCGTTGAATTGTCAACAAGAAAAGTATAAGAAGAGGCTTGAGGGTCAGTAGGAGAACACATTGAGTTGATCATGAATTCGATTTTCTGGGGCAGGGCTTGCTGAGAAAATCGAAGGAGTGATCAGAGTTGCAGCTGAGGGGTAGTGAATACAGTAGCAGAGAAGCAGAGATAGTACCGGGAGCATCGCGCAGAAGCCAGGAGAGGGTTGACGCATATCTAACTAGAGGCCACGCTGAGGCAGCCAGAGACCACGCAGAGGTAGCCAGGAGCTGCGCAGAGCCTGAGGAGGGCCAGCGTGGGAGACGCAAAGGCTCCTGAGGCTGACACAAAGCCCCAAGAAGCTAACGCTGGGCCAGAGAGGCTAACGCAGACCCTAGAGGCTAACGCTGGGAGATTTCGTGGGGTAGACTGGAGATATGGAGAGTTAGATAGGGTGACGCAGTCCCTATCAGAGTGATAGAGAGCAGCAGAAGTGTTGCAGTGTTGCTGCGGGATTGTTCCTCCGAAGATGTAGCCGAAATATTTGTCTCTAACTGAGAGGTACTAATGTCGAGGGCATTCTCTGTTGGGTGAGCCATTTCTGGCACCTAGATTGTATTCTGAAACTGCTTAATAATAAAACCCTCTGATAGCTGCACCAGTTTTCCCGCATTGGGTTTTTTCGGGGAAATTAGCCCAAAAATAAATGTGTCACTTATGTGCTTGTTTCTTTCAGTTGATGATCTCTATGTGTTGATATTGTACTTGTATTTATTTTCAGTATTTACATGGTAAATAACTTGTTAATTAACTGAATAAGTAGGAAGAAATAAATCAGATAATACAGGAAGAATTTCTAACGGATAGACTTAGAAATTCCAACATGGTATCAGAGCGTGGTTGCAGATCACGAGATAACTGAAGGCATCAGCCGAGTAGAGCAGCAACAACAGAAACAGTTGTCCCGAGTGACAGAAGTTGTTCCTAGAAGAAAGCAGCAAGAAAGGGGTGACGTAGAGAGCCTGCGTCATCCGTTCGAGCCAGGAGGAAGATCAGCGTTGAGGCAGAGAGGAGCAAACTTGACCTACGCAGTGCCCGGTCATCTTTCTCAACCAGGAAGGATCGACACTGTGGCCAAGAGGTGCAGATTGTGCCGGTGTCGGGATTGCACAGAGCGTAGAGACTCTAACCTTCAAACTGTTGGGGCATAGGAGGCTATGGGTAAGTTGTGGAGCAAAGTTGGTGGGGTACTGTGGTTAGAACAGTACCTAACAGGGCAAGACCAAGGAGGAGGAAGTTGCCGCTGAGGATTGGCAAAGGGATTTCCAGAAGGGAAATCGAGGCTCAGAGGGAGTCAAACGGAGAACTTCCAAATGGGAAGTAGAGAGACTTGAAAGAGTCGAAATAGGAGCAGCGAAATGGCAGTGAATGGGCCAAGAGATCATGATAGACTAGACGGAGCTTCAAACTTCGTAGTCTGGAAGGCCAAGATCTTGTCCATTCTAGACAGGTATCGCATCAAACACTTCACCTTGAAAACGATAGTGATCCCGGTTGACCCAGCTGAAAATGACAAGTACGAGGAGGCAATGGCCAAGGCAAAATGCATCATCCTTGATGGCATCAAGGATCATGTGGTGCCACACATTGCCAAGAAGGAGGCGGCAAATGAGATGTCGGAGGACGTGAAGAAATTGTACCTGCATACTTCTGTGCAGAGGAGGATGTTACTTGAAAATCAGCTGCGGTCATATCAGATGCAGACGGGAGAGCAGATAGATACCTTCCTCGATGGATTGAAGGAGATCCGTGATCAGCTAACTTCCATACAGGCCACACCGGATCAGGAACTGATGGTGAGGATCGCATTGAACACAGTCTCAGAGGATTGGGAGGTATTTGTCCAGAGCATACTAGGTAGGACGAGCCTTCCAAATTGGAAGGAACTGTGGACGGCTCTTCGTCAAGAAGAGATCAGACGGGTGTCCAAGGCGGAGAGTAGCGAAAAAGGGGTCAGAATCAAGGAGGAGGAGGAAGAAGAAGACGCGGCTCTCACATCTGTGGGAAAGCAGGAGAAAAGAAAGAAGGACCCCTCCAAGGTCAAGTGCTTCCATTGTGGGGAATTGGGTCACTATGCGAACCAATGTCCTAGGAAGAAGAGCAAGGGAGAGGCTTCTGAGACCAAGTTTGTGCCAGCTAAGGCGGAGAAGGAAGTGGAGACTGATGACAACTGTGCCATGAGTGCTCATGCACCTCGAGAGAAGAGGTGGGGAGACATCGAGCTGCAGTCAGATGGGCTACAGGTGATGAGGGGCAGGATCCTCAGGTACCCAACCTCTTGGATTATACTTGGCTACGGGAGCCCCAAAGAAGAGTAGCAGGACTGGCGGATGTCGGTAGAGACGGATGCGAATGGAACGACAGAGAGGGCTACAGTGCAGGAGTCCCAAGACAGCATGAGGTAGTAGTGCGAGAGGCATGGAGTTGTTGTAGCAGCGCAGAGGTCTATAGAGGGAGCACTAGTTAGCGACAAAGGGAGCTTCAGCATCGGCAGTGTTTCTAGCTTGACAGAGACGTCAAAATTGGGAGGATCAGTTACTTCTTAGTAACTGAGTTGCAGTGCAGCAGTTAGTAGTGGCAGCGCTATGGGCAGCACGATGCAGCATGATGAGAGGGGATGCAATGCAGATGCAGCAGTGGCAGTGGTAGAGCCATGGGCAACAGCACGGATGCAGTTGGAGTTGTCGTACGGATGCAGCAGTGGAAGTGGCAAGGCCATGGGTAACAGTACATGATGTAGCAGTGCAGAGGATGTTGCGCGGGGAGGCCTAGCATCAACAGAGGGACCAATGTTGGATAATTAAGGTGATACTCAATGTGGAGTATTATTAGAGAACAGTCCTCGCTAAGAGGGAATGTTGATTTGGGGTAGCATCGGATGTGCTCTAGCCACGAATATTGGTGGAGAGGCTAAAACAAATGAGATCTCCAAGACCCGGAAATGGTTTGGGCAAAATCTAACCAAATTGGAGATATTAAAATAATTAATATTTTCAATGGAGTTCCTAAGTCTAAACTTAGGAAAAATTAAATATTAATGTGAATTAATATAAAACTGAGTTAGAATAGTCCAAAAGTCATGGATCAAGCCAAATCTAATCTTAGTCGTTGATTAGGGACTTAATCTCGATCGTTGAATTGTCAACGAGAAAAGTATAAGAAGAGGTTTGAGGGTCGGTTGGAGAACACATTGAGTTGATCAAGAATTCGATTTTCTGGGGTAGGGCTTGCTGAGGAAATCGAAGGAGTGATTAGAGTTGCAGCTGAGGGACAATGAATACAGTAGCAGAGAGGCAGAGATAGTACTGGAAGCATTAGCGCAGAAGCCGAGAGAGGGTTGACGCTAACGCAGCTAGAGGCCACACTGAGGTAGCTAGAGGTCACGCAAAAGCAACCAGGAGTTGTGCAGAGCCTGAGGAGGGCCAGCGTGGGAGACGCAGAGGCTCCTGAGGCTGATGCAAAGCCCTGAGAGGCTGATGCAGAGCCAAATAGGTTGACACTGGGCCAGAGAGGCTGACGCAGACCCTAGAGGCTGACACTAGGAGATTTCATGGGGCAGATTGGAGCTAGAGAGCTAGATAGGGTGACGCAGTCCCTATCAGAGTGATAGAGAGCAGCAGAAGTGCTGCAGTGTTGTTGTGGGATCGTTCCTCCGGTGATTTAGCCAGAATATCTGTCTCCAACTGAGAGGTACTACTGCCGAGGGCATTCTCTGTTGGGTGAGCCATTTCTGGCACCCAGATTGTATTCTGAAACTGCTTAATAATAAAACCCTCTGATAGCTGCACCAGTTTTCCCACATTGGGTTTTTCCGGGGACATTAGTCCAAAAATAATTGTGTCACTTGCGTGCTTGTTTCTTTAAGTTGATGATCTGTATGTGTTGATATTGTACTTGTATTTATTTTCAGTATTTACATGGTAAATAACTTGTTAAGTAACTAAACAAGTAGGAAGAAATAAATCAGATAGTATAGGAAGAATTTCTAAAGGATAGACTTAGAAATTCCAACAAAGATGGGTCAGCAAGGTGCGAGCCTATGATTTCAACATAGAGTATGTGCGGGGAAAACATAATGTGGTGGTTGATGCCCTATCCGGGAGACCTGCAGGCCTATCACTCATGAGCATTTGCCATGATTGGAAGGCACAGTGATTGATTGAGTATTCTAAGGACAGGAGGGCATGCGATATTCTAGAGGGTACCCACGCAAATGAGCTCTACCGGGTGATGGACGAGGTCATCTACTACAAGGGGCACATATTTCTGGTTCCCAACACGCAGTTGAGGGAGAGAGTGCTCTAGGCAGCACATGACTCGCCACTGTCAGGGCATCAGGGGTCCAGGAAAACATACATGGCCATCAGGGAGCATTTCACATGGAAGGGCGTTTCACATGGAAGGGACTCAAGGGGGACGTGTTGAGGCACCTACACGAGTGTGAGGCATGTCAGAGGAACAAAAGGGAGTTGATTCATCCTGCAAGATTATTACAACCACTCCCCATCCCCGAGGGGAAATGGGAGAGTATCTCCATGGACTTCATCACGGGGCTCCCCACAGTACAGGGCAAGGATTGCATCTATGTAGTAGTTGACCGGTTGACCAAGTATGCCCACTTTTTCACCATCCCTACCAAATATTCGGCTTCACAAGTTGCAGAGTTGTTCTTTAGGGAGATCTTCCGATTACACAGGCTTCCTAAGAACATAGTGAGTGACAAGGCTAGTAGGTTCACGGGAGGTTTTTGGCAGGGGCTCTTCAGGTTGGTTATTACTGAGCTCACCCCTAGCACGAGCTACCACCCCCAAACAGATGGCCAGACTGAGCGAGTTAATCAGTGGCTGGAGGGGTGCCTGAGGAACTACGTGACTGGGCAGCAGAGGGCTTCAATTCGCTTGCTGCATTTGGGTGAGTATTGCTACATTTGGGCGAGTATTGCTACAACACCACCCATCACATGTCCATTGGTATGACTCTTTTATGTCTCTTATATGGTTATGATGCATTATCTTTTGTTGACGTTGTTTTTGGAGATAGTCGGGCCCCAAAGGCCAAAGATTGGATCCAAGAGAGCCAAGATATCCTCAAGGCTCTCAAGGATAACTTAGTGACAACGCAAAACCAGCAGAAAATGTACGCCAATAGGCACCGGACCGCCCCAAAGGCCAAAGATTGGATCCAAGAGAGCCAAGATATCCTCAAGGCTCTCAAGGATAACTTAGTGACAGTGCAGAACCAGCAGAAAATGTACGCAAATAGGCACCGGACCGAGAGACATTTCGAGGAGGGGGATTTGGTGTACCTCCGGTTACAGCCATACAAGCAGTCCACATTGAAGTAGAAGGGGGCCGAGAAGCTAGAGCCCCGTTTTTATGGGCAATAGAAGGTAGTCAGGCGAGTTGGGGAGGTGGCCTACGAGCTCGAGCTGTCTCCAGGGAGCAGGATTCACAACATATTCCATGTCTCATGCCTTAAAAAGGTGTTGGGACAACGGGTGACAACAGCAGTGGAGTTACCCCCACTAGATGAAGAGGGCCATCTGGTTTTGGAGCCTGAGGCCATTTTGGACAGACAGGAGAGGAAGTTGAGGACCAGGACCACTAGATGGTTTTTGGTGCGTTGGAGAAACCTGTTGGATGAGGATGCCACCTGGGAGGGTGAGCACATCCTAGAGCACCCAGCACTGAAGTTGCATGAGGGCAAGCAACATTTGCGAGGGGAGGACTGTCATGTCCCTTCACAAATGAATTTGTAACACGTTTTTCTCTCTCCCCAATTCTGTACAAATTTTGTTAAGTAAAGGACCCAAGCAATTTTGACTTAGGGACTTAGGAGAAATGAAGGTTGGATTAATTTTCTAGTGGAAGGTGGGGACTACCCACGTGGGAGAACACATGGGGCAATTCAAATTGCCTTGGAGGGAAATCATATGGCTGTTGGAGGGGCCCGCATGAGGAAAAGGGAGGCCCACGAAGTCATAAGGAGGAAGAGCTCCTCACATGAGGATTCATTCATTCTTGTACATCAAAATCACTTTACTGTTTGCTCAAGCTGCTTAGCCGAGTCAACTGGTTGCTTAGCCACGAATCTCTCAAGCGGGAGATTCAACCTTGCCTTTGAGGGACTACGAGTGCCACCCTGGGAAGGCATTTTCAAAGCACCTTGAGGAGCACCAAGGAAGATTCATAGCCAGCACACTCAGCCACAAACCAGCAATGCGTATTTCTGGGCCAGCAGAGAAGGGAACAAGCAGTTGTGATCAGAGCTTCATTGGGCCAGCACTTACCGGAGAAACTTGGAGAGTTGAAGGATATCAGGAGGTCAGCCTTAGCGAGGAGTTTTGGAGTAGGTGGGTGCAGCAATTGGGCAGTTTGAAACTCAGCCTTAGAGGACTATGTAGAGGGCCAGACTGGGAATCACGTGGGCATTGAGGGAGAGAGCCACAGCGCTAGGATCACATCAGGGAAGGAAGAAAATTCATAAGGTATCACATCCCAGCATCATTCAGACAGATCGAGTTTGCCAGCTTGAGCAAAGAACGAGTTCCTTGGGGATCGAATTTCAGAAGTCTGAACTAGGCCAAACCCTTCCTGGGTTTTGGTGGGTTTTTGCTGAGGATCAGGGAGTTGAAGTTTCATAATTTTCTAAGCACGGGAAGCAGTGTTTCCAGCATTTCTTTTCTAGCAGACAACGTAGTTTTTGGGCAGCGTAGATCAGTTCTAGAGCAGCAGTTAGACAGCCCTCAGATCATCAATTGCTCACTTGCGTTTTGTCACACTTGTCCTTGGAGACAAGCCCACGTGCACCATTCCATTCATTGTTGTATTTTCCCATAATGATTTAATAAAATGGCTCAGAAGTTCTCTATTTCCAGCGTTTTCATGGGTGTATGATGATTGTTTCTCATTTCTAATTGTTGGTTTGTCTACTTGCTTTGTTTATCACTTAATTTCCTAATTAGAAACATTACATCCTTAGCAGGGATAGTAACATTCCCTTTGATAAGTTTTATGAGTTCATTCTCCTTGAGAAGTAAGTCAGTCCTCTTCTTCCATGCAAGGAAGTTAGTTGTCCCAACTAGTTTGTTACTTTCCTTGCAAAAAGACATTGTTGAATGTTCAGAAGGGGACATATATATACTTACTTGAGATGTAATAGACTTGCTTTCTTCTTGAAGATTTGATAGCTTGCCTTCTTAGATGCTCTTCAAGTTGCTTTCTCCCAATGGACTTGCTTGATGATGAGATTTTGCTTGATGATTTGGCTTGTAGTACTTTTCTCCTTGAAGGTGGTGTAGCTTGATGTAGGTCCCTTTTGGCTTGCTCTACTTGAACGTGCCTTTATACAAAAGGCTTCTCCTCTTGCTTTTGTAGTCCTCCTTGATGGATAGTAAATGGTAAACCTTCCTTGTCTTTGATGTAATTGAGACTTCTTGGCTTGATGCTTCAACCTTGTAGTTGCTCTTGAGATATCTTTCCTTGATGAGTCACCTTATGAGTGTTTTTGAGATGCCCTTTCCTTGATGTGTCACCTTAGCTCCGATACCATGTTGAAGAATGATGGGCAATTATGAATATTAGGATTCTTCTAGACTTGATAACAACTTGTGAAGTACTTTTGCAATTTCCCTTTATTAGCTTGATCTTCTTCTTCTTATAAATAGTGTGTGTTTACTTCATCAAATTGCTACCAAAAACAAAGAGCGAGAACACAAAAGTTGGCTCGCTGCTAGGGCCAAAATCTCTCTCTCTCTCAAAGAGGAAAATCCTTGAATCTCTTCTTATAGATATTTAGATGTTGAATACCAGGACTCTTAACAAAGTAGATTCAAAGTTACCTCCAAGATATTTGTCACTAACTTTTGCACTGCTTGATTCACTATCATCACTGTTCTCCTTCTCCTTATGCCTTTCACTGTCTTCGATACTTTCTCTTCTCAACTTGTCATAGTCCTTCGTTGATTACACCAGAGATAAGATATGTCACTGCTTGTTACTGTGTATACCAATGCACAGTCCTATAAGTCATATAGTGTATGCATTACAGTGAGTGTCCTTTCGAAGGATGTCCTAAGAATACTCTCTTGACTTATGTATCTTCGTATTCTTACAGGCTTTCAAAAAGCCTTTCACATATAGTTGAACCGAGACCCTGAAATATATCTATCGAGAGTAGTTCTGAAACTTCTTCGATGCTCTGAGATAAATACTGAGGCTCTGAGATATACTTCGATGCTTCACCGAGACTTTTGAGACATATGTCGAGGCAAGACTTCTGAGATATATATGCCGAGACTATATACACCGAGATTTCTAAGATATATATGCCAAGACTATATACACTGAGATTCCTAATTATATATGTCAAGACTAGATACATACCGAGACTCTACTTCTGAGATATGTCCCAGCTCTTGTGGAATATGCTGGGAATTCGTCCTTCGATCTATGAGCTTCTAAGATAAATGTCGAAGCTCTACCCTTCACTGTGTATTTGAGAGATATGTCAAGACCCTTCCTTGTATATTTGATGACAGGGATATATGTCGAGACCCTTCCTTGTATATTCAAAGACTTGTGATCTGAAGCCTTATGTTTCTTGATTCTTCGTTACCCATGTATATATACAGGTCACCAATAATGCTTCAAGCCTGCAGGAGAGTTTTCAAATCTGAGCCGACATTCCAACGAGATATACTGTAGTTTGTAGAGTGAGTTTCTGCATGAAGATAGTGACACTTATCTTGGAGCGTTCTCTTTGATCTTTAAACATAAGAATGCTAAAGACATCAAGAAGAAGTCTTTTATCTATGGTAAACACATCTTGCTCATGAAACCCATGATGCGAGGAATAACATTTTTTTCATAAAATTATCGTTCAACGTCATAATGAAAACCGAACCTAGTTACCTTTCCTTCAACAAATGCTTCATGACTGGGCCATGTATAATGAATGAATGTTCCTAGGGATGTTTCATTGTTGAAATCCATCTTGATAAGCCATCTACCTTGCAAAACAAAGTATAAGGTCTTTGAGGTTGCTTTTGTTGTTTCCCTAGTGCTAAGCGAAGCTGTCTTTGAGGTCTCCTTGAGCTAGGAAATTCAAAGGTCCATAGTCATAATTCTACCTGACTCCAATCTCCCCAAAGGATTAGGCACTGGTCCACCCAAAGGTGATCACCTTAAACTTTATTCATCCTACTCCTTCTCATTTTCTAGGCCTAGCCCATTAGGTCCCTTATGGCATCATTTATCTTGCAAACTACCCATCAAAAAAATTTGATCTCTTGGCCCCTACTGCATTGGTGTGTCTCCTAGGTGCCCTCCAATCTTGATGAAATTTCGACAGTGGAATTTTGAGATATCTCGAGCCCTAGCCTCGAGATTGAATCTTGCCCCAGGTTTCCTTAGGCTAGAAGCCTCATTGGGACCCTCACATTGTCTTGCATTAAAAATTCTTTCTTTGGTCCCTTTCTCCCTTCAGAATAGCTCAAGCATATCAATGGTTGGTAAACCCCATCCCCTTGACCTAACCCCAGGTCAACTTGGTCTTGTGTGGTCCCATACACTATTAAGGGTAATTCTTCAAGGATCAATGGGAATCCAAGCTTTCACAAAGATTTCAAGGCCTAGGAACCTCCATTATAAGATATATACCCTAAACCTAAACCTTGAAATTCCCCTTACGCCCTTCCTTGAGAGATTTAAACCTTGCCTCCAAAACAAGCAAGCCACATATTTGAGCCTCTCTTGTGAATAGGCTTCTAAGATCACCCCTCACCTTATCATTGGTCTATCCATTTTGTGATCCTCATCATAACGGGTCTCCTCCCATCAATGAAAGTCTGTAAAGAGCAAGGAGCCTTAACCGAGGTGATAGTGGGATATTGCTCCATTGTTGCCCTTAGCCTAGTAGTAGCCCTTCAAGGATCCCCTTTTAGGACCCCAGCTAGTTTGAGCGATAACATTTTTGGCACTATTGGCGGGGAGAAAGCAAGTCTGCCTCCCTAGTGAATCATTTAGGAATTGATTCACTGACGACAATTCAAGTATTCCCTTGGCGACTCCGCTCATTCTTAAAACCCCTAATTTACTAGAAAGTGACAACATTCCTCCGGTGACTAGGGCTGCTGCAAAAAAGAAGGAATGAGCCCCATCACCTGCTGGGACCGCTCTTCTCCCTGAATTTGAGGAAGTTAGTGATCCTACCCCAAAGATGGAAACTAGTTCTACCACTGACTATCCTAAGATGACCAAGAGTGAAAGACATCCCTTTTAAAGTTCAATGATGATCCCAAACCATTACCTGAAAAGTATAACCGATGGTTACCCAAATTCAAAGGGGATGCTACTATGAGTGCCCGTGACTTTGTTGAAGAATTCTATTGGCACATGTCCCCTAGAATGATCTTTGATGAAGATAGGCTCATGATGTTTTTTGCTCTATCACTTGAGGGACAAGCAAGAAAATGGTACCTTAGTCTTCCCCCAACATGCATCGAGGATTCTGATGATTTTGAAGACCTATTCATGAAAAGATGGTCATGCAATTCCCAAGGAACCTTTAACATCAAAAAGTTCTATCAAATAAATAGAGGGAGGGAAGACATTTGGGAATTCATTCAAAAGTTTGATAGGGTAGTTTGAGATATCCCTGATCACTTGAAACCCTCTGATGCTAACATCCTTGACAAATTCATAAAAGTTGTTGGGGGCCACCTCACCTATACATTAAGAGACAAGAAACCTTCCACATTGGCCAAAGCCAAAGAAATAGCAATTGAGGTCGAAGAGAACCTATGTATTTCAAGAATGGATGCCAATGACATTCCTAAAGCCAAAGTCGAGATCAAGAAGGAAAAGACTAAAGATCAACATGAAGAAACCCTTTTGGCCATCCTTAAAAGGATGGAAAAGCTTAGTGAAGAATTCCACTCATGAGATAGGGTAGTTATGAACAAAATCACTGCATTAGAAAAGGCCCAAAAGTCTAGTTACATTCCAAGGGGTAAACCTTTTCCTAAAAAGCAAAGTGATGAAGAGAAACCAAGCTCATCTCAAGTCCCAAACACTTTGGCTCCAACCAAAGCCATAGAGCAGGATTCATCCTCTGAGGAAGAATAAAGTGAGAGTGATGAGAGTGATGATGAAAAGATAGTTGGAATGATATGTTAGAAACATTCTTGACGTTAACCCTGGAAAGGGTGCTGATCGCGGCCAGAGGACTGCATGAATCTTTCAGATTTCAAACATTAACTTCTAGCCTACTTCTATTTTCTGTGAATAGGAGAGAGGCACCTAGGTTGGAACTTCATACATGAAAGAAAGAGGGAAGGGGTTGGGATCAATCCAGGTTGACTTTTCTGGCGGGATTGGGATCATGGGAAAGAAGCAATTCACATATAACATGTTCCAAGCAAACCATTACAGAGCATGCGCTGGGTTGATTGACTTAAATAATAAGGGCGTGATCCAGCTCTGCCATTCAGTGCTCTAAAATCGGTCAGTTGGTCCTATGTGGTCCTCTCTTTGCCTTGTTAGTGCGTCCCCCAGTTGTTTTAAAATAAAACCATGTTACTCTCAAAAGAAGTTTTCAGCAGAACTTCCCTTAGAATGCAGCTTAGTGGAGGGTGGTTTAAAAGGCAAGACATTGGTAGAGGAAACCTGGGTTCAAATCCCACGGGCTCTCTTTTGGTTCCCCTTTGGATTGTATGCATATTTTATTAGCTCCTAATAATTATTTCTAATAATCTTCAATCAGCAGAGCAAGGGGGACCTTCTCTAGCAATGAGGATCAAAAACATTTGAACTACGAGGTCCAAATCCTCTGGACTCCATCATACATTGAATTAAAAAGTAAAACAATATCTCCTACTTATTATCTCTAATAATCTTCAATCAGCATAGCAAAGGGGATCTTGGCTAGCAAGGAGTATCAAAAGATTTTGAACTACTAGTTCCTAATCCTCTGGACTCCTCATCATACATTGAATTAAAAAGTAACACAGTAACTTTATTCAGTGTCATTAAAAGGCCTTTGTAATTTTCTAACATATAGCCTCCCCCTAATGTTTTTGTCTCTTTATCTTTGCGAAATATAGGCGAAAGGAGCCAATCTCAAAATTGGGTCCTACGGACTCCTCTTGCACAGAAATTTGAAAAACGAGATGCTAATGGACTGTACTTTGTTGCCAAAGAATCCGTATGGCGATTCAAAAGCTGTTGGAGCATCAACTCAGCAATATAACGGGAATATTCAGCAATTCACATTATTGCATGAAATTTTGAAATAACTGCCAACATGTAATTTTGCCTTGGAACTACTTTGTACATTTCTAAATGGCCGCAAAAATGCGCTGAAACTGGGCGATTCAAAAGCTGTTGGAGCATCAACTCAGCAATATAACGGGAATATTCAGCAATTCACATTATTGCATGAAATTTTGAAATAACTGCCAACATGTAATTTTGCCTTGGAACTACTTAGTGCATTTCCAAATGGCTGCAAAAATGCGCTGAAACTGGGCAGTACCTAGATGGGAATATATATTGCGTCCAAATAAAATTTGGACATAATAACAGCTAAGGGAAAGGAAGTCCGTTCTGCGGTGCAGCCCCTTTGGACATGTTTCTTGAAGCACTTCTGCAAAAACGAAATCATTGAAATATCATCACCATCATGGATTAAAATTATCCACAGTCAGCATGGCTTCTATTTCCAGTAGTTCCCAGTTTCTGATTTTGATACATTAGTTATCACATCCAGGCACCTATAGAGTGGTAATTGTTCAAAGTAGAAGATGGCATTGATCTAAGCAGCTATGCGCATTCCTTCAACACTACTGTAACTCACATATGCAAATCTCATGAATAGTGATGGGTTCTTATCCTTCTATCAATGCCCACATAAGCTTGCTGCCCATCGTGCATCTGGAACCCCATTTAATCCATCTAAGAAACATCCTATCTGACAGCCTGATCCTCCTAGCACAGGAACAGATAATTAAAACCCAAAAAAGTCAAAGCAAACAGTTTTCCATGGCAAGGCTAACTAAATCATCCGGTGGCTAAATCATATAATTGTCGTCAGAAAATTCTGAATGCAGTGAAGTTTACATCAGCGACTCATCGATTAACTCAAAATGGGATAAATTTAATACAAATCCCTCGAACTCAATGAAATTGTTCAAAACAGCATGTTGTTTTGTTAGATCCTTTCGAGGAGGGTGATTGGGAGAGTGGCCCGTGTTAGTGGAACTACTATCTGCAAAATCATGAGCAGATGCACTGCAATGATTGAAAATCCGTAAACAGGAAGTACTATCTGCGAAATCATGAGCAGATGGACTGTAATGATTGAAAATCCGTAAACAGGAAGTGAAAACTGCTCAAGCCACACAGAGAACATGAGTACCTAATTGAGCCTCAAGCTTTGCCAGCTGAAAATCAATATCTTATGCTTAAAGGCAAATGAAATTTCAATACCATTACACCCACCACCTATTTTTCTTTGTGAAAAACAGTGAAACAAAACCTTATATACTAGCCACCATAATAAATCTACCGCGCAAATACTACTAAATATGACACAATTCTATCCAGCACTAGAAAATTTCAATCATATGAACTAGCCCATTGAAATAACATATTTTTTTAAATAATATAAGTTCAAGCCGCTTGGAATTTCAATGAAGTCAATCTAACCCTATTGAAAGACCCGATTTTTCTTTAATTTTCAAATCATATCAATGCACCCATTTGAAATAACCAATCATTTCGCCGAAATAAATTCAACCCATTTGAGGGCTTGTCTGTAGAAACTCACCCAAATGATCCGCTCTCCACAGCCAGACTCTGACAGAAATTGAGCACCTGTCCCGTCATTCCACGGCAAAGCCGAGTCCAAAAGAGCGTAGAGAGTGCTGACAATTCCTTCTCCGGCAGTCTTCAATACATTGCAGCTGCTGGGAGTGGCTCCATCAGTCAAGCCCTGTTTATTGACATAATCCTTCAGCCGGTTCACAATCGTCTCCGTTGGATTCTCTGCAACTCCATGAAATTTTGTGAATCCTGTCACATGGATTTTAGTTACGGGAGGCCCCTCTGATCCCATTTTCTCACTTCTGGATGTCCGAGGTAAAATTCACAGCCCCCCAAACCCAATTACCTCCGCGCTTGAACCAACATTTCATTTGAAGGTAGGTTGGTCGGTTGAGAGACGACAGTATACGTCATTTTCAATCATTGCCGAAGTCATACGGAATATTTCTTGAGAATCCGTTGGGACTCGGGAGTATTATAGATGTATCAAAATCCTACAAAACTCCATATGTGCATCCAAAGCTCTTTTCCACAAACTGCCTTTTGAGATTCGGATGAATGGGGTAATCACATGCATCAAAAGGCCCCTTTGCACAATGTGACTTTTCTCATTTTGATTGTCCGTCCACATATATGGTAATGTAAGGTAAGGGGAGGAGGAATCAGAAAGCCAATTGGGACACGCCATGCCATGAAGTCATTCATGATGGCTTCCTCTCCCTATGGGCCCCAAAGATTAGGTTGAATGGTAAGATGCCATTCCACCTTCTATGCGGACATCGTACATAATTGGCAGAGAAGGAGAAATTGAAATAACACAGGCGAGAGCAACATCTCAATGATATTTTTGGTTCGGGAATATGGTCTCCCAAATTTCTGTGTAGGATAAGATCAGTTTATATTTATATTAATTTATGAGGCCACCTAACAGATGGAAAATAAATGAGGGTATTGTATTTATTTTTTTATATATTAATTTTAAAATTATTTAGTATTAATTTTTTTCGTTTTAAAAATTTAGTTCTTTTGGCTTAATAAATTTAGAAAATGAAATGAATCTCAATAGGTTTAATTATTAATTTTAATTTTAATTTTTTATTTGTTTATTGTGAAAATATTTTATAATTATTATTATTTTATTTTTATTTTGATGTAATTTAAGTGTGTCCAAATATTTTATTAATAATTATAATTATTATTTATTTTATTTTTATGTAATTTAACTGAATCAAAATATTTAATAGACTATGATAAAACATTACAACATTTCTTCACGTTATATTGGATAATGCATTTTGATATAATTATATATCAACTTTCTTATACCATTGTTGAGTGGAGAGGCTGATTCTATAGGCCAATATCAGAGGATGTGTTAGTTTGTATGTCTGTCTGTTCCCATTTAAAATAAAAATAAAAAATAAAAATTATGTTTTAAATAGAAAAATAATGCCAACTATAATAAAAAAAATGAATAGAAATTTAAGAAGGAAAAAAAAAAATATGAGTAAGATGTTTAAATCTTATACTTTTCAAAAATATTTCAACAAGAGATTTAAATAAACTATTTAAAGATCTATGTTAACTAATTTATGTAGATATCAACTTCATATAGAAAAAAATGTTAAAATAAAACATTTTGATGTTGTATATAAAAATATTCATTGTAATTTATTAATAAAATATTTTAATAAGAATTAATATTGAAATATACTTAAAATATATTAATAATAATAAATCATTTTAACTTGTATAATAAAATATTTTGATGTAAAATATTTTAATGTAAATTAAATATATATTATATATGATTTTAAAAAATATATATTTATATAATGAAAAAATCAAATTTTTATACTTAAAATATTTATTTAATCTTATATATTCTATTTAATATTAAAAATATAATTTAAATAATAAAAAATAATACAATATATTTTGTACTTTAAAAAAATTAAACTTGCAAAATTTTAATCAATCCTCTCAATTCATATGAGATCTGTACATAAAATAATTCATATTAGATCATAAATGAAATGAAATAGATCTGTGCTGATAAATATCAACCATTATAAACTCTTCTTTTATACATCAAAATTGCATTACCTAATTTTATATAAAGAGACTTTTGTACAGAAAGGGTATTATTTTTATGGAGTTGTCTATAATGCGACTTTTTGAGATTCCGGTGACGGAATGGCGGAAGAAATTGAGATGAAATCATGATTTGTTGCAGTTAAAATGGTTTTTTAACTGCATATTCGGATTCAGCACCCTGAAAAATGGGACGCTTTCATTGTGCAGAAACTAGTTATCAAACTTCGATTTCAATAAATTACTGCCGGATTTTCACCGGAAAAAATCGCCGAAAAGGCTTTCAAAAAGTCGCGTTAAAGACTACGTCTTATTTTTATTATGTATATTGTACTATTAAAGTGATGTTTGGATCATTATTGTTGTTGCATTGTGATTGTATAAAGCTTCATTATATGAGTTGGTAGTAAATGTGCAAGTTATGATTGTGATAGAGTTGATACACGTGTTCGTTTTCACAAAGATAATGTATAAAAGCTACCAAAAAGGTGTATAATGCCAAGAAAGGTAAATATAGTTCGAGGAAAAGGTTATATTTAGAGGTTAATATTTTAGTTTTATAAATCAGTTGAGAAAACTTTTCAAAGATTCGATCATGAAATGAATAGTGAGTGACTATGGCAATAACGAAGAGAAAGCGCCAAATGAAAATAATGATAGTAAAACCAAACATATAGTTTAGCTGAAAGGATGTCGTTTTAGCTTTAGCTAGAGTTAGTTTGTTTTTAGTTGGCAGTAAGACACCAAGCAATGATATTCGATAAAATAAAGTGACCAAAAAAAACACCAAGCAATGATATTCCATAAAATAAAGTGACCACAAAAAACACCAAGCAATGATATTCCATAAATATTTTTTTTAATTTAAAAAATAAAATTTATTTTTTACATTAAAATTATTAAATATTTATAAAAAATAAAATTTATATATTTAAATTAGTATATATTTATTTTACTTTTAAATTTTAAATATATTAAGAATAGATAAGATCAATTTTTTTATGATGTAAATATTTTTTTAGTATAAAATTTGAGGAAAAGTTTGTAACTCAAAAAATTTAATTTATCTTAATATTTGGCAGATCTTGAATTAAGATGAATATAAATTAGTTCTTAATAATATTATTTACGCTAGCCCTTGGGGTAGCTAAATTAGTGATTGCCATGATATGAAATAGTATGTAAACAAGAGATTCAAGGTTCAAATCCTTGTGGATCACGCCAACCAAAAAAATAATATTATTTATATTATATATAAATTTCACATCTTTAAAAAAATATTAAAATCCTTATTGCACTCGAGATGTGCTCTACCACCCAGTACATAAGGGAGGGAGATGTAGGGAGATGTTGTCACATAATGTTACATTAAAAAAATTAAAAGCGGAGATATTTTTTTTTTTTTGTAAGCTTCGGCGGGACCCCTTTTTTTACAACTTTTTTTACAACATTTACAACTTTTTACATCAATCACCTGCCTCTGCAGGACTCGAACCTGGGTGGGGGGAGTGACAACCTCCGCCCCTACCATTACACCATGCACGTCATGTGCTAAAAGCAGAGATATTGTCAAGTAATGTTATGTTAAAAAAAATGTAGGAAGATGTTGTCACATAATGTTACATTAAAAAAATTAAAAGCGGAGATGTTGTCACATAATATTATGTTAATATGTGTGTGTGTGTGTGTCGAACAATGAATGAAAAAAAAAAATGTAAATGATCAAGTCAAATAATACAGAAGAGGATATCTATTTTTTTTGTTTACTATTTTTAACCGAAAACTCATGCTCTGAAATACCCATTCTTGATTATTTCTTACTTCTCACTTTTTGTTTATGCATATACTTAATAAATGTTTCACGAGAACAAATATATAATTCTCTATTATAATGTAGGGTTTGTTCCTTCATCCATTACTTTCAGTACATTAATAAGTAAATATTATATACCAAACACCTTGTCCATACAAGTAATTATTCTATACCAATACATTCATTATAAGTAAAAAAATAAAAATATATGTCAAACAATGAATGAAAAAAACAACAAAAAAAAATGTGAATGTGAGAGAAATGTTGTTACTGAAGTTATGTTAAAAAAATAAAAATATATGTCAGCTAATTAATGAAAAATAAGGAATATGAGGGAAATGTAGTCATTACCTTGAAAAAATAAAATTAAAAATGTTGTCATTACCCCGACATTATTGTTCTCAAAGCAGATAAAGGAGGAGTTGTGGTTATCATGGATATGGAGGACTATAGAAGAAAGATGTTGGATCATTTATGTAATAGTGGCAGTTACAAAAAGCTTTAGAAAAACCCTATAAAAAAGTCTCGAATGTTGTAGCTTCCGCTATAAAATCTAGTAGCTCTGTGAGCTCCATCAGCCATAAGTTTATTGAAAGAAACCCTCTCACTCCTAAGATTTATGGTCTTCCCAAATTCCATAAAGAGGGTGCCCCCCTCAAACCCATTGTCAACACCATTGGTGGGCCAACTTACCTCCTATTTAAATATTTCGCTCGGAAACTTAAACCTCTAGTTGGCCTTTCTTATTCTTTTGTCAAGGACTCCTCCTCGTTTTTCGATGAGTTAAATAGTTTAACTTTTGAACCAGGGGACATCCTTGTCATCTTTGATGTTGTCTCACTCTTCACTAATATCTCGATCAATGAAGCGGTTGAAGTGATCAAGCGTGTCACTGATCTGGATACAGCCAAATTGGTAGAGATATGCCTCACCTCTACCTTTTTTAGCTTTGAAGGTGAGTACTAAGAACAAACCTGCGTTGTTGCCATGGGTTCCCCATTCTCCCTTGTTGTTGCCAACCTTTTCATGGAGTATTTCGAATCTAAAGCCTTGGCTTCTGCTCCATTCAAGCCTAAGCTTTGGAAGATATTTGTTGATGATACCTTCATCAACTGGCCTCATGGTTGTGAAAAGTTGGATTTATTCCTCCAGTATCTAAATAATATTTCAAGCTTCATGAACTTGAATTCTCTATATGCACTAGCTATTTTGGGTTGATTGATCAGTTAACTAGATGATCACTAAGTTAGGCTGAAGTTCCGATGCACAATTGACCTTCCACTAGTTCCTCTAGCAGTTGGAACTAGTTTAACTGAAAACAACTTGAAATAACTAACATTGATTACTGGGAGAGATGGCTCGTGAAGGTTACAGATAGGGTTTCTGGTCACTACAGGTTACAGAAGTTAACCATGGAAGGCCACCAATAACCTGCTTGACGTTTTTACTGTCGCGTTTTTGTGGTTCTCTCTGTTGCGCTTCTCTTACCTGGGTTTTTGACCTGTCGGGATTTCGGGGGGTTATTGTTGTTCCGTTACCAGCCGTTTCTATCTACGGTCTGCTCCTGTTTCCTGGCAGTCCGGTCCGAGTCTTGGCATTTCTCCAGTTTTTTCCTGCAGTTTCGAGGTGTCCTCCATTCCAAGGAGCAGCTGTCGACATGGATGACATTGATGCCGTGGACTATTCTGAAGACCCGCTGGAGGGGGTATCCATCTGGCGTTCCTCATTTCCCGCGTCGGTTGGACTGTATAGCTCTGGTTACTCTTTGGCGGAACCGTCACGGACGCATCTTGTGGTCCTGCCAGATGACCCACCTACCTGGCCATCGCTTTCTACCCCCCCGGCTTCCCCGGCTACCCTTGGTTTCGTCTCTGACTGCCTAAACCCTAACCCTGGGTTAGACCTCCTTGTATCAAGAGCACAGGCTCGACTGATTACTCCTCCACCGGTGACCGTGGGTATTGTCGGTTTAAACCCTCAGGCCTCTTTTGCTCCTCCTTCTGGCAGTTTTATCGTTGTCCCGCCTCTCGCCGATACTTTACCTACCTCTGTTGGCAGCCTCACCCCCTCCTCGTCAAACCCTAACCCTCCCCCTGTTTCTTCAGACCCTCTTTCAGTTCGGGTACAACATCAGTCTCCTCTTCAAGGGATTAAGAAGAAGTACAAGTGCTACAAATCAAAGGCGGACGACATCTTCCTGAGATTAGAAGAGGACATTCAGTGGGGAGAGACTATGGATTTTGCTGATAGAGTCTTGGTCGGTCGCATCAGAGGACGAAACTACACGGCCGCCCGTTTGAATACCTGGGCATCAGAGGTTTGGGGTCACCATCTGGTGGACATCCCCTTCGTGCAGACTTTTGTAAGCGGTTGGTTTGCATTGAGATTCACTCGTGCTGATCACACAAATTGGGTCTTATCCTCCTACTGGCATTTCGAACACGCCCCGGTTCTTCTGAAACGTTGGACACCTCTTTTTGATCCAGAGACTGAGCAAATTGGCATAGGACCAGTGTGGATTCGGCTCCCAGGTCTCCCACTACAATACTGGTCTGAAGACATCTTCAGGCGGATTGGCAATGCTATCAGCACCTACATGGAATACGATAAGTCCTATCAACACACGGGTATGATGGCATATGCTCGTATCCTAATAAACCTCGACACTCGAGGAGGCTTACAGGAGTACATCACTATACAGTGGAGGGACACATCCCGCAAGTAGATCATTGATTACGAAGGCATCCCGTATCGCTGCCGCAGATGCCACAAAGTAGGGCACTTGTACAAGGATTGCCCTCTCTTGCATAAGAACAGGGGTACTGATCAGAGAATGGAGACTGAGTAGCCCAGTGGAAACCCTACTCGGCAGGCTATAGACACTGAACCAGAAAATATTGACAAGATGCAGGGGACTCCCGGGGAACACCTGATAAAGAGGCATCTGACAAGCGTCTTGCTGATACAATCCCTCCCTCGCCTCCTCCTCCAACATGCTCCGGTCTAGTGAAGGAGATCATCTCGACATCGGGTATGTTATCTTCATCTTCCCCTCTCACTTCTCCTATATCTGGCATTTCGAAAGATATTGCATCTCATTCATGTATGGGTACTTCTCCCCCTATTTTTTCATCCTCGATCTCTTCGTCTTTCTTGAGATCCCAGGGTTTTCCCCCCCCTCCTCTCTCTATTGCTCCCTTCCCCTTCCCCCTCCCATCACTGCCCCCAGCATCCCATCTCTGACATCATCCTCCCTTCCTACTCTCCCCTCCCTCTCCCCCCCTATATCCCCCCGGTACCCACTCCGCTCCAGATCGAAGGATAGGGGATTTGATGCGATTGGTCTGGACCCTGTGATTCCCCCAACCTCCCTTAAATCGTCCAGGGGACGCCCATCACAACTCACTAAAGCCAGACACACTGCGGGTGAAGAAGTTTCCCTCGGGTGACAGCAAACCATTGTCAGGGCCCTTAGAGCTAGGAATGGCCCTCAACCTCACCCTCCATGAAGTTCTTATCCTTCAACTGTAGAGGGTTTGCTAGCCCTCCCAAAAAACTAGCACTCAGAAGACTGCTTACATCGACCCAGTTGGACATTATATTCTTACAAGAAACCCTATGCTCGGCTGTTTCTCTTATTTCTACACTTAATTCTTGGCTGCCAAATTGGACCTTCCATGCCATGGACGCGTCTGGGAGATCTGGAGGTACTGCTATTGGTTTCTGCAATAAGTCTATGGAACTCAGGAACTTATGGGGAGGCAGAGGTTTCATAGGCATGGACATATTTGCCCACACACTTGAATCTGAAGTCCGTATTATGAATGTATATGGTCCATGCGTGGACAGGGCGATATTTTGGAGGTCCCTCCTCGACTCTGAACTCTTGCAGGCAGACAATATCATATTGGGGGGGATTTGAATTTTTCGTTGGGATACAGTGAATCCTGGGGTCACTCGGCCCAAGTTGATGGCCTTACTAACACTATCTCTACCTTACTCGAGGAGCATCAGTGGGTAGACATTCCATCTGCCAGGATACAGTATACTTGGTCTAACAACCGCAGTGGTGACCACAACCTTGCAAGGAGACTAGACAGATTTCTCATCAAAGAAGCTTTCTTAAGTTCTCATCCTCGTATTAGACAGTGGGTTGGTACCGGAGGTATTTCTGATCATCGGCCAATATTTTTGGAGTTGGCGGATACAAACCTGAGGATTAAAAGCCCCTTCAAGTTCAACGCCTCTTGGCTCAAGGATCCCTCTTATATTCAGCTGGTTTCCAATTATTGGCAAACAAACCCTATTATGGAACGCGAGGATCATACTAATGGCTTTATCAGAAAATTGACAGAACTTAAGAGGATCTCTAGAAATTGGGCACACCAGAAACGAAAAAATGATGACAACTTTCTGAGGGAGGCAGAATGGGCCATTGCCACATATGAGGACACATCTAATGGCACCTTCTTATCACAGGAAAGCAAAGACCTATATACCTCCCTCGTCACGAAGCGTTCCCAAATCCTGAAAGAAAGGGAGGAGAGCTGGAGACTCAGAAGCAGGGCAATTTGGCTCACTGAAGGAGATAACAATACTAAGTTCTTTCATAAATTTTCCAATGGTAGAAAAGCTATAAATACTATTTGGGAACTTCACAATGAACAGGGTCAATCGGTAACAACACAGCGGGATTTGGCTAGATTAGCCATTGAGCACTTTAAAAGCATCTACAAGGCGCCTAGAGATGTGAATATTTTGGAAATCATGCGGGTTGCTGAACATTTTCCCAGGTTTGTGCAGCAGGAAGACTCGGAGAATCTGATGATGGAAGTGACGAAGGAAGAACTTGAAGCAACTATAAAATGGTTCAAGAAAGACAAGAGCCCTGGACCTGACGGGTGGACCATCGAATTCTATATTGCTTTTTTTGATATCCTGGGGGATGATTTACTCAAGATTGTGGAGGATTGTAGAAGAAGTGGCAAAATATCCCCAACCATCAAATCCACCTTCATTGCCCTTATCCCGAAATCTGACTTCCCTTCCTCTTTCAATGACTTCCGACCCATCTCCCTTTGCAACTGTCTGTACAAGATTATTGCAAAGATCATCGCAAATCGCCTGAAGCCAATCCTGTCTAGACATATATCCTCAGAGCAGTTTGCTTTTCTTCAACACAGACAGATACATGAGGTGATTGCCACAGCTCAGGAACTCCTACACACTATGCAGACGAAGAAGCAGAAAGGCATGATTTTGAAGGTGGACCTCTCGAAGGCCTTCGATAGAGCAAATTGGCTCTACATTAGATTATTATTGACCCACTTGGGTTTTCCTTATGCATATATCAAGTGGATCATGAGTTGCATCAAGGATGTATCTTACAGTGTTTTATTAAATGGGGAAGCCACATCTTTCTTCTTTTCAGAGAGAGGACTCAGGCAGGGATGTCCTCTCTCCCCCCTACTATTTTTACTTATCATGGAAGGATTAAGTAGATCAATCATCGCTGCCTGCAATAGAAATCAATTGGTTGGCATCAAGATTTCGGAGAATTTTTATCTGACCCATCTATTGTTTGTTGATGACATTCTCATTTTCTTAAATGGCAGTATTGGAGACACCACGGTCCTCCAGAATATATTCAAACTCTTTCAACAGGCAATCGGGATGATAGTAAATGACGGGAAATCCACAATTACTACTTTCGGATGCTCACAACATGAGATCATATTCACCACACAGCGCTTCCCCTTCACCTCTCTGAATCTGGAAGACGGTCTAAAATATCTGGGCTTCAGGCTCAAGCCCCTAGGATACAGGATTGCAGACTGGACGTGGCTCATTGCTAAAGTGGAAAAGCGCCTACAGATTTGGTACCATAAATACCTATCCCGTGCTGGTAGATTAGTCCTTATTAAAGTTGTGATCGAGGCCACACCTGTTTTCTGGATGACCCTAGCATGGATACCGAAAGGTATTTTGAACAGGCTCCAAAGCATATGCTGCAGATTCTTATGGAAGGGCAACCTACTGGGTAGAATCTTCGCTTGGGTCAAATGGGACAGAATTGCAATACCAAAGAGATGGGGAGGATGGGGCATCAAAAGGCTTGATCTTTTTTCAAAAGCCCTGGTAGCAAAGCTTGGTTGGCACCTTATCACCACCAACAGTCTCTGGTCCCGGGTTGCACAAGTGAAATACATCTGGCCCATGAACCTGATGGACTGGTTCAGACAGCTACATGGAACAAGTAATAACATCTCCAATATTTGGAAGGCGGTTATGAATGCATTACCACTTCTACGAGAAGGTATCACGTGGAGAATAAATGAGGGCAATGTTGTTCGTATTGGCACGGATCCATGGGTTGGCTGTGGCAATGCACACAGACTGCCAGCAGACTTGATTAGGTACCTAAACAGCAGGGGTATCACCCACATTAAACACATCGGTGACAGAAATAATTCCACCTTTCTTCAGCAGGCATGGAAATCGGCTCATGACTTGGACATCCCCGAACAGTGGCGACTTGATTGGCAGGAATACACGGAAGCGCTTACACAAGCACATATCCGTCTGACTGAAGAACCGGATGAGGTTATTTGGGCTTTTGCCAAACACGGAACATACTCTCCAAAAGAGGGCTACATTAGACTTATGGAACCTTACAAGCCTCAGAACATAAACCCGACTTGGAGATTACTCTGGAAGCTTAAGGCGGCCCCCCGTACCCATCTACTGCTGTGGAACATACTGTTTGATAAGATCCCTACAGGGTCTAATCTGATGAAAAGGTCCTTTCATGGCCCTTTTTGGTGTCACCTGTGTCGCAATGATGAAGAGAGTACTGAACATCTCTTCCTAAATTGCCCATCCTCAAAGGAATATTGGAATTGCATCATTGCACACTATCCATTCCTAAAAGCCTGGCAAGGGCATAACATTCTGGATGCCTGGAGTACTTGGTGTCAAAACCATATTGGAAAAGCCAGGAACATGCCCCTTCTAGTCTGCTGGTCTATATGGATTGCTAGAAACCATTCTATTTTCAACCTCAAAGCCCCACATTGGCCAACTATACTGCTCCATACTATTGCTGATTTTGATCTTCTTCCCGAGGAGGACACCAATACCCCTCCCCACACCATCATTCCTGAAACCATAGACAAATCAAAACCGTGGGCATATTTTGATGGATCCGCGCAGGAGGCAGGATGTGGTGGAGGAGCCATTCTTTACCTAAATGATTCTCATTGTTTTAAGATCCAAATTAATCTAGGCAGGGGAACTAATAATTATGTTGAACTCAGTACTGCTAAACATCTCATCCACTTTGCTTTGGAACAGCACTGCAGACATCTACAGTTGTTTGGTGACTCCAAAATCGTTTGTAATTGGCTTAATAATGCATCCCATTGTAATGCATTTTCTTTGAGGCATATACTAGGAGAAGCTCAAAGATTGATATCCTCATTTGACTCCTTTGTCTGTCGCCACATTTACAGGGAGCAAAACACGGGGGCAGATCACCTTTCAAAAGAGGCAGCGCATAGACAGGGCAATGACTGGTTGATTCAGGAGGAAATTGATGGGTCCTTCCATCAATACTATCACAGACCTTTTGTGGAACTTGGAGAAAATGGGCTATAAGCCCTATTACTTTCTGCTCATATTGTATAAATTATGGTTCTTGTATCTACTTTAGTGGTTCATATATATGACTTTGGACATACTGTTTTGGATTTGGTATATAGTTTTCTCTCTCTGCGCAGAGACATTACAATTATGGACTGTTTCTCTCTATCTGTTAGAGAGAAGGCATAGACACAATATAGCTGATAACAGACTCCCTGCGTGGAGATACAACTTTTAAGTTTTTATATCTTTTTTGGACAGTCTTATGTATCTTGACAGGCAATCTTGCCTCCACATGCATATGCCTCAGCATCTACAAAATGTAATTTCTTATATATCAATAGAAATTACGACTTTTTTCCATGGGAAAATAAAAATAAAAAATCAAGCTTCATTAAATTCACCTTGGAAACCAAAATTAATGGCAGCCTTCCCTTCCTTGATGTTCTCATCCCCAAGATAAATGATGGCTCTTTCTCTCACCAAGTCTTTCGAAAGAAAACCCACACGGAGCAATACCTTCATGCTAGTTCCCATCATTTTCTGGCTCAAAAGGTTAGTGTTCTCAACATTTTGGCCACTCATTCTCTGAGGGTCTCCAATAAAGACCACTTGGATGAGGAGAAGAACCATCTCCTTAAAGTTTTTAGGAAGAATGGTTATAGTGGGTCCCAAGGTCTTAGAGCTTTCTTAAAGGCTAAAAAAGGTCCTAAATTAGGAAAAGATCAAAGCGAGTTTGTTACTAATGTTCAACTTCCCTTTATCCAAGGTACCATTGACAAGATTGCTCGGATTTTAAGGAAGCACGGGATCTCTTCCACTTTTAGACCCCTTAACACTATTCGTAGCTCCCTCAAGTTCGTCAAGGACCCTGTAGATCCAAAAGATATGAAGGGTGTTTATTCAATCCCATGTTCCTGTGGGACCCCCTACATTGGGGAAAAAGGTCACTCTATAAATCAAAGGATTCGTGAACATGTGGCTAATATTAGACATTATGGGATTAGCTCCTCAGCCTTGGCGGAACATGCTGACAAAACTAAACACCATGTTTGTTTTGAAGATTCTCGTGTCATTGCAAGGATCAACCACTTCTATCATCGAAAGTTTAGGGAGGCTATCGAAATTGAAAAAATATCTCGCATGTTGAATAGGGATGATGGGTGGAATATTAGTAGTTGTTGGATCTCGTCTCTTTGTTTCCTTACTTAGTGTCTTTCCCCTTCTCTTTTCCTTCTTAATGTTGTTCTCTCGTCTTTTTCTTCTTTTTTTAATTAATTCCTACTTTTATTATTAATATACTCCTATGTATTTAGGTATTATTATTATTATATATATATTTTGTGAAATTATTAGTATTATATCATAGTATTAATATTAGTCATCATAATAATATTAAAACAAGGTAATGTTTCTGAGATTATATCTAACCTTTAATAACATATTATTATTAGGACTTGATTTAATAATTTCGAAATTCCTCATTTATTTATTTTGAAATTATTATTATTATATCAACATTATAATACTAAGGCAAAGTGATAATACTAATTCAAAATATTATATATATATATATATATATATATATATTACTAATTCAAAATATTATATATATATATATATATATATATATATATATATATATATATATATAACTAAAATTCATAGTTACTTATTATTAAAACCTTTATTATATTTCGTTTTAAGATTTTCTTTTTACATTTTTTTAACTATATAACGTTCATCTTAATTATTTTATCATTCTTTCAATGTCTATTTTTTTTAGTAGTTTTGCATCCCTACAATATATAATTGTTGGTTGGATCCGTACTTTCTTCCATGTCTTGATGATGTGATTTTCCGTAAACATTCTATCTTAACATTATGCACCATAGAAGTTTGCATTCTGAATTTAAAAATATATGTCATCTAATTAATGAAAAATAAAGAATAATATTGAATATATTGTTCAATTAAACTTTTTAACAAAAAAGGCATATATACAGTTATATTGTTAATTGCAAAAAGAAATTAAGAGTAGAAAAAATTAAAGAAAACAAAAAAAAAAGTATAACATTCATTTAGCGAAGGAGTATTGTTGTCGAAGTGAAGATATGTTTCATCTTCAAAAATTCTTAATCTATATAATTTGTAACATATAGTAATGAAATGAGATTATTTGTCTGTAAATTTTGTCTTGCTTTACATTGGGACAACAAAATCACAAGATTGTAAATCTTACCAAAACCACATTCTTCATTCGAATTTGATTAGGTTTTGTTTGTAATGTAAAAAACCATTTAAGATTATTTGTCAAAACCTAATATTAATAAGTCACAGTGAACTCTTATTACATGTAAAATGTTACGTGAAATTGGAATACTTACAAAACTAAAATAATAACTCCTATTATGTGTAAAATGTTGAAAGAGACTGGAATACTTACAAAACTAAAAGATTGTCTGTTGAATGTAAAATGCTACATGAAATTAGAATTTGAATGGTTACAAAAATAAAATGTTGCATGAAAAAATTAGTTGGTGTGAAGCAAATTTATCAAAGTAAAAAATAATTAGTATATCATAGTAAAAAATGCTTTTGTGTGAGTTAAATTTTCTCAAGGTAAAAAACAATGAGTATTTCTAATATATAAATCAACATAGATCCATCTTAACTCTGGATCTACCAAGCGTCAAGAGGGATCAAATCTCATCCCTCTCAGCACTTGGTAGATCCAGAGTTAAGATGGATCTATGCTGATAATACATATAATTACATACATATATACTTGGAATTTTTCAAATGTGTGTGTGTGATATGTATTGCATTGATTATATAACTTAAAAAAAAAGTTAGCCGTGAGGGTTAGCTCAATTGGTCAAGTCCTCGTTGTTAAAGCACCTTTGTTGTTGAGAGGTTATGGGTTCAATTCTCTCGACACTCTTGGGGTATATCTTCCTTGTACAAATATTCCATGGATGTAGTGGTCACAGATCATTGGGATCCATGAATCATATTAAAAAAAACAAACAAAACAAAACAAAAAAAGGGGGAAAAAACAACAACGACTTAGAAAAGAGATTTTATTATAAATATTAAGTTTTTATATGTTTATTAATTAAATTTAAATATGAACTTGTTAGAAATCCGAATTATTGTTAGTTTGTTTTTTATGGTAAAATGAATCATAGCATCTATATTTTCATGGCTAACAATATGATGATGTTAAGAATTTCTTCTAAAATACTATGTGATCTCATTGAGGAGTCTGACATTTCGAGCAAACACTTCACCCATCTTTAGGGACAAAAAGCTTAGATTGATGATATGAAGAGTGTCATACCAAGAATAAATAGAGATAGGATATGACCATTAGAGAATGAGAACATTGATGATTGAGATTAATCCCCTTACTCTCTGAATCTATGGCCTCCCCAAGATTCATAAAGAAGGGGCCCCCTTGAGACCTATTGTTAATACACTAGGTGGACCCGCTTATCTTCTCGCCAAGTACTTGGCCCAAAAGCTTAAGCCCCTGGTAGGCCTCACTAAATCTTTTGTTAAAGACTCATCTTCATTTGTTGAAGAAATTAAAGATATCAAGCTTGAACCCTATGATATTTTGGTAAGCTTCGACATAGTTTCTAATATGTTCACAAAAATTCCCATCAGTGAAGTCAATAATGTTATTAACTACATAATTGACTCTAGTATGACTAAGTTAGTCATGATTTGCCTTAATTCCACTTTCTTTAGCTTTCAGGGTGACTTCTTCGAACAAATGTGTGGTGTTGCCATGGGCTCTCCTCTCTTCCCTATTGTGGCTAACTTTTTCATGGAAGACTTTGAGACCAAGGCCTTGGCTTCTCCATAGAAAAGATTTGTTGATGATACTTTTATTATTAAGCCTCATGGTCACAATAGATTAGAATTATTCTTGCAGCATTTTAATGTGTAACTTCATTAAGTTTACCATGGAAGATAAGGTTAATGGTCGCCTTCTGTTCTTAGATGT
Organism: Pinus tabuliformis; assembly: GCA_031772625.1. Taxonomy (NCBI): domain Eukaryota; kingdom Viridiplantae; phylum Streptophyta; class Pinopsida; order Pinales; family Pinaceae; genus Pinus; species Pinus tabuliformis. The sequence goes on along the minus strand of CM062805.1, from coordinate 797,255,010 downwards.
CCTTATCTCTAAGAACAAAGGTTGGTCCATTTATCATCAAGCATTCCATAAAATGCTCATATAGAACAGTACCTTCATGTCGATTCCCATCATCATTTGGACTAGTGGTGTTTTAAACACCTTAGCCACTCAGGTTTTAAGAGTTTTTGATGAGAACCACCTTAATGAGAAAAAGACCCACCTCCTTGAAGTTTTCATGAAGAATGGTAACAAGAAACACCAAGCCCTCATAGTCTTCCAAAAAGCCAACCAAGGCCCTAGATCGAAAAATGGCCCTAGCAATATTGTGTCCAGTTTTCAGCTTCCCTGCATTCAATGAACCTCTAATAGGATTTCTCACATATTAAGGAATAATAAGGTTTCTGCCACCTTCAAGCCTCTAAACACTATTCATAGTACCCTTAAATCGTTCAAGGATCTAGTTGACCCTCCAAGCGAAAAAGGTGTCTACTTAATCTTGTGCTCCTATGCGGCTCCCTATATTGGTGAAACTATTCATTCCATTAGAATGAGAATTCAAGAACACATAGTTGAGATCAAGCATGGTCTCGTACTTCACCCATTGCAGAGCACTGAGAGAAGACTAAACATCACATCTGCAATGAAAACTCCAGATTGCTAACCAAGATTGGTCATTATCATCATAGGAAATTCAAAGAGGCCATTAAGATCAAGAAACGCATAAGTAATCTAAACAAGGATAACGGTTGGAAAATTAGCAAGAATTGGGTTCTCACCCTTTTGTCAGTTTTCTTCCTCTTGAATCCTCTTATGCCTTGTGTTTTGCTCTCTTTATATTTTCTTTAAGAGTTCAGTATTATTATTTTCATTTTTGTCCTCATTCTTTCTTTCTTTTTTAATCATATACATAGAGATAAATATTTATAAAAATAATTTAATTTTTATATTTTATATTTTTAAATTTATTTTCTTAAATTTATTTTTATTTTTTTAATTAATTTTTTCTATTCCATCATATTAGGGATATAATTAATTAATTCATATGGTTGGTCATATATATATATATATATATATATATATATATATATATATATGACCAACCATGTATATATATATGACCAACCACACACACACACACACACACACACATATATATAATTGTAATGATAGGGTTTTATTATATTTTATTGTAAGTTTTTAAGTAATTTAATTTTTTTTCCTTGGATCCATAAGATTGTTGAGTCCATTGGGCATGCGGCCCCTTTCGGTGGGCCTACCTAAGGGTCATTACTAAAAAAAATTGAAGTAATCTTTTAGTAATTAAATCTTTAAACCCTATTAATTAAGGTTATTCATATAGTTAATTAATTTTAAGATATATATGTGTGTGTGTGTGTGTTCTTATTTTTTTTTTTTTTTCATTTTATTTATTTTTAAGCTTTGGCCCTTTTAATTTTATTATATTAAGGTTTTGACCTTTTTTGTTAGGTATATGACTAATATTTTTTTTTGTAAGTAAGGATTCATTAGATCATGGAAAATTTACATAATATGTAGCCATAGAAAGTCTTTGTTAGACAATGTCTAGTTTGAGCAAAAAGCAAAAATGACTGACTAGCTTGGAACTATTATGGGGATGATTGTATGCCCATATATGGGAAAATAGATGGCCTCTCTTAATGTTATGAGAATAGTTTAATTATACAAAAACCAAGTTGATATATAAATGAACCACAGAAGCAGAGAAATCCTTTCTTAATTCTTGTTTGTGATCAAGGACATGCCTAGAGCTACTTGAAGGGATCCTCTTGTCCATCCTTCAGCCAGGGTGGTTGTTCCCATTCCACTAGAGTTGAACCATAGCTTGTGTTTGCATCCTGTTGTGGGTTCACCTCCAGTTGTTTATCGATTGCCATTGTCCGACTACTAGTCATTGGTCCCATCACACTATTACTCAAAGGTCCTGGTTCCCTGATGTTATTTTTTGTAGCAAAGGATTTTTTCCAACCACGAAATTTGGTGGAGAGGCTAGAACAAATGAGATATCAAAAACCCATAAATAGTTTCTAGAAATTCTGCCTAGAAATGACTTAATTAGATTATTAACCAGTTTTTAAATATCTCCTAAGTCTAAACTTATGGAATATGGTTAATTAATTAGTATTAATTAAGTTAAGGCATGAATTATCTAGAAACTCACACGGATTTATCCAGAGATGATCCCGGTCATCAATTATGTTTTAATCTTAGTCATTAGTGCTCCAACAGAGGATTATAACAGGAGGTCGATGTGGTGATGGAGAGTGCACTTGAGCAGTTCGATTTCTGGGCAGATTGATTTCCAGAGTAGCAATAGTCAATTGTCGAAGAGAGAGCTAGAGATCGAAGCAGTGAGAGAGGGTAAGAGATAGTGAGGCTGGAGGAGCCATTCTAGATCTAGCGAGTGCATTTGCAGAGAGGCAGAAGAGCCACAAAGAGGTTGATGCAGGGGCAGTGCAACATTCTCTAGAGGCAAGATCAATTTGCTGAGAGGGAGAGACATTTTCAGTTCCAAAGGCGGGGAAGGAGTCCTAGAGTGTTGAAGAAGCATATTTCGAGTCAGAAGAAGGTAGAACGACTTCATTAGAGACCATTCTGAGGCTATACATCCAGCAGGATGTGCAGAGTAGCGCAGAGGTTGACACAGAGGGTCAGAGGGTCGAATTTCTAAAGGCAAGTTGAACCAGGAGATTGCCTGTGGGTGAGGAAAATTCCTCACTAGATTTTTTCCAGTATTTTTATCTGTAAGATTGCTAGATTTCAACATCCAGTTGTACTTAGAATTTCTCATTACTACTTAATAATAAAACCCTCAATTGTTGCATTGGTTTCCCAAATTGGGTTTTTTCAGGGATTTTTGGTCAAAAAATAATTATGTTATTTTTATGTCTGTGTGTTAACATTTCTTCCAACATTTATTCTTCCGCAATTTTAGCAGCGTGATTTATTCAGTATTTTCCATAATAAACAACAAATAAATTGTTAAATTAAATTAACAATTAGGAGAATAATTTATAGTTGTTGCAATAATATTCCAATTTGGAATCTTCACATGATATCAGAGTGCAGTTGATCAGCCGGAGAGCTCAGAGGCAAAGAGAGAAGGAATTTTGCTGCTCATTGAGGGCAGCAGGTTGAAATTCCAAAGGGAAACATAGTCATTATGTGAGGAGACTGAGTTACTTGTGGAGGTTCGATTTTTCTGAGTGAGGGGCAGAAAATTTTGATCCTACGAGATCGAGTGATTGCAAAGGTTGAGGGACCAACTTAGATTTTTCGTTGAGCAGATCTCTAGCTGGATGCAAAGGTTTTGTAGTAGTATGCTAGAGCAGAGCCAGCGTCGGGTGGAAGAGAGAAGAGCACACAGAGAAGGAAAAATTTCCTCATGGAACTTCTAGTCTCAAGAAGTTTGATTTTTCCTTGCAGATCAATAGTCGTTGTGAGCAGATCTTCTCACTCCATAAGGGAGTGTGAACAACAAAGCAGCAGCTGAGCAGAAGGAAATAGGAAATTTTTGACAGATTGTTGAGATGGTCACTGTTGGGCTTCATGATGAGGACAAGTTGGATGGAGCTTCCAACTACGTCATATGGAAGGCAAGGATGTCCTTCCTTCTAGATGAATATGGCCTGAAAGCCTATATTGATGCGGTGGTAGCAGTTCCCACAGAAGCGGATGACCTGAAAGAGTACAAAAATGAGATGGCGCAGACGAAGAGGTTGATCCTAGATGGAGTCCGAGATCATATTGTCTCACATATAGCTGACAAAGATACTGTCAAAGAGATGTGGGAGACTCTCTCCATGTTATACCAAGGTACTTCTGAGCAGTGGAAGATGTACTTAGAGGAGAAGTTGAGATGCATCACAATGCGGAAGGGGGAAGGCATAGATCCCTTCCTAACCAGATTCCAGGAGGTTCTAGACCAATTTTCAGTTGTTGGGGAAGCACCTCAACCCACATAGATAGTGCAATTGGCACTCAATAATGTCTCAAAGGAGTGGGAGGTATTCATCCAAAGTGTCTTGGGTAGAGATACCTTGCCAAGGTGGGACAGGATGTGGGCCAATTTGTAGTAGGAGGAGTTGAGACAAGCTCTATTGAAGAGCTCTGTCAGTGGTAGCAGCAACGGATTGAAGCATGTGAAGGAGGAGGAGAATGTGGCCCTCGCATCTAAGGGTCCCAATCAGGGTTAGGGGGAGCAAAGGAAGAAGAATAAGGACATGTCGAAGGTCAAGTGCTTCAACTGTGGTGAGTTTGTTCACTACAGTACCCAGTGTCCTCTCAGGAAGAAGGAGAAGGAGGAGAAGGAGGACTAGTAGGCAGCTTCAATAGAGATCGATAGATTATCCTCCAAGTTGGAGGAAGACTTCGCCATGTTTGTTGATATACCTCCAAGAGTGAGGTGGGGAGATTTGGTGTTGTAGCCCTAGAATGCTACAGACAGGCAGGATCCTTGAGGAGTCCACCTCCAAGATCAATACCTTGCTACGAGGGCCCAAAATATTCAGTAGCAGGATGGATCAGTGATACTTGATGCAGTCAGATGTCAAACTGATAGTCACAGAGATTAGTAGTAGTTAGATGTTGGGGAGCGAAGTGCAGAGTTGGCAGTAGTGTAGTTGGCATAGTGCACAGTCAACAGTAACGTAGAGTCTTCAATATATAGTGTAGAGGCTAGTAGCATTCAGAGACTCAGATGGCTGATGCATTACACTGATCACAATTGATTCAGTATTTTGAATGTTTTTCAGTTGCAGATGTTGCAATTGTAGCAGCAACAAATGAGAGGGAGTTGCAGTGTTGGCAACAGTTTAATAGGGTCAACAACATCACAAATGCAGTGTTGGAAGCAGTTCAACAGGGTCAGCAGCAACACAGATGCAGCGTATATCAGAGTTGCGTAGTAGTTGGTGGTAAGTATGGCCAGACATCAACAACGTGACAAAAGATAATGCAAAGACATGGTGTTGCTACACGATGTGCAATAGCACTAGAACACATTCCTCGCTAAGAGGGAGTGTTAGTTTTTGTAGCATCGGATGTGTTCTAGCCACGAAATTTGGTGGAGATACTAGAATACCCAATATCTCCAAAACCTGGAAATCATTTCTGGAAATTCCCCCTGGAAATGACTTAATTAGATTATTAACCAATTTTTAAAAATTTCCTAAGTCTAAGCTTAGGGAATATGGTTAATTAATCAATATTAATTAAGTCAAGGTGTGAATCATATAGAAAATCACATGGATTGATCAAGAGATAATCCTAGGCATTGACTATGTTTTAATCTTGGTCGTTGGTGCTCCAAGAGAGGATTAAAAGAGGAGGTTGATGTGGTGATGGAGAGTGCACTTGAGTAGTTCGATTTTTTAGCAGATCGATTTCCAGAGTAGAAACAGTCAATTGTTAAAGAGAGAGATAGAGATTAAAGCAATGGGAGAGGAGAAGAGATAGTGAGGTTGGAGGAGGCATTCCAGATCCAGCGAGTGCATTTGCAGAGAGGCAGAAGAGCTGCAGAGAGGTTGACGCAAGGGAAGCGCAACAACCTCTAGAGGCAAGCTCGATTTTCTAAGAGGGAGAGACGTTTTCAGTTCCAGAGGCCGGGAAGGAGTCCCAGAGTGATAAAGAAGCATCTTTCAAGTCAATAGAAGGCATAACGACTTCATTATAGACTAGTATGAGGTTAGACGTCCAACAGGTTACATAGAGGCTGGCACAGAGGGTCAAAGGGCCGAATTTCTGAAGGCAAGTTGAGCCGAGAGATTGCCTATGGGGTGAGGAAAATTCCTCACTAGATTTTTTCTAGTATTTTTCTCTATAGGATTGCTAGATTTCATCATCTGGTTGTACTCAAAATTTCTCATTGCTGCTTAATAGTAAAACCCTCAACTACTACACCGATTTTCTAAAGTTGGGTTTTTTTCGGGACTTTTTGTCCAAAAATAATTGCGTTATTTTTATGTGTGTGTGCTAGCATTTCTTCCAACGTTTATTCTTCTGCAATTTTATTTGTGCAAATTGCAGTTTGATTTATTCAATATTTTCCATAGAAAACAACAAATAAATATTTAAATTAAATAAACAATTAGGAGAATAATTTCCAGTTGCTGCAATAGGATTCTAGTTTGGAATCTTCACACCCGGGGGTTTTCTCCATAATATTGCTTAGAATCCAAGGCTTTCCATAAGACTATTCCCGGCGCCCCCACCCTCCCCCTCGCCCCCTCACCCCGCTCATTGGTTTCATCTTCATGAGACAGAGGGGCTTAGCCCCTTGCGAGACTAAGTCTCGAGGACTCTGAGAAGAAAAATTGTTTGAATTGTTGGAAGGTGTTGGAGGCGAAGGAGGAGGTGGGAACCAAATTCTCATGTCTCTAGCTATAACTCGTAGAGAAGCGCACACCTGAATTAGGTAAAATTCCAGGTCGAAGACACGACCTTCCACAATTGTCTTGACTTCTTCTTGTTCTAATAGTTGGCATCCTAACATATTTCTCAATGCCCATAGATTATTGCATGTGTTTCCAAGCTCTTGATCTATCATGTCCACAACCATGCGACGAATGCGTCTTGGAAGGTCCTCATCGAAACACTTAGTGCTAGGGCCATGCTAAGGAGGAGGTGGTTTTTGACCTTTGCCTCTTCCCCCTCTCTTGGGATAGTTGCATTCCCTAACCATTGTTGCTAGCCTTATGTGACTAGAATTTATCTTATCAACTCCACTAACTTTCACTCTGGTTTCTTTTGTGCAAATGAGCAATTGAATAGGTTATTTCCTTGTTAGTCGATTTTGTCCCAAGTTGGAAATAAATTCTAAGTTCTTGTTGCCTTTCCACCCCATCACAAAATTTGCATGGGGCTTGTGAAGATGGTTGGCCTGGAGTGTCGCCATCCTCCAGCCTTAATTACTAGTGCATTGACTGACATGAAGTCTTTCAATGCCTTCAGGCACCACTTGATCACTCAGATATGGGGAGGTATATGACTAATATTAGTTATTATCTATCAATATATTTATATTTCCATATTTATAGGGTTTTTAATATATTTTTAATCTTTTGATCGTTTATTTGACTTATTAATTTTTGCCCTTTCTTTTATTTCTCGCATATTTATATTGCTGGACCAGATTAGACTTCTCATCATTGTCCTGATGATGAGCCACACTTGCTGGCTAGAAACATCGATTCAAATAATAAGTTGTGATGGATCTAGAAGAAAAATTAGAGCTATTCACATCACAGAAGCCTAAATTTAGAATTTTTTCAAATTATATAAATTGAAGATTTTTTGTTTTATTGATATGTTAAAATATTTATATTTATTTATTATATGATTGTAAATCTATTTTAATTTTAGGTATATAAAGCATTGAGAGGAATCATGTGTAAGATTTTTAATCATTTAATTACATGTTACATATTAATTCCTTTAAACATTCCATGTTATGTATTAATTCCCTTATATTAAATGATGAAAAAATTGACGCCTTGAGAAATTTGATGTGCTTGAGATATTTTCAGTTGAGATGGATCTATGTTGGTTTGTTTTTTTATTTTATATATTGTCACATATAATTATTTAATTTTTGTTTAATTTTTTGTTGTTGTAATGTGATGTTATGTGACAACATATCCTCCGTGTTATGTTATGAATAGAGTTTAATCTTTTTTCTTCATTGTCAATTAATGAAAAACAATCATTTTCCTAATCTCATTAATAATCCATGAACAAAAATATTATTTTTCGTTATTTTCTTATTACAAATTAATTAAGTAGATATTTTTTTCTCTATGTCGAGGACTAACACATAATCAAAGATAAATGTTTGTTATTAAGATTGTTTTTTTTTACAAGAGTGATTAGTAATTTCATTAAATATGTGCCTGGAACACAACAGAAAACCTGGGGAATGTTTACATTTAGTACAAAGGTGCCAGATCTTCTAGAAATATCACATATGGAGTTTCAAAAATTACTATAGTCCTTCTTTCATGTTCATATATCATGAAGGGATTATTACAACTACACGCTCTACAAAATTGGCCAAGAAACACAGTACATTTGCAAAATTTAACCATAAATCAACTAGGAGGGATTGATGGACATCTTATCAGAAGATCCCCCTAAGGCATTACTTGTTGTGTTGTTGTTTTCTTCAACATTCTTCTAGAGTTGCCTGTTCTCAATCTGACTTCAAATCCAAATGATTTTCTCTTCAAACTAGTTCATTTTGGTCTGAAGCTTATGTAATTTTTCAATGAAGAACAAAATGGAAGCTAATTTTCGGTTCACGTGTTTCTTAAACTCATTGTTCCCATCATCATTACCTATGGGAGAATGAGGAAATATAGGGCAGTGGTTGATCTGAAAACGATCATATTAAAACTGATGTAGAATTGATTATGCCATTAATGAATTGATTATTAACCGGAAGTGCAGAAATCGTGAGAAGTGAAGAGAAGAAGGACTTTGCGACAGTTGGAAAACTTAATCAAGATGCAAAACAGAACTGAAAACAACAAATACACAGCTATACCAGACATCAATATTGTTTACGAAGTTCATCCCTGATGGACTACGTCTTCGGGTCCTCTTTCAAGATGGGCGACCGCTTTATTAGGAATGAAGCCGAGGAGTTTGATTACACAAAAATTTGACCAAACTGAATGTGCTCGCAAGCACTTCTGGTTACTGTCAACAGAAAGTTCTTTGAACCAACTTTCCAACGCCTATCTTGGTTGCCAATTCCGACTCCCGATGCTCCTATTACACTGAAAACAAAACAGACTCTCTCTTGCAGAATCTGCATACAAAAACTCTAAAAACCTCTCCCCTCTTCTTCAATGAGCATACATGCCTTTTAAAGGCGTCCTGGTGCACTTGAGGTCTCCAAATTATGATTGGCATGTATAGGTTGATTTGTGGGATTTGATTCCCCTTGGTTTCATCACAAATTGCCACTTAGGGATTATATTTATGATTCTTGGCATTAAATCCACATTAAAATCTTTACAAACCCAAAATAAAACATTAGAATAGTCGATGACCATTAGCTGTCAGCTAACCGGGTGGAGGGGGTTAACCGTCGGCATGTGAATAGGTGGCTGACTGCCACCTAACGGCTTACTCCGACGGTCCCGGCTAGCGGTGTGGCCACGTGCTCTGATCTCATGCTGACTGTTACCTGCTATCTCGCGGTTCCGACGCTTAATTGTTGTCCGTTAACCCTGACGGTCCCCGTTCTTGTTCACATTGCCACAGCTCTCTCGACGCGGTTACAGTTACGGTAACCTCCAACCTGCTAACCGAAAACCTTTTGCGTTGTTCACATGATCTCCGATGCGGTTAAGAAGCCGATACGGTTAAGGACTGTAATTTGATTTAATTGTAATGTTTTAATATAGGCCGAGGGGTAATAAACCATAGTTTAGGTTTGTTTTAATGTATTTTGATTAATACATTGTATGACAATGTATTTTAAATACATAACATGAATGTGTAGTGTTTGAAATATGGGTTTAGGGACTAGGTTAAGGTGTTTAGCATAGGCTTAGGGTTTTAGGCATAGGATTTAGTACATAGGACTAAGATGTAGGATTAGGATTTTTAGGGTCTAGAATAAAAAATCCATATTACATATTTTGTCACAATGCGACAATCAAGCCATACATATCATCGACAAACGATGACCAAACTTTGCCATGACGACAATCCATACACATCGTTGACAACTTGGACGATGCGTCTATGCCACTGACGACACTGATCATAACCAACACTGTCGATCTGTCGAGGTTGAACTGAAGCGACAACGACACTGAACGACACCCATATTCACTGATGACGACACTTTGAACACTTGTGTAATCGAATCGACAGAGCCACCTGGATCAGTGGTTCAAACACCCAGAACTTGAGGAAGGGGCACCTTGATTCTACCATGCGGGACTAAGATGTTAATTTCCCCGAAAACAACCAAACTAAGTTGAACTCGTCTCTAGTTCCAGGAGATGGATATGCCTCTAAGACTCGAAGTGCCAAGTAGAGAAAATGAGCCCAAATCCCCAAATATAAACCACAAGGTTTGAAATACGGAGGATCCCAGGAAAAGAACCATGATTCTGCCCAACTAAAGATACAAAAAAAAGAGTATTCTGGGAAATGATCAGAATCTTTGGTGGGCAGGACTTGCTAAATAGACCAAATTTTGTGACTAGGTGGATATTGATAAGGAAACAAAGATCTGCCCCAAAGGCATGAACATAAATACCTACAATAACATCTTCAGTCTGTCAACCCATGCAAAATTAAATCCTCTTGGTGCACTTGAAGGAGGGTAGATTAAGCTCTTCACATAGCTATATAACACCAAGGTTTCTTGTCTGGATAGTGGAGCATGAGATCTCCAACCCATTTTTAATCCTCTAACCAAAGGATTACCAGGATTGGGAGAGTGCGAAAGATCACTGGAGTCTTGGAGGAAATGTTCCAACCATCTTCCATAAATGTCATTATTTTTCCTCCCAATATCTTCAAGAACCATATTTTCTTTGCTTGAACTAAATTTCCTTGCCTTGAATGCAACACAATACCCTTATCTCCACCACGCTTTAGTGAACGCATCCATTTAAAACCACTTAAATTTACCCCGTCTGGTATTCCTTAGATTGAATGTACACTTGGAGGATAGAGCATGGATAAGATTTGAATTCTCCATTGCCACATGATTTAAGTCCATAGGCACATGGCCTTCTTCCCCACAAATTTCTCTCCTTAGCACAACATAGTTACCGATCAAATGAGAAAATGAACTGGTACCAGTTTTTTGAGGTAGCAAAAAATCACCCGATTTTGGAAAGTGGTGATTCCAGAATACACCTTTTTTTTTAAGCATATTTTTGGCACTTTAAATTTTCTTATGTATCAAGTATGAACATTTTTTTTTTTTCGATGTTAGTGATTTTCATGCTGATTATGAAAAGTGTTGATGCAACATCAACACATTTTTTTAAATGTTAGTGATTTTCATGCTGATTTTGAATAGTGTTGATGTAATATCAACATATTTTTTTAGAGAGCTTATTTTTGCACTTTAATTTCATTTATTTATTTATTTTTTATGTATCGAGTGTGAACATTTTTTTTTTGTTAGTGATTTCCATCTTGATTTTGAAAAGCGTTGATGAGCATCAACCCTTTTTGTTGAGAGGACTTGGTTTTTATAGTTTAAATTTTTCTAATGAATTAAGTGTGGATAAATTTTTTTAAATGTTGGTGATTTTCATATTAGTAATAAAACATAAAAAATAATAATAATAAAAACATGACAAAAAAATTCAAATACAAAAAAATATATATAAAAAAAAAAGAAAAACAAAAAACCTATAAAAATGTTAAAAAAAAAACATAAAACATAAAAGATGACAAAAATAAAAATAATAAAAACATGTTAAAAAAAAAAACATGACAAATAAATTAAAAAACATAAACCATAAAACATGTTAGTAAAAAAAAAACACATGACAAAAAAAATAAATAAATCAAATATAAGAAAATAAAATAAAAAACCTATAAAAATGTAAAAAAAAAGCAAAATTAACTTGTAAAAATAAAAAATTAGTTAAAAAACAAAATATAAATATAAAAATATAAAAAAAAGGATTTTTTTTTTTCAAAAAAAATATATAATTTAAAGAAAAACAAATTGATCCACACAAAAAAAATCTATAAACATTTTTTTAAGTTAAAAAAAAATAATAAAAAAAACCTCATTACAAAAAAAAAACTTAAAATAATTACCCAAAAAAATTAAATTAAAAAAAAATCAAGAAAAAAATAAAATAAAAGATAAAAAATATTTAAATTAAATAGTTTAAATAAACAAAATAAAAAAAATAAAATAAAATTTAAGATTTATTTATTTTAATTAAAATTATAAAAATAAATAAATAACATTAACATAAATAAATAAATAAAAATTATATATATATAAATAAATAAATAAAAATTATATATATATATATATATATAAATAAATAAAAAACGAGAACAAGATGGACACATGAAAAAGTCAAGGGACAAGATCGCGGGTGAAATGTTCTATTCTCGGGAAGAGAAGAAATACTCTCTTATGAGTTTTTTGTATAATCAAACAGTTACAACAACAATAGAGCTGTGTATGTACATGAAACTTTTTATTAATATAAGAAGTTCGTTTTTTTTCTTTGGAAAATAAATAAATAAATAAATGAAAATTATATATATATATATAAACAATGATTTAAAAAAAAACAATTAAAAGAACACAATTTAAAAAATAAAAAACAATTAAAAATAAACCATTAAAGAAAAAACAATTAAAAAAAACAATATAAAAAATTAAAAATAAAAACAATTAAAAATAAAATAAAAAACACATTCAAATTAAATGAGCCGCCCTCCCGACCCCTCATCCCCCTCCCCTCACTCCTCCCTCACCCACTCGGCCCCCAGCCAACCCCCTTCTCTCACCACACCCTATCCCCCTCCCGATCGCTCACCTGCCTTCCCTCACCCCTCTCTCACCACACCTGGTCCGCACCCGAACCCCCTCCCTCACTGCACCCGGCCTGCACCCCACCTTCCTCCCTCACCGCACCCCCCTCCCCACTCTCGGCCCTCCCCCCCTTACCTAGGGTCCCGACTGGGGAGGGGAGGGGGGTAAGGGGGGGCGGGGAAAGGGGGCAAGGGTCGAGAGTGGGGACGGGGGGTCGGTGAGGGTGGCAGGTAGGGTCGATTCCAGGTGGGGGAGGGAAGGGTGATAAGGGAGCGAGGGGGAGGGCCGAGAGTGGGGAGGGGGGTGCGGTAGGGGTCGGATGGGTGAGGGGAGGGGAGCGGGGTAATGATATATTGTAATTGGTTTTGTTTTATTTATTTTTTTATATTGTTTTTTTAATTATTTTTTATTTATTTTTAATTGTTTATTTATTTTTATTTTTTAAATTGTTTATTTTTAATCTCTTTTTTTTAATTTAAATTTTAATATATATATATATATATATATATATATATATATATATTTTAATTGTTTTGTTTTTATTTTTATTTTAAATTTTATTTTGTCTTTCGATAACTATTTAACATTTTTTTAAATGATGTTTTTATTTTTTATTTTTATTTTTTTTTTAAACTTAAAAAATGGTCTTTTTTTAAATTTTTATTTATATTTTCTTATATTATATATATTTTTTATATTTTATTTAAATTTTATTTAAATTTTTCATTTTTACAAGTTAATTTTGATTTTGATTTTATTTTTTTATGGTTTTTTGTTTTTGTTTTTGTTTTGTTTTTTATATTTTATGAATTTAATTTATTTTTTGTCATGAATCGTTCCCTTGCCACCGTGGTCGGTTGGTCCTCGGGAATAATTTTTGTTTATTTATTTTTAAGTTTTTATTTTTATTTTTTTTTAATGTTGTATTTTGTTTTTGTAATTTTTTTTTTTGGTTTTTTTTTTTATGATGATGATGATGGTTAACGTCCACTGAGACCAAACTTTGGTCTATCAGACTTAAAGAAATGAATTATTTAGTCTGATTTAAGATTTTATCCCTATGCTCAAAAAGCTCGGAGAGAAGCCTCCTGAGCTCATTGTAATTTTGACAACGTAAAAGGCTAGGAAGGTCAGTATTGCAACAAAGTTTTTGAAATTGAGATCTAATGTGGTTGTACGTGGAGCACTCTAAGAGGAAGTGATTTTCATCCTCGATGTTCGTATTCTCACAGAGATGGTAGAACCTTTCCATCCATGGTGTTTTAGGAACTGCCCAACGACCCGTTTCACTATGGAGCTCATGAGAGTTCGTTCTAATCTTGGCTATATTAATTTTCTTCTTTGAGCTAGTTAAATCATAGAGATACTTTTGATCTTCTAGGGTGGGGTTGATGACCTCCTTATAATATCTTAATTTTCTTTTAGCTGTTAAATCTTTATCACACCACATTTTTTCTTTGAACTTAGAAGTAACAATATTTTTAATGTTATTAATGTTTTGCAATGCAACATTCTTGTCGATCTCCCAATGGTTTAACCAAGCCCTGGTGTCTTTATACCAACCTCGTTTGAGCCTTAGGTGGTTTTTTCTGGAATTTAAAGCTAGCTTAGGAAGTCTATGGTCTCCTATGTTATTGAGTTTGTGCTTGTACAACAGAAGCTTAGTCATAGCTAAGCTCTCGATAGAGGAAAGACCCACTTATATAAGGAGAATAGGATAGGGTGTGTTGCTTTTAATTTTTTAGGTTATACGTTATAAAACGCTTCTAGATTTGCTCAATCTTTCTCCAAGATTCTATAGAGATGCTACAACCCCAAACCTCACATCCATATAAGATAACCGGAGTGACTAAAGTTTCAAAGAGGAACTTCTTTCTATCCCACATTACGAGGTTTGTCATTTTACAATTATTTTCAAGACCAAAATAAGCTTTCCATCCCCCATTAATCCTTTTCTCAATGCTATAGTTCCAGTTGAGCTTGTGATGAATATCAATTCCTAGGTACTTGTAGGAAGACACTTCCTCCAAGTTACTATTGTCATACATAAAATTAGCGTAAGTGTCCTTCTTGGATTTGATAATCATAACTTTTGTTTTCTCAGTGTTAACAATCATACCCATGGTAGAGCAGAAATCCTTAAGAAGTATAAGTTGCTTATCAAGATCAGATGGGCACCTTGCAAGAAGAACAATATCATCAGCGTAGAGAAGAAGGATGATGACTATCCCAGCTAAGATTGTGCCAACACATCCTTCTTCCTCTAAACAACCTTCTAGCTTGTTGATGTAAATGCCAAATAGGGTAGGGGAGAGGGGGCAACCTTGTTTAACTCCGATATTACACTTAATATCTTTCGATCACCCCTCATTGCTCTTTAACTTGGCAATTACATTCTCGTATAACCTTATAGTGACAGTTCTCAACTCAAAAGGAACCTTTAGCTCTTCTAATCTGTTCCAAAGGTTGTTTCTAGGAACCATATTGAAAGCCTTTCTAAAGTCCACAAAGCAACAAAAGAGATTGGATTTATCATTGCGACATTCCTCCACAATGATCCTAAGCATAACGAGGTGGTCTGTTGTTGAGTGCTGCTTTCTAAAACCCGCTTGGCCTTTAGCCCGCTTACCTTCACTTTCAAGCCATATGCTCAACTTCCTTTCCAAAATAATACCATATAACTTGGCTAGGAGAGGGCTGATCATAATTGTCCAATAATTAGAGGGGTTATTTGTATCCCCACTTTTAAAAATAGGGATAATGAGGCTTTGAGTCCATGGTTTAGGGAACCCTTGCTTGACCGCTTGATTGAAAAGCTTGTGAATGTGGGGGATGAGGACAAGACCTCCAATTTTTAAGATTTCCACCTGGTAACCTTCAATGTCCTTAGCTTTCCCATTAGCCAAGCGATTAACCCCAAAATCAATGTCTTCTAATGAGAAAACTTCTTTCGTTGTGAGCAGGGTTTCAAAGTTATCCATGACATTTGGAGATTCATAAGATAGGAATTCCAGTCGTGTAAAGCAATTTTATTATTATCTTTAGTTTTCCTAGTTAGAATCTTCCTCCAGAATTTCTTAGGAGCTACCTTAGAGAGGTGTAAGAGATTCTCTTGTCTTTTACGAATATATTGCCTTTTTTCCTTTTAGTTAGGGCTTTGTATATTTTTATCTTGCCAGTTTTAAGAGATTCATCAGCAACTTCCTTAATTGCTCTCCTCACACTTTTACAATCTTTGTCATACCATGGGTTGGTTTTGCTATTTCTTTTATTACTTGAAACTTCAAATGAGAACTTGTTAATAGAATATGAGAGGGTTGTAGTAAAATTACGATAAAGATCTTTTAATTCATTTAGAAAGATATCTTTTTTTATTTCTATCAAATATTAACTTCTTTTGACTATAAGGATTATCTTCTATGGGATCTCTATGCATGAAAAAATTGAGAGTTATAAGTAAAGGCCTATGATCAGAGTCAGGCTCATGGTCATTTAAGATGTCAAAATTTGTTATTTCGTTGTATAGAGGGAGATCAGAGATAGCATAGTCTACCACACTGCTACCAAGCCCATGGATGTAGGTCACCTGGCTAGATTTGGGCCACTTCTTTAGACCATTACAAATTATGAGATCCTGAGCACTACAAAGCTTGACTAGGTCTCACCCAAAAAAATTCTCCTCGAGGTCTTTAGAGCTCCTTTTGTACCGGCTAGCCAGAGGAAGGTCTTTGTCTAACCAAAGAGGATTAGGGTTGGAATGATTGCTTAGAAGAATAGCTTGGTTGCTTGAAGTTCGAGCATTAAAGTCACCCATTAAAAAGACTATTTTTATCAGATTCTTTTTCTTATAGAAGTTAGAATTGATGGGGGGGAATAACAAATTGCTACGTAGATCTTTTTATCATAAATGTCAGTAATTTCTATCCAACTATATTGGTTGTAAGGGTCGTTTTAATAGATCCTAGCATGGGGAGAGATGTTCTTCTTAATGTAACAAGCTATATCCCCAATGCCTCTACGGGAGGATTGCTTATTCCAGGTAGACCATAATGTAAAGCCATCTATGTTAGGGACCTTAGATTCTTCGTGCTCCCAAGTTTCAACAAACAAAATAATATCAACATCATTTGAGATCCAACTTAGCTTGGGGCATTTGTTCCATGGAAAGCCTCGACAGTTCCAAGAAAGAATCCGTAGTATGTTGAATTGTTATTTATTATTATCTTTTTGGTTTCTATCTTGAATAACGACTTTTCTATTTCTGATTATTGTCCATTTTCATTCCTTCCTAGCTTCCTTTACCTTTTGAACCTCCTTTCTCAATTCTGTTTGATCTTCTGGAATGAGATCTTCATTTATAAATATTCATGTTCCTTTTAGACTTGAGATTTTACTAAGTATGTCATACTTATGGTCAGTAGGGCTCACCTTTATTCGGATCAGCCTTCCTTTATTCTCAGTTAGTTTCCCCAACCTTGTTGCTTCTGTGAGACACGTTGTTTCAATTTGTACTCTGTTATGTAATTATGTTTGGGCTATTGCTAAAGTATCATCGTCTACCTCCTCTTTCAAACTGAAGATTATAAGGTTCAAGGCCCTTTTGTTACGCTCATGGTCTAATTCTATCAATTTTTTCATTTCAAAACCACTACATGCTTGTGGTGGCCTCAACCCGCCCCAAGGGGAAACCGGGTTTATTGGCCACCTTAAATTTTTAACAACCATCCAAAAATAGAAAGTTCTAATTCTTCTTGTCCAGGCTAAATATACTAAACGATCATAAAGATTTCTATTGCTTCGTGTCCGCATTCTAAACTTCAAAAAGGAACTAAAGATGCCACTCTACTATCTAACAATATCTTGAAACCAGCATATATACATATCTTCCATTATTGCACCGCCATGTCTGTCTGCTGCTCCACTTCTTTCTTGATGTCTGGGTAGTAGTCCTTTATCTGCTGCTGTATTTTATCCATTTTTTTGTCCTGCATTAACAGAGTAATCTGGATGTTCTTCAGTTCTTTCCTTAGATTTGGAATTCCTTGAGAAAGCTCTGCCATTTCCATAGCTACTTGCTCCATTGCCTTAGCTAGCAGTCTTTTCATTACCCAGTATACGTGTAGAGCCTGCTTATACAGGGTCATACGGCCTCTCGTGTTTCCTGCATCCGGGAGGAGATATTCCCAGTCTTCCATTTCAGAGTCTGATTGTCCCTAAGTTGCTTCCTCTTCCAGTTGCTGTATTATCCTTCTAATGTCCTTGTTGGTGTTCTCACAATAGGCTCTCTCCGCGAACTGAATCTTTTTTCCTATAGATCTTCTGGGTTTTCTAGCAGATGTAGTTGCATGTTCTTCCCGGTAACCTCCTGCTCTTCCCCTTCCCCTTCCGCGTTGTCTCCGTCTCCCTCCTGTTCCTCCTCTATTCCTGTAGTTTCCTCTGCCTCCCTGACTCTTCGTGCTCGAGGCACTGCCAAAATCACGACCTCCTTCTCGTCCTCGACCTCTCCATTCGTCATCTTCCCTGGTCTCCTGCTTGTCATTCGTCCCAAGCTTTACTACCCTCCTAATATTCTCTCGTTCCTTCTCCCCTCTGTCCTGGTCCGAATCAAACATCTCTATGTCATCCTCTGAATATTCCTGGACAATTAAGATATCCTCAGCCATTTCTTCTTCCGTTATTCCTTTTCCTTTCCTTTCCTAGTTGCTTCGTTCTCCATTGGCTTCACTCCCATCGTTCCTCGACCTTCTTCTTGTCGCCATTCAACCCTTACCTTCTGCACTGTCTGTTTGGATTTTCCAGCTCCTCTGTCCTCCTGTTATCTTGGTCTGAGCCCTCGCCACCCTATCTCTTCGCCAATTCTCTATTGTTTCCTTTCGCGTTTGCTTTCCTTTATCCCGCTTTCCTTTTTTATGTCATCGTATCTTCCGATTTCTCGTTGCTTCCTTTGCCCGTGTTACTTGCCACTTATTACCTCCTTCACCGCCTGCGTCCTTTCGTCCTTCCTTCGTACTGTCATACTCATGTTTGATTTCTGACATTCTGTCATTTCCACCTCCCTCCGTCACCACTCCATCAACGTTCCTCCTTGAGATGCGCTCTCTTCTGATGATCTCTCTATCCTTATTCATAATTACCTGACCCTCCTCTGTCCTGTCCTTCCTTCTCACCTGATTTGAATTTATTGTTCTGTACACCGTCGAAATCACCCCGATCAGGGAATTTCATCTTCAATATTTAATTTTACATGGTATGGGTATTTTTATTTTTATTTTTATGTCATTAAGATATATATATATATATATATATATATATATATATATATATATATATATATATATTATGTATTATTACTTGTTATTATTTTATTTTGTCAATATTTGAATTTTTGTTTTCTTTTGATTTTTTGAGTTTTTTTTTTTTCTTCTTCTTCAATATTTGAATTTGTGAATTTCTATTTTTTTTATATTTGATTATATATATATATATTTTATTTATTTTTTTAATGTTTGAATTTTTGTTTTCTTATGTATCTTTCACACACACACAAAAATATATATATTATTTTTTTTGTAGGGCATGTGTCGATGCTTGTCTAGCAACCCGATCCCATTATGTGCAATTTGATAATTGATTTTAATTTTTTTCGTTATAATGAATCGAGTCCGCCCCAAAATGTGTTAGTTTCATGGTCGGTCTTTAAATTTTCATTACAATGGGTTGAGCTCACCTACAATGCGTGTCAATTTGATAGTTGATTTTTAATTTTTTTTCGAATGTATCAAATTGTGTTAGGCTAAGACTTCAAAATTGCTATACATTTAGCATTTAAAAAAAATTATTGTTGTTATAATAACTCTTTCATTTAGGTGTTCATTTTTAAAGTTTTTTTAGTCATAATTTTTTTCCATAATGTCATGCTTAAAATATTTTGAAAATTTAAGATTGCTTTGTAGTCATAATCTTTGGTTTTAATTCCATGGTTGAAAAATTGTCAAGATTTTAAATGTTTTTCTAAGTTGTGATATTTTATCTTTAATGTTATGGCTGAAAACAATTATAAATATATTTTCTTAGCACCATGCTTGAAAATAGTTGCAATTTAAGGTTTTGCAAAGAAGTGATATTCTAAATTTAATGTCATACTTAAAAATCATTGGATTTTAAGGGTTTTCAAAGACGTGATATTTTATCATTAATGTCATGCTTGAAATCATTGGAAATTTAAAGTTTTCCAGAGTTACGATATTTTGTTTTTAACGTCATTACTAAAAAGTGTTGAAAATGTACCCTAAAAAAAAAGATAAATAAATAAAAAATTCCGGCATCAACACATTTCGATTTCAAGGTGTTTTTTGCACCAAACAAAATGGCTTTTATTGTTTTTTACTATTATTTTTAAAAAATATTGAAAATTTACTCTGAAAAAAAGAAGAAGCTTATTCCGACATCAACACTTTTCGATTTTAAGGTGTTTTTTCATTGTTTTTTTGGGATTTTTGGGCTCAAGTACCCGTTTTGAGGTTAAAAAAACGTTATTCCGGCATCAACACTTTTCGATTTCAAGGTGTTTTTTGCACCAAACAAAATGGCTTTTATTGTTTTTTACTGTTATTTTAAAAAAATATTGAAAATTTACTCTTTAAAATAAAATAAAATAATAATAATAATAATTAATTAATTAACAGGGTTGATTACAGTAATAAGATGTTGGATCATATTCATAATAGCGGTAGTATTAAAAAGCTCCCCAAAAACCCGTTAAAAAAGGTCACTAGGAATGTGGCTCTTGCCATTAAATCCATTAGTTCTGTGAGTTCCCTGCACCATAAACTCATTGAGAGCAACCCTATCACTCTTAGGATCTATGGTCTCCCCAAGATTCACAAGGAAGGAGCTCCAATGAGGCCTATTTTCAACACCATTGGAGGTCCTACCTACCTTCTTGCTAAATTCCTTGCGTTAAGGCTCAAGCCCCTTGTTGGTCGTATAGAGTCCTTCGTAAAAGACTCTGCTTCCTTTATTGAGGAACTTAAGGACATTAAGCTTGACCCTGGGGACATCCTGGTTAGTTTTGATGTGGTTTCCCTATTCACCTGCATCCCTATTAATGAGGTCTTGGAGGTTATCAACCGCTTAACAGATCTTGACACCGCTCGATTAGTCGAGATCTGCCTCACTTCCACCTTTTTTTGTTTTGAGGGAGAGTTCTTTGAGCAAACCTGTGGAGTTGCCATGGGCTCACTCCTATCCCTTGTCATTGCGAATCTTTTTATGAGAGATTTTGAGTCCAAGGCTCTAAACTCTTCCCGTCTCCTTCCGAAGCTTTGGAAAAGGTATGTGGATGACACCAATGTTATCTGGTCTCACGGCCAAGAGGAATTAGATCTCTTCTTCGATCATCTCAACAATCAATCCTCGGCCATTAAGTTCACTAAAGAACATGAAGTTGATGGTTGCCTCCCTTTCCTTGATATTCTTATTTCTAAGAATAGTGATGGTTCCCTCTCCCACCAAGTTTTTCGAAAGAAAACGCATACGGAGCAGTATCTTCATGCCAATTCCCACCATTTCCCAGCTCAGAAGATGGGTGTTCTCAATACCCTTGCTACTCGAGCCCTAAGGATCTCGGATAAAAAGAGTTTTGAGAAGGAAAAATCCCATCTCCTTGATGTCTTCGTTGAGAATGGTTATAGTAGATACATGGGTCAGAAGGCTTTCCTAAAAGCTGCCAAGAATTCTCTTGTTAAAAGGGAACCGAAGGAGCGGATTCCAGGTGTCCATCTTCCGTTTGTTCAAGGGACCACTGATAAGATTGCAAGGATTCTCAAGATGCATAGTGTCCTTGTAACCTTTAGGCCCCTTAACACCATTCGTATGTCCCTCAGATCAGCAAAGGATCCTATCGACCCTAAAGATATGAAAGGGGTATATATTATCCCTTGTTCCTGTGGGACCCCCTATATTGGTGAGATGGGTCGCTCCATCAATCAAAGGATCAGTGAACACGCAGCTGACCTCAAGCATAGGAGATCAAAGTCTTCCGCTTTAGCTAAGCATGCGGAAAAAACCAATCATCATGTTTGTATTGAGGAGGCTAGTGTCATTGCTAGAGTTTCGCAGTTCCATCATCGGAAATTCAGGGAAGCTCTTGAGATTGAAAAGAGACTGAGCAATCTCAATAGAGAGGATGGCTGGAAAATTAGTAGGTGTTGGGTCCCAACTCTCTCTCCCTAGTCGCTTTCTTCTTGGTCTTTTAATTTTTTAGAATATATTCCATTATTTTTTCTGGTTATTTACTTAGTTTTTTTTTTGAAATATTATTTTATTCTAATATTTTTATTTTTATTTTTATTTTATTTATTTATTTTTTAAGTATCTTCCATTTTAATTAATTAATTATTATTATTTTTTTCTAATATTTGTATTTTTTGTTTTTGTTTTTAAATATCTTCCATTTTAATTAATTATTATTATTTTTTAATTCTAATATTTTTATTTTTAATTTATTTAATGAATGAATGAATTAATTGATATATATATATATATATATATATATATATATATATATATATATATATATATATATTATTTTATTTTTTTTTTTTCAACTAACCTAACCTCTCTTTTAAAAATTATATACATATTTTTAATTAGTTAGTTATTCCTTTATATATTTTTAGTTATACGATCTATTCTATTATTTATAATTTCCATTTATCTATAAAATAGTCAATATTTTTAACTATTTATTAACTCATGAACCAATTTAATTAAAATTAATTTATACTCATAAATTATATATTTAGGTAAAGGTAAGGTCCCTTATTTTAACTTCTGGTTTGTTTGACCCGGGTCCCTAGTCAAATTTAACAATTACCCTTGTTAGTTGTTGGAGGCTCTGCTCATACTATTTAACAGGGAAAGATGGATCTAATTTTTCAACTTGTCCTAACGATGAACCACACTTGTTGGTTCGAAACGCGTCGACAAATGATTTATCTTGTGATTTACGCCAAAAAATTTCTCTTAAACAAACAAATAAATAAATAAAGTATTATGGAATCAAGACTTTACAATTTCAAGGTATTTTTTCATGTTTTTTTTTGGGATTTTTGGGCTTGAGTACCCGTTTTGAAGTTAAAAAAACGTTATTCCGGCATCAACACTTTTCAATTTCAAGGTGTTTTTTGCACCAAACAAAATGGCTTTTATTGTTATTTTTAAAAAATATTGAAATTTTACTATGAAAAGAAAATGTTATTCCGTCATCAATACTTTTCGATTTCAATGTGTTTTTTCATGTTTTTTTGGGATCTTTGGGCTCGAGTACCCATTTTGAGGTTAAAACGTTATTCCAGCATCAACACTTTTCGATTTCAAGGTGTTTTTTGCACTAAACAAAATAGATTTTTATTGTTTTTTACTATTATTTTTAAAAAATATTGAAAAAAGAAAAAAAAGGTTATTCCCACATCAACACTTTTCGACTTCAAGGTGTTTTTTCATATTTTTTGGGGATTTTTGGGCTCGAGTACCTGTTCTCAGGTGAAAGTTCCTGTTTGATCGGTAACTATGTTGCACTTGGACTCATTTATTTTCTTATGATTCATATATCCCTAAATATTCAAACCGCATAAAATGGTAAACCGCATAAAATGGTAAGACCTTATATGCATGTGATAGATTGTCATGGAATATCTTTCCACCCCATATATCCATTAATTTAATAGTGCCTTGCTTCAAGTTGGCAAGCTCTATTTTCCTGAGAATCGATTTGTTTTGATTTTGAAGGATGTGATAATTTTCTTTTTGAGAGAGGGATTCCATAATAGATTTGATTCTGCAGAGGAGGAGAGATAGTTGAATATTCATAGGAAGGGATCCTTTCATTACAAGTAAATAAATATCCTTATCTTTGGGTAGCTGGAGTCCAAAATAAAACACGTACATATTAGCAAGGTTATTTGATTTGAGACCTAGCACCCAAGTGTACTTTGCTTCTTGTATTCCTTTGGGATTGAGAAGAATCTCTCCCCCTCTTGCCACCCTATATTATTTTTTAATGCACCATCAAAGAATAAGATCCATTTATTTTGCTTAATTACCCAACCATCAAATTAATTATCTGAGAGATGTAGTTTCCAATTTTATTTAGCTATAAAGTGGTATTGACCTGAGTGGAGGAGTTTACCCATTGGATCGTAAGTAGGTCCATCTACCACCTCTTAATATGATCTAGAGAAGGATCTCGATCCTTTAGTTTGGTTCGATTGAATTCCACACACAGTGAGAGGGATTTATTAGTAGTTAATTTAGGAGTGGTGGAGACATTCTTGAAGATAACATTATTTCCAGATAGCCTGATCTGTAAGAGCCCTATCCTAGGGTATTCTAACAGATCTATTTTCTTTGGAATTTAAATGCAATAAGAGACAATAATTTACTTTCTTACAAGACTTTTAAATATTGAAAATTTTACCATTTACATTTTAATCCCTATAACTTATGGTGAACATTTCATTTCAATAATTAACATGAGTAATCTATGCATAGCGGAATACTTGTACCGGTGGCTGGTGGAGATGCCTTTAAGCTGCTGCTCCTGCTGAAACGCTCCTCTTGACTAACCCAACTGGATTTACCTCCCAGCCAACTAGGAATAAATCCTAGCCCAAGAAACCTCCACAAGTTCCCTAGCCCTCCGAGCCCAAGTCCAACCAGATGTATTGTGTCCAAATTGAATAATCCAAACCAAGATAAACAATATTTCTCTCCTCTCAAAAAACCCAAGAAACCTCCACAGATTCCTTAGGTCTCCAAAATCACAGCCAACCCCCAAAATCAAAGCAAGACTCCTACCTCCCCTTTTCTTCTTTCCTCCTTCCCTTTTTATACCCTCCCTCTCTTCTCCACCTCAACCACCTCTCATTAATGTCATTAACTTCTCTTCCATCCTTACAATTGATTTCTCTTCTCCCAAGTAAATCTGGGAGTACATTTGGAAATGTGATATGAATATAAAATTGGGAAATTAATGGGAGAGGACCATGTCTTCTCCCAAGTAAATTTGAGAGTAAATTTGGGAATGTGAGATGAATATATATATATATATATATATTGGTAATTAAATGGAGAGGAACATGTCTTCTCCCAAGTAAATGTGAGAGTACATTTGGGAATGTGAGATGTAATTAAATGGAGAGGACCATGTCTTCTCTTAAATAAATGTGAGAGTACATTTGGGAATGTGAGATGTAATTAAATGGAGAGGACCATGTCTTTTCCTAAGTAAATGTGAGAGTACATTTGGGAATGTGAGATGCATATATATATATATATATATATATATATATATATATATAATTTGAAATAATGGAAGGAGACCATATCCTACCTAAGATTCAATTTGAGAGGGCAAGTTGGGAATTTGAATAAAATAGAAATAATGAATTTTATATTAGTAAATAAATTTATAGTTTCCAAAATGAAGGTATTCACCAATATTTCTCAATATTTTTAGGTAATGTAAACATTAATAAAATTTGCATGATAAGGTTTAAGTGGGGCATTACATACACCCTCCTTCAGAAAAATTTGTCCCGAAGTTAGAATGAAAAGATAGGAGGAGTTTGAAAGCATAGCAAACCAGAGAGAGTTATAGCGGTAAAATTTGATAAGTCAGACAATGAAATTACTTCCCATCAAGAGTCTCCAACTGATCTATATCCTCCTATCCATCCTGACCTACTTTCGTTCCCACCCTATCCATCCTTTGCTGCTTTATCAGTGGCAATGGCCATACTAACCACTGATAAAACCAACATGGTGGAAGCGTCGACTATATCGACCTAACTTCCCCAGCAGGCAACTGGCAATCGTCATCACACGTCTAGGGGAGCGTGTCCACCACTGCCCTCCCACGATTCCAGGTTTCGGAGGATACACGATGAGAAATGCCTTCACCCCTCCTTACAACTAGGGTCAATGCCCTAACATGGACCACACTACAGAGTTGGTTGGACTTGTCGTCGAATAATCCAGTCAGGTCGTCTTTCCACCTGTCATTTGCATTTTACTCGTGCCATAAGAGTGCATATCAAGTAGATACCAAATGTAGTAGAATCATGTACATTATACCTTCCCCATGGGATGTCTCAACGTTCCTTCAATGGAAGAGTAGATCTCAGCTATCATATAGTTCTTCCCCCCTGTGGGTTAGCTCTCATTCATGCATTTATATCACAACAAGACGTATAATCATCACATTGTTAAGTCTAGTATCCACGTGTCAATTTTGTAGTTCATATTGGAAACAAATCATAATTTCATTACGTTACTTATTAGATAAATCATATCCACTTAACCATACATGAAGCAACTATAGCTCTGATAAGTCATGCACTAGATAAATCATCACCAAGTACGTCATACATTAGGTCATACATCAAACATTTTCATCATCAAAATCAAACCTAAGTAGTTTCACGTGTCCAACCAAATGCATCAATATTACATAATGTTCATAAATAATAACACGAAACTTCAAAATAGAGCCTTAGTATGGGTAGCTATCTAAGTCAAAATGGGCATCACAGATGCTCATGTGACAACCTTGTGAAACCCCTTGATAACAGTTAGAGTTGAAATGGATTCAACTGTCCACCATGGAAAATAGCATTCGAACTCGAATATGCTATAAGGTGGTATCAGAACCAAAATATTGGCAAACAACGGATTAGTGCACTATCAATTCCACTAGAAGGCGCTAGTATAAGTTTCAAGCATATAATTTCTTTAATACCTCAGTGAATATAAAAGTCCCACTCTTCCAAGTTGTTGGTTTTTCATCTTCCAAACCAATTAGTTAACTTAAAAAATAAAAGACTCCAAACTTCAAAAATTGTTTCCAGCATGATTTTCATACTTATTGAGAGAAATGTCCTCTAAATGTCAAAGGTTCAAATTATATATTTAATCATTGTTTACTAGTACTAAAACAATTTCATGATATATATTGCAGCTCACAATATGACCAGACAAATGAGAAATGAATAAACGAATGGAATAATTGCCTTTGCCTTGTTGCTATTAGTATTTCCCCTCTAAATGGCACCGCATCTCAAAAGATGCCTTCTCCTTTCACAAGTGGCCAGTAACCACAAAAGTTGCGAAGAAAGTTGAGGGTCCTTTTATCCAAAACTAGAGACACATTATTTTTCATGGCATTTTTATTCAACACTAGAATAATGGTAAAAGTGTATTCTAATATTTTCACTGGTCTTTTATAAGATTCCATTAAAATCCCAAATTCTCTACGAATTGATCTTCTCATTTAATTTAAGATCATTAAAACAACTATCACAGTAAGCCTTACACAAGTCCATGGTATTCAATTTATGTTTTCACTAGATAATTCCACCACCTATAGAATAATCATTAACGTGACATGTAGGATATTTCATCACATCCTAATCTGAATTCTCGTGCTTCAGAGTCGTTTACTTCTCAGACTCAAGGTTTGTTATTATGATCTCCTCCATGAAGAATGAAAATTATACTATCTGAAAGATAATCCTACTATCCGAATGGAAAATCTACTATATCTTGAATAAGAATAATAATAATCTACTATCAACAGAATTAAAAGCCACCCTCATATGTAAAATAGAACTGACTCCCCTTTTTTTGATTGGGACACATTTTGGGTATAAATTACTGGCTCCATTGTAAAGCTATATATGGATGTTAATGGTTCTTTTGTCTTTTATTTTTTTTCGTTTTAGGGTAAACAAGTTGGGGGTTTTAAGTTGTGAAGCCGTGACAAGACTAGATCCATACTGCGAAATGAATGATGTCAGTTTCTGCGTTAATGTTTGTTTTTAACTGAACCCCGTTTTCGAAAGGGTTATGAAAATCCTTAACCCTAGGTCTGTATGGGTTATAATGGATCTCAACTTTAATTTTGCATGTGGATTGTGAATGATATTAACTCTAATTTGTGTAATGGGTTTTTAGAGCCCATATTAACTCTAATTTGTTGTGCATATTTATGGGATCGATGGAATACTAAGTTGTATGACAGGGCTCCACTTGTTGATCTCCCTTAGTCTTCTCACCTGAACTAACTGGGTCACGAAGGGACGAGGTCGTGCAAAGTCCCAGGCGACAAAGTGGTTCCTTTGATGGGTTATATCTTCCAATAGGAATTAAAGTAACGTGTTCTGTTTTCCATTTATGTCAACCATGTTATTGTATGTTAATTAGTTTGGATCAATGTTGTAACAGTACAAGAGTTACCTTGAGTTAATGCATAACCACTTCATATAGGATCTCAAGGCTTTTCTTTTTCTTTTTCTTGAATGATCATAGTCATTCCCTATTCCTTCCTAAAAGGAGCTTGTTGCGAGTAAATCCACTTTTTTTGGTGCTTCCAATTTAAGTTTGCATGTCAAATTCAAGGCTAATTGCACATCACATTTATATCCATGGTTCGATCTTTTGAATGCTACCACAACTATATCAGTGTAGTGTAGTGGTTTTTTGTTCGATAGATATTGCTTAGGCTCAGTCGCATAATTTTAATGTTCTACAACTTGATGGTAGGTAATCATTGAGAAATATTGTCAGCTATGGTAGAGTCAAAGCCAGGGATGAGAAAACCTGTATTCACTAAAGTTGACCAGCTGCGACCAGGCACTAGTGGTCATACTTTGACTGTGAAGGTTGTCACTGCGAAGATGGTTTTACAAAAGGGCTGGTCGGATGGTTCTCAGGTTCGTCAAATGCGTATTGCAAAGTGCTTGGTTGGTGATGAAACTGGTGTTATTGTTTTTACAACCAGGAATGATCAAGGTATGCTTCTTTTCAGCTTTATGCTCGAAATATTGCTAATATATGAAATTTATGGTAGAGAGATGTGTTGGTTCTCGAGCTGGACATTTTAAACAGAAATCATCTACGTAATAATTTGTTTTTGAAACTCTCAAAACCTAACATTTGGGGTTTTCACAGTCTGGCACTCTGCTGGGATCAGGGGTAGTGTCAGACAACAATTCCTCCAATTTAACCCCAATACTATGTTCTGATACTTACAATTAATTACATGGGTGCTTCTTCTCTTTTCTTACCATAAAGAGTTATTAATACATGCCTGCTTAATTAACACCGAAATTCACATTAATTGATGTTGTGCATGTTTATATTAATGTATCTATCATCCATGAGATCCTTTCAATTCTACTTATATTTAGTGTTTATTGAATTATTAAATCCATTCATATAAGCATCAATTATAAGGAAGTCCTCTTTTCATGGATTCTTCAAGCATCTCCATTCTGCTTGGGAATTGGCATACTTTCACAGGAGAGTTTCTATTCAACATACATATTTTTGGGGTTAATAATGTTCAGCTAAAACTATTTCCTATTTAGATTTGGTTATTCCCTTGAAAGTCTGTTCAGTTCTGATTGAAATTCACTGGTATTTTCTTGTTGTTCCTGTTGTTCATTTATGTGCCTATTATCCCTCCAAAAACCGGTGAAGATTTTTGGGCAGTTATGGCCTTGTTAGTTTCAGATTTTGGGTTTCTGTTGCTTTACATATTGAGTTCGTGGTTTCAGATTTATGATATAATAGTAGAAATCTGGTTGGCTCGTAACAGTGATATCATAGCCTCAATTGATAGGAGTTTTATGTCAGATACCCAGTTACATTTCAGACTACAAATTCAGATTACAGTTGATTCATAACATAATGCAACAAAACTTCTGACATTTCTCCAGGGGAGGGCCTCACAAATCTTGGCCTAATGCAGATGTTCATAGTTATTTTACCTTTTTTGTGTCACAGTAAGTGTTCCAGATTCTCCTCGAGGTTCATTAGCCAATTTGGGAACTATAATGATCTTAATGCAACATTGGCTCTCTCACCACAATGACTGTAGCAAATTATCATTATGACGGTATTGGAAAATAGTCATAGGTTTTACTTATTGGTTTCTACCAGTGTTAGAGATAAGTGAGATCTGGAGGTGTGTTCCATACCTTGTCTACATGCAATGACAATGATCATGGCTTGTGTTGTAACATTATTATTGCCTCTTGCTCCTCCTAACATGGACCAAATTCTAGAGCTAGCTGTTGTAAGTATTGAAGTCATCTTTTGTCTTGTGGTCTTCTCTTCCATTGGTTACAGAAGATAAGCAGATTGTCCAGTTTCTCTTATAATTCTGTTACGTTATCTCTGTGTCCTTAACAACACATATCCAATCCAATGTTCTTCATGCTATCATTCACACCTCCATTAGGAAAAGTCTTATCATTAGTTATCCTATGTTGTTACATTCGGCACCTACGATACCTTTCACCCGTGGACCATAATTTTGGAAAGGGAGTGATGGGTTTTTCCACACACAGGGATGGGTTAATCATTTAATTAGTCAAATGATGACAGTAGGCCGCATTTGATAGATCAAATGGATTGTCATTTCAGGACTCTGATCCAGCTGAAATACATTTGGAAGTCTTCAGTTTCACGATCTCAATATTGTTATTTATTGTTGTTTAATTTCAGTGTATAACATATTGCCATGTGTTTTTGTCTCTTAGATTATTAGCAATTTGAAAGGATACAAGAGTTTAGATGTTCGTTTGAGGAAGGTATGAAAAATTGAAATAAATTTATACACATGTAGTTTGCTATGATCATTCTAACATTATAACTTTTTTGTTACCTTTAGTGGACTTGATGAAGGCTGGCTCAGCTGTAATTCTACGCAATGCAAAAATTGATATGTTCAGGGGCTCAATGAGGCTGGCAGTTGACAAGTGGGGAAGAGTTGAAGTTACTGAAGATGCTGACTTCAAAGTTAAAGAAGAGAATAATCTGTTGCTAGTAGAGTATGAATTGGTTAATGTTGTGGAAAAATGATAGGTGCAGCCCATAACAAACAAATAGAGAATTGCTCTCTTGCATGTGGAAAGATTTTGGAATATAAATTGGGTAACAGATGTCTTTACCATAATGGTTCAAACATTTTAGTCTATTCTGGCCAGTTGCTTGAAAAATGTCTCTTCAAAACAATATTGGTTGTTTTTTGGGAAGAACCTTCAAAGTGCTATATTGGAGTTCAGTGGTTTTACAAGCACAATGATATTTACTATTCAGCAAGGAATATCGTCAGATATAAATCAGTACCTGCTCAATATGATGTGATTTTGATTTGCAAGGATGTAAATCTAATATCATTTTTGCGCAGTTGTTAGTGCTCTATTCTATTTGTTACTTGTGATCATGACGTTTGTAACGAGGGAGGACTCAATTCTGGTTTTCTAGCCTAGTTAACGATATTTAGTATGGGCTTATACCTCGCACGCGCAAGAAGCCTGACCTAGCAGCCATCGCTGCCTCCTGCAGCACCTCCACTTGACAGCCTCTTGCTGCTGAGCTCCCCAGAGCTCGGTCTCGGCCTCTGAACTGATGCGTACCCTCTTCCTGCGCAGCTTTCCGTTCTCTTTTCTTTCCTTGGCAGCCTCCTGCTGCTGAGTTCTTCCACACCATGCCCCTTTTAGCAGGGGGGTATTCTTCCTCCCATCAAGGGATTGATGATCAAGAAACAACATTTACATCTTTAAGAGCAAAAAATAGAGCTCCAAAAGCCAGGCCAACCACTAGTAAATTTGTGAAGAAGTTAGTAGACGTACCAGAGATCTCATTACCTCCAACACTCCCCAGAAAAGCTGCTATCTCTTTAGATGAACATGGTTTGGTGGGACAATTTACAGGGTTGTGGCCTTTTCCCAGAGCAATCCAAAAATGGGTAGAGAGAAACTAGAGTGCAAATATAC
This sequence comes from Pinus tabuliformis, assembly GCA_031772625.1. NCBI lineage: Eukaryota > Viridiplantae > Streptophyta > Pinopsida > Pinales > Pinaceae > Pinus > Pinus tabuliformis. The sequence continues at coordinate 797,223,624 of CM062805.1, read as the reverse complement.
AAGGAAAAATAGCCATACGTTTATGTGGAAGGGGATATTTTACATTCTTATTTGAAACTAAGGAAGATAGGAACTTAATATTCAGAAATGGACCCTATTTTATGGACTCAAGAGGTTTATATCTGAATAGATGGTCACTAGATTTTGATCCAGAGATGGATATCCCAAGCATTGTTCCGGTTTGGGTTAGGTTTCCTCATCTTCCCCTTCACTGTTGGGTGATGAGTCGGTGAAAGCAATCGGAAATGCGATAGGAAAGTACATAGGCAGATATGAACCAAAAGACAATATGCATGCTTGTGCTAGAATCTGCGTGGAAGTAGATCTGGGAAAATGGATACCGGAGGCTATAAAAATCAAGGTGGACCAATGGACACACATCCAATAGCTGGACTACAAACAAATCCCATTCAAATGCAAGGTATGCCATGAATACGGTCATTTTGCAAATAGATGTAGTAAACTAAAAGAAGTGGAGAATTTTGAGAATGTTGAAGCTCAAGAAGATACTTGGGAACAAGTAAAAAGAAAGAAACCCCATAATAAACAAGCTGCATCGAACTCCTTCTAGCCCCATGAAACCAATGCAACAACCTCTATTCCCCCAATAAATACGACCCCTCCATCAATCCCTTCCTCAAACCCATTCGAGCTTCTAGGAGGAGACTTTCCATCCCCTCGTTCTCCTTCCCAAGCTAATGCACTAGCCATTATATCATCCCCCACATAGAGCCCATCCTCCCCTCCACCCACAGTCGACCGAATACAAACAAGAAACAAAGCAAAAGAAAACAACCAAGCATGGGATCAGCCTAAAAATGTAAGTAGGAAATCCAACAAAGAAATAAGGGATGAGGCAGCAACAAAGGAAATGGCCATAGGCACTCAACAGCCAATGGACTTCTTTCTTGGCAAACAGAAGGGGAGTGGAGAAAAAAATCAGCAAAAGGAAAAGGGAGGGACTCACCACAAATTCAGTAAATAATGATTACGCTCTCTTGGAATAGCAGGGGTCTGGGATCCACTTTTAAAATCAATGCAGTTCGGGGCATAATAAAACAGGAACAACCAGATTTTCTTATGATCCAAGAGACCAAAGTCAGCAATCAAGAAGTTCAAAAAATGATCAAAACACTTTTTTTTTTTGAAGGAACAACCATAAACCCTAATGGAGCCTCATGCGGTACATGTACATTGTGGAACAAATGGAAATGGGAACTTGCCAACCAAAAACTCAATAATTATTGGGTAAGAACAAATTTAAAAAATAAGAGTACAAACGAAGAGTTTAGCTTCATAAATATATACTCTCCAAACCACTATAGAGATAAAGCTCAATGCTGGAAATTAGTGAAAGAAGAAGTTCAAGAAGGGCAAAGAGGTAAATTAATTATAGGAGGGGACCTAAATTTGATTAAAATTATAGATGAGAAGCTGGGAGGCAACTATTTCAGTGATCCCTTAAGAGCAGCGCTGGATGAACTCATAGAAGAGCACAATTTACTTGATATACCTCCAAGTAATGAAAAATTTACTTGGATCAATAAAAGAACAGGTGCACACAACGTAAAGGAAATATTAGATAGAATCCTGATTCAAGAAAATATAGCATCAGCCTTTTCCACAGTGAAAAGCAAAATTGTGCACGCTTCAGCTTCTGACCATAAGCTTGTTGTGTTTATCTTGGATAGGCTGGAGAATTAAGGGCCAATTCCTTTCAAATACAACAAAATGTGGGATAGCAAGGAAGATTTCGAGAAGCTAATAATGGAAAGTTGGAAAAACACTGTAATAGGCTCTCCCCATTATGTATGGGAAACTAAGCTGAAAAGTTTAAGATTTCAACTAAAAGCATGGGCAAGAGAAAATGCTCTCAAGGAAAAAAATAAAAAAATAGAACTACAAGAGAAACTTGAAAAAATGAGCAAGGTAAAAGAAAATAAGCAAGATAGCGAGCAAGAGCATGCACATGAAAAAGAAATATTCTTGGATCTATACAAGCAAAACAGGCAAGAGGAGGAGGAAAGTAGGAAAAAGTCAGGTGTTTATGGCTAAAAGCGGGGGATAAAAACACCACTTTTTTCACAACAATTTAAAAATAAGAAGAGCAGGCAATCAAATCGAAAAAATACAAGTGGAAGGGCAGGAAATAAGGGGAATGGAAAAAATTAAAAAAGCAACACATAACTACTATAAATTCCTCCTCTCCGTAGGGGATCAGCAAGTGGACAATGCAGATTTTCTTCGGCAAATCAGTAGTAAAAGCAGCGAATAGCAAAACAGAGATCTAGAGAAAGAGGTCACAGAGGAGAAAATAAAAGAAGCAATATGGAGCATGCACTCGGAAAAAGCACTAGGGCTGGACGGTTTCACAATTGCCTTCTACAAGAATCATTGGGGAACAATAAAAAAAGATTTAGTGAGAATGATCAAAAATGTTTTCAAGAAAAATAAAGTGGGAGAAAATACAAAGCTTCACACTTGGCTCTCATTCCTAAAGAATCAAATCCTATCTCTTTTGATAGATTCAGGCCAATCTCTCTATGCAACTCTTCTTACAAAATTATCACGAAAATCTTGGCTAATAGACTGAAAAGAATTCTGCCTTGCATCATCTCAGAAAACCAAGGTGGCTTTGTTCCAAAAAGACAGATTACAGACAATGTAATTATAGTGCAGGAGGCCATTCACAGTAGTATACAAAGAAAGGAAAAGGGCATGGTCATAAAGCTGGATATGGCCAATGCTTTCGACAGAGTAAATCATAATTTTCTTATGGTTGTCCTTCAAAAGTTCGGCATTTCTTCCAAGTTCATAGATATTGTTATGGCATGCATCTCCACTCCCTGGATAGCACCATTGATCAATGGGAGGCCAAGTAGTTATTTCCGAAGCACAAGAGGTCTGAGGCAAAGATGTCCGCTTTTCCCTTTCCTCTACATCATAATGGTTGAAACATTGAGTATTCAGCTAGAAAATCAAAGAGAAAAAAGGAAAATTACAGGTATTAGAATCGCTAGAGGGGTCAAAGAAATAAACCACTCGCTCTTTGCTGATGACACTCTTCTTATTGGGGGAACCTCTAGCATATTAGCTAGGCGGTTTAAAAAATTTCTAGACGATTTCCTTGATGCTTCAGGAGGCTTCTTAAACAATAAGAAATGCAGAATCTATACCTGGAATGTGCCAATTAACATAATGAAGAGGATCTCACAAATAATGGAAATCCTGGTTCAATTAAAATGGAGTCATTTTACATATCTCGGATTACCATTGGCAAAAGAAGTGGTCAAGGCAGAATTTTGGAACAAACAAATAGAAAAAATGAGGGGGAAAATCCAAAGTTGGGGAATGACGTGGCTAAATCTAGCAGGCAGGTCAATATTAATCAAAGCACTCCTCTCAGCCTTGCCATTATATCAGTATGCCATAATTATGGCACCGGCAAGTGCACACAAACAAATGGAATTAACTACTAGAGGATTCCTATGGGAAGGCGGAAAACAAGAATCCAAAAAATTAAGTCTTGTTCGATGGGATCAATTGACTCTCCCATTTGAAAAATGAGGTATCTCAATCAGGATACCAGGTTTGACAAACAATGCACTTGGGATCAAGTTAGCTTGGAGAATGCTAAATGGGTAAGGATCAATGGTGGGGCGAAGCACTATCAAGGAAATACCTCAACTCTCATCAGTCAAAGATGCTCACCGAAATAATTCCAGACCGTCCTTGTACTCAAGTTTGGAAACTTATCAAAAAAATTATTCCACAAATTAGAGATTAAATTTCCAAGAACCCGAGGAATGGGAAATCTATCTCTGTTTGGGATGACAGAATCATGGGAGCAGCCCCTTTGAACCATCAACAAAACTTAAGAGGACTGAAAGAATGGATGGAGGAGAAAGGTACAACTTCGTTATATTCCATATCTGATTGGGAACAAAACAGCTGGACAACTTGGAGAGTGCAGTCACTCCTAGATAGACTGAAAAACCAGTGGGAAGAATTGAAGCTCCTATTAGTAGGAGCAGCCCCCATAAACAAAGAGAGCCAAGATAATTATATATGGTTACCAAATGGTGGAAAATTTACAGTAAAATCAGGCTACAACTTCCTACAAAACTACAACAATTATGAAAATTGGAACCTATGGACAGCAGCATGGAAGAACGAATGCCTACCCAAAATAAAATTTTTTGCATGGACTCTACTAAAAGGAAAGATACTTATGGCGGAAAATTTAAGGAAAAATGTTTCTAAGGCCCCTCCATATGCGTCATGTGCCAAAGAGAAGAAGAAAGTATTCAACACTTATTCTTGAATTGCATTATTGCAAGACAATGCTAGAAGCAAATTATCAGTTCTCTAGAATTGAACATTAACACAATAGAGCAGCTGACAACTCTAAACAAAAATTGGGAGCAAAGCTACCCATATGCAAAGAAAAAAAAATAGTCATAAGTCTAATCTAGAAGTGCCTACCCTCCACTCTTTACTGGCATCTATGGCTAGCTAGGAATAAGTGTATCTTTAAAGGCCAAAAGCCAAATACAAGGACCATTCTAGCTAAGACATGGGGACAAGTTTCGGAAATGATAAGTGCAAATGGAGCATCAAGTATAGATCAAAATAGTTTGCAGCAAGAAGAAAAGGATTGGTACAACAAAGTCCTCATTGATGGCTCAGCGGGGAGCCAACCTCCAAAGAAGGCAGGGGGCAAAAGCAGAGATTGAAAGTTTCGTGGGAACGACATGGAAATGGAGGAATGGATTAAAAATCAAAGAAAACACATTCTTTTCTTTGATGGAGCTTCAAAGAACAATCCAGGAAGAGCAGGGACAGGCGAATTAATCCTGGATCCTAATGGCGAGACAATAGAAACATATGAATGGAGGTTAGGAACAATGACAAACAACAGGGCAGAGGTAGACAATTTATTAATGGGTACCAATATCCTAAAAAAAATCAAATAAAAGACCCTATAATAATTGGTGACTCAGCAATTATAATAGCAGCAATGGAAGCAGGGAGAGACTTCAAAAACGTAGCATTAAATAAAATTAGATAGTGAATTTTGGACAACATAAAGAAATTGGGGAATGTTGTTTTTAAACATGTCCTCAAAACCCAAAATAGGGAGGCTGACTCACTGGCCAACAAGGCAGTGGATCAGAGAGCTGGAATGGTGAAAGAACACCAAAATATTTATGAACAAGCTATCCCATAATCCGTCCCCTCTGGAGGAATGGTCTAAGGCTCAAAGTATAGTTTATCACATCAAATCAACAGAAGCAAGGAATCAAATTACGAACAAGTAGCAGGAGATACACCTGCACATAACAGGCAGAAAAATAATAGTCAATCCTTCTCGTGCAGTGAAGAAAATCCTCATAATGAAGAAAAGGACGCATCGTGAATGGCACCAGAGCAGAAATCGTCCCCATGAATAGAACACAGCAGCTAAAGGTCATATCAGTCAAGGCAGTGATTGCACTGATCTGAAGAGTAAATCAGGCAAGCACGGAAGTCTGGGGGATTTTATCGTGAAGGCCGAGAAGAGTCATGAGTCCAACATTCTTAGACAAGTCTATAAAAGAATCACAAGCATAGGAACATCCATTATCAGAGAAAGCACTGGGAAATAGGTGTTACAGAGCAACAAATAGTAAGCAAAAAATAGTGCTTGGAATCGAAGGATCAGGTGGGAGGCATGCTAAGAGTGGTCAGCAAACTAAGGATCAACCTCAAAACGCAGGAGCTAAGCAGAGGTAAGTGATTTGATGAAATTATCAGAGGAAATAATCTCTGCAAGAATTGTCTTGTTAAGCAAGCTGTTACTAACAACATGTCTGTCATTGTGTTAAGAGTCTATAGGCCCCTGTTAACAGAGGCTATGGTTTCCACCTTTTCGCACTCTACTCCTCTTAGAACTCTTTCTTTTCAGTCCCCTGATATTCACCATCCCGATCAGAGTCGGTCCCATCCGATCAGAACACCTGGCCATTGTCTCCTCACTTAGTGTGACCTTTCTGTTCCAGCACCAGCTTCTCCCACCCTTCATAGTTGTGCTCCTGATCTTTTGCAAAAAAACAGAGAAGCCACTGAGTTTTACTTCTTGTCGATACTTTCAGACTCCATCAGCCCCCTTAGCATCTCATCCATTTGCAATTTCCAGTCTCTAAGGCCTAAGTCTATTACTCCTCACTTTCCCATTTCTCAGAAGTAGATCCCTAATTTCCCCAGCATCAATAAGAGAAAACAGTCGCACTGGCACACTGAAAGGAATTATTCAAAAGACGAGAAGAGAGATCAAAGCAAATAGCTAGAAGGCCATCATAACAAAAAGCATAGAAGCTCTCAGCCATAAAACAGAGATCCAAAGAGTAATATAGTTGACATCCCAACAAAGATGTCTTACAACCCCTTAGAAAAAGTGGAAAAGAACGAGAGTTGTGCAATGTGCTGTGCCAATAGATTCATGATAGGTCAATTTATACAAACTTTCAAAGATCTTCGTTCAGAGATGAAGAGCATAAATAACTACAAACAAATTGAAATTGAGAAACAAAGAGCAGAGATTGAAGAGCTGAAGGACAAATGCAAGCATCTTGAGGATGCAGTAGATTACATCGCTTCATTGAGCCAAAGCGAGCAAGGTGAAGCTTCCTCCAGATACAGTAAAAAAAGGGATAGCATCTAGAGGAGTCTGTGAACCAAATTTCAGTACTTAAATTTCAGTACTTTAGAAACAAGGTCTCACATGATGAGGTAGGGACTGCGTTCCCCTTTTGTTCCTTTAGTAAAGACCTTTTACAACCGGAATGTAATAGGACTTAGTCCTTCTTCTGTTCGTTTTATAATACAAAAGTAATTGACCATGTTAAAAAAAAAAAAAAAAAAAAGAAGAAGAAGAAGAAGAAGAAGAAGAAAGAAAGAAAGAAAGTAAAAAAAGAAAAGAAAAAAAAAAGATATTTAGTATGGAAAGAACAAGAGGGTTTGGAGCTCTCTCATATTCCTATTGCTGCAATATATATATACATTTTTAAATTTCAAGCTTAACATTTAAATCCTTGGTTCTCTTTAAACATTCATTACTTGCCTTTTAAGAGTCTTGGCAAAGAAAGTATAGGAAGAACCTATTTTTTGATTGCATTTGCATGATTGTCTCTCGCATTTGGTTCTCTTAGTCACTGACTGCTTTTTAACTTTTATGTCACAACTTACTAGGAGAGAAAAAAAATTATTAGTGGTTTTTAGTGGTGGAGTGATGATAAAGAAGGTGCATTGTATTCAAAATTAGAGGAATTGATTTAACATGATCAACTTTAATTCTTTTAGTATGTGCTGGAATTTCTCTAGGAAATCCTAGAAAATCCAAGGTATTGCAGTTTGGATAATGATACCCACTTTGTTTCATATTATTAACCCACTCTCTCGGATTATTAACTGTTCTTTACTTGTATGGTGAACTCTTTTGATTCTAAAGAGAAGTTATCGCCATTTTCGTGATTATATATTACAAACTTCATTTGTTTTTAATTGTTGGAATTTGTTCTTGGAGAGCTAAAGAAGATATATCTGTTTCCACACTAATGCCTATTTAATTTTGTTTCCATAATGATACCTATTTGATTATCTGTTTCCACAATGACAACTATTTGATTCCATTTTATGGACTTTTATTATGTGATGGAATTTTGTTTGGAGAAACTAAAGACAGTGTTGTTTCAGTAGTGGGGTTTGTTTTTTTGTTTTTGTTTTTGTTTTTTGTTTTTTTTTTTGTATCTGTTATTAATTTTTTATTTTTTATTTTATTTTTATTTATTTATTTTTTTGTACTAGAGTTTTACTGACGATAATGGAGCCTCTAAGGTGGTTTCCATAAAGATCCTGGTTTTGGTTACATATTATTAACTTTATTTCTTTGATTTATGTGTTGTGTGTGTAGGGAAGATCATCACGCTTGCAAAGGCCAGAGAACTACAAAGATTAGTTGTGGGACATCAACAAAGGCATAATAATTTGATTGCAATGGCCTAAAATGCATGCAACACCTTAAGGGTTGTAGGTACATACAACAACCACAATATCAACTTGCAGGCTTCCACAATAGTTGTAAAAGCCATTGATCCAGCCACAGATTGGATTTAAAAGATCGTTGGAGGCAGCAAGAGACAAGTTGCAGAACGCCAAGGAAGGGAAACCAATTGGGAATGCAAAAGAGAAATAGTCCAACAACCCATTATTATAGTTACCTAGGAAAGACAACAGATATTGAGGATGTTAAGTTCCTTGCCCCCCCCTTTTGAAATCCGTATCAATATGTAAATATAGCCACAAAAGGAAAAGTTAGGAGCTATTTGACCTTGGCTTTGCTATAATTTTCGCTCCCTTTTGTAAGCTTGTTATTGGCGGCTTAGCCATTAGAGCAAGAAAGCACTGGTACAATGGGTCGAGCAGCACTACTCTGTTGATGTACTTCTTTTTTTTTGGTGAAATGACGTGTATTGGCCATTTGAGGGAATGTGATTAGAGATTTTAATTTCACTTGTGATAGCATTTGGTTAGGTACTATGGTAGTTGAGCCTCCGCAGAGATTTTTACAAGCGAGCATTCCTTTGTGCATAGCGAAGTGGGGTTGTGGATTGGATGGCTTCGGAGCTTGGGCAAGCATAACGTCCTATATGATAAAGAATAGTTCAATACTTTTTATTTTTCGAGTAACCTTCTATATATTGGAAGCAGTGTTTACTAGCATATTATCTGTATCTGTTATTAAATGGAAAGGCTATATTGCTTAATATAACTAGAAAATTACTTTACATAGCTTTTGTGCTATTTACCTACTATAACGGAGTGTTTATATGCATTTTATGGAATTGACGTGTCATTTTTTTGGACATAGCTGGACTCATCTGAATATGGGCCAAAATTCAGATTATTAAAGGAATCTTTATGCGAGGTTCCAAAATTTTTAGCAGTGAGAAAGGTCATCTCTACTATATCCAGATGGAATGAGGCACAACTCCATTTTAATGCCTTCCTTTTTTTTTCAATGGACTCTGTTAACCTAATGCTTTAAAAAGCATTGATTTAAGAGTTCCCAAAATTACGAAAAAGAAGAAGAAGGGAGACAATATTACAAGAGTGCTTTGGACAATAAGCAATTAGTAGAAGCACTTCACGAATTAATTAGAATATAAATATGCATTTTAATTTGAAAATACTAGAATAAACATCTCTATAGAATAAATGAATGCACATTAAACGTAGAAAAGAATACAGATAGGGAACTTTGAAAATTTTACCCACCACTAGAAGAATGTATTAAGGAAGCATAGTTACGGGAGGACTGCTAAGACCACATAGACTTGACTCGTCAATGAAACACGATTCAAACTAGAGGCAGCCAGATTCAGGCTGACCTAGCTTTGACCCAACTAGAACTTGTCAGGTCTGAAAAGACTTGGCCAGAACAACCACGTCTCGGCCAGAGTTTCCCAGGTCTGAGAGATGCGAAAAGCCTGACTATTGAGGTAACGGAGCCGCCTCGGCTTGATATTCCTAGTGTTCACAAAAGGGAAAGCAGACGAGTACGGTCCCTAGCGAGAATCGATCTTGGAACGGGAGAGCTGCTACGTTAATAGCCAAGAGATTTCCAGATATAATCGCTTTGTTTTCATGAAGAAAAGTTCTGATCTGGTGGACGAAGCTGGCCAATCCAAGCTTAATGATGTGTCTCCTGTTGAGCTGCATTCTTCTCTGAAGGATCTCTGTTTACCTTTGCACCCGGGAGCATATGATTCTTGGTTCATCCAAAGCGAGGAGGCTCAGAAATGCTGGATGAACTCGTTCAACAGCCGTGAGTTTTCTTAGGTTGTACGAGATTACAATTATCGGGCTCTTCACGCGGCATCGAAGGGTATTGCTTTAGGAGCAAAGCGAGGTTTCTCTGATGCTCTGGAAGTGAATTTGATGCGTGATTTTGGGTTTGGATTACCAAAGTCAGACTCAAAGTTGTTGAATCAGTCACAGCCAAGGAATTTCATATTTCCTTGGGTTGTTCCGCAGCAGTATGGCCCTGCAAACGCTTGGAAAATCACTTGGGAGCAGAAAAGCAAGCAGAATTTGCAACACTATTCCAAGGCTTTAGCGCCCAGCGGGATTCCAGATGATAAAATGAACAATCAATTTGGGGAGGGTGCTATACCCACCCAAAATACTCAATCTGTAGTCAAAGCTCCACAGGAGAGCCAGAGACCACCGACACCTATTTCTGCCTCTGAAAAGATACAAACCCCAGCTGAGACTGATCGTGCTCCGAACTAAAGTGGAACCCCTTCCAGAGCACCCCCGGTGGTAGGATGGCCTCCTATACAAAGCTTTAGAAAGAATTTGGCTGCGCAACCCAAAGTAGCCGCGACCCTCCTTTTAGCAGTATTTGGGGTTTAGTGGGCTTTGGATCCATATTTTGAACCATAGCTCTAATACCATGTGTAAGAGCCCTATCCTAGGGTCTTCTAACAAATCTATTTTCTCTGGAATTTAAAAGCGATAAGAGGCAATAATTTACTTTCTTACAAGGCTTTTAAACAATGAAAATTTTACCATTTACATTCTAATCCCTATAACTTATTGTGAACATTTTATTTCAATAATTAACGTGAGTAATATATGCATAGCGGAATAGCTGTACCAGTAGCTAGTGGAAATGCCTTTGAGCTGCTGCTCCTGCTAAAACACTCCTCTTGACTAACCTATCTAGATTTACCTCCCACCGAACTAGGAATAAATCCTAGCCCAGGAAACCTCCACAGGTTCCCTAGCCCTCCGAGCCCAAGTCCAACCAAATGTAGTGTGTCCAAAATGAATAATCCAGACCAAGATAAACAATATTTCCCTCCTCTCAACAAACCCAAGAAACCTCCACAGGTTCCTTAGGTCTCCAAAATCACAACAATCCTAAAATCACAGCCAACCCAAAATCAAAGCAAGACCCCTACCTCCCCTTTTCTCCCTTCCTCCTTCCCTTTTTATACCCTCCCTCTCTTCTCCACCTCAACCACCTCTCATTAATGTCATTAACTTCTCCTCCATCCTTACAGTTGACTTCTCTTCTCCCAAGTAAATCTGGGAGTACATTTGGGAATGTGAGATGAATATATATATTGGTAATTAAATGGAGAGGACCATGTCTTCTCCCAAGTAAATGTGAGAGCACATTTTGGAATGTGAGATGTAATTAAATGGAGAGGACCATGTCTTCTCCTAAGTAAACGTGAGAGTTCATTTGGGAATGTGAGGTAAATATATATATAATTTGAAATAATGGAAGGAGACCATATCCTACCTAAGATTCAATTTGAGAGGGCAAGTTGGGAATTTGAATAAAATAGAAATAATGAATTTTATATTAGTAAATAAATTTATAGTTTCCAAAATGAAGGTATTCACCAATATTTCTCAATATTTTCAGGTAATGTAAACATTAATAAAATTTGCATGATAAGATTTAAGCGGGTCATTACAAGATCTGCCAACAAATATATTTCGGGAGGGAGTTCTAGATCCATTTAGATAGGGCTTTTCCACTAGAGACCCATAATATTGTTTGCTCCAACTGTTCATGAAAATTGAGAGATCAGTAAGCATATTGAGATGACTGGACAAGGGTCCCAAGGCAAAATCCCATACTTGAGACAAGAAAAAGTAGAATAGAAACAAATGTGGGATGGATTATTTGTCATGTTTGCAAAGGGGCAGCATAAAGGTCGACAGGTTCCTCTTTTTGAAGATTTTTAGCAGTTAATTTTTTTTATGAAGAAGTGTCCAACAAATGTGTTTACTTTAGGTATGGAAATGTTGATCCATAATTTATTCCACAAAGAGTATTTTGAAGGAATATGAGCTGAGAAAAGCAGCTCTTGATACCCGACCTTGCCTGTGTAAACATGAGCTTTCCATCCCAACTTGTCTTTTGTGTGACAATTTATTGGGGCACATCTTGATAGGAATATTTTGAGCCGATCGAGATTATTTGAAAGATTGGGGGGGAATGATCAAAACACCATCTGATCCAATTTTCTGATTCATTCCATTTGAGATGTGAGTTAATGAGGTAATTCCATGATTAGATAGAAACTCTAGGAGAGGCCTAAGATCTTCTGAGTATTGGAGAGGAGGGTGATTCAGGATGGAGTCTTGCCAAAGACAAATGGATGAGCCATTCCCTAGAGTCCAACTTAAGTGGTTGTTGATAAGGTCAGACGAAGCGGAAATCAACTTCCACGTAGGTGAGTAGAGATGGTTCAAAGGAGGAGGTTTTCCTTCCAAATGTACATATTCGTTTGAAAAATATGAACCCACCAAGCGTCCTTTTTGGTTCTCATATTCTTAACAAGCTTTTCTCACATGGCCTAATTCATGAGGGTTGGTTCTTTGATCCCAAAACCTCCATGATCCTTTATGTGTGAACTGTGGCCCAACTTATCAAATGGACTTTTTTCGTGGTGCCTTTATTCCCTTCCCAAAGGAATTTACAAATTTCCTTTCCCAAATATTGTAGAATATATTTAGGGGCTAACAAAGTAGAGAACTGTTATAGAGGGATGGCTGACAAAACCAACTTGATGAGGACAATTCAACCAGCCATTGTAAGCCAACAAGCTCCCCAAGATTCCAACTTAGTTTTTGCCTTTGAAATAACCAATTTCCATGCCTAGGAAGAGAGGGATTTCAAACAAATAGGAATACCTAGGTATTTGAAGTCTTTCCATCCATTAGTGGCATTGAAGCCGAAGATCACACCAATTCAAAGTCTTCTCGCCATCGAGGTTCCAAGTGAATATTTTCGGCTTATTCAAATTTGTTTGACCTCTAGAAGCAATCGGGAAGTTATCTAATACCAATTTGAATCTATTTGCAGTAGTCATCGATGCCCCTCCGAGAAAAATGGTGTTGTATGCAAATTGAGAACTATTTGCACTTTTGATAGATGTAGTGAATCTTAGGTCTAGGAGACCGTCGTTGTTGCATTCAAATTGCAACCTTTTGTTAAGGGAATAAAAAATATAGATATATAGGAAAGGGGATAAAGGACATCGTTGTCGTAGACGACGAGAAGCTTGGAAAAAAACTGTGACTTTGCCATTGATCAAAGGGGGCGGTCCATGCAGACCAAGTGCAGAGAGATATCCATTAGATAAAATTATTGTCGAAACTCAATCTGCTCATCATTCAGAATAGAAAATTATGCCTGAGTCGATCAAAGGAATTGGCCATATTTAGTTTGATGGCCATCCCCTTATCACCTCTCGCTCTATTGGAGAAAATAACTTCTTGTACCATAATTTTGTTATCGAATATTTTTCTGCTCAGAACAAAACCTCCTTGGATTTCTGATATGATCACAAGGAGAAGGCTTTTTAATCTTTCATTAGGGATTTTGGATATCAGTTTGTAGAAAACATTGCACAGAGAGATGGGACAAAATATGTGGAAAGCGGATGGATTTTTTTTCTTTAGGGACCGAGGCAAGAAAAAATGAGTTGATCCCTCCTCCCATGCAACAATGTTTTAGGGAATAACCTATCATTCTATAGAATTCATGCTTACTCATTTCCTAGAAATGTTGATAAAAATGGGCAGATAAGTAGTTTAGGCCAGGGGATTTATCAGGATGAAAGGAGAATACACTCTTCAAATCTCGTCTTGAAAAGAAAGGAGAGAAAGTTGTCGATTGATTTCTTCAGTGATGACATATGGACTATGCTCTAGCATATACATATTTGCATCCTCCGAGGTAGGATCTTGCTCATAATAGAGTTTATTAAAAAAGGCCACCACTTCTTCCTTAATTTGTTGAAAGTCCCCAATCTTATTACAATTCATCATAATTTCCTGAATAGTTTTTTTCCATTCCCTTTTTTTTGCTTGTTTATGAAATAATTTGGTGTTTCAATCTCGTCCTTGTAGCCATAAGCTTCATGATTTTAGCCTCCAATATTCCTCCTCATCTTTAAATAATGAATGGTATTTATCAAAAAGAGTTAATCTTCCCTCAACATTTCTTTAGGCACTGATTCTTTTTCCATGGAGGAGTGGAGTTAGCCAATGGCTTTTTCCATTTCTTGTATAGCAATCTCGCTAGTTTGCATCAATGATTTTTCCCAAGCTTTTATGCTACTTGTCAATATTTTGATCTTTGTTTCCCAAATCTTAATAGGGTTTCCTTTCACCCAAGGTAGCCATGACTGAGCAATTACCTCATAAAATTTAGGGTATTGTACCCAAATGGGGTTAAATCTAAAGGGGATAGGGCCAAAATTGATGGTGGAGGAGAGGTCCAAGCAGATGGAGTGGGGGTCAGAACCATTCCATGAAATAATAGAAGATTTTATAAGGATATCTCATCGAAGAAAGTAGTCAGATACCATGAAACGATCCAATATATTTGTGACATGATTTGGATCCACTCTTTTATTGTTCCAGGTGTATTTAAGACCTGTAGGTTTAATATCCATAAAATTCACCTGAGAGATAAGATATTCCATTTTCTTCTGGAAGGGATATCGAACAGGCGAACCTCCTTTTTTCTCCCTCAAATATACTAAAATATAATAAAAGCTCCAAATACAGATTCAACTAGGTTTTGGAGAGAGAACCAACCATCATGCTTTTCTCTAAAGTGAATTGACATATATACATTAATAACATAACATACCCGGTTGGAGGTGAGGATCATAAATGTAGTTACAAGACAATGAAGAGATTGGGATGAGTTAAGGAGCTAAACCTTAGATGGGTGCCAAAAAGTGCATAGGCCCCCATAAGCACCTATGGCACTAGTTGAGGAAATATTGATTCCATTCCATAACTTAAACTGTTGAGCAATGATTTCTTGGTCTTCAAGCTCTGTCTCCTAGAAAAGGGAAATATAGGGTTTTTATTTCTTGATTAGGGATTTTACTTACATGTTCCTTCTTTCAAACCCTAATCCCCTATAGTTCTAGGAGAGAACTGCCATTGTTTACTTTTGGGATGAGGGGCTCCTTTTGGCCGGGAAGATCCAAAACTTCTCTTATTTCCTTTGCTTCCAGTATCTCCCATTTGGATGCTTTTGAGGGGAGGTTGGTGGCCCAAATCTTTCTCTTTTTCCGCTTGTTTGATCCTTATTTATTTGTTGGATTTCCTCACATATCTATGGGTTCAAAGATCATTCTCCTTGACTTTGTATGCTTCCAACTTCTCGTATGTTGAGCTGGCAAAAGGAGCTCCCAGAGTGACTTCTCTTGGAAAGAGGAAATCTTCCTCATCTTATGAAGAGTCGACTTGCATAAGCTCTATGTCTTCATTAAGTCAAGAAACTGAAGGTCCTTCTGCCGGGACATGGGAGTCCATGAGATTAGGGGTTGGATCGATGATATAGGGATTATTATGTGAAATCCCTCCCTCTTCCTCTTCATTAGAAAGCACTTTGAATCCATTGCCCGATTTTCCCACATTTCCTAATTTACTTGTGCATTCTCCATCACTCGTTGATTTATTCTCAGGGGAATAGGGCACAGTTTCTTTAGTAGGTCTAATTTACTTGTGCATTCTCCATCACCCATTGATTTATTCTCAGGGGAAGAGGGCGCAGTTTCTTTAGTAGGTGCCCTCCTCTGGGCCCGATTTGGGTTTTTCTTTTGAGAGCCCTTAATCCTTTTGGCTAGTTGCCATTGGTCCCCTTGTTTACTTTGTTTCTCCGGGTCTTCCGGTTTCTTAGGGTAATTTCTAGCGAAGTGCCCGTAAGCATGACAAATTTTACATTTAAACAACAAATACTCATAGTCCACCTCTTGCATACAAGTCCAATTATTCAATCTTAGGTTGATTGCAGTAGGGAGACCCTTTTCTAGATATACTTCAACACAAATCCTGACACAAGAGAGGACACTGTCTCTAGGTTTAATATAGTTTATATATTTTCCTAGGGCATTCCCGATCTTTCTGAAGCTAGCGTCATTCTAGCAGTGAAGGAGAAGAAGGGAAAACTTCACCCAAACAGGGACTGTGGAGGGAACATCATAATCAAGATTGAAATTAAGGCTCCACCGATCAAATTATATCCCTTGCACCCCCATGGAGTAAGGACCACTATGGAATATCTCATCTCGATTTGATTTCTCTGAGAAGAAGAAGGTGAAAAATCCATTACCACAAAATGATGAAAGTGACTTCCCCATCTATCAAGGGCTTCAAATTATTTTGGTTCCATTGGCGGATAATTCTTGGGGAGGGCCATAAGCCCATAAATTGACCCATAAGACTCCAATCTTCTATTTGAAGGGCTCAAAGGCTAACTTGTGGAGTCTAAATCTCGACTTTAGGGATCTCATCCAGCTTCTTCACGACATGAGAGTTTGAAACATTCTTAAACTTTGGCCCATTCGAGACCGGGGAGTTAAAATAAAAAATCTCCTGATCTAAATGGGGGGAGTGGCCAGATTGACCATGGTTGACCACCTGGATAGATCCAAGCCCAACAAGCCAGATTATTGGAAATGGGTGAGGGTGCAAAGGGAAAATGAAAAGACGAAATTGGTTATGTAAATAAGAAGGGAGGATTATGCAGGAGGGGCGACAATTTGATAGGCAAGGCTGCAGGGCCTCTGTGCTACAACACACAAAAATGGAAGGAGAACGATTCAGAAGAATGCATCACTGACCATGATGCAAAGGGATATCTCCTTCACCTTTGTGGTTTAGATATCACGGCAGAAAATTACGGAAAGGTAACAACTAGAAATTTTTAAGGCTATTATTATGATTGTTATTATTGACATATGTTAAAACTAATGTTGTTTTATTTTTAGTTTTAATTCAATAACATAAATTTAAATTTACTTTAAAATCGATTTGTATTTTTTAATTCTAAATTGGACTTGTATTTTTTTACTCTAAACCCCTCTTGTATTTTTTTTAAAGTAAATCTTTATTGTTGTTGTTATTATTATTATTATTTTTACAAGATCGGTTATGGTTGTATATATTCCAAAAAAGAGAGAGGATTAAGCTCCTGATACATATGGGGCTGGAAAGAGTCATGCTGAAGGAGAGAAGGTCGAGAACGCAGTCTTGGCTTCCTTTAGACATGAATCCAAAAATTCCAGAGATTCCAATTACATTTCTAGCATACTGCCTTACAAATTGTGAAAGCAAGAAAATACACTTACATAACATAACTTTTAGAAACTAAGAGACTTCAAAAACACTTGTGGGGCAATTTGATATTTGTTTACATATTGATCTTGCTGAGATCTCCGTTTACTGCTCTGGTAGTTTGAGTTTTGTCCCTCCTGATTCAGAGTAATGTTTTTGAGGTAGTTGACTGTCTCCTCAAGGTGAGTGCACTTGTTGGTGAGGGAGTCTATTTCAACCTTTTGACTCTCCATTTGGCTCTTCAAAGCATAGTTTTTCAGACCTCATTTGAATCTTCAAGCCTTGAATTGTCTCTCTTGTCTTGACGATCATGAATTTGTTAGCTCTGCATGTAGCGCATTTCTCATTTTGGGAAGCTCGATCTACTGGATTTAAGTCCATTGCTGAGCGGTCTTCTGTTGTCCTTTGATATGAGATATGATCCTTTGTGGTGTGCTGGTTCTTCCTGGTATCTCTGCTAGATGAAGGCCCTATTGTTGTTCCCTTGAGCTTGATAGAGTGATGCCTATGATCCTTCTTATTGTATGGACAAAGTTCCAACTTCCCTTGGTTAATGCACCAGTTTGTTGGCTTGATTCGAAATAGGAAGCAAAAGAGATCAAGCCTTACAACATAGACAACAAAAATGGAGAATATAATAAAGATGCTAGTGGAGAGAGAATAAAAACGCGCAAAGCCAAAGGGAGAGCAGAGCGATGATGTGAAGCTCACTAGAGGATTGATTGCATGAGGAGAGCAGCAATCCACAGGCTATGATCTTGCAGTAGGCTTGGGATTGCAGAGAGGGGGAGAGAGAAGGCCCGAGAGGGCCGAGGGAAGGCGAAGAAGGATGGAACACAGGCTGAGAAGAAGGGAGGGGACAACAGAGAAACAGGGAGCTCGCTGGGGAGAGAGATCAACAGGTAGAACAGGGGACGATCGGGGAGTGAATAGAGGAGAGGGAGGCCCAAAATATAAAGGAGAGGGGGGAGCGGAAGGAGACCAAGTCAGAAGAGAAGAAATGCTTACCTGGGGGAGCTCGATTAGAGGCATATTGAATATCTTAGAGCTGATAGAATGGCAGAAAATGTGCAGTGAGATGCGTGTGGAGTCACGAGACCTCCATGCTTTGTCAGTAAAAAAGAAATCACTACGGGGATATGTATGGGTATTGCAGATCACATTTGCATTGAACCACGAAAAATAATCGAATGAAGATATTTTTGACATGATTTTCATACATGGATAATAGGACTAAGGAATAGGTGTGAGGAACACATCCTCAACTACTCTTGTTTCCCCTTCAGACTTGGCTACTTCCAAATTTGCATGGTGGTCCGCAAAACTGTTGTTTTCCCGCAAGATATGTTTAAAAGTGACATTTCCCAGGTCTTCCATATTTTGCCTTATTCTTTTGAGGATTCGGTGCATGGAAACATTTGGAGGGTTTCTTCTACTGATCATGGCTTCAATTATGATTGTTGAATCTCCCATTATAATAGGGTCTTTGATTTTTTTTTTAGTATCTTGGTTCCCATTAGCAAGCCATAAGCCTTTGCCTTATTGTTAGAGGTTTCCCCCAACCCCCACTCATAAGTGACTAGATTATTCCCCCTAGTTCTAGGAGGATCCCTCCTGCTCCAGCTCTACCTGGATTGTTTTTGGAGGCACCATCAAAGAAGAGACAATGCATGTTCATATTTCCTTTCCATGATGAAAATTATTCCTTATTTAATCTAATTTTCCAGTTTTGAGTTGGAGGTCTAACATTGGGACTGATATTCTAGTTACTTCTGATAGTTTCTTGGTTGATCCAATTCCTTTCTTCTTGCTGGAGGCTGCTACTGTCTATAGTTTTTAAACTTTTCATGTTTAGAAATTCTGAAGTGAGTCCCTAGGTTTTTGACAGATTCTTCCAATCTTTGGGGTTTGGTCTTTGAAAATGCTTTTATTTCTTGAGAGCCAAATCTGCGAATAGAGAAATGACGGGAGAATTTCCCAAAACCTTTTGTTGGTTTGCTTGTTCTTCAATGAGTAAGGGTAATTTTTTCCCATTCAGTAAAAATTTCCTTAAAGGTTATGGAGAAGTTGAGTTCTATTTCTAGAGGACTAGTAAGCTGCTTCCAACACTCTCTAGTAAATGGACAATCCAAGAAGAGGTGTTGGATGGATTCTTCTTCATTTAGGCACATTGAGCACCTTGACGGGCCGAAGAATCCCTTTCTTTTAAGGTTATCAGCAGTAATAATTCTTCCTTTTAGGAGAGTCCAACTGAAAATATTAACTTTGGGGAGGCTTTTTGTCTTCCATATAGATTTCCAAGGGGCCCAATCTTGTTCATCTTGTTGATCCTGGAGAGTGTTATATCCAGACTTGACTGAGTAGGCACCCCCACTAGGATCCTAGATGACTGTGTCTTCATCTTCCATATTTGTTGGGGTTGATCCTTTGAGATGGAGGACTAAGAGATCCCATTGGCTTTTTAAATTTGGAGGCAGATTTGGAATGTGCTAGTCATGCCAATTTCTATTTTTCCATCGAGAAATAGAATGCATGGAGGTTAGCCCCTTATCTTTAATCCATTCTCTTATCTCATGGATACTTGGGTATGTTGATAAAGGCTCTTTCCCCATGATTCTGTCTCCCAAAAACTTGATACTTTTGCCATTTCCGGGCATCTTCGAAGTGTACTTGGTGATAGTAGGTAACATTTTTTTGACTAGCTTCCATACTTGGGACATTTTCATCCAACAAGTGGGTTCTTTGAAGATTCATATATTTTAAAGCCAAAGTTTGTTTCCACAAGTTGTCCTTTCCAGTTATCATTCTCCATATAATTTTGGACCCTAGGGCAACATTCATCATTCCAGGTAGCCTTATAGATAAGCCTCCCTTCTCATAAGGCAAAATTACTTGTTCCCATTTTACCAAGCTGAACTTTTTGGTCTCCTTTTTTCCTTCCTTCCATAGAAACCCCCTGATTATTAATTCCATTTGTTTGTGGATGCTGGCCGAAGCCAGAATATTGGCATATTGGTAAATTGGCAGCATAGTGATCATAGCTTTGATTAGGGTCACCTTACCCACAATGTTCAACCACAACACTCCCCAACTTTGGATTTTTTTCTTCATCTTTTTAGTTTGTGTGCTCCATAACTTAGCCTTTAGATTTTATTTTGATATGGGTAGTCCTAGGTAGAAGAAGTGATTCCAATTTTCCAGTATGGATATCTCAAGGATCTGAGATATTCTTTGCATGGTGCGGGAGGGAGCATTCCAACCATATATTCTACATTTTGCATTGTTTAAGAGATCGCCTAAAACCTCCATGAATTTATCTAGGAATTTTTTGAATCTTTGGGCAATAATGCATGAGGCTCCACCCATCAACAATGTGTCATCTTCGAACAAGGAGTGATTAATGCTTCTTACACCATGTGAAATGTGCAAACCAGTTAGTGTTCTTTCTCTCCTATTCTTTTCCAGAGCTCTACTTAACGAGTCTGCCATTATTATATATAAGAAAGCTGAAAGAGGACAACTCTACCTCAACCCTCTGGAACTTTGAAACAAATCACTCAGTCTTCCGTTTATTAATGGGGCCATCCATGGTCCCATAATGCAGGCACTGATGACCTTAATGATTTCGTTTGAGAAACCAAATTTCCTTAAGACAACAGTGAGGTAAGGAAGACTTACACAATCAAAGGCATTGCCATAGCCAGTTTTATGATGATTCCTTGTTCTTTTTTCAGCATGCTTGAGTGTAGATCTTCCTGGACAACCATAACATTGTCTATAATTTTTTTATTTGGAACAAAGCCTCCTTGGTTTTCCAAGATAATCTCAGGGAGAACTTTCTTTATTCGGTTGGTTATGATATTCATTATTATTTTGTAAGAAGAGTTGCATAAAGAAATAGGTCAGAATCTGCTAAAAGTGGAAGGCATTGCATCCTTTGGAATTAAAGCCAGATAGGAGGATTTAGTAAAACCTCCCATTTTTTTTAATAAACACATTCCTTATCATTCTTACTAAATCCTTTTTTATTAGATAGAGAGGAGGAATGACCTGTTACAGAGTTTTGTGAACCCAACGTTTCGGACTGCCAAGTGAGTCCATCATTAGGGGATGCGACAATAGATATTCTTCAACATTAATGATGAATCCAAGAGCTATGTTAGGGTATATATATAGGTTATTAAGGAATGATGTGAGGAATTAGGTCGGCCATTTATTTATTTATTAATTATTGTTATTTATTTATTTATATTTTTTTTTTATTATTATATTAATATTATTATTATTATTATTTATTTATTTTTTTGTATTATTATTATTATTATTTTTTTTTAAATTTTTTTTTTTATTTTTTTTTTTAAATTTATTTTTTTTTCTCTTCAAATACCATATATTATTTTCTATTCATATTACTATTATTATTAATTAATTAATTAATTTTGTATTTTATAGGTTTAATTATTATGTTTACTAATTTCTTTATATCAAATTAATTATTTTGAATAATGATTTACTTAATTTATTAATGTATTTTAAATTAATTAATTATTTATTTAATTGTCTTAAATTATTTATTTATTTATTAATGTTATTATTTATTTATTTTATTTTATTTTATGTTATTATATATATATATATATATATTTATATATATATATTATATATTATATATATATATATATATATTATTTTATATTTTTTATTAAAATAGTTGATTAAATAATATATATATATATATTTTTAATTATGCTTACTGATTTATTAATTTGATTAAATAGATAATTAATTGATGAGATATAAATTAATTACTTAATTTTATTATTTCTTGATTTAATTATTATATTAATTACTTAATTTAATTGTTTAATTATTATTTTTATGTAAAAATTATCAATTACTTAACTACTGTATTTGACTTAATTGATAGAAAATTAACTTATTTTAATATTTACTAATATTTATTTATTTTCTTACCAATTAAAGTATTTATATTTGGTTAGTTGGGAAGTAATCTATTACTGATTTATGTTTTAATTAGTCCAATGATGAGGATGATTAAGGAAAATTTCTTACTGATTTTAAGAGAGGAGGGAAGGTTAATATAAGGGATAAGAGCTGATTATTGTTTTTTTAAGATTTCAAGTAAAGGTTTCCAAGTGTTACTTAGTTTTAATCCATCATCCCGGTTAAAGTTGTTTTTCCTTTTTTCTATTTCAATGGCTTCTTTAATTTTCCTTTTAAGATAGTGTTCTTCTTTTTTAACAAGTTTGGCTTCTTCCATGCAAATGTAATGAGAGGAAGAGTGAACATGTTCTGCTAAGGCTGATTTAGAAATTCTTTCTCTTCTTAAGTCAGCAGTGTGTTCTTTAATTCTAATATTAAGAGACCTACCTGTTTCACCTATGTATTCCTTACCACATGAGCAAGGAATCATAAAACACCTTTCTGAAGGTTAGGGTTTATGGGATCTTTAACAAAGTTGAATAATTGTCTGATGGTGTTAGCAGGGGTGAATGCTACATTAATGTTATGTTTATTGAGAACTTTAGTAATTTTATCAGTGGTACCTTTTATGTATGGAAGGGAGACCTTAGGAGTTGATAAATTTTGATCATTAATATTATTGATATTTTTCTTTAGGGATAGTTGCATGGCTTTCTTGATGGTATTTCTATTATATCCATTTAGCTCAAACACTTTGTGAAGATGGCTGAGTTCATCATTTAAATGGTCAGGATCAGATATTCTGATGGCCCTAGTGGTTAAGGTCCTAATGATGCCTATCTTTTGTTTAGGGTGGTGATGGGAATTAGCATGAAGATATCTTTCTGTATGAGTTTTCTTTCTATAGACCTGGAAACCAAGCGACCCTTCTCTTTTAGTTAGAAGGACATCAAGAAAGGGAAGCTGGTTGTTGTTTTCAATTTCAATGGTGAATTTTATATGGTCAGAGAGGCTATTTAAGTGATTGAGGAATAGGTCAAGTTTTTCTTTTCCATGACTCCACTTAGCAAATATGTCGTCCACAAACCTTTTCCATTCTTCAGGGGTGTATGGAAATGACCTAAGAGCCTTCTGTTCAAAGTGCTCCATAAAGATGTTGGCAATTATGGGGGATAGAGGAGAACCCATAGCCACACCATGAGTTTGCTCATAAATTATTCCTTTGAAACTGAAGTACGAAGATTTCAAGCATAGTTCTAAAAGATCCACAGTTTCTTTATCAGTGAGGTTTCTCATGATCTCAATAGCTTCATCAATAGGAATCATGGTATAAAGGGATACAATATCAAAGCTAACCATAAGATCTTCATCTTTCATTTCGATGTTATTAATCCATTGAACAAAAGAATATGAGTCTTTAATATAAGAAGGGGTATTACCAGACAGGGGTCTAAGTTTTTTGGCAAGGTGTTTTGCGAGCAGGTAAGTAGGGGAACCTATGGTGTTTACTATAGGTCTGAGAGGTATGTTAGGTTTATGGACTTTAGGAGCCCCATAAATTCTAGGAATAATGGAACTATTAGGGATAATTTTCTTTTTTGTGACCTCATCTAAGGATGATTCTTTGATTTTCTTAATTACTTCACGCATGGTTTTCTCACTGGGATCTTTGTTAATGATTTTATAGCATCCACTATTATTTAGATGATCTTCCATTTTATTGTCATAATCACTTCTGTTCATGATTACAGTTGCGTTGCCCTTGTCAGCCTTTAGGATGACTATGTTTTTATTTTTTCTTAGGTTGTTTAAAGCTCTTTTTTCTTCTATGGAAATGTTAGATATAGGAGGTTTAGCAGTTCTCAGAATTTTTGCAATATCTTGTCTGATTTCTTCACTTTTTGCTATATCTAAGTTTTTAATGGCTACTTCGATATTACTGATAACCTCTTCTACAGGAATTTTATTAGGGGTTATGGCAAAATTCAACCCTTTTTTCAAGATGGATTCAGCTGCACGATCTAGGATGATGTCTGATAAGTTAATGACCTGGGCTTTGTCAGATGCCAAGAATAGATTGGGATGAGGGTTTTGGGTTTTTAAGCTAATAGATGGGATGTTATCTCCTAGTGCTGCCTGTAAAAAGAAATTGTGAATCCATGCAGACCTGGTGCTTTATCCGGATGGAGGCCCCAAACAGCTACCTTGATTTCTTCTTTTGCGCTTTCTTGCATAATTTCCGAATTTTTTTGAACACTTATCTTGTTTGGCACATGTTGCAAAAAGGTTTTGTAGTCTACTCTTTCTCCATTTCTTGTTAGGAGGTTTTTGAAATGTTTATGAGCTTCTTTTTTTTA